>CM059585.1:95621666-98210833 GCA_030407085.1 Trichopria drosophilae
AGTTCTCCAAAAGATTTGTGAAGGCCAACAAAGTATATCGCTAGGATATTCCTGAGATCCGTTGGATCAGCTTGAGTATACTGTAATTACACCAAAAAATAATATTTATTTCGTACAGTGTAGTTTGTTTTTATCACAGAATATATCAATCAACAAATAAATATTTTTGTTTACAATTAAAGGTCAATGTTGAAATGATAAGCATTTGTGTTATATTAACATTGTCTTGTACCTTATTAACAAGTTTTTCTACTGATTACAATTTGGTAAAAATTGCCGTCGTACGTCACTTTAGATTGGCTGATCATATAATATTAATACAATCTCTAAAATATTTCTGAAAAATACATTGGAAATATTTAAATTTTAAAGAGGTTAGACCTGTCTTTTGCGTCTTTAGCAACTTAATTCAATTTGTATTGAAATGTCTTCTACTTGTGCTATGAGCTTTTACACATTGGGATTTCCTTTAACATAAAGAATTTAACCATTAACCTTGCACTGTGGACTTGTTTATAGTGTTATTGAAATCATTTCACACAAGCTATTTACGAATAGATGTAACATTTCAAGAATTTTATGATGTCCGCGTTTGTTACGAAATTCTGTACAATTTAACTGTTAACAATATTAAAATTATTTCTTTATTTATTGTAATTGATTATACTTACGCTCATGAAAAGTACAGCGAAAAGGATCACGAATTTCGACATTGTTAATGAGACGATCACACATCAATTACATTAAATGTCACAAAACCGTAAGTTTATACGATATTTGTCTCCAAAAAACGCAAAAAATCGGGTATACTTTTTTATAAAACATTCTTTTCTCACAGAAAGAATATTTGCCGGAACAAAATTCTTTCGCTAAAGATGAAGAAAATAGTTGTAGTATTAAGATATATTTTTTAAATATAAAAAACTATCATCATGATCTCAAAAGGCGACCCCGCAGTGGGAATTTTCTTTTTAAAACTTAACAAATTTTTTCCATGAAAACTGCAAACTCTACAAAAAATGTTGTGAGAACAAACGTTTCTTAGAATGTGTCAAAGAATATTCTAAATTTTTTTCAGAATGTGTTAATACAATTTGTTATTTTTCGAAAATTACGAAAATCGAAATGGTTAAAAAAGTCATTTAAAAAATCTGAAAAAAATTCAGAGTAATCTTTCACTAATTCTAAAATATTTTTGTCCTAAGAAGATTTTCTCTAAATTTTTGAAAATAAAAATTATTAATCATTTCTAGATTTTAAGAATAATAATGTTGTGTGTCGAAATCTATAGACTTTAGACGAAATTTCCTTAGAACAAAATGAACTTAGAATTTGTCAAAGAATACATTAAAATTTTTTCAGAAATTTAAAATAATTTTTTTTTAAATTTCATTTCTCCGAAAATTTCAAAAATAAAAAATGATATCAATGTATTCTGAAAAAATTTGGATATACTCTGTGATACATTCCAAGACATTGTTATTCGTAGAAAATGTCTAAAGTTTATAGTTTTCTTGAAAAATATTTATTAACTTTTAAACAGAAATTACTCACCGCCATCGCCATTTGTGATCACGATGTTATTTTGTTAATATTTTAAAAATACATCTTAATACTTCAACTATTTTCTTCACATTTATAGCGAAGGAATTTTGTTTTTTTTTTTACATAGAAGTCGCTGTATTTAATTTTCTAATTACGATAGCTCAATTTTGACAACGCCATTGAAAAGAGCAACCTTAATAACAGTATGATACATACCTTTCAATTAGTCAATATATACACATATTTTGGAAAAAATTGTATAAAAACATTGTAATAAAATTTGAAGTTATTCTTTTTGCCAATTTGAAGACATTTTTGTTCCGAGAAAAAGTTCTCTAAAGTTTGTAATATTTTTCAACAAATATTTTTCCTCCTCAACGCTGTCGTACATCTATCGATCCGGCGGATTTGGTAAATTAAAAAATGGTGGAAACGCAAAATTTTAAAACCTTTTAAACTTTCAAAATTTTCTGAACACGATAAAGTTAGCTTAGAAAAAGAAAAAAAATTATTGGTACAATTTAGATATAACTTACGAAGCTGAAATAGAATTTCAGGACTTTAAAGATTTGGGTTCAAAAATTATAAATTCCCATAAAAAATGCACCCTCTATTCTGTAGTTCTTCAAATGTTTCAAACTGTCTTATTATCTGGATTTTCCTAGGTATTTGTTTACAAATAATGAATAGAATTTTAGAAAGTATATTAACTATACCTAAAAATAAAAATTTAAGACAATGTTCGGTTCTAAAATACATAAATTAAACAGTATAAAATAGAGTTACTATCGTATAACCAATCAATATTAGTCAGATATTTATACATGAAATGCAATTATCGATAAACGTACTATTTATTAAATACAACAGCAATATCATAATTTTAATGTCAGAAAAATTGAAAAAGCAAAAACACTTAAGTTGAGGGGTAGAAAGCCAGTCGAGAAGTGTTGTGATGTGCATGATGAACGTGTTGACCGATGCCCTATCACGTATTAGCAACACCTCCCCTACGCTTTTCCAAACGATTAATTTCGCCATCAATTTCACACATTGATCTTTCACAATTTTCATTTTTCAAAATTCATTGAAGGCGTGCTTTTGTAATCGTAAAGTGTGAATGTTTTTTTCCTGCAAAAAAAAATTATTATTTCGTTTAAAAATGTTTATTGTTTACTTACATTTATTTATACATTTCAAAATATCTCATACCCTGACAGATTCATCATTCAACATCAATTTGACAAAAATATTGTATTGAAATGTCTTCTACGTCGATTTATTTTCATTAAACATTTTTCATAGAAATGTATATTTATTTATAGTACATATTGTAATATTTACAATAATTATTGTAAATGATGAAATACATATTATAAATGGTTTCTAGAACAAAATTTATATTTTTCCTTTTCTTCTAACATAGTAAACTGATTAGTTACCTAGCGGGACTATTTTTTACTTTTTATAACGTCATATAGTTCACATGGTACTACAACACACCACTTTTAAGCACATGACAGTTTAACATACGACTTTTCAACGTACAATTATTTCAACATAAACGTTTCATCATATGATCACGAAACAAAAATGCATTTAAATACAATAATAAAAAAAAATTTATATTATACACGCGAAATAATACAAAAATCTAGCCTAACCTAACCTAACTTAACCTAACCTGATCTAACCTAACTTAATCTATTTTGTTAAAATGTTTAATATATTATGTTGAAAAATTATATGGTGAAATGTTTGTGCGTTTATGATTAAGTAATCTTGTGGTGAAAACATTCTTGTGTGGAAAAGTTATGCTCGTAAACGCTCATAAAAACTTACTTTTTCGGTACATTTTGGGACATTGTAATCGTGGGTTAGCTTAATTTCAGACAGACTAACGACATATAGATTTAAAAATGACTAAAGGTATATAGTTCCCACTAGTTAACTCAACATTTAGTCAAATTTATACAATTTTTTTTCAATACTAAGAAAGAAAATTTACTTTCTTTATTCGACTCATAAATATGCTTAAAGAAATTATTTTTTAGGGGGTTGATATAGCACTTTCCGCGCCCGTTATAAATTTTTTATTATAAACATTACAAATAATATATTAAAGCATTTAAAATCATAGCTTCTATAAGTAATGTTGTATTTGAAAATGAATGTAAACATTTGAAAACGTCTAGTTAATAGTATTTAAAATTAATAGATGATAGAAATAAAATTATATAATTTTCTAAAGTATTATTTAGACATTGGTTAAAATGCAACCAATAACAATGTGAAATTAATACTTATACAATAAAACTATGTCTTTGTTACAGTAGAACGAGGTCACAGCTATAAACATTGCAATATATTAGTTCGTACGAAAGTTTCGGGTGACCAACTAAAGTTTTATACTTACTAAAGAAAATATCACAGAGCAAATCTTTGTCTAATTACGGAAGTATATTCACGAATTTAACATTTACTAAAGTAATTTGCTGGAAAAATGATAAAATTAATTACATTAAATCTAATCCAAAATCTATTTTCAAATATTATTTTTAAGTATCTTATAAGGTATACTATATTACCTTGAGAGAATATTTGATAAATAATTAAATTCGACAATAATACGATTTTCTACTCTGATATTCACATCGGTTTGAGAAAAAATGTTTCAATTGACGCATCTTTTAAAGTATAAGTTTACGTACTGGTATTCCTATTTTGCTAAAAAGCTCTCGTATTTTATCCGCACGGAATGAACAGAATAGCATTTAATATTTAAAATATCTCTAAAAACTTAAATCTTTATATGTGATCCTAATATAGATAAAATATACGAATGTGTTAATAAAAATATTAATAAAATGGAAATATTAATAATATTTTTTCAGTAATCCTTTGATGATGTTTTCTCTTAATATATGTGTTTAAGTTCCTTTAAAAATGATCGTGTATTAAATTTGGTGTTTCAATTGAAATCGAGAATTTTATTTCTATCAGTTGTATAAAATGGTAAAAATGTATTTTTTCTAGTTATACCCCACTAAAGGGTTAGTAATTTACTCAAAATATTTAGTGTAAATTTTTTTAAGTCCGATAACAAAATTCAATCAAATAATAAAAAATAGTTTGTAAAATATTTTAAAAACTAACTATGATCGATCACACTATTACACTATTAACTGAAATGAATAACTATAAAAAAGATAAATCTAGAAATATTTTTATTTACTTATCTAATATTGTATAATATCAGGGTTACAATTTGTCAATTAACCAGCGGAAAGATTATAAATATAACTATTTTAGTAAGCAGTAGATTGTTTTATGTATATTCATTATATTTGGTTTGTTATTAATTAATTATATGGATATATTAGTACACAATCATAATTTAAAAAATTTTAGGAAATTTATTAGAGCCATAGCAATGAAATGTACCAAATTAAGTTAATGTCCATACAATTTAATGACCCATTTTTTCGATTGTAAAACTTAAAATATGTGACATAAAAAGTCAATTTTATTCAAAATCTAATATTTTTGCGTCCTCCCAAACAAATTAAGAATCAACATATTACATATATATAATAGAATACTATTATTCACACAATAATTTATTTCCCCAAATCTAACTCATTTAATTTGATTAACCCCTATCAGTTTTGTTTTCCACTGAAAAAGTGATTCGTACGAGATTCTTCACGCCACCTTATAATCTCTGAAAGAAAACGTGAGGAATCTGCATACGAAGAATTGAATTTTATATACGCCCAGAGAATTTGACTCAAAATTCTTCTTCTGTGAATATCGTAACATTTATTACCTGCAGTTTCCAGCATATACTTTTTAAAATTATTTATAGGACAAAAATGTCAAGGATATATGACTATGTTGTACTTTCATTCGGTAGGTTACACAGTTATAAAGACAATAATCTGCAGTTTTTATACTGTAGTATTAATAAACACTAAAAAAGACGACACAGCCCCAACACAAGTTATTTTATCCGGCGAACTGGACTATTCATTTTTCAAGCATTTTGAATCGCTGCATCTGAATCCGGAGTTAATATTAAGAAGTTACTTAATTTCTTAATCAAACGCTCATAAAAATTTACTTTTTTGGTACATTTTGGGACATTGTAATCGTGGGTTACGATTCACAAGCCGATTGAATTGATTTTTTGAAACCCAAAAGGTGGATCTAATATGGCTGACCAAAAATAGAGGATATTTTGAAAATTTATTTGATTTGCTTGAAATTTGATGCTTCGGATGTTTTTTTGATGGCTGATTACGAATTTGATATCAGTTTTTAAACATTTTAAAAGGCGGTTCCGATATGGTGGAAATTTAAAAAAAAATTTTGTAATTCCCCTAAAATTTGGTGCTGGGAGGTTTTTAGCTTTGTTGATTGCAAATATATAGTCAGATTTTTTAAATGTAGAATAGCTCATGCAAAGTAGTCGAAGAAGTTTTTGAAACTGATATACAGAAAAAAAGAAAATTGATTTTACTATCAAAATAGTAGCATTAGGCACATCCACGTTTTTTAGTTCGTGTTACTATTTAAATAGTATCCTTGACTATCTAATTTATAGAGGTCACTGTTTAGATCGTAAAATTAACTAAAAATGATTACTGGGTCTTATTCCACTATCTAGTTAGTAGTTCCAATTATTAACACGTTGTCATAAAATGCCCAACGTTTTGATCAACATTTTATTGGCCCCCTACAAGAGCAATGAGTAACGATCGACAAATATTGCGAACTCTGCGATCCAGTTTCGATCGTACAGGTAGTTCATATTTTAAATAATTCCATTAACCACATTGCATCCGCTATTCTAGATTTAAAAAATGTGACGATATTTACAATCAGCGAAATGAAAAATCTCCAAGTACCAAATTTGAAGCAAATTGGATGAATTTTTAAATTTTTTTGGTCCGCCAAATCGGATCCGCCACTTTGAATTTAAAAAATTTATTCAATTGGTTTGTAAATTTAACTTGCAAATCGTAATCCACGGTTCCCTATTTCAAAATTAGGTCATGTCTTTCTAGTGACTCCCAAAATCTATCGAAAAACTAAAGTTTTTGAGGTTATGAAGAAAAGACGAATGAATTTGCGAATTACAAAATATATCAGAAATCAGAAATCTGAAATCAGAAATCAGAAATCTGAAATCTGACATCTGAAATCAGAAATAAAAAATCAGAAATCAAAAATCAGAAATCAGAAATCAGAAATCAGAAATCAGAAATCAGAAATCAGAAATCAGAAATCAGAAATCAGAAATCAGAAATCAGAAATCAGAAATCAGAAATCAGAAATCAGAAATCAGAAATCAGAAATCAGAAATCAGAAATCAGAAATTAGGAATCAGGAATCAAAAATAATTTCTTACAAAAGTTAGCAAAACATAGCTGTAACAACGGAAATAAACACACTATCAACAAAACAGGTATGTAGCTAATTGTTGCTGATTTATTGCTAGAAAATTGTCCAAATAATATAGACCACTGACCAACTGATTTCTATATTTAAAAAAAAATCAGTTGCTTCTATTAGCTTGCATAAAAGCTACCAAAAAACAGCTCAAAAAAAAGGAAAATAAACACGCTACATTCAAAGGAAGTATGTAGCTAATTGTTGCTCATTTGTTGCTAAAAAATGGCTCAACAAATACTGAATTCCCTCAAGACCAAGAACAATAATAGAACAAATGAAATTCCTAGAATAACCGAGAAAACAGAGCTAAGCAACGGCTGCAAATGTGGCGCAGATACAATACAAAACTTATCCAGCTCGTTATTTTGTTGATCCATTCGGACTGCTTTTAAAGATATAAATAAATGATTTTATCGACGTCCGGACCAGTTTTGCTGCTAAAATAAAATAAGATGTTGAATTATCAGCAAATATAAATGTTTTTTAATGGAATTACCAAACACCTATCTAAAAAATAATGTGATAACTCTCAAACATAATCATCAAAAACCAGCAGAAAATCAATTAAGATCAACTATCAACTTAGATTTGATGAGGTTAGTTTAGATATTTATTATATTCGTGTCTGCACCGATCATTAATTTTAATATAAGATTAGATAAAAACAGATCTAATACCATATGTTAACATGTCTAATATGATATTTTGATAGATCATCTTAAAGATCTTATTAAATGCAATTGGATCTAATAAGATTTCAACTGGCAATGTCCACATAAATATGACCTCAAGTGATATAAAAATTGATCTTAACTTTCTTTTTTCTGGGAAATTATCAAGTTAATATTCACGTAAATGAACTAAATATTTACTCGCGAGGAAATAAATATGGCTTGAGATCTACAAAATATTTCTTTTTCAGCATTTCTAAGTCCTTTAGGTCGAAATATTTTTTTGAGATAAGCGTCGATATAAAAACTCAATTAACGCTGGACTCGAGTATTTCCTTTGACTCACAGTTCATACATAATCATCATTTGAATTTCCAATTCAAAACAGATGCTCCCAGAAAGTATATATACTCCATATCAGACATCGAAATATTAGACTAGATACTGATCCAGGGTATAAGTTACAGTAAGCGCTAGTAATTGCCTACAGTATATCCACTTTAATGAACATATTTTCACCAGCCCAATACTTCCTGTATGCCTAATTGCTCCGGCTTCGAAACTTCGCTCCTAGAATTGGAAAAGCTTATATATGTATACTGATATCTCGAACTTCAGGAACCCCATGCATAATTAAACATCTCGAGTCTCGCTTTATTGACGAGGTCGATTCGATAACCTTCCAGTGAACATCAGTCAAGGTCGGTATCGAAAGTGGAAAAGAGAGAAAGCAAAATTACCTACACCTACACTCCTGACTTGAAAGGACCGTGGTGTCAATTCCTTATCTTGATAAAGTTTATCATTCCGACATAATTAACCTATAAAATATAGATCAAAATTATCAGACCATAAACAGAAACTTCAATACTCACTTTATATGCTTATTTCTAAACTCGTCAGGACTTGGAATTGATTTTATGTCATCGATAGAAATCTGATCTTAAAAATTTCTATTCGATTCGCAATGTACAGATCATAAATCGAAGCTTCAAAAACTTACAAAAAGTAGATTCTGCCGAAATGGTAAGTTTAGTGAATTGGCTCATTTGCACTAGGACATTACCGAATAAGAATCACCCCAGCATGGACTGCGTAAAACTACATGGTGTTGGCAATGTTGAGTAGGTTTTGTTTTTCGATAGTACCAAAGTTCCTAGATACTTAATTCCATGATATTCGATTCAGTGGTCACTGAAATATTGAACGTTGATTGGCGTACCTTTTCTTTTTATGTTCAACAATGGATAAAGAAAAGTTTCCGGTATTAATGAAACACTGTTATTTAGAAAAATACAATTGAAGTTCAGTAATAGCTTGAAAGATGCGAAACATCCAATTGTGGTGATTACACTCGGAAATGACCTAAAATATTCCAACGATTTGTATACCCGATTGCAATGTGAAGTTGCGAAACATTTCAAAGATATCAAAAGACTTCAAATTTGGCAATGAAAAGATGATTTGAAAGTGGGTGTATAGTTAGATTCTAGTCAAAAACGACAACGAATTGTTTCGAACCGATTAAAGTATAATAATTTTTATCAAATTTTACGAGTTAAAAATACCGGATTAGCTAAAAAAGCAAATAATTATCTCTATGTTGATAATTTATCAATATTTTTACTATTACATTGATCTATTAGATGTTTTAAAAGTACATTGTGTCAGTTATTTTGAATTTAAAAAATTCATCAACGAAATCGGATTTCATTATTTCACTAATGCAAGTTCGAATGACATTGGTCTTTTAAGGCAATTTGCGAAAGTAACAAGCGAAGTGGATCTTGGCTCTTTTCTTAACTTCACGTGAACTACTGCACTCTTAACTTCATTGAAAATTACTTCCGTATAATCTCACGACTTTTTAAGTTCCCGTTCCGAATCGGGGGAGAATCTTTGCTGAAGCAGCCGCTATCGTTAAAGCTGATTCCTCTGGACAGATATTTTGGAGTTACTGCTTCATTTATTAAAATTAATTATCAATATTCTTGGACAATTTCGAATGTCTAGTTATTTACTTTGATTACCCGTGATTACTGATGTCACTGAAATAGATTTTTCACATAACTAAGCCGATTCCATCAATAACTTTGAATTTATGTAAACAGAAATTTTAACTTTTATATTAATTTTATAATTTTACCTCTGTTATGCGTCCACCATATTGAATTTCATAAAAATGTAAAATTTTTTAGTCACTTAAACGTCAGTCCATCAGATCAAAACGGGCAGCTCAATCGGGATTGATTGTAGGAGCCATTTTTCAATGTCAAAACGCCAAAAGTTCGGGCAGGAACGGGATAAATAATAATCGAACATATCTTCTTCGGATCGCATTTTTTTTATGTTTTTATAATCACAATAGAAAAGTGTGATAAAATTTACTTTCGAAATGATATGTTCAGATTTATTCGATTTATTTTATTATTGAGAATAATCTATCAGAATTTACAATTCATAAGGTCCAGCAATTATTGTACTTGGGATAGGCTAACAAATAATTGGAAAATTGTATTAGAGAGAAACATAATACTTTTATTATATAATTTTTCATATTAAATACCTATTCCGTCACTTGCGACCAATTCGAGTGGCGCCCAGCCATCTTCTACAGAAAATAGCATCAAGTTTGAAGATGAACATTAGCATTAATACATAAATGGGGTCAAGCAGAATATCAAATGAGATCCAGATCACCTGCATTTGTAATTGTTACATTATTCAGATCCAACGTGTTCAGTTACACGTTCATTATGATATATTTACTAAATTGCTAATTTAACCACTATTATACAAAAAGTGTTATGTTAAAAAAAGGGGGCCCAAGTGTCATATCTAAAACGAAATACAACAAAAGAGGTGTTCTTTTTATAATAACACTATTGTAGTCACAAAACTACTAATTCTATTTTCAGATTTACAAATCTCGGTTCGAAATTACTTTTAACATTTATGAAAATTAAGCGATTAAAATGTTTAGAATTGAAATACATAATTAGTTACATAGTCTATTACATTAGTCTATTACAGATGTAATGGATTTTACACAGATGTATCCAATATTTTTAGGTCATAATCTTATAGAAAACCTGTTTCCTGTATGGATAAAACCCAAAAAAACGCCCAATAACCTGGCGCCTACTCTTGGATTTCTACCATTTTTTTTATTTTTTAGTGCTCAATAACAAGTGACTGTACCTCCAATTACAGGCCTCTAACTCTATACTCTTTCGAAATATACCTGATCTAATTATTTCACGAACAAAAATTTAAATTTATTCCTAAATAAATTTCAAAAATTGTAAAAAAATCGACTTAACATATTTCGTCGGAAAAATGCCCAATTTTTCGAAGAAAAAAAAAACTCCTGCACAATTCTTCTTGGACAAAGAGCAATTTTTTTAATTAAAAATGAAAAAATCCATGATCTCCAATCATTTTCATGATTTTTTCCCTTTGAATATCAAGTTTTTTGCATTTACTAAAAAAAAAATATATCAGAAGGATACTCTGAATGTCTTATTTCTCACTACATCGCTTTATATAAAAACATTGTTTTTGTGCTACAATTACTAGCTGCGATTTATTAGAGAGGAATATAAAATCTACCACAATTTTCATCAAATAAATTAGCTTTACAACACGCTACTTATTATCTACTAGTATTGGCAATAAATTACCCATGGTTCATGTTTCTGCAGTGCATTCCAAAGAGCCTGTACGGTATATAACGCAATTAATTTTGCGAAATCCGCGTTGCAATCGAATTAACTGCAACTTCCTGACAGACTTCGGTATTTCAAAATGAGTATACGTACATGTCTACGCCATATTAACTGAGAATTAACCGTCGGGAATAAAAGTCAGAAACCTTAAACATCTCGCCTTACTTTCGACGAAAATCCCAATTAATACGATTTGATCTTCTAATCCATTTATTATATTACTTTGAACGTACAAAAAAGACTATAATATTCTACACCTAGAAAACTATAAGATATTAACCCATTAACGCTCAGACGGACGAATTTTCATCATTAGTCTGAACACCGATAATTTGTATATATATGCCTTTAGAAAAATTTGAGCTCTACTGTTTCTAACGTAAAATTGTATGCTCTTTCAGAATCTTTCAATAAAATTTTCAATAACACGAACCGGAAAAAAGTTATACACGTTTTTCGTTAAAAAACATGTTTTTTTGCATTTTATTTTTCATAAAAACATCACTTTCATCTCGAAATAGCGTTGGGAACATATCTAAGTTGAAAAGATCGCGTCCATGGACCCCCAGGATTAAAATGTACCATATCTGAATTCATAATTCAAGGTGGCAGTTTTCCAAATGGCGCCTAGAAGCTCAAAATTTATTTGATTCAATAACACAATTACTTGATACAAATAAATGGATTTCAAGTATACACATTTCGTAGAATCAAGTAAATTTTTTATTCAGTGTATATATCAGACACGTACTAACTATTGACAAAATTCGTTGTTCTTTTAACGGTTAGTACGTATATATAAATTTCCTATAGTAACGTTCGTATTTTCTTTATTACAAAATTCAAAATCAATGTGTTTAAAAAAGTCCTTTGACCATTGAGGGATATGTCAATGTTAGATTTTCTTCTGTTGTTTTGGAACAAAACTTGACGATTGCAACTGACACGGACTGTGCGGATGGGCAGCATAATATGTAACGCGTGATAATCTTTATTAAAAAATCCTTACTGTTGACAGAGATAATCAATTTTTCTGTTCACTTTTTGATTGGTAAGATTATAAGAAACATTTTTCCAATGGTCAACCTATTTCAAATCGCATTTGTTTATAAAAAATGTTTTAAAAAGTAGTTTTCTAACTATTTTTTTAAGATTACTAAAAGGTCATTTACTTTTTGACCTAATCACCGATTTACATTATATTTGCTTAACAAATTTACTAGCTATAGATATTTAGAAAAATATTGCTTAAAATTTTAATTAGCAATAACTCATATAATAAGTAAATATTCACAAATCCTTCAGTAGACACATTATGATATCGCAGAACATTAAAACACAATGATTAATTTCAAGATTGCCAACTTTCTGTACATACGGGGGGGCATTTCAGGTATTTTTACTCTATAACAAGTTTTTAAAAATCTGCCAAATAACAGTACCTATAGCAAAAAGCGTAGTACACAAGTTACGCAATTGAATAATCTTTCAAACAGTCCATGGCAAAAGGAAATCTGTTGAATTAACTAGTGTAACGACTCGGAATGGATTCATATAGCCCGATTACCACACTCTCCCCTATATAAAATTAAGATTTTAAAGTTTATTATTGTATTTTTTTGTAAATTAAGTAACAACATTTCCTTGTTGTGGATAAACCTTTGTAGCTTCTTTCTCTCAAGATAAATAGCATTTGCATTTCTCGTATCTGTCTAGTTTTTGAAAAGATCAATATTCTAAAACATGTCTGAAGCATATATACATTTCGATAGATCTTCTTTCAATTTCACGCAAATACCCTCATTCGATTGTGGATAATCCCACAAGTAACTTAGAATTCAATTTCATATCGTCTTTCATAAAATAGATCTATCAGCGAACAATATTTTTATATAAAATGATATTTAGATATATATATGCTGACTGTCAATACCCTTTCCTGCAACGATGCAATACAAAAATGTTCTACTTGTAGTACTTACAGAGGGTTATTTTCATCTTTCATCAGCCATATTACGTGTCACGTGATGATCGCATCTCCCGTGAAAATGTCTACTTTATCCCAGCAGCTTTAACAGAATTAGAGTTATTAGGTGGAACTATATGGTCTCGGGCTTACGCTATACATTATATATATGCGACATGGCTAATACTACTCTGTCACCCACATGAATGTGGCATACTAGTATGGACAAAGTTCTCCAATCATATAATAAATTGTAAATGGAATTTTTAAGCTATTTTAATTCTCTTTTACCTCAAATAACTGCTAATCTACATTTATCTATAATTACCATTTTCCAGTGTATTAACTTAATATATTACGTAGTCACTAAAAATGCAAAATGTATACGAAAAATTGAAAATGTTTTTTTTTATTTAAGGTAATTTTTAGTCTCAATCATTTTAGAGACCATTATGCCATAAATTGAAAAGGTAATCCTTGCACTAAAAAAAAATGTCAGATCTATAGATTTCATCGTTATCTCGTTCTATCGAGATCTATAGAATCATCTTCTTAGCGGAAATGTGAGATTTGAAAAAATTAGGGTTTTTCAATGTACGTTCAAATACTCTAAAATTAAAATTCTTTAAATTGAATAGTAATTTCTTAAATGTAATAACACGCCACGAAAAGTATTTAAGAACATTCATGAAATACTTTTTTCTAACATTTAGAAAATTTGTTTCCTACTTTTTTTTTAAAATTTCATCAAATATTTTTTTTTACAATATACCCTATTTTTGTGCTGAAACAAAATGACAAATTAGATCGGATTGCAGGCTAGAAATATACCAGCACATTATGCAAATAGGATGTTTTTTCAATCAGTTGATGGTCCAAATACTCAATAAATTAAGGATTTCGATTTACCCAGATTGATTGATAACTATCTATATATTATATGTTGACAAGCGATTTGAACTTTATTTAGTAGAATGAAAAACGCAACTATGTCGCATTGTGGTACATTGAACTATAAACAGTTAAAATTATGTTGTTCATTCAGGATAAACAAAATTTCAACAACTCCTGTAGATCAAACAAACCTTAATGACAATTAAAAGTCTAAGAACGATTTAAGAGTGATAGAAAAGTTTTGTTTTGATCTTCATAAGTGTTTCTGTTTCGTTAACACCCTCAGTTTATTTTTCGGAAGTCAAAAGTAGTTTAATTACACGTCCGAGCTTGGAAATTATTAATGAACGGGAAATATATAACACGAAGGTACGAGTGTCCTGAAAGACATCCTCGTGAAATCAATACTTTCAGCTGAAAATAGTTCCGACAATGAATAATGGACATTTTTATGACGTTTCGACAAGTCGATGGACACTCTTTAAAAAGGACTCGATAAATAACATGGTCCTACGATTAATGATGATGTATCACGCAGCGACAATTATAACTTTTTAAATGGTTTTCGGTTCCCACCCTGGGTGCAGGCGTTTTGTCAGAAATTGGCCAATATATCTTGGAAATTACAGGTAATTTAAAATTATTCAATGATAAGAAAGTAATGTATGAGTAAAAATGCATTATTTCAACAAACGAACCGTTATGGATTGAAATATTTCATCGCCATAGCGAAAATTTAACTAAATTGAAATAAAATCCATCTGATAAATTCAATTATAATAGGGTGGTAGACATAAACTATTAAAAAATGACTTTTTTAGTTGTACATCAGGGAGCAAAAGAGGTTGATGCACTATAAGAAAAGGTACAAATATATAATAATAGTAGAATTAACAATGTGCAAAGTTATTGTTATCTTTACATTCGTTTTAAAAAGTTAGGATATTGAAAATATCTAATAATTCTTTCTAATTAATATGAACTTTATTTCTCAAAAATCTTGACACGCAATGTCGTATTCATTAAAAACTGTAAAAATCTTGGTTTTTCTCTTATTTTATTTGAAAAAGGAAGAGCGGGATGTTGGTTTCTTTTATGTAATTCAAATGTAATCAATGTAATTCTCAAAATGTCAAAATTATTCACTTTTCAACGGAAGATTTTTAATTGAAAAAATCACCTATCTGAAAAGACCAAAAAGAATGTTATATTTTTGGAATTTGTCGTTACCAGGGACCCGTAACGAAAGTAACGAAATTAAAACAATACCAAAAATACATGGGATACCGAAAAGGAAACGAAATATTTCGTTTCGTTATCCTATGCTGACAATGTATAATAAGCGTGATAACGTTACGGGTCCCTGGTTGTTACTTCCAATGCACATGTACTCTGCCCTTTCTCCTGGTGAAAATAAACAAAAATACTCAAGAAAACCCGATGGCATGTAAACAGTGTGAGTGACGAAATAATTTAGTTATTAATTTTCACAAATAAATATTTACCTTTTTTAAGTAATTATTTGCTTGAAGCAAGGAAATATTTTCTAAAGTCAAATAAAAATTTTTTAGATTATATAAATATCAAATCGGAGGAAGAAATTATTTAATTCGGTGAAGTAAATATCTATTTCAGCGAATATTTACTGAAATTGAAAAATGCATTAATTACACAATGAATTGATTTTCTTGAATGAATATATATTTAATATTACCTATATAATAATAAAATATCAAAATATTTTGTGCAGTTAAGTACATAATAATTTTAGTCAAGGGAATTATTTTTTTTTCTAGTAAACGGCTGAATATTCTTTCTAATAAATAATTTGTTACGACTTTTCAAAGAGATAATTTACTTGAATCATGTAAAATTTTATTAAAACCATTAAATGTTTGTTCTGGCGTTTAATCCTTTTGTGTAGAAAGTTCCATACTTTCTGTCCTACATTAAAAGAAGATTTAGAAGATTTTAAGTTATACCTAGATTTAATTTTATTTGCTTTCATTTGTAAAGTATTCCTACTTGTATTATAAATTGTAAAATATACAATAAAATAAATATTTCTATTATGACATGAGTTTATGTTTGTTTAATCAATCCAATGAAGCACTGAGAAATGTACCTTTTACCAATTACTATCCTTTGTCTTTTAAAACGTCTCACAGCCCTTAAACGACTTTTTTATAACTTGTAAAAACTTCGTCTTTTAGCGTATGTTTATTAAAAATTAGAAGATACTATCAAGCTTTTCTATTTTAAGAAAGTTGCATTACGATTAAAAGAAGTGTTTTTATTAATTTCAATGGCTACATGACTAAATAACATTAAAAAAAGTAAATTTAAGAAAACTAAAATGAGAAAATATTTTTGCATAGAAATAACTATCAAAAAAGTATTTTCAGAACAAAAAATTATTAATAAAATTATCTTCGAAAAAATACTTTTAACATTCACAAAAACAATTCGTTACTTTCTTATTCATTATTAATAAATTAATAAACAAATTTTCATAAATTAATGATTATGAGTATATGTTTACTTTCCCAAGTACTGATATTTTCTACAGTAGTTATTTCAACATAAATTCCTCTTACAACATTCGTAATTACTTTAACTATTTTAGGATATGAAAACTGCAACTAATGAAATGCACTTAAGGTCTTAACTACATAGAGTAGTTGAAAAGCATATTCCAATTACTGCTGGCGTACTACATATGCATCGCTTATTTAATTAGTTTAGAAAAATACACTATCGTAGTGTCTTGAAAAGGAATGTTTACTGCAATTCAGACTGCAAATTATTTTAAAAATACATGGAAATACACTAGTTTAATGTGTCAGTAAAAATACTCTTTTTCCTGTTTGCCAGTGTAACTAATAAAATCGAATTTAACTTTGTTTAAATGTATTTTTGTCGAGCTTTTAGGGAAACAAACTCACATACTATGTAAATTTAACTAAATGTCGAGTTACCCAAGGAGGACTAAATATTTTGTAGTTTTTACAGCTACATATATTTCCGAAAACAAAACGAAAGTTGCATTAACTAATTAAATATAAGAAGTACTCCTTCTGAAGAACAATATTAACGACGTTTGTGTAACAATATAATTTTATTTTTTCTAACTAATAACACAAACTTCTCTGATCGATTAGAAGTATTGCAATAAATTATTGTTACAAATTAAAAAATTGTTATGATAGAAAAGATACAAAATGTTGGATTGTTTGTAGATTTTCGGAAAAATGGACACATTATAACGAATTAAAATGATTTAAAAACAATCAGACAGTTGCCATCTTTATCATCATAAAACATTTTTTAATCAAACAATTTTTAAAATACTTCTACTCGAGCAAGTTTGTTTCAGAAGAAATTAGTTACAAAAATTAAAATCATATTTCAAACCCAACATCTCTAATATCGGGTTATAAATCGTACATCTCATATTTAATTACATGGAATAATATTGCTGGCATAAAAATCTTTAATTTCAATTTAGATCAACTAAATTTTAATAACATTAGCGAAATATAGGTTCAGAATGACGCAAATTTACTTAATATTTTTTTGGTGGATATTCGTATTCCTATTTTGGAGTTTTAGAAAAAGGAAACATTTGTCACCCTTTCGGGTGTAAAATCGCATTTTAGGCCCTCGAAAATTACGTGATTGAGATAGAAGTTTTCCACCCATCCTAGTTTCAAATTCGGGACATAAATTCGAATTTTACACCCGATCGGCGAATAATATTAATAGTATTCCGGGCGTAAAAGTTTATTTTCCGCCCTTAATATTCTTAATAGTATAACGGAATTTCAACGGGTCAATTTTTGCATAATGTAATAGAATATCTGTAAAATGGAAATCGTTATATTTATATAGTTATATACGTATATTTCAACATTTTTACATATATTTTTATTTGTCACTAACAATTTTTATGTTTGCATACAATTTTATATATTATCATATTTACTTATAATATTACTATTAATAATCAAATCATTTTTTTTCAAAATGTTCTAAACTATTGTTAAAATGCAGTTGTTTAGTAATTATTATGTGAATCGATTAATTTCATTTTCACAACTGTAAATCCTACTCTAGTAGATATGTAGTAAGAATTATGGCAAGTGCAAGTGTCTATCGATCCTTAATTTCTTAGAGTGGATTTTCGGTTGAATGAAGACAATTTTCAATGTAGCGAAAAATCAAGGTTAATTTCACCTTCCCATGGTGGAAACCATTCGATGTACTAAATGAAATGCAGTTCTCTTTTAGTAGGGGACATCTTCAATCACTACAATGGATTCATTCTGTCAGAAATGGTCCCATGTTCGCGATAAAATTCGATACGACATACTATCAATCCTTGTTTCTTAACGTTAGTGGCACGTAAAATTAAGCTTTACTGCTTTCCTGTAAGCTGCTTTTTTCGAATACGTACCTTTTATAAATTGGACAATAACATTTAACATTGTTATATACAATTGTACTTTATTTCTGTAAAATGTATTTTTGATACAAGCACAGGTAATGATTCTGTGCCTTAAAATCCTTTGTACAAGATAAACTGTTCGAGTCTTCGATTTTGATGCTCTTTGCGGATGATATTCTATATTTTGTCTATTATTATGTATTTATTTTTTCCTAAATTGATTATTAATGTAATAAGTTAAGCTACAAGTAATAAATTTGAAAATTTGTGCCCATTGTAACATTAAAGTAGAGGGCTAAGTCATACAGTTTCACTCTATATTACAGATTCTATCTTCTACAAATCGATGGTTGAACTGGACATTTCAAAAGTTTTGCAACGAAGAACTGGATTTTGACGATTATGCCGCGAAGAACCTGACATTTCAAGATTTTCTATAGCGATTTATTATATTGAAGAAATTTTTCGTACGGTTCTTCGTCGAACAATTGTGAAATGTTGGGTTCTTTACACACCACGAAATAGCCGGTTTCTCGTCGTAAACGTTTAAAGCGTCCGATTTTTCGTCGCAACTGCCGAAATGTACGGTTCTTCGTCCCAATTTTGATTTGTCCGGTTTTTCACATCTCATATGAATGTCCGGTTCTTCGTACTAGCCTTCGAAATGTCCTCCCCACGATTATTAAAAATACATTTATAATTTCGACTCCGCTGAAGACGAACACGTTCTTTTATTTTTTAATATTTAAGAGTAGTTTACCTATTATGTCGGATTTGTTAATTCTTGACCGTCCTAAGATTCTAATAAGCGTTAAAAAAATGTAGCAATTTTTTTAAACAATTATAGTTAATGACAAACTAGTATTAAAAAAGTGCATATATTTGAAAAGAAATATGTAATCTCAACTAGAAATAGTAGGCATTATTAAATATCTAGTATATAGCAGATTTAGAAGTTGTTTACGAATCTGGTGTCAAATTTTCAAAATTCCAACTAGCGGATCCAATATGGCCGATAACATTTTGTAAAAGGATGATTTTCTCTGACATTCCTCAAAAGGGTGTATTTAAGATCATTGATTAAGAATCTGGAGTCTGATTTTCGTTAATAGTCTTTATTAGACTTAGTTTAGTAAAAGAAATAACTCTTTTTCCATTCTTAGATGAGGATATCTTGAAATCCAAAGCCATTTGCGAGATTTTGATTGCGAATTTGGATTGAGCTGAGCAAAAACTTTGGAAAAGTAGATTTTGGTCTCTGAGTCACAGTATTCACCTGATTTTGTATAGACCTGTGTAATTTTTTGGATGTTATTAAATGTTGTATTTAGAGATTTAAAGACAGATTAACCATTTTGTAATGCGTGCAAAACGAGAAAAAGTCACTCTTGAACTAGTGAAGGTGAACTCGAGTTCAATATAAGAATAGTTATTTGACAGAATAAATAAAAACCAATATGACAAAACGATTATTATATTCTTCGAGTGGTCAAAATTCGAAATAAATAAAAATAATAATTTCTTAAGTTATGTACTCTATTAAATAGAGAGAAAAAAAATTCATCATGTGCAATGAAATTGTGTACTTTTTTCAGACGAATTACGTTATAATTTTCCAAATTTAGGTATACTTTTCACCAAGTTCTAATTGATCTTAACAGTGTATGTACCCCAAAAAAATGCATCCATGCCACCAAATGGAAACTTCAGTGCAACAAAAATTGACTGTAAAAGAAATTCAGTGTAAAAAAAATTGACTGTAAAAGAATTCACTGCAAAAAAATTCACTGTAATAATTCATTTAATGTACAGTAGCCGTGGTAAAAATCTAAAGCCAATTGCGAGAGTTTGAATAGGTCTAAACATTGTGCAGTTTTTTGGCAAATAATCTTGTGTACTAGACACTTTAAGAGTAAGAAATGTGGCTATTTTTCCATACAAAATGTAACAAAATTATAGATTAACAGTGGACAGTTCTTTTTTTTCTGTAAGTAAGTACTCAGGAAATTTAACACAAACAACCTAAATACTTTTTTGTCTCGTTTCTAGGCGATAATTTAGGTAATATCATGTACGATTTTTTACGACAACTTAAAAATTGTCTAGACGCTTTGATGCAGTTGCTGTTCAGTTTTTATCCATTTTTTGTTCAGTTTTGGAATAGACGTTTTTTGAGCGTGACTATTATTGTGAACATGATTGCATTTCATTCAGCAGCTTTAATACGAGTAGAATCTTCATCATCATCATCATCACCATCATTATCATCAATGCTACTGTTATTATTTTCGTTAACATTCTCATCAGTTGCTTCTTAGGAGTTTGTGAGACATGCTCAGCTCAGCCACATAGCTGATCATTCTCGATCTACGGCGAAACCATCGCCCGCGAATTATCGAGTCCTACGACAATCGGATCAAAAAATTCATTATTGGTCACGGGCAAAATATCGATCTCCAACGAATGTGATTGTTACCCTCGCTTCACAATCGTCAATGATGGATAATTGCGCCCTTGACACATAATGTACTATTAATCCGATTCAATGATCCGTAGCGGCAGAAAACAATATAATTATAAATGGACTGCAAAGAATGATCTTATTAACAAACTTACAAAAAACGGACGATCCACACCAGACGAATATTCGCGGCATACTAATTATTCCCTTCTAGTTTAATAACAAGGTAGAATTTTTCCAAGAACCGCGAGAAATGAATAACAACCGCCAAACGTAAACAACATACGTTAGGATTATAAACAGTTCGCTGCATTTGATATGCGCCCTTCTCCAACATTTATTTCATATATATTTGTAAAATTAGCCATACTGTCACATCCGCTCCTTTACTCGTATATAGATATAAGATAGATAGATCGTATATAATTATAATAAAATATGATCGATTGTGGTATTGTAAATATTTTTTTATGATTTTCAAGTTGCGATAATGGGGTTCGTATTGAAAGTTAAATATCCCAATATGTTTAAATCGATTTGTCAAAAATATAATTCAATCAAGATGTACCATACGTGACCGAAGTGCAGATTATATCAATTTTTATTTGTCGTTTCTTGAACAACATAAAACAAAATCCTACCGGCATATATAAGAAAGTCAACAATGATATATTATCATTTTCGGTTAAGAAAATTAACTGATGTTATTAATATATACTTGTATCTATTGACATATTTTATTACCAAATCGTTACCCAAAAAGAGAAGTAAGAAAATAGCTCTAAAACTCGATACGAGACCCCGCCATCCCATTACCATTTATAAGATTAGCAGAAGAGGGTGTGCACAAGTATTGGATGGGGGAATATAATCCCTAGTGGCACTATAATGATTGTCTGATCTGCGCTAGGATCCAACTTGAGCATCATGATGCATGTATATTGAAATCGACAAAAGTTGCAATTTTAATTACGGAATTATTATTTTAAAGTCTGCAGAAAACTTAGTTTCAATAAATTTCAGTATTTGTTATAATTGATACTTAAAATTACCACATTTAACTGAAATGAAAAATTCATTACCAAATATGACTGGTTCGTACTGCACTGAACCAAAAAAACCACAATGGCTTTTGCCTACCAAGTAGATGTAGCGTATAAACCATAAAAGCGCTATTGTAATTCGAAATCGTTAAAATAAACATTTTCAAGCTGTGTAGTTATTTTTATGTTTTTTAAACGTCGTTAAAAGATAAAAAATTAGTATTTTTTTCAGTTTATGGCTTCCGTGTCGAAAATAACGCAAGATACGATAAAAATGTACCGAAGCTTTTTTTGTGGAGCACGAAATTTCCTTTAAAAAATTCAACCAGAGCCCTAGCTTAAAATTAATAGTTAAAATAAAAATACCACTGAAATGTCATCTTATAAAGTATTCTCTAACATTAATGAGTTATGCTGTAACAACATTATTCGTGACTTAACAATTACACGAGGCACTAATTCAACTAATAATCTATTGTTAAATTGCTAACTGAAATACTAGTAAAAATAACTAATTGAATTTAAAATTTGACTAACAATTATTAAAATTCTGTAATATTGTTGTTTTCACACCATCAGGGTCATTCTAGGGTAAAAAGTATGAACGGAAGCATGTTCCTTGACATTTTAAAGTTAAGGTTAATATAATCAATAATGTGTTGCGTTATTTTATTTAACTCGTTTCATACAAATACATTAACACAAATGACATGCAACCTAGCGTACGTAACTATTACTTATCTGACTCAAGCAAGGTCCATTTTCTCCTCGTCTTTGTAGTAAATTGTATGATTTGTATATGCTTATTACAGTATTACAGTAGTAATCCTATTGCCTCAATATTACAATCTTGATTTACAATTTAGAAACGTTTCTACCGGCGTGTCTTGCCTCTGTATCGATTCTGCTGATTGTATGTTTTAGTATTCCCCACTGACGTAGGGTTAAGTCTCTAAGAATAATTTGAGCACTCTTTAGTAGTATATGAGAACGTCAAACTAGCCAATGGAGAAACGATCACTCTAAGACAACTCAAGTTTCTTGGGTTAAAAATTCAATGTCTTCTCTCTCTAGAACTACATAGTTTACTCCTATTATATTTATGCGCAGAAAAAACAATTATATTCTCACGTCAGTTAGGTAAATATCTTTCTCAAACTCATAAATTTGAGATCATCAAAAACTTGCTCGTAACACAAACTGTTTTGTGATGTTTCTAAGTAAGTATTGGGTCCATCGCAAACTTCTGCTGAGCACAATTCAGTGGTGCTTCACAAAAGTGAAAAAAATCGTTTTTAGCATCCCCTCTACACTATTATGTGAAGTAAACGGCAAGGTCATTAGAAGGAGTTACCGGTACCAATTCATGGCTGTCTCCATATACATGTACATGATTTTGATGATTGGAATCTGAATCGTTTTGTTTCGGATAATCAATATCTCATTATTTTTAGTCGTCAGAGCTAAGTTTGAAGTTGACCAAAACCTTGTGTTCCGTGATCATCACACCCTTGGTCTGAAGAGAACGTTGGTAATTTTTGGGTAGAACCCAATTGGATCCGCTAATGGCGATTATATTCTATAATGTAATTCATAAAAGAATCACTATAAATCAATCCTATAAGTTGAACAGTCCATTTCTCCAGTCCTTCCAGTCCAGTGATTTAATGTCCAAAATTAGGTATAATTCTAACGACCAAGTTTTGGGTTGTCTGTTCGTGTCAACCCGAAATGCTAAGATTCACAAAAAAATATTCACCCAACACGCGTAACCTCCAGCAAGTTCTAATAATGGGTTCTGAGAATAAACGACACCGAAGAATTCTCTTCGGTGCATTCGCCAAATTACAAGGATTGTCCAAGCAGCTCCCGCCGTGCTGTTTCATTTCCGTGTCCGAGTTTAAGATTATACCTTGTTAATGCTGATGCCTGGCCTCTTTTCCCGGTGGGCGCTGTAATTTCATGAGTGCTCGGAAGAGCATCGTGGGCGTCATGTAATTGGCGCAATGCACGAGCATCGGCGCAAGCACGTGCGTCGGTAGCAAGGTGGCTTCCTGGGTTGGTGACGGGTATGTTAGAATCTACCCAAGCACCCACCAGATTGCTGTTTCGTTCAATCTTGGCGTGCGCCGCCACTCGGTTAATAGATACATATATATATACAAGTGACTTCTTGTTGCACCTGATTCAGTAGGACGCGTCCCGAGCCCCACTCGCTAATGGCCGATAATGGAAATGTCGTAGCGGGCGCCTACCCGAATTACCCCTCTGAGATTTTCACCGTGTACAAACAGGAATTAATAATACCTGGAAAGTGATTGGCAGAGCATTTGTATACACTAATCGAAAAAACCGACTTTGGTAATTGAAAGAAAACAATAGACACTTTTCACTATATACCCATACGCTGCCCAGTCAGCAAAATAAACATGAGTTCTGGATGGATCTCCAAATGAGCTTTATCAGATCCGCCATTTTCTGAGGTCTTTCTAAGCTTCAGTTTAGGTTTGAGTGATGTAATGAAGTTCAGAAAAATGCATCTAATCTCTTAGAGAGCAGTGATCACTGTGAAGTTTGCGACATATCGATATGTGCTAGGAAGCTTTGAATATTACTGATACAATTAATGGAGGGAATATTCATGGAGTGTTGAAAACGTTGAAACTAATACAGATATGAATAACGGCGACACGAGATGGACAATGACGATCGTGTTGTTAAAGATATCGATGAAAACGACAATGACAAGTGTGACGGAAGGAAGTCCATAAGTAAACAATTCACGAAGGATTAATAGATTGTCCAGAGGACGTCGACAATGACAGTTTTGTTATTACTTGGATGAGGTTGTCTTATGTAATTAGTCGATGACCCAGATGTTGATGAGCGTATTTGCGATTATCAGAAAAATAAAAAACTGAAAAGAGGACGATTGTTCCATTTTTTATGACGGACACGTCATGATGTTCGGGCACGAATTACCCTTTCTTTACATTTGATGTACTTGTCAATTTGTTAATTCAAATCGTGGATCCCAAAAGGTTGACAAAATATACAAATCAATCAGATTTACTTGGAATTTGATAAACGGATGTCTTTGGATTAATAAAGCCAATCTTAATTTTCAATTATTCAAAATGGCAGATCATATACAGTAGATAAAAATGTAAAAACCAATCAGAGGTTATTTGCTGGAGGGTTTTTAGGTTGAATTCAGAAATAGTAGTTTTCGATACAGGCACATTTTTCTATAAATTGGATTTTTTTTTTATTTGTGACATGCTTTGCATACTAATTTGAGTGTGCAAAATTGAATTTCGAAAAGAAAAAGCGCAAGAACCCGGTATTTTTCATGTAAATGTATAAAAAAAGTGAGGTTAATTGTCCTTTTTTCAACATTTCTCAGCGGCTCGAAAGAACGGCGTCATAAGCATTCAGGATGATAGCAAACATAACGTTTTGAAAATGCAGCAGACAATACAATTCAACAAACTGATTTTAAGAATTCGAATGGCCGACTAAAACGTAAAAACTTACTAGATCTTGATAAAACTAAGTACTCGAAGGTTATCGTGTCCGCTGATTACGACTCTGAACTCAGATTTTGTAAATTCTAGATTTGAAAAACTGAAATTTTAAAATTTGAAGTCTGAAGGGATTTTCATAATCTGAGTTCAAATTCGTAATCAATGGCCGCGAAAACCCTTAAAAAAAATTTTTAAAAAATACAAAGGGCTACTTCTACTGCATGGTTGTTACTACTACATAGTTGTTACTACTTGAGTAGTCTATCTTGGTTCAGACATATTAATATACCTTTTACTACTTAAACGGTTAGCTTAACTATCTAAATACATAGTAAGAACATATGCGAATGATTCGATAGTAAGAACATGAGTGAATTGTTTGGAACATATAAATATATGTATACTATCAAAAGTAGTTTTATTTTATATTACTTATTCGAAGGATACCAAATTAATTATAAATGTTATTAATATCGTTGACAGTGATTTTTGAAAAGTTTCTAGGTGGCATTGAACTAGAGACACCACAAGGGTGCGTTATTGATAATGGTCTAATGCATGGTCTACGTTGCAACTCAATCACACGTAATGCATTGGCATACATTGTTGATCCATATCTTGATTAATCGTAAATCTCTTTTAAAAGTTTAATGATTTTTTCATCATGCATCTTTTGTATTAATTTAAATAAGTCTTAGACGCATTAATTTTTAAGGATTTAAAGGTATAAACATATTTAGAAAGACTTTTAAATATTTCTTCAAAGTTTTATTATTTTAATTTATTATTTATAACAAAAATGTTAAATGTCACGAATCCATTAATATATTTAAAAGTTACATTTTACCTCATTTTTAAAATGAATTAATTGTAGAATAACTATGCAGTATTATTTTAACCAATTCAATAATCAATACTAACTTGTGGGTAATTACTAAAAAAAACCAAAGACAAAATGCGTGCAAATTTTTGTATAACTTGAACGCCGAAATTTCGAATTCTCAAGCATCTTTATTAAAAACCATAATAGTAAAGTTGACATATTTATAAATATATGTATTTATTGTCTATATACATAATCTACCATAATGATTAGTTGTAAAACGTGACCATACAAGAACGTGCATTTCAATCTCACTAGATAATCCAATTTCTGTGCGGAATTTCGCTGTCATAAAGGAGCAAGCTTAGCACTAAATGTTCTACTAAATTCTATGACGTTTATCGTCAGACATTAATTAGTACATTTATTGTTAGTTTGGGACATGTTCAGGAATCTTAACTCAAGTTTGCAAGTGAATTATGGTTCAACAGATTGAAGTGACGAGGACGGCAATGAGTTCTTACGTGTACAACATGTCACTAATATCTGATTATCTTCTATCTGATTTCTAATTATGAAAATTCCTGATAGTATTAAATATTTGCATCCCGCAGAGACCCAATAAGAATTAGTTATTTATAAATAATCGTTTCGCCCCTTACAATTTTGAGTCATGAGCGAGAAAAACGAAAAAAATCAGGAAAACTTAATTGAACATTTTTTAAATTACATTATAATTAAATGATTTAATAGACAATAAATTCAAAACTTTAATTAACAAGTATTATGCACATTTAAGAAGTGTTTCTTTCTTTTAGTAAATTTGACTTACTTTAATAAAATATTTTCTCATTTTAGTAAGCACTTTCTAACAACTAATTAAGTTAATCTTTATTTGAAGTTACATCGATTTTTTCACTATAGTAACTACTCTTTTACATAATTTTCAAAATTATAGACGTAACGTGACTGAATAATGATATAATAAAAATAAAATGTGGGATTCTTACGCAAATGGCGGTTAAATGGACTGGAATGCTTTCAAGATTCATTGGAATTTAACTATTTAAGCAATTTCAGAAATTATCATTACTTCAACTGTTCATACTTTATGCTAATAGATCCATTTTAAGTATGAAGATTTGAATTAATGAAATGTCATAATATCCCATGCTTGCGTTTAATATCAAATCATTTTTAAATATGTTAATTTTGTAAACAATAATATTTAAAAAACATAAAAATTTTGCTGCCTATATAAGTTTTGTTTAAACTAATTTCTTTCAGTCTGCCTTAAACTACGCGTTTAATGTATTTTTTTACAATTATATAATTTATATAATTATAAAATTATTAAAAAGCATTTTCCAGATGTTTTTAAAAAGTAATACATTTTACTAATTTATGGTTGAAAAGTAAGGATTCAAAGAAAATATTTTTTAACGTATTATACGGCACTATAGTTAGCGAAGTATGCTAAACATTTCATTCTTACGAAAGAATATTGATAACTTCCTGTGCAATGTTTATCATAATTATTTAGTAAAAAATGCACATACACATTAAATATTCGACAGTTACTTTTAAGGTAATTGGACAAATCCTTTATTACTTGCGACAATCTGCTACGGTAGCGCATCTGCCGACTCTTAACGAAACTTCTAATCTAAACGTAATATTCTAGTTTTCTAAATAAATAAACACCGAGAAAATTGTACTCATACAATTTATACATATTTACTGGTCATAAATAAATGGATCTAATTTTGTTAAAAATCGGATGTGTTTTTTGTGAAAATCCAATCAAATTCTGCTTTATTTTATTCCCGATCAAGGAATTCCATAACGAAAATGTAGGTACAAATCTAAATATAACTAATCAAAATATTACACGAAAAGATGACGAAATTATTATAAGTCAAAATATTAAATATTTTTATTTTTATTCATTTTTTTCAACTTTAACAGCAATTGTGCGATATTATTTAGTTTCGAATATAAGTTTCTTCGTGATATCTTCAAAGTATATGGAATCCGATTAAAATTACCCATTTGTTTACTTGAATTGGTTAAAATTTGACTTTGATGATTCGATTTTGCAATTTTTGTAATTTTAAGCAAAATTTGGGTGTTTACTTAAAATTTCGTATTTTCATTCTTTTGGTAAATATTTCAATTCCGCGAATAGATTACAAATCGTAGCCTCTGTTTGTAAACAAAAACGTCCTTAGTTTGTATCAAATAATCCCACTATATATATGAAATGCCTCTACCCTTCATATCCGTTGAAAAAATTGTCTGTACTATTTTTAGGAATCTTTATCGATCCCTAGATTCGAATGATCCAAGATAAGGAATTTCCAAATAAACCGGATGCTGTAGAAAAACGAGTTTGGTCTAATTTCACGTAATTGGACGATAAGTTTTTAGGTAACACCAAAAATCCCGATTACCTGAACATAGTACATGCATTTTTAAATGCCTATGACGCAAGGAATGGCAACATGTCGATCTAGATTCATTTTCAGTAGAACAGGGTGAAAGATTCTATCAGGATTTAGCAGGAATTCGAACACCGTTTTCAAGGTAAAAGCTCCATCAATATGCTTACAGAATACTGTTGGTCACTTAAATTCGAAATAAGATATGGAAACGAAAATAATATTCTAAATCATTTAATATCATAAAATTGTTGTCAAAGACGAAAAAATTAAATAAAAATGACAATTTCTAACATACTCGTTTGGATCTATGTGAGTCTTTATTTCCTAATAAAGAAAAACCTTTCAACTTGAGTAAAAATTACTGGAGCTATGAGTTACTTTTTACAAAAAGTTTAAAAAAAAATATTTTTTAAGTATAAAATGAGATTCTGAGGGTGTACGAGAATAACCATATCATTCTTCTCAGTTTTTTGTGCCCAACAAAGTCTACTGAGTCCCGTTCAAGGTATATTTAGATTTTTTTATTTTGTAAATAAAATATCATTTCGTCTATTTTTAATATGAAACATGCACGTGAGAAAGTCTTACAGTTATTCGTTCAAAACGTATCTGCATTTTATTAACAAAGTAATGAAGTTTAAGGAGTGATCACCCATTCAACTTTATGCAATCGATCATCAACGTTTGTAGTACAAAGTACTCCCAGCTTGAAAATACGTAACTTTGTTTCTCTCAGCTGTTTACGTCGTAAACTTGGTAATTATCTAAACAGCTCGAACACAGCGTTACCACCCAGATATTGAACACCGTTAAAGCATCAATTTACACCAGTATAGTATTCGACGTTAGTTAATTAAGAGTTCCAGTGACATCTAAAATTTTAAGAGAGATGAAAAAGTGAAGTATTGTCTAATTTTCGAGAGCTTTACATCACTAAAAACAAAAAATTACTTATTACGGATTGCTCCAAAGGAATTTTTGTGTACAAAACGAATTATCCTCGTCTTTTAGATATGGATTGGTTCTAATGTAACTTCGGAAGTTTCTGGATTACTAACACAGAGAAGTGTTAACCCGTTAATGACAGGAGTTATATTTTTGTCACTTCAATTGCAAGCAAATATTGCGCATCAAAAAAAGTTGAAAGATACATGTGTTAGTATCCCAAAGTCAACCAAGGTTCTGAGGTCAGAATTTAGCTTCAGCTATTAGGAATTAGTACAATATTGCGCCAAATGTACAAAAAATTGTCAAAAAATTTGGAAATATTGATTATTATTAATTTTTTTCAACTATCAGAATGTTGGTATTCTATTGAAATTGTGACAGAATTTTTTTGTATCAGTTGCAATAAAGTAGATCTAAAGATGCTGTTGATCCTACAGCGACAGTTTTCTCACTACTGCAGCTGCATTTTTCATTCCGCGCAACAGTAAATATTTGAGTTCAGTATAATGTTTGAAATTCAATAACCCATTAACGAGTTATTTAATTAAAACCATACCTAACGATAGATGTTCCATTATTATTTTCTAAGGCGTAATATCGAACTCAACTTCAGTAAATGGAGATTTTTTTCAATGTTTTACGACGTATTCTTCAATCTCTCTGGAAGTTCTATAAGTTCTCGCAGGTATTTCATATTTTTAGAAAATAACTTTTCTCGTTCCATCGCCACGTGAATGATGCTTCTGCATCGTTGAGTCCGTCGTACTTACTTCGTTTTCCGAGAGATAGAGTTATTAAGGAAGGAGGTTCGCTGAATTTTTATGGAAAAACTCAATTTTCTCTTTGATGCCTTAAAAGAAGTATTCGAATAAAACAACGCTTCGTTTCGGTTCTCTTCTAACGTCTTAACTACATTTTACGGCACCTTCATCTAAAAACAAACGATTTTTATGTAATTTATTGTACTTGATTTTGTAGTTACTGATTTTATTATTTTATCATTTTAGGTAATAACGGCGTTTTAACATTTTTACTGAATGGCTGGAGGATTATGAGCGCCATTTTATGTTTTTGAAATATTTTGATAATATTTATTTACAGTACATAACTTAGGATAAACAAAAATATTACCTATGTATCATCTAAAGTTGCGATTTTTAATTTTGTAATATCTACATGTTTCAATATATTATGGGAAAGATAACGTTCCCATGATGAAAGTAATTACGATGTATAAGTGGCTCTGTTAGACAACGTCATATCAAAGACATTTGTTAATCCCTCAATAGTGACCTGAAAGTAATTTCCCGCCAAATTTTTATTATCGCTGGAACAATTATTGGCATCGAGAAATTTTAATTGTATTATTAATAAAAATCGACTTTATTGGACGCATTAAAGCCACAGTTATTACAAAAGCTGCTTTACAAAATGACCCATTTTTTATCCATATTTCATATAAAATAATTAAAATATTTTATCATATTCGATAATTAAAAACACAAAAAATAATTTTCGAAATAACAATTCTGAATATTGATGAGAGTTATTTCTTTTTTAAGTATCCCTTGAGATGTCAATAGTTTCCGAAACATTTTGTTAATGTAATTAATTTTTTATTATTTTTCTTCTTCTTAATTTTACATGTGCAATTATTAGTAATTAAAATGGATGATACATAAAAAATGTCAAGTTGTGAGTTACGTCGATATTGATATTGATTCCCTTTCTGTAAAATAGAAGAATTTTCATCCATTTTATGTCAAAGATATCCTGTAAAACTAATTAAATTAGCAAACTACTGTAACGTCACTGGTTATAGTAATTAACTAATCGAGTTCGTACTAACCTGAGCTTTCATTACATATGTGGAATTAGTACAAGTATTGCATTTAGTAACATCGACCGATGAATATTTTGATAGAAATTATCATTCAATTCAAAACAAAAGTTTAATTAAATTAAGTTTGTATCATCACTGTTTATGAGTCATTTGATATACGAATCATCTACATTAGCTGAGAAAGAATGAGGAAATTTTCAGAAAAAATTCAATTCCTTAGTTTAAATTAAACTTTTTTTGCTGGTACGCATTAACATGCAATGTAAATTCCAATCCCGCTATTCATTGTTAGACAACATAAATTTATCACACATTAAAATCGATCAAGTTCAATATTCCATCGCCGAACATAAGCCGGTTTCGACAATACATCAGAAAGTTTTTATAACATTCCATTAATCTCCTTGCGCCCATACATTGCGGAACCTATAAATCACGCAAATAACCTCCTCAATTCGTGTTTTTTGGCAACCAATAACTGGGAAACTCAAATCGGTTGAGTTGAAACCGCGAAATCAATGACGAACAGGAACGTATAAATTTTATCCGACCCCAACAAGAGCGTCCCATTAACTCGTAACAATGGCGTACTTTATTTCCATTCTGCCCGCCCCTATCGAAAAGAACGCTCTTCGGAATATCGCGTTCGAAATGATGATAAAAATACTGAAATGTCGTGACAGCCCGGTTAATGAGGAATATTGAAAGAGTTACAGCATCGGCAATAAACAGAATGCAAATAAAGACCACTTGACGCATCCCAAACCCTAGTCGAGGAGACGACGTAAACGCATTTTGTATGTACCACTCGACATGGTCATAGTGTCCACAAACATTTAATAAAATATACTAACTTTTATATACCTTGATCTGGTCACATAATGAATTTAATAAATTTTACGATCATAAAAGCAGATCTAAGAACTATAATATTATATGAAAAATAGTACATCACGCCACTAGTGCGTAAAATAGTAATATTACGCTCGTGACCAAAATTGGGAGTAGGGGTGTCGGACATAAATGTCTCGTGATTCGTGTATATTTTTTTTAACACGTCGAGAATCTAAATTTTAAAATAATTATGTCTATTCATCGACGGACTAATGTATGCAATCAATAGTCCCGATAATTATACTGAAAATTCGTGGAGAAAGACATTTTTTTGTTACATGGTAGACCAACAATACCACAGTTTTGCAAAATTTGCATTTTCCATCATTTTCTGAAGACAGTTGATCCTAAATTCCGTGATACAAAATCAGTAACAATCAAGGTAATTCGATGACGCTGATGTTATTGTTGTACAAATTTAGTATGACGTTAAAGAATAAGGCGTTAGCATGGAATAATAAGAGAGGTATACACTGAGAGAAATTATTTACTAATAGTCAATGTAAGGTAATTTCAAGGCTCTTACATTAACTGTAAAGTTATAACAGTAACTGTGAGTAACTGTAAAGTCAAAAAATGCCAGGTAGCTTTGAGATGAAAATATCTGGACTTTCCTGCAATGTTGTTGTATATAAACTCGTATTTTTAACATTCAATGAGCGTTCGTTAACTGTTAATCAATCCAACATTAAATTCTAGAATTTGAACTGCGCATGTCAACAATGCGTGGAAAAATTCGTAGAAAATCGAATGACTACGCGTGTGTATGTTTGTTTATCTCGGTTTCGATGAAACTGTAAGCGCGTAAATGTACTACATGTCACGTAATAATCCTAACATTAATATTTAAAATTCTTATATTAATTAATAACAAATTTAAACGAATCTCAGATTACGGAAACTTCAGGATCTAAATTCTGTTAGCTTCACTATGAAGCTATTACATTAACTGTAAACAAACATTTCTCTCAGTGTAGCAAGGCGCATATTGGATGAAGGGAAAGACCAATTTAGATCAACACTGATTGGTTTCTTCTGTACCTCCCCTATTATAACATACTCCCACCCTGTCTCGGCCGAACACTTTAGACCAACGCTGATTGGCTGCTTATGCACAACTAGGAAGTTGCTATACTGTACCCATAGCACCATGAGCGTTAGTAACTCAATGAAATTAGTTGAACTTTATCGGCTAAAAAAATATTTCAAATTACGTCTAATCACTTATGACAGAACGTATGGAGAATATAGATTCTTGCTTGTGTTTCTTGGATTTGTAACGTCGTATTGATATCAGCTGGATAACTTTCTAATGTGGCATAAACTTCCTAGCTTCTTCGTTACAATTATAACAAACTGAGAGAACAGGCAAATATGCATAGTCTTCGTGAAGTAGTGAGCAATTCTACCTCAAGTAATTCTGAAGACCAAAACAATGAGGAATGTCAGATCTGATACCATAATTTGAAATCGTACCTAAAGTATCCATACAGTTGACTTAAACAGTTAGCAAAATTTATACTAAATTTATAATTGTTTATAATATTAGGTTCCAATATATTTTCAACTTTTATTTCCGCAAAAAGTAATAGTTTTGTAAAGTGATAGAATAATTGTCAAGATTTTTACTTTTTTGCGAATATAGGTGACGTGAGACAGCGGAATCCATGAGGGCCAAATTTTTGCATATAATATTATTTTCTATTTATTTAATTTAATAACAACTCCGATGAGATCTTTAATATTTGAGGTTTAATCAAAAACTGTCACATGACAGATAACCAAAATATCACTTCGAAAAAAACTGACTATCGAAACAAAAGGAAGAGGGAGCTTTGATTTAAAACACGGAATTCCAAATTACGAATGTATAACAATATCATTAAATTAGAAAACAGTGTTTTCATAAAGAAAAGACACAGCATTTAAGATTTCGTCTAAGGGAAATCTCTTGTAATTATTATTTTTGTAGAACCATATTTGCAAATAATTATTTATTGACAAGCATTAACGATTTAATTGTTGATCATTCTCCTTAAGAGGAATCAGTAGAATCCGAAACGTTGAGGTCAACCCCGCGCCTTTTTCCTTTTTCTCTCTTATTGAGACATGTTTTCCCTTTCTTCTTTCTAATTGAGAATTTTTTCTGGTATTGAGAGTGAGAGAATTTAATATTATTCTACATCATGAGCCCTTCTTTTTAATTATTAATTATTGTTCTGCAATAGCAGAAAAAAACTAAATAAAATGTAATTTTATTTAGTATTTTTAATTCCAAAAATGTAGTATTCTTACGGACAGAATCGATGTTTTATCGACTACGGTACCCGGCGTAGGTTTTTTTCCACAAATGTGGTTTTCCCTATGCCATTGCACACCCGAATGGGGGTACCTCTCAAAATGAAGCTGGCCTGTTAGGTTATTATGTAAAAGGCCCTTCGAAATGGTGACGATCTCGATACAATTATTTGTAATTCGAATAGTATGATATCGATGTATAATATGACGTAGTCTATTTAAATGTTCGAGAGTTTGAAAAATCGAACTAAGATGAGAAAAAGTGACGATCGGGTTGAGAGAGAACGTTCCGGAACGGCAGAGGGTTAGGAGTCCGCGACGCGATCGGATCGTCACCGATTGATCGTAATAAATTAATATTATCGTGTGGCCGATCAAACCGCGTGTTTTATTTACAAGCCCTTTCACCAGTCGTTTACAAGTATATAGTGGAGTCCCTGTATAATTGCGTCTCGCTATATTTACGCCCCAGCATATGTGCCCGGTTCCGTCTCATTCTGTCGCCGCTCTCTTTTTCCCCACCTTCCGGGCTGGGGCATCAGAAAGGGCCTGCTGTAGCGTCACGTGACTGAGGAGAGTAGGAGAAGCGGCGATCCCCTTCTTTTGATAAATATAACGAGACGGGAAGAGAAGGCGAGGAACCGAGTGGGTAAATCTACCGAGACTTTACTGCAGTTACATTTAAACCATACTGTGTTCCTTTCATATTTAGGTAATCTTGTAATCAAAATTGGTTAAGAATAAAATGTCCCAAAATTAATTTTGCGATGAACAAACTTATAGAACTACGTTTTTTAATTAAAAATCTTAATGTGCAGAATATGGATAAAACCCTTTTACTATACTTTTTAACTATTTTACGTTAAAAAATCTAAACGAGAATTCCCAGCAGAAATGCTGCTCTAACAAATATTAATACCCACGAACATTAGCAACAAACGAGCTAAAGCAGTCAAAAAGTTTATATATTCAAATGTCTAAATCGCGGTAGATCAATTGATTGTACATTTTTCTATTTCTGTCAATACTCCGTTGCAACATGTATTGATCAACAACTAAAGTAGTCAGGAATTTGCTAATGGAATTTCAGTATGTTTACCAGAGAATTTCATTACCACCGAATTATGCATTTTTAGAATGTTCCTAGTTAACCACTCTGATCACTAGGTCAATTTCTAGAATTCATAAGAGGCTTATAGCATTCTTTCGATAAATTCAATCCCATTTTAGGTAATATCTGCAAAATTTAATGTACCGAAAACATAACGAATTATATATATTTTTTTTTTCATCACGATGGTGTACGAGGAAAAATAATTTTAATTTAGTTTAACATTACAATAGAATTTTTGTATTTTCGATCGCTATAAAATCGCAGAGAGATTATTTACTGTAAAAATGGAAAATAATAGTACAAATATATTACAATTCCAAGAAATACCGTATATACATTAAACAAAAATACTTACAGAACAATTTTTGGTGGGAAATTCATTTAGATGATGTTAAGATAAGAAACATGACAATATTTTACTAATTACACGGAAAAATTAAGAACTTTGAGATGATAAAAAAATGTTCGGTAATTTATGGATCATTTCCGGAACATTTAGTTTTCTTAAAAATTGGAAACATATACATGTGTTTATCCGAATAATCGATAACATTCAAACAAGGTTTCTTATATATCCTTGATATTCGAGAGTTAATTAACGTGTTAAACAGATTTGTAACAAATTAGTCTGCTCTTGTGTCTGAAATTTGACATTAATAATATTCAATACAAGAATGTTTACTCTGCCCTTTAATGTTTAGTAAAATCCACCTGATTCGGCTCTCGCTTTAACGTTTTAGCCTAGCGTCCTAAAAAAATTAATAATTATCTATTAAGGTTATTCATCTTAATTTCACCGATTTGTTTATTGCACATATATAGAAACGTGTAATTAAATTGTGTGTTTAAATCCACCCTTATAGTTTTCTTAACCAAATTATTGTTTAAATGTATCATTGCTAATATCTGAAGAAAATTTACGCCATAAAGAATGAGAATTTTGTCATATTCCAAAAAATAGCATATATGTATAAATTAAGAGTATTAGGAACGGTATTTTTTCACAAACTAGATGGCGCCCAAATTCAACAATGAAATCAATCAAAACTCAATTGTATTGCGAATGTATAATGAATGCGTGACAATTCGATTTTTCAATTGCTTATGATTTCTCTAATGTCTATCTTTTTCGTAGCACAGAATTCCAGATAGTCACTTCCATGAAACTGTAAAAAACATTGCTTTTGGATTTGAATGCCATCTAGCGTTCAAGGAAATAATTTCCAGTTTATTTTTTCATTTCAACCACCCATTTCATAGAATTGGAAAATTTCCATACCGGATATGTAAAAGTACTGGGCATTTTCAGGAGATTTTTCTTATAGTGGGAAATCAACCATCAGATATCTTTGTTGTTTGCCGTTGCAATGTCGTTTTATGACCTTAATTTCTACATAAAGCTTGGAATTGTCAACACAATAAAATTTTTATACTGGAATATGAAATGGATATTTTGCAAAAAAAGTATTCAGTAACTAATTTCTTACATTTTTTGATGCAATAGTTTTCCATATTCTTTCTTTTACACGTGTTACTTCTGAAGCTAAATTTTTTCCATTTGAATAATTGAAATCATGACATATCCCATTCTGCCTAGCGAATGATTTTTGTTACCACAGAGTTTTTTATGTCACTTGAATCTCGTTTCAGTAAATTAGCAAAAAATAATATGTTATTACAAAAACCACAAAAAGTTTGATAAACTGCGAACCTTTTTTAGGTGTACTTTATCATTAAAGGGTTTAATACTTCTCATGTTGCTATTAATTATCTTGTTAACGACACAAACTTGTTTTCTCGTGGTTTTGGAGATTGCTATCTGCTAACCCTCTGATGAACGGAAACCTAATTGTAGTAGGATTAATTTCATCAGCAGCTTTAGAGAGTTAAACTTTAATAATTAAATATTATTTTTTCAAAATGAAACAATTACTCATAGATTTCAAAAAGTATATTACGTATATTGTATTCCATAAAATATTTTTAAAGCATTGTTTACATTTCTTAAAACTGAAAAAAATGAATTTGTTGCCGAAAAGTTAAAAAAAAATCTTTCCCAAGCAAATAACCCTAGCAATCCAAAAAAAAATATTATAAAAAAGTCAATACAGATATCTTTCCCTCTGGAATTATATTTTCTATGAAAACTTTTCATACCAGGAATATCTCCAGTACATTTTTGCAGTGTCGTACTTGTTTTTACTCTCACATGTCTACAAATGAAGGGAACGATGCCAAAATTGCAGCAATAAGTAATTTTCGAAAGTCTTCTATGTCAGAGTGTTTTGGAACTATACGGGCCAATTTTTTATATATTAAAACTCGAATCACACGATTTTCCACGCGTGTATCGTGAATCAGAGACCCGAAGTATCGATAAATTTTCAACTTCGAGACCGCGTGCGATCGCCGACACTATTTTTAAACCGCAAAGCTTCGATCGGGACGAACGCTCATACGGACAGTCGATCGCGAAACGCCGCGGTTCTCACTTTCATCCGTTTGAAAAAAAAAATGAAAAAGATAATGAGGTGATTTTGACAGCTGTCAATTGTTAAATTACAGCAGGACGAGCTTCCGGCTGTTCGACCCGACCGGAAACGCGGGACGACGGGACGACGACGTGGGTGGAGTCGCGGAACGGACAGCCAGCCTGAGTCGCCGCTCGCCCTCGTCGTCCTGGAACCGACCTTTCCCCGGGAAGCGGAGGAATGGGCCCTTGGGCCTTTGGCGTACCTATCATCCTAGTCTCCGCTCTGGGCATCCTCCTCAATGCTTACATTCTCATAGTCGTTTTTGGTCTTGGAAAACAGGTGAGTTCTATGCTAATCATTAACTTTGACTTGACTCATGACTCTTCACTTGACTCAAATTTTATATATCGATACATAACTATATTTGAGTCATGTAAGTAAAATTTAAAATTGATTCATCATAGAGTTCTGAAGAAATTGGTTTATAAAGATGTTTTTTAACGTGTAATGTTTTGGAAAATGATCGGTGATACCTCCATTTTCATAAAATTCCTATATTTCTACATAAAATAAATTGTAAAAAATAACAATGTACCAGTAGTAAGGGAGAGTGGCGCTGGTTGTGACACTTTTTTCCAAACGAAATAAAATAACATTTCTGTTATCATATCTATTAGTTTTTATGGGCTTAATCAATTGAGCATATTATTCAATTTACTTAGCGTTGCGCTTTATCGATGACATACGGTTAATTTATATGTAAAAAAATAATTTTCTAAATGTAGGTAAATGGCATCTGTGGGAAACATTTTGCAGAGGCACTTTTACATGTTCCCTTATTGCAATCATTTCAGTCATTAGATTCACTATCTCGAAAATTAATAGAATCTATTCTCAATTCCAAACAATGAACTGGGAACGTGTTGTATATTTTTAAAATTTATTAAAAATTATTAAAATACCGCAGAAATCCCGATTATACATTTTTAATACTTGTTAATGGTATCAAGTGAAGCCAACCTCAAAATTTCGTCTTAAATTTATATCACATTGTCATATTTTCAGTTCAATCATTGATTTTGAGGTTATATCATCTCTACACTCATACTACATACATAGTTAATAGTTTACGAGATGCCAAACGACACAAGTTACCTTAACAATTAGAATCTGAAGTTTTACCAAAGAAATTATGATGTAAAATAATGATACAGAGGAAGTAACTGTGGATACTCGAAAAACTATTTTAATTTATAATTAATCTTTGAAGGTATGGTTTATGAAATAAATTACTAATCATTAGTCTTATTGGAAATGGTGACTACACCAAAATATGTAATAATATTACACAACCTGCCCCAAATTTACCATCAAAATTATCGTGGTTACCGTGTAGTTTAGAGGAAATCGAAGGTTTTTGTTGAATAATATAGGGAAACGATACTCTCGAACATATCCTATATAAGTAAATCAATGATTTATTAAAAGTTTTATAAAATTAAAAATTTCTCTGAAGTGCAAGTATCAAAGATGTAACTTATGTTTAGCAAACACGTGAATAAAGTGGGGACATAAATGTAACAGTAATAATATTAATGAATATTTTAAAGTATTCTGTCCAAGCATAATCGAATATATAAAAAGTTCTACTTATGTAAAATTGTAATTGTATTATTACCGATTGTTTCGAATGACTCCAATACTTGCACTTCACAGTAGCGCAAAAAACTAGATGCTTCATAAACAACAAAATTCAAAACCCTTATTTTATTCTATCCAACATCCTGAGATGTGAATTACATGTAATTTCATTGAATGACGACTATCCAGATTTTAGTAATAAAGGTCATGAATTGTTAGTCAAAACTTTATAATATTAAGTGTTGCATTATATCGTCCTCAGCTGTTTGAGGGTCATTTTCTATTTATTTCGCACATTCAACACTTCTAGTTTTAAGTGTTCCCAATAGAAGGAAAGGTTCTTAAATAGTACAAAAGTTGCCATGATAAAAAATTGCTATAGTAATTTCAACGAAAAAACTCGTCGTTGTTGATATTTCACAATAGGAAGGTTATTAAATAAAAACATACACGGAATAGGTGTAACTTTAGTACTGCAGTATAATACTGTAATTTTTAGTTCAATACTATAGTAACTACTGTAGTAGCTAGTAAAGGGAAAAGCAGATAACTCAAGCTATAATTACTTGCGGGTAATATGGGAACTAAAACAGCTCGTATAGGTACCAGTATTACTTACACGTTTCGTCCTGAAACGGCATAAATTGTCGTTGTTTTTAGCTAAATAATTTTCATAGAAAGAGTAAATGAATTTTTATACAAGTCCATATCTTATAGGTTTCAAATCTGCTTTTTCTGAATCTGAAGTCCATTTTCCAATATCGTTAGTCGTTTTTCCAACATGATATTCCAAAAATTGATAAAAGTTTTGAATTTTTGTCCGCCATATTGGATCCGCCATTTTGAATTTAAAAAATCTGACAACGGTTTTGTGATCAGGAACCTCAAGTTCAAAATTTTAACGGCCATATTGTATCCGCTATTTTGATTTCTGAAAATTTGAAAAGTGATTCATGATCGGTGATGTGGAAAGTCAACTTTTATCACTGTGATGAATTTATGATCGTTTACAAAAGTATTACAATTGAATAACAAAAAATTGGCTGAAAATGCCGCCATGTTGAAGCCGCCAATTTGAATTCTAGGATGACACTATCTTTTGGTACAACCAATTACTCCACCAGATACAACAGTAGGAATCGATTGCACTACAGTTTCATATAACACAAAGATTTCAATTTACGAAACTACTATTTTTTCGTTTTATTCCGGGCGCCATATTGGAAAAACGACTAACGATTTTGGGAAATAAACTTCAGAATCAGACTGAACAGACTTGAAACTTATAAGATATGGACTTGTATAAAAATTCATTTACCCTTTCTATGAAAATTATTTATGTAAAAAATTGCGACAATTTCTGCCACCTCAGGACGAAACGTGTTAAGTGGTTGGTCTCATTATGGAAATTTAGTTAGACTTCTTTCAGTTTTTCACTCCGCTTCTTACTACTTAAATAGTAGTAGCAGTCTGTTCTGTCAGTTTGGGGGGATATTAGTTCCGGAAGCACATCTTGAAAACGACCAAAAAACTGCAACAAGTCAAATTTTTAAAATAAAAATTTCAAACAAAATTATTTGAAAAACTAGTTTAAAAAAAACATTTAATAAATCGTAAAAAATGTGTCCATGTATGAACAACTTTTCAAAATCGGTTTCGGAAATATTCGGCGTGTAGCTAATAGCGTTCGTTTCGTGTTAGGTAGGTTAAGTTAAGTTAGGCTATGTAAGATTAGATTAAAGGTTGAGCTATAATTTTGTTTTTTTTTAATTTTTTTGAAAAAATTTGTTTAAACAAAACTTTTTAAAGCGATGGTGGGAGAACATTTTTTTCTTGCAAAACATGTACTAGCTACTCCCACTATCATATAAAATGACTTTCAGTCGTTTATTTTTCCGACTGTAACTGCTTACTTTCTCGATTTAAAGCGGTGATTCAATTAATATAGTTAGTGTTTGTAAATGACAAAATAATCTGTAACAAAATCTGTACAAAATAATAATCAAAATGATAATTTTCTTAATTCTATAGATTGTCACAGTTTAACATTCAAAGAGGACTATTACTACTAAAATTTAAATAGTTTGCTATTTTATTCTCTGCATTAAAATTCTATTCCCTAACGATTTTGTAGTTAATGGTTCTTTCTCGCTTTTGTCTATTTTTAATTTCTTTTTCAACGCTTTTCAACTATTTTCAATTTCGTATTATATACAAGCCTGGCCTAATCGCACATGTCAAGTGATATGTACATAACTGAGAACAATCAGTAACGAACATTTTAATACAACAGAAATGCTCTACGATAGACGCAAATTTTCAGAAAAAATCAACGTTTACAATTGTATGCTTAATGAATTTGAGATAACAAATGGATTAGATAAATTTCAAATTACGTAAGATACGTAATTAAACATCTTTGTGAATGAATTTCATAATATTTATGAATACTTTACGTACAAATATTACATTGAAAGAATAAACAACACCGAGCCTGACTGCGCTATTATGTTAAAAGTAGATACATCAATAGAATACTTTTGTTGAGTCTGACTTTTAATGTAATGCGGATTATTAGGATGAAATTAGATCTCCGGTTAACTTTCTTCTGATCGAATGTTTTTTGACCTAGAGAGATGAAATAAGGTTATAGAATTTTCGCGCAAGTTTTTTTATTTTGGCAATATACACTAAGAAAAAAAAGTAGTTGAAATTACCATTTTCTTACTATGAATCGTAGTGTGAAATAAGGACTAGGCATGGTAATAGTTAAAATAACTATTCTGAAATAGTAAATTTTAACTATTGTTTCATGGTTCAATGTTATTTACTTATCATAATAGGCAAATAGACTCAGCTATTTTGAAATAGTCATTTCACAAAATTACTACCTTCACTGAGAGAAAAAGTATAAGAAATTGTCATAAACAATATGGAAAGGAGTCAATATTTACTTTTTAAAAATATTTGTAAACTATATATATCATAGCATATTATTAGCCTATTATACCGAATTTTAGTGCTTATTCATAAACTCTTTTACTTTTCTAGAGAAAAGTACTATTAAAAGAACTATTGCATTTATATTTATTAAGATTGAAAATATTCGAAAACAAACAAGAAATATATTAAGAACATTCAAAAATGCTATTAAAGTTTTTGTTGAAGCCTCCCCTAAATTACCACCAAGAATACAAAAATGATCAACACCAAATTATCCGTGCATTCGTGATTTCGATACTACGGTTCCTATAGGTTATGTATGAAGTAAATAATAGTGTATAATTAAATAAATACTTTTTCATAGAAATTATTTAATTTTGCTTAATAGCGGATATTAATGTATTTTTTCAATAAACGTCATAAGTAATTCTTCAACACCTGTACAAAATTAGTTGCGATTCGTACCAATAAAGTTTTGCCAATAAAAACATTATTATTATTATTATTATCGTTGAAAATAATATTAAAAATATTATTGAAATCAGGAAGTGCTCTGAGAGGAAAACGATCCCATGTATAGACTGGTCGTACCATACGAGCCTCTCCGTTTTTCTCATAGTTGACGGAACCGTTTGAATCTAAAGTAGTGTGACTGGAACGCTGCCATAATGTCAGCAATTTGAGCATTGATGTCGTTTTTCTATTTATTTGAAGTTAATCATATCCAATTATATTCTCATAAAAGTATTAATTTCTGAACTTCAAAAGTTAATTTCATTACGTCAGCCAGACGCTTTTTTACACAATTCTTATACAAATAAATACAATAACAATAATCATCTTCAAAAGTTCATGCCGCTACCCGAAAAAAAGTTGATTTTACTACCTAAATAGTAAGATCTGGTCCAACTCTGTTTTTTAATTAAATTTACTATTTAAATAGTAGTCTCGGATACCTAATTTGTCGAGGTCACTATTTAAATAGTAAAACCTATTAAAAATGATAGCTGTTTCTTTCTTTTTTTACTATGCAGTTAGGTGTGCCATTTCATTTTTCCTACTAATTTATTTTTATTATTATTATATCTGCGTCTAAATTAAATTTTGGTTTATTGTTATAATTTAATTATTACAATCCTGTTTTATCACAGAAAAATCTACATGTCTTATAACCAATTTTATTTGTGAACTTCCATTAAATGTTTCAATAATAAATATTTTTTTAGTTAATGTAGCATTAAAATAGGGGAAAACATTTTTTTTAATAAATAAATTTACATCAATTTAATATTGTTATACATTCGTAATTTTGAATGCCACGTGCTATTTAAACCTTTTTCTCCTTTTTGTTTCGACAGTCGTTTATATTCTGACAGTTTTTAGTTAGTCGATTTTAAACTGCTCAAGAACAAAGTCTTTGTATTAACAAGTCTTAAGTTATTTCCAAAGAATATTATAACATTATGTTTTAATGTAAAATCGATATTTCCTAATGTATTTAAACACACATAATGTCCATCATCACAAATTAATTAATATCTCTTAATCACGGTGAAATACAAGTATCACATTTATACTTGCGCTTATTGTGTTATGGAATTAAGATTCAGATGGAATATATTCTCTAGAATAATTTTACTCCATATATTTCTTCATTTTCTTGATGTACCACCTACAACACAATATTGTAGACATATTTCTGCATGTTATGCAGATATTTTTCAATTTTCTTTCATAATATCTTTCGTATGAGAATGAGAATAAGTAAAGAAATTACGTCATGGGCCTAGACATATTCGCAATTTTAACATCTGCAATCGACATGGAAAAGAAAATACATAATTGCAAATAAAAAATGATTACCAAAAAGTAGTAAATATCTAGAGTAAATTGTAAATATATATGATGTAAGAATTGTATAATCGTTAATATAATGTTAAAATATGTTGTATGAAGAAGACTAAAATCACTAAATTAAACTGAGAGACCGACAATATTGAAATTTAGTATAAATGCATTAAATTTTAATATTTTTGTACGAAAATAGGGAAAATCGGTTCATTATACGAAAATTTAGTATCGATATTTTTAATATTTGTTATTATGATTATAAGAAAGTGCTATCTGAGTATGAAATCTTAATAATGTATATACGAAAAATTAACATTGTCGAATACATGATATTCTTCATACTAACAATCAAAATTAATTATACTAAAAATTTTACGTGACATCTTGAATTCCAGAAAAATGTTGATTTGCGGAGTTTTCCGTTATTATTTATTTCACAAATAAAATAGGGGCCAGGACATCACGCGGCCTTTTTATAAAATCCATGTGATATCATACTTATTTTCTCAGAGTAATGCTTAATGCTATATGAGAGAATAAATAAGTTTAGATAAACGACGCGTGATATCTATTATATGAAATCATGTGCGACTTCTTTCAAGGATTTCGTAGCCACCTAGCGCCAGCCAGGAGAACCCTCTAGTTTATTCATGCAGACGTGTTATTTATCTGTCAATATCAAACACCGAACGGCAGATGGCGACAATTCTCCAGACAAAGTAGTGTAACTTTTTATTTTAATAAAGGATTAGAATGACGCGCAAGTTGATCATTTAGATCTTTCTTCTCTATATTGAAGACGGATAATGTGACCTCACTCTTTTTTTAATAATATTTCGTGAACTCCATCTTTTTTTTTTTAAATAAAAAAACTTAAAACTTCAACACCGAGAGTCCACACTCAGGCACATTTCAAAATGTTTTTCTTCTGATTACCAAATAGTAGTTTGTTTATTTTAAAGATACGTCGCCTCAGAATTTTCTTATTATAAATTATTAATATTAAAAGTATATTATCAAATATTGTAATGTAAATACAAAAGTTGATAAACTTATAAGAATAATCATTTTAATATTCACTATTCTCATTTTTAATATAGGGTAACATTTTTTCCTATTTTGGTATGGAGAATATTAATAATTAGTATTCTCGGTCTTTTAGTGTACAGTCAATTATGAGAAAATAATTTTAATCGAATATTACTATACCAAAATGTTTTTTGTATTTAACGATTCTAAACACTTCTATCTCGGAAAATCTCCAAAATCAATATAACAGTCAGAAAATTGATAAAAATGTTCAACAATCGAATAAATTCAGCAAAACATTTGTTGGCTAGTTACAAGTATCTATGTTTCCTTTTAATGATACATAGATACTTGTAACTAGCCAACAAATGTTTTGCTGAATTTATTCGATTGTTGAACATTTTTATCATAATTTTGTAAAAGGAGTTATTAAAATTTATAGAATTATTCTTAAATAATGATGCCTAAGGCGCTTATTTTTAAACTTGACATTGCATAAATTCAATAATTCTATCTTTCATAAATTTGTAAATTATTTGTTTATTCTATGTATCTTTCTTAAAGATTTATGGCATATAGGCATTCATTTGTATCGTCCAATTTTGACATTGTCCATTTAATTTATCTCACTACTTTCATTTATTCGTTACGCAAAATATACTAAGAGTTTTAAAGGTATTTGCAAATGAAGACAATATCAGTTAAAATTTTTATTGCACCGTTTTGAAACGAAGCCAAAAGCTTAGACGACTCATTTTTGTTTATCTTTCAATTTTCGCTACGTGGGAACCATTACAAAGCAATGTGCATTATATCACTGCAAAATAATTATTTTGAAATTAATTTTAATATAAATCAGCATACTATGTAGTGCATATGAAAACAGTATTACTCCCGCATTTTTACATAAAATATACAAGAAGTTAATAAAAACAGCGTACAAGTCAATAAATTACACATTTTAGTTCATTATGTAAGATTTTTATTTGCATTTAGTGAATGTGCGTAACTTCGCGATTATTGAATTTAACACTTTAATATATTAATTGTAAGAGTTTTGTAATACTACATTTTTATTAATTCTGTCAAATAGTATTATTTATTTTAGATATCTAATTACGTTAAGTAAATATGTTGTGTCCGGAAATTTAAATTTTCCTGGGGTTGATGATTTTTTTCAATATTATTGAGTTTGCGAATGAAAAGTGTCTTTATATTGTAATCCATATTGAATATTTACTCTCCAGTCATGCAACAAAAACAAAGATATGTCTTTTGGCACGTTCGGAGATGTGTTATTATTGACGTAAATAATGGTCCAGAGACTTTTCAAAAAAAATTGGCGAGAAGAATGACTTAAATTGCAGCACTATTTACCAAATTTTAAATTCGTTATCTGATAAAAGTAGAATAAAGGTTTTCTGTTGAGACTTAAGAGATTTAAAGAAAATCGCGAATTTTTTTAAAATTATTAGTTTTGTATATGAATTGCGCATTAATTATTTAATGTAAGTTTTGTAAGAAATAATGAACATTTTGAAAAAATGAAAAGAAATGGTGGTCAAAATTTATGACTAAAACTATAGTTAATGATCCCCAAAAAATCGTTCCCCCGGAAAATTGTTCCCCTAGAAATTGGAGTCCATGGAAATTCGTTCCTCAGGGAATTCGTTGTTATAGAAATTAGTTCCCCAATAAAATTATTCCCTCGAAAAATGTTCTACGAATAGAATCATTTACAATTGAAGGATATCAAAAATATGGAGTTTGATGATATTCATGATCTTCAATCACAATCGGTTAGTATACAAAAAAATCAAAATGATAACCTCAAAATTATTGTCAGAAGATAAATTCTCTAATTTCATTGTACAAACTGTACACTACTTCTGGTTTTTATTTGAAAAACTACCTTGTACTTTTTAAATAAAAATGTGTGTATTTTGAATAACATATTATGTTATACAGGGTCATCGAAAAGTATCGGACCCCCCTAATATCTTCAGTTAGAATGCACTTAGGAGAAAATATCCAATAGCAAAGTTGTATGGTTTCAAGCGGGGAGTAAGATGATGACCTTGACTTTGACCTTGACCATGTCCTTCAAGGTCATTTCAAGGTCCATCTTATTTTTTTAAATAGAACCCCCTACATTTTATTGCATATTCTTATAGCTTATCTCGAGAGCTTTCCAAAACACTATAATAAAATATTTTTTTATCAAGTACTTTTTGAGTTATAAAGGTTTGAAGTTAACAATTTGTTAAGTGGTGTGCGAGTCCGACCAGTTAAGGCAAGAGTGGTGTGCGAGTCCGTTAGCACAAAAGTATTAAGGTTATGATTACTGAAAACTAAATAATATTTTACAAGATATTCTACATTTTGTGTCAAAAAATTGTTAACTTCAAACCTTTATAACTCAAAAAGTACTTAATAAAAAAATATTTTATTATAGTGTTTTGGAAAGCTCTCGAGATAATCTATAAGAATATGCAATAAAATGTAGGGGGTTCTATTTAAAAAAATAAGATTGACCTTGAAATGACCTTGAAGGACATGGTTAAGGTCAAAGTCAAGGTCATCATCTTACTCCCCGCTTGAAACCATACAACTTTGCTATTGGACATTTTCTCCTAAGTGCATTCTAACTGAAGATATTAGGGGGGTCCGATACTTTTCGATGACCCTGTATGTATATGATACTTTTGCAAGTACATATATACCTTAATAGCACCAAACCTCGCATTAACCCGCGCCCAAAGCACTACTTTTTTTTTACCTCAATTTCAATCGAGTATTTCGTATCAAAATCAAAAGTGCATGTCCTATAATTTTCGAGGACGCTCTTCAAGAAATTGAGTTTGAGCCATCAGGAATGCCACTATGGCGCGGAATTTTCAAGAAATTTCCAAAAATTAAGAAAAATTTTTTTCGAGCTATTGAAATATTGCGATTCTATTGAAACTAGGCATAAGTGCATAAAATATTTGAATTTTAAGGACAAATTTTACTCTTATACCCACGTCATTCTAACGACTCAAAATGGCGTCAATAATGAAAATTTCTTTGAAAAATTTCTGGACGCCCTTACTCAGAAACTATGAACTTTGTTTTTAAATTTATCTTGAATTGCTAGGTTATATTCCAATCAGTGAAATGACTGAAATTCGTTTGCACTTTTTCCTAAGTACTATATAGGGTTTCTAAAAAGTGCAACCAAACAGCAAAATATTTTCGAATGTCGATAATTCATATTGATTTCCGAGCTTCGATAAATTCAAAGAAATTCGAATGACTGCCCGTTTATGTTTGTTTATCTCTGTTTCTAAGAAACTGTAAGCGCGCAGAATAAGAAAATAAAATATAAAATATGTGGAACGTGTGTATATGAGTGTGTGTGGATGACACGATAAATAGAAAATTATGTATGATTACAATGGATAGGGGTCGAAAACTCAGCAAATCAAAAAGCCGAATGCCTATCAACCTACACATAAAACTGTAAAAATTTAACCGGATCTAGTTTAGTGGAATATGAAGTATCATTACGTCAGATCATAGAAAAGGACACCTTGGAAAAAAGAAAACACAAGATATTGTTAAAAAAGACTATTACGCTGATAATTTAAAAGATAACGTGAAATTGTTAAGTAATTGGATTTCTTGCATTATAAAATAAAACAGAAGAAAAAAGGTTTCCTGCATTCCATACCAAAAAATGATTTACCATTACACACGCACGATGTTGCTCATTAAGGTACTTTAGACTAAACGGCCAAAAACATAAGCATATTTGTTCTATAATTGACGGTTTTAGTAAGTTTGCTTGCCATTGCCAAAATTAGAATAACAAAAAGATATTTTTGGAAATCCTGCACGTATTATAAGTATTACAACGGATTTTGGACTAGCATTTCGTTCTAAAGACTTTGCACCTTATTGTAATAAAATATGAAACTTCTACCGATTACTACGGATCTTCCGAGTGCAAATAGAGAAGTGGAATGCAAAAATCGATCATTCCTGTTGTAACGAAATTGTCAATGGATAACACAGAAAAATGATATCAACATATTGAATAACTTCAGCAAAGTTCGAATTCAACCCGTCACCAAAACATCGATGGGACTCCATTTCAGCTTTTGATCGGTAGTTTGATCCAAGAAGGAAATCGAAAAACATTTTTTATACACGTGTCCGTAAAGTGTCTACTTTACGGACTCCTTTTAGTCCGTAAAGTGTGATTTTACGGACTGATCTCCGCAACTTTACCTTTGTATCTAGGGAAAATGATTAAATAACAATGAACGCTTTATTTTCAGACTCAACAGCAACAAACAGCCAACACGATATTACTGATTCATCTCGGAGCAGTGGAAGCGGTCGTCTGTCTAGTGTTGTTGGTTTTTACTACCACCTCCTGGCCGGCGGCCGGCACCTGGTGCGTCCTCCACGGGTTTCTCTTAGCACTGCTACATCCGGTTGCACTTTGGACCGTAACCGGACTCAATTGTGATAGGTAATTATTATATTCTTTAGTTGACTTTATTTTAACCCTCAATACAATTTCTATGAGAGTACACTATTCTATTATTCGATGTTTCACAAACATATAAGGGTACTGATAAATAATTAAAAAATTGTCTTCTCTGTTCAACGGATGTTCAAGTGTACCTTTAATGGGAATGTACTGAAAGTTAAAAAATATTATTAAACGCTCGTCAAACAAGGGATGTTTATAAAATGTAAATGTAACTATAGAAACGGACAAATGGATCAGACATTACACATTTTTAAAGCGGTTCTCCCAAACTTCCTTCTTCCGAGCGAACTAGAGTAGAGTCCCGTTATATTTGCCTGCACGGTTCCTTGTCTTCCTCTCCTATTTCCTTATATTTGCCAAAAGAAGAGGAGCGGGCGCTTCTCCCACTCCTCTCAGCCACGTTATGTTCGTGACGCCACAGCTGGCCCTTCTTGAGGCCGCATCCCGCGAGGTGGGGAGAAAGAGAGCGGTGACAGACAATTATAATAGGACGGGACCAGGCAAATATGCTGGGATGTAAATATAGCCAGATGCAATTATAACGGGACTCTGCTGTATTTTAGTTTCTGATATTATGAGGTTATTTTGTAATATTTTCAAAAGTAATATTTTTACCGAGTAATATTTTTTTGTGAAATTTTGAAAAAATACGGTAATATTTATTCGTGTTACCGTTTATAAATATTGAATCAATTATATCGTGAGCACTCTCCTTTTGTTAATTGTTAACAATTAAGTAACACGTAAGTCATTCAGGTAATTATTTTTATTTTATTTTTGTTGCGAACTCAATCAACAATAACATATATTTTCCGTAAATTTAAAAATACTATAGGAATAATTCTATTTCACGATTGGTTTTAACTACGTCATAAGATATTACGTCACTCGAAGAAGTTTTAAACATGTGTTATTTATTCAGAAAAAATCTAACTCGTGTATACTTTCCTTGAAAATATGATTTTTGTTGTTTATTTTTGTTTGCTATTTAAGTCCATCATTGATAAATATTTATGTTGAAATATAAAAAATAATATAATTATTTTATTTACCGAAACATAATTTGTTATCTTTGTTTACAATTCGACTTACCGGATATGCGTGGGAAATTTACCTTCATAATCGTAATTGAACTTGGAGATGCAAATCGAGATAATTTTCACAATGACGTTAAAGAAGCCCTTGTGAAAATGGATTTTCAACATCATCAATTGTTAACACGCGTCAAAACCATGAATGAACTGACAAAACATAGCAAATATTTCCATTCATACTCGTATTTCACGCGTTTATAATTAATCTTTAACTCTCAAAATAATTTTCCATTTTCAAATGAAAAAGGTATACATATAACAAGGTCGAGAACGGAAACTAGGATTTACGGAAGCCAATCATTACTTGCAGCACGTCAAACATATCTTCCGATTTTATTTCCATGCGGAAATAGAACTAATAAAATGCATAATGGTGTTTATTGATTTTGGAATGCAGCGTGACGCACATGCATGTTTTCATGATGTTTTATTGTGACAATCGCGTGCAAATACTGTCCACTACGGTATAGCTTTAACATACACAAATAATTAGAAGGAAATTTATTATTAGTTACTTGATGAACGGCAAAAAACACAAGTTGGAGCGATATGTTTCTGGAGTCTTACGAAATAGATTTTTTGTTTCCAATATTGCTAAATGCTGGTGTTTTTAGTGCAGCGGATACCGTTTAAATATTAAAATATATGAATGCTTAAAAATGCTACCGGAATGAACTGAAACCCTAAAAACATTATTTAAAATGATGATGAAATAGGACATGGCAATTCAATAATGAATTCTTATCCCGTTTATAATAAAGTTAATATAAAGTAAGCCAAATTGCTGTCCGTCATTATTGTTGATCATTTTCTTAATAAATATCTAAATTACTTGATATTGTCCACATTTTCTTTTTATTCGATAAATATCTTAATTGTATTATTTATGATGTTGATCAGTGGATTAGAGTTAGAAAAATAATTTTTTATATTTTATTTTAATAAAACTTCTATAAGTTGTCGTATGAACATCAATTTGTACTCATTAACGTCTAAAATAATTATTGAACCTATAATCAGCAAAGGACAGTAGATATTCGTGGCTGTCTAATATATCAATATTCTCACATTACATTTTCCGACACGAATTTTGCCTTGCGAAAGCAAAGTATCATTTTCTATTCTAAAAACAATGCTGCTTCCAGAACTTTCCTATTACGTCGCATTTTTAAAATCAAAATATCTGTCCGAAGATAGCATTCTTTACCTTTGGCAGTACTGTATACAATTATTTCCTTACGATGACGTCATTACCAGTTCATCACATATTGAAAAAGTGAATAAAATTTTTTTAACGGAACTTCTTAGTTACATAATTACAAGTCCTAAATTGTTGTTAGTTAGAAAAAAACCTGACAAAGAATTGAAATCAGGAATCTTGATGCGGCCATGATCAGATGAAACGTTACATTCCCGTTCAGACTTTAATATATATGCAACATTATAAGGGCCTGACCAGGTTATAAAATCTGTTCAGAAACTAACTTCGTTTAGTATTAAAAAATGTATGACCCCGAACAAATATATATTTGCGAGTAAAATAAAATTCGAATTTATACAATCTTTGAAATCGGAATTGAAACAAACGACTTTATTTTCCAGGTATTACGCCATAGCCGCTCCACTACACTACTCCACAGTGGTGTCACCACGACGGGTGATCTGGGGTCTGGTTGGGTCTTGGATTGGTGCATTCTTGCTTTGTTTGCCACCATTTTCTGGACTGGTACCACCGTATCAATACATTCCTGAATTGGGCTGTTGCGCCCCCAACTTTGGCAACGAATCCTGGGGCACTGCAGCCACCCTCTACGGTGCCATCTACGCATTCCTCGGCATCGCTCTACCAGCAGCTCTCGTGACTGTCTGCAACCTCAGGGTCCTGGGGATTGCACGTTACCATAGGCATCGAATCGCCAGCGCCATCTACGAAGTCACTCTTAGTGCCCAAGTGACGATAACGCATCAGAGGAATCCGTTCTTCGTTCCAACGATAACGTCACCTACAGCCATTCCGCCTCCGCGATTTCACAGTGCAGCCAGCACGGTTAGTATATAGCTAATTTAAATTTAAATTTCTGTTAACGAATATTTGAGGAGAAAATATCGCCAAAACTCCTAAAGGGATTCGATGTGAGAATACAGAGGGAAGGGAATTCATTCGTTAACGGAAACTTCTGCATATTCGATAACGGAAATATGCGAAAACAGTGTATTCGTTAACGGGGGTTGACTATACTAGTTATTATATAGTTCATCAACATTAAGCGGAAATTGCTATATTAATATGAAGTTGTTTTGACAATGTTTCATTTAAGATATTTGCTTGGGATGACGGTTCAAATTCACGAATGTAAATAATAACATAATGTCTAAATCAAGCTTCGATATAAGCTACTTAATAATTTATGAAATAATCGAGAGACCAAAAAATGTGAAATTTACCGTCTCTGAAACGATGATTTATGGATGCATTGTGTAATGACATTACATTACCAAAATAATGCATTCTCTCAATATCACTAACTAGATAATAAATATCACTATCTAGAAAATCCTTCATTTGTAGATTATAGTTAAAAATTGCATTTAAACACTATCATTACGTATAAGACAGGGCCCTCCGTAGTCTTACTGACGAATCCAGCGGAGGACCTGGGACGAAACGTATTTTTTAACAAATATGCATTTGTATTTATTTTTTACCGATAGAGGGAATCTGAAACCATTAATTAATTGCATATTAAATTGGTCATATACCGTTCCATAAATCATCGTTTCAGAGACGGTAAATTTCACATTTTTTGGTCTCTCGATTATTTCATTAATTATTAAGTAGCTTATATCGAAGCTCGATTTAGACATTATGTTATTATTTACATTCGTGTATTTGAACCGTCATCCCAAGCAAATATCTTAAATGAATTATTTAAATCAAAGCGGTTAAGAAGATTTTTATATAGTTGCTATGCAACGAAAATTACAATTTAATTTTGACAATGTTCCCAAAACTTTTCATAAATACCAAACTGCATCATCTTTTTATTATTTATGTTAGAGATGTCATAAATGACCGGGTCAAATCGTTATGGAATATGAGGTTAGGTGAAAATCGCTGGAACTGCACTGAGAGAAGTTTAAAATTACAAACGTGATAGTAGAGATATCTGTGGTATAAAACGGGAGATGGTTACCGTCTATTTAGATGACGGCTGCCCTAGTTTGGGACACAACTTGTGCTCCAATTGTTGGGGACCGCAGCCCTACTATGTTCAAATAGAGTGTTGGTATAACAGCCGTATTTTATTTTGGAACAACAGCCGTCTTAAAAATACACGGTGGTTGTCATAGGACATAACACATCTGCTCCGCTATACCCATGACAGCTGAAGTCTCAAACTCCTCTTGTATGCCACGGTATTTCATAACACCTTCAACAATAAGCACCAAATAAAATATCTGTATGTGTCGATTTGCGCACGTCCGAAATATGCGTCATTCAGCATTTCCGCGAAAACCCTTCGTGAAAGTGGTTATCTGAATTCAACAGAATTGGTTTACATTAGGATTAAAGCGATGGGTTTGTACGTATCACCCAAAACCATTGTGAAGCAATACTAAGATGGCTCTTAGAACTTAAAGTGGGTAAGTGTTGCTGATGAGAAGTAGACATCTCCTGGATATTATCCTGAAACTGTTACCCAAATAATGCAGATAGATGCGGTGACGTGAATGCAGCAAACGTTAGGTCAGTTTCGGTCACCGCAGCTATTTCATAGCCATTTCATGTGGTTGATGCTACTTGAGTATCAACTGAAGGCACGAGTGGGATATGAAGTTCCTGATAAATAATCAATCTGTAGTAACGTAAACCTGTGAATACCACACGGAAAGAAAGTTGGCATATAAGCCAAACGAAATGAGAGGGAAATTTTTCATTTAAGAAAACGGCAGCTCTTACACGATTTTGGGAACTATAACTCCCAAAAATCAGGTAAATGCTGGACTTGTTAGTGAGAGTCTAATGTTTAGTGCACGTGGTACCCTATTTTGGGACGTCGTAGTTCCCAAAAACGGATAAGCGTTGCCGTTTCTTTAAATGGAAAAATCAGGAAAAGTTTTTTCTTTTGCAACAAATTGGATTTTTTGAGCTATTTTTACCTTTAAATATCTTGAAATGATGGTGTGCCGGATATTTAGAGCCTTAAATGAGCATTAAATTACTATGAAGGACCCTTCTTAATATGATTATCAGAACGTGATTTTCTGGAATGGCTCTGGCCAGCCTGTAGTAAAGTTAAGTAGTTCACAATTATCTTGTTTAAGAGGGTTCTAAACTCGTACGCCACTAAAAGAGGAAATTTCACTAAAAACCGTAATTTAAATATGACTGAATAAAGTTGTCAAACTTTGAGCTCTGTAAAGATAATTCTAGTTACCATTTTCCAATTTTTCTAGAAAATACTAAAGACCTATTAGTTCAGAACTGATCGAGAATTTTCTGAAATAAGTAAAAATCCGAACATTATGTTCCTCCAATTTTCAAGCAAACCTACTGAAACGCTTTGGACTGATTTATATACCAGAATATGTATGAAGAAAGTAGCCATTATTTAAACCCTGTTAAATAAATGTTACAATTTGAATCCAGTGTTTTACTCATGAAAATGGGTATTTTTGCAATACGTTATAATTGTTCTACAAATTAACACAATAGAAATATTACAATATTGTATGAAAAAGTATCATCAATTGTGTAGGAAATATACCGAACCATATAATTTTTTATTGCACTCAATTTTTATCCACTTTGCAAAGTGTAGTATAATAGTACCATAATATACTGATGGCAAATTGAAGTACAGTAGAGACCCGGTATATTTTCTTTTCGCTATATTTACATCACAGCATATTTGTCAGTTCCGTCTCATTATATTTGTCTGTGACTGCTCTCTTTTTCCCCCACCTTGCGCACTGGGGCCTCAGGAAGGGATTACTGTGACGTCACGAACGTAACGCGACCGAGGAGAGTGGGAAAAACGGCGCTTCCCTTCTTTCGAGAAATATAAGGAGACGGGATCGGAAGGGGAGGAACCGACCGGGCAAATATATTGGGACTCTACTGTATTGCAACATTTTAAATGTAATTGATTTATTGTTAACACTGAAGGTAAATTACAACATTAATTAAAACTGTTTCCTCCAAATGTTTTCCAAAATTTAAACCAACCATAACACAAACACGTTTCAATGTTATGCATTAATGAAATCATTATTTAAATACAAATAATTATTGGAATGATTAATTCCGTAATTTGCAGATATTTGTAAAATGAAAAAAAGTTATTCATTAACGTAATGACGGAACTTTAAATAATAATAAATGTAAAGACTAAAAGAATACGTAAACTTTTAAAGGTAGAAGTTTCTGTTTTGAAATTTAAAAGTTTTTAGTTCCGAAGCATATTATCGATAATAATCAGTATCGAAATAGATTTTCTATAATGTCACCATCAAAAGTTTAATGGATAATCTTTAACGTCTAAATTTATTGTAATAAGTATACTAAAGAATTTCATTCAAGTATGAAAGAGTGATTATCTGACAATTAATCCCTATACTAAAATCCCCATTTCCTAAAATTGAATGTTAATAAATTCAAAAGAGGACCAACTTTATAATATCTCAAACTTAATTATTTTTTTTTCTTAAATGGGCTCCACCAGAATTGTCATGACTATGTAAACTAACAATTAAATTTTGCGTGCCATTTAAAAATTACTCTAGCTTCCACAAGAAGTTTAAACACAAATGTAATTTAATTTATGAAATTAAGCAACGTTTTATCTGAAATTAAGATTAACTTCTCGGAGAGATTCTCTGAGTGACAAATTTAACCTCTTTCAGTTTAAGACATGTTATAAATTTATTTTTGTTGTAGATTCTAACTAGAAAAAAAATGTTTTTAACGATTATTTAATTAATACTTTTCAACGAAAAAACTAAATCATTTCTTATTGTACAGAATGTTAAAATGTAGTCGAGTTGGTAATTAAACGTTAAATTAAAAAAAAAGTTGGAATTAATAATAATGATAGCAAGGAAGTAAAGATTGATAGATCTCATAACAACATTTGTTTTAAGGTGCCAAGGATCAATTTCAAGTACTACCAGATGAAATTGTGTTATTATTTATTGACATATCGAGGTCGTAATGTTATTATATCGACATCTGTATTTAATGAATAGGAAAATAATTAATTGTCCAGACGTGGTGATGTTAAATTTGAGTCGTGAAATAAACAGAATCTAATATACGACTTTTAATTGTTAAGTCTATTTTTACTTCATTCATACTATCACAGGCTGTTTTTTTAATTAATTCTTCAATTTTCAAAAACAATTCACAAGAGGTTTTTGTAAATTGAAGTATGTGTTAAAGTATTTCAATAAACGTTATTCCGAAGGAAAAGGTGATATCTCAAAAGTAAACTTAACAAGGTGTGAACAAAAAATCTAAATATACTTTTAACGGGACCTTGTACGGCATGAAAAATTAAGAATGGTTTTCTCATAGACCCCTAAAATCTCATTTTATACTGAAAAAATAATAATAATAATTATAATAATAATATGGTCTTTATTGAACAAAAAAGATTTGCCCAAAGGGCGAGACACAGCAAAAATGCTGTTTTACAGCCTGACCCGCTGTTTTTTTGTTTACATATTTGTTTAATAACTCGTAGCTCCATCTATTTTTACTCAATTTAAACATTTCTTTTTTATTTGGAAACAGAAAGTATATAAATTAAAAATTGGAATGGCTTTTTTTTTAACGTACAACTTATTTGCTTCCTATGAGTAAAAAGATGGTATTTTCCGACGTTTGGGACCTATATTATACGTTCTCTTTTCAAGGTAGAATTGATTTATTCAATTGTGAAGTAACGATGTTCATAATATTATGTATACATTTAATTGTAAATAAAACGAAACATTTGAAGTGTTCAATTTTTGACCGCTTATATTTAACATAATGTGCTATACTTGGCATCCTGGTGAGAAGCGCATTTTTACAATAGTTTAAATTATTAGCGCAAGAGGGATACTTATTATATTAATCTAAAATCTAAAAGTCAGATAGTCTCAAATTTAACACATAAGAAGAACTATTATCAAAGCGCCAGACGCATATTGCCATCTCAATTCGTCTGTTACAGTTTTTTCTACTTGTTTATTATTTTTCTACATTTAATACATGGACCGTCACACCAAGTATACCCACATTATGTTAACGATGTTCATATTCGGCAACAATTTATATACTCAATTTATAGAGTAATTTTTTTATTAAAGAGATATTAATAGTTCTTCATAAACTATTAGAGTTATGATTTTGGTAATCCTCAACTTTGTTGAATGCATTTTTTTTAAGTTGTATTTGCAGTATTCTCGAAATTCTTCTGCAGTAATGTTAAGTTAACGTTAAATAATATCCCTATAACATGCGTATAATGTCCTCTTAAACATTTTACATGTATGTAATTAGGCATTATTGTATTTCAAATATATTTATCGTATTACATTTCTATAATTTTGTATTTATATAAATTTATATATTATAATTTACCCTCACAGTAAGTTGAAGTAAGATCATAAATCGTAAAATAACTTAGTGTAACTTATCTTACAACAACAAAAATTTCGTCATTGATTATCCATACATAATAATATATACAATTCTAAACTCATTTCCATTCCGGGAGCTAAACAGAGCGGCCAATGTTGTTGTAACACCTGGTGATAAAACTAACTAAGTCGGTTAGTTATTCTAATGTTAACTTTATATGAAGGTTAACATAACGTTAGTATGTGTAAGTTTATAACATTAAATTTTAAATTCTCTATAGTATTATCACCATCTTACATTAACATTATATTTTAAAAATACGTTTCAAGAGACCTTATTTTAATATTATGACCATGTTTCATTACAATGTTAAGGTTGTACAAATATGTAACCTCGTCATAATGTTGGATTCTGTGAAGGAACGGATTATGAATATACGTTAATCATTGACCTCGATTACTATAAGTGATATTTTGATATAAGGACAATACAATACCTGGATTTTACACGCATATTACGAAAACCAACTATTTCGATACTATGATACGAAAAAGTCCACAGTAAATGTTTAAAAACCATCCTTAACCGCAACCGTGTATCAATAATTTACGTTTGATTTCAACAATAAAACTAAATATAGTTGTCGACCTAAAACCAATTGCATCAAAGATTTATATAGGGATTAATTCATACTTTAAAAATATAACTGGTCGGATTTATTCAATAAGACAATCACCGTAAATGATGTAAATCCATATTCAGAATTTATTTTAACGCCAATTACAAAAATTTAATAATAAAGAAAAGTTGTTATAAAAGAAAAAATTAGTAGGAAAACAAAAATAGACAATAAGTTTATTATTATTTAAAAAAATAAAAAGGTCGGCTTTATCCTACAATCTCAAGTATTGCCAATTTTTCTTAGACCTTTCGAACACTTCGTTTTCATTTTCAAGTGGTTACTGCAAATCTGATACGTTTACCATTTGAAAAAACTAACTTAATTTTATCGACACCAGGTGGCATAGCAACGTTTGCAGCTCTGTTCGGCTCCCGGAGTGGAAATGGGTTTAGAATTGTATATATTATGTATGGAGAGTCAATGAATATTTTTTCTGTTGTATAAGGTAAGTTACACTAACCTCTTGAAGTGTTCGAAATGTCGAGGAAAAATTTCAATACCTGAGATTGTAGGACAAAGCCGACCTTTTTATTTTTTTATTATATATTCCTACACAACAACACTATTTATTTATTATTATTTATAAGAGTTCGACAAAAACAAACACAAATGTATCCATGTTAGAAATGCTATCCATTTTTATTGAATTCAGTCCATTTGCTAGCTATATTAACTTGTTTAGAACTATATGTGGACAGCAAAATTACCTACCTAATAGCCAATAACTAGACACAAATCAAAACATCAGTAATTAGAAAAAACTGTCTATGCATTGCAAAAAAATAAATGGATAAAATTGTCCATAGATTTATATCAACATACTGCCTAATAACTTCATTAACACATTGCAAAATATGTATTATAGAAATATCTAGTTATTGTACACTAGAATTATTGAAAATACTTATAAAATAAATGATCAACAGTTACGTACATACTAACAAGATAAAATTTTTAATATTGTTAACAAATGTACTCTAGTACATAACATTTTTTACTTGTTAGTATTAATATAATAGTTTAATAAAACGACAGTATTCTGCAATCTCTCTGAAATGATATCGTCCAAATCACGAAATAAATCGATATAAATATAGTTCACAATTTTTTCCATCACGAGTGAAACAGCAGAGAATGAAATTTACAATTCTTGCATTTAGTTACATAAAATGATGAAGATAACCTAACTGACCATGCTGCATAAATAAACGCTGTCAAAATAATTAATATGTGCGAAAATGTTAAAGACTATAATAACAATAACAGTGACGATTATGATCATTAGGATTATTATACTCATATTAAAAGAAACTTAAGAACGTACCTAGGTGGAGAAGTTTTATAAAACTTTTAATAAAAGGACCGTATAAACATCTTATAAGAGTAATATAGAAAAGTGGTTCATACATTTAGTGAATATGCAATTGCTAATCTAAATGTGCAAAAAACTCATTTTCAGTAAGTTTTTGCAGCAGAACAAAAGTTTTGTTCGTAATTTAGTAAAAACGAAATTAAAGTGAATTAATCAGAAACCGAAGTATACTTTTCCGAAGGGTTTGGATGGCCGAATACAAATCTGATCGCAGAATTGTTCTTTCACTTCAAGATTTTAAGATATCCTAACCTCAAATGCAAAAAAAAAACAAAAATCATAATCGCACCTTGACAAAAACTTCGATAAGTCGATAAAAAAATCGAATCGGAATTGCTACAAGAGCATTTTAAAGCTGATGAATATCACGTTAATAGGCGTTCCGTCAAATTGCGAATAGAAATTTTGTTCCGACACAAGAACTCACTGAAAATGGACAAATCGATGTGTTTTTACGACCTTAGCAAATGACAATTATAAAACTCCATTAAAAAACTTTGTTCACTTACAACAAAAGACGGAACACAGAAGAGTTTCAATTATTTTACCTTAATAACATTAGTAATTTGAGTTCGTAACAGAATAAAAGTTAAATAAAAGCGAAAAGAACAAATGAAAATAAAGGATTAATAAAAATTAAAATAAGAAGATATCCATATCATCCATCATTTAAGCACGACAGGCTTAATATAGATTGTATTAAAAGAAGTATAAGTAATTGACAAAGTTATGATGTATGATATTATGATTAGGTATGATTGGTTGAAATGGAGATCAAAGTGACGAAATCAAATCTGACTTACCTCAATTCTCAAGCAAGATCAAAGTAGGAGAATCCTTTGTGACATGTCGGGTTATCTAACGTCCATCATTGTATTATACCAGAACACGATTAATATTTAACTAGAAGTGATTTTCTGTCATTAAATTTATCTATTCCATGAATCAATTCTAGAGTTTATATCACTAACATTCAATAATTTATTGCTTATACGTTCGTATACTTTTAAAACTTTTAAAAAGTATAAACACAATCTAAATAAAGTGGATTATATCAAATACTAATCTAAATTAATTGTAAAATAATGTAATTTTGCTTTAGAATATTTATTTGTATTTGGAGGAGCTCAGCCCAGATATACATCAATGACAATCTTTATCATCAAAAACTATGCGAATGCGAAGAGGAGCGTGCGACAAATATAGAGGATTTGTTTGCCCTTCGGTCCCCAGACGGTGACATTATGAGAGGGTCCAATGTACTGCTCATTCTCTACAATATGAGAGGCGCAGAATTCCATAAAGGTCTTTCTTTACCAACGGACGCGAATTTGACATTACGATATACGTGTAAACAAATTTACCGTGAAATGTCCTTGGAGAACAAGCTCAAAGTCAAATTCAATATCATGAAACCTGTACAAATATAAAGAATTACATAAAGTTTGGATATTTATAACTAAAAACACGCTTCAATATTGGGACTATTTTTTTGAAAACTTTTTTAATCTTTATTGATTTTTAGACATTTTTAATCCCCCTTCTTGAATTATAAAATTTTAATAGATTGGCTTCAAATTCGTATTTGGCAACGCCAAACATCATCAGTATAAAATATTCAGTAAACTCACAAAAAACTTTGTTCCCCGGCCATAAGCTTGTTGCTCAATTTTTCTTGCATTTTTGTTTTCTTTGTGTTTGTTCTTTTTTCTTTAATTTTGCTACGTGTTTACGTAAAAACCCTCCCGTGCACAAGGACGAGTATACTCGTCCAAACTACATTGTATCCATATGGGGAAAGAAAAACTCGTAAACATACTTTTTTTTATTATACAAAATATCTGAATAAAAATTTAGTCAAATGTAAAATTCCTTTTATTTGTGGATACAAAATGAAAATGTCAGTTACTATTCAAAATAAAAAAGGATAAATTACTTGGTAACGTCTCTGGTACTATTTGGTACTAAAGTGGTATAGAGATTAGAATTTATATTAGGGTATAAATTAGTATTTGATTGTGTTTGAGGTCAAACAATTAATCAAAATTCGTGGTTTATCGTTAATTAATCAAAATAAGACCGCGGATCAGAATATGTAAAACGAGTAGATCAAACGGTGATGTAGCAAATTATAGGCAGTTTATTCATGATTTCATAATACTTGGTATATACTACTGTAATAAATATGCCACGATTGTGTTGAAATTTTATTTGCAATGTTGTTTTTGCAAATTTGTTACAAAAAACGAATTAGATGTAGAGCTTTTGTTTATCACAAAAGTGTTTTAAATATCTGAAATAAGTTATTGCTGAAACTACTTAATGAAATCATTCTACAATGAAAATTTTCAATGATGTTAATTGTTTAGTCGAAAAGTATAAAAATGTCGAAACTTTGAATATATCTTCGCAATTTTTAGCGATACTGGACAAATTCCCAAAAATAAATTAATCTCCAGTTACTAAAAGTTCAATCATATTTCTAGAATTTAAAAAGTGTTATTAAAAAATTGTTATTGTTTAAAAATAGAATGAACCTTATATTAATAATTTCATATAGTTCAATTCGTTAGAAAAATTACGTTTATATCGGCTCTTATCTAGTAAGGATCGATGACGCTTGAAAGAGCCAAGTACACAAACTCTTGGGACAAATGCAAGTAAACACCATCCGTAAACCCCATAATAGGAAGTGCCTTCTGGCAAGTGGTAGAGTATAAAAGATGCATTTTTAAATTATTTACTCATATGAAATATTTAGGTTCCTTAGATAGATAGATTTGTTTTGTATAAAATTGCAGAATTTTACTATACACATAAATTAAATAAATTTGAAACAAACATTACAAAAGGTTGTAGTAATACGATGAAATGAACAACCTAATATATTAAGTGTTTCAATTAGCTACAAAACTTTGTGTCAAATATTGCTACCATTGCCAACCTTCTGTCGTGGCTATTATATTCTAGTAAGAAATTTATAATTTCAAAGTGTGACATTTCAAAAAGAAGTCGCGAAAACTCTGGCAATCTTTAGGAAAATACATTTTAACATTGTTACGTCGCGTCTTAGGTCAATTTTAATGACGGAAATTGACAGAGGAGATTTAAAAAATGGCATATGAAGATCGAACAAGTATAATTTTATGATCGTAATTAAATAATTAAATAATAACTAAATCTTTTATGGACGTCTTTGACGATGAAATCAGGATGTTTTTGTGGTGCATACTTTTAATTTTTCTATCAAATTTTTTCTGATTACTGAATTTTACTGGATTCAACCGCACCGGCGGCGCGGCGCGGCGCGGGCGTAACGAATCTTTCCACTTCGGTCCTAATTTTTTCGAAAAATCTTAAAATAATCGAACCTTTCCATCTTTACCATCTTAAAAAAACTTTACAGTATAAATTTTGAAATGTCAGTACATTTTGACATTTTGTATTTGTTTTGGACAAGACATCTATTGCATATTGTCAGAAATACGTTATTGAATCAGTATGAAATAAATATGAAATCACGAATTACAATCAACTAATTTGTTTGTCATAAATAGGAATTCTTTGTATATAGCTAATGAAACCATTTATTACCATAAAATAAATGTTATTTACAATTAAATTCTTCATTATTCATTAAGTTACGTAATCTATTTACTGAAACATATTTCAATGTTAAAATATGATTTATACTTATTTTCATTGTCTATAAATAAATTATTTAAAACTAATTCTTTCCAGATATATTTTATAAATATTTTAGTTAGGTCAAATTATATTAACGAATTAGTAATTTTTAAAAGCTCTTAATACCCACACGTCTTTAACAGTTTCGTAAATACAAAATTTGATTTTACTTCAAAATTCTGTTTAGAATGGCTTTAAAACAATTTTACACAATTCTTTTAATTGTATAATTCATAACACATATCTCTCGATACATTGGTTTTCAATTTATTTTCTTAAAAAATGGCATTATGCTACCTATTGCGATTTCGTGACCACTTACAGAATCATAAAGCACCTTCACAATAGGTTCCAACTATACAATAGTTCTATTATATTTATAACACAATTCTTACATAATATGGCATCGATATACTGTACCCTTCACTATACCGAAATAACATTTGAAATAATCTAATATCTAAAATTAAATATGTGGAATATTTTAAACGTTAATCGTATACGAATATACAAATAGATAACATTTTTAAACTTTTTCCTGTGATCATTAAGTAAAATTTCACTTAAAAATGTGTTCTTTTGTTATTTTTAATTATTTTATAGAATCACAATAAAATAATTTCAGTAAACTATGCACCCCTAGAGAGAATGAATATTTTACTGAAACATTAAAGCATAAAAAAAATTTTCACTTTTTTCAATATTTTGATTTTCAATTACTTAAATATTTCAAAATTATGTGATTATAATACTCATTTGTAAGAAAGAAAATGATTATATATTTTATTAATATTTACAGCGGGACGAATTTATTTATGAAAAACAAAAATCGAAAATTTGTCTAAAATGAATTTTGTTTACTGTATTAAAATAACACCATCATCTGAAAGATTAAATTTAGATAATGAGATTTTATTATATTTTTAAATACAGGGTGGACCTTGGCTAGCGGGCCATAGGCATCCCATGTTAAAGAAGTAACTAGATCAGTCGACTAATCATGCGGTATATAGGCCTTGTCGGCTTTGCTGCAATTCTTAATTCTGTTTATTTATGCATTGCGAGGAATTAAAAGACTGTATCAAAACCTAATCACCACGGAATTAATCCACTGATGATCTAGTTACTTCTTTAACATGGGATGCCTATGACCCGCTGGCCGACGTCCAACCTGTATGTAAAAATCGGTGTTCTTTCCCCAACATGACAAATCCATGACAATTTTGAAAAAGCGTCAAATGCAGTTTTTATTTTGTTGTTGTTGTTGTTATTTGATATTTTAGTACAAAATGTGTATAATATTAATCTAAATCCAAATAATATGTATCTTATTCAATAGTTTCTTTTGTCTCCGACAGTTACCAAAATCATGTACAAAATTGCGAAGATAAGTGATTCGATCAAAAAGTAGAAACAACGGCTTTGGCCTACAAATTAATAAATGGTAGCCACACATTTTTTACTCGACGTGTTGAGTAACTTATACTCTAGTCTGTGTATCTTCTGTTTTGTTTAATACAGCTTTTTGTAATTTAATATTTAATGTATTTTCTGTGTATGCGAATTACGAGAATTCGTCTTGTAATATACATCTCAATCATATATTTTGGATAGTTATTGTCTAATAAATATTCTTTAATTTTATGAATATTGTTCTTATGAAGCTTTTTGTCACTGAGTTTTATGATTCTATCTGCAAGATTGTAAATAATCGCCATTTTTTTTGAATACGTATGACAATGGTAGTTTAACAAACGACTTGAATATTTTGGTTTACAATTCCAATCAAACGTAAGACTGTTGTTACTACTTCTAATAAGTTCTAAAAATTTAATTAGTAAAGTCTAAGTAGTAACAGTCCGGATCGACATTTATTTGTAATCGATTCGCTGTTACTACTTACATTACTCTATTTTCCTATCTAAAATCCGCGATTTCAGCAACGATTTTTTAAACATTCTCACATGATAAACAATCGAATTTGGTGTAGCGCGTTACATCATACTCTGTCCGAATTAGATAGTTTCGGAGATTACACCTCGAGGGACAAAACCACCTATGTACCCAGGGGCATCCTCCTTTTGGATGATCAAAAAGTAAAACAACTACAATAAAAATGAATTGACTATAAAAATATTGTGTGATACTCATGCATGGAATAAAAATCACGCAAGTTTCGCTGAATGTATTATCGCTGTATTAAAAACATTTCGAGCGAAATCAGCGAAATATATAGCTGCAATCGCAAATGACATTTTAACTATTTTAGCGCAGGGACATGGATGGAGTCAATGTATCGGGTGCGTGTCGAAAAACCAACAAATCAAAAAGCCGACAATAAAACACCCACACTTCAAGAAATGACTGTCCGCTTATCGATATATCTATTTTTGATGTATCGGCTGTTTTACTGTTGGTTTTTTGACCTGCCGGCTTTTTTATTTATCGGTTTTTCGGGCCGCATCTAACACAGCAACCTTAATACATACTATTGGCTAAACTGGCAAATTTTGTCACATATTTTAGCACTAAACAATAGCCGTTCATATCCACGGTAGCTTCACACGATTTGTCCAGAAGAATGGAAAATTTACAAGTTTTTTATAATAACCTTTTATTTAATAGCCTGTAATAAAAAATGACAGGTAATCAGTTTACGTGTCTTGCATATGACATTTTTTAATACGTCGGGCGAGGGTTTCGATAATTTGCGCCCAAAGATTTGACTACAGGGCGCAAACTCAAGTTTTAATCCTGTAGTTCTAAACATGTCATTATATAATGATCCTTAAGGATCTTTGACGATCATTACTCTCAAATTAGCCTACTTTTATTCTGCAAGAAACAACTTAGAGTAAGCCTGATGTATCGTGCGGTCATCTATGTGTCGAAAATTTTATATATTTTTTAAATATGTTTATGTTTATTTATATTGAATCATATGATTCACAAGAGTTTCTAAAAATAACATTTTTTTATTTTATAAACCCTTTTTTCAATTCATCACCAATAATAGTGTAATACCCATATTTTTTCTAGATTTTAAGATTTCTTTTGTAAAAGTTACCTATTCTAGATATCAAAAAGTGAAAATAATAGTAGTTTTCGATATAAGAGGGTAAAGTTTGACTTTGCACAACTCATTTTAATATGCGACTAGATAGATCCAGTGCGTAAAGTCGAATGTTTACTCCCTATATTGAACATTATATTTGTATAGTATGCGTAAAATTCGTGCGTCTTTTTCAAGTGCGTAAAGTCGTATTTTACGCATACTGTGAAAAAATAGTTTTCGTAATATATTTGAAACATTAAAAAATTTCTTTCGATCTACAAAAAGCGAACTGATTTGACAATGAATATTTTGACCCCTGCTTTTCCCAATTTTGGACGTCTCTATTGTTTACATGATAATGCATTGCTAGCCGACACCCACAATTGATCCAGCACTGTTTTTTCAGGTGATGCAACTGGTTGGTTCGCTATATCTGCTGTACTTCCCGTATTGCGGATTGATCCTGTGGGAGGCCTCTGGTGCTGGAAGCGAGCATCGGGTACACGCGCATCCCCGATACGTGTCCTTGGCCTCCCTCCTACTCGCCTGTTCACCGCCCATCAACGGCCTTCTCTACGGCCTGAAATCACGAACCTTACGACGGTCCGTACAAAACTACTGGCGTAAAAAAGTGACTAAATCGGAACTCCAGCAGGTAAGGATTAATTTTTGTCCTCGCGTGACAAATAACCATGCCTCATACTTTTTGACTGATTACCGAAAATCGTCATTGCCAAAATAATTACTCCCCAGAAGCCTCCGCACCCTTTATTTGTTGTTTCATGTTCTGAGAAACTAAGTTTTCTAAATTTGAACCAAAGATTTTTCCGCAGAAAATACGAAGTTCTTGTACATTATTTGAATAATTTTTTTTTCTAGGAGTTCTGTTCAGGTCTAAATAGTGAGGGGCGTTCATTGGTCTTTTATCCCCTTTATGTAGTTTTGTGAAACAGGAAGGAAGAGTATAATCACAAATCGGAGTCTTAGTTTATTTTGTATTACAAAATAAAAAAATCCGTACAGAAATTTAGGAACGAAACATAACTAGAATTCATCAGGATTAATACTCGAATTTACCTGGTTTTCCTGAATCTACCTGAAACCAATCGGTTTTATCACACTTGCTGGGTTGGGACCCAACCCGGGTAACCCGGTCGGATCGGATTACAAGAACTTAACCCAAACCACTAAACGATATTTAACGCGGGGTAACTTTTTATATTAACGTATACGAAACTTAATTATTTTTCTTTCTTTTTTTTTTTTTTATCAAAAGAATATTTTTAGTACTTTCACAACGAATTGTGAAGAATTTCTCAATCAACCTTCAATAAACTTCGCGTTTACGTAAAATGAGTATCATGTCGCATAATAAAGAACAAACATCCGAAGTACCAAAAAATACCCCTTTCTGTGCTGAGTACGAAGTAAAGCTGTGCACCCTCCTAACGGTAACGAGGAGAAATAACACTGGTTTACAAAATGAAAGATAAAGATTTACATGAATAAGAAAAGAGTAAACAAATTTGTCCATACTGTCAGTTCCATAAAAATCTAAAAAAATGGCTTTTTATCGTAGGAAAAACAGCTGAGGTTACGACAGCTGGTGAAAACCAGTTCTCTGTGATCACATTTTTAAAATAAATTATAGGCATATGAAGATATGCGAAAAAAGGAACTCACGTGCCAAATATTTCTTTATAGAAATGACCATTTAATTGTAAATAATTTATTGTTCAAAATACCTTTATTTTTATCGTATACATATATTTCTGTCTATGCATAATGCTTATCTTAAATAAATGTAATATGATATAAAATTTGACGTCACAAATGAAAAATAGTACATTATGTAACATGGACGCTAAGTTGGTCTTTATACGCCGAGCGGAAGTTTCGTCTACGTCTCGTATACGAATCCGCGAGACGACTCCACGTTGCATAGGATACTCTATGTAACGAAGATACGATTTCCAAGTTTATAAAGAATGAAATAAAATCATTTTAGAGAATGATTGCAGAGAGAGATGGTAAGGCTTGAGGAGCGGGCGAGGGGGGGGGGCAGCAGGGGGTTCGGGGGGCGCAGCCCCCGATGGACAATTATAAATGATGTGAAATGAAAATGAGCATCCGCTTTCAACCGTACGGGCGCATGCGAATCCCGAAAAGGGTCATGGGTTTTGTTTCAATTTTTAAAAATTGAAATAAAACCCATGTATACTATAATCTGTAAAGTTATATTGTGACGTTCCCTTTTTATATATATTCCGGAATTTTTGAACTGGTTAGAACATGCACGCCCTACGTCTGGTATACGTAGGAATGGTCATCGTATCCGACTATTGTGTACGACGTTTGGCGACGAATGGTCGTATACGCATACGCAACGTATACGTAATATAGACGCATCGTTAGCATACGTTTATTGGACGCTGTAGCTTGAATAGAGTACGTATACGGGCACTTTATTGTACTAGTACGTTTTAAGGCACTTTATTATACTCTTTTCATGGAAAAACGATTTGGGACATTTGCTTTTGTATAAATTACGAATGGATGGATTGCAACTTGATTCTGAGACGAGTGATGACTTTGAATTTCATCCTGTATTTTAAATGAATAATTTTCTGAGAAATAACCCAGTACCATCACTTCATCAAAGTGTCGATTTTATTTTTTCATTTTTATAAAATTGCTAACATTCCGGGCTATGAAATCATGAATCCGAAGTTTAGATATTCGAGATTCAAGTTCTGTCAAATAGTTTTCTCTGATGTATTCAGATTCCACAAAATGCCATCGATTATTCAGACCCTTCCATTCCTTGAATACATACAAACCTGTTAATATTGTTTTTATCAAAAATATTTTTAATTGATTATATAAATCCCGGACATTGTTGATATTTTCTAAAGTCGCATTCATTCCGTAGTAAATTCGCGCATCATGAGTTTTTGTATTCTGTATTGTTCTCGTCAAGAAATGTTTATAACTTAACGTAGTTCAATTTTGAATAAGTTCTGAAACATGACTCCGAAACGTTGGCGATTTCACATGGAATGCCCCTACTGTTTTATCCAGAAGAAACGAATTTAAGCGACCAATATTTGGTATGTGCAATCTTAAAATTTCGATAATTGATTCAATTTGATGAGTAAAATATGTATCAAATCGATATGTAGATGTAACAAAACATCAAAGTTACATGTTTCCGCAGATGTACTGAAACTATTTTATAATTTCGTACCAAACGCTGGAGAGTATTTTCATTTTATTATTTACTGATCTGAATTTGATCAAATTTAGCCGAAAGCGAATGAATCGAAAAATGAACAAAATAATATCACTTTTTTAAAACATTTTAGGACGTGATGTTTTTCGACAATTAATGGGAATTAGATCAAAATTGAACTCATATGAGTTCTCTTTGCTTTAAATATTTGATTCGTTTTGATCTATTGTTATATACAATATTGCGATTCTACTGCATGGATTCAAATTGTATCAGATGTCGATCAGAATAGGATCACTTTCTTATCGATTTTGGTCAAAATGGACCAAATTCTGGGACTAAGCGAGTATAAAATATTCCACAATTTGACTATTTAGATCTGAAAAGTTCCACGCTTTGGTCCATTGATTTGGAATTATATATATTCGCTCTGTAAATTCTAATTTAAATCCATTGAAACCTTAATCTGTTAGGAATATGAAAGACATCAGTTTCTTAGTTATTTAAGTGTATTTAATGTCATTGCCTTTTTCGATATGTAAATAAACCCTTTATACTAATAAGTAATCCATTGATCCTGAGATTTCATAAAATTATTGAATAAAGAGGTTTGAACATTATGTAGTGGCTATAAAGCTATTTTACGTTATTTTAACTGACTCATCACGGCTGCAACCTTGAAAATCAATTGTATGAGCTAATTTTGCGAATGTGCATCCAATCTGTTGCCACGACACTGACAAAAGTTATTTTTCCAGCTAAACTTGGATCAGACTTCATAAGTGCTCATTACTGTGATTTTTCAATAATTTCGGGCAATCAGGCGCCATTTTGCATTGGTTAACAATAAAAGTATCTAAAAATATATTTTGGAAGTACAACATTCCGGTCCCGTATCCTGATAGGTTAGAATGTTCTTAAGTACCGACAACATGGTTAAAAAAATTCCTTAAAAAAAAAAGAAATCGGAAATGAGCGTTTTTTTTATTTATTCTTAAAAAGAAATAATTTGCTGTCCTTTATTAATAAATTTGGCTATGCAATTTGAAAGATGAGACTTTTTTACACAAGAATATTTATCCGAATATTTTTTCCACACGGGTTATAATTGAAAGACATGGGCTTGAAGTTGACGTTAAAATTTTCGCCATTTGAGCCTTGAAGGTTTAAATACAAACGATACTAAACCATGAAAAAAGTACAAAATGTGGGTATATTATTCTAGTCTATTACGATACTTGAGAATATTATATAATATAGTAGCTAACAAAACTTTACTTTATATTGAAAATACGTTATTATGTTTTTTACCGCTATCCCTTATTAGTAATATTCTAAAAAAAGTAAATATGAATAGAATATACAATATTTAATAAGATTTTGGTTATTATAAAAAATGTAAGATTTTATAATCATGAATAATTTGGCCATTAAAGTACCCGCATAGTTTAAAAGCCCGACGAACATTAATCTTGCCATTACGTTAATTATTCAATTCATCGTTGTAGGATTATTACACCGAGAAAAGAAGATTATAAAAGTTACTAGAAAGTATTTATTTAGTACCTTTTTTTATTGTCATTCCTGGTAGAAAAGATATCATCCAAATTAGGTTAATTTAATACAAAAAATATTTATAACTATTTCCTTATGTAGTAGGATTCTGACACAAAAAGTTAACAGTAAAAATATATAATTTTTTCGGCATTTTATTATATTTTAATATAATTTATTTATAATTTTTTATTTAATAAATTATAATTTTCTCCTTGGTTAATTTTTAGTTTTGTCAAGGAAAAAACTTCTCGATAATTTCTAAAAACTTGACAATTTTAGTGGCAATATATTAACATATATTAAAATGTGGTTCCTCCATCTTTCTCAACCAGTATAAATGACCAAATTAGGAGACCTCATTAGTTATTTTATTTTAGTCCAGTGACGAAATATACTATTGCAGTATTATTCGAAGTTCAACCATTTTCTGCAGATTTCTTTCTGGCATTATAGTACAAGAAATAATAGTCCTAATATTATCAATAAATGTTTCTTAGGGTTAAACATTTTAATGTTATATTAATCATAAATTAAAGTAGCTGTAAATCTAATTTACTACTGCATCCACAAAGTTTAAAATGTATAATACTCATCAATATACTCTAAAGCTCTTAATGAGAAGATTATTTTAATGTAAAGAATTTCATCCCAAAGAAACGAGAATCATTCCACCTCTTAAGGGGAAAGACCAGTGTAACGAGGATAAGAACAGGTCAATTTTCATGAATTTTTTTCTGACGAAATATGAATTGTATCTACAATCCGTTCGGATAATCAATTTTATTAGATTTTAAAGTTCATATAAAAAAATGTTTGTAAAAAAATATTTCAAATTGCCGCCGCGGCGGACCTTAACGCGTGGCCTGTTTTTTTGAGACGTTCAAACGGTGAACATGAAATCTCATGTTTGCGTCATCTGAAACAAAAATTAAAGATATGGTAATTATCTACATAGTACTAGCTATCGGCTAACGGGTGCGTTTATCGAAGTAAAATTTCTACGCCGAGAAAATAATTCTTCAAAATTTGTTGTTTTTTTTCCTACGTTTGATGCTATTATTGTTAAAACAATCATAACAAAATTTATATCGAAAAAGCTCCTGTTAGTCGATAGGCACTAACCCAGAGAATATGTAGTTCGAATTTCAAGTCGATTCATCGAGTGAAACTCGAGAAATCAGGTTCACCTTATTTAAAAATGTAGTTTCAAGAGAAACGCGTTTAATGTTTTGGCAACAGTTTTTTTAATGCAAAAATTATTTTTAAGCTTCTTACCAGTCATCGCGCATTCCTGTTGCATACAGTATAATATAATTTGAAATACAGTTCAAAGAATTATTTAAGCCAATAAAAAACATTTTTTTAAAATATTACACTGGCCTTCCTCCTTAAAGTCAAAATTGAATTAATATTAAGCTTGGAAATACAAACCGAAACATCTAATAAACCTTTTCTCCTTTTCTTATTTTAAAATAATCAAACTTTGAGCGATTACATATCTAATCTTGACATCTTGAAATACGTTCTCTCCGTTTATTATCTGGCATAATCCGAAAGTCCCATGCCGATAAAAATAACATTCAGTAAGAAATAAGAATTTGGAATTTGCGAAATTTTAATTTTATGTTAAATATTAAAGAAAAAACATTTTTGTTGTGTTTTGTACATTATTTCTCACCCAAAATAGTGCCTGAATACAAACATCAACTTTTTTAAAATGATGACTTAATGTATCTGAGTATACATCAATCTAAAAGTAACTATTTTATTGCATAGTTTTATCTGAAATTATTATTTTTAACAGTCTCATTTTCTATCATACATGTAATTAAAAAAAAAAGTTATTCCTGAAGGATATTACATGGGAAGGCTGACCAAATACAACTGTTACTACTGAATATTTAACATTTTTTTTGCAGATTTGATGTTAAAGTCTCTTTTTCTAATATGTTATTTATTAATACAGTCTTAAATAATAATTCACTTAAACATAAACATTATTGTAATCAATGTCAAAATAATGAAAACAAAAAATCTTTCCATAAATGAAAAAAAAATTTTTTTTTTAAACTTTATATCTTTATAACCTTTAAAACGCCTTAACCAAAAAGTACTTTTTTTCAACAATACCACATTAGTTCGTAGGATGATAACGAGGTAACTATACAATTAAACGAACCGTTAACAACTGAGTGATTTTAATAATTGATTGGACGAATGAAGAAGTTGAAATGAAAACGTTTTTCTACGAATGAATCGGCTTTAATTCATTACAAGAAAATGAGCTAGACTATCATTGAGATTTTTCTTCTATTTTCTGAAAATTCAGATATACATAAATTTGAATACAGTAATTGAGTTACTTGAAGTTTATCAACAATAACGTCGAGGTAAGGTATTTATTAAACATGTTTATCCGGGACGGTATACCTGGCCACAAACCGCCATGTAAATTATGTAACGGAGGTCTTCCTGAATTTTCCATCAAAAATTGAACGTTTCTCTTGAACGCACGGAAATTTACGTGTATCCTATCATCTTTGCTATTATTTGACCATTAGCAATAGTAGAATCTATGAATTTTCAATTTATTGAATAGGAAATAAAGTTTTATTCATAATGAAACATTGAAAAATAAACACAAATGTAAAATAAAATGTTCACATAAGTAAATTTTTTTTTAGTTACAAATACAACATAATTTTTTAAAGAAATAGTTCTATGCCTTGCAGCTTATACCGTAAGATATTACAGGTGAAAATAAATGAAAAATCCTTGTGACAAGAATGTGCCATCACTACAAAATCGGGTGTCTTGTGGGTTTTTGAACCCATTAACGCTCAGACGGACGAAAAATTGTCATTGACTTTAACGTTATTGTTTTATATGAAAAAGGCACTAAAAAAATCGGCATAAGGCATTTCTGCTGTAAAATATTTCCGAAAGTCCCATTTCGCTCTTTCAGAATTAGAAATTCAGACACTTTGTTAGTCTTGTGGATCATTTTTTGAGGCTCCGACGATATGTTGTGGTCCGCCATTTTGAAATTTTGAACGTGGATCGCGAGATTTTCTGCGTCTGAGGCAGTTCTCTGCCGTTATACATGGGAAGTCATGGGTAAAAAGAAATGTTTTCCTCGAAAAATCGCTTTTTTTTTAAATTCTTTATAACTTTTTCAACTTTTAATATTAACAAATTTTAACCTCAGATTCTGAAAGAACGATACGTTTTACGTCATAAATGTTTTATGCCGATTCTTTTTAATGCCCTTTTCAAACAAAACAATAACATCAACGTCAATGACAATTTTTCGTCCGTCTTAGCGATAATGGGTTAAACAAAGACAGTAAGGCACATAGAAATGTCTTTTTTACAGCGTGTGTGATTTAAGCGTCATAGAAAGTATCTCAAAATTCAAGATATTTACTGTGCAATGAAATAAAACACATTTCATGTTTTACTTCTGGTCATTCCTGTGGTATTTTTTCATGTTTCACAAGGAGATCCGAAAATCACACAGTAAATATGCTTTTAATCAGTTTTACTTACTGTTTTGAGGATAATGATAATAAAAGAAAGACATCAAGAAATGTGTAACATAACCTAACCTGATCTTAGTAGCGAAATGTCATCATAATTTGCTTTACCGGGTAGCGATTTATCATAATATAAACACTTAAATGTCCTAACATTGAAAAAAGAAAATAGTAAAATAATCGACTAACTGTAAACGAGATAATTATTCGTGTAATAACAAGGAACCCTATCCCCAAAAACAGGATCGTGTGCAACATTTTCAGTAATTTTTAGCTTACATTCGATTTGTTTGCACTTTCGAATGAAATTTATCAAATTTTAATATGAAATTAAACGTTCTTAAATGTTTTCATACGTCGGTTGTTCGACCTGTCGACTTTATGATTTGTCTGTTTTTCGACCCACACACATAGTTTGCATTCGATTTCATTAAATTTCATTCGGATCTATGGTAAATGTTTATGACGAGTAAATACATGTTGATTTGACTTACATGTTATTTTAAATGATAAAACAAAAAACTGGAGAAAACAAGTTGTAATGCAATAAAACTTTCTATCTTTGGTAGAACTTATCTAAATTAAAATAAAAAAAAATCGTTAAAAATTAAGTGTTCTTTGAACAAGAATTTCAACTTCAAGATACAATTAAATACTTTTCCTGTCCTTGAAAGTCGTAAATTAAAACGAAGAACATAAATTTTATATAAATAGGTTGACATTCATAAATTTTTCTCTATAGTGGACGAGCAAAAAATTCGATTTTTAGGAAACAAATCTGACATATTTCACATTGTTTTTGCTGTTCTCGTAAAGGATAGGCAAATCATAACTACTGTTGAGGAATATGATAACTCCGAATTGTACGGATTCCTCAACTTTCCTCTGTGCAAAACTTTTCACTATCGGGAAAAGTTTGAAAATCCATGACCTCGTCACATCTGAGCCATGCTCAGCCAGGTTCAAATGATGTTTACAGCAAGCACACTCCGGTTGAGATCATAATATCAATGCCAAAGACGAGAACAGGCATGTTTACAAAGCTGGCGAAAAGCGAAATAATTTTATACATATTACATATTTTACATGTTTGTAAGTTCTTTATTAAAAGAAGATGAACGTTCCACAAGTAACGTTATATGATATTAAAATTTATTAAAGTATGTGGAATTACATTTCAGATTTACACTAGAAATAAACAAAGAGAACAAAATAGTTAATTTAGCCATTAGAATGGCTATAGATGAAATAGATGAAAGCTGATAGACCAAAGCTAATTATTAAAGCAGTTTAATTATCGTGTATAATAAACAAAAGTATATTATTGTTTCGTTTACAAGTGGTTAGTTAAACATGCTGTTCGTGAAACTGGTACTTAAAATATTACATAGCGCTATTTCGTAATAATACAAGTCACTGTAACAAAATTTAGTCCAAAATATGCAGAATTCAGAACTCAATGTGACCATAAGTATATTAACTCCGAAAATAATATAGAAAAACATAAATTTTTGGTAATACTATTCTTTAAATAGTAGGTTCAACTACGATTTTTAGTTGGTTTTACTATATTAGTAAACCTGGCTACCTAATTTGTCAGGGTCAAATTTTAGTTAGTAGTTTTTTATTTCATTTCTTTCGTGAGCCTTTTCTAAAAACAATAATTATTGTATATCATTATAGTCCCAAAAGTAGTTTTTTATATTTTGTCACTTCTACTGTTATTAAATATTGTAAACTATCTTTACCTTATTTTTAAAGATAATTTAAAGTTTACTCCTTATATGATGTACTTTTTTATAATGTTCACATTATTAATTTTCTTCTTTTTTCTACTTATTTATAACATACTCCATCACTAAAAAATTTGAATTCACTTTCACTTTAGATGTGCACATTCAAACCTCGATATCACAGAGTTGATTGAAACTATTTGTAATAACAGAGGCCCACAAAATAATGTTTTCTGTGCTGCAGTTCAAAACATACTAATTTAACGTATTTTGAGATGTTAACTACGAATCTGTATTAAGAAATGGGGTTCGGTGAGCAAATTTTCGATATAGCCTTAAAATGTCATTAAAAATTAGCTTTTATAGTGATATAGACTTTAAAAAAAGGTACAGTATGACTTGTTTGGGATAAAGACCATTATTTCTTTGTATTTTGATCCTCTTGAATGTGATTCCATAGAAAAGAAATATAGTCGCTGAAATTTTGCAAATAACCTAAAAAAACTGTAAAGAAATGTTGTTTGCGACATAGGCTTAAAAGAGAAAGAATATAAGGGTGAAACTTAAAAATTCGACAAATCATAAAACAGACACTTCAAAAACCCGACATTCAAAAACCAGACATTTCACGAAACAGACTTTCAAAATACGTCTGCATTTTGAAATTTCTGGTTTTGGTATGCCTGTCTTTTTAAAGGTCTGATTTTTTAATGTCGGGTGTTTAAGGTGCACCCCATTCCTCAAGTTGAGAAGACATTAATCTTATCTTTTTTTGATCCGTTGAACATGAATCTACAATAGAAAAGAAAAATTAGAATTATTTTTGACGGATTCAAAAGGATTGATGCCTTAAGAGTAGTGTAATTCATCATTTGTAGTCGTTCTCAATTAAGGAGACCTCCTTCAAAAAAAAAAATCACTGTTTTATGCTGAAAACTTTATTATGTACAAAACTGAATTTACGGGTGCACCTCAAAAACCCGACAAATAAAAATGTACATATTCTGAAAATGTAATTAATACAGATACGTCCGATTGTTGCGTTCACTACATAAAAAAATGATCTCGGGTCGCCGTCCTTGAGGTCTCATTGCAATGTTATTTCAAGGTAAAAAATGTTTGACCAAGAGATTGATTTTGTAGGTCACTTGAAGGTCAACTCCGGATTATTTATTTAACACATTTAGAAGTAAATCATTAATTAGATTTTCAGAATATGTACATTTTGAAATGCCTGGTTTTTGATTTTCTGTTTTTTGAATGTCGGGCTTTCGATGTGTCTGTTTTGTGATTTTCCTAATTTACAGTATAGGTAAATTTTGTATAAAAGGAAAAAATATAAATATAAATTACGGTATATTCGAATTCAACTTATATTTATCGACATTATGTGTCAGCCATTTTGGATTTTCATTTTCTGAAATAAGCCTATGTGATAGTTAGTAAATTCATTTTTGTCACGATACCTATTTCTGACTTTTAGCTAATGCGATTACCCTTATCAAAATTCTATAAATTAAAAATAAAACAACAAAATTGCATGCTTTTTTTTTAAAAAAACATGTACAACTTTTTAATTTAAACATTTGAAAAATGTTGACATACACTGTTGGAAAGAGCGACTAGAGTGAAATAAAAAACCGACAGGTCAAAAAACCGAAACTTCAAATAATGGTTGTCTGGTTGTCGTTGTATTTTTTGGTGTGTCGGTTTTTGACTGTCAGCTTTTTAATCTGTCTGATTTTCGACCCATACCTGAAATTACTAATGATAAATTTTATTTAAAGAAAGTGTCAAACTTTACGAAGACACTTTGTAAATTTGGGCATTAAAAGGTTCAAATATTTCCTTAACAATGATAACATGTTCCTTGTAATAAATTTTACTTGGACTAGGAAATTAATATTTTTATCCGATAGCAATTTACTTGATACGATTCAAATAAACATTTAATTAGGTATTATAAAATAATTTTTTTTTTTTGGTCACTTATCTTAATTTACATAGTAGATAATGTCGTATGTGTTATAAGTTACTTTAATTAATTTATTCAAAGCTACTTTGAATTACTATTTAAAATTAAAATATCTTCTTATTCATGGTACTTTGATAACAAAAACCTTTTGATTTCTCATTTCTCGATGCAAATTTTTAGACCGTAATGAATATAATTGCAGGAAATTCAGGCGCGAACTCCCAGTGCCGCCGGTTCGAGGCGACCTTCCGGAAGTGGTCCAGCCTCCTTCTTTCCATTTCCTCCTTTGCAGCGAAGACTTAGTGAAGCTTTACTGGCTCTTGGCTCCTGTCGTGCTGGAAGTACCTTCGGCAGTGGTAACATCGGAGGTACTTTTCACCGTGGAAGACTGCAACCTGCTGTCTCTTGCAATACACTAAGGGTACCCAGTGCCGAATTGGGTAAGTCTCGTTGTTGAAGACAGTTTAAGTATACCTACCTAGATTACAAAAAAGTATACATTATTATCATAAGAAAGTCATTAATATTTCATGAAAATCATAATTTTTCTGCAGCTCCTTCATATTACTGCGATCATAATATTCCATATTAATAAATTTATTTTTGAAAAATTAATTACATTAAATGAATCATTTTCTATAAAAGTGCATATTCTGCATTTTAATTCAAATAAAATGAAAAAATAAGAAGTGTTTTTCTCAACAATTTATACACTCCCGCTCAAAAGTATGGGATCACCCCAGCAGAATTTTGGCTAAAGTAAAGAGTTAATTTCTCATCACCAAGTTAATCTAGAGAAATATTCAAAAATGAAAATTAAACCGGAGACTACTTCACAGACGCATTCGTTTGATTTTCACGTATAAATTTGTCTTTGAACTTTGCTCTATTAAGTAAAGTCATTTTTTTAATATTTTTTTTTATTTTCAATCAGCGAGTCCACGTCTACTTTTGGGTGCGAGTCGGAAAACCGACAAATAAAAAAACCAACAAGTCAAAAAACCAACATTTCAAAAAAAGGCTGTCGGCTTTTGAACTTTCGGCTTTTGGGCTGTCTGTCGGCTTTTCGACTGTCAGCTCTTTAACTGTCGGCTTTATGACAGCCGGCTTTACGACTGTCGGTTTTTGTACCTGTCGGCTTTTTAATCTGGCAGGTTTTCAACCAGCACCCGTAATTTTACTCAATTCCAACGGCACGGAGCTCAGATTTTAGAAATGTTGTATCTAGAATCGAAAGCCGAGTGGTGCTTTTCTAATTTTCAAAATGGCGGATACTACAGCGACAAACTTAACTCTACATTACAACTTCTTTTCTTCCAACGTTTAATACGTTTTCTGCTAAAATTAAAATGATCCAATTTGTTCTTATGACTAATTAATTAATTCTTATAGTCAAACATGAATTTGTAGTAAAAATTAACAAATTCAAAATGGCGAATCCAAAAAGGGGGGGCCAAATTTTTTAAAACTGACTGTATTCAGTTATATCTTGATACTTAGGGTTTTTGGGGGTCACTGCTCAGATTTATGTCACCCATAAGCTCCAGACATTTTTACACGCCCAACAAATATTCATTCATTAATCAAATTTTCAATTACTGAGCAGTTTTTTGAACACAATTTATATACTTTCGCTTAGCGTGACTCAGAAGTAACGACGTGATCATGGGCACGTGGGAATGTGGAAGTATTTTAGCTCCGTCTTTTTTTTTTGTTTTTAAATAATACAAATTGCAAGCTTTGGCATAAGTTCGTAAATTACTCCTCGGAAATTGTTTGGGGGTAGCTGATAACGCAACTGACGTTACTTCCTCAAAATTCAAAATGGCGGATCCAAGATAGAGGACTAAAATTTGAAAAGTTCTGATAAGCTCATGGAAATGACTATTCAAAATTCAAAAGGTTCGATCCAATCAATCTGGGAAAATCCTCGACATTTAAATTCACGAATATAACTTTTTGCATTTTACTTCGCCATATTACATCCTCCATTTTAATTTTGAAAAATCAGCGTCGGCGCGATCCCAGGTGATCGAATATCAAGATTTATCTGCTTGAATATAGTAAATTTTTAAAAGTTGGACACCCATTTTAATTTGTTAATTTTTACAGATTCACATTTAGCGAGAAACATCAGAACAGTATATTTTAGACAATTTTAATCATAAAGAGCAAACATATACGGTTGAAGAAAGAAAGTTGTGTTAGATATGTCCCTATAGTAGTTGTTGAAATTTATATATGATTTTGACACATGATTTTTCTGGGCGCATTTTTTACAAATATCGAGTTTTTTATACAATTACTTGTTTTGAATGAGCTAAAGTGTAGCAGAAGCGTGCACTCGATAGTGGTACTTAAAAGATACCGGGGTATATATTTGAAATTGGTGATTTCAGATCCAAAATGGACATCGCATTGAGCAAAAACAATTTCTTTTTAAAATAAAGAATTTTTTTTTTCTTTGAAAACTGTATTTTAGAAAACATTTTCTGAACCCAACTGTTACAATTTTCATTTTTTCGAAACATTCAAATTTTGAAAAAATCATTTAAAAAATATGACGAATTTGACGGTATTCTTTAACCCATTCTATGACATTTTTGTTCTAAGGAAATGATCTAAATTCTGGAAGCATTAGTTCGTTAAAGAATACTATCAAGTTTTTTATAAATTTTTTTGAATAATTGTTTTCGAAATTTTAATCCTTCAAATTTTCGAAAAATAAAAAATGAAAAAATTCCAGGGAGTTCTAAGAAAAGTGTTCTGAGAAAATTTGTTGTAAAGTTTATAGTTTTCAAGGGAAAAAAATAACACATTCAATCGAATACAATATACTAAAATCGAAAGTTAGAAAAATCTTCTGTAATTTATTTCAATTTTTCTCTCCTCCATTTCCCGAATATTGAATAAGTAACAAAATTAAGTAAATTATAGGTAAATTGAAAAAAACATTCATATTACGGAACTTACTCTCGTAAGAAAGAAAATGAATTCCCGTAATTAGTTTTATGTACTAACAAATTATATACGTTTTACTAGCTTTCACACATATTAAATAAGAAAATTAGTATTTACGTAAGGAGATATTAAACTTTGTTAGTAACATGATTATCAATAATACAGAATTGGAATTCTCATTTTATTCGTACGAATCTAAATTAATAAAATTTGTCATGATTTTAGTACTTCACTTAATGAGCAATGTTTACTTAAATTTTGCATACTAATTCTAATCAGTAGTTAAAGTTTTACTTATTCCAAAGGAATTCTAATCTGAATTCTGAAAAATAATGAATATGGAAACATGAAAAATAATAAATAAATGAGTCTACTTTCAATATTACTAACGATTTTTACAATTAAAAATTCGAAATATTTAATTTGTAGTTCAATTACTGTTGACAATGTGCCTTTAAGAAACTAAATTTATATTTTTCAAAGAATTTAAAATCATTAAATCAATAAGTAACTTATCTTATTTTCTTTTTTATTAATTGGAAGACCTAACAATTTACTTGTAGCGGTATGTACAAAATGTAAATAATAATAGTTTGAGTAATTTAAGAAGAACAATTATTTACTGTTTTTGACTGACATAGAAAAACGTTATTTAATTCCGGAAAAATTTGATATTCTCTTATTCATTGTTAATTTTTATGTATAATGAAATAATGAACATACCAAAACGTAATTAGTTCCGCCTGACTTCATCCAAAATAATTCAGTTTTATAAAATCTCGTATAAATCGTTTTGACATTCTTTCCCAAGGAACTCGTCACGTAATTAAGAGATTAAATATATATCTTCTCCAAGAATTTGGCCACTTCACAAAATCAGCACGTTTTTAACTTTAATCCCTTTGTGAGGAACACTTTTCGAATGCAAACTTCAGCTTACGAAATCGGTCTAAAAACTTGATGGAAGAAAGATGCAGTTAATTCTTTAAAAAATGGTTCTTTTTTCAATATTTATATTCTTGATGCTAATGTTAACATCGAAAATCAGTAACACACTAAACCATTGAAATGTTCAAATAATGGCATTTCTAATTGAGAATCTATAAAAATGGTCTCCACATATAGACAATTTACAGTATTTTTTAATTCTCATATTAAATTTTGTATCATTAATTAGAAATTCCATGTTGGATTTTTAGAATAATGCATATAGATGTAAAGAGATGAAACAATAATTTTCTAACTGAAATAATTTTATATAGAAAAGTAACGATCTCAATAAACAAAAATAAAATAATGGAAAACTTCGTGATTCCGATTGTATCATCCATTTTGCATATTACGTTCAAAAATAGCAAATTTAACACGAATGAAATCAGCAGATTTCTATAAGAAATGTAATTTTTTGTTTTACTTAAGGTAAACGTATCAATAACGGAACACTGTCCCTATTTCGGAACAGTTTTCGTAAATTTATATTAATGTCATAAATTTACCTGAAATCAATTTTAAAAAATGTTTATTACGACCTTATTGTCGACTATCGATCCTCCTTAATTGAAATTAAAATTCAGTTTTTATTATAATCTACAATTATGATTATTCCACTTAACGAGCATTAGCCCCTCCATTCTTAATATTATAATTTTATTTTTTATCAAATCTAACTGTTTTGAAGCGCAATATAGTTTACGAAACTATAAGCTATCATGTAAAATAAACAGTTTTTGACAAAAAAATATTAACACATTATCTATTCAAACAATGGAAACGAAGTTAACAAACGTTCCGTTATTGGTACATTTATTTTATTATAAGTACTTCAAAGGGAATATACTCCGAACCTCAAGAATTAGAATTAAAAATTAGTACAGCATGAATTAGTTTCACTGTTAATGGGAAAAGAAATATGCAGAAGTTTCGGCAATTTTTAAGGACTGCTTACACAATTTTTTTCGACTTTTCTGATAAAAATGATGATCTCGAAAATTTTAAAAATGAAGTTTGCTACACGAATAGTCAAAACATTGCTTTAGTTTCAATGAGGCATGAGATTCATATTCGCTTAAACTTAACTTTCTAACATTTTTGCATATTGTTTCCATTTTTAATTTGTAAATTTAACACTTTTCATGACAAAAGAGCACAATGCACAATTATTTTGTGATTTTCAAGTGAATATTTATCTGGGTAATGATAAGCAAACAAATTTTAAAGCCACATTTTCCGACATACTTATGTCCGTACTATTCAAATCTGCTATTAGTTTTATTCTATGACGTTCGATTTTTTCAAAATTGCGGCAAATTTACATAAAAATGTGATATTTTTAATTTAATTTTTTTATTTGTTTAACGACTGTCTAATAATGTTCCCGTTCTCGGATCGGCACAAGCATCTGGATCCTGTGGAATAATAACGAGAACTAAAATGTATGCGACGGGGGATGTCAAAATTCAAAATGACTGATCCGATATGGCGGCTTTTACACGCATTTTTTACGTTTTTGTTTCATTTTATTTTATGTTTTTAGTCCATGACATTTACTTTTTCAATAGATTTATTATATTTATCTTAGTTTGATATTGATTATGAAATAAAACAAGACAAAATTATGGCCGTATGGCATGTAAATGGTTAACATAAATCGTAATTTTTAACTCTTAAATGTCATATAAGATAGAATGAACACCTTTTTCAATTAAATATATTTAAATGTTCCCCCATAAAAAATGTTCTTCTTCTGTTTTCTCTGGTCATATTTAAAAATAATAAAAAAAGGAACACGTATATTTTTTTATTTTAGACGACATTTTGTTAGATATAATCTAATTCTAAATTATGAAAGCGTTGTACAATCCAATTTATTCTCCCGAACTGTTAAAGTTATGATGGTCATAACTACTATGTTAAATAAGCTAAATATGTTAAATGTTAGACATAGATCTGTTAACAGATCCGTCAACAGAAAATCTCCAATTATTATATAAATAAAGCTTATAACAATATATAAATGTTACAATGATAAAATAGTTCGTTTATGACATTATTTCTCATATAAGAATTCTAGATACCCTATTAAATCTCGATAGTATACCTACTAACACATTTATCAATAATTTTTGTTTCTTGTAATAACAACCTAAAATCTTTGTTCTATATTAATAATCCAGATTTTTTGGGAGACAAACTTTTTAGTGATGCGCCGCATAGAATCTTTCCACTTTGGTACCCATTTTTTTCGAAAAATCTTAAAATAATCTAACCTTTCCATCTTTACCACCACGCAAAAAATTGTGAACTTTCAAGTAAATTTGCACGATTTCTAATTGAGCTGACGAGTTTCTGCCATACGAATAAATTAGCTATTAATAATTAAAATCATTTTGCTATGAGAGGAAAAATGAACGACCCATTATTTAATGAATTATTTAAATCGCTAAGTGCTTTAATTAATTATCCAATTTTTCTAATAATTTAATAAGACATCAAAACACAAAATAATTTATAAACTAATTCTTTTACTTGTTCTGAACAGATTCATAAATATAATCACTGCACAATTTCAATTACCGCAGAATATAATAACGGTATAAATATTTTATAATTTTTTAATTATAACTTTTATTTTTGTACTACATTATTCACCAGACATTATGTATTTAATGAATATAATTTAATCAATAGAGATTAAAAAGCAGATATTGATTTAAAGAACATTTCCATAAGTTTCGTGTTAAATACACTAATCAAATGGATATCATTGAAAAGTAATAAATTTTATTTCCTAGGATATGTTGAATTTTTTAATATGCAATACCGACTAATTGCGAATCAAAAAAATCAGTAGCAGGAAGAATTTCTGAATGTTTAGTCTTTTTTTCCTCCTCTCTTCCGTGAAAGTGAATACAAATTTAAAATACTAAGTCGATTCCAGTTATAAATATGTCTATTTCCAGCTGAAAAATAAATACGCAAAAACTAAAGATATCTGCCTTCTTCTAAGCTAGCAGGCGCCAACGAATTAGAATACTAAAAACGTGGTTGAGAGGTAAAGTGGTTACATTATTTACTAAATATCGACATTAAACCAAGTAGACAGCTATGACAGTAATTAAATTATGGAAATAGTTTCATTAAAATCGTATTTTATTAAATATTTTGTAATATTTCTGGTTTATATAAAATTCAACAATTGTAAAAACTATATTCCAAATTGAAATGACACCAACAATAACTTATATTAGTTTTTGTATATATGGTTTAAAGAATTATTTTTTAATAACAAGCATGCCTTGCAAAAAATGAATAGCACACTATTATTTTTACTTTTTATAAACGTAGAAACTTAGTAGCTATGCTTTTAATAATAATTTTTAATTTTGTTGATATTGAAATATTAAAATTTATAGAGAATTGTTCATATGTTTTCATTAACATCCACAAAGTCCAATAAACAAAGAAATTGATACAAGTTATTTAACACTAATTTTTGCAGAAGAAGTAACTTCGTTTTAAGAAATTATGGATTGTATACCTGCATCGACACTATACAGTGAATTTTATGAACGATTTAAAACATATTTGTAGCCTTAGTAGTCCTTGCTCATGGAAAAAAAGAAATAGTTTTTACTGTTTAACTAGTGGAATCTAGTACAACTATGTTTTACGGTTGATTTTGGGTGCGGGTTGAAAAACGAACAAATCAAAAAGCCGACAGGTCATAAAACCGACAATGTAAAAGCCGACACATAAAAATTAGGCATTTAATTTTTTGAAGTATCGGTTTTTTGACTGTCGGCTTTTCGATTGTCGGTTTTTTGACTGTCAGTGTTTTGACCTGTCGGCATTTTGATTTGTCGGTTTTTCCACCCTTGGTTTTACTGTTTAAATAGTTGCGTTGGCTATCTATGGCATCATCATCATCATTTAGATAGTAAATTTACCTAAAACCGATGACTGAGTCTTATCCCTATATCTAGTTAGTATTTCTAACTATGTTATTTTTTTCATGCTGGTTAAATAATAATTTTTAATAATTTGTACTTGATTCAATAATAACTGATAATAGAGATATTTATACGACTTTTCTTTTTAAAGAATTGTTTTTTTTATATTTTATTTGTTTATTTTTATTGTCCTGTATTCATAGTATATAGTTATGACAGAATGAAGCATAGTCGGGATACCTAAGCTGTACAAATGTTGATTAGTGATTGCACTGTGGCGTAACCAAAATGACGTTTATTCGACTCTACTTTTCTTAAATAATTTCATTTCGAAGTTTTTCACGCAGAGGGCCAGCTATCCAAAGCCTAAATATATGTATGTAGCATACTCAGACCTACTCATCTAATAGGTGTTATCACAAAAAGGCCAAATATCGCTAAAATGTCAAAGGGGCATAACATCTTTTTCAGGTATTGGGAATCATCACGAATCTAAACTAAAAAAACTGCATAACAGAACCCTTTCTAATCGCCAACATGTAGACAGAAAAACTAAATAATTAAACTAACTAAAAAAAATTGTAAATTCGGCTAAATATGCTAGGTAATATTCCTTAGAACTTTTTTTAGTTGTTTCAAATATTTCCTAATTGTTATTCTATAACCAAAAGAAATAGTTGAAATAACTTTTTTAATTCCTTAAATCAAATATTTCAATTAGCAAAATTATAACAGCACTGTTCCGTATTAACCAATTATTTAAATAGTAATCACGACTATCAAACAGCATCTCTCTATTACAAAATACAGTGATTTAATCTTCTAAAAACATAGTTAATATTTATTAAAATAATTCGTTCAACAACGGAAATAACTAAACTTACTGTTTTTAGTTGGTTTATGTAATCACGAAGAAATATTTGAACGGACTACGTAACATTACTAATATATCAAAAAAGGTGGCCATTTTTACCAGTTTTATAGTTAAAAAATTAACAAACTACTTCGTTGTATTAGGTATTTTTCCAACAGCTTTTTTTCAGATTGTTACATCAACTATTCTTATTTTTCCGTGTAGGATACCCACGAAAGAAGTTTCTTTCCAATTAGAAATAGTCCCCATTTGATTTTTTACCATGTTGATTTGCCTAATGCATCAAACTTTTTTGTAAATTTGTAACAATAAACTATTAATTCGGTATTCTGATTCCTAAAAAGCAATGATTTAAAATTAATTCCTAAAAAGCATTAAAACGCTCTCTAAATCTGAATTAGTTAAATACTGTCAATAAGAAAATTAAAACGGGGTCACCAAATGAATTACTGATCATTTTTGCTCATAAAAAGTTGAAACCTACTAATTTATTACTAATTCTATAAACTACTAAACTAGTCAATATCTACTTGTAGATTAGTAGAATTTTACTAGTGAATTAGTATTTTCGTACTATTCATCTATAAAAAACTTACTAGTTGATGGTAACCCATTTCTCGATGTAACTAAGTAGTTTTTTATTAATTCAAGTCTAGAGAGCGCAGTTAGTCTTTCGTTGCTGTCTTCATGACATGTAAAATTTTAATAGAATATTATTTATGAAAAACACTGGTGAATTGAAATGAGATATTGGTTAAAAATTCGACATTTCCAGAAAAAAGTCTGCATATAGAAAAATTATCTTTGGAAAAATATCCATACCGTTTGGTCATCCAGTAGGATGTACTTGTAAAATGCTAGTATTTCATACATTATGCTAAAAAATGCCGATACCGCGCAAGAAAATATTTATACATGAGTACAAATTTGGTTACTTAATTAAAATGTAGAAAACGTTATTTCCGTAATTGCTAGGTGACTCGTAACAAGGTTTTGACCTGCCATATAGGATCTGACATTTTGAATTTGCAATTCTGATGTCAGATTATGCGAACGATTGTTCCGTCTGGTTCAATTTTTCATATCTCGATTAATCTATGTAATAACCGATCTCAAAAAATTCAAAAACTGATATTGAGGTGTCTTAATGGATTGAAAAACGCTTAAATGAAACTTTTTACGTTTTTGAAAATTTCTATTGATTGTAAAGATCTTATTATGTATGAAAACAGATTTAAAAACGTTACTTTTAAACGTCTGCAACTTTGAAAAGAGGCTTAACATTTTGACATATATTCGAAACAATCCCAAAAAAGGATAAATTTAGCGTTACTCTTTTTAAACAGGACGACGACATTCTTAACCCCTTGACTGTCCATGACGAAGATCTACGTCATTTCGGACTTTTCCCAAACGGCCGGAAAAACAGAAATCTTCATCATGATATAAATTAGACTAACAAATTCTGGAATTTATGTGTATTAAAATCAAATCCATTTCTAGACAGCCTAGAGTCCATCTAGACGGATGTACCGAATACGATGACGTATCCTTTTGTTGGTTATTTACACTTTGAAGTGGAAGGAATATTCGTATGGAAATATTGTGAATAACGTGAAGGTGGTGCAATGCCTTATTGGATTGGCCATTTTGAATTTACTACACCTGACTCCATATTCGAAATCAGCGACCTACAAAAACGTCCTCAACCAAGTATTATTAAAATCTAAACACATTTTTTTTTTGTATTTTGGCACTTTTTTTGAAATTATAGACGCAGTTAAGGGGTTAAAAAGAAAGGCGTAAAGTAGTAAAGTTGTATATGCACTTGAAGCACCTGTACTTTAGACCCAATTTTTAAGCATCCACGACAAGAAACTATAAACAGGGTGGACCAAATAGCGGTTAATTCAAAAGTATTTTCTTTGAATAATGTCAGATTTAGTAGATAACAGAACACAAATTGAGGCGTTGGGTTACCTTCCCAGTTCACATAATGGCGTTTCGAGAATAACTCGAAAAAGAGTTTCTAATAAAAATAATAAAAATTATTGTACTGTGATAATGGGGATTGCTTTCCTGACAAAAAGAAAACATTTCCAAGAATTATGCAAAACAAGGTGTTATAGTATTAAAGATGTTGACGTTTAAGAAATGGACTAGGAAGGTTTTGAAGCAAAATTTTGGACTAGGCTAATTGTTCCTCAATTCTTATGGATATGACACTTGTTAAAGTACATGTCTCTAGAAATAAATTTAAGCCACTCTGTGAAAGGGTGAATTCTCATTTTTTACGAGTTATTTTGATTTGCCAACAGTAGTACAGTCACTTATACATATTATTATATACTTTCTAAATTTTTTGGAGTGCTTCAAATCGGAATAAATAAATTATATATATTGGTCTGTATTTTTCATAATTATATAATGACTATAAATTTAAGGACTTTTCAAGTATTGAAATGGTAAGTTTTTGAACTTTTTTATTTGTGATGCCAATTGATCCCTTCGTAAAGAGTTAACATGTTTTAGGACTTCTTTTAAAACTTAAAAAATCTAAACAAGTTAAAAAATATTCAAAACTTGCGTTTATCTTAATTTTTTATTGTTTAGGACTTTACAAGTATTGAGCCAAAACGTCTCAATTATCCGAAGGCATTAAAATATTACTTAAATAGCGATTGACCATCAACAAGACTACATTTCAATATTATTTATTTATGCTAACTAAATAAGGTTCACAAATGAAAACAAAAAATACTAAATAAAGGATGCAAAAAATATCCACGAACTAAATTACGTTTAAATCGAGAGATTGTTTTTCCTTTCTATACATCATATTGGTTCTGTTATAATAAACTGTTGAATTCTGTTGATTTAATTACAAAGAAAAACTAATTTCACATTCGAAACAACCTTTCATGGAGAAAATAATACTTTTTACAATTTTTCCGAGCATTTTTTAAATGCAGTTGGTCGAGAAAATGTCGTTTTCGAAATAAATAAAATGGCTGAAATTAAAACTAAAGAAATTTTTCAAAAAATTCACGAAATTACAAAAATTTAAATTCATTAATTAAATCTAACAAAATACCGAACGTCTCTCTCCATGCCATTACTGAAATTCTTGTGGGCGAATGGCGAAAGTAAATACAAACAGAAGTACTGGGTAGAAAAACAAAGCACGATAGGCTATGAGTCGATAGTTCCCAAAATAATCGAAAATAAAAATAGCATCAAATGTAGAAAATTGTATACATCGCATCACTATTCTCTTAAGCATATTCAGGTCGCCCTCAGCCGGGAGTGGATGGTTTATTGAGTCGCGGTTAATTGCATGTGGTATCAATAATCTGACCTCTGTTGCGACCGCAACCTTTGTCGGGATATATCTATACGCCGATATTCGATATACCTGTATTATTGTCTACAATTGACTGCAATATCGCTCATTCTAGACAGGATGAACACCGAGACGCAATCAACCGGTGTCTATCCTTTTGGCATGCTCAAAGATAATGCACGATTTCCAATAACTAATCAAGAACCCGCATCAACTTCCGCAGAATGTTTACGTTATCGTATGCTTCTTTCACCGATTCATTGCATTGTTTAAAAGTTAAACACTGTCAGTTGTCAAAGGTTACGCCACTTTTTTTTTATTTAATCTATAAATGTGTTCTGAAATTTAAAACATTAAATTGTCTCTCGTCTAACCCATTCATGGGCGCAATTAACACTTTTTTTCCCGAAATGAGAAGCTCAAGTACTAGTCCATATTATATTTTTAAAAATCAAAATGGTGGCTGCCAGTTCACAGTTATTAAAACGGAAAACCGTAATATATAATATGGATGAAATTAATTAAAAAAATTAATTGAGGTTGGAAATTGTAAATCATACTTTAGAGAAACGATGTTGAAAGATCGTCAGCTATATCGGACTCGGTATGTTGAATTTTTAAAATCTGACTACAGTTTCGTAACAGTGACCAAAAAACATCACTGTTTAATTTAATATACATACCCCCTCCTCTATGAGTTAAGCAGCAGAAACTAACTATTTTTTTGCAATAAAGTAACTGAAAACAGGGTATTATAGTGTGGAATTTATGATCACTAGGTAATATGAACATTGTCATCGTACTCGCAGCATTCGTCATGTTCACATTCATCTCGTTGGATTCGTCTTTTATGATTTTTAGTTTACGATGGTCAGATGTAGAAAATGTTTCTTGTTTCCTCCTACCCACTGAAGGTGAGACCGGAAGGCTCGTGAGATCTAGCGCTAGTGCAGTCAGTTTGATGGCAGCTCACTACCGTAGTGACTTTGCCGGAGTGGACACCGGTACCGGAAATGGAACAGGATGTCCAGTGTCTAACGAGACGCCCAAACGCAGTCCTAGAATTCTCATAACGAGGGCATACAGCGAAGAAAGTCAGGATGGTGAAAGTCCGCTACTCAGGAGGCACTATGGAGCTGTGAATAATGTCCCTCCTTGCGAAAGTAAGTTTGACTAGTTAATATCATCAAGTGTGCTAAACAAGTCATATTGTACTCGGGAAAGCAAATTTAGTTGGACCATAGTTACTGCAGAAAAATAACAAAATTCAGGGACTGAAACATTCCTTGGAAGTTTGGCTACCTTCATCCTTTATTTTCTTCAAATAAATTCCAATATTTTTGTACAATTATTTATAACATTTCTATACTCCTATTGAGAAAGAAAATCAATGTGCGAAATCTGGTGTTGGCTTTTTCTCGGCCAAAATTGATATTTTCCTTCCTTTATTGAACATCTAGTTTTTTCCTAACTCGATTGACCTTACAAATGACAAGAACCATTCTGGAAATATTTAGTGTCACACAATAATACAGTGAGTATAGTTAATGGTCAGAAATAATATTATTCCAGGATTTTACTAATATAATAACAATAAAGGTAAATCATCCAGAATATTGGCGGGTATTATTGGCGTAACAAAAATACTATTATAATCAGAGACGGTATTGGCGCAGAAATGTGTTGGAACTTATTGGTGCGTGTCAAAACAGGCAAATCGAAAAGCGGAAAGGTAAAGAAATCGACAAATCAAAAAGCCGACAGTCAAAAAACCGACAATCTGGTACTTTTGTCTAACCTGTTCTCCAGTGTTCAGCCGATTTCTCCTTAAAAACGACATAACTTTAAATCATCCTTTTAGACTTGAATTTTTAGAGCCGAATCAGACTCGTGTCTCTAAAACGAGTTCATGGAACCAGAACCTGTCAGATGTATTGGAAATAATCAGAAGATTACTGATAACCCTATCCGACACTGTTTTTGTCTTTGACAAAGTTCAAGATTTTTTCCCAAGTATTTTTCGATCTAAAAAACGATGGTAGCCTCAGTTTCCTATCACGTCGTATTTCCGAGAAAAATTACGTTAAATGCGTAAAAATTTATGTTTTTGGGCGTATTTCGATGGTCTTTTCTAGCAAAAGTAAAATGATATAAAACCGACTTTCAATTAAGATGCCTAACTATTGAAAATGTTTACTAACGTTCTATCGATCTATGTATACAATTTATTATGATAAGCATTTCAAACCACCCAGCGTCACAGAAATGAAAAGTTTCAGAGATATGCCTAGATTTGTTTTAAATTCCCTTTGCCTTTGCACAAAGCACTGTTTTATAGTTTTTGATTAATGTGAAAGGACCATACGATTGTAGTTTTAAATTTGCACAAGTTACTATTTTTTTAATTCTGTATGATCTAATTCGATTTTCAGTTAATTAACTCTACACGTTCAAATGATATTTGGGGATTACCGGCTCAGAATAAAATCTGCCTGATAAAAGTGCTGTACGTATAATTGCGCGTGAATTGTTTGACAGATATTTCACTTTCAACAGAAACATTGAAGAACATAGAATTGCACTGATATAGAATTTAATGTTTAGCCGATTACGCCAAATTATCGTCCGCTACTCTAATTACAATGATTTTAGTTGGTCCACGAGTGCTGTGAGTGTGAATAGACTGAATGCACGAATGACCAAAATTACAATTAGTCTAATAACAATTGGTTAAATTCCAAAATTGCAAAGTGACCTGTTAACAACTTGTCAAATGCTCATATGTCTGAAATTTAGGTATTGAACAGCATTGTATTATCATGAACTTATAAATTAAAATAGTTTTGATGTTACGATTGATACAGTTACTATATTTTATTGTCAATGACAAAACATGTACATGAAGAAGAATTGGTTTATTTATTGAGTTCACTTCCAATGTTTTAATATCTACTAAGGACACTGCAAATATTTCATCAGATTAGTAAAATTTCCAAAGCAATTCTTTTTTCGTATACTTTCAATTAATGTAAATTTATAAATGTTTAAAAAATTAGAAATTAAACAAGGATTTGGGATTTCAGTATTAAAATACAAAATATATAAATTCAACAAAATTCGTAAAAGACACTTAATGAAAAGTCCAATTGCAATTTTGGTCGGAATTTCCTTAAAGGATTCTTCATTGACATAAAAAAAGTCAATTTGAAGGTCTGATATTCCTCCTAATGTTGAAAATTCTTACGTCCGTTCATTCGTGAAAATTCCTTCTGTTTTTCCTATCGGAAACAAAAGAACGTCGATGGCGTCATCGCAGCATCGAAAGCGATTGCAGCAGCACCGGAAGTAGCGACGCTAGTGTCTGGACGACTGGCGTGCAAGCTCTAAAAGCTGCTAGGGGTAATTTCAAGCATTCTTCGGAAGCTTCTTCGACGGGCCGTCGTTTCACCAGGGTCAAGACACTCGAGGAAGGAGCCGCTGTTTTCGCCAGCATCAGGATGAGCAATAACAGCGAAAGCAGCGATACCACCGACACAACCGTCACTACAACGACGTCGACGCTTCCGACGCAAGCTTTAACGATGGTGAGTGAATATTTCTGTTATCTGAATAGAATGTATAAGTAATATTGCAAAAACCAATTGTTTGATTACAATAATTCTTTCTCTGATACTAAAAAATGCAAATTTTGTCATTGTTTTTGCTTAAAAGTCATTCGGTTAGACCTCATTCGGTTTAAGCAACTATAGTTATGCGTTGTGTCAATTAAGCCGATTTGGTTGTAAGTTCGGTTTTAATCACCAATCTGATGTACTCATCGAGTCTAGTCTTGAAATCGATTCATTTTGACGTAACTTTTGAAACCAAATTTTTTTAGACATCAAAACCAGCTAACAACAACCGAACTGTTTTCTTCCAAAAACTACCCAAACATAATCCGCCCTGGGATATCCTGAGGAGCTCCTAAGAACGTCCAAATGTCCGCTTTTGATCTTCGAGAGCTTGTTAGTCATGAGAACATCCTAAGATGAGCTTGTGTTGTTTGGGTATAATTCTGCTTGTAGTAACCAAACCTTTGTTTGAATGTTTGGTTGATTAGAGTTTTGTTATGGCATTTTATATCCTTTCTTATATAATCATTAATGGTCTAATATTGATTATATTTGGTATTGATTATATTAAATTCGTTTTTCTTACATTTGCGAAGAGATCTCTAAATGCTGTTTGGGGCAACAATTTCGGATATCTTTTAGACATCTATTAAACATCTTTTGGATGTATCGAAAATATATTTTAGAAGAAAATTAACCGACAGATTAAAAAACATAAACAAATTTGGATAATTATTACAGCTCTGTTTATTTTTAAATCAGTTCAACTTTTTTTATTGCATTTGTATTATAAGATTACATGAAAATATCTTATGGTCTTTTTACATCTTTTTAAATGCTCAAATATAAATGAATAACGGAAGTAAAACAATAAGGAAAAAACTTGCCCGGCGAGGAATAGAACCCGGGACTCGCGCTTAGTACGCAACGCCTTAACCACTACGCTACGATGTAAGTCTACATATATATACAAGTCTGTATATATATCAGAGATCGAAAGGACGAAAATAATGAATGGTTCTCGGGTAATAATGTAAACATTGTACAATGTTATAAAATACAGAAAAAATTCATGAATGTCACTTGTAAATCATTGAAAAGGAGAAATTTGTGCTAATTCCCAACATCAGCGTTTCATAAAGATCGTTAAGATATCTTTGCAAAAGATGTCATTTAGATGTCTTTTCGCAAGATATATGTGAATAGCTATCTAAAAGATATATTTGTAAGACATTTTCAAAAAAGATATCTTTTAGATGTCTTCCGAAAAGGCATCTTTTAGATATCTTATGCAACATATCCCTGACGAAGGGACCCAAAAGATACCTTAGATATGCATTCGTGAAAATGTTTATTAGGCACTGGCCTGAATCTGAATCTGATCAAAATCTCTCAATTGACTACGACAAACAGCGATGATAGCCTATATTTGCAGGTCGGCAGCATCCATTCTTTTCTTTCGCTAAAAACCCCTATTAAGATCACCTTAATATACAATCTTTGCTCTTTCAAAAGCTCTTGAGTTTATTGAATATCTTTTACCGCTGAGATATTACATTTTGACAAAGACAAACAATAAGTAAGATGATGTATATAGTTTTTGGAGTAAAAGAAAATATACATCACATAAAGGCAAAATTGCTGATTTGCACTTTTAAGTTAGAGTATCTCGAAACCAGGAGAAAGTTTGGACTCAGATTTGGATTCAGCGTACTGTCTTACCTTCTCTGGGCCAAATTTTGTCGACCTTGGTATTTTGGTCCCACGTTCCCAGAGTACGCAAACGTTTGGAGAGGCCGACTGATGTAATTCCAAGTAGTGAAACGATAATGCTGAGGTAAAAGAATAAAAAAGAACTACACCACTCCGATATCCTTAAAAGGTTTGGAAAATTCTAAAAGAAAGTATACAATTTCTTGAGAAAAGGGACCTTTAGTTATTTCAAAACGTTTAGTGAAATCGGGGGTTCGAAAAATTGTTTGTTATATAAATTAAGGTGATAAATTAATAGTTGGGGGTCAATTAATGTATTTTGACTGTACTCAAAGTTTCGACATTGAGTTTCATGTAAGAATAAATTAATGGAACGACAACAACCAATAATTTTTTTCCCCTTGATTTTATTATTTATTGATTCAAAATCCATAATTGACCAACTAAAAATCCAAAATAATCCACTTATTATTTTACATCCAAAACACCATTATTACTTAAGAGGTAAACCCCATTTACAAAATATGATTATTTACTATTTGTAGAGTAAGTTAAAATAGCAAATTCATTTCACTAACAACTATTAGTTTTCTACTAAAATATTCGTCATAAAAATAGTGATAGCGAAATAAAATTTCAATGTTTAATATTAAGTACGTAAAGTAACGTTAATTTACTATTGAAAGTTACTGGTTTTAAGCCTTTTTGGTAAACCTTCGGAAAGATTCGGCCACCTCAAAAAAAAAATGTACAAGGTACTTTTTATGTATTTTGAGCTGCTGAATCCGAATTTCACAAAAAAAATTGTCGCTCGGCCATATCCTGGCCGCTATTTAAAAAAAAACGTCAAAAAACGCGTTTTTTGACAGTTTTCTGCGTTTATCTCAAAAAGTACGCATCTACGGAAAAAATAATTCAAACAAAAAATGAAGAGCGGAAAATTCTCTATAAAAAAGGTCCTATACATTTTAGGAAAAACTATAAACGATAGGAGAAACGTGGCCAAGCCGCCTAATCTCATGTTCAGCGTTCATTTACGGGCTTAATATGAAGTTTACGAAAAAAAATTCATAGGACCTTTTTTGTAGAGAATTTTCCGCTCTTCATTTTTTGTTTGAAACATTTTTTCCGTAGACGCGTGTTTTTCGAGATAAACGCAGAAAACTGTTAAAAAACGCGTTTTTTGGAGGTTTTTTTAAAATAGCCGCCAGGATATGGCCGAGCGACAATTTTTTTTGTGAAATTCGGATTCAGCAGCTCAAAACACATCGAAAATACGTTGTACATTTTTTTTTTGAGGTGGCCGAATCTTTCCGAAGATTTACCGCCTTTTTTTAATAAATGAACATTAGACGAAATTTAGATAATTATATATTCAGAGAATTATAGGACAGTTGTAGACATACATTTTTTTAAAAAGTACTCTCATTAATTAAAATCCATTAAATATATTACGTTAAACATATTTAAAAATAGATTTATGATGATAATTTTAGTAATAAACTATTAAAATATTATTTCCCACTGATAATTTTGACCAATTCTCATTTTTTAGAACCTATTTTAAATAATAACATTTTTAATTTTGAATAGTTTAGAAATGTCGAAACTTGCAAAATAATTTCCTTTATATTAAACAATTGTGAGAATTCTTTACCGCGACTAAAACAAATGAAATCGCATAAGATACCACTTATAAAAATGCGCAAGAATGAAATTTTCTAAAATGCCCCGAGGAAAACTCGAGTTATTAAAAGCTGAATTATGACGTGAAATAATGTGAAGGATTCGCTTTAAATCCTTATGGAACATCTCTTCACGACAGATCTTCTTTAACACTAAAAATGCTATTCGGATGGCTTTTCTTTCAGCAAAAGTAGATTTATATCGGTTAAAAATGTCTACTTTAATGCGTTGTTTTATTTTCTATCGTAAAAACCGCAGTCTTCGGCAATTTTGTCACTACTTCCGATTCTGGATCCTTAAAGATTACACAACTGCCAAATATTTCTTTAATATTCGTTTTGATGGGTATGTTAGCTTTTCCATCGTATCCAAGAAAGTTTGATGGCTTTAGAAGAATATTAAGAATTGACGGTTTAAAAATATGATTTTATAGGAACTCGATAGTAAATTTTTAATACCTTTAAATCAAAATTTAAAATGAGAAACAGTTATAAAGTTTTACGTTTTTCATCGCAGGATAAAAGTTTTATATATAAAGAATTTTTCCTTACACTCAGGGAAAAAAAGTAGTAGAAATTACCATTATTATTATACTATGAATCATAACACACGTGGATTTATAGTAAATGCAAACTTTAACTATGAATAATAGTAAATATAAAAATTCACTACGAGACATAGTATGAAATGAGGGCTACACTATATTATAGTTATATTAACTATATTTGTCATATTTATTTAAATCATTCTACACAGTTGAATTTTTTATGAGGAGATAGTTGGTGTAATAAAATTATAGTAAAATTGACTATGAAAGTGGTAAATTTAACTATTTTCCATAGTAGTTGTAACTATATTTTTTCAACTATGTGATATAGTCAATTTAACTATGAATTTTTTTCTTAGTGTAGTTTTGTACACTTTTGATTTTTAGTAGGTATCAAAATTTAGAAATCTTGTTATATATTTATACTATCATAAATCCATTTTCCTATATTTGTGACAAAGAATATTTTAAATATCATTTCGCCTTGTACGATTCCTACCACTTCGGTTCTTATTAAACTTCATTTACAAAGAGGTAAATCACGTCAAGTTCTACGAAATTTATTTAACTTTATAAAAAGATGCTGTTTACAATATAAGACTTGTTTTTATGCATCTATAAGCGAATTATAAGCAATTTTTTCCTTGTTATATAGAGTTTATAGTAGAGGGGCTAGGAGTGTTTTGGACCCCCCCACCCTACCTCCCATCGATGATAGCATGATGGAAAAATTGCGCAAATGGGCCGTCAGAAGGTCAGGAGTGAAAGGAGGTTATTATAAACAATTTCATGTATTGTTATTACAAATTTCGAAAGCTGTGAAGGTCGAAAAACATAGGTCATTTAATGCATTACATTGTCTAATCAAAAGAGAAGGTAAAGGTCAACCAATATTTATTATTTCATTAGATATTGTTATTAATAAAATGTTTTTATATTATCATTGAAAACGTCATCTTTCTAATGCTTGATCTTACAAAATTCAATCAGAGCGATTGAAAAGTGTTGGTCGTTACACATTAGGATTGCCATGTGTCGAAAATCAAATTTCAAAAGTCGCCTTCATTAAAGGTCAGATATTGCTACATTATAGTCGCTTATGAAAATACATCGTATTCGGTAGGAACCGTATTGAGAGTGAAAGTAAAATGACCTTTTCCTCGTGCGTACACCGTTACCGACCTAATTCGGATGTTACATATCTTTTTTGATGAATTGACAGCGTAGATTTCCATAAGTCTGAATACCAGTTTGAAGGTGTCTAGCTCACTCTCGCTTTGACCTCTCCCTTGTCATGTTGTAAGTTCGAATTCACCTTTCAGAATTTTCTCTCGTCGGGGAAATCTCTCCACCAATATGACAGTCGCACAACCGGTTTGCGGACCTTTCCCTTGACAAGCCGTTAGTGTATCTCAATGATCTCCAATAGTGACGAAACCGCTGAGCCCCTTCACACAAAACCGCTAAGACCATTTTAAAATTAATTTAGAAAAGCCTCTAAGCAAGTCTCAACGCGTTCAAAAGACCTGGTGTCGACCCCCTGATGCGCGGAAGCCTTTTCCTCGTGCGTTCTACTATCATCTCTCTCGCTCTCGCATACTCTTATTTAGATCCATTAACATTAGCAGTATACCGTTTTCACGGTCGTCGATTATCCGTGGATCACTTATTCATCGTACATTTGTTTTCCTGAAACTTTCGAAAATGTATTCAGGTCCAGACACGTTTAAAAGGTCATTGCACAATTTCTTCAAAACATTATCTCTTTACCAAATTTCGGCAATCCGTGACGTAAGAGAAAGGAGGCAGTCTAATTCAAATATTCCAATGTCATAATTTCTATGATCTCTCTAGCTCTCGCATACTCTTTCTTAGATTCATTAACATTATCAGTATACCGTTTTCACGGTCGTCGATTATCCGTCGATCACTTATTCACCGTACATTTGTTTTCCCGAAACTCTCGAAATTGTATACAGGTCCAGACATCGTTTCAAAGGAATGTCGCGTTACTGTGTCTATGTTTGACAGCACGTAAGCGCCTCTATTTCAAAACTTGTATTTCTACAACAATATGGTAGATGTCTAAAAGATTTTTGAGGCCTTGAACAGGGTTTACAGCACTCTTGAAGAAGACGCTGCTGAGGATCAATTTTCCAACTTCATTCGAGAATCCATCAAAAAGATTGAGTAAATCAATTAATTCTTAAGGACCAATCCTCACATTCCAAATGGGGTGAAGTTATCATTGGAGACACGTATTCATTGCATCACGGTACAGAGGGTTACAGCTGCTCACAGATTAATTAGCGTATCTCAATGATCTCCAATAGAGACAAAACCGTCGAGTCCCTTCACCCAAGACCATTTTGAAATTAACGTAGAAAAGCCGCTAAGCAAGTCTCAACGCGTTCAAAAGACCTGGCGCCGACCCCCTAATATTGTTATAAAAATGTCCAGCCGTTAGATGGCAAACGGCCTCTTTCTAATGCGTGATCTTAAGAAATTAGTTCATAAATATTGAAAAGTACTGGCTGTTACACATTAGTATTGTCATGTGAGGAATGTCGAAAAAAAAATTGCAAAAGCAATTCATTAAAGGTCAGCTATTGCTACATCATATTCGCTTCTCGATGCCTATGTGGAAATACAGCGTAGGCTAGGAACCGTATTTTGAATGTGAACATAAAATTCTAATAATGACCTTTTCCTCCTGCGTGCTACTACCATCTCTCTTGCTCTTTAGTACCCGTTGTTAGATTATACCGTTATCACGGTCATCGAAATCACCGATTGCCAGCCGATCATTTTCACCATATATTTTCCATGTATACAGGTTCAGACGCGTTTAAAGTCATTGCGCAATTTCATCAAAAGGTATACCAAGTAACACATTTTCGCTTTCCAAAATTTTTAGACAACCTCCACCATAATAGAAAGGAGATGATCTCAGTTCTGTATTTTATCTAGGAATAACATGGCGGGCCACCTGTAGGCCAACTCACCCCTTTGTCAACAAAAGTAGCATAAATAAATAAATAAATAAATAATTTATAATAATAATATTTAAATAGTAATAAATTTCACATAATCCGAATAGCGTGTATTAAAATGTATAATATAGAAATGATGGAAGAAGCTAGCAGTAATTAGAAAGAGAGGATGACACGCTTATTCCCTATGCATTTATCTATTCACGATATTTACGTGTTTTCATGACGTTCGAGCCATAGCTGTAAGAGTTTGGACACGTGGGTAATGTAATTAATCAGATTCCTGACCGTTTTTTAATATGTGTACAATTTACGACATCTTAAACATCGCCATACAAGTTTCGACCTGTTAATTACCCGTAGACTTTACTATACGGTAACAATGAATCTGACTTCTCACAAGTGACGAACACATACGAGTATCGACTTGCTTCTAATATAATTAATTAACCTTGATTTAATATTTCCCACTTTTAAAATTTCTGAGAATAAGAAGATCGAAATGACGACGTAAAAATCTAAGAGAAGCGTGTAAAATTCAACAGTTTCTTTCTATCTTTACGCACAGTTTTGTGTCTTTTAAGTAAAAAGTTAAAGGAAATGATAATGCTGCCATCTTTTGGTATGTTTAAAGAGATTGCAGAATCTGCGTGTTGCAGAATGAAATATGTGGGTGCATCTAAAATGCATAGATTCATCGTAGGCTGCCATCATACACTTGCTGATATGAGTGGCTATGGAGCGAATGCAATTGAATATGAGGTTCTTGAAAATTGAATCTAGTTGACAATTAACCTTATTATCACCATACAAAAGAATATGAAAGTGAAATTGTTAAATATTACCGCGCATCTACTGCAAAGCGAAAGCAATCTCGCTATTTTTAAAATACCTATACTGCCATTACTAGACATCTCTCTGAAATTAACACTTTGCATAGTCTTTAATCATAGGCGGTTGTCTATCTGCTGTATCATCACTCGTTTCAAAACGTTTATTGACGACATTCACGTAAATCTGGATGCATTTGCATTGTGAGTGGTAAGCATGACCATACTTCTTCAATTTCAAGTTCTGCAAACGTTGACATGAAATCTATAGGTAGACTCGATGTCTTTTGTTTCCATTAATGCAAGACGCTTCACTTCATAGTAAATTCTCATTGACCTTCGAAGAGATGCAGGCTAGTCTTGAAGATTTTACAGTATACAATTTTAAAGCATTTTAACATTTTCTTTAGCACACTTTCCGTTAAATGTATGATTTTCGCAATTTATTGAAAATCGACGTTGTTGTTGTCCTATGAGTTTCGGTAGAGATGGACAGGCTAATATGTCTATATCGACAATATTGTCAGCATCTAAAATTTCCTGCAACCTATGTCTTTTATTTGTCTGCGCCTTTTATGTATATCTTGTGAGCACATGTAACGATATCTTCCAACGTTTCGTTGATTCCATCAAAGGGTATATCGCCCGATTCCAATCGTAGACCATGACAATTGTGCATTTTATGTTCAAAACGTACTTTACTACATTACTGTCGGAAATATCCATAATGTACATTTCCTTCGATATAAACTGATTACCAGATCCGGGGAATCCTTGCACGTCGACAATATTCTACATTTCTAGTATCTAATACTGATTTGCTTGTCCCCTTCATTAATTGACGCATCATTCTCTCTCACACACACTCTTTGCCCCTTCCACATATGGCGTGGTACCTCTAACTTATGGGTATACGTCGTACCTTTCTCTCTCTAGATCGTAGTATCTCTTCGTAAAATCCTATGAATCGGAAATCAAATCAGAGTGTAACAAAAACGTCGATTCTTCAGCGGGCCAACACTTGAGATTTTCGATAGTTTGTGAGTTACGATACTCAGATGATGAAGAAGTTAAACGTAATATTAAATCGTTTCAAGTACTAGCACCAGTATGATGGTCACCGCACTTTCACAATTGAATAAATCTTTTCTACGATATTCGATCTAATTGAAATGTGCATAGACGTATGAATACAAGTTTCGATTGGTTTATAATACAATTGAGCGTGCCAAAGAGCTCTAAATTTTAAATAAAAAATGATCAGTCATTAACTTGACATCCTTTAAACAATTAATTTTTGTATGTATATTAAATAGCGATACACTGCAGTCTTAAATCAAATAATTAAAATCATTACATCTTAAAGTCAGTCCATGCATAAATCTTACATGGTCTAAGTCATCTTATCTACACTACATCTTTCTTTCTGTAAATGCAAAACAAAACGAAAGACAACAAATTATTTATCATTATGATAATAACAAATTCTTTCACATTAGAACCGCGTCTAATAGCCCACATAAGGTCGCCTTATTCGTAGTGAATTTAACTTTCGAACTGTCATCTTTAATTGTCGTAATCATTATCTCTCTCTCTCTCATTACCTACCGATTTGTTGCATCGATACGAATACTCTTACATCAAATCGAGTCGTATGCACATTCTTGTGTTGTAACATTCACACGACTATGGAATGAAATTTATTCTGAAAACCCAACAAGTACAAGCGTAAATGTATTTTAATACTAACGAATGGTACACCTCTTGATTCGAAATTGTATGTAGCGTAACCGACATGACTATTTAATTCCGTTTACAATAATGTTTTGGAGATTCACACCGCACGAAACGTTGTTATATTTGACAGATTTTTGCTACTTCCACATTGTAATCTTAATTAGTTAACTAAGTTATTCACGTACCAATACTATTGTTATATGTAGGTATTTTGTTAAATATATTGTCATAAGGAGAATGTCCTCCTATCCATCACACCTAGTGTAATACCAAAAGACACAAGTCATTATATCAATAAATAATTTTCATAGTAATAAATTAACCTTTAAAAACTTCTCATGTTTTCACATCATGCACTAAAATTTCAGATTATTATTATTATTATTAATATTGAATCGTTTATAGAACTGATGTTTTCATATATAATCACTTAAAAAGACTGCTACCGTATATGAAATATAGGACTAAACAACAATTCAACATGAAGACATGCATAGATTAATTCTATTTAAAACATTAGTCATTTTGAAAGGAAAAGTGAAAAATTCTCAATGACCTATCTGTAAAGCTTCTATCTTACTTCTATCTTACTTCATGTTTCTTTTCGACAGTCCAAACACATCGGTACATAAACACACTTTCAATAATTATTGAATAATTTCTTATATAAGGGAGTAAATATTCAACGATTTTTTCGTAAATAATGAAACAATTTAATATATATACGATCATTATACAATTTTACTAAAACAAGCTTAATTGCGGTGTTTTGGAAATGTTGGTGACAAAACTATGAATATGCAATTAAATAAATCATTTAACACACGTATCTCTATCATTACGTTCAATTATATAATTTTTTAATACATATAACACGTACATATTTACAATATTTGCAGACTGTACGTCAGTCTTTTCATTTTCACGTTTAGACTAAAATGTGCGTCAAAACTGACTCTTGCTCGTCATTAATAATAGGCATCTAGTACATCGGAGCTTTGAAACACCTTTACAATATGTTGTATATGTTCTTAAATCTGAATGCATTCACGTTACTGATGACAATAATGATTCTTTAGTTTTATCTTGACCAAAGGTGCAAACGCAACAAATTGAGATCAGTACCATTAATTGCCAGTGTCTGAAATTTCTTACCCACACCGATGAAGGAAATGTCGTATATTATAGGCAAAAGCATTCACAGTTATTAATATGATTCTTTATAAGTCATAAGTATATACTGTCGACTAGATTCATAATAAACATATTGTTTAATGTAGATCGGTAAGTATCTAATTCCTTATCTTACATTTAATTCCTCACAATATTCAATATGTACCCTTCAAAGCGTCGTGTTTTATTTTTGATTATTGTATTTTGTAATATATCTGCTCGCACTCTCTATATTGAATTCATATTTTAAAGATAAATTGTAGCCACTACAGATATTAACGAACACCTTACTAAGAACTAATACCTACACTAATATTCTACCTATACCAAAAACATCTAGCAAATAATCGAGATAATATTTTCACTTCAAATTTATTATTATACTTGAAATATTTCTCCGAGTCTAAACTTCTCTTACAAGTTTACTGTGTTCTGCATCTTACTTATCTTATATTGAAAACGTTAGTTAACTAATATTTTATGCGTGAAATTTGCATATTTTCCAATCCATATCTTTGAACACATTTATTCTCTAAAGATTACTACACAGATTCCACAGAAACTGACCAACTCACACACTGTCGTAAACACTTAAAAGAACCCAATCTTCGACGGCCGAAATAACGGAAATTATGTATTTTGGTTGTCAGTCTTAATTATTAGTAAGGTGCTCGTTAATATCTGGAGTAGCTGCAATTTTTATTTTTAAAATATGAAATACACGATTATGCCATAGTGGAAAGGTATGTGCTATGGAAATATTGAAACTATATAAATGAAGTTAAGGAATATTAATAGTGTGAGGAATGTTAGCAGAGACGATACGAAATAAACTTATAACATAAGAAAGCTAATGAGATATAAATGGAAAATTCAAAATAATTACAAATTTTGAAAGTGAATACTACGATTGAGATGTATTATGTTAGAAGAAGAATATCAGTGAGAGTATAATGTAATACTGGGAAAGTAATAATGTATATAAAATTATTATTAATTATGAGTAGGGGTTTAATTAATGCCTTGAGCAGAAAGTATCTTTAAAAAATAAATATTATTCGTATATTCTACACGTTTAAGTGTGCACAGTATGAAATAAGACGGTAGATTGCTGTACTCTCAGAGTCGAAAGAAAACACTTAGAGTAATCTTTAGAGAATAAATGTGTTCAAACATATGGATTGGAAAATATGCAAATTTCACGCATAAAATATTAGTTAACTAACGTTTTCAATATAAGATAAGTAAGATGCAGAACACAGTAAACTTGTAAGAGAAGTTTAGACTCGGAGAAATATTTCAAGTATAATAATAAATTTGAAGTGAAAATATTATCTCGATTATTTGCTAGATGTTTTTGGTATAGGTAGAATATTAGTGTAGGTATTAGTTCTTAGTAAGGTGTTCGTTAATATCTGGAGTGGCTACAATTTATCTTTAAAATATGAATTCAATATAGAGAGTGCGAGCAGATATATTACAAAATACAATAATCAAAAATAAAACACGACGCTTTGAAGGGTACATATTGAATATTGTGAGGAATTAAATGTAAGATAAGGAATTAGATACTTACCGATCTACATTAAACAATATGTTTATTATGAATCTAGTCGACAGTATATACTTATGACTTATAAAGAATCATATTAATAACTGTGAATGCTTTTGCCTATAATATACGACATTTCCTTCATCGGTGTGGGTAAGAAATTTCAGACACTGGCAATTAATGGTACTGATCTCAATTTGTTGCGTTTGCACCTTTGGTCAAGATAAAACTAAAGAATCATTATTGTCATCAGTAACGTGAATGCATTCAGATTTAAGAACATATACAACATATTGTAAAGGTGTTTCAAAGCTCCGATGTACTAGATGCCTATAATTAATGACGAGCAAGAGTCAGTTTTGACGCACATTTTAGTCTAAACGTGAAAATGAAAAGACTGACGTACAGTCTGCAAATATTGTAAATATGTACGTGTTATATGTATTAAAAAATTATATAATTGAACGTAATGATAGAGATACGTGTGTTAAATGATTTATTTAATTGCATATTCATAGTTTTGTCACCAACATTTCCAAAACACCGCAATTAAGCTTGTTTTAGTAAAATTGTATAATGATCGTATATATATTAAATTGTTTCATTATTTACGAAAAAATCGTTGAATATTTACTCCCTTATATAAGAAATTATTCAATAATTATTGAAAGTGTGTTTATGTACCGATGTGTTTGGACTGTCGAAAAGAAACATGAAGTAAGATAGAAGTAAGATAGAAGCTTTACAGATAGGTCATTGAGAATTTTTCACTTTTCCTTTCAAAATGACTAATGTTTTAAATAGAATTAATCTATGCATGTCTTCATGTTGAATTGTTGTTTAGTCCTATATTTCATATACGGTAGCAGTCTTTTTAAGTGATTATATATGAAAACATCAGTTCTATAAACGATTCAATATTAATAATAATAATAATAATCTGAAATTTTAGTGCATGATGTGAAAACATGAGAAGTTTTTAAAGGTTAATTTATTACTATGAAAATTATTTATTGATATAATGACTTGTGTCTTTTGGTATTACACTAGGTGTGATGGATAGGAGGACATTCTCCTTATGACAATATATTTAACAAAATACCTACATATAACAATAGTATTGGTACGTGAATAACTTAGTTAACTAATTAAGATTACAATGTGGAAGTAGCAAAAATCTGTCAAATATAACAACGTTTCGTGCGGTGTGAATCTCCAAAACATTATTGTAAACGGAATTAAATAGTCATGTCGGTTACGCTACATACAATTTCGAATCAAGAGGTGTACCATTCGTTAGTATTAAAATACATTTACGCTTGTACTTGTTGGGTTTTCAGAATAAATTTCATTCCATAGTCGTGTGAATGTTACAACACAAGAATGTGCATACGACTCGATTTGATGTAAGAGTATTCGTATAGATGCAACAAATCGGTAGCTAATGAGAGAGAGAGAGATAATGATTACGACAATTAAAGATGACAGTTCGAAAGTTAAATTCACTACGAATAAGGCGACCTTATGTGGGCTATTAGACGCGGTTCTAATGTGAAAGAATTTGTTATTATCATAATGATAAATAATTTGTTGTCTTTCGTTTTGTTTTGCATTTACAGAAAGAAAGATGTAGTGTAGATAAGATGACTTAGACCATGTAAGATTTATGCATGGACTGACTTTAAGATGTAATGATTTTAATTATTTGATTTAAGACTGCAGTGTATCGCTATTTAATATACATACAAAAATTAATTGTTTAAAGGATGTCAAGTTAATGACTGATCATTTTTTATTTAAAATTTAGAGCTCTTTGGCACGCTCAATTGTATTATAAACCAATCGAAACTTGTATTCATACGTCTATGCACATTTCAATTAGATCGAATATCGTAGAAAAGATTTATTCAATTGTGAAAGTGCGGTGACCATCATACTGGTGCTAGTACTTGAAACGATTTAATATTACGTTTAACTTCTTCATCATCTGAGTATCGTAACTCACAAACTATCGAAAATCTCAAGTGTTGGCCCGCTGAAGAATCGACGTTTTTGTTACACTCTGATTTGATTTCCGATTCATAGGATTTTACGAAGAGATACTACGATCTAGAGAGAGAAAGGTACGACGTATACCCATAAGTTAGAGGTACCACGCCATATGTGGAAGGGGCAAAGAGTGTGTGTGAGAGAGAATGATGCGTCAATTAATGAAGGGGACAAGCAAATCAGTATTAGATACTAGAAATGTAGAATATTGTCGACGTGCAAGGATTCCCCGGATCTGGTAATCAGTTTATATCGAAGGAAATGTACATTATGGATATTTCCGACAGTAATGTAGTAAAGTACGTTTTGAACATAAAATGCACAATTATCATGGTCTACGATTGGAATCGGGCGATATACCCTTTGATGGAATCAACGAAACGTTGGAAGACATCGTTACATGTGCTCACAAGATATACATAAAAGGCGCAGACCAAAAAAAAAGACATAGGTTGCAGGAAATTTTAGATGCTGACAATATTGTCGATATAGACATATTAGCCTGTCCATCTCTACCGAAACTCATAGGACAACAACAACGTCGATTTTCAATAAATTGCGAAAATCATACATTTAACGGAAACTGTGCTAAAGAAAATGTTAAAATGCTTTAAAATTGTATACTGTAAAATCTTCAAGACTAGCCTGCATCTCTTCGAAGGTCAATGAGAATTTACTATGAAGTGAAGCGTCTTGCATTAATGGAAACAAAAGACATCGAGTCTACCTATAGATTTCATGTCAACGTTTGCAGAACTTGAAATTGAAGAAGTATGGTCATGCTTACCACTCACAATGCAAATGCATCCAGATTTACGTGAATGTCGTCAATAAACGTTTTGAAACGAGTGATGATACAGCAGATAGACAACCGCCTATGATTAAAGACTATGCAAAGTGTTAATTTCAGAGAGATGTCTAGTAATGGCAGTATAGGTATTTTAAAAATAGCGAGATTGCTTTCGCTTTGCAGTAGATGCGCGGTAATATTTAACAATTTCACTTTCATATTCTTTTGTATGGTGATAATAAGGTTAATTGTCAACTAGATTCAATTTTCAAGAACCTCATATTCAATTGCATTCGCTCCATAGCCACTCATATCAGCAAGTGTATGATGGCAGCCTACGATGAATCTATGCATTTTAGATGCACCCACATATTTCATTCTGCAACACGCAGATTCTGCAATCTCTTTAAACATACCAAAAGATGGCAGCATTATCATTTCCTTTAACTTTTTACTTAAAAGACACAAAACTGTGCGTAAAGATAGAAAGAAACTGTTGAATTTTACACGCTTCTCTTAGATTTTTACGTCGTCATTTCGATCTTCTTATTCTCAGAAATTTTAAAAGTGGGAAATATTAAATCAAGGTTAATTAATTATATTAGAAGCAAGTCGATACTCGTATGTGTTCGTCACTTGTGAGAAGTCAGATTCATTGTTACCGTATAGTAAAGTCTACGGGTAATTAACAGGTCGAAACTTGTATGGCGATGTTTAAGATGTCGTAAATTGTACACATATTAAAAAACGGTCAGGAATCTGATTAATTACATTACCCACGTGTCCAAACTCTTACAGCTATGGCTCGAACGTCATGAAAACACGTAAATATCGTGAATAGATAAATGCATAGGGAATAAGCGTGTCATCCTCTCTTTCTAATTACTGCTAGCTTCTTCCATCATTTCTATATTATACATTTTAATACACGCTATTCGGATTATGTGAAATTTATTACTATTTAAATATTATTATTATAAATTATTTATTTATTTATTTATTTATGCTACTTTTGTTGACAAAGGGGTGAGTTGGCCTACAGGTGGCCCGCCATGTTATTCCTAGATAAAATACAGAACTGAGATCATCTCCTTTCTATTATGGTGGAGGTTGTCTAAAAATTTTGGAAAGCGAAAATGTGTTACTTGGTATACCTTTTGATGAAATTGCGCAATGACTTTAAACGCGTCTGAACCTGTATACATGGAAAATATATGGTGAAAATGATCGGCTGGCAATCGGTGATTTCGATGACCGTGATAACGGTATAATCTAACAACGGGTACTAAAGAGCAAGAGAGATGGTAGTAGCACGCAGGAGGAAAAGGTCATTATTAGAATTTTATGTTCACATTCAAAATACGGTTCCTAGCCTACGCTGTATTTCCACATAGGCATCGAGAAGCGAATATGATGTAGCAATAGCTGACCTTTAATGAATTGCTTTTGCAATTTTTTTTTCGACATTCCTCACATGACAATACTAATGTGTAACAGCCAGTACTTTTCAATATTTATGAACTAATTTCTTAAGATCACGCATTAGAAAGAGGCCGTTTGCCATCTAACGGCTGGACATTTTTATAACAATATTAGGGGGTCGGCGCCAGGTCTTTTGAACGCGTTGAGACTTGCTTAGCGGCTTTTCTACGTTAATTTCAAAATGGTCTTGGGTGAAGGGACTCGACGGTTTTGTCTCTATTGGAGATCATTGAGATACGCTAATTAATCTGTGAGCAGCTGTAACCCTCTGTACCGTGATGCAATGAATACGTGTCTCCAATGATAACTTCACCCCATTTGGAATGTGAGGATTGGTCCTTAAGAATTAATTGATTTACTCAATCTTTTTGATGGATTCTCGAATGAAGTTGGAAAATTGATCCTCAGCAGCGTCTTCTTCAAGAGTGCTGTAAACCCTGTTCAAGGCCTCAAAAATCTTTTAGACATCTACCATATTGTTGTAGAAATACAAGTTTTGAAATAGAGGCGCTTACGTGCTGTCAAACATAGACACAGTAACGCGACATTCCTTTGAAACGATGTCTGGACCTGTATACAATTTCGAGAGTTTCGGGAAAACAAATGTACGGTGAATAAGTGATCGACGGATAATCGACGACCGTGAAAACGGTATACTGATAATGTTAATGAATCTAAGAAAGAGTATGCGAGAGCTAGAGAGATCATAGAAATTATGACATTGGAATATTTGAATTAGACTGCCTCCTTTCTCTTACGTCACGGATTGCCGAAATTTGGTAAAGAGATAATGTTTTGAAGAAATTGTGCAATGACCTTTTAAACGTGTCTGGACCTGAATACATTTTCGAAAGTTTCAGGAAAACAAATGTACGATGAATAAGTGATCCACGGATAATCGACGACCGTGAAAACGGTATACTGCTAATGTTAATGGATCTAAATAAGAGTATGCGAGAGCGAGAGAGATGATAGTAGAACGCACGAGGAAAAGGCTTCCGCGCATCAGGGGGTCGACACCAGGTCTTTTGAACGCGTTGAGACTTGCTTAGAGGCTTTTCTAAATTAATTTTAAAATGGTCTTAGCGGTTTTGTGTGAAGGGGCTCAGCGGTTTCGTCACTATTGGAGATCATTGAGATACACTAACGGCTTGTCAAGGGAAAGGTCCGCAAACCGGTTGTGCGACTGTCATATTGGTGGAGAGATTTCCCCGACGAGAGAAAATTCTGAAAGGTGAATTCGAACTTACAACATGACAAGGGAGAGGTCAAAGCGAGAGTGAGCTAGACACCTTCAAACTGGTATTCAGACTTATGGAAATCTACGCTGTCAATTCATCAAAAAAGATATGTAACATCCGAATTAGGTCGGTAACGGTGTACGCACGAGGAAAAGGTCATTTTACTTTCACTCTCAATACGGTTCCTACCGAATACGATGTATTTTCATAAGCGACTATAATGTAGCAATATCTGACCTTTAATGAAGGCGACTTTTGAAATTTGATTTTCGACACATGGCAATCCTAATGTGTAACGACCAACACTTTTCAATCGCTCTGATTGAATTTTGTAAGATCAAGCATTAGAAAGATGACGTTTTCAATGATAATATAAAAACATTTTATTAATAACAATATCTAATGAAATAATAAATATTGGTTGACCTTTACCTTCTCTTTTGATTAGACAATGAAATGCATTAAATGACCTATGTTTTTCGACCTTCACAGCTTTCGAAATTTGTAATAACAATACATGAAATTGTTTATAATAACCTCCTTTCACTCCTGACCTTCTGACGGCCCATTTGCGCAATTTTTCCATCATGCTATCGTCGATGGGAGGTAGGGTGGGGGGGGGGTCCAGAACACTCCTAGCCCCTCTACTGTTTATTAAATAATGGTTCTCGTGTCTGTTACACTCATCCTTAAAATTGATTTTATACACAAACTGCAGAAAATGAGAATTTTAATTAAATAAGGGATTTACAACGCTGGAAAATGAGCAACCCTTTATTATTCACAGCTCCCAAGATAGAACTAACTTATGAGAATAAACAATTATAATAATTAGGAAAATGGAAATAAATTCTACTGCCTATTTTTAGAACCGAATATTTTTATTCAAACCCGAAGAATCGATCCGAAACTCTTTCCCAGAAAGATGAGGCTAAATTTTGTTTACTTGACACAAATAAATATTTATTTCACCATACAAAATAATTTGTTACTTCAACATGATGTTAAAACATTTATTTAACTCCAGAAAATATTGCATTGCTTCAAGTAGATAATAACTTCAAAAATTATTTGGAAAAATTGGGAACTAAAAAAATGACTGTATCATATTACGATGTTACTATATATTCTGCAGTTTTTGTCTACATTGGTACGTATTTACATGACATAAAATCGCAGGAGAAATTAAAATTACAAAATTTCCTAATTTTAAATAAATATTTACTTGAATAGTCGCAACAAAATATTTACTTATAATAGAAAATTAGTTTGTTAATTCAACTAAATATTAAGTTGATTTTATCCAGCAAGTAAATATTTATTTAAATTAAGAAAATGATTCCTTATTTTAAGTAAATGTTTGTTGCGGCTATTCAAGTAAATATTTACTTGAAATTAGGAAATTTTTGTTCAATGCATATATTTATTTATTATATAAAATTAAATAAATATTTAATGAAGTTGCCGAACGGAAAAATTGACAGTACGAAGTTAGTGTTTATTTGGTTTCAATATTATCTATTCGATGAAAAAGATTGTTATGAAAAAGGAAGAAACACATTTTTTATACCAAAGAAGTACTTACTGGAGCATAGTAAATATTTACTAATTTTTAAGACAATATTTATTTCTTTTAAGAATATATTTAATTGTTGAAAGTAAATCGTGATTCCCTTTTAACTAAATTCTTTGTTGCGACTATTTAAATATTTACTTGAATCAAGTAAATTTCTTTTGATATAAGTAAATTTTTGTCAGGAGCATATTTATTGACATCAAGTCTTACCATTTTCTAAATCTATACATATGATTTCTTTGGAGGAGTAAAATAATTGTTTTCAATGATTTACTTCTTTCAAGAAATGTAATTTACTATCTTTAAAGAAAACATCTTCTTTGTTTCGAGAAAATACTAGCATGATTCAAGACAATATTTTCGTAACCCTTGCAAGCATACATTTTTATTTGCAAGGAAAATAGCTGAAACTTGTTACTCGGGCGTTTTCGGGGTCGATGATCCCGAATCTGACCTCAGATTTTCAAAATTCAACACGGCGGATCCAAGATGGCCGACCGAAAAGTAAAAATTTATTTCCTCGGGATGAAACTGAGTACTCAAGAGTTTTCGGGATCGTAGATTACGAATTTAATCTTTGATTTTCAAAATTCAAAATGACGGATTCAATATGACTACCAAAATGTAACAGTTTTCGAGGTCGTAAAAGACGAGCTATGAAATTTCAGTATTCGTGACCGCTTGTTTAATCTGCTAAATTTTATTTCGAAAATGTAACATTATTCAGTATTCCGTTTGATTTGAGTCAAATAACTTTTTACATTTCGGACCGTCGTGTTGAATTCGCTCGAAAACCCCCGACTACTCCGTTTAAAAACATTTTGTCGAAGTACGGAAGAAAATATTTGCACTAAAATTCAATTTTAATCTTCGGACAAACAAAAAAAGAATTACAAAAAGGTGTCCTACAGGAAGGCCACCGTGCTTCAAAGGGTTAATGTAGGATATAATATGCCAAGGAAATTATTTACTTGAAGGAAATAAATCTTCTCTGAAACCAACGAAAATTTATGTGAATCACATATATGATTTACTTAATTTCAAGTAAATATATTTCATTAAACGATTTTTTTGTGCAGATTAGTTGGTCCTAAAAAAGTGGTGGAAAAAAATGGAATCAATTCAACTAAAATGTAATTGAAATACTCAACATTTGGCTACTAACCGGCATCCATATCAATATTACCACATTTTTTTCTCAATGCAGCACGACCAATTTCAATATTCCGCAAATAACTTTAGAAATTCTGAAATATATTTTTGGTACACTGTCCATAAATCGATAGAATACATTGCAAAAACACATTGTGGTCGTGCAAAGCGGTTTCGATATATTTTCGTTAAAATTTGGAATGCTCAACTTAACTTTTACGAAGGGCGTGACCTACACACAGTTAGCCATCAAAAGGCAATCCGAAACTAAAATATTCGTTTTCAGTAAATTACTTTTGTTTCGTTCTATATCACTAAAGCGTAACTTCAATATTTGAAGTTCTGAAATGTAAATCCTTTTCTCGAGTCTTTCTTTTTGCAAAGGGAGTGTAATAAATCGTGTGATTCAATTCATGTTTTAGTATGTTCTTGTCCCGTTTGTATGTACTCATCCTTTGAAGTCTTCGTGGAAACTATCTCTTTAATTGTTTATGAGTTTTTGGAGTCATATCTGTTGAAATTCATGAGTATGAAACATATAGGTCTGACATTTCGACAGTTGACAATGTTCGTATTTAACGTAAATCAGGCTTATAAGACTGTCAACTGAAACAACTCCTCAACTACAAATAAATCCTTTATATAAACCAAAATGTTCAAAAGATATTAACCATATTATTTCTGAAAAGGATCATGGAATTAATTAGGTATGCTAAAAAAAGAGTTTGTTCTGCAAATAAAAATGGAATTCTCGTGAATTTGAATAATCGAGATCGCATAATATTAGTGAATAAAAAGAACGAATACATTTTCAGTTTCTTTTCGGCTTTTTTCCAAGCGCCTTCATTCAGCATGTAACGGGACTAGGGCCGCAGTAATAAACAACACATACATATTACCAAAAATGAATTTATTTAGTGAAGTCTATTTACTTACAACTTATAACCTTCAATGTCTACTCTTACAATTTAAGCTAACACAAGCGAATTGTTCGCGCGCACAACACTAACTAACTTATTGCGGGGCCGCGTTACGCAGAACGCGTCGCCCCCACTCTTACTCTCTCTCTCTCTCTCTCTCTGTAACGGTCCGTTACACCCCCCCCCTCTCTTCGGCCTCTCTCTCTCTGTGTGCGGGCGCGGGCGTGTGTGGGTGTGTGTGTGTGTGCGTGTGCGTGTGCGTGTGCGTGTGCGTGTGTGTGTGCGCGCGCGTGTGTGTGTGTGTGTGTGTGTGTGTGTGTGTGTGTGTGTGTGTGTGTGTGTGTGTGTGTGCGTGTGTGTGTTTGTCTGGGTGTGTGTGTGTGCGTGTGTGTGTGTGTGTGTGTGTGTGTGTGTGTGTGTGTGTGTGTGTGTGTGTGTTATAGTTCTGTCCAGTCTATCAAATCTGCTTCGATTTCTTTTTGTTCTGTCATGTCTAGTTTTATTTTAAAGATGTTTATGTCGTCTTCTGCCGTTGTGTTGTGTATTTCGTTTTGTGTATTTGTGTTCGTAATTGTGAAAATTTCTTTTATTTCTTCGTAGTTTTTGTTTGTCTTTTGTTCGTTTTCTTCCGTGTCAAAGTCTATGAGTTTGAAGTATGGTTCTGTATTGTATAATTGTCTTAGTCTTTGTATGTCGCTGTGTTTTTGTTCTTTTTTGGTTGGTGTTTGTGTTTTATGTTTGTTGCAGTGTATGCAGTTTTCTGGGTGTCCTTCGTGTAATTTGTTTAATTGTTCCGGTGTTAGTTTTTGGTGTGTTGTCGTTATTTTTTGTGTAAATTGTTGTTGTGTTGATTTTTTTTTGTATTTGTGTTTTTGTTGTATTTTGTTGGTGTTTTTGTTTTTGTGTGTTTGTGTATAGTGTGGCGTTTGGTGGGCCTCTTGGCGTTGGTAGGAGGCCTGGCCTTCCCAACTTTGGGTAGAGGTGTCTGTTCGGAGGTATTGCCGGGGTCGGTAGCAAACCTTTCCTTTGTTTTTCCATTTTTCCTGTAATGAAATTATTTATGTTAGGTATGGTTTGAGGTCTTTTATTGCCCATTTCCCTATGTTTTTCCCCGTTTCTGTTTTTAGTATGTATGTTGTTGGTGATAGTTTTTCTTTTATTATGTATGGTCCTGAGTAAGGTTTGTTTAATTTAGCTGATGTGTAATTTGCTGCTGATGATAGTGTATAGTCTTTCTTTAATACTTTGTCTCCTATATTGAATTGTATTTCTCTGTGTCGTAAATTGTAGTTGTGTAGTTGTTTGTTTTGTGCTTGTTGTATGTTTTTATGTATTTCATCTCTGTATGAGTTTATTATTTTTAATCTGTCTATCCAGTCTTGAGGTGCGTTAGGTATTATTTGTGTGGTTTTTTCTATTTGGTTTCTTGTTGAGTGTATTGGTTGTAATTCTCTTCCTAAGTTTAGGAATGCTGGTGTGTATTGTGTTGATGTGTGATAAGATGTATTTAGTGCGAATTGGTAGTCATGTATATTTATGTCCCATTCTCTGTGGTTTTGTTCTAGATATGCTTGTATCATTGTTTTTATTGTTCGGTTTGTTCTTTCTGTTGGGTTTGCTTGTGGGTGATATAGTGGTGTTGTATCGTGTTTTATTCCTAGTTGTTGAGTTATGTTTTTTATGATTTTGTTAATGTATGGTTTTCCGTTGTCTGATAGTATTGTTTTGGGTGTGCCCCATCTCATTATTATGTGTGTTAGTAGCGTTTCTTTTATCGTTTGTGCGTTAGCTTTTTTTATTGGTATTAGTTCTACCCATTTCGTTGTTATATCCTGAAATACCAGTAAGTATTGATTACGTTTTTTTGATAATGGTTCTGGTCCCATTATATCTGTTGTTATTGTTGTCCATGGTTCTCCTATTTGTCTGTTTGTCATGTGTCCGGCTGGTCGTTGTTGTATTATTTTGATTTTTTGGCATATGTCGCAGTGTTTTATATATTTTACTACGTCTTTGTATAGTCCTGGCCAGTAATATGATTTTGCTAATTTTTTGTGTGTTTTTTCTATTCCCATGTGTCCGGCTTGTGTGTCGTCGTGGTTTTCTTGTAGTATTTTTTTGTGTTGTGAGTCCGGTATTACTAATTTCCATGGGTTTGGGTCTGGTCTAATGTTGCTGTGTAGCGGGTCTGGTATGTACCTGTAGAGTTGTTCGTTTTCGAATTTCCATTCTGGGTATAAGTCTTCATTGTTTTGTACTGTTGTTTTTTGTTTGTTGTACCAATTGTCTGTTTGTCTTTCTGACAGTGGTGATAGGTGTTCTGTGTGTTTTGTGTTATGTGTTTCATATTTGCGTGAGAGTGCGTCCGGTATGTAGTTTAGTGTTCCTTTCCTGTACTTTATTTCGTAATCGTATTCGAGTAACTCCAGTCCCCATCTGGCTAGTCTGCCTGTTGGATTTTTTAAATTGTGTAGCCATTTTAATGATTCATGGTCTGTGTATATTTTAAAGTGGTATCCTTCTATATATTGCCTGAATTTCTTTATTGCCCAGACTACTCCTAAGCATTCCTTTTCGGATGCTGAGTATTTTTTTTCTTGCTGTGTGAGTGCCCTACTTATGTAAGCTATGGCGTGTTCTTTTTTTTCTACTATTTGAGATAGTACTGCTCCTAATCCTGTGTCACTTGCGTCTGTACTTATGTGGAATGTTTTTGTAAAATCTGGTCGTATTAGTGTTGGTGAAGATGTGAGTCTGTGTTTTATGTAATTAAATGCGTTTTGTTGTTCTTGTCCCCATTGTAGTTTTGTGTTATTTTTTAATAGTCGTGTTATTGGTTCTGTTATTTGTGCAAAATTAGGTATAAATTGTCTGTACCATGATGCCATTCCTAACAGTCTGCGTATTTGTTTGAGTGTTTTGGGGATTGGGTAGTTATGTATTGCCTCTGTTTTTTCTGGATTAATCTGTAATCCATGTTTATTTACTATGTAACCTAAATATTCTACTTGGCTTACGCCAAATTCACATTTTCCCGTGTTTAGAATTAAACCTGCATCTTTTATTGTATTTAGTGTTTTTGTTAGTAGTTGTTTGTGTTCTTCAAATGTTTCTGATACAATTATAATGTCGTCTAGGTATGCGAATATGTGAGGATTTTCGTCGTGTCCTATTATTTTGTCTAGTAATCTTTGGAATGTGGCTGGTGCGTTTGTTAATCCGTATGGCATTCGTTTAAATTGGTAAAGTCCTTTTCCTGGTACTATGAAAGCGGTTAGGTGTTTGCTATTGTTTTCTAGTGGTATCTGGTAGTATGCTTGGCTTAGGTCTAGTTTCGATATTATTTTTGCTGTTGGTAATGTTTTTAGTATGGAGTCCATTTTTGGTAGTGGGTACGCGTCTTTTTTTGTTACTGAATTTAATTTTCGGAAATCTAGACAAAATCTGTATGTACCATTTTGTTTTTTTATCATTATTATTGGGCTTGACCAATCGCTTTTTGATGGTTCAATGATTTCATCTTTTAGCATTTCCTCTACTTGTTCATGTATTTTTTTGTTAATAATTGGTGATACTGTGTACGCTCGTTGTTTTATTGGTTTGTGATTTTGTACGTCAATTGTGTGCTCTGTCAGTCTGGTTAGCCCAATCTTTTTATTTTCTGTTAATTTGTGTACTATTGTTTGGATTTCGTGTTGTTGTGTTGGTGTAAGTTCTATCAGTCCTGTGTGTGTTTTTGTACGTGTTTTTTCCTGTATACTATATAGTGTTCTATTTGGTAGTGTGTCTGGTGTTGGTAGTAAAGGTTTTTTTTTGTAAGTGTGTGTTTGTTCTTGGTTTTTCATCGGTTGAATGTTTGTCGGTGTTTCTTTAAAGAACCATGTTTCCTGTTCATAGTCTGGTATTATTTTTGCTTTTTTTATGTAGTCTATTCCTAAGATGCATTCTATTTTTATGTCCGGTGCTATTCTTATGTTTGTGTTGAGTGTTTTATTTTTTAATGTAATTGGCAGTTCTACTATTCCTATAATTTCTATATTAGTGTCGTTTGCTAGTTGTACTTTAATATCGTTGTTTGTAATTTTAATAATTTTTTTTTGTATTTTGTTTCCTAATTTTTGTATGCCTGTTTGTCCTATGTATGTGTTTGTTGCACCTGGGTCAACTAATGCAGTAATTTGAGTGTTACCTATTTTAATTTGTGTGTACCAACGAGGGTCGTTTTCTATCTCTGAAGCTAAATTGACCCATTCTTTTAGCCTCAGTGTCGGTTTCCCTGTTCATTGTTGTTTGTGTACTGTTTGTATGATTGTTGTTTTGGGCATTCTCGTTTGTAGTGTCCTCGTTGTCCGCACTTGAAGCATTGTTCTACTGTATTTTGTGTTTTTTCTTTTTCTGTCTGTTGTCTGTAATTTTTGTAAGTTGAGTAATTATTTGTTTGTGGTGTATATGTTTTTGGTTTGTAATATCGTGTTTTTTGTGTGTAAGTGTGTGGTGTAGGTGTGAATTCTTTTGCGTAGATGTTTAATGGTGTGTGTGTTTTTGGTGTGTAATTTTGTGTGATTTGTTTTTCTCTGTTTTTTTGAGTTAGTCTTTCGAATTCTGTCCCTATTGTTTGTAATTCTTTGAATGTGTGTATTTCATAGCGTCTGATGTGGTATTGGTATTCTTGTCTTAAGTGTTCGTATGTTTTATCTAATTGTTTTTCTAGTGTGTATGGTGGGTGTAACTGGTTTAATAATGTCCTATAGTGTAATATAAAATCTATTATTTTTTCTGTTGGTTTTTGAAATTTCTCTTCTAATTGTTTTTTTATATTAGTTCTATATGATTTATTTTGAAATGTGTCTAATAATGTCTCTGTAAATTGTTCCCAATTATTCCATTCGTTTTTATTTAATTTATACCAGTCGTATGCATTTCCTGATAATAATATTGGTATTGTTTTGTATAATTCGTCATTTGATAAATTATATCCGTTTTGTAGTTCTGTTAGTCTTTCTAAGAAGTCATATATGTTTTCATTTTCCTTTCCTTCAAATTTTAATTGCCAGTTTTGTACCACTTCCATAGGTGTTTTTTTTGTATAGATTTGCCATGGAATGAAGTTTTGATTTTGTGTGTGTAAATGTTGATGTTGTGTATCTGTGTTTTCTCTTCCTGTGTTTTGGTTCTGTTCTTGTCTGTGTGGTGTATTATTTTCCTCTTCTATTTGATCGTAGTTTTGTGTTTGTCGTAAAGCGTATGCGTTGTTTCTTTGTAAATGTGTGTTCCTACCGTTTTCTGAGTATTCGTCTAATAGGTTTCGTACTCTTATATTTGGCATAATGTGTTGTGATTGTTGATTTTGATTATTTATTGGTGTGCCTTGTCTGTTTGTGTTTGTATGTAGTTCTTTATTTAGTTCTTCTATTGTCATGTCTAATAATGATTTGTTGATGTTATTGTCTGAATTGTTTTGATCTGTTTGCGTCTCCTCTATGTTTATGTTTATCGTCGCGCCTGCTCTTGCTGGCGTGAATGCCGGCGTTCGTAGCATGTTTATAGATTTATTTATTATCTCTAAATTTGTACTTGAAAATAATAATTTATATTTTTTTTTTTTTTTGCAATAATTGTTTTTGTCTCTAATGTTTTTAAGTTTGGTGTATAATAGTAAGTTGTGTGATTGTGTTGTGTGGTATGTTTGATTTCTTTTTGTGTATTTATGTTGTCTGTGTTGTATGTTATATATATATATAATTTATTCTATTCTTTTGTGTAATGTATTATTGTTTGTTGTATGTGAGAGTTTTATGTTTGATTAGTTTGTGTAATGTGTATCTATGTATGTGTCACAATTTGCGTTTTAATATGATGAATTTATGTGAGTTTTTCACGTTGGCGCCATTGTAACGGGACTAGGGCCGCAGTAATAAACAACACATACATATTACCAAAAATGAATTTATTTAGTGAAGTCTATTTACTTACAACTTATAACCTTCAATGTCTACTCTTACAATTTAAGCTAACACAAGCGAATTGTTCGCGCGCACAACACTAACTAACTTATTGCGGGGCCGCGTTACGCAGAACGCGTCGCCCCCACTCTTACTCTCTCTCTCTCTCTCTCTGTAACGGTCCGTTACAAGCAGTTATATGGAAATCTGAGTTTAATATAGGTATATCATTTAAAAATTTGCATGATTCGATAAATTGACAATATATATAAAACAATGTAATTTATTTTAATGATTTTTTTAACAGTTGAAAAGCATTGTACAAAGAGACCATCATTTTCAAATTATACAACTGAAAATCAAAGAAAAACTAATGTCGTATTATTTTAGGATATGTGTATAACCTGTTTAAATTTATAAAATATTAATATTAGTGATTAATAAAAAGAACGCCAAGTTTTATATGTGTTGAAATTTAAATTGATCTAATGATTAGGGTAGTTAGACCTTGGGTTTTTAATTTTCAATAATGATAATGTTGAAAGGAAAAAGTATTGTTCTTTGAAAACAAATCAGACCTGCAAAAATAAATTATGAAACAACTTTTGTTAATGCTTCTAAATGTCTTCTTATTGCCAGTTAAAAACTGTTTAAAAGTGAATGGGTTTTAACTAATGATAGGTTATTTTTTCAAGAAAAATATTCACTACAACTAGTAAAATAAACTAAAGAATCAAATCATTCTTGATTTTCCAATTTTCTGGATTTTATATTTTAGTGTATTATTTTCAAGCCCTAAAAAAACATTTCGAAATAAGTGAAAATAACTGAAAAACAAGGTTTTCTCTTTTTTTTCAAGATATGCTGCCAAAATATGACCGATCGTCATTTTTTATTATCATATGCGTAATCAGGAGGCAAAAACACTAAAGAAACCGTATTTTATTTTTCTATGTGGCCAAGTTTTACAGTATCTTTTAAGCAAAAAAGATACAAAATTTGAAATTTTGAAAAATTCACAGTGGTTTATTAAACAGTATTCACTCTATCAAATATAAACATTATTACTCAAAACAATATTTATTTTATTCCTGGTAGACATCAAGGATCTCATGAAGGATTATTTATTTTATTTATTAATAATCTATCTACGGAGGAAATGTGACTCTTTGAAAGAGTGAACGGAACGAGAATTTACACTCGATGTAGAGCGAGCTTTCACTTCCTAAAGAGCGAATTTTCAATCGTTAAGAGTGAGAATTCACCCTTTTACTAGTATAGCTAAACTTTCACATCATAAAAAATAATTAACTGACAAGATTGTTCCTTTATATTAAATAAACTAAATTGGTTTGTTAATAATGATGACATAAGAATTCCAAATATTTGTTGTTTATAAGTTTGAAATTGTTTTGTTTACATTCAGAAATTAGGTGCAACAATGGATAATTTTGTCATTTTTAAAGAAATATTAACCGAAAATTCCATTGGTTCTATTAGACTTTTTTAGATTACTTTTATAAAAGGGTTTATTTCGTTATCATGAAAAAAACTTATCTCTAATAACCCCTATAATAACATTTCCACAATTGTTATAACGACTTGTTGGTGTTAGAAAAGATAAATTTCTGAAAAAAAATATATTTTATTATGTAAACGGGCCTAAATAAACACGTTTCAATCTCATTTCATTGCATCGTTTTATTGCTACCCTACTAAAAATTGCTTCTAACAATTGTAATATTTATAAAACTCTTTGTTTTGAGTTGCTGGTTACGAGTGAGAAAAAACAAAGATCAGACAGTTTCTAAGATTAAACGATATGTTTGTTATATTTTAGAATCATATGATCTTATGATCTACAAAGATGATAACTTCTCTCTTAATACGAGCAAAAAACTCAACAATAGAGAAAAAAATGAAAAAAGTCTCATTAAGAGAGGAAAAAGAGGAAAAAAAAGGGTCGGGGTTGACCTCAACGTTGCGGATCCCTCGTAGGTCTAATGGTTACCATGAGATGACCTAGCAGCGGACAAGACTTTTCTATTTTCTGTTATTCGAATGTAATCATTTTTTAGTCTTATTAGAATTGTAATATTGTATATATGGGTACCAGTACACTTAATCGTATTCTATTTCATCGTAACCCACTTCATAGCCTTCCGTTTCATCGTCTGGACACTTCATCGTCTACGACACATCATCGTCTTGGACACTTCATCGTCTGGGACATTTCATCGTCTGGGACATTTCATCGTCTGGGACACTTCATCGTCTGGGACACTTCATCGTCTGGGACACTTCATCGTCTGGGACATTTCATCGTCTGGGACACTTCATCGTCTGGGACATTTCATCGTCCGGGACACTTGTTCGTCCGGGGCTCATCGTCATCGGGGACACTTCATAGTTTCTTATGTTATTAGCTATTCTACGTGCACCAGGTCTTCAGGGTCGCCGGTTACGGGCTAGGTGGTGGGATCCGTAGAATTTTATGTTATTAGCTATTCTGCGTGTACTGGGTGTATACAGTTGCCGATTACGTGGTCTAGGTAGTGCGATCCGTAGCTTTTTATGTTATTAGCTCAAATACGTGCATCAGGTGTTCAGAGTCGCCGATTACGGGATCTAGGTAGTGCGCTATGTAGCTTTTTATGTTATTAGCTCAAATACGATCACCAGGTGTTCGGGGTCGCCGATTACGGGATATAGGTAGTGCGCTCCATAGCTTTTTATGTTATTAGCGCAAATACGTGCACCAGGGAATCGCAGGTATATATGGACTCGTAGAGCTTGAATCCACCGTTGTCCCTATGTCATGGGGAAGCTCTGCCCCCTAGACCCCCTTCTTGTACTAATTGAACCTAACTAACCCCCTCAGGGTGTTGTAAGGTTTGCGACGCCACGTGCGACTCGGGGAGCTTGTAGTGCAATAAGTAGGGGAAAGTCGACCAAACCCAACCGGGTTGTACCTACTACCTCCTGCTCTATATCTCCCATCACGGTTGGCATTGGGCCACCCTCCTCTACTTATTGCCCTCCATTGGAAAAAAAAATTGTGCATACAATCAATTAACCATATTTGATGGTATATCCGGAGGGATGCATTTTTCACGTGGGTTTACTCACATCTATTGGCTGGAGATTAGGTTATTATAAAAAGGGGGGTCTGGGGGGCGGAGCCCCCCAGGACATAGGGACAACGGTGGATCCAGGCTCTCCGAGTCGCACGTGGGTTCGCAAACCTTACAACACCCTGAGGGGGTTAGTTACGTTCAGTTAGTATAAGAAGGGGGTATGGAGGGCGGAGCCCCCCATGACATAGGGACTACGGTGGATCCGTTCCCTATATGGGGAAATTTTGTTCGGAAAATTATATAGAATAGCTAATAACATAAAAAGCTACGAAGCGCATCACCTCGACCCCGTAATCGGTGACCCCGAAAACCTGGTGCACGTATTTGAGCTAATAACATAAAAAGCTACGGAGCGCACTATCTAGACCACGTAATTGTCGACCCTAAATACCCAGTGTACGTAGAATAGCTAATATCATAAAAAGCTACGGAGCGAACCACCTAGACCCTGTAATCGGCGAGCCTGAACACCTGGTGCACGTAGAAAAGCTAATAACACAAGAAAGTATGGAGTGCGCTGAAATGTCCCGGACGATTAAGTGTTCCGGACGAAGAAGTGTCCCACACGATTAAATGTCTAGACGAAGAAGTGTCTCAGACGATGAAATGTCCCAGACGATGAAGAGTCCCGGACGATGAAATGCCCCAGACGATGAAGTGTCCAGACGATGAAACGGAAGGCTATGAAGTGGGGGACGATGAAATAGGTTACGATGAAGTGTCCATGGGTGGGTTTGTCCATGGACAATAATAAATGGTATCAAATCAAATCAAACGTTTAGGTCAACCCGACCTCTTTTTCCTTTTTTCTTTCTCTCTTATTAGGAATTTTTACTCTTATTCAGTGAGAATTTAAGATCTTTGTATTTTTGTCATTATCAAATTTCTGTTCGACAAGAGTAATTTAATTTTATTTAGAATCCTATAAATATATTTTACACGCAAATATTGCACGAATCAAGGATGGATGTCGTATAGAAATACCAACAAAAAACCGCCTGAACACTGTTAGACATTTCGACCATCTAAAAGATCGAAAAATTTATGATTCCACACACGCCATCCTTGAATCTTATCTATAAAACCTGATAATGGGATATATCAGAAGTAGCTATATCCCCAATACTCTATTCTCAAATAGTACAATACAACCAGAAAAGTTTTACACGGATACAGAAATCAGTTGTACCACCTGTTGCAGGAACGTGAGAAGAGAACAGTAATGGAGGATGGGGACATCCGTTATGAGAAGCGAGACGAGACCATCGTCGACAACGTTCCCATTGACGACGATATCAACGACGAGGAGGACAATGAAGAAGAAGAGGACAAAATGGAGGAATCGCCAAGCGAAGGCGAAAACACCTGGAGCAGCGTCGAGGAAACGGCGGTAAATAACGATATTGTGTTAGTTGTCAACGGAACATCCCTAGAACATGATCAGGTAGGTGACGACGACGTCAAACGAAAAAATCACGGCCATCGCTCGCGACGGAAATCGAAAATTTTGCGAGATCCGGATGTTGGTACCGATTGCGAACAAGCCGCGAACCTATTGAGGCCGCTCCTCACTTCGACTTCCTAGCTAGAGGAGTCTGGATCTTCCTCCGACACGGATTAGGTCCAAAGGTCAAGAGGTGTATTCAAATCGCGTTCCCTTATTAGGAAAATAAAATTGTTCGTAAATGTACCGTCAGTGGACAAAAGTCCCTAAAAGACAATAGTCGGCACTAAAATGTATCATAGATTTGAACCGGTCAAATCTTCTGAGTCGATAACAAGCGTGACATTCAACAGTCCTACTCAAATGCGGATGTTTAAATTGTTACTCTATGAGGGGACTTGCTCTTTTTAGATATTTGTTTCCATTTAGTGTCAATGAGTTCATGAATGCAGAGAATCATGTCCGAGTCATCTACAGGAGCAGTCGTAAAGATTTTTATTAAAATCCGAAAACAGTTTTTACCATATTTGAATGCAATCCTATGTACTCAAACATTGCTATGCAGACAATCATGAGGTTTGTGCTTCTATTATTTTAAATTTTTTATATTGAATTCCATACGGAAAAAAGCATTTCTTGGATAATTATTATGTGCCCAGGCAACATATTGTCAGATCTCTTCTCATGATGCAATAAACTTAGTTTACCTTTAACATGAATAAATCGATGAATAAATTATTACCACTTTTCCCTACCTATAGTAATTTTCGTCAAATAATTGTTTTTCAACAAATTAACAACAAAATATTTTATTCGAATTACTTTGTGACCCAAAAAATAAGATTTATGAACTGAGCACTGCCTGCAAAAAAGAACACTGATAACTGGTCGACTCTCTAACGAATTTAAAATGGTTGACTGTGTGTACGGACTTTCTCCATTCTCAAATATTCATTATTATTTTTACAATTGGGCAATGTTTTCTGCATTCATCAGATCATTTTTGTTGAATTTTAAAATGCATTATAGATAAACAAAAGCTAGTATATATATTGCGCGCCCTACGAGTACAAGGAAAAAGGGAATAGAGAAAATAGAAAAATGTACAGTAACAATAGCCTATACACGCAGTTGTGCAGTACTGAAAACTAATACCTGACATTTTTTAAAGTTTTAATTTTGTTAAGAAACCATCAATTGTTTGTATAAAAGTGGAATCTGTCAAAGTTAACGTAATAAAATGCATTTATTCCGTTGATTCAGGATTCGTAATGTGCTTTTGAGGTTATGATGGGTTATTCGCGTGGTTAGACCTATAAAGCGAAGTTTAATATAACGTAGTTAATCATCAGTAGCACTGAGAAAAATTTCCTTGAAAATTTCACCATTACTTTTTCGAATGTTTATTACTATGTTTTATTGCAAATAACAATAAATGTTCCCAAAATGGTAGCCCACGGAAGTTTTTTTCAGTTTAGCAATAATTTATTTTATTTTTATTTATAAATATTTTATGCGATTGAACTAGTCAAAGCCAAAATGTAAAAATGGCGTGAAATCATGTACAAAAATAATTATCAGTATTTTCTCGAGGACTAACGAGAATATCCGTAATATTTAGTATAGTCTCGTTGGTAACATATGATGATAATTTTGATCAAATTACACAACAAATTTCTACCGGGTCTTAAAACAAATCCTATCTAACATTTTTACCTATCATTCGGATACTTTTTCCTGATCCAAGGTTATGTTGACCCCTAATTTATGGTCTAAAGTCTACATTAAAATCATAAACAGGGCGGTCATTTTACAATTTTTACAATAAATTCATTGTATTTGAACTAGAACTGAAAATAGTAACTGAAATACTACGAAGTATAGCTAGACATTAGATGGCGCGATTTGATTTTGTCATGTTACAAAACATGAAAGTGAAGGATGCCCGCTCTGCGTAAATATTCTTCTATAATAGACAGAAAAATTTTCTTTTAAGATAATCGTTTTGAAAATCAGGAAAGTGTAGTCCGGAAGTGTCGTAAAAAAATTCGATGGGGCACAACTGATAAAAAATAATCGGTCTTCATATTTTTCTATGCGAAACTTTAGGAGCTGTTATTTTTTCGCGTGTAATTAATTAAAAAGTTATCTCTGCGACTTTGTTTCTTCAACTTCTATGCCTGTCAACATGTACAATAGACTTGCAATGTACAGTAATGTAACTTATTTCGCATCCCACAATTATCGAAATAACGTTTATGTAACGAATCAAGTCATTGCGCAGCATGTGCAAGAAAGATTACGTAATCGTTGCGTCCACATTTGTTGCGTACAATATTGTGATGTTCTGATCTCGATAGTAGAATTGAGCCATTAAAATCGTAATTTTTGATATTGAGATATTTATATAGACGTTATTGGGTACTCAGTAGCTGAAATAATTACAAAATGTTTATGATTTTCACGCGCGATACAATATACATATATGTAACAGAGATATTTAACAAAGTGCATCGTGTTGATATTCAACGAGTCACCGTTACGTTACTGTTACGAATTCCTGTAATGTTACGATATTTTCAAATGTAGTTTGCGACTAATGAAACGAATTTAACAGTACATTTCACTGTACATTTTTCTCACTGCGAGGAAATGAAGCGAATTGAGTTTCCAAAAAATGTTCGAAATGTATCTAACGATTCGCTTCGAGGTACTTTCACGAAATTCTATTTCCTACTTTTTGCTCATAAAGTCAAGAAAATCATTGTACATCGAAGAGTACATTTTATCGAATCGTGTGCGTAAAATTATATTTCATTGAATTTATGAAATGTGCCTAAAATGAACAGCGATTAGATTCAAAAAGTCTAAATGCGAATAACAATCATTTATACTCTTATACAAATTGACACTCCCATGATACGAAGTATTTTTAAATAAAAAACTATTCAAATATTATTAAATGCTCAATCATAAAAAAATATATACCACCCTGGATTTTCTTCAAATCTTTTCTTAATTCGTATAAAAATTTAAAAGTGAGAAAATTAGTTGTTTGTAATAATTAATAAATAAAAAATCGGATATACAGGGTGTCCCAGAATTACAAAAAAAAAAGAGAAGATTCCCCATCAAATGTCGATACAGAACTTTTTTTGACAAAATTTAATCCGATGGATAGAATTCGAGTAATTAAGGATTAAAGTTAACCAATGAGAGTGCGAACACAGTCACGTGGGAGCTTATCATGCGCGCCCACTCACCAGTCATTTTTAAATTCCTATAATTCGAAGCCTATGCATCCGATCAAATTTTCGTATTGGAGTTTCATATCTGAAATTGAACGGAGAATGAATTGCAGTAGTCCTGTACCTAAATTTGAAGAGTAATATATTGATATAGAACCATAAATATAGCGATCAAGTAAAACAATTAAATGATTGATAAAATGTACAAAAATAAATATTTACTAATATCTTGCAATAACAATCAAATATGGAGAATATATATGTGGGTATAATTTTCATTGTACATTTTCGAAATTTTCTTGAAAGTCTTAGGCATTGCTGATGCTTTCGGCATTTTTCGGAAACTCTCGTGGCCGTGTCCACGCGTGTGTGTTTACAACTGAAAAACACGAGTACACACATAGTCATACACATTCCTATATATTTTGACGGTCGTTCGACCAAATGACGAGCGCCATCGACCGACATATCCCGAAATTATATTTTTGTACTTCCAACGAGCACCAAGGCGATGTTTCGCGCCCCTTGCATTTCTGTCTCTGTCACTTTCTTAACAATAATAACGAACATATGTCACGCCGCCTCGTTCCTCATTATCGACGGAGGACAGAATACTGTTGTAGGTGGTTCGATGCGGAACAAAGGAAGCGATTATTCAATGTCGTGTCGTATAACGTAACAAATTTTTGGTCGTTGTCGATGATAGGTGCGTTATGTAAATACGATTAATCAAGTACGTGGCGAAGGTGTACGTGTTAAGGGGCGTCCAGATTTATCGATGTCTTCAATAATGACGATTGGGGAGAGTACCTTCGTAAACTCAAACGTAAGAGCATTTTTGTGGGAACTTAACGAGGATCGCTTCTACGATTTAGTTCGTAAAATTATAGGAAAGTATTTTTATTTTCGTACTTTACCAAAATCTAATTATTTCTGATATCGTTTATGGAAGGAGAATAAATAAATCTGGGATGATAAAAAATAAATGAAACATTGGAACGAAAGTTCAAGCACAGCGGCAAATGATGCGCATGCGAGCAACATGGTATTCTGAATCATATTTGCAGCACATCATGCTGCAATTGTGTCGACTTATCTTGCAACGTTTCTCAACCGACCAGCGTATGTGCAATGTGTCAATTATATCTGAAATTTACTGCTTACAACGCACATTTTTACAAATGAGTCGCATGTTCGCACCTGGTTATATTGTAATTATGTCTAGACATGATGCACCTTTTTAGAAAAAGGGAGCATGTTTTCAGCACGTCGTGTTGCAATTATGTCTGCCCGTTGATCACCTGTTTACAAAAGAGCGACATATTTTCAACACGTCGAGTTTCAATTATGTCGCCACGGCTGAAATATACGTTTGGGTGCATATTTGTATCACAGCAAGCAGATTAAATGTTATTAAAATTAAACTCCCTTACCTGCAATACTTGTAATTGTACAATTCAACTATCGAGGACAAATACTCTTTTGTAAAAAGATACACAACGGGTAGACGTAATTGCAACACGACGTGATGAAAATATGCTACTACTTTGTAAAAATGTGCAGACATAATTGTAACATGAAATGTTGTATATGTTGTTGCGTTTGAAAAAAGTTGACGATAAGCCCACATAATTACGTCGTGACATGCTGTATATTCGAACGATTATGAATAATGATGCATATTTCTGAAATTATTTTGACAAGATGTGCTGCATAAAGTGAAGAGCATATACACCAAAAATGACGCAGCACATGCTTAAAATATGCTTACATCCAAATGCTATGTTTATGTGCTCGTATGTCTGCATAATGCCCAATCGGTGCTCCGGTAGAGTCCCGGTATATTTGCCTGCTCGGTTCCTCGCCATCCCCTTCCGTCTCCTTATATTTATCAAAAGAAGCCGCTTCTCCCACTCTCCTCGGTTGAGTTACGTTCGTGATAATCGAAAATATATCGGGACTCTACTGTAAATGGGGATATGATCAAAGAGTGACTGCGAATCTTTCGATGAAATAGTATACTGCCAACGAATTGATTAATTTCAAAGTTTGACAGAAGAACTATAAAACAGAATATCGTAAAATTCAATATTCGTCTTATGGGATTTGTTTAGAGAGATATTTCTACTTTAAGATGTAATTGTAAGAATTATGGTCGTAATAGTGTTCCTTAACTAAAAGTATAAAAATTATTCCCAAACCAAATTCTTATGGATTAAATTTTTATTTACGCGGGTTTTCATTAAAGTTGGAAGAAATACAGAAACATTTTGTGAGTGATTCAAATGCATATTCGGAAATCAGATGAGGTTTCGGTTCGAAGATGGTCGATATCGTAAAATTGAACTTTATAATAGTTATTTCATTTTTATTATTATTATAAAAATGTCCATTCGCGTATATTTTTTAATAAAAGTAATTAAAATATAATAAATATTAATTTATTTTGGCAACTACATCTGGGGAGGATTTAAGACGATGAATTTTTAAAAATTAAAACCAAAAAATTATAAACACACATCGCTTACTGTTAAATCAAACAGATTTTTTTACTTTTGTCCACCATATTAGATGCCGTATTCTAAATTTGAAAAACATTCAAAATGGCGGATCCAATATGGAGCACAACCATTTGTAAATTCTAGCAAAGTTTACAAAAATGATTACTCTCGGGTTTTTTTGCTTGCTAAATACAAATTGAGCGACCCAAAACCCCTTAGTACTATTTTCGTGAACATCACTGATGTCAATTTTTTAAAATTCGTAATGGAGAATCCAATACGACGGATAAAATTAAAAAATGATTGTGATGTTCATGAAAATACTACTTTTTATATGTTTTTGATTTCTCAATTTGTATTTAGCAAGCCGAAAACCCTCGAGTAGTAATTGTTATGAACTTTGCGAATTTTAATTTTTGTACCGCCATGTTGGTTTCTCCATTTGGAATTTTGAAAAATGGACATCACATTCGAATTCAGCCACTCTAAAAACTTCTGCATACGAGATTTAGATTTTTTATTTGTACGATTAATCACAGCCGAGTTATTCTAAAAAATTTGTTTAACTTTATTTGTTATTAACAATAAATTTTTATGTTTATTAATATGTTGGGACTATGAAGTGCAAGAATCCATATATAATTATTTAAGGGTTATATTATTATAACCGCTACAAAATTAAAATAAAAATAATAAAAAATGGGAGATCCAACATGGCGGATGAATTTTTTAAACATCGATAGATTTCTATGAAATTTGGTACATAATGAATTCTTTGGTGGATCATTATAAATCTGAAGTTAAATTTTTAGAATTCAAAATGGCGAATCTACGAATGTTATATTTATTGACAACTGTTGAATTTTATTACAAACTTTCTTGATATCGAAAACCAACTTCTGAAGAAAACCAGTTATTAACAATTTGTTATTACAAAATATATTTATAAACTTCAATTATGAAATGTAACGATTTATTCTTTGAAAACGAATAATTCCTTAAATTGAAGAAAATTAGTAGAGAATAGTAAATAATAGTATATATTTTCAAAATACATTTTCAAAAATAATCCTTCTTCTACATAGATTATTTATTAATTATATACATATTAGTAATTTATTAACGATACCGATCTTCGTTAACGTATTTCCATATTAAAGTCATGGAATATTCTTTAATGAAATAACCATGAAAAATATTTTTTAAAATATACGAAACCGTGCTACAGCGTAATTGGGCGATCAAAATGCCAAGCAAAGATTCGTGAACAAATACGAAAATTGGCTTTCTCTAACCGCAACACAGTTTTCGAATATGCGTTCGTGCTCAGAGAGTATTCATGTTATCTGAATTTCTGGAATCACGTATAAAATTGTTTACTATGTAATTTTAAAAGAAACTAACAAGCATTTTCTTATTTGTTTCGGTTATTAGCCACTTTAATTTTATATTTTGTTATAGACCCAACTTTTCTTGACATGTACTTTTGAAAATCTGACCGTACTATAAGGGTGATATTGAAAGCATTATCACAGTAAAATTGGCACAAATGTATAATGATATTTGTGAGAAATGTCTCCAAATTCCCCTTTAGTATTGTAAAATTTTCAAAACAATTTGTCTCCCCGCATCTTATTTACCATTTTGAAGTCGAAATTACAAAAAAAGTACAAGCGAAGAAAGTGATTCTGACAATGCGATACAAAACTCGATTTCTAGTCATTAGAATCAAAGTATGTACATCGATTTCTCGAATACGAAATTCGTTCGAACGTCGATAAAAGAGAAAACTGTCGTGACGCTAGATGACGAGCAGTATGTATAGATAAAAAATCGATGTTATTTTTTCAGCGTTGACGTTAATTGTATAGAAGGCGGTCGCGAGATGTGTAGTATTACTTGAATGTGCGATATATATTCGAGGACCTCGAAAGCCGAACAAAAATGTTAAGTATAAAATATAAACTCGATGTGAAAAACAATTTTTTCGCTGCCGAAAAAAAAATTTACGAACGGGTTGAAGGGATGTGCGAACGTGTGTCGACAACGATTCCACCCCCGACACATAACACTAACTAGTTAGTACGAGCGCAGTGGTTAGCGTTAGTTTAGTTAGTATAGCCGTCGGAATTGACACTGCATATATGTATAGAAATGAGTGTGATTAATTTTTTTTACCCTCCGCCGACAAATCCTCGTGATGCGATGGATATCCAGATTGCAGCCGTTCGTTACATGGGCATCATTGTCAATTAAGGACCGAATGACGACGGTCCGCTTCAATACATTGCGATACTTGCGTTCTTTGTACTGTTGAAAATCACGCCCTTACTGTTATTACTTGTGCCGATCTGGATGTTGCAAGAGTGGTCTTAATGCTTAAAAGGGTGTATCCTTACAAAGAAAAGTGTCAGAGTGTACGTCGGTTAAACATGGTACAATAAAGGAAATTAAACAAAGTTACAAATTAAATTACAAAATGTTTTTGTGTTCTTTAACCCATCCTTGTCTTTGAAAACAATGACAGATTTTTAGAAGGTACAGTATTCAGGTTATGTATACTACATCCATGATATTTGTCTCATTATTTACTGTCTATATAACCATCATGAATTATAGATGACGCAGACCTTGTACGTGTTCAATCGATGTGGTTGCAATCGTTGGTGATAAAATCTGAATTGAAATCATTTGAAAGTTTTTGTCAAATTCTGACCTCATTAGATAATGCACTAAACCTAAGCAACCAACAAACAAAAAACATCATCAATGCAATGTGGCTCAGTGAATCAGTATTTTAATATTGGATTTGTACGTCGTGATTCCGGGTTCAAATCCACGATGCGTCCCAATGCCTTAATATGCATCCGTTACAAATTTCATTACAGGTCACAATTAATACTTGAAAATTAATAATAATACAGGATGAAATCCACAACATTTTTAGCCGAGATATACACAAAGATTTCATCAACATTAACCTAACTAACACAATTTATAAACCAAATCTGGAAAGTGGTCCTTTATCATTTTCAGAAAACGCATGAAATAATTTGTAGGCTTGAATCCAATAATGAGAAACATAATTTTATCACTCTGTCCACATTTCATATTACTCGCCGAATTTAGGATTCACGTAGCAAATATTCCCTGATGGAAATTTGATATCAATCTGATAAAACACAGTGGGAAATGTGTCAACGTCACCCCTGCGGTATAATTTAACAGCTTCATGCATAATTGGATGCAATTATTAATATCGCGGGATATATAATTCTTTCGTTGTGTATTTATGATCTAGAGAAGTTTATGTAACTTAAATGAATATCGGAAAGCTGACAAAAATATAAATATGTCTAAAATCTAAAATACAATAATACAATAGTACTATCAAGCTTTAAGAATCCCGATTAAGAAACATGGAATCACTGTTACAAAACCTAACCTCAAAGCATTTTCCATATTGTACACAATTATCAATTCTAAAACGCACATTTCTATCAATTACAATTTTTTTTGGAAATTAACAAAATTAAATTGGTTTTAAACCGGGCTTGTGACCTACCAGGATTTTTTTCATTAATTCTGGTATATGTTAGACATTATCTTATTTGTCTCAAGACCGTTTTCACTTTGCATACATTTGTGAAAACCAGTGAAACTTTCATTTTGAATATAGAGTAATATATAAGTTACATTTCCATCACCATCAGTAAGTTTAATCTTCATAATCTCTCAATGTCATATATTTTTCAACATGGTAATATTACTGTATATTATAACATCGATTTTCCAATAGGGTAAAACTGGGTAACCCATATATCTTACGAAAATTAGTTTGGCATCGAATTTCAGGCATTAGAAACTAGTGTACATGCTCCAAATGTCAGTAACTAAGTAATGTTTCAGAGGAGACTAGGAAGGAAGCATTCACTTGGATTTCTTAAGTCTGTTTCCACATTAGGAAATATCAGGTAATATGTGATGTTAAGAGATGTTATAAACCACAATGAATTTGAGAAATTAGTAAAGTTCGCAGGATGAAATGTTTTTGTTGATATTTTCCATTATAAAGAACATTATAATTTCATTTTGAATTTCGGAAATCTGGTCGCGTATTCGTAATCAGTGACCCCGAAAATACTTTAAAATATTATTATCTTGTTGGGTGGGTTGCCTAGAGCCTCCGGTCTGGAGAAAAGTTAACAATATTTTCGAAAAAAATTCTCCTGTCTGTCAATGTGATTAGCCGTCGTCAAACTTATAGCAATTATTCATCATATTGGTAAGAATTTCTGATAAAAATTTGAGAGAAAAAAAGTAGGGGTTTTTGAGAAAATGTAATTTATTTATTTTTTAGTAAATCATCCATCAATTTATTAATTTTGCATTTTTTTTTTAATTTAAACGCGATTTTGAAGAAGACAAGGCCTCCGAAAAATTCCAAGAAAAAATTAATTACGTTAATTAGAAAAAAAATACGGGCGTAACAATGTTGTTTTACTGCTGTTTTAAAGTTTTACCTTTCAAAATCCAGATAACTTCGTTAACCAAAGTTTTTATGAAAAATAAAAAATACCTGTCCCTTTATTTTTCATGGAGAATAACATATGTTAGGGATACGTAATTCTACAACTGGAAGTTGGTTGGCCTGCGTGATTTGAAATGGATTCCGCCTGAACAATTTCATCGTAATAAAAATATAATATTATTAATTCCGTACATTTTCAATTTCGTCACAGCATTGTAGTCTAATAAAATTGCAAGCAACAACAATGAATATCAGCTACAATAAGGTAATAAAACGGAACAAAAATAAACTCATTTCCAATGGTATTCAGATAATTATGAAGCTGAACTTTAAATGTTCGGTTTTTTAATGGGGTGCACCTCAAAAACCCGACAAATCACAAAACAGACACTTCAAAAACCAGACGTTTCGAAAAAGAGACTTTTAAAATATGTCCGCATTTTGAAATGTTAGGTTTTTTTAATGGGGTGCACCTCAAAAACCCGACAAATCACAAAACAGACATTTTGAAAACCAGACATTTCGAAAAAGAGACTTGAAATATGTCTGCATTTTGAAATGTTCAGATTTGCAATGGGATACACTTCAAAAACCCTACAAATTACAAAACAGATAATTCAAAAAACCAAAATTCACAAACCAGACATTCCGAAAAAGAGACTTTTAAAATATGTCTGCATTTTGAAATGTTCGGGTTTTTAATGGGGTGCACCTCAAAAACCAGACAAATCATAAAACAGACAATTAAAAAAACCGACATTCAAAACCCAGAAATTTCAATAAACAGAAAATAAAAAAACTGACATTTCAAAATGTACATATTCTGAAAATGTAATTAATGATTGACTTCTAAATGTATCTAAATAATGATTGATAATTTAGAAAATAGAATGAAAATAAACTGAATATTATTTTACGCCGTTCGAGCACATGCTCATTATTTACATCCGGAGATTTTTTATATATTATAATTTTTTACAACATAGATTTGTGGAATATTATAAAATGATAATTTAATTCAATAAATAATTATCAAACTGAGGTTCATCAATTTATACCTCTTTGGTACAGGCCTGTTGTCCATAATCTCTTAAATACATTTGCAGCTTATCATTTTTTAATTAATAATTTCAACATAAAACTGGAAATCGAGAAAGATCGCAAAACGATAAAGGAAGATCCATAAAGATAAAAAATGATGGAAAAATATCGAAAAAATCGAAAATGATCAGGAAGGATCGAAGAATTTTTGACATGAGAATATTGAAAGGATTATTAATTAATTTTAATATCCATCGTGTGACAAATTAAATTCGTTTTATATTTAAAGATCGGAGAAGTTCAAGAATGATCGAAAAAGAGTGAGAAAGATCGAAAATGCCCAAGAAAGATCCATTGTCAACTTTCCAAATTCAAAATGACTAATCCAAAATGATGTTCTGCAAGTTAACAATTTTCAGTGACTTTTGTATTAGTCTTTTAAAAAAAAATAAAAAATAGTAAATCTAAAATGAACGGAATGTTGATCAATTTTAATGGAATACTGTATGCGGATATTTTAAGGTTTCAGATTATGAATCCGTTATTGTATTCTAAACATTAAAAATCGTAAATTTAAGATGGCGGAATGCATTTTAAAAATACATGTTTAGTTAAAATAGCGAATCTAGTGCTGCAAAATCCAATTGTAAAGTTTCCATCAACAGTTATAAAATGTTTTCTGATTTTGGATTCACAGATTATGAAATCCTTTTATGTTTTCAAAAGTACAAAAGGCGGTCGAAGAAGCATATATTTTGTTAAATTAAAAAAAGGTACAGCTGTCATGAAGATGGCTTGACATTGAAGCCGACATTTTGAATTGTTGATCGGTAATAAATAAGATAAAAAAGTGCGATTCTATAGGATATTTCCGAGTTTTTTCAAACAATTTCATTGGCCCTTTCTATAAAAAACATACTACCTTCGGCTTATATAAAAGGTATATGAATATCAAAACAATACAATACATGACACTTATCTTTAAAAAATGTAATTAATAACAAAATTTAATTAATTTATAGCAAGTTTGTTATTTAGGTTAAAAACTACTCTACATTCTGTTCAATTGTAATTTTTTTACACGCATTACGGTTATGTAAGTTTTGTGTCATGTTCAACTTGGTATGTATTGAAACTTTTATGTATTATCTTCGGTATTTAAAGCAAATCACTGTGCACGATATGGACGGTAACGGAAAAAAGTGTTTTACTCAGATTTCTTATCGGTGTTTACTTGCACGTAAAATATGATGCGAGACAAGTATGTAAATGAGGTTATAACAATCCAATTCATTCTGAAGAGTTACCAAAAATATTGTGAATAATAAGTACATTTATTTACGCAACAAAAATTAATATCTAGAAAATAATATTTTTAAATACTAAATTCCAAAGTTACTGGAGTCTCAGAAGTATGTTTATAACCTCAAAAGCTACCTACGAACACTGAAAATAAGGTGAATCTAAAATTACCTAAAAAAAAACAAGTTTGCGAAATAGGTTTCTAAAAATAGTGTTGGTAAATGTATTAAATATACCTGTATTAAAATGTTCCAATGCAGAACTGAAAATTTTATTCAAATAAGAAGAAAGCCAGAAAATATTTTACCAGCGTAAATGAATTTTATTGGTTTGAGATACAAGTTTCTTCAAATACCACTAGGCGGCGCATAATTCCACAAGTAGAGTTGTGCTGTATTCAGTATTAATGCTGTAAATTCTCGATAAATTGAAATGTCGAACTAAGATGTGAAAAATTGACGATCGGGTTTGTCACTACGTTTCGGGATGTCATCGGGTTAGGAAGCCGCGATCGGGTCGTCACCGATCGATCGAAATAAATTTTAATATTAGTTTGCGGTCGATCAAATCGTTTCTTTTATTTCGAGCCCTTCCACCAGTCGTTTTCAATACCGATGAAATTAATTAGACAAAATCAAAGGAAAATACAAACTATATGCGTTACAAGATACTTTAACTGTGTAGTAATTAACGACATCCTGAAACTTCGATTTTGATTTTAGACGATACCTAGCGTTCTAATCTATATTTATATAGTATATTCAATATGTCCAAAATGAGTAGGGAAATTGGATAATCCCTGAAAACGTGTTTAAACCTTACATAATTATAAATTTTTTATCTTAATTTTTTCACATTATAGAACTTTTGCTGGATTTAAAAAAGTTTATACGATTTTTTAAATGTTGTTTATAATGTTAAACAAAATTCATTATCTTATAATATATAGATATATCTCAAATAGTCTTTAATGACCAGCGCGAATCGTAAGAGCTTTATATAATTACCGCTTGGAGGCGAATAGTTGATTCTAGTTTTTCGCCACTGCAAGAAATTGTTCGAAATTTGTATACATGTAACTATTGTAAGTTTATTTCATAGATGTGTATTTTTATAATATTTCTCAATTAATTGTCGTGTAAACTGAAATAAATCATACATTAATATATCATATATCAAATATTATTTATAAGGTAAATATTTAAAAGTCACACAAATGTCTTAACTGTCACTTATGAGACTAATGACTGGTTGTATTAAAAGATATAACAACGATTAATTATAATTCTTCATTTGTTTTAACCTTTACTAAAATATCACTAAATTAATATTTTACTTTTAATGGTTATAAGAAAAATTACAAAGTTGTATGAGGAGTCATTTAAATGCTTTAGTTTTGTGGCTTTGGCTGTCAATATCATTAAAAAAAACAATAATTTTAAAGGAAATTCCTTCTTTTGAAAAATAATATTTATAACTATTTATTTATTATTAACCATATTCGATATATTTCGTTTTAATGTCATCCTATGCACTTGATACGTAGATGCTTTCGTTTCTTCCATGGCTACAGTTAATGCATCCGTATCGTAGGGTCCGCTCGACAATCAATTTGCAGTAACAAGCATGATTCAGTCGTTCATCTTTCGATGGCAGTTTTTAAAAGTACATCGACATTCTACAATGACTGCTATACTTTTTAAATGTGCTAAGGAAAATTTGAAAAATATGGATGTGCTATCCTAATGTGCGCGTGTGTAATAAAATTTGCTCAAATACAGAATAGTTATTCGATATATCGCTAATATTGACTTTAATCGCGAAAGTGTATACTACGGAATCACAATAGACGTAACCAGAATACCACAGTGACTATCTAAATCCAGATGGAACGAAAGCGCAACAGGTAAGAAATTTCCCAGCACAATTTCCTCTTGGGAAATGTGGAAAACGTGTAAGGGACCTTTTTCGCTGATATACATAAATAATCAGGCAATAAAACATTTTCTATTTAGATAAAGTATAGTTAAATCAAAATTTTACTATCAAACTGAACAAAATGAAGAATATTGTAGTAGTTAATCAAAATCCGTGTCAATTAATTTTGGATTTGTTTAATAATAACGAAATCTTTTTCGATATGATGACTTTTTAAAATAGACCTATTGTAAACTTCTAAATTTGAAATTCAAAAAGCAGATTGATATACTGTCCATAAAAGTAATGATCTATAAACAATTTCGTACAAAATTGGATTATGCACTGAAAGACCGAGAATACTAATTTTTAATATTCTACATATGAAAATGGGAAAAAATGTGATCCTGTACTAAAAATTAGTATGCAGAATATTAAAACGATTATTCTTATAACTTTATCAATTTTTAGTATTTAAATTACAATATTTGTTAATATACTTTTAATATTTAAAATTTATAATAAGAAAATGCTGTTGCATTTAAAATAAACACACTACTGTTTGGTGATCAGAGAAAAAACATTTTGAAATATGCCTGAGTGTGGACTCTCGGTGTTGAAGTTAAATATGTACAGCGAAATTTTGAAAAAAAAAAGATGGAGATCACGAAATATTATTAAAAAAAGATTGAGGTCACTTTATCCATCTTCAATATTGAGGAGAAAGATCTAAATGATCAACTTGCGCGTCACTCAAATCCTATTTAAATAAATAGGTACACTACATTGTTCTCGAGAATTGTCGCCATCTGGCGCTTGGTGTTTGATCTTGACAGATAAATAAAACTGTGGCGGAATACCGCAGGCGTGTATTTGCATATCTGTATTGTATAAATTAGAGGGTTCTCCCTGCGGACGCTAGGTGGCTACATAATCCTTGAACGAAGTCGCACATGATTTCGTATAATAGGGACAAATCACGAGTCACTTATCTTAGCTTGTTTATTCTCTCATATAGCAATAAGCATAAGCCTGAAAATTTTTATAAAACGACCGCGTGATGTCTGGCCCCTATTTTATTTGTGACATAAATAATAACAGACAACTCTGCAAATCAACATTTTTATGGAATTCAAGATATCAAGTACAATTTTTAGTATAATTAATTTTGATTATTACTATAAAGAATATCATTTATTCGAAATTTTAATTTTTCGTATAAACATTATTAAGATTTCATATTAAAAATAGCACTTTCTTATAGTCAATCGTAATACTAAATATTAAAATTGTCGATACTAAATTTTCGTATAGTGGACCAATTTTCCCTATTTTCATATAAAAATATCAAAATTTAATACATTTATACTAAATTTTAATATTGTCAGTCTCCCAGTGTAAGATTTTTTTCTAATTTATTAAACTGATAAAATCTATTATCTATTCATGGATGTTTGGAGTTTTCGTTTTAGAAAATAAAAAATGTCTGTTCTAAAAATGAAGGATTAATAATCATTACAATTTTTAAGTACAGAATTTTACTTCAATTTCTTCATAAATATTAAGTAAATGTTTTAAAACCCCGTTATTTCAATTTAAAAAATTGGTGTCTATTGCACAATTGTGTAATAATTTATCTGTATGGAAAACAGTTAAAATAAATACTTCTAAATTATAAAAATTAAGTACAGAGTCTTCTACATTTTTTTAATAATGAGTTTGTGATTTTATAACCGACAGATACCGTAGATTAAGATATCATAATTGTTGATATTGTTATTATTTTAGTAGATATATTAATTAATTATTGATGACATTGTCCTCTCTTCACAAGCAATAAATAAAATACACATGAACACCAAAAATTTAGTTTTTTCTATTAAAATAAAATTGTTTGTTTTAATAAAATCTGAAATTAAACACATATAAGGGAAAACAATAAACTTTCTATCGCCTTAAATATACCAAGCACGAGTAACTTTTGGTATCAATACAGACATTCTAAACATTTACAATTGAATAATTGCTAAATATAAATCAAGCTATTTAGGATGACAAGTCTGCACTTGTCTGCTGGCGATTTTGTATTAGATTTAATTTAAATTCGGTCTATCGTCAGGAGCAAGTACTCCCGATTACACAAGCCACAGTCGTTCTTGACCGCTTTTAAAATAATAATAACAATACATTTAAAGTATAGATGTCAAGAATAGGATTCAATTATCGTGCTGCTGTAGAGCAAATTGAATTATTTAAAAGGTTTATGGATTAAATTAGATCACCAGTTTTACAACCTCGAATCTTATAAAAATACATTACTCCTATGCGGTATTTAATCACGTTTTATCCTCAATGAGAACTATTAATTTAACTACTTTTAAATAAAGCAATTAAAAAGTGGGTATTAGTAAAAAATCTTACACAAAAAGAATTTTAATATTTATTAAAGAATTAAATAGAGATTGCACAATCTATTTGTGTGACATAATTAATGTAATAGTAATAATGCATCTCACAATATGAACAAAATATTGACCGTAAATAGTTTTCGATAATTTATAATTTTGTTGTAAAATAAGTAAATACAGTAAATTACTTAAATTTAATTAAAAGCACAACAAATATTTTATACATATTTTCATACACGATGGAGGTAAATATACCGAAAAATATCCAAGCTGAATAAAAGAATACCTACGTTCTACCGTAAGGTCGATTTTCAATGTCATTTTAAGGTCAAAGTTATTTATTAAATGGAATCGTTCGTTTAATGTTAGCGTTATATTAAAAAATCCGCTATTTTTAATACTGGTGCTCGGTTCCTCGCCTTCCTCTCCCGTTTCCTTATATTTGTCAAAAGAAGGGGAGAGCCACTTCTCCCACTCTCCTCAGTCGCATTACGTTCGTGACGTCACATCAGGCCCTTCCTGAGGCCCCAGCGCGCAAAGTGGGGAAAAAAGAGAGCGGCGACAGACAAATATAACGAGACGAAACTGGGCAAATATGCTGGGATGTATAGCGAGACACAAATATATCAGGACTCTAGTGTAGTGTCATTTTTCCTAGTCCACATAGTAATATTTAAAAGTATGGTAACCGACATTAATCCGCACTATGTTATGAATTGCAACAATTTTCATATATATGTAATTCCTATTTGCCAATAATAAAATTACGAATATTTCAAGTTTAGAACTATGAAAATGTAAAGATAACATATATTGTTTTATTTGTCGATAAAAACAAAATTGCATATCACTCATGAATGACTCAGATAAAGATACAACTCCAGAAGTAATACCGTGATTGTGTTTATGAAACGAATATTTTTTATACTGGTAATATTGAATTGTTCCAGGAAAAAAACAGTCCTTTATATCAATAACGATTTACGATGACGGTAAAGATACAATATGTTATGTTATTAAACATATTTTCGTTACTTTCAAGACAGAATTGTTTTCGAAATCCGATAATTTCATCATAATCGAATAATTTTTTTTATTATTTTATTCTCATAATTTACTGATTTTTAATTATGATATTCGGAATTATACAAAAAGAATTGCAAAATATTTACAAGATTTATTTTGTTTAAATACGATCTGCAAATTAACAGGATTTAGTGTCAGCAACATTTGAATTATTAAAGCACTTTATGATATATAAACGTTGAATATTTATAAATCTATAAAAAAAGTTGACAAATAAAAAGTAGCCTACTAAGCACACTCTACAGAACTCTACAAACAAAACGCAGCGAAACGTGAACGTTCGTTTCTTTTGTTTTTAGCAATATTACATGACAAATGAGATCATTTGTTTCTAGCCAAGAATTATCGAAAATTTAGCGACACCTAAACCATCAATTATCCATGTAGTCGGGCTGCGTAATATTATTTATACCAACTGCATACGAAACTTCTGTTTGAAACTTTGAAAAGCGGCTTCTGTCCAATTCATTTCTCATGGGTCTCATAAGTTGTTAAAATCGTAATTTCAAATAAATTTCAAAATCTGTGAAATATTTCTTAATAACTGAATGTTTTCAATTATTTCTACACTACACCAAAAACTAGCTACTTTCACAAACTATATAAACAAGGCATGTAATTATAAAATCTATTTAAAATATTAACTACTAAAATGTTAGTATCACCGTTGAAATGTTTTAGTTTCATTTGAAATGTTTGTTTCTTGTCTCCAAAACTGAATTAGTAAAAAAAATACTAATTAGACATGGATTACTATATGAATTAGGTCATTTTCACCAACAAGTAGTAAAACATTATTAATATTATCGTAAAAGTATATTAATCGTTTTGATTGTACTAATTTTATGGTAAAAAATAACATTTACTCTACAAATATCAATTAATCAAAAACTACTTATATACAGAGAAAAGTGGGTTACCATCAATTAGTAAGTTTTTTGCTGGCAAATACTAATTCATTAGTAAAATTCTGCTAATCTACAATTAGATGACTTTTTAATTTAGTAGTGTCTAGAATTAGTAATAAATTAGTAGGGTTTAACTTTATGTATGATTACTAATTCATTTGGTTACACACTGTTCGTTTCCTTATTTATAGTTTTTAACTAGTTCCGATTGAGAAAATAGATAATGAAATAGTAGTTTTTGCCTGTTCATTATCAAAAATTATCAGTAATTGAATAAGTAACTCCGTTTTCGTTAGCAAATTAGTACAAATCAAATTTAGGAAATTTAAAAAACTAGTACTGAATGGCTATTTTATAACTGTAAAAGCACGATTCAAATTGTTTAAAAAGTTACGTTATTTTTACTCCTTCATTAACAGTTTTTTACTCATTCAAATCTAGAGAGTAATCAATACACTTTTCCTTTCCATATGAGTAAAATTGTGCAGTTAACTAACTTAGTAAGCTAAACGGGTATAATAACTATAGTCATTTTAGTTAATAATTGCAGTTGTTAGTCGCAGATTTACTATTAATTTTAATATCATACGGTACATTGAAATTAATAGGAACAACGTACTAATTACCGAGAGACTTAGTTGAACTAGTCTATTGGCTTGATTGAGTTTACTAATCTAATCGTAAAAAATAGTATGTGACAATTAAAATGGGTCGTTTTCACTTTGTATTAACAAAATCTGTTACTGATTACTTTAGTAACCCAGTTTTTTTTTGTATAACTTGGTACATTTCAACTAATTCAAATTTACACAGTTTATTTTGTGGTTTTTATGATAAAGTATTTTTTAATTATGGCCGCCTTTACTATTTTTGGACTAATACCTACTACTGATTAGCGTGTCTCATATACTATACAGGGTGATCCAAAAGTCCCGGAACAGCAAAATATCTCAGCGGGAGTGCATTTTCGAGGAAAATGTTTCAGACAAAAGTTTCAGGATTTTTCCCTGGCTATTTAATGGCGATATTGAATTTGACCTTGAACATGACCTTGAAGGTTATTTCAAGGTCAAGTTAATTTTTTTAAATGGGAACCCCTATTTTTTTTCATGGATTCTGAAAGAGCGGGAAATTCTACGTCCGAGTATGATATGATCGATTTTTCCGGCAAGGTCATTTCAAGGTGAAACTTAAAACTCCCGTAACGGCGAAATATCTCAGAGGGTGTGCATTTCTTTGGAAATTGTTTCAGACAAAAGTTTAAGGATTTTTCCTGGTCAAATTCTGTGCTACCATTAAATAGCCCGGGAAAAATCCTTAAACTTTTGTCTGAAACAATTTCCAAAGAAATGCACACCCTCTGAGATATTTCGCCGTTACGGGAGTTTTAAGTTTCACCTTGAAATGACCTTGCCGGAAAAATCGATCATATCATACTCGGACGTAGAATTTCCCGCTCTTTCAGAATCCATGAAAAAAAAATAGGGGTTCCCATTTAAAAAAATTAACTTGACCTTGAAATAACCTTCAAGGTCATGTTCAAGGTCAAATTCAATATCGCCATTAAATAGCCAGGGAAAAATCCTGAAACTTTTGTCTGAAACATTTTCCTCGAAAATGCACTCCCGCTGAGATATTTTGCTGTTCCGGGACTTTTGGATCACCCTGTATATTAAATATATATTAATTATTAAATATTAAAAACACGTCTAAAATAAAACTAGCTTTAGAAAATTATAAAATACAAATTACTTATTTAAAATGTATACGGAAGGAAAATTTAAAAGAAATGTTACTCCTTTTTCTTCAACTAGCAGCTACTATTATATATTCAATTCTATCCAAAAATTTGTGAACACCCGGAAATGAGTTTATCAAATAACCCACCACACTGCCGAATTCTTACAGTAATAATCTAAACACTAATTTAATTTCAGTTTTTACTGTTTTTCTACAGATATTATGTACATTCATGTTTTAAATCGTTATTAATAACGATCTACGATTTTTAATTCCATACGAGTTTTGAGTTCTGATCGAAAAACCAACAATCCAAAAGCCGATAGTCAAAAAACCGACACTTCAAAAATTGATGTCAGCTTGTTGATGAGTTTATATATTTATGTTTCGGCTTTTTGAATGTCGGCTTTATTTCTTAAGATTTCATATGGACTTGTAACATCAGAGTTGTCTTAATTCGATCTTATGCGATAGAATAAAGCAAACAAATATATTCTTTTCAGTTTCTGGTTGCGGAATCAATAAAAAAAGCTAATAAATTCCTCTGGTTTTATACTTTTTGACTTCACTACATTAGAAATTTAAAATCTTTTCGTTTTACGTTATGTGAACAAATTGGAAAGTACACATATTTCTATTTTTATCTTAAAATGTGCTAAACTACCTTAGTCTATTAAATATGACATTCTTAATCAAGAATACGAGCCCCATGCTGGGCGCCAAACGAAAAAAGAAAAATACAGCAGAACTGTTTTTGTTTCTACAGAATTATTTTATTGTGATAGATCGTGCAAAACTACTATAAAAGCAAAACTGTCCCACTTCAAAATTTATATTAAAAAATTGTAGGATCATATAGTAAACTATAGTATCTAGTTTATGGGTAGAATGTGGTATTATAGACACAGTAATTATTTTTCCAAAAATGTACTTGAGAATAAACCAGTTGGGTAGATTAGTTTGACTTTAAATCTTCTTATTAAAATCGTGGAATATGTTTTATGCTAAAAAAAGTATGATAATTATTTTAAAACTGAAAATTCCAAAATAGATTTATCAATTATACATACGATCATTTAAAGTTAATTTTTATAAAATAGTCATTGAATTTTGACTTTTTTATTTTGTATAGATTCTGCAGACCAAACAAATTGTGACGCTAATTGTGAAGCTAAAAGATTTCGCGTCCGAAAAATAACAAAAGGCGTACAAATAATGACATTATGGAAGTTATTGGAAAGTGGAGAGTTATTTGCAAAGTAATTTTTTTGCGTGGAATCCGAATCTGGAGTCAGAATTGATTCATCGCATAAGGATTTTTAGGTGTTTAAGATTATGCACCGAATAAATTCAGTTTTTGTTTTCTTTTGAGGTTATGTATAGATACCCCAGTCTCATTCATTCATATTGTTTATGTAGTAGTGCCGCCGTTTTTTTATTTCATAAATGCGTTATAATGTCGTTAAATAGTTTTGTAATTATATAATTTCTTAAATTTTTTCTGTCATTGCGTATTATATATTGTTAACTGTGGCATAATGTTCAAATATATTGTTAAAGTTATTGTTATAAAACTCTGTATACTATTGCCTGAAGACCCAATGTCCATGGCCATAATAAACGAACACACAGAGGACACAACATTGCGATGGGTTTTACCATTATTTGGATAATATTGTATTACTCTTCGCTTTAATTTAAGAGTCGTATAGTTTAATTCGAATTTTTTCATCGTCAAGACATTTTGTAATTACGAGATTTGTTCCATTAATGACCATTTGCATTAAATACTTTGCTGAATTACATTCATTGCGAATTCAAGAAGACGCATTCAAAATGGGGTATACAAAATTTTTCAAAAAACATTCACAATATTGAAACATGATTTTAGTTATTAATATACAAGTGTTATATAGTGGAAAACGTTTTGTGACATTCGATTTGACCTTGCTCTCCAAGTGCATCAAGTTGAATTTTTTTACATATACTCCAATTTGAAGTTGGAGTACCTTGGTGAAGAAAATCTTAATGAAATCTACGACTCTCTTATCAAAGAAAGAGACTGTACTGAATGTTACAAGCAAATAAAAATCCTTAAAAATGTTCTGGCTTCAGTACATAACTTCAAAAGTAGTCAAAAAGGCATTTTTTTAGGTGCATAAACTAAAATATCTCAAAATTCTCGATTATTCAAATGATAGGATGCATTAAATGTAACTCCAAACCAACGTTTTGAATTCGATTGTTTGATAACTTACAATTCATTTTTGTTATTTATTTAAATTGCGGCAGTAAACACGGTTATTGTGGTGTTTTTTTCCACGTCACCAGATTATTTTCAGTATTATAAACTTATCACGATAAAATAATTCTTTAGAAACAAAAACTGTTCTGCTGCATTTTTCTTTTTTACTTTGGCGCCCAACACGGGGCCCGAACCTATGATTAAGAATCTCATATTCAACCGACGCTTTTAAATATTGCAGTGATGAACGAGGTTAATGATGAATGATAGGCAATTTTTTAATGATTACCCTTTTTCGTATTATTTTCGGGTACGTTCTTTTGGAATATGTGTACCTGATATTTAAATATCTCTTCATCCAGGATTACTTGGGCATTTTTCCGTTTGGTTTTGTTCATTGTCTAAAAAGTTCGTTATGTGGTAATATTATTTTGACTATAATAATAGTTTAATATTAAAAAACTCAGTACAAAAACAAAAATTTAAAGAAATATACAAAAAATGAAAAGCATTGATATTAAGAATGCATTAGTGTCAAAGTATTTTTGGTGTTTGGTCCCATTTTAGACTTTCAGTCCACAGAGGTAAATAGATTTACAAATAAGAACCTATTCTTATACTTTCTACAAAAAGAGATATTTATAAATACTAAGGGACTATACTGGGTGCAGACCGAAAAACCGACAAATCAAAAAACAGACAGGTCAAAAAACCAACAGTCAATCGAAAAGCCGATTTTTGACAGTTGGCTTTATGATTGTCGTTTTTTGTCCTGTCGGCTTCGTGATTTGTCGGTTTTTCGACCTACAAAATTATTGGAAATAGAGAATTATTCATAGAGACAAACAAATAGTGGACACAACTGAATACTTTTAAATAAAAACAATTAAAAAACACTGTTATTCACTACGATAAGAATTTCCAAAAAATCTCGAGAAATAAAATTTAAAATACCGATTTTCATGGAACTAGATCTGAATTGTAATTAATTTAGTGATGAGTTATCTCAGGGTCAGCGATTCTTATCTGGAGTGTCCCTAAAATTTTGGTCTTTGGTGACACGAGTATTTTGAAAAGGGGAATCCCGATAAGAAATTACAATAGTGCAAGATCTCGAGCAATCGACCAATGACCTAATCCAGACTGCAACAGAAATATAAACAGTTTGAGAGAGAAAATGTTAGATATGACCAATAGGAGAGAGGGAAAGAGAGAGGGAGAGAAACAATGGAAAGAGAGAGGAGTTTGTAGTATAAAGGTCGACATATCACGTCGAATATGTCTTCGATAAGAGTCGGTTCGACTCGGACAAATTCGTGTCTTTATGCATATGGCGAAAGGATGAAGTACACTGATCGAATGCGGAAAATCGAAACTTTTTTCTTACTTTGACTGTCGATCCTGTCGGATCTATACAAGAGCCGCCACAACGTGCCGACCACGTGCCGATCGTTAACGAAAGGAAGTTCCCACCGTGACCGATTTTAAAAATGGACTGAAAATCTGTTTCGTAAAAACTCCCGGTTCTAAAAACGAAGAATGGGCAATTGTTTCTACTATTCAGAGAGCAACTCAACAGTCGTACCGATCGTCAAGTTGGTTTAACAAGTCTTTTCGACCACTCCACGGAATTTTCAAAAATGCAGTTCGAATCTCGTCGCGCGGAATCGCCACTACGTCGAAAATCCAGGTCCGAAATTTCAATTTTTACACATATACACATCATTTAAAAGTTACCGATCACTTTTGCCGATTTTTTAATAAAAAATGTCTAGTCTTTTTTTTTTAGTTTCGTTTTAAAACGTTTTATATCCTGTGAAGTGAGATAAGCTATTGCGAGCAATTATGAAAAGTGTGACAAGTAAAGTTTAAGTCATGAACCTTGAGCTTTATCATTTTCAATTGTTACGAGTTCAACTTTCCGTGCTCTAAATTGTTCGATTGAGCGCTTCCAAAAATAACTTTTTTGTCTTATAGACATTCAGTAATTAAAATTTCTATACCAATCTTAAGGATTGCTAAAATATTTGCAACTCCAGTATCTCTCCTTTTACGTTTCCAATGACACCGACCATAATCGACAGTTCTAAAAACAGCACGCATCTCTTTCGATTTTCTTGCGATTTTTCAACTCGAATTGATTTGATTACACCTCGTAAAGATAAACGATATGAGTAAATTTTACACGAGTCGATTTCGCGTAATCTATGAAAATTACTTTTATGTTAAAACATTGTCAGGAACGTAATTCAGCGTTACTCCGTAGTTTCTTGAAGCGTACTTACGTAACGCATAGAAATTATCAAGAATGTTGCACTGTTCAGTTCTACGTTCACGGAGAGACCGGCAGGTTTGCATTTAATGCACAAGGATTACTAAAAAAAAACTACCAGAATTTAGAACGCGTCTTTATCATTAATGCACTATGCTCTAACCTCCTTGGATTGAAAATTGAACCACTCTTTTACGAAGAGTGAAATTTTTACTCTGTTGAGAGTGATATTCCACTCTTTTAACAGTGATTTTTTTCTTTCACTCTTGATAGAGTGAAATATCACTCTTGATGGAGTTACATGTCACTCTTCATAAAGTGAAATATTCACTCTAGAATTTAGAATGCGGCTTTATCCCAAATATCCCTTTTTCTTAACTAGGACGTATAAATTTTTATAGACTATAGATTTATCTATATGTTGGTCAACACCACTCTCTAAATTCCTTGGAGTGAAAATTGAACCATTCTTTTACGAAGCGCGAAATTTTCACTCTATTGAGAGTGATAATCCACTCTTTTAAGTGCTTTTTTTCTGTCACTGTTGATGGGGTGAAATGTCATTCTTGATGGAGTTAAATGTCACTCTTCATACAGTGAAATGTTCACGCTTAATAAAAAAGTGGTTCAGTTTTCACTCCAAGACATTTAAAGAGCACATTTTTTAAATATAAATGTTGCGTAAATATATATTAACTGAACATACTAATTGTAAGTTAATAACACACTCTCTAAATTTCTTGGAGTGAGAATTCGCTCTTTAATTAGTGAAAACCGAGCAACTCTCGTGAAAGAGTGAATTTCTACTCTTAAAGAGTTCAATATTCAACTCTGTATGAGTGGAAATTGACTCTGTTCTGAAGAGTTGTCAACTCCACGACTCGGAGGAAAGAGTGAATTTTCACACTTGTTAGATTGATATTTCACTCTCAAAAAGTTGAGTATTTACTCTTACACGACAGTTGCTCAGGTTTCACTAACAAAAGAGTGAATTCTCACTCCAAGTAATGTAGAGAGTAAATTTAAATTTTGTAATTGCTCCCATGAGGTAAATAGTTACGAGGTAGCTTTTTAATAAAGTTCTCAACGTTTGAATTAGGAACTATGATAATAATGAAAATTATTAAGTAGAACAGAAGCTAAATTATTTGCTGCTAAATAATTAGTGGCTAATAAGTAAATAATTTAAGCACATGACTAGTTACAACAGTCATAATATTCGAATTAGTACACTATTAATAATATAAATCCGTAACTAAAGTGACTAATTCAGTAATTCTACTCCTTTGATTAAGGATTATTAGTAGTTATTACCGTTTTTCCGAAACCATTCAATTCTGCCCTTTTCTAAAATTGTATGCATAAAACAAATTTTTAATTGGAATTTTAGTAATACTACGAATAGAACTATTATTTAGTTCAGTATAGTTACTATATAATATGTAAACATTTTTTATAGTTAACAATACCGTTATATATGAGTTAGTACAGATAACTGGAAACTAATTAAAAATAGTAGTTAATCGTTTTTAATTTACTAAAGATGTTAAATAAGCTTTTGCTGGTTCTCTTAAGAAAAGTATATTAATATATAGTTAGTCCTTTGTTCCTATTAATTGTAATACGCCATATTTAAATAAATAATTGTTATTACTAGTACAAGAACTCGTATATTATTTGCAACAAAATAGTGTCGTCTAATCATTTAAGTCTGTTTACGTCAATATATACACTATACTTCAGTAGGAGCTCAACAACTAACTATAGTAATTCAAATTAGTTCGGATTAATTTTACTAAATTAGTTACAATTGATTACATTTGATTAGGAAAAGTTTGTTAAATAATATATTCTTTTATTTGTTACAAAATAGTGACTAGTGAATAGTTTATGCACATTGCTAGTATAACCGGTATATTTGAATTTTTATAGAAACTCTTTTATAAATTAAAATTATTGTGTTTAAAACCTTAAAAATTTGATTAGTTCAGTTAAGAAAAGTATGATAGTAATTAGAACTTTTTTCTAAGAACTAACAGTAGTAATTAGTAACTAGAATGACTCGTTTTTATTCACGTTTAGCTTACTAAAGGAATTAACTGCACAACTTTACTCATATGAGTATGTAAAATGTTTTGATTACTCTCTAGATTTGAATTAGTAAAAAACCACTAATATAGGAGTGAACAGTCGGCCACTAATTGAATTAGTAATCGTTTTCACACACATGAAGAGGGAAAAACTGCTAATTCATTAGTTGTAACTGTAACTATTTTATTTCAGTAAACAATTAGTACAAAATAAAATGATTAATTTTAAATTTAATAAAACTAGACTAATGAATTTAGCCATTTTTTACTAATTTAGAGTTTGAGATTGTGATTTTCTTACCCAATTTTCAAAACCCTTTTTAAATATAAATAAATATAAAACAATTGTGAAGCGTGGTTTTATAGTAATAAAACAGCCATTTAGTGCTACTTTTTTATTCCCCATAAACTTAAATTAGTAGAAAACTATTAATTCGTTAAATTCGGCAAAAACTAATATTTGATTAGCCTATGTTTACTATTAAATTAATGAAATCAACAGAGGTGTTTTATTGTTTGTAAGCGAAAAATGGGCTAATTCATTGTAACCCAATTTTAATTTCATTTCAATAAAAATAAATTCCATAAAATCTCACTTCCCAAATTTGAATCAATCAAATGTTTACTAATTAGTAGGTCAGCATTTCACTAACAGTTCTTAAATATCATTATGCTATGTATATAATAGTAAAATGTTTGGATGAGTCTTACTTACTAATTGCAATTCCTAAACGTAAATCCTTTGCCAGTCATTTAGTAATTTGTTTAAAATGCACTACGCGTTTAACGTTAAGTTTGCACACTCTTTAATTTATTTTTCCTTCATTTATTATTAACTTTCAAGAATATTTTTGAATTAAAAATAAAAGGCTTGTTTAAAAAATACAAAATAGACCTCTGTAAATTAGTTCAAAGTACCAATAAGAAAATGAAGAGTGAATCGCCAAATGAATTAGTAATCGTTTTTCCTAATAAAAAAATGAAACCCACTAATTTATTACTAATTCTACAAACTACCAAACTAATTCTACAACTAAACTAAAAAAGTCAATATCTACATGTAGCTTAGTAAAATTTGATTAATGAACTATTTGTCAGTAAAAAACTTACTAATTGATGGTAACCCATTTTTCGCTGTAGATAAGTAAGTTTTTATTAATTCCAGTTTAGAGAGAAGGTTTCAGAGTCTACAACAGAATTAAGCATTGAAAATAAATACAAAATCTAGATTGATTAGTAACTGACTAATAAGTTAATAACTAAAAAATACTGTTTTCGATATATTATTTATGTTAGTTTCTTCCTAACCTTAGTATTGTTTAGTAAAGTTCTACTAATTCAATTAATAACCGATTATTAAATTACTAATTGAAATAGTCACTACTCTTTCAATTTATAGTTTTCTTCTATTGTTAGTGACCGAGTTTTGTCTAATTCAGTTTGTAGAATTTGTCTAACACTTAGTAGAATTTTACTAATTCATTTTAAGAGATCACGAAAAGTATGATTTTGAATCGCAATTTCATTAGTAGCACTGGTTCTATTATTATTATAAAATAGTTGTTGACGAATAAGTAAATTTTTACTACATTAATTGTTATTTGTTACAATAACAATATTAATTGTTATTAAGTAAGCAATATGTTTTATTATATTTTGTATATATTGAAATATTCCTTTCTAAATTTATGAATTACTCTACTTTTCAATGGATGAATAATGAATAATTTTTTGAAAAATTGTTTGTTGTATTTCACCATTAAAATGGTAAATTTTAAATTAAATTGATGAAAATTTGTCTAGAATATTAAGATTGCATATAAGTTCAGATATAACCAAATATTCGCCTTCATTCGGCAATAAAATGGTTGGAATTAGTTCAATATTGAATCGCTGTTCAACAGATCAAAAAGTAATCAGATTTTCGTCCAATATGAGCAAATTTCAAACCTCGTTTGATATTACACTTTGTTTCAAAAAATGGATCTAATTAAATCACTTTTAGATTTGATTTTTTATCAAATTTCGATCAACTTTTCTTTTCCTCGGGATGGTATATTACTTTACTAATCTTAATTTCATTCACTTTAAAAAGTATATACTATATTCAAATAACAATATTACTATTGCACGGAAAAATGAATAAATAGTTGTGGCAACAGTTGTGTAAAATACTTCAACGACGGTATACTCATAGTTGTCAGAACTATTTTTATGGTTGTGTCAACTATTTAGATGGTTGGCTTACATATGCCTACATATTATTACATATTATTCTATGATTATATCATTTATAATAGTCACAACTATTTATATGGTTATCTCAAACATTTATATGGATAGTTTACCCATTTTTCTATTGTTGTGACTATTTTTTTCCGTGATTATTATATTATAGTGAGATTACTCTTACTATAAAATAATTTATAGCTTTTAAGTCAATAATAATAACGACTTACCAACAGCGAAAAGTAGGTTACCATCTATTAGTACGTTTTTTATTAACAGAAAAGTCAGTAAATACTAATTCATTAGTAAAATTCTAATAATCTACATGTAGGATTACACGGGAAAAAATCATAAGTAGAATTTGCCAAACTTAGTTATGTTAAATTCACCGAGTCTCATTTAAAAGCAAAATTTATTGAAAAATATAGATAAATAGTACTTTAACCTTTGAGTAAGTTAAGTTTTTAAATTACGTTTAATCACAGATTAACGAAAAACTAGGCGAGATATGCTATAACCGCACTCGCAAAAAAATTTACGCCAGTTATATTAAATATAAAAATTATCTGAATTTGTTTAATTGGAAAAGATTTTACACATCATTAGCATAAATCAAGCATTAAAAAGATAAATTCTAGATAAACTACAGAAAATTAGGATTGTTCTTTTAATTATTTGTATTAACAATGGTTACTCAACTTTTTCGGTAAATTTTACTTAAGATCTGGGCAGAATCTACTAATTATTTTTTTCTGTGTAGTAATAAATTAGTAGCGTTTAACTTCTTATTAGCAAAAATTATTATTAATTCATCAACTATTACATATTAAATTTAATAGAAATTCTTTGAATAACTAAAATTAATTATTTCATGTTTAGTTATTGTTTCTATATTTTGATTAATTAAATAATAATATTTATATATAATTATCTGTATTAAAATGTTTATATTTAGAATTTGTTACAGTTAACTATTCTAACCGTACTACGATCGAATAGTTAGTAGCTATTAAGTCAATAATTATATTTATTTATAAGTATATAAACATACTAATTTGTTTTATTAATTAAATTATTACATGTATTCCGTAAACAAAAAAGCATTAATAAACAATTAATATCGATGTTCCTGTTTTAAGATTACTTACTTTTCAATTGCAGGAACACAGATACTAACTTTATTATGGTACTAAAATATACTAAACACAGCTTAAAACTACCATTTGATAAAGAATTTCAAATGTTCTTATTTTATTCGTATCCCAATAATACACGGAAGAAAATATAAAATCTGTGAATAATTCATGTAAATCAGTTTATTAATAATTGGGAAAAACCGCATAATATCTTAAGTTTCTAAAGTCATCTTCGAATTCGTCCGAATTTCAAAACAAATAATACGTAAAACAGTTACTAATAAAAATCAGAAGTAAAGAAACGCACAACTAAAAACTCATGATAATTTACTAATAAAGTTTCGTACAAAAATTTAGTACAAGTTTTTATGAGATGTTACCAGTTAATAAAATATTTTACATGTATGTTATTTTGTCGTTTTGAATATTTTCTTCTTTTTATTTGATCGGTATTTTTGTTCCTAGTTAGTATTTCGAGAAGAATTCAGGTTAATTGGAGATAACATGTGAGCGTACAATACGCGATGATGATTAGAACGTTTACTAACGATTCATTTGTAATCTAACAAAACACAATAAATTGTCACGCATACGGTAAATCCGCTACTATTAAAAATGCAACTGCAATGACGATTCATTGTTTCCTTCATTCCTTTTCTTGTTATTTCAACAATTTTCTTGTCAAGCAAAAGATGAAATTACAGTAGCTAATATGGCACAATTCACTGACGTAATTAAATCTCAATTATTTTGATGTCTCTAGTTGTTACAAATATATTAATTTCAACTTTTTAGTAAATCCTATTCAATGTAAAAAATATTACAGTCCCGGTATGTTTGCGTCTCGCTATATTTATATCCCAGCATATTTGCCCAGTTCCGTCTCATTGTATTTGTCTGTCACCGCTCTCTTTTTCCCCACCTTGCGCGCTGGAGTCTCGTGATGGGCCTGCTGTGACGTCACAAAAATAACGCGACTGTCCGGTGTGGGAGCAACGACGATCCCCTTCTTTTGGTAAATTTAACGAGACAGAAGGGAAAGGCGAGCAACCTAGCAGATAAATATACCGGGACTCTAGGATCCCGGAGTAATCCCCCCCCCCCCAAATTTCCTCCCTGGAAAATTCCCCCCGGCAGTTTTGCCCTCCGGAATAAACCTCTCCGGAAATTTCCTTTCTAGAAAATAACTCCTTCGGAAACTTACACCCTAGAAAACAGCCCCTCCGGAAAAAAAAGAAAACCACGATTTATCATTCCCCCAGAAATTTCCATTCATATATATTGCTCAGTTTCAGTGTTCACGCGCTAGTTAATAGTTGACTCAAGCAAAGGAAGTATCAAAATGCCTCTCGACATTGTCAAATCGAATCGACATAAACCGATATTAATACTAAATGGATATATGTTTAATAAACATCAAGAAACGACCACCAAAGTGATCTGGCGATGCATTAAGTACCGAAATAAATTCTGTCGTGCTATATGTCACACCACTGCGGCAAAACAAACAGGCTCTATAATTAAAAAGGGTACACCTAACCTGACCTAACCTAATCTAACCTAACCTAACCTAACCTGACCTAACCATTTTTCCGGAGGGACTATTTTCTGGGGGGTTATTTTCTAAAAGGGAATTTTCCGAGGAGTGTTATTCCGGAGGGGGAAATTTTCAGGGGACCAAAATGTCGGTCACCGGACTCTATACTGTATTTGTATAATCGTCATCTTGTGCTCATTTTACATGTAAAAATTCACGTAATATTCAAAATCCGCTTTAGTTTTGTGCTTTATCAACTTTTTTTAAATATATAGAATGAATAAATAAAGAAACAAAAAAATTAATGAAAGTTGAAATAAAATTTATTTGTTATCTTTGAAATATTAATTATTATGCTAAATAACTTGAAATTAGATAATGATAATTGGCATGTAATCGATCATCTTTAATTTAATCAATAATTTTTATTTGGCTAGATAATGTATCGTGCATGAAAAAATCTTCCACCAAAACGAATGATGAATAAATAAAATATAAAAAATAGATAAACAAAATAAGAGGTTAGTTGATTAATTATTTTAATCATTATTTCAAGATTTGTCGTTGTCAACTTGACCACTTAAACAAGAACCAGTAGATTATGTCTTTTTAAGTGTTTATTCTTTATAATGTAGTATTTACGTATTTTTTTATTTATAAATATGATTTCTTATAGTTGTAATAAGATTGTAAACTATTGTAAATGTACAAAATTATTCGTCAAATCAAATTACTATTTTTATTATCACACAGAAAAAAATGTACTTGTTTTAACAAAAGAAATTTACTTGAAATAATATCAAATAATCATATATTTGATTCAAATACACTTTCGTTGATTTAGAGAAGATTTATTTCCTTCAAATAAATAATTTTCTTGAAATATACATTAAGAAAATATTATCTTGAATCAAGATAATATTTTCTTGGAACAAAGAAATACTTTGCTTAAAGGTAGTAAATCATATTTCTTCAAACAAGTAAATCATTTTAAACAAATATTTTACTCTGCCAAAGAAATTTACTCATATGAAAAGAAATTGACTTGATTAATTTAAGTAAATAATTTACTTAAAGTAGTCGCAACAAAATATTTGTTTAAAATAAAATCATGATTTACTTCACGACGTCGTGTTGTCGTTGAAATGATTAAATATTTACTACGTTCCAGTAAATATTTTCTTGATGCAAGAGACGTTTTTCTTCCTTTACATAACTTTTTTCTTCTTCGAGTATATATTTATTTGAAACCGATAAACATTTATTTCATAATATCAATTTATTCAAATCGACAACGTGAATTGAATCAAATATTTATTTGATTATAAGAATTATTTCATTGATTCAAAAAATGTAGTTCTTGTTCATGGAAATAGCTTATTTCCAATTTGGCGGTTCAATAATTGGCTTCGGTATCTTCTAGCCCGTTTCTCGTCACTAGCAACAGGTGGCGAATAAATTATTCTGTATATTCGCTACCGGTAAATTTCTATTATACATAGAAATTTTAACCTAGGACAAACAAAATTTGAATTTCATATACAAATATGTTAAAATTTTACATCTGCGACCAGAATTAATAATGTAGCAGTTAAACACGCATGCGCAACGTTATAATGGAACCCTTTATACGATGAATGATATTGAACATAACTTTTCTTTTTTCGACGATGATGATGCGTAAAATGCGACAATTGCTGATTTGTGTATATAACAAGGGAAATTTACATGTATCAATATCCTAATAGAGGAATTCGAAAATATTTTGCGAATTGAATAATGCAATATGTATGCATCACGTATCCGTATCGAGTACTCCAAACAATCTCCTTATGACACAGATTTGAAATGCTATTACTCTTTAAGTAACTTGAAGGCTGAGTTTCGTTATGCACAACTTTTTTAAAAGACATTTTTTACAAATTTATCATCTTCAAAACTACATCTACTGTAAATTTTCCATATATGTCTAAAATGATAATATAAGAGAAATTATTGCAGAAATTGGTCTCATCCATATTTTTATACAGTGTCTTAAAAAATTAAGTGTGTATGCAAATCCCAAAAACTTTTAAATTTCTAGTTACTCCGCAATAATAGGGCTACGATAAGTCGAAATTTTTATTTTCTGTATGTTTAATGATGATAATTATACTCCATTAGTGTATTTCAATTTCTATAACTCGCAAATGTACGATTTTATTAAGAATTCAAGTTGTGATTCACCATAAAAATTAGTTTCTTAGCGTTGTAAAAAAAAAGATGGAAGCGAAACAATTAAAAAAATTTGTTGTAGTCACCTTTTCCTTGTTTCTTATCGACTAAAAAATGTTTTAAGTATGTGCTTCCATAAGACAAAAAGTACACGGTACGAGAAGAAGTGACTCATTTTTTAAGAAATCGAAAACTTCACAAACTTAATTTTTTTCAGAAAAAAGTTTTCTGTAAATCATATTTGAATAAGTAGTATATATTCTACTCCGACATACCAATCTAATACTATTTTTTTCAGGACCGTGCCTTGTAAGTACTCTTACTTATAAGCTTTTGAAATCAGAATAGTCGCTGGGCCCCTCGTATTAAAAATTGCCATTTTTTGCTGGTACACAAAAAATACCATTCTGAATGATCTGTAACCCTAACCTGATTTATGTATACTCTATTTCTTAATGTTGCAACCGGTGCTTAAATTGGACATTTATTTCTTTGACTCTTTAAACGCAATTTTTATTATCAATATAAAACAGCGAAAAGTTGTCCACATGTGTCTATTTATACACATACAACTTATTCTTCGTTTGCAAATAGATCGAATAAGTTGTTCGCCTGCTGAAAAAGTGTAAACAAATATCAGAACGGATAGTACGAATGGATGGCCGCAATTTTGAAAAAACCGTAAAAAAATGCGTTTTTTGTCAATTTTCTACATTTACCTAAAAAATAATGAGTTTGACGAAAAAATGTTTCAAATAAAAAATGAAAAGTGGAGAACTCTCTACAAAAAAGGTCTAATGATGTTAATCTATCAGAATAATTTTATTAAACAATTTTTAAATTCAGGTCAAATATGCAGTTTAACAAAAACAAATTGAGATCATATTTTCTGTTACTATTCAAGGCTAACTAAACCAGACAAAATTGTTTTCGATACTGTGCTTTTAAAGAAAAATGTTATTTTGTTTAATATGAAATTTTGAAAGTTTTGGAGATTTTCTTACATTAATTATTTCTTCGAGCTCAAGATGGCGCTCTTATTCAAAATAATTATGTGCACATTCTAATTGAATGGCCATCTGGAATTTAGAAATTTGTTAAGAACAAAAGACATCCGGCAATTCCATGATGTTCCTGACACTCCCTAATATTAGCGTTTTGGCACTTAATCAAGTTTACTTCATATTAGGATTTGTGCGCCTAGTGTATTTCGAGGAAACTTGTATCTCAAAACATCGTTTCTCGCATTTATTGTACAAATTCCTATAATAACATGAATAGTTATGTCTCCATGTACACTATTAAGGAAAAAATCCTCATGTTCAATAATTTTTTGGAATATAAGTAAACTCCAGTATACTTTTTTACAGGGATTTTCTAATTATTTTTTATAATATACACATTACAAAACTTGGTTGATGTCTTTTTACTCGATGAACGGAATTTTATTACATAAATAAAAATGTTGCCAATGTAAAACCTGTTTCTCAAAATGCAATCTAAAATAGTTAAACCTATAATACAACATGTAGTAAATAATTGGCACATTAAGAAAAAATGTTAGGCAAGATTAATCGGATTTAATAGTTAAATAATAAACTCTCCACTGCGCATTGGGGAAATATCTCGAAATACACAATAAAAGCGTTATTTTTCGAATCACGTGTTCGAGGTGTTGTACGCGGTTTTTTGTCCTTGTTGTTTTTGTAAAATGCGTAAATGTTGCGATATATATATGTAACAAATTAATAGACATGCATACACATATAATAATTCAATGTTAACATTGATATTAAAAAGTATATTGCTTTGGAAGATAACAGAAAAGTATTACCATCTCGTTGTATTGTTCACATCAATTCACCTGATTAAGAAGAATTTCTAAAATTTGATATTTGCAATGTTTCCAGTTAGTTTTTCCAAGATATTAGACTCACAATATTTCGTAAAATAGTACAAATTTTGTATAGAAAATTATTTATTACATTCTTGTCGTCTTTTAGTAAATTCTGTTCTCACATGCGTCAGTGTAACGTACGAGATTTCTCATATAATATGAAGATATTACTATTTGATGAATTTAACGATAAAATGTGAAATTTTCAGAAAATGCTTGAAAACCCCCTTTCTTCTCACTAAATAATTCAAATTTCCAAGTGAGGAGACTTTCGTGAAATGTTAAACAAATTTGTTTACAATATTATAATTTACCTTGTAATTTGTAAATAGATTGATTTATTTTATATTCGAAATGTTTAATTAAAATAAATTATAAAATTAGTAATGTGATATTTCATCGATAGAATGTTTATTCTGCGAATGTGATTACGACCCTCGCCTTCGGCTCGGGCCGCAACCCTTCACATTCGTAGAATGAACTTTTACGCACTAATTTCATAATATACTATTATGTAGCACAATAAGCGAAATAACATAACGAGTTTAATACATGATTAATGTTTTAAATTTCAAACTTAATAGACCTCGATTGTCTCGTTCTCAAGATCATCGCTTGTAGTATCCCTAATTCCGAATTTTACATAATTATAAAAGCTTAAAGAGTAAAAAACAAATGTTGTTATTGAGGTTTGGATATTTAGATACATATCTTATTCTTTAAATTTGTGTGGGACAAGTCAACATTTCTATAGTAGTAATAAATGTCATCAATCCCAAAAGATTATTAAACATCGTCCAATTCGAAGAAATGGGTATTAACCCATTAACTCCCAGAAACAGAGATTTTGTAACGTCTTTTCGAGCCTTATTCTTTTAATAATGCGAAAGGAATAATCAAACGGAAATGATGCTTCTTTATGTTTTTGACTATGCTCTTTCAGAATCTGGCATTACATTTTCATTTTTTTTACAAGAAAAATAAATATGACGGATTTTAGATGAAAAAATACGGAAAAATGAAAACTGTTTTTTTTTTTATGAATTTTTTTCAGATTGAAGCAGAGATATAATCCCGTCGTTTTTTCACTAATCGGTGAATAAAATAGTTGTAATTTATCGGAATATTTTTGAAAATGGTTAGAAATATTATTTTTATTATCAAAATGGCGATTAACGTCTTCCTGGAGAGTGAAATAATTTATGAATTGGTAATATGATAAATAGGCTGATGGATTTATATGAAACTTCGTTTCCTAAGGTTTTCGAGGGCGCCGAATACAAATGTGATGTCAGATTTTCAAAAATTCAAAATGTCGGATCCAATATGGCTGACATATTTTTGAAAAGACTTTGAATTTGCATGAAATTTGTTAATCGGGGGTTTTTGGGGTCGCCGAATATAAATCTGAGGTCAGATTTTCAAAATTCAAAATGGCCGATCCAATATGGCTGACATATTTTTGAAAGGCATTGAATTTGCTCCGAAGTAACAAATTTCATGCAAATTCAATGTCTTTTCAAAAATATGTCAGCCATATTGGATCCGCCATTTTTAATTTTTGAAATTTGTTCCGAGTAACAAATTTCATGCAAATTCAAAGTCTTTTCAAAAATATGTCAGCCATATTGGATCCGCCATTTTGAATTTTTGAAAATCTGACATCACATTTGTATTCGGCGCCCTCGAAAACCTTAGGAAACGAAGTTTCATATAAATCCATCAGCCTATTTGTCATACTACCAATTGAGAAATTTGGTCACTCTCCAGGAAGACGTTAATCGCCATTTTAATAATGAAAATAATATTTCTAACCATTTTCAAAAATATTCCGAAAAACTACTACTATTTTATTCACCGATTAGTGAAAAAACGACGGGATTATATCTCTGCTTCAATCTGAAAAAAATTCATAAAAAAAAAACAGTTTTCATATTTCCGTATTTTTTCATCTAAAAGTCGCCATATTTATTTTTCTTGTAAAAAAAATGAAAATGTAATGCCAGATTCTGAAAGAGCATAGTCAAAAACATAAAAAAGCATCATTTCCGTTTGATTATTCCTTTCGCATTGTTAAAAGAATAAGGCTCGAAAAGACGTTACAAAATCTCTGTTTCTGGGAGTTAATGGGTTAAGAGAAGACTTCTAAAACTGAAAAAAAGTCCAAATAAGGAAAGATGCAGACGCAAAAACGCGTTAAAAGTGGACATGTTACATAACTTAAAATACAAAATGTAAAATCACTGACATTTTTAAACAAACTTAGTTGGTAGAGCATTCGACCGGCAATCGAAAGGTCCCGTGTTCATGTCCCCCGCCTCGAATTTCAAAGTAGTTCCTCATAACAAAAAGTTTTTAATAAAGAAAAAATTATCCAAAAACATAAGTAACAATGTCCATTTTTAAACAAAAATTTGTCAAACAAAAAAATTACAGGAAACTGCGAAGACGAGTCTCTGACAAATTTATATACTCTCTAAATTCATTGGGGTGAAACTTCACTCTTAAATAGTGAGACTTCACTTCAAGTAAAAGTGAAAGGTGTGCTACTCTGTATATAGTGAGTATTTCATTTTAGTTGACGTGAAATTTGAATAAAATTTTGAAATCCTAAATGCATAAATTATAATCTAATTATTATTATAAGTTTGTAGACAAACATAAGACGTTATTATTTTTAATAAAAATAATCAATTCCTATATTTGTTCATTCCAAACTCCAGTTTTGGAGTGGAAATTTCACTCCAAGAAATCTAGAGTATGTTTGAAAATAAATTTAAAAATTGCCATCTTTGTTCAGCTTAAGGCATCAATATTAATTAGTATTACTTGATAAGTACGATTCACGTTAATCACCATTATATAGATTTAAACCATCAATATTGTCATAAAAATAGTATTATTTCAAAATAAAATTTGTTGATACTAAAAATAATTACTTCCCCAATATTCAATATTTCGCGTCATATTTTGTGGTAATATTTTTTACGGCAACATTCAGACCGGTTACCGGTATCTCTGGAATCTACAGATTATTTTTATTCTTACAAAATGGATTATTTTATTATCAGAAAAAATCAATCGACTAATCGTGATTGTGTCAGCAAATATTAAGCGGGGAACAACCTTCAACTTGTTATGTTTTCAATGGAGTCGGAAGTAAAATTAATTGCGAATTATTCACGCTATCAGTTAAGGGAGACTCTCGAAATAAAATTAAAAAGATAACAAGCATAACGATATAACGTTTAGTAAATTATATCTCATACAATCATTCTTGCTAAACTACAACATAAATTCTTCTAAAATCGCATATGGCGTAATCAACTATGAAAAATTACTATTAAATCGTGGAGACATGGAAATCTTGCTGCATCATGAAAGAATCATTAAAGCAATCATACGAAAAGTAATAAAACCGTGATAAGTGTGTGTAATAAAAATAATAATAATCACGAACTATATATCATGAAATGATTATTTTCTGATTTTGTAAAACAATTTCTTCTGTATAGTTATAGGTATGTTATAGATTGATTTCAATAAAAAAAAAATGTTTCAAATTTTATGATCCTGAAGTCGAGAAATTAAAATAAAATCACGATTACACAACTTTGTAAAATCTTTCACTAAGCCTTTCTTTTTAACAATCATCATAATAAACAAAAGTTTGATGATATTGATAACCACCTTTTTAGATTGTTTAAGCAATACTAGGTAGAGGGAAGCAATTATATATCTGTGTTAATTTTTGCAATGTGACAATTTCTGTAACTGAAAGAAATAATCACTCAATCTTTGAACCGCGATAAATAAACTAGACAATTTTAAAAAGTACAAAATTACTTATCTAATTTTTGTTCATTTTACAATTAATTATACTAATAATTTTGTTATGTTTTGTTCAATATGTTTAAAAAATTTACTTGCAATTTTTAGCAAAACAAAAAATCAAAATACGGATCGTAAGTACTCTCTGCTTTTCTTGGAATTAAATTTTCACTCCATACATGGAGTGAGCAAGATGCTCGCTCTAAAAAGCGTGAAAGACTATTCTATCAGAGTGAGATCAGTCATTCCAAATGAAAGATAAGTTTATAAACTTGTATTATTAGATTCTACTTTATGCATTTAGGATTTCAAAAGTTTATTCAAATTTCACTCCAATTGAAGTAAAGAAATAACTCTATACAGAGTGACCGACCTTCAGTTTTACTTGGAGTGAAATTAAATTTTCTTTAAAAGTGAAACATCACTCCGAGGAATGTGAATGAAACTTAATAACATTAAAAAACCATTTCTTACTGTCGTGAATAACATCTCATAAACAGGATCAAAAACTTCGGATGGATAACTACATTTACCCTAAAAGTAGTTTTTATACTGAAATTAAAAGGACAATTAACCAAAGTAACAAACAATTGTAATTACAGTAAAGTCCCGGTATATTTGCTACCTCGAATCTTCGCCTTCTCCCGTCTCCTTATATTTGCCAAAAGGAGCGGAGATTCTCCCACGCTCCTCAGTCGTGTTATCTTGGTGACATCACAGCAGGCCCTTCTTGAGACCGCAAGGTGAGGGAAATAGAGAACGGTAACAGACCAATATAATAGGACGGAACCAGACAAATATGGTGGGACTTAAATATAGCGAGATGCAATTATACCAGGACTTTACTGTATTTGCTTAGTTAGGCGAAGAAAATTATGGATAATATGTTTTTTTCCCAGTTAGATATACTTGAATGGTTAACGACGAAAATTGTTGTTTGTTACGAAAGATAACAATAAAAAATACAATAATAAATACAATTAAAATATGGCTTATTCATATACTTATCTAAGTTGTGAAAATATATCATAAGTAAGTATAAATAACGAAAAACCCATCTCTTTATCCATCTAGAAATTTTATAGTTTCCATCAATTTATTTATTTTTTATAGTAAATTCTCAAATATAGAGATGGAAGAGATGAAAAAAATGATGAGGGAATTGCTGGACAAGCAGAAGGAAGAAATAATAGCAAAAATGGAAAAGGATAAAGAGGAACTGAAACAAGAATGGAAAAATTTTCAGAAAGATTTCGAAAAACGAGAGAATGAAAGGGATGAAGAAATAAGAAAATTAAAGGAAGAATTACAGGAGATGAAGAAGAAAGAAGAAAATAGGGAGAGAAGACAGAAAAGAAAAAATATTATATTAAAAGGAGCCGAATGTAGAGAGCAGGAAGAAAAAGCAGTGGTGAATGAAATACTGGAAGGCCTAAATGTGAAAAAAGAGTGTATGAAAGATGCTCCATACTTTGGAAAATGGAACGAAAAGATGATTCTAGTGGAGCTAGATAGTATGGAGGCGAAAAAGGAAGTGATGATGATGAGAAGAAAATTAAAAGGAACAAATGTGTATGTAGATGACGATATGACAGTAAATGAGAGGAAAATGCACAAGAAGATTAGAGAATGGGCGAAAAGTGAACGAAGCAAAGGAAAAACTGTAATTGTAAAATATGGCAGAGGCATATTAAACGGAAAAGAATATGTATGGAGTGAATGGACTGAAAAGATGATGGCCGGGGGTATGGATGGATGAAAAAGTAGAGAACGCGAGGAGAGAGAAAAAGAGAGAGAGAGATTCCCAGTCCACGAAAAACTAGACAAAATTAGATAAAAGATAATTTGTTTTATAAATTACTTGCAATTAATATTTCCTATTTTGATTGTTCCCTTACTTTTTTTAATAAATAAAACCAGTGAGGTAAACTATCATAAAATTTGTTAGTTTCTGAAGTAAAGAAGATTTATTACAGTAGAGTCCCGGTATAATTGCATCTCGAATATAAGGAGATGGAGGGGACCGGCGAGACCCTACTGTACCATGATTTTGTAAAAAAAATAGCTAAAGAATTTTTTCTTGGGTAAATCTAATCATTACTTCGCTGCTTCTACCGCATTTATACATTTTATTAATGATAAAAAATATCAATTTGATTATTCATCCGAAGAATTGGATCATGTTATTTGGCAGTTGTCAAAAATGTTACCTGCACTTCAACAAATAAATTTCAGAATCTATTTGTCAAATCTAATACGTCGGCATTTCTTATATATAAATTGTTTTTACGTAAGGTTAATTATTAAAATTACATACATTACGACGGTTGATACCAAGAACCACACAAATCGATTTACAAGGAATAACCATGCAAGACCTTTTTACGACACAAACCACATATTTCAACAGACGAAAACACATCTTTTAAAAGTTATTATAAGGAAAATCTTGCATGGAAGAACCACATATTTCAAAATCTTGCGATGAAAGACCGACAATTTTAAAATACCCCTATTGTAGATCGCAATTTTGTAAATATTTTAATTTACTTTCCTTTTTATACTAAATGAAGGTCTGTAGGTATAAACTATTATTCAAACATTTGATCAAAATTTAGAATTCTAAATCCAAATTGCGTTAAATGTACATAAACAAATAACGTAAATGCAATGTACGTAAATTAAAAAAATTAATATTTATTGAAATGGACATTAGCCCTGTAAATATTTCCTTGACTTGACGATATATTTTCTTATGTAAAAAACGCATATTTGTGGCTTTGAAAACATAAATTAAGATCTAGTTGACTATATATTATGGAAATAAATATGCAATAAAAAAAAGAGACCGAGGGAACAATTACAGATTGTTCATTTTATTTTTTAATTTTAGTTACTTCTAATTCTAATTGTCATAAACACAGTGGAGATGTACCATCATATATATTTGAAGCTGGTGTTCTGTGAACTAACGTAAGATGGCAGTAAGTTACCCTAAAAATTCAAAAGGTTGATATGTCAGCAATCTTCATTACCGATGATACCCCAGACTTTCACGAAATCATTGAAAGAATTAATTTTCGCATTAAACTGTTCAAAATAGATAACACATAACCAATAAATTAAGTTTTAACGTTGTACTAAATTGTAATGTTAAAATTAAATGTGAATTTAAAACATAAGAGTTAAAAATGTATAGTATTTATTGTTATTGATTTTTATATGAGTATTCAATTGATAAAATTACAATATTAAAGAATCTTTTATTTGTGAACAATACAATTTTACTTATACATCTATAATATTCCTATTTTGGTCTATAGACAATTTTTCTTTCTTGACAATTAAGAAACTAATTACTTTGATAAATAATTCACATATGAGAAATTTACACGCAGCTAACCATGACAGTTTGTAAGATTAATTATTGACGACCAAATAGACGAAAATTTTATACATTCAATGAAGTTGTATTTGAAGAAATTAAATATTCCAATGAATAATAAAAAACTATTTAAACACTCTGGGAGTAGAACTCGATTTTGCAGTAAAAATTCGTACGCACATCCCAGCAAAAAAAAAGGAATTGCAAGGAATTGAGAGAAATTGAAAACAATTAACGAGCATACGTCTCTAATCTCATTAACGACGATCTGGAATTGAAATTTTGTCGTATTTTCCATTCCTAGATCGAGATTGACTAGTAAACAATTTTAATTCCTTTCAATTTCACAACGAAATGTAAGGTAATCTACATATTTTGTTTTAATTCCCACACTGAAATTCGCTATCCAGTAGTTTTAATTCCTATGAATTTCTAGAAACAGTTTTGAATTCCTATTCCGTGATTAATTCTGTGGAGTTTTTAATTCCTATACCGGAATTCACAAATCGATTGTTGTGAACACAAATTTTTGCCATAAAATAAAATCCAGGCTATAATGAATTTGACTAAAAACTATTAAACTAAAATAGATGGCCTTAGTATCAATACTACTAACTTCTTAAACAATTTAATAATTGAATGAAATTTATTTAATTTTTTAATTAAAACGGCTGCAAGCTTTCAAAACGAATAAACGTCCATGATATTGCTGGTTATACATTGGCTCGAAATAGTACTTTTCGATACAAGGGCGTAAAAGTTTTTTTTACGCATGCACATTCGTTTAAAAAACATTTTATGTTCATGTGCCAAACAATATTTTTTTTATATGTCAAAAATAATTATTTCATTTTATAATTATTTCATTTACCTAACCCGCAATAGAACCGTACACTTTGGAATTCAGAAAAATTCGAGGGAATAAACAGAATTTCATTTTCAATTCCATTGGAAGCAATTTTTCCAGGATTTTATAGGAATTGGGAAGAAACGGAAAAAATTTTTATATTACATTCCATGCCATCCCGTAATTAGTGGAATAAACAAAAATTAACAGGAAATTAATTTTTCAATTCCTCGGTATTCCCTTCTGTTTGCTGGGATAGCACAGGCGCACAACAAAATTGTTTTCTCTGCTGGACTTCAGATCACACTAATCCGACGTATTTTGAGCTGCTAAATAATTGAGCCGCTGGCCAAATTCTAGACAAAACCTCAAAAATTACAAAATAATTACATTTTGTGGCGCTATAAGCTTTAAAAAAGTACATTATGGTTTGTTTTGGCTAAAGACTCCGCATTATTTCTATACGCAGTAAAGAATGATGGCCTCTTGGCAAATTTTATAATTTAACCTCAGAAAACCATATGACATATTTTCTACAGCAATATAGGCTTAAAAGAGAAAGAATATAATAACTTGTCTTAAGTTGAGAAAACGTTGATCTCTTCTTTACTGATCTGTTGATGAATTTCAGACATAACATCAACAAATCTTTTTAAAAATAAGATTTTATAGCAATATATACACAAAAAGAAAAAAATATGATATATAAAGCATTCCCTGAATAACAGTATGTTTTATAATCCATTTTTTAGAATTTAATTTTTTGTATGTATATCTTTTACTACTGGCCCACGAGGCGACCAATATTTTTAATTACGGATTCATATTCAGCGGAACAAAATACATCAGATTGATGTGTTCTTAAAACGAAGAAAGTCATATAGTCTTTCTTTTTTGTGCATATAATATCCGTATAAAAATTTATTTTTTTAGACGTTTGTTTGAGGTTATGTCTGTAATTTGCTAAGCAACTCCCATTTTTATACAGATTAATATTCAGCGGAACAAGAAAGATGAATTTAATGTGCTCTTAACTTGACTAGTGTTATATTTTTTCACGTTTAAACCTATATCTTTATAAAACACTGGTTTTTTACGCTTTTTTGCAGATGACTGCACATTCGTATTCAGCGGATCAAAATACAAAAAAATAATTTAGTATGATTCTGAAACAAGTGATATTGTATCTTTTAAAACCCTATATCGTTATACAATGTACTTTTTATGCATTTGTTTTTTGTTTTATTTATTATTTAACGTGCGGAATTGCTCTTATTCGCAGTTTTTATTTCACATATTCAAGTGTGATATTTGCGAGAGCTGCAGATCGTCTTAAGAGATGGCGCGATACTTCACGTTTGTGTATGAAATATAGGAACTGCACCATACACCAAGCGACTCAAAATACGTCGGATTAGGCTGGTGTGGACTCCAGCAAAGAAAATAAAATAGTATTTTTCGTATTAAGGGCGCAAAATGACATTTCGCGCTCGCGGGTGATCGGAGGCTCGAGGGCCAGCGAAGTACCTTCCTTCCTTGCGATGAGAAGCCCATGGTGCTTCTGGTTTTTGTTTATCGAGTGGGTCGAAATTTGTTGCAACTAAATAAAATTTAGTTGGATGAATGGAATATTTCATCGGTGCAATGAACAATTTCTTTCGATTAAAGCAGCTTTCTACCTTGCGAAAAAGCTATCAGTTTTAATTTAGTATGTTATGTAACAAGGGCGCAATAGCCGATTTTCGACCATGTTCCATACGATATTTTTTAATGTCGTTCGTGTCACGGGCGCAACATTTCTCGCCCACGGGCGATCGGAGGCTCGACGGCCGGCGAAGCCGAAATGTCATTTTGCGCCCTTGGTACGAAAAATACTATTTTGGGCCTGTGTAATTATCGAGCCCCACGCCGCATTAAAAAATATCGTATGGAACATGGTCGAAAATCGGCTATTGCGCCCTTGTTACATAACATACTAAATTAAAACTGATAGCTTTTTCGCAAGGTAGAAACCTGCTTTAATCGAAAGAAATTGTTCATTGCACCGATGAAATATTCCATCCATCCAACTAAATTTTATTTAGTTGAAATAAATTTCGACCCACTCGATAAACAAAAACCAGAAGCACCATGGGCGTCTCATCGCAAGGAAGGAAGGTACTTCGATTGGAAGAAATATTATAATACGGCGATGAAAATTTTCATTGATTGTTATAACAATTTTATTTGCGATTTAAAAAAACTTGTCCCCCTACCATGGCTAATTTTATTACATTGAAGAAGTCAGTTTTAGAACGGAAATGAACAATAAAATGTTTTCTTCATTTCGATGAAATGTTTAATTCGTTTAATACACGTTCTTTACATTAAGAAAAAAAATTCTTGATCCAATGAAAGTCGATTTCATCGGATGGAAGAATTCTTTCAATAAATTTTGTATTAGAGGAATGAAACATGCTAATGAAATCAAAGAAAATACTTTATTGAAATTCTTTGCATTGTCTCGATTAATTAATTAGAAAAAAAATCTTGGATATCTTGATATTGGTTCCTTGGAACCAAACCATTATGGGATTTTTCGTGATCTTTCTTCATCTTCTTCAATATTTTTTACATTAAAGATGCATAACATTTGGTAGAAATTCGTTATACGAGGTTTTTCGAAGTCGCTGAGCTTGAATACAAAACCACATGATTTCCAGTACAAATATTACGACTTTTTACATTTGACCTTCTGAAACTTATTTTAGAGAATTATAAACAACCATTTCACACTGAGCATTGTCCACTCTTTCCGAATATGGTGACAAACGCAGTAGTTCCTATTTAAAAATATCACTTTAACCTTGAAATAACTTTGAAAGCAAAGGTCCTAATTCGATCAGCCCCTTCATACCAAAAAATTCTTGTTGGAAACATTTAGTTATTTAGCTGTCCAATATAAAATGGGTCACCCTGTATATTTAACTCATCACATTCTTAAATTTACAATCTCGTACCATCTCCTCTAATTAAATATTTAATTTTACAACGAAATGGATTGAGTGTAACTACTCATGATTAGAAAAGAGTTTTACTTAAATTCAACATCCTTCAATCTTTTGTACTGAATGACTTAAGTATTTTTTGTATTTAAAAACAATTGTAATTGTTCATCATTTGTTATCGACACTAGCACTTTATGTATCACAACAAATGTTGCTAAAATAATTTCTAAAATACAGGAAACATAACATCAGTTAAAATAGACGTTAAAAGTTATTTATTATGCATAACGTATAAAAGTCATGATAAAGTCCACTATTAAAAATCATCTGAAATTCATAATAATTTTTGACACACTTTCTGAGTATACAAAACTTCCCTTATAATCAGAAAAATAAATTTAAAAACAAATGTTTTTAAATTACTAAACCATAACGAAAATTGGTTTTAACAATTTCTAAATATTATTACATTTTTCAGTAACCATATACTTTACTTTTCACAAATTACATTTATCGTATGACAATAAATTTCGCCTTTGGTTCTTATTATTTCGTGCACAAAAAAAATAAAAGAAACAAATCTTAAATTTCTAGCACACACTTGTGTTCAGTTATTTTGTTACTTTCTCGTTATCCAACTGGAATTTTGTTCAATATAAATATAATCTGCCGGTTCACATTTTGCACACCAACGTTTCGCACATGCGCTGGTACCGATCGATCTCAGTAATCAGCTGAGTTTCCCCAACATCGTGTTCTATCGTTGTCTCCACGACTACCGCCAACATCCACTATTAGTTCCTCAAAATAAACCATGTGGACCATTTCATGATGTCTAGTGTTCAGCAACGTCCAACTACACTAAAGCCCCATGAAAAGGTCCGAAATTCGGTTTCAAAATGTGAAAACGAGACTCAATGTATAACGTGACGACGTCAAGTGAATCGCGAAAACACGATAAACAACCTGATAAACAACACAATGTATCCGTCAACAACGAGCAGTGACCCCCTCTTCATTCTACAACCTTCAAATTTAGATACCGAAGAAACAGCTTCTACTAGTTTCCTGACACTGAAAAATGAATATTCACAACACAACGTGAGAAAATCGTTTTACTACAGGAACAAGTGAGTTTTGTGTATTTCATGAAACAAAACTTTTGTAAAATTATAATTTAAAACACGCAATTACACAAATGTAGTTGTGGATTTTGCAAAATAATATTTTATATTTACCTAAGGATTTATATTATAAACAAATTGTATATTCAAATACGAACTTTGACATATTCATTTATTTGTTGCGTCAGCCAACTATTTTTTTCGTTTACCTAAACATATTGTAATAGATTACATTTTTGCATGTCAACATGCTTGATACATGGGCATACTAATTGAATTAGCACGATGTATACCACATTCTTTTTCATAATTTTTCTACTATTCTGATTTCCTATCACTTGCGAGAATTTATAACTGTAGCGCAACTACGAGTAGTAATGGTACTTCAATCGAAGAGAGTTACAGTAGAGTTCCGGTATATGTACGAGCTTCATTCCTCGCCTTCCCCTCCCGTCTCGTTATATTCACCAAAAAAAGGGGGCGATGCTTCTCTCACTCTCCTGAATCGCATTATGATCATGACGTCACAGCAGGCCCTTCCTGAGGCTCCAGCGTGCATGGTGGGGAGGGAGGGGGGGGGAAGAGAGCGGTGACAGTCAAATATAACGAGACGGAACCAGGCAAGCAATTATACCGGGACTCTACTGTACTCAGTTACCAGCAGTGAAGTAGATTATATCATGAAACTGACTTTCCGGAGTGAAAACTCCTTGTAGACTGAATATTGAACTAATTTTTTAAACAATTGAATGTACATTCTTCGCATGTGAAATCTCATTCTTGAAGAAATGAATTTACATATTCACTTTGCGCTAGGCTAACTTCAGACGAAAGCCATTAACGCTTCCAAAAAAGCCCTATAGTAAAATATGACCAATCTCTAGCCATTTTATTTATTATTTACAGAAGTCGAACATACACGAAATTGAATCAGCTTTTTTTTGCAAAATTATCAAATTTTCTGAAGGGAGTTCTCAAGTTTTGTACTGAACTTAAAACTAAAACGACTTTTCTCTAAATACCACAAAATTAAAGACATTTGACTTTATGAACTACTTAAGTTTTTTAACAATATATATATACTCTGAAATGTTTACAAAATCCTTAATCATAAAAGTTCGAAATTTTGTAAATGTGTCAAATTTCATGGTATTCAAAAATTTGCTGTCATTTTGTTTCTTTTGCATCAAACTTCAAGTGATTATTTTCTGTTGAAAATACAGGAGCTGCTTCCGTAAGAAATATGTGATTATTGGGTCAGTCGTCGTGATTGTCGTAATTATAGCCATCGTTTTGATACTACTACTGCACAATAATGATTCGCCGAAAGACGACCTTGTTACGCCGGACCCAGAAATGCCGATGCCGCCATCACCCAGTAAATTGAGGATATTCAAAAATGCTGCTGTCTGTGCAGATAGTGAAAAATGTGCATTTATTGGCAAGTAAGTAAAGTTATTTCAAATGAAAACATAATTTATCTTATCATTAGTTTCGGAATAATGAATTATTACAATCACAGTAATTTCGTTATAAGCAACAAATTCGTGGAAAATAGTCTACGATTAGGTATTTTCAAACTTGAACTTTGACACACGAAAAGAATGAAAAATTCGGAGCCCAAAATTAAAGTAACTAAAGCCGAAAAAGCTTTTGAGGTTATTTCATGCAGGTTATGTGTTTAAATTTGATTTTGTTATTTTATTTAATACAAAACTGGTACATTGGAAGGATATAATTTATTTAGTATCTGATATTATTCTTAAAAATTATGTAGTTTAAAAAAATAAAATTAATTTCATTGTTTAGTGGCTGTTACTCATGCATTAAAAAATAAAAGTTATAATAATAGATATTAAAAAATGTATTTATTAATGAGTAATGACTAAAACCGCATTTTAAAAGAAAGTTTGTTTTATTTAAAGTTGATAATATTATTGACAAAAATACTCTCAACATACTCCCTAAATTACTCGTGGAATGAAAATTGTACCACTCTAAAGAATGAATTCGATGAATATTCAATCCATAAATAACGAGTTTTCTAACTGGAATAAGTAATTTGTAATCATACGAATGTAACAGAACTAAAATAAAAAAAAATATTGTATCCAACAAAAATACTATTTTTTTGTATATCGACTAGAAGATTATACTACCCAGTTAGTTACACCTACAGCAATATAGATTATATTTATCCCTTCCATACCCTTATGGGTCTATTGGACCCATGTCTGAGTTCACGCTTCGATTAATTTTAGCTACATTCATACTTTCTTCATTTTTTTACACAATGTCAAAAGTTAACAAATTTTTGTTTATGTATACAAATTTTTTTATTTATATAATCTTTCTTTCTGATAGATCGGAGAATGGCCTTGAATTTTTTCAAGTCGAAAAAATTAAATGTACAAGAGAAATCCACGTTTTTGTCGATTGGGTCCAGTAGACCCAATGGGTGATGGATGATTGAAATCGGAAGTAGGGTTTGGAAGGGTTATTGTCCTTTAGTACACTCAAAACTGAGTTTAAATACAGAGTTTAAATTTTTAAATTGTTTAATAATTGAACAACGCTTTTATGTTTTTCCTGCATAGATATATTTTTAAACTCTATCTATTTGCTAGCTACACATATCTATGAATTTGTTAAAATGTTTAATGAATATTATTACAGCTCGATGCTGAAAAAGAATGGATCCGCCGTTGATGCAGCTGTGGCGGCTCTAATATGCAATGGCTTATTTAACATGCAAAGCATGGGTCTCGGGGGTGGTTTTCAGATGACAATTTACCAAAAATCAACTGGAAAAGCCTACGTGATGAACGCCAGAGATTCAGCTCCAGGTGCTGCACATCGCGACATGTTTAAAGGGCTGGATGAACATGCTTCCACAGTCGGTACGTGGATGAAACTTTATAAAAATGTTGGACGGTTTATTTTTACGTGCATTCAAGTTCTTTATTAAGTAATAAGTATAATTGTTTTCTCTTGAATTTTTCTTACTTTTCGTTTACTCTTAAAAAGAGTTCGTTTGACGTTTAAAAGAACAAATAAAAAAGTGGGACATGAGAACCATAGTTCAATAGTCTATTGAACAATAGAGCAGTCATGTTAAAAATTGACAAATTAGGAGGCGTGAAGCTCCATTTGTTACTGAGATCATACGACACTTGATGGAGTTGTGAGAGCTCCACTACACAGTCAGCCACTGCCCAATGTGAACATTATCAAAACCAATAAACTTTCAACATCAATTCCATTTATTTGAATTTTAATTTTATTTTAGTAGAAATACCGTTTGCGCAATACGCTTGAACGCTTTGAAATTTAGGTTTCAAATAACTTAGCATCACTTAATTTTGTCTTATTATCACTTAAGTTACAGTATCACTTGCATTATATATTCGCATTAAATTAAAATGTACATATATTTTTCACTACATTAATAAAAATACCGAAAATGATGTCGTGGGCGCTGATATTACATGCGAGATGTTTTCCACTTTTTCCTAACCGAATATTCTAAATATGCCTCCGTTTGTACATTTATGTTATAGAGCACTGAATTGTGTTTAAAATGAAGAAAAGATTCGTTCCCCTACGATAAAAATTGACAAAGTTATGATCAGTTATACTTTTCACTTAGAACGCCCCTGAAATTCGTGTGTCTACATGCTATTCAGGGGCCTTCTTTTTCTACATTTTTTTAAAAACCATTTTTAAAGCATTAAACTTTGTCATCCCATGTTTTTTTCAATATCAGCACTTTCTCCATAAGTTATAATAATTTTCTGATATTATTTAACTACCAGTTTACTGACCAAAACTGTGAAATAAAAAAAATTCAAAACGATTTTTTACCCATATAATCAAAGTTTAATTAAAAATAAATATTTCCACGAGAGAGCCTGTGAAAAAATCTACAAAATCTATATACAATAAAATTTTGTTTAGCTCCCGCATTAAAGAAAAATTAACTAAACAACGCAAGATTGCAAATTCGAAAAAATACTCTAAAAATGTTTTATTGAGGAATAAAAATTGTACGTATGAGCTAAAAGTCAACATTCACATACCCGAATGATAATATATGATGAATACAAGAATTAAAAAATACGTCCAAAAAAAATGGCCCTTTTTACCTGGAATGTCCCATATTAAGACGTATAAAAATACAGGCTCGACTCGAGCTATTAGATATTTCAACTACATAAAATACTATCTAGATTTCTCGTAGAACCCGTTTTAAAACGTCAGCTGTAGAAAACATCACGTTTACTGACTAGTGTGACTAAAAAATATTTACGAATTTCCAAACTTATCAAAATTGTATCCAGATTGATACTCTTGCTTACATTATATATTTCGGTCAACGATCCATTAATCGATGTCTTATACGATGATAACTTATTATTAGTAATTGAATTTAGTAAATGTTATCCTGCTAACCAATTGCTTTCCCATTTAGTTTTTCTGAACAAAGAGTGTTTGATAGTAAGACATTTATTTTCTCAGTAGACACACGTGTAGACAAATTTTCTTGGAAATTATTTCTGGTAAAAATTCTAAGAACTTCTGGTAATTTTTATCAGAAGGAAATTACCATTTTCATAATTCTAAAATCTGTTCGAAAATAATTAATTTCAATTATAAAATTTCGAAGGAGTAGCAAGTATGGCGTAATGTTTCCCTTTTAATATTTCAAATGCAAAAAGAAAATAAATACGACTACAACTAAATCTTGATGTTCAAGTACCTTCTTACACGGTTTACTAAAAAATGTATACGGTATTTACGTAAATATTCTAATTATTATGTTTTTACAGGTGGGCTGTCGATGAACGTTCCTGGCGAACTGGCTGGTTACTGGGAAGCACATCTAAGATTTGGGAAACTAAATTGGTCCGAACTCGTGGAACCAACTATCGAAGTTTGTGATAATGGATTCAATTTGTCCAAAGCTACTTACAACGACCTGTCCATCAACGGAACGCTCATACGTTCCGATCCTTATTTGAAGTAATGTTTTTTAAAGTTCCAATTTTTTTTTTTGCACGTACAGTCAAAATGTTTGGTTACTTTACTACTCTAAGGAAAGATTACTTACTGTCTAATTTGAATTCTTAGAGCATGTATTTCTTATCCTTTTGAAGCATAAATTTTTCTTCATGCGGAAAAAGCTAAAATTTATTACCCAGAGTTTAAGCCCTTCGATTATAATTTTCTTAGAAAAACTTGTAGTTTTTTACTTAAAGCGTCCTAAACATAATGAGTAAACATTCCCGTTTCGTACGCCATTTTTTAACATTGAGGAGACAAAATTAACTTTCCAAATACAGTTTTATGAAGTTCAGTCCTTCCCTCTACCGTGTCAATTAATTTCAAGAAGATTCAATAAGTAAAGGGACAGTTGATATGAAATCCATTCTAAAAAAAGAATCTTTTTTCATTCTAAATTTGGATATCATCATTGGAAAGATCGATAAAAAATCTATCAATCGCATATGCTCAAAAATGTTTGAGGTCCAAATTTTTCCCATCTAGTAGAGAACTCTGAAATAGTGTGAAAAAAGTGTTCCAGTGGGTGTTCATGGGTTAGTGTTTACTTCAGAACTACTCTCCTGTACATGGTTTCATCTAAGTTCAAGTAAAATTTTACTTTTTATCCACCATGAGAGATCCACGATTTTGAATTTTGCGAATCTGAGGCCAGATTCTTGTTCAGTGATCCCGAAAACCCCTCCATACAATATTTCACGTAAATTGGCTAAGTTCTTTTCCTAATAATATATTTTTTGTATCACTTTTTGACTGTAAATATTTTTTAATTTCATGTAATTGTGCATTCTGTAGCATGTTACTGAAATTACAAAAAAAAAACGAAGAAATCGTATAAAAAATATTTTAAAACCGGGGAAAAGGTATACATAGTAGAAGAGTTATTTGTTTGTACTAAGATTTTTTTTTAATATAGAAAATAATATTGTAGCTAAATAAATTTAAATTAAAATCATTTACAATATTTAAATATTCTTTAATCACCTCGTTGAAAATAACAATAAATACGTTGAAATAAAATGCAATGATGACATTTGGTTGCAGGGATCTCTATGTCGATGAAACTACCGGAGAATTTCGTAAGCCAAATTCGCTTATTAAGCCTAAAATCTTATGTGACACACTACGCATAATCGCAAGAGGCGGGGCCCCGGAATTCTACAACGGAACATTAGGCTCCATGATAATTGAAGATATCAGAAAACGAGGAAGCATACTCACGAAAGAAGATTTCGCTAATTACAGGTTGGTGATACTTAACACGCCAGTAAATTGATATAAACTCACATCCGAATTAAGCAGAAATATTGTAATATGTAAAACTCAAATTATGTGCACCCTTACGTACCGTTAGATATTTCCTTTCAGGGCAGAATGGGAAGAACCTTTCGAGGCTGAAATTTTGGATGGGACAAAAATGTATTCTGTCGGAGCCCCGGGAAGTGGTCCTTTATTGGCTCTCATTCTACACATGTTCGATAATTTTGGATTCGGTCCTAAGGACTTGAGTGATATAGAGTCAACAATTAAAACATATCACAGGATAACGGAAACGTTTAAGTATGCTTATGCTTTACGTACTGGATTGGCCGATCCTATGTTCGTTAATATAACTGATGTAAGTCACGCGTAGAAGTATTTCATTTGTTAAGAATTGTTTAATTAAGTAAATCATTCAAATTTACATAAAAGAAACATCTTCAGTAAAATATATTGGATCATGGACCACAAGTTTGATATTTTTTACACGGAATGATCAAAATATAAAATAAAGTATTTTAATTGGGAATTAGCAGCTACTGATAGGCTGCTAAGTTATGCTTCATGAATATTTTATATTTTATCAATTTTAATTATCGTTTTTAGTTATCGAATATGTGAAACAACTAGACTTATAACATGATACAAAACTCGAATTCGAACTTCTTTCTGTCATTTATATGTTCGTGAACTCTTTAGATAAGTCGGATGATTCAGATTAATTAATTTCTTTATACTTTTTACGACCGATTAAAGTCAAAATATGAAAATAAATTTGAATTATATTCTTTGTAGGTAATAACACAGTTGTCATCGAAGGAATTTGCCAAAACATTAACGAAAAAAATAAATGAAAATATGCACAAGACAAATCAAGTTCCCGCTTATTACGGGATGAAGAAGTGGGACTATTCAGAAGATCATGGTACATCGCACATATCCATAATCGCGAGCAATGGTGATGCTGTATCTGCTACTAGTACAATTAATTCATAGTAAGTATAAGTTTATTTGTTATAATTTAGATACCGAGGATTACACTCAACATTCAGCCACAAAAATGAATTTTTTTTAAATAGTTTTTAATCTTCGCTCGAGACTACTTTAAGTCAATGTTAAAAAAATAACATTATAGCCATCGCATATCACACAAGAAATAAATGTTTATGTGAGGTATTTTGAGAACAAAATCAAGCCAACAACCAATTAATTTTTTACAATGAACATAAAAGTGTTCATTGATTTATTTATCACAATTTCTTTTTGCAACACTTGCCAAAATCTTGCTTTTGCTTATTACATCTGATTAATACAACAGCTGTAATACGTGAAATAGACCATACCCATATGTTGTTTCAAGTAGTCTTTAATATCACCAAAGTAGAGTCGTGATAACACCTAGTGTTGCAAAAACGAATTATTTAAAATTTCAAAAATCAGATGAGATCGGTTCTAAAAATTATAAATAAAGTATCTCGTGTAGAAAATTCATTCAGTTTCCTGTCATGTTTTGATCAATATGCTATAAGCAATGGAATGCATGCAACTTGGCTCTATTTTTCACAACCAAAATCTTAATAATGACTGGTCTGGCCTCGATCCAGCAACACATTGCCTGTTATGTTTTTTTGTATTCTGACCATAACCTGATCATAATACATTTAGGCGAATCTGATCAGGAACATTTTGCAGGACCCCGAACATCCCTGAGATAAATTTACGATTTCTGAACAAATTTCTGACCGAATAATTTTAGTCTATTAAACATTACTCAAATATTTAAAGTTAATTTTGAAAGCATCATTTTCTACAAACTAAGTGATGAAATGTTACGGGTTTCTTTTATAAACTTCGAATATGCTAGAAATACTTTCATAACATTACTATCACAGCAAAAGGAAAATTCCATTTTTTTTTTCAGGTGACCTCAGAAAGACAATTTTAATTTTAATTATGTAGTTTGGAGATTTAGATTTTCATATAAAATCTCTAAAATAAGATGACCAAAAAGGTGTTCTTATTGTTTTGTTACTAAAAAATTACCCTATGCCTCGTGTAATATGTGAAACACCCTCTAACTATGAGGAATTCTCTGGAACGTTTCATATTGCACTTGTGAAAAAATTAAAAGTGAAGAATAAAAGCAAAGTGACTACTTTTATTTTTCTATATTTCTACATTTATACAAAATAGGCAGAAGGCTAAATCCGTTAGTTTTTTAAAGGTGTATTCATAAAAAAGTGATATAATACAATGCATAATGTTTAATTGAAAAAAAAATCTTTAAATACCGTGGAAGTTCTAATATATACTCGCTTCCAGGAATGTTTGTAGTCACTGTTTAATGTACAATTTTGTAAACAAACGCAATTTTCTTAAAAAGGAGAAATCAAAAAAATTGTTAGTTAAACAAAAATATATATAAACAATAGTCATTTGTCCATTTGTCTGATTTTCTCAACAGTTTTTAGGAAAGATTCCCGAAAGAATTAGCTTTGTTGCAATTTTTTTGGGTCAGGATGTTTTTTCCCACAACTTTACTGGACTACTATCATCCCATATATTTTTTACTTAGTACTAAGTATTATTATAGATAATAATCGTTGATAAAAGGTTCAGTTTCATCACTAAATTGGCCTGTACCTTAAATATTAAAAGTTTGAGAGAATTCCTCACACATCAGCACCTCCACGGTACTTTCAGTATTCGACCCTAGTGTTTATTTTGGTAGCACATCAACCAATCTTATACCATACCACATGGAGTAAAAAAAGCTTGACCACTCGCTTTTTAATAAAGTTATTTTCGTTAATCCAAAAAATAGAAAAAATAAAATTTGTTACATTTAGAAATGCTGAAAAAAATATCTGTGGATTGTTATTGTTGATTTGAAAAATGTATATGATCCAGAAGATGGTAATAGACATTATTGATCAGGCATGTTTAAGCTGCCATTGCGAACAAATTTTCAAAAATGTGATTTTCGGGGGGTTTTCCATTTATTTTGATACATAGAAATCAGACAATGAATATTTTTTAATCAATAAACGGGTCATTGTACCTCGGGTTTTTTGAGGTGTAGGAAGATCTGAAAAATTTGAAGATTTTAGTATTGTTATTTGTGAAAATTTCATCAGGTTGGCACCCTACTCTCCTGAACCAGCGTAAAACTACTAATGCGATTGCTGTGAATCAATCATTAGACACTGATTTCAACTGCGAACTCTTCTAAATTGGCTAGAATATCATTGAAATGAAATCATATTTCCGCCGCTTCAAAACAATGTCTATTCACTTGATAGATCCTGTGGATTTGACAGAAATAAGTGGAATGAAAACTCGTGCTTTTCGCTGGAATATAGTGTTTATTAACTGTTAGATTAGGCGAATGTTACTTCAATCACTAAAATCAAACCATATGCTTTTGTCGGTAATCAGTGGTTTTCACTGGAAAACAGTGTCTATTTACTGATTAATTCAGCGAATCGGTCTAAAATCAATAGAATATACCCTAGAGTAGTAAATGAATCCAGTTTTTTGCTAGTTTACACTTTTCCCATGTTAAAGGTATAGGGAAACTTGGCACTGCAACAAAAAACTGGACAGATTTCTAGCAGGATAGTGATTGCTAACTGATCAATTAAGCGAATTTAGCTAAAATCGACTGAATGGACTGTTTGTGCTAAAAAATCAGCTCCTACTCATCTGAAGTAATACACAAAGCTATTAAAAGTATTTTAATTGCCACAAACGCTTAATAGTTTCGCTTGTTGCGTGAGGTAAATAGAAGCTAATTTTCTAGTAAAATTAATCTATTCAGTAAATTTAAGTAAAATCTATAGTACAAACTTAGCTAATATAACTTTGTACAGGCCCTTCAAACTATATAGTAGCAAGGTTATAAAAATGGTTAAAAACGAACAATTACAATAAACATTATCGATAATACCTGAAACAGATCGCTATTATTCAATTTTTCGGTGGCGTCTCCAGCATATAGAATTTCGTGCTTGCATGGGCAACTTGTGGAACTCAAATGCGATAATGAAACGCAAAAAATAACACAGAATATATATTTACATTCCCCTTACAAAAATTGCTTGGGCCAGAAAAACCTGCTATTCAAGGAATAAAGCTCTTGCAGCCTTATAATCTACTTTATTGAAATTGTATATATAGATGTTCAGTTTTATGTAGGATGAATAGCAAATCACTGGTTATGTGGTGTTAAAAGAATGTAAACTGAAGAACCAGTGAAATAGTGGGGACTAGGGTTGAATTCTGCAGCAGTTTCAGTAAATAAAATATTTCGACTGGTTAAGTAGTAAAATCAACTGGCTAAACAGTGAAATTGACTGATTTAATAGCAAAAATTGTTTAGATGACGCATTTGGCGAAAATTTAACTGATTTAGATTAAGAGAGTAGAAATAAGCAGACCTGAACAATTTGCCTTTGTCTATTTATTTGATGTGATATTTATTTTCTTAGGATAATAAATTGATCGTACACCTCCTTAAATACTCAAGACAATTTTTTTAAGTTTAACGAAGGTTAAAAAGATATTTCACAAACCGATTAAGTCTGCTTTAAAAGAAACATGATTTTCAGTTCGCAATATTTAGAACATCACAGAAAAGTTCATTCACATGACACACACATAAACCGAGTATTTTTATTCCCTTTACAAGAGGAATATCTGCCTCTATGGTAAATTGAAATATATTAAACGTTTTTTTTTATCGAAAATGTTAAAAATGTTTCTTTTTCTCAAAAACTGATTACGCATGTTCCTGGTTTAATATCTCGGGTTCTATCATACACGAAATTTTTATTATATATTATCCACATCAATAACATATTTCGAATTCAAGTCATTTCGATAATTTTTTTTAACCGACAATAACTGAATAAAACTGCGATGAGTACGCTGCGATTGTCACGGATACATACAAAATATGTTTGTAAATATTATAAGTACCTTTTTTAAATGCTACAGAAAGAAAAGTCAATTTGACTTTCATTTATACAATTTTAAAGCGATTTCAATGTTAAAAATTTTACGGAATTCCTCATATACATATCTATAGGATATTAACGAATATTTAAATTTGAAACTAACGTAAACATGTTTGTTTCATCAAGTTTTGGAAGTGGAGTTGTGAGCGAACGGACAGGAATTTTAATGAACAACGGAATTGACGATTTCGGTATTCCGGGTAGGCCGAATTATTTCGACACCGAACCAAGTGAGCGAAATTATATCCAACCCGGAAAAAGACCAGTTTCGTCAATGGCTCCAACTATTTTCGTGGATCACAATAAAGATGTTAACATGGTCGTCGGTGCTGCTGGTGGCACAAAAATTACTACTGCCATTGCATATGTAAGTATAATTAAAACGTTTACGCTCAGCACTCAAAAGTAGATTAAAACCGATTCTAAAACAAGATAGAAACATTTGATATCTGGATACTTTTGTGCACTAAGAAAATACTGTTAAATAAGGCCCGGTATAGTTGTATCTCGCTATTTTTACGTACCAGCATATTTCCCCGATTCCGTTTTGTTATATTTGCCTGTCGCCGCACTTTTTCCCCCGCCTTGCGGTCTGGAGCCTCATCAGGCAATATATTTTGGCAAATATAACGAGACGGAAGGGAAAGGCAAGGGACCCGAGCGGGTAAATATACCGGGACTCTATTTTCTTGTTAACGTTTTTCTGGTAATCAATACAAGAGCTTAGGGTACTGTAACTGCCATTTTAAGTTAAAATAATAATAAATTCTAGTTAAATCTACTATTTTTCTGATAAACATAATCAGAACGTGTCGTTCAGATGAATACAATAACAAGTTATAGTTAAACAATATCAGCAAAATACTCGCCCTTACATAAATAGACAAATTGTATTTCATACATTTATAATCATATGCCAAGTAAATTGAACCAGACAAATTTCTGGGGAATATTTGCATATTTACAATAACAATACTTTTGTGTAAATAACCCAAAGTTATTGATAGTTAACTTAAAAACTAATACATTTTTGTGAAATTAAAAGAAGCTGGAATTAGACATTGCTTTTCCGCTTTCTAACAATCATAAACTGGTACAGCGACCTTGAAAATAGCGGACTATAATTTTATCATTTTTTTTTCCGGGTGTGTAATTAAATAATAATACATGCTTGAAAGTTGATAATCAAAATTGACATTTTGGGACGAAATGGGTTAAAGGGTTAATAGGCGTGAACTCCCAGTAAACCCGAATACAGCATTGAATAACAAACAATTATTGTCTTTCGATCATTTATCTCTTTTGGGCCCGACATTATTTTGGGCTCAAAAATAGTCCTTCTTTCATACAAATTTAGTTTTAAAATTTGTTTAAAAATCAGTAATTTTAAAGAATCTGAAGAAAGTTCAACAATTCATCAGCTTTGGTTTTCACAATACATTATAATCGCATATTTTTTGTCTGAAGGTTGTTGCACGTGTCCTTTGGATGAACGAGACGATAAAGGAAGCAGTGGACGCAGCAAGAATTCATCATCAGCTTTTGCCCATGAGGTTGGATTACGAATACGGTGTTCGAAAGGAAGTGATCCAGGGACTGCAAGCTCTAGGACACAAAACTTCACGATACCGAACTCGTGGAAGTGTCGTATGCGGTCTCGTTATAAAAAATCAAACTATTTATGCAAATGCCGATTATCGGAAAGGGGGAGAAGTGATCGGAATAGAATAATTTAAAAAAAAAATAGTGTTCATAAAATTTCAAGAATATATGAATGAATTTTTGTCTGAGAGTTAACGATGTTTGGCGATGTTGATCAGCGGCATGATAGATTACAAATTGTGTATATGAAATGTTTGTTACGATTATTGTAAATAACTTCTGAGCGATGTATGAGATTGATACCAGATTATATTCAGTCTGCTTACATCAACCTGCTTACAGTTATTTAAATAATTTAATGGGAATAATGTGAGAACAAAAACATTTTTCAATATGTACATAAATGGTAAATTTACTAGACAGAAAAAATGTATCTGTGTAAATTAGCGAAATGTTATGACCAAATGAAAATCCATTTCTGCCATGGCTGCCATAGACTTGCAGCGGAAAGTTGTGAGTGTCGTTACAACTCCTAGCGGTGCGCCGGTGAATCTCGCTGCATTGCGGGGCAACTTTTTTTAAACTACATAATGAAATAATAATATTTATATACACAATATTTAATTATATTATTGAAGATTTGAATAGCTGTTACAAATCTAAAACGATTTTCTAATTATTACTTTGTCGAATAATGTTAAATGCAAAAAAAGTCCGTTATCCTATATGATTAGTGCAAAGAATCGAATTTCTCGCAATTCCCTCTTTCGCCGATAGGATCGCACTCGGCGGTTTGACAGGGCAAATACGTTTAAATCCGGAATACAAATCCGTTGAGTGACAATTTCACGATTTTTATTTCATTTTATGTTTCTTCCTTTCCGGGGCTAATAAACCTACCTGTACTACATTGTGGAAATTTGCGTCACCTGTTTTGAAGCAAGTTTCGAAGTGATTAATTAATCCGCTAGATGTTGCTCCAAGCATCTTGTGCCCTCTACTCCTCTCTAATATACTCCCCTCCTATCTCTGCGTCTCCTCATCTCCTCCCGTCCATTTCTCCAATCACAAACCGTTCATATTTCACGGTTTACGAGGAAGGGAGAAACTACAGGGAAAACCTGTAGTACTGCGTCGGGAGGGGGGGGGGGGCGCAAGGTGCTCGACGCGCTGCTATGCTGTTTAGTTCGTTAGCTTCAAGGAAGTGACTACGAAAAATCGGTCAGCGCCAGCCGGAGCTCTAACTAATATATATCGGATATGCCAGAGGGTCTTAGTTCACTTATAGTAAAATCCTTCAAAATCATCGCTTGTTGAAATCATTTATTTTATCCCATTAACAAAATGGTGGGCGATACGACGAAAGATTTGTGCGTTTTTCAAAATAGCACCAAATCGGACAAAAGTGATTCTGTTGAAACAAATTTCAGTGCAATTTTAATTTGTCGATTTTTTGTTGTGTACAATTAAATTTTGCTAATAATAGTCCCCTGAAGTGTATGCAGCTACATGACATTCAGGGGCCTTCTTTCACGGCGTCATTTTTTATATGAATTTTTAATACATTAAACCTTTTCATTTCATGTTTTTTTGAATATCGCAATTTTCTCCATAAATTGTGATCATTTTCTAGCATTTTTTGAACTTTATTGACTAGCCCAAATCAAAATTGAAATTTTTCTGATTGTGCATAGTAACATATAAAGGAAAATCCGCATAAAACAAAAATTTTGTAAAAAAGGCTCAAAAATGTATTATAAGGGCTGAAATTCAATATTTACATACACATGATTAGTATAGGATGCACAAATTTTAAAATATATCCAAAAAGTGTTTTTTTTACATGGAATGGCTCAAACACGGATTCTCTCATCTGTTTACACAAAACATGTGTACAATTTCTGTTTTATCAACAGTCGAGTAGAAAGTTAAATATAACTCGCACGTAACATTTCTGAATCGTCCATTGACAGCATGAGTCACGCATTAAACGATATATTTGCATCAGCTTTGTAGTCGATCGCTTGTTCGATGATTAGCCTTGAAATGTGTTTACGTGAAAGTCGATACCATGGACATAAATACTACAAGAGTTTTCCATAATTACTTTTAAAAAAAGTCATACAAAAATAACACCATTCGTCCTTTGAATTTTCTTCCTTCTTCGTCCCTTTTCGTCACTTTGTCAAATTCGTTACGACCCCATGACACATATATCATTAACTTCCTGTATTTGAATTTAATGTGATGCAAAAAAATACTCGAATGATGAAAGAAGTGCCCGGTTGTAAACAAAGTTTGTAATTGTGACATACAATATGCAAATCTTTTATAAACTCGTTTTCCTTCATTTTTTTTAAATTGATTAATTTAATTTAAGATATTGCCATAAATTTGAAGAAAACAATTTAATTATGTCTATGGCTTCAAATTACTTCATTATTGCAGTAAGAAAGTTAATAATAGATATCAGAAAATTTTATAACAAAACTACTTGATAATTTAGAAAATCTATATTTAAGACAACATTTTAGTTTCTTATTAAAAAATTACATTTATCTAATAGCAATTATTTTAAGTTCGTCTTACAATGCTAAAATGATCAAATTGATAAATATACACTGACCATTTCTAAATATTTTATAATTTTATTGACAACTGCGTATCTACAAATGTGAAAGTTTATCAGCAGAGACTTTTCCGTAAATTGATATTTATTAAATTTTCTTCGTTGAACTGATCACAAATATTTTGACATGTACATATCTTGATAATTGTGAAAGTAAAGCAAACTGAAAATTAGAATCTAATATTACTACTAAGAAAGTTTTAAGATTTTATTTCTGATATAAGTATAGAATCATGCGAGAAAATAATGCAAAATAAGAAAATTATTATTTCTAGAAAAAATGAGATAAAATACAATCAGTAGTTAACTTTTTATATTTTACTAGGTTTTATTTTCTCTTATTTTGTATAGCAGATTCTATTTTCGCACTTATCAACATAATTGCGACTCGATTTATCGCGTTAGAAACTATCGTTGAATAAATGCACATTATATTAGAATTACATACTGTATTTTGTATTTTCAAAATTCGTTAAATCAGTGTTTTTTATTTACATTTCAAACAATTGCGTTTAAATAATAATAAATAAGTATTAGTTGAGCGTTATGTGATTAATTTAAAAATATGCATAATAGTATAATAATGAGACATACATTTTTACTAAATAATAAAATTCTATTATAGTCAAATATTGCATAGGTTTTTATGTTTATAGAAAATTATATAACGTACAGAAAATTAATAAAACAACGAAAAAGAAAGTCATAATGAAAAATTGCATCGAGAACGTCAAAGTGCACAAGTCGATGAGGAACTATCTGCTATCGATATGCATATTTTGCTGCTTAGAGAAAGAAAGTACTATTTTGCTCCCATGATGTAGGGAGCAAAATAATACTTTGCCCTCAAAGTATAAAAAATTAAATATATTGTCGTCTACAAATCTCATTTCGTTTTTATTGTAAAACACTATTGAGCAAATCTAAATTCAATAATAATTCAGTGTATAAATAAGATACAAAAATCATAACAAAAAATAGCAGTGCACTTTACTAATTCAAGATATAAAACGAAATTAATATTGAAATTCAGAAATATGACGAGTTTCTATTTCAATCAGTCTTTCCGATAAAAAAGATGTATCTCCACTTTCCACTAAGATTTGCGTCATAAAAAATGTCGCTGTCCGAATTTCATCATTCATGAAAACATCACCATTAAATATTGATTATTCGAATCATACTACATACACTACATATACGATATATTGAATGCTTTTGTCATTAAATAACATATTGAATAAAATTCTCCGAAAATTATTCTACTTTTTTACTTAACTTAGTTCAATAGGTTCACAACTGGATTTTATTATTCCTTGTAATTATCCTAAAGTAATTTAAACAATAGTGAACGTAGTTAGTAAAATGTATTGTTGACGTTCAGTATGCTAAATTTAAAAAAAACAATGAAGATTAAATACATATTTGGATAAATGTAACAAATATTGCTCAACTTTAACAAATATTACTCAAATCAGCAAATAAATGAGTAACGCTCGCAAACAAGTAAGAAAAACACTGGCCCCGGCAAGGAATCGAACCCCGGTCTCTCGCTTACAAACTCATTAACCATTACACTCTACGTTCGCATTTACATATGTAATTTTGTAAGATGAAATATGGTTATACTTGTATTTAGCGGCATAATTAACAAATATCCATAAACGCTCTACGATTAAGAAATTGATATCATCTTAATATATATACATATATAATTTGAATATTATACAATTTGTCGTATGAATTAGTATATATACAGAAAACATAAATTTGGGTATTTTGTCGACAGTCGAGCGCGTTACATTTCAAGAATTTGTTTTTGAAATGTATGCACATGAATGAAATTTAAGAATATGCCGAAATTTTGAGATACAGATGTACTAGTATACAATAAAAATGCATTAAAATTTTATATCTGTTTTGTATACGTCTTACTCGAATTCAGTTCCAGTCGAACTAATTTCTGCATTATACGCAAATTTATTTCTTGTCCCTTATAAACGATTAATATTAGCATAAAATCATTTTACTGAAATGGTACGAATAAATGAAATTTATTTAAAAAGGCATCAAATTTAATGCAATTTTTATGTGCTCGTACATTCAATTTCTGTGTTTAAAAATGTTAGTATATTTCATGTACAACTGCATTACATTTCATGTAAAATGTCCATTAATTGTCTTGAAAGTTGTATGCAAATCGGTTTTTCGTTACTAAATTGAAATTTTCTGAAAGAATTCTTAAAATACAGACATATTTGCATTAAATTTCATAAAAGTACATTATATTAAAATGTACCCAAATATTAATTTAATGTGAGGTTACATTCGATTTAATGCATTATTGTACATTAAAAATATATTCAATTTCATTACATTTTTTAGAATGATCGACAATTGAATTTGTTAGATAGGATTGTTTCCGGGTTCTTAAATATGCCGAAATACTATTTGAAACTACCAATTATAGTTCCTAGTAGAATTTCCAATAATTTTTGACAGTAATGCAATCATACCCATTATTAAAATAAACTAAGGTTTTGAAATTAACTATAGAAAACCAACATTTTTTATTGCATTTGTGATTTAATATAGAGAAAACAAAATCACATAGTAGAACATTTTAGAGATATTTTTACAGATTATTTATTGAAATTTTAGTCATTAGAATGAAATTACTCACAAATTGATGCTTTAATTCTTGCAGGTAAAAACAAACCGTTTCACCAATTACAGCTGGGAATTATCTAAGTTATTACTTCCTGTATCCATTGTATGCTGTACGTGTAGTGTAATTATAAAATTATATAGTAATAAAACTAAACATTTTATATTTTTTAGAACCAATTTTTCACTATCAGACCAGAGTTTTTGAAAGCTTCGAATTTTCGAATTCGTCATTACCCCTGAATCTTTTGACGAAATTGAGAAAAACTCAAAAAATAACTTGGCTTTTTTCTTCCGGTTTTTATGTTTACTTTTAAGCTAAAAAAATGTTTTTACCAAAATGACTTTTAAAATTTACAAATAAGTCACAACTTTAGAATGTATAAATAAACAAATATTATAAAATCACTATTTTTCAGAACAACTCATTATTAACGACGTTTTCAAAATAATTGTTTATTTTTTTATAGATTTAGTAAGATAAGGGTTTTGAGGTCGATGATTGAGACTCCTAAGCCATATTTGTGAACTTAAATACGGCGGTTGCAAAATGGCCGTCAAGGTTTAAATTATTATTAAGTATGTATAAATAAAATTGGATTTTCGGCATCGCTGATTGGGAATCCCATGAAAGATATACGGCATTTAAAATGGCGGTCCAATAGGACGTTCATTCAAATGTGAAAAATAATTCAGGTAAAACTACGTCTCTGGAGGTATCCAGTCTCTACATTAATTCCATGTCAATAGCTTCCCCGTTAATAAATCCGCGAACACAAGATCCTCGAACAAATAGATTCCCGAACAAAAAATCCCTGAATGAGGAAATATAACAAAATATACATAGGTAACAAATAACACATAAATAAATAACAACAGATGACAAAATAATCCAAATAATGACATATCAATAAATCTTTAAAATAACCTAACCTAACATAACATAACCTAACATAACCTAACATAACATAACATAGATAACATAACATAACATAACATAACATAACATAACATAACATAACATAACATAACATAACATAACATGTAACATAAATTTAAGTAAATTTATAACTCTTGGTATAGATAAAATACTCTTTTATTTAATTATATACGTTAGGGGTTTACCATACCATAATAACAGATAACAAAATAATCCCCTGTATATTTGATCGTCCTTTTCTTTTTCAACGAGGATCAATTTGAAAAGGATCTATTTGCTAAAGGATCAAAAGTCGAGGATCTATTGATCCCGTCACCCTCTAAATTTCCTGCAGTAAAAATGCACTTTTCGCATGGTGCAAATTCCATGCCGTAAAAAATCGCAAAGGAGACTGACGAAAGAATTTAAAAGTACCGTGCCGACTATTTTCAATGGTGCTCTTTTGAATGGCGTTACTAAATTTGGTAAAAAGAAATAAATTCGATTTTATATTCGCGACTTTATGTTAAAAGGCGTGCTTTTTTCGTGTGATTTTTTTTTAATTTCAAATTTTCAACTGAGAATGGGATTTTTGGAAACGGAAAAATGCATAAAAAGTACACAACATATTTGTACTTTCATTTGTTTTTACATACAATATCCAAAACAGTGGACAATTTTTGCAAAATTCTGAATATGTTTGCCTGAAGATAATATAATCTTTACATGTGAAATAAATATCTTTATAGTGTTTATGTGGTCTCTGAAATCAATTCCGACCTCAGTTTTGCAATTATAATTTATTTAAATAATTTAATTCAATAATGCATTTAACAAATTTCAAATGTTGCACTGATATTCCAGGGCCGCATTTTTGCATTTATCATGAAAACTTGAAGCTGCACGAGACAATTTTTCTAACAAAAAATGTAGCGAAAAATGACGTTTTTTCGATGTTTTTTCCAATATAGCGGCCAAGATGAGGCCAAGCGACCAATTTTTATTTCAGATTCATTTTTAGTGACCCAAGTGTACGTCGGGAAACATATCAATAACATTTTTTATGGGTGGCTTAGTCTTTCCGAAGGTTGCCACAAAAAATCGTAGTGACTTTTGTCAAGAAAAAAATTTGAAGGTCTTGATTTGTCGTTTTTCAAAAAATAATTTCAATGGTCCGAAGCATTTTTTAAACTTTCAAATAAAGATAAAAGTTGGAAGAAAAAAGTTCAAAAATTCAACATTTTGAAAATACAACTAAAAGAAAATAATGTTTCACGTAAAAATGAATACACGAATTGAAAATTTTTTCAATATTATCGAAGAAAAGTTTTACATAATTAATTAGATCTGTTCATAATGTTGTGCTCAGTAACTTATTTAGTAAACTTAATTTAGTAATTTATATTCCTGCTTTAACTGAAATACATTGTGAATCTCTTAAAATTTTAACATTTAAATTTAAAACGTAAATCTTGACTAAACAGTTCCTAATAGTGCATTTTGATAAGAGCCATAAGCGAGCAAATTATAAGTAGTACTAACTAGTCATTACGTGGTCTAAAAATGAGTACATAAATCCAATACTATACAATAGTTATGGAAATAATCGATTTCCAGCAAAACAATTTTTAATGATCATTATTTTATTCATAGTATGTACTATTTAAGTAAATGCACATGACAAAATATCCATTTTTAACTATTGGTTACTATTTAGGTTACTACGAAACATTTTTGGAAATTCATTTTGTCAGTTACCACAGAATTGAAGTTCAGCAAAAATCATAATAATTTATTAAACTCGCTAATTACTAAATAGAATTAACCGAATTAAAAACATCAAATAAAAAACTGAATCGTAATAAAATGTTACGTTCCAACTAATATACAATATGACTAATGTTCTTTTGAAAATTGAATAACATTTTTCGTGAGATTTGTGTTATTGAAAATAATTGAGAAAAAAAACGTTTTTGGATTTGACCTGGAAAATGACCTTGTCATAGCTATATTCTTAGTTAGTGCACCAAAATTAGTAATTAATGTTAGTTGTATTAGGGGTAGGACGTACTCGAAAGTATGTTTATTTTTATAATAATATTTTATATTATATTAATAATATTAATTAATAATAATATTTAAAAAATTCTGTTTTCTATAGGAAAACATCGTGTATTTCAAAGTGAAATAGCTGCTGTATTATTCATAACAATTGCAGATAAAACTCTTCTAATACATAAAGATCTTTCGTCACGTTTCACTCATCGAAGAACAATGCACATTTCAACTTCCTCCAGATTAAAAACTCGCTAGTATCACAACAATGTATTGCGAGGATAAATTACGCTTTAGAAACTCGCAAGTCTATAATTTCTCATTGCTCGTAAGAAGTTTCGTTAATAAATTAAATGAAAAGTTAACTAGTAATCTTATCATTAACGATAGCAATTATTATTTTTGTATTACGCAGTTGCATTACATAGATTGTTTATTGTATGTACATGATATTATTGTGACGTAGAATAAAAACTTGTCTTCCAGATAATTGATAGAAATTATTTCAATGTAAAAATATTTATTTGTACTTAATTAATAAAGTGTATATAAATATTTATATTTACGTATTATTCAAATAATTAAGAATTTCTTACTAATTCGGTTCCAGTCGCGACGTGTTTAAAATAGAATCAACAAGCAAATTTACATACATTTTTCGACACACCAGTGTCACTATGAAAAAAAATTATATTTTTATATTTGTTTAAACAAAGAAAAACAGTAAAATTTAGTTTATATTTATTTACTCACATTCCATTTATTGCGTCTCTAATTGTGTGTTTTATTTAGTACTAAACGTTAGTAGACTAGTGTACTATTTTTCGCATTTTATGAAGGCTTCACTTACTACTTTATTTTAATTCTTAATATGAGTCTATGAATTAATTTTAAAAATGTTATTTCCCAAATTATGACGTACATAATTTTAAAATTTTTTTTATACGAGTCGAAAATTTTGACTAAAACGTATACATTTATAGGTAATAATTTCTGAATTATTATATTTTCTTGTTAACACAATTTTCAAGAAATAAATAAATTTTCATACTTTTATAATATTGGAATTTTGGTTTTTGATAACAACATTATTTTTAAAGTTCATGATTTTACTACTTTTATTGATAATTATAAACAAATTCAGATATGAACGGAAAATCTACAAACTAATTTTTTAAAAATTATTTACTATTATTGTTTATTATTACGATTATTATTATTCTTTCCAGAATTAGATTTTTAAAACACGAAAACTACTTTTATTGTACATTGTTATGATAAACTGTTACATCTGTCTTAAAAGTAATTGTTTTAAAATGTATTTTGTAGTTTTGTAATGTCAAATTTTGTATTGAATTAAAAAGAAATATTTTCAAATTTATTACTCGTGTAATTTGACTGATTACCCGAAAAAATAATTACACAATAATTACATATCATTTTAAATACAAAATAAGGTAAAATATAGGTTGGTTATTAGTTATTAATTATTTTTAGTTAATTATTTATTAAATATTGTTTTGCGTCATAATTTTAAAGAAACTTTAATATCGAATTTAGCGAAATTAAACTTTTTTAAATTTCTTACATAAGAAATGTCTTTCAACAGTGTCAAATAGTATATTATGTAACGAGGGCGCAAAATCGAGTTCTATTCCCGAAGTGTTAAACACGAATGAAAGATGTAGAGGGAAGTAATTATGCAATTATTATATATAATTTTAGATGGAATTATGTAAAATACAGGTCAGTTATATTATGATTTTACATTTATTATTACTATTACTGCTATTAGTTGATTGCATCCCTACAAAAAAAAATCGAATGGCCGGATTTGGAGGTCGAATTGCGTCTGTAAGTTTTTTAGGTCGCTGAATCGTAATCCGAAGTCCATTTAATCCCATCACATCAGATTTTTTATATAACCTCAAAAACCCTAAAAAAATCCTGTAACTGTTAAATTTTTGACATAACATTAAAAAGAAATCTAAAAATCTACCCTAAAATATGAAAATAAAGAAAAAATCTCTTCTGGAAGGCATACCATGTTTCCATTATGGTTTTGGGGCTGCTGAAATTGAATTCGAAGTCCACTCGGTCTCGTCAGGTCAATCTTTTGACATAACCTCAAAACTATCCTAAAAATCCACTCCAAAATGTTCAAATAAAGGAAAATTCTACTTCCAGTGGATGAACATCATCTAGCGTCATTTTTAGAAATTTCTGCACCGTTTCATTGTGTCTTAACAACCGTGTTATACCGTTTAATTTTTTGCGTGGTAATTATAATGAAATTATTCGAGTTCTGAAGGATATTGATTCGCCTTCAATTTTTGGAAACCTTAATATTGATATTTGTATTGAAAAATGTTATAGCATCCTTCATGGAACCATCAATTCATTAATTCCGCGTAAAAAAAGATACAACAAGTACATAGCATGGATGGTATTCTGCAGAACTTATTCAGCTTATTCGTGATATAAAAGTGGTACATATCAAATGGAAAAAATCTCAATTAATTTGTGATTATATAGTTTTTAAACACTTGCATGCAAAATGTATTCGGCCGTCCGTTCTAAAAAATATTAAATCATTTTGAAGTTACGTGAATAATCTTAAAAAACAATCAGGATTACCTAATAACATGTACTGGGGAGATAAAGTAGCATCTGATAGTAACACTATTGTGGACTTATTTTCCTCTTATTTTGTATCCGTTTATAAAGGTTCAACACCTTCCTTTTTAAACATCCATGTGCGTGATGCAATATTTAACTCGCTCTATATTACGGATGAAGAATTGAAATCTATGCCAGCGGATCTGGAGGATAATGTAAATTCAGGCCCAGACCAGATCCCACCATATTTTGTAAAAAGATGCTCGAACTATTTAATCAAACCTTTGTTACTCATTTTCAGTAAGTCGCTTAATTCTGATATATTTCCGCGTGTTTAGAAGACAGATTTTATTCATCCGGTTGTTAAAGGTGGCAATAAAAATTACATAACTAATTACCGACCGATCTCAATCTTAAGTTGTTTCTCTAAATTGTTCGATGCTCTAATTGCTTCTAAAGTATCTAAATTTCTTACCCGTTTTAATGTCAATAAGCAATATGGTTTTATGTGCGAACGTTCAACCGTGACTAATCTTCTACTTTATAGCGAGTACGTCTTTTCATCTTTTAACACTATCAAGTTAACTCTATTTATTTCGATTTTTGTAAAGCCTTTGATTCGGTTAACCACAACCGTCTATTGCAGAAGATTAGGATTGCCGGTTCACTCTTTTTTTGGTTGAAATTACATTTGGCAGACCGTACACAGTTTGTAAGAATATCTGAGGCGCTATCTAGTCCGTTGACTGTTACCTCTGGAGCTCCGCAAGGTTCTTACTTAGGCCCCCTTCTTTTTATTGTATTTATAAATGATCTTCCGAACTGTATACGATCAGCCAAATGCCTGATTTATGAGGACGATATTAAACTATTTTATCAAATCAAAAGTCCGCTCGATGCGTCAAAACTGCAAGTGGATATTAATAATGTACTTAGTTGTCTATTGCTAACGATTTGCCACTAAATTTAAAAAAGTGTCATTAAATTAGTTTTTATAGGGGTAGAGCCTTCATGCAATTTGATTATTGTCTTAATAACTCTCCATTGACTAGAGTTAAGTCTACGCTGAATTTAGGTATTGTTAATAATTCTTTTACATTTACTGACCATTTGAATACAATTATTGTTAGAGCTTTGCGGATAAGTGGTTTTATCAAGAGGGCAACGTCTGATTTCCACAAGGCAGATACTATCTTATACCTTTATAAAATGCTTGTTTTGCCTATTCTAACCTACGCATCGGTTATTTGGTTTCCGTATACTCAAATAGCGTTTAACCAACTTGAATCCATCCAACATAAAATGTTGAGGTATATTTCTTCCAAAATCGATAACCCTATGAATTTTACTGACCACAATTATAAGCCGATTATGCGTAATCTTGATTTAACGACGATAGGTCATCTCCACCTTTATTATGATCATTTATTTGCATTTAAGAAAGCTCATAATTTGTTTAACTGCGACTATATAACATCGCTCTTTTCGTATCGACATATTCCATACAATATTAGAACACCACATGTTATCATAGAAACCCAAAGCACTGTTAATTACAATTTTAACTCGTTGGTTTTTCGTCTGCGTCGGTTATGGAATAATGTAACTTCTAACTTTAGAGAATGCGATTCCGTCGGCTCATTCAAATCTCTAATTCGAGTTCATGTTAGGCAACTAGAATATTTAATGTAACGTAATTTTGTAAGTAGTTTTTTTAATTGCGTTCGTAAGAATATTGTATAGAAATTATTCTATGCAATCTGTTTTTGATATTTGTATAAAGGGCTTCTTGGCCCGTCTGATTTAAATAAATAAATAAATAAATAAATAAATAAATAAATAAATAAATAATGTCAAAAACCTGACGTGGTAGAATTAAATGGACTTTAAATTCGGATTCAGCGACCCAAAAAACATATTATAGACTGACCTCCAGAACCGCACTTTTCCTTTTTGGGGCTGTGTTATTTATTAAATATTGTTTTGCGTCATAAATTTAAAGAAATTTTAATGTCAAATTTAGAAAAATAAAAAATTGTTAAACATCTTACATCAAAAATATCCTTCGACAGGGTAAATCGTTGAAATTAATTGAAGATGTAGAGGGAAGTAAATTTAGAATTGTACACGTACTCGAGAATCTGATATTCCTGACCTACGTCAACGTTTACGTATATATATATGACTATGTAACTCAGCGGTCATTCCTGAAACGTCGAGGACAAACCGCTTAAAATCGATTACTTTAACCGTAATGTTTGAATTTTTTTCTGTTGACACGTAGAGCTTTCAATTGCAAGGCAAAAATGTCTAACAGCGTAAAACAGTTCCCAACCTTTCCAACATTTAATTAGTCATAACATGTATTGTTTACCACTGGTGACGTAACTGACAATGTAAACAAAAATGTATGAAGTAACATTATGAAAGAGATTTGGAGCACAAGCTGAATTTTACGTACTAAAATAAGATATCGCAGATATATAAATTGCATTTTCTTGCATAATAAAATAAAATTAAAACAGAAGAAAAGAATACAAACCTTTTTTAATACATGAATTTTAATTTTTTTAATTAAAAAATTTACTCGTGTATTAGCAAATAGAAAGAATTAAAAATGTCTGGGATTTTCTTCTATACCAGTGACAATTAGTAATCGATATCGTTATGATTCAGAAGTATTGTCCCTGACTTCTCGATTGTTATGAACGAATTATGAAAAAAGTAAAACGACGTGTAAATTAATGAGTCACAAAAAACATGATGCAAATAAAAACATTTCTCACGGAATCACTTTTAGCCCTCTTTTATGATGAAATTCGGTTTAATGAAGAATTCATTTATCGTTTTAGTGACGTGTATGATTATATTTTTATCACGGAAGAAGGAATCGGAACATTGTGGACAATGTACGACAATAATCACAGAACGCTCGTAAAAACACGAAAACTTCGTTTAATTTTGGACCGTTTGTTTTCGTGAAAAGATGCACGTAAAAGAAACTAATTTTTGTACATTTTTCGAAATGCGTCTGGAAGAGTAAATATAGGAAAGAAAATATGTTTTATTTGTAAATTACATAAAATAAACAAAAATTTCCATTAAACTATAAAACCGAAATATTTATGAAGTTTATTTTAGGTAAACAAAGAAATCGATGAAGTTATTTTTGTCCTATTAGTGAAGATATATATTTTTAATAAATTAGCAAGAAAATACATAATATTCAAACAGTAAATGTATTTTTATGCTCGGAATTATTAGACGTAATTAGTAGAAATAATACAAATTTTACTAAAACAATTCTCAATTTTTTTATTGCGTTAAGATTTTTCGAAAAGAAACTCTACCAAGTTCGGCAATCCAATTCAAGGAATCTTACCACTTTGGTCCTGATTTTTTTTTTAAATCTTAAAATAATCCAACCTTACCATTGTTACCCTAATAAAAAAAATTATGAATTTTTCTAGTAAAAAAGTATGCATCACAAAAACGTCGTGATTTGCTCGTCAAAGGCGTCAATCAAATATTTAAAATTAAAAAGACATTCACACACAATAATGATAAAATAAATAAATTCATATTAAGGTTTTAATAATAAATAAAATAGACTTTTAAAAATATTGCATTTTTATAGTCAAATAAAAATAAAAATAATAGTCTAAGTAATTCTTTAAAACATAATTAGAAAACGATCAACATTTTTATAAAACTTTTATAATTGCGATTTATTAAAAAAAAAAAGTAATTTCATAACATAAAACGTAAAAATAAATAAATAAAAATGATACATTTAAAATTTTTGTTGAATATTTTCTAAAATTATACGATAAGCATGGATATATAAACAAGACACAATGTTCTTAACTAACTACCAATAATAATCATAAATTTCTTTTTAAACTTTCAAAAAAGAATTTGGTACTTTGTAATTTTTATTTAATATAAAAAATGCTAAAACTAAAGAGTTGTTAATTATATTTATATATACATTTTTCTATTAGCTAATCAAATTAGTTTACTAATCGGTATTTAAAAATCGGAATTATTATTATTTTTAAATTACAAAAAGAAAATTTATCGCTACATTCTATTATAATTTGCAAAAATTTTTAAATAAAAAATAGTACAACATTATGATTTAACAGTGAATTACTAATATTTTCCTTACTCAGGAAAAATCAATAATATTTGATTAGCGAGCTATTGAATTTTTTATTTAAAAAAATCAATTTTTGTGCAATTACTCGGCTGGTTTTAAAGTTGATTTGACAAATAAATGCTCATAATTAAGCACTGCAATTTAGATATGACATTTTGACCTTCGATGAGTACTTATCTTGCTTTGTGACCACGGAAAATAAAAAAATTAAAATTTTGTTCTTTACTATACCGTAGCTCAAATTGCTAAACATTTAAAGAAATATCACATAAAAAGAAATTGTTTCTTTTATTTATTGTCTTTGTGACATAACAGTGTATTATATTTATTTCTAGATTTATTTTTATATATTTTGGTATAAGGGTGCATCGATGGATGAACTCCTTGCATGTCTAACTATGTAAATTTAAAAAATTATAAGTATTACTGAAAATCCTGCAAGCACATGTAGACTGATTGTAATCAAATGTTGAGTTAAAAAAAAATTTTTTGTAACTTATGAAACATAATCACAGGTTTATTAAGCTTCTAATACATATTTCATAACATTAACATGAATTTTATTTAAAAACATGATGACTAACTAAGAATTTAGAAATAATTCAAAACGCCAAATATTAAGACCTTTATGAGAAGGACTGAAATTTAGTTTTATAAATGATCTAAATCTTCAGACGAATAACTGCATTTACATTTAGGATTAGAAATAAAACCTACACGCGAAAGTGAAGCGGGTATAAGTGAGAATGATGGGCACGACATCTATTAATCCATGAAATAAATTCTCTAGTTGCATTTTTTTTTTAAATACCACGGTTTCAACTTGTAGCATATTTTTCGTAATTCCATGTTTTGCATTTGTAAAATGGCTACATTAATCACTTTTTTTAGAGACCTAAAGTGATAAAATGCCCATTTTTGCGTTTTTTGGCAAAAAACTTTTTTTACCTTATTTGTTAAAGGGGTTAACGAAATATCACACATCAAAACTTCGTAGGACTTAAGAAATTAGTCCATCAACTTTTAAATGTTAGAATTAAGTGTTGTAATTTAGTCACATTTTCTCATTAAAATAATGTTATATAACAAATGTGTTTTTTATTCTTTTACAATGCTTAACTTAATAGTAAATATTAACATAATTGAAACAGATACGGTCTAAGGTTTTTTTATTTCTAATATTATTTACAGTTCGGTCATCTAAAGATTTTATAATATTTATCGGTTATAAATACTCACTTTTAATAGTATTTTTCGTTTATCATATTGAAATCACCAGTTTCAATATAAAAATTCGGAAAACCTACTGAAAATCTTCGCCCCCAATAATTTTTAAAAACATTATTGAAGAAATTGTTTAAATAAATTATAATTGCACAAGAGGTAAAGTTCGAAATCAATGTCTACGAAAGTACTTTAAAAAATGTGCTTTTATCTGTAAATATTATACAATTTTCAGACAATGTAACCCTAAATTTTTGCAAAAAACCGTCATTTTGGATGTTCTTTGTAGACATAAAAAAATATCTACTGTCGTAGCTTTTAAGAACTGATGCTGTAAAAGTGCATACTACAAAAAATTAGTGGAATATGACATAAATATAAAATGTTAAATTATAATATTTTCAAAACACTTAATGAACTAATATTCACTCTAGAATATGAATATAATTCGATTTAATAAGGTTGTACTTATGTTTCAGATATTTTCAAGTGTGACGCTATTTTTTTTAATCATTGTCTATTTGTTACTACATAAAGTATTTAATAAGAAGTGTTCAATTATTCGACCGATAAAAATATTTCGTATAATCATCAAATTAAAATACTTGTTCATTTACATAAATTAATTTAAATGCAAACTGGTTTTCTTTTAGAGTCAGTGAAGTTCTAAAATTTTGTTCAGGCCAACAGAAGTCAATACCGTAAAGGGTTATCTAGGACGTTGACCGCAAATTTGACGTCGATTTCTTTTAACTTTAAAGTAGAACGCCCACGATGATCAGATATGTCACTATACTCGTTAATTATAAAAAAATATTTCTCTAAGTGAAAAAATTGATATACGTGAACTACATATGCAGAGTTTTATTACTAAAAATTATTACTAACACTAATATGTACGTGTACTTCGTAGGCTTTTGATAGAATAAACATCGTTTGCATTTAACAAAGTTTGCAATTAAATAAATATTAATTTTAATCAAAGAATTACTTATGTTTTTCAGTAAAAGGTGACTATTCTTCATAATATATATTTTCTTGCGACTATTCAAAGAAACCATTTACAGCAGAGTAATTGCATCTAACTATATGCAATTGCATCTAGCTATATTTTCGTCCCAGCATATTTGTCTGGTTCCGTCCCATTATATTTGTCTGCCCCCCCCCCCCCCCCCCTGCGGGCCTCGGCCTCAAGAAGGGTCTGCTATGGGGGGGGGGGGGGGGGAGAAGCGGCGCTCCTCTTCTTTTTGCAAATATAAGGAGACGGGAGGGAAAGGCAAGGAACCGAGCAGCTAAATATACCGGGACTCTACTGTACTTGAATCAAGAAAAATGTTATTAAAACCACTTAATTTTTTTTTCAGTGTACTATAATAAAGTAATTATTACGTGTAATCACTAGTAAGTCCTCCAATGAAGTAATTCTATTTTTAAATTAAATTTTAACGTTATTTCGACGCGTGAGTACTTATTTATTCCTCCATAGAAATTTAATGAAACTAAACTAAAAAACTTTATGACATTGTTAAAGTAATAAGTCTGCCACCGCATACAAGGAGCAATTTTTCTGTAGCAAATCTGTAACCGAGACTATGTTTATTTAGTTATAAACAATTTAATTGTTTCAAGTTTGTAACGCCTTTTTATAATGAAACAAATGTTATGAATTCAATATTAAAATATTCAAACTTCAATTTTGAACAGGACCAAAGAACTATTTCATTTGATTTACTGTTAATTTATTTGTGTAATCGTAATTTAAATAAAAATGTTTTCTTTTTAGGTATAATTTAATTGTTGATATGATAGATGATAGGCACACTATACAATATAAAACATATACTTCATATTTAAATAAATCCATATTCGATATCTCTTGTGAAACTGTCAATGCCCTAAGAAATATCTTCAAAAAAGTTTTTTAATTTTTCAAGACGATGTCATTCATTTTACTTGTTACAGTACGAGATACGTAATTATCATTATTTAGATTTAGCGTTTTTAATAATAGCAAATAGCCTGATAGTTAAACCTGTTTACAGAAACCTTGTTTGTAGGGAACAAATCGATTTTGAGTATAATTCCAAAGTTGAGGACCGACACATTCATAAATTCAATACGATGAATGTAAGACGTTTTGACGTCATTAAAACACTTTATCAAAATCGCTTCAGCACGTGCATAACAAAACATTTATTACAGTGGGGTAAATTTTATCTTCTTCATTTGTGTCGAAGAAGATTACCGAAACGTGTTTGATGTGTACAGCACCAAAACATCGCTTTTAAACAAATTTCATTGGATTATAATTGAAAGTTTGTGAAGCATTTTAATACGTTGTTTTGAAACATAAAAGATTCGGATGATTCATAGCAGCTTTCGTGACCAATTTTAAGGTGGCTAGCAAAAGTTAAAACGTAAAAGGTATATTTGTGTCGCACGACATATATACAAAACATTTTTTTTATTTTTACTAATCTAATAAAAATCTATTTTTATTTTATTTTACGATCTTGATGCAATTAACGATGAATTGTGCAATTTTTCTTTGTATATGATGTGTCATTTATTTAGCGTCTTTAATTAATACAATTTTTTATTATAAAGAATAATAATTTAAAATATTTTATGGTTGAATTTAGTGTGCATCATTTACATATTCAATTTACACACATATATCATAAATAGTAGATTGTACAGAAAATTTACGTAAAATTTGAAGAGAAACATAAGAACAATAAAATTTACGTAATTTAAAAAAAAAATCCGTTTCAAAATTTGAATATATTTTTTTTAAATGATGGACGAGCCAATAATTAAAACTTGCAAATTCAAAACAAATTTTATAAAACTTAGACAAAAACTTCCGGATTCATTTATTTTCCTCCCTAGAGAGTTAATGTGCTGGTTTGATCCCGCAATATAGGGAGCAAATCGACGGCTAAATTTCGTTCAATTAAATGTTCCGTCTTCCGTCTGTGTGTTAACTAAATGCGATATATTTTGTTTATATTCTCAGCTGCGAAAAATTGTAATTTTGTTTTTTTTTCGTACTCGGAACTCCCTCTCAATAGGGCAGTGTATCCTAATTAAGAGAGAAATATATATCTATCTATCTATAGGGAGCAAAATAGCATTTTGCACACCGAGTAAGAGAAAATAATAAATGCGTTTCTGCATACTTGCGATATCATTGGTTAAAATTAGTAATGGTTGTTTACTAAAATCTAAAAGTCTCTGTGCACTTTCAATTACATGAATGATTTAAAGAAACTGTAAAGATTTTTTGTTACAGGCTTTTTTACTTTCGAAAAGAACTATCTGGAAAATTTGTCGTTTTTTCAGATCCAACTCGCAACCTCAATAAATTCTCACAAATGTAACGACAACCTTCGATAGTCGGAAACTCGCATTTTACATTTTCATACGCTTCGACTTGAAAATAAGGCCACGCAAATACTTGAAAATATGAGCAAACGATATCGAAGATTAAACAAATTTCTTTTTAAAAAATTCTACTCGGGCCTTTCAATATATACAAAAAATAATAAAACACATATTTTTGACTACATTCGTTGTTAAATCAAAAGAAATACTGCTACAAATTATTGTATTTTATCAAATAAATCCTCTATATCACTTTAAAAACAAATACTTAACCCACTAACGAACAAGGATACTTTTTACATTTCAATTTCAATTAAGTATTGCGTATGAAAATCGAAAATCAATAAAATTGGAAGGTATGTATTTTCAAGGTTACTCTTTTTAATGGCGTTATCAAAATTGAGATATCGTAATTAAAAAATTCGATATAGCGATTCAAATATAAAAAACAACGCAAAAAATCGGTTATACTTTTGAATAAAACATTTTTTTCTCATCGAAAGAGTATTTTCGATCACAAAATTCCTTCACTAAAGGTAAAGAAAATAGTTGTAGTATTAAGACATATTTTAAACATATTAACAGAATAATATCACAAAACGGCGATGGCAGTGAGTCAATTCTTTTCAAAAGTTAACAATTTTTTTTCATATAAACTATAAACTGAAGACAAAATTTTCTACGAATAAAAATTTGTTAGAATGTATCACAGCGTATGCCCAAATTTTTTCAGAATATATTGATATCATTTTCGTTTTTTAAAATGTTTGGAGTAACGAAATTTAAAAAAAAGTCGTTTAAAAAAGATGAAAAATTTTTAGTGTATTCTTTGATAAATTCTAAGGTAATTTTATTCCTTATGTTTTAATCTAGAAATGATTAATAATTTTGTTTCTCAACAATTTTACAGAAAATCTTCTTAAACAAACATTTTTTTAGAATTACTCAAAGATTACTCTCAATTTTTTTCAGATTTTTTAAATGACTTTTTTCACAATTTCTATTTTCTTAATTTTCAAAACATAACGAACTGTATCAACACAATTTGGAAAAAAATTGAGAATATTCTTTGAAAGGGTTGTTCTCACAACATTTTTTGTAGAGTTTGCAGTTTTCATGAAAAAAATTTGTTAAGATTTAAAAAGAAAATTCTCACTGCCGTGGCCATTTTGTGATCATGACATTAGTTTTTTAATATTTAAAAAATATATCTTAATACTAAAACTATTTTCTTCACCTTTAGCAAAAGAATTTTGTGCGGGCAAATATTCTTTCTATGAGAAAAAAATGTTTTATAAAAAGTATACCCGATTTTTTGAGTTTTTTTTTACTTTTAAATCGTTATATTTAATTTTGTAACTAAGATAGCTCAATTTTGACAATTCCATTGAAACGACCGATCTCGAAAATAACGAACACATACATTTTTTTTAACTTCAATTTTGATATGAGATACTTGTTTGAAATTGAAGTAGGAAATGTATCCTTCCAGGCGTTAATGGGTTAAAATACTCTTTAAATTAGCAAATGTATAGTGCATAATTCTGTCCTCGCCTATTTTCTTACTTAATCCCAGATTTCAGCCGCATTTCTTGTATTAATTTAAGTATCGCATTTTACAGTGATGATTTTTTCATTTCATTCTGATCATTTAAACTGATGGTTATTTTACAAGTTTGATATAAAAAATTATGTCAGTTTTACCACGTACTTATCATCGAAAAAGATAAAACAATCAATAATATAAAAAATATAAAAAAAAGACAGAAGTAATTTTTACTTCAGCAATGAACAAAATTTAAATGAAACATCGATGAAAATAACCAAGAGAATTGTCAGAAAATATAAAACAAAGAAATTTAACAAATCTTTAGAGATATACTTCAAAATTGAAAACAATTTATTTTTTACTCTATTTAAAGACATAAAAGATATATGAAGCGGGGAGATAAGATAAAATAAATTTAAAATATTAGTAATAACTTGTAGGAAATAAAGAACGGAATGAATCATCGGCGTGAGTTTTATTGAATGTTCTTAGTGTTTATTTAGAATCTAAAGCAATGTGCGTATATTATTTAATAAATTTTTGTTTAATTTGTTCTTTAACGTCGCATCAACTACAATGCTATACCAACGATCTACTAAGATTTAAATTCCTTGCAAACATTTGGTTTCATTTTGATTTACTCTCTAAATCTGAATTAACTACAAAGTACTGATCGAAATTGAAAAGTCCCACGGAAACATTATCCTGCATAATTATTAATATTCAAACATTCGAGCTGTAATGAAATTTGGATAAACGCAAATTAAGGCTTAATGCGCCATTGAAACAGCATTAAATGAAAATAATTGAAAAATGTCGATCAAGGCGGATTCGAACCCGGGACCGCACAAATCCAATGATTAAACCACTATGCCACATTACATTGTAGAATATAATAATGGTTGAAGTATTCAGATTATCGATGACAAATATTTAAATATATTCTAAGAGTTTTTTCAAACGCTTTTATTAAAGCAAAATTATCAAACTTAACTATCAAGTTTCTTTGAGTTACATAACTTCGTTGGAAAAAGTTTACTTGACAGTCAAATAGATAATTATACACTAACAAAACACATTCGCAGTTTAATATGTCGCATAGTTGGAAAAAATAGTTAAAACTACTATGAAAAATAGTGTAATTTACCACTTTCGTAGTCGATTTTACTATAATTTTGTAGAGTTTTTTGATAACCATTCTTTTTTAAATAAACATTTGCCTATATCTGCATTAGCGGTTGTTCATATGATAAATTTAAAAAAATGTCAAATTTCTAACCTCAAATATCTTTCATATTGAAGCTTTTTTAAATACCTCAGCAAAATTTTCGGTTGTGTTTACTGGAAACCCAAGTTATTTTAGCCGCAATACTCAAATATCATTTTGGATGATTAAACTTCAAAATCATCGAAAATCAATTTTTTGTAAACAGGCATCTTTTTTCTATGTCGTTAACAATATTTGTCTATTTTTCCTAACCGATTCTGTTATTTATATTGTTCTGCAAATTGGTAAAGTAAGTTTCTTTTTAATTTTCAAGATTTTCTTATTAAAAACAGTGAAACACAAAAAAAATAAATTGACATTTTTTATGAATTATTGTTATGAAGTTTCATCGTGTTTTTACTAGAAAATAGTAAAAAACTACTTATTAATAAAAGTCTGCTAATCTAAGAGTAAAAATGGTATATTTTAATTTAGTAGTTTTTGGCATTAGTAATAAGTTAGTAGTTTTTCATCATTGATTAGTACAAATGATTACTAATTGAATTAGTAAACCACTTTTAATTTTTTAATAGTTTTTAACTAATTCAGATTTAGAAAGCCTACTTTTAAAAAAAGTTTTCAATTAAGGCCGAATAGAGGTAACCAATTAAAAAAGGATATACTTATGCCTTACACATTGACATAAGACATACGAATTTTAAGACTTTTTTACAGTCTAATATTCACATAATTTACATAATTTTATTAGTACTATTAACCTAGCCCTTTTAAATCATCGTATGAAGAAAGTTTGAAATAAATTATGACTATGATAAATTAATTTTAACAAATTGTAGACGTTGACCTATTGATCCCTTATAAATTGATGCTATTTAAATCTAAATTAGTTAAAAAATATTCATGAAGTTTTGGAAAGTCGATCACTGATTGACTTAGTAACGATATTTACTAATACAGAGTAATAAACTGTAGTAAATTGTGGCAGTCTATTACATTACAGTAGACTCTTACACTAGTGAAACTGTCAAGACTGCGGTAATTATTTTCTCTCACACTAGTGAACTGACAAATTTTTATGTTTTCCCACAGATTTGAAAAATAATTGCTATTTTTGTATAGTGTGGGGTAAATACATATAGAACTTTACGCTATATACGTTTCACAGACATATAAAATGAGTAAGACGATGATTTATTAGTGTGACATTCACACACTAGGGAAAAGTGTTCACTAGTGCGAGAACTTTACCAGTGTCAGGTCCACTAGTGTGAGGTTCTTCTATAGTTATAATCTTTTCAATGTACCTTATAATTTATTACCAAATGTATTTACTAATTTAGATTTACAGAGTATGTTTGATGTCATTTCATACGCCTTTTCGATCCATCATTTTGAATATATAAAAAATTTATACCATTTTAGTAAAGTTTAGATATTTTTAAGAAATGAACGATTTCGTACAGTAAGTCAAAGAATGAATTTATGTTAAAGTTATTTTATTCACTTTTCAGGAATGTACGAAAAATTTCAGCTAAATCAGTACAGAAACAAGTTGGAATTCACAAGAATAAATTTCCTACGTGACTATATGATTATTACAGAAATTTATTCTTGACAAATCTCCATCATTTCTGAACCGATTTCGATAAAATTGACTGTACATTCTTTAAACACACACTTAAAATAGCTTGAATATTAATTTAAATTTAAAAATATATGTAATTTCTGTTTAACTTTCATATTTTAAGTTAGGAATTTATGTTATCGACAGACGTGGTTTAGCTATCCCTTAATTATTTTTCCAATAGTAATTATTCAGTCACTTTTCAATAAATATTGGATTCTATTATTATCTAATATTAAGACAGTACATGAATAATATCGAGTACTATTTTTCGATTAATAATGGTAACGGTTTAGTGTATGTTGCAATCACTAAAGTATAAAAACAATAATTTTGTTTACTAATTACTTCTATTGTAAAATATTCAACAAATGTATTTATTCTTATTTGGAAAAAGTAAACCATCTCTTCTTTTTTTTTATATTTATTAAGAGATAAATATTTCTGAAAAGGTATTCATGCAAATATTTATTTGAATAGTCTCAAGTAAAAGATTGACTAGTCTAAAGTAAGAAAATATGTTTTTATTTTGAAAAAATGGCAACAGTTTTTAATAAATGATCTGACATACTTAAAAATAATATTTTCTTATGTTAAGTAAATATTTAGGTACTTGCGACTATTCAATATTTATTTGAGAATTTTTTGTATAACAGTTGTCAATAACTTCTGTTTGTATTCAAACATAAGGAATGACAAAAAATAAACATCATTACTCCTGAAGTAAAATCGATGCGTAGTACTTAAAAAGTTAAAATTAAGTAGAAATTTTAAAAATCAAGATAATCTAAGGAAAGCCTTTAAAAAATTTTGATATAAAAATTGAATAGATTAAATTAAACATTTCTTTAGTACATTTATTATGAAACAAATAAAGAAGATGAAAATAAAGCAGCTAAATGTAAAACTAAATGCAAACATTTAAACTTTTTAATGTTTTAATTGGAAAAAAAACAATTAATTGGATAGATGCCACTGTTTGTAAATATTAGTAATTTTTTTTATTTTCAAAAGCCATTTAAAAAACTGGAACTTTCTGAAATGGACACATGCTATACGTTCTCGAATGTTGTATGTAAACAATACTGAAGATTACATAACTATTGTATTTTTGTAGATAATATTTGCAATCAAAATTTGATACGGCGTCATTTTAAAGTCTATTGTATTAGGATTAACAACTGTAGTTGTTATCACAAGACCTTAAAAATACGATAAAAATCAGACGCATGAAGTTGCCAATTAAGCTACTTTAAATGTAAGACACCTGATATCATACAGTTCCATTTCGGGTAATGTGAAATGCTGAATAATTACAACAAAAAATGCTACGTATTGTAAAATCTGATACATTAAGCTAAAAATAGTTTCGTCGAGTAGACGCTTTTGCGCATTACAATTAATTATTGTTCGTGAACCGGCTATTCATGTTCACTATCAGTTATCTTGAAAACGAAGAATTTAAAAAAAAAATACTGCGCATCTATTTTTTAAAATATTGCGTACATTTTGAAGCGTTTTGAATATTTCTGTATGTAAACAAACCAAACTACGAAATTGAATGTTACAAGAAATTTTTTTATAAAAGATTTAGTAGACAAAATATTTTAAAATGGTAGCTAATATTTATTACGATTTTGTTACATGACATAAATATTAACAATTTTAGTAACGTCTCATTATGATAACAAATATGGAATAGCACGGAATTATGTTGTAAAGTTTAAAACAACGTATAAAAATTAATTTTTTAATCATTCGAATTTGAATTTTAGTTTAATAAACGAAAACAGTCTAACAAGAAAAAACTAATAAACAAAAAGTTTCTTGGCATCTTCTTGGTAATTACATGTCTTAAAAGAACAATATTAAACGATATTACAGCAAAAATGTTACGGCTTTTCATGAAAAAGCACATTTTCTTTTTTGTCCAGATGAAAAAAATACGATACAGTTTACCTCTGATTTTATGTCGAAAATGTGTATAACTTTTTTTTATAGAAAATTTGATGCTCCACCTTTTTTTGTTGGAAACATTTTTTAATGTGATTTGTATTTTTGAAAATAAATGCACAAAAACGTGATTATTTCATATTTATTCATCATTTATGGAATAACTTTTGACTTTACGAAGAATGTTTATACAACCTTTTGTGTAGAGAATGTGATGCTCTATCTTTTTTGTTGGAAACACTCTTTTGTGTGATTTGTATTTTTTATAAGAAACGTAAAAACCCTATTTTAGTTTTATATTTTTGTTCAACCTCCCTATAATCTAGTATGAACCAAGGTTAAAAAATTACATAATGCTAATGGACGGACGTAAGATCGCAAACACATTTTTTTTTATTGTAGTTTTTTGTTTTTAGGGTCTGAATTGTCGACATTTGATGAAAAACTATAGTGTAATTTTTTTTTGTGAAAACGACCGATTTCAATACTTCATCCAGATCTATAGATGCTCTAATTATAAAATAAAAAAGAGTTTTAAAGCCACTTTAATTGTTTATAACGTTGAAAATCCATGTTCAGATGGAACATTTAAACAATTTTTTTTAAGTTTCTCGGTTAATTTTTTTGTAATTATTGTATTAATTCATTGATGCCTGATTCGTTCATTCGTAAAAAACGAGTACTCTTTCTCCGAAGATATTTATTTCAAATTTTGTTATATTTTGTTATTACAAATGAAACCTCCTTGTCACTTTTTGTCGTAATTTTTGTCCAACTTTTCAGAAGTTGAGAACAGGTAAGCATTATTTTTAAATAACGCTGAGCGAGAACATTTTTTGTTTTCTTTGACAAGTGAAGTATTATTTCCAAAGTATTTTTCAATGATAAAAAAGAAGATACTATTAGAATTTGTCTACCTTGCTGCATTTCCGAAAAAAGTGAGGTTAAATATGACCAAACTTTCCACGTGTCTTTTTGTATACATTTTTGTCGATATTATGACATTTTTTAAAATACATTTTTGTATTTTAGTATTATTTTTTAATTTACTAAATGAGATGCTTTCCCCGGTTTATACAAAAGCATAAAAAAACTATCAATATCAACATAAAGAAACCTGCATTTAACAAAAACCACTAATATTAAATTTAATGGTCGGTTTAAAAAAAAAACACATTTCCTAAGGTATTTTATATTTATGTTTAAAATAGTTTATTACAAAATGTGAAAATGAAATAAAAGAATATATCAATATAACCCAAGTTTAAGAATTGTTTACACTCCGTAAATATTTTATTAATTTGTTAATGGCTGAATGATTTATGAAAATTACGTAAAAAATGAGTATATCCTTGTTCCGGAGATTTTCATTGGAGTGTATTGTGGTATATTTTGTGATTACAAATGAAACCCGTTTACCACTTTTTGTCATTATTTTTGTCAAATTTTTCGGAAGTAGAGTCTTTAAAAATGTTCTTACTTTAACATATTGAATTTAAATGATAATTAAATAATTTTTGTTTAATTTTATCTAATTGTAAACAATTTTTTATATCCATCATAAAACTGAAAAAATCAATAACAAAAATGATTGCTTATTCATTATAGATATTAAAGTCAAGGTCTGAGAACATTCACTAAAAAGTTTCTTTTTCAATCAATAATTGAAAACTGATTATGAAAAAGTATAAGACTAGTCGAAAATCGATAGGCGAAAGTTCAGGAACTAACCCCTGAACGAAATTCCAATTTGTTATATTATAGGGTCGAAATAGGCTGATGTTCGTGTGTGATATATTGACATTGCTTTGCACGTGATAAATTATTAAAGAAGTAAATGTAGGTTTTCCCCATTGTACGATAGTCACCACTTAAGAATGTTCTTAGCATAAAAGAAACATGTGATCTGTCTATAAATAGAAAGAAATGTTAAAATTAAGTGAAAGGTAATTTTGTTTTTCTTTTTGTAATTCCAGTATTTAGTAACAAAGTCTAAGACAGAATTTTACCATCTTTTTAAACGATAATTTTCTTTACTAATAGAAGTGTAAAAAATGTTCCAAAAACTTCTAACGTAGTTGACCTTGATCTTTCAGAATCTGGTAACGTAATTACAAAAAAGGTATTTTCAAAAATTTGAAGGCATTTTATCGAAAAAAATAAGAATTCTTGACAATTTTGTTTCAGATATTAAGTTTTTAAAATGATTTTGTTAAAGAATATGTTATTTTAAGATATCAAGCCTATTTTTTTTTTTTTAGTTCTTGAACACGAATCTAAAAACTGATTTCAAAATCCAATCGCCGACGATAGTTTTGAAACTGGTTATTCGGATTTTTGTGATCGTTGAACATGAAACTGAATTAAGATTTTGAAAATTAAAAAAAAATGTTAATAAATAAAAAATTCAATAAAAACAAAATTGAAAAACTTATTTAAAAAATATAGAAATATAAAATAAATTTATTTCTTATGTTTCAATGAACATTAATTTGGAATTTATCGTGTAATAAGCCGTTGTTGTAACAAACAAATGTTGATTTTATTAAAAATCGATAATGAAATACCTTAAAAAAGCATCTCCTCCATTAATTTCGCATCAATTATAACCAAATTTTGTTGGTTAATTTTTTTTACAATTTTGAACAAAATTACATATGGATTTGACGATATGTGGCTTAGATCAAAAATAAAAAATTTTAACTCGACCACAAAATGTTGTTTTTGTTTAGACCACAGCGCTTAAGTAAAAAAAATGATGCGCATAACAATTTTCGATATAAAAAGTCAGCACGACAGGAACAATCCCACTTCAAGAGTTTTAAATTGCGAACAAAAATATATTACAATAATTATTTAGTAACATTTTTTATTTTAACGCTAAATACTGAAAAGTTAGTAAGATATCGCGTAGTTTTGTAACAGCTGTTTTGAAATGTAGATAAACAATTGTATACTTAATTTTCTGTTATTTTTTATCGATGGAGTTAATTAACATAACGATGATTTCTAGCACACTTTTTGAGAATTTCGAATAATTCTACTCAGTCAATGATATATTAGTAAATAAAAAATTGCTTTAAGTTCAAGAAAGCAGGACAATTAATTAACAACTTAAGTGTATATAAGTTTATATCACAATTTATATATGTTTATATAAACAAATATTGGTCGATATCGAATATTTACTAAATAATAAGAAAAACTACTAACATATTACTAATTGCAAAACTACTAAAAATTCAATTTCTACTCTTAAATTAGTAACATTTTATTAATAACTTAGTATTTTTTAAATATTTTCTATTTGAAAAATGGCCACTTGATATTATACCTCCTTTGCCCTAGTTTCGTTTTATTAGTGTGTTCACTATCAAAGGTAATTCAGAAAATTCTGGTTCTATTATATTAGAAATGTAACAATATTTTACAAAACAACGAAACAGAAGTTTCGTAACACATATCCAAATTTACTAATCTTTTCAGTAATGGCCCTTAAAGCTACTAAATTGTAACGTAACATGGACTGAATGTTGCATTCTACTCTGTCGCAGTTGGGTTTTCCGTCGCCAGGTGAGACTACGACATTTTTATTTATCCGTTTGACGACTTCAGCTTGCTTGGCAAAAGTAGATTTTCATTTAGTCATAATAGATTCTACGATCTTGTTAATTTATTACGTGTATAAGTCTTAGTATGTATATGATTCTTTACCGGGTACAGTGTTTTTGTTCACACATACTAAAGCTAAATGTTTTTATCGCTATATTTTTTGAAGAATGAAATCGTGTATAGGTAAAGATAGAATTGATAATCATATTTGAAGGAAGAAAGAACGAGATATAAACATTTATGTTTTATATAACACATCGAAACGTAAACGACATAATATTAAAATTAAATTTAAAAAAAAGTTCCAATTTATTGAATTTCCTGTTCGAGCAACTGAGAATTACAAAATTATTACGGAATTTTATGAAACAGTAACCGAAGGATGGTTTTGTTATGATATCGAAAAATTCCTAAAATGTATAACAAATGTATTGTGAATAGTAAAAAACAATTACATTTTCCAAACACAACTATTTTGCTTATAGGAAAATTTGATTTATAAACTTGTATAATACTAAGAATTTTATTCAGATTGCGTACATCATTAATAATACAGTGTGTCGCATATTTATATTTTTGTTTATGATTTCGCAATGTTTACATCTTAGTACATTGACCGAATCACGCAAGTTTACTGAAAACCATTAATATTTCATTCAGCCTTGGAAGGTTCAAATCATGCCCCATACTTCAGCCTCTTCAGTCGATAGCTTTTAGGAGAAAGAGGATCAATATAGTTATTGGCCTAAACTTCTTTTCAGCCTAGCCACTGGCCCAGTGCCCGTATTCTATAAGTCGGTATTAACAATAACGTTAACGTTACTGTCGATAACGACAATATCCTGGACCGTGGTTGGTTGGAATTGTCATAACGTCGACGTTATTCGTAATTACGAGTTACAGAATGGAGGCACTGGGGTGGAAAAGATCGGAAATATAAACAACTTTCAAAATTCATTGGAGTGAAAATTTCACTCTATCAAGAGTGACATTTCACTCTATCAAGAGTGAAAGAAAAAAAAACACTTCTAGAATTGTTAAAGCAAAAAACTCCCTCCTAGAAGAGTGAAACATCACTCTTCGAGAAAGAGTAGCTCAATTTTTACTCCAAGGAATTTAGAAAGTAAATAAGACATTTTTATAGGACATCCCTAAACATTATATAAGGCATCATCCACCCAAATCCATTTACACTTCTGGTCAGGAAAAATGGGAAAAAACCCTCTCCGATAGTCCGCATATTTTATTAGCAAAAAATTCTGAAAACTATGACTTAAACTCGAACTCTTAACAATTATTCTAAACAATTATTCAACAATCACTTAACTAATCAGATACATTTTAGATGAATTGTCCAATACTAAATCGACTTAATTTTTTTCGTAGTATAGTTCACTCAATATTTTTTTTCACTGAGTAGTTTTCGATAAAGTTCACTCAATATTTTTTCAATGTTTTTGTGGAAAGTAAACCAAGACAATAAAAACTAAAATTAAAGGCTAACAAACCAAAAACATGGTTTTTAACATTCTAGGCGCAGAAGTCGATTTTGCGCCCTGCAGCGAAATACACGTGAAAATATCAGAAATATTGTAATAAAACGCAAATAACAGAAAAATTCCGTATGATTAGCGCCATTTTGAGGACGCCATTTTGTAATTTACATCGTAAGATTGACCAACTTTTAATAAAACTCATTATGCCACAGTATTCTGAGGCATCACACGATCCTGGAACTCCTTCGCAATAAAAATCGAGTTTACTAAAAAAAGTTTTCGCTTTTTCCACTTTTTTTTTTTAAGTAGCCATATTTAAAAAATGGAGTATCTCAAAAATATCCATAAACTTACGGAGGATAAAACCCGGCGACAAATTTTGTCGTTTTGGGACAAACGGGTTAATTTCGAATGTTCCGATGATTACACATTGTAACAAAAAATCAGTTATCTTGTGTTTATCGTTTAATTCCTGTGTTTATTGTTGGTTTAGGTGTCAATAAACAAGAAAATATATTTGAACCATTTTTAATTGCTTCAGTCTTGTAAAAGAGGGAATTAAAGTATAAAAATATAGATTTTTCGGCACTTTTTGAAGTCACCTTAAAAAAAAATGTGACGTTTTGCCCGTTACATAAAATCAGCTGTTTTTTAGGAGAGATCCTGACGTGATGAAGCAGAACTAACATCAGATTCGTGTTCAGCGATCCAAAAAGTCTGTAATACATTGGATTTGGTCAAAGGATGCTTTCATGGAATTTGAATTTTTTGAAATTGAAAACCCCAGCTAGTTAGTTAGTTAGTTAGTTATTATTATTATTATATATTATTTATTCTCTATTGGGCCGATTTTTCCTTCAGGTTCAGATTCTTTACATAAGATTACTTTGGAAATGATCCAAATGTTACGAACAACATCCAAAAACCTGCTTCATTGTATACCTCTGTAATCTACAAATGTGAATTAAAAAATATTCTTTTAATAATTGACGTTAGTAAAAAACTAACAATTCTATTAATAGTACCAATAATGATTATGATTTTGTTTATTTTAATTAAATATTCAATTGTTCCATTTTGTTTGTAAATAATTCGCAGTGTTTAATTTATATATTATTTAAAACAACAGTACAAATATACTACAAACATTTTTACACTAACGTTATTTTCCTGAGATAAGTTCAAGGTATTAAAAAATACATTTAAATGTGGAAAAATAACACGTTTACATTCTAAATAAAATTCAATTTTATACTTTAAGATAATAAAATTTACTGTAAAAATTTCAGTTTTTGTAGATTTTATTTTTCGTTTATTCTCAAAAATATTGAAATTGTGGAAATACGTTTTAAAAATATAATTAGCCTATTGACAACTGTTTGACGCGAAACACATGACGTGGGAAACAGTAATATGTGAGTGTTTTCCCGACTGATGCAACCGTTCCGAAAACTTACTCTTGTCTGAAATTTCTCCTTAAAAAATGTTCTCAACCAAAATAAAGTAACGACACAAATTCCAGCCTAGAAACGGAATTTTAAAAGAAAACTAGCTACATCTAATGAAAATAAGTGTAAAGTTTTTAAATATTCTAATACCGATACTCAAAATTGAAATTAAAATAGTTTCATATAATTCTTAAATGATTAACTACCCAAAAAAATATTTTTTCTATGTATAAGTGTAAAAAAACATAATTTTTTGGGGGGATTGTTAGATTCACAAAATAAATAGAATTGCACAAATTTATTTTACTTTTAATCCTAATTATGTATATCAATAATAATTTAATGTTTAGAAACTTTAGTACCCAATTCTCCCACAAGTTCAGAGTCGTGACAGTCTGTACTTTTCAGTCAACAACAGTTATTAATCCTTGACGATAATAATCTCGATCTGGAGTGCCTGTAATCGCAATGAACGTAAAGTGAATCACTTTTAAAAGTATTACGTGTAAAAGACATCGAAATTAATTTCCTTTTTTTCGCTAAAAATATAAACTTCGAGTAAAGAATGTACTACAAAGTTATAGTTCAAAATAAACTTACAAAATATCACTTTCAGTAAAAATTTAATTGTTTATAAAATATTTAATATTGGCATCATCAAAGTTTACTCAGGATGTTTAATAAAACCGAAACAAATGACAAATAAAATTATTATATTATACAAAAAATATGTTAATTTTACGAAATGAACAATTTAGTTATTAATGTTTCTCTACATTAAGAGATTTTTATCCATAACAATTAAAATATTTACTACAACCGTAATTACTTTTTCATATTAACAAAAATTATATTTTATTTAAAAATAAAAATAAAATTTGTATGATTTTTTTTTAAATTATTAAATTTTAATTATACCTTTTCGAAAATTTACATAAAATTGACAAGACAGTTTTTTCAGACTTGTTTAGATACGAAACTTGTTTCAAAAATAAAGAACAAATTATTATATTTTGGACCTTTTATTAACAGAATATATCTTCTCCGAAGTTTTGCTAAAAAAACTATTTTATATAACTAATTATAAAATATAATTTAAAACTAATTTTATCGAATTTTAATTCTGTTTTGCATAATTTACGTAGAAACTTTAATTCGTAAGTTACTTAATCAGTTTAAGATTTCTTTGTGTGTAACATTTTATGACAAAAAGGATCATTATATTAAAATGTATTATTAGCAAAATTTAATATTTTTAGTACCTAAATGCCAAACAACAGCCCTAAGATCTACATTTCACAATAAATTTAGTAATTTTTAATCATGAAGTATTTCCATGTTATTGAAATCATATCGAAACTGAGAATGACAACGACTTAGTCACGTGGGAACTTTTCTCAGGCGCAAAATCCCAAATCTTCGTCATGATATAAATTAGTGTAATGCAGTGAATACGTTTTTTTTTTAAATTTAAAAACCAGACCATTTAGATAGACTTTCTAAGGTACAGTAAACAAATTGTCGTTATATATTTTGAAAATCGTGGTCTTAAAAAATGATGCAAGTCATTTAAAATGTTTGCTTTTAGAATTTTATTAAAATCTTCGTCGGGAAATATATCGTCATGATACACAAACATTGATAAAATCGATTGAAATTAGACACAGGGGAGGGGGAGGTCACTAATAACGAATCCATTGTTTGATTTTGAAAAAATGAATAGTGGAGAATCGTAAAGTTATTTGTGAACGATATTAAATGACAACATAAAAAACATTCTAAATTTTGTTTCCATGAATGACGATATTTAACACAATTTTTCCTCATTTTTTGTTTTCAGATAAATTACAGAAAGCTATCTTGATCACTGAGATACTGCATAAATATTTTCAATTTAATGAATAACCGCGTTTTTATAATCCGGCTTTTGTACTTTCTGCTACTGTGGTTTATAAAATTTGCTTGTTCGGTTATCTATTTTACAAAACTCTCTTAATATTGGATGAAAACAAACATTTTTTATGTTTAAATGAAAATTATCATTTTATATACGAAATAAACGTTGGTGACTCTTAAAATGCTTTTTATAAGCTTATAGGGAAGTTCACGAGACTGTTACGTACAATTATCCAATCGACTTTTTTCCCCGTTTTTAACACCTGTATGGATGTTGTGAACTCCAGCTATTAAAGAATATTTATAAGTTCTTGTTTCAAACGTAATTTAATGCAAAAAAAAAATAATTTTAAATAGTACGCCAATCCACCAAGTTTAAATTGCTCGTCATGACTATTATTCATGCCATGTTGAATGTACATGTATTGATTTTGATTTCTATCGGAACCATCATTGTATTCCGCTCCCCTCCTTTCGCATGTGGGTTATTAAAAAAATGTTTCAATGTTCAAAAAAGACTTCATTTTAGATTAGTTTCGCATAGGGGGTCAATGCACATTTGGTTCGCCTAGCACGTTCGAAACTCGTTCTTTTATATCGTAATGCTGCAGCTAAACGCTTTTACAAAGAATCAGTTTTGAGTTTCTTATAAAATCTGAGAAAGTTGGTATCGCGGTCCATAATCTTTTCAGAATAGTCGATTTTTATTAACGCAAGATTGCCTCTGTTTAGATTTCTTATGCACTTTACTATAATAAGGTTGTGTATCCTTTGGATTGTCTTAAGTCTGGAAGATTTTGCGAGAAGACTATTCAATACTTATTCATTTTTTTCTTAGCATAACCAGTTTTTGTATTCATGTTTTGACAGATAGCATTTTTTGTTTACTTTTTTTCTTTGCGCCCTTTATGTCTTCGAACTCAAGTAAAAATCTATATACTTTTAAAAGTCATGATAATATTGTATTTATTTTTATTCCTTAAAGCAGAAACTTCAACTAACAATTATAGTAACAACAATAATAATAACGACTTCATTTTCAGAAATTATATAATAATTTTCGTAAAACAACTCGATTTCTGGAGCTTCACGTCCTAACCAAACTGACTGCTAATTCCATAATAATAATAATGGAATAAGAAAAAGAACAACGAGAAGAATATGTATTTACCAAATAATTTATTAAAAAAACAAAAGCCATAAACAAATTTCATTAATGGCATTTGTGATAATATAAAATTATATAAAATTACTAAAGCCAGAGCGACATTTCTATTTAAAATAATTAACAAATTTTTATGTTTTTTAAAGTCTTTTGTAAATCTTCTTCGTCGTTTACGTCCTCGATTGTACCTTTAAAAATTTAGTAATTTAATTGTTGCATACAAATGTTTACATTTCGGAAAACCATATCTTAACCCGTGTCACAGGTAATATTACACTCAGATTAAAATATTTTATAAAACTGTAACATTAAAGTATAGATCACAATAAAATTACGGCGTAATATATTAAATTGTAATTCACTTCCACGTGGGGTGTTCAAGTAAATGAAGTTTCTCGTGGTGTCAATTTTGCTCTGTAGCGATTAAAATATAATAAAAATTTTCCGACGACAGATTTCAGAATTAAATTAGTTATATCGCTAGTGGTACCAGATCCTGATTATTGTTGTCTTATGGTAAAAATATTGTCGTAAACTAAATTTTTACAATTATTATCAATTTAAACAAGCTTTTAAACAATATAAACTAATTTTTAAATATCAATTTATCGATTATTAATATTTAATATAAATTCTCAATTTAACTCCTTAAGGTGATTAGACCTCAGAATATCGAATGCTGGGGAATATTTAATAACGTTTCCAAGAGTATTCTTGAAAGGTAAAAGCATTATTCTTCTTGAAAAAAAAAATTGAAATGTGCAAAAATAATTTGTTCAGCCACTTTGTTATTGATTCAAATTTGTCTTATCCGCTGTTAAGAATTTAAAAAAAATGAACGGATTTTAACGAATGGCGGCTTATTTTTTCGAGAAAAAGATTCTATTTAACCTTACTGTATAATTTTTTTAAGATTCTTTGTATGGTCACCAAAATTACTCAAAATTCGTTAAAAGTAATAATAGTTCTTTTTTAAAGTAAATAGAGATAATTTATCGTTGGCTTCGGAAATTTCAAAACACCTAGTGCAAAGTTGTAGAGAATCTTTTTCTCGTAAAAATAAGCCGTCATTCGTTAAAATCCGTTCATTTTTTAAAAATTCTTAAGAGCGGAGAAGACAAAATTTGAATCAATAACAAATTATTTTTACACATTTCAATTTTGTTCAAGAAGAATGCTTTCACTTTTCAACAATATTATTAATAATGAAAATTAAATTATTGGAAACGTTATTAAATATTTTTCGTCAACATCTGATATTCTGGGGTCTAACTACCTTAATAGTAATTTTCGATACAAGTGCGTAAAAGTTTTTGCTACGAATGTGCGTCAAACAATATATTTTTATGCAAGTGTGCGCAAAATGCATTTAAGAAATGCCAAAAAGGCACTGCATAAAAAAATTCTATAATTATTCCTGTGTTTAGATGTACCAGTTCTTTTTTATTGCTAATTAATTTCATTTAAGTTTTAGCACCTTTTGTTAAATTATTGAAACCTTAGAAAACATTACACTGCTTCAACATTATTAACATACTATAACATTGACGTAAAATTAAAATTTTCGGTCATTTTCAAATTCCTGTATTATCAAAAATGTACAGTAACATTCTGTAACCTTCGTGTAATGATTGAATGAATATTCAGAATTACAGAAAAGTATTCATTTTTGAACGTTGAATTCTATTTATTAACCTTCGTGAATACTTCCCTATTGTCAATCGTTCTAAATCCTCTTCCAAGAACTGAGTGGCGTTTTCTTGAATGCTTCTCAATAATTTCTGACAAAACTTACAGAGCCAATACTTCATTATTCCGAAAGACGCATTGGCATGCATATTTTCATAATGCTTACCAATACTTATTCAAAAAGTAAAAAAAAGGATTCAGAATTATTCAAGTTTCAATGCTTCTCAATCTTCGCTTATTGGGTAGCTTTCCTGGTATCTTCTCGTCCTATTAGGGTCTAATTCTTATATCACACAGGTCCACAAAATAAAAAAAATCTTTGGAAGCTGAAACGCGACTAGGTGATTCTTATAGATTTTTAGCCGCTGAATCCGAACCTGTGCACAGAATTTCCTCATCACGTCTCCGATTTTCTTTATGTAAGGTTATAGTGCGTAAAATTGCTCTTTAATTCTGATTTTTTACTATTTTTTCAATATCGTTTCTTTGACATTGAGATACAAAAAATGTTTGAAGCTACCGCACCGGGTTGAAACCTTGTTTGGTAGCTTCAATATACGGTAGATGATAAACCAAAATTAATAAAACAATATTAATCGAGTGTAAAACGACTTTTTTAATGAAAATCGCTGAATTTCCTGCTGCGAATTTCTATGGCCTACTATATCGGCTGAATTTCTTGCTACGAATTTTCTGCCAGTTTCAGTTTCAAAAATGTACAAGAATTACATAAGTCCATTTCATTCTCCGGTCGACACATTATTATATAGTTAATGCCCAAATATGCATAAAACGAGCAATTTTACGCACTATATAACCTCACATAAGAAGAATCTCAGACGCGATGAGCAAATTCTATGCTCAGATTCGGATTCAACGGCTAAAAATCTATAAGAATCACCTAGTCGCGTTTCAGTGTACAAAATTTTTTGTTATTTTGTGGTCCTGTGTTATTTATGTGATATTACAGTAATATTACAATAACATTACGCCTTTTATTATTGTTATATATTATTTTTAATTGTTTTATTTTGTCATGGTATCATGTAACGTTACTATGCAATATTACAGACATATTACCGTAATACTAAAAAAATATTTAAACTATATTCTTCGTTCGAAAAAACGTAACAGATTCAAGGATAAACGTATCGTGATCTGTCGAATATTCGTCACCGTCGGTTGAAAACATATTTTTTCGTCATATTTGAAGTATTTCCTAAAGACGAGTGACACAAATACAATGACGTAAGAAACACAAAGAAACGGTAATTCTTAAAAAACAAAAACTGGCCCATCTCATAAATTACCCATGTAAAAAAAAAACAAAGAAAATTTTAGTCACTTAAAAATTGAAATCTTGGAAAATCGATCGATAAGAATTGTCGCGTCGCTTTCCTATGCACACAAAAATAATACACGCACGCAGCTGGTTTGATTTTTTCCATTATTTTCCCCCACACTTTTGCGATGATCGAATAAATTTCCAGCTATGGACTTTCATCCGAGCCCGATGCCTATATCTCGCGCGAATTCCCACTCGTGTAGAATCCGTACGCCTTCGTGCCGCCTCGCTCAAAACTCGTCCCTGGACAAAAATACAAAAAAAAAAAGGATAATCCACTAGGATATTCGAAACGAGATCTTCCGCTACAAGACAAGACGAACACGACAGAAAACCCGTAAAGCCGCGCCCGATATATCTTTTTTCCACAATAATTCCTACGATCATATACATATAATTCTATGGCGCGTTAAAATTTCCACTGCCTTCCTCACTTCTAGCAATTTCGATTCCGAAGACGTGTGTTTCCACACGTATGTGCTCTACTGTATCGCACATGTATATATACACATGTAAGCGCGAGGGTCAAAACAAACGGCGCATATTCCCTATCGCCGGATAAAAACACGCGACGTTACTGCGCACATTTCTTCCAACGGTTCTCAACCGCCGAATTCGAATTTTTCGATTGAAGAAATTAGGGCGCGTTTGGCCATCGAGGCGCGAAATTAATTGGACGTTTACGGCCTTGTTTTTCGAGTTCTTTTTTTTGGCGGGAGTGATTTCCCGTGATGTCGAGCCCCCGCGGAGGTTGCGAAAAAAAAAATGGCGAGAAAACTCGAAGATCCTGAGAGAGTCGCGGGAAAGGCGCCTGCGCGCGAAAGCGTCGGTTATAAAAGGAACGCCGGCTAGCCGCCGATCATCAGTTATCGAACGACTATCGCGTTGAGCGCGAGCGAGGATAACTTCGCGACGTATTTCATCGCAAATTAGATCGCGAGAATCATTTTTTTTTTTCACCTTTTGTGAGGTACACAAAGTGTAAGATATGTCCGAGCAACATTTCGACGAATACGAGCATTACAACTACGATTACGACAAGCATATCTTCACCGCGCACGGCGGCAAACAGAGAACGAAACGCGAAGCGTACGCCCACACAAATCATTTCGATCCGAGCGGACATTCAAGAAAACTTCTCACGAAGCTGATGAACACCGAACACAACAAGAGAATCAAGTCCAAGTCTTAAAAAAAAGAAGCAGGTAAATTATTTTGCGTCTCCGATTTTGATTTATTCCGCCGTTACCAGGACTGGAAACAAGATGGCGCCCCGCTCGACCGAGGAAACTGCGTCTTTGAAAAACTCCGTTTGCGGGTCACGGTCGAATTATATACCATTTTTTCCCCATTTTCGACCAATTATCCGTTTTTTTTATGGCGGATTAAAATCCTTGAGATTCGGGGTCTTTTTTAGTGCCCCCCCCCTCGGAAGCGGCGGTTGGTGTCGTCCTGTTTTCTTTGTGTGCGTCGATGACCTCTATTTTTATGTCTTTATCTACAACGGGCTTCCCATTGTTATCGGAGAGTGTTTTTGTTTACCTTTGATGCAGTACAGTCATTGTTTACATACTTTTTACAGTTCAAACTTTCATCATACAATGCGAAAAGCATTTTCGGCTTGTTTTAAGGGAGGAATGGGTTGTACGGTAATTTTAAAAATCAATGTCTTTGTTAATTCTCGGGTGACCAACGTAATTTATCTTTCATGAAAAATTTGCATTACATTATTTTTTCAATTATTTCGTAAGATTTTTCAAATCGGTATAAACTTACCTTGCAAGAATGAACAAAGAATATTCCCTGCATAAAACAATTGTCAACATTGAAAATTATCGTATGATGAAACTTCAAATTAAAAACGCAAACAAATTAACAATATCTATGACGTTATTTGTATTTGTTTCCTTGAAACGGTTTTTACATTAGAATACAATAAAAAAATTATTTAATATGTAAATAACAATAGTAAATAATAATAAAACAACAGAAATTAATAGTAGATATAAGTGAATATAAGTGGCGCCGCAAGGTATAAACAAGAATAACAATATAAAATATGAAAAGAAAAGAAAAAATCGCAACACTAAATCGAGATCAATCAAAACAGTAAACTAATATCTTACAATTTACTTCGAAAGTAAAAATGGTCGGTTCATCTCGTAAGTAAGATGGTAGGGCATTTCATAAATATTAATATTTTCAATGAATTCCTATTAATCGGACTTAATAAATAAATTGTTTGAAAGTTCATTGAACACGATTTCTGCACTGAAAGAAATTTCTAGGTTTTGCATCATTTTGTTTCACAGCTTTCTGGTCTTCTAGAAGCTTCGATTATGACTAAAACGCATGAATCTGTGCTTTTAGAGGATAAGAAAGCTGTGAAACAAAAGCAAACGCAATATCTCCCTCATAAAAGTCGTCCAATTGATGTTTTTCAATCAGTTGGAATTGATGGACATTGGGAAAGTATGAAAAAAAATTGCATCATCTAACAAAAGCTTGTCATATATTTAACCGATTCTCTTATGGTAATTTCTTACGAAGTTTCTGATTATATTGTATATTATCTTGAACCTATATACAATACAAACTTTATAGAAATGAAACGTTATTAAACTCGTTAAAATAATGGGAGCTTCAATTTTTTTATTAATTGGTTGCCAAGTACATTAGCCTAGGAGCTACTTATGATGCAGTAGCCTTTTACATGTCCCTACTTGAAACAATGTTTTTTTGGTGTATTTTTGGCCGCTGAACACGAATTTTTTGGTGGAATACTCAAAAGTGGTCGGTTAATTGTTTATAACAATTTTTGAAAACAATTGAATAATTTTGTTCTTTTTGCTCCGGAAAAAATGTTTTCATTTTTTCATGTAATTTTGAACCAAAAAGGTCCTTAGTAACTTTTACGTAGGACGATAACTTTTTGAGATAAAATTACCAAACTTTAAAAAAAGTTAATTTTCGCTATTTTTTATACACTCCCATACCGATAGTTTCTTTTAATCCACCTAGGCTTAAACTTTTCTTCTATTAACCCGTTTCGTCCCAAAACGACAAAATTTGTCACCGGTTTTCATCATCCGTAAGTTTATGGATATCTTTGAGATATTGTTATAAAATTTAGGTTTCCTATAGTTTTTGGGTATGCTCTTTTCTAATCTTGTGTTAGTTTTTCGACATCACTTTCCAATTTTTAAATATGACCACTTAAATGAAAGAAAACATGGTGAAATAGTGAAAACATTTTAAGTAAACTGCAATTTTTATTTCGAAGGAGTTCCAGGATCATGTCAGGCTTTAGAATCCTGTGGCATAATGAGTTTTTCTAAACGTTGTTCAATATTAAGATGTAAATTACAAAATGACTCTATTGGTTTGGATTTTTGCATCTTAATTTTTCTAGCTTATTCTCGAGCTTGCTGAATACAAATCCGTTATTAAAGTTTGGAAATTGAAAATGACAAATCCAATATGGAGAACCGAAATTTTAAAAAAAATTGTCTAGTATTTAGTATATACATAGATGTTTTCATAGTCATATTAAATCGGACATTTTGAATTTCCAAAATTTAATAACAGGTTCGTATTGAGCCACCTCAAAAACAATCTACAAATTCCTCAAAATACATGTCAAGAGACAACAAATATTTAAAAAAACGCAAATAACAAACAAATACGTATAAATGTGCCATTTTGAGGACGCCATTTTATAATTTATATCGTAATATTGACCAACTTTTAGTAAAACTCATTATGCCACAGGATTTTGAGGCCTGATACGAGCTCGGAACTCCTTCACAGTAAAAATTGCAGTTTACTGAAAAAGTTTATGCTTTTTTCCACCTTTTTCTTTCGTTTAAGTAGCCATATTTAAAAAATGGGAAGTGATATCGAAAAACGAATTTCAGATTCGAAAAGAGCATACTCAAAAACTATAGGAAATCTAAACTTCATAAGAATGTCTCAAAGATATCCATAAACTTTCGGAGGACAAAAACCGGCAACAAATTTTGTCAGTTTGGATATGCACTAATTTCTTATACATACTTACGACATACTTGATGGTTACACATCTATCCTTGTATTTTTAGCCTCTGAATACATTGTAGGATGGAATATCATAAAGTGGTCGATTGCTTATAATAATTTGTTTATAACAATTGGTGGTTAAAAAATGTAATTTTTTTTTCTGGAAAATTTTCATGTTTTTCTGTGATTATAATCTCTGACATTCTAGGATGAAATATTATAAAGCGGCCGATTGTTTATATCAATTGTTTAAAGCAATTTGTTTATAACATTACTTTGTTAAATAATGTAGTAATTTTTTTATTTTCTGAAAAAAAATATTCATGTTTTGTGTGATTTGAAACAAAATGATTCTTCAATCTTTATTTTAAATTGAAATATTTATTATAATTTCATTGAAATATTTATTTAATACAATTGAATCAGAATGATTTTACCGTAAACTTGTTTTGTAACTTTATTTTAAAAATTATTTTAGTTTTTTTAACAGTCATGTTTCAAAATGTTTAAAACTAATTTGAATGAAGTTGCTAAGTTAGTAAAGTACATGTAGAGCCTCTTAATTTATTTATTATAAAATGAGGGATTTTATAAATAGCAAATTATGTATTATATGTAAAAAATTGAAGAAAAGGGAAAAACTTTATAGGACTCAAAATGGTAACAATCAAATCAGAAATGCTGCATTTGTACGAAGTGATGTTGTGTGAATTCGTATTAAATAATAGCTTAATAAATATTTAAATTTAAAATTATAATAATATAAACATATAAACATTTTTTTCCAAAAATACAACCAAAAAAAGTATTAAACAATCAATTGATTTGTTATAAACGAATTATTGCGAACAATTGTTATAAGCAATCGACCACTTTATAATATTCCATGCTATAATGTATTCAGAGGCTAAAAATACAAGGATAGATGTGTAATCTTCAAGTACGTCGTACGTACGTATACGAAATTAGTGTATATCCATCCTGCGAAACCACCTAAAGTTATCGCCTCAACAACTACAAAAATGTCAAAATCGAATCTTTTACTTAAACTATAGTAATAGAAGAAAGGTTTGAGCAAGGTGGATTTAAAAAACAACACGGTATTGGTGTGGTAGTGTGTTAAAAATGGTGAAAATGGACTTTTTTTAAAGTTTGAGAATTTTTATCTCGATAAGTTGTCGTCCTACGTGCAAGTTAAGAACCTTTTTTCTTCAAAATTTCCCAAAAAACATGAAAAAATTTGTTCCGGAGCAAAAAAAAACAAAATTATTCAATTGTTTTAAAAAATTGTTAAAAACAATTAATCTACCACTTTTAAGCACTTCACCCAAAATATTTGTGTTCAGCAGCTAAAAATACATAAAAAAAACATTGTTTCAAGTGATGACATATAAAAGGCTATACAGCAACATAAGTAGCTTTTAGACTATATGTATATGTTTCATTATGATAAAATTCAATATATGAATTGCTTATATTACCTACTAAAGCACTTAACAACAAAATTTCCCACATGAAAAATTAAATAATATTTTTAAAACATTTGTAATAGTACAATAAATTGATTGTCAATCTAAAGATAAATCATGATTAAACAGAACTTCTTTTGAAGGACATAGAATATCAAATAAAAAAGTAGCTAGAGTGCTTATTTCAATATTAATGAGATAATAATTGCGGAGGATCAGTAATACTTCATGCAATTCCAGTATTCTGCTCATGTTTTATTTGTTAACTTCACAACAAAAGGGTGTACTTCCGAAAGCCACACACCTCCAATTTATTTGAAACTACGTATACTTATGTAATTTAATGCGCTGATTACGAATTACATAGTGAAAATTGCCGACAAGGTCATCTTCAAGGTCAAAATGAAAAAAAAAACGCATTTTTTGAATTTCTTCGCATTTATCTCTGAAAATACAAATCAGACGGAAAAAAGTTTCAAATAAAAAAGATAGAGAATCAAATTCTCTACAAAAAAGGTTAGATGCATTTTTATCGAAACATCAAAGGTAACGCCGTAATCGAAGGAGGAACATGAGAATAATCTGTTCAACGTGTTCCTCTTGTATCTGATGGTTGGAGGTTAGGGTAGTATAAAAAGGGGGGGTCGGGGGGGCGGAGCCCCCCAGAACGTAGGCACTCCCTAGATTCAAGCATTGCTTTTCAAACTGTAGGAGGTAGCCGTAAATAATCATAAATCTGAACGGGAGGGGAAGGGGGGGGGGGTATAAAAGTTAGTATCAAAAAGGGCAAAAATTGCCCTGATCCTGTCAACGGGAGCCGGAAATGCCTAGCAGAAAGTTCTGAGCACCGCAATTTCATCTAGTGGCGACAAGCCTAACTACATTGCAAAGAGAACGTTAACTAGATTATTGTCATGTTCCTCATCCGATTATGGCATTATTTTTGATATTTCGAAAAAAATGCATCTAACCTTTTTTGTAGAGAATTTGATTCTCTATCTTTTTTGTTGGAAACTTTTTTCCGTCTGATTTGTATTTTCGGAAATAAATGCGAATAAATGCAAAAAAAAACGCGTTTTTTCATTTTGACCTTGAAGATGACCTTGTCGGCAATTTTCATTACGAAATTCGTAATCAGCGCATCAAATTACGTAAGTATACGTATTTTCGAAAAAATTGGAGGTGTGTGGCTTTTGGAAGTTTATCCCAAAAAAATAATTGTTTATTAACTAATTATTCTTATAATTTTTCGTCAACAGATGAAAGTAGGAAAATTTTAATCTTAAAATTGCAGTCTTCAAAAGTGTTACGTATAAAACTTTAACATATATTAAAATAATCATCAAAATTGTTCTCATGACTATTTTAATTACAAAAGTAATTTTATTTGATACTTAATACAGATTATAAAGTCAATAAATTTGACAAATAAGTTTTCTGCACGTATGTAATAATCGCAATTACACAGAAAGAAATTTGAAGCAGTTTTTGCTTCACATTGCGAGCAATTGTACACCATACAGGTTCTGACAAATGTAAAATAGCGATTAAAACTCGAAATCGTTAAAAAATGAAAATTTATGAACAAGTACGTTTTTATTACATCTTTGAATTTTTTTTTCATAATTTCTAAACAATTTAGGTATTACTAATTATGTATTTGTAATGATCTGCAAACGTTAATGGGGAAAAGTCCCGAAACGAGGTAGATTTTCAAGAATTTTTTTTTAGGTGAATAATTCTTGTTTTTTTGTTTAAAATCTTTTATTGTTAGTTAGATACATCCTTAGTATAAGATATGGTATTTTTGTTTTTAACTCTAAAAATGGCAGCGCTGTACTGCATCAATCTGTAACAAAAAATCAAAAGAGGTTTTGTTAGTAACATTATTTTTAATACTCCAAACCTATAAAACCAAAAAAAAAGTAATTTCTACAAAAATGAGAGAGATTTTTAAAAATTGGATGTTTTTTGTTAATTAATTTGTTTGAATATATTCCATAATTTGCATTAAAAAATTCCAACTGCAGGTTTGGAGTATAGCTAGATGTTTGAAGAAGACCTCCACAAAATTTCAAAGCAATCGAATAGTTATTTTTTGAGTTATCGTGCAAGCAGTATGAAAAAATGGTGTTTCGAGAAAAACGTGTTTAAAGTGTTCGGAGCAGAAAAGTCTTATTTTTTTTCGACTTACCGATTAATCAGCCATTCCAGGGGCTTCAATCCTTCTGTCTTTTTGTGCCACTCATCTTCAACTGTTCTTTTGTGTCTACAAAACCGAGCGTGTACCTGCGGTCGAATACAAGATATACTGAAAATGTACTCAACCTTTTTTGTAGAGCACAAAATTTCCAACAAAAAAGTCGGTGAGAGCCCAAGTCTAATATTAATAGGTTAGCCGCGAATAAAGCTGGAATTTTGTCTTACAATTTAACTTGCGAATATTTTAGAACTTTTATCAAATATGATGCATATTCGATTAATGCTCGTGGATATCCTGTTAACTTTACTGGGGCCCTCCCTGACTTTTTGTAGGAAATTTTGCACTCTACAAAAAAGGTTCTGTATATTTCTAGTGTATCTTGCACTGTTTTCGATTCGGAAGCCTTAGAATGCAAAAAGTACTGACATTTTTCTCTTTTAGTAACATTTATAGATTATTACAAATAATCATTAACAACTAAATCTTCTAGAAATTATGAATAAATAATCTCAAAGATGTAATTAGAGAGAGGGGTCAACCGCTGGTCAAAAAATGTAGAGGTATTCCCAAAAATGGAAATATATTCCTGCCGTATTCCCAATATTCTCGCCATATTCCCAATAGTCCCACCATATTCCTAATATTCCCACCTTATTCCCAACATTCCCACCACATTCCTAGTATTTCCTACGTATTTTCAGTACTCTCAGTGATGATACAGATCTTAGCCTTTTATGCTGTACAATATTCTGCGATATTGTAGTACAAAGCAACTTAAACACATACACATACATATACTTAAGTAAACAAATTTTTATTTCATTTATGAACAGACAATTTTTTTACATTACAACCTAACTATAAAGCTCTAAATATCTAATGTAACGTTTAAATATTTTATTCCTCATTTTAAAAAATTTTAAATTATCATTTTTTTGTTAGTATTGTGTAAAATATATAGAAATGCTATAACAGATCTTAAATTTTAATAAAATGTTAATAATTTTAAACTCAGATTTTTTAAAAATTTTATTCATTTTCAACATTAGGTTAAAATTTAGCAACTATCTGTAGTTATTAACAGTTTGCAAAATTTCGCATTTTCTATCCTCAGATATATTAAATTAAAAATATTTACAATACCCAACAGGCACAAAGAACCCAAATGTTTCTAAAACGTTTTTAGAATGTTCCAGAAACGTTCCTAAAACGTTATGTCTGCAACTTTTACGGAACATTTTATAAACGCTTCATCCATGTTGCAGACATATAATGTTTTAGAAACATTTGGGTTCTTTGAGAATTAAATCGATTACAAAAGTTTTGATCACCACGGTTAACATCATTTTTAAAACTTATATTTTCATATAAGAAAAAATAGTCGAAATAACAAGCGTTTCTAAATATTTTAAAAATTCTCATGTACTCCCAGATGTTGCCGATTATTTCCAAATATTATGATTGCGTCATCCAAATATTCCCAAATATTCCAAATATTGCTGAGTATTCCTAAGTATTCCCAATATTCCCGGTACACTGTACAGGTATTCCTTCAGTGGTTGATCCCTCGATTAGAGTGTACTTGTTCATAAATTTTCCTTTCTTAACGATTTTGAACAATTGCTTGCTGTGTGAAGCAAAAACTGCTTAGTTTCTTCCCGTTGTAACTAGATCTTGATACAGTTATATTAATTTATATAGATGGTAACAATTTATTATTTGTTTTACTTAAAAATGATAAGTACTTCTACAATTATGATAATGAAATATCAAAATCTATGAAAGATGGACAGAAAATTCATATTAAAAATGTTAAATAAATCATTTTCAATTTTAAAGCAACTTTATTAATCCATAAAGTCCACATATTCGACCGTTATTCAAATGAATTAAAATAAATGTATCTCCGTTGTTACATATATTTATTGAAAATTAAATTGAAAGTTAACAATACGTCTTGGTGACATAGATGCATCACCCTCGTAAGTCATCTTAATGACCAATTTTGACAAAATTATTTTCCATCTGGAAAGTACAATGATATAATCATTTAATAATTAAAATAAATAAAATTTGTTATGAAGAGGATCTAAAAATATACCATAATTAAAAATAATAAAAACTTGCAAAGTTTTGAATATATGTATATAAAAAAAAAAAACAATTTTGAAAATACCAATTATATCATTCACATGTATATTAATGTAAATTTTCTTTTATTTGTTTCAGGACTTTGACCTATTCCTGGCTTAGCTGTAGGTTTCGTTGGGACGTGTGGCCGATCTTAACGAATTAACAATCATCGCCAGGATGCTAGGGCTCTATTCCATTTGCCATTTCGGATGTAATAGCTTTTTCTCTGATCTTGAGCGTAGCACGAGTGAACCTTGACGCGTCCCAAACTAACGTATCACCTGGAAAACGCTTGGCCCTATTACTGTATTACGTGTACTATGCAATTATTCCAGTCAAAGCAGCTATATTAATCTTAAATTACCGAACGTGAAGTTCAACGAGGAGTATTCTCATTAGGATAGATGTTATAAAAGCGATAGTTTGCTAGTGCTCCTTTTCTTTTAAGATAGCTCTTTATTGAGAGTTTGACTGAACTCTTTTAAGATATACATATACCTACTTTCAAAATGAGTGTATAGCAAAATACACAAGTGAAATGAAAAAAGTATTTAATAAAAAGTACAAAAATATCAAATAATCTTAAATATTGTGTTCAACATTTATTTCACCTTTAACCTGTATGTCTTGCCTGCAGATTTATAATTAATAAATTACAAAACTGGATGCATTTTATTTAAAAAACAGTGAAAAGAGCATTTTTCATTTTATTTTTATTTGTGTATCTGATAAAAGGCTTTCTCGATAGGTCAAGACCAGTATGTTCATTCGAATCGAATATTGTTTGTATTTGTAATGGAATATTGTTTATATTTGTAATCGAGGATCCTTAATCGACTACAAACACGAGTAGTAATTCAATATTTCTCACACAAGCACGCTGAAAATTGTTTAAAAGTTGGAAGGGAGGCAGCAATAAAGAATACATAAAAGAACATTATGCATTTATTTTTATAGTAAGTCGTCTTTCTCATAAAAAATATTTTAATTCGTAAAACTATGTTTATATACACGATAGTATAAAAAACTATGTAACCCAAGTTACAAGCGAGCGTTCGCAACCTTAATTTAATATTTGTGTTTTTAAATTTTGAAACTCGTATAATCACTGTTATCTGTACATTTCACTTCGACATAATGAAATCTATCGTTTCAACTAAAAAAAAAAAAGAAGATTTGTAGAAAATGATAATTTTCCTACGTTGTACATAATTAGATAACAGTGCGAAAATGTTCCTAAGACAATCAGGACAGAACATTTGAGAAATGTTTCTCCTTGATTTACATAATTTTTATATATGCTCTTTGGAATACTTCATACATTTTATAATAAACTCTTAGAACTCACTACGTCAGAAAAATAACAATTAATAATAAATTATGAACATAGTAAATACTAAATATAAACTATTCAGGTGGACAAACGGAATTTCTCAAAGTCCAATTCTTGCCGTAGAATACCGGTTAAGATGAATTCTGTCGATTGAACGCTCACTGTTTTCGGTGCCTTCGCAGTGAATTTCTTGGCGTTTTGAATGTCTTCTTCCCGAGAAACCACTACGGTGTTCGCTGCCCATTTGGCAGGTGCACGAACCAGAACCTTTCCTCCGCAGGATTGTATAATATCTACGAAACAAATGATTAATAGCATTTCATTCACTGAAATTAAATCGAACTCACTTTTTAATTCGGCGACTGGAGGTGGTGCAACGTTCGGAGTCAGAACAATGGTGTATCCTTCTAAGAGTTGTTTATCGGCATGTTTAGCTTTTTGTAAGCTGTCCTTTAACCGAAATTGAAACTTTGCTTCTGAAATTGGATCCTTTAAGAGATATCCTTCCCAATCTAGGAATCGATTAGCTTTTGAACTGGCAATCAGCCATTCTACGGAGACAATGGGAGTACCAAGTGCCATCGAACACAGGAATTTGAAAGTTCTGCGCACTTTATCGGTGACTAATATTGTACACTTGTTGTGATCCTCTGTTTCAGACCCACCTGTAAAAAATACATTACGAAATTTCTTAACTTTTTTATAAATAAATAAATAAATTGTTAAGTAAATTTTTTTTAGTTATTTAGGGGAGAGTCCGGTAGCCCCAACCACTAATTAGTTCTAAGAATGTAAAGATAGATTTTGGCGAATTTTATCATTTTTTTATGATACACTACAGAAAACTGTAAATTTGAGAATAGGAAGTTATTTGTCTTTACTTTAATGGTATGGCATAAGTTTTTATTCTTCAAACTCATCAAATGAACATTTATAAAAAAATAGGTAAGTTTTGCAGTTAATATTTAGTATCGTATAATAAATGAGCTAATTATCGTTGTGTCTACACAAACATTCATCCCTCAGCTTTCGATTTAGGCTATAAAAACTTTATTTTTTATGTCTCATTTTGTTTATAATAACAATTTCAAGGCTCATATATACTTTCCGGTATCCCCGACCATTTAGAATCCGGTGGCCCGACCAGTAAAAGTATTGCTTATCTAACAATTTTAAAAGCTAACTTGACTTCGGTAATGAAATTAAGCTTCAATGTAATTTGTTTTTTTCGTTTATTCTTCATAAAAATCCTCTCGCGAACAGACTGACACGACTATACATCGTACGCTGGCTTTAGTTATGTGAAGTGATTTATAGATTTATTTAGGAAAAAATAATTCTAATAACAGTAATGGAAATTAGCAGATCTTGAGTACGTAATTTTCTACATTATATTTTTAAAAAAGAAAGCTATTTTTTAATAATAATTTCATTTTTCAATAATAATAATAGTAATAATTTTTTAATAATAAAGAGACGAGTCGAACACTCGGGAATTTTAACGGACAATGTCATTTACGAAACTACGAAGGCAAAAAAGCAAGAAAAAATTATATTTATGTTCAATAGTTTTAAAAATTTCATCAAAAAACTTTTTTAACGATATGTTTATTACATTGCTTACTACATCTATTTTAAGTTATATTAAAGAATGGGGCATGTAAATATTATTTTATTTCCAATAAAAGTCCATTATAAGTATTAAATAATGCATTTTTACTATATACAAGTTAAGTTATTGAGTAGTCAGGGCTACCAGACAAGTAAAATGGCGTAACCAATTTTATGAGCAACAAAAAGGATGCAATGCTTTAACAGATTCGCTATTTTGTCTTTAAATTCTCCACGGATGCATTCAATATAATACAAATATTATTTTTAATACTTTCTATTACTTGTTAAAGTCGCGAAGAATAAGTTATATCCGAAAAACCTTAGGTGGTCGGGGCTACCGGACTCTCCCCTAAGTAAATTTGACGTGCTACATATGATCCATGAAGATCACTATAATGTTCTTAATGAGTCCCAATTTGGCTTTAAAAAAAAATGTATCAACCATTGACCCTTTGTCCAGTCTAGCAAGTGACTTATATTCGGCACTCGATACGGGTACACCCATAATTGGCATTTTTATAGATTTGGCTAAAGCATTTCATACCTTAGACCATAGTATTCTACTCGATAAATTGTATGCATTGGGAATTAGAGGAATTTCTCTTAGGCTGTTTGGCAGCTATCTTTCGGGTAGATCGCAGAGAGTGCGTATTGGTGGCACAATAAATAAATCACAAAACATAACATATGGTGTTCCACAGGGTACAATTTTGGGTCCATTATTATTCATATTATACATAAATGATATTTTTGAAACTAAGATGAGTGGCAAAATCTTATCATATGCAGATGATACTGCAATCATTTTTAAAGATTGAACTTGGGAGGAGTTAATTAGTAATATCAAACAAGATATGCCTCAAATCCTAAATTGGTTTAATTCAAAATTCCTTAATGGTGAACGTGAGCATTTCCTCCCTTTTGGGTGATACTCCGATAGTATCCCCTCATCCTTGAGAGTTGTATTATAATAATAATAATAATAATTTATTCTCATCATTTCAATACAAAATATCTTAATTACAATAACATATTAATACCTAGGACTAAAGAAAAGTACAACTATCATATTCGCAAGGCATAGCCCGTACGCGAAAGAAGCAGAAGTGTTATAATATAAACCTCCGCGGATTGGAGAGAATCTTTACAAAAAGAGAAAAAAAAACTAAAAACTAACTTACATACTAAGCAATGACAAAAGTAACTTTTTTTACAAGTTATATACACAGTTGAAGGTTTCTTTACCTGAAGAAAAAGAAAAAAAAACAAAAATTTACATTAGATAATAGGATACCGATAATTTTTGCAACATAGAGTGTGGGTGATACAAAACTTTAGTCTTCCACTGCTTTACGACAGTTAATTCGCGAGTTACATAGTATAATTTTTTTAACTTTTATTCTAACATTATTTCTGAGATCATGTTTATAAAGCCTTAGATGATTGTAACATCTAGCTGCCACAAAGTCAAAGCATTGTCTTGCTACCTTTTTTTCCTATCAGGGATGATTGCGAGTCTATTTCTATTCATTCTTGTGTCAACTGTATGGTTACTATATCTAAGTATATTATTTTCAATAGAAAAGGTTAGCGCCGCTGTTAAAAAACTCTGCCGAATATCTAATATTTTAGTATCCAGAAATATATTGTTTGACGGATATCTCATGCTTTTGCCTAAAATAATTTTTAGCAAGGGCTTTTGCAAGACCTCAAGTGACTTTATGTGCTTCATATAAGTACCACCCCAAGCTATGATTCCGTAGTTTAGAATGGATGAAAAGAGTGCATAGTAAATTTTAAATAATTGACGTATCTCAAGAATTCTCTTGAGCCTCACAAAAACGCAAGCAAGATATCTTAATTTTCCTATGATACTTTTGGTTTGAAAATCCCACCTAAGATGAGAATCTATCTCAACTCCTAGATACCTAATGTGACTAGCTCTCGACATTTTTTCACAACTACAATTAATGCTGTTAGAGTTACATGTGTGGATCCTGATGTTTAAGTCCTGTGGAATGCTGTCCTTATAGCAGCCAAACGGCACAAATACAGTTTTTTTATAGTTCACTGTTAAATAATTAGCAGTAAAATAATTATTTAATCTATAAAATTTCTCAGTGGCTGTATTAGCCAGCATATCCCAAGTTTTATCCTTAACCACCAGGACAGTATCATCAGCGAACGCTACAATCTCTCCCTCGTTATACATTTGCAACATATCGTTTACATAAATCAGAAAAAGCAATGGACCTAATATGGAACCTTGTGGTACTCCATAGGTTATACTGCTCTTGTGGCTGAAACAATTCCCTATTTTAACACATTGAGACCGATCTTGTAAGTAATTAGATAGTAAGCTAAACACTTTGCCCCTCAGGCCGATAGATTCTAGTTTAATTAATAATTTTTCATGCTTTAATGTGTCAAATGCCTTGGCCAAATCAACAAAAATTGCCAAACATGGTTCGCCGTATTCCAGGGACAAATAAATTTTACGAGTTAGTTCAGCTATTGCCATTTCCGTAGACATGTTATTTCTAAAACCATATTGATGGTTATGTAGGATATTCCTTGAAAGAAGAAAACTATAAATTCTATTCTTTAAGCATTTTTCGAAGATTTTTGAAATTACTGGTAATAATGAAATAGGTCTATAATTACATATATCAAGTTTATCTCCAGATTTAAAAACTGGTATAACTATTGCTCGTTTAAAATGCCTAGGACATATTCCTGTTTCAAAAGAACGGTTAATAATAAAAGAGATTGGAGGTGCCAACCATTTAGCAAATTTTTTATAGATTATAGGCGAAATATTATCATGCCCGGGGGCTTTCTTATCCTTTAACGACAACAATAAAATTTCAATTTCCGAAATTGTAGTATTAAATAAGACCATAGTGTCGCGATGCCATATAGAGTTCGCAGTACTAGAAAACGGTACTTTTATTTTCGCTGCTAGTTTACTCCCCATCATCGAGAAGAAGTTGTTAAACCTATTTGCAATCTCATGCTTTTCATTGACAATGATGCCATCTTCGTCTCGCAATTTATCCGGTGTCGTTCTTCCACTTCCAGTTCCATTATTGATAATTCCGTTGATTGCATTCCATAGCTTAGCTGGATTTTTTTCGTTTTGTACTAGTGATGTCTGATAATTAAGCTTTGCGTTCCTGATGCGCGTTTTAAGCATGTTTCTAAACGACGTGTACTTATTTCGACGACGTTTAGTTTCCATCTTTTTGTTTGTATGGAGGATATCCTTCCATCTTTTGTACATCAAATCACGTGTTTCCATGTCTTTAATTATTTGTTTACTGATCCAAGGTTTTTTACTGCAAGTATTTATGTTTGGAAAGGATATGGTAGCTGTATCAACGAATTTTTTTAGTTTACTTATGAAAACTTCAGTGGCCAGGTCTGGATTATTCTCAACATATACATCATTCCATATTTCTGATGTTATGACTTGCTGAAGTAGTTTCATATTAATCTTTTGTTTAACCTCTATAGTTGGACTTCTGTTTGAGTCTTGTTTAGGCATATTAGCAATGGTTAACATAACTGGAAAGTGATCTGTCACTTCTACTTGTATAATCCCAGATGTTATATTATCCAGTGGATCTTTAGTTTTAACGAAGATGTGGTCAAGACAAGTGCCGTGAGAACCTGCAGGTCTAGTTATATCATTAATAGTTGATATGAAGCCAAGTGAACTCAAGGTAGATTTATAATGTTCACTATCCACATTGTTCGACAGTAAATCTATGTTCAGGTCACCAATTATTATGATATTCTCCAAACCAACATTTTCTAGGTAATCCTGTAGGTCAGTGACGAAGGTATGTGTGTTAACAGCATGAAGCTTGTACACAGCGATTATGCTTAATTTTCGATCTTCTTTAGAGTTAGATACCTGAAGCTTAATTGCTTTAAGAGCCCCTATGTGCACAATTTCATAGGTATAGTCAAGAGATGATTTGATGTACACAATTACACCATCATTTTGATTTGCTTTTCCCTCATTGTAGATGGCTTCATATCCTTGTAAGGTAAATAAATCTTTACTTTCAAGGTTCCAAGTTTCCGTACAAACTAATATGTCCAGTTTCTGTAAATACGTACTGTGTATTACTTCTAATTGATCAAAATTATGTTTCAAGCTTCTAATATTAAAATGAAGTATGGATAATTGGTTATCGATGGTTAATATTTCAGTGCATTCATTAAAAGTGTTTAGTTTCCTAGCCTTGAAGTTGTCATCAATAAGATCAAGTAAGGGAGTGAAGTTAGGAGCCATAATTAATAAGTTTTATGATCTGTTTTTTAAGGTTTTTATATGTATCGCAAGTGTCTATTTCAAAGGCTGCATGTTCAGTGTTGTAGTTACAATTCCATAAGGTATTTGATCTGATGCAATTTGCACATCGTCTTGCTTTCTTGTCCTCCTTCAATGTGCAATCCCGATTTAGGTGTATTTTATTTAAATAATAAGCAAATTGAAATAGAAAGAGCAGAAACTGTAAAATACTTGGGTTTAATGATCGATAGTCATCTTAAGTGGGACACCCATATAAATAATATTGTTAATAAACTTAGATACTTTTCTTTTGTTTTTCATAACCTTGGAGCTTTCTTAAATAAGAGTCAATTATTGTCAGAGAATTGTGTATCTACTATGCTCTCTTTGTGTCCATTATGGGATATGGTATAATAGCTTGGGATGGAGCATATAAAAATGTCTTAACTCCACTCCAAATCCTACAAAATACAGTTGTTAAAAAAATGTTCAAAGCAAGGCTGTTTCCCACAAGTGAACTATATTTTACAAGTAATTTATTGGATGTAAGGAAACTTTTTATTTAAACTCTGTATTATTTTATAACAAATTGAATACATGGAATTTCGTGCACCATTCATTAGGTACGGGATAATACAAATATATACATCGTACTTCTTTCAAAAAAAAAGACAATTGGACAGAGGATCTTCGATTATATAGGACACAAATGTATAAATCTATTACCACATGACATCCGAGATAAATTTTTCAAGAATAACAATATAAAAACGGGTATAAAAAATTGGCTTTATTCCAAACACGCTGAAGAGTTAAATAGAGTCTTAGTTCCTGCGGATAACAACAAATACATTACGTTACGCTTAAACTCACTGAAATAACAGAGTATTATTAAAGTAGGACATTATATTGTTAAATCATTTTTGTGTATTATTAAAACGTAAATTTACTTTTTTTTTTTATTATTATAGATTATTTTGTATTACTCTATCCGAAGTTAGAGAAGATACAGATTATATATTTTATATTTTAATTTTTATTTTTGTATTTTTAAGTGATTGTGATTGTTGTGTGAACTTAATCGACACACAACAGTTTCTAGTCTTTGGCAGTGTTGCGGTCGACAGCTCTTCAGGTTGCGGACAAGTGCATTCAAGTACTTTTGCAATTATTATGTATCTGGGACATGCCCCAAAATAAGTATGTAATGATAAATGAACCTGAATTTTTTTTTTACGGAGGGGGGAAATGCGTTGGGCACCATAGGGGGTTGAAGATGTTTACATTGTTTACCCCCCGTGTGTCGGACTCCCTCACCTTGGATGTTGACGGCAAGGTTTACCGACTAAAACCCTAACCTCCCTTGGCCCTCCATAATCTACGTGTGCAGTCTGCAGCAGAAAAGTGGCTCCGATATCCATCTCCTCCGCTGCAGACTGCACCGGGCCATTTCGTTTGCAACTGTAACCACTCCCTCTACCATTGGGTAAGTGCTAAAAATGAACCTGAATAAATATTATTATTATTATTATTATTACATATTGTAGTTTTTAATTTTAGTTTTAATATTTAGATTAAGTCTTTTGGGCCTGCGTGCTGATATTTATTTATCTCTGCAGGAAAAATGTTGTATATTTTTTATATATAGATATATTGTACAAATATTGTTTACAAAATTGAAATTGAAAATTGAAATACTCTCGCTGCATCCAAGTAGATAAAATATACTTTCTATACATTTTGATATAGTTTATTTGTATTTACATTATTTATCATGTTATTATTTCTCCCGTTTTTATAAATTTTAATAATATTTCAATGTTAATGCCTATTTTTTACTATTTGAAATTTTATTTATATTATGCAAGTTTTGTATAGGATGTCTTTTTTTGCATCCGTTAATTTTTTTTTTTTTTATCTGAAGAACGGGAGAATGCGTTAAGCACCTTAAGGGAGTCAACATCATAAGAGAGTCATGCATTCGTTAATAAATAAAATAATAATAATAATAATTTTAAATTATCAATAGGATGGCAAAGATGTGCTGTATATAATGATCTTCAGATAAACCGCTGTTTTAAGTGCAATAAATATGGCCACAGTCTGAAAAAATGTCAGAATGAAAACCCCATATGCAATTATTGTGCTGGTGCACATTTATCTAAAGACTGCGATTCTAAAACTAATCTAAACTGCATAAATTGTTTAGAATCGAATAAGAGGTTTAAATTAAATTACTCAACAAATCATGCTGCGGACGACGAAAATAAATGTGAATCATTTGCATCACGCAAAAAATCTGTAAGCTCCAAAATTGATTATACAACGATTTAAATGGCTAGTATGAGAAATTATAAGGTAAAAATGGCTTTTTTCATAGATAAATTTGATGACCAACGTATTGCAACGAGATCCATGAAATTGGATGATCTTACTTTTAAAGGAACGCAGCAAGCTCTCAATTTATCATGTAAACATACGTAGCATGGATAAACATCATGAAGAACTAGAAGCGCAGATAAGCCACTTCTTACCTAATGTGGATGTTGTGAATTGCTCTGAAACTTGGATTGTTAAAAACCTAGATTGGTATTCTTTACCGAATTTTACATTGTACAACAACAATAGTAAAATCAATAAAAATGATGGTGTGATTGTTTATGTAAGGAGCCATTTAATCCATGCAGTAAAAATAATAAATCTTAAGGAAGTAATCCTTGAAGAAATTGAAATTACCTTACCAGGCCAAACCAAAGTCAAAGTAACAACAGTTTATAAATCACTGAGTACGAACGTGAATCTCTTTATCTCTGAATTAGCAGAATATTTGAATTCCTCTTACACGGAGCACATTATAGTTGGCGATGTCAATATCGACATAGGTAAACGAAACAATATTGTAGATAATTATTTAAATGCTCTATACGATCCTGGTTTTATCTCTACGATAAACATTCCTACTCGAGTAGACAAAAATTCATCCACTGTCATTGATCACATATTTGTAAAAACCAACTTGGATTTGGCCAATTTATCAGCCTTTACTATAAATACTACAATCACAGACCATTTTCCTGTAGTGCTTTGTATGTATACAGAAAATAGTACATCACGGATAGAGAGTGATGACACGCAAATTAAACGCATAAACCCTAATTTATTGAAAAAGAACGCTTCGAAATATGACTGGAATTGCATATTGCAAAATGCAGACGCTGATTGCTGTGCTGAACAAATTATAAATGCAATTAAGTATATTCAAAAACGATCCACGTATCAATTTAAAAAATCCAAACAAAAAAAAAGAACTGGATAACAAAAGAAATCATTAACTCAATACGAACAAGAGACAGGGTGTAGAGTGAAGTCATTTCATCAAAATCACCAGAGCTTATGAAAAAATTCAAGAATTACCGAAATAAATTAAATCAAGTAATACGGAAGACGAAAAATGATTATTACAAGAAGAAATTTATCTATCCAAATCAACCAAAAAAGATGTGGAATTCCATTAACGACATTATACGTAACAAAAGCAAACCAAAGACACAGCTACCTCATAAAATTAATTTGGATACAGGAGAAGAAATTACAAACTCTACCGACATCGCAAATATTTTTAACCACTCTTCTTGCAAACGCTATTCGTTTAACGTCTACAGGAACTCGACCCAGAAGAAAAATTGCAAACTCGCTTTTTCTAACTCCAGTGAGTATCAGAGAGATCGAAACGGAAATTGGTAACTTAAAATCCAATAAAGCACCGGGGCCAGATAATATAACCGGTTTTGTATTAAAAAGTTTTTATTTAATTTACGCTTTGAGAAAGGCTCTTTTCCTACTGTATTAAAATCAGTAACGGTAGTTCCAGTTTTTAAATCTGGCGATAAGAAAAAAGTTACCAACTACAGACCGATCTCCCTGATATCGGGCATAGCAAAAATTTTAGAAAGATGTCTGAAAAATAGAGTAATGTCATTTGTAGATAAACAAAATACTCTACATAAATGTCAGTTTGGATTTAGAAAATATATATCGACAACGGATCCTTTAGCAATATTACTCTGCGCTTGATTCAGGAACTCCGATAATAGGCATATTTGTTGATTTAGCAAAGGCGTTTGATACTTTAGATCATACTATTTTGCTCGACAAATTGTACGCCTTAGGTATCAGAGGAAATTCCTTCTGCCTGTTTCGAAGTTATCTCGCAAATAGAACCCAAAGGGTGCGTATATGGGACACAATGAGTGATCCGCAACACATGACATATGGGATCCCACAGGGAACAATCTTGGGACCACTCCTATTTATACTGTATATAAATGATATCTTTGAAGTTGACATTAGAGGTTCTATCTTGTCTTATGCAGACGATACGGTTATAATCTACAGGAATCGGACTTGGGATGAAGTAATTAATAATATTCAACAAGACATGCCTTTTATATTAAATTGGTTCTATACGAACTCCCTCACAGTGAATCTAAGTAACACTTGCTTCCTTCCTCTTAGATGCTATGCTGACAGTATCCCTAAGTTTTTGAAGATATCATTTACTGTAGGGAATAAAGAAATTGTCATAGAAAGAGCTGATAATCTAAAATACCTAAGTATAATAATTGACTGTCACCTCAAGTGGGACCTCCATATAAACAGCATCACAAATAAGATTAGACATCTTCCTTTTGTCTTTTACAAACTTAGGACCTTGTTGAGTCAAAAACAATTATTGTGTGTCTACTACGCGCTCTGTGTATCCATACTGAGTTATGGTATTATAGCCTGGGGTGGAGCATATACAAATTCCTTAACTCCAATACAAATTCTCCAAAATTTAATCATAAACGAATCTTTTTCAAACCAAGGCTTTATTCATCAACTGAATTATTACCTCCAAATTATTAGATGTTAGAAAGATATTTTACTTAAATTATAAAATGCTCGGGTTTATTATTAGAACAACGAAAAACTTTAACAACATTTCGACTATTATATATCTTTATCGGACCCTAGTTTTGCCGCACTTAACTTACTGTGCTACTATTTGGACCCCTTACACAGCAAAGAATATCTCTGATCTGGATTCAGTTCAGCATAGATTTATCCGCTATGTGGCACGCAAGTCTGGTGCGCCTATGCATTTTTTTGACCACAATTATAAAAATTTAGCCACGATTCACGATCTTCGTACAATTAAATCCTTGCATAATTATCATGACATGGTTCTTATGTTCAAAATCGTAAATGGACAAATCCCTAGCCTCAGAGTAACGAGTTTGTTCAGAGAGAGAACGGTACCCCATAATCTGCGCCTGGTCAGAAATATAAAAGAAGGTAATAGTCAAACTAATTACGGTTTCTTCTCATCGACCGCTAGATTAAAAAGAGAATGGAACGCGTTACCCCCGGCTATAAGACAAGAGCGATTCATGTCATTTAAGACTCGGGTTAAACTTTACACCAAATTGTTTGCTTAGTTTATATTTAGATTTATATTTTTTTTTTATTATACTTTATTAATGTTGTTACCTCTTCACCAAAATTTAAATTTATTAGTTATATTTGATCATTGTTTTTATATTGCGTTGGCATTGGCTTTGTATAATATATGTTATTATTTTTGTATAAAGGCGCTTCAATGTGCCGTTGATCCAAAATAAATAAATACATAAATAAATAAATAAATGCTGTAATGCAATGTGAAAAGGAAAATTGATGGGTTTTGTGCACCACTCCAAAGAAACCCGCGGAAATAGAAATAGGACCATTGTAATACCTCCGAAGAAGAAGACTATCGGACAAAGAGTTTTTGAATATGTCGGTTTGAAATGTATAAATTTACTTTTATACTATTTTTCTAGTACTTTTGCAAAACTCTGTAAGGGGCTCACCCTAAAGGATGTAATTTTTACCTGAATAAATATTATTATTATAAATATGATTATTACTTCGGTGCGACTTGCGAAATAAGATCTTTGGCAATGTTAGGCCAAAAAAAAGATATAAAAAATTGGCTTTGCAACAACCACTCACTGGAGCTAAACAGAGTTTTAGTACCTGCAGACTTTGTTTAATTGTTACTCAAATTATTAGATTCCTGACGATACTAAAGAAATATTTATTTTGGTATATTTGTCATATATATATTTTTTTTTAATCTTTATATTGATATTTTAACAATTCTTAGGCGGGCACCTTTCCTTTCTTTTATTTCGTTTACTTTCTTTTTTATAACTATTTTTGTTTGTTGTTTAAGGCGTGGCAATCTTGCGATGACTGCTTCAGGTTTGCGGGCAAGTACTTAAATGTATTTGGTCCTTTGCCCCTAAGCATGTATGTAATATTACCTGAAAATATATTATTATTATTATAATAAAAAAGTTACTTTACCTAACTTGGTAACCATCTGACGATGAGCTTCAGATTTTTCACCAGTAAATAGAACTTTATGACTCAATCTTGCCGGAGACAAACCCGATAGCGACCTACGATTCATTGACGGAGTACTCGGCGTAGAAAACATTTGCATCGATTCATCCGATTCCGTGTGACTTGCATTATCCGAACTATGTTCAACAGCTTTTTTACTCCTCGCAGCCCTGCCTCGTTTCGGTGCACTGCTGGGCACTTCAAAATGATCATCGCTTTTCTCCGAAGCTGCAACTTCTTCTTGGCTTGAATCCGTTCCCTTAGATTTATTTCTCGAAGCCCTTCCTTTAGTCACTTTAGTTTTCGAAGTATTTGACGTATCTTTAACCAAAGTTTCGTTTTTAGTTCCTCTTCTAGAGCCTCTAGTAGACCGATTTGTTTCGGTAAGTGATGATTCTGTTTCGGTATCCGTTGAAACTGTCGACAAATTTGTTCTTGCATTTGCCCGACGACCACGAGTAGTTTTTGGTTCCTCTTCCGTTTTAACGGTACTTTCTTGTCTGGTGAAGTAGTTGTCTAAAGTGTTGTTGGTCTGCGACAAAGTATTCTTTCTTCCCCTGCCCCGGGTAGTTTTTGGAGTCGATGAACTTAATACTATACTAGGTTCTATTTCTACATCGGATGTATCTGTAGGATTCTTTTCTTTACGACTAGCATTTCTGGAAACTCGAGTAGTAGTAGGAGTAGACGAAGCTACATCAGGTTTCTCTTTCTCGGTTGCGACTGTATTTTTGCCTTTACGACTTGCATTTCTGCCAGATCGAGTACTCGATACATTTGGCTCATCTTCCTGCTTTGCAACGGTAGAATTTTTGCCCCTACGACTTCTAGTTCTACTGTCTTGCGTGGTACTGAGGGTAGACGAATCTGAAGCCGACTTTGAAGTTTCTTCCTCCGTTGCCTTGGAAGAATTTTTGTCTTTACGACTGCTATTTTTGGAAGCACGACTGGAAGTAGCTAAATTTGACTTAGGTTCCGGTTCGATCTTTTCCTCGGATTCATCTACAGAATTGTCTCTGCGACTTCTGTTTTTGGAAGCACGACTCGAGGTAGATGAATTCTTTTTATCAGTTTCCCCTGCAGAATTTTTGCCTCTGCGAGTTGCGGCTTGATTAGTTTTCTTTTGGGAACTGCTCGAATCACTTGTTACAAACTCCGACTCGGAATCTGTTTCTTGTATTATTTTTGAACGAGTCTGTCTATTGCTGATCTTCTTGGCTGGATTTTCATTCTCGTCGGATGATTTGGCCTCCATTCTCCTCTTTTGGGAAATTGACTTTCTTCCACGTTTATCACGTTCTAATTCTTTTTCTGTAAAACATGAACGCAATTTAAATGATGACTTAGAACTGCGATGTTCTAAGTATTCGCTGACATATATACCATTCTTTTTCTGCAGCGGCGACATCACCACAGATGCCGTTTGCTGTAACCTGACGTCTTCGTTTTTGGTCTTTTTCGACGGCGGCACCGGAACTTCATCTTCGGTGGCGATTGACCTCTTGCTGCGAACTATAGTTAACTCGGCCATTGATGATCGAGCCTTTCGACTGTTGCTTTTCCCTCCCGAAACCTGAAAAACAGACGGATCTACATCAACCTCACTGCGTTTCTTTGTTTTTCCTGAATCACGATCAGCATTGTCTTTTTTCGTGCTAAATGAGCTCCCACGTTTCAATGAGTGTTTTGTACTTTTCAATGGTGCGGATAAAAATTTTTCTCCTATTTTCCTAAGTTCATCTAACTCTACGTCATCGTCAGAATCTTCGCCATTATTGCACATTGCCGCGAATGATTTAATATCTTCATAACTACATTCTACGTCTACATTGTCATTGACCTTAGTCGATTTAAAAGGGGAATTTCTCATTCCGTAAAGAGTTTTCTTAATCGAGTTTATCAGCGGAACGACCATTTCGAACCCCACTGATTCACTGCTATCACTATCATCGCATGCTTCTACGTCAATGTTTGCGGGACAATGGAGGGTATTAGGAATATTGACTTCGGGCAAACCATCTAAGAAATCGTCATCGTTTCCTGCGTGCAAAGATTTTGAAGCCTCTGAAACTCTTCGTTCGTCGTCGCTGGGCGAAGAATCGTCAGAGCCTTCAAAATTATTTGAACTCTTAGTACTCGATAAATGATTATTACGGACCTTGGCTGGTTTGGATTTAACTTTTTTTCCCGGTGGCGATTCCAGGATGGGCACAGTTTCGACGCCTTCTACCGGTTCCCCATTCAGAAAGCCCACAGTGCTCTGCTCGTGCACCACTTCTCGAGTCTGTCGAGAGGTAGACGCAGCATTCTCCACTTCGCTGGTTTGGGAAACGTTAAGAACATTCCGTTTTTTTCTGGATTTGAGATTTTTGAAATATTCATCCGTATCCGGAGAGTCCGTGACAGAACTCTGCAAAGCTTTGCCTCTCTTCTTCGATAATGATGGTTTGGGCGTTGACTGAACAATTGCCGATACGTCTAGTTGTAATTCCCTCTCCGATGAGTTTCTTCTGAGCAAACTTAATCGACTTCGACTTTTAGTCAAAGCCTGATCTTCCGCAATATTTTCCTGGGAATTATCCAATACGTTGGCTAATTGCTGCGTTAACATTTCCTCCTCTTCCGGAAGATCTTGAGTGTTGTATACTTCGTTATCAAACATTTCGTTGAGATTTTGTTCCAGAGTGTCGTTCAATCTGGATCCTTCCCCGGCAGTTTTTGATAAAAGTGATTTACGTAATCCCAACGATTTACTACGTGTTGGAGTTTTGTTCGAGGATTGAACTTTACGGTTAGGCCCTGGAGAACTTATCGTTGCTTGATTTTCTTTATCGGTGTTTTCTTCATTTTGAGTCATTTCCAAAATGTCTTCTAATTGTTGCGTAAACATTCTTGGTGGGATATCAATCGAGTCATTATGAACGTTGTCAAACATTTCATCTAGGTTCCTTTCAATTGTGTCATTTAAGTTAACCTTAGTTTTTGTTTGCTTTTCTGTCGACTTGTCAGTGATTTCCAGTTCTTCTTTGTCACGATTTGATACAGAATTATCTTCTACCTGTTGAGTTGGTGCCATTTCATAATCAAAGTCTTCGATACTTGCATTTCGTTGAATATCGTTATTCTCTTCGTTGGTCTTTTCAGTCCTGTCTATGATTTGTGTCGCTGCTTCCGAAATGTCTTCGGTAGATTTGTTCATTACAGGTTCAGGAACATCCCGTTCGATTACTTGGGTTGGTGCAAACTCGTCTACTTCCGAATCGTTTAAATTTGTAGGCACTTGTTCGCTCGCTTCGTCACTTTTCGTAACGTCTTCGTCGTTTACTTTTTCTTTCTTGGGAGGATTTTCGAAAATACCTTCTTCGTCGGTATCAGATTCCGGAATCCCATCAGAAAGTTTTTTAGAACCAACGCCATTTTCTTTGGAAACTGATGAATTTTTGGCTGCAAAATTTTCGAAAATACCTTCTTCATCCGTGTCAGACTCAGGAATTTCATTCGGGTTTGATTTTTTATTAGCACTTTTAACAGTGCATTTTTTTTTCGAAGCTTCTTCGAATATACCTTCTTCGTCGGTATCGGACTCGGGAATTTTATTTTGTTTTACTGCGTCTTTTTCACTAGCCTTAGCTTTGACGTGTTCATCTTCAAATACCCCTTCTTCATCCGTCTCGGAATCATTATCATCGGCAGATTTCTTAAGATCGGTACTATTTGGTTTAACGATATTAACAGGTTCTTCTTCTTCGACTGGAGATGTCGATACTGCGTTTGTGTCTTCGTGTTCATCCGGAATACATTCGAAAGGACAACCTTCAAGAAGATTTTGTGATGCAAAGATACACGAATCATCATCTAATTTACTATCGTCTACAAGTTTCACGCTTATGTTTTCTGCGTCAGTACATGCAGATGTATTCTGTGGCCTCAATAGACTAACATTTGCTGATGAAGTATCTTTCGTGTTTGATGCTTCTGTTTCACTTTTGCTGTGAATACCAGAGTCTTCTGGTTCGCTTATTTTTATCTGCACAAACTGTTGAGTCTCCAAATCATCAATATCGTTTGATTCTATCACCGGTCTTTGCGTTGGTAAATCGTAAATATTGTCATTAACGGAACTTTTCTCCACAGGATCTTTATCTTGTGTTTTATCCAATGATTCCGTTACGAACCTCTCGGTTTCCAGATCTTCCATAGAAATTTCATCTCCCACTTTCCCGTACGCTTGAGTTTCGAGTTCGCTTAAAGAATCGGGAGGTGCTTCGGTCAATCGCTGCGTTTGCGCATCGTGCAACGATTCTGTAGTGTGTTCTGCATGGAAAACTTGCGTTTCCATATCAGAAATACTGTCTTTACTGCAATCTGGTACCCGGATTTCAGCATCGAACATATCTTCGTCGTCATTGTCATTTATGCAATTACTGTTCTCGATCCGTTGCGTTTCTTGTGCATGTATGTCATTTGCAGGAACACTTGTGTCTCCATCGATCATGGAAAATCTTTGCGTTTCGAGTTCGTGAATGACTTCTTTCGTATCCTCGATCGTTGATAGATCCTCCATTGTTAACTCGGTAGGTAGTAAAGTGCTGCTGTTTCCATTTTCCTTGGTCGGTAATCTCTGAGGAGGCAGCATTGGAGGACGGAAGACGGATTCGGCTTTCTGGGTTTGAGTCCCGGGTATCACAGAGTCGTCGAGTGCAGAGATTGATGAAATGTTCTGCACAAATGAGCGAAAGATGCACAAATACAATAAATCATTGAAGCATTCAGTGTAAAGACGACTACTTTAAGCAACATTCTTTGTTTTTAAGAATAAAAATATAGAATAAAAATAAAATGCACTACGAGAGCGAAAAATAAGTTAAAAATAATAGCATTTAAACTAAACACTTCAATAGCAATAATATTAAATATCAGTAATACTATTGATGTATCCGGAGTGCTCGGGATGACGTTAGGTGCTCGACGATTGACTTGAGGAGTACCCGCAACAATGCTATCCTCAACGATGTTTTGAAATGTACTGAACTTTGCCGCAGCTTTCCCAAACGTAACATTATCACCATCTGTGAGTAAGTATAATCTGTTTGGTATTAGGTGCTTCTGTAACGTACAAATTATTTCATTAATAAATTGATAATATAAATAATAGTTCATTCAAATTATATTAAATTACATTATTAAGTTTTGTTTTATTGCTGGATCCAAGATCCTGAACAAATAAATTTCCATCGTCGGAATCCGTAATTGATGCATGTTTTTTGGATACAGTCTGAAAAGAAACATACAATTGTTAAATATAATTTTAATTAATAATGGTACTTAATTTAATACAGTAGTTTTATATAGCGTTAACCACCCCATTATACATAATTAAGTGGTAATAATGTACATAGATAGATGACTAAAAATTAATTATAAAAATATAAAACTTAAAAATAACATAATTAATAATCAAAGTAAATAAACAATATGAAATATAACAAGTATCACTCATAAAACGAATAAAATAATTCTCTACATTTATAGATAAAAAAAGATATAGAATTTAAATTAGCAATATGATGAGGTAAGGAGTTCCACTTCCTCGTCAAACGTACAACCGTCGAAATGAAATGATATTTGGTTTTACAATTACTTTCAACTAATATTCTGGATGAGCGACACGTGTATCGAACGGAACGATATGAGAAAAGTTTTCTAACATCCTCCGATAATACTTGTCCCAATAACCTTTCTGGTGTAAATACTGTCATTAACTGTGTGGATAGATTTTATTGTTGACAAATTGAAAAAAAAAACAGAATCATTGCGATAGTCAGGAGAACTGAATGCCATAGGGCGACCAATTTTAAACATAAGGAAGCGCAAAAACCTATGCTGCACAGACTCTAGTAACTTTATACCAACACCCGTATAGGGAGTCCAAATAGGTGAGGCATATAAAATATTAGGTAAAACTAATGTCTTATATAATTTTATAATAGCCTAGATGTCTTTAAAGAATTTTGTTGAACGAATAAGAAAGTCTAATTGTTTATATGCCTTATTTACCACTATCTTGAGATGTCGATTGTAGCATAGTTTTGAGTCAATATAAACACCTAAATCGTTTATAGTTTGTACAACTTCTAATTCTTGACCATTTATTTGATACTGAAAAGAGAAAGGAGATTGTAACCGACAAAATCTGATCACTTTACATTTGCCTGCATTTAGATGCATGTTATTAGAGAGACACCATTGTTGTAAGGTGATTAAATCTTTTTGGATATTTGACGCACCAGCTGGACATGTAATCGTCTTGAGATCATCGGCATACAAGAGTGAAGTGGACTTTAATAACAGGGGGAGATCGTTTATAAATAAAATAAGGAGTAAAGGCCCAAGGAGTGAACCTTGAGGGACCCCCGATAATACCTGTACCGGCCTGGATTGATATTCCTTCACGCGAATTACATGTTTACGGCCAGTTAAGATAGAATAAATCCAATTCAATAAGTTCCCAGATAAGCCGAGATTGAGTAGTTTATGTATAAGCAGTGAGTGGTTCAGAGTATCGAAAGCCTTGGCGAAATCCACATAAATGGAATCCACTTGCTGCCCATTATCGAGCAAAGTACTTACAAAGGATGTAAACAAAATCAAATTGGAAATCGCAGATCTTCCCCTAACAAACCTATGTTGCTGCGCACAGACATTTTTGTAAAGAATATCATATAATTTGTTAGTAACTATTGCATCAAAAAGGTTGGGAATTGTACTAATGATAGATATAGGCCTGTAATTGGATACGTCATTTCTATTACCTGATATAAATATGGGGGTTACGAAGGATGTTTTCCATAAATGAGGAAACACACCTGAGACTAAAGAATTGTTAAATAGTTGCAACAAGGGATTAATAAGGGATATGCAATGTTTAATGAAAATAGCAGGCAGCAAGTCAGGACCACACGAAAAACCGTTCTCAAGCTTATTGACCGTCAATAAAATATCATCCTTGTGGATAATTGGAAATAACGAAATAGGTAACGAAACGTCATTGGAGGTATAAACTGAGCAATATAATAAAAAAAAATAAACCCCAATTCGGTTTTCACAAAGATTTATCCACATTTTGTGGATAATTGAAAATACCTACAGCCACGAAACTATCATCACTTATGGCGTACCGCAAGGCACAATACTGGCCCTATCCTTTTTCTAATCTATATAAATGATATATTTGACATAAAATCAAATGGGAAAGTGACAGCTTTTTACAGATGATACCCGGATTAGATTTGAGGCTAATGATTGGGACTCTCTACTTTTTGAAATAAAAAGAGATCTGAATAAATACTTAACTTGGTTCCGAAATAACTCGCTTACCCTCAACGTTGACAAAACAAAAGCAATGTTGTTTGTATGCTATGCAGACAGTATTCCGACATGGCCTGACATCCAAATAACACAGCAATACGATGATCAAATGGGAAATGTACAAATTTTTACGATACAAGTGGTACAGGCAACTAAATATTTAGGAATCACAGTAGACTCGCATCTGAAATGGAAATACCAGGTAGAAGACTGTACGAAAAAACTGAGCTTCCCCTTTATTTTTAGAAAACTTCAATCCATTTTAAATCCTAAACTAAAAAAAATGGTTTACCATGCATTGTATTCATCTGTATTGCACTACGGAATAATAGCCTGGGGAGCTGCTACCAATTTAATGATAAAGCTAGCACTGGAAGTAATTACCAACAAAACACTAAAAGCACTTTTTGTTAAGCCCCGGTTATATCCAACTGAAACCCTTTATAAAGAATTGAATCTAATGAACGTCAGAAACGTATTATTTAATTGCTATAAGCTACATAGTGCGTAAAAATGAGCTAGTGAAACATCAATATTCGAGAACAACAAGATCGGCCATGACAATATGCTTTAACATCCCTCCCAGGAAAAAGCAAAGTGGATGTTGATGCTTCGATTATATTGTCCCATCTATATTCAACAAATTACCTGGACGAATAAAGAATACCCTACACCAAATAGCCACGTCAACAACTTCGACAATGTCGAAAGGAAGAAATTCCAAATTATATTGCGTAATCAAGACTTCAAGTTATTTTTTTCCAAATTCTAATGTCTAATGATCAATTATTTACAATTACTCTACAAATATTTTTTTTTCTACTTATCTACAATTTTTAGTTTTATTCACGCGCTAACTATGTACTGTTGGTTATTGTATAGATATATATTTATCGTTATTGTTATTCTCCTTCAACTCCACAATGTTATCTTATACTTGCTTCACTTATCTATTTTTATTTTTATGTTATTTTTTAAATTCTTATTTTTATATTTATACTTTTTATATTTTATGTTTGTTTGTTATATATTTCATTTTATTATTATATTAATCCTGCAACCTCATTCCACCCACGGGCATCTCGATTGCCTATTGTAGGTATGTGGTTTGCAATAAGGGAATTATTTATTTATAAATAAACTATTATTATTATTATTATTATTGGATTATAGCAAATTCAAACCCAATATTACAAAAAGTGGAATCTGTCAGAGTGAATAGTATAATTTCAGACTCCTTTGTAGCCACGTATGGCGTTCCTCAAGGTTCACACCTTGGATCACTTTTATTTATATTATTTATCAACGATATCGTTTTTTCGGCTTCTGGTTGCAAGATGTTGATATATGCTGATGATATAAAAATCTATTCAGTCATCAACTCGCATGTAGCAGCTTCATTGTTACAAGATACTTTAAGCTCTCTAGAAGCCTGGGCTCAGAATAATAGGTTATACTTAAATATAAAAAAATGTAAGAGTATTTCTTTTTATCGCGGTAATAAGCCAACAGAATTTAGGTATTCTATTGGTGGGCAATCACTCGAAGCAGTCTCTACTATTAAGGATTTAGGAATAATTTTTTATAGCTCTCTTAAGTTTCCTGCTCATATAAATTTGGTTGTTACTAAGTCTCTGTCTACGTTAGGATTCTTAAAGAGGACTACTAAGAACTTTAATAATGTCGATACTATTATTCACTTATATCGCACTATTATTTTGCCAAATCTTTTTTATTGCTCGTCAATCTGGTCACCTTATACAGCACAAGAAATTTCTCATCTGGAATCGGTTCAGCACAATTTAATTAGATATCTTTCCTTCAACATCATGTAACCGCTTTCAGTCTCCCTACTGTAAAATCCTTATACCGTTACCATGATTTACTTTTGGCCTATAATATTGTCAATTTAACTCGTAGTCCCGTTATATCTAATTTATTCGAACATCGAGTAGTCTAACATAGCCTACGCTCTTTTAGACCTGTCTGCGAGGGTCTCCATAAAACTAACTACAACTTTTTCTCGACTATTCCGCACGTTAAAAGAGAATGGAATATGCTACCGCACAATGTACGCAGCTTAGGTTTACTTCCGTTCAAATCGACAATAAGAAGACTTACTTCAGCTTTCGTTTAAAATTTGTTTTACTATTTAATTAGCTTCAGTCTTAAAATTAGTCATTGGCTTTTGTAATTCGTATTTTCGTTATTTTTGTTATCTTTATAAATTGTACAGATTTAGTGCCACGAGGCACATTGTTGTAAAAGGCACATCTGTGCCATTGATCTCAATAAATAAATAAATAAATATTGTATTAACCCCTCAAATGGGCTGAATTACGATTTTCTTCCGTTTCCTCTCTCTTTTTTCTCTTTCTTTTTCATTGTTATTCTTTACCTAATATTAAATGTTCTTATATATCGTTATCTTTTTTATTTATATTATATTATTGTTAATTTTATTATGCACGCCCAGGTCTATCCATCGGCAAATCAAATTGCCTATTTGCAATATTTATTGACCTTGCAAAGGCCTTTGACACCGTAAACCATGATATGCTAATTGAAAAACTAGAGTATCTTGGGTTCCGAGGACATGGTAGCCATCTTATAAAGAACTATTTAGAAAACAGGACACAAATGGTTGCGTATAATAATTTTCAAAGTGATCCTTTAACTGTTACTAAGCATGGTGCCTCATAACAAAATATACTGTTACAATTGATGTAATCATTTGTACAGAAACCTGGAAAATACAATACCTCGAATTGTATTCTATAGAAGGTTAAAATATATATTTTGGTGTGGTTCATAAAACTGATGGGATTAGGAAACTATAACAATGAAAATAGAAATTACTACGAAAGACAACGAAACTATGGATATAACAGCAATTTACAGTTCCCTATCAAGGACGTCACGGTGCTTTTTAAACCGATTTAACCTGAAGGTTCTGGTACTTGGGATTTTCTTGTTGATTTCAATTCCAGATCATTAATACATCATTTTTCGACAAAAACGAAAATCTTCTGTGGTTCCGTGGTTTTTGAAAAATGTCGATTTAAAAATTAAAAATGACGAAAAGTCAACTTTTCTGGAAGAAATATTCAATTGAGAAAAAATCTCATAAGATTAAATTTGTAGACATTAAAAAAAGGATTTTTTTTTGTCTGTATCAATTTTCTCTACAATTAATAGTTTAGGAGAAAAGCGAGAGTAAACCAATTTTATACGTGTATTGTTAAGTTTTTTTACTCTGCGTGACAATATAGCACTTTATTATTGCCAAGATTGGTATGCTTTAAATTTTGATCAAAACAATTGGTAGTCGTAATCTTAACAGTTGTCATCACATTATAACCTTATTAATTATATTAAACCTGTTATTGTGAGCCGAATAGTGAAAATGTTTAAAAGTCGAGCTCTTACACATGATGAAAATCGACTTAAAGTGTGCCTACTATGTTTACAAAAGAAAAAAAGATATGTATCCTATAAAAAATCAGTTAAAAAATGATACCCAAAATTTTTTAAAAAATTCCGTTGACAACGATGTTATACCAGGAGCTTTATGCAGTTCATGCAAGAGAAGTTTTTATAAAGTGAAAGGTGGAGAAACGAAGACTTTAGCATTACCAGACTTGTCAGAGTTTCAATTAAAAGAAGCTACCAGATCGAGAGATGATGTAAAATGTGATTGTAAAGTTTGCAAAATAGGCAGAAGTATACCCTCTAAAATCTCCAAGAAATCTACAGATATTATTGAATGCGAAAATGGTAATGAGTTTTATAAGGTTGCTTTTTAATATTTTATATAATATTTTACTTTTCGATGAACTAATAAAACAATATATCTTTCTAAGGAGTAAAATCAGAAACTGTGACTGAGAAGCGCTGCGGTAAATGTTTTAATATCATCTCAAAAGGAATAAATCACGTTTGCAATAGAATTTTTAAATCGACATTTTTCAAAAACGGCTGCACAGAAGATTTTCGTTTTTGTCGAAAAATGAGGTATTAATGATCTGGAATCGAAATCAACAAGAAAATCCCAGATGCCAGAACCTTTAGGTTAAATAGGTTTAAAAAGCACCGTGATGTGTGACGCGTCATTACTTAATTTTAACATTATTTTAAAAAATATCACGTTCTAAAATATTACCAGACAAACTATTACGATTAAAAAGATTCATTAATATTAATACATGAAAAAATTAATAAATTAACAAACATAAATAACAATTTATGTAATTCATAAACTCACTGCTAAAAAATAACAACCTAGAATATAATACAACATACTGCATACAACAAAGTATTGATAACAATGAAATACTTTCAAAAAATGATCTATAAAAATATGAAGATAAAAAGTAGTTGCAAAATAAATAAAAATATTCAGATAAATAATAATCATTGCAAAAATAATTTTCAAACATTTGAAAATTACATTTTCAAACAAAATATATTTCTCGCCAAAAATGAGACTACGCAGAATTTGGAATCGGTTGCCAGAAAATTTGTTAAACATCAATGAAATTAATGTTTTTAAAGCTATGTTGCGGAGATCTATTCTTGCGTTAAATTTACATTAATCTGGTTAATTTGGTATTTCCACATCTTATTTTCTCTCGTATTGTTTTTAAATAATTTATTATATTTTTAATTTTATATGTGTTATTTTATTACTTTTGTACCTGATGCGTCTGGACTGTTTAGAAGTCCTTGTAGTGCCTGTGTAAATCACGAAATAAATAAATATAACAATATAAGCGTTCGTAGTGAACGATCGAAATTGATTTTTTAGAAATTTAGTTCTAAAAATATAAAAAATTGATCAGTCATGATATGACAAAATACAGAATACAAACACATCAGTTGTAATCTGACAAAAGATAAGAGTCTTAAACGTTAATGTGAGAATAATAAAATCGAGATTCTTGTTAAATGAGCAAAAAAAAATTAGATAACAGGTAGGAGTGAGTTAGGTAATAGAAAGGAAAAAAATTATTTGCTATTAGTTTGTCAGTAGTACATTCACTTCTGAGTTGGAAGAAAAATGTTGCTACTACTATTTGCAACACTTTTAGTTGGTATTGTGCAAGGCAACGATCCCATAGTTAAAACACAATTTGGCTTAATTAAAGGATATTACAAACTATCCCAAAACGGAAGACAATATCAAGCGTTTGAAGGAATTCCTTATGCTTTACCTCCGACAGGAAAACTAAGATTCAAAGTAAGTCACGACATGTAAATTAGTGTTTGAAAACTTAATGTAGAATTTGTTTAGGCACCCCATCAAACGCATCCATGGTTGGGCGTTCTATCAGCAACAAAATTGTCGGATATATGCATACAATATTCACCATTCAAACAAGAAGATCGTGTACAAGGATCAGAAGATTGCCTGTATTTAAATATTTATGCTCCAATCCGAGAAGATAAATCTCAACTTCTTCCTGTTATATTTTGGATTCACGGAGGCGGTTTTCAATACGGAAGTGGAACAGAATACGGAGCTAAATATTTAGCAGACAGGGATGTAATTCTAGTTACATTTAACTATCGTTTAGGACCTCTTGGTATTCATTACATAATTTACATAAATTATTTAGCGTAGAAAGATAATAAATTATAACTTAATTCATGTGTTTAGGATTTTTAAGTACTGAAGATGAAATCGTCCCAGGTAATATGGGACTTAAAGATCAAAGTATGGCCCTGCATTGGGTTTCTAACAATATAAAAAATTTTGGAGGAAATCCAAAGAAATTAAGTCTATTTGGCTTAAGTGCGGGTGGTGCAAGCGTTCATTATCATTATTTATCGCCGATGAGTTTTGGTCTTTTTCAAAATGGAGTATCGTTTAGTGGCACTGCACTCGATTGTTGGGCGCAAACCGAAAATGCTTTAGAAAAGGCAATAAAATTGGGAACTCTCATGGGTTGCCCAACCCAAGATATCCTGATTATGGTTCGCTGTTTAAGGTTCCGACCGGTCAAGGCTTTAGTACAAGCTGTGAGCGAATTTATGGTGAGCTTAAAACTTGGAAATGTAACGATACGTAACTTGTGTATTTAAATGAAATTCATTATACAGCCGTGGCTGTACAATCCGTTTACTCCGTTTGGTCCCGTTGTTGAAAAAGCAGGAAGCACTCCTTTCATTGACCGTTCACCAACCGAAATCACTAGCAGCGGAGACGCTCAGGACGTTCCATGGATTACAGGAATCGTTAGCGAAGATGGCCTTCTTCCAGTTTCTGGTATTAACTGTGGTTCTTTTTAACTTTTTCGTTTCATCATAGCAATGCAGAATAAAATGTTCTTTCGCAGAATACATAAATCATGAAGAATATTTGAAAGAGCTAGATGAAAATTGGGAAACTATCGCTCCCCATTTCCTCGACTACTATTATACTCTACCAAAAGAAAAGCATCACAAAGTAGCACGGATTATCCGTGAACATTATTTGGGAACGAAACCAATCAATGCACAAAATATAGTTTTGCTTGCGCGATTGGCAGGTGACAGATTTGTCGTCGATGGAGAGAAGGCAGCACGATTACACGCAAAATCAAATAGAAGTCCCGTATGGTTCTATTATTATACCTACAGAGCAGCACAAAGTTTAACTGACTTTTTGACCAACTCGACAACAAATTTCGGTAAGTACTCGATCATGGCGTTTTAGTGTCTAAATTAGCTTCCATGGGTATTTAGGGTTGTCTTCTAACGTGGATATCTTCTTTTATCTGCGATAGACAATCTTTTGTGAGAATTAATAATTCCACATGTGATGGGTATATAATCACGTCTGGTGTGCCTCAAGGTTCCCACCTTGGTCCCATTTTGTTCACTTCATTTATAAACGACATCAAACATTTTATTCAGATTTCAGATTTATTCCTTTTCCTACAATAAATACAATTGAGGACCTATAGGGGACATTAAAATGTCTGTACATAGGAGGTTACTTATAACCAAACAAAAAAATAAAAAATATATATAAAATATAAGTTATAGTACTAATATTTATATTATTCGATATAGAGTTTATCCTATCTTATAATACTGAGATTATTAAAAATATTCAAGCTGTTTAAAACACTCATAAAAACAAATTATTCTTCATTTTTCTTTTAGCATTTCTTGGGTATGTTCAGAAAAATTTGATTTTCATCTAATCCATTATGAATCTGCTGATTATTGATTTAAGTTTTTTCTTTATTACTTGACTGTGTAGCTACATAGCTTTTAGTGAGTTAGGTAGCATATTAAAATATTCAACGGCATAGTAATCTTGACATCTTTGACCTATTGATAAATTATACTTTGGCAATGGTAAACTTCTGTTTCTGGTATTTCGAGGGCGTTCCTTGTAGATCTTCGTAAGTTCTTTATAGTTGTAAAGTATAGATTTTAGTACGAAGGTTTGTTTGATATTTAGAATTTGTATTTTATTTTGGTTAATGCCTATTATTTTCAATAGTTTTAATTGCAGTCTTAATATTGGTAGGTGTGATGCTTGATATATTCCACCCCATCCAAGTACAGTCCTCCCTCCGTAATTGCAGTCAGGTCGGAACCGAATTTCCCCTTATGCCTCCATAATTGCATGTTCGCCTCTACCGCCCCTACTTCCCTGTCTCCGCGTATACATACAAATGTGTGTATGCATGTGACGCCTGATGTATGGCCCACGTGACGAAAGTCGCCTTCTTGGCGTACCTGGAGGGGAAACCTGACACTCCCATTTTCTGCAATTACGGAATCCATGAGGTCTGCAATTACGGAAGCAGTGCAATTACGGAGGGAAGCAATTACGAGGGGAGGACTGTATTCCATAAGTAGCAATTGTTAAATAATCCAAAATATAGTTGTAGTAGTTGGTTTTTAGACATTACTTTTTTTAATCTGTAGAATACATACATAAGATATTTTGTTTTGTTGACTATGTTCATTATTTTTTTTAATTTTTTTTTTTATTTATTTATACCAACGGGTATTATCCCTTTTACAACAATATAAAATATAAACATAGCCGCCACTTAATATACTAATTTCAAGTTAATAGTACCTATACAATAACGCCTTGATACATCTTTGAAAAGTGTAGGAGGAACCTTCTAAAATAGTATATTACGATCCTAGGCCAGTAAAACAGAAAGTGCTTCAGATCACATGAAATTGTTGGCCGAGGCGAAGCCGAGTCTGACAAACATGTGATCTGAGGCTTTCTTTTTTATTGGCCAAGTTGGCAAGAAAGCCACAAGTTCGTTTCGTGCAGCGGCCAGGAAGTTGCGGTTTCTGGCCGGAGGGCAGAAAATATAATTCTAGTTTCATAAGTCATAGCATTTGCTAAGTTACATAGCCTAAATATCGGCGCATTTCGACCATAATTTGTACGTGAAATGCTTAATGAAAAGATATTCGGGTTTCTAATATTGCTAGTGTTCGCATTCCAATTTAATTTGTTGTGTAAAAACGGACAATCAATATATGTGTGGACTACTCTATATAAAAGATTAAGGTCATTAACTTGATATATTGATTTTAAAGTAGGCAAATTTAATTTGGTTGAAATTGAACTATATTCATGTGAAAATGGATGAATTGGTGTTCCAAGTTTATATGCTGCATATCGTAAAAATTTATGTTGTACCCTTTCTATAGAATTCATATCCACATCATATATTGGTGACCAAATTGGCGAAGCATAAAGTAAAATAGACCGAATTAGAGTTATGTAAAGCATTCTTATTGTGTCAATAAGAGTGAAGTTTATACTTGTCCTTTGTAAAAATCCCAACATTTTCAGTGCTTTATTAGTAACATAATTAATATGATTTTTGAAAGTCAGTTTCTCATCAAAAATTACTCCGAGATCTTTTATTTGGGAAATTGTAGATAATTGCTGATCTGACAGTATGTACTCAAAGTTTAAGGAATTCCTAGATTTAAAATAGGATATAGAATGGCATTTCTGTAAATTTAATGACATCATATTTCTTATACACCAATCCGAAAATCTATCAAGATCGTCCTGAAGTAATTTGGCATCCGATAAAGAATTTATGTTTCGAAAAATTTTAACATCATCAGCGAAAAGTAATATTTGTGAATTTTGAATCACTGAAGAGACATCGTTGATATATAAAATAAACAGCAACGGGCCTAAATGAGATCCTTGCGGTACTCCAGAAGTTACTTGTATATTCTTCGAATAATAGTTTTTATACTTTACTGCTTGTGTTCTATTTAGTAAATAATTTTTAATTTATGCATTACATGTATTTTCATGTATGTTCCATTTTATATTTTGCTCAAACACTATTCCTAGATATTTACAATTACTAACCCTTTCTATCCTTGCACCGTTAATAGATATATGTATGTTATCTGGTATAGAATCCGTATAATTTCCAAAAGCCATAAACGATGTTTTGTGGATATTCAATACAAGCTTATTGTTGAATAGCCATCTATAAATAACCTTTAGAATTTCATTTATTGCATTCGATGTTTCCGACCAACTTTCGTAAGAAATGGGTATAGCAACATTATGAGCATATGCTACTAGAAATGGAAAGAGATCCAGTATGTCATTAATATAAATAATGAACAGTAGAGGTCCAAGAATCGATCCCTGGGGAACACCAACATTAACCTTTCTAATATTACTTGTTACATCGTTTACTCTTACTGTTTGTTCTCTGTCCGTTAGATAACTTTTAATTAATTTCAAGCAAACACCTCACATTCAACACTCGAATATTTTAATTTTTGCTGATGTGGTCTCATAGAAATAAATTAAAATTGAATACATCGTAATGTAAAATGTAAATTTATGTCCTTTTTCAGAGGCTTAAAAGCAATCGAATTTACGTATAATCTGAACAACGAGTCTTTAGAACCTTGTTCGATTATCAAGGATTTAGGTATTTTGTTTGATAGAACCCTTTCTTTTTCTGATCATTTTTACAATGTTCCACATCAGGTTTTAGAAATGTTGAAACTTTAATTTATCTTTATAAAACTATTGTCTTGCCTCACATCTTGTTTGGTCTTCGTAAATCGATAGATTTATGCTTAGATTTAAAATTAGCGTTTAAAATTATTAAAAATATGTTAAGTCGTAGTGAATTAGATTGTGTTTTTTCTATGCGTTCAATGCAGCATGATCTTCGGAGTGTGAGACCGATTCAAGAACGGAATACTAATACGAACTGTACTTTTTTTTATATATTCCACTTATAATAAGATCTTGGAATTTTCTACTGTCAAGTATTATGAATCGCCTTCATATTTGAGTTTCTCTCGCAGAGTAAGAGATTATACTACCTTACCCTAGAGTATTAAAATACCTTACACACCAAGGATTTACTTTGATATTTTCGTTTTTGATATCCATATACAAGGTGATCTTCCAACCCATACCGAACGGTGAACAGTAGAAACTTGAGTTGATTCTGAGCAACATTTTCCTCTGAAAAAATGTGGTGGAAAGTAAAATTTTCAAATTATTCCGCATTGAAATCAACCAATGAGAGTTTGACATTATGGATTGTCGAAAAGAAATTCGAACAGTTGTATTATTGGCGAACGTCACGTAAGAACGTTTGTTTTCAAATATCAATGTGTCATTAATAAATGATGGAATGTCTAACCTAAAATATAATTTCGACAGCCAAAGTAGATTTTCAAAATACCACACGGATTGCGAGAAATGAGAGAATTATTCAAAACTATTAAAATAATGAAAAAATCAATTTTGTTAATGAAAATTAACCCATAATGTGATTTTTCTGTTCGCTTAATGAAATTCTTAACGGTTGATGCAAATTCTTGAGCAATTGGATACAGTGAGTGTCGATGTTTTCATTTTAAAACTTCCGACTGGAATCATTGTTTAAATTATCATTGTTATAGCAATTTCTGTAAAAGGCGTATAACTTGTGCATAAATAAAAAATTTTGCAAACACTTCAAAAATACTGTTGGAGATGAGGAAAATATCATTTTGAAACGATTTGCTACTGGAATCATTGTTTAAATTATTGTTAAACTGTTATTGAAGTATTTTTGAAGTGTTTGCAAAATTTTAACTTTATTTATTTATTTATTTATTATAAAACATACGGGCAAAATTGCACTTAGAAGAAATTACATAGCATGTGGAGGATCACTTCACCATATAACATATAAATAAACAAATTACAATTAATTAACATATTTCAGAAATAATTTGCGGCATTTACTATAAATTAAAGAGAAGTTATTAGTGTCGATAGCATAATGAGAAATTCCATTCCATGTTTTCAGTAACATTTTAGACATGACCTTTTGGTAACCAAAAGGTATCAATAAGTTATTCGTAACGGTTAACTCAAAACAGTATACAAAAACGGTAACTTAATTCCGATATCTTTTTGTTAACTCCTAAAATGTAACTAAAAGTTGACTTTTTTTTCATATACAAATGTACGTCTTGAAACTGTCACGTTTTATAGTCATCGATTAGATAACATAACACTGATAACAAAAAGATAGATGAAAGTTGTTAACTGTATAAAAGTTAGCAAAACTTTAACTATTTTTCAACACATAAACGTTATCGTACAAATATGTAATAATTTTATTATCAATAACAACTAATAATAAAATATTGCTCTGTTCTAATATTAGTTATTAAATATGAGAAGTATGTAGATCCGTTGGAGCAAAATTATGGTCAGTTTTTCTAATTTTTATTTTTTAAATAAATTTCAAAAATCCTGACCATAATTTTGCAATATTAATAATGGAGAGCAACCAAACATTATATAACTAATATTAGTTAACTTTTCGTTAATAGATAACGGGTGACATTAAACGAGTCAAGATTTTGCTAACTAAAACGTATCTCTTTCGTAACCATATAGGCGTCTGAAAGGTAACTTTGGTTAACTCTTCGATAACATTTCGCTAATCAATCATTAACATAAAAGTCAGCGAAAGGTTACCGAATAGAAATCGAAAAGGTTAATAAAGAAAGAAAAGGTTTGGGGTTCATACGACATGATTTCGTAAACGAAAAAGTCACAATATAGTCATGAAATGAAAATTCTACTTTGTACGACATTTTTTCAGAGGAAAATGTTGCTCAGAATCAACTCAAGTATCTACTGTTCACCGCACGGCAGGGGTTGGAAGATCACCTTGTATAGACTGTATTTTTACATGTTATTCTTTAAGAATGCACCTTTATTATTGTTCATTCTTTGTAAAAGGCTTTATAGCCATAGATCCATTAAGTAAATAAATAAATAAATAAGTACTCTCTAAAAGTAAAATTAAGAATAATTTGTTTTTATGTGTGTTTTAAACAGCCTGAATATTTTTAATAATCGCAGTGTTATAAGATAGGATAAACTCTATATAGAATAATGTAAATACAAGTTATAGTTTATATTTTATATAGATTTTTTATTTTTTTGTTAGGTTATAAGTAACCTCCTATGTACGGACATTTTAATGTCCCCTAAACACTGTAAAAAATAGTAATGAATTTTACCACCTTAAGCGTAGGCAATTATATGACCAACGCTAAGCGTAGCGATTTTACACAGTTTTTATTGTAAATTTATCACCAAAAAATGCGGTAATATTGTCACACAGAGTGTATTAAATTTACCCATTTACGTTGTAAATTTACAACAAAATATTAAAATTTGTAGGTTATCCAGCTCGAAGATCTTATACACTAGACGGGCCGATCAATGAATTTCGCACTTTAAACCTGTATTTTTCCTATCAGAATGTACATTTAACATGTAATCGGTAATATTACAATTTTTAAATGTAAATTTACAATTAACTTAGAATTTTTACAATGACTATTTGTATTTTTACAAAATCCTGTATTTTTCCCTCGAGTGGTAAAATTACCCCGCGTGGTAAGTCTACAGTTATGACCAACGTACAGTGTAGTACTTTTACAGCGCGTTGTAATTTTCCTGCTTTCAGCGTAGTACATTCACAACCGTGTCTGGTAAATTCACAAAAACGTTGTAAAATCCCAAACCTCAAGTGGTAAAAACCCTACGCTACATGTGGGAAATGTTGCCAAATTTGCACCCATGAAAATTACAATCAGTTGTAAAATTCATTACCATTTTTTACAGTGTAGGTCCTCAACTGTATTTATTGTAGGAAAAAGGAATAAATTTGATTTGATTTGATTTGATTTGATAATTTAACGTACTGTTTAATAAGTCCATTATATCTAATAAAAATTATTGTTGTAGGTGTATGTCATTCGGATGACAGCCACCTTGTTATCGAAAACAATTACATAGATCCTACGACTACTAAAGAAGATTTGGCGATGCAAAAAGAAATGTTAGACTTTTGGGAATCTGTTGCTTCGAAAGGGTCAGTTTTAATAAAATACATATGTAAATCTTAACAATCAAGTTATAAAATTAACTGATTCATTTGCAGAACTCCCGATTTTGGCCCAGAATGGCTCCCGTTAGACCCAACAGACAAGGAATTCCATTTCTTGCATATAAAGGGTCCGCAAAATTATAACATGGATAAAAATGACAACCTCGTGGAAAGACAATTTTGGAACACAATCGATTTTCAAGAAAACACATTATTTGACAATTTAAATAAAGACGAATTATAACTTTTGTCAAAATAAATATGAGTGTAGCAATTATGAACTATGTCGATGAATATAAATTTTGATATGCGAAAAGAACAAACCTCATCTGTAAGGACAATTTTGCAGGCTGGATGCCGTCCAATTAGAGTTGTACCTTTGTAAATTAAGTGTATCGCAGAACTATCGCCTATTCGTAAACTTGCAATCTGGTAAAAATCAATATAATTAAGAAAAATTGTCTTTATATTTCTGTAATTAATAGGAATTAATGATGTATTTACCGCTTCATTTTCTCGAGTTTCACATTGACTCGACGCGTCATCCTCGTCCATCATAACTTGTGTCGCAGGAAAATCCATTTTCTAATTGTTGTCGCACTTAGGTCACTTTTTCAATTGTTCAATACGAAACGCGAAAACCAATTGTCTACGCAAACAATTCTTGTGAGAAACTGACAATCGGCGTATATTCACGCATAGAATGTTTGCAGAATGTTGTGTTTATGGCGCGCATGGAATTATGCGAAGAATGAGAATGTATATATGGGACGCGCACAAACATAACCTGCCCCCCTAATTCAAGAGAAACGCACACAATAAAACTCACGTCTGTGTTTAATACAGAGAAGAAGTTCCCCAATCGTCCCCAATGGACCGCGTTGACGACGTCATATAATCCGGTCAGCTTCGAGAAAGTCACCGACAATTTTGTACCGACAATCCGAACCTTTAAATTATCGCCAAAAAGGAACATCTACCATTTTAGTCTCGGGGTTTTATTTTTCAATTTTTTAAAAATCTTTAGGCAACATGCATTTTAATGTCATACTATCCCGCCAATGAATACAATGCCGGTGCTTTGGCGCTGCGTTCAACGGTTTTTTTAAATTTTTGTAGTATAATTTAGAACATAAAACTGCAAACATTTGACAAAGTCCATTTTGTGCGAACAGTCATATTGGGTATACAGGTAACGTAAATTATTAATTGTTTGTAAACGGATGCTGTGGAACATTTAAGTTTCGTATTTTAATCTTTATTTTTTAAAATATCTAATCGGCAAATAACCTTGATGACCGTTGCGCAACAATGCATTGTGCACGGGCATGCGCACTGCATTTTGATGCGACGTCTGTAAATACATACGGCATTCTGTAAGAATGTTATGTCTTGTAATAAGCAGATCTAGGGTACGTAAAAGAAGTTACGATATTTTAGTTATATTTACACGGAAGAAGTATCGATTTTACAGAAGAATCCCGCACGGCATTATCATGGGTCTCGTCCGTTCAATGAAAACTAGCACATGAAGTTATTCATTTTAAGGATCAAGATTTTTCGACGAAAACTACCCTGCTTGAACATTCCCAGTCAGGCTAATAACAACAGACTGAAACCCTCTGAAACTTAACTCATTAAGGACCAAACGGACACTTTTTCATGGAAATTTTCAATAATTATATTTTTGGGACTGAAAAATGCTAGACTAGTCATTTCGGACGTGAAATTGATCGAACTTTAGAATCTGTGATTAAAATTAAAAAAAAAAATACAAATTCAAACTGATGCGTTCGATTATTTGAAAGAAGTCAAGTTTTTTTTAATCAAAATTTTACAAGCTAGATTTTTGCATTGATATCTCGTAAGGAGATCTTGGTAAAATGAAGAAAAAGCGTCCACGGACCTTAAATTTTAAAATGTATGTGCTAGAATGATTAATTTCATGATATCTATATCCAAAATGGCGTCTTAATGTAAAAATGTTGACGCTACTTTGTTTTGTTTTTTTTTTAAATGACGATTGAAAAACAAGATTTTGTTTGCTTAATCTGATATTATAAGACATACAACGTCTTTACAAATTAAATTCGCGAATCCAACATTCTTGATCGACGGCCCAAAAACCTTTACATATAAATTATTATGAATAAAATTGAAAAGATTTTTGTCCGCCATTTTGAATATATGACGTTGAATAATTTTAATTTGTTATCAGGGATGTAATTTTTCCTCAAGGTTTCATTATTTCCGAAAATAACAAAATATACCAACATTTTTACAACAAATCGCCATTTTGGATATATAGATATATCTTGAAATTAATAATTCTAGCACATATCGAATACAGCGATTTGGATTTGCATTTTTCTTAAATTTTAATCGCAAATTCGTTTAGTCCGATAAATTCACGTCAGAATTGAGTGGTCTAGAATGTTGTCAAACCCGGAAATATATAACAAATAGACGTTGAAAACTTCCATGAAAAAGTGTCATTTTGGTAAATCCCCACTTCCGTAACTTTTTTATATCCATGCAATGGGTGCTTCTGTGTATGAGTGTCGCGAATAGTCCAGTAAATAAGCCGGAAAACGTGGAAAAGTTGAGAAACAGCACCGATTTCAAAAATTCTTTTTGTCCCGTATTCTGTAGACCCTCAGGAACATTCATCACCACTAACCTCACCCCTACCTCAAAAAATGAATTAGTTAGGGTAGTTTTAATCCCCAAAAACACCCCCGCGAAATGCAGTACCAAAAATATACAGAAAAATTTATTATTTCGGCTCGGAAGTCGTCTCTCGGTGGTTTTCGAGGGCGCTGATCACGAATCCGAGGTCTATTTGTACGTTGGGGTGGTTTCAACCCCTAAAAACCACCCCCAGTGACGGCAAATATCAAGATATTCGCTATTTCGGCTCGAAAATCGTCTCTCGGGGGTTTTCGAGGTCGCCGATCACGAATCCGAGGTCTATTTGTACGTTGGGGTGGTTTCAACCCCTAAAAGCCACCCCCAGTGACGGCAAACATAAAGATATTCGCTATTTCGGCTCGAAAATTGTCTCTCGGGGGTTTTCGAGGTCGCCGATCACGAATCCGAGGTCTATTTGTACGCTGGGGCGGTTTCAACCCCTAATAACCACCCCCAGTGACGGCAAAAAATATTTATTATTTTGTCATGTAATATGTACGAATTTAAAAAAAATATATATTTCTTGTTAAAATAGATATGTTTGTTTTAAAAAAAAAAAACGTGGATTATTGATTTTGTTGCTATACTAATAAATTATTGTGAAGCAAATTAAAATAAATGACATGTTTTACTCATTTCTGTTTTACAATTACCTCGCAGTCTGTTACTCTCCATCAATTTCACGCGCAAGCGCAGTATATGTATATGCTATGCTCCGAGAGAGTCCTATCTATAGAAACGCATGTTTTCTGCGCTATAGATGTCCTAGTAATTTTGACAGGTTTAGCAGAAGATCAAGAAATCTACTTTCTGAAACCAAAAAGTAGTAGCGGAACCGTAGCACAAAAAATTTTCTCCACTAAAAGCTTAGATTCACGGTATGCTAATGTTAAAAATCGTATTCTTTTTGCTCATGCCTTCACTGGTTGTGACACGACGTCAGCTTTTTTTAATCGAGGAAAAAAAAGTTTTTTTGACATCTTAAACAGAGAATCGCCTGTGTCTCAAAGATTATGCAAAGCCGCAAATTTGTTTAAAATGCACGTCGAAAGTGTTGACGAGTTGTTGGACGGTGGGGTGGATTGTTTATTGGAGTTGTATGGTTGCCAATCAAAAACATCAAATGATAATCTTACTCCAAAGCAAAAACTGAGTAAAGCCAGATACGATATGTTTTTAAAAAAAAATACGTTGCAAATGAAATCCACAAAAAAAAACACAGTAAATATAGCAACGTTACCTCCAGCTATAAACGCTTTCAGAGAACACTTAAAGAGGGTTTATTATCAAGTACAATCTTGGATAGGACTTTTAACAGAAAATGACGATGTTCCAACTCTGAATCCAACCGATTGGGGTTGGAAACTAATCGACGGTATCTTACAGCCTGTAAGAATAAATGAACCGCCAGCTCCCAAAAAAATTATGGAGGCAATAATGTGCGGTTGCAAAAGTGGATGCGGAAAAACCTGTACTTGCCGGAAGAATGGAGTGTATTCTTCTCAGACGTGCAAATATTGTAGTGAAACGGACTGCAATAATTGCGAAGCGCCCAAAGCATCGGAGGAATCTCCTGAAGAATCTACAGCTGAGCCTGAAACTCCGGAAGAAGAAAAAGAAGAAGAGAAGAACATATTTCTAAAGAAATCACTAATATTACACCTGTTCTTGAATGTGATTCGGATTACGATTAATATTTTAAAACACAATAATAAATATTTTTACAACGTTTTACTTTGATAAAAAAATTTAATTTAAAGAATTATTTACCTTGAAGTAATAACAGTATTGCATGCACTCGCAGGAATTACAATTGTTAAATGCAGATGTTGCCATCATGATCATTGTTGGAAAACATTATCGTAAATTTTTTCGTGTTAGCAAAAAAAAAACTATGAAAGACAATTTCCGAGCTGAAGTGGTAAGTAAGTATCTTTATATTTGCCGTAACTGGGGGTGTTTATTAGGGGTTGAAACCACCCCAGCGCACAAATATACCTCGGATTCGTGATCGGCGACATCGAAAACCCCCGAGAGACGACTTCCGAGCCGAAATAATACATTTTTCTGTATATTTTTGGTACTGCATTTCGCGGGGGTGTTTTTGGGGATTAAAACTACCCTAACTAATTCATTTTTTGAGGTAGGGGTGAGGTTAGTGGTGGTGAATGTTCCTGAGGGTCTACAGAATACGGGACAAAAAGAATTTTTGAAATCGGTGCTGTTTCTCAACTTTTCCACATTTGACGGTTTTTTCCGGCTTATTTACTGGACTAGGAGCGAGTGCGGCTCAGCAAAACAATGTAGTGGGAGACGGAGAGGAAGAGACTGGTATAACTTTGGACAAGGCAAATGTGTAACTTAGGATATATAGGTAAGATTAGGCGGTATATCTCAAAACAGAGATTACTGTAAATAAGAATGCGAGTTCAATCAGAAATACCCTGCAAAAAAGTAGATAAAAATGGAAAGGATTTTTATAGTACTGCGTGCCGTAAATTCGCTCATACCACACGATTTTGCGTGTCGTAAGTAGTGTTTTCTGGCACAACACGGTGGCGCTTTCTTGCACTGCGAATTGCGCACGGAAACCATGAAAACCCCACTTTTTTACAGTGTGTAACTGAATAAAATTGCACACAAATACAGACGAATTCCATCATTTGAAAATGCGTAAAAAATTGTGGGTGTTTCGACGTGTTCAAACTTGTACATTAAGCTGGAATTTATAGTCGCGGTAAACTGATATCGTAGTCTCAAGCCATGAACTCAACCAATGAAAATGTACTATGTCACGGCATTGACCAATCGCAGTATTGTTTCCCTCGGTTCAATCATCAAAAAACTTTTGAACAACAATCATTAAAAATAACAGTTTATGTTAACGAATATTTTTCTTTCTTTTAATTTGATTTTTATTATTATTTATGTGTTATATGATGTTATTACGGAATATAGTTGTACTATAGGTGCGGAACACCTGGACGACAGAAAACTCTGGTACGAGACACCTAAGTTACAGACAGCTGCGGAGTGCTACACCTAGACAACGAAAATTCACGAAGGGAATCACCTGGACAACAAAACACCAAGGGTCGCGTGTGAAATTAGATTTTTTTTAAATTTCAATTCGATATCACTTGAGCCAATTTTTTTTATTATATTTTATTTTTATTTTTGTTTACGTAACGAAGCAAATAAGATGGGGACAAGAGATTCAGCGGCAAAACAGGGGTTGGAAGTAGAGTTTGAATCCCTAAAAGAGGAATTGGCGCGTATAAAGGCTCAGTCTCAGTCGAGTAGTCGGGAGGATGAGGCAATGCGGAAAGAAATACAGAGGCTCACCGCTGAAAATGAAAAACAGAAGCAAACTTTTCGCGATGTTGTCGGGGCGAACCGGCGAGCAGCTGTTGACGAGGACGGCAGAGTAACTCCGAATTCAAATAATGCCAACCGAGTGAATGATTCTAGTTCGAATGGGTTGGATAGGTCATCGGGTCAGAGTACATAGTTTTAATTCGGGGGGAGCAAATAAGGATAATAATCAAAATTCAGATAGGTCGAATAATTCGAGTAATTCAGGGGTCGGGTCCATTATAGTAATTCAAGTCCGGGTGGCTCGTGGAATAATTTCAATCCAGATATACTAAATGGTTTGCGTATGCTTTTGCAATATAGCCAGATGAATCATATGCCGGTATTCAACGGGGGACGTGAAAACCCCATGAAGTTTTTGGAGACGTTGGAGAAATATTTTGTACGAATGAAAATTTCTCCTGATATCCAATTAATAATAGCCGAGGATTCTTTGGGTGGTACGGAAAAGGTGTGGTACGAGGCCAGGTTCTATCCATTTGGAGGTTATGAGCCATTTCGTGAAAGTTTTTTGAAAGAATTCTATTCAATCGAGGCCCGGGTACAGGCGAAAACTGAATGGGCTTCGCGTAGATTTAGTATTGAGGATCGGTCCTTACAGGGGTATTTCAACGAACAGTTGCGAATGGCACGGTATTTGTCCCCTAGTTTAGATCAATATGAAATCAATTACATGATCACACAACAACTACCTACCCGTGTCAGGGATATTTCGGCCACGATAGATTATTCATTAACCGATCAGCTGTCGAAGGCCCTTTCGCGTTTGCATAATCCGGGAGGGGGATTCATGATGACCATGAGTCACGTGAGGCGTATGGCTGTAATGGTAATTCCTCGAAGGATCGAAGAGCCGAACGTGAACGCATCGGCGTAACGAAATTCGAACTTGTCGAACAATCCGGGTGGTGGAAATGCTGATCGAACAAATGTTCGCTTTTTAGGGGTCGAAAATTATTGTGGACTTATGCTGGGACGTGTTGGAAGGGATAGGTGATGACAAGGTTGAGCACACTGATCGTGTCGTTAGCCCATGCATTAAGTCCTGCATAAATCAGAAAGAGGTGCAAATGATTATCGATACCGGAAGTGAGGTTTCATGCATTTCCGAAAGGATGTATCTGCAATTATCGCAGGATATGACCATTTCGGAATTTCCTGTCAGTAAATTAGCAATTTACGCAGATAGAGTTAAGCCAAGCCGTTGATCGACTCACCATGGTGGATACATTCCTGGTGGTCCCCGAATTATCAAACGATTTCCTATTGGGTGTCGATTGACTTCGAAAACATCGTTGCATAGTCGACTTTGAGGAGGAACGCGTTTGTCCAAATGGTGCGTGGTTGTCGGATAAGGATGTCGTGTTTAGGATGCGCGATTTAAATTGAGACAAAATGGTTATCGAAAGGGGGTATCGAACACAGAAAATTATCCCAGAGTAGGTATTCCCGATGGATCTGAAGGAAAGGACGAGGTAGGACAAAACAGGCCCTCTGAAGCTATTATCCGAAACGTCACTTGTACAATGATAGGAAGCGTGGTAGGAGTTGATGAGTTCTTATCTGAGATGGAAATTCGTGATTATGTGTCAAAGTTGGAGTCGCTGAATAAGTCGGAACAGCAGATAGTATTCGATCTTCTCGCACGAAATAGGGATATTTTCTCGCTGAATCCTGGGCGTATGAGGGGTTATGAATACTAGATAGGCGTGAATAAGGAAAACTTTACATACGCAAATCCTATTCAGTACCAATTCACCAGAGAGCGGCGGTGTCTAAGCAAATTCGGGTGATGCTCGCCCAAGGCATAATAGAGCGATCTCAAAGCCCATATTGCAACACCCTTCGCGTAGTGAAAAAGAAGGATGGGGAAATCAGGCTTTATTTGGACGCACGTCATATCGATTTTATCATCATTTCTGACAACGAGTCTCCACCGCGTATCGAGGAGTTAATTCAAAAGTTTGAGGGTGTTACCTATTTCTCGACGACATACCTAGTTAAGGGCTACTGGCAGGTACCCCTTGAAGAGCCGTCTAAGCAATTTACAGCGTTTTTGCACGAAGAGACGTTGTATCATTTCAACCGAATACCTTTAGGGATAAAGACAACTGGTAGTACATTAGGTACAGAGTTGCGCGAGTTTGTAACGTGTTATGTGGATGATTTGCTGGTCGCCTCGAGGTCTTTTTTGGAACACGTAACGGATTTGAAGAGATTGTTTGGGCGATTGTGGGAAGGAGGACTAACACTTAGTTTTAGGAAGTCGCGGTTTTTCGCGAAATCGGTGACCTTTTTAGGGTATTGTCTGTCGGAGCGGGGGAAAGAGGTGGACCCACAAAAGCTTCGGGCAATTAATGACTTTCCGACGCCGAGAGATAGGACCCAATTGCAGGAATTCATGGGCGTGTGCAGTTATTATCGACGGTTTAGTGCGCGGCATGCCGACTTTATCGCCCCTTTCCGTAATCTGCTGAGAGTAAAGAATAAATGGGAGTGGACAGAACACATTCCAGGGTGTTGGAGAAGCTGAAGAGAAATTTCTTGGACTCAGTTGCTTTGGCCCACTATCTTCTCAATGTTCCTTTTCGAGTACAGACGGACGCGAGTGATGCAGGGATTAGTTGGGTATTGTACCAAATCGATTTAAACAATGAACATCGAATCGTGTCGTTGGTTAGTCGAGTTCTTACGGATTGCGAAGTACGGTACACCACCAGTGAAAAAGAACTTCTAGCCATCGTATACAGCTTGCTCAAGTTCCGAATGCATCTGATGGGAGCCCCTTTCGAAATCGTTACGATTCATGAAACATTAACCTTTTTATTCTCGACACCTTATAGTAATTCGAGATTGATATGATGGACTTATGTTTATGACAATTATGTCCGGAATAATTGTTGTTCCTTACTGCCTCAACTTATCGGATTGCGTTTATGAATCGTTTTCGACGTCTACCAAATTTCGTTTCTTAAAATAGAACATGTCCTAGATCTGCAAGCTCTGTTTATATTGTATTGCCATAGTAGCATTATGTCAGTTTAAGTAGGACATTTTTAAAAAACAAGAAGACCAAATACGAGTATACTCGTCCAAACCACATTGTTTCCCTATGGGAAAAAGAAAAACTCCTGCTCAGGAGGGTTAAAAAATAGTCATAAGTGAATGATTCACAGAATACCACCATCTTGTAAAGTAGGTAGACGATTAGCTCGTAACCATTGACTCTTGCGATTATCTCGAAGAGTTTTCAAGAAAATTTCGAAAAAGACAATTGAGGGTTCATCCCTTCCATCGAATAATAATAATTCAAGGTCAACCATAAAGACGTCAGGTCCGCACTCCATTGTCCAAATCGGGATCTTTGCACAATTGATCATGAGCTTCACAAACATGAACAATCATTATATGTATTATGATTTATATTAAGCTACTTTCATTCAAATTATCATTGGCGCATAAATGTGAAATGAAACTGATACCAAACCTTTCATGAAAAGCTCGAATTTCTTTTTTATTTGTAATTATAATCATATTCCCATTACACATTCATCGTGCTACTTTGTTTCAAACAAATGAAATTTCTTTAATCTACATGAAAAGTCAATAATCAATCATGTTTTTTCAAAAGTCAATTGCTATACTGAACTTTGGAAACGCCGATCAAAATATGACATTCTTTAGAATATGTACCAAAAAATATTATCTTCTATCAAACTTCTGTTTCAGAAAATAGGGGTGATGTTTCCATAAACATCGGACAAATCATGACGTTTTACTAACACCTATTTAAGGCGGTGTTATTTCAATTATCTTTCAATGCACCGAATTTATGTTTAAAACGGGTAAAATAAAACGTGCGGTCAAGCTTTCAAAAACTAAAACTTTATTCGCTCGAAACAGACGTCTCGGCGGCAATATCTTTAGAACGATTCGAATGGTCGAGATTCCGCCATTTTGTGATATTTTCTAATGAAAAAAATTGTAGACGTATTTCAATATATGATAATGATTTTCTGTAAATATGAATATTTAATTTCATTTCCTTCCATTAAAAAAAAATTCTCAAAAAAGAGTTATTTTTTTGGCCATTACAGTGGTGTAACCCCTTAAATCGCTGAATTGAATATGAACTGAATCAATGTTGAATAAAAAAAGCGTTGCCAAAAGTATCGTAGAGTGATTTTGACGTAATTGGATGCCTAATATATCGTCATCCAACTTCGTACTATCCTCACTTTTAATTATTAAAATTTACAATTACTGACTTAATAATTTGTCGTTCTATTTCCCTGTATATATGTCCGTATTTATGTTCGATTCTCAATAAATCGAATTTAGAATTTAAAATATTTATCCCCCTTCTAAAATTTATTCGAATTCTTATTCGTTACATAATGTATAAAGATAGGATAAGAAAGGACAGAATTCACTATGTGACAAAAATAGGATTCAAATTGATACTATTCACACAGAAAATAAATACTTTTTTACTTTTCTTTCCACTTTTTAAAGAAGGGTAGCATAGAAATTAAAGCGTCATTAAAATGTAGTTTAGCCTATTTAATATAAATGACATTAAATCGGAATGTACGGGATGTTAAGAATGAACAAGAGTTAATCAGTAGCAATATAACAGGATTTTATCAGAGAATTCCATATCAGATTTTGAAAGCGAGATTCCAATGGGATTTAATGGGGAAATTTCTCCTTCCAGGACCAATGGGTTTCAATTTGATTTTGAGAGCAGCAGTTCAATGAGAATTTATTGGGAAATTTCCATTCCCGGAGTCAATGAGATTTAATTAGATTTTGGAAGAGAGGAGTGGGAAAATAATTAGTTCATGGATGAATGCGTTTCGGTCCGATCTTGTACGCAACTGGATAATCGGAATTTGTCGGGAAAATCCCGATTTTGTGGCGATTTGAAATGGCTTAAAATGCCCGAATTACGCCACTCTTCCCTACAAAATGTATTTTCTCAAAAACCCCACCTTTACATTTTTTGACAATTTTATTGTTAATTAAAAGACTAAAGCTATCCAAGACCAATGTTCTCATATAATTTTCTGACATACATATGTATATTGAAGAGTATTGGGCTTTAAACCGAGCTCTGAGGAGGCGGGAGGCCCTGGTTTGTCTGAAATTCGGCAACTAATTTTCTCTCAAAATAAGTTTTGACATTTCTGTTAGTTAATAAGAAATTGGTATATAAGAGAATAGCGGCAACTAAATCTTGTAGATTTAAATTAAATTTTGTTTGAAATATTGTTTTTATATTGTGCATATATGGATTCCGAATTAGTGATGATTTCCAAGTACAATACCTCTAAGACCCAAAGGTTATTATATCGACGAATAAGGCGAAAAACCAACTTCGACTTAATGGCTACCAAAAGTCTCAAGGCCAAATTTCTACCCAGATTGATGTCTCTATCGAACCTAGTATTGTTGTAGTTACCCGCTTTAAAAAATCTGGTCGGAGTTAAACACGTCACCATGATGAATATATTCCTTCTTACATAGGCAACAAATGAGAAAAATATAAATATAAACATAAATTTTAATTTATACATTATATTTATAGCTTTTTCCACTGGTGCGCATTTGTTTTGGTATGATTCATTGAATATTTCTTATTGAAAATCTCGAGGGGTTTGATTGTTTTGTCTATATCCCCATCCCATATAGAGATCTCATAACTCCATATTTTATTTTATTTTAGCCAATAATTTGTTAAAATAATTCCTACACCTTTTATATTTTTGTTATAGAAAAGTGTTATTTCCTTCGTTGTGAAGAGTTTTTCTCTCATCTTCATGGATTGTAGGAGGCTTCGAGTAATCCGGGTTGATTTCATTTTTGAGTTATGATATATGTACTTCTGGAATGTAGTTATTAAAGAATGTGTGCATTTTTCTACGTTCTTAGCAGTATAGATATTTTCCCAAGTTTCTGTACTGATAGCATTAGTGAGATATGTGTAATTTACTTTTCTATTTGTATAAGACTGAGCGGGGTTTCGCTGGTTCAGTTTTGTACAATTTAAAAGTATGGATCTGGTTATTAGGTCTGTATGGGTCTGTATAGTTAATGATCCATGATTCCGTTTTAAATGACTGCAACATCGGGTTTATCGTTAGCGATTCCATGGCTGTAGAAGATGTGGTCTATTTAGGTGCTACCCAATAAGCACACTTTCGAAATAAAGAATGCTTTACGTAATCTGAATTGTCCGTAATAAATCCTTCTTAAAGTATTCCAGGAGTAGTCTCGAAGGAATGTTTATGAAACAATGTATGAATTGAAACATGATATCGGTCAAAGGTAAAGTGTTTCACAGTTATGATAAAAGTAGTCCTAAAGTATTTTTTGTAAACACATTTATGATATACGGTATGTGCGGCCGTCTTTAACGCAGTCAGTTGGCAATAGAGGACGTTTCGAGCGCCCACCGCATGGTAGTGCATCAAGTGCTACGTTCAACACATGCATGCCGCATGCGTCTAACCCCAGGCGGGCTTTGCGGTACTTGTGGACACCTATACCTCCACTCCTCAACTCCAACCTCACGCCGCTCCGTTTACCCCCATCGACCCGTGAGCTGCTTACTTACGGCACGACCGTTGCGCATCCGGCAGAACCGGCTTAGCCCAACTACTCGTGCAGACTGTATACTATCGTACACAATCATTCTCGTAAGTGATGAAGGAGTTGTTTCATATAAAAGCGCCTCCTTCTGTATTGCATAAATGTTATAAGTATTCATACCACCTGCGAAGCTGACCGTAATATAATAATAATACTCAATAATGTATAGGGAAATTTCAGATGTTGAAATTTCAGGGTTGTTTCAATGAATGCGTATTTTCATATAAACGTTTACAAGTAGTATTAACTTATTACCAAAGAATTATTCACAAAAAAGCATTCCCAAAGAATTCTTTAGGAATTCTTAGATATTTCGATACTAATTCGTGCTATTACGTAAAAGAATTTTGTATGAAAATTTTATTATAGGTATTTGAAGAACCTTTTGCCAAATACATTTAAAAAAGAATGCTTGTGTAACTCTTTATTTAATAACTAAAGAGGACATTCGTTATATTTTTAAGCATTCGTAAAGAATTCTTTTATAATTCTTCTTTCATAAAAGCATTCAAGAAGTATCCTGTTGGAATATTTAAAAATTTTGTTTTGCTTATTGGGCAGAATTTTTATTGACTCTTGTCGGTTTGGTTATGACTGGTATGAATGATAGAGCCGAGCTCAGAGAGGTAGTCAAGTTCTAGTTGGCGAATTTTTCAAGATATCGATATTGATATCGTCAAGGAAGATTGTAGTAGCATTCATGTCTATATTTCTTAAGAAAGGAACTAATACATTATTAAAATTATTAATTTTATTATCATATTGTCGTTCGGAAATAGAATTTCGTGGGTGAAGTTAAGAGTAGCACCCACATATAAAATTGTTCCGTCGTTTTGGTTTCTGACACTGTCATTATAAATTATTGTACAACCAGCGATTGTATAGCATAATTGCATAAAAAAAGCCCTGATATAAATGCAGAAATAGTAATAGATTTGAAAAATGTTTGGGAATACTGCGGATATTAAGGTCCTTCGAGCGACTGAGGTGGGGCAAGGGGCTGTCAAAAAAGCGAGAAAACTTTGCGCGGTTAGGTAAGTTGTTTGCAAGTTTTCTCTCTCTTTTGATAGCTCCCTTACCACACTTAGGGTCACTCGAGGACCTTCAGGTGTTTTATTTTTAAGGAAGTTGTTAGGGGTGATAGCACATCAATACAAGTATCTTGGGTTTCAAACAGGCGCGTACGAATTTCCAGGGGCTTTGATGTTATTTATTAGTCGATAAGTATTTATGTTTGTTTGTTATTTTGCCTCAATTGGAAAGAGAATAGTGGAAATTACATATTTCCGTCGTTCGATATAGGTTTGGCACGTTTCTTTGTCTTCCGCCGCATGGCCATGGGTCTCTCAAGTTTTAAGGGGAGGCGCAAGTCAGAATTTAGGCCCCTGATTTGTATATGTTACACATTTGTAAATATTGTCATTTGGTACTATTTTCTTCCTAAAATTAATGGTATTTAATAAAAAAAAATTTTTGTTCTTCCATGATTTAGAATTTTTAATTTTTGAAATATGTGATATACTAACAAATCCATGCGAGAGATTATTTAAAATAGCAAGAAATACACGTACACATTTTTTTTTATGGAAAATATTTAAAATTGCGGGAGCAGTTCAATTTTCAGTATTTTATTTTCGATTTTTTACTGCAACATACGACTTTCTAGCACCGCCAAAATTTAATATGCTATATTTTCCAGTAAGTTTTCGTATGGTTATAAAATATAAATAATATTTCGAATCTTTAGAACTTTATTGTAAGTTATCATTTAATTTTTTTGTATACGTAAACTGTTTTATACGTAGATAAAAATTTATTTTCATCTATATACAAAACTAATAATTAGAACATTCCTGGGCCATACGTTATTTCAGACTCAAGCTCAGCCGCTTCTCTTCTGCTTTGCGCTAAAGCCATAATATGCGCCTGGCAGTTTTGTTTTGTCATTCTACACAAGATATCGGTATTGCTAAAATTACTAATACTTTCATTGCAAATGATTTGGACACATTATCAAAAACAAAAAAATAAGAATTGATTCGAAGCTCGTGACATTGACTATAAGGCATAAAAATAAATAAAACAGAAAGTAAGCTACCAGTAGTTATTTGTTGATATTTTACAAAAGGATCTTATTCCACTCAAGATAAAATGCTCTGGTTGTGACGAATGATTACAATAAATGAAGAACTAACTTGATATATTTTTTATACAAATTTTAGTTGACTTCATATAATTGCTTTCATATATTTTGATACTCAGATATGCAGTAGATTTGCATGTTTTTGAATATTCATTCATTTTTTGGAAAGCTTTTGATAAATATGTTGGAATATTAGTTAGTTTTTTGTTCAAAAAATGCAAATCTTATAAAAAAACGTTTCAAGCACAAAAGATAGTGGCATCGAATTCTCTGCAAAAAAGGTTCTTGCACTTTTTTCTTAAAATCAACGATAAGGCCTTTGTAACGTGCGTTGATGGGAACACGTCGTGCAATTCAAGGCAAACAGGAACTCTTATTGGTCTTTTCCTCAACCACCCTGTCTATACTCTACCATCTACCATGGTACCCTACTCGTGATGCATCCCGATAGACCTTCGGACGGAATACTGACTGATGGTGGCTCCTGCAGCCGTATTTATACGGTTTGTTCCCCACTCGCTAAGTAGCCATTGTCCCATTAGTTACGTTTTTTATTCACATTATAATTTAGGCTATTTCAAAGATTCCTGAAAATAATACAATTTGTAATATATTATTTATAATATACTATTGAATATCTGGTCAATCTTACGTTGGCGGAGGGAACAAACATCCTCGCCAGGTCTCGTCTCTGTTTACATTATTTTCGATATGACATATTGTGCCTATTCTTTTACATTAGACTGAAATCTTATAATAATTCACTATACTCTAATACGTACTCAATACCGACTGCATCGCCATATGCCGTGTAACAATCGCACATAATTTGGCAAACCGTAATTTGAACCTGTCGGCAACAGCCGTAAAAGGCGAATAAACACGAAAAATCAGGTATTTCTATATTTCAAAAATACATCGTAAGTGAAGACATTTGTGCACAAGCATTCATAATTAAGTATTTCTTTAAGTTTAAGTGGCATTATAATACTCCCCGAAGGGTGGGAATATCATAAGTCATAAGAGAACCCTACTGAAAATGTTGATAATATCATATGATAAATCATATATATAAGAAATAATAATAATATGAGAAAATGAATTACAATCATCTGGATTCCTCTAAGATATTAAAGAAATTATAAAAATCTCATATGATTTATCATATGATTTTACGGAAATTTTCACCGGGGAACTTACCCCCTCCCTTCCCGTCGCGACGAGAGTATTATAATTTTTTATTATTTTTGTGTTATTAATACTTCGGCTGACCTGCGGTTAGAGTTTTGAAAATGCCCATTTACAATTTTGAGACATTTACGGGACACTGTATTGTTATAATATAGGTATCGAAACTATACTTGGACCCATTGGACATAACCCCTTCCTTATCTTGGCAGTGTTAAAATCACAGAACAATAACTACAGTTAAAGTTGAAGTTCTCAGAAACGTCACTATCTTCAAGGAAGTAGGAACTGCAATGCAAACCTAGTAGGCACCCAACAAACGAAATAGTATACGAAAAAATCTGTGTACGATTTAATACGAAATAAGTCTGTTTCTTTCCCACTCTTTCAGTTACGAATGCGAGTCTATACAATATTATATGCGATACATAAACGTACATAATATATTGGGCCCAATAAACGAAAAAATATACGGAATCGATATGTTGCATGCTGTTTCTTTCTAGTGGCGTATTGATTATTCGCGATTTTTATTCGAATTTATACTATTTTATGACGACCTGTAATATCAGAATTGAATTCATTCGATCTTATACGATACCGTATTTAACGCATTACAAAAATTGATTTGTTGCGGCTTAGAATAGCTTTAAATTCTGTTAATTTAATCGAAGAATTGATTATATCGTTTTCCGTATTTCATAATTTTCGAAGAAATGATTCCTAGTTTTGAGTTTAAATCATTCGATAATCCAAAGTAATCGTTTCTTTGAGGTTATGTGCGGTTATGTATCGCGTAGCGTACAAAGAAAGAAGTAACACGAATGTTACATCCATGATAGACATTGTTAGTTTTACATATATTATTATTACTTAGTTCCGGTGAAATTGATTACATTTTAGTTAGTGTGTTCATGTAAAAACTGCCAGCGAATGTTTTGTAGGTTATGCTTATATTCTATTCACGTATTATATCGGATTAGAACGTACAAAGTTTCAAAGAAAATGGTCAAGAAAGCGAAATAAAACGTATACAATTCATTTTTATTCTTTTTCGTTTGCAAAATAACAAAAAATATACATCGTAAAAACGTCGTAATTTGTTATAATTTGAATAATAGTAATTGTTAGTGTTATTGTCTAAACTTTGATTTATACAAAAAAAGCTGGATCAAAGTTATACAGTGGTTCTCCCCTTATTCTAATTTGTCCAGTCAGGCAAGATGGCGGCCCTCTTCCCTTATTCTAATTTTCCCCTCTCCCCCACTACTCACATTCCTGTTTCACTTCTCTCTCTCTCTCTCTCTCTCTTTTAAGGCGCATGCGCAGTCACGTGTGTATACATACACACACATTCGCGACCGTTTTTCAAATCTTTCAAATCCAATCCTTAAAAGCACATTCTCACACAAACTGCCACTTTTCATGATAGGGTACACAAATTTTATTATAAAGTGAAGCACAGTGAATCGTTTTAAGTTTTTCATTTTTCTTGCAAAAAAATAAATCTGTGTTTGAAATGGATGCTCCTCCCGGTCCTTCATCTGCAGTAGTCACGAAAACCGTAAGACAACTTCAAAACAATATTTTCGTATTTTGAAATAAAATCTATACTTTTATTAATTAATAATAGTACAATATACATATTTTGAATCTAGCAAAAGCAAAAGGAAAGGCTGTCCTACAAGGACAAAGTAAAAATTTTAGAATTGTTAGATTCTGGAATAAAACAAATTGACGTTGCTAAAATGTTCAGCATAAAACCGTCATCCGTTACTTACATAAAGTCTCATAAAGAAAACATATTACGAAACAAAGTTACTTTAGTTGAGGAGAAAATATCGCTGGCCCGAAAACGATTTACGTCTGTAATCGGTTCAGATCGAGAGAAGAAACTCATGAAATGGTTTACCCAGACACAGGTTGCTGGAATTCCAGTATCGGGTAAAACTATTCGAGAGGCAGCTGCTGTCATTGACAAATCTTGCAATAAAGCAAGTAATTTCCAAGCGGGCAGTGGATTTTTATATAAGTTCCAAAAACGTCATGGAATACGATCCCTGTCCATGCAAGGAGAACGGTTGTCAGCTGACTCTGATGCCGCTGAAGAATTCAAGATGCAGTTTTCAAGTTTCATCGATGACTTTGATTTTGATCCAGACTGTATCTACAATGCAGATGAATCAGGACTCATGTGGAAATGTCTTCCAGGGCGTACTCTTCTCAATTCAACGTACAAAAATGCTGCTGGGTGGAAACTCATCAAAGACAGAGTTACCCTATAATGTTTTGTGCCAACGCAAGTGGCTCACACAAACTGCCACTTTTCATGATAGGGAAATACAAAAAATAACAAAAAATAACAAAAAATATACATCGCAAAAACGTCGTAATTTGTTATAATTTGAATAATAGTAATTGTTAGTGTTATTGTCTAAACTTTGATTTATACAAAAAAAGCTGGATCAAAGTTATATGTACATATAGTTTTATTTCTTCAAATTCAATTCATAAATCTATGACTGTTGAATCTTGAATGGAAGAATACCGACAAGTAGCGCCATCTGTGCTGGCATTTTCAAAGTCAAAAGAGAAGGTTTTAGGAACACTCATGCACACATATAAAAATGGACATGTACATAACATTCGTATATATGTGGATTTGCCGCGATTTTGCGAAAGTCAACATGGCCGTTCGTGCTTTAAAGTGAGTCCATTAGAGAACGGCATGAAGAAATAATGTGCGGGTATTCAAGAATGACGTTCGTATTGGGGCAACCGTTAAGAGTTGTTTTCGCGGGACGATAACCGGACATTCTAGCCGGCTAAGTCACGGCGATGATCATAGTCCTTTTTCACGTCTTGTACCTCCTGGGTAAGATCGTCTACCGCAGTTATACGTTTGGTCGTCAACGACGTGCCGCGCTCGAAATTGAAGTAAACGAGTCTGGAAATGAAAGTAACGTGAAAGAAATTGAAGACAGTGAGACAAAAATGGAAAACCAAAAAGTTATTGCCGACAAAAATGAATATAATTTAAAACGTAGAAGAATAAATTCTTCGTGTGCTTCTGACGAGGAATCCAAATCGCCCGTCATCAGATTTTCACCACCAGTTTATATTCAGCGATATCAAATTGTGCAGAACGTATTAACACATGAACGTTATGGTGGACGTCTTCGAAAGGTAAGTTTGCTTCGTTAATGTCAAATTGTTTCCATCGAATTCTATTTAATATCCAGTCGTTATGTACAATGATCATTCTTTACATATATGATCATGTTTCTAAGGGTTCGAAAATAAAATACAATCGGAGGGGTTGCTTCAGTAACAAATACATAAATAGTACTTAAAAAGTCTTATATTGCGTTTGTTTTGAAATATAAAAACATTTATTTTGTTAACGATGTTTATGTTATGAGATTCTCAATAAATGAAACAAATTAAATATTATTTATGTAAATATGTTGTTACTTGGAATTAATTTTATGAATAGAAACTAGTTACCTGGCGGTAATAGTACTAATTTTAAGAACATGAACTACATTATATATTTCAAAATTAAACCGACTGCTTTGTTAATGAACAGTATATTTTATTACAAAATCGGGTAAATTGAAATAAAGATTACACTGTAAAAAATGTAAATGAAATTTCCAATTTTGTTGTGATTTTCATGCCTAAAAATATGGTGATATTCCCACGTTAAACATTGTAAATTTCCTACGGGAGGTTAGGAATTTCAGAACGATTTGTAAATTCCCGACACTGCATGGTAAATTTACAATATGAGGGAAAAACCATTGGTGTAGTAAAATTAATTTTTACATTAAAATTCCACATATTTTAGTTTTATTTTGTTTTTAAATGTAAAACAGAGAAATATATTGTAAAATTCGTTATAAGATGTATTTTAATATTTTAGAGGTTTTTAGAGCTATAATCTTTTGTCGAAAGAAAACATTAAATCTAAAATCTTTTGTGGATACAAAAACTTTGATCGAGAGCAAGTTTTAAAGCTATAATCTTGTGTTGATAAAACTTTTGTTAACAGAAAACGTTGAATCATAAAATCTAAATTCATAAATTATTAAAATAACAAATTGTTATTACAAGGCACTACAATTGGTTCAGGATTACGTGCATAAATTTTACAACATAATGTAGAGTTCAAATCACCTGCCCGCATATGGCTATTGCGCTTCAGTACACAACCTAAAATTTTTCCTATATTTTGTTGTAAATGTACTATTATCTTGGGAAATTTAAACTTTTCTACGAGGTAATATTACCGTAACCTGTAAAATCCACTTTCAATTGTAAATTTACAATTACAAGTTGTCATTTACAAAGGTAAAAAAGTAATATTCACTGTACCTATGTAAATTTACAATAATATTGCATAAAAGTCCTATTTGTAGCATGGGCAATATTGGGTCCCACTCTGCAAGTTGTAAATTTACATTTCCATTTTTTACAGTATATGTAAATTATAATATTGAAACAATAAAACTTCAGCCAACATTGACTTAAGTTCCAATACAGTAGGACCTCTCTTATTCTAATTGGTAAAGTTTTTCAAGATGGCGCCGACCTCTCTTATTCTAATTTTCCCCTTACCCCCACTTACTTGGCTTGCGAGCTTGTGATTCGTGGACAATATTTTTCGTTGACTTTTCGTGTGATAGTGGGAGAAGACTTGTGGGGGAACATTTAAAATAAGAGAGGCTGGACAATTAGAATAAGAGAGGTCCTACTGTATATATTTAAAACGTTACTTCATATTTCAACTTTTAATGATGTAAAAAATGAAGGTTAATATTATTCCAATGATTCTAGTAGACTTTCAGATTTATTATTTATCTTATTTTGAAATTTTCACCATATATTCTAAAAATAGTTTTGATTCGAACCCAGAAAAAAAATTTGAAGTGAAATAACTTTTGGGTTGGGGTCCGTTCAGGTGCACCATGTATAATCTTGTATATTTTTCCTTGATTTGTAAAATTTCAGTCCAATGAGGGCAAAAAAATTACCCATGAAAAACGTCTTAAGAGTACACAATTTGGTATATTTACGATACGCAACGTTGTAAATTTACAACGCAGTCTTGAACTTTAACCTCAATTCGGAAAAAAATCCTCAACAAATTTTCTGTTTCAATTTTACCAGTATGGTACAAATTTTATTTTGATTTTTTACAATGTAACAATGTTCTTTATTCTTCGATATCGCCTTGAAATCGTATGTAAAAATAAAAACCTTTATTTTTGAAATACTTAAAAACTACATTTAATATTATCATTCTTTCTTCTAAATAAAGTAAGTATTTACTGCTGATATGAATACATAATATACATTTAAAACTGATATAATAGGAAAAGTTATGTGAGAAATACATAATAAATGTACATTAAATTGATATTCTTGTCTGTATCCTGATAGTGTGGCTACTAAAATTTTTTACAATTTTTGTAATTAAATATTTAATGGACAATAAAATTACCCAACAAACGGGATCATAGGCAAATTATACCGATTTAAAGCAAATTCATGAAATTTCATTCCTTGTTTTTTAACAGTATTGAATACGAACATATAGAAATGATTCAATCGCACCAAAATGTCTGCAAAAATACATGGTTTTAAGATTCCAAGATAAAAAATGTCTATATGTCTTAATTTAACCAAACGTAACTTCCACCAAATTATATGCGTGAATGATCTATTACATATATCCATGTAAGATGCAGTTTTTATATACGAGTAATATAAGATCTTACCATTTTCAACCCAGCAATCGAAAATGTATTGACTTGGATTAATTTTTCGGTTTTGAATACCCTATTTGAAATTTTCGAATACATTCGAATCCAAAAATACTTCACTATTATTTTAATACAAAAATATGAATCCAAATGAATACATAAATAATATTGTTGCCAAAACTACTAAAAATACTGGAAAAAGGCAAAAGTCGTGAATCCATCTGAATACAAATGAAGATTGAAATGATAATTTTTTAATACAATCGAATCCGTAAATAATAACAGTTAATTACCGGAATTAATGAATCCATTTCAATACATGACTGAGTAAACTAATGCCTGCTTTAATCCAAATGAATTTAAAATAAATCAATACAAAAATTAAAGTGTGGTGAATTCATTTGAATACAAATTCTTAATGATTCTTCATTTTAATACAAATGAATCTATAAAAAAAAATAACTTCCGCTTTGAAGTGAAAAAATATTAAAATTATGTTCATTTCGTAATTATTGATTTCAATTACAAAAAAGTTATTTTTGAAAATAAAAGCCACAAATGACTTTTCATTCAAAATTTGGAATGTAAAATGTTTATTTTAAACCAATTTCTAATTACATTTAGCAGTGCTCTGTCGGAAATGGTACACTTTATTTAAGCGTTCAATACACAAGAGTCCAAAAAGTGTTGTACACTTAAATGAAATGTATTTGTACGCTTATTGGACACCTAACTGACACTTATTTTCAAATTTACGCAATATCTCGTAAACGGCATGAGATATGTGAAATCTGATGAAATTTTGCCATGAAGTGCGATGATCAGCTGACATACACAATTCAAAAATTTCATAAATTTCGAAAATTTTTGAATTATGTACAGTGGCTTCGAATCATCGCACCAAGGTATCCCTGATTTATGTCAATTTCATTAAATTTGATATATCTCGTACCGTTTTCAAGATATTGCGTAATTAAACAAAAAAATTATAATATTTATTTTACGAAAAAAAATATCTACTATCTACATGCATTCGTTCTTTTCAAAAGTCGAAAAGCAAATTATTACAAAAATGTAAAATATGGTAATAAATTTAACAGATTATTTTTATGTACACAATTCATAAATGCTCCACGTTTCGCATCATCTTTTACAGCAAGGAGGTGGTCGAGTGATTAAGGCTTGAAGTTGTTGTGCGGGAGACTACGGTTCGATTCTCGGTCGATGCAAATTTTTTTTTTTCATTAAATCTATGAACTGGGATTATTTTTGGATTTAAATATATTGCCATGCATTAAAATTTTTAATACATTTCAATCCTTTTCAATACTTTTAAGATCAAATAGTGCATTCAAATGTATTGTAATGCATTCAAAATTTTCAATACATTTCAATGCATTTCCGATTGCTGGGAAGAAAATTTAGATATGATAATACATATCAATCTAATGTTCCACAAAAAACATTTGTTAGCTTGTTAATGTAAACCTTAAAAAAGTGGAATGGATGAATCAATTGAGATTCAATAGAAAGTCCATTCCACTCCCTTCAAAATCTTGTTGTTACAGCAAAAAATCCATGGTTAGATTGATGTTGAAGAGATCGATAAGTAAATAAATTTAATAATACAGGAGAAGAAAACAGGTGTAAATTACTTTAGAAACGATGTGAATGTCGATTGTGTAATGAATGGATTTAATGGTTAGAAGATTGTAACTTTTAGCATGGTAAGATGAATTATGGTCTAAAAAGGAAAGTGGCGAGTCAGTTTTTTAAGAGAAATAGCGGATAAATCTGTGTTGAACAGTTTCGAGAACTATTATTCCCTTGGCTGTGTAAGGCGACCAAATGGGGAGAACAATATAGTAGATGAGGAAGTACCAAAGACTTATATAAATAAATAATATGGATATTTTTAAAGTTGCCATTTGATCGCCGCACAAAGCCAAGTACGGAGTAAGCCTTTGCCGTTAAAATGCTTAGATATGTAGAAAATTCTTATGAAGAATTTTAAAGGTTTCTCGGTGTGACGGTCTATCGACAATTCTTGCGAAACTAATCGGCCAATGTATTTTCCTCCTCAGATGCCGAAGACAGAGGGTACTTCAGCCACATCTACGAAATATCAATTTAAATTTGAATCGTAGCAATAGCTTTAAGTCAAAACAATGCTTCAACCGTATTACTTCAAATCTTTCTAGGAAATTATTAAATCTCGAAATTAAAGATATATTCCAGAATATTACAGATATTAGAGCCAAATGTATTTCACATATTTAATAATAAACTGAAGAAGGCACACATTGGTTGCTGAAACGTTTTCGAAAAACTATGTAGTCTTTAATCGATAGACCGTCACACCTAGAAACCTTTAAAATTCTTCATAAGAATTTTCTACATATTAATCAAGCGGTCGAGAGGAAATTTTGAAGATGGTATTCATGCCTATTCCTTTTTAAAATGCTTAGATGTTTGGTAAAATTAAAAGATTGATCGAAAGTAACGTCAAGTTCCTTTACTGAAGTTGCTTGGGATAGCAGGTTATTATTTATGTTATACAAAAAAAAAAACAAGGGAGTTTGACCCCGATAGAACAACATTGTTTATAATTAAGCATTTTTATCTGTATTAATTTTATAAGTAATGTAACTTATATTCATCTGACGACATATATATTAAAGGTTGTAGATTTTGGTTGCTCCGAGCTGGGCTTTTGCACCTATTTAAAACACACGACAGGAGTGGAAGAAGCAATTTTCGTAGATATTGACCGAGAAACTCTGGAGACATACAAAGAAAGAGCAACTCCCCTTTATGCCGATTATCTACACCGGAGAACAAGTCCATTGAAGTTTAGCGTTTACGAGGGAAGCGTTACGCACAATGATAAAATCCTTCAGAATTGCGATGCTGTTATAATGATTGAATTGTGAGTTAATTCAATATAATATAGTCTTAATTTTAAAAAGTTTATATTTCGTTTTACACGCATTGAATGTTTAGAATCGAGCATCTATGGCCAGAGACGTTAGTAGACGTTCCTGATAATATTTTTGGGTTTATAAAACCTCAAGTTGCTGTAGTAACTACACCAAATGCTGAGTTTAATGTGCTCTTTACAAATTTTTCGGGTATGAGACATCCGGATCATAAGTTTGAATGGACCAGGCAACAATTCCAAGATTGGTAAGTCTCCGATGTTTTCTTAATTAATTACAACTAAATGAATTATGTTGCATTAAAAATGTATTATTTTAACAGGGCAAACAATATTGTTGCTCGATATCCAGATTACGAGGTATACTTTTACGGCATTGGCCATGGTCCGCCAGGTACAGAAAAATATGGGGCTTGTTCGCAAATGGCTGTATTCCATCGCCTTCGTCGTAGTAACGATGACCGACCGGGTGTAGAAGGCCTCCTTAAGGAGGTAGTCATTGAGGAATACCCTTACACCATCGACAATAGGTCAGACGAAGAAAAGATCTTAGACGACGCTGTTTTCCACATACGACGTTTCGGTAGAGACGAAACTATGGAAGAAGAAGTACCTTTAAAATTGGTTTCGGATTGCTTAAAGAAATTTTACATTACAATAGACACCCTGCGGGAAGTGTTGGTTAATTCTGGGTGGGCAGTGGCCGATCGCGAAGCTGGTCCAGTAGTAATTATTCCTCCACCTACAGTAGAGTTTTCGGACGGAAGTTCCAGCAAAGAAGAGGACTATTTGGACGAACACCCGCCGAGATACGTTGAATGGGATGAACCTGAACCTGGGCCAGGAGATGATTACTTTGACCGGTGTAACCAAAAAGAGAATAACGATGATCGAGTTGATCCATCTCTGGAAAATTGGGATACTGATTCTTCTCGGACTCCGGATTCTAATGATCATTGCCATGACCAAACAATAGTCGATAATGAAACCAGCAATTGTGAAAACTTGGATGCTACAATGACCGATAACAGTTCGATTTCTTTCAATCCAGATAATATACGGTCAGAGGAGTTGGATGTAACAAATTTTTCCGATCAAGCGAATCGATCGAGTACCCTATCGATAACAATATCCAGTTTTCCTGACACTTCAGGCTCGGACACTACGAATATCAGTAATGTAGAAATTCCTGAAATGATTCGCGATGATGCCAGTTCAACGTACGATGTCATCGCTCTTTCGCCTTACAAGAAACCAACCAATAACCACCGAAACTCAAAGCCGGACTGTAATTCGAGTTTCTCGAAGAAAAAAAGTAGGATAGAAAATTCTGAGAATGATATTCGCTTTCTTCCCAGAAATAATGCAACCGAGTTCGATAGCATGTGCAGTATTTATTTAGAACCATCGTCAATTAGTCAGGGGGATTTAGACTTGTCAATGGACTGTATGCTGGCTGAGAAAAGCAGCGATGAAAGAACAATCGACACCACGATGGCTGAGAATAAAAGTTCGGATAATGATTGTAGTTTTTCTTTGAGTAGTATTAGTAACTCCACGTTCACCGATGAACCAAGGTTCACAAGTTCTCCGGAAAAGAAACGTACGAACAATAAATCAAAACTAGTCGGTTCAAGTACCAGTATTTCGGACTGTGTAGGCAATGATGAGACATCGCACAATTTAAGCGAGACCTCCATACAAAGCGACACTAGTGCCAGCTCCGGAAGCAGTTTTATCAGAAAATGGTATCCGGAAGAATCTCATCCTTTGTACAAAACCGAGCATGCTCTGTTAAAAGGAGGATGCGAAGATTTCGTCAGACCGCTAGAAAAGGTTTCGTCAGAGAACTGTGCGAGCATCGAAGTGAGTTCTGCCTGCAACGCTGAAACGAAACTCTCCCCAGAGGCCTTGGAAAGTCCACTGAACAGTTGGACCCCGGAGATTTTGGACTCGGGCTATCCTAACTCAGCTTCGGGACCGGACATGACTCCGGAGTATGATCTGTCCAGTATAGCGCATGATCAAATCTCAGAGCCAGAATCGCCGAGTGTCGAAGACGTGCCAAGAGTTGGCTTCCCAGTCGGCGTCGAGAACGGTGATTTAGCAAACAATAATCGCGACGGAGAGGGTAATAACATGGAGGCAATAGAAGAGAGAGTTTTGAATGACCTTCAACCGTTGATCGATAGACTGGAGAACGATCTAGAAAATGAAAATGATATTTATGATGGGCAAAATGGATTCCCAATATGGTTACTGAGGATTTTACAAAGGCTGGATATACCGCAAAATCATCCCGATGAAGGTCTTCAAAATATTGAAGCTGGTAAGTTTTTCCTAATAATTTAATCTTTTTCAATTACTGTTTTCTATTGCACTCGTATGCATTTCACTGCATTACATTAAATACTTAACCAATGAATGATATTTATGATTTTGCACTTACTCGAAACTCTTTTTCACGTGCACGTTGACTAAAAATTAAAAAAAAGTAACAGTACAATAGTAAAACGCATTGAAAAGTTTGTCCTCGAGTTTTCATTAAATTGACATTGTAACGATTTTGCAATTTTTTTTACAGTGTTAGAATATTTTTTGAATTCTGTGTAGAAAATACAGCTTCTTCGATGTAAATTTAAGTTCTTGATATTAATAAATAAAGTCACAATGGTTATTTAACAAAAAAATTATTTTTGCTTGAAAACATTGTAGAGGAATAAATAAGGCATGTAAATTTGAAGAAAAATCATAGCAATAAACTAATCGATTTGTGAATTCAATTAAAAAAGAATTTATTGGTTAAAATTAATTATTTAAACTGCTTAATTTTGAATGTCAGTTTTAAACAATTAAAAGTTCTTTTATTGTACGTTAAACTATAACTCTTTACGAGTAAAATGAGACGGGAAAGAAGTCTGTACGTTGTCTGAAAAAATGTTGCAAGACATCTTCTTCGATAATATGCAATTAAACAAATAGTTATTTTTATATCAAGGGCGTAAAATGGTAATTTTGCGACTACTACATCAAAAAAAGTTATTAATATTTTAATCCGAAATTTTAACCACTTATTATGTATACTACGACCTTCCTAAAACCTGTGCTACGATTATACAGAAGCAAAAATAACTCAATTGTGTAAAATATAAAAAAAGACAGAAAATTATGTTTTTTTTTTTTGTTGATTTGAAGTAAACTAATTTAATTTTGTATTTTGTATTGTATTTTTTAATACTTATAAATTTATTTTCATGTCAATTTTTGATAGTAACCATAGTTCTGAACTTGTACGCAAAAAATAGATTTTTCAAATTTTATTTCATTGTTTAAACAATAACTGTGGCCAAAATTTTGGTCACACTTACAACATAATATCCCGATACCCTCCCCAAGCATTTTCTGCAGAGAAACTTCCTCTTAATGTTTTTTTGCGAAACAGATCTTAAAGTCTAACCCATCTGGAGTAAAACATGAATAAATTGCTTTAACACATTAACCCATTGAAATGTGTTTGGACAGAATATCACACATATTAAAGATTCTTGGTCCTTTGTTGAACAAATAAAAAACACGGTAATACCAAAAAACTACAAAGTTATCTCATTAGATGTAGTTTCGATGTTCACCAAAATCTCTAATGATTTAGTAGTTAAAAGTATTGTGAATAAATAGAACGATATTAAAAATCATAGATTATTAGATCAGAACGATTTTATTATTGAGTCATTCCACGTCAATAATATCAAAACTGAGGTCGATGTCTCCAAATTCCTCCAAAATGAAATATTTGAAGGGTATAGACTTGAAAAACATTATGGTAGAATATTTTTTTAAAAATTTCAAAATGGCGGCCGTGAGGTCACCTCCATTGAATTTCTTAAAATTACGAAATCTATCTTTCCACTTTGCACACGTTAATTTTACGAGGATCATTTTTTTCAGAAAAGTGAGCACTTTCATGCAAAAATAGAAAAAAAATTTTGTTATTCTGTCTTGCCTAAAAATTTCCATAAAATATTTTTTAAACTTAATTTCAAGTGCCGTCCAGGGCATCTTTGTCCTCAAGTGATAAGTTATCTTGTAGAAAAATGTCTCACCTTTCATTAAAAAAAAAAAATTGATGGAGACTCTTTCCGTTCCAAAGTTATGATTTTTTTTAAGAGCGCACATCGCGACGGTCATTGATGCACTGCGCCATAGGGTGTACCTAGCTGCGCTTTCATTGCATGCCGTTAGGTGCGCGACAAGTTAACAAAGCGCTGAATTATAGTGTGATGGTAGTATATCCATACCAAACAAAATATTACTTGTTTAATACAATTCTTTATTTTTTATTTTTTATTTTATTTATTTATATACGGGCATTTCTGCCCTTTAAACATACAAACAAGTATACAATTATACCTTTTTCCGCCAAAAAAGAAGAATTACAATAAAACGACATATACCTATACTAGTAACATAGCGTTGACTGAAGCTTAATTAGTTTTCACATTCATTCATAATATCTAAATAAGTTATCCGCTGATAATATTTTGAATCTCTCATATGAACTAACTTCGCGAACATTATTGTTTAATGCATTCCACGCTTGCTTAAGTCGTGGAACCGGAGAAAAGAATAGGTAGTTACTTTTGAGAGTAGATTCTAAGATGGTACGAGGATTACGAATAGAGTATGGATTGGTTCTGTGTGGAAATAATGTAGATAAATTGGTATCTGATAAAGATGTTAAAATACGATACACAATCAATACATCATGATAGGAATGTAGTGATTTTATAGTAGGGAACTTAAACTGAGTGGCAATAGCATTATAGCTGTGGTCGAGATGCGACATAGGATGTCCTGATTTAAAAGTAAGGAACCTGAGGGACTTTTGAAGTACCCCCTCTAGCATATTAATGTCTAATTGGGTATATGGAGACCAGATCGGAGAGGCATAAGTTAAATGCGGTAATACTAGTGAGCGTATCAGATACGAGATAGTATGAGGATCTTTAAAGTCCGAGGTTGTCCTCCGTATAAACCCCAGCATCCTAAGCGCTTTTGTACGGCAATAAGCTAAATGATCGGTGAATTATAACTAAATTTTATCTCAATATAAATGTATATAACTGTTATTATTAGAAAAAAAGTTGGAATTGAATTCTGGTTGTCGTCAGACTACTCAAGACTACTGAGCCATATTTCGAGGACATGTCCCCAAACTAATAATGCCTTTCGGGGACCTCCGCCTTCCGGACTCTCCCGACAAACTATCCTAACCCAACCTCTACAGAACCGTACCTAGACCAATGTTTCGCCTCAACTAGGTTCTGTATTATACTCATATGTTCATCTATATATTTAAATATCCCCGAAGTAACATGGTCCCAAAATATACACTTTTTATACCCAAATAGACCATATGTCCTCATAATAGCTACTTTTTATATATAACTGTCCCCATAACAACCCTTTCACATATTTATATATACAGGGTGATCCAAAAGTCCCGGAACACTAAAATATCTCAGCGAGAGAACATTTTCGGGGGAAAATGTTTCAGACAAAAGTTTAAGGATTTTTCCCTTAAACTATTTATAGATATTATATCAAAAAAAGTTTAAGGCTATTTAATGGCGATATTGAATTTGACCTTGAAGGTTATTTCAAGGTCAAGTTTGTTTCTTTAAATGGAAACCCCTATTTTTTCTCACGGATTCGGAAAGAGCACACAATTTTACGTCCGAATATGATATGGTCAATATTTACGGCAAGGTCATTTCAAGGTCAAACTGAAAAATACTGGAACTGCGAATTAACTCAGCGGGAGTGCATTTTCGGGAAAATGTTTCAGACAAAAGTTAAAGGATTTTTCTCTGGCTATTTAATGGTACCATTGTATTTGACCTTGAACATGACCTTGAAGGTTATTTCGAGGTCAAGTTAATTTTTTTAAATGGAAACCCCTGTGACCTTGCCGGATAATCGACCACAGCATATTCTGATGTAAAATTTTGTGCTCTTTCTGAATCCGTGAAAAAAAATAGCAGTTTCCACTTAAAAAAATAAACTTCACCTTCAAGGTCAAATTCTATGATGCCATTAAATAGCCAGGGGAAAATCCTTAAACTTTTGTCCGAAACATTTTCCGCGAAAATATCCTCTTGCTGAGATATTTTGGTGTTCCGGGACTTTTGGATCACCCTGTATATTTATTTATATACGATCTCACGATTATTTTTTAAAGAAATTAACGTCACATTGAATCTAACATTAAATTCGTAATCGATTAAGACATTTCAGCATCTATGGCTCATTAGTTGGTATTCTTGAGTAGTCTGACGACAACCAGAATTCAATTCCAACTTTTTTTCTAATAATAACAGTTATATACATTTCATTTCATTTCATTTCATTTATTCATTCCATCAATTTACAAAATGTAGTGTGTGTACATATTATTTCATACAATAAGTGAGAAAATGTTTGATTAAAAATAGTTCTTTAAATTTTGTAAAAAACCTAAGATTTCACGTAAGTTCTATTAAGAACTTGTCTGTGAAAGGAATGAAAATTAATAACAATAAAGAAACATACATAAAATTAATATTTATAAAGGTAACAAAGGTATTGAAGGTGTTAACATTAAAATAGAAGTTTTAATAATTGGTTGATTGTATGAAGGTCATGATAGGTTTGCTGAAATTCCATCGTGGATTTCGGTTGTCTAGCATCTTTTTTCGTAGATCTAAAGGCAGCTGGTTGAAAAGCAAGGGTCCTTGGTAACTGAGTCCTCTTTGAGCAATTGTTTTCTTTACATGTGGCAGATTTATTGAGTATGCGAGGTCTGGTCTTGTTGATCTTTGCCGTACAGTAGGTGTTAATAGATTATGGGTTTTGTAATATATTATAGCTCTTAAGTGATGAGTTTGGCGTACGTTTAAGGTGTTGCTTATTTTGTAGAGTTCATCAGTTGAGAATGTGGATATTTTATTGTACATTATTTTTAATATTTTTCTATTGAAAATCTCGAGAGGTTTAATTGCCTTATCTATTGCCCCACCCCATATACAAATCCCATAACTCCATACGGCATAACAGATGGACTGGTAGACTCTCTTCAGTAAAGAAGTATTCAAAACTTGTCGAAGAATTCTAAATACGTATAATAGGTATCGTATTTTTGGTAGGATATTGGAGATATGTATATCCCATTTTAAGTGATTGTCTATTTCTAGACCAAGATAGCGTGTGCTCTTTACTATTTCAATTTCGTTGTTGACTGATGGGGAATCACCGGGCGCTTGGTTCGGAGAATTGGTCAGAATTAATTTATTGCAATTAGGAATACTATCCTCGTAACATCCAAAGGTTATACATACAGTTTTTTTGTAGTTAACTGTAAGTTTGTTTGCAGAGAACCATTGTACTATTTGAATAAAATCTGAGGATGCTAGGTCCATCACTTGGTTCCACGATGTGTGTTCGTAAAAGATGAAGGTATCATCAGCATATGTGATTATTTGTCCCAATGAGTTGGTCTGAAAAAGATCATTCACGTATAAAATAAACATTAGTGGACCAAGAATAGTACCTTGAGGAACTCCATAAGTACTTTCGTGTGTTATACTCTTCATATCACTTATCTGTACGTATTGTTGTCTATTTTTTATATAAGATGTTATTAGGCGATGCGCTACTCCTCTTATACAGTAGTGGTTTAGCTTTAGTAATAAGATATCGTGGTCTAGAGTATCGAAAGCTTTCTGTAGGTCGACAAATATCGCGAGACAAGGTTTTCCTTTATCCATGGCCTTGATGATTAGGTGAGTTGCCGCTGCAATTGCATCTTCTGCCGATTTCTTACTTCTGAATCCATATTGCGAATTGTTTAATAGGTTGTTTTGTGTGAGGAATGAATCTAATCTATTATTTAGGCAAATTTCAAATATTTTTGCTACTGTAGATATTAGTGCAATCGGTCGGTAATTATTCATGTCCAGTTTATCCCCATTTTTAAAGATGGGAGTTATTTTAGAAGTTTTGAAATAGGACGGGCAATTTCCAGTGCTAAAACATAAGTTTATAATATGAGCTATAGGTTTCGAGATGTAAGAAGATACTACTTTTAGGCATTCAGCAGTTATATCATCTGGACCAGGAGCTTTTCCCTTTTTCAGGGATGAGATGATGTTTTGTATCTCGAATTCTGATACTTCTCTGAGATATATCGAGTTACGACAAGATGACGTGGGACTGTGATATTTGGTTTTAGTAATTTTTTGAGCAAGTTTTTTCCCGATGCTTGCGAAGTGAGTTGCAAAGCAGTTTGCGATGTTCTGGTCACTATTATGTCTGAGCCCATTTTCATCATTTATTCGAGTGATTGTGTTTTGCTTACTTTTAGACCTTTGCCTGCTAAGTCATTAACAATATTCCATAACTTTTTAGGGTTTTGGATATTTGAGTCAATTAAGTTCGAGTAGTACCTAGATTTAGTTTTGACCAGTAATTTGTTTAAATTATTCCTGTAGTTCTTATATTTGTGTAGTAGAAGAGCGTTGTTTGGATTGTTGTGTAGGGTTAATCGAAGTTTATCTCTTGTCTTCATGGATTGTAGGAGGCCTTGAGTTATCCAGGGTGTTTTCCTTTTTGAGTTGAGCTGAGTAATTTTAGTTGATTGAGCTATGTATTTCTGGAGTGTAGTTATTAAAGATTCTGTGCATTCTTCTACACTTCCTGCAGTGTAGATGTTGTCCCAGGTTTCTGTGCTGATAGTATTAACAAGGTTTGTATAATTTACTTTTTTACTTTTGAAAGAGCGAGTAGATTTTTGCTGGTTCTGTTTGTTACATTTTAAAGGTATAGCTATGGTTATAGGGTAGTGATCAGTGATTCCATTTTGAATGACTGCTGCAATAGGTTTAGCGTTAGAAACTCCATGACGATAGAAGATGTGATCAATGCAGGTGCTAGAATTTTTATCGACTCTTGTCGGTTTGGTTATAGCTGTATGAATGCTAGAGAGCCGAGCTCAGAGATGTAGTCAAGAGCAGTTGGCGAGTTTTTCAAAATATCAATGTTAATATCTCCAAGAAAAACTGTGGTAGCATTCATATCCATTTTTTGTAAGAAGGGAACTAACGCATCATTAAAATTATCCAAGTCGTCTGAATGCAGCCTGTATAAGGCTAATATATTAATATTTTCAGTTGGTAGTTGGAGGTGTAGTTGTATTACTTTATTATCATTCAAAAATGAGATTTCATGGGTGTAGTTGAGAGTATCACTCACATATAAAATTGTTCCATCGTTTTGATTTCTGGTACTTTCGTTATAGATTATTGTATAACCAGGAATATTATACAATTCAACTTTATCAACTTTCCAGGTTTCGGTGAGCACAATTACATCAAAGAGGCTCTTATACGAATACAAAAATAGTTGTAAATTTGAAAAGTTTTTATGGATACTGCGAATATTCAGATGTATTATTTTTAAGGAAGTTGTTAGAGACGATAGCACGTCGATACAAATATCTTGAGTTTCAAACAGGCGCGTACGAATTTCCGGGGTTTTAATATTATTTATTAGTCGATAAGTATTCATGTTTGTTGTTTTACTTTACCTCAATTGGAAAGAGAGTAGTTGAGATTATATATTTCCGCCGTTCGATATAAGTTAGGCACGTCTCTTCGTCTTCCGCTGCATGATCCGTGGGTCTATTTGTTTTAAACCTGTCATTTGCGCGTTTACAGTTTATACATTGTTTTTTGTCTTTAATTGTACATAACTTAGATTCATGTTCTCCTGCGCAAAATTTACACGAGAACGTGGCTTGCTTGCATTTTGAAGCGTTGTGACCATAGGCGCAACAATTAAAGCACCTTTTAACATTTATGTCGTTATAGACAGGACAAAGTTGCCAACCTATCGCAAGTTTGAAGCCCTTCTTTGCTATTTCTAAATATATTTGAGGACTTACTTCTGCGGTGACGTAAGATGCATTTGATTTCTTTTGCTTATTGATATATGTCAATACGAAGTAGGGATTTTCTATATGCTCAAAATTTTGCGTTATAATGTCTTGTTGTATTTCCGACATAGTTTTCTCCGTATAAATACCAGCGATTCTTATTCTGGGATTTGAGAGTGCGTTTTCTTGTATGTTATAACAGTCTTTTAATTTGTTCTTTAGCTCTATAGAAAGTTTCGAAGTATTTGTCTGATTACTGCATTTAATACTGATGGTGCCATCTCTACGCTGTTTATATTGTGTAATTTGTATTTTCAATTTTGCAGGATCTATAGCTGATTTTATTTCTTTATCTATTTGCTGTAAGTTTATATTGTTTGTTTTTGGTTTGATTATTATTTCCGGAGTGTTTACTTTAGAGACGTTAGTATCGGTGTTTGGAAAATTCAATTTACCGACCTTTGTGGCACTAGCATACGTGGGACGGTTGCTTGAATTGTTTATTTCCGAAAGCCATGCGTTTTTTTCAGTTAATAATTGATTTTTTTTGAGACATTTATATTGAGATAAAATTTAGTTATAAAGAATTGTATTAAACAAGTAATATTTTGTCTGGTATGGATATACTACCATCACCCTATAATTCAGCGCTTTGTTGAGTTGTCGCGCACCTAACGGCATGCAATGAAAGCGCAGCTAGGTACACCCTATGGCGCAGCGCATCAATGACCGTCGCGATGTGCGCTCTTAAAAAAATCAGAACTTTGAAAAGGAAAGAGTCTCCATCAATTTTTTTTTTAAATGAAAGGTGAGACATTTTTCTACAAGAATAAAGTAAACTTTAATCCAACTTTTTTTTACCGATATGCCGATAACATACATGTATTCTGGAAAACAAAGAATTGGATATTCTAAGAGAATTCAGTCATTTTTATTCTCAAAATAGACTGAAATTTACTTCAGAAATTGGATAAAACAAACAAATAAATTATCTGGATGTCAAAATATTCATTCAAGACAATGGGAGTGGGAAACTCGATTGGCTTCACGAAGAATCCTGGTCAGGTAGATATATTCACTATGAATCCATCCACCCCATGTCTCAAAAAATCGGAATGATATATGGTTTAATCAACCGTGCAATAAAACTGTCCTCTTCTGAATTTCACCTAAAAAATTTAAACCTTTTAAAAACCATATTACTAGAAAACGGATATCCATCCTTATTAATGACCAAAGTATCAAAAAACGTCTAAATTTTTATAAATTCAACAAACCACAACAATTTAAACACAAGTAATAACGAAGACATAATAAAAACAATAAGTTGCCCGTATATGAAAGGGCTTTCAGAGAACATAGTCAAAATTTTCAAAAATCAAAATATAAGGATAGTTTCAACACCTTTTAAAACGAATATTGCACAAATTAAACCATGAAAAGACAGACTTCCCTTTGAAAAACATAGTGGAGTTGTGTATAAAATTCCTTGTTTTCAGTGTAACAAATCTTATCGGACATACTAAAAACTCGAATAAATGAAAATAAGAGGAATATTTATGCAAAAAACTCGGAACACAGGCTTGAAACTGGGCACGATTTTGATTATGACAACACAGTAATCCTAGCAAAAGAAAAATGCTGGGCAAACAGAGGTCACCTTGAAAATTATTTTTATTAAAAAAGAGAACACCGTCAACATCCGGTTCGAAACATCAAAGCTAGCGGAGGTGTACCATCCCTTTCTGTAATGAATCCCATTTTTATCTCCTAACTTCATACATAGTTTGTCAACGGTTCCTTTATTCTTAGTATGACACCACCAACACATACAAAACTTCATATCCCCTAATTTAGTATAAATACGACGCATTATTCGAATCGGCCGCTAACTTCAGTGTCATGAGGATACACTGTAAAAAATGATGGTGTAAAATTACTTACAGAATTGTAAAATTATAGTATGATTATCCTAGAAGTAGTGTAAAGTCACTAGTCGACCAGAAATTTTACAACTCTGAGCGGTGTAAAATTACAATTCCACTAGGAATTCTACCTCTATCGTAGTAATTTTACGACAAAATTGTAAACTGACTCCGTTCAGAGTAGATAATCTACAAGATCCTCCCTGAGCTTAGTAATTTTACTACTGCAAGAGTAATTCCACTACTTTGAAAATCGTAATTTTACCACGTTAGAAGTGGTAAATTTACAAGAGCATTGTAATTTTACAATCTTCCTAGGGGTTTCCTTTCGTTCAGAGTGGGTCTTTCTGATTACCTATTGCCATAGTAATTATACACTAAAAATTTTACAGTGTATGTCGTGTACAAAAAATAAAATTATTCTCTGATATGGTCTACCTCTTCCTGGTGAGAATCAGGCAACATCGGATACTATGGCAAAGCCGGAATGCAAACATTTCATATAGATACATGAACAAAATTCGAAATATAAGGATTACAGTACTTTTTATGAAATTTCCCTTCTGTGGTCGTTTTGTCAGTATTTGAAGAATAATAAATAACGAACTTCGAAAATAGATTACGGAATATCAGCAATTCTGAATAATTTCCTTCACTTTGAATTGCGAAAATATAATACCGCATTCTTCAACGGCCGAAAATTACTTTTTCTTACTAATATTCTCTTCAAAATCGGAATTTTTTCCTTTCGAAAAATATTGATCGCCAGGTTGAATCCGTTTTCTTGAATTTTTCCCTCTAACATCAATTCGTAATCTTAGACCCCAAAAACCCTCCAGTGGACATTTTCAACTGAAAGTAGAATGCAAAAGAAAAATACAGAAAATTCCGCCATTTTGAATTTTCCAATTCTGATGTCACGTTCGTAATCAGAGACCCCCGAAAACCCCCGAGTGAACATTTTCAGCCGAAAACGGTAAAATATGTAAAAATTCCGCCATATTGAATCCTCCATTTTTAATTTTCATAATATTGCATAATACATAATTAGAATTTTCCGAAATCCTTGAATTTATGATTTAACAAGTTATCGAGGGTCAAGGGGATAAAATAAAGTAAACCATTCTGTTAATACGAGTAGAATACGTAAATTACCGATGTTATCGACTTTGAGAGGCTCGTATTTACAGGAAAAAATTTGTTAGAGCAAACTATCTTCATATTTTGTAAGTACAAGTATTAATAACACGTTCGTAGTCATTTGCATTTTTCCTGGTTAGAATCTGCCATTTTCTACAAATAAAAATCGTGTAAAAATCGCGATTTTTTACTGAAACTTGCTAAAAAAAGGTACAAGATGACATTTTTGTTTTTTCTAATGGTTGCATCGTGTAGAGCACACCCAGCAACTCCAAGAAAATGTAGTGACGTAAAAAAACTAACAGCGATTTGATTCGAATTTGAGAGCCCAAAGTCGTGGTTCAATTTTGTGTTATTCAGTCGTTAATTGGTTAATATAGACACAATTATGATATACTCGCGATTCTTCGTACAGAGGTTGAATCAATTTATATATACTAAGGTAGGGATTAATTTAGTAATTGATACAATCGATGATGCTGATGTAACTTACAGCTATATTTGTTAACATTTTAATTTGTGAGGACTGGTATTTAGGACTATTACAGTTCGAATTATCTTATTTCTGATGTTGATATTTTTGTGTGCAGTCTTAAATTCATCATTTAACCCCTTGACTGCCAATGACAAAGATCTTTGTCATTGTGGATTTTTTCCAGACTGCCAGAAAAAGGCAAATCTTTGTCATGATATAAAGTAGATTAACAAATTCAAAAATTTATGTAAAATAAAACCAAATCCATTTCTAGGCGGTCTAAGGTGTACTGAATATGATGGCGTTTTCCATTTTCATAATCGCTGCGTCAAAAAAATATATAAATTCACAAAGATGGTATTTTTCACAATTTTTGCAAAATCTTACAAGTAACACTAGGGAAGTGATAACCACCGATTTCTTTGAAACTGCGTGTACAAGTACTTCTTTAAACAGTATTTAACACGTGTTTTTTTGTTTTTCCCCAAAAATCACCCCTTGAATGATTGTAGAAATTGCTCTTGAATGTCTTTAAGGTTGAATAATAGTATGTGAAAAATTATTTGTAGCATGTCTGTAAATATTGGGATATTGACGTTTTGAGGTCGCTGATGAAGAATTTAAAGTCAGATTTTGAAAATTCAAAATGGCGGATCCAATATAGCGGTCGAATTTTTATTAATTTTTATGAATGTATAATGAAAATTGGGATCTTTATGTTTTTGCGGTCGCTGATGACGATTCTAAAGTCAGGTTTTGAAAATTCAAAATGGCGGATACGTAACAATTATAAACTGCATTAGTGTTATATCATGAAGTAAATAGTTGAAATTTACATTCTCTACTTTTTACGTTACCCAGGAACAACGACGTGGACGTAGTAGTTTTTTTGTTGCCATCCGGGTGATTTTTGTGAGTGAGTCCCCTTACCTCTCACAATGACGGGTGTTTTTTTATGCGAGTTCCCTTGCTTCTCACAACGTGTTGCAACGGCTATTCTTAATCTACAATTTCACAAACTCTAACATCCTGTTGATAATCAGTAATGCCCAAAATTCCTAGCCAACCATGTTTCACAAAATTCCTGAAAAATAGTAAAAATTCGTCCGCCATGTTGGTTCCGCCATTTGGAATTTTCAAAACCTGACTTTAGAATCGTCATTAGCGACCGCAAAAACATAAAGATATCAATTTTCATTACATTCATAAAAATTAATAAAAATTCGTCCGCCATATTGGTTCCGCCATTTTGAATTTTCAAAACCATACTTTAGAATCGTCATCAGCGACCGCAAAAACATAAAGATCCCAATTTTCATTATACATTCATAAAAATTAATAAAAATTCGACCGCCATATTGGATCCGCCATTTTGAATTTTCAAAATCTGACTTTAAATTCTTCATCAGCGACCTCAAAATGTCAATATCCCAATATTTACAGACATGCTACAAATAATTTTTAACATACTATTATTCAACCTTAAAGACATTCAAGGGCCATTTCTACAAACATTCAAGGGTGATTTCTACCCCAAAAATGTTTTTTTGGGGAAAAACAAAAAAAAACACGTGTTAAATACTTTTTAAAGAAGTACTTGTATACGCAGTTTAAAAAAAAAAAGCGGTGATTATCACTTCCGTAGTGTTACTTGTTAGTCATGAAGAAATGAGATTATGTTCAATCAATTTATGCATAAAAAGTTTATAAAACCGCTTGAAATTTGTTACTAGATGGTTTTCGGGGTCGCTGATTACGAATTTGAGATCAGATTTTGGAAATTCAAAATGGCGGATCCAATATGGCCCACACTTTTTTGAAAACTCTAACCATTCTGCTTGAAAGTTGTTTCTCGGGGGTTTTCAAGGTCGCTGATTACAAATCTGATGATATAGTTTGAAAATTTAAAATGACGGCTACAATATGGCGTTGAAGTAGAACCATTTTGGTTGAAACATTTTCAAAATCCAACTTCAAATTCGTATTCAGCAGCTCCGAAAACTCGAAAGTAACAAATATCAAGTGAAATGGTTGGAATTTGGAAAATTTGTTCGCCATTTTGAATGATCAAAATCTGACTTCAGATTCGTAATCATTGTCCCAAAATACTCCTATACACCAGTCAAAGTAAAATCTAACAAATTTTTTTTTGGCATTTTGGACATTTTTTTTTTTAATTTTCGTAGCAGTCAAGGGGTTAATAAACAGTAAACACTTGCTTAACAAAAATGCTTTCGATTACTGCATTTTGTTATTAAACAAAAATAATTAAATAAATGATTTACTTATGTTATTATTTAGGTGACGTCAACGTAGAGCGAGAAGTGGATGAAGGCTTCGACAGCAGCGCAAATGGCAATCACAATTACAGCGACGCTGAAGAGGAACGCAGCATAACTGAAGATCCAAGTATAACTCAGGAACACAGTGAAGTTGCAAATCGTGAAAATCTTGGAGATACGAGCGACGTGGAAAACGATCAGCTCGTTTCGAACTCCAGCATAATAGCACAGTGCAATGACAGTCATTTAAGAATGAATTTCTCGACGGACAGCAGCGTAGAAAGTACAAATGAAAATCTTCGGAATATACCGGAAACCCTCAGTGTAGATAAAGTGACGATACCCTCGCAAGACATGCCGGAAGATGTCACCGACAGTGACATCGTTGCTGCTTCGTCGTCGTCGATGAAACTTGGTGGTAACCATTAACGTTTCATCTCGAAATGGACTCTTAAAAACAAAAAAAAAATAACAACCGGTACCAAAACTTTGATGTCTGGTCTCTACGTCGAAAGGAATAACGCGCGCTCTCTCTCTCTCTTGTACAAAAAGTTGTTTCGATCCTGTGACAGTCAATCGAAGCAACATTGTGCACTTTCTGAAAAGTAGCTGTGAGTTTTTGTACTGTACAAATAACAAAAAAATTGGAATCGACTGTGTGAAGGCCAAGTGTTCTTCGACGGGACTCAAGAGAGGACTCGGTGACGATTTTAAAAAAAAATTCTGTAGAATGTTGAGCACGGGTCCCATCACTCAAATCGTTAGTTCATTCTTAGTATAGATATCTTTCTTTTTTATTATTTATCAAATTGAGTTATTTTTCTAACTATCGTTAAGAAAAGTTTATTGATATGTTACTCATTATTTAGAAATTAATTTTCGTTTTTGTAAACTGTCGATGGCCGAACGACTCCGCGAGTTTGGGAGGATCATTCCTAGTGGACGTCGTACGGCGTTTGAACTTGTGTGTCCAAGACTGAATACCAACGCGGATGCGCATGTTGTTCAGTGTGATATGCCGTTGTGTAAATGATACGCGAAGTTGGATCGAATAAAGTACGATAATACATTGATCGATTCTCTCCTTTATTTTCAGTGATTATGGAATGAAATTACAAGGCGTATAATACTAATTCTTTATTTTGGGAATTGTCGTTCTAAGCCTATACACGGTTAGTATTATTTTCCATTAATATACTTTTTATCGTTATTTACATGAAAACCACAATCTCTCATCGTTTATCGTCGAACGACTACATATTCTAGTCTACAGTGCGACTGCTAAATAAATCGGTAGATTCCTCTTAATGTCGAATTCAAAAGAGGGGACTTGATAACAAAATAAAACTATCGCGAATGATCATTCAGGCGTACATGAAACTAATGGCACAAACTTATCGACGGAGGGAATTACGTACCTGACAATCGGTTGCGACTCGCGTCATCGAAAAATAGATCTATCGTCTACCAGAATATATATTTTGGATGAATATAACGACATCCAAAAATATCGACAGATATTTTATAACTTTTACGTCGTTAAGTCGGTATTTTAGGATGTCGATGTTTTCGAGATTCTCCAAAAATAAGCGAACTTGTCCAACCATCCATGTTTTCAATTACACGATTAATTAAGGGTGTCGCTAGTTGTCATCGAACGAGCTCTGCGATATTATGGATGGAGAAGGACGTTTTTCCTCGTGATACACTTTGGAATGTAAACTATACATGGACGTATCTTTCAACGGCGCCTCGAACGTCTTAGACTAGTCTCATAGAAAATACTGAGCTCGACGAAACTCCTACTGCGTGATGCGTCGACTACTGCGCGATCAATTTTCTGTTCCAAGTACGCACTAGAAAGCGTTACGTTTATGGTTTTTTTTAAGTATCAAGGCTTTTCGTCAAATCTACGTTTTATTACAAATATTTTTTACAAAAGCTATGCTTTGAATCGTTGTTTATATCGTTTTTTCAAATTACAAACGTAATTTAAAAAAAATAGTAAATTTTTAGGGACTATACGGTGGCGTTAAATCACTTGGCGTGGTTGAAAATACTAAACAGGCGCCATGGAAAATAGAACGTTTAGAAAAGTGAGGTTATGTATGTATATCGTTTTGTAATAAGGAAGAACTCAATCGTAGGCAGTGTATTCTGATATTTTGAACGTATTTTTTGGAAGTAAAAACTTTTGTCTGAAAGACAATCACAGCAACGTCTTATTACCTTAATAGTAGTTTTTCGTTGTATGAACGCCTATTTAGTAGATTCATTATCGCCGAAACATAAATTGCTACTAATTACTGTGCTGAAAATATCGAAATATTAAAAATACCCGTATTTTATATACAATAACGAGACGATAAAAATATTATAAACGTATTACGTGCGTAGAAATGAGACGTTTCTAAACTATACGATTATCTCATTGGAGTTTTAATCGAATAATTGATAATAATAAAATTACGACGTAGCAAACAATCGGTAAAATCGAATAAGAAACGTTAACGGTATTTAAAAAAATCGGTGCTTTCGTAATCGTGCGGTATTTCTACGTACTAATATGATTTTACAAAATCCAAAGAAGAGCTCAGTTCGTATTGAACAGAAAATTTCGCATCGGGCAGCGATAGTTCCACGCTCCGTCATCGCAAGCGTTCAAAAATTGTATGTTTCATTCTTTTGAAATGAAGCTTTCGACGACGTGGTGATGGTTGACGTCAGGCTCTTGCGTCTACCTCAGGACGGGTGGAAGCCGACCCGGGCGATGAGGGCGCTCGCCCTCCGCTGACACTTCCCAGTGGTTGCGACCCAACGGTCAGGAACTCATAATCAAACGGCTTCCTTCAAACTGTCACGACTGTGCGAGTGCAACGCGTGGTGACGCATGTCGCCTCCTGGTGCACTGTCGCGTCTCATCGTCGGTACTGCAGCCATTTCCCGTTTGTTCGCAGCTTCCTTTATGCTGGATAAAGTTTTGCTTAACCAGGGCCAACTGTTGCGCGCGGCCTGTAGCTCGGAAACTGTCGCGTTCAACTGATGAGTTAGATCCTGTTGGCGGAAGATACTTAGTAAATATTTGGTAATACTAATAATTAATACTTCGATGCGAAAGCATCTAATAAATTTTTCGACCGCTTGAAAATATAACTTTAATATTTGAATAATCGTATATGTCGGTCAACTTACTAAGTAAAAATAAAATTGATTTTAAGTGTCTACTTAGTTTTCGATGGAAAACACATTTGACATATTAAATGTAAAAAGCCGGGATTTGTGTAATTATCGCCGACAAAATCTCTATTTAAAACGGGCTGTATAAGTATTTATAAAATTAATTACTATCAATGGATTTATGGATTTTGTTTCCCTCTAGCGATAATTTAATAAACTAATGTCTATTGTAAATAAATATTTTGCGTTTCGTCCCGAGATCTCGTGATGGACTCTTCAGTAAGGCTAACACGAGAATCTCTGCCTTAGACGCAAAAATGGTTTTGTAAATAATTCGAAATTTTAATAAAACAACGCTAATTACGCATATTTGCTGAAAATAATTCTAAACATTTCCTTCATTGTTTAGTTTTATTAAAATTTCGAATTATTTACAAAACCATTTTTGCGTCTAAGGCAGAGATTCTCGTGTTAGCCTTACTGAAGAGTCCATCGCGAGATCTCGGAACGAAACGCAAAATATTTACAATAGACATTAGTTTATTAAATTATCGCTAGAGGGAAACAAAATCCATTGATATTAATTAATTTTATAAATACTTATACAGCCCGTTTTAAATAGATTTTGTCGGCGATAATTACACAAATCCCGGCTTTTTACATTTAATATGTCAAATGTGTTTTCCATCGAAAACCAAGTAGACACTTAAAATCAATTTTATTTTTGCTTAGTAAGTTGACCGACATATACGATTATTCAAATATTAAAGTTATACTAATAATATTGTACTAAGAGACATTTTTTTACAAGTTGAATTAGAGTATTATCAACTAAATGGCAAGGATATTTGAGGTACGTTACAAAATAACTTAAAAGCTGTCGTTAAAATATTGTCAATGCATTTTCAGGATCAAGATGATGATTTAACCCTATTTTACCCCACACGTACCTGCTTCTCTAATTTTGGACAAAAAAGGGTGAAATCGCTATTTTTTTAAAGGGGAGGGTACACCCTAAAACTCAGCTCTATGAAACACAACTTTAAAAAATGATATCTTTAGTAATTTTTGACGTGGAATTCAGTAGTGCTAGAATAAAAAGTGTAAAAAATTTTTTTGGCCCATAAAATTGAATTTAAAAAAAAAAAAATGGAATATTTTAAAATCCATCCATAATTATTTAGAAAATGTATTTTTACGATCACCATATTTTTTTTTAATTTTTAAATTAATTTAGACCAATGTAGAATCATTTTTTCGATAAATAATTTTTTTTTTCGCGCTAATATGTAGGCGTCGCAAAAATTATTTCTAGAGCAATTTTTAACGTGGAGTTCAGTGGCACTAGAATAAAAAATGTAAACATTGTTTTTGACCATTACAAAAATTGTTTTCTTCCATAACAAAATTATTTTTTCGACAAAAAATGGAATTTTCTAAAATCCATCCGTAATTATTTAGAAAGTGTGTTTTTATGTTCACTCTAATATTTTTTCATTTTTAAATTAATTTAGAAAAATGTAGAAGCATTTTTTCAAAAACGCACGTTTTTTTACCCTACAATTTTCGGGACAAGCATAACTTTTCCACTTTTTATTTTTACACTACCTTATTCCGCGTTAAAAATTACTAAAGAAATAATTTTTTCAAATTTTTTAAAGGTCAATCAGCTCAGTTTCTGGAGTAGAAAGATTTTTTTTTAATTTTAAGATACATTTCCGACTATTTTGAAGTGTACTCTATTGATTTCCGTCTAGAAATTGGCCAAAAAACGACTATATTTTTATTTTTCAAGATTTTCTCTATCGAAACGGATTATAATCAATGAAATTCATATATAAAAAGTATTCCGATTGTTGAACATAAATAATATAGCAATAGAATATTTTTTAGAAGCAATGGCCGCGGAAAGAAGCAAATTTGTTCAAAATTATTAATTCCTTGAAATAGGGATCATAGCAAGTTTTTTACGTTTTATATTGATGATATAAATGAGGCGTCTCACAACAGAAATGGCTAAGTCACAATAAATACGTTTTGAAAAAAAAAACACAAAAACCTCTATGTCTTTAATGTATCTAAATTGCTTGTTAACCAATAAACTGTTCAATTCACTCATGAAAAATAAGATTTTTGAACGTATTCCCAAAAATAAAAATCGATTTTTTATAGAGAAAAGTCATTTTTTAATATGGACTTAGCCAATTTTGGTGTGACTTTTGGACTTGGCTATTTTTGAAAAAAAAATTTAAGGACTTAACTCATTTTGATCTGAAATTATGACTTAGCTATATAGTATATTATTATGTATGTGTATACATATTATTGCGTACGTACGAGTATGTATTTGTGTGGATGTGCATATAATTATGAAATGTGTGTGTTTTTTCCATAAATGTACATGTATATTTTATTCTTAAAAGTAACATTGGACTTAGCCATTTTTAATAAACACGTTCAATGGACTTAGCGGTTTTTTGATTTGCATCAGTTTTCTAACATGCGAGAAACAAACGAAAAAGCACATTTTTTGTCCATTTTATAATGAAGTATAACAAAAAATAGACTAAAAAATATGAATATCTGAATAACTCAATTTTCGAAAAAAATGGACTTAGCCATTTCTGTTGTGAGACGCCTCAAATATTGACTGATTGTAGATGAAAATTATAATAATTTTGAGTTGATAAATCCAATATGACGGATCCGTAAGGGCCACCGTATGTAAGCTTTGAAACACATTTATGGAACAACGATTCATACAAAAGGTACAATTTACATAAGGTGGCCATTATGGATCCGCCATTTTGGATTTATCAAGACAAAATTATTATAATTTTGGTCTAATACATTATAAATCTAAAAAAAATAATAAGTCTATGATCCCTATTTCAAGGAATTAATAATTTTGAGAAAACGTGCTTCGTTTCTCGGCCATTTTGAATTGGCCATTTCTTCTGAAACAAAATTCTTTTAGTATATTATATATGCTCAACAATCTGGATCACTTTTTATATATGCATGTCACTCATTAAAATCCGTTTCGATGGGAAAAATCCTGAAAAATAAAAAAAAAACCACCTAACATATGTTTTTTTTTATTTTGAAAAATCTTTGTAGATATAGTCGTTTTTTGGCCATTTTCTCGACGGATGTCGATAGAGCACACTTCAAAATAGTCGGAAATGTATTTTCCAAAATTAAAAAAAATGTCTGTCTACTGTAGAAACTGAACTGATATTGACGTACCTGCTTCTCTCATTTTTGGCAAAACAGGATTAAGGGTAAGTAGTATTGGATGACTAAACCTCACCTATCTAGTTATTTTTTGTCGAAAATCTTAAAATAATCTAACTTTTCCATCAGTACTATTTGTCAATAGTCCAGTCACTAGACATTTTACCGTGAAATTCTCTCAAGCAACACCGATTTTCCTGAAAATTTGGAGAACCCCCAAGATCGATAGAGGGGTGAATTCCAAGCAAAAAAAAAACCTGTACAATTTATTGCTTTAATTTTACTATTTCTACTCGATACTTTTTTAGTTATTTGAGCTTAAAGATGTTAATTTTTAGGCTACAAAGGCATGTCTCGAAAAGTTTTAGCAACAAATTTTAAAAATCGAAATTGAAGGTAATGAAACAATGAAGAGATTCGTTTCTTATTTTCTGTTCTACGTGCATTAGAACCAAAGTTATGGCTCCTTCAAAAAAATTTTGCATTTTATGATATCCAAAATCGAACATTTTAACTTGAATTAGCGGAGAAACGGAAAGTTTTTTCAAAAAAAACTTATTCTGCCTATTTTGGAATACTTGAAAGGAGCTTTAAATTGAGCTTCGCTTGAAGTCGCTAGCATAAACATTAACAGAGTTATGGCGATTTTAAAATGATTTTCTTAGTTATTCGTAAAGAAAATCGGAAATACAATTCCCTTTCGACCAAAATTAAAATTAATAGCTATTCTTCCGCAATTTACTTTATTTAGATACCAAAAAAAAGTTTTAGAAGTTTGGACGGTTTTAGATGCATCCAGGCCAAAAAATGCTCAATATACTTCTGAAAAATAATAACTAATTTTATAAAATCTCCAAAACTAACGAAATTACGAAAGAAATACATCATTAAGAAAAAGTAGGTCTTTTTATGCTGAAAATATTCATTTTTTAAATACTTTCATACGATCAAAAATGACTGAATTATAGACATTTGAAGCTGAAAACTATACACACGTTTCCTGAGCCCTTTAATCCATTTCGTCCTGAAATGCCGTAAATTTTGACTTCTTTTCATCAGGTGCTTTCTCATAGAGAAAGTCACTCAATCGTTTTGATATAACCATACCTATTGTATTTTTTCTCGAACTTTCTAAATCCGGTTTCAGAATGACCATATCTGCAGCTATTTTTTTACTATGGCGTTTTAAACATAAAAAAATCGTGAATTTTGAAAAAATTTGTTCAGTTAATCGTATTTTTTAACAGGAAACCGTGCTCGAATCAAGCTGAATCTCTGTATCTGGTGGAGTAAATAGTTATACTAAAATATAGGATGGTTATTAATTCACCATTCAAAATGGCGGATTCAAAATGGCGTACCTCAGTGAACATTTTGTTGAAAAATTTCTGGACGCTCTAACTGAACAATTATGAGCTTGTTTTAAAAAATGCTAAGAATAAAAAATTCTTAGAATTCGTCGAGAAATATAGTGGATTTTTTTCAGATTTTTTAAATGAATTTTTGAAAAAACTTTTTCAAAATTCTTTTCAAAATTGTAATTTTTTTTTCGAAAAATTCTGAACAAAATTTAGTGCATTCTCTGATGAATTCTAAGAGTTTTTTATTCTATGTATTTTTTCCCAAAAGTTGATAGTTTTCAAAAAAGAAAAATCTTAAACTATAATATTTGAAATTCATTTCCTCGAAAACGATTAACTTTTCGAATGAATTCCAAAAAAACAAAAAACCCTTAGAATTTATCAGAGAATGCACTAAATTTTATTCAGAATTTTTCGTAAATAAATTACAATTATGAAAAAAATGTTGAAAAAAAATTTTTCAAAACTTCATTTAAAAAATTTGAAAAAATTCCACTATACTTCTCAATGAATTCTAAGAACTTTTCATTCTCAACATTTTTTTTAAAAAACTCGTAGCTTTTGAGTTAGATCGTCCAGAAATTTTTCAACAAAATTTTGACAGGGAACCGCCATTTTGAGAGCCGCTATTTTGAATGAAGAATTAATAATCATCCTATCTGTTAGTGTAACTAATTACTCCACCAGATACAGAGACTTAGCTTAATTCGAACATGGTTTCCTGTTCAAAAATACGATTATTTGAACAATTTTTTCCAAAATTGACGATTTTTTTATGTTTACACCGCCATAGTAAAAAAATGGCGGCAGATATAGTCAATCTGAAACAGGATTTAGAAAGTTCGAGAAAAAATACAATAGGTATGGTTATATCAAAACGATTGAGTGACTTTCTCTATGAGAAAGCACCTGATGAAAAGAAGTAAAAATTTACGGCATTTCAGGACGAAACGGGTTAAACGTGTGTAAATAAAAATGCAAGACCTGTAAAAAAAATGAAAATTACAGGAATCAAAGAGCTTGGATTGCTGAACAAAATGCCGTTTATACCGATTGCTCATCTCTAAAATTGAGGAAGTTATCAGGAAAAATCATGGTGGATTTTAATCGAATTTACAATTATTTTCGAATAGGGATGTTTTTTTTGGGGGGGGGGGGGGGTTGGAAATATTTAATAGATGATAAATTATGTCTCTTCATTTATTTTGACGTTCATTGAACATATTTTAAGGTGATTTCAATCGAATACACGCCCGAATCTAGAATTTTACAATTATTTTCAAATAAGGGTAGTTTTCGCCCTTTAAAAATCAAAAGCAACCCTTGGCACATAGTCAACTTTGAAGTAGAGGGTTAGGTTTGTTTTTCCATAGTTGCAGGAAAATCGGTATTACTTGAAAGAATTTCACAGTTTTCCCGTTTTTTTTCCGCCCAGGGACTGGACTACAAATAGTCCAGTCAATAAAAAGAGGTTTGGTGGAAATGAAGCGGATTTTGCGAAACCTTTTGAAGGTTGTTTGGGATGTTCTGAAAAACTCAGTTTTCCGGTGTTTTGGAAGAGGGGAAGTTTTATTTTTATTTTTTAACCATATCTCGGCCAATTTACAGCGAAATTTCATCTCTTTTCTTGCAAAATTTTCGGTCAATTGTAATGGTGTGTTTTGATACAAGGCGTCATGATTGGAGGTGGCGGTATTTTAGAAGAATATAAAGAAAAAGATAAGAAATGAATACAAAAAGAATCCTTCAATTGTTTTGTTTATATTTATTGTGCGCATTTACTTGCCTACATAACATTGTATAAATATTAACACGGTTGATAAATATCAGTTAGTTTGTGTCACGAATAAGAAGACGACTGACGTACTTTTTTGAAGAATTTTAAAATAATCAATGGATTTTAATGAGTAGCGGCTTATTTCTTCAAGGAACAGATTCTCTAAAAGTTTACCATACGATTTTCGTAAATTTCTGAAGCTAAAGCCAAACATCTCTATTTATTTAAAAAAAAATTATTCCTTTTCACAATTTTTAATAATTTTAATGATCAGGTAAAAAATTTGTTCGATAAAATTGTAAAGACTTTTTTTCTCGAAAATATAAGCCACAATATGCTATTTATAATTCTCTTTTTGTTATCGTCATTATTATAATCTTAGCGACTATTAATTCATTAATTAAGTAAGTACGTAATGAGGAGAATTATTTTGAAATTATCAATAATTAAAATAAAAATGTCGTAATGTGCACAGGAAATGTAACGAGGTTTCATGTGAGTAGCGAACCAAAATAGGTTTTAGACAAAATAAGATAAAAATGTAACTTTAAAAAAATGAATGTCTTCTTCATCCAAAACTTTTAACAAATGTTCACATTTCAAAATTTTTTACTTTTCGGTTCGTTTAAATTGAAGAATCCAGAGTATCCAAAACTTTCATAGATTCATTTTTTAATATAATTTCTCTCAGTACAAGAAACAATTAAGAATAATAGTAAATTATATAAACTGTACATATTTTTTATATCGAATCTAAATCAATAAAAAATAATATACATTAATTTAAACATTTTTTAGGTTTTCAAAGAATCTCATTTACCAAACAAAAAGATGTTTTGGAAATAAAAAAATGTTTTTTTTTTTTTAATGTGGCAACAAACGAAATTATTATATTTGTACAGTACAGATTCGTCTATTGAAGAGAATAAAACCTCACCTGATTTTTACACTCGGCCTCGACATGTGCCAATTTAGTCTGCGCCAACTCCAATTCGAGCTCCCGCACTCTTTCCTGAGCTCTGTTAAGAATCGGGTCTGCCCGATTTTCCAAAGGATGTGCTACGTCGGACGCCACGTTTGTCGAATCCATGGAGTTGTTTTTGCATTTTTCGCAGACGGATACTTTTGTCTGAAAATTAAAAAAATTAATGTTTCTGTTAGAATATACACATATCGACTATGTGCTTGAATGCTCAGAATAGAATGGCAAACATATGTAGCTAGTATTGGGACAAAAATAACGAATTTATTATATACAGAACAAAAAATATGCAATGAAACGGGCTGCAAATTTACACGGCGCCAAATATGGATCGCCTTGTACGCGATTCGTTTAAAAAACATATGGACTTACGCGTAAATCACCCAAGGACGCTTTGGCAGTGTTGTAGTCATCTTCCAGCCGCTGGCAAATCTGAAATCAACGATTATGATATTACAAATTTGGAAGTACGTAGAGGGGTGTCGTAGAAAGTTTGACACTTGCATATTTCGATTGTTAGTATCGGCGACATCTATGTTATTACTACAGAAGTTCAGTTTTGATTATAAACAAACATTTCATGGCGTTGGGACGAGGAACTCCTTTTTTTGCATGTTTGTCCAACAAGGCCAACGTTTTCATAAAAAATTATTTTTTCAGAGTTTGTGCACGTTAATATTGTATTTAAAAAAATGTTGACTTGTAAGTATACTTTTTAAATCTGCCTTAGTTAAAATCTGCTCATTAAAAAATAAAAAGCAGATCACTAATTCAATTAGTAATTATTTTTTCTAATAATGAATGAAAACTACTAATTTATTACTAATTCTAAAGGCTGCTAAAGTAAAATATACTATTTCGACGTTTAGATTAGTAGAACTTTAATAATACACTAGTAGTTTTTTATTATTTTATAATATAAAAATGACTAATTGATAATAACCCAACTTTTAATTTTAGATTAGTAGTTTTAATCTAATTCGGATTTAGAGAGTATTTAATTTATCTTGTCTTCCGTATATTTTTATAGAAATCGTAAATTAAAAATGAATGAAGCAAATGTTCAAAATTCGGGTTCTGCAAAGGTAATTCAAATTCGAAAATATCGTTATCTAAAAAACACTAAGGAAATTAATTGAGAACAGATCGCGAATTTTTGTAAATAGATTACTTAAACTTTTTACTTATCGCCGAAAATTCTCAATTACTTTCTTGAGTATTTTTTAGGTAATCATGTTTTGGAATTTGAATTACTTTTAAAGAATGCAAAAAATGCTATTTTTATAGTATCGGCTTTCAAAATTAGAAAAAAGTTTGACAAGCGTATCTTTTGTGCAACGTTGGATACATTCAAAAATGTGTTTGTGAAGTAAAATTTTGGGATCTTAGATTTGTTGTGTTGAGAAACAAAATCACATGTTTGAACGACAAACTGTATACTTAAATTTTCATCATATTTGGATTTTTTTTAAACAAAAAATTAAGAGAATTCCAAGGCATAAAATTTTAAAAAACTTCAGCGATTACAAAGGTCTTGTTGTTGGGTCATTTTCGAAGTAATTTTGTGCGTAGAATCTAAATCCGCAGATATAATCTACTCACCATGTCAGGATTTTGAGATATTTGAAGTTATGTACTCTCACCTTTTAAAAACAGCTATCGATCAATTTATGAGTTTTGGGTTACCCGCCATTTTGAATCGACCATGTTAAAAATTGACGATATTAATTTTCTGACTTTATCTTTGTACTTAACTAACCCAGAAATGCCTAAGTACGGGTTTCAACGAGCAATTATGAAGTAAAAGTTGTCTCATTCTATACATAACCTCGAACATCTCAAAGTTCTGACGTGAGAATTCCGACTTCGAATTCGGATTCTACGTATAGTAGAATATTACTTATAGTTATAATTATTATTTATAGTGATATTACTTCGGAAATTACCAATATCTTCTTTACGACGCCCAATATCTGCTTTTTTGTAGAACTGTGTTATTCAGCCCTCCGAAAACTACAGATATCTAAAAAAAGTATTTTATTGCAGTTTTGATAATGTCTGGAAGCACTTCTTAATATTTTTTTTTATTTTTTCATCTTGACCATGCACATTTTGGTCAGTAATTGTGATTCCAGAGTAAATTAATTTTGTGGGTTTCTAATAAACTCGTAGGGTGTAATATCAGGGTCACAATTTACCTCAGTATCGTGCCTCAACTTATTAAATTGATTTTAATAAAAAAATGTGTATTTTTGTTTAAAACTACACACAACAGCGACATCTATCCCAAACTTACCAACGTAATATGACCAACATAAATACACGATAAAAATGAAATGGTTGGAAATACTAATTAGATAGCAGGTTAAGACGCAGCCATAATTTTTAGTTGATTATCAACTATTTTGAAAGTAAAACCAACTGTTTCTTTTTTCCGTGTAACCTATTTCGAGATTCCAAAACAAAATACCATAATGAAATGTTACTGTACCGGAATGATTATTTTTAATATAATAAACTATTTTATGTATATAAGTAACAAATTAAGTCATGTGACGTGTTAGTGCCACTTGTAATTGACATGATCAAAAAAAGGTTTGATTCTACGTGGGTATTACTTCCAATATAAATTTTTAACAAATGGAGACCTTCGTATCCTACTAGTTTTGAGGTCGCTCTTTCCACTAGCGTTGAGACAATTTTGTTTTGATGTTTAACACATAAATATTGAAAATGCGATTTTTTGTTATAAGCAATTTTCACTATGATACCGCACTCGAAATTCGTTAAATTTCATTCCTATAGGCTTCAATTTTTCTCTTGGAGTCACATTTTCTCCTTTGGGGTATTTCATGCTAGGTTTGAGTCCCTTTACCGGTGTAGTTATATACTGCATCGAAAACTGGTTACTACGTGGCCGGGCGACAAAACATGTTTTATTTCAACTCGCTATAACTTATTCAATTCTGAGAATTTTGAAACGAATAAAAAAAGAAATTGTTCGTTAGAGTTTTTTGCATCTACTGAAGAATTAACAAATTATATATCTCAATAAACAATGAAGTTTTTCAGGGCCTCGAAGCACACGTTGGTCATCGGCTGCCACCAACTTTAAACATTCATTAATTTTTGACTATTTGACCAATAAAGATAAACCTTTGCAGAAAATTTGATCGTACCTTTATGAACAACTTATTCGCTGACAGTTTTCGGATACTCGAAATTTGCTCGATAAACGAAGAGCCGGAAGGTATGTTTTGCAGTTGCGTAGAAAAAAATTAATAACTTTATTGTTTATTGATATATATATATATATATATAATTTGTTATTTCACCATTAGATGCGGAAATCTCTAATTTCTTCTTTTATTCGTTTCAAAACCTTCAAAATTGACATTAACTAGTCCTGTCTATACGGCATTCAGTCGCCTCTCTCTTTTTCCGTACTTATTGACGCCATTAAACTACATTTTGACTCCAAAGAAGTCAAATTTAGTCTAATCCGGCCTAATTTTCTACTCCTTTGGACTGAAATTTGAATCCAATCATTTTAGAATGCGGGTTTTTATCACCTACTAAACTACCACAAACGTGTTCTCGATACTTTTACTTCGAAAGTATGCTTTCACATATATTGATTTTTGTCGATTTCAATTTTAAAATGGCGTTTGTTTTAGAATTGTTACAGAAAAAATGCATTTTTTTAGTAATTTCAAAAATATTCACCTGCTTGTATTCAGCGATGATGACGCCATTACGTCGGCTTTCGGAATCAGCTCGGGCGACTTCCCTTTGCAACATTTCCTTAACCTGAACAAGTTCTGCTTCTAACCTCTGTTTTTCCTCTTCGGTACGTGCCACAGTTCCTCGTAGCTGCTCCACTTCATTACTGTATTCGTCGGCATTTTCCTGAGCCTCTGTTCGGAAGAAAAACATCTTGGTAAGTGTCGAACTTAGTACTAACTCCCGTACTAATTCAGTGGTTTTTTTCTTATCAGAGATTTAATGCCGGTAATATTTAATTCGAATTTTATTATATCGTTTTTAGTGATATTGTCATTGGGTCAATTTTCGATACGCGTCGATACTGTCCGATATAACTTTTATCTGATATACTTGGAAGCTTCCAAGACGCTTATCATTTTAATCTAATGCAGTATGCTCGCTCAAATTCCCTGAATCAATGATAGCGATTAAGTCAATTTTCTTATATGTATTTTTATACTAAGTTAAATGAAATTTCAAAACGTATGGCGTTTCACTTGAAAGAAATTTAAAATAAGCGTATCAATTTACGTAGTGAATTATGAAATATAGGTGTTTAAACTTTTGGATATAAAATTCTCCAGGATATTTATATTAGATTATCGAAAAGTGTATATTTTTGAGCATTACACATTCACACACAGATAAAGTAAGATAGAGATACATACATATCCAGGTATCGACACCGAAATTCAATACTCGAACTGAAATTTTGTGCGTTTAGTTACAGTCATTTTGAATTTGTTTGATTGATTTTGATATAATTGCATAGTCTAATTAAAACCTTAAAAATGATATCCGTTATCCTCGTTTTACGTAAATAATATCCAATTGAGTTCCTTTAACTTTTTTTTTTGGTCTAAAATGAGAAAAGGAGGTTCGTCAACATCCTAGAGAAAGAACAATTTTTTAGCATTTTTGAAGGATGTCTTTTCTACTATTTTTAAGTGAGCTCGATCCTTGATGAAAAAATTGTAAAAAACGATTTCTTACATTCAAATTTTGATCTTTTTTTAATTTTTCAAGAATTTATCCACCGAAATGGATTATTATCAATGAAATGCATAGATAAAAAGTGATCCCGATTGTTGAACATAAATAATATGCTGGTAGAATATTTTTTAGAAGTAATGGCCGGTCCAAATGTCCATGGAACGAAACAAATTTATTCGAAATTAATAATAAAACTAGAACGTTTTTCTAGTTTCATGTTGATGATGTGTATGGGCGGAAATATTGTATCCACCATTTTGATCTCTTGAGGTCTGAATGTGCATAATATTCGGAATTATCTGATTATGTTCAACTAAAAAAAAAATGCATGCAACAACGCTGCGTAGATACAATTTACATACGGTCGGCGCTTCACTTCCGCCATTTAGAATTTTTAGAATCTTCGTACATAACCAGTCAATATTTATGTAATTAATATAATACTAAAAAAAAATTTCTCTGATCTCTATTTCAAGGAATTAATAAATTTGTTTCGTTCGATGTCATTTTGAATCGTCCATTCAAGCATAGATGTCATAAAATTGATTAAACGGAAATAATCTCTTAATGGAAATTGTCATAGTTAGTATAGTTATTGAATGGTATATTTTATAATATTCTGAATTGAGAAAATAACGTTATTCAACGACAATTTTTCTCGTTGTTAATTTTACAACTATTACATGTTACAACCATTTCTTTGGTTCCAGTTTATGTAGGAGATGTATATAGGAGTCCAAGTTCAAAACTGAGTTTTAGCCATAAGCAATTTCAATATGCCGTCAAATTAAAATAAAATTGCTAAAAAATTTAGAAATATTTATTCTTATGAATTTGGTTCCAACAATTAGAATATTGTAATTCGACTATAACTATATGCACAAAGGTGGATGAGATATTCGAATGTTAAGACAAAATTCTACTTTCATGCCCCAGTTCATTGGAATAACCGCAAAATGGCATCACAGTGAACATTTTTTTGAAAAATTTCTGAATGCTGTAATTCAGAAACAGTGAGGTTTTAAAAAATACCAAAAACGAAAAATTCTTGGAAATCATCGGGAACATATTGGAATTTTTTTTGTATTTCTTAAACAATATTTGAAAAGTTTTTATCTATATTTTTTAACAAATTTATAGAAATTTATAAAAAATTCTGACTAAATTTTGGTATATTCTTCGCCATTTTTTCCAGAAGTTTCTTATTATTTGTAATAAATTCCTGAAAGTATCATTTGAAAAATTTGACAATTACTTCCCGATGATTTATAATAATTTTTTATTCTTAGCTTTTTTTTAATGAAGCTCATTTTAGAGTTACATCATCCAGACATTTTTCAAAGAAATTGTCATTGTGATGTTATTTCGAAACCTGATTATTTTTTTTCAAATGTTCAGATACGTAGGCCTTATAAAAGTAATAAAAATAGTAAAATACTACTATACATTTTAAAATTTTTACTGATATTTTGGAAATTATTGTTTCTAATAAATACAAGTTTTGTAAATTAAGTTTTTATTAGTTAGGGTGTCAAAAAATTCTAATAAATTTTCTCAACAGCCAGTAATTTACACTATAAATACTTTATCGTGAATTTCATTAGGTTAAACGACTATCATTACAGTCTGTAATAGTTAGATTTTAAATAATAGGTTTGTTTTGCATACAAATGTGACGTCTGTATGAAAACATTAAAATCTTTTATCTCGTCTTTTTCATTTACTGAGTATGTTAAAGATTCACTCATTTTCTATCTGCTGTTGTCAAGATCGTTTGAAACTACAAATCAGCTGCGCATATACACAAAGCTTTTTATTCGTGTTTTAAAAACAGGCACTTTAATAACAAGTTGTACATAATAAAAATATTTAAAAATGTAACGTTTTTATTTATTTTTTTTTTATATTTTATGTTTACTATAATGACATTGTAGATATTCTCGCCAAGGAAATCGCTAGACAAGAACTTTTTTTTAATATTAAATATATTCCGATTACTTTCATTTTTTTAAGCTTGCACAGTTGTCAACAGAAATTAAATTAAAAAATGAAGCTGGATATAAAGGCGTAGGGTATTTCTAAGATTATTATTCAACAATCGTGGTTTCACAAAAAAAGCAGAGAATTTATTTCATGGGTTATTAATTTTATTATTATTAGTTAGATTAAGTTTTATTTCTGGACCTAAATGTAAATGTGGTTATCCTTCTAAAGATTTGATATTATATAAGATCATAGTATCTGGCAATGACAACATTTAGAATTAAATAGAAACAAAATTTACTTTCATTTATAAAAGAGCCATTCCACATCAACTATATCAAAACTGAGGTCGATATTACCGAATTCTACGAAAATGAAAAATTTGATGGGTATAACCTCTGATTGTGAAACTGATTTTTAATATGTTGTCTGCCATGCTGGATTTGTCATTGTGAATTTTTACAACATATCTTCAGTTTCATAATCAGACCCAAAAACAACCGAATATCAGATTTCAAGCAAAATGTTTTGATTTATTTCTAATGCGCCCGCCATTTTGAATTGTCAAAATCTGACTTTAGATTCGTAATCAGTGACCCCAAAAACCTCAGAGTGCCAAGTTTGAAGTGATTTCAAAATTTCAAATCATATTCGCAATCAGCGAAACCATTATGTACCACGTTTCAGAAAAAAAAATAAAATGTTCTCTCATTTTTGAGACTTTTATTAAAGAGTATAACCGCCATTTTTAATTTAAAATCTTATAATTAAATTTAATACAAATTTAAAATCAGAAGTCCACCAAAGAATTGTAATCGACCTATTAAATGATCAATTTTGAAGGAAAGTGAACGAAAAATTAAATAAAATAATTACTAAAAAACATAAAAAATAAACCAAACCCAATTTTCTTAAATCCACGAACGCAATTTTTTGCTTTATCGTTGAAACGAAATATTTTGAAATATTCCTCTGCATTGTACTTTGAAACAATAATTTCATTTTGCAATAACCTGGAAAACTCTCTGCAAATCGTATTACTTTGAACATATGACCTTGATTTCCAAAAATATCTGGATGCATGTCAATATTTTTACAATTTTATAATTAAATTAACATTGGAATTACCTCTCACTTTTAAGCGAACATAAAATTTTGTTGTTCTGTATTTCGTTACTTTCTCTTGATTATGCTGTGGAGAAAGTAAAAAAACGCGAACGTCTTGAACGTAAAAAATGCCATAAACTTGTTAAATATCATAACTTGTTTTTGTTAACACAATAAACCCTTCCGTAACTACAAAAACAGTGCACGAATTTCAGAACGTTCGCTGAAACTTATATTTTCTCCATTTATCATCGGCCCTGAAGAAATTTAATGTTTTGAGTAAAAAAAGGTTCTTGAAATAACCCTGACCGAAGTTGTATGTTTCTTACAAAATAATAAATTATTTAACAAGGGCGAAATATCGATCTTCAACGAGACAAAAGTTTACTACCTACAAAAGTGTAACAAATAATACTTGATGTGAAGACTGACTTTTTTGTATCTGACATGTGTTTATTTTTTTCAAACCCTGGAGTGTTATATTTTGTCCTTTTTTCAGATGTTTTTTGATGTCTTAACAAAAGACAGAGTTTTTAAGACGCTAGTGGTCTGGTATCTCCAATTGCAGCCTTCAACCTTCAACTAAAGGTACAGCTCCATACATAACTTAAAATTTCATTGATTGTACATACAATTCTTTGGGCGAATTCCTTTCATATAACAATAAAATTTGTGTTTAAATGCCATAAAAATAAACCAAAATTCAATGTGAGTTTCGTGGTTACAATGAAACTTTTAAAAAGAGGGGATAAATGAACAAACACATTTCAAAAAATCAAATCTAACGATACTATTTATTAACTATCTATTAATATAATTTATATTCATATTAAAACTTTACACGAAGTTCATGTGTTTATAAGGTAAATGTCCTCTTTTGGGACATAGCTTTTAAAAATGCATCGCATTAATAACCTAATTATGATTTTAAAACAAATAAAAGTAAGTACAGAAAATATTTCGCTTTCATATTAATTGAAGTTTGTATAAGGTTTTCAAGTATACAATACAACAAAAACGCGTATAAAACCGTCCAAAGTAGATGTAAAACTTTGACAGTAATACTTTTTATATATTGTTACTGTTGCACTGTTTTTATTAAAAACTGATTAAATATTGTTTTTCCCGAGAAGCTGGGCCCATAACCTGTTGTTATTTATGCAGTTTAAATAAAAACTATGAGAGATCGGATTGAAATTAAGCGATTATTTATTGTAATTGGAACGTAAGTATACACGAACTATGCCGCTATGACTATATAACCGGAACTTGTGAGAAGTAACAAAAAGAAAAAAGTAACTATAAACTATAACTGGGCGGAACCAAAATTGAGCTAACTCACAAAGGCACCCACTAGAGTGCGTTAGTTAACCCTATATATAACTATTAATTTACAGTTCAATCACATACAATTATATTATTATATTTATAAACACTGGAGTTCATATTACATATGTATGTTCAACAGTTATATTTTCGTACTGAAAAGTATAGAGATTTGATTTTTCACATGCGTTTTACTTGAATAAGCTATTATCTTAACCCTTTAAAGACCAGAATGCACGATTCCCATGTACAACTTCAACCGCATATTTCAAACTGAAAATAATACACAGGCAGTTCGGAATGTTCCTTATTTACTATCTTCGAGGGTGCTCTTTCGAATGGTGACTTCAAAATTTGAAAAATTAGAGTATTTTCCTTTAATTTTGGCAAAAGTATGAGAAAAAATACATTTTTGGGGGTCATTTTTTTTTAAATTCATTTTTCATGCCGATATCGCAATTTCTTTAACCGGAAAAGTGCATAAAAAGTACACAAAATGTTTAAACTTAAACGATATACAGGTAGGCTTTTTTTATTTTACCTTGAAATATTCAAAATCTCGGCTTATGCAAAGTAATTTTTTTTAAATTTTGACAGTATGGAAACATAGAATTTTAAACAAATTTTCAAGTAAACTATCTATCGTATAAGATGTTTTGTGGTATGCTCATCCCGAATCTGAGAAAAAGCCTGGACTAAAATATACGGCAGAGGCATGTATTATTAAATTATTTTTTAAATTCTTTTTATGATATCCAAAATAGGGACAAAAGGCATGGAATACGGGAACAAGTTTCAAAAATCAGTTCCAAATTATGTACATATTGTTAATCTTAGTTTGTCGTAAATTTTAAAAGTTTTATATTGCTAAAAGCAACAAAAAGTATAGAATTATTTTCAGGAATATTTAATCTCTCAATTAATCTATACTTTATGTCTTATTTTACTTGAATTAATTTTGTTTCAATGAAAATATGAAAAACCAGTCAAAATTTGTTTCACCATTGGGACATTTACCTTACCTCAATAATCTTCTTTTTTCTATTCCTTTTTCACACATGATTAATTCGTATTAAACGGTAAAATGTTAAAACATGATGCCATGTCCAGAATGTTCTTGATGACATTCGAATTTACAATGTGCATTCGATTTACAAGTGTCTCAATACAAAAATTCTTCAAATTAGCTCAAACGACTTAAATGCTGACACTTTTACAGTCTCTATTTCGAAAACACAACATAAAGTGTTAATTGGGGGCGTGTCAAAAAATCGACACAGAAAAGCGAACAAACATTTTTTGAAAGTCGGCTTTTTGACTGTTACTCAATTTATTCTAAAAAGATTTTTATGAAGTGTTAATTGATAACACTTTTAAAAGACGACTTTTTGCAGTGTCGAATTGTTAAAAAAACTAGTAGGCCCGTCTGTAAAACAACATGGCTCGTCTGTTGATTCTGATCTATAAAGATTCTGATCAATAAATCAATAATTGTTAGCTAATTTTAATAAAAGAATTGATTACGAGTTGCCTCTTGTATAGAATACAAGTGGAAATGGTGACCGTAACAAAACAGTTCAAGTACTCAACTTTTTTTTACTTTTCCTTGTGGTTTTTGATAATAGATTATTTTAGTCATATTTAATAAATTGACCAATAGTCAGTGCACCAAGTCACGTTTAAGCAACACGATTTTGACGCAATATGTGTATAACACTGTCTGATTCACATTCTTCCTTTGACAATCGCAGTATTTTCAAACGGAAGTTTAATATTGAAAGCGAGAGCAGATTTTTCCTATCACGTCGCATATTCGAGAAAAGTGAGGTTAAATATGTTTAAAAGTGCATCTTTTGACATACTTCGATTTATTTTATAGCAAAAGATTTAACCTCACTTTTTTCAAAAATCTGACTTGAAAGGAAAATGCTTCTAACCCATGGTTTTTGGCATGAAAAATCCGCTGAGAAATGATCCTGGGATTGTAAAGAATAAATTCTCTTTTGCTATAAATAAAATCAAAATGTGACCGAACGAGCAGATTTTGTAGTCAGTGTAACATATGTAATGAATTATTTGTACAAATTTGTATTATGTACTGATTTTTACAAATTTATGCGGCTTTCGGAGACGTGACTACATCTGTTTGATATCATTGTAAATAAAAAATGTAAGTGCTTCATTTAAATAAAACATTACAAAAACTCAACATTTGTCTTGGTCTTGATTTAAAATTCGAAAAAAATCAGCTACGTTCGATTTCAGATAATATTGAAACTAACAAATCAACCAACAAATTTAACAGGACATAAGTATTATAAGATTTTTTGTTTCAATAATTTCGATATGACAAAAAAAATGTCTTTCTGAACAGTTTATACAAAATAACTATATTCTGTATCGATTTTGATATTAGTTTTACAAATATCCCACAATCGGTATTCAAATTCCATTCCATAAAAACGTCTATTCTAAAATTTTGATAATTGCGTTTTGAAACTAAAAACTGTAAATTTCCTATTAAATTTATCTTCAATAGGTCTTTGAAGAGATCTGTTAAAAATAGAGAATGAAACAGTTTAAAATGACAATCGGGGGAAGGAATAATAATTTCAAATTTCATAATAAACCAGCAAGATGAAAAGTTTAAAAGTAACGTTTGAGGTTTCATTTACACATAACTAGTTCTTAAACATAAGTTACTAAATATTACCGATGTTACTATCTCTCGATGTTACTTAAAATATTTTTTTTTAAATCATGGAACCTTTAAGTAGATAATGTTTGTTACAAGTAAAGAAAAATAAATTAAAGGGAATTGTCGACAAATTTAAATGGAATTTCAAATGATTCTAAAATGTAATAAATTGAAATATCATCGTTAAATAAATTCAAATAATGAATATCCTATGTCAAGAAGTTTTTTTCCAATTTAATTTGTTTAATGCACGTGTCTTAAAAGAACATAAATTAAGTGTAAACGAACTTTTATAAGACATCGTTTCAATAGAAAGGTATGTTTATCACGTTCTAATGAAGTGACACACGTGTTTGAACCTGGACGATAGCCAATCACTTTTTAACATGCTATAAGTAAGATGATTTTTGAAATAAAATGCACGTTGACCTTATTGAAAAGTACTAACGGTGCTATATTTTTTAAAAATTGTTTATTTCGATAGTTTGTATAGTAGATCATGTTATTAGTTGTTTGAAACATTTTTTAGTCTTTATTTAATCCCATTGTATATTAGCAGTGAATTTAGTACAAACTATTACATTTCTACATATTTGTTGCTCTTTAAATTACTTGGAGTGAAAATTGAGCTACTCTGGCACGAAGAAATTATCACCGCATTCAGAGTGACATTCCCCTTTTCTAGGACTGAGTTTGTTTCATTTTTGATAGAGTGAGATCTCACTCTTCATAGAGAGGAATTTTCACTTTTGATAAACGAGTGGCTCAATCTTCACTTCAAGGAATTTTGAGCGTGAGCAGTAAAAAAATAACCCAATATATCTATGTTTGTTTACGAACACATATAACAAAAATTTGTTTACTATTAGCAATGAAAATGTATGAGTATAATTAGAACGTAAATTATAAACATGTTACAAAATCAACAAAATAATAACGTTTGAAACAATTTTAGATTTAATGGGATAATTCTGGCCCAACCTGAAGTTGATTTTTTACTGTTTATGAATGCATTATTTAGTGCATTCAATTTTAAATACACCAATTACATTTTATTTATATATATATATACGTTTATGGTAAAAATAAAATACATATTACATTAATTCTTTTGTAATTTCTAAGTGCAAGTTATTAATGCAATGTTTGAAATTTGAAAGGATTTTAATGAAATCGATTCTTACATTATACTGCTCTAAAGTGCATGGTATGCAAATAATTCACCTTGTCTGATTCAACACGTTCGTGTAAATGCTGTTTAGACAAAATATTGTTCTTTTGCATTCTATAACACTTTTTTTTTTGTAATCGCACGTAATTAGTTTATTACTTTGTGGATAGTAGAGAAGATTATTATAATTATAAATAAATATATTAAATGTATTAATAATTTAAATAACGTTGTAACTCTGAAAGACGATATTTATTTTTTGTATCTAAAAGTAAATCACACCAAAAATAAGAAAGAAAGACTCTAATTCACGTTAGACAACATAAATATTTAAATTATGTTGTATATTTGAATTATTATTTAATTAATTTCAAATATTGTAGCTTATGCATTTGCTCCACAACTATCAACTTTTTGAAAAAATTGAAAAAAAAAGAATAGACATTTGACATTTTTTAAATTCAAACTTAAGTTTACTTTCGGAAAAAATATTCTTTCATTATCTTTGGTGATGACTGCTCTAAAAAAAATGTAGTAATTCGGATCTGCGAAATTGACTCCCTCAAAATTCACCGACTTGTCAAATTGTCTTGACGGAAGCCTTCGAAATTGGCTGCCATAGGGGAAACATTTCCCCCAACTCTTCTGTCAAACAATTTTATGTATTATCTATAAAAAGTAAATAAATAAAAAATAAATTATTATTACACTCATTTGTCACTACCTTTAACGATAAAAGAGCGATTGATTGAAACTAATCAAAATTTTGACAAATTGAGGTTAAGAATGTAAGGTTCAGACAAAGTAAAGTGGGATCACCTCCCCTTCCCTCTTTTTCGCGACCTGGAGCCAATTTTGGAGGTCGTCGGAACGGGCAGTCAATTTCTGTCAAATACTGAAAATTCACTATTACAGTGTATAAATTTTTCCTTTCAATTTTCACTCTATACAGAGTGAATTTTGACTTCAAGAAATTTAGAGAGCAGATTTAATCAATATTATAACTTTTCTAGTATATGATAACAATTAAAATGCAATAAAATGATTGTATTTTGCTGAAATTCAATTATTTATTTAAAATACACTATAGAATACAATACAAATTTTAACAAATCTAATACATTTGCTGTCGTCTTGTATAGAAGTTCTATTTTTAGTAAATAATTCTAGAGCATGTTTATTTAACGCTTTTTAATGGATACACATAATCTAATAGTAAGATTCATTAAATACATTTGCAATATTTATTTAACATTGTTTAGAATTATACACGTGTTTATATGTTAGTAGATTTTTGTTTCAAATAAAAATTATTTCATTGTAGATATTTTATCCACTTTACAAAGAAATATTTATAAATATTTTTAAATACGTTACAATAAACATATTTACATTTTTCTGGTTTAACATTTTCTTCCCGGATTGTTTATATTTATATTTATACATATTATTTTAAAGGATGAAAGCAAAACGAAGGTTATATTAGAACAATTTTAATTGTTAATGTATAAAAGGACCCTTACTACAAGAAATACAATTTATGTTAACCACGAGTGGTTAAGAAGATAGGCAGTTATATCAAAATTATATTTACATTTAATTAAACATTTGTGATGCAGTTGTAAATTGTATTTATCTGAGAAACAATCGCTCTAAATTCGAGTGAAAGAAAAACCTCACTCCCAGAAGAGTGAAAATTTCACTGTTAACAAAGTGGCTAAGTTTTCACTCTAAGGAATTTAGAGAGTTGTGATTTATATTTTTTTGTATTTTTTTTCATTGCAGTTAATTAAAATATTAATTTATTTCTTAATAAAAACATGTAAAAGAAAACGTGAACATTTAAAGGTAAAATCACAGCGGCAATTTCAGTTTTGCCTTAAATTAAAAATAAAAACAAAGCATTTAATTGTTAAGATGGTTCGACGAAAGAAGATAAATCGATTGTAGATTGTTTATTACTCATGCATTTGGATTAATTCGGAGTCAATGTATCCAATATTTAAGAAAATCTGAATTGGGAATTAGCAGTGATTTGTTAATCATCTTTTATTAATTAATCTCTATTTTTTTAAGGAAATTTGGGGGAAAAACTGATTTTTCATTTTTTTTTAAATATTTTTTTGAGCCCAAACATTTTTCTAATCGTTACGAAATCAGCAAAGTGTTCCCTGTGTGTAAGGAATGAGATCATACATAAAAAAAATGTTTTTCCAAATCGTCGGGTTCAAAATGGCCGCTTACGAAATTATTTGCTCTAGATTTATGAATTTCGATATTTATGACAGTAATCATATTTTAATATGATATTTTCTAATATGCTTCGAAGGTCAAAATATCTTTTTATGGGGGTTCGGGGTGGATGAATACTATAAAACTTAATACAAGATAATATTGCAATACAATTGGAAATTTCCAGATATGAGATTTGAAGTGTACTGTCCCTTTGCCGTTCATCATTGAGGGTAAATTTCACTTATACGGTGAATTTGTTCACTCTTTTGTTCAGCGCCGATTCTTCTATATACTTTATTTGTAAATACAACTAATAAAAATGAAAAAGTATACGAAAGTACAGAAAATAAAATAAAATAAAGTAATTAAAAATACTGAAATTCATAAATCTAGAGCAAATAATTTCGTAAGCGGCCATTTTAAAATCGCCGATTTGGGGGAAAAAATTGTTTGAGTATGATCTTATTCCTTACGCATCGAGAACACTTTTCTAATAGATTTTGTAATGACAGAAAAAAGTTTTCCATAAAAAAATATAGAAAAACAAGACAAAAAGTACTAAAAAATCTATCATTTTCCCAATTTTCTTTGAAAAATAGAGGTTGGATGTCATTTTTCAGGGGCAAACGACATTGCGACCTCAAAAACATAAGATATGAGCATTTCCAAAGATCACTATTACATTTTGTGAAATTAATTAACAATCAAAGTCAACATCGAAAATCAGTGAACTTCCGCCGATTAGAGTTAATTAACGTAAACGATTGTACGTATTAAAAGTGACAACTATAAATAAATAACAATGATTATATACGTGAGTTATGGCGAGAAATCACAAGAACAAATAAAAAACGAACTAAAATAACACTAAAACAATCATATATGTCTTATAAAAAAACTTTCATAAATATAACTCCTATGATTGGCATAATATTAAATAAAAAAAAAACTTATAATAATTACAAAAAAATCACTCGGCTCCTTTCCGAACCATACAGTAAAGTGCAATAAACTATAAAATGATATATAAGAATAGATTGAAAAAACGATATTTTAAAAAAACTAATGCATCATTTTTTTTATATTTAGAAAGACTTTTCCGTGACTGACCTTGATTATTGACTTTTCACTTGTTTAATTCAACCCTAAATCGACATAATTCAATGTTTGATACTGCAGATTCATTATAATTCGAAACCAACTAAAAATTTAGGGAAATGATAAACATTGAATGTGTATTGCCAACATGTTTTTTTATAAACACCCTGTTAAAATAATTATTATACCACCGTACCTTTATTTTAATTAACGTAAAAAATTCAAGTTTATAAACCGATCTTCAATTTTCATTTGTAATGTGTGCTAAAATTAATTTCCTAAATGATAAATGCACATTTTTAACCGATAAAGGACCAAAGGTGTGGACATAATGTATTATCAGTATGCTGCACTATAATTTCCTCAATGCTCCGCAATTGTTAGTAATAGGTTTGATGCCAATTACTATTGACGTCGAGTTTACTGAAATATTTGACAGTCCTGAAAAATTATATCTATTTTTATAAAACTAAAAATTGTTATTAAAATGCGCTTATTATCCTCAATTTTCCTCAATGCCCATAACTTCCTCAATCTATAGTAAATATTTAAACTTCATTTCAATTTTCATCAAATTTCACATATTTTTATTAACTTTTAAATTAACTCATTAAAGTTCCTCAATAATCCACAACCATTTTCAAAATATCACTATTTTCATTTATTTTCCTTGTTTATTCTAGTTCATAATATTTCCCTACAAATTTTTTCTCTACAGGTGTCAATCATTTTTTGTATTTCCCTCAATTTACGTCAATGCCTGTTGATTCCAATAAATTGTTCCTCATTGCACGTCCATTTCCATTATATTGCGTTTTCTATTAATGTTTACAAACTATGATTTATAAATTTGCCGATTTTCCTCATTATTCCTAAATGCTCTTTTATTCCCAAAAAAATTTCCCAATCAACGTAAATTTGCATTATTTGTGATTAATTGAATAAAATTTGTCGTCGCTTTCAGAAGTTAGTAATAATTTTCATACTTTGTTATTTTCCTCAATGTTCCCTCATCGTACCTCATTTCGTTTTCTTCAGTAATTCAATTTTGACACTTTAACAATATTTTCCAACAATTTACCAAAAACTACAAATATAAAAATACTACTGCCTAGAAAATTAATTATCTAGAGACTTCCACTAAATTCGAGTCTATACTTTTACTATACTGGATTTGCATTTTTCTTAAATTTTAATCACACATTCATAAAGTTCCATAAAGTTCACGATAGTAATGTGTGGTCAAGAATTTTTTCGATCTCGGGAATATGTGACAATGAGACGTTGAAAACTTCCATGAAAAAGTGTCCGTTTGGTCCTTTTTTTCTAGTTTAGCATACAAATAATAGAATTTGAGAAAGGGGAATTTAATTAACGAGGCTTGTTAAAACACTCATCCAGCAATAATACACGAAAATGAAAGTAACATAAATTGCGATATTTTGTTGTGGTTAACAATTTCATAAAATGCAAGCGCATTGTTTTATAATGAAATATAATACCAGGGGATTGTTGATTTAGCAAAAAAAGCTTCGTTTTTTTCTATTTAAAGAAATGCATTACTCACTGCTTCGTGAACATAATAGTTGAAACCTTTCATGTTTAACATTTATGATTATTGAACTTTCGATTTTTCAGATATTTTACTATTATATTTTTACTTTTCTTACATTTATATTTTGTAATTCTTATTTCATCAATAAAGCCACGTTTAAACGAAAGTAGTTTATCGTAATTTTGTTCTTTTATACAAAACTTTCTATAATAAAAGTTACTAATTTGTTCCTTATTATGTTAATATAACATTTTCAAAAAGTTTCATTATCGCGAGCGAAATAAGATATTTAGATTCGTTTAACAACGTTTTAATAAATATTATGACAATAAAAATGAATGCTTTACTAACAAAAGTTTTGCTTTTTACGATATTCTTTTGTATTAAATGAAAACTAAAACTTGATAATTATCTTACACCCATTTGTGTCAAAGCTAAGGAAATTCTACAAAGATTTGAATACAACTGTGAAAGAAATATTTTTCGAGGTCGTCAAACAATAATTTGAACTTGGCCTGTGAACTTTAAAGTACAAACAAAAAAAGCATTTGAAATTCTAATCCGAATATATTTCATTATTAGCGTCATATTATTTGTCCAATACTTTTTTAACTGCAGTAAACAATACAGTACTAAATGTCAGATTTTTTTAGTCATTACGATTTTCTTTAAGAATTTTATTTTAATTTATAATATGATATAAAAATCAAGGTTTTGGAAAAAAGTTTCTGTAATTATTTCTATTTGTATTTTTCTAAATAAAAAATAGTTTAAATATTATTAAAATTTATACAAATGTTTGTATTTAAAATCCATTTTTAACTGGTTGGCAATACAAAATTTATTACTTTCGAAATTCGGTCAAAGATATCGCACCGATTAATCAGCCAGCTGCTTGTCAGCAGTCAAAGTGTATCTTCTCTCATCGTAAGAAAGGAAACTTTTTAACTTGAGTAGTACCTCCGTGCCCTTGACTTATTCATGAATTATTTCCAAAGAACTTACTTCATATTGAATCGTTATAATCATTTGCAAAACACCTGTCAGTTATACGTAGGATTAAATTGTCTGTAGCAAAAATTCAGAAATCGTTCTCTATAAATTCTTTGGAGTATATTTTCGCTAATCAAGAGTGGAATTTTTGCTTTCTGGAGTGAAAGTTCTTGAACTGACTCTAAAAAATGTGAAATGTCACTCTTAAGTTGTAAGAACGCCCTTTAAAAATCTGCCTCGATTTCCCTTCTTTTTCGAGTGACATTTTACGATGTCAAATCGTAAAATTTCATTTCTCGAAATTTCGAATAAATACCAAACATGACATGCTTAGTTTACACAATTTTTATCCTGTTATGGATTTTTGTAATAATTAATATACATTTAAAAAATGTTGTAAATCCAAAAACTTTCACACAATCTCTTAATTGTCAATAGTTTGTTCCTACTTAAATACACACATGAATCACTAGAAACGAAATAAAAAAATTAAATGAAAAACTTATTTTTTGTGTCAGTGTCATGGAATGAATAATTTATCGATCGTTTTAAATCGATATCGACGTAACTAACGTAAATAGTTCTCACTTGTCCAACGCCTGTTTCCGAACAATTATCGAATGTCAGTCTTTTTAGCAGACAGACACAAACTAAAAACAAACGTTACGTGATGCATTTAGCACGATATCACGGATGCTGATAATTTAAAAAAACAAAAAAAAATGGCAGGGTTTACACTTTGGCACCAACACACTCTTACTTTTGGTTACTTTCTTGATTGTATGGTTCATGTTTGGTTGCTTCGATGTGAATCGGTTGACCATTCGTACATCACTGATCGACACGCGTGATAGTTTTGAAAGGCGGACACGGACTGTTGTTTGGTTGCGACACGCGTCCCGGCCCGTTTTAAACCGCCGCCACCGTTGCCGCCGATAGATAGATTTTCACGTGTGACATACCTCGGCACACATGGCGAGATCGTGTCAGCAAAATGATCTAATTAGAACCAAAGCCGAATGATTCTGATTAATCACAACAGAAATATTGTGCGCCGATTTATTTTACATTTTTTACGAAATTTATATTTAAAAAACCTATAAATAGACGTTTTTGATGTTTCGGGTCTGAAAAGGGTCCTTTTCCGCCCTGAAAACCGGTAAGAGGCACTTTAACACCCTCTTATGGGATTCTTAATTTAACCCTTTCGCGCATCCGGAACATGTATCATTTCCAAATTTTGATGTAATTCTTAGAAATTTAACCTTTCAAGAACCAAATGTAAATAAATTAAACGTAAATTTTGACAGTATTTTTAGTAGTAAAGCGCAGTAAAATTTATGTTGGAATGGATGTTTTTTTTTTACTATCCAAACCCTGCTCTTTCGAATGGTGTATTGAAAAGTACCACAAATTTAAAAATGAAAAAATTTATTTAACTAAACTTAGAATTTTTAGCATTAGAATACCTTAGATATTTATAAATATCGCGAAAAAATGGCTAGAAGATAGAACTAGTACAAAAAATTAAATTTAAAAATGGCCGCTAAATTGGATTTTTTTCAAAATCATAGTTGCATGTAGTCGGTCGACTGACCAAATTTAATCAAACCTTCAAACTTGGTTCCCATTTTTTTTGGATTGCATTTGAAATTAGTTTTCGAAAATTCAAAATGGTGGATGTAACAGGACAAAAGTATTTGCTAAAATCAAACGAAATAACTTCATTCTTGGTGGTTTTTGGGCTCGCTGATTGGGGATTGTGGATCCACCATTTTGAATTTGTGAAAACTACCATCAGATTTGGAATCAATAACCCAAAAAACCGCGGATCAATCGATTGAGTACACGCGACTATGATTTTAAACAAAATCGACATTAGCAGCAATTTTAGAGCCGCCATTTTGAAATTAAATTTTTAAAATAGTTTTATCTTCTATACCAAACATTTTTGACGCGATATTTATAAATATTTACCTTTAAATTTATTGCATTTTTCGATACACCACACGAAAGAACTGGGTTTCGGCAATAAAAAAATGTAAATTCCAAAGTGTTTTCATGCACACTTGGTCCTTAAAGAATTAAAGAAGACATTTTTTTAACAAGAATGCCGTAAAACAGTTTGAAACATCCTATCGATTCCACAGGATTAAAATAAAAAAAACTTTTGAAAAAATCGTTCAACTCCCTAAATCTAAGGATAACTTGAGGATGAAGTGACATCTGAAATTACTTTTACTACTTGCGAGACCATTTCTACTGCCCGAAAAACTGGGATGCTGTTATAGTAGAAATCTACTAATCGTATTCTCTGAATTTAAATTAGGAAAATTCACTCCAATTCAATGAATATACACTGATTCTTAACCTATATCTTACCGCTAATTACAGTAGAACCTCACACTAGTGAACCTCACAGCAGTAAAGTACTCGCACTAGTGAACACTTTTCCCTAGTGTGAACCTCACACTAATAAACCATCAGCTTACTCATTTTATACATCTCTGTATATAGGTAGACATAAACAGTAAACAACAAGTAAAGTTCTATGTGTATTGATGTATTTACCCATTCTATAAAAAAAAACAGCAATAACTTTTCAAATCTGTTAGAAATCATAAAAAGTTATCAGTTCACTAGTGTGAGAGAAAAAAATTTCTGCTGTCCCGACAGTTTCACTAGCGTGAGGTTCTACTGTGATACAGAAATTCCATTATTAGTTTTTACAATTTTCAGTGGTTACGGTAGGAAATCTGCAGTATTATGAATTCGGTATTGCATTAAAAAATAAAATATATTGTACAGTGAAACCAAATTTACTGTAAATAATTATATTAACACGAAATTAATTACAATAATTATTTGTTTCTTTCGAAAAAAGTGCATTTAAATCCAAAGTGTCTGATCCAAAGTGAATATTGTATTCAAACTAGTAAATTTATTTTTGAATATTGAATAAACATACTTCTTAGTAGTTCCGGTGAAAATGATCAGGTGGGATTTCATTCAAAACGAATTTTGGTACCACGAAATAGTACAAAGGCCATGAACCATTTTATCGGGCATTTTTATAAAACTTTATTTTGGTCGAAGAACCCACCCGTGCCTAGTTTTCCAGTCAGTGAGACAAATGAAAACAAAAAATACGGTAAAAAAAAAAGTCATCTAATTGAAATCTTGTCAAGGTTCAATTGTAGTTTATGGACACTAAGCACTCATAACACACTTGTATTTAGTAAAGTCAACTAAATGCCGAGCTAAATGTTTACTAATACTTATAATTAATTAAACTGACAATATTTAGTTAATCCAACTTTCGTTATACTGTTGAAAGAGTTTCTTTAGTATTAATAAATATATTTATTTCCGTATGCGCAAGAAATATTTTTTAATATTTAACAAATTTATTTCTATTAAAAATATATGTATTAGCTATAAAACTGTCACCGTGTTAGCATTTGTTAAATACAAAATACCGGTTATTTCAGCTAGTTGGTTGAAACGAACAAGTTTTGAATACAATTAAATAGATTTATTAATTTCGGCAGTTAAAATATTTATTTTACTTAAAAATTACCGTGTTAATTATAAAAATGCATTTCTTAATAATTAAGAAATGGTGAGCTTGTAAGTATTAAATTTCTTAGAGGACACAACATACGCAGTAAGTGAAAAAATGCAACGGGTTTTTGCTTCCTTGTACGTTGCTCAGTCATGGTTTTGAAATTTAGTGTAATAACTTAACCTAATAATAGAGTAAGTACCCATTACTGAGTAGGTTAATCTAACCCTTGGTGTAATAAGAACATCATGATCTAACCTATTACTGCACGCTGTGTGCTTAAGATATTGGACAGTAATTTTGAAGCATACATTTTCTTTACACGGAGAACAGCTGAAATTTTTTATCGGGGGTTTTCCGGTCCCCGATCATGAATCCGTCCTCAGATTTAAAAAAAAAGAAAGTGGCGGATCCAACATGGCCGACCAAAATCTCAATCTGGTGCAACTCATCTAAATAATTTAAATGGTTTATAAACAATTTTGACGTTTTTATCTTTCATAGAATTTTTAATTTTGTCCGAAGCCCTTTGATGTATGGAATACTAGTAGTTTTAACCCTTTGAGGTTAACTCACCGGATCTTTTAATCTTTTTACAACAATCACAATTGATTTCATGAATTTGGTTAGCACAGTTAGAATCGCCATTTTGAATTTTCAATAACTGAGGCTGGATTTGCGACCAGCGATACTAAAAACCTCCGAGTACCCAGTTTCAGCTTGATCAAGTAACTTTTTCTGAATTTGGTCCGCCATTTTCAGTTTTCAATATCTGATGCTGGATTTGTAATCAGCGACCCCGAAAAACCCCGAGTACCCAGTTTCAGCTTGGTCAAGTAACTTTTTTGGAATTTGGTCCGCCATCTTGGATCCGCCATTTTGAATTTTGAAAATCTGAGGTCATATTTGGAATCAGCGACCCCGAAAACCTCCAAGTAATAAATTCCAACCATTTTCCATGTAAAGAAAAATGTGCGCTTCAAAGGGTTAAAACAGACAAGAAAAAAACTATAAACAAAGCAATACTTAAGATCTTGTAATTAGTTCTCGCTTTCATTAATTATTGTTTCAAAACTATTACTTTTCTGCACAATACTTTCTAAATAAATAACATGATACGTTCGAAATTAACTGTAATATTTCAAGCTGAACTCCTTTGGTTCATAAGCGCTGCATCTAATTTTGCAAAACGATTGTATTCACTAATAAAACTGTTGTATATACAGAATAGTTATATAATAATAGTATCTATTATTTATCATGTTGTTGAATGGTAAATATATTTAATTTTATAAAAAAAGCTCAACAGTAAATTCTATAATGCTTCCTATTCTATATTTTAACCATTTGAAAAGTGTAATGGTACCTACCCGTTTGGGATGATCTTGCAGTTTACGTAGTTGTTCAGCGACATTTTTGTTAACAATTTCATATAATGGAATGGGAACATGAGACATTTGCAAGATATGCAACGATTTATAGCCTGCTTTAAGAAATTGTATATTCAAAAATTTACACCGCTTAAACGTATGCGTTACTAAAGAAAGTTTTTTGACTTAAGAAGTAAAGCGATTTCAAAATCAATCTTAAACATATTGACGTTAGTAATATTTTACTAGAAAATAATAATATAGACACTAATAATTGATGGAGCGAACATAAAGAAGAGTGAAAATTGTTTATTATAACAAAATATTTCGTCGGTTCAACTGTGCACCGATAATTTCGATTAAAAAACATATTTTTACATAAAAAATTTTAAACATAAACCTCTTTTTTTATGAGTTTACTGGCATACAACACTAGAATATAATAAAAGACAGAACAATTTCTTAGCCAAATTACCTGGAAGAATCATTTTTATTATAATCATTAAATTCACTTGGGCATTTATTATTGCACAAAACTGATTGTGGCTTCCATTACAAAATCCTCAAATGCGAATAAAATAAAAACAAAAAATATGAACGTAACATGTAACACGTCAATAAACTCTATCAGACTAACTTTGTTTTCCTAGCACTTGCAATCCACTTATGTCAATATTAGTTATACTAATTATGCTCAATTAATATTACGCGTTTCATTTTTTACCATGTTATCTTAAGTTCGCAATGTAAACTATATTACTATCGAATTTAATTTACGTCTTACTATCGCACTTGGTGCCATAATACGAGACATTGTAATTTGCACTTGAAAATTTTAGTGTAACATTTTATCGTTGTTTTTGTTATCTTTGACATTGCAAAGTTTGAGGACATGCTGTCTACTATGATTGGTTAACAAACGTCAAAACGTTCGTATATTAATATTTTGTAATCTTTCAACTTACGTAATCATATTATTGAATGAATCGCACGTGATCAGACTTGTAGTAATTAGCATAGTAAGTCAAGTTATTATCCGTTGTTAAAACAGTTGTAATTAATTACGTGATGGTAACTGATACGGTTCAGTTACTTTCCGTTGTTTTGAATTATTTTATAAAAATATATCAATTAAACTATTTTCAAAAACAAAAATAAACAGTAGGTACCAAATTTACATTGTTTTTTACTATAAACATGATAATTTTTTACCTATTTACTATTCAGAATACTAGAATTTCCAATAAAGATTACTGACTTATACCAAAACTAAAAAGTCATTTTAAAAAAATGATTCAGAAAACATTAAAATAAAATAAAATCATAGACATTTTTTAGCGATGGAAATTTTATTTTATCATGCGCTTATCATCATTTTAAAAATGTAAAATTTTATTACTGGTAATAAGTATTAATTATTCATTTACTTAGACTTTATTTAGATTTTTCAAAAATTAATGTTTTAGTTTCCTTCGTGACAATATTGACAGAGTATTTGCAGTGGTCATTATTCCCACTGTCAATAAACTGCCTAAATTTTGAAAACTTTTTTTTTCCAAAGTCTTATAAATTAAACGTTTTTAAAAATATCGTGAGGATTTTTCAAGAGAGTTGAATCCGTTATCACCATCTTGGGATGAGTGCGTCATTATGTTGAACAACAATTACCAATGCATTTGAAGAGCTATTACTTGTTTTGCATTTATTATTACATGTTTAATGTAGATACGAAACATCTACAAGAATGCATACGATTACAAAGTTTATTTTAGGTACACATATTTCTTATATTTTGGATTATAACTAAATAATCTTCGCATAAAAATTATCAACATTTCTTTAAGTCAAAGAATTTTTGGATATTTTATGAAAATTTGTTGAAAAATGTTTAAAAATTTTGGCATTTTTGAAACAAGTTCAGTCAGTTGCAAATGTTAATAATGTTACACAAAAGTTTTAACCTTTTTTTTTAAATCGAATTTAGTTATTATATTGATATTCTTTAGCAATATATCGTGAATTCCCTAAAAATCATGGTACTATTAACCCATTAAGTCCTGATTGGACATTATATTTTTACTACATTTTTCAGCGGTTGTGTTTTCAAGAAAAATAGAATCAAAAAAATGTTTAAGGAGACGCACCTGGCGTAAAAATTAAATAACTTTGAGAATATGTTATAAGATTTTTCCTCTGATACAAGTGTGAAAAACTATACGTGATTTTCTCCAACAACATCGATTTTTCAAATTAATTTCTTTTTTAACTCGTTTTTCACTCAGAAATCTTTTCGGAATTCATGATTTAAGTAAAGAAATTGTATCTTCGTGACTTGAATTTTAAAACGTGCGTATAGGTATTTTAAAAATAAAGATGAAAGCAAACAAAATGGGGGCCGATACCCGTCGAAAACTTAAATCATTTTTTATTTAAAAATAATAAACTTTCGGCAAAAATGTTACGGAACAAAAAGTTCATAGTCTGTTCAGTGTTCCTTGATCACTTCTAAGACTTGTTTGTTCAGTAACGATTTTTCCGAAAGTCTATCATTTTCAAGTAAAAAATTCGTGAACTTTTCAACCGATTTTTCGTGTTTGTGACGCCATTTTGGATGCGTTCACCTTTATTTTCAAAATATCTATACGCACGTTTTAAAATTCAAGTCACGAAGATACGATTTCATTATTTCAATTTCAGTGTAAAAAAAACGAGATAAAAAAATACAGTTAAAAAATCGATGTTTCTTTTTTAAATATAGTTTCTCACGGTTTCATTTTTAAAAAATCTGATAACAAATTATGGAAGTTCAGTTAATTTTACACCATATGTGCCTCCTTGAATATTTTTTAGCTTCTTTTTTTTTTACCCAAAATACAACCGTTTATAAATGTAGTAGAAAAATGTCCATTCAGGACTTAATGGGCTAAGAAAGTAATTGTCATACCTAAATGAAAATTAATGCTCAAACTGCCTTGAGTAACCGTCAAATCTTTAAATAAAATTTACGATTCATTGTTCAATTGTGTTTTAATATATAATATTTATAAATAAAATACATTGAAAACATTTCGTTATAATTTAACTAACTAATTGTTTTTATAATTCCATTTAATGAAATTGTCTGAACTGTAATTCATCAAACTCGAAATTAATAAATCAAGTTAATGAAGTCGTAAAACATACTAAATATTAAGTCCCCATTGGGCAACTACCTGTTTAGTTAAATTAACTAATTCTGTTAATTCATCTTATACTATCATTAAGTAATATCTAAAATTGATCACATATCATTTCACCATATCATTTTTAAATACTAATTAACATTTTTTGCAAAATATATGAGTAATTCCGCGATACTTTTAATATTTAGGAATCTGTATATAGAAAAGACGAATTTAATGTTATTGACAAAGAAGAAATTTTTGTGAAGTGATTGCAGAGAAATATCACAGTAATTTTTGTTGATGGAGAATAATTAGTTTTGCATAAAAAATGTGAAACTATATTATATTGTCAGATTTCAGTTGGAAACTGTCCTGTATTTTTTTCCTTCCGGACAGAAAAGAAAATGTGCTTTTTCATGAAATACCGCAACATTTTTTCTGTTTTTACCATTGAATATTGTACTTTCAAGACATTTAATTCCCAAGAACGTACCTATCTTTTGAAATAAAATATAAAAATAAACATAAAGAAAAGTAAATTTACATAACAAATTAATTTTTTTTACATGGGATTTAAAAAAAATGCATTTCAAGTTTTCGAAAAAATAATACATGATTACTTTCTTTAAATAAAAACTGCACTTTTTAAATTATTGTGCCATATTGGTGGAAAAAATGATAAGATTTTGAAAAACGACAGTTGCGCTCCTCGTATCGAAAATCTTCATTTTTAAGTGGAGTATCATTTACATAATTTGAAAACCCCCAAAACCGATTATCATTTTTTGTTTTTTGTTTTAATTGTATGTCACTATTTTCAAGTGGCTAAGGGCCATTTTAAGTTGTTACAGTATTGAATATTTTCTACTTAATTATTACTATTTGCATCTCTAAAAACAATGAAAACAACTGTGCACTTGACTTGCTAAAAATAAAAATCTTTTTTCTTGTAGATTAAATTTTAAAAGTACACCAAAATTACTGTGTGATATAAATGGTATAGGTATCGTTTCTCAAACTTATACATTATCTCCTCCACAATTTATTTACTTTGCAAACATTTATATTAATTGCACAATTTGCGTAACATATGACGCAAACGTGACGTAAATACAGAAATATAAAACACATAATCGCGAGCGACCATTTACCATAGAAAAATGCAATTAACAGCGGTATGTAATTGCCTGCATAATAAATTATGAAACTTCAGTCATTTTCATTCCCTTAGTTAGAACAGAAGTTCAATATACCCTCTTTTATCGTTTCATGGTTAATAGTTTAAATAAAAAGCTATGTTGCAGTATTTGAAGAAACATATCTAAAATTAATCTCGTCACTTTAACCCACATAGATAACATATGTCATGGAACTTTTAACAATACCTATCGATAATATTTAGGACAATTAAATTAACAGTTTTTAGTTGTAAATAGAGGTATAGAACGTAATAATTAATAACGAGCGACAAAACGTGTTTTTTTTATCAGCATGTATAAAATGTTTATGATTTCTAAAAATCAAAGGAAATTATTAAAGATTTTCTGTAAGAAATCTTTAGGCCATTGTAATAATTAAAACTAATCAAGTTTAGTATTTATCATATAAAAAAAAAATATTTACATCAGTAACAACATTTTTTTATTTCACTTTTTATGTTCAATATTAGCCAAAACATTAATATACGTTTTGAAAAAATAATCACTTGCTTAGACTATAATAATAATATTGTCATTCCCGCTTTACAACGGATTTCAATTTTTTAGTACGAGATAGTTAAGTCAAATGTTTGTTTTATGTAAAACTAAGGAAACAAAAATCGAATGTTTAAGGAAATTTTTAATGTAGTTTCAAATGCTTAAAGGTATTTTGAAGAGCTTACACACTCTTAACTTAAGATAAGAAAGATTACAGTAAACAAAGGAATTTTTCTAGTATTAACAAATCTTTTGCAAAATTTTGAGATGTGCACAGAATACGTATTTCACAATTTTTTACTTATTGTTTTATTAGTAGTGTTTTAAATTTAATAATATGTTTTCGTATATTTCATAATAAAAAAAATATTCCAATGTAGAATTGTCTGTATTGTAAATACAAAATAAAGAAGACTTCTTAATAGTTAAGAAACAATTTTTATACTGTACGTTTGTAGCTATAAAGTAATGATTTCTTAATAATTACAAAGTATGATGGTTGGAGTCGAAACGAATCGTAACATAACCTCAAAAATTAATAACACGGATGTTTTTTTTTTTGGTTTTTTACACGAATTTTCCATTGTTTCCATAACGATTTTTCGACTTTTATCTTGGAAATTTTCCTTAGAAAATTTAGATGTTCCCAATCTAACTAATTTAAAATGTTTGAAAATGCGAGGATGAAATCACTGAAAATCTTGGTACCTACACGAAAAATTATTTGTTTAAATAGATTATTAATTATGGCGAAATAAAAAACGGTTTAATGTTGAAAATGCACTTGTTGACAATTAAAATATGACATTTTTAAGTGTCAAATCGTTTGTTGACTTTTAAAACCCTGTGTAAGTTTTAGTAATTGTTAACAAATAATTTATTTTACCATATTTACATCAACCGTACTTGACATCAGTTATTTCAGTGCACTGAAAGTAGTATGATGCTGTGTAGTCAACTTACTAAATATAAGGTTTACTATTAAAATGATAATGCCAACCTTCAGCCGCATTTTTCTACTTAGGGAATTTTCTCACTATGTTGCTGCAGTAAAAAGAAGGAACCCATCCGAAATATGATTTAATTCACTCTGTCCTGAGAATGAGTAAGTCAGGAAATATTCTACACCCAGTTGTTGTTGTTTTAACTACTTCAATAATTTATATTATTTGTACACAACCTAAGCACAAAGTCGTTGACAATCCTTATGAGCAATAACACAGGCCCAAAAAAAAAAAAAATGGACTGTACTTTTGACCAAATATACATATTCCCATATATTTTTGGATGCTGAACCCGAATTTGAAGTAAAAATAAGGGGTTCATGGACGTTTTAGACTTTTAGACCAAAAAAAAAAACGATTTTTTAGGTTTTTCGAATTTCAAAATAAAACAAAGGACGGTAATGCAAATTTAACTCCATATTTGGATTGCACGGCTCAAAATACAAATAAAAAATTATATTTTAAACTTTCCTTTTTTAGTTTCAACCTGTGGTACAGTTTTGAAAAGTGTAAAGTACGGCTAAAGGGTGAAATTCAGTGCAATCGTGGTAGATCGTAATTTTAGTTATACATGGTTTACACATATTATAAGGAACTAAATATATACTCCCGGGGGTTTGAGGTCGTTCAAGATGAATCCAAGGTCAAATGAGATATAGGCTTGAATATATACCTAGTTTCTGCCTAATTTGAATTTTCTAGGTTAGGAAGTTGACGTTATCGACTGTGTAAGTTTCGCAGCCCGTCAACCAGAAATTTTTACCCATACTGCATTTTACCAGAAAAGAGACATGCATCATTAAGGTAAATATTTTCTTGTTACATTAATTACAAAAACTGATTAAAATATCTAGAAATATCTTAACCAAACGCTTCTGGCACTTTTAATCACAACTGTTTTTTTAAGTGTAAGATTACAAAAAAATTCTACAACCCCCTCAAACAGACAAACTATAACTGTATAAAGGCCAGCACCATTTAAGATTCCCAAGCCAATAAAACTGAAAGCCACATTTCAACATCGCCTAAATTTCACAAATTCCAAACATCTAATGTTTAACAATTGGGAGTTGTAGGCTTGGTGGTTGCGGGTTCGGTGTTGTGAGCTTAGGAGTCGTGGCTTGGGGGCTGCAGAATTGAAATATAGTTCAATGCTGAAATTAAATAAATCACATATTATTTGAAAAGTGCAAGTCTTCATAAGACACTATGCAGCATCAAACTTTCTTTTTTGTTTACCAATAAATAAAAAATTATGATAACAGACAGAAATCTTATTTGACATTTTTTATTCTCGTTTTTTGACATCCATCTGGGTAATTACAAATATTTTCCAGTGTCTAAATTACCAAAATCACCTTAAGTTGGGGTGCTACTTCTCATTCAAGACATATCGGCAAATTCTAGAAATAGAAAACGCTTTAATGTATGAATTGTAAGTCTCAATGTGCAAAAATAATATAAAAAAAATCTAAAAATTGAGGTGTTACATCGAAAAACTCTACTACTGAATAGTGAAAAAGTAGGTAACTCCAAGCTGAATCAGACAAAAATGTTTAAACGTTGATATTTCAATAAAACTATAACACAGGTCTACAAAAAGGGGGTCTTGGAAATTGTTGGGAAGCTGAGGGTTATTTACGATGTAATTTTCTCCCTAGAATCCGAATCTGACGTCAGAATTGATCCATCACGTCAGGGTTTTCAGATATTTGAGGTTATGTACTCGACAAAGTGTTTTTTTATGTTATATTTGAGGTTACGTTCAGGATGCAACAATGTTATTCGCGAACGGACGGAATAATATTAATTAAAAATCAGACAATTTATCGAGAAACTTATAAAGCACATTTATTAAATTGATCGGCGACGATAATTTGAGAAAGTACTAAACCACGAACTCACTGCGAAATCCGTCAAAACCAACTTTCACAATTAAAAAACTGACTATCGACTCTATCTCAATTTTTTCCTGTTTTTTTTTATATATAATTACTCTACTATAACTTTATAAATAATGAAAAAACGATAAATTTTAGGTTCTTCACTGATTTTGTACATTAATATTTACAATAAAAAAAATATATACAAACAAAAAATAAATGTTTTTAATTTATTGTATGCTGCATACCCTTCTTATTTTTAAACATTTTATTATTGGACTCATTCATGAACTAATTAGTCTTTTGAAATTTTGTCAATTTTATCAAAATTAGTGGTTATTTGTTTTATAATCAACTTTAAACTTTATAATGAATAAATATATAGTATTATGTTTTAATTATATTAAAGAAAATATTTGTTATATTAATTTTAAACCCTTTTTCAATGTAGTTTTGCAGGAACTATTACTATATTGCAATTAATAGGAATTTATATCTATTGTGCAATTTATGAATCAATACTTTTTGGACAGTTTTCCCCTGATGAATATCAGATGAATACAAAAGATTTTGAACATGTTTTAATTATTTAAAATCTTTAATAAAATAAAGGTTTAATTAAAATTGAAATATGTATAGAAATAATTTATCTTATGGTTTATCTTTGAAAAAGATACAACACTGAAAAAACATCAGGTGTTGTTAAAAGTTAGAATAACTTTTCTTGTATAAAATATGAAGCTCGATCTTTTTTGTTGGAAATATTTTTTCAGATGACAAATATTTTGAAAAATAAATTTAAAAAACTGAATGAAACATGATTTTGTCAGTCTAGCGGCTTCAATATGTTCTAAGGGCGCAATTACTGTTGTTTTATTTGTAATCAGCAGTTAAAAATAGGGAAAACTGGCATGGTAAAAATGGTATGATGTAACTTTTCTAAAAGTTTATGATGAGATACCATGGTTATAAAACTTTTTAGGTTAAATGAAAGTATTTTTCATTGTATTTAATGAATGTTAATATCACTCATAACAGAAATTCCGTCAGAAATAGTTTTTCTTCAATAATTTCAAATTATATTGATCATTCTTTAACAGCATGTAAAAGTTATATGGGCATTGTTCTAGAACTTTTAAACTTTGAGGTTGAAGAAAATTGCATTTTTTTTAGGCACATTCATGAAATTAATTTTATTGGCTTTAGAATTGATCAAATGACAGGAAAAACCTTGCGTGACTCATTTATACACAATGTATTTTTTTTTAATGTAACATATGTTACGTTACTCGTAAAATTAGTTTTTAGTTTTGTAACGTTTAATATACATAAAAAAATTCAGTTCTTTTGCTTATGGCCTAATTTTCAGAAGCTAGTATATAAAATTAAACGTCTAGTTAATAGTTCAAATTTAAAATAATGGATTAAATATGGCGGACTATTTTTACAAAATTTCTTTGATTTTTATAAAATTTGATATGTTAGGGTTTTTGAGGCCACTGATTACAAATCCAAAGTCAGTTTTCATTAAAATTTGAAATCCAAATACATGATTTAACATTAAGGATACCAAAAAATTAAAACGATTTGTAAAGAATAATCATTTTATTATTGTCAAAAAGTGTGTTTTTTGTTGTATTAAAAGAACACAAAAGTTATAAATACTTTAATAACTTAGGAGAAAAGATCACAATGATTCCAAAGTACTTAGAAGCTAAATTGTAGATGTGCTATTAAATAATTTGATTTTTCAAAGTGAGTTTCGCTTGGAAATTTAAAGTTTGACGTGGTCGCATTTTTTATGTATAGGTGGCACACATTCGGGCAAAGGCTCAAATTACTTCTTATCATATAGGTAATGTACCCCTGTTGTGTGGTTTCTTAAAAACCAATGTGAAAAAAATTATCTAAGGTTGATTGCTAAATTGTCAACTATAAAAAAAAGTTATCTCGCAAGTTTGAAGATATATAATTTTATTCCTCAGTGAGGCACATCATTAAGTTAAGGATTTTTCATTTGTCTGCATCCCCAAATACTTCCACAAAAAACCACAGACCATAAAAAAAAAGGTGCAAAAAGTTTCAGTGTTAAAACTGAAAAAATGTAGTGAGTGTCGCGCACCAAAAACAGGTAAATTCACTACTTTTATTTACTCTCATTGTTTTCTACATATCTGTAATTAGTAATAAACACTTATTACATGTAAATCGAACAAAAATTTGTTGATCTGTAGTGTTACAAAGTTATATTTAAAATTTTTATGGTATCATAATGAGCGACAACATAAAGTTTAAAAGTTCTAGAACAATGCCCATATACTTTACTATTTGATGGCTGGTGTACAATAACTAAATCAATCACTAAGTGATGATCGATCATAAGAAAAATGTTTTTTAAATTGAAAATTAATAATTATGAATTCAATTTTGTACAACTTTGTCAGTGATTCCTTTTTAGAGATCAAATATTTTGAAAATATAAAACCATTGCACCCTTTTAACCAAAATTTTAAAAGAAAATCACTATACTGTTCCGTTTCCTGGATTTTGGCGGTGCACCACGGAAGCTGCGCTCTATAAGGAACATCCAAAAACCAAAAGCTAAACTCTTCTTCTCGTTGGACAAGTCGTACCCGAATATGATCCCGATGTGACTGATCGGGCCGACGGAACTTGACGACTTGTCCGTCGTGTCTTATCAGCCACCCGCAGCACGTGGGTTTCAATATCAAGCGTATCATTACGTAGCTTATGACGTCAACACTCGGCTTGCGTACATTAGAAAGTAAACCGGGGTTCTTCCGGCTCCCATAACTTACAGGCGGTTGACACTTAACAGCCATGCACATAAAGTAGCGTTCGTAAATTAAAAAAAAAAAAAAGAAAGAAATAAAAACGAAAGGACGATATAGAACAATCGACCTCCACTTCTAGAAAAGCGATAAACAACGAGACGACCAGCGTGTCATGCGTTATCCCCCAGATGCAGTGAGAAACGGCGACTATGGTGCTTCTGTGCGGAATAAGTATTTTGCATGATTGGCGGTCAATTCGTAAATAAAGACAAAATTCACTTTTTGAAAATAATTGTTAACGGAGAAGACGTTTTCGTCGCTTATGTTCATGATAAGAAAATAATTGTTTACTGATACTATAATATTTAATAACAGGACAAAGATCTATTATTTATATGATTATTGTATTTCCGATAAATCAATAAATTGACAATTTCGTATTATCGATAGTACAATAACGACAACGGCAAAATGCTGTTCGCCGGTATAAGTACCTCCCTTAAGGGGGTTCTGAAATGTTCTGCCGATAAAGTAGGAATGTATGCTAATAGTAAACAAATATGACCTAATCGCTTTACGCGATCTTCCAAAAAAGAAATGATTTGAGAGTTGAAAGTCGATTTTTACTTATTTCCAATAATTGACAATTGTCGTCAATTCTCAATAAATTTCTTTGACATTATTTAGGAGATATATAGTAATTAAAAACACCTAGAACGGAACCCGAATTTTTTTAAATTATTTTAGTCATGTTATCAGCAGACCACTTTGAACTTCCTTATGGAACATTAACGAGACATTACTTGGCAATATGTTATTACCTCGACAGTTATAGGTAAACTATGACGTCATTTTTCTGAAACAAGCGATTGCACATCAGCCATATGTACGTTTTTCCTTTTGCTATTTTTGCTTGCTTTCACAAAATTTCAAAGCATAATGACTTTGGTTATTTTTATTCTACGTTGGGAGTTAACTACCTAGTCTAGCACTTTCTTCTCGCGGTGTTTGTTGTTTAGGTGTCAGAATTCTTGTTTACATTCACATTGTTTCGTTTTTTTTTTGTTTGCACTGTATGAACCTACAATGTCACAAGGACTCTGAACCTTCTGTATAAAATTGCTGACATTAGTCTCTCCAACGGTTCCACTACAAATTAGTTTCCTCTGCTAAATATTAGTCTTAGTGTTTGTTGCTATTACATCATGCGCCATGTTCAACGTGTTGCGCTTGTTCCTTAGGTATTTATTTCTGCTTTACATGGCGGATTCAATATGGAGGATACAAGTTCTACACTTTTGAAGCCAATTTGTTTGGCTACCAGTGAAGCGGTTAAGGATCATTGTTCACCATACCTTATCAAATACTCATTTGATGTCCAGGAAAATGGCACTCAGTTATTGACTAGTTAGCTGCATACTTGGATTACATTTTTCATTTTCAGAATTGCATCTTTCCTACATTTATTTTTCATGCAGATTTTCATTGAATTTCTTTATCATGACATACTTTTTAACTCGTTGTTTATAAGTGCCTCCAAAACCTAACCTAATATACACATTCATCCTTTTCGAAATGATAAAAGAACTTCAACTCATTTTCTCCAGGAAAATGATTTCTTTTTAATTTTTTTGAAAGACACCTTTCCTACTATTTTTAAGTGTGCTCTACCCATTCCAGTCGAAAAATTACAAAAAACGATTATTTACGCAGAAATTTAGCAAAAATACTATGATTTTAGGTCTTTTTTAAAATTTATTCATGCTGTTATTATTGAAACGGGTTATAATCAATAAAATGCATAAATATAAAGCGATCCCACTTTTTATGTATGCATTGACAATTTTGCGAAATTTTTATGTAAATAATCGTTTTTTTTAATTTGTCGACGGAAATCGAAGGAGCACGCTTGAAAATAGTAAGAAAACAATCTTTCAAAAATGTTTATAGATATTTGTACTGGAAAAACTGAGCTGAATTTGATGGGATGAAATTTGATAAACAAATTCGTCTACAACTTTGCTTTTTTCCATTCATTTCAGAATATTTCGTGGTTCAGACATTGATATGTTCAGCAGCTCATGTTTTACGTGCAGAAATGTTTTTTCACTATCGATACGTCGAAATTGTTTTAGTAATTTTGGATTATAACCTGTCCTGCCGTTGTTATTAGTATTTTTATTTATCTAAATAAATACATTATTAACGTTTGTCTATAAAAACTGTCGTTATTTTTATTACTTATTTCACTTTGTTATTTTTCCGTCATTATTACGAAATTGTCAACGTTATGATTTATAGATTAATAAACAATCGTTGAAATTACTACCAGCATCAAAATAATCAACATAAAATAAAACTCGTTTCCTGTTTTGTTCTTACGACATTGTTACTATTTTCGAAGTACTAACGACCTACTGTCGGAAATTTGTAATGTTCCCTAGAAGCATTGACCAACAATTATGCAAAAAACTCATCGATGGGACGGGTGAGAGAAGGAAAAACGAAAAAGGATATAAATTGAGTAAACTAAAAAGAATATTCCAAGGACATTTTATTTTCAATAATCTTTGATAAACGACAATCCGAACGAAAGGTACAAGAAACAACAAAGGGACAATTGGCAATCGTGTACGGATGCGTTTCGTATATTAATCAATACAAACAAAACAAAAGCGTCGTTACCAAAATATCCACTCTCGACGGATAAGGTTACATTAATCGCGCGTCACGTAAATGTAGTTACTAGTTATTAAATTATTCAGTCTTTTAACGGTTTGATTCGTATGATTAATAAATAAACTAGGCCGATATCTTAATCGTTTACAAAATTACGCGCAACGGCCGAATAAATAACGACGAAATTTTTCTCGCGATATGAAAACAAAGTAAAGAAACTGTCGTTGACTTAACTAATGAAAGAATTGTAGCTCTTCGATATTCTGAAATGGAAAGTCGCCCGTGCGAAATCCCTTACTCAAGCATTTACCCAAGCGGTGGCCGTACGAATCTATTGTTTCGATGTACTTTCTGATGCCGAAACCATTCTTCCTCTTGATGCTTCCGGAATCGTTGTCTGAAAATACGGTTTGCCAACACTGAGAATAGGACCTTCGCTAAAGCTCGCCCTTCTATGACTGCTCGGCTCAACTTTTTGTTAATATATACAAATAAAAATGCACAAGACCAAACCGCCACCACCGGTCAGGAACGAAAGCCAGAAATCCCGAGCCAAGGTAAATTGCGATAAGAGTTTATTAATAGTATCTAAACACCGAGGGCTAATTACTCGATCGAGTCACTGGTCGGCTCGCCAGCGCACGAATTTTCCAAAACGAATGATCAAAAATCCTTTTTAAAATGAAATTTTTATACTAACAGTTTTTAGTGACATTTAGTTCATAGTGCTTGGCAACTTTTGTAACTGTTGTTATTTATCGTATTTCTAGAATATGTATTTACTAGCTTTTCCGTTATTTAAGGAACAAATTCGACTGTCCTAAAAAAACAGTTAAAATAATTCATCCATGCACAAAGAAACAAAATAACTTTTGCTACTTAAAAATTTCGCTTAAAATGGGATTTTCCATAATTTGTTTGGAGTCAAACTATCTAAGCGTTATGAGATTTGGCGTCATGCACGTATTATTCACACACGTCACTGGAAATCCGGACTAGTTACGTTACGATCGTTTCGTAGCGAAATACGAACGCGTTTTTTTTTTTGGTTATGCGAGTTCTTTCCGCCGCTTAGGATTACCCACAGAATGACGTCATTAAAAACCACTTTAATCCTTGGAGATGCGTTCACACTTAAGGGAGGCGTGCAAGACGTAAACAAAGAAAGCGACTGCACGTGTTAACAGTTTCATTTTTTCTTTCAGGGACAAATTACGCTGGTTGAAGCGCCACGACGAAGGATGCTCCACGGAGAGAGTTCACGGATTATTAGAGGAGCGACAGTGAAACATTGTCAAGTAACGGAACTCAAACGTAGAACACAAAGTTACCTTTAAGCGTCGTGAACTCAGCTTCATATTTCTTCAACTTCTTTAGTGTCACCAAACAGGCGAGCTTCATTATGTGACGCGATACTTCCTCGTTGCGGCATCGCTTAGGCAGGTGTACCCGAAAGTACTTCAGGGTACTTTCGAAATCCAGCTGAAGTAATTCTTTTTTGCATAACTGAAAGATGATAATGATTATTATTGTTAATTGGTTTGTGGTCTTGTTTAGTTTATTCCAATAGTTATAACCTAATGAAACCACAAATTATTACCATTCACGTAACCATTTTACTCTTATATGTTAGATCTTTACAACATCGTAAGTTTATGGTTGTATTTACAAAAATGTTATTATTCAAGGGCGATATGAAAATTAAAACAAAATTTTGTGTGTATAGAGATTTCAAATTTTCCAAAAAACTTCCTCTACTAGTAAGGAACAAATCACTCGCTTGAAGTTTTTTTGAAATCGAAAGTTCCCCACAGACTTTTCGACGACGTAGCTGACTATTCGCGGATTTCAACAGTTGCCATTAAAAAATTAATTTGTTGATAACGAAATTAACTTTTACAGTGCTTTATCACTTCATAGACATCGCAAGGATCTGTTCGGTGTTCGTCGCAAATTTCAAACCATTTTAACAATAATTGGCCGACATATGACGATTTATGTTTTAAAATGTAATTGAATTTTTGGTTCCAAATTTTATTGTTTGTATTTATTAAAACGGAAACTATTCATTATTATTAAAAAATTCTTGGGAAAAACTTGCTTGGTTTGTAATTTTCTAAAATCTAAATATCAACTTTTAAAAAATTAACGTTTTATTTTCGTTGGACAAAACTTTTCCGGCCGTTCGAGCGTCGAGCGAGTTATAGAATTGGGCCGCTCAATTAGTGAAACAGAAATCTGTATGTCTTAATTTTTCGATAGAAATTTTTAACTAACGTCGAATGGTCTGCCTGAGTAAATAAGGTCTGCTCGATCTTTATTGCAATTTATACTTAGAAGTAAAATTTATACGTGCGAATATGACGAATGAATATAAGACTGTATCGAGTGACCATTATTATTTTTTGTTTGTAACAAGGGCATTTTTCTCCGTTAATATATTAATAAGTAAATAAATAAAACGTATTTTATCGTTTTCGCCATTATTGTATTATTGATACGTTTGTTGGTACCATTGTTCAGAAGGTTCTTTGCGAACCATAGAATTGTAAACAAATGATTCGTTCTAAATTGTGTATAATTCAACATTCATTGCTGTGAAATGAACATTCATCGTTTTAAGGCATCTAATTCTTTTAACCCAAACTTCCTTGTTTCAAATATAATTGTAAGGTTATGTCACTAACTTTAGACTATAAATATCGCAAATAATATTTTATATAACGTGTATCTAATTATTAATATGTATTAATGAATAATTAATCTGGTGACTTTAATACCCTAACCTATCCTCAATAAAACGGGAAATTATGTAAAATAGAATATTGTAAACATCTAACATTTTACGAGCATAACATTTTTCAGTTTTCTATAGTATCGCCGGAAACGAATGGTTATAATTTAATGGCAATAGTATTGACATTTGTACTTGTATTAGTATCACATTCTGTGTTTTTTTACGTAAAAAAGAAATGTATCGTCTAAAAACAAGTATCGTAAACCAAGAACAGTCTTTTACTATTTTAAAGAAGTTATAAATTATGCAACCAATTCGTTAAGTAACAATGAATTCTTACTTGTTATAAATTATGGTGTATTATCAAAAATAAACACTTTAAAACAATTTATCTTTATCTCTTACAACCTGACGTCAGTTCATTATATCTTACATTTATTTACAATTATTTGCTTACGTAATTTTATGAACTAAACTTATATGGACATATCTCTAGAACTTTTAAATTGGCAGGTATTCGAAAACTAAATTTTTTTCAAGGCACATTGTTAAAACTAATTCTGTTGTCTTCAGTATTGTCCAGACAATAGAAAATAACTCGCGTTACTCACTTTTACCCCCTTGTTAACCCACCTGCGCACGAGTTTCTCTCTACAAAAGCGATTTCCAAATTCATAAATTTTTCCTATGGCTACATTTTAGTATGCGTTAGTACATTAGGATTTTAGGAATCGCTGATTACGAATCTGAAGTTAAAATATCAACATTCAAAATGGCGTTTCTAATATGGCGGACTAATTGTATAAAAATGATTAAATTTTCTTAAAAATTGATATCTGGGGGTTTTTTGGTGCCGCTGATTATGACCATGAAGTTCTTTATAGTGTTGAAGGAATGTCGAGACTTCTTTTTTTCTAGCATGTTAAAATAATAATTACTTACGAAACATTTACTCAAATAACTATTGAAGTTAGGATATTTTGTCTAGAAGTATTCGAATATTTATGAAAATGTACAATTTGTTTAAATAATAATTGTTTAAACAAATTCTTTCCTTGTTTCTTTCTATACAGTCGATTGCTGCTATTGAATCCTCTTAAAAAACCAGTGTTTAAACATTTATTTAAACGATTATTATTTAAACAAATTATAAATTTTGAATACTTTTAGACATAATATCTTAATTTCAATAGTTACTTTTATGTAAGTATTTATTGTCAATTTCGTAATTGAAAACACTTACATACAAACTTACATTAAAATGCAAAGATTTTAAAAATATTTCTTTCGCTATATTGGATTCATTATTTCAACTTTATGAAAACTAATTTCAAATTCGTAATCAGTGACCGTAAAAAATCCGAGATGTCACTATATACTAAAATTTTCAAAATTAACAAAAATTTCGTTCTCCATTTTGGATTAGCCGTTGCTGATTACAAATATGATGATGTATTTTAAAAATTCAAAATGGCGGATCCAACATGGCGGAGAAATTTTCCAAAAATCGAACCATTTTCATCGAAACTTTCTATTCGGGGGTTTCGAGGTCGTTGATTACAAATATGATGATGTATTTTGAAAATTCAAAATGGCGGATCCAATACCGCGGGTAAATTTTTGAAAAAATTATGTTAGCCTTCCCCCATTAGTTTCGATATACAATATCTACTTGCACACTTTACTACGAGGAGGTTCGAGAAAGGTCTTCAAAGTTCACTTTTTTAAATATTTTTTATATATTTTTTTTGTATTTTTGTTTAACATTTTATATATATGTATATATATATATAGTGATCGGCCAACCATTACCCAACGGCTAACTGTAGATTATACAGATAATTCTGAGCAATTTTTTCCTCTGAAAAAGTTTCCGGGAAGGTAGAGTTTTTAAGTTATTCAACACTAAAATTTAGGGGAAAAAATCACTTTTTTTGAAATATCTCGGCCGTGTTAAAAGGTAACTTAACGAACCGACGCTCATTTTAAAGATATTTTAAAGCTCTACAAATTGTCTATTGGTGTTTGACCTACAATGAATATTTCTCTTGTTATAGCCATCAAAACGGGGATAAATGCCGATTTTTCAGGTTTTTCGCGTTTAACTCGTTTCTACACATAGCTACCGAAATATCACACAGGAAAAAGTTGTAGGCCTTGAAACAAAATTTTTTGTCCTCTAATACGATGCGATGAAATTAAAACTGAACTCTACAAGAGCCTCGTAAAGTCGACAAAATAGAGTACGACAAATAAATCGATATTAATAACAAAATGTTATGAAAACGAGTGCAAATAGGGTTCAGTTTTAATTTAGTCGCATCGTATTAGAGCACAAAAAATTTTTGTGTTTTCAAGGCCTACAACTTTTTCCTGTGTGATATTTCGATAGCTATGTGTCGAAACGAAAAATTGGCATTTACCACCGTTTTTATGGCTATAACAAGAGAAATATTCATTGTAGGTCAAAAACCAGCAGAGACAATTTGTATAGCTTGAAAATATCTTTAAAATGAGCTCCGGTTCGTTAAGATACCTTCAAACAGAGTCGAGATATTTAAAAAAAAGTGATTTTCCCCCCAAAATTTTAGTGTTGAATAGCTTAAAAACTCTACCTTCCCTGAAATTTTTTCAGAGGAAAAAGTTGTTCAGAATTATCTGCAGAATCTACAGTTAGCCGCTGGGTAATGGTTGGCCGATCACCCTGTATATAAATATATGGGTAAATCCACAGAACTTTTAACTTTACGCTTTAAGAAAAACATTTTTTCTTTTCGGTGGCACACATTTAAAATCAACCTGAGGCCACTCCTAAACATATAAAATGTAGAAAAAACGAAACGTTACGACTTTTACAGGATTGTTCCAGCGCAGTCAGGTAAAACGAGACCTAAAATTATATCTTCGAACCAAACATATTTCTGTACGCGGAAAACAGATGAAATTTGTTACTCGGGGTTTTTTAAGTTACTGGTCACGAATCCGTCAACAGATATACAGAATTCAAGATGGCGAATTCAATATGGAAGACCGAATTTGTAAGAAGTTACTCACACAAGCTCAAATTGGGTATTCGAGGGTTTTCTTTCTTTTTGCTTTTAGGTTCATAATATACAAATTTTAGCAGCAAACATTTATTTAAGTCGATTTAAGGCAATCATTCCCGGCAATCCCGGCAATCCTGAAAAAATTTTAAATAGGTATAACGTAAGTTGTCATTAGTACCATATTTATTCATTTTTAACCAGAAAAGATGAAGCAAGGGAGATGAAAAGCAAAGTTACCCAAAAGTTACATTTTCATTATTTCTGGAGCAAAGCTATAGCGAATCTCGACCGATGAGCGACCCTGAATACACAATTTCAGCTGGTTCAAGCAACTTTTTAGGAATTTGGTCCGCCATATTGTATCTACCATCAATTTTTAATATTTGTCAACGTATTTATGATCAGTTACCAATAAAACCCGCGCGTAACAAATTTCAGCATTTTTCCGTGTAAAGAAAGGAGTTTGTGTCAAAGAGATAATTTCATGTCTTGTTTTACCCCTGAATATCGTATTGTATTTCTGGAACAAGTTCAGAGTATTATTATGACACCTAAAACAATAAATTACGCCAATAATCGAGGCATGTATTTGTGTATAGTTCGTGTGCCTGACAAAAGTGTCATTTTTCAACAACAGTTACGCACGAAGGCTATAGGTTGTAATAGGCACAGAATTGATTATTATATCATCAGTTAAAGATTATTTAATTGATTATTATATCATCAATTAAAGAGTCCCAAAGTATGGAGCCATAATATTGTTTGTTCCAAAAGTTATTGTTAGAAATTAACGAAAATTCCATTTTCCATATATATTCTGCACGCGACTTTGGACGCATGTAATTCTTATTAAGCGATAGGCACAATTATTTTTCAAGTATCTTTGGCTTTTATAAAGTGCCATTAATCAACGACATGATTTTCAAATAAAAAGAATACACGTTCCAAAAGTTACAGAACAAAATATTTAAAAAAATACGATTTGCACGCAGCAGTTTATTCAAATTTTATGAGCTTTCGTGTTTCCTTTGGTATTTTCATCAACTATCATGCAAAACAAATAACTGTTCCTTGAAAAGCATATCCTTTTTAGTAAATAGTAATGTTTTATAAACATTTCTGTACAGCTTATTTACGTGAATCTTAAAATAACATGAAAGTCAAAAGTTCTTTGGATTTGCCCATATACATTACAATATGGTTTTCAAAGTTAGATCGACAGATTACAATTGTTGAGGAACGTTCATACATTTCGACATGCATCTATACGTGGTTCCGCTACGAGACTTTCAATGTTCAGTGGTGGTTAGAATTTTATACATTTTAATTTTATCATCAGTTCTTTTCGGGGACCAGCATATAGGGGGCATTGCCACAATATATGATTAATGTTTTCCTGTTTGGCTCCACATAGGCATTTGGGTTTATTGACAATATTTACTCTTTTCAAGGAGGCTGCTAGATTGTAGTGATTTGACCTGATGCAATTTACTGTGATAGTAATTTTCCTGTCTAGATTTTTTGTATAAAGCCACGGTTTCGAGCGCTTGCAATAGTAGTGATTAAAATATATATTGCCTGTGGGTGAGTTTGGATCAGTAATAATTTGGATTGTGTGAGCTCCAGCATTTTTTTTTTTTTTTAATAATTCGTACATGTCAGAGTCTGCAACATCTACATCTATGGACTGTGATGCTAATTTGACTGCAGAGTCAGCAGCCTCATTACCATGGATTCCTTTGTGGGAGGGGGTCCACAAAAATTTCAACGTAGAATTGTTGAGGCTTAACCGGTGAAACACGTTGTACTTTTGTTTAATATTAAGGATGTACGGGTTAGTTTAGCGTTATATTTAGTGGATGCCAAGGCCATGAGAACGCTTAACCCTTTCGTTCGCATTGACGCAATAGTGCGCAGAATTGGAAGGTGCCCTGTATGGCATTGACGCAATAGTGCGCACATCATTTTTTTTCTATTTAACTTGCTCCGATTTGGAATCCAAGTCTAACTTGGGGGTTTTTGGGGTCGCTGAATCCGAATTTGAAGTCAAAATTTAAAAATTCAAGATGGCGGATGCAATATGGTGGCCGAAAATGAAAAAAAAAATGAAAAAAGCTACTCGATAGTAACGAAATTTGTTACTCAGGGGTTTTCGGGGTTGCTAATTACGAATTCAAGCTTCAAATTTCAAAATTCAAGATGGCGGATTCACATTCGCAATCAGCAACCTCGAAAACCCCCGAGTAACAAATTTCATCACAATCAAGTAATTTTTTTCATTTTCGGCCACCATATTGGATTCGCCATTTTGAATTTGCAAATTTGGAGTTCAAATTCGTAGTCAGCGTCCTCGAAAACCCTTCAGTACGGTTTGGATTCGAAATGGCGATAAAAAAAATTTCTGCCATTCTGGTCACTTTTTGTAGAATTTTCTGTGCCAACGAAGGGGTTAAGGAATCTGAAAGAACAAAGTAATCTTGTTCCGTGTTCTTTAGGGTGATGTCTAAAGCATCATTGATGGCTGCACATTCAGCTGTGAAAGATAGATGCCAGAGGTTTAACTTGGATTTTCAGCTCTGGGCAAACACAGGCGGAACCAACTCCGGCTTCAGTCTTACTACCATCCGTGTACAAGAAGAGAGCTTGATATTGAACTTCAAATCTGTCGAAAGAACTAATAGGCTTTGGATTTTTTGAGATTTGTACCCAGCACTAAGTCAGGTGGAATATAGACGTGATTAAGGTTTCACATTGGCGTTCATAGGTATTAAGGATGTCTGTATTGTAGATTTGATCTTTGACGTTAAAGACAGCTTCAATGCAGTGATGTACAGTTTTGCTCAGTGAATTGTTATACTTTTTAAATTAATTTCCTAGTTGGGTAGCTCGATCCTTAATGAAAGTTAAGGAGGACTCTGCAATGAGAATGTTAGTCGGAGTAGTTTTGCGATATTCTAGAGCTATTCGAATTGCTTGGAATTAGATTCTTTCAATTTTGTTAGTAATGTTTATGTTATCTGTGAGATATATAAAACTGCCGTAGTCTGGTATGGATCTTATGAAACTTTTATATAGCATGAACAGCGTTCCCCCTGATTGAAGTCCTGAGTCGAAAGCAGATTGTATGAAGTGTGAAAGAAGACTCCTATAAACGGGCTCTCTAGCTGTATGAAGGAATCCCTATAAACGAGATTCCAAATGAATGCGGGAATGGATGAGGCTGGAGACTCATGCTCCATATCTAACCTCCATGCCGAAGGAAATGGAGCAAAGGACCTTTGATGTGAGCGACCAAATATAGCGATCCCCCAATCTGAAGGTGGAAGCTATCGTGCCGAATGGATGCATGGTACAGGGGTGCTGTACCGCAAACGATGCCCTTGGGACACCAGGCGACCCCCCATTGTATTCAGCCTTCACCACGTAATGCGGGGCTCTGCGTGGTGCGACGGTTTAATTCCTACGCTACTCGTGGGATCAAAATGGATACGAATAAACTAAACACAAACAAAAAAAACAACCAAAAAAAAGATACTGTGGCACACGAAGCAGCAGATGAAGTCCCTGGAACCTCAGCGGGAGCAAGGCCAGACCTGCTCTCAATGGGGACTCCAGGAAAAGGCTTCAGAAATTACTCAGAGGGGGCATGGCTTATGAAGAAGCCCGCGCCCTCTGTGTAAAACCAATCGCGGAAAACACGGGCGCGAACAAAAATCCCGCATTTAAGCGGGTCAGATCGGAGGAGCAATCCCCGCAGGACAGTCCCAAGAAACATCCAAGAAGTCAGGGGCGGGTCAGCAAGCCAGTTGACAGGCTCTCCTTCCGCGATGTTCTTGGATCGGTCAAAATAGGGATCCGTAACAAGGTCCCTATGACGAGCGTGCAGCTCGAGATTTTGCAGAAGGCCATCATCAGGGTAGTGAGTGAGACCCAAGATGAAGGAAGGAGCCGGAACAAGGCTGTACACACGAAACGGGATGGCTGCTCGTTACCTGCGCGGATGATGAAAGTCGACCGTGGGTAGTAAACAACATCGGGAAAATTAAGATTTGGGAGGGAGCGGAGTTCGCCGTAATGGGGGAAGACGAGCTCCCTAAACCAAAACCGGTGTAGTGTGGATTCCGGGGGCTGACGTAGAACCCCCGAAGGATATACTGCACCGAATAAAAATCCAAAATAAGGGTCTGCAGACTGACCTCTGGAGGATCCTCAATGCGAAGGCGGAGAAAAAGGGACAAACCTTGACCCACGCAATCGATGATGTCTCGCATGAGGCTCTTCAGGGGATTGGATGCAGACCCGTCCTAGACTTTGGTCAAATCTTGATTAGATTCAAGAAACCGGCCAAAAAAGAGGCGGGAGAAGGTGCGGGTACGGCAACGGAGAATGGAGCGGTGATCTCCTCGGCAAGTCCGCAGGTGCCTAGTGCGCCATCCAATGCTGCTGGGCCATCTGTGGTGGCTGCGATGCAGGTAGACGTCCAGCATTCCGGAGCCAACTCGATGCTAGATCCAACACCTCTGATGACAACAACGGAGGAGAGGATGGCGATAAACATCGACCTCTCCAAAGTGACGGGCGCCAACAACAACAAGGGGTAGGACCACACTCAAAGTGGTTCAAATAAACCTCCATCATGCTGAGGCTGCCTCGGCAAGCCTGTGCAGGAGGTTTCATAAGGACCACGCGAGTGTGGGGCTTATACAGGAGCCCTGGGTGAACGGGAACAAAATTCAGGATCTCGGATACGCAGGTAATATCTTATACAATACCGGCGGCACCAAATCAAGAGCATGTATAGTACATTTGTATTGCCTGCTGGTAGAATTAAGCGAAGCCTACTTTGAAGTACAAGGCTACGCGGACGATATTGCCATCATGACCAGACAAATCTGCCTAAACACCCTGGCAATTAGAACGCACGCTGCTCTAAACATCGTAAGCAGGTGGTGTTGTGTAAACGAACTTACCGTAAACGCAGAAAAAACCGTCCTGATCCCTTTTACTAGGAAAAAGAAAAGGGGAATCTGTAAATTGCCAAAGTTACTGGGCAAAACCATCCCACTGGCAAAACATCTTAGATAAAAGCCTGACCTGGAGTAAACACTTAGACTATGCCTTATCTAAAGTGAAAAAAGTCCTCGCGATTACTTCGCGCATGATAGATTATAAGTGGTGAAACCGGCCATGGCAATGTGGATATATGAGACCATAGTCAAACCAATAATCACTTATGCAGCAATAATATGGAAAGATAAAACCCTCCAAATAAACTGCATAAATAAACTAACCAGCGTTCAAGGACAGGCTTGTCGGTTGATAACTGGAGCATTAAACTCAACTCCAACAATTGCCCTAGAAGCACTACTAAATATGCCACCACTCCACCTGCAGGTGTGAGGCAAGAAGTGCGATGTACAGGATACACATGGGAGAGAACCAAAACTGGTTATCTAAGAGATATAACAACCTCAAAAGGGAAACCTTTCGGAATCCGATCATGGGAATGCCCACCGACGACATTGAGCCAGAGCTTGGAGAAACTAGGCTCTTTAAAGTCGAAATACCATCTAGGGAACGTCCAATGACGGAAGAGACCGACCTGACAAGAACCTCACTGGTGTGGTACACTGACGGCTCAAAAATGCCGAGTGGAACCGGGTATGGTATATTTGGTGCCCGTCCACAAGTCAAAATGTCAGGAAGTCTCGGACAAAATGCAAGCATCTTTCAGGCAGAAGTAATGGCTGTCAGGGAATGTGCGCAAACTAATTTGAACAAATGATACAAAAACTGTACTATCAACATTCTAACTGATAGTCAAGCCGTGCTAATGGCTCTGGAGGCATTAGAAGTAAGCTCCAGACTAGTAAAAGACTGCATATTTGCCCTGAATAACCTGGCTCAACACAACAACAAAGTCATCCTAAAATGGATAAAAGGGCATGCAGGAAATAAGGGAAATGAAGAAGCCGACAAACTCGCCAAGGCAGGTGCCAGTAATAAATTCATTGGCCCTGAGCTTGCTTTGGGAATAACCACTAAAGTAGCGAAAGAACTACTTAAAAAGTCGACAGTTAGTGAAGCAAAGAAAGCTTGGGGCACCTTGGAAACCCCAAGACATGCAAGATCACTGATAGAAGGCTACAACAAAAATAAGGCCATGGAAGTTATTAACTCCAAAAGACATACTGCAAAAGCGATAATAAGACTATTAACAGGACACTGTCGACTCAACAAACACTCACCCAGGATGGGGCTAACAAATATCGCATCCTGCAGATTTTGTCTTGTTGAGAACGATACTCCTGTACACTTACTGACATCTTGCATAGCAACCTGTCAGGAAAGATACATGATTTTTGGAAAGGACTTTCTAATAGCAGAAGAAATCAAGAACTATTCATTCAGTAGTATCGTAGCTTGCATAGCGAAGCTGAAACTACTGGAAGAACTTTAACTTAGCTAAGGTTGCCACAATAGGATCGTATAGACTCGCAGTGGTCAGGCTCTGTAGCCGAACCGTTTAAGAATATATATATCAACAACGTTTCCGGGTCAGATCCCCACCATGTTCCACAGAGATATTTCAGAATATTAAGTGCATTATATTTTTCGTTTTTATAATAAAAACTGTAAAATTTCAAACTCTAGAAATCAGTGTCTTGTCCTACATGTAATACGATAACTCGGGAGTACATAAAACCAATTTGAAATTTACACGGGATAATCTGGATAGATAATAAAGTGTAAAATATCTATAAAAACTAGAAATATAGATTTGTAGCTGCAGAATCGAAGAAGTTTTTGGTACAAACAAAAATTCGGTACAAATAGTCTATAAATAATCACGAGAGTGTTTTTATTGCTATAACAACCTGCCACGAGGAGCATTGTTGTCAGGCAACAAAGCGAGCTGTCTTGCGCTCTACCGGAGACCTTCGAAAAACAAATTGCCGTAATGCTGAACATGCATAAAACTGACCTAAGATCCTTAATCCAACCTTTGTCTGTTTGTTAAACCTTTTGTCCAATTACGTCGCTGATTACGAATCCGAGGTTAGTTTTGTGAACTTCAAAATGGCGGATCCAAAATGGCGGACAAAATGTTTAAATATAACTGTTTTTGGACAAAATTTGTTACTCACATGTATGAATTTATACCGCTATTATCGCCGCTTTGCATTTGGTTCGCTGCTATCTTGAAGCCGGCATTTTGAATTTTAAAAATCGGATTCATAATCACTGACTCCGAATACCTCTGAATAACAAATTTTGTTCAAAAAGGAGGCATTACTAAAATTTTTCGTGTATAAAGGTTTATTAATTTATGTTACAACATTGTTTGTTCAATCTTTGGAACATAATGCACGATAACCTAAAGTTTAAAAGTTCTGGAGATAGACCCATATATGACCGATTCCATTCAAAATCGGGCAGGGGTACTATGTTGATTTCTCAAAAATTATTTTCCATGAAATATGTTGTTCTTCAGGGCAAATAAGGTGACCCGTATTTTTTTGTTTTACGGAAAAATTTTTTTTTTTTAAGTTCTGAGCAATTTAAAATTCACTCGTAAATCTGCAAATTCCAAAAAATATGGAATAAAATTTTTTTAAAATGCTATATTTTCTACGGTTATTAATATTTTACTATTATTGCTCGTTCATATGGTAGTGTTATTGGTACTTTATCGATATCCAATAATAAAATTGACAAAAATTGAAAAAGAAAAACAAAATGGCGGCCATTTTTCGGAAAAAATTAAAAATTAATTTTCTCAAAAACATCAGTTTTTGTTTTCTTCAATTTTTTTTTATAGATTACTGGTAATATTAGTCACAAAATCTGAGTAGTCACATAGGCGCTAAACGAAGCTACTTGCCTGTAGAATTTTTTTACTGTTTTTCAATTTGAAGTACAAGTTTCGTCGAGGTGGGACATATTTTATTTTATCTAAATCATTTAACAAAGGGAAATATGTCGAAAACCTAACATTCAATGACCTGATATTTTAAAAACCTGACACTCAAAAAACCGACAATTTAAAAAACAAGCTATTTCTCGACTTTCGACGCATCGATTTTTTAGTTTTTTTTTTTAAGTTGTCGAGATTTTAAAGAGTCCGATTTTTGCATGTCGGGTTTTTGAGGTGTCGGATTTTTGGCGTATTTAATAAATTTTTACAATATATTTGTCTGAAATATGTTCTTGATATGATATTTTTCAATTCACTAGTAACGTTCTAATTTCGAATTTGACGAAATTCACGGCATGCGATTGTTTTATGTAGTTAATTTGGCGGCCACAAGGGGCCAATGCGACTGCAACTCGGCAAATGCAAAAACCGGACTCTTCAAAAACTTGACACTTAAAAAAACTCGACAATTTGTAAAAAAAGAAACTAAGAAAACGATGCGTCGAAAGTCGAGATATTGGTCGTTTTTTAAAATATCAGGTCATTGAATGTTAGGTTTTCGACATATTTCTCGTTGTTAAATGATTTAGATAAAATAAAATATGTCCCACCTCGACGAAACTTGTACTTCAAATTGAAAAACAGTAAAAAAATTCTACAGGCAAGTAGCTTCGTTTAGCGCCTATGTGACTACTTAGATTTTGTGACTAATATTACCAGTAATCTATATAAAAAAAATTGAAGAAAAAAAACTGATGTTTTTGAGAAAATTAACTTTTAATTTTTTCGAAAAATGGCCGCCATTTTGTTTTTTCAATAATTTTTGTCAATATTATTATTAGATATCGATAAAGTACCAAAAACACTACCATATGAACGAGCAATAATAGTAAAATATTAATAACCGTAGAAAATATAGCATTTTAAAAAAATTTTATTCTATATTTTTTGGAATTTGCAGATTTACGAGTGAATTTTAAATTGCTCAGAACTTTTCCGTAAAACAAAAAAATAGGGGTCACCTTATTTGCCCTAAAGAACAACATATTTCATGGAAAATAATTTTTGAGAAGTCAACATAGTACCCCTGCCCGATTTTGAATGGAATCGGTCATATACAATTTATGTTACAAAATTTTTTGTACAATCTTTAACAGATCATAAGGTACCATAACCTAAAGTTTAAAAGTTCTGAAGATACGTCCATATATACACTTCATTACATTTTTACAATTATAAAATTTTAAGTTACTTACCATTAAGAGAGCTAAAGCTACTTGGAACAGCGTGTCGAGACCTTGTAGCAGAAACAAGTCGAGAATATGAAAGACAAGATACAGCGGGAATCTTGCGGTGAACAATGTGAGAAACCATTGCGCAGCGAACATGTGAATTTCTATTCCGCGATCACAGAAATGCTTGTACAGCTCCGGCAATTGTTCCTGAACAAAAAGTTGACGTAACACTAGAAATTCAGATTTTCATCGACGTAATAAACTAACCTCCATCAACCGATTCAACTGATAGAATCTCATGTGAAGATTGTCGAATCTGTCTTTATACAAGTCTCGGAGACCGTAATCGTACATTAATTTCACCAAGACGCAGAACGCTTGTTCTTCCGGCATCTGAAAAGAATCGAATAGAATTCGAAACGTACTCGTACATTATTGTTTCTTACGTGTAAAAGTAGACTAGCAACTAGAAAACTGAGCCCTTGACAATATCCAACTTCTTCGTCGTAAACGGCATAAGCTTTACTGATTCTGTACAAGGAATCCTGTCCTAATCCTCCTGTTTCCTTAAAGAAATCATGAGCGGGAAACGTTCTGTTGATGTCCCTTAAAATTACACTCTCGCAACTGCTTTCCTGCGATTCAAAATGTCATTTAATATTCGTACAACATTTTTTATAATTCTTTTACCTTTGTAATAAGCGTTCGATACAGATCCATCATTTCTTGCGAGTTGTCGCAATTACTGAGCCTTTGCCAAACTTCCCCACGCAGAGCCTCCGGAATCCCTTGTTTCGTCAACTTTACGAGTAGTTTGGGTCGCTGCTCATTGACTAGCCAACTGTCCAACACTTCTGCCCAATTAGCTAATTCGTCGGCAGAACAATCTTTCGACACTTCCCCAGTACCGCTGAGCATCGGTTCGTCTCCGTCTACAATTATTTTCGTTGCACAAAATCCTTTCTAAATTTTTGTTTCAACTTACCTGAATCAATCTCTTCTTTCGGTGTCAACGTGTCTATACTCGTTAAAGACGGTGATCGAATCAAAGAAGCAAAGTTCAGGGCAAGGTTTAACCGATTCCTATCCAATTCGCCTGAAGTTTCTATAATTTGCACCTCGTAATGAACGTCGATGCCATTACTGGATATTACCTATCGTAAAAAAGAAAAGATATACGCAATTCAATACGATAAAACTGAATACCCTTACCTCTTTCGAGTGAAGGTAAAATTCTTGCAAGAGATTCCGTTTATTGAAGTACCAAAATCGCTCATTCTGAGGAAAAACTTTGGCCGACGTTTCTATAACGAATCTTACAGGTTCTCGGATATCACGAATTACCAAGTCCACAGCGATCGTCATGAATATTTTTCCCTCCCTTGGTGTCTCGATATTTAACGTTTCTAAGGCAGGATCTGCCGGATCCCATCGACCGCAAATGTTGTAACATTGTTTATCTGCTGTCGATCCCGAGTTACCTTGCTGCGTAAATAACCTCGGTTACTTCCTAATTAACTGCGTTTATAACAATCTTACCATTTCGAGTAATCTCATGTCGCTGTGCTTGACGTTGCGTCCGGGACTGACTAAAACGCCAAAACATCTTTCAACTTCCAACATGATGCCTCGCTCTTTACTCGACACTTGTTGGATGCTCAAACACACTTGCTTCGGTACGTTGCTGCGTAGTTTGAAACAGTTACGATCTTTGGGGACAGTATTGTACGCGCCCTTCCCGTCTTCTTCTTTAATCTCCATTGTTACTTCGAAAATAAACACTCGAGAATTAACCTTCTCATTACCGGAGTTAAACGCATTATTGAAATCACTCGCGGTTAGCGAATTCGTCATTGAACGAGGAAATCTTTGGAAGGCTTTGGCAAAGCAATTCGACACTTGTTTCACCTAACAGAAACGAAGATTTAATTACCGATTAAATATTTACTTTGGGAATTATGTAAGTAAGGTTTCTTAAAAATGGCCAACACAGTTCTAACAGGAAAAAAAACGACAATTTCCTCCCGTTGATAAAAAATCTGAACAGATCCTTTATTTCGTGCCCAACATTTCGACCTATCTTGGAGGTCCTCTTCAGGGGCTTCTATTAAATAAAAAATAAAAAACATACAAAATATATACAAAAAACTAAATAATAAAATAACACACATACAATGTGACAATATAAAATTAAAAAATTGCTAAAAAATAAAACGAACAAATTTATAAATTAAAATCAACGCACCATACACGAGTAACTTATAAGATGTAATCTATAAGATCCAATGTAATTTATAAGATCGACTGTGGTGAATGCACCGCTATATATGTTGGACAAACGAGAAGATATTTAAAAAGAAGGATTTACGAACGTAGTACAGGGTGGAAAAGAGAAACTGGTCATACTGCATTAACATTACATATGCTAACAGCGGGACATAGATTTAAATTTTCAGACGTTAAAATTCTTGAAAACGAAGCATTGGAAGAAAAGAAATATAAAAGAGATGATACATATTAAAAAAAAAAAATTTAGTATAAACTTCAGAACAGACACAGAAAAATTAAGTAATAGCTATAATATTTTGATCAATGATTTATAAATAATGTTTCATACAGAATGTAATGAAAACTGTATTTAGACTTTAAACACTTAATCTGAGTAGTGTATATGTGTGTGGGTGATGTTTACAACGTTATGACTCCATATTTAAATGTTTAGTATACTCGGTTAGTTACTCGTGTATGGTGCGTTGATTTTAATTTATAAATTTGTTCGTTTTATTTTTTAGCAATTTTTTAATTGTATATTGTCACATTGTATGTGTGTTATTTTATTATTTAGTTTTTTGTATATATTTTGTATATTTTTTATTTTTTATTTTTTATTATTTAATAGAAGCCCCTGAAGAGGACTTCCAAGATAGGTCGAAACGTTGGGTGGGAAATAAAGGATCTGTTCAGATTTTTTATCAACGGCAGGAAATTGTTGTTTTTTTTCCTGTTAGAACTGTGTTGGCCATTTTTAAGAAACCTTACTTACATAATTTTAAATTACAATTCATTTACTACAAATACCACTCTATTATATTACTTTGGGAATAACTTACCGCTTCGGGTATGTCGCATCGGAATACGTGACACCTAAAAATGGCTGATTCTTGCGTATCGCCATGAGACCAGGTGAATGCAAAACATGCCGCGCAGTCGCTGGCGCTTTCACCTCTGACGTAGAAAAGAATTCGCTGGACTTCGTACGTTGCGATCGGTTGATGCGACGTGTCGTATAAGCTACGCAAATTAAACGAATGTAGAAAAGTAATTGAATCAGGTAGAATTATTGTAGAAAACTTACACTACAGAGCCTTGAGAACTGTTGGGGACTGAAACGGAAACTTTAATCGGCAATCGTTTTGATTGTTCATTATTTAGAATTTTCATATTGCGTTGTATTTCGCATTCTGATTTAGGTGCATTTATTGCTGCGGCGCCAAGATACGTAACTCCATTAAATAGCGTACATTCCTGCTGTACGTCAGCTAAAGTATTGATTTCTGGAATTCAAATGCGTAACATTAACATTCCGAGTCGTTTGTTTCGGTTTAAGTCTTTACCTTCTTCGACGTAATCTTCGGGTTTCATCACATCTTGTTTTTCTGGAGTAACGACGCACGGCGTCACGTCGTAAAACATACTCTGTCCAACTTTTTTCGTTTTATTAGTTGGCAAAGTATTCGATATCACTTTAACGTCTCCACCTCCCTCCATTTTGGAATCTTCAGTTAAAACCTGAATCAATATTTTAAAGTTAAACGCAAGAACCGAATGGACAAGAATGTAATCAGTTTAATATTTGCGTACTTCGCGCAAGTTATTTTGAAGATCTTCCAAGTTGCCGTTATTAGCGATGTTAAGCATCGGTAATTCGAGTATAGCTTGTTGTTTGGCGCTTGTACCTTTTTCGTTAACAAATTCGTACTCGTCGCTAGTCGCCACTGATTCCGTCGACTTGACACTCATACTATCCTCCATAACTGAGCCTGCCAGGTATAACGAAAATGGTAACTCTCAAATATTGACAACTCTTCCACGTTCCCTCATTATCTCGCATCGTGGCAAGCGCTATCAACAAATATTTATGTATATTCTAATTACATAATTTTCATTTTCATTTCATTTATTTCATGATTAAACATCTACAAATTCTTATACACTAGGTATAGTTGAAAGATGGTAACAAGAGATGTTTAGAGATGTTTACATACTAATATAACAATTGGTAAAAAAATATAATATAATAACGTAATATAAGTATGCATCGTGGTCCTTTATTATTTATTTTGTTCATAAACGATATTGGTGCTAAATTTCAGTTTTCGAAATATCTTTTATATGCTGATGACTTGAAAATATTTGAATCTATTAAAACGTGTCATGATGCATATAATCTTCAAAAAGATCTTCATAATCTTCAGGAGTGGTGTACAGCAAACTGTCTTAATCTCAATATTTCAAAATGTAAAGTATTAAGATTTTTTAGAACTTCTACATATATTCATCACACTTATCGTATTAACAACACTATTCTTGATTCTGTTGACTCTATTTGGGATCTTGGCGTTATCACCGTTAAAACATTATCTTTTTATAAACATATAAATGATGTTGCTCTTAAGGCTTTTAAGTTCCTAGGCTTTGTAATCAGATCAACAAAAGTTTTTAAGGATACGTCCGCCATTATCAACATTTATAAAACTCTTGTATTACCTAATTTGCTGTATACCTCTCCTGTTTGGAGTCCCTATACCTTAATCGACAAAAATCTTGTAGAGTCCACTCAAAGGAAATTTTTGCAATTTCTCTCTTACAAATCTGATCAACCATTACACTTTTTCTCTCATGACTTTCATGACATATCTAAGAAATTTCATATCCCAACAATAGAATCCATACATAGGCTTAACGATAGTATTCTGGTTTGTAAGATATTGTATGACCATATTAAATCCCCTGACCTTAGGGGTCTATTAGTTTGATGGCCAACACCGTACTCTACTCGTAATGTTAGAGTACTGTATGAGAGAAATTGCAAAACAAACTATTGCTTTTATTCGCCAATATTTTGGTTAACTCGTGTGTGGAATTCTCTTCCTGAAGATATTCGCAACCAAAATTTCCTTTCCTTATACACCGCTATTTGTAAAAGAAAACTATTAATTCACTATGTTTAAGTTTTTATATCATTTGTTATAAATAGTATTTAGAAGAGCGACTGTATATATTTTTGTTAAAAACATTGTATTCTGGGGTGTTTAACGCCTGTTTATTTCCAATAAATAAAATAAAAATAAATAAGTTGACAGAAAAATGTTTTATAAAAATATGTAGAGGTTAACTATTGTCTGGTCTGACATAAATTGTTGGTAATTATAATGATATGTCTTGAAGAGTTAGAAAATCTCGTAGCTTGTTATACGATGATCGCTTGGGATTATAGCCATAAAGTTGTTCTCCGAAAATCTTCGGAAGCTTATTAAATAAGGATGATGCTCTATAATCATGTGACAGTGGTTGTTCGCTTGGATAGAGTTAGAGCCAGATGTTGCAGGTTTGGTCTTGTTGAACGGTATCTTTGTTTAAATTGCAGGAGTCTATGTATTATATAATAGTTAATTGTTTTTAATTGATACATTTTGCCTACATTTAATGTCCAAGTTAAGTTGTAAAGTTCAATTGTTGGATAGGTGCGTTCTTTATTCATGATGATTTTCAGTATTTTTCGGTTGAAAATTTCTAAGAGTTTAATTAATCTTTCACTAGTTGCACCCCAGACAAAGATACCATAGCTCCAGACTGCTTGGCATATACTCTTGTATACTGCGATTATTAGTTTTTTACTTAGTACATTACGCAGAGACTTAAAAGCAAAGGACAAGTATTACCGTATTGTGTTATTTATATGGTATTTCCAAAATAAATGTGCATCAATTTCTATTCCAAGATATTTAGTGGATTTAACGATAGCTATACTTTTGCATGTTTTATTGTTTAGTTTTGGTATGCTGTCTTTGTAGCATCCAAACGCGAGATACAAACTGTTTTTTTATAGTTTAACGTTAGTTTGTTTGAAGCAAGCCAATTTTTAATATGTATAAAGTCTTTAGATGCAGTATCCAAGACGTGTTTCCAAGATGCACCTTCGAAATATAAGAATGTGTCGTCAGCATATGCAATGATTTTTCCTCTTGTTTCCACAGTAAAAAGATCATTAATATATATGTTAAATAAAAGTAAATAATAATTTGATAAATGTTTCGGAATGTCTAAAGCGGTGACTGTCATTGCCAGAAACACGAGTACAGTCCAAGAGGAAGTTAGAGTCGGAGGCAGTGGGCGTATATCAAGGACTTAATCGTATAATGTATACAGTGGAGTCTTTTTCGTACGTGCACATACGCCCATTTCGTGCGAAATATTCGAGCGGATGATCCTGGTGTTGTAACTTACCAGGAGATCAGAGGTGGGAATTTTTCAGATCATTTTGATGATAGCCGGTGACGAGGACGAGGAAGCTTTTCTGCGTTGCACTCTGGGTGTCCGTCGTTGATATGTCAAATCGGACGGCACACCGAGGTGCCTTTTTCTCGTGGAGGTTCTTCGGGAGCTTGGAGTTTTCAGAAGCACTCGGTGCGCGTCTTCTCGAGCGTCCGCACGCCGTTTTCCGATCGCGAAAATATTAATTACATTGTTGCATTACCCAACGCCTCTGACAGACGGAAACGAAGATCGTTTCCATGGTCGGCCATTCGGATAATAACTTCGCTTTTTCTTTCATCCTCTTCTAGCGATTACTCCCTCTTGCTCCCTCTCGTGGTTTTATTTACCGCGGGCCGGAACGAACGAAACCTGCGGAAATGTTTGCGTAAAAAACGAAATCGCGGAAAGTGGACCGCAGATTTGAAATTTTTCGCAAATTCGAGATTTTTGACTTCGTGGACGAATGTGTTTGGTTAAATTAACAATGTTACGACCGCGGTTCGTAAGCTAATAATATTTGTGCGGCGTTTTCGCGAAAACAACGTAATCGACGAGTCGGTTCATCGTACTCATCAGTTATCGACTGTGAACAATAAAACATTTTTACAATAGTTATCGCTTCCGCCTTGCAACAAAAACAGCATTCGATCAATTCGTTTTGTGTGATGTTTTATATCTGCAACATCTGCGTGTAAGATGGCAGTTATTTACAAATGTGTGTGTGTGTGTGTGTGTGCATCGAATAGATTCCGCGAACAAATATCAGAACGCGACCTACATACAATTATTTCCATTTATGGATTGGCCAACTTCACACAAGCAAAATAGTTGTACATATTGTTTCGTGAGATATTTATACTGCAATATTCCTGGAATGTTGTCGACTACAAAAGTTTCCGTAATATTGAGGTGTTATCGCGAATATTTGCTGTGAAATATTTTACATCACAATTATCCCAACAAACAAAAAAGTATACGAAAAATCTGTGTACGATTTAGTACGAAATAAGTCTGTTTCTTTCCCGCTCTTTTAGTTACGAATGCGAATGCATACACTGTAGAAAAGAAATGTAAAATTACATTTCTGAGATTTTACAATTTCAGTAGGGTCTCCCTTATTGCATACTGCAGATTTTTAAAAATGGTGGCGGTCTCCTTTATTCTCTTACTTCCCCTTTACCCCCATTCTTAGTGGTCGACGGTCCACAACGGTTCGAGATTCGCTCAGCCGCGAAGGTTAGGTTAGAACGCATTGCAGGAGGGAAGCCGACCGAAACAGTAGACTCCCGCGTTAGTGGCCTGCTCGGTTTCGAGCCCTCCCCTCAATCCCCGTGTTAGAGGCGGAAGTAGGAGAAACATCGCTTCCCCCGCTAGACTGCAGTCCTGCAGTCACGTGACGTAAAGAAAATGTATGCTTCAAAGGGTTGACACGATCATGTATATATTGATATTGCGAACAAATTTATAGAACTAATGTTTTGTTTTTTGTCTACTGTTTTGCAGTGGTGAAAAAGCGAAAAATACTAACACTGGAGAAGAAGATGGAAGTGATAGACCGCATCAATAAAGGTGAGAAACACCAGGATATCGCCAATATGTTTGGGATTTCAAGGCAAGCAGTCGGACTCATCGCCAGCAACAAAACGAAGCTAAAAAAGCAGTATGACGTGGTTAGTACAAAACACCCGAAAACAAAAACGAAGCGATTTTCAAAGTTCGAAAACTCTGTACTCGAAAATATTTTATTTAGCTGGTTTTCACAAAATAGAGGCTGGCATTCCTGTAGGAGGAATTTTATTAAAGGAAAAAGCCTTGATTATAAACGAAAGTTTGAATATACATTCAAATTTCGTCGCAAGTTCTGGCTGGCTTTCTCGCTTTAAGGAAAGACATGGCATTCGACAGCTTTCTGTACAGGGGGAAAAATTATCAGCTGATTTTGAAGGGAGTGTGAACTTTTCGAGAGAGTTTCGTGCTTTCATCGAAGCCGAAGGATTTGATCAAGATCACATTTATAATGCTGACGAAACTGGGCTACAGTGGAAGGAATTGCCTAGGAAAACACTAGCTTCAACAAATGAAAAAAATGCAGCTGGGTTTAAACTGGCAAAAGACCGTGTGACTGTGATGACTTGTTCAAACGCATCGGGAAATCACAAAATCCTCATATTAGTTATCGGTAAATACAAAAAGCCTCGGTGTTTTAAGGGTGCTGAAAAACTTCCCCTTGAATACACCCACCAAAAAAGTAGCTGGATGGATGCCATAGTATTCCGTCATTGGTATACTACTGTTTACTTGCCCGCAATTAAGGAGAAAATGTGTAATGAGAATGAAAAATTTCTCCTGCTTTTGGATAATGCTCCATCTCATCCAAAAGCAGAAGAACTGAATGCAATAGATCCTTGTTGTGTGGTGAAATATTTTCCTCCTAATATGACTCCTCTCATCCAACCGATGGATCAGGGAGTAATTATCGCAATGAAAAGACATTACAAGAGGATATATCTTAGAGAACTTTTATTGGATGAAGAGACAGAAGGCCAAGAAAAATACAAGAGGTTTCTTAAAAAATGGAATCTCCTCAATTGTATTAGGACTATTGCTTCAGCATGGGATTGTGTAGAAAAACGGACATTAGCGAATGCATGGTCTAATCTTTGGAGCAATCAGCCACGAGAAATATCCCAAGATGATGTTAACGTTGAGGACATTTGTAACTTAGCAAATCGTGCTATGCAAATGCCCTTAGAATTACACGAGACAACGACATGGCTAAATAGTGACCACGACGATTGCGGCTGGATTGTGCAGAGTTTAGAAGAAATTGCCTCTACTATCACAGGTCAGGACTTTGAACTTGAGACGGAAGAAGTGGCTGAAGAAGAAGAAGTTGAAGAAGATTGTGGCACCGAAGACGACCCATGGGTGATGGAAACAGCCAGTACTAATCAAGTTTCCGAGATGGAGGCGTACAGAGGAAGCGATAAGCTGTACAAATGGCTGCAAACTCATTGGGATATTACTGCAGAAGAGCTTCTGTCGGCAGGAAGACTCCGAAATAAAGTTGGTGAAATCATTGCCGCCCAAAAATTATTCTCGTCATATATTATATGGTTTAGATTGATGTCCTCATGATAAGATGTAAAATAAATAAATGTTGATGTAAATAAATATAATTCGTTACACATGTAAATATGTATCATTTCAGTTCTTCCACATAATGAAAATTTATTTGTTTATTTATTTAATAAAATAGCATGAACAATTAAAAATAAAGAAAAAAATAGTTAATAATATCTCATAAAAATAATTTAAAAACTAAAAATTCTAAACAATTTCGCATCGCAGCTTTAAACAACACATTTACAGTATTACACTTATTCACATTTTTTTATTTTACTTGTTAAAAATTTCCTTACACGTACACATAATATTTAATTTACTCTCTATATGAATGAATAAAGAAAAAGAAGTAGAGCATGCTGGTAGTGCATGCTAAGAACCCCAAAACATTAATTTTAACTATTAACCGAAGCGAAGGCTCATTCGTATAAATTATAAGTGGCGCTTGCTACAGGTGTGATTCCTAAAAGAATGTATCCTGTTCTTTCACTTTTAATGTATATAATTTCAATTAAAACAAATAGATTCGAACATATATGAAACGCATTTAACAAATTTGTACCCAATGGCTGAGAGTAAAATAATTTAGTCAACGAATAAAGGATCCCTTCGCTGAAGTGCTTGTCAGCAAATGTTAAGTTCCTTACACGTACATGTGAAGATTTTGAATCATGAAACAAGAAGATTTTAGATCTAACATTACCGCGCGGTAGTAAAACCGTAATCGAAATAATTCATCCAACATAGATCATGTCCTTTTGCAATAACAATTACGCAGGGGTATAATTACAATAACAATACTGCGTCTCGCATTAAACAAAAATAAAATACTAGATTTGAATGTAGAAAATGTAATATTTTTCGTCCCTTAATTCAAATCACGCGCCTGGGGCCCGTACCTTATTAGGCCACGCCCCTCAGGCGGCTGGCGACATGGTGGGGATGGAAAGATTCCGAGAAGTGCCACTAACACGGGGTTCCATCGCGTCACTAACGCGGGACGCCACTAATGCGGGACGCCACTAACGCGGGAGTCTACTGTATATGCAATAAGAGATTCTAAATTCAGAGAATAAGGGAGGATTCAATAAGGGAGACCCTACTGTTTGTTGAAATTTCCTATTACTCTCGTTGTAAAATTGCGTGTTTTCGGTAAATATCCAACGAAAACAGAAGGAAATTACCGTAAACGTGCACGGAGAACAGTTTTCACAGCTCTGGGCGAGTAACATCAAAAATTTCCCATAGAAGTAACCTGATTACACTATTATTTTATGCGACTGCATTTTGGTAACCCGAAAATGACGTTACTCCACCGCGTATTGTCGCTTCGTAATGATACGTATGTAGGTATTATAACCGAAAAAGGCGATGCTAGCATCAGACAATCATGGTAATTATTCCCTGTTATTCAATGTTACAAAATACCAGTAGGAATCGTTGTAATTTTACATCGATTACGTAATTTAAAAAAATGTAATGTTACACCCAACGAATTTAATTCGCACGGGGAAACCCGCAGTCGTCCTTGTTTTTACCTATATATCTTAATGTGAGAAATAGAGAAATCCGAGGTAATTCCCCGTGCGAATTAAATTCGCTGGGTGTACATCGTCTTTGTAATTTTCAATTGTTTTCCATGTAAAAAAGCACGGAAAATGTAAAATTACACGCGCACTGTACGCGAAAAGGAAGAAACACGACTGAGTCCTCCCTGGCGAAAAAATCAAATTGAAAAGGAATGACTTTCATTCCATCTTAGTCCGTTTCATGCCGTAATCTGTCCTCTATCCAATCCTGGCCATTCGGAATAACTCAGGATTCGTTATGATTGAACTCACGGAATGAAACGGATTGCAAATCGAGTGAGAATAACCTAAGACTCGTTCGGATTGAAATGGAGGAATGAAACGGATTGCAAATATGATTCGGAATGACTCAGGATTCGTTCGGATCGAAATCGAGGAGGAATGGAACGGTTTACATCTGTGTCTCGGAATGACTGAGGATGAAAACGGATAGAATTTTCCGGTATGGCATGGCTTGGAACGGAATGACAAAGTGACCCGGATTAAATTCGGATTAAACAGGGGACAGATTCCGGATAGTCTCGGATAGCACCGGTTTCGGTCGGATTAAATTCCTATCCGGAACTTTCGCCAGGGCTGTCTACGCAGCACTCATGGTTACTGCGGGGCCGGTTCGCAAATACTTTCTATTTTAACTCACTATAACTCAGTCAATTTTGAGAATTTTGAAATGAATAAAAAATGAAATTGTTCATTACAGTTTCCCATTTCTAGTGCAGAAAGAAAAAATGATATATCTTAATAAATAAAAAAGTTATTAATTTTTTAATGCAGAACTGCGAAATTTGTGTTTTTATACTTTCTGGCGCTTCGTTTATCGAGCATCCGAAAACTTTCAGCGAGAAAGTTGTTCATTAAGGTATATTTTCTTTAAAGTTTCATCTCCATTGCATTAATAGTTTTAAAATTAATGAATGTTTAAAATAGGTAGTGGCCGACGGCCACTGCGTCATGTGTGCCACGGCGATGCGCGCAAGGCCACAACCAACATTAAACATTCATTACTTTTTCCTATTATAGTGCGCAAAGTTCGATTTTGCGCACGTATTTGCGTGTGCAAAGTGCCACTTTCCCACACTTTACTGATCTTATAATTTAGCGTGCGGTAAAGAAAATTTGCGTGCGGTAATGAAGTTTTGCGTGCGGTAAAGTAGCGCTATAGGTATACAGACATGTAGAATAGACCTGTCAAAACTTTCATTTGTTTTACTTTTCAATCGCTGTTCTTCAGTACGGAAAACGATAGGTGTATGTTAATTCTATCTAAAATAGTAATGTAAATATGTCGAAAAACCAACAAAAACCAACAATCGTAAAGCCGACAGTCAAAAAAATGACGTCACAAAAGACCCTGCCTAGGTCCTCAAGGTGGGGAAAAAAGAGAGCGGCGGCAGGTAAATATAACGAGACGTAACAGGGCAAATATTCTGGGACGTAAATATAGCGAGATGCAAACATACCGGGACTCTACTGTATAATAAACATATATCCGACGACTAATTTTGGCTCTTTTAGTGTTGGGGGCCCTTATAGACTTTTGTTTGGACATTCGATCACATTCTGAAATTAGCCGTTTTCGTATGTATACGTACAGATGAACAGATGCTAAAACTTAACACTGCGCAAATATTTGTTTGAAAACGGCATATCGTTAAACTTTGTAAAATGTCACTCGAAAGCGGAAACAAATCGAATGTAAGCAGGAAATCATTGAAAATTTTGCACACGATCTCGTTAATTGGGCCATTATGGGAATGAATTATTTCAAAGTTGCTACGAACGTCGAAACTAACCAATTAAAAAAAAATTTTGCAAATATTTGAATTCTTGCTGGGAAAAAAAAACTATTAGAAACTGTAATTTTTTAATTCGTTCTAATTATAATTCTCGTTTGCTGAAATTAAAATGTCTAAAATAATAATCAGTATACATTTTGAATGCATTTCATTCCAAACAAAAATTTCAATGAAAATATTATTGAATACAGATAAATTCCAGCCAGTAAACGGTATGGAATCACTTTGAGGAAACTGAACTTATTTTTTCAATCCCAAAAATGGACAACAATATTACGTGTGAATACATGTAAATTTAAACGAAAAGAAATGTAAATGCCACAAGTCTTTTTGCAATCCGAAACAAGAAATACGAAATATGAATTTCAATACGCATGAATCCAGCATTAATAAAAAACCTACATAATATGAGTTTCTGTTCAACCAGGCTTAGTAACTAGTCGATTACATTGTACAATTTAACACATCTCCTTTACAGATAATCTAGATTACGCAATTACATCCATCTACTACAACTTCACTGAATTGTTTAGTGCCATGATTATTTTCGACACGAGACCATTTACGTATACATAATTAAATACCTTTGAATTATTTTATACTATGTGAACTTCTGCGTTTTTGATATCCGTAGTGTAGCTCTTCATATACAAACAAAATCGTAAAACTATGTCGATGTACCTGAGTCACTTAAAAATATTTTATACTTCAGGGACCTTTGCACTCAAATATAAAACCTTACGGCAAGGTTCGTAAAACTGACGTTAGATTAAACTTGCAGCCACTTTATTTAACCTTCTTGTATGGATAATATTATTCAAATTCCATGCCCTAAATTTGTTAATGAATACCTTGATTACACGTTTATACATTTTAATTTGTGTATTTTTATACTCAGATGTATTTTGTGTGCTAAATTTACAGTTTTTATATACTTATTTTATTACTTTAACCTAGAAAGCAGGTTCGTCGTAAAAATGTATTAAGAGCTGAAAATGTATAATTTGTGTGACCTCAATAAAAATATACGTATCTCTGTTATCTAAAAAAAAATCAGTTGGAACGATTTTGAGAGGCTTTCAAATCATTTCAGTTGATTTTACAGAAAATGAAAAAGACCAAAATAATGAGATCATTCTGATCATATGTGATTTTAATTCATTCTCTTTCCGGGAGGAAATAGATGGATGTATCTGTTATCAGGAAAGCCTCGAGGGTGGAATGGTTCATCAGGTGCGGGGTGGAACTCCTTCCTTCCTTTCCATACGAGGTAAACGCAGCATCCGCAGAAACACGGCTGTCTTGTGCATTGGAAGTTTATTAGAAAATCAGCTTTCTTAACACCTTCCAATTCCAAACAAGCGCAAGTGCAGTCCACGACATTCCCATCAGCGTCAGCGCAAAGCCTGGTAATCTGAGGAGCTATTTCATATGAACCATTGTGAGAAATGATGTGAGAATTCCTAATAAAAAATGCTTAAAACGCTTAGGGTACGCGTAAGCAAAAGATGAAATGTAAATTTAAGTATTTTAAGCGTACGGTACGCTTTTCTTTGTAACTGTGGTGAAGTAAAAGGTGGCGTAATAAAATTATTTCAATATTATCAAGTCTAGCAAATAAATGGAACATAAAGGATGAAACTAAAACAAAACTAGTGTTGGCGTGGTGCCTCGCTCGCTTCGCTCGCTCAGAAACTTCGACCCAGTGGAGAGTGCGCTTATCCGTTCGCGAGTTATCGCGAGGCAAAAAACGGGACGTACGGACGTACGGACGTACGTACGTACAAGAGCACGGATACAAATTTTTTATTATTGATTTGGGCTCCTTAGGGTCTGAAACGTCGACATTTGATGAAAAACTATAGGGTAATTTTTATGCTCGAAGTGACCAAATTCAATACTTCGTCCAGACCTAAGGTCTGGGTTGAAGTAATAAAAAGGATAGTTATGCTTGCACTTAACAACCAAAATAAATCTGTAAGGCAAAAAAAATAAATATTGTATAATTTTTCTTCAAAACGCAAATTTTTTTATTTAAAAGATTTTAAAAATCCTTGTTTTCATCATTTTTTGTTTTTGTTTTTACTTTAGAGAAACAGCAAGTTTGTTGCATTTACTACAAAAAAAACCCTCCATGGGCTTTGTCCTCAAATATTAAAATTAAAGAGGGAAAAATAGTGACAACTACAGTAGTCCTCCCCTTAAGTTTTCTTCCCCTAAGTTTTATACTTCCCGTACGTTATACGAGTCTCTCATCATATGTTTTATTTTTTGAACCACGCAGTATATTTATTATTTGTATATTTATTGTCCTTCCACAGAATTAAAATATGCACATTTTTCCAGGGGCTTGTCCGACAAAAATAATGGAGATTGGTCGATTATACACTCGCATCACACCTGGACACATACCTACGCATAATCAGACATCAGACATATTCAATATTATGCCGACATTCTTTTTAATCAACAGCGAACAACGGTACGGAGAGCTGCGAATATGTCAACGATACCTGTCGGTTACTGTCCGAACCTCAGAACGGGAACGATTTGTTTGTAAACAAAGTTAGTAATTATGCTTTTCCCTACTAATAATTATGGAGCATTCGTAAGTTTGTCCAGAATAATTGACTATTTCTCATAAAATGCTTGTAGGAGAATCAGAAACCAATCATCCTCTTTACCATCGACACCAGAATTCAGAAGGATTCAAAATAATCATGTCAATAATTCATTCGGATTAGTAAGGAATTCATGGTTATATTTATTAAAGCAAAGAGAAGAACCCAAGAACAATTAGATACTGAATTCTTGAAAAAGAATTGAGAATAATTGATAATAGGGAATTACTCAGATAGCAAAGTGAGTGTTATATCGCTCTCCATGTGCACTCACAAGTGAGACTAAATCTCATTTTGTTCTCCATGTGAGTGCCATTTATATGTGTCCTCAAATCGCCTGACAATTGTCACTCACGTAAATATGAGTTTTGCTTTATGAAGGAATTCGCGCATGCGCAAACCGCTACAGTTCTGTCGCATAGGCGTTCCACCCGACGCGACGGTTATTGGTTACCGACCTATACCGTTAGCCAATCATTACAAGTATCACAATGTTCTCATTTATGCGTGGAAGCGGAGACTTTTCGCACTTACGCAATGCATTAATCTCATACCTGAAGTCTCATGTGAACTCATATACGCCCTCACAAATGAGATCTCAAATGTGAGGACATAGTGAGACTCACGCCTTGCTATCTGGGTATCCACAAAGTTCAACAATTAGATACGAAAATCTGCCCAGATAGCAACGTGAGTCTCATATCGCCATACTGTATGCCCTCATAAGTGAGACTTACACTCATTTGTGCGTCTCCATATGAGTGCTATTTGTGAACGCAGACCAGATAGCGATTGTCACTCATAAATGAGTTTTTCTATTGCCAGAAATACGCGCATGCACAATGGTGACATTTTCATTGGGTGCCCTCAAAAGGGCGGGAAACTTAAAATTATAGTAGTATGTTGTGATTTGTTTTCAGTAAACTTTCAGTAAACGTTGCATCTTTATCTAACTCCATGTGTCAGACAAAGACGCAACGTTACTGAAAGTCTACTGAAAACATTTCCGAACACACCCAGTTTGTAAAAGTCGAACATGCGCAACAGAAACGTTTGTATATGAAATAAATACTCGGGGAATTTAAATTAAAATATTTTGAAATTATGATATTTATTTTGTAATACATTTTTAATAAATGTAAATTTCGGATCTCTCGTTCAATTCATTCAATTTTTTCAATGCAATTGTCTTTGCATTTATTGTGTGCCGCTGTTCAGTGTTTCGTTCTACATATGAGCTCCTTATAATTCTTCGATTAAATTGACAGGATTTAAACTGTTCTAAGCCGCAACAAATCAATTTTTGGAATGCGTTAAATACGGTATCGTGTGAGAACGAAGGAATTCAATTCTGGAATTACAGGTCGTATAAAATAGTATGAATTCGAATAATAATCTTGGATAATCAATACCCCACTAGAAAGAAACGGAATGCAAAATATCGATTCCGTATACTTTCTGGTTTATTAGGAAACTCTTTATGATCCCTGGTAAAAATCGAAGAATACGTTAAACGTTTTTTTCACTTTTTTCAAATTCACTTTTTGTTAACTTTTATGGCACGCTTCTTGAAGCGGATTTAACGCTTTTCAAACTCCTTTGGAACTCTTACAATCACTCACCCTTTGAAGCATACATTTTTCTTTACGCTGAAAATAGCTGAAATTTGTTACTCGGGCGTTTTCGAGGTCGCTAATTACGAATCTAACTTCAGATTTTCAAAATTCATAATGGCGGATCCAATATGGCCGACCGAATTGCACAAATTTACTTGATCGAGGTGAAATTGGGTACACGGAGATTTTCGAGATCACTGATTACGAATCAGGCCTCAGATTTACAACATTCAAAATGGCGGATCCAAAATGGCCGACCAAAATGTAAAAACAAGTCAGATTCTCCCCCAATTTCAGTCGTCCATTTTGGATCCGCCATTTTGAATGTTGTAAATCTGAGGCCTGATTCGTAATCAGTGATCCCGAAAATCCCCGAGTACCCAATTTTACCTGGATCAAGTAAATTTGTGCAATTCGGTCGGCCATATGGCATCCGCTTTTTTGAATTTTGAAAATGTGGTCTACCACTGTCAAGCAATATTTTATTCCTAATGTAATATTTATGTACACGTAATGCATGGTTTTAAAGTCGTACTGCTTTTTTGGAATTTTGGCCGACTTGCTTTCCCGAGGTTTGGATCCTGTCGTCTTGAAGGATAGCAAACCTTGGTGGAATGGCCCTCAATGGTTGAGTAATTCTGAAGATAGATGGCCTTTTTGTAATTTTGATAATTCCTTGCATGACGTTGAAACTCTTGAGCAAAAAACAATTGCTTTGGTATCGGTGGAAAATTCTGATTTTCGTTTATTTAGCAGTGTTTCATCCTGTATAAAATTACGACATATAATGGCGTATTGTTTAAGGTTTATCAAGAATGTAAGGCTTGCAAAAAGTGAATGTCTTTCCGGTCCTTTAGTTTATAAGGAAATCCACGCAAGCGTTAGTGCGCTTTTAAAGATTGCACAAAAAGTTGCATTTGCTCAGGAAATTTCACGTCTAAATAAAGGTCATTGTTTAAAAAAGAAAAGTCCATTATTTTCTCTAAGTCCGAGTTTGGAGAATGGCTTGTTAAGAGTGGGCGGATGACTGAGGCATTCAAATTTTGATCATAATAAGAAACATCCGATCATATTATCAAAAAATCATCCCTTGACGTGTTTAATTTTTAAATATGAGCATGAACGATTAATGCACGCCGGTCCGCAGACTGTCCTTACTTCTGTTCGGGAAAAATATCGGCCAATACACGGTCGAAGTCAAGTCAATAAGATGTTTCGAAAATGCGTGTCTTGTTTTAAGGCGAATCCAAAATCCACTTCAGTGTATATAGGCGATCTTCCTGATTCGTGGCTTTCACCGTCAAGAGTTTTTTCCCGGTGTGGTGTAGATTATGCAGGCCTATTCATGATCAAGGAACGAAAAACACGAGGAGCGAAGATAATAAAGGCCTACGTTTGTGTATTTGTTTGTTTCGCTCCGAAGGCAATTCATATAGAATTGGTCGGTGACTTAACGACCCAGGCATTTATAGCGGCGTTAAGACGGTTTTCTTCGCGTAAAGGAAAACCAACAGATATTTTTTCGGATCATGGCCCTAATCTTGCTGGTGCCAATCGTGAGCTCTCGGAACTAGCAAAATTCCTAATAGATAATCAAGAAGAGGTATTAAATAAAGCGAGTCACCTTGTGATTCATTTTTGTCCACCGCGTTCACGTCATTTCGGTGGGTTATGGGAAGCGGAGGTAAAATCAATGAAAACGCACTTAAAAAGGGTTTTATCAGGAGCTCATTTAAATTATGAGGATTTTAATACGATTCTGGTCCAGGTAGAAGGATGCTTACATTCTCGACCAATTAGTCCTATGTCTGACAATCCTCAAGATCTGCAACCTCTCACTCCATCACATTTCCTTATTGGTATATCCATGAGTTGTTTACCAGATCCTGACGTGACTCACATCGCAGAATCTCGATTGTCGTGGTACCAAAGGATGCAGCAATATTACTCCAACATTTTTGGGCCCGATGGACAAAAGAATACATATCAGAACTACTAGGTCGAGCTAAGTGGAAAGTAAATAAGGCGTCACCATTAAAATTAGGAGCTTTAGTCATCATTAAGGATGAGAATATTCCATCTCCAATGAATTGGAATATGGGAAGAATTATTGAATTGCACCAGGGAAAGGATGGAATAGCAAGAGTAGCTTCTGTTCGAACGTCGAAGGGAATTTTCAAGCGTGCAGCGATCAACCTGTGCATCCTGCCAATAAATGACGATATCCAGTAAACAAACTAGGATGATAAATAGTGCAGTTATTCAATGATTCTGTGCTTAAACAGTGAAGGATATTTTTACATTATGTGCAAAACTACGTGTTCTTATGTAAAAATTAATTAATATTTTATTATGTTGTTTCTTGTGATTTTCGATGATTTCGAATTTGCCTGTATTTCAAATTTTGAATATTCGCGGACTGTATCGAAGCACCAATTGTGCAAATTGCGTAATTTAATACACTAGCGCTTTACTGCTTTACTTTTCGCTAGAGACTTTCGAACCTTCGAAAAGACCACAAGTCGGGCACGTGCGGACGAATCAATTTTGTAAATTGTGAAAAATAAAGGTCGTCTCTGCTCTCGTTCAAAGTAAAAACATCTGTTTTTATAATTTATTTATTTAAAAAAAAACGAACGTATATTTCGTACACTTGCTTTTCCCGCTCGAAAATATTGTTTAATAGTAGTTGAAAATGAAAATAGTTGTTTAAAATGTTTGTTATATGAAACAGGAGTTAATTTACATGTAATTTTATGAACTCGTGCATGTATTGAATGATCATTATTTATGTTTTTAATCATTTTATCGTAATAGTAAATTCAGCATTCACTGAACACAATTCCAAATTTGGTATCCGTTTAGATAAGTTTTAATGTTTGGAATCGTTGGTATTCAAGAGGATCCATAATATATCTTTTGCAATTCTGGAGCTGGAATTCAAAATTAATTTAGGGCCATGGTTATGCAAGGGAATTCATTAAAATGAGTTTGAATTCCAAATATGGAACACAGTGGAATTAATTTTGAAGTGGTAATTGATGGATTTCGAGGGGATTCAGTTACATTCTTTTATGCCATATTTGGTATTGAATGGTATTTTTCAATGAGAGGAATTTGAGGGAGTTCAATGAGATATTTTTTAATTCGAAATCTTATATTTGCTGGAATACATTTTGATGGCCATTTGTAGAATGGCATTTGAGGGGATTCAATAAGTCAAAATTCTTTTCATAATTGGGGTTTTATTGGGATTAAAAATCATTCCAATACCTTTTTTGAACAAAATGAGATAAAAACAATCAAATTTTAATCTTCATGAATTCCCTTTCAATACCTTTCAATCTTTTTTCGTTTACTGGGAAGCATTTAAAAGTAAAGTGGTCAATTCTTGTAATAGGATTTGAAACGATTGACGATAGGGAAGTATTCATGGTGATCAACAAATAGGATTCAAAGTTAAAAAATGAATACTTCTCATTGATTCTCAATCATTCTTCGTTTGCTGGGTAACCTAACCTAACCAGTCAGAACTCTGTCTAGACCTAATAATGCATAAAAGCATATACTTGCCCTAAAACTAACCTAACCTAACCAGTCAGAACTCTGCTTAGCCCTAACAATGCCCAAAAGCATATGCGTGCAGCTACATGGAATTCATGTTATAATTGATCGTTTTCATGGTGTTTTGATGTTTTTTCGATATTTCTCAAAAACCATTTATTTTGGCGAGAAAATGCATAAAATATAAAATGTGTATTTTGATCATACCTACAACTTTTATTTCAAGAATTTTTCGAAATTTTGAGTATTTTATGTGATACTTGCGAAACACCATAGAGTATGGTGGTTTTTTATGGTTTTCACCATGAAAATAAAATTTGCGCCAATTTTCATTATTATTTTCCTAATCAGCACCCCAAAATACGTAAGTATTCCAATTACTAATCTACATCAAAATTGATTATGGGGCGGTTTCGGAAGTACACCCCTCAAATTTTCAAAAATAGTTAATTTACGCTTTTATTACAAATTCCTACCTTATTGGCGGTCCACTTAATTAACCCTTTGAAGTCCTCTCAGGGACCACCTTTTCTGCCAGATAATTTCATTTATAAAAATTCAATTTTGAGGTATTTAAAAATATTGGTTGGTTCTTCTAGTAGTTATGGTATCTGCCAACAATATTATGCCACTAATATTCAAATTTCATTTGTTGTAAAAGTGTTATAAATAAACAAACACTAAAAAAATTCAGTTTTTTGGGGAAAAAGCGTTTTCCAGCTTATTTCAGTTTCGATTTTCATGGCAATTTTTACTAAGGGGGGTTTATGGTCGCTGATGACGAATTCGGGGTCAGATTTCCAAAATTCAAAATGACAATAACAAAATTTTTGTATTTATCTTATTTAATCGAAAGACCACAAAAAGTCAGAATAGGAAACATCCTCAGTCAAGAAAGTATCCCAGAATATGGGGTACTGCAAGGAACAATACTAGGTACAATTCTTTTCTTGATATTTATAAATGACATTTTTGAGATTAAAGCTGACTGCAAATTTGCAGATGACACTAGAATATCATTCAATTAGAAGCAACGGATTGGATTTCACTGGCTCAAAAAACTAAAAATTAAATGTGTAAATACCTGCAATGGTTTAGAAGTAACAGTCTAACAATAAATGTTAAAAAAACCAAAGTAATGATTTACGGGTGCTACAAGGACAGTATACCGAACTGAAGAACAGTTAAACTTCTACAAGAAAATAACAACAAAATCAGTTACAAAACGATAAACATAGACGTTGTACACCATATTAAATATCTTGGGGTAATTATAGACTCACATCTTAAATGGAACCATCATACAACAAATTGTGCAAAAAAGCTACGTCATATACCATTTATATTTAGAAAAATAAGACATATTCTTGATTCAAGACTTAAACTAATAATCTACTACTCACAATTTGGGTCTGTACTCAATTATGGATTGATTGCTTGGGGAGCTACAACAAATAATGCCATAATAGTCCTAAAGATTCTAATAAATAAGGTATTAAAAATTTTGTTCAACAAATCTAACATCTATCATACAAAACAACTTTATAATGAATTAAACTTATTGGATATAAGAAAAAATTATTGTCTCAAGGGTCTGTTATATATGTTAGAAAATGAATTACTTATTCAACCTACTGAAATCACTAGACAAGCATCCACCAGTGTACAAACACCAGATAGAAGAAAACAAGCTGGAAGACGCTGCTATGATTACAGTAGTCCTTCCCTTATTCTAATTTGTCCAGTCAGGCAAGATGGCGGCCGTCTTCCCTTATTCTAATTTTCTCCTCTCCCCCACTAGTAAAATTTGCTGTCTCACCATTGTCTCTTTTTCCTTTGTTGCGCATGCGCCGTTATTTTTATTTAGAAAAATGCACACGTCAACTCACGTCAGTGGGGAGAACGCGTGAGGGGAAATATTAGAATAGGAAAAGAGAACAAATTAGAATAAGAGAAGACATTAGAATAAGGGAAATTAGAATAAGGGAAGGACTACTGTATATAGCAGCTAAATCATTCAATAGAATTTAACATCCAATCAGGAATAATATACTGAACTTAATCAAAGACCAACAAAAAAATCGAAATAAAGAATTGGTTGAAAACATTGACGAATGAAGATATGAAGATGCGCAGCTACCCTAACCTTAATCTGCGCTGTATAAATTTTTATTTCACTTTTATATATATATGTAAATTATTTTAATATTACTCGCTTATTTTTATGTATATTTTATGTATTTATTTTATATTTATATTATATTCTATTTCTGTTATTATTCTCTCATCGAGTTCGCCCACGGGTGCTATTGCGCCTACAGTAGAACTCGATGATAATGAGAAACACAAAATTATATTTTACAAATAAATAAAAAATAAAAAAAATTAATGCCTGGAAGCGTTAATTCGAAAATTTTTGGGGCCCCGAAATACGCATATGTAATACATTTTGAATTTTGAAAACTCTGAGATGGCAGATTCCAAATTTGCTAAAACTATTTTTGAAGATTTTTGAGATTAAAAATACTAAAATTTAGATGAAAAATTGTGCATTAGATATTGCCGCCTTTGACTGCTTAGCATAACACAGAACTAACAGCGATGACGTAATAAGCTTGTAGCTCCATTTTTCTATACCTTTTTTGTTTCATTCTTAATATTTTTTGATACTTTTCTTTTCTTTTTTTATGCTCCTTTTGTTTTTATTTTTGGCCGTAATATTGAATGGCCTCGTAACGATTATGCAGCCTTGAACTGGCTTCAGGGGTCCAATCTTTACTCAGGCCCTAAAATTCTAATCTTGGATCCGACATTTTGAATATTAGAAATTCATAATCAGCGACCCCGAAAACCCTTCCGAGTTCCCAATTTCATCTCGATCAAACAACCTTTTCCTAATTTGGTCCGCAATCTTGGATCCGCCTTTTTCAATACTCAACATTTGAGACCATATTCGTAATCAGCGATCACAACAACTCCCGTGTACCCAGTTTCATCTCGATCAAGTAACTTTTTCCTAATTCGTTCCTCCATTTTGGATCCGCCATTTTGGATCCGCCATTTTGAATTTTGAAAATCTTAGGTAATATGCGTAATCAGCGATCCCGAAAACCCCCGAGTAATAAATTCCAACCATTTGCCATGAAAAGAAAAATGTGTGCTTCAAAGGGTTAACCCATAGAAGCATGGTGGTAAACCACGTTACCACCTCGATTTCTTTGATTTTTGCTCATTTAAATTGCAGTTATCGCATTTAGATCGGTGTTCTTGCTATTTTCTGTTACTATAGTGATACAAGAATGTAAAAAAAGCAGTTATTAAGATATAATTGTTTATTGTTTATGATTTATAAATAAACAAACATTAAAAAATCACGATTTTTTCGATAAAATTCATTATTGACGCTGTTTCTGAAGATAATTGTTTGAAATTTAGTATAATAGTGTTCTTAGGGTCGCTGATTACGAATCTGACCACAGTTTTTTTAAATTCTAAATGGCCGATCCAAGATGGCCGACCAAAATGTAAAAAGTTTCTTGATCGGGTTGAAAGTGAGTACACGGGGGTATTCGCAGTCGCTGATGACGAATCTGACTGCAGATTTTGAACATTGAATATGGTGGATCCAAAATGGTGGACCAGAATGTTAAAATTTCATAATTCGCGACTGTAAAATTCACAGGTATTCGTCATTTACTTCAAAATTGTTGGTCGAAAATAAATAAAGTTATTATTGGTTTGCCGCATCTAATACCAGATTCGTAATCAGTGACCCCGAAAACGCCAGGGGTGCCCAGTTTCATATCATTCTAGGGTAAACCTTCGGAAAAGGCACCTCTTTCTAAACAAAATTTAAATTAGTGTATTTCGAAGTATTTTTGCCAGTTGCCTCCTGATTACGAATATGATAACAAAAGTTTCGGGTCGGACGTATTAAAGCTGCTATTTTGAAAAAATAGCCAAAAAACGCGTTTTTTTAGTTTTTTTTGCATTAATTTTCAAAAATACGCATCTGGCAGAAAAATGTTTCAAATAAAAGCTGTAGAGCGCAAAATTCTCGACAAAAAAGATTCTATACATTACGGTCCGCCATTTTGTATCGGCAATATTAAATTTTGAAAATTTGAGTTCCGATTCGTAATCAGCGACCTCGAAAACCCCCGAGTAACAATTTTCAGGCATTTTCCGTGTAAAGAAAAATGTATGCTTCAAAGGGTTAAGATATTTTTGCGTAAATTGCTACCTTATCGGCCGGGCATACTAGAATTGTCTAAGACAAGTCTTCGCGTTTACGTCAAAAGATGGCGCCTAAACCATTGTTGAGCAGGTTGCATCGACCATTGACAACGTCGACTCTCGTGAGCCCTCGCGTCAGTCGTTCGTTCCATTCCAGTCAGTTCGCAGACGTCGACCGGCTGTGGTTCTCCGACATTTAGTCTCGCGACGGAAGTGTCTTTTCGGCAGATTTTCCTGAAAAAACCCGCTCCAACAAAAAAATCCCGTGATAGTTTTTCGCGAATTGACGCGCTCGCGATTTCCGGGAGCGCAACGGCGCTCGGAACCCTTAGAAAACGGTGCCACGAAAGCCGCGACGTTTACCAGGTAAGAAGACAAGCTCGGGTTTTTTTGCATCCGCGAGTTTTTGTCCCCCTTGTTGTTCCCTCCCTCGTACATCCCGCCAAGGTGTCAAATAAAACCCATCGATACTTTTGAGACCATCCCACGAAAATCATTTGTTGGGATAATAATCTACGGTCCCTGTAATCGCTAATGACTTCCGGACGGAGCGACTCTTTCGCCAACTCTCGTTCGCGAAAAAGAGAGGTTATGCAGTGGCGAACTCCAGATACCATCATCCTATCTGCCATTATTCCAATACAGCTGTTTTGGAAAAATTCACATTTCAGGCAGATTACTGTGCTCAAACTCCGATACAAGTATAACAAAGTTTGACATGATCGCAGTGTTATAACTGCTCAAATTTAAATCTATTCGATTCAGGTGATATCTTGTGATTGTACGTTTCATTGGTTCATAATATTAGTGCTTCTTCGATAAAAAAAAAGTCATCGTGACAGGTGCTCCAAAATTGGATATTCCGATTGTGACAGTTGGATATACGTTACAGTTCCTGTGCTGGATGTTTGGGTGCGTTCATCGATAACCTTAGTGTAACTACAGTTTCGGCTCTAGTAAAAGAACTCATTGTTTATTGTGTTAATTTATATTCTCCTGGTATTATACAGAATCGCAGTTTCAAATTTTAAAATGAGGAAAAGTATTTGGAGCAAAATGAAACGGTAACCTTTTTACCAATTTCATTTGAAGTGACAAGTAAAGTATCAAATATATTTAATCAAACACTCAATCGTAAAAACAAATTATAGATTTTATAAACAAGTATTAATTTATGCTACTTCACTACAACTAAAATCACTTTAAAACATTGATATTTATTTTAGTTAATATTTTAGTATACAAGGATTGTATTAATAAAATTTGTGTCTAATTCGTAAATATTAATTTCAAATGTTAGAATTACGATTAAATAAAAGTATTATAATTGCCAAAAAATAATTACAAGCATTGAAATAGAATTTTTCTGGACTAATATTTTTACATTCAAAGTTTGCAAATAAGTGTTTAATTTAATTTGCACTTTTGAAGATGACAAACATGTTCTGTTAAAACGTCAACAGAAATTCGTAAAAGAATGTTGAACCTCGGGAGTTATTTTCATACATTTCCTTAGGCAAACAGTCAAATTTGTTTAACCAAAAATTTCAGAATTAAAACGGAATTTTTGGATCATTAGAAGAAGTATTAAAAAATGTAAGACATTGAAAATTCTAAAAATGTGAAAATTTAACCATTTTTTTGGTTTCTTTATGAGCAAATATTGAATTTGTTTGTCTAACAATAAATTAATAAACGAATATGACAATGTGTCATCACGTAGAATATCCATTTTATCATTTTATAAAATCTTTATAATTTATCTGAAATTAAATTCTGCATTGATAAGAATTATAGCAGTGTTAAATATATCATTACTTTGAATCATTAAGCATTAAAAGTGAAAAGTATATCTGATTTCGTGTTTTTATCTTTTGTTACTTTTACTTTTATCTTGCTTGTAATTATAAAAATATATTTTGAATATTAATAAACCTTAAGTATTTGAAGATTCTAATCACTCACTTTGAAATCGATAACTAACGCATAAATACATTTTAATCGATGATATAATTGACATTTTAAAAAAGTCTAATAAGTATATTTATAAAATCTTTGATATTCAGTTATTTCATTTTGAGTTACGAATTACTAATGCAGGCATTTCGAAACTAGTCATTTTTTATAGTATTGTTAAAATGCATTATCATATTTTATTTTAAATATCAAAGTTACTTTAAATGTGGGTCAGTCGGTCTATTTCTATGGGCGTGACAATCAACATCAAATATTTGTTTTCTAATTTTTTGATGACAAACTATTGTCATAGTGCTATTTTTAATGATGTTAACTACTGTTTAACCCATTAACGTCAAGTAGGACACTTTTTTCGCTTCAGTTTCATATGAAAATCCAAGTTCAAATAAATTCAAAGGTACATTTCTATTTTCGAGGTCGCTCTTTTCAATGCTGTTGTCAAAATTGAGCTATCTTAATTATAAAATTAAATATGTTGATTTAAATGTCAAAATAACGCGAAAAATCAAGTGTTCTTTTTTACAAAACATTTTTTTCTAATCGAAAGAATATTTGTCGTCAGAAAATTTCTTCATTAAATGTGGACCCAATAGTTACAGTATCAAGATACATTTTTTAAATATTTAAAAACTAACATGGTGATCACAAAATGGCGACTCCAATGACAAATTTCTAATTAAAACTTAACAATTGTTTTTCTTGAAAACTATAGACTTCAGAAAAAATTTTCTAAGAATAAATACGTTTTAGAATGAGCCAAAAAATGTTCTCAAATTTTTCCAGAATATATTGTTAACATTTTTTATTTTTCGACAATTCAAAAAATCGAAATTTTTAAAAAAGTCGTCAAAAAAATCTGAAAAAATTTGAGAGTATTCTTTGACCAATTCGAAGACATTTTTTCTAAAGTCTACAGTTTTCAAGAAAAAAAATCACTAGTCTTGAAATCTAGAAAAGTTTAATAATTTTTTTTCTTGAAAACTGTAGACTTTAGAAAAAATGTCTTCGAATTGGTCAAAGAATACTCTCAAATTTTCTCAGATTTTTTGGACGACTTTTTTAAAAATTTCGATTTTTCGAATATTCGAAAAATAAAAAATTGTAACAATACATTCTGAAAAAATTTGAGAGGATTTTTTGACTCATTCTAAAACGTATTTATTCTTAGAAAATTTTTTCTGAAGTCTATAGTTTTCAAGAAAAACAATTGTTAAGTTTTAATTAGAAATGTGTCATTGGAGTTGCCATTTTGTGATCACCATGTTAGTTTTTAAATATTTAAAAAATGTATCTTGATACTGTAACTATTGGGTCCACGTTTAATGAAGAAATTTTCTGACGACAAATATTCTTTCGATGAGAAAAAAATGTTTTATAAAAAAGAAGACTCGATTTTTCGCGTTATTTTGACATTTAAATCGATGTATGTAATTTTCTAATTAAGATAGGTCAATTTTGACAACAGCATTGAAAAGAGCGACCTCGAAAATAGTAAGAAATGTACCTTACTATATATAACGAGAACAGCAAATCTTTTATTTGGGAATTAAATGTCAGACATTTACTAAGGTTAATAGAAATCTTATTGACATCTGAATAAGATAAATTATATAAATGTAGAAACGGTTCAAAATGTTAGTCGTAAAGTTCAAATGTTTACTAAAAATACCAAATAACTTTTGACATTACGAAGGATTTAGGCACAGAGTTCATTCACATCATCATAACTGATCATATCGGCTATCACAGATTAGAAATACAACATTTTTATCCATGAACGTAAAGACAGACTCAATTATCATTGTATGACACAATTTTAATCAGTTTTGGTGTTGTCAATAGATTTGTAAAGAATCAGAAGGGCAATCTGTATATTTTTAAGTCAAATAATCATAATATTCTGGAGTAGCTTTGAAATATTTATTTATTTAAAACTGCCACAAGAATATATTATTCTCATTGACGATTCTATCATGCAAACGCACCTTATATTTGAAACAAAGGTCAAAGATTCCATAAAAGAAAAATCGCCATTGCTACTTGGAAAAAGCTGAAATTGAAAAATGATTACCTACGAGTTAAATGACTCAAAGTTTGGAAATTTTAATTTGTGTGCTATTTAATTAATAGTGTAATCAAGGCACGACACGGGATTTCCAGATATTAACTTTTTGTTCCCTTTCCGTCTTACTAATTTCTCAGGAAAACCAAATTAGCGATTGCTATAAATAATGAGGCACTATTTAGTGACCGAATACATGATATTCTATTATTTTGGGGTCTTTAAGTGTTTAGAATATCTGTATAGCCAAATATTTCAGCACATTTTGTACATTATTTAATATTAAAATAAAATATGTTTTAAAATAAATACATATTTATATAAGACATTTATCTAGCAATATATGCTTTCAATTCTTGCCACCAGGTGTGTTTGTGTTATTCTTAGTTTTAAGTATGATTGGCAGTCCCTTTGTGGAAATGGATTTTTGTTTACTTATACCTAAAATTATTTGACACAAATTTAAATGTTTGACAAGAATTAATGATTAATTTACCTTAAAACTATGATAATTTGAATTTTGTATTATGGAAGTTCAATACTCTAAAATCTATTTTTTTTTATTTTTTTTAGTTATTTTTTAAAAAACATTAACAATTAAAATCTTATTAACAAGAAAGAAAGTTGTAACTAAACTAAAATAAAAATAGTACACTTAATAGCATTATATTTACAATCTAAATTATCTTCATAAAAAATAGAGAAAATAGTTTTAAATAAAATAATAATACATTTTTAATAATTAAATTATTTTGATCTTATGTGGTTTGTAGATTTAGTTGATAATAAGTAATTAGTATCCAAATAGGAAATTCTCCGTTAGTTATTTTAATATTTTGGCAATCTGTTGCGAAGACCTTCAATAGGAAACCATTAAAGTACAAAAACGGTTATCATAGCTCACTTGTTTGAAAGTGAGCAAAAAGTGTGCAAGAGCCATCACTCAGTATATAAGAACATACAATTTGCTTTTGAAACCAGTTTCGCTCGACTTTTCCGCGCCTGACTTTCTGATTACAAAAGCAACAAAACATACAACAAAAAATAAATAAACGTCCTTGATGTATTTTATTACAGCCACGACCGATTCGAGCTATGCAAATTCTTTCCTATATTCTGGGTATCGATTACCAATCGATTTTGTTTACGAAATAAATAAAAAAAAAATTGGCCCGAAATAAGTGCGCTCTTCATATGACCGATTCCATTTCAAATCGGGCAGGGATAAAATTTTAACATCTCGAAAATTGTTTTCCATGAAATATGTTGTTCGTTAGGGTAAATAAGGAGACCCGTATTTTTTGTTTCAAGAAATTTTTTTTCAAGAAAATCCGCCAAGTCCAAAAATAGCGTATAAAACTTTTAAAAAATGCTGTGTTTTCTAAAGTTTTTAATATTTTACTATTATTCCTCATGCATATGATTGTGTTATCGGTATTTTATCGATATCCAATAATAACATTGACAAAAATTAAAAAATAACAAAATGGCGGCCATTTTTCGAAAAAACTAAAAAGTCAATTTTCTCAAAAACAACATCTTTTTTTCTTCCATTTTTTTACATGTTTCTGGTAATATTAGTCACGATATCTGAGTAGTGTCATGTGCGCTAAAAAACGCTACTCGGCTGCAGAATTTTTGTTTGTTTTTAATTTAATGTAGAAATTTGGTCAAGATAGGACATATTTCGTTGTATCTAAATTATTTCAAAAAGGGAATACGTCAAAAACGTGACATGCAATAACCTAACATCTCAACAAACCGACATTTCCATGACTGATATTGTGACTAATATTACCAGTAATATGTAAAAAAAATGGAAGAAAAATAAGATGATGTTTTTGAGAACATTGACTTTTTAGTTTTTTCGAAAAATGGCCGCCATTTTCTTATTTTTCAATTTTTGTCAATTTCATTATTGGATATCGATAATGTGCCGATAACACAATCATATGCATGAGGAATAATAGTAAAATATTAAAAACTTTAGGAAATACACAATTTTTAAAAAGTTTTATACCCTATTTTTTTGGACTTGGCGGATTTTCGTTCCGGATTGGTCTCCTTATTTGCCCTAAAGAACAACATATTTAAAGGAAAACAATTTTCGAGGTGTCAACATTTAACCTCTGCCCGATTTGAAATGGAATCGGTCATATAGACTTGTGAGATGTTATATTTTCTGCAGTCAATTTTCGGTATCAATTTTTATCCACTTTTCTGTAAATCTCTACCAGGATAAAACGAAAGGGAAGCAATTTTTAAAGGTGTAAGCCTCCGAGGTTTTATGACGTTTACGTGACGTCAAATGTACTTTACGATGTTCGCACGTTGGGTTTACGGTTAATGGTTGTCGAACTGCGTTGATACAGGGAGCTTATGCATTCAATCTTAATTTCATTGCTTTTCTATTATCCCAAGCAATTTTGGGTGATTTATCTCAATTTTACAATTTGTTGAATAATTAAATGTACAAAAAACGTTAGCTGCTGGTCCGAGAGGAATATTAAAAATAATATTAATCGAAAGTGTCTAACAGCAACATTTTTAAAGTTATGTTCTGCACTGTTATTTTAGATCCATAGCATTATGCGGACACTACTTTTTTATTAAACGAATTTATCTTTTGTAGAGATCGCATTACTAAGTAATTAGAGCAGCATTACATTAACATAGAGCATAAAACAATATTTCCAACTGTCATCTAATACTAATCGTCGTGACCTTCACTATTCAACGAACGTCTCAAGGTTTTTTCGACAAGTTTCGTATACTTCCGATTGCATGTTTCTTCTCGGCTCATTTTTGCACGAACGATACGGCAGGTAATATGCTAGGCGTCGGAATAGTATTACCGTCCGAGCTATACAAATGGACTAATCTTGTTTTATATAAATAATTTTCTAATTACTTTAATGCTTTTTAAAATTTGTATCGACATTCGTGTTTCAGGCTAATTTTATATCAAGTTTCTGCAAGTTGGAATATGATTATTATCTAAAAGCTGACATTTTAACATCAGTTATAAATTTTGTAACGACATGAAAAGAAGTTTATATTCAAGATAAACATCAACATGGAAAACTAATAATAAAAACAAAGCCCTTTGTTTTAACTCGTTATATTGTAATATTGAGCAACAAAGTCTGTTCAACTGGAGTGACAGCCGTCTGTTGTTTTGCTGCATAAAGGAAACACCTGTTTGCAACCTGCAAATTATTACGCGTTCCAGACGCACGAGTAAAAAAGTGATGTAATTATCTGAAGGAAAAAAAGGAACTCGTGTACAGTTATGGGACTCTTAAAATGTTTATCGCATGTCGATAAACTAGATGCCGAATAAAACCAGAGACATACTGTACCTAAAACCAAAGGTCGTTAATCCCGCAACAATGAGGACTCGTTTAAACTGCCTCAGTGAGTAGAAAATCCGTCGAGTGTAATATTGGCATCGATGACCCTCGTCCATAAAAAAATTAATAAAGCACAGCTGGTCGTCTTATTTGCCGGCATTGGATATGGGAGATACGAAAGAAAAAACTCGAATGTTGTGCTTATGATTTCACCAACCTTGATCTATTGAAAGAAAGTCGATTGGCTATTACGACCGTTTACAGTCGAATCGAGCTTGTTAAAATTGGTTACGTTTTATTTGAGACTCATTTCGTAAGCTCTCATCGACATAAGAGTCTTATGATATAATCACTAAGGTACAATGTGATGCAATTTTTTAACGTAATAAAACTTGACCACGTTTAGGAAACTTCTGTAGAAGTTTTAACATTTTCCGCTGTAGTTGTGTTTGAAACATTTTGTTTTAATCAGTCATCCATCAAAAGACAATTATTGATTTCACAACTTCGTGGACTATTAGCATTCATAAAAGGTTGCGGTCATTTAAGGCGGGAATACACGAGAGCTCTCGCATGAACAATTAATTATAAATTAATTACTGACTTGGCTGAAATTCTGCGGTTAATAATGAATTCGTTATGGCCATGGCGGAAAGGTGTGAAGAGCATTAATAATACTGTATTTAACGAAGAGGTACATCAACTTGTTTATTGATAATATAAGAAAATTTCAGTTGATGCAGACATCAGCTACGTGAGAAGCACTGAGACGAAATAAATACATAACATTCAATTTTTAATAGGGTAATTCGCCGAGTAACGATTTATGAAGATAATACGTACAAATAAGGATAGTTTGGATAGAAATGTTTCAATTAATTGCTATTTATTTTATTTTATAACGTAGAAAAAAAAGTAAATTGTGGATTTAGTATTTTCCTTCAAACAACTTTTGTTTCGTACTTGCGTGTCAAAACGTTAACAATGCAGATGATAGGCTTACTGTCCACGCCGCGATATTGCAATATTCACATGCTACACATTCGAGTCTGTGAATTTCTGAGACAGGGTATTCTACTACGTGCTGTGAACAATAACGCCGTTGTACCAAAATTCAATAATTCACAGAACTGATGCGTAGATTAATTAAACGCATTGATGGGTATTCAAAAGGGACTATTTCAATGGGTGCTTAAAACATTCGTATGTCGCTTGATGTAAAAAAAATGCTGGCAAAATGCAATAAATCTTTATTTGTTATTTTCAGGCAATGAAACGAACGCAGTTGAAATTAATAAACTGCTAATCATTTTTCTTAAAAGAGTTGTGCGTACTTCTATAATGATATGCATTTTTTATAAACAGTTCGTTCGTCTCATTTCCAGTCTTTTATAGAAATCAACACGTGCTCGACAATGCATTCATATCCGAGGTATTATGTTTCACATTTGAAATGACGTTATGTAATCAGTTGATAACTTACTCCAATTTCTTTACTGGAAACATTCCGTTAATTTTAGAATGTTGTTCAGAAATGCCGGGAGTTCATTAAACTTGCAGGTTTACGAGAGAATTCCGTAGGCAATATGGGTTGGAGCGTGTCTAATCGCCCAATCACCACACAAATTTTAGACACAGAGGTGTTTTGGTTCGTGTTAATTAGGATTTTATGTTCGACAGCTCCCACAAGACGAATGTAAAACTGTCATAAAACCTTTTGGATGTAGTCTAATTTCGTTCGTAGTCAAAATCATTGTTACGTAGCATATTAACCCTTATTTTTTATACTAAAATTGAAAATTTGTGTTTGTAAATGTTAAGACCAGTTTCGGTACAAAAATTATACTCTTTATTAAATATTAAAATCATTTGCGCTATATATGTTTACTTACATTAGTTAATGGGTTTAGGATATAAAACCAGAAGTAATGATTAGATCATAAACATACAAAAATGGTTCATTTAATACATTCAGAATTTTATACTCTGCGGCAAGTATTGTACATTAGTATGTACATAGCATGAATTATGTTTTCAAAAACGAAGAACATTTTTTGATCATAAGTTCGTTAAAACATTGCAAGTATTATAGTGTTTATATGACGGATTTTTTACATGAATATACTGTCTTCAAGTTTAGTTGCATACAGAATATTCGCTGTACTACTTATGTTAGACATTGGGATGTTCCGTTATTCCGTAATTTATGTAACTTTCAATTGTTGTTGTTTGACCTGCTAAGGTTGAGACTTCTTTAAGTGTCACCTAGAGCGTTATGCTTTCAAATTTGTTGAAAGTTCTTGGTAATTGTTAAACTTTTATATATAAATTTACTTCCATTCGCTTGTATTTTCTTTAAAACATCCACTGTGAACTTGAATTACAACAAAATAAAAACATCATTGTTCACTGTGTGTAATAAGACAAAATGTATTTAAATTTTAAATGTGGGTTATAAATAAATCGAAGGAGCCGCATACAATTGCCCTCGAAAAATTAAAGTCAGTAAATTGATTTTATTCATTAAATTTAAATAGATACGCACTATATCGCACTGTATGTTAGGTTGTGGACCTATTATAAATTCGCCCAAGTTCCGAAAAGATAAATGTACTTCATTGTAGCCTTTTTAGTAATAAAACATCCTTCTGAAAGAACGTGTTAAAGCTCCACAAGGCGCCTATTGATTTTAGCTTGTTCTTTCCTAAAATTTAAGGAAGTATCGAAGTACACGTGTTCCATTGCCACCTGCAACAAAAAAAAAATCGAAACCCATAACCCGTACCGAACGAATAGCGAACCAAACACAGCTGGGGGTTGTCGATACTTTAATGCAGGGCAGTTTCGTTTACAACCCTAGAGGGCAAACCAATGGCGGTTTCCTTATTTCCGGTACACAGGCTTGTTACAACTATTCTCGCCACGCAACGGAGCAATCTCTTTCTCGTTTGGAATATATTTTTCATGATTAATTGAATTATTGATAAGGTTTCGGCATATAGAGTTACAGTTTTCATTTTTTAGCAACATAATGAAGCATGTTTATATTTGCTATTAATATTTTGGGAAGTATAGCGACAACATAAACAAAATATTCACTCGTAAATAAATTATAGCAATAACAAAAGTGTTTTGGGAACAACAATGCATTTTTTACAGGAACTTACCATTTTATAAAGTGCTCTATAAAAAGCTACTCTGAAAACAGTGTAAATAAAAATGCTTTTGATCATTATAATTTCAGAAGATACAAACCTTTCTGAGCAATTGACCCTACACATGATATAACGACAAACATCATTACGAAATTCCATGTCGAGAAGTTCATTCATAAGACCATTTCAGTATTATTACGGCCTATGAAGGGAATAAATTGGACAGTGAAAAGTCTACCATTCATTGGAGTTATATTTTGTACCTGAGGTATGAATTGCTGCGTTAGAGTTGTTAGAATGTAACAGGCACTAGAACTGGGTCAGTGAATCAGTCGTCTGGCTTTAACATGTGTGCATAGACATGGTCGATTTTTTAACAAACTTGCACCCAACAAATCATTCCTAATTTTTTAATTTATTTGTATCATACATAACATTTTTTTTAAATTCATATATTGCTCTTCAATATTTAAAAAAATGTGCATTTTATTACTAACAATGTTTATTAATTTTTAAAAATTCCTTTTCATGTTCTGGCATTGAACTACTTGTGATACGAAAGTTTACTCAATACAAGATCAATTGAGAACACTTTTTTGTTTATTTTCCATTCATTAAACAAGTACATCAGTATTCGTATTCGAAGTTCAGATGAGAAGTATAATAACGCGTAAATTCGTTACTAAACAAAAGTGACAGAATTGTATGAAGTAACACATTTAGTAAACATTGCCATCGTTGTATATTATTTATTTATAAGAATTTAGTCTACTTATTCGACGTATAGAATTTACGATTTAATCTTTAAAAAAAAAGTCAATTTTATTATATTGTCATTATTCATTGCATTATCCTGCGACGTAATTTACGTATATTGTCATGTCGATTTCGATATCTGCGTATCTCATGACTTTGCAATAAAGTCAATTTTATTCGTACCACCAGACTCGGCAATTATTTTGGAGAACGCCGCTTAAATTGTACAATTTTATATTTCTGCATATCGCGTACGGAAGAAAATAACTTGTACCGTTAAACGTGAATTATTTTAAATTTGCATTTCGTGTGCAATCACACCCGCATAGAATGTTATTGTTTTTTTTTTCTGAAATAAACTGTGTTATCACATACTGCACGCCATTAAACTTTATGCAATAAAGATAACATTGATTTATTTTTTACTTCAGGAATCATCGATTTTCCGGCTTGGAGAAATCGATTTAAAAAAGTTACATTGATAGATATACCTTCCATATATTTCTTGACATTAGAGGAGTATAGTATCAATAATATGAATTTCCAGCTTCTTATAATTAAAAGAAACTGAAATTGTAATACCTTAAATTGAATTAAGATAAAACAATTGTAAGGCACAATTTTTTACAGCATAATTTGTCCTATTTCAAATGTTTTTTTTTCTATAGTAATATTGAAATGATCATTTTTTTTTGTTTTCGTGTCACTTAGATATTATGTAACTACTTTGGTTTTGTTTGAAATATAAATTCTGTAGGTTTAATCGTGATATATAGAAGTGAAATGTCAATATTAATCTAGAAAATTTGAGCGAAAAAGTGGTCGGAGTCGAGAGTAACAGTGACCGACATTTGATGATATATTAAAACGGAGAAGTTCGAAAAAGTAAAACAGTTTGAAAAGCTTTTCGTAAAATTGTCTAAATTAAAAAAAGTATCCTCAGTCTTACAGAATAATGTCGCCTTATCGTAACAGCATTCAATAGATATTTCTAACTTTAATGAACACTCATTTATATTCCAGTGGTATCATTTGTTCGTAATGTCGATGACTTTAATTCTCGACCTCATTTTCATTACAAATTAGGTTTGGCCTTCGTTGTGTTTAATAAATTACACGCGTAACGAATATGTTTTGAAATTAAACAATTTTCTGAAATCTCTAATTCGAGTAAATAGATTGAAACTACTGAAAGAATTCATGTAAGATAAATGTAAGATATTTTGTATCCGAGCTTTCCCGATGCTTTCTTTTTTACGCAATAATGTAATAGATTAATTTTCAAAAATATTATACAAACTTTCAGTTTTTATAAAGAAAATCTAATTTATTAAAAACTTTTTGGGGATTTTTAAACACGTATTGAAATTATTGGTACCGGAAACAAAGCCTAATGAGTATCAAATTGAATTGATAAAGTGAAATTAGCATTCAAATGATTTGTTTTCCGTACTTTGCCACGTATGTTTCCGTTAATAGATTATCTAATTAAAACTTACATAATTTCAATTAAATTTGTCGAATACGATGAAGTAAGTCCTAAACTACGGGTTTGAGAAGAAAATTAACTAGAAATTGTTTATAAAATTCGAGAAAACCGTTCATACAACAAAAAGTTTGTTTAAAACCTTGACCTACATAAATAGGAACGACAACATTAATATAAAAAATCAGCGTAAAAAAACTATCCAACACCTTGTTATTTACTACTGTTATAAAAATCTAGAAGCTTTTCAAATTTGTTGTAGAAATAAAAGCTGAATAAATAATTTAGCTTAGTAAGTGTTTATCTCATGAGGAATAGAAAATCATAAACACTCCGGAAAATATTGCAGGTACACTAAAATATACCCGGAAATTATCCCCCAAAATAAAGACAAAAGTTTCAAAAGTCAAAATACTAAATATCAGGTTCGGGATTTATTGTGTCCTTTCTTTTATTACTACATGTTTTGACCACACAATTTTTTGTGCCAAAACCTTTTACCATTCAAATTTGATTGTTATTTCTATGGGTGCTTTTATTCTGCAAGGTATTCGAAAGTCTTTTTTTAATGCAAATTCTTTTTAAATAATTCACCCATGTTGGTTATTTATCGTTTTAATTCCGTGTGAAATATATTGTAGTTGGGTATAAATAACGATTTTGACACGTAACATAATAAATGTTATAACTTATTTGGGTTGACATTTTTTATGTTCTGTATCTTCTCGTGATCCATTAGGAAAAAAACACATTGTGTTTTAGATATGGCGAACGTCCATTAGAAATACGTTTTTTATTTTCATTTTATAACAAAATTAAAAATATAATTCTGGTGACCCCCCATAAAAGTGTTGTATAAATTTGCATAATATATTTGTTAACTACTTTATTAAAATTTATAATTTGTAGCCTCATCATCAGCAGGACATGGTCAGAATGTTTATTTTTTTAATTATTTGGACGCTCCCGTCGGTTTTATAACCTTCTTACTCTTTATATTGAACACAGCAATTGTTAGATAGCAAAAAAATGTGATTGTCAAATCTGCTTTGACAAATGCCGCAATAGTTGACAATATACTGTTCATCCTTGACAAAGGAACAAAACGTAGTTGTAATAATAGGAGTGAATTTATCGATTTCGTGCCCAAGGGCGATAATTGCACTCAGAATAATCGATGTTTTCCGCTCGAGTGACACATGTCTCACATTTTAACAATGATAAATTTAATCCTTGATTGTATATATTATTTAATGAACACGATGGAATAAACACATGGAATAAAGTGAATACCTAATGAAAATTTTGAATGATCCAATTTTACCTTCAACCAGATATGTAAGCCTTTGTTTATGAAAGAATTGCGTTCATACGAAGCTTGAAAACCTCAATTTGTATCACTTGTAACGGAGTAATTAATTTAATTTCCAGTTTGAAATGTCGCAGAAAAGGCAGGAGGTTAATTATTCATTATCAGACACATAAAATAGAGCTAGGACTTCGGCCTTGGGTGGAGAAATAATGGGTGGAGATTCTCACGAAAGCGTAACAGTCTCAATCTCAAATTCGCCTCGTTAAACGAAATACGATTCGAACAGCCTCGGCTTGCAGTCGTAGGTTCTTTATTTCACGTTTCTTTTCCTTAGATGCACATACGTAGGTTACGAAATATCGAATGGTCTTGTTAAAAAAACTTTGTCTCTGTGTGATAAGATCTGCACGTCCATTTATCCTTGAAAGGGCGTTATTGTACAATAGTTCTGCTTTAAAAAAAATTCTGTACACGAAAAATAATTTTTGAGGAAAAGTTTGTGAAATTTGTTCGGTTATTAAGGGTATGAGATACAATTGATAGATAATACGGGATGACTTCACAAAGAATTTCCGAAGTATTTTAGCAAGTTTTTCAGATTAATTTTTTATTATATTAAGCTACATAATTCTAGTTTTCTAGAAAATGACGTATCTTATAATTCTCAGAATTTTATGAGTATATTCTATAAGCTCTAGAGTATATTCTAAGCCTTTCGTTTCCCCAATGTTCTTTTAACTATTTTATGGAAAAGGGTAGACAAAAATCTGCTGGTTAATAGGTCGGGCGGGGCAAAGGAAAATCTATGTATTCTCCACTCCATATTGTTTTTCTTAATCATTCATGAAGAACGGGGATGATTGGTTAATTAAATTTTTCTTTATACATTTCTACCCCTCCTATTATTTTTTAGAATATGATTTTGTTTCTGCTCCTCAATAGTTGTTCTGGATCCATCAGTGGCGCAGGGCGAATATCGAACGAAATAAGTTTGCATTTCTTGAAAAAACTTTTGTATATTATTATTGAAAAGACTTTCTCAGATTTTATTGTATTAATCTTGGTCGCAATATAAAATAACTGAATAATCAAATCCTCCTGCATCTATTAGATACTTTGTAGTTTAGGTGTAATGAGAAGGAGCAAGTAATGAAAATGTGCAAATGATCCAGTCGTTAGAACATGTCTGAAATCGAAGTGCATTTGTTAACTACTTTGAACTATTATTGTATTGCTTAGTCTATTTTCTAATCATAACTAATAAATATATGTCCTGCGCGAGCATTAGCGAGCGAAGATATAAAGCTAGTTTAGAATTAAAGAAAAATGTTTTATTCTAAAAAAAGTTCACCGTAATAGAAGTAATCAAATATGAGCACAGTAATTCGATTTTCTTCGAATTTTTCAACGCTCTGAGATAAACGAGAAAGGAAAAAAAAATTCGACCTCAACGGAGATTCGAACCCGGGACCGTTCGGCATAAGTTCGCACGCCTTAACACGCTCGGCCAATGACATTATACCAGCTTCATGATAAATAAGGTAGATATTGTCGTTCGTTTATCTACTTGCTCCTTTCGGATCTTTTCAGTAATTTTCAAGACTATTTCGATACCGAACACATCTTCTGTATTTTGTTAAAATATCTTTAAAGAATTTTGTATCGCTACTACAAATGACTACTCAATGAAGTAAAATAAAAAATACGTCTACTGTCAAGATAAAAACTGAATAGAATTGCATGAAACTTATTTATCGGTGGTACTTTAAAGTTTAATATTTTTAAATTTCTGTTAAATTAAAGATTTTAAAATTCACGGAAAATCCATGAAAGCCTTAGGGCAACTGTTGTTTACCAAAAGTTTGACCAAGCTTTCCACCACAACATTTCGAAATTGGCAACATTTAGGTTAACATCGTAGGCCCAGTTATTTAAAATATATTAACTCTCTCTTGAAGTTAAGCGAATATTTGAATAATAATGAAATGTGAATTCCTGAAAGCGCAGCCAAATATAGAAATGTTGGTTTAGACTTGACGTTGAAGTTCTTACGAAAACGATCTAGTAATTTCCAGTCTCACCACTGCAACCGCAAAATTCTTTGAGAAACGTTTCAATTATGCCATGAGGTTTACACAATGCACATGTCAAAATAAACCAGGAACTTTGTTTCAGGACTAAAATGCGATCAAAATTTATTTGGTATTTTTAAAAAAATTGCAAAAGATTCATATACAGGGTGATCTTTTGTCTATGCCAACCGGCTAATAGTGGATTCCTGAGTTGATTCTAAGTAACTTTTTCCTGTACCAAAAATGAATCTAAGGCTTAGAATTTAAGTGAAGAGCCATTGAAATTTAGAAAAAAAATTACTTTTTTTGCAATAACTCGACTTCTTTTCAAGTTATTGCAATGAATGAGGGCTCATTTTCAAGCTTTTTTTAAACCCTACAGTTCATTCTTGAGATCATTGTCCTGTGGTGAATATTGGTGACAAACCCACATCGTCAGTACCAAACGCGTTTTTCGTCAATTCTACGACATTAAAAGTGTTCCCGCGGACTCAATTTTCATTGAAAACGAACATATAAGGGAGCAAATTCTTCGTCTTTTCATGCTCTACAACGTTTTTTTAGTTTGATATTTCATTAGCAATTTTGCGAAATGAGTTAGATGCGAAAAACCGCAAAAATTGGCCTTTTTTACCATTTTCGAGGCCATAACTTCAGAAATATTCATCGCAGGACCAATGCTCTCCAGAATGAATTGTAGGGCTTAAAAAAAACTTGAAAATGAGTCATTATTCATTGCAATAACTTGAAAAGAAGCCGAGTTATTGAAAAAAAAGTATTTTTTTTCTAAATTTCAATGGCTCTTCACTTCAATTCTGAGCATAAGATTCAGTTTTGGTACAGGAACAAGTTACTTAGAATCAACTTAGGAATCCGCTACTAGCCGGTTGGCATAGACAAAAGGATCACCCAGTATATCTGATCGAATTTCAAACTATGTATGGCATATTTGAAAAATATTTTTCTAAGTACTTTTCAATAAAGAGTATATTTGCACATACTTTAGTTGTCTGTCATTTTGGGTTTTAAAAATTTGCTACATTTTACGTGGAATATTTCCTATTTTTTAAATGAATCAGATCGCCCGAAAGAGTTAAAACTGCCTATAATTTTAAAACTCGCATAATTCATCCGTTTTTGCCAAAAGCGTTTTCTACAAGGGATAAAATTTACTTTATTTTATTATTTATTTGCAATCTTAAGTTTACCACGATTTGATAGTGCTGGATACAATATAGATTCCAGTCCGTAATCATAACAAATATGGTAACTGGTACCCCGATTTTGTTATCCGCTAACACGTGATAATGAGCCAACATCCAGCTTAAAGTTAGAAAGTAAACAAAGTGCATGACAAGCATGTATGTGACGTTTTATATCATGTGGCCGAATCCACAGAACTTTTAGTTTTGCTATCCAAGAAATACTGAAAAAAATGTTTGCAGGGGTTATTAGCGTCTTTCGAAGGCATTTGATTATTATCTAAAATACGAATTGAGAAATACTTTGAGCCTAGACGCATGAACAAAGACGCAGCGCAACATAACCTACCTTTCAACTATACTTCCAGATGGTAATCTCTGTTTCTTTGGAAATCATAGTTTGGCTCTATGCTAAAATTTAAGTTTACCCACTTATTGGCTAATACATTTTGGGATCGCATTGTTAACTCTGCCTTTCTTTAAGTTTGAAGGTTAGGGTAGAAGGTTAATCTTGCTTTCTACTTTCTTATAGACACTCCATAAAAGTAGTTTCGGAGACAGCAAATACAGCTGTAGATGTAATTTTAGTACAGAATTACTCCGTTATAGGAATTCAAACTTAAATGGGAAGATTCCAAGAGCCAAAGCTACTTCAAGAGAGTAATGTGCAAGGGAAAAGCAGTGAATTTAAGACTTGGTCTCTCAAGAACTGCGCAATTTGCTTCAATAATTTTAGAGTGTAAGCTTCCATCTGAATGGAAGTCTATTTCTGTAACGGACGCTGAACCTGCAGCGTAGCGTTAGTCCCTGCTAGCATATAGAACATTTTCAGTTTTGATAGTATGTTTAACTGTGTTTACAGTAGGCTTTTTTGAATCTGGTACACCCACATTTTCGAAGCCATAAAAATAAATTACAACCTAAGATATTTCTTTGTTTATCATCAACGAATTTCTGATTTGTCTTGTTTGGTTTCAGCTTCGACGACTGCTCAACGACGATGTTTCGGAGGGTAAAGGTCAAATCACTGATTCCGTGGATACAAAGTACCTGCTGATTACAAATTGACGAGGTGGTTCCTTATCATCACCAAAACAATTGTCGAAGAAGAAGCAATGACGAGGAAATTTGGATGTGGGTTGCTGCTGCTACTTCACCATCTCCTCATTCTTTGTCCACCACATACTCTTCGACTTTCTGCAGTTCGTTAGGTTTCGACCTTGAACCTTCGACCCTATCCGAAGGTCACCTTCGCGAAGCCGGACATGCGGCGTTCTCCGATTCGAGAGTGAATCCCGCGTGTGAGAGAGAATCCAATCGGCCAAGAGGAATCCTTTGGTGAACTTACCTTCGCTCTCGTACCCTCCTATCATTTTTTTCGTCACATTTTTCAAATCCTTGCCCCCTGAGTCCTCTGCCCCAAAGCTTCCCGCAAAAAGTCGGATTTTTCATTCGTGGAGTTTTCGGAGGATTTTTCGAAGTGCCTACGAGCGAGCTCGAGCGCTCCTCGAGCGCGCAGTCAAAGTGAAGTGCCCGGGGATTAATGAGATGGCATTCATGATGAAGAAGAAGAAGTACAAATTCCACGTGGAGGTCGGCCTCGAGGAACTGACCGCTGTGCCTTTCGTCAACGCTGTACTCTTCGCAAAACTCCGCCTCCTGGACGGAACCTTCATCAGCCATTCCACAAGGTAAGTTCAGAGTTCCTTCAATCATGATGATGACGCTGAAAAGCTAACAGCTGATTGGAAAAATGGAATCTTTCATTATTTGTGTAATTGAGCAGAGTTTGACATTCTTGTTGTGTGAAGTTCATTTGTAAAAAGTTTAAAATATAAAACCTAACTTAGAATTGGCTGCATGGGTAGCTTCTGTCAGCTTCAGCGTCATAGAATGCTGATGATTATCAATCACAGCTGGACAATGGTGTTCAATAAGCTAATATATACCATTGTTTAACTACACATATCTTAAAATCCTAACATCAGGTGGTTGCAAGGATGTGTGGGCCCTTTCCATTGAAACATCAATTCTCATTGTTATTAATACAAATTTGATTTCGCTGTAAAGAAAATAACCTGACGAAGGGTTTTGTTAAACCTAACAATTAGACATCGCTCTGACGACTGTATTTATGAACAAAGACCCTTCATAATTCTGCAGGTAAGTTATGAGAGTTTGAGGTTATTTTTCAAAACTCAAAGTGGAGGACTCAATTTTGGGGGGGGGGGGGGGATTACGACCATCACTTCGTCTCCTTCAAGTGAATCATCGTTTTGAATTTTGAAAAATTAAGAGACAACGGATTTGTAATTGGTAATATCGAAATCCCCTGAATACAAAAAATGAAGAAATTATCATAAAGAGATTATAAAAAGAGATTTTCGAGCTATTCCCATTTACGTTTAATGTCCTATATCTAAAAATATATATGGAGAATCTGATTTGCATGCCTTACTAGGGCACTAAGCTTCCACCAATCACATACGACTAATTGACCTGGGGAATATATGTGTGTTGGATACATATATAATTGTGTTTACACTACCATGCTTACAGTAAACATGACTGCGGTTGCTTGTTGTTTCAAGTGGTATACAGAGATCAGTGGTTAGGCATATTGCCGAAGGAGTGAAATGTTTTAGTGCAGTCTTGTTTGATCTAACCGAAAGGTATAATTTGCGCAGTAAATCATGAAAGCCATGCATTTTGGTCATGGAAGAAGTTACCTTCGTCATCATGCGAACTAATCTTACCTCATTAATCGAGACAATAGCGACGATACAGCAGATGTAGTTAGAAAAGAGTAGTTTTATTTTTATTACTTAGGTATAAATGCACTAATCTCATAACATTCTATTATAAATCATGGAATTGCATTCAGCGTAAAAAGCAGACTCCTTGACTGATTTTTTAAGTTTCAATGTTAATTTTCTCCGCTATTATGAATTAAAAAATGTTTCCAGGAGTCATTTCTTACGTATTTGGACACGCTCTTTCAACATCTGCCATTAAAATTGCAAAAAAAAATTAATTTCCGAAAAGTTATGGCCATAAAAAAAATAGATATTTTTAACAATAGGTTTGAAAATGTATTGTTTTTTCACCTAGTAAGTAATCAGGGTTTATAATGGTAAACTGTACATTTCAAGATGTCAAGATGGCCGACTCAAAATGGCTGCAGAAGGATATTTTATCACACGAATATTAAAACCCAGTGTTCGCTTCTTTTAAAAAATGCATTATTTTTATGTTATTAAGTATCGAAATATCTTTTGGGCGCTGAGCACGAGTCTGAAGTCAGATTTCAAAATATCCAAATGGCATATTCAATATGACCGACGGATATTTTTGAAAATGGTCGAATTTTTTTTTGTAATTCGTTACTCGGGGGATTTCAAGATTACGTGTAAGTCAAGGTATCTTAATTCACTTTTTTTCTCAAATTTGAGCAAAAATTCGAAATAGCGTGGTTTTTCTGTATTTTAACCCATTAAGTACTGAATGGACATTTTTTTTACTGGAGTTTTTAACGGTTGTATTATGGAAAAAAGGATCTAAAAAATGTCCTGGATTCACATCTGACGTAAAATTAACTGAACATTCAGAATCTGGTATTAAATTTTTCAAAAAATGCAACCGTGAAAAACTCTGTACACGATTTTTTCCAAAAAAAACATGGATTTTCAAATGTTTCTTTTTTATCTCATTTTTTGAAATTTAAATTTTGTTAAATGCAAAACAAAGCTTCGATGATAAATGGGTAACCAGTCTCTTTTTCCTCGAAGAAAAGCAAAATGTGCTGCAGTCTCATCTGCAATTGTGAAACCTGACTATACGAAGTCTGGTTTATTGAAAGGCGTAAAACTCTGTGAATGTACCTATAAATCGATTGAATTCTTTCTTATCGACAAAGATACGGTATATGCTGTATTGCTCTCTTTTTATACGAATTTTGTACCCAATTGGTTGTTATAAACTTTTTTTGCAGTAAATAAAACTAGATGGAAATTTTTCAAACCATTTTCAATTTAAAAAAATATTCCAACCCTGGTAGAAATGAAAAAAAAATTGTGTACAATTCTTGTACAACATTCTTATTTATCACGTTAAAGATATAAGGAAAATGGACAGTGTAAGAACAAAATGGACAAATTTCTACCACGGAAAGTAAGTCCAAAATATCTGATTTTGTAATATACTTTACAATTTAATTTTTGTTTGTAAATATTATCTAAATTGGCAAATTTCTGTCAAGAACTATGTATGTAATTTTGTAAAGAAACATTCAGCTGTTTTTGTTGAAAGGTAAGTAAAAAATCATAAAATATAAATTTTGTAAAAAATAGAAATATCTTCGATTAAATATATTTTCATTTTTCCTGGCCAGCTTAATGTTAAAAGTATATAAGTATCATAAAGGAAGATTAAGATGGTATATAAAGTTTTATTGTTTTATTAATTTATATCCGTGTTATATATGCATGATTCACCATATATAAAAAGATGAAACAAACACCTTTTATTGAGTAGCTACTCAATAATATTTACTTTCATTCTTTTAATCAGATTTCGATAAAATTGAGACCATGGTAAGATAACTGAGTAGTGCAAATATTTGTTTGTAATAAAACGACGAAATTGTTTTCCATAATTACCGAATTATACGTTAGAAGAAGATAATTCTACCTTGAGAAACTTTTTCCATCAAAAACTACAGTAAGTTAATCATAGAAATGCATTAAAAAAATCGAAAATGTGTCGATTTAATTCAAAACATGTTAAGAAATGTAAAAATACGTTTTACTTAATAAATAATTTTTTGAAATATTTTTACAAAATAAATAAGGAAATAAATGAAGATAAACTTAAGAAAGTGAATAAAAAATATTACATCTTTATTTCTCTTAAATTTTAAAAGACGATAGGAATGCTGGGAGTGTTACGAAATCTTCTTAATGGACTTCGAAGCGTATCAAGTAGACATTAGGGATTTGAGTGTGACCTAATCCAATTTACAACGATTTAATCGAAGGAATAGGTTAACTTAGATTATCTTTAGTCGAAAGTTTATAATGTGCCTCTTGGTCTGCTACTATCCTCAGCAGAAGCTTCCCACAGGGTAGTAAATGACAATAATGAATTTCCAAAACCAATAAATTAATATGTACAATATTTTAGACTTAGGATAAATTATTTTAAATATAAACAATTGTTCGTCTTTATGAATTGTAAATGAAACTTAACTTCAAAATAAGTAAGTATTTATATTTTGTATATAGAAGTATGTTGAAAATTATGAGTTAGGTGTCATCCTAACCGTATTACATAATTAAGCGGTTGCATCAAAGAATCCGTTATAAAGTTCTTTCCCCTGCATTCCTCAGCTTCTTTAACCCAGATTTTAATACGTAAACATTAATATTGTACTAAAATTTGACGATTTTTAGGTATCTGTTAAATTTATAGTATTTTGAATCAATTTTTTGTTAGAGTTGGTTCTAGTCTCTAAATCTGAATTAGTAAAACATACTAATTAAAAATGAAAAATAGGTTACCATGAATTAGTCACAAGTAGTAAACAACTAAATATTTAAGTAAAATCATATTAATTGAAGTGTTTATTCTACTAATAGTAAACAATAATATGTTACTAAAAACGTTTTGATCTTTTTATTAGCAAAAGTCTTAGTTTACGATTTAGTAAATTTCAAGTAATTAAAATCAAAGAGAGTAAAAAAAGAAGTACGCCACTCTTGGAAAATATTTAGAGTAGTGAATAGAAATTTTAAAACAAAGTTTCGTTAGGGTTGACTGACTTTTAGTAAACTATCACTTTTTTTGTAAGAATAATTTACCTTAGAAAATTGGAAAAATTCTTAAAAATACTATTTTTTATTACGAATATACTAACATAAAAAACGGCTAATTAAAGAAAGTATACGAGAAAAAAAGCATTATAAGAGATCAGTAAAAAATAAGTCCCCTGAATAGAATATGATTGCATACAATGTAAGGGCCAACAATTTTTTGTATTCTTCGTGATCTCTGTTGAAAATGATTTTGTTTCATTAATTTTCAAGAGCAGAAGCAGCGCTTTTACTGGAAATTATTCACAGATTCATAAATTTTGAACAATTGTTTAAAAAAAGGTAAACATAATCATATAGAAATTAACCGTGGAGTCAGCAATTCGATTTTAGATTCTGATAAGCTGTTATTGGATATTTTATTATTAGTTGACGACTCGCTCAACGTGTGGCACTTGATTAGAGCATGTGATGTAATGTCTACCCATAAACGAAATGTGCTTCGATTGATATAAGTCTAGAATTGCGCATCAATCAGAACACTTATGTAGCTTGATTATTCAAGAATTTAACGTTATGGTATTATCGTCGCTCCTTTATATTACGATATTTTATTGTTCCCTCTATTTTAATCTGAATCTTTCTTTGTAATTACCTTACTTCCAGTCAATTAACAGTTCTCCTAGAATCTCTTATTTTTTTATTCTATTTTTTTGAACAGTCGTATGTTAAAAAAAATTTGTCTTAATACCACATTACGACTGAAAATACCCGTAAAAATGCCAAATTTCAAATTTCCAAGCTGCTACTTGTATTGTAAACAAGTTATGAAGATATTTTTTTAATCCAAGTAAATTTCTACACCATTAAAGTTTTCCCTTATTTTGCACTTGATACTCAAAATTTATTAATACGTGAATAATTTCCAGTAAAAGATTTTACTGTTGAAAATGGAAAAACAAAATTATTTTTTGATAATTTTTGACCGAGATATTGAAGAATAAAATAAAAATTGTTTAATATGCAATTGCATTGTATCCAGGGGACTTATTTTTCAATGATCACGTTTATAATGAGTTTTTTCTCATATACTCTCTTCAGTTGCCACTTGTTCAATATATTAGCATGTTCATAATAAAAAGTAGGAGTTTTGGGAAATTTTAAAGATTTTTAAAAATACCTCATCTTTTACAAAATCCACGTCGAAAGATGTAATACAATTTTTTAAGTAGATGGTATTATTTAAATTGAGAATACACATTTTTATACCGTACAAAAATCCACAAAAAAACATATTGGACATTTTTTTAATATTACAATTTTTACAACACACAATGAAATGATCAAATAAATCATAACTTCGTTAAACATCGCTATTTTTGCATTGCACATCGTCCAAAATGCTATATGTTCATAATTTTTTGCTAGGAAATTGGTAATAAAAAAATCTCAAAAAAGTGGCCCCTTTGGCACGAAATGGTACTAGGTATAATACTCTAATTTCGTTTAGTACTTTAATACATTTTCTTGTAGTTATATAAAAATAAAGAAAATTCGTGCATTAATTAAAAAAACATAAAGAAAATTAAATTAACTTAATATCACGAAATTCAGATTATTTATGAAAGTTAAGATTTATTTGCTGCAATAATTTACTGTTTTTATATAATGATATATAAATGTTGATGAAAATGGATCCGCCATTTATGTTTTGTAATCGGATGTATACTTTTTTGTTAGTGTTAACGATTGAAAGGTCAACTTAGGTTTGTGTTGGAAATAATAAAAAACCATAAAGTCAAAATGGTCACAATCTTCATATAAATATAATAAATCTGTTCATAATAATATAAAATCATCTATTAAACGAAAAAGTATGAACATTTGTTATTTATTTCCTTTATTGTTGATTAATTTAGTTAAAACTTAAAATTGTTATAAATTTCGTTATTTTCATATCAAAATAGTTACCAAACCATTCCTTCTTATTTCTTGTGTAATTCTTAATTCGTGAAAACTTGAGTAAGTTCTCTTTAGTATAATATAGTTTCCTTTCCTCTCTAGAGTATCTGCATCTTTCATCTTTGCTTCTTTTCGATATATCAACTTTTGTTCTTTCGTGCAACGTCGACTGCGTTCCACGAATCCCGTATTCCTTCATAAATCCCTAGGTAGATTTATTACCTTTTATCCTTTAGGTGACCTATGGGGTATTTTCCCCCATTTTATATTCAGTAGAATTAAGGTCACCTTTGTTTTGTTTTAATACCTATTGAATCACGAAGACAATGGCGCAAACTGGCTTTGATTTTCTTTATTGCATATAAATCGTATAGAAAATTAGTTGCACGACATTAATTGTCGTACTAAATGGAGATGGACAAGGATATAAGATTACACTTGATTTATTCTGCTAAACTGACGTCTTAGTACTTGAAGACTACTAATTAAGCAAGCATTTTGAAGGGATTACAATTATGAGATTATGTTCTGCAATTTCAGTATTATTTAAAAATTTATCACTGGAGTTCAACATTTTCTTTCCTAGGATAAAAATAATATCGGTGTAAATGACGACAATATAAACATTATATTCTCATTGAACATTGGTTCTCTGCAAATCAAAGTTTTGTTTTCCTCCATCACGCCAGGATTTCTTATTAACCTACAAAAACTGATTGAATGATTTTGTAGAAAATCATTTAATTTTATTGATTTACAGAGATTGTTGAGGTTTTTAATTAAAATATTGCCCACCATATTGTTTCTGTCATTTTTATTTTTCGATATTAAAATATAATTTGGTATCGAATTCTTAATCAGGGACCTAAAAATCCTAGGACCAAATTTTATAATCTAAAAAAAAACCAGCTTACATACTTGTATATGGGGACCAAGGCTGCGCTGTGCACCGCACTAGTCATTATTTAATAACTCGAGAACAAAAAAAAAACGGCATTCTGAAATTTGGTATACTGGTTGGAAAAAACCTCAGCTTTCATTTAAAATTATTTATTTAAAAAAAAAATGTCCATCTTCGAGAAAATAGCATATTTATTTTTAATTTTGCAAAATCAAGTTCAAATTCTGAGAATTTTGCAAAAATAAATTCATCAATCGAAAGAGCATCAAAAAATGTATAAGAATCACTTGCGACAAAATTTTTATCATTATATGCGTAAGTGGAATAAATTAAGATTTACGTTGACCCGAGATACAGATTTTTCGATTTGGGACATTTCACGTAAAATGCCCCATATAGGGCTTTTGAAATTTAAAAAAATCAAAATTCCCTCCATAAACATTTTCTAAAAGCATTTGATATTAAAATACATTTTTAAACAATTAATATAATAAATTCCACAGTTGTAAGTTAGAAAAAACACAAAGACACTCACAAAAAACATATGATACACTTGTACTGGTCAAAAGTTTTTGTGATTATCTAATGTTAGTTAGTAACTATTCAAAGATCAAATGTACACAAAATTAGTATCTAATGACTAAAAAAACAATCATGTACAACTGAAAAAAACTTCATTACAGGTTGTTGTAATAACCGATGAAGAAATGTGAATTTTATTGTTTCACACAGTAAAAATTTTCACCTGTGCATAATTTCTTAAAATTAACATTTAGGAAATGTTTAAACGTTGCCTTTTTTAGGTTAAATACATACATTTGCGAGAGACACTTACAGTCTGGGCATAGAAATTAAATGCACAAGAGGGTTTACGCAAGTTTCATATTAGTCTCCAATGCTGCCGCAATGACGTCAGAGAAGACGTTTAATATATATGTCGCCGACTAAATACGGAAGTAAATAAAGAATAAATAAATATTGAACAAAAAGAAACGTTTTAAAGGAAAACAATGTTTAATTAAATTACAATATTAATTATGATTCCGTTTCCTTGTTTTCAGGTACTTTTTATTGAAGCAAACTTTTCTTCCAATGGTATTTGAACGTGAATCCTTTGGTATACAAATTGTTTGTATTATTAATTAAGAAGTAATGCATTAAAAAAAATAAAAACTTATTCTTTAGAGGTGTGCTTCTTTAACGAGTCAACTATTCTGAAGTTTTCTTCATGTAATGTTGGATACATATAAACGGCTCGTATCGATTTGTGGCTTGCATTGATTTTTGTCCCTTTGCTGATAGCGACACGCAATATAAAGAACATCATATCTCGAATAATCACAAGGCTTTTAGCGAGTTTATATTGACTCGATATCTTACTTCCAAATATAATAGCGACAAATCGGCATTCATAGTCATTAGTAAAATATCCTTTGGTAAAAGAAAAACAAATTTTGTAAATAATTTTAGGAAAAATTCCCGGAGGTTACTAAAATGTTATAAAATAGAGTAATAGAAAAAATTATTATTCTCCAATAGGGATTTGAGGACAGACTTTCAGAATAATAATATAAATAATAATTTTTACTATTCCACAATAGAAATTTCTTTTATCACATGAACATTTCAGATACAGGAAAATATTGATATATAAAATAATAAATGTAATATTTTTACCATAACAAATTTTTATATATTCGAGTTTATTTTTGTTTGTTTGTGTTATTGCTTATTGCATTTTCTTTATTTTTGCAATTTTTGTTCTTTATCTAAATAATCACAAAAAAACCCGAAAGTTCGATTCAGATTAGATTGTTTACACTTCAGACGGTAAAAAAATAGCTATGCTATTACAGGAACAAGTGCCATTAATATATCATTCCGTCGGATGTCCGAACATGGCATTCTTTAAGATTGTCATTTAATCTGCTGTTGAGGGAACGAAAATTCATTTTTATAACGGGAGCCGGAATGGCGCTCAACAAACCTACGCGCACCGCATACGCACCTAGCGGCGACAAACGCAACTGGATTGTAGGAATCCTTTGCGATAGGAGCGTAAATTTATGAAATTTACAATACCCTTGGAGAAAATGTTATCAGAAAATTTAAATTTGTAAGAAATTTGGTTTCAAATAAATACTCAAATAATGTACATTTATATTATACATTTTTCGTACAGTTTTCAACGGTTGTATTTTGGGGAAAAACAATTTTCACAAAATTCAACCAAAACTATATACGATTATTAAAAAAAACATGCATTTTTCCAAATGTTATTTTTTTTTTCTTTATATCGTTTTTTCACATCGAAATAATGTCGGAATTCTGGATTGAGGTAAAGAAATCGTGTCCTCGAGTCTGGAACAAAATGTCCAATTTATCATTTAAATAAAAGTGAAAATATCCAAAATGGTGGCTAAAACGCAAAAAATCAACGGAAAGTTCAGACATATTGTATTTGAAACTGGTATACTTTCGACAAAAAAAATTATTGCTGCACAAAAAGTTTTTAGAATTGATCAAGGAATACATTGAAATGTTGTCGAAAATTTTGAACACTTTTTTACTTTTCAAAATCCAAAAATGTTGAAAAACTGAAAAAGACTTGAAACAAAATTTGAATGAAAAAATCAAAGGCTATTCTTTTGGAACAATTCTAAGAACTTTTTGTTTAATAACATTTTTTCATAAGGTTTATGATTTTCAAATAAAAAATCCTGAACCTTCCGCTGATTTTTTCATCTTTTTGCCGCGATTTTTACTTTCGCCTTTATTATCGGGTTGTTACTATGCACATTTTAATGTTTCAGTCTCGAGGACTTGATTTCTTTACTTCATGCAGTAATTCTGAAATTTTTTAAATGTGAAAAACAATAAAAAATGCGTGTTTTTTGAAAATAATCGTATATAGTTTTTCAAGGATGGAGTTTTTAAAAATCTAATCAAAGATTATGAAAATTCAAGTAAATTTACGTCAAAAAAAGGAAGGGAAAACTGTAGTGAAAAAATGACCGACTTAATAAGATAACTAAAACAATCATCCAATTCGACTTTTCTTGCTAGAAAATGGATAATTAAATATTTATAAAATTCGTTTCCGAATGGCAGACTTTTCTCGTTCGGCTGACATTTTACGAGACCCTTGAGCAGTTGGCCAGAAAGTACTAAAAAGAATTATTTTTTAGTTAGATAAATCCCGTTCGTATGTGAAATTTTACTATTTTTATTTGAACTAATAATGTATAGTAAAATTGCAACCATTTTATAATTGTAGGACTATAACTAACTAATACTAGAAAACTACATTCTTAGTTTGTTTTTACTATTTTAGTTACTTAAGGAAATAATAAAATGCAATTGACGACTTTCAAAAACATATAAAATGTTACTTTTCTTAGATGTTAATGGTTACACTCAAATAAAAGATCCTTATTTTTGTTGATTTTTTAGGAAAAAATTTAGTCCAGATAACTAGACGAGTAGTTGCCCAATGGGAATTAAACGTCAGATTATAACTACATTTTAGTCAGATACTAAATGCAAATGTAACAGGACTAAATATTTAGTTCCCCCTACTGCACAGTTGTCTGAACTAATTTTTTTTTCAGTGTATGTACTAAATCACTTCATATCCATCAGGTACTTTAGTATAATGACTTTTCTCAATTCGTCTTAAGCTTTTGACAAGGATAGAACACGGAGGATACAATCTCCCAAGTCGCTCGTAAATAACAATACATCTTTTTCGAGAGGGTTTCGTTTTTGTGCTCAATACTGATTTACGTTTCGACATTTTTATTTATAAAGAGGTAACTGGCCAATAATCATTACTACCGCAGGAAAATATATTAAGTTAGAAACTTGAGTTGAATTCTACTCTACTCTTCTTGTTGTCCGTAAACGATTCGCAATTATGACATTTTTTCGATAAATTTAACAATAGAGATCATTCTATACATAGCAGAATAAAAACGAAATGAAAAGTACATAAAAAATGAAGAGGGTAAGAAATGTACAGTGTATTTAGGTTAGGTTAGTTCAAGCTCAGGTAAATTATGATTAAAACTTTTCGTTTGTTTACTGTTGTCCGTGTAAAATTTGACGAAAATTAGTATTTCTAGTGGATAACTGATTTTTTAAATTTAGTAGTCAATAGATGATTTATTAAACAGGGAAACATAAATTATTAATATCAGGAAAAGTAATAAAAGAAACATAAAAATAGAGACTTATTAAAAAAAGTTACCGGAAAAGATTAGTATGCGAAGTGCGAGTAAAAAACCATGTATATGGAAATCAAAAGGGGCAATCCGAAAGAACGTAATAGCTAAAGGAAAGAGAAGAAAATCGCAGAAGATTAACTGAAATTCCATTAGACACGATGAAAAAAAAATGGAGATAATTAAAATTCAAGTAGGGATAAAAGGAACGTTAAAATATAAAACAGTAATAATAAGTTTACATAAGTTTTAAACAAATATCTAATAAAAAAATGTGATGTCCTATTACACAATGCCAATTATTGTAAAATAATAGAAAATCGATAAGTTCATCCTATAATATGACAGTGTCAATTAAAAATGAATTGACCATTACGACTTATAAGTATTTTTCTTCCTCAACGTCCCAACTTTCTAGTAATTAATCGTGATTTCTCTGGCAATACAAAAAAAAATCTACACAAAAATTGGAGTGGAAAGTTTCGCAGGACTCATCCTTTCTTGCACTTGATTATCAGAAGGCTTTAACTCTCGTTAACCTATTGAAACTTTCCTGCAAATTACTCTGCTTGATTTGCAGTTTCGCACTAAGCATTGAATACATGTATAGAGCTTTATTCTCATTGTCAGTGTCAAGGAACGACTTTCCTCGTCTCATTTCTGTGTAATTCGCAAGAGTTCGAAAAATGACCGTTTACACAAAAATTAAGAGTAGCTAATCATAAAGTTGGTAGTTGCTAATTTATTTGTTTATGAGAAGACATATTAGTACTTTGTTAATTGCCATGTTGCGGGAGTTTTCCTTATACTTTGATATAATGTGGGAAAACTGAGGTCAGCTTGACTTAGTTTACATTTTCCGCCTAACCAGATGGTTAATATACCAAATGGACACTCATTTCTGTATCGGGAGTAAATGAAGCCTACGGCAACCCTCCGAGGCATCTAGTGGCGGCACAATTAACTACGTCGGAATTGCGGCATATTATTGGTATTGTACATAACATGTGTATAAAAAATTGTAATCAAAAAAGGTTCTCTGTCGAGTTTTTAATTGCTTTATATTTTTATTGTCCAAATAAAAAAGCCTACAGGTCAAATTACAAAAACCGACAAACGAAAAACCTACAGTCAAAAAATTGACACGTCGACATGCGGACAGTACTTTTTTTAATTGTTGACTTTTGGACCCGCACCCGACTGATGGAGATGTTGACTGATGATGTTCCCAAGATATCTTAGTCATCATTAAGTGAAATCGTATGAAAAACTACAACTTAGAATGTGTGACGGCCATTTTGGTTTCCAGATTGGATTTATAACCTGCAATAAGCTTGTAATTCAAATTTTGTTGGAACCTCCATTGTTTAAACGAATAAAAAAAGTACAATACCAAAAGACACCTTCAGCTTCTGGAAGCATCTATGGTTAATGAAATAGGAACCTCTGGTAAACACTGATCCCGCATTCATGTCGCATCACAGAAAGCTTTGAGAGGTTATGTGAATACGTTCATCGCGATATTGAAATTAATTGAATAATTCAATCAGCCGAATCAGAATCTTGCGGCATCTGGTATACGTCCTCGAAATGTCATTCACATTACGCAGTCGAAAGAAATAAATGAATTCGAGAATTTAGCGAGTTGGTCCAACAATGGAAATCTCGTGGTGTTTTCATTGCCCCTTGATTGCAAGCTTGTGATTTTTCCTTATGTGGAAAGTAAAAAGCAAAGTTGTCGGTTGGTAATTTGATTTTCGAAATCAAATCGAGGTCCTCCCATCGTCAGTCATGCATCACGTCGTGCGGGAAATCGCGTGACGCACGTTATGCATACCAGAGCCACGTGTATTAAAATACCTACCGCAAAACCCTCCACCGGAGACTCGAACTTGTGCTGAAATCCTGAGAGCTTTAACCGTTCCTCAACCTTGAATCGCGTAAGCTGCGTGTGCCACACTAGGGAACCTTGCTGGAAAACTGGGACACCCGTAGATGTGCGCATTAGAGAAACCGTAATGGTGGTTAAAAACATTTACCTGGTACTTAACTAAATTCGATACAAGTGGGTATAAGAAATTAGCAAGTTATTTTGTAACACATTTTCAAAGACGAGTACTCCAGCTCTCTTAGAAATCGCGCTTTTCAGATCGTTAAGTTTCTTTCTGGGGTCATGGTTGCATCAGATTTTGAAATTTCAAGTGTCGATGATCCTAGAGTTCAAAAATCTACGAGGGAAATTCCTTGCAGTTTTATTGGAAATAAATAACACAGGTCAACATGGTTTTGTTGTTGGGAAGCTGTGGGTCATTTCCGACGTAATTTTGTGCGTAGAAGCAGAATCCGAAGTCAGAAGTGGCCCATCACGTCCAGATTTTGAGATATTTGAGATTATTTACTCGAAAAACGCGTTTTTTTGCTATTTTTGAGGTCACGTACAGAAGACACAACGTTTTTAGGAATTTTTCGTTTCGTTGGATCATGTGATACTACTCTTTTTCTTTAATATGGGATGCGTAGAATTCCATTACGACTTTTCTTCACCAAGATACGCCAATTTGAAATTACGATATACATGTAAACAAATTTACCTTGAAATGCTCTTGGAGAACAAGCTCAAGGTCAAATACAATGTCATAAAACCTATATAAATATAAACAACTATATAAAATATGGACACCAATAACTCAAATCACGTTTCAGTATTGTGGACTGTTTTTTTGATAACGTTAATGAAATATATCTCGTAATTTCAAAATGGCCGTAACTTTGTAAGAAATAATCTTAGGTGATGGAATAAAACCTCATTTTGAAAGGTAAAGGTAGTACTAAAAGATGCAAATAGTACAGAAGGCCAACAAAAATTGTTGCGTCCTCTGCGTAACCTCAAACATAGCAAAATAACGCGTTTTTCGAGTACATGATCTCAAATATCTCAAAATCCTGACGTGATGAACCAATTCTGACTTCGAGTTTAGATTCTACGCGTACAATTACGTCGGAAATGACTCACAGCTTCCCAACAATATCCAAGATCCTCTTTTTGTAGACCTGTGTAATCCATGCCTGGTATTGAGTAGCATTTTTCGAATGAAGGAAGCAAAATTACATCATTGTTACATCTTTAGTTTGTCTGTATTAAGGTAAAACGCAATGGAGCACATCGTTTTTAAGACACAAAATGCAAAAGTCCACGAACATTTAATTTATATGATTAATGCACTAATTTATGTCCTTTCATATCAAGAGAGACGCGCAAAGTGATATTTTGCGCCCCGATACGAAAAATCATGATACAGGATATTCTTCATTCAAATGTTAATATCTTAAAGCGGATATAGTACTATTCAAATTTATGTATTTAAAAACTGCACGAATCCATTGGTTAAACGCTAGATGGCGCTGAAATCATTCTACATCATTCTTAGTTACTATACTTGATTCTCTTTAAAAAATGATATGTTCGTAGATTACTTAATACGAGCATCTAGATACTTGATCTAAAAATGATGCGACTTTAATTATGGATTACTGCGCCGCCTGATGATACTCGGAGGTACTCGTTTTTCTAAACACCATTTCCATATTGATGGGATTGTTGGTTGGGGATTTCATTTTTTAATCCTTTCTAGTTTTTAAATGTTATTAATTGCAATGCGATTTCTCCAATTGTTAATTTCGTAAATTCATGAGATGTTGAAACGTCAACATTGGTTGATGTAAAACGAAAAATTAAAAATGTTTTATAACAAATTTCAAAAATAGTGTACAAAACTTACCATGTTTTTATAAAATTTTATTTGAATCTCAAAGAAAATATGTACTCTTCTACGAGGTCAATAAAACGATAATAAGTCATACTTAACAAATGAGTAATATTTGACGTTTTCGACGAAATTGAAATGCTCTGAGTAGGAACTCCTTAGAGTCCTCTTTATTTTCAAAGCAAAATCATAATTAATCAATATAGAGACGAATACGGATACTCCTTAGAGACTTGAACGTAAAATGCCAATTAATTGCAAAATATAAAGTCGTCAAAATATATGTTACCTCTTCTAATTTTGTAGTTATGATATAACCGACGATAATTCTAGTGACGTAAGGCTAAAAATAAAAAAAATGCGACCAATGTCAGATAGTAACATTTCTTTGATCTTTAAAACAATAGAAAAGACGATTTAGGTGGAAACGGCGATTAAAAGTTTACCAGGACATCCCCTCGATGGAGACTCAAAGGTGACTAACAGATAATGTCTTATCTTTTAATGTTAACGAGTTTCGTAAGTAGTTTACCTTCTTCAGATACAAATCGTGACGGTATAAAACAAGAAGGAAAATTTGAATTTAATTAAATATTTAAGAATCGATTAAAAACTGAAACAGCATTAAGTTATTACCAGTCAACATCTTTTCGAAATATTTTTTCGATTTTCCCAAAAATTCCAAAGCTGATAAAGAATATACACTTCTAACACAAATCTAAAACTAATATAAAAAACTGTGGATTTGGTTTTTTTCGAATCGGATGAAATGAAAAGCTCACGAAATGTAGTTATTTTTTTCACCGCTAGGCGAGGATGTGATTGTAGCAGCCTTGCGTTTCCCGAAAGTTAGAATATGACTCGGTAGTATGTATGAGAATGTACGATTACACGTCAGCTACAGAATATATGCTTGCATATGACATAAACATCCACTGAGATAATGACAATTTTTAGTAATTTCACTTATTGAGATTGCAGATATTAAAAATTAAGTTCGATTTTTTATTTTAAACGTTATCTTTGTAATGATTCATTTAGAGATACTAATAGTTGTTATTAAAGGGAATTACATTGTTACAAACATACCAAGGTGAATTTGTTGACCAGGTTTGAACAAGAACAAAGTAGAAAATTCTTTGAAAAACAACACCGAAAATGTATACAAACATAAACATAAACAATATAGGTTATCCTTGAACGCCTCGGCAATGCGGAATTATGCAACAACTTTCGATTTTGTCTTCCGAATATAAGGAATTAAATGTAAATAGTACTAGTGAGTTCGGTTTTCCCCTAGCGGCAATCTCAAGAACTACTGCCTATATCAGAAAGCACACGTGCATATTGCTTCGATCAAATTTATGAGGGAAAACACTTAGGAACAAGTTAACATGGTCTAATAAATCAAAATCATAATAGCCTCCATCATTAATTCGTTTTCAAAGTTCTTGAAGTTTTCCACGATTTCCAAGAAACGTTGTAACAATCGTTATTACCGTATACATTGCATTAATGCACGAGCTGTATGCATTGGGTGCAGGAATGATGATAACGGTATACAGATTACAAATACAGACTTGGAGAACCGCTGCGAGTAGTCGTAGAATTAAACTCGATGCCGATTCCTTATCTCTCCTTGCTGCAAAACTCGTTTAGTTTTCGTTTGACCGTTACTAACACCTTATCTCGACTTAGCGGGATATCAACCGACACGTCGGTGCAAGGCTAAGTTCGAATTACCCGTGGCACATACACCTAAGCATATCAGTACACTTGGAAGTTTGCAGATCGTCACGGATATCGTGGAAGCCTGAACGCAAACTATTCCTTCGTTCAAGGTCACGCGACTCATTGTGCCTCGACCTTGAACTTTAACTTTCATTCAAGTTCCGCGTTGTTGGCTGAAAGATATATGAAAAGGGATGCCGGTCGTAGGTTTATTCGGCGATTACAATAATGATTTTGAGAATGAAGGCTGGATCCTCCTCAACTATTCTTTACCGTCAGCCATCTTGACTAGTGTACGTCATTCGCTACTGGAAATGGAAGTGAGAGAGCAAACAATGAGGGGCTTTTTAAATCTCAGTTTGAATTGACGGTCTTATCGGAGATGATTGTTGACGCGTGAAAGTATGTCGTAAAAGTTCCTCTTGTCATTCCTGGACAGTATTGATCTCGAAGACACGTATCGTCAAATCTGGGCTTTGTAAAGCCAACTCTCTTTTTTTAGGCAAACAATACGGGAGACGATCCGTCGCTCGCTAATCTATTTCGATCTATGAAGTGATAATGGCACGAGGATGATAAATAGTTGGAGTTACAGTATCATCTTTGCTGATGCTACATCAAGTGAGATCGATTTCAATGTTTTCATTCTTTAAGCATTGTTGGAATTTCAAAATAAAAAAGTCACATACTACCTTCAGGTATGTGAGTCCAGGTTATAGTGAGTGTCAACGTTAGCTGATCTGATTAATTGATCAGTTGACCTAACCAATTATTTCTGTCCATTATTAATGTTTAAATTTGATATTCGTTTTATTTTACGTTCAAATGATAAATTGGTATGAGGGTCTTAGGAAGCAAGAAATTAGTTTCTTTGACAAAACCAATTGACTGGCAAGAATGGGATTGGTTACTTAAAATCCTAAGTTGTTTAGTAGTATCTAATCGAATAGATATACAAACAAAGGAACTAGTTGTGCAAATCAACCAATCAATTCACAACCAGATCCAGACAGTGAATTGGTTGGAAATTTAACAAGTACACGAAAAAAAAAAGATTGCTTGGTCCAACCAACTGCTTAGTCTCCAGCTCCAGACCAGAAATTGTTTGGGCAGCTAAGTTAATAGCTTCCCCAAAAACAGATCAATTAAATGGAACATAAATCTAATCGATTGGTTAGTAACTATTTCGTTACTTGCTCCAACCAATTTGTCATCTGGAACTGTGCACTGAGCGGTTGGTTGCCCAACCATTTCTGTTTTCCTTGTACTTGTATGGACTAAATCAATAGTTTCAGACGTTCTCGAAAACAAGTAATCAGTTCTCCGTTCCAATTAATCGGTTCTCCAAACCAACTCCCTGTAAGAAGCTAGATTAAGTCAACCTAGCAGTTACCACTATTCCAGAAAACAGATCCCTTGGTTCACCAATTAGTGCAAACCTATTGATAGGTACAAATTTAGGGTTCCAACCAATTTAACATCTGATCTCCTAGATTAAAAAACAATACCGTTCTCCAGATGTCCATTCCCCAATGTCACAATTCCACCGACGAGTTTCGAATCCAAACATTCGAAAGGTACACATGTAATATCCGCAGCTGATACATCTGTCGTTGGGGTAAATAAAACGATGACACTCCAGGGTTAATTATCACGCCCCCGTCCCGCAAGTGCCTCCAGCTTTGTCTGGTGATCAGTCGCCGTGCATGAGTCAATAAATAAAAATTGTGGTGCAAGCTATGATAATGGACTATGTCCTGTCGACGGTGTGTCCCTGCGGGGAAGAGGACCTGACACCACTCCACGTCTCATGATGAGGAAACGCCCGATTACAACGCTTTGGCTCCGTACGTATGTAACATGATTTTTTTTATCTCAGTACGAGTTTGCCGACCTCCAGTACATATCGGTGACAGGCGCTGGTGATACATTCCTTCCGGTTAATTCGCAGGATGCCTCCTCAAGAATGTCCACTTTTATACGAATTCTTGGAAGGATTCATAGTTTCCAGTCAAAGAAAAGTAACATCATCTGATTATAACAGCTAAAGGTTTAGAGACTGCAAATTACTCTCCATCCAAGAATAATATCAGTAGTATTTTGGGATATAAGTTTCTTAGATATGCACTGGGTGGAACGCCAATCCAAACACAAAGTTGTGTAGCATTGAGGTCAAATAAATTAATTTACTTTTTCTGTCGAAATTCCTCTGGAAGATGCAAGTTTCTAACGAATTTGTGTGCGATACCGCTTTGGAGTTTGAACGCCATCTAGCGTCATAAGTGGCAATTCATTTATATTTAATATAGTTTCTTTGTCTTATAGATTCGTGAAGTTTCTTGAGAAAACTCGAAATATTGGAAATCCATTTCTGGAAAAATCAGGATCCCTTCGATTAAATAAATGAAGAAATCTCTGAGAGATACTCACCCACTTTTCTCATGCGAGCAGAGTTAATATTTGTACTGATTCCTCGGAAATTGCAATCACATTAATATGAAAATGAAAGGAGATTTCGCTTGCAATTGGCATCACTCTCTCGATAAGTACCGCAAGTACCTGATTAATTTAAAAGACATTAACAATCTCAGCGATTAATCACACGGATGAAAATGTCCGCATTTAATCGAACGGAACCATAAGTACAGCCTTCCAGTATCTGAATCGTCTGAATGCGCCAGACAGAGATGCAGAGATGAGTCTTGACGAGGTCAGTACCTGAAATCCCGACGAACGCCAGTTAAACAAAGTCAATTAATCACTTCAGAATAATGCGAAAAATGTTCATGAAATTAGTGTAGATTTTAATCGGGTAGATTAATTAACGCGGACATCGTCGATTTATTGCGACGATAAAAATTTACGTAACCACAGGGATTTTGCAAAAGGAATCACAGCTGTAACCAGTTACGCTCGTTGCGACCTTGATTCTATTTGTTTCTAATCGTAAGACCATTTTCGTCGTGCTTATATTAGAATGGCTATTAATACGCTTACTGGTTTTTATACAATTTTAGACAATTGCTTAAAAACTCGTCTGGCTTCAATTAAAAAATTGAATCCTGCTAAGTTGCAATTTCAGTTGCAAATAGTCCCGGTAATTAGCTGAAACGTTGGGTCTAATTAAAACAAAAAAAAAAACAGGATTATCCGGATTTGAAATTTCGTTAATCCGAGAATTTTAAGCAAGTGGATGTTTTTTTGGTAATGGAAAATCTGGTTGGTGAGTTTTTATGAGGAAAACTCTGTCAAGATCGACGGGTTTTCCAGCGTTCATCGGAAACGTAACAAAGTTACGTTTAGGTATTACATGTATATATAGCGCCGGTTATTATCCAGAGGGGGCTTTGCGGGATATTGCTTCAGTTAGGGTTCAGACGACCCGACGTCTAGGCAATTACGTAACCCGCCGAATCGACTTTCCAACGACGTCAACAGAACGAAATTACGAGATTACTCCTGGGTATTTAATATACTTTACCACGAAACGATATATCGAATCGAACTTACGTAAAAATCGTTTTACACTCGATTGCCGTTCGACCGGATTATATGAGCTTATCGACAGAAAAGATCTCATTAATTTCGCAAAACTCGTTTCTAAATGGAGATAACAGGTTAATAAATATACGCATCCGATAAGGGATCGAAGCGTATGCAATTGTTTCATTTCTTTTTTTAGAATCATTTAAACGAGTGCCATCCTTCATAGCCATCATTATCGTAGTCTCATCTCTGATGCTCCACGTGACGGACAATGATGACAATCAGTATGATATTATCAGTACCAAGTATTTGATAAAGTACTCAGAAAGATGAGTAACTAACTAAAAATCACCTAGTATCGAGGGGCTTCTTTTTTTAAATGTGACGGGGATCACACATTTTACCCTTTGAAGGTGGTGTTCATTGAATCTAGAGTGATACAGGCTAAAAAAATGTCGTCTGTCCTGTTTCTCACTAAAAATCGATGCAGTGAATTTCTTCCTCTTCCTGTTTTGATAGTAAAAAAGCTATTAATACAAGGTCATTTTTTATTTATTACAAAATTGGTAAATTTTGGATAAAAACTGGTGTAATAAAACATTTAACTAAATGTAATCTTCTTTAGACAATTTTGAACCAAAATAGATAAAGGAATCATTTTTTATATATCCTCAAATTAAGTTTATTTTAAACAAAACTGTCCCGACCTGGGATCGATCTCTACCGTTCATTGAACTTGACTATAATAACAAATACTTGATACTATGTTCGTGACCTTTAACAAACTTTCAACCATTGTCTCGTCAACCTCGTGCGAAATTATTTTTTTCGGAGAAGATCGTAATTTATGAAAAAAATTAAGAATTGTTTCTTTAAACGAAGCTTTCACATAGCTTTTGTCGAGAAGTGGACAAACTTTTATCAATTTTTCAACGAAAAAATTATGTTGGTCCATAATTTATTAAACTGTTTGGTAAATTATAAAGTTTGTTTTATTTGTTTTGATTTGAAAATTTGAATTTAATCAAATAGGAAATGGTTTAGTTCTATTGGTTTAGTTTAAAAACAAGTAATTTTGAAAAAAATGAGATTAAAATTTAACAATTTGCTTACTATAAGGAATTTTAAAATTTTATCTTGTGAATTGATTTTTATCTTCAGTTTGTTACCCTATTGAATTTTGATGATTTTAAAGGGCTGACAGATGCTTAAAATATTTGGTGGTTAAGTGAAATAAAAAAATTTGGTCGAATTATCGGGGTGAACAAAAACTTCAGCGAAATGTTGGATTATGTTATCGCCAAGAAACAAATTTGCACACAATATTTCTTACGTGAAAATGTAGATTTTGATAAAAGAATTAACCCAAAACTGGGTCTAAAAAAGTTACGGCGGGTTTTTATCAAAAAATAGCGAATTTTTAAAATATTCCTTTTTTAAATTTGCAATTTACACCCCAAACAACGGGTATACGAAAGTATAACAAATCTCGTTCAAAATGGTGCTTGCCACTTTTCAAAATTTAAAAATGGCGACTTATAAATGGCGCTCAAAAATAAGATTTTTTATATTATTTCTTTGTTAAAGGACCTAGAGAAGTTTCTAAATTGGCAAGAGATTAATAACTGTAGATTTTTATTTCAGGGGTCGCTGCTTACAAATATGATGTCATATTTTCAAAATTAAATATGGTGGATACATTAAGGCAGATGGTATTTCTAAAATATTAACGGATTTTCTTCGAAATGTTTACTAAAGTGTTTTTAGGGTCGATTATTATAAATATGAAGTCATATTTTTAAAATTTAAACTGGCAGATCCAAAATGACGGAAGAAACTTCTTTTTGAGGTCGCCGATTTGATTATTTGTCTCGTTAATAAAAAATAAACACGTTTTAAAAATAGAATGAAATGCCAAAATACAGACAAAAATACAAAAAAAAAAATTAAAAAACCCAAAATATACAAAAAGAAGATAACCCTTTAGTTACGTTTACCTCGCGTAAATTTTAATGATTATGAAAAAATGACCACATAATCAGCAGCAACCCCAAAAACATTTTTGTTTTGTTTTATTTCAGTAAATATTTCGAAGAAATTTCATTAATATTTTAGAAATGTCATCCGCAATATTGGATCCGCTATTTTGAATTTTGAAAATGTGACATCTTATTTGTAATGATAATTCTAGAGTTATTGAGGTCTTACCAGTTTAGAAATAATTTACAAAATCCGCTATTTGAGCGCCACTTATAATTCGCCATTTTGAAATTTTGAAAAGGGGCAAGTATAATTTTGAATGCTATATTTTGCATTTCAGGTTGAAAATTGCAAATTTAAGAAAACAATATTTTAAAAATTCGTGATTTTTCTTGAAAAAACCCGGCTATATATTTTTTTTTGGAACAAGTTGGACCAATTCTTTTATTGGAATCTGAAAAATCAAACTTGGTCACGCGTAAAATATTCTGTGCAGATTTCGTTCCCGTACGTTCCAACAAAGTGCTGAAGTTTCCTTTAAAAAGTGTTCGTCCAATCCTTAAAGGGTTACATCATTTCTACATGTTTATACAACATTTAAGCCAATTAAAACTTTATGAAAAAAATTTTCTTTGGAGATTTACCCCTTCGGTGACATTTGATTATATGATTGACAAATAAGTGACAGTCATATGACGGAGGTTGGCTTTGGCATTGATTGATTTCGTAGTTCATTAAAACAAGTATAAAAAAAGCTTCAAAAGGTTTTCTTTCTAAGAAAAAATGGTAATAGTCGTGTATTTTTTCGAAATCTATGAAAAATCTGTTGCTTAGCTTTACCTATTCAATAAAAAAATGGCAAAAAAGAAAAATCGAAACGTTTAAATCGTGAATGCTTATGTATAGTTAACACCAACAATGGCAAATTCAATAGTTAATATAGAATTAGACAAAACAAATGATTTAGTTTCTCTGTTAATGAAAATTCAAAAACAAAAACATACGTTTTAAAAATACTTTAGTACCCCAACAATTTAAATGGACCATTCGAATTGTTTATTTTTAAAATTTGTTTCTTGTTCATTTTTTTGTTTTTTGTGATTTTTCAATTATTCTGAGAACGCATCAATTTATAAATTAAAAACTTCAACAAAGACACCCCGAAAAACCGAAATATCGCTTTGAAATCGCCAATTTTTCTTAGGGATCTGTTTTTATTTTTTAAATATTCATTAATACTCATAACAAACATAATGTAATTTTTTCAATATTTTTCTATGCCAGGATCATCTCGAAAGTGGGGGTAAGACACCCCAAAAAAACGAAATATCGCTCTAAAATCGCCAACTTGTTATATATGAACCTTATAAATGACAAAAATAAAATTTTCGTAAATTAAGGTGCTCTGAGTTACTTGTATAGTTAGTAAATCAGCAATGGATATTTGAAATCCGTTTAATGAACGTTCGGAACTTCAGGTACATCACAATTACAGATATTTTCAGCACTTTTATGAAGTGGAATATCTTTAAAATGCAAAAAAAAAAACAATAAATATACGGTTTTTATTTTTTTTTTAAATTTGAAAAAATTTGATAAGATGGGTGTTTGCGATTTTTCTAGAATATTTTGAGAGGGCGTTATTTTTTAAACTTAAGTATTTATTTAATGTTTTGATCATTATTTTTTAAATAGCAAAAATTAATTTTATGGTTTGAAAAAAAATCATCATATCAATTCAAGTCCGAAGAAATAAAATAAAAAAGTAAAATACACATTTTTTGAAATTACAGACTAAGCAAAAGTTATAAAGGGTTGAAATTTTGATAAAATGTTCCTTTGTCTACCTCAAAAATGAAAATGAAACCATTTTTCAATTTTGTTTATGAACAGATTTCACTTCATTATCCTGCTACAGCCTTTGTTAATTAATTAAACGTTTTACATGTCCGACATAAATATCACAAGATCATTGGAAGTTAGTTTCTATATTAAGTTGTTTATCAATTATTGCTAAATAATATTTTGCAAAAAGGTTATTGCATTCTCAACTGCGTCATCTCTTGATATAATTATCACCTTAAATCAACGGAAAATATTTTTTAATCGTCAATCATTTTTGAAATGGACAGTTAATAACTGTTGACAAATATATTCAGTTATAAGGTTTCTTAATAGTGATAAATTCATTTGCATATTACGCGTAACATGTGTTAGTTACATAATTTATTAAGTAAATAAATACACGAGAAGAATATTGATAGTAATAGAGAAACGTGAATGTTAAGTAATATTTGGTGAACGAACAAAGTAAATAGACATTGATCAAGCTTTTCAAAAAGTACATTTGGAAAAAATATTTCAGAATTTTTTTAATTCTAAACTCTAACTAAACGCGTCAATTATTCGACAAAAAACTTACAAAAACGATAAAGATTGGGTTACGAATTTCAGTTGTTTGTCAAAAATCTACTGCGATTTAGTTAAATATATTGAAATTAGTATGAATATTCTTTAAAAAAATTCGATTCTATTTTATTTAATATTTTTTTACTATTAGTAGACTTGTATTCATTATTAGTAAAAATTGTTACTTACTTGAATTAGCGATCTGCTTTGTCTTTGTCATCGTATGTTTTTGACTAATTTAGAACTACAAAGATTTCTAAATCAACATTATGTTCAGAATTAATGTTTAATTAAGAAGTAAACTGTTGCGATTACTAGGTAATAGTGTAGTAATTTGCTAGGTGAAGAAAACAAAATAAAACAATCAAAATTTTGTTGACGAACAACATGGGAAGACTAAGATTTAGTTAGTAATCTGAACTAACCTCAAAAAATCTTTTTCAACTTGTTGGCAAATGTTCTACAGAAACGTCTTGATTTATTTCGGATTATCTTAACGATACAATTCTACCGGCGTTAGTAATTCGCTAGTTTCCGATATCCTGAAAGTTATTGTACAGTAGAGTATGTAAGTTACTACTTGCAAATTTGGTATCTAACTAAATCGTAGGTAGAATTTGCAGCGAAGTCTTATGTGGTGTACGTGAGATGAACTTCATAATGCAACATTTTGAGATGAGAATAATTTTCTATTAAGATATCTTAGTCGTATTAGTTCAAATACAAAGTTTACGACAATAAAATTAAGAAAATTAAAAGTAAAGAAAACAGATTACGTAAATTTACAATAATTTCTGGTAATAAATCTATAGATTCTACTAGCTTTTTGTATCTAGGGGTATTTCGAATATTCCAAAAATGTTCAGTAATTTTTACTAGACATAATGGAAGATTCACAAATAATGAAAGTCCGTCTCGAAATTATCATCTGTATCGTAATGTAATGTAATACCTGAATTTTGTTTGTACTAAATGATTTTTCTTTAAATTAAATTTTGAGATTCATGTTTGCAGATAGCGTCTCTTCCTAATTTTGGTACTATGCTACCAAAAACACATTTTAAACTCAACACAAATCAACTCTGGTAAATAATGTCTTAATTTTTCTATAAATATTATGAAATGTTTGTTATTGAAAAACTTTTTGATTTCAAGAAAAGTTCATGCTTTCTCATCAGATTTTTTTGAACTTTTTGACTTTGGTAATTTTTTAGAAAATTTTGTTGTGAACGAAAGATTTTCGTTATTAAAATGGATTGATTTCATTCAGAAAATTGAATATAGCGATTTGAAAAATATGAATAATTAAGACTTTGTCAAATATCCTTTGTTCAATCGAAATATTGTCAAAATAGTTGTACTAGTAAACTATACTTTTGTAAACAATTAGGAAGTAACAAAATCCTTATTAAATGGCTGTCAATGCGTTACACAAATATGCAAAACTTTTTTTACGAACATTTTTTTTTGGACACCATTTTGCATTTTGCTCGGACATATTGGAACCGCCATTATAAATATCTACACTGATAAGAGAATGTATTTACTGTACAGAAGGCTTCTTTAAATATGGCGAACTAAACCCTTTCTTTATTGTAAATAACATTTATTTACTAGTTAAAATATATTTATTACTGAATAAAGTGATTTCTTTATTATTAATAAATGAATTTTAACTGTTAAAACGTGGGTTTTAAGGTCAAAAATGGTTTAGTTCGTCATATTTAAAGAAGCCTTCTTTACAGTAAATAAATTCTTTTATCTCTGGATATTTGGGTATTTTGTTTATGAATATATGTGAATAGTAAATGTTTCAAATTTGTCCATCTAAACGAAGATTTAGTCCCAAATGTCGTTAGTTTTCGAGGAATTTTCAAAAACAATTTTTTATTTTGTTACTGTGTTTACAAAAAAAATGTAATATAGATATCTGCTGTAAAATTTCATGTTCTTTCGGAATATCGCTCCAGAATTTTTCTAAAATGGATGCTTAAAAAGTTATAAATAATTCATTAAGATGCAATTTTTTTATTAAAAGATAGAAAAATGAAATTTTTTCTATACGGATTGAAAATTCTTGTATGAAACCATTAAAATTCTTATATGAAACCATTAAAATTCTTCTTCAGTAGAAAAGTCCCAAATTTCACTATATGTAGAGTCCTGATACAAAATTTAACATAGCAATCCTCCAAATGGGGTCAGAAATTACAATTTTTTTTTGTTAGTTTTTTTTGTTGAAATTTTTTAATTGGATTTTTGTAAAATTAAAAAATATTAACGAAAAATTATATTCTCCGATGAATTCGAATCATTTTTTGTTTTTTGCATTTTTTTTTCCAAAATGTGAGTTTTCAATATAAAAAAATTGAAATGAATTTATTCCTTGAAGACTATCAACTAAAATATACGAAGTTTCCATTTATCTGGGTGTTCGCGAGATATCTATTCGTTGCAACTATCAACAAGCAAGTTCGAAACCAACAGCTGTTTAAAACCTGACAGTTTTGAAAACACGAGAGAATAAAAGAAAACTCTACTGTGAAACTCGTTCAAAATTCGTAATATCGTATAATTTTCAACTTTCTGTTTGATCCTGACAGAATATTTTTTGCGTTTATTAGAAACAAATTAAACTCGTTCAATTCATCAAACTTTCTGCTGAATTACGATTTTAATTCACACTGGGTCGATGATGTGGATATTTAAATTATAATTTGTTCCCTCATTTAATGGAGTCAAATTTCACTCTTAAGTATTCTAAATTGTATGTTTCTTAAAGACACATTCAAAATGTTTAAGCTCATTTTTCGAGGTGATTTTCTTTGAATTAACGTAACTATATATTTGATCATGAGATAATATTAATTTTAACGTCTCAATTATTGGAATATACTCGAAAGTTTCATAAATTCCCGGTTGTTGTAAAAATTGAGTTTTTAATTTGAACCTTTGTTCAGAGCCGAAATAGATTCTTCGTGAGCCCTGAAAGGCTTAATATAAATAAAAAAAAACTTTCATCATTTCGGCAATCAAGTGGTATTTTAATGGGATATTTATAATGTTTTTTAAGAGCTTCACATGACTTATCGATGTATTTGATAGATCTAATAAATTACTAATTTTAAATTTGCTCATCTATTACACTTCTAAATTAATATTCTTTTTTTTAATGAAATTTAAAACTTCATATTCCAAGTATTGACACATTAAACCACTTGCCCTTTTTATAACTCTGCTTACAGCTGTCATTGCAAGCGCAGTGATAAAAATCTCACTCTTTGCAGTGAATTTTCACTCCACGCGAAAAGTGAATTTTCATTCCAACATTTGGAGTAAATTTCTTCACTATTTCATTTGGAGTGACTGATCTCCTTTAGAATGTTCTTTCACTCTTTTTAGAATGAGTACCTTACTCACTCTAGGTTTGGAGTGAAAAAGAAGATGTTTATAGAGAACTTTTTTCTTTTAAATAAACGTCGATTTAAAATATTTAATAATGGATTACAAAACGGAATCAGTAATTTTTCAATCAATTGAATTCACAGCATCCAGGTCCCAATATGCTTATTTCAAAATGCAGAGAGCTTTATTCATATTGAAAAGAAATGATTTATGATCCAGTGGATTTTTGCCTGTTCCCATTGAATCTCGAAAGGGGAAAAGCTCAATCGTTTCGCACTTCCCCATAGAGGAACATTCGTTTCCGAAAATAAACTCGTCGAGATTGAGGGTGCTGTTCTTCCTGAATATTCACAAGCTTTACTAGTTTAGTAACTCGTATCTTCCCTGAACAAGATGTCTGATTTTTCCGACAAACACCATAAATCACTTTACCTTTGACCTTTGTACATTTGGCGTACTCAATATACTTTATCGATTATTTTTCAAATATTTTATTCCCCTTTGTGCATTTCAATAGAATATTCTGATAACTCGAAAAAAAATCATACGACTAAATGTTTCTAAATTTGTTGGCATTTTTTGAAAAAATATTACGCCATATTGGAATTTCTGACGCCTAAAACTCAATTTTGAACTCGGAATCTTCAAGAGTAACCTCGAAAATACTACATGTACCTTTTAATTTTTCTTTAATTTTGATACGAAATACATTCAATTAAAAAATTGTTTCTTTGCATCATTCTGCATATTTATTTATTTTGAAAATGGGGATTATTTGATTTAAAAAAGCGTTTATTGAGTGTAGTACAATAATTTTTGTGAAAAATGATTCAATTTCACTTTAATTTAAGTTAACTGCAGATTATTCCTTACCTTATAGTTGTCATCAGCATCAGCTATGTTTACTTATGTCGAGAAAGAGGCTTGGAAGACGCTATGCACTCAAGAATATCCTCACTCTAAAAAAAAATGTGCGCGTTCCAAAAGAAGCTTTTACACAAGAGGTCCGTAAAAAGAATACGCAGACGTCTCAGTCGTCTAAACGTGAAAACACGTATCCCGTAACGTGAAAATGTGTTGGAAGTGCTGACTTTAATTAAAAAACTTACTTAATTAAAAACAAGTTTTTAATCAAAGATTGTAAGATTATTCATTACAGTATTAATTTAATTTTATGCTTCATTCAATGTAAAATTAATGCAAAGTAGAACGGAATTTTTCGATGCCATCAGCATGCAGTGTAAAAGTTGTGGTACGAATTGATTTCCTTAGGAAATTTTGGAAAGGGCCTGTGTAGTTTAAACAGGGGATTTCATTTCAACGCGATTTTTAAAATGTTTTCGATTTGGGGAATTTAAAGGGGTACGCCAAAAATTGGTCCCTCGATAAAATGTTACAATTGTATAATTTAATCACACATTCTCTGTAAAATGATGATATTTAGTATAGAAAATATAATTAAGAATATTTTTTTCAAAAATATTGAAAATATATAATATTAAAGAATATTTACATCGATTTTGCGGTGTTTCTTTAAATATAGCTAACAAATTTCTCAAAATATGATAAAAAAAATCTGCTTTATTTCTCAATTACTTCTCAGAATTTTTCATTCTAAGAATTTTTTAAAAAAAGCTCATAGTTTATGAAATGAGCGACCGGAAATTTTCATTGAGGACACCATTTTGAGGGTTGTTACAATGATGTGTCGTATAAAACAAAAATTTTGTCTTATAATTGAAATATTTTTACCAATTTTTTACATACTTTCAATAAATTCCCAATATTCTAATGGCTCGAAAAAAATATTGAAAAGTATACATATTTTTAATTTTTTGGTAATTTTTTTCAAGTTTGGTGCCATATTGGAATTTCTTTCAACTTTTTTCAACTACATTTTGATACGAAATATTTGAAATGAAGCAAAGTGTCCTTTGGGCGTTAGCACCTTAATAATTTTCATGAAACATTTTATTAAAAATTGCAGAAATAGACATATAGGTATACTTAAACTGAATTGCTGATGTTTGTATATTAACATCAAAAGACACTGTTTATATTGTAGTAATTATAATTGGGCAACTTTGAAATGTCATAAACAGGTTTTGAGTCTTTATCATCTAATATACCTTAAATGTTTCCTTTTGAAATACTGACGGTTGACATAAGAAAAAAATAACACATTGTGTAATAAATGCGTAACGTTTGTTATATTCGACGTACGATTGCCGTTTGAGTGAGTCACGTTTCACCTACGAACGCCAGAAAGTGTTACGCACTACTAACACGCATTACTTATAATTTAGAAAATACCAGCGTTATTAAGCTCTATAAAGTTTATTTTTTATAATCACGGGTAGGTTTTAATTGCATTTCGATGAAATTAAATTTGGTACATTGATTGGTTGTTAAAAATGTTATATCTGACTGATATATTCTCGTTTTTTAGTGGTATCGGTGATCCAAAAATGAATTATGCATGATGTTAATGGTGACAATGAGGATGAAGATGACATTAATAATATTAATGGTGATGACCATACTAATGATGATAATGTTGACGGTGACAAGAAGGACTGTGCCGATATAAATAATGGTAATGATAATTCACGGTCGTGATAGGATGACGACAATAATAATGGCAATGATGGTAGTTATGATGATGACGATTACATTAATGAACATGATGTTGACAATGAAGATGTAGACGACATAAGGATGCTGTTGATACAAATAACGATAGTAATGGTGACGATGATGATGATGTGGATGATGATGAAGATGATGATGATGATTATTAGGGTATTTAGGATGATGAGGGTGATGACCATTATATGATAATGAGGATGATGCTGATACAAATTATGATAATGTTGATGACAATGAAGATGAAAATGAGGTTATTAATAATGTTAATAATCGTAAGGATGATGTTGATGACGATCATGATGACGTTAACAGTAATGGTAATGATGCCGATATTGACAAGAAGAATGCTGCATATAATAATAATGATAATGATAATAACGCTGAACATGAAGATGGTGGGGGTAATAATAATGACAATAATGAAGACGATGATGATGATGTCGATCCTTATGTTGATGGTAACAACGATGATGATGACGATGATAATAATAAAATTGATGATGGGGATGATGAGGATGATGAGGATGACCATAATAATAATGATAATGAGGATGTGCAGTTAGAAATAATGATAATAATGGTGAGGATGATGCCGATACAAATGGTGACAATAATAATTATGATACTAACGGTGACGATGATGATAACGATAACAATAATCATCATGATGTCTTGGGGTTGATGTCGACGATAATAACGTTAATGATGATAATAATGAGGGTGACGATAATAATAATGATAAGGATGATGGCAGTGAAGATTAATTTGAGGTCAATAACAATATGATAATGGTGAGGATGATTTCTATGACGGTAACAATAATGGTAACTTTGACGATGTTGACAATAAGTATGCTGCAGATCCTAATGAAGCTGAATATAAAGATGAGTGTAATAATAATGACAATAATAGTGACGATGATGTTGATGGTGACAATGATGATGACGACACTAATAATAATACTGCTTTATTATCAGGATGCCGAGGCTGATGAGGATGACTATAATAATAATGATAATAAGGATGGTGCCGATGCAAATAATAATAATGGTGAGGGTGATGCTAATGATGACCATGATGATGGTAACAATAATGATAATGATGACGACGCCGCAGAAGATAAATGATGACGGCCGATGATGATTGAAGGCAGCTAACACTGTAATGTTGAATAATAATCAACTATGTATTAATTCAACTTTTGGTGTAGCAAATACTAATGAATTATTGGCATTAGCTTTGAATCATCATCTGCCATCATCATTGTCTAAAACACATTGAGAAAATTGGTGTTGGAAATGTTTACAATCTCAAATGATTTTATCGTAAATTATTATAAATTGTTGTATAATGGGAGACTGCTTTTATAAAATTATATATGTTACTATTTCTAAAGGAGAATTTTTCTTTGAGCATTAATAAAATAAAAATGAAAACAATTGTTACCCGCGTGTATTTAATACATTTTTAGTAACTATTTTAAGATTGTTACTAAATCTAGAGAAAAACGGTAAGTATTTCAGACGAGATTGTTTCTGCAAATATTCTTTCGGCGCTGTACACATAAAACTCATTTTCCATTGGCGTGAGTTTTACATTAAAAAAATACTTCTGCAGAACAATTGCGCAACTCGGATACGCAAACGATTCGTATCTCTAAAGTATCCCGCTGAAGCAAGTAGTCGTATATTTTGTGCAGAGAATTAAATTCAACGGTGGTGCAATTAATGAGCCTTAAATAAACTTATATTTATGCTGAAAATTCATCCATCCCAATGCTTCTAAGAAGTTTTGGATTTGATGAAGTGTATAATTGAAAATAAAGTGATCTCATTTGCAAATTTAAGGTCACAACTTTAAGACTTAAAATACTAACATTAATCCAAACGGAAGAAGATTGAGCGGAGGTTGAATGGACAAATCAAAAAGCCGTCAGGCCAAAAAATTGGCAGTCAAAAAACCGACAATCGAAAAGCTGACAGTCAAAAAACCAATACTTCAAAAAATGTCTGTCCGCTTGTCGATGTGTTTATTTATTTTTCGACTGTCGGCTTTTTGATTTGTCGGTTTTTAGAATGTTGTTAGTTTTACCAGTCGGCTTTTTTATTTGGGCAATAAAAATGAGACAAAAAATTGACTCCTATTTTAAGAACTCAATAAACAAGCTTTTATGTTTATAATTTTTTATACATATTGTAAATCACTTTTTCATACTTGATATGATATATCCAAAGTAAACAAAATAGATGCACAGTACTAATAACACGCCTCCATTCCGACGTAGCTAATTTCGCCGCCGCTAGATGCCTCGGAGGGTTGCCCTAGACTTCATCCACTCCCGATACAGAAATGAGTTTCCATTTGGTATATTAGCCATCTGGTTAGGCCGAAAATGTACACTAAGTCGATATGTTTACTTATTTGTGTCGGCTTTTTGACTGTCGTCTTTTGAACTGTCGGCTTTTTGATTTTTCTACTCGCACCCAGAAAATGTTGGAAATCAGCAAAATGCATTGTTTAACTGTTTTACCGGGAATAAATCATGCATGTACTCAAAATATAAAAAAAACAAATGTTTGTAATTAATTTCGGTACTTGCGTATTTTTTCAAAATTTAAATATCGAAACGTTAATATAAATGTATTTAAAATGTATTTGAAGGTATAGATAAAAAAACAGACTGACAAAACTGACGAAGGGACTAAAAGATTTAAAAAACATATTTTGGGTTATCGACCCACCGTAAACCACTGGGGCTTCACGTAAAACCTTCTAAATCAAGAATTTTTTATGATTAAGAATACAAAAGTGATGTAAAACATTAAAGTCTAAATTAAGGTCTAAAAATGTGAGAAAAACAAAACTTGCCATTGACATTGTCGACAAGAGAGAAAAGCGTGAATCGTTTGTGGTGGGATCTGTGCCAATCCTCTTCGTTAATTTTATTTTCCTTCTATCTCTTCACCACTTATGCTCTCTTTGTCTGTCTCTTTCTGAATGTCACTCTTTTCCTTCCCATTCTGACCATTTGGTTCTTTTGGCGAGAAATCATGTTCGCGTACCCTTGACCCGTAATCGGCCACCCTTGTGATTCTGTGTTGTCAAACGAACCAAATTCTCCATTATTTTCTTTGGGAAACTTGCCACGTATGTTCTCTAGTTTCCTATATGTTTCCTTTTTCCATTATGACAATCGAGTGGACCAAACAGAATTGCTTTGTACGACCAACCCTTAGTTACGAGTTTGTTTTCGTACTTGGAGTCACTTTTGTTGACATGGAAAAAATAAGTAAAATTACCAAAATTTTCTGGTGCAGAAGGTATTAGACAATTTTGACGATCATTACTGAACATTCTTTCAGGCTTCGGAATTTAAAAAAATACCTAATGAGAACTCAGACCAAAGGAAGTTTTTTCAGAACATTTTGCAAGATTTTTCTTGTTGTTTTTTCAAGTGGTAGGGAAGTGTATTATAATTCGGGGTCAAATTCCTTTGAGATATTTGAGGTTATGAATTCGAACAATGCGTTTTTGTCATTTTTGAGATTTGGCAACTTAGGCAACATTCATTTAGTACTAATAGCTTACCCTTCTATCAATCATCTAACATTTTTTCTCACATCGTTATGATCATTTGAAATTATGATAATTATCCGAACTGATGCATCCTGTATATAACCTCTAAATAGTATACAAATTTATTTTTTAGAGTACATAACCTCAATTATTAAAAAATCCTGATGGCTGACTCCGAACTTGGCTTCTGATTCTAGTTTGTTGTGCTTCGGAGGGGTCGAAAAACCGACAAATGAAAAAGTGGACGGGTCGAAAAACCGACAAATCAAAAAGCCGACAGGTCAAAAAACCGACAGTCATAAAGCCGACAGTCGAAAAGCCAACACATAAAAAAATAGATACTTCGTCAGGAGGATAGTCATTTTTTTAACTGTCGGCTTTTAGATTGTCGTTTTTTTTACTGTCGGTTATTCGACCTGTCGGATTTATGATTTGTCAGTTTTTCGACCCACACCCTAAAGATGAAATTAAAAATTAATATTATTTATACTAAACTGTATTATATGAAATAGTAGAAAAATAAAATAGTTTTTTAACGTTCAATTATTCTATTTTCGGCACTTTTATATAAAAATAACGGCACTTAAACAATTTATCTATTTGGTATAAAAATTACTTCTTTAAACATGGCGTGCAGTATATATTTTTTTATAGACAAATATACAATTGTTATTAGTGAAAATACGATATTTTAATTATTAAACCATTTCTTAATACTAAACGTCGGATTCTGGCATTTAGTTAATTGACATTTAGTGGAGGATTATTCTTGATGACCGAACAGTGTCTTTAATCACTCTAAATTTTTACGTAATCTTAAATTTTAAAAGCACAGAATTTATGTTAAGATATTTGTCCATTTCGTTTGCAATATTCGACATAATTTTCCACGAATGTTTTATATGGAGCTGTATATGAAAATATACCTTCTGACTTTTCATGCAAATGTACTAAATTCTGTATTGATGTTCGCGGTTGTGTCGCAAAATCCGACAGTGAAAAATGATACGACTTTCTAGCGAAGTTTACGGAAAATCCTACAATTTTTCAGGTCTCATTATATTCGAGCATTTTTCAAGAGGTAAAAGCCGTTTATCAAAACATCACTTCAGCATAAAAGATACCGGTGAAAATAGTAGTTAATTTTCATACATTTGGTTTACGTTAGTCGCAACTTTAATTTCTATGCCATTCCTTCGATGAGGAAGTCTTAAAAATCAAGATTACTAAACAAAAGAGTAGAAATTACATTTCTAACTATAATATGTGACAAGAATAATGAATTACATGCATTGAAACAATCTTTATACATCAGATGTTATATTTATGACTAAATTGGAATTAAATAATTAAGACGCTACTAAAAATGTTAAGTTACTAAAATTAGTCATGAAATTGAAACTAAAATAATAAAAAGTTAACTCCAAAAAGTTACTTGTCAATCTGGGTACTCTAGTATTTTCGGTGTCGCTGATAAAAAATCTGGCCTGAAATTGGCAAAATTAAAAATGGCGAACAAAATTTGTTTGATAAATCTTTCGAATTTTGCAAAACCGGGGCCAGATACCTGATCAGCAATACCGAAATCAACTGTATACAATATTCCACGGAAATTGGCGAAGAACTTTTTCTAATAATATATTTTATGTACAAAAAATGGACATTTTTTAATATTTGTTTATTTATATCAACAAATTCACGGAAAATGTTTACCAATTTCAGTTACGTTCTGTAGCATATTACTGTACTGTAATTACAAAACAAAACAAAGAAATTGAATAAAGTGTCTTAACCCCTTTGAACGGCACATTTTTCTCCTGATCGAATTTTTTAAATTATAGGTAATCATTTGGATCGAAAAATTCAAAATGTCGGATTCAAAATGGCGGATCCATATGGCCCACAAATTTGTTAAATATTTATTAATTCTTGTGTATTTTGGTATTAAAGTTTTTTCAATCTCAGATTACGATTCAGAGGTTAAATTTTACAAATTTAAAATGGCGGAAGGAATATGGCGAGCAAATTTCTTAAATATCTATTGAATTTTCTGAAAAAAACAAAGGGTTAAAAACTATATTATATGTATATTATTTAACTAGTTTACCGTTATACGTTTGTTTAATTGACGCGATTATTATAAACATTTTATCGTATATTTTATTCAGATCTGCAATCGTGAGAAATTACTCTTGTATAAATTTTTTTAATAAAAATGAGACAGTAAATTTTGAAAAGTGACTATCCAGAGGGCGACGCGTGTCGGGGGTCCAAGGGGGTCACGTGACGCGGAGACAAGGATGATTTGCTACAAATCCGTACAAATGGTATACGGGAGGAGTGAGGAAAGGGGGTGGTGTTGTTCATCGGTTCTCTGTGAACGAACCTCCGGCTGTCTCGACGTTGACAGAGGGAGAACGACAATAAACGAGGATAAAAAGGGAGAGGGAAACCGAAAAAGATAGTGCTATAGAATACACGAGAGCAACAGAGAAAAGGGAAGATAGACAAAGACAAAGATTGTCAGAGAAAGAGGGAAGGAGTTGTACATATTGATTGGCCCTCACTCACGCACGCATACACAACCCACGCTTAGAACAAAAGTGGTCTTTGTATATACAGGGTGACAAGGTATCCTTCTTAAGCTTTAAATAGTCAAGAATCGTAAGCCATTGGTTAAATTACACGTGTTAAACATATGCGATGTTTAAAAAAATTATCATAATTGAACAAAAAATCAAGACGTATCAATAAATAAAGATTTTTTGGTGAATTTGGCTGATTTTCAATTATCTAATTGGCTCCCGACTAAATTTCATTACTATCTTAAAGTAGTTGTATAACTACGAAATTTGGTAGGGGAATTAGTTTTACTAAAGTAAAATAATGTTAAAATTTAACTACATGGGTCAATTTATATAGTAATATTAACCTGAATAAAATAGTAAAATTTACTGCATCGTTAGGATTTATATATCTAAAAAATTCGTTCTTTTTATAACTTTAAGGGACAACAGATATATGACATTTGCGGTTTCCAAATAAATACATATAGTACATTACGGAACTAGGGAGTAAAATAGGTCTTTACCGACCCGGGCGAGGTTAATGCTCGAGTCAAGCGAGCGCTTCAATACTGTTTCTTCGCGTACTATGTGTACTATTCTCACACTCTAAGCGCAAAATCCTATTCTGTATATTGCGGGAGCAAAATAGCATTTTTGTTTACCTAGGAAGCAAAATAATACGCATGTGCGTGTGTTACTTTACTCTCGCCGCGACGACGTAGAGATTAAAATAGTATTTTGCACTCAGAGTATAAGAAACTTGGTTTGCTCCCGGATTAAATTATTTTGCTCCCAAGGGAGAGAAAGTCCTAATTTACTACCGCGTTATAGGGAGTAATATCGTATTCTACGCTCCGAGTGTGGGAAACTTATTTTGCTCCTTAGCGAGAGAGATATAGCATATGAAATACTACCATGAACTGAATTTTACCTTAAGAATGCTCGAAATAAAAAAATAGTACATTGTGCAAATAGGGAGTAAAATAGATGTTTGCCGACGAGTCGAGTTTGACGACCGAGCGAAGCGAGTTCGGCAATTCGAATGAGTCTGCAAATACCTGTTCTTCCTTGTTGCACATATTATTTTCTCATACGAGAGCGTGTTATTTTGTTCCTGCGATACGGGGAGCAAATAGTATATTACTCAACGAGGGATGTAAAATAAAGAATGTCTCAGATTGCGTGTAATTTTTACCCGAGGCGAGGCCGAGGGTGAGAAACAGGCAGTCTGAGGCATTCTTTTTTACTTCCCGAGGGAAGTATACGATTTTTCTTTATGACCGGGAGGATAAGCGGCATCTTTCCTTCCGCTTGCGGGAGGAAAGTTGCTGCTTTCCTCCCGGTGTGAAGAAAACAGTATTTTGGGAATAGAGGGAGAGAAACTTATTGTGCTCCCGGCTAAATTCGTTTTGCTCCCTGGGGAGAGAATGCAGTATTTTGCTCTCGCAATATAGGGAGCAAAATAGCATTTTGCGCTCAGAGTGTGAGAAAAATAATTAAAATTGAAGGTACTTGTCTAAAGTGAACAGGAACTATTAAATAATATAAAGGTAAACAATATAGAGTTGATAAGGTGTTGGAATTCGCAGTAAACTTTATTTATTTTTAAATAATAATAATTTACAACTATTTTTTGACAATTTAATGCCTTTATTCACTCTAGTTCATTTAATTCTAACTTTCATATATTAACAAAATAATATCAACGTAATATAAGATGGATGTTTAATCTGACAATTTGTAAATGTTTGTCTAACATGCTTGCAAAATGAAAGCAAGATAAAATATCAAAAATAACCAATATTGTTTCATTTCTATGTATATATTTATTTTGTGTAATGAATAATAAATGTGCAATAAATTAAATTTGATTTTTTATTATGTTTCAGGTAAGTCAAAGTGACTTCATTTCTAGTGCAGCCTACGTGTTGTTTAGTCTATCAAGACATCGACGGTAGTGGTGTAACGTGAGTGGATTTATAACATATACCTTTCGTAAAAAAAGAATTACGTAAGAATTAAATGAAAATAGAGTAAAATTTAAATTTTGTTTTTATAAAGCAGGTAAGTTGAACTAGTATCAGGCAAGAAACTTAATTAAAAGATTTAATGCAATTTTTCATCATACAAAAGGGACATTTAAAAAAAGGCAAAATTAAAAAAAAAAATGCAACCGCGTACCACATATGAGTTTTTCCCGAAAAGCATGGATTTTTCACATTTTTGTTTATCTCTTTTTTTTTAACGCTGAATTCGTTTCAGAATTCTTTATTGAAGTAAAGAAATCGTACCTTGCAAACTTGATCTTTAAAATGTGTATGTAAGTGTTTAAAAATGAAAATGACATCATCCAAAATGGCGGCTCACACGAAAAAACTATCGAAAAGTTTAGGAATTTTTTACTTCAAAATTCTACTTTCGAAAGAAGTGTCACTGACTGAACGAAAAGTTCTGAGAATTGGTCAAGAAAACACGCTGAAATGTTTACAGAATTTTTTAAATATTTTTTTAATTTTTAAAAATCCTGAAATTTAAAAATTGTACAAAAGATTCGGTAAACAATGTTATTCAATTTTTTCTGAATGTCTAGAGCGACAATAAGATAAAAAAAGTAAAAAACATCATTTTAAATTTATTTTACTTGTCTGATTTGAAATAAAAAATAGTATGACGGAACATTCTCAAAGTCAGAACATTTAATTATCCTATGCAATAATTTCTTTCAATGTAGATTTCAGTAATTTACATCTATTATTTTTTTTATCGTGCGTCCTTTCTTTCATAACAGCAGAATTTTAAGTCTGTGCAACTTTAGCCATGAGATAAAATGTCAAGGCGATTGAATTAACTGAAGATAAGAGATGATCTCTTGAGAAAATCAGAAAGTAGTTCTTTGAAAGTAAACTGCATTTGAAATTCAAAACTACAGGTAAAAGAAGGTAACTCGGTCAGTATATCCATCATTAAATTTTTATATTTTGTTACTAACTTCAACCACGCTAAAAACATTTTATGCGATACTTTCGACGTCTTTTTTTACGGTAATTAAAATATCAATTTGATGCTAAGTAGAATGCATTGTTGAAAATCGATATTTTGAAGAATGGCTATGACGAATACGAGCAGTTGAAAGGCTATCAAATACTTTGAAACTACCACGTCGTATTAATGAAGGCGTTGGCAGTTAGTAGCTGCGATGTCGACAACAACCCTCGCCCCCTTGTAGCCTTTTGTGCTAAAGGTGAAGAACCTACCAAGCGGCTTAGAACGGTATCTCGATTACAACCTTGTATTCAACCCTTAAAATAAAAATCCAACTCCCTCCTCGTTAGCACTTGCAATTCTGATAATGAATCACCCTGAACTCCAATGTTTTAAAAATGCCGCAAAAAAAGGGTTAAAAGTCAGCATTAAAGAGAATTTTTACTATAAATTTAAATAGTTAGGATAAGGATTTTATTTGGTTATTTTATTGATGTTCTCTAAGTTACATACGCCGTATCTTCAAAACAAAGAAATGTACAGAAAATTTCTATCTACGAAATTTTAGATTTTTTTAGCTCTAAAACTTTTCCTATTACACCAAAGCACAAAAATTATTTTTTGGATGAGAAAAATAAGGAATAGTAATATTTTGCCACTTTGACGCCCTCTAGCTTTTTCTAGCCAAACTTAAAATGTAGAAAATTAAATTCTCTACAACTTTTGTTTGAAACATTTTTCACTACGACTTACCGTTCGCCAAATATCGGATCCAAAGAAATCTTGAGTTTTCCCCTTTTCCCCAGGGAGAGGGAGGGGGGATCCCAACTTTTGGATCTTAAGACAGATCGACTGTTATTAATGTAATTAACTGTAATTTTGAGATGTAATGACACTCTTACAAATGCAAATCAAAGCATTTTAATGCATCATTAAAATGGCATAAAAAAATTCAAAAAATTTGATCAATGAGTATTCGAACCCAGAACCGCGTTGTACAAATCCAATGACTTAACTACTAGCCACATTACATTGTTGAATATAACGTATTCACGATGATATATGGTGACTATTTTAATGTATTCGAAGAGTTTTTTCAAACATTTGTAATAAAGCAAAATTAACTAAACTAACAAGTTTCTTTGTTATGAACTGTATAATTGAATTCATTTTTTTTTTCAGAAAAATGTTCGAAATGAAAGATATTTAGTAATTTATTGAAAATTCTAATACAAATTGTTGTATTCTGTAGTTTTATTGTAAATCTAGTGAAAAAGAATGTCCCACTTACAAAAATCTTAAATTTATTACTTATAACGCAAAAAACAACAGAATTATACTTGTATAAAAGTACATAAAAGACAATTCCATTTTTTATTGACCCATATAAAGAAAAAGTTTTGGCCTGTATTGTACATAATGTAGATACTATTAATATGATTATTATTGTAAATATATGAAAAATAATCAAATTATCAAAAGATCCATTGAAAACAAAATGTTAAAATAATAGTAAAAACTCATATTTTATGCTTTGACAAAACAAGAAAACATTCCAGTTTTTAAGATTAGGAAGTTATTTGCGAATGCTTCCATCGTATCATCTGGTATTCGCGAGTGGATTTGTTTGGGCTGCATTCACACCACTCCCACATAATATACGAAGTTTTCGTTTTGCAAAAAAAAGTTTCCAAATACTATGCTGCGTAAAAGTGTTCAGTTTTTGCTCAAAGCATCTGGCTAAACACGTGTTTCGTCTTAGGTTCCTTTTCAAGCAAAGTGGTTCTGTGGATTTACGTATAAGTTGCTTTTATTTTCTGAATAATTATTTTAAAATGTTACGTCACTGACAAGCCAAAAAAGAAGTTCCTGTGTGTCGTACACCTATTAACCAAGTTTTTAGGGAGAGGTAGGTCATTTTCATTTTTGTAATAATATTAAACAATTATATATTATGATCTTGTAAATAAAATACATATTTCTTAAAGATAATATTAAAAAAGATAAGAAAAAAAAATCAAAATTATTGATTGTTTTTATATAGAGTTATTATAAGTTTTTGGAGTATAGATTACTTCTTTAGAAAGGTAACGTAATAATTGTCGAATGAACATTTACCTATCCAAAATATTCTACCAGAGAACAGCGCCATCTAGTTTGCCAATTTGAACTAAAAACAGTATAAATTCTGAAATGACTATAAGATCATAATAAATTACATAAAACAAATGTAATTTCGTATATTATGTATTATTTGTTATTTTATTGTAACGATCTCAGTTATCAACAATTATTTTCCGAAAATAATGAAAACATTCAATCGATTTACATTGATAATGGGCTTAGTTGAACTTCATCAACCAGATGGCGCTGTTGACTGGAGTACCCCTCCAATTCTGATGAAAGAGTGAATTTTAAATCTTACACTGAGAACATTTTTGTTGTAACATTACCTTTCATTTTATATGAGGAGATTTGAAAATTAAAAAGTTACATTGCATTTAAATAATGACAAGATTTGTAAAAAATACACCCGTATGGTGATTTTTCTTAATAAGTCGAAAGTATTTCCATGGTACGAGTATATTCGTTTCAAACAACACTTAGTAAGGTAATTTTTTAAACCAACATTTGAATTTAGTATTCTTTATTATTATTAAATAACTTTATTATTATTATTATCATAATTACTAAAATAACAATAACTTAATTTTTATAATTTTCAAAATTTATATAATAATTTTCTGTTTTATATAAAAGAAGATTTTTATAATTTTAAAGTGATATTTGTGTTATTTTTCACGCCAGAAATGTATCTCTGTATTATTATTTAGTTAACTATTATTTAATTAGTTAGCTTCTGTCATTCTGAAAGTAGCGATTGAATTTTTTAAATCATTTTACGAAAAAACTTGTGTAAAGCAAATATCAATTTTATTAATATTATTTAATTAGTGATCCACATTTCGTTTGTCAATCATTTTTATTCGATTCAAAGTTTAAAGAGAACGAACGGAAATAGTACAATAAAGACGAGCCAGTCGAAACAAAAAAGTCGATACCTCCATGTAACCTTGTTAGGTCAATGTCGAGGTCAAATTTGAGCTTTTTTTGGCTCGAAAATGCTTCGAGAAATATCCTAACTTCTTTTTTTTAAATTGTCTTACATTTTTATATTTTATTTAATACATTCTGAAAAAATGATGATTAACTATTCTCTACTACTGAAATAATTAATTAATAAAAAGTCTCGAAAGTTTGCAATAATACAATTAATTTTCTGTGTTTTTGGTCACATTTTAACGTTATTGAACTATTTATTTTTTCAAAAATATTTTTTAATTATTAAAATAAAGACCGAACTTGAAGGATTTGATGCGCCGGGATTCGAACCCGGGACCTTTCGATCGGGGGTCCAAACCTCTACTACCTAAGTTGAACATTGAAATTTACATTTAGTAGATGACTTTCCATCGAATTGATAAAACAAATGACATGAGCTAATTTTTGTTTGTTTAAATCATTAAAAAAATTTTTTGAAATGACCTCGTCATTTTTTCGTAAGATTAGGGTTATTTTTATGCTATTTCGACGGGAATTAAGGTCAAAATAGATTTTTGTACAAAGGAGCAAATAAAATTGTCACTTTTTTGTCTTTGAACCTTGATGACGACGAGTTAATTCGTTTATCTCGATGCGAAACGTAATTGTCCCGTGGTATTGCCCTATTTAAATCAGCCACATGCCACGGCGATTGCGCTCAATAACTGGGCCGAGCATGCCGGAGTCTTCGTTCATAGTTGACATAATCGAATTGGAATTCGACTATAGCTTTATCTCGATCTTCCATTTAATCATCGGATCCTTAGACACTCTTTTTTGCTTGCCTTTGATCTCCTCTGTTTTCATCTTCTTGGTTTATTTTTATAATAGCAGTGCAGCAGTGCTTTCGGCGTTTCAAATCACACGTGTTTATTTTTATTAATTTCTCATCAAAACTGTACGTGTATATTTGTTTTATTTGTGTTTGCGAGTTTTTCGAGCGTTCTATATTTTTAATATTTCCCTTTGAACTGCCTGCAGAGCCCAGTTTAATTGCAAAAAATATTTCGTCCGGTCGACAGAAATAAAATTCGAGAATGGTTAGAAATGTTGGTTCTGAAGTATTAGTTACTGCAGAGAGTCTGAAATAGTAGATTTTAATAGTTGCTGGTCTATTTGAAAATGAGATACGAACGATTAGTAAATGACTTGTTCATATACTATTAAATTGCATTAGATTATCCAAATATTTTAAACGTTTCGAAAAAATCAATTTATAACGAAATTAAATCAAAAACTATGTACGAATGGCCGTATTCCCACAACTAAAGTATTAAATACAGTACAAGTAAATTAGTACAATGAGACTAGGTTAACTCTTTGAGAGCCGGAAAACTCATTAAAAAATATTCAAAATGATGGATAGAATATGATACAAGCCAATGTAATTATATAAATCACAGCTACCTTAGATGTGGATATGGATTAGGTACGCGGTTTTCGCCAACTAGAGATGATTTTTGCTACTATTAGATGAAAATTTCGATTTTCTATTTTAATTTCGAAAAACTGACATCGGATTCGTAATCAGCGACCCCGAAACCCTCGACTATTGATTATTATGAAATATATTTAAGTTTTTAAAATATTGTTCGCCATACTGGTTCAGCCATTTTGAATTTCGAAAAATCGATATCAGATTCGGAATCAGCGACTCCGAAAACTATGTGTACCGTATACTTTGTAATAATAGGTATATCCCTTGAAATGTGGTTCTAAAATTGTTAACTAATCCCATAACCCTTTGAGTCACGCAATTAGGATAATAAACAGAACATTGGAAACGCTATTGTAAATAGGGTTTTCGGGGTCGGTAATTACAAATTGGATATTAATTTTTAAAAATTCAAAACGGCGGATCCAATATGGCGGACGAAATTTAAAAAATTCATTCTCGATTCACTTGAAGTTTTTGTTATTCGGTGGTAAAACTTGTTACTGGGATGAAAACCAAATTAACACAGATCCGCCATTTTGTATTTCCCAAAATTCGATAGTTTGGAAATTTAACAACAAATTTGTAATATTTGAACTCAGCTGCCGCAAAAAACCCGGAATAACAAGTTTTAAGCAAATTTGTATGATTTTTAATTTTTGCATCAGCCATACTGTAATTTAAAAATTTTACAAATCTTATAACATATTTAAAATCTAAGGTCGAAAATTCCCTCGCTACTGACCTTGAAGCATATCTCAAAGCCACCTCAAAAGGTGGTTAATATATTAAGGGTTAATTACAGTAAGAAAAATAAACTCTAAAAATAAATTCATATTCTTAACGTCACTATTCAGGTTTATAAAAAAACATTGCGGTTTTTCAAGTTACAGTTAGTATAAATACTTTCGATTAGGAATGTTTAAATATTATATAAAGTTGAGTGGTTAAAAGGGTAAAAAACATGAAATAAATGTGTTCTAGTTAAACTAATACAGTATTACTAATTATTTATATTTAAATATTATATGCAAAGATAGTGTTACAGCTTCTCTTTGAATTTGAGGAACAAAGAAGTGTTATTTATCTACTTATTATGAAGTATCGTGAAGCTGATGTAAAACCTTAAAAGAAAATGATCGTATTGTCTAATTTAAAGATGATATCAACTGGAAAAAGGTGTTTCTTAAATACAATAACAAATTATTTAAATAGTTTTAAAAAAATCAAAGCAATGTTTTCTATAAAAATTAGGAAACAGCTCAGAAATGATATCAGGACATATTGTTAGAGTATTAAAAATTTACTATTTATTATTACCAAAATAGGCAAGAAATACTTGGAATCATAAACTATTTCAATCATTTTTAATAAAATTTCAGTGCCTATATATTTTTCGTGTAAGTTTAGGAACAAGAATTAACATTTCTCAGTGTCCTATATATAATAAGAACTTATTTTTCCGAGTGTAAAATGTTATCATTCCAACAAAAAATTTCGAAATTAAAAAAAAAAAACTTCTTAAAATGATTTGTTTTTATTTTGTCCAGCGATTTCTTTTCTGAAGTCAGAGAGTATCTTCAGGTCTCGAGTTCAAATCCAGGCTAATTATTTTTCAAATATTAAAAAAAAAAAGAAAATCGTAAAAGAGATCATTAAGGGGGTTCTAAAGTAGTCCGCCGATAAGGTAGGCATTTTCACTAAAAAAATGAAATTAAAGACGACTGAAGATGTAAAGACACTACTAATTATTATAAACAGTTTTATAGAAGATACCAAATTCATAAATGAATAACTAACCCAGAATTTTCGGAAATTAATAAAAATCACTTATTTCCCAAAATTCTCGGTCAATTTTCAATTAATGTCTTCTGTATTTTTTAGGAACCGTCTATAATAATTAGAATCTGCTTTACAGAGTCCAAATTTTGAAAAATAGATTCAGTCATTGTTTATTTACGGTTTTTAGTTTAAATTCCTACCATATCGGCGGAGCACTTTAGAACCCCATTAAGATTAGTTTTGTAAAATCAACTGCTAATCATTGATTTGAATAAAATGACAAAAAATTTCCAAAAAGTGTACATATAGAAGTAGTTCTTTTTTCTTCTTTAATGTCTGCTACCCAACATCCAAAAGTAGATAAATAAACAAGTTTCTAAAACATTTTAATATCATACTTAAACTTGAGCAGTAGAAAGTGAAAAAAAAACATTTATAGTGCATATCTGTATTTTTGTTACGTAAAAATTGAAAAACAAAACAGCCGTTTTCTTTATACATACATAACTTTATATATAAACGTGAGGGTGTTTTTATGACGACATATAATAGTATGCACACTACATCTATTTTTACATTAACATCTTATTTTGAATATACTCATTTTCTAGCTCTCGATTTTTACGTCTTCGCGTTTATCGGTAGGCCATCTGCGCTTCCATTTTTCACTCTCTTTTTTGATCTGGTGATGTGCAGATGTGTATCGTCTATCAGCACTTTGCGAAATGCGCACCAATGGGGTCATTGTGTAAAACATGTAAGCTTCCCGCATGAAAGCATTTCACGAATGTTTTTTTTATACTTCACTTTGTACGAAACGTTCAAAACAGTACAGTAATAGATTGTGTTGGAAGGTTTTTAAATTTCAGATTTAAATTTCAATAATTCCTTTGTTCTCTGGTTCAAAATCATAAAATCTTTTTCACATTTTTTAATAGTTTTTTCATTTGTTTCGATTTTTTAAATTTTTTAATTCATTACATGTCGCGGAGTGATTATTCACTTTTTACAGACCAAAAATTGGACCACTTTAGTGAACGAACGAATTCTCACATTTTCGGTCCTCACTTGTTAAGTGTAAGTATTTTTTCACTCCTGAAAAAGTTGATTCTCACTCTAGGAAACTTAATTCGGCAGTACAGTAGAGTCTCGGTATATTTGTGTCACGCTACATTTACTTATCAGCATATTTGCCCGTTTCGTCTGGTTATACTTACATGTCGCCGCTCACTTTTTCCCGCACCTAGCGGGCTGGGGCCTCAGGAAGGACCTGCTGCGACGTCATGAACACAGCTGAGGGGAGTGGGGGAAGCGACTCACCCCTTCCTTTGATAAATATAACGTGACGGGAGGGGAAGGCGTAACAGAGTTGGTAAATATACCGGGACTCTACTGTACACTGTTTTTCAAACACTTTTCGATTTCGCTAATGACAATTAATCGATATTAAATTAGTGAAAGTTGAAACTCTTGAAGACGTGAATAGGTTATGTTAGCTACCGAGTCGAAAAGTTTTCGAATATTTCCGAAGAGATCCAAATGGATAATATGTCTCGATGTGCTAGTGTCCCAACAAAGAAACGCCACAATTTAGCTAAAACAACTCAAATGCAGAGATTTTTACAGCCACCATTCATGTTGCCAATAAGTAAGAGTCGATTCTGGTACTATTTTACATGCAGAATCTAAATATGACCTCCAAAATATCAAATTAGCTCTATAGTTGTTGAGATATTGAATGGTCAATGGTCAAAGGGCCAAAGATTCGATTTCAGGCTTTTTAAAAATGTACTCACAATATCTACCCCAAAATATTGAACTGGACCTACTTTCTGACCGTACTGAAGGTCACACAGGTAAAAATCATGTTTTAGGATAAGTGTTTCGAATTTCAAAAAGTTCGACAGACATATTGCATCCGCCATTTTGCGATTTATGCTTTAGAATGCGACGCAAAAAGATCAAGAAATGCATAATGATGGATCCAATATATCTGATTAACTTTTTGAAATTCGAACCATTTGAAACTCGTTATAGTCTTGGCTACTTTTTGAGAAAAGCAGAAAAAAAATCCCTAAAAACATGTTTTTTTTAATCCTTTTGACCTTCAATTTGGGCAAAAAGTAAATCCAATTCAATATTTTGGCATACATATTTGAATTATGAGGGAAATTCTATCAAATTGGCTCTTACTGTTGGAACAATACCATTTTTTTATAGGCTGAGAATGTTAAAAAATGTCTTGAAGTTTTGACCTCTTCGACCTTCAGTATCACAAAAACTAGGATATTTTGGTGGTCATATTTGGAATCTGGATTTAGGTTAATGCCAGAATCGACTCTTACTTATTGAGATACAAAATTTTGTTGGGCTGTGTAATTAATTATTTTCTTCTGATTCGCGATAGTTTAGCAGATTTCTATCCAATCATAACGATAATATAAAAAAACATATTTATTGTAATCATCAAATTTTTCCAATAAATTTCTCCCCTACCTGCACAACTTTGCTCATAATGACGTCATTCAAATTTTCATTTAAGAGTTTAAGAGCACAATTCACACGAAATTCATCGTTGATATAATTGCACCTTCACCAGTTGATTAAAACACGAGTTGAAAATTAACCAGAAAGCAATTCGATAGATTTACGTAACACCCGGGACGTGATAATAAGCAGTTATCGTATTGGAGGATACGTAACTGCTCTGAGAATTCGCAAGTGCCAGAAGAGAGGATCAGTACGTGTACTAGCACATTATGAAAACTAGCAATTAATAAGGGTAACTGCAAATTCACCGGAGATATGCTAGTAACCTTTGGAGGCAAAGCTAGTGCACTGGCTTTATATGCACAACTAGGTGTTACAAATGCAGGTAACGATCGAAACACCAGCTATTATCATCAAGCTCGTTGCGAATGCGATTTCACAATTCGCCGTGGGAATTCAACTGATGGCCCGTACTCGAGGTCGTTCCTTTATCTTTTTGTTTGTTATAAATATACCGTTCAAGGCACTGATTTTTTAATTATTCACCCTTTGAAGCATAAATTTTCATTAAAAGCATCTGAAATTCATTTTTCTCTAATGGTTTTAGGGCATTAAATTGAACAGAAATTTCGAAAATGCAAAATGGCCGACCGAATAGGTCAAAAGATAGCCGAACCAAATGAAAATGGAGGCTTTTGGACTATGAATATTGCCATTGTAAATCCGTTTTAACACGTTAACCCGTTTCGGCCCAAAATGACAAATTTTGTCGCCATTTCACCCTTTGTAAGTTTATGGATATCTTTGAGATATTGTGATGAAATGTAGGTTTTCTATACTTTTTGGGTATGCTCTTTTTGAATTTGAAGTCCGTTTTTCGATATCACTTTCCATTTTTTACATATGGCTATTTAAACGAAAAGGAAACGTGGAAAAGGGCGAATCCAAGATGGCTGCCGGAAATTAAAAAAAATATTGTCTGGTATTTAGTAGGTTTCCGAAGTCATAATGGATCGGCCATTTTGAATTTCCATAATTTAATAACGAATTTGTTTCAAGCGAACTAAAAAATAATATTCATCAAAGTACAAAAGATACAAGAAATATTTTAATAAATCGAAAATAATCAAAAAAATGAAGTATCAATAGCGCTATTTTGAAGACGCCATTTTGTAATTTAATAAATCGTAATATTAATTAACTTTGAATAAAACTCGTTATGCCACGGGATTCTATGACTGATACAATCAGGAACTCATTTGCAATAAAAAATGTAGTTTACTGACAAATTTTTTGCTTTTTTTCATGTTTTTTCGTTTAAGTTTACATATTTAAACAATGAAAAAATTATATTAAAAAATTCAATACGTAGGTCCCAAAATGGCGTCTGAAATGAAAATTTATTTGACAAAATTCAAGGATGCCCTGACTCTAAAACAATCAGTTTTATCAACTAAATGCTTAAAATTGAATGAGGAATACATGGGATATTTTTTTAGATCATTTTGTGAAATTTTGAAAAATTTTGTTATTTAAAATTTCCAGACGAATTTCAGAAGAATTCTGAAAAAATTCTGGTATATTCCTTGATAAATTATTATTGATATTAAAAAATATTCGTAATTAAGAACGCCTTTTTTATATTATCGACATAAAAAATAACAAATTTTTGATTAATTTTTAATTTGTAAGTAACTTTTTTTTTTAAATTATTTTTTTACAATTCTTAGATAGAATGGTATATATAGTTTAAAAATCTCAAGTCCCAAAAATAATGCATGTTCAAAAGTAACATCAAATTTGTATTAAAGATGTTAAAATATAGAAGACAATTCTTTTTAGTTTATGACTAGTAGTCTTTTACAGTCATAACCGACAAAATACTCAAACTAATTGAAAAGTTGTATTTTATACGATAAGCAGTTTTATACGTATAATAAATTTGACAATATCACGTAAGACAAAAAATAACGATGCTTTGAAATGTCGTTCAATTTTACGTCATATAAAATATAAATTACTTAAAATTGATAAGATAATTAGAAATATTACGAATACTTTAAAAATGGACTCATTTTTGGGAATTTTGTGGACTGCAATATAAAATTAAAAATGGGAAATTTTCGTGTAAAATTTTTACCCAAGAAAGCAACATTGGTTATCTTCTATCTTTTTCTGACGTTGGCTCATTCATTAATTTATGATATTTATTTAAAATTAACAAATATGACTGAATTTTTCGAAAATGAATCACAGTAATGAAAGTATTCTGATGATACATTTTCACATATCTACACTCTGGAATTTACTAAAGAAAAATACGAAAGTTTTTAATTTTTCATAGTTTTTAGTAGCAATTCTTTCTGGTGTGGAGAAAATCATCGTTGGGTGGAGTTTTACTTATATCATAAAAAAAAACAAAAAATGATTTAATTAGAAATTAATAAAAGTTGAAAACCTTTTCTCTATTATCAATGTACAAAAATGCTTCATTTTAAGAAAACTTTCAGTAGTTCACTGTAGGAGATGTACGATTTAGAAAAAGTTGAGAAAATTTCATGAAAAATTATTCGACGATGTAAGTTAAAAAATTGTTAATATCTACGATTGCCAAGTATAAACATTAAATACATATCAACCTTAGTTTTTTTTTTGTATTGCAGCAATTGTAGTGACTTTTTTAGTTTACATAATCACAATACAAGTTAACTTTTTACAATTAGATTAAACAGAACGCAAATATGTATTGTTCTGTTAAGAAAAAACAGGAAAATTATGATAACAAAAATAATTTTTACGTTCACTTTTTACTTTATAATTATATAATTTTGATAATGGAAACAATTTTAGTGAATAAATTGGATTGAATTTTTGCAAAATTCGTATTGCAATTTTTAAATCAATAACTGCACATTTCAGAAACGTTGCGAAGAGGTTGGAAACAATTATCATGAAAAAAATGACTCTCGAGAAAGCGACTAAAAATTAACAATACAAATTCATTTAGTTTATCGAGCGTTTAATATTAAATATTTATTTAAATTTTAAATATTAAAAATTAAATTAAATTTTCTCTTTTTTCCCTTCTTACCGACCGATACAACACATAAATTTTTATTTAATTACATAAATTAACAATATAATTAAGATAATAATACAAAACAATAATAATTCAATCTGGTAATATAAATTAAATTAATATCCATTATTTAGCAGAATGTATTTACTTATCCGATTTACTGTATTTGTATTAAATCTTTTAAATTACCTCTGAAATAAATATTTAATTTAAAACACACCAACCTTTAGAGCTCCTCAGGATGTCCAAACGATCACTTTTATCATCCTATTAACTTCTTCAGAATGTGCTATATCCTAAGGATATCCTGAGGACAGTAATTGGATGATAAAAACGAACATCTGGACATCCTGAGGAGCACCTGAAGAAATCTATAAGAAGAAATGAATGAAAAATTAATTAAATATGTCGAAAAAATAAACATTATTTGATCAATTATAAACATTATTTATGGAATTCGTATCTGTAGCGCGATTTTAAGTTCTTTCATGAAATTTGGATGGCCATATCGGATTCGTCATCTTGAATTGTACAAATCCAACCTCAAAATCGAGTTTCGACCCTAAAATCCCCGGTATACACGCTTTCTCGGGATTTTGAAGCATTTTAGTGTTTCCGTATATCACACTGGATCTGCCATCTTCAATTTCAAAAATCGCTGGTCAGCGATCCCGTAAACCCCCACACCTAAATTTTAAGAACAATTTTACCACTAGAGGCACGAATTTCATCAATAATGTTCATAATTGATCAAATAAGGTTTATTTTTTCGAAGTATTGAAGTTTAGAGGTTAGGTTCATTTGTAACAAAATAAAAAGACCCAGCAAGCACACTGTCACGAAAAGTTATCGAAATGTTGACTTTTGTTCAAATTAGTTAACATTTCAATAACTTTTCGTGACTGTGTGTTTGCTGCGGATTTCTAGTTGATGTTCATAGATTTTTTGATGGCCAAAACGAAATTTTGTTTATTTTTTACTTAAAATCTGTATATTGGTTTTTGAATCAATTTAATTACAATTTTGATCACGAAAATCGACAGAGCAAACACGAAAATGGTAAGGCTAGTCACTTTCAAGTCAATATTAATCTTATTTCCTGTTGAGAATGAAATCCGACATTTGATTTTCTAGACTTATCGTATGGTTAATTAATTAAATTCAATCAGTTCGCGATCAGTTTTTAAAAAGACATTTTGAAATGCATTTCAATAATTTTACATATTATTTCAGATATTTTTTTCTGCTCTGTTTATAATTCATGCCTAATATTTTTATCAAAACGATCATAAAACTTCTACGCATCAGTTTCAAATTAAAACGGAATATTTAAGTTGCGTGATTTTCTTTTTTTCGAATAAAAATGATAAGTGTCATTTACGCATTCAACAAAAATATCTTGTCATTATAAAACATATCGTATTAACTGCTATATATAAGAAAAAAAGTAGTCTACTCTGTTCAATGTCAATGACTATAGATATACTTGTCAAGTGAATATGACATAATTGATCTTCTGACATTTTTATGTTTCAGGTAAGTGATGACTCATTGCTGCTTTTCATTACAAATGACAATTTAAGAGTAAGTATAATGGTTATCAAGATGTAACACTTGAACATTAGCGATGCGAATTTCATTTCATTATATTAAAATGATTTTCTTTTTGCAAAAATCGAAACTGTGCTGATCAATAAATGCCACTTAATACTTAGTTTAGAATCTAATGCAAAAGCGTTTTGGATGAAGGATCATGTTTTAGTGAAAAATGAAGGTACTTCAATATCCTTTTTTATATATCGTTCTTGATCCTTTGACATTTTAACTACTCGTATGTAATTCATTTGAAAAATTATTCGTTTTTTTATATTCGATAGTAGTAGTCCTTATTTGGGCTGAAAAATGGAGTTTCAAATCGCACATGAAAGAAACGCTTTTGTAAACGTCAACGTGGCTTGTAGATCATAAAATACACGGTTGGTGTTGTTTTATATCGATCATCGATAATTCTTCCACGTGCTTAAAGGCCGTTATCGATGAATGATTGCAAACTGTCAAACAAGAATCGCATTTGCAGTTTTCCACCCCGCAGGTATAGTTGCAGATGCTCGATCATTGCGTGATCGTTTTAATATTCACATGGCTTTTTATCGATCACTGTAATTTATTACCATGACCGATCTACGCGTTAGTTCGTAGTATGCTGCACGATTTGTACCAATCGACGATGCGATAAAATTGACGTTTCCATCTTGTTGGAACTTTTTAAAGAAGGAATCTTGTAATTATGATCGATTAATAATATTTATTTCCTTAAGTTACATATTAATGTCAGGGCAGGTGTATTTTCGTCAAAAAGAACTTTTGAGAGAATATAAGGAATGTTAGTGAGTAACTTTTCCATTAAAATTTCCTGCAAAAATAATCATAAGAGCAAGAAGAAATGATTGCTTAAAAGGGTTCTAAAGTGGTCCAAAGGTGAGGTAGCAAATTTCACTAAAAACGGTAAATAAAAAATTAGTGAATCGACTTTTCGAAATTCGGGCTCTATACAGGCAATTCTAATTACTTTAGACGATTTCCTAGAAAATACCAAACAAATTAAATGAGAATTGACCGAGAATTTTCGGAAATAAGTGATTTTTATTGATTTCCGAAAAAGCCCCTTCAGTTCTCAATTAATACAATAAATATTTGTCTAGTGCTTTCATAAGATTAACGAAAAAGTGATAAAATTGACCATTATATATGTAGATCAATTAATAGATCATTAACCAACAGTACACACAATTTCTTGAATTATAGAGTAAATACATTGAAACAAAAATATTTGGCAGTCTCTAAATAATTATTAATAACAAGAATTTGAAATTTAATACAACGTTGAATATTTTTAAAATCTGAATAATCAACAAAATTTTTACACGCGGAAGAGAGTAGTCACATAAAATTGATTGTTTGGTGTTAAATAAAAATAAAGTAGTTCAAGTACGACATGATAATCTTGAAGAGCGATTGTAATGTTGTATTCATTTTTTTGAACGAAATCCTTATATTGGGGAATTACGTAAAATATATTAAAACCGGAAGGTCGGTACCAAGGTTCATAATATTTATCGTTTATAAATAGTTCTCGAGATATGTTCAAGTTTGAGGTTGACTTCGGGCCAGTTGCCAAAATTTCTGACCCGTCATATGGAGCGCCTCGTGCAAGGTCGAAGAAACGTTCGTCGACTTTTCTTTCCAAACTACCGATCATCAGTTGATTTAAATAATTCGTTCGTAATTTTCATAATTTTACAAATTTTCACTATTTTTAGGTATTCTGTACTAAAAAATTCACTTTATGGGATGTCCGATTTCTTATGCACCATAAAATTCAGTCTTTGAGTATTGGGTATTAATGGGAATCATGCGGTACCTAGCGGTGAAAAGCTAAAGCTTTGGTGATCCGAACAGAAATTCGCTTTCGAGTATATCCCGAGAGAAAAGTGATGATCAAAATTTGATCAATATCAACCCAAAATCGGATTGAAATCGGTCACATCCAAAAATAATCTAAATGAGGTTATAGTTTTGAGACATTCTAAGAGCAAAATTACTTGTAATTAAATCGACTAGTGACCGATGTAGGTTTCTGCAGCTTCTATATTTCATACACAAATGTGAAGTATGGCGCCATATCTGAAGACGAACTACAGTTCCCGCAAATTTAAGGAATCGTAATTGACATACAAAACCCTGTAAAAACGGCGATATCGCTCGTTAATAAAATAAAAATTATTGATTTTGAAAAATGTGATCAACAATTTGATTAAAAAAAAATCGCACCAATCGGGATTCGAACCCCAGTACTCGGGATGGTAATCCACATTCTTAACCACGCAACCACTTCTCTTGTTATAATATGTATGACAAATAACGATTACTGGTTACTGGGATTCAATATAAAAAATGGTCTATGCTATTATTTAGAATAGTACATTAAAATTAATAAAAAATAGAACCAATATAAAACATTAACAAATGTTTGTAATATAACAAAACTAACTTTGCATGGATTGAAAGTATTCGCAAATCGCTCTTACAATAAAATTGTTCAGTTTACACTCTCTACGTGGAATGAATTTTCATTTAAGATATTAGGACCTAACCTTATTCGAATACTTTTTATTCTAAAGATTCAAATTTCACTACTTTTTTTTGGCTCGTCGATTTTTTTGAAGATAAAACTACAGCTCTGGGTTGAAGATAAAACTACAGCTCTCAAGTCGAGGAAAAGACCGAGACGTAGATGGGTCAACCCTAAAGTTTCTCAATGGACCGTGTATAAAGAGCCGCTGACGGGGGAAAACGTAGTAAAAAAGGGTAAGTAAAACAATAGAATCGATGGCAACGACCGTGCGCTTCCATCACAATGTCGATGAAAGTCGGCTCGAGACGTCATGTAACGGGTGGTCCATTTTAGTACGGAACAGACGCGTTACTAAGATAATCGCGAATCCATATTGCACTATCCTTACTTCAACCTACAATTTGCTCACTGTGGAAAATGTAATTAAAAACAAGTGAACCTTCGGATTTTTCTTACCCCTGTAATTACGTACCGAGATTAGTACATGCGGGTAATGTTGCTGATTAATAACATGGAATTAATCGATGTTACTAACGAAATCATCGCGAGGCGACTAAATGCGGGCTTAGATGATGTACTGGGATACAATCGGTTAAAATCATGATCTGCAAATTTCAATTACTTCACTGTAATCCACTATCAGAAAGAGAGTATTAACGAACAGTAAAAAAGTACTAATCCAACAATCTAAATCACTAAACGAGGTGATAAAAAACGTTATAACCTTCGCACAGTTTGGTACTGAAATAAAAAGAGAAATTGTGAATATGTCAAAGGACGATCATATTAATAATTAAATTAGTAACATTCATACGGAAATAATATCTACTTATGCAACACATGACAAACTTATTTCCCGAACGGGCGTGAAATGTTAGATTATGCATCATGACGGCGACTAGCGGCAGAATACGTAACTACATTTCGAGGACTGTTTAAGAGACGGTTTAACTGAAGCATTCAAATAGGATTTTGTTAGACAAAACGAGTAAATTAATTGGCCAAAGGATTTATCATATTTATTCTTAAATAACCTATAAATGATTTAGGATTTTTTTTTAAAGCAATGCGTAATACTATACGATGTTATACATTTTTTACAAATCATGCTAAACTTTGAAAAATTTTAGAATTTTGAAATTCTGATATGCTGGAGGAATTTCAAGGTCAGATTCATTTTTAGCGCAAAAAAATCGATAAGAGTCGCCTCTACCGATTCGTGAAACATTGCATTCCTTTTTTTTTATAACCGTAGACTTTACCACCTTTTCCAGTGAAAATTTCTAGAATTACTTGATTTGTTTATTAATTATTAATAAGAAAAATAGTAAGTATTCTAAGCTTGTAATTTTGACTGCAAATAAATACGAAAATTTCCGTAAAAAGTATACACTCCATATTGTTTACTATTGTAAAATTATCAAAAATTGTTTTCATCACACTGGGACGAAAGCAGCAACTTTCCTCCCGCTTGCGGGAGGAAAGTTACTTCTTTTCCTCCCTGTCATGAAGAAAAATCGTATACTTCCCTCGGGAAGTAAAAAAGAATGCCTCAATCTACGTGTTTTTCACCCTCGGCTTCACCTCGGGTAAAAATTACACGCAGTCTGAGACATTCTTTATTTTACCTCCCTCGTTGAGTAATATACTATTACTAATTTAAATGTAGAGAATTTCGAAAGTTAGGATTGAAATTAATAATTGAATATTTAAGTAATATTGTTAATATTTCTTATTTATCTAACGTTCTATCAGTTTTATCTTAACAGGATACTTGTTACATGTTCAAGATTATCTTGAATAATCACTGTATTAGCGTGGGCAGTAGCTGCATCTCCCTCCAATTGCAAAATTCGAAAAGTGCACCAACCCAATAGATTTCAGGCGTTGACAAGCGAATTAATTTAAATGCGATTCGTTATCGTGTTACTTTCAATTTAACCTTACGGTTCTAGCTAAATTACTACTTCACGGAAACAAACGTAACCCGTTATGTGCACCATGACCGGTTGTAAAGAGGCGACTCGGGTATTTCCGGTGTTCAGCCGCGATATCAGAGGCGTACCTTAACCTGCAGATTTTCTTTAGATTTCTTCCATTTCGATATATTGCTGTTTTTTATACTCGTATGGGACAAAAATCCAAAATTAAAAAGTGGGAGAGGGGCATTAAAGCAAAAAAGGGTAATCGAAATTTGTTAAAAGAGGTTTTATGATACTGTTATCGAAGTAAAACATACATTTTTTAAAAGTAAATTCATCAAAAGATGGCGACTGTGTAGCATTTAGCAGATGACGTCATTATTTTAAGGGGTCCAGGGCCAATACAGTTGCGGACATAATTTTTTAGCTGGAACAATAGATTTTCGGTGAAATTGTACAATAAAATGTTGTCGGCTTTGTCCTACAATCTCAGGTATTGTAACCAAATTTTGAGAAAAATGTTGAGATTGTAGGACAAAGCTGACACCATTTTTATTTTCATTTTATTGTACAATTTCACCGAAAATCTCTTGTTCCATCTAAAAAATTAAGTTCGCAACATTATTGGCCTTGGACCCCTTAAAATAATGACGTCATCTGCTAAATGCTACACAATCGTCATCTTTTGATGAATTTACTTTAAAAAAATGAATATTTTACTAGGATAACAGTATCATAAAACCTCTTTTAACAAATTTCGATTACCCTTTTTGCTCTAGTGCCCCCTCCCCTTTTTAATTTTGGGTTTTTGTGTTCTTATTATATACTCCTACACAACAACACAATCTATAAAAATTAACAATTTCATCAATCACTACTGAGAAAAGTATTTTGAATGTACTGCAAACATTTTCGATCGATGAGTGAAGATTTATTGAATTGAGGGTTTTGGAAAACTAAAGTATGCTTGAGAAAACCGACAAATCAAAATGCCAACATGTCAAAAAAACAACAGGGAAAAACTCGACAGTCACAAGCCGTAAGTCAAAAAACCGACACAAAAATATAGACACATCGACAACTCATTTTTTGAAGCGTAGGTTTTTTACTGTCGGCTTTTCGATTATCCCTTTTTGACCCGTCGGCTTTTTGATTGGGCCCATTCTTTCAACATTGACAATGCTCTGAAATACAAATGTAATTTTTAATTACCTTCAGGTAACCAAAAAAGGAACCTTGAAGATTGAAGCAAATATTTAAATGAATTAGGAAAACATTTTTTTAAAATATGGGAAGTGCACTAAAAACAAGAACCATTTGTTAAAAATAAACAAATAAGTGTAAATTCACGTTCGTGCCTTCCCGTCGACAGTTCAAATAAATATTTACTTTATTTTTGTTGTTCAGTACAAAGTTTTAAAATTGAAAAAAAATCCAATGTCCCACGTTTTTGGCTTGATTATTCGAACATGAATACAATTTACCTCTTTATGTTAGGAAAAAATAATGTTGACCCTAAAATGAATTAATAAACTGAATTTCATGTTTTACCAGTTTTTTTTAGGAAATTTAAAAATATTTCTTAAAATGCAAATGAAACCGATCGATTTCTTTAAAAAATTCGACAAATTAGCTGAAAAGATATTGATAGAAAAAAGTACTGAATATAAGAATTGATTAAAGTCCATTCGGAATTTTATTTGATTATTAACTGTTAACTTATAAAAAATGAATAATAATTGACAAAATATTATTTCATTTTTATTTTAACCACAAAATTTCGAATATTACATAAATTATGCAATTTTGAGGTATTTGTCACTAAATTGTATAATCCGGGAATAATAAACTTGGTCTAATCACATGCTAATCTCAGTGTTACTAAGTAAAATAGCGTGTAATTATTCAAATTTCTTGCAGAGCAACATCGAAAGTAAACTCGTTCAAGCAGTTATCAGTCGATAACCACCGTAAATTCCAAAGCAATAGATAATCAAATCTGGAAATTCTCGTTTTCTTTTGAAACCTCGGTGGCCATTAAAATTGCATTAAATTAATCAAAATATATTATAAATCGTAAATTTCTGCGTAATAAAACTAAACGTATACGAGCAATTCACGAAATATTAAATTACCAAATTATGAAACGGGGTTGTTACGATATCACAGGATATTTTTATCTTACTAGAGAAAAAGCGCATCGAAATAATTAAATATTTAATATGCAGAACTCGTAATAATGCTTTAAATCCCTATTTTAACAGTCTCTCATGTTATTAATTAAAAATAGATAATTAAGATAACAAAAGCTTTAGTGCATTTCATACGAAAGTAAAAAAAAACATACAAAATGTTCAAACTGGAAATATAATTAATTTTGTAAAATTTGTAATTTCGACTGTCAGTTATTCATTCTTAATTTTATATACTTTATTTGATACGAGAATTTTGATTCCTGAATTTACTGGAAAAAATTTATAAGCAATATATTAATTAAAAACTTATCTAACTATATATTAATTATTTAAGGTAATAATTTTGGTAAAATTTCATGAAATTCAAAATAAATTTATTTATGTTAACAGTAATTTATCATATATACCCACACAAAATTACTCAATCATATACGGAAATATACGTTCTTCTACCGATTACGAGAAAAATGCGCCATCTCACGACGAGTGGTCGAAACAATAATTTTGGTAGGTTACACTTTTACTTTGTTTATAGAGCATATGTTTGGTTTTCATTTATAGAATTCCTATAAGTTAAATTATATTGTTTAATATATTTTATTATTGGGGAAAACAATTATTTTATTGTATATATTTTTAAAACAATATTTGAAACGAAGATTTTTTGTCATAATAATCGTTTTCAAGTGAATAAAAGTTCTTATAATTATTATCTGGAAAAAAATACGAAAGCTGTAATGTATTTCAAATAAGCAGTGCAGGTCATGAAAATGGAAAAATCGCATGTATTGGTGAAATGTATCAAGTTTAGACAATAAAGAAATGTATTTATTCCGGGGATGTAAGTAATTCCATTGAGGATTACTTTCATATTTTACGTGTCAGATAAAATGAAAGCCAAATTGGAAACTTATATTATCATTAAATTCACGTTTCGAGCGCTAAGAATAAATACGAACAGTATCTGTTAGTCTAAGATTTATATACTTCGGCACACAACAATGCCATATACTTGACCATTCGTTAGATAAAATAAACTAAAATATTTTTTAAAAATTCACTACTAATTAGAAAATTGTAAGTGTAAAGATTCGAAATATGAGCCAATTGTTAAAAAAGTAATACCTCGGAGTGAAAATCACTCTAGATGGAGTTAGAATTTAACCACTCTAGTGCAAGAGTGAGTTTTCACCGCATAAAAAGTGAAATTTCACTCGTTAAGAGTGAGCATTCAATATTTGATTATAGTGGTTAAATTTTGACTTCATAAAAAATGTTTTATCATTTCCTGATACGTTCACTTCATTTTTAGTACTCGGTGGTTTTGGGGTTCGCTGATTTCGGGTTGTGGATCCGCCATTTTGAATTTTTTAAAACTAACTTCAGATTTGGCCTCAACGACTCCAAAAACCGCCGGCTACCAAGTTTGAAGTGATTTCATTCCGGTCTATTGATTGAATACATATAACTATGATTTTGAAAAAAGTGGTATTTAGTAGGAATTTTTGAGCCGCCATTTTGAAATTAAATTTTTTACAATAGTTGTATCTTCTAGTCCAAACATTTTTGGCGCAATCGCTACAAACCTCTAAAGGATTTTAATATGTGAAATGATAAAAAAAAATAACGATAAGTGAAAAAATCATACAAAAATCCTGATTTACGTTAAATAAATGATTGTAATTAAAACACTTTGAACATTAATAAAAAAATGCTTTAAGTAATGAAGTAGTGTAATAAAATATAAAAAAAAAATAAACATTAACAGAAAAGTTAAGGTAGTGTAGTGTTATATGTTTCTCGAAATGATAACAATAATAAATTCATTTACCTCAATCAAGTAAAATATTCAGAATTTATACCAAGTGTAACAATACCTGTTTGTTATTCAGTGTTTTATGTGCATAAAGAATCGGAACATCTGCAAATGCAATGCCTTCACTTTATGTTACTTATGCGCAACTGACAAGAGAAAAGTCAATACTGGAAATGATTATAAGAATGTAACATTTAATTTTTCCAAAAAGTAAACAGAAAAAATATGAAATCTTGTAATTTTCTAAAGAGTATATTATTTGTACTTCTCTTACATCCAAAGAAAAACTATTTTTCATTGTAAATACTAAAAATTCGCCATAAAATCAACCAATAAAGAATTTTAATTTCAGATAAAAACATAATAATAGCAATAAATATTACGTTTGTTCCTTCAAAAAAATCATATAATTTTTTGTATATAAATTTCATAATTAATATAAGAAAATAATTATTTTGAAAAAAAATGTATTAATTACAGTAGAGTCCCGGTATAATTGAGTGCCAGCATATTTGTCCGGTTCTATCTCGTTATATTTACCGATCACCACTCTCTTTTCCCCCCACCTTGCGGGCTGCGGCCTCAGGAAGGGCCTGCTGTAACGTCACGAACATAACGCGACTGAGGGGAGTGGGCGAAGCCACTCTCATTCTTTTGGTAAATATAACGAGACGGGAGGGAAAGGCGAGGAAACGAGTAGGTGAACAGTACTTAATTTATGTTCTAACCATCTTTTTACTATTTGGTTGATCAATATCATTTTTAAAAGTGTATAAAAAATTTGTTGGAATTAATTTTTTTAAATTCAGGTGGTAGTTTTTCAATTTTAGAAAGTTGGATTCAATTATGTAATTATTTGATGGAGTTTGTTTAAATATTTTTTTCAGTACTTTTTACAAAAGCACTGTATCAGTATAATATAAAGACCCAAAAATTATTCCCACACTATTGGTACCTTTTTTGTTTGTTTTTTTCAAAATAAATTTAATGACAATTTTAGACGAAAAGAAACAAAACGGTTCCAATAGGGGATTCATTATATAATTTGTCGATCGTTCATTTTTTTATTTTATTGTATTCTCGTATGTATTTTTTGTGTATATGCGATTCGATGCAGTAGTTTTTGTAACAAGTAATGAAAAGAAAATATTGAAACAAATTCCAGCAATTTTTTTTAATATATTGAAATAAAATAAATTTCATTGCTTTTTTTCATAAAACTTTCATAAAAATACTCAACTGTTCTTAAAAAATAAGAAAATTTAAATTTTATGGATTTTCATTAATTGGACAAAAAATCACCAAACTGTAAAGTAGTTTGCATTAGTTATCTTGTTTAATCGATAAGCGACGAAAATAAGTTTTCAAGTGCAGGTATAATTCGCGTGATGAAAGCTATAAGAAGTTCTAAGTACTAGGCACTTACTGTTTATTTTTATATTGTTCTGAAAATTGGACTAATTTGACTTATTGTATAAGAGTGAAATGTTACAATCGTCAAAGAATTATCAGATCGGTTCAATGCTGTTATATATTTGTGCTAGCGATTGTTATCACGATTTCAACCGTGTTCGTCATTTTTTTTATTTATAGAGCAAATTTCATATATGGATAACGATTCTTTCATTAAACACTGTAATTCATTACAAGGTTTGCAAATTTCAATGGAATAGGAACAAGATTACACGATGTAACTAATTGTTTAATGTTTATAGATATTTACGTTCTTAAAGTAAATTTAATTTTGTATGGAAACTGTTTATATATACCATTTATGCATATATTTTGATACTGCGTCAAAAACGTATTCCCACGGACATAAATCGCATGCATCTTAATATGCAAATTTTAAGAGTTATTTTAAGAACGAAACGGCAGAATTGTTTCGACTTACGGTATTTTAAGTTAATTTTAAAGTCAAGGCTGCACAAGGTAGTCATTGAACTGATCGGCAGATTAAAATTTTTAGAGAAAAGTAATTACGAAATTACATATAAGGTTGAGTCTCGGTATATTTATCCACTTGATTCTTCGCCTTTCCCTCCCGTCTCGCTATATTTACCAAAAGAAGGGGACCGTCGCTTCGATCGCATTATATTCATGACGACACGAGGCCCCAGCCCGCAAGGTGGGGAAAAACAGAGTGGCGACAGGTAAAAATAACGAGACGGAACCAGACAAACAAGCTGGGACGTAAATATAGCGAGATGCAATTATACCGGGACTAGCTGTACATAGTATGAGATTAAATATAATAATAAATTATTATGTTGGAAGGTGTTGAATATTATATTAGTTTTCTGAATTTTTTTTTTAATATAATAACAACATTCGTGTTCAAATCATGATTTCTTGTATTTATACTTAAAACGATTCTTAAAAAAAATTTGATATATTATTTATTTTCCTTACAAAGTTGTAAAGACTTTTGACAAAACTTAAAACAAATTCTCTGCAGTGAAAAGAACTACATTTATAAAAATTTTCCAACTAAAGGTTTTCAACCTATGGCATAAATAAATAAACTAACTAACTAACTAACTTTCTTTAGGTGAGGTAATTAAACAATTCTTAGGATTTTTCATTAAATCATTTAAGACTTTTTAATGATACTTCCTACCTTACCAGAGGACCACTTTAGAACCCTCTTAAACATACTCAAGGTTTTTGAATCAACTAAAAGTTGTACGAGATTTTTAGGAAGTTTAACCAGAATATACAATATTTTGTATAACTGATGATCATTGTTACTAGGACGTAAAATAATTAAAATTTTATAAATTTCCTGGAACCGTGAAATTTGTTGTTTAATAACATGATTATAAAAGGGTAATTTTAGAATTTCTGTACTTTACATCAAGTCTATGAATGTGTAATGACGCAGGCGCGTAAGCACGGCGTCTACCTGTGACTTTTCATGGTGGGAAAGCTTTTCCGACATATGTGAACATTCACGCATTGTCAGTGTTATCGATTACCAATGTCGCCAGTCAGTGAAAGACTCCACAAAACTCGATGCATTTTTCCGAATCGTGGAAAAACTTGAATAGGATCTGATCAGCTAAAAGAAATTCTTAACCGTATACCCAAGAAAACTATTTTCCGATAAGACGGTACGAAAATCGTGACCTGTGCGGATAATGATGACGCTATCTTATAGGATTAGAAGCTTTGATTTAGTGACTTCCTTTCAATCCGTTTAATTGACACTGAACATAACCTCAATAATATCTGCTAAAGTTAAAAAATTATATAAAATCTTTAGAATATGAAGAACCCAATAAAAAGTTTTAAAGGTTTACATTTCTATATGTTGTTGAAACGCGATGAAAATCAGATTTCAAAAATGCAAGATGGCGGATCTTATATGTCGGAAAAAATCATGAGACTGTATTGAAATCATAGTCGTTGAACTACATTTGTCACGTGTTGAATGAAGGAGAAATCCCGATAAAACAAAATATTGAATTCAAGAAGTATCTTTTCAATTTTCAGATGTCATTTTCAGAGATAATTCAAATGGCTGCTTTTACCCCTGCATTACTATCCTCAGAACATTATCAAGACCTACGAAACCCTGAGGATGTTAATAGGACCATTCAGGATTTCCCAATGTTCGCATTTATCATCCTATTGAGGATGAGGGCCTAGGCACTACTCAGAACGTCCTAATGTGAATTTTTACCCCTTTATTACTACCCTCAGAAATTCAAACGTCCACATTTATAGCCCTATTATCTTCCTCAGAACATCCAGAAGACATACGACGTCTTTAAGCTAATAGGACTATTCAGGATACAAAAATGTACACATTTAATACTAATAATAATAAGAATAAACATCCCTATTGCACAAAAATAATTGTACAAGCGGCGAGACACGGCACAGTACTGTTTTGTAGAATGACCTAAGAATTTATCGTCCTATTCCTATCCTCAGTACATCCGAAGATCATAGGACGCTTTGAAGAAGTTAATAGAAGGACAGGCGCTTTGAAGAACGTTCTAATATACGCTATTACCTCTCTATTGTTATCCTCAGAAATGAATATGACCAATTTATTGTCCTACTATTACCCTCCGAACATCCTAAGGCTTTATGACGCCTTAAAGAAGTTAATAGAACCATTCATGATCTCCAAGTTTTCACATTTATCATCCTCTTCCTATCCTCGGGAAATCCTCAGATCATACGTCACCATGAAGAAGTTAATAGGAAGATAGGCGCTCTTCAGGACGACTTAATGTGTACTTTTCCTCCTCTATTATTATCCCCAGTACATCCCGAGGATAGACGACGCCTTTAAGAAGTTAATGAGACCATTCTGGACCTCCAAATGGCCACATTTATTGTATTATTTCTATCCTCAGGACATCCTCAGAGGATAGGACGCCATGAAGAAGTTAATAGGCGGATAGACGCTCCTCACGATGTCTTTATGTACATTTTTACCCTTTATTATTATCCTCAGAAATGCAAATGTCCACATTAATGGTCCTATTATTTTCCTCGATACATTCTAAGGATATACGACTTTAAGCAGTTAATAGGACCATTCCAGATATTCAAATGTCCACATTTAGTGTCCTATTCTTATCCTTAAGGTATCATCGCCACGGAGAAGTTGATGGGATACTAGGCGCCCCTCAGAACGTCCTAATGTCTACATTTCTCCCTATATTGTTATCCTCAGAAATATCCAAAAGTTTATATTTATTGTCCTCAGGTCATAGGTCGCCGCGCGTAGGATAATACCCCAAAAAGCGTATTTGATTGGTCAATTAACCTAATCAAGCCGTTATACAATGTACTGATTATAATACTAAGGAGATCAAAGCAGTCTTAATAATTATGTGTTGTATGATTTTTAATATCTATACTTAAACAAAAATGATGAAATGAGAAAATTTAAGTCCTAATATATTGGGCATTTAAAGCCAACCGGATCCAAAAATATATTTTTTTTCTAGGTAACTAAATTTGTATTGTTATGTTTTTATTATTATAATTTATGTTTATGATTTTATTTGTATATTACTGCATTTGTATCTAATTCATTTATGAAATGTTTTATTCGAGAATGTTTATTCCACTCCGTCCCCTCCAAATGAACTTAAGAAAGGCATAAACATGGATATAAGCAATTTAGGTTAGTGCCACACTGAGAAGAATACACTAAATATTAATATACCGTTAATAATGTGAAACGTAGTAAATAACATAATTTGTTACAGTTGTTGGAGTTGTTTGTCTTAATAGTTTAACACTTGCCTGTGTAAGTATCGATCGCAGCAATCGTAAAAGCGACCTAAAATAGAGCGATTCTTCGTAATAAATGCCAGAGGCCTATTATTTATATAAAACAGCGAAATTGACATGCTTCACTATAATGCACGTGCTCGTTTTCTATAGCTCGTAGAATTTTAATTAATCACCTGGATTACAGTCCACATTTACAACCCTACCTATATTTATTTAGCTTATGATACTGAAATGAGTTTATTAAGTATTATTGTTGTATTTTCAAAACAAAAAGGAAGAATATTACTAAAATCAAACATTGATTAATTCATTGTACAGAAGTAACGAAAAAAGACGCTACAATTATATTTTCATTTTTTTTTCGTTTATATCTTTAGAAAATTTTATAATTATTGTTAACCCCTTGACAGTGTATGACGCATACATGCGCAACTTAAAAAAAAACGTATTGGAACTTTTGCAATATGCCTGAAACTTGTTACTCGGGGGTTTTCGGGGTCGCTGATTACGAATCCGCTGTAAGTTTTTCAAAATTCAAAATGGCGGATCCAATATGACGGTATACTTTTTAAAAATATAATGGATTTGCTTGAAACTTGTTACCCAGGATTTTTTGGGGTCACTAATAAGAACGTTACATTAGATTTTGAATTAAAAATAGTGGATGTATAATAGCGGATTGAAATTACTAAAAATAATATGATTTACATCTAATTTTGTATCTATGTTTTTTCGGTGTCTAAATCCGAATATATCAAAATTAAAAAATTAAAATAACCGATTTATTTTAATGTTACATCAATAATTCACAATTTTGAACGTTACACGGGAATGAAATTTATGCCTATTGAAATTAGAAAGGTAGTTATTGGAATACTCATTGTAATAGTTGTAGAATGCTTTTTGATAAAATGAAGGTAATTTTAATACCTTGACATTAGCTGGTGAATTTACAATTACAGGAGACTGTCATAGGATTTTATATTCCATATTTTTTTTGTATTTTATTTTTTATCATTTAAAAAAAGTTTTAATTTTGAATTTTTTATTTTTATATAATTTTTTTGTTGTTTGAAAGAAAAATATGGGCAGTTTTTTACTGCTATTTTGATTGGCTATGATAATTTCCGAAGCAAGGTGTAACACATAAGAGTATAACTACTGCATCATTTACACATAATGATAATAAAAAGTAATTTAAAATTTTGTAATTCTATTATTTAGTTCGTAATTAAAAAACTACTAAGGATCAAGTTTCAAGCGATAACGGTAACTTTGCAGATCTGACATCCGATTCGAAATCAGCGATCCCAAAACCCCCTGAGTACTAAGTTTCCAGCCAATTCAGATCTTCTTTATAGCTTTGAGCCATATTGGACCTGCCATTTTGAATTTTGAAATCTGACATGACATTCGTAATCAGCGACCCTAAAAACACCCGAGTACCAAGTTTCATAATAATCCGAAGAACTTTTTTTCAACGCACTTTCGGCCCAAATGGTATAATTCGTTTACACTGCCAAGAGGTTAATTAATTTTTTTTTGTTTATTTAACAATTTAGTTTTAGTAATAATACACCGTTTCATTTTTAGGGTTGTTAAAGAAAATATAGTGGCGTTTATGTAAAAGAGTACAACAGAATTTCTAAAATAAAAAATATGGAGAAATAACAAATTTAAAGTGTTAATTTCTAATGCATGAAATTTACAATGAAAAACTGTAAGGTTATATTGTATAATTCGTAATAAAGAAAACAGTGATATTAGAAATAAAGTTTGCAGCGCTGTATTTAGTTATGCATGCTGCCGCTAGTCGTAGCAACGCTAGAACCGCGCCGCGCCGCTGCTTGTCGTGCTCGCTACAGAAATGGATTTCCGGCTTTTTATATATGAAAGTGCAAATATTATTTATATGTATTTTAAAATTCAGCGTTAGGAATTTTTAGCAGTCCGACCTCGGTTTGACGTCTAAATGTTCATCTTCAGGAGGAAGTACATTGTTTCTCCAGGTATAGCCAATTAAAAATGAAAAACATAAACAAAAGTATTAGCGATGGAATTCTCAGTAAGGATTTTTATACCGATTTCACGCGGATCGATCGAAACTAAACGAAGCGATTCAATTACCGTGCGAAATAGAAATTCTTTAACAATGGCAGTTATCGAATAGTCTGTGAAATTCTAACGCCAATATTCCACAAATGTCCACGTTGCGCCATTTATTTATATAAATATCCCGGCGGGCAGATATCCGGGTCGTCTGGCACGAAAGGCTGAATTCGCGTTGATCGGTTCGTTATTGCAGTATATAGGAAGTACGACACGAGCCAAGCATAATATCGTCATATCGATGAACGACAAAAAAAAGGCGACAACACATGCTCAGTTTTCTCGCAACCCATTAAAACCGCACCGAAACGATGCGGTGATGTCACGTAATCATTTTGCACTCACTGCAGTTTTCAGTGCGAACGGCCCCTGACATTTATTGCCATTTAGGAAAATTTTACTCAGAAAAGAATTTGCACCACTGGACGGAATGTTGCAGAAATAGGCGTTTGGAATTTTACATATTTTTAAAATGGATATTTTAATATTATAGAGTGCGATACAGATTGAGATATGCATAAGTAAACCTTTGGCGGTCTAAATATTGTCATAAATAGTGGGCCACACGATTTACAGACTGTTTTTATTTACTCAGCGATTCTAAAATTTGATCAACTAATTCAAGTTTATATATTACCTGTTCATATTCGTTATCAACGATCCCTATGAACCCATGAACATCAGGTTTGGTACGAATCAAAGCATTTTTATATTTATATCGGCCATATTGGATTCGCCATTTTGAATTTTAATATTAGATGCCCAAATTCGTAATCAGCGACTCCAAAAACCCCCGAATACCTAATTTTATCCGAATCGAGGACTTTTTAACATTTTCATCAGCCATATTGGATCCGCCATTCTGAACTTCAATATTATATGCCCAGATTGGTAATCAGCAACGCCAAGAAACCCTGAATACCTAATTTAATCCGAATTCGGAACTTTTTCGTATTTTCATCCGCCATATTCGATCCGCCATTTTGAATTTCAAAATTCAAAGTTCAGATTCGTGATCAGCGGCCTCGACAACCTAATAAACAATGTATAAATGTTCCAGTGGTTTATTCTAGATGTGATAAATTCAAATATGAAAATATTTAAGAAAAACGTTCCAAATTTATCTTCCAAAATTCCAGATGACGGATTTAATATGACGGAAACAAATTTCAAATTATTTCAGTTTTTTAAAATATTGGCATCTCACGTCAAATTTCCGAAATTCAACATGGCGGATTCAATATGGCGAATGAATATTTGCAAAATGTCTGAATTTTTATAAAAATTTGCATACAGGAGTTTTTAGAGTTGCTGATCACGAATGTGACTACAAATTTCAGAAAATCAAAATGGCGGATTCAATATGGCAGACATACATTTTCGTATACCATTTTTAATTTTGGACAATTCGAAACACAGATTTGTGATCCACAACCAAAAAACTTCAACAAACAAAAAATATTCAGAAGAAACTTCGTGCCTTCTGTTTACCACATCTTACAAGAATTGAAAAATTCAGTTTCAGATCCGGATAAGCTTATAATTTAATTTTCCTATAAAAAGTCGTTCACACGAACTGCAAGTGCAGGAATTGTGATGCAATTTCAAGTGGCTATTTCTCGTATAGCCATATAACGAGATCGGTGTTAACTTAGGCATAAAACTGTGAACGAGCAACTATTTAGTATCGGCCGTCTTAAATCACCGCCACACAATTCGTCGTCAACGCTCCAGATTATCTAAATTCTAAAGTCCAAGTAGTCGAGCTCCCTTTATGCGGCTTCCGCATGCTCCCTTTTCGACGTCTGTATTCATGCAATAATTGGACATTCCAGTAGTCACTGCGGACCGCTTTATCATTCAAGATTGAGAAATTTCAATGAAATTGCAAGGGAATTTGGAAATTTAAAAAACCTGAATTACTGGAATTTTTTACTATTTCAATTTGTTGCGACAATTAAGAAATTTTTAATCATTTTTAAATAGTATAATTATTTCGTTAGTGAATTTGCCCCGTTTGAATTTTTAGAAAGTCTGAACTGCCGCTAGGTGGCGTTGTGGTTACGGCAGCTTTGGTTTCCCGAAAGTTACAGAAATTGAAGTCCATTTATTGCATCTTGTGTAACAATAGTATATTATATAGGAATGTTGAATACGATATTTTTTAATGCGACAGGTGTGGAGCTCGATAATTTGCGCCCAAAGATTCCACTGCAGGGCGCAAAATCGAGTTCTACTCCCGGAGTGTTCAAAAAATAGATTGCAGACGAGAAAAACAACTACCAGCTGGTGCGCGGGTAAATCGGTAGTGATTATATTGCCATTTGCCCTAGTAGATGGCGCTTTAATAAAGCATCGTCAACTCAATTGTAAAATGTAATATGTAACTCCACAAGAAGTTTATATGGTGATTAAATCGACAAGTTCGTTGCAAACAAACGGAGGTGTAAAATTTTATAGGTTATGTGGAAAACGGACATAGTTTTTGGCACATTCATTTAATAATTATGATTTACTAATCTATATTAATTTATATCTACTGATTTTCTTATTTTAGTTGGTAAAAGTTTAGTAAATATTTGTAAATTTTGTAGTAATTGATTTTTGAACTATTTACAGATATCATATTTTTTTTTTACCCACGGTCACATTTTAACATGTGAGTTGTTGGCAATAGGTATCTGCTGCTTCAATATTGTCGTACCGCGGCAAAAATCAATACCCATTATCAACTATCAGCATTTGCTCGTCTGTGAAAAATAAAGCTGGATCAATACCGCTTGTTCAGTTGTGGTAATATGCGTATTCATGATTACTTTCCTTAAGCCGTAATTATTCTTAGGCCTTGCACAGGAAAAAAAAAACGATTCAAAATTGGTACATCTTATATTCAGCAAAGTGCACGTCTTATTTCATTACATCAGTCTAAAATAGATAAAATAGTTATTATTTTAATTTAGGCTTTAAATCTTGCCTTTATTATCAGGAACTAATTTTTAGATAACTTTTAGTTCTAAAAATTGTACTTTAAGCTGTTATTGCATAAAACCAAATTTTTACTATCTGAGAAAACAGTTTTAAGCCTAAATATTTACTGATATAGAAATTATGCTTTTCAGAATGCAAAGCCATTATTTATTTTTCAGTCTGAAAAAAGCTGTCAAATTTAATGATAGCTGTGATAATGATTTTTACTTTTTAAGGGGATTCTGAAGTCAATGGATAAAGTTTTCTCTGAAAAATAAAAATTAAAAATTATTAAAGATATTTTTCGAAATTCAGTCTTTGTGTTTGGAATTCTAACAATTATACATGATATCCTACAAAATATTAGAATAATTTGTCAAGAAATGAATCAGAATTTTCGGAAATAAGCCAAAATCATATTTTCAAAAATGTGTCTGACAAAAAAAGTTTCAAGCAAAACTTATAGGTTCATGCATTCCTAGGAGGTGCCGGCGTGCTGGGGGGCTCCGCCCCCAGACCCCCTTTTTATACTAGCCTAACCTCGAACCGAGCACATATGGACGACAGTCAAACCCACGTGGCATTCGGTGTCGCTGTAACCATCGGACTATACAGGGTCATCGAAAAGTATCGGACCCCCCTTATATCTTCAGTTAGAATGCACTTAGGAGAAAATGTCCAATAGCAAAGTTGTATGGTTTCAAGTGGGGAGTAAGATGATGACCTTGACTTTGACCTTGACCATGTCCTTCAAGGTCATTTCAAGGTCCATCTTATTTTTTTAAATAGAACCCCCTACATTTTATTGCTTATTCTTATAGCTTATCTCGAGAGCTTTCCAAAACACTATAATAAAATATTTTTTTATTAAGTACTTTTTGAGTTATAAAGGTTTGAAGTTAACAATTTTTTGACACAAAATGTAGAATATCTTGTAAAATATTATTTAGTTTTCAGTAATCATAACCTTAATACTTTTGTGCGCGGAATAATGAGACCAATTAATTGGTTTAAGAAAATACGTTAATCGGATCCCCCTAATATTTTCAGTAAGAATGCATTTTGGAAAAATGTCCAATAGCAAAGTATTGTACGGCTTCTATAAAAAAATATTTTATTATAGTGTTTTGGAAAGCTCTCGAGATAAGCTATAAGAATATGCAATAAAATGTAGGGGGTTCTATTTAAAAAAATAAGATTGACCTTGAAATGACCTTGAAGGACATGGTCAAGGTCAAAGTCAAGGTCATCATCTTACTCCCCGCTTGAAACCATACAACTTTGCTATTGGACATTTTCTCCTAAGTGCATTCTAACTGAAGATATTAGGGGGGTCCGATACTTTTCGATGACCCTGTATACCACTGTATGTGCTAAACGTGCCCCGAACCTCGTTATGACCATGTTCAGCACTCATTTGCGAAATTAACGTTAATACTACGAAAAACACCTATACAACTTTTTTATACAGAATTTTATGCGCTACAAGTTTTGCTTGAAACATTTTTTTGTCAGATTAGTATTTTTCGAAATAAATGCAAAAATCTAAACAAAAAACACATTTTTTGGCTATTTTTTTAAGATGGCGGCTTTATTTCTTCCGACCGTTAATTTTTATTATCGTATTCGTAATCAGGAGGCCAAAATACGTTAAAATAGTCTTGTCCTAAAATTTTTCTCGAGGATGTGCCTTTTCCAAAGGTTTACCCTATTTTATTTTAATAGAAATAGTTTGCAAATAAGTTAGCATCACTTATTTTTGTCAAATCATCACTTCATTAAATATTTACATTGAGTTAAATTGTACATATATTTTTCAATACATTAATAAAAATACCGAAAATTACATCGTAACGCGGAAATTACACACGAGATGTTTTCAAGTTTTTCTTAACCAAAATAATCTAAATACAACTACGTACTTATTTTTATGTTTAAAAGCACTGAATTTTGTTGAAAATGAAAACAAATCGTTCCCCTACGATAGAAATTGACGAAGTTGTGGCCAGTTACACTTGGCACGTCGATGACCCCTGTCTACGTGCTATTCAGGGGCCTTCTTTTTCGTCATCTCTTTTTAAAGCAATTTTTAATACATTAAACCTTTTCATCTCATGTTTTTTTCAATATCATCAACTTCTCCATAAGTTATAATAATTTTCTGTGATTTTTTAATTTCCAGTTGACTGGCCAAAAGTGTTAAAATAAAAATGAAAAATTTTAAAAAGAGTTTTCACCAAGATAATCAACGTTTAATTCAAAATATTTTTACTAGAAATCCCGTGAAAAAATATAGAAAATCTATACTTACACAAATTTTTTCTGACTATCTGCATTAACGAAAAATTTACCAAATAAGACAATAATAAAAGTTTAAAAAGTATAATCTCTTTATAAACATTTTTTATGGAGGAATACAAATTGTTTGTATGGGCTAAAAGTCGACATTTACATGAATGATATGTGACGAAAAATACGTCAAAAAAAGTGGCTCTTTTGGAATATATCATACATGTAATAACAATGATCTACAAATTTGGTGGAACATTTTGAGTTGGAGATGGCAATTTAACTTTTGATATATCTATTGTAAAAATCTCATAGAGATTTCATAGAGTGGCTAAAAAAACTTTCTATTAATTTGAACGATGTCGATGCCATTTCGATAGGAATTTTTGAGCAAACGTCGCGTCTCACTGGCGGGAAAGTCTGTTGCTCGAGGCAAGGCTGTCTCAAGGCTGTCAAGACTAGCTTCAACTGGCCTTTACCAAGCAAGAGTGAAATTCACCTCCGTTCTACCTTATACCTCTGCTATGCACGTTCATTTCTTACGAAACTATCAAAAAATTCAAAATATATAGTTACACACTGACCAATTGGGTTTCATGCAAGTTTTCCTAAATTTTCCACGATCGAATTTTCTTTCAAATGAAAGAAATGTTCAGTACAGTCTAGAAATATGGTTACTTAGGCTAAAAATATGGTTATACTTAAAAAAAAATATGGATGATTTTACCATAATATGGCTGGAGTAACCATATTTCTGGCTGTACCCTCTAATTGTTTCTTTCCGTACACAAAAAAAAAGAGAATGCATAGAAAAGTTAGTTACACCAACTATAAAAAACTAAGCACAAAAGTAATGATTACAACAAAAACATTAGTAAATCCAATAAACGAAGGTTTGTTAGTATTAGTAATTTTAAATCATTCTAATAACTATTTTTAAAATCTATTCCATACTATTTTTTGTGTGGGTGAGGTAACTACTTTTTCTAGTGAATTTTTGAAACGAAAATTCTAACCTTTTCAACACGCATCGGTAAACGAGACAAAAGCATTTTAATGCAATATTTGATGATTTATTATGTATTTAAGATCGATGAAAACGATAAAAAATATATCCCTTAGTTATATTTTGGTTGACATCTTAAATAAATGCTTTCAATGCAAGATTTATTTTTGTTTTTAACATTTATTAGGCGTTTATGTAACACTTTTTAACACTCCGGGAGCAGAACTCGATTTTGCGCCCTCCACTGAAATCTTCGGGTGCACATTATCGACCTCCACTTCTAATCTCGACATACTTCGCACTCCTCGAAGATCAGTAATTGCGCCTTCGTTACATAATATACTATTTTTTAGAGTGTCATTAAGAGTAAGAATTCACTCTCATAGTAGAGCGCTCAATTTTCATCCCATAAAGAATGAATTTGTACTTCAAGTAATTTATAGATTACAATGATATATTTCGCTGTCAAATTCAACTATATTATTACGAAATACAGTAGAACCCCGCTGAATTGCCACCGCACTGAATTGGCACCCCGCTAGATTGGCACTTCTCGGAATCCATTTACCTCCACTATGCCGCTCGTCGCCTCAGGGGCGTGTCTAGTTAGACATACGCATTGGTTTGGAGTTATAATAGGAAACAGAGAGATTGTCTGTGATTGGTCATAAAGATCACGTTACTACGGCGTAGCGGTGGAAGCGATGCTTTCTCTATTGCCGACAGTCCAGCAGGGTTTGCGGGGAAGACTCGGAACCGACCGTGACAATCCAGCAGAGTTCTACTGTAAAAGGGTTGAAAGTATACTGTAAAAAATGCTATCAATTAAAGCCGAATACAGGCTTAATAACAAAGCAAGACCAATTAGAAAAGGACCTTATACATTGGCTTAATTTAAGACTAAGTTTTTCAAACTAACCTTCCTTTACACTGTAGTAAATAGAACTGACTATTGAGTTAAATAAAAATCCTGAGGCTGGATTGTAATATTTTAGTCCAGTAAACCCGCGTAGAAAACCAAAGCATAGGCAATATATTGGCAGTATAGTGGCCATTGCAATTGGCAATATGTTGCACATACTATTGCCAATATATGGGAAATATAGTAGAAAATCAACATTTCCAATATATTGCTAATATTAAATTATTTTAAATTAATGAAAAAAAAAAATTATTTTTAAATTTTAGTTATGAAATTCATAATATGAATACCTGAATTTATTCATTTTCAAGCTCTTAAAGAAATTAAAAAACCCTAAAGTACCTCGACGAGATTCGAACCTGGGATCCTCCCTCGCAAACCACGCGCCCGAACCACACGACCATGCCCGACGTTGCAAATTATGCCAAAAATAACGAACATTCGAAACCGAGATTCGATACTTATTAACCCTCGAGGGATGAACTTTAACTCAAAGCGTAAGAATTAATATTATCGATAAATAAACTGAAAATAAAACTAAACATTATTTGACTGTATATACTGGTATATTTCCGGACATCTGGAAGCAGGTATTTATCATTCCACTTAATAAAAAGGCTAATCCGTCATCTCCTGCTGACACACGTCCGGTTGCAAATCCACCTCATCTTTCTCAAGTTTTTGATGCAATTATTACACGCAAAATATCAAATTTTTTGGAATCTAATGCGTTATTGCATCCGCAACAATGTGGTTTTCGGCGTTTTCATAGTACACAAACAGCTTTGCTCAAGGTTTTAGATGATGTCCGTTTTGGAGTTGAGAATGGTTTTATAACCATTTTAATTCTATTCGACTTCACTAAAGCCTTTGACTCATTATCTCATGCCGTTATTCTCCAATGCTTGCGTGATATTGGGTTCCAGGATATGGCTATTCGATGGATTTACTCATACCTCTCAGGACGCTCTCAATCTATTGTAGATAAGAATGGAAAAGTATCGGAGCCTCTTGCCACGTCATCTGAGGTCCCGCAAGGCTCAAGTCTTGGTCCAATCTTATTCATCATCGTTATCAATACCCTTTTCCAGAGGCTTAACTTTTGTAAAAACACTACTATTATTTTTGCGGATGATGTCCAATTTTATTTGCAAACGCCTTTGGATGGTATGGAGCGAACTATACAAAATTTAAACTCTGAAATATCAACCTTAGTTACCTGGGCTCAAGAATTTGGATTAATGTTAAATGGTCAAAAGACTCAAGCGATTATGCTGGGATCAAAACATCACCTATCAGTAGCAAGATCAATGAAGCTCCCATCTTTATCACTCAATGGTAAAGCTATAGAATTCTCTGATGTAGTTAAAGACCTAGGAGTTTATATTTCATCGGACTTATCTTGGAATCGTCATATTGCTGCAATATCCTCAAAAGTTCACTACACCTTGTATCGTTTACGGTACCGTGGCGCACAACTATCTTCCAAAATAAAATTACTACTCGTGAATGCCTTAGTCATTCCACACTTTGATTATGCGTGCATAGTATTTTCAGATCTTTCTGGCTATTTAAATCTAAAGTTGCAGCGTTTATTAAATAGGAAAGGACAAAGGACAGGATCGGCGTGATGGTCGTGCGGGCTAAGGCGTCAGTCTTAGTCCGCCCGAACTGAACGTCGCGAAGGTCCCGAGTTCGAATCCCCGTCCTGCAATTTTCTCTGCTTATGTCCAGTGTGGAATAACCGGGGAACTTTGCTGGGCGAAGGTACGAATTTGGGACCGCTGCCGACCCCCGTCGGCAGTTATCGGTACCATTAGCGTCTTATCCGCGGTCGGTACGTCGTGGGTCTTATCTCGGACAAAGAGGGGATAAGCCCCGCGTCGTACTCGCTAAGGCACAGACCGCCGAATCTGCTGGTGGTACCGATATTGGGGTAGGGGGGACTGGCTCTGGGTGGGTGTTGTGTGTGCCTATAGTTCTGTCTTGTACTGTCTGTCTCTGTCCTGTACCTCTCCACCCGAGAGCCGACCCGCAAATAGACATATTCGTCATTAACGCGGGGGAAAATTTCCTGTCCTTTGTCCTTTTTAAATAGTGCTCTTCGTTTCGTTTATAATTTACGACGAGATCAAAATCTCTCGTCCTTTTATTTATCTGCTCGTTGGTTAAAGAGTTCTGATCGTCGCAAATACTTTTTGGGTACCATGATGTATCAGATATTAGCTACGTCCAAACCATCTTATCTACGGTCTAGATTTATCAACCTAACAGGCTTACGTAGATCAATGCGAAATGCTACATCTACTTTTATGATTCCTTATTGTCGCACAGATCGATATAGGAATTCTTTTTGGATATCTGCGATTTATTTCTGGAACACCCTTCCAGATGCTTTAAAACAGTCAGCATCTATAGCTATTTTTCGTGCAGGGTTATTTAGTTTACTTTTTAATGAATCACAAGTGTCTTCTGCTAGGCTAATGTGATGTGTTAATTATTGTATATATAATTGATGTCCTTAGATCTTAATTATTATTGCGCGAGTTTAAAATTGTTATTATATAAATTAAAATAGATTTCTAGAATATTTCACTAAGTAGCGAAGCGAGTTGAACAGCGTTCCACTTATATTTATATGATTTTTATATCTGTAATTTTTGTAATTTCTTAAAATGTTTATTCGTTTATTTACATACATACATACTGTCATTTTTAAAGGAGCGTTCGGAAGGTTAGGAGAAGTGTTGTTATGAAAGCAACGATCTTTTTTGCAGCACGTTTATTAATGTGATTATTACAAGTCCCTCGTGATTATTAAACATTATTATCGATTTCAGAAATTGTAGAATTATTAACAATTTACAAATTAATTACAGAAAAATGTATTAGATTCAATATGGAACTATTTTAAAGTTTTACTTTAAGACTTTTGCAAAATATAGAATACATGATTATGGAATAATATCAAAACAATAAAAGTAAACAAATATTACGGAGCATAATGTAAACAATGCTTGGCAAAATAATCTCCATTGCAGTATATTTAATTATAATTAGTGATTTTAGATATTTAAATAAAATCAGTGCTGACTATCGAATGCGGAGGTACAGAATTTAAGTAGGAAAAATATTTATTATTATTATTATTATTATTATTATTTTGTTGCATTATTACTATTTTAATATATTTGACGAAAACTAGTTACTTCACGAAATAAGTCGGTAAATTTTGCTATAATCGTTTTAGTGTGCAATAATAACATGAATTTTTATATTTTTTTATAATCATAATAATAAACATGCCGCAAAAAGATCGTTGTGTTCCTACCAGCAGTTCGCCTAACCTTCCGAAGGCTCCTTTAAAAGGGACAGTCAAATAATGTTTAGTTTTATTTTCAGTATGCATATATTTATTGATAATAATATTAAAGTTTATACATCGAGGAAAAATAAGTATCGAATCTCGGTTTCAATTCTTCGTTAATTTTGGCGGAAATTGCAACGTCGGGCATGGTCGTGTGGTTAGGGCGCGTGCTTTGCGAGGGAGGGTCCAGGGTTCGAATCTCATCGAGGTACTTTAGGTTTTTTAATTTCTTTGAGAGTTTGAAAATGAATAAATTCAGGTACTCATAACGAAAATTTAAAAATAATTTTTTTTTTCATTAATTTAAAATAATTTAATATTAGCAATATATTGGAAATGTTGATTTCCCATATATTGGCAATAGTATGTGCAACATATTGCCAATTGCAATGGCCACTATACTGCCAATATATTGCCTATGCTTTGGTTTTTTACGCGGGAAGTTACGGGAAAAAAACGAACCAACCCACAAAAATTGGAACAAAATCAATTTGTTCGGGAATCTCTCTCAAAAATTGTTGAAAAGAGCTTAAAAAGAATTGTTCTAATAATTTTTGGATTTACTGTTTAATGTACGATTTTATATACAAACGCGAATTTCCCGAAAATGAAGCCAAAATGGAAAGAATTATAACTTTGCAATTTTTGTTGCGTCTGTCGCCGTTAGGTGAGTACGCGATGCTCGTAGGATTGTTGTGCGCCATTGTGGCGCCCGTTATAGAAATGAGTTTTCATTCCTTCAAAAGCACATATTTTCTCAATATTTTCTCATATCTTGAATTTTCATGTAATAAGAAAAATTCATATTCTGGAATAGTAAAAATTATTATTCAATTATGAAATATTGATATTCTGCAAGTCTGTTTTTAAATCGCTACCGAAGAATAGTAATGTTTCCTATTTCTTAAAGATATGTTCCTATAAAATTTCTTTTAGCGTATGAAGTTAAAATTGACTTCAAAAAGGCTGTTTTAATTCTGTCATTAATGTGACAGTAGTGACTATTACTCTTTAAGAATTCACTCTTAATAGACAGAAAATTGATCCACTCTATTAAAGGAGGGAATTGTCACTCTTAAAGAGTGAAAATTCATTGTTAAAATGTTAAAATATATCGCAAATGGAATTTAGAGTACTAAGGTCGTTTTTCTTTCAATGAAAATTACGCGGAGTGTTTTTTATTTGTCTATTTCTAAAACTTATTTCGGAACAATAATCTCATTTGAAGAATTCCGTATGACTGGTTTGTTGACGACACAGAAAATCCATTTTGAAAGCTGTACATAAACTGAACAGTCTTCAATGGATATAAAAAACCAATAGAGGATTTTCGAATTCTTATATAGAAGTTTGTCTCAATCCTCTGTTTCTCAGCTGTCAAAGTATCAAAATTCAAAATTTTGGAGACTGTATTAAATTAAGAAGTTTAAGTGATTTCAGAAAAAAAAACCGGTTAAGGATTGATCGAGAAGTCAACGGAGCAAGAGAAATTTTAACGTTTCTAACTGGTTTCAAGGATTTCTCGCTAGTCTTAATCGCTTTTGACGAAATGTGTCTGGCGATTGCAAATGACGCTTATAATCATGGCAAGCACGCTTTGATTAAAAACAACGGATTGCACATGTCATTTAAGAGGGTGTTACTAACGTAAGTTTTTTAATTAATGTTTTCGACATTAAAAAAATAATATTAGTCTTGATGCCGATTTTTGTACACGAATTACAAAATATGATCGAATAGGAAAAAAACAGCATTTTATTTTATTATACGGAGAACAACTTTCTTGGAAATTTTACCATCTTAAATGGTAATTTTGGGACAAATTTGCAAAATGAGAAAAATTACCATTTTTTCTGATAAATATGAAATTTTTGAAGTTTTTACTATTCAGACATTATAAATTACAGTAAAATCTAGAAATATTTACCAGAAAAAGTCTATCCCAAAATTACCATCTAAAATGGTAAAATTTCAAAGAAACATTTTCTCCACGGAAGAAATTACCATCTGCCGGTTAAAAAGAAACGTATTGAATAATCTGAAAGTTATAGAAGTTATTAATTAATCTAAGTTTTCGAAAATTACGCCAGTTACATAAGTAAATGGAATTACTTTTAACTTAAATAAAAATACAAAAAATTGCATGAAATTTAATGAGAATGTAATGAAAGAGAATTTCAAGCAGTTAATTAGAAATAATTGGTCAAATTTCTGTTTGTGTGTATTATAAATATTTATTAATGGATCTACTTGAAATTATCGTGCATTACATTGCTTGAAGCCGGTAACTAAAAGCGTCTAGGAGAAGGGGAGGCGTTTGATGAGTAGTGGGAGGCCCTTGAAAACGCCAGCGCCACTTAGCGGATTAGTTCACCGTCTTTAACAAAGTGGACAATTAAGATAGGACAGTGTCAGTCCTATTTCAAAAATACCGAACGTTTGTTATACATTAATGTACTAGTGTCCTAAAAATGTTGTGCACTTGTACACGATTCAGTTTCTGAAAAAATGTCTGCATTTTACGCAAATATTACATTTTTGTGAATAAAATTAAATTATTATAATAAGTTTTTTTTTTAATAAATTAACAAATAATAATTAAATTGGTTTTAAACTGTCTTTACATTTAAACCATTTTACAGAAGACCGGTTTAAAACCAAGTTAATTCTTACATTTTTGTCTTCTACATTAAATGTTAGGAACAACTACATGACATTTCTTGCATACAAAATTATATATAAATCGGTTTTTCGTTACGTAGAATTGAATTTCTATGAAAGATTTTTCAAAATTTATGCAAATTTATTGTTAATTTAATGTTCAGATTAAATATTATGACATTTTATGGATCGTAACTAAAATAGTCCTTTTTGCTATAATTCGTTCAATTATTCAGCGATAGTTACAGTCCAGATAGTTTTTTCACAAGTATTTTTATGGGAATTTCCAAAAGTGTCTGTGAACTTTAGACGTCGAAAAGGTGACGACATTCGAAATAAAAAACAATTCTTGTTGCTTACGCAATAAATGCTGGATCGCTGGATCATCGGATTTTCGATGCGACGGAGGTGCCAGTACGATATCGCTCAGCCGTAATTAAAGGGGATACAGCCTTGAAAACGCAATGAAACGCATTGCATTACGTCGTCGCGTCGTGCACTCGTGCCCACATGTCGGTGCGGTTAAACCGGTAGATCTCGACCGATCGGTCAACCTAACCTAACACGACGCCGCTGCATCGAGGACAAGAACGCACGTGCATTCTGGATGCGCGACATGCACTTTGGAACGCACTTAATTACAAGTACCAAATTCCCCAGATCCAAGGAATTGAGTGTAATATGAAAAATGTAATTTTTAATAAATGCGAGATGGCGGTTAGAAAAATATTTAGTCGCTTCTACGTTAAGGTGAATTAACTAAATGTTCATAGTATCAGAATTCAGTTAGAAGAAATAAAAACCTGAAGAATTGATTAAATATTGAGGTGCTAATCGGTAACTTCACATTTTTATTAGTAGTACAAATTTTGTTTAATGAAGTTGAACATTTTATTATCAAACAAAAAAAAACAACGAAAAGTTCTAGAGAGAGAGAGAGAGCGAAATAAATTTTATGACGCTCTGGGCGCAAAATACTATTTTACTCTCTAGTTACACAATGTACTCTTATCATACCAGAGCGTGAAATGTTGCCATTATTTTTCACACGTGCATAATAGTAAAAGGTATTTTTATTGAATGGCAATATTTTACATTTTTAGAAAATAAAAAGAACAGAAAATAAATAAAATAATGAAAATAGGTAATAATTAAAAATTAAATTTTTCCCCAGGGAGAGAAAGTGCTATATTTTACTCCCGCGACATAAGGAATAAAGTAGTATTTTAGGCTCAGAGCATGAGAAAACAATTTTTTCAAAATTTCACACTAATTAGTTTCCCTTGACCCTTTCAGATTCCCTGGACGATTTTTCCCTTTCAGCGTAGTTAGATTATCAAAATTCAAAATGTCGGATCCAATATGGGGGCTCAAATTCCGAAATGTTTATTCGATTTCGACGAAACTAGGTACTACGAGTTTATTGGGGTCACTGATTACGAATTCGTTATCAGATTTCCAAAATTCAAAATGGCAGATCCAATATGGCGGTCCAATATTCAAAGTTATATACGATTTCCACGATACTTAGGGGATTTTGTCATTATATTAGCGTTTCGAGATTGTTTCGGAAATCAGAATACAAAAACACGATCGATTGGTGATTGGTGATGCATAAACATGGTTTCGCAATGCTATAAGTGACCCAAAAAGAACAAGGTTAGGGTCTTTACCTTTTGTGTCAGAGGACGCAAGTACAGCACGCGAACTATTGCGTGTCGAGCCGAATCTGATCGCAAAAGGTCAAGCATCCACCGGTACTTCAACGGCATCGTAATGAGCTTAATAGCACTTTATGGGTAACGAGAAGCTGCTCACGTGGAATATTTCCATTGTATGGGATACGATTGTTGGTAGCTATTTTTTGCAAATATTTCTATTGTTTCGGAATTAACACTTTAACGACCAAACGTGCACAATTGCACATGGATTTTAGCATCCTTTTATTTACACCACTTTTTTTAGGTCGTTGTTTCGAATGGTGGGGGTCAAACTTTTGATAAATGGTTAACGATTAACGTCCAAATGAAGAGATTTTTAGCTCATTTTCAAAGCTGTCTACCAAAACGAAAAATGAAAATATCATAATGAAACCAACTTACTTTACTAATTTTGGCTGTGCTCTATCGATTTATGAGGTTAAAATTGCATTTCCTTGCCGTAGAAAAAGAATATGGTCAATTTTATCTGAAAACGTCCCAAAAAAGCGGAGAAGTTTTTACAAATTGATAATGGACGGCGATCCATTCCTAACTATGTACAAACGTGGTCAAATACAAAAGTTACAGTTTAAGGGGATATTTTTTTCTCGAGCTGCATTCAATTTATCGTATTAAAAATGGTGGAAAAGTGTGCAAATTTCTAAAAATACGCGTTTTTCGTATAAATATTTCTGAAATAAATCGACGTTAATCTAAATTTTTGTCTTAAAATGTAAAATTTCGATTTAATAAATGTTCATGGTCACTTTTTAATTTATTTGACCATTTTTCTCACAATTAGTTTGTTTTTTATGTAATTATATGTATTGGTATTAAGAAATTAACGATTAGTCGAAACGTCGAAAAATATGCACATATTCTTTTAAAACATTCTTTCCATAAAATGGAAAATCCAAAGAAAGATTTATGTAAGTTATTCAATTTAGTAATCGACTAAAATCCCCGCGAAAAAATCCTCGACTATATTCCCAAATTTAAAATCTTTTTAGTTTACTCGTGTTATTAAATAACCGTTAATCGGGTTCTATACAATTATCGAACATATTGATAGTTTGCCTCATTTTTAACAAATTCGATGAAAACGAAACGATTCGAATAAGAGTCTATAATTTTAGCAACCTTGAAAGATGTTAAGGTCGAAAGACATTTCTGATATTTTTGGCTAATGATCAACGGAAATGCTGCACTTTCGAGCAAAGATTCAAATGCGAATAAGTGTGCACTATTTTACACGAATTGTGTAAAATGCGCTACTAACTTGATGTTTATTAATAAATTGAATATGTAAAAGAAGAAAGTTATTTACTGAACAGAAATTGTTTATAATAACTAATTATATATTTCAGACATTCCTGGTTTGTTGTCAAAGCTTATCAAACTGTAAATCGTTTGAAGCATCTAACATATTACCGGGTATTAACGGATGCGGGTTGAAGAAAATACAAATAAAAAATCTACTGGTAAAAAACCAACAGTCAAAAAACAACCAATACATCAAAAAATAAACACATCGAAAAACTGGACAGCCATTTTTTGAAGTGTCGATTTTTTGACTGTCGGCTTTTCGATCGTCGTTTTTTTTTTATTTATCGGTTTTTCGACCCTATCGTTTATACCCGATATTAACTACGATAAAAAGAAGTAAAACTTGTTTTGTTCATTTATTTTTTTAAATCTAGTAATATATTTCTTGTTCTAATTAATTCATAGGAAGTATGTAAACAAATGTTTCGCAAAGAATGAAGTGTCCTCGATTTTTAATAAATATACCCAGATTTCTTAATAAACAATCGATTAGTTGCTTAACCAATCATGTCAATACCACAATGCAGCTGATATATAAAAAAAAATATCCTTTGGTAATGAAAATTTTCATGTACAAAATTTTATACACAAAAACTAAATGTGGTTTATTTCGTTCATTTTTTACTGCAAATACGTAAGAAATGATAAATAAACATGGAAATATGCTAAAGTTATTTAATTTGTTCTGACGGCTTCTTTTATTTTGAAGAGCATACGTACACCACATAGAAAAAAAATTTAGTCCGGATAACTAAACAGGCAGTTGCCCAGTGCGAATTAAATATTTAGTAATTTTTAAGCTGCAAAAATGACAAAATATTTAGTTCCCACTTGGAAACTACACATTTAGTTGTCTGAACTAAATTTTTTCTTTAGTGCAGCAGCCGAAAGCTTCCGGGTTCGATTCCCGGTACGTCGAATTTCTAGAATTTGGTAATAATTTTTTTTTTTCAAAACTAAAACTAGAAAAAATAACCGTGAAATAAATTCGCGTAAAGTTCACGAAAGTTCCTTATTCGATGATTTCGGGGGTCGTTGAATACCAATCTAATGTCAGTTTTTAGAAATTAAAAATGGCGGAACCAATATGTCAGATACAAATGTAAAAATTGTAAACTTTACAAAAGCCATACCTGGAGGTTATCCGTCATATTTTATCCGATATTTTTAATTTTTAAAAATTGACGGTTTGTATTTAGCGTTATTTTCAAAATGGCTGAAATTTTTGTATTTGTTTTTGTAGAAATGCACAATTAAGATAAGATGCAATTAATTAAAAAGTAATTCATAAAAATCGACACTATCTATAATAATTATTTGAATTATTGATCTTCACGTTTTTTTTTTGTCCAGTCGGTGTATATTTCAGAAAATTTGGTTGCTGAGATACCATCAATCATTTATAAGGAAAGTTAATGAAGCAATAAGTTGAAAACTTTTTAAAAGATCGAAATTGGTGGTTTTATTTCTTATGAATTTTGAAGGATTACGAATGTAGAATTTGTATAACTAATTTAAACGAAGTATTTTAATTATTTTTACTTCCATCGAATATTCGTAAATTAAAACGTGCAATTGCCGTTTTTTTATCTTTACAAACGATATTTCGTTTGAGTCTCGTCTCTAGAATTATTTAAAAGGAATATAACGTTTTTAATTAAAACTTATTTGAGAATAGTGGGAAATGTTCAGGTGCCTACGGAATTATTATATTTCTAAGGGCAAAACCAGAGTTTAAAATCGAAGGGATCGCTAAACTTCGATATATATTGCCCTGAGGGATTCGAACTCGAAACTTTAGCGCCTAAGCTGCGGATATATTCATATACAGTTTGAAAGTATGTTTCTTTTTTATTACATTGCTCCGGAAATTAAAATGGTTTTCACTTTGTTCGCTGTTTTAGTTAATACTTTTTATTTGTTTATTAAATTGGAAAGTTTACATAAAATGCACGTAATTGTTGGTAACGTTTTAAAGTAGCATTGTTTAAACAACAATGCGAACTGTTTTATTAAAATTTGATATTCAGCTCGAGAACCAATGGAAAATTAAAAAAAAAACAATAAAATAAGTTTTTTGCTCAAGTAAATTCATCAGTTTTGTTTGAAAATATGGGACCAATTTTCATTTGTTTTTTATGTAGATAAATACGTACTTTTAGTTTTTCGTGTAAGTTTTTCAATAATTTTTTTTAATATACCATGACTATTTCAGAAGGCGCATATAAAAGGTTATAATTGTAATTTCGTTATTACTAAGTCAGTTTTATTTACACAATAACAAATATTTGACTTAACATACGGCGCAATTTATTTAAATTTGACAGTACTTTTTAGTAGTTTAAAAAAATGTTTAAATAGACGTTTTTTATTGCTCAAACCTTCTTCATTCAAATGGTGTATCAAAAAATACCGAAAATTTATAAGTAAAAAAATTACGAGCATTTATTTAACAAAATTCTGGAATTTTTTAGTTCTTTTTTCACTTACAGTTCTTTTTTCATAATTTCCCATATTAGAATACCTCAGATATTTATAAATTTATAATTTCAAAGTAGCGTCTCAAAAATTGCTAAAAGTGCTAAAAGTTGAATTTTTGAAAACGAACTTCAAATTTGGCCTCAGCGACTCCAAAAAATCGGGAACCAACTTTGAAGTAATTTCATTCGGGTCAGTCGACTGAGATCACAAAATTATGATTTTCGAAAAAAGTTGAATTTTTCTGCTATTTTGAGCCGCCGTTTAGAAATGTTATCTTCTGGTCTAAACATTTTTGACGCGATATTTATAAATACCTGAAATATTCCAATGCGGGAATTGATACAAAAATAACGATAAGTAAAAAAAATCCTGATTTTTTGTAAATAAATACACGTAATTTTTTTGTTTTTAAATTTGCCTCATTTTTTAATACGCCATTCAAAAAAGCAGGGTTTGGGCATTAAAAAACCTTGATTCCAAAATTTTGTTTACTTCGCTTTTAAAAAATACTATTAAACTTTACGTGAAATTTATGTACACTTGGTACTTCAATGGTTGAAGTCAGAAATGTTGATATTCAGACATCTTTGACACTCTTTATAATTTAATGTATATGTTATAAGATTGTTAAACATCATTTCAGCCAAGTAAGTAAATAAATAAATAAATAAATAGTGAACTAAAAAATATACAGATATATAAAAGTCGATCAATGATTTTTCCATTTTCAGTTTTTTTTTCAGGTGAATACTCAGACGACAATTCATCGTAAACATTCGGAAAGCATTTTAATATTATTTATGAATTGATGATCCCATATGTCATATAATTATTGCTATTATTGAATTAATTCGTTTGTTTAACCCATTAACGCCGGGAAGGACACATTTTCTAGTTCAATTTCAATCAAGTATTTCATATGAAAATTAAAGTTAAAACAAATTGAAATATATGCGTCTTGTTATTTTCGACATCCGTAATTTCAATGTAATTGTCAAAATTGAGCTATCTTAATTGCAAAATTAAATATAATGATTTTAAACGTCAAAAAACGCAAAAAATGGGTATACTTTTTTATAAAACATTTTTTTCTCATAGAAATAGTATTTGCCGGCACAAAATTCTTTCGCTAAAGGTGAAGAAAATAGTTGTAGTATTAAGATATATTTTTTAAGTATTTAAAAACTAACATCGTGTTCACAAAATGACGACCGCAGTGAAAAATTTGTTATAAAACTTAACAAATTTTAACAAAAAAAAACGTTTCTTAGAATGTGTCAAAGAATATTCTCAATTTATTCAGAATGTTTTGATATAATTTGTTATTTTTCGAAAATTAAGAAAATCGAAATTGTGAAAAAAGTCATTTGAATAATCTGAAAAAAAATTGAGAGTAATCTTTGAATAATTCTAAAATATTTTTGTTTTAAGAAGATTTTTTCTAAAGTTTATAGTTTTTGAAAAACCAAATTATTAATCATTTCTAGATTTCAAGAATAATAATTTCTTTTGTCGATAACTGTAGGATTTAGACAAAATTTCCTTAAAACAAAATTATCTTAGAATTTGTCAAAGTATACACTAAAATTTTTTCAGATTTTTAAACGTCTTTTTTAAAAATTTCGTTTCTCTGAAAATTTAAAAAATCAAAAATGATATCAACATATTCTGAAAAAATTTGGGCATACTCTGTGATATATTTTAAGAAATTTTTATTCCTAGAAAATTTTGTCTAGTGTTTATAGTTTTCATGAAAAGAATGTGTTAACTTTTAAAAATAAATTATTCACTGCCATTGCCATTTTGTGATCATCAGGGTGTTATTTTGTTAATATTTTAAAATATATCTTAACACTACAACTATTTTCTTCGCCTTTAGTGAAGGAATTTTGTGACCGAACATACTCTTTCGAGGAGAAAAAAATGTTTTATTCAAAAGTATAACCGATTTTTTGCGTTTTTTTTAACATTTAAATCGCTATATTTGATTTTCCAATAGCTCAAACTTTGACAACGCCATTGAAAAGAGCAACCTTGAAAATAGTACGATACATACCCTTCAATGTTGTTGATGTTCGATTTTCATTCGAAATACATAATTGAAATTGAAGTGCAAAAAGTATCCTTTCCGGCGTTAATGGGTTAAGTAAATGACTCGAAATATTCAGAAACGTAAGCTTAAGAGAGCATTACCGCTAACGAACCCGAATACCGAAAGATCGTGGGTTCGATCTCCGGTACGTCAAATCTGCTGATTTTTTGTTCAAAAGTGAAAATACGAAAAAGTGTTAAACATTATTGGTCCGTTTCTACTATCAATGTGAATTTAATTTTTCTCACAGCTTCTGAACATTTTTTAATTAAATGGTTAAGTTTTCGGGTGTCGGTCGAAAAACCGACAAACCAAAAAGCCGATAGGTCAAAAATCCGACAGTCAATAAACCGACAATCGATAAGCCGACTGTAAAAAAAACGACACTTCACAAGATATTCCGCTTGTCGATGTGACTATTTTTTTATTCGTCGGCTATTTGACTGTCGACTTTCTGACAGTCAGTTTTTTGACATGTCTGTTTTTTTTATTTGACGGCTTTTTGACTCGCATACAAGTTTTCAACTTCAGTTAAGTGATAATGAGAAATATATAATATTTAATGTGTTTTTTTTGTTATGTCGTTGTGTTATTTTTTATAATAGTGTGTCTTTATAACTATTTTTCAAAATCACCCATAAGAATAAAATCCTCATAACAAGTTTCCGCCATAAATTTTTAACGTTTTGTCGCTATTGGGTGCACTTAAAAATCCCGTCATTAAAAAATCAGACATTTAAAAAAACCGACGTTCAAAAACCAGACATTTAAAACAGCCATACATTTCGAAATGCAGACATATTTTGAAAGTCTGTTTTTTTAATGTCAGATTTTTGAAATATCTGTTTTTTCAGGTGCAACCATGCTATTGTACTTTTTCAAAACGTGAACAACAGCACTGAATTTTCTGAACGTTATGTCGATCTTTAGTGGTCAATTCATCCTGTGTTATTCATAGTAACTCAATGTCGAAATGTATAGGAAGATAATAGGACGGGGGCGCGGCTGTCTGAGGGGTTGGCATCTACTGACGCATTTGGAGCAGTGGAACAGTCCCGTTCGAATGGACAAAATTCACTGCGGTAATAATCTTTCATCGTACATGTCACTGATTTTATAATTCTCTGCTGACCTCGAGAATTCTCTATATTTTGCGTCATTGTGCTCCTTGACAACTTAATTCATAATGTTTTGGTTAAAAATTAAGTTTTTAATTGTAAAGCCATTTTATTCCGTACAAAAATACATAAATAGGTGCTTGGTTCAAAAAACAAAAATGTCTTAAAAAAATACTTCGACAATTTGTACAGAAGTTATTTTTTCCAGGTACGTAAGTTTCTTTAGGATTTTATCTTTTAATTAATTGAGAAAAAACTGCTTACCATTTGCAAAAATATTCTATCCTAGCGCATCTATTGAGCGATTATAGCAACTACACATTAAGCGTTAGCCTTGCTTTCTCGGTTATGTTAAGTGTCTGTCTAACCAAAATTTACATAATTACTTGTATTTATCGGAGTACAGTAGGGGTATCTTCAAAATAAAATCTCATTTGTTTTCATACAAAGTGCCAATGAATTTTTGTAAGCATCCATATCCTATACTATTTTCGTGTGTGCTCTTTCCGAATCTCCAATCCGTTTTCAAATGTCATTTTTTCCAATATGAAGGTCTAAACGCCAAAAAAAAAAATGAAAAAAATCTTCGTTTTCGGAATAAATACTAATTTTGTTATTTATGCAGATCTTATCCAATCGTACGTTTAGATCGGGTAGAATACTGACTTTTACTAATAAATTACTACAGGTACGATTGGAAATTGAAAATGGCGGTTTCAAAATGGCGTGAACAGATGAAAATTTCTTTCAAAAATTCCGTGACGCTCTAACTCAAGAAATATGTGCTTTTTTAAAAAAGTGATGAGAATAACAAGTTCTTATAATCCATCAGCAAATACGGTAGAATTTTTTCAGATTTTTTTGATGATGATAAATACTATAAATATATTCTTTCTTTAAAGCGCAGCGTTTTAACGTAGTGCACAATCACTTTGATCATTAACGACTAATTATTCAAAGAATAATACAAATTTAACTATATAAATTTCTTCGTCCGCATTAATGATGGCGACAGGAATGACACAGGAAGATATTATCACACATTACATCATGGAAATACGAAATTGGGGTGAAATATTGTCTAGGATATGTGTTTATGTTAGGATTATTTGCCTAGATAATATTACTGAAAGCCAGTATGTAAAAACCGCGACGAACACCTGTGATCTAATCGATCCATTAATTTATCAACATTTCCGGTCGTGTGGCATTTCGTGATGTAAATAAGGGGTGAACTTGTGATGCACTTGCACTTTAGTTCGGTATCGATTGTCATTTTGCGTCGAAAAGGGAAACAATTATTGTTTTTAGCATTTGTAGGATTATGGACGAGTAATCAATAAGTTTTTTATTATTTTTCTGTATAGAAAGAACAAGATCAATTCTCATTATGTAATTTTCTCATCGTGTGACATTAGCTTGTGACAGGGTACGACATTAAAGAGTTAATAAACCCTGGCGGTGACGTTCATAAATCGTGAGAAAACGTATTTTTTAGAAGATATTTAGGGAGTTTTATCAATGATATGCTATAAAGTTTAGATATTCATCGTGGGATTTCGATATTTTCATAGTTTAAATTTATTTCTACGTAGAAATCGTGTAAAAACGGTCAATGTTTCTATCTATTCAAAAGAGAAATTTTCAACAATGTAATAGAATAAATTTTAAACAAATTATTCTACACTAAAAAAATGTTCTGGTTAAATACGACGATACTATTTTCTCTGGTTATAATAACCAGAATCCTGGATAGTTTAATTAGAGAAATAATAGTTTTAACAATCTCTCTAGTTAAATCAACAGTATTTCTGGTTAAACCAACCGGAATTCTGGTTATTGTAACCAGAAAAAATAACAAAGACCTATTTAATTGTCTTTTTTGGTTATATTAATTAATTTTTTATGATTGTACTGTATGAAATTAAAAAAATAGACGAGTATGATTTTACTGGATTTTTAAGCTCTCTAAATTCCTTGGAGTGAAAATTGAGCCACTGTTTTATTAAGAGTGAAAATTTCACTCTACGAAGAGTAATATTTCACTACATCAAGAGTGATATTTCACTCTATACATGTATATATCACTTTTCATGAAATAGTCTCTCAATTTTTATTCTATGGAATTTAGAGAGGGAACATTCAGGAGGGTTGATAGTGATTCGGTACTAGTAAAGTAGTGACATATTGGTTACAAAATGTAAACCTATTTTTATTGAACAACAAATAGAGATATTTACTCTTAAATAATATAGAATAAGTTACTGAATTTTGAAAGAATAAATATTAATGTATGAATACATTTTATGTTTCAGGTAAGCTAAAGATGCAACTTTTGTCAATTTAATCAACAAACTGTAAGTACTTTGGATGTTATATGTTATGTGTGATTCTTTAAAAACAGTTATAAAAAGGTAGATTTCAACAAAAATTTAGATATTCTGGTATTGTATCGATATTGGTAAAATTTCTAAACGTTTTCAATTATAGAATGAAAATGGTTTTTATATTGATATTTTTATAGATTTTTATAATGTATAAAATATAATAAATATTTTTATAAGTGTATTAATTTTAGAAGTAAAGAATTATTCTACTATATATCTACGAGATGTGTGCTTGGCTGTATAGCGACAGCAAAAACATGTAATCTACAAAATATCACATTCTGGAGATGTTAAAGAAAATTTAAGAAACCATATGTAATATGAACGATCTTGTAACTAACATCTTGTTGAAATAAGAAAAGAGTTAGAGTAGTTAGAATTCTTTCTAAAGTGTAGTAAATTATTTTTAGTCGACTATTTTATTAATTATTTACGACTAATTACAGGCAAGAAAATGTATAAGCAGAAACGTAAAAAGCATAATAGCATTTTGTATTATATTACCTGATAATTAAATTTATGAAGAATTCTTAATTTTTTCTTGAATGTATATAATTAACACTTTTAATCCTTTGCGACATAGTGGTACATACTTTTCTCGCAGAATCTGGGTTATTTTTTTTAAAAAACACAATGGCTAAAAGATACAAATAAATATTGATACTGAAAATATATAATCTCCAACTCTTCCTTTTTCATACTATAACCTTAAAAATAATGATATATTGTATAAAATTGTTTTGACCCTCCGGCCGTAAAACACAATTTCTCGGCCTAGGGCGAAAAACCTTCGGCTGCGAATTATCGAGTCCTACGACAATCGGATAAAAAAATACATTATTGGTCACGGGCGAAATATCCATCTCCAACAAGTGTGATTGTTACCCTCACTTCGCTCGGGCGACAAACTTCAGAATCGTCGAAGATCGATAATTGCGCCCTTGGCACACAATGTACTATTATGTAAGTTTATGCAGTGAGCGAATTTACCCCTCAATGTAGGGTTATTAAAAGGTAAAATATATTTATTTATTAAATGTAATCGCTTTATAGAATCATTGGTAAAGAAATAAGATATAAATAATATTCAAAATTAATAAAATGTATATTTATTGACATTTTGTATTTTAAATTCGAACATTTATTAGAATGTACTCAAAAACAACTTTAATCATAAACGGGTTACAAATTAAAAAAATAACATCTTTCCTTAAATGTATTCAGTATTTTTAATTTTTAAAATTGCACTTTCTAGTTGTTCTGTCGAAAATTTGAAGTTTGCTGACGAATCCACTTTCCTTTTATATTCCATGAGTGAAATAATCCTACAAAATTCAAATTTTTAGAAAAATTTATTCTTTTCAAAGTTTATTTACTTTATTTCCGGTTATTTTTTTATTAATCACGTCAGATACATAAGAAAATAGATTTATATGTGCATTTGACATATCATTTATTAAATAAAGTTTCCAACGGGCATGAAGGACCCAAATGTTGCTAAAACGTTTTTAGAATGTTCCAAAAACGTTCCTAAAACGTTAAATGTCTGCAACATGGATGAAACGTTTATAAAACGTTCCGTAAAAGTTGCAGACATTTAACGTTTTAGAAACGTTTCTGAAACTTTCGTGACTTTCAGGACTTTCAGGACTTTCGTGCCCGTTGGGTTGTATAACCGACTATTCAAACTTGTTTAATGTGCAAAATAGGCATTTATAAACAATAATTATTTTTATTAAAACTTACCGACAATTCTGCTTCCAAATACATTCAAAATTCACGTTGACACTAATGTTAATAAAATCATTTGAAAATCTTAGAGTTTTCTCTTTAGAATCAGTGATATTAAAATTTTGAAAAAAAAAATTTCTTATATGAAACCTAAATAACTATAAAAGAATAATTTTCTGGTTTAATTTTATTATTATAATTGATATTAACAAATGAAATTGAAAAAAAAACTGTAATTATAGGATAAGTTCCTTTTAATTTTTTAAACTTTGGTTTCATTAGATAAGACCTCGCACATTTTGTAGGAAAAAAAAAGTTTCCGGTGAAAATGGAAACGATTGAAATGTAATGTAGTTCAAGGCATCGTAATAAAAGTTGTCATCGATGCAAAGCAAAAAAAATGAACATTTTTCGAGATATCAAGCATTAAACATTAACCCTTTCCAGCAAGTAGTTAATGGAAAAATGGTAGTCACAGGCGAACAGTTAATTTGATTGACCTGAGAATTTATATACGGAGGTTTCTGAGGTCGATGATTATGAATTTGAACTCGGATTTTAAAATTTCAAAATGGCGGATTCATGATGACCGATCAAAATGTAAAAAATGACCTGATCCTCATTCTACGGGGAAAAACAACGTATATTTTTGTACATATGTGCGTGGTCCTTTTCTATTGAAATTGGGTCCAAAAAATGTCCTTTTTGGACGTTAAACGGCGAAATATTCATTATTGTCACGTTTTATTTTCCCTAGGGAATTATTTTATTTACCCGCTTAGGTTGCTTTGTATAGTAATGACCGACTTCTGTGCACACAGACACGAATATGACTGATCCTTCGCGTGTTATATAAATGCATATGACTGTTTCAAACTACTTCATCGCATAATACGTTTTCCAAATGGGAAATGTAGTTTTCTCATGTTTGAACTACTTACGAAATCTATTTAAAACTAACGTCTCAACAGTATAAAAGAATGTTGTTTAATTGAATGTTTTAAATTGCGTGTTAACTTTCCCCTAAACTTATATCACTTAAGGGCTTCACATACAATTTATTTTAATTAAGTAGCAAAGTCTTCCTCGCACGAATGTGAAACTGGCGATGCCACGTAAATGAAACGTATCTTTTTCATTGTCAAGTTCACTCGATAAATCGGATGCAACAAATTAGGTGAAGGTTACAAGTTTCAGCTGGTGTCTGTGAACGAAAAGTTTAGTGTATTTAGCATCGTCAAAAGCACGGATCAAGGACGCCAACGTAAACTTTCACAAAAAAAAACAAAACATACATAAGTTTTTTGTCGTCGGAAAAAGTTCAGACGCTATTGTTTCGAAGCCGAATGTTTCATTTTGGAACAAGTCGGAAATCGTGCGTTAAAAACGATTTGGGACAAACAAACGAATCGTTTAGAGGCATCGGGTAAAACGTTTAAATGTTTCATTAAGTATACAATGTTATATTACGTCATGAGTGATTTTTTTGTCTAGAGTGGGCGTGAACATCTCACCGGAAGTGCTGTTACATACATGACTGGGTCGCTCTACATTCGAAGCTTTTGCATACTTTATATCCGAAAATTTTATGTTATTTTGTAATGTTTAATTTGACCTGATTTTGTAATGTTAAATATTGAAAATAATGTTAAAAATATTGTTTTTCTGGAATTTTGATTTGTAAGTTTCGAAAAGATTAAGATAGATGTTACAATTACGAATCATGAGTGTATTAACACTAAACATTAATTTAAAAAACGTCACATATTGAATATTTCTAATGTATATTATACAGTTATGCATGATTTTTGAAATAATAATATTGCAGTTGCAAAATTATTTTAATAGGGACAAAAGTGGATAAACTACACGTCCCTATTATGATACACAAATATAAAATGCTCTTTCTCTCTAGGAAAAAAATCACTTGACACTTTTTAATGTATTTTAGTTTCCTGATTCCGAAAATGATAATATAAATTATCAGTCGGATATATTGAAGCCAACATTTTCAGAAAACCATATTTCATTCCGGGTTTTTACATTTATTTTCAAAAATACATATCAGACAAAAAATGTCAGAGCGTAAGATAAAGCAACAAATTTTGAACAAAAAGGGCCAGATGCATTTTTTTCGTCTAAAGAAATGTATATCCCAGAATACGAAATTATTGAGGTTATGTCGCACGCCAAATTGTTTATTCTCAGGTACATCCGTCTTTTGTGGCATTAGTGTTGATATTAAGATGGAGAATATCACTTTTTCTATGGAGAATTCGATTCTCCACCTTTGTTTAAAACATTTTATTGTCTGACTTCTATTTTTTACAATAAATGCATAAAACCGCAATAAAACGCGATTTTTCAATATTGCGGCTTCAGTATAACTTAAGGAAAATTTTTATTATCGTTTTCGAAAACAGGAAGCAAAAATTGTTTAGTGAGGAAATTTACTTGCTGTTTTACCCACTTATTAGGTTAGGTTTACACTTCAATTAAACATATGTTCAATCCATGTAGACGTAGAACTAATTTTAACTTATACAAACTCGAAAGTTCTTTACAATGTTTAAAATGTTCTTTTAAAAAACGTAAAACACGAAATGTAAAGTAAATTTTCACTGTTTCATAATCGAGACAGTGTGAGAAATATGACTCATTTATGAAATGCTCTAAAAATCATTTCATGAATACGGACTGCAAAATAATTTACATCCGAATTGTGCCCATTTTTATAAAGTATGTATTTTTAAAACCTGAATATTTAATAATAACAATGTACGTACCATTTTTCTGCAGATAATATATGTTTTAATATCAAGGGGTAAGACTAGTATTTATCGTCGTATTTCAAAGCTTGGCACAGTGTTTCTTAATTGGCGTTTTACCTTAAATAGATTTTCCAAGACTAAGCAGTTTCTTTTTCAAAATGTAAAGAAACTTTGAATTACAAATTAAAAGCATGTTTTTTTTTAACCCGTAAAGTCACAAAACAACATAAATTCCACCCGTCTTTCAACGTACGACTACAGATCCAATTCACAGATGACTTTTAATTGAATAATATGTCCTGAAGTTTTTTCGTGCTCTTGTCAAATCCGTCGTTAATTTTGCTTTATCTCTCTTAGATTTTACAAACTCTATATCGTGTTGAAATTGTTTGTTGTACTGTAAGATTTCATTGGTTTTTTTTTTTGAAAAATCCAAAATGGCGGATGATTATTACACATTTGGAGGTAATTGAATCCGAATCTAAAATCAGATTTTCGAAATTCAAAATTGCAGATAGTCAAAAGAAAATGCAATGTAGAATCTTTTTGTAAATATACAATTTTAGCGAAATTTAGTCCGTCATATTGAGCACTCCATTTCTAATTTCGAAAATCTAATTTCGGTTTCCTACTTACCGTCCAGAAAAACAGTAATAGACCCACTTTTGTTGTAAGCCAATCATTTTTGAGAAAATAATAAGAAATTTCATTATAAATCGCCATGCCAATCATCCGCCATCTTTGATTTTTCATATAACCTTCCAGTACAACAAAAAATTCCACCCGATACAGTGTTTGGAACAAGACGCTGCCATATTGGAAAATCTAAGAGAGATAGAGCAAAATTAAGGACGGATTTGAAATGGGCACGAAAAATTACTTCTGGAAATGTAATTCAAATAGGATTTAGCTGTAGTCGTACGTTGAACAACGAGTGAAATTTATGCCGTTTTGGGAATTTTCGTATAGCTTTAATTCAATATTTAGGAGGCAGGGGTGGGGGGTGTGGTCCTAAGATTACTGAATTGTTACACTAGACAATTTATGTTGCGTTACAAGCGGAGAAGGGGCAGAATTTCTTCAAATTGGAGTGTTTAATATAGAAATAATTCCCTTGTTAATCCCACTTGTATAATATAGAAATAATTCCTTTCATTGCATGTTTGTATAAGAATAATAGTCATTATTGTGAGTTGACATTTAATTTATTCTATTCATGTACTAAAATACAGCAATGGCGGCATAAAATGCATAATTAGTACTAGGAAGTACTTCAAAAATTGTATTTCGAACAGCGAGATGAAGTACCTCTATAGGGAAATAATTCGGTGGTCACGGTGCTTAAGGAAAAGTTGAAAATACGATAAATAATGATTACATTGTGATAAAAATGCATAAAATTATAGTCATTTAAATTTTCGAGCTGTTAAATTGTAATTGTAGTGTTGGGTACTTCAAAATTTTGAACGTATAATTCGTGTTAATAAAATAGTTTACGAATGTTCATATTTCGAATACGTAAATTTTAATGATCAATAATTACTTATTAACTTTCCTGCAAAATCTTACTTCAATTTTCAGTTAAATTGGTCAAAAATCATAATACGTTCATTTTCGGCGCATCTCTCCGCCTGTTTACAGCATTCATGAAAATAGCATTCAAATTAATTAATTATAGAAAAATTGATTAATTGTTGAGCAATTAATTAATTATTTAAAAAAATTGATGAATTATCGAAGAAATTGATTAGTTATTTAATGAATTCTAAAAATGCAACTTAAATATATTTTTAAATCATTCGTAAAAAACAAGTGTATATAAAAAGTAATAATTATCACGTTTAAATAAGATAGTACATTTTCAGGTAACAGGAACTAGTTGCAGCTAATTGCAAGAACGATAATTTTCACAAAAACAATTACCTGTTAATGTTTTAGCTAAAGTTCATTAAAATAATTTTTTTTTTCAATTTCAATCAATATCTCTTTGAAAATGATTAAAATAGCATCAAATTATAGTAAGAAAATAAGAATATGAATCGGGGAATGTGTTAATAAGCAAAAGATGTTTTAAATTGTTTACATTTTTATCTTAATTTCATTTTTCTTTTTTATTGAATTAAAATAGCATTTTCACATCGTTGAAAATAACACTGAAGTTGCTGTAAATCTTTTTCGTTTGACGATGCTGAACTGAAATAACAATTAAAAATTATTACTTGCCTGATATTAACATTTTTATTTCTTTTTCAAATTTAGAAAAATTCCAAAGATTAAAATAATCAACTGTTCGAAATTGTAGATAGACTTTGATTTAGTTCTTCGGTCAGTTAAAAATCAGCAAAAAGGATGAAAATGGGACATAATGATGGACATAAATTAAAAAAATAGTCACTATAACTATTAACGTAACGGAAACGTTAAATAATCGTTAGGTATATATAATCTTTTGTTCATCCATACGACATTAATTTTGAATAATGTTATTTAAAAAACTGGGTTTCAATTGTAAAACAGTATCGGGCTGTATAAAAAATAACTTCCGTCAAAGTAACTCGAAGACGGTTTCCAGCATCGAGTTCGTCAGGGACGCAATGGATCCGTCACAAATTTAATATTTCACTAAACCCGACGTAAAGTTCTCGGGTATTAATTAACGAGCGAAACAAATGGGCGAAATTTCGCTTCAAGACAATCTTCTTTGCGAGAAAGCAAACGAACCAAGGTCGGTTAAAGGGAATCGAAAACTTCGCCCCAATTTATCACCACGTCCCTTAATGAGCAAGGTGCCTCTGTAAAGCTTTTTATTGTTTGAAAACTATATTTTAGGTGTAATTGAGCATTTTTAATCGATTTTAAAATCATAATGAGATAATTCTAGACTAAAACTCATTTTATTCTTTGAAAATTTTGATTCTGTGAAGGATGAACATTTGATTTCTTCATTTTTTGGACTGGAAAAAGAATATATAAGATAGATGTTCCGAAATTATTTTGAGTCAGTTTCAAATAAGGTAGAGTGTTTTATGATATACGCATTTAACTAATATCAGACAAAATTTTGAGAGGTTGAAAATGAAAAAAAAATAATATGTAATAAATAATAACATACTATTGAAAACGTCGAATTTCACTTTCACTTAAGTACGTTTTTCAATAGTCAGCCATATTGGATACTAATTTAAATGTTTAATTTATTACTTCATATTATTAAATAAAATTTTGAGATTACTATAAAAATTTTAAATTAACATGTTCATTAAAAAAATTGAAAGATACATTATCTTACTATTTTGTAAGAGGTCGCTCTTTTGAAATTTCTTCCAAAATTTGTCTCATTTTGCAATGAATATGTGTTTTTGGCAAATTTAAAAAAACTCAGATTTTTTCGGTATGTTTTTGTTCTAATTTCGATTCAAATATATTTTAAATTTAAAAAAGTGAAATTAAAAAAATACACCAAAAAAATCGAGTTTTTTAAGTATAATGCCAAAAAAAACACCATTCAAAAGAGCGACCTCGACCTTTCAAGTTTTTTAACTTCAATTTAGATACTAAATACTTAGTTAAAGTTTAAAAAATGTAATTTCAAGCGTTAGTGGGTTAAGTGTTTTAGGGCATAACTTGCAGAAAGTAAAAATTTTATGTAGTTTTTAATGTTTTCAGTCAATAACGATTGAATTGTATGTCTCAATTTTCATTGACATCAATCACTCAAAAATTGAATGATGAAATTTGTTTGGTAAGTATTATTAAATAGTGTACTAGTTACATTCACTTAATTTGTTTGAATGTTACTATGCATATAAGATATTCAATATCTACAGTTGATATGGCAAAATTACTATAATTAGAGACCAGTGACTTAGTTTTCTGATCGTTATTACTTAAAATCTTTTTTTTCGTAACCGATCTTCTCATTAGTAGTTCTTTGTCTGTTAATATACAAATAGTATGGAATAATTCTTGCAAGGTCATCAATTATACACGAAATGACTAAAATGGTTATTAAAAACCGAAAACGTATTTATTGATTTTTGTCACAAAATTATGTATTGAATCCAGTGTACCAAATCAACTTGTTTATTAGAATTTGTGATTCAGAACACACCAAACGTCTTACAAATAATTACATAAAACCCTAAAACTAAGTTAAAACTTGATTCTAGTCGACCATTACCTAATTAAAAGAACAATTATTTGATGAAGAATTATTTTCTGACTATGGTTGTAAAGTCCAAGTCTTCGACTATTTTTTGTCAGATTGCTTGAAAATTCCGCACATGAATACGAAGAATAATTCATATTTAATGACGAGAAATTGCAGCAGTTTCTGTCACATACACAATGCATTGCTTTTTTAATAAAACATGAATTTGGTTGATAAAATAGTCATTTATTATGTGTTACATGGATTATGGTCAACAATGGAATAAACAAAGATCATTTGACAAATGTTATTCGCTTCAGGAAGTCGACATAACAAACAGCGAAGTGAAAAACAATCCTGTACCCATTAACGCCCAAATGCACAGAAAATTTACACCAACTTCGACGCTTATTTCCACTATGAAATAAATTTCGAAAAAAATCAAACTTACCAGATTCTACCATTTTTGGGGTCGCTCTTTCGAGTGGTGAAGAGAAACTTGTAAAAAATTCAAAATTTATCTATGATTTTCGCATATATAATAAAAAAACAAGTTTTTTTCAGGGCGCATTCCTTACAAATATCGAGTTTTCGATAGAATATCGTGCTTTGAAAGAGCTAAAATATATTAGAAGCGTGCACTCGATAGTTGTACTTAAAAACTACACTGGTATACATTTTAAATTTTGCGATGTTAAATCCAAAATGGCCACCGCAGCAACGAATTTCTATTTAAAATTTAACAATTTTTTTCTCTTCAAAACCATACACTTTAGAGAAACATTTCTAGGGACAATTTTGTTTTAGAACGAGTCAAAGAATACCTTCGAATTTTTTCGAAATGTATTGTTACAATTTAGAATTTTTCGAAAATTCGAAAAACCTAAACTTTGTAACATGTCAATTGAAAAATCTAAAAAAATTTGAGGGCATTCATCAACCAATTCTAAGACATTTTTCTTCTGTGGAAATTTTCTCTAAAGACTATATAGTTATCAAGAAAATAAATTATTGGTCTAGATATCTAGAAAAGTTTAGTAATTTTTTTTTTTTTAAGTATACAATTTAGAGAAAATTTGCACACAACAAAAATATCTTATAATTGGTTAAAGAATGCCCTCAAATTTTTTTAGATTTTTCAACTAACATTTTGCAAAATTTAGGTTTTTCGAATTTTCGAAAAATTCTAAATTGTAACAATACATTTCAAAAAAAATCGACGGTATTCTTTGACTCGTTCTAAAACAAAATTGTCCTTAGAAATTTTTCTCTAAAGTGTATGGTTTTGAAGAAAAAAATTGTTGAATTGTAAGTAAGTATCCTGGTTTATATTTTTTAAATCCTTATTCGAAGATGATATAAGTTTTGGTATACTCAGCAATAAATGTTACAAGAATTAATTATAAATTAATTATAAATAACCGTTTGAAATTCTGTCTTTACAAAATTAAATTCTGTGCTTTTAAGGGCTTTCAATTTCCGCGTTTCAAAGACATGCAAATTAATATACCTTCAAAGCCATGCAGTTTGTGATTACGTTGTATAAATCTATTTTTCCACTTTATGGTTATTGATTTTATAGAAGTTCAATGTTATAAGAAGTTTTTTAATTGAAAGTTGTCTTGGAGCTTCAAAAATTAAATGGCAGTTTATTAATGTCATGTCTTGTTATCTAAATTCATTTCGATGGAGGTATTTAATTGTTTTGCTATTAAAATCTCATACATCTGCATGTCGTCTGTGATTTAAGGTTTGACGTTCCAACTAGTTAATACACTTAGTTTATTAACAAATGCACAGAAAGTTTACTGCAACTTCAACACTTATTTTCAATATGAAATAAATTTCGAAAAAAATAAAAACTATCAGATTCTACCATTTTCAAGGCCCCTCTTTCGAATGGTAGTAAGAATATTTTTTAAAAATTGAAATTTATATATGATTTTGACATATATAGTAGAAAAACATGTTTTTTAAAGATTTTCTTATTACCCTTCGTAAGAGCGGCCTTGAACATGGTAGAATATGATAGTTTTCATGTTTTCAAGGCCAACATCCCATCTTTATTTATGCTAAACATAAAATGAACATAACAAATATTTATCTATTAAACAAACCAGATATGTTTAATAAACAATTAGACATTTATTTTACAGGATTTTCTCTTAACTTCCAGAAATAAGTACTCGTTACTAACAAATTAAGCATTGGTGGAGTTGATTTTTTACTTTACATTGTAAAATTAATGAATATCTCCTTTAGGTATGTAATTTTTTCGAAATTATGAACAATCTTACAAAAAATTGTGAATCGACCTTTCAACCACTTCTGCTGAGTGTAAACCAAGTTCAGTAGAGTCCCGGTATAATTGTGTCTCGCTATATTTACGTCTAAGCATATTTACCTGGTTCCGTCTCGTTATATTTACCTGTCATTGCTGTCTTTTTCCCCACCTTGCGGGCTGGAGCCTTAGGAAGAGCCTGCTGTGACGTCATGAGCATAACGCGACTAAGGAGAGTGGGAGAAGCAATGCTCCCGTTTCTTTGGTAAAACGTGACGGGAGGGGAAGGCGTAACCGGGTGGGTAAATATACCGGGACTCTACTATATCTCATTGATTGTGAATGAAAGATTGCAATCTAATAAGAGTAAACATTCATTCTAAATCTAAATCTAAATCTAAAAAATGAAAATTTCCCACTTAACCCATTAACGCCCAAGGGCTACTTCTTTTTGCGTCATTTTCAGTCCAGTATTTCGTGACAAAATGGAAGTTAACAAAAATTGAGAGGTACATATTCTACTATTTTCGAGGTCGCTCTTCAAGAGGTCAAAATTGAGTTTCATCCATCGGGAATTCCAATATGGCGCCGAATTTGGAAACAATGTCCAGAAAATTGGGAAATTTTTATTCTTACCAATTTTGTTCGAGTCCTTAGAATATTGGGATTCTATTGAAACTCTGAACAAAGGTGAACAAAATACTTCAATTTTAAGGAAAAATTTTACTTTTATACCTTACATCATTCTAACGAGCTCAAAATGGCCGCAACAATGAAAATTTCTTTAAAATTTTCTGGACGCCCTAACTCAAAACTACGAACTTTATTTAAAAAATGATAAGAATGAAAAGTTCTTAGAATTTACCCAGCAATATCACGGAATTTTTTTAGATTTTTTTAATGACATTTGGGGATTTTATTTTTATTTTTTTTTTTTAATTTCAATTTGTTAACGAAAAATTATGAAAAAAATTTACTGTATTCTCTAATGAATTCTAAGAATTTTTTTTCTTTGTAATTTTTTCCAAATGTTGACAGTTTTCGAGAAAAAAAATCCTTAGCTATAATATTTAAAATTCATTTTCTCAAAAACTATCAATTTTCGGAAAAAATACAAAGAAGAACAAACTCTTAGAATTCATGAGAGAATACGCTAAATTTTTTTCAGAATTTTTCGAAAATAAATTACAATATTGACAAAATTAAAAAAAAAAGTTTATTACAAAAGTCTAAAAACATTCCGTGATATTTCTCGATGAATTATGAAAACTTTTCATTCTTACCATTGTATTAAAACAGATCGTTGTTTTTGGGTTAGAACGTCCAGAAAATTTTCATTGTTGCGGCTATTTTGAGATCGTTAGAATGATGTAAGGTATAAAAGTCAAATTTTTCCTTAAAATTGAAGTATTTTGTTCACCTTTGTTCATAGTTTCAATAGAATCCCAATATTCTAAGGGCTCAAAAGAAATTGGTAAGTATAAATTTTCCCAATTTTTTTGACATTTTTTCAAATTCGGCGCCATATTGGAATCCCTAATGGCTGAAACTCAACATTGACCTCGGAATATTAAAACCTCGAAAACAGTAGGATATGCATCTCTTCATTTTTGTTAACTTCCATTTTGATACAAAATACTCGATTGAAATAGAAGGAAGAAAAAGTGTCCTTTGGGCGTTAATGGGTTAACAAAGAATTTCACTTAAAATTTAGTGATTAAACTTCAGAACTGATTTATCTGGTGACAAATATGATTTACTACGAAATAGAAGTGAAAAAGAAACCAATATTTTGTTAGGAGATGTACTAATATCTAAGATTTCCTTCGCGAATCACACATTCTGTAGAGTAGGGGTTTCCCTTTTTTTGGACCAAATTCAATTTAATTTAACTCGAAGTTCATTTTTTAATACATATTTAAAACATAATCTTGATCGACATATCAACAAAATATAAATCTACTTAGTTTTTATACAAAAGACAGTGAACATTTAATAAAGAAATTAATATAGTGACGTACATAACCTCGAAATGGCATATAAAATGGGGCACCCCCGGGAGAGAAGGTGGAAATTCGTATCGAGACTGCGTCGCGCGACGTCACATAAAAAAAATAGAGACGAAAGGGAGATCACGTGACGTGGCGCGTGTTATTACGTGGGCGAGCGTTTTACTCGCCTGGCATTTTCCCTGAATGAACCGGAGAGCACATTCAGTTTCTTCCAAGGTGGAAAAGGAAAGAAAAGCGCAGGGTCGGAAGGCGGGGGATCCCCGGCGATCCGAATCGATCCGCGCACCAATTCTGGGTTACAAGGGCGTCCGAACGAATCGGGCGTGTGTCGTCGACCCTGGGTACATTCCTCAGTACGGATGCACCAATTTTCCGCCCGCAATATCTATAGGTCCGCAAAAAAACAGCTAGCCGTGACGTCACCGGGGCGAATACGGCGATAGAATTTGTCAATACTGAGAAATCAAGAAAATAGAAAGACATTTTTTGTTGTTTTTATGCCGATGATTGTTAATTCAATAGTTTTTTTTTGGCAAAAAAACAAATACGTCAAAAAAGTCTGTAATATACAATATTTTTTTTATTTCAATTCAGGAGTCTGACCTCACTACTTCTGAGATGTCATGAACATGTGTCATAATGTCAGAATGATATCACAAATCAGAGATCTCCAAATTGATTCAATCATGCCATCAAGATTTTGGTGTTAAAAAAACGAAAGATACAATACACCTGAAATATTATAAGATACTACAGAAGTTGACATTTCATCAGCTTTTTGACGTCTCCAAAGCGACTGTCATTTGTGATTGACTATGACTTCTTGCGGTCACAATATCACAATGACGTAAGGACGGAACGTCAGTCAACATTTTGGACGACGTTGAGACGTAATAGAGACACTAAAATGCTAATTTGGGACGTCTAAATTTTCGCTGACGTCTGTTCCTTCTGTCATTCTGAAATTCTTAGAATGTCAATAAGTCACAAGTCACAAGTCAATCAGAGATGACAGTTACTTTGGAGATGTAAAAAGACTATGAGGGAATTTCAACGACATATATACAGGGTGTCCCACAAATCACGGACTGTATTGCAGGGTAACATTCTGAGCAAAAAAGTTTCGCACCGGGTTGTCATTTTGTGCTCTTTAGATTGACATCCTGGTGCGAAACGCATTTTTCACAATAGTTCAAGTTTTAGGCGCTAGAGGGGATATTTTCTGTTTTTCCTTGAATTTTGAAACCCAATAGTTATCGTTTCCATAATTTTTCATACCAGAAGATTATTACTCTCTAAATTTCTTGGAGTGAAATATCACTCTTGAAGAGTGAGAATTCACTCCAAGCTAAAGTGAAAACTGAGCCACTCTGTATGGAGTGAAATATTCGCTCCAGTTAGAATGAAATTTCTGAGGTTATGTTTCGAATTATGTATAAAAAAGAATTAGAAAGTTCCACGCCGTACATCAAGATGTACAGACATATATATTTGTCGTCTGACGAAAACAATGTAATGACTCAGGTACCGCGAATATCTTAAAAATATCTTCTGCAAACGAAGAACATATAGCATCAGATCTATCACTGCGGGGTCCAGACTCCACAGTGCCGACTTGTCCAGACTCTGTATAAGCAGAGAGAATAGGGAAAATGTAATCATACTTCTTAAATTTAAAATTCAGCGATATAAAAATCTACCTTTGGAAGTAAATAGCGCTCAGTAATGAAAATGTCACTCTCGTTGGAGTGAACTTTAACTCCACATAGAGTGAATTCCTTCACTCTTTCCTTTGGAGTGACTGTTCTCACTCTTTTAGAGTGGGCTTTCACTCTTTTCAGAGTGAGCACCGTGTTCACTCCAGGTTTGGAGTGAAAATTTCGCTCCAAGAAATTTAGAGAGTAAATAAGTCGCTCGACGTGCACTGACACCCCCGTGACGTCTATATAGTTATTTATTTATGTTTACTGAAATTAATATTTATATAAACAGACCGCCAAGCACCAATCATTTCCATCTCATATTTTATTAACGGTCGAGAAATAAACAATGATTAAAAATCATTGGGAAAAGTAAATCTTTTATTTAAAAAATCTCTCTCCCTCCCACCCAATCATAAATTGATGTCACTAGATGTTGTCTCATTCTATATTAATGTCTCAACAGCCATAATAATGATTGCCATAGATAAAAAATGGCCAAAGATTAAACTTCTTTACCACTAAATGAGTTTAAAGAAGGTCTCAAATTAGTTCTTTGCAAAATGCTAAATTTACTTTCCAAACAAAATATACACGGGTTTATGGAGTACTTATGGATTCCCAATTATCACCAGTTGTGGCGAATCTAGTTATGGAATTTATCTTAACATTTAAGCTTCCTTCATATCTGAGGCATATAGATGACATCCTTCTCTCATGTCCAAGTGACAAAGAAGATAATCAACATTGATTAATATGATTAATTTTCTTTATTTAAAACTCATTAGTGTTAAATGTGAACTAATTGATAGAGCCATCAAATTATACGAGAAACGTTTCAGACAAACAAACGTTATAAATGCTTGAAAATATAAAGACTTTGATCCTTTGTACATTTTTTAGATGAAAATTACACAGTGCTCTTTAATATCACAAAATTACTGAAAAACGGATTTTGAAACGACGGTGAGCTTTATTGCCAATTTCACGACATTAGGTGGCTTCCTGTAAGCTTAATTTTCATCTAAACGTAACGTGTAAGGAGTGAAATTCTTTGTTTTTTTACGCTCTAGAACTTCTTTTATGTAACTATTTAGTCAAACGAGCTAGGCGCGAAAAATCGCATAAATCGGTATTTTACAAACTTTTTGAAGCTATAACGAAAGAAATGTATGTCACATTGGTACCGAGATCAATCGTAGAGCTTGAAAAATCTTTAAAATGTGTATTTATTAATAGAAATAACTTAAAAAATAGCTGAGTTACACTGAGTTATATTTTTTAGACACCCTATACTGACGACTTGCAATATTTAACCATTTGTGATTAAAATCTTTGGAGAAATATCAATGGTTGTCAAAAAATTGTCATAGAAGAGACACGTAATAAATAAAGACAGTATTCCTCGTCGCTTTTTTGACGTCACAACCATGACGGTATGAATGAATCAATTTCGAGACGTCTCATATGTGACGTCCTTTTGAAAATATTATGTCACGTCTTATGACATCACAGCGACGTCTCTTTTCGATTTGTGCTAACTAGGTCATTATCAAGGAGTTGCATAGTTTTCACTCAAGAATATTTACTGAGTCAAGACGATAAGATATCGTGTCTGTAAACATAAATGAGTACACAAAGAAACAAAGAGTTTGTAGTATTGATAAATCTCCTATTAATATTTCTACGTTTATTAAAAATTGGTTTGTTCAATTTTCCATTTCTGTCGACTAAGAATAGAAATAGAGTTGCTTGATGTAATAGTAGAAGAATTTATGTAATAACAAAATTATAGTTAACAGAATTTTACTATTACATCACAAAACAGTAAATCGCATAATATAGTAACTACCGAAAATAGTTAAAGTAAAACTACGACTAAAGTGACCAAAAAAATTCAATACGTATACTAGTAAATTTAAGGTTAGGTTCTCCTTAAGCGTCCCAAAAAAACGGTAATTTTTTAAATTTTATTCTTTTAGGGACGAATGGAAATTAGCCACTATAATTTTTTTGGTCGGTTTTTGAAATTTTTTTTAACATTTTTGCACGATAACAAGACGAATATTTAAGGTAGTTAGACCCCACAATATCATATGTTGACGAAAAATATTTAATAACGTTTCCAAGAATTTAATTTTTATTATTAATAATATTGTTGAAATGTGTAAGCATTATTCTTCTTGAAAAAAATTTAAATGTGCAAAAATAATTTGTTAAGGCACTTTTTTTTCAAATTTTCTCTTCTCCGCTGTTAAGAATTTTTTCGAGCAAACGATTCTCTACAACTTTACCGCAGGCATTTTGAAATTTCCAACGTCAACGATAAATTATCTCTATTTATTTTAAAAAAGAATTACTACTTTTAACGAATTTTGAGTAATTTTCGTGATCAGACAAAGAATCTTAAAAAAACTATGCAGTAAATAAGCCTCCATTTGTTAAAAACAGCGGAGAAGGAACAAATTTGAATCAATAACAAAAGTGGCTCAATAAATTATTTTTGCACTAAATATTTTTCTTCAACCTATGATATTCTGAGGTCTAACCAACTTAAGTCATGAACCAAGATTATTTTTATACATTTCTTATGTTATGTCGGCATTAGAATCCTGATTTTTAATTATTTTTCACCAAAAACCAAGGTAGAGTAAGTTTATATCTTCTTCCTCAATATTGTAACATAGTGTGTAATATTTCAAAATTTAACCAACCAGAAACAAGCTCTTAAATAATAATAACAATTATTATTGATTTAATATATACTTTTCAGAAATAATTGTAATTATCATAATGCGCATCAATAATTTAGTAACTGTATTAATACAGAACATTCACACAATTTCGTTTACACTAAACTCTTAGTTCTACCCGATTAATTTTTATTACGTTTCACGATAATGTGTATTGATGCATTCAAATATTAATTCCTTTATTAATTATTTTATACATTACTGAATATTTCATTCTAAATTTTCATACTGTTTTGTACCACCTAACGAGTCGTTTCACTTTTTTTTTGGTTGGAGGTTAATTTCCACTTTCTTTTATTTTGCAATTTTGACTAAATGTTATCTAATTTTCTTTAGACATTTTTTGAAATATGTTTGAAACTTATTTCTGTCAATTTTTAACAAAATGTTTGAAAGAATTTTGAAAGGAGACATTGCATGTATCTGAAGGTACTACAATATGTCACCACATTGATACCATTTTGCATCCAAACGAAAGTCTTTTAGAACAGTTATGATTGATTGGTTCGTCTAGTCGATCTGCGTTTGACAGGTATTCGATTTTAGTTTACTTTCATAAATATAATCAAATTTAATATCGACCTAAAGGGATAAAAATAAACAATCCAGTAAAATACAACAATTTAAATCAAATTGTTTCTTATCGAGTCCCTCTGCCAACTAAAAAAAACTAACGAATAGTTAGTATTACAATTCCATCCTAAAAATAATTCTGTATAAACTGTAATTTAACTGTTTTTTTTTGGGAATTCGCGTTTAAACACATTTACAAACAGGACAATAATAAAACAGTGCGATATTTCAGAATTTGAATAGTTAATTAAAAATAAAAAATGTAAATTAAAAAGTGGAATTTCATTTTTGAAGAGAAAAATGCTTCATCCAGAGGTTTGTGTTCATAATTTCCTTTCTTTTTTATTGCATTTATAAATTATTAATCAATTGTAATTTAATCGATTAATTGACTGTATTTTTAGGGTCATTCGAAAAGATAGAAAATACTCCAAAGAGACTCCGAGAAACCTGTAGATGTCGATGTCTCGAATAACGGCAAATGCCGTAATAATAACGGTTCGACTTGTGGAAAATAGTCACTCAAGTTATGTCACAAAGTCAATGGTTTTGGTTCATAGAAAATCATTTGCTAAAATCAAATTCAAAACTATACTTGCTTTTTCCTACGATTCTTATTTTCATTAAAGTATATAACATATTGTATGTAGATTAGCAGTAGAGTTGTCCTTTCGATTAATTTTTTTACTTTTTGATTACTATTTATACTTTATGTTTTTTGTAATTGTATCTATTAAAATACGGTATTTGAAGCCCGCTTAAGAAATAAAATGGTAACTATAGCTGCATTATTCAGGTTTGGGCTTTAGTAACCAAATTAGAAACATTTCACATACTTTTTGTTATTACTATCCCCCCTAAGATAAAATTATTTAAATAAATACTATACAAAACGGAAACCATTGTTTACCTTGTATTTCGTAAGTTATGCAACTTATGTAATATTGGAAGGAACTTGATACACACTAAAAAAACTAAAGAGAATTCATAAAGACTTGTGTAATAATAAGTGTAAATGCGTTTTCTGATTTGAGAAACGAAACATTTTGCACAAGGCTTTTCCGATTTGTAGGATGTTACGTAAAACGTATTTTCGTGTTTATTTATTCTTTAAGTGATGCTCGTTGTTGTTTCAACAGCAGACGACTAAACAAAGGCAACTAAAGAACGCGTTTACATACTTCATATTCGACGAGAGTAATGAAAGAAACTTTTTTAGTCGTAAATATGCGAGTAAATTTGTTCAACGAAGAACACAAAAGAACTTTTAAAAAAAGACGAACCTGCATATAATTTTTACTGCCAAAATTATGGCGAACTGTACTGAGGCTCGGTATGAAACGCACGTGTTATTTATTATTTTTAGAAGTGCAGCAGAGAAAGAAGCGTGTTCAAAAAATAATTAAGTTATAAATAAAAAACGATGTGGTAGTTACAAATTATAAATTTGTTAGTACAATAGCAAGCAGATTTTTTGTCAATGCTGTCATCGAAAACCCCAAAAATATGACCAGAAGCGTTCAATATATTTTCTATTAAAGAGAAGGATTTTAATTCTCCTAAAAGAATTTTGGAAATTATAGAAAATGAAAATGATATTTCACTACATAGTCTATAAAAGTGTTTTTTTTTAGAATCTTATTTGCCACGCAATCGATAAATACCGTTTGTCATCTCGTTCATATAAAAAGTATTTTTTGTCATCGCACGCGTACTGCATCAAATGATATTCTTTGTCTAAAATTTGTATTCCTTTAAAGTATTTTTTATTATTTGGTTATTGTTATCTTTAATGCAATCAAAAAATTATAAATCCTTAACTTGATTCAGATCTGTTTTTGGTTGTGAACTCTTTCAACGTTGGTCCTGGGGTGTTTCAAAATTAGGACCTCATTTAGATCGTTTTTAGATTTGACAGATTTCAATCAGATTTTGATCTCTTTTATTATCGAAAAGGTCTTACAATAGCCGTCGGAACGAAGGGTTAAGAGCGTTTGGAAAATATTGTATCAATCCTGAAGAAGGCCCACAAGTAGCCGAAACGTCGAAAAATAAAGACACTTCCCACCCTAGATCGTCTTTATTATTTTTTTCTTATACCAACACGATAAATAAAATGAAGAGAAGAGGAATTATTTAATTTGAACATTGGTCGAAGAAACCAAAACTTTCAAGAAAAAAATACTCGGCACAAGGCGGGATCGAACCCCAGACCGTTTGGAAACAATCCACACATCTAACCACTCGGCCAAGCTTCTTGTTAATGTTTATTACAAAGATTATATATTATAAATTTATTATTTGCTACCCAGTTTGAATGTTAAAATATTTTTATGTGTAAAATTTCCAGATTTTTATATTTAACTCTCACATCAATACAATAAAATATCAATACAATAAAAAGTTAGAACCTATTAATTTGTTACTAATTCTACAAACTACTAAAATAAAAAAGTCAATATCTACTTGTAGATTAGTACAATTTTTTTCCTAATGAATTTGTATTTTCGTACTATTTGTCAGTAAAAAACTTACTAATTGATGGTAACCCACTTTTCGCTGTAGTCAAGTCGTTTCTGATTAATTTAAGTTTAGAGAGTGGATATTTTTTCTTATAAGTGTTGAAGTAAACAGGCCAATTGTTATTTCAAAAACTGATCGGGTATTTTTGCAAGAAAATTAATTTTTTTAATAACCGTAATGCCAGAAAAATAGGTTAATTTTTCTAGTAAAGACTGTTTGACAACAAATTATTTAAACGAAATTGTTGATTTATGCAGGTGGCTCGATCCTGCGCAATAAAGTCGTTAATTAAACCTTTAGAAATTTTGATTAAATAATCTAGTTAAGTTGTCAATCACGTTTACTAAGCAATAGGTTAAATACTAAATGGAAAATAGAATTTTATTACTTCTGTAGGATAATTTTACAATGTAATTAAATTGCGTGCACAGTTTTGTCAAAAACAAATTATAACAGTTAATCTTACGGCTACAAGAAATTTCCTTTTTTTTAATCAATGACTAAATTTAATAGGCAATATTAAAATTTCTGAGTATTTGAGTTGACTTTATTAACCATTTTATTGCACCGGTTATTATAATTTGTTCAATAACTTTTTTATTAATATATTTATTAAATGTTTATTCCCAAGATCCCTTAAGTACTTATTTGAACGTAGAAAATTCCATTATTTTAGTATACTTTACTAATAAATTGAACAATATACTTTGTAGAAATATATTTTAAATTAGTTTAGGGGGTTCATGGAATTAAGTAATAAGTTGAATACCTATTATTTACTTACTAACTGTTTATTGACTTAAACGTGGTAACACTTATCATATAGTAATGATGTTAAATTAATTAAAGTAGTTTCATTTACTAGTTCCCCAGAGCCATTCAATAGACGAATTCTCAGTTAACTTCGGAATTAGTTGACTACTAAACATAGTAAAATTAACTAAAAGAAAAATGATTTATGTAACTACATTAATTTCCATGGAAATGTAGTTTTTACGACTTTGAGTTAACTTTTTTATGAAGCGTATAAAAAGTACATCATTTTATCATTGGTTTTCTGAAGTACTTATTTATAACTAGTGTTAGTATATAACTAATAGCCGTTTACTATTTCTCATCAAATGTAGCTTACATATTGCTGAACACATAATTTTAAATTTTCTGTATAAAAACTGTATTCAATACTTATTCAAAATTTGGAAAAAAAGAAATAGATAGTAGGATAAGACACGACCATCGTATTTAGTTCATTTGACTACCTAATTATTGACCTCGACTAATTAGATAGTTAATTAAATTCTACTATTTAACTAGTAAAACTAGTTATTATTTCTTTTTTTCCGTGCATAGTTCTTCGTTCCGTTATTATTGTTATTTTCACAAATATTATTTCTCAATCTGACTCTGACATTCTTTTACGATGTAAAGTATCGTACCTGAATGTATTGCATCATGAACAGCTTTTGTAGAAGTTAATAAAAACCACTAAATTTAGAAGTAACAATACCCTCAAATCTTTTTAAAAGGCGAATAACACGACTACAAATTTTACAAAATTTTGAAAACTACATACACAACTATACGTCTATACAAATGTACGTATGTTTATTATTATTTGAACAATCATAAATTTAAATTTGCTTATATTCATTTTTATTTGCAAGAATGGTAATTAAAATTTACCTTTCAATATTTCTGAATTTTGTGTTTTACTTTGTACTGTCTCATGATTATTTTAAAACGGAATATATCATAATATAAATTATAACTATGCTGCCTAAGATAAGGTTTTGATGAACATTACTATGTATGTTATTGATACACGGAGAAAAATTCGTTTGGAAATTGTACAGATGGTAATGTTGGGACAAATTTGTCGAACCTTGAAAATTGTCATTATTTCTGGTAAAAATTGTAAGATTTGTTGTAATTTGTACTTTCTGAATACAAATTCCACAAAATGTGCAATATTTGAGGTTAACGTCATCTAATATAACTTTTTTTGATAGTTCTGTGATTTGTGTAGAATAATGGCGGCGATAAATGCCTTTGCGATTACTATATTAATTCTAATCGAGTTTTCGCCCAAATTTGTGTTTGAAGTCAAATTATGAAGCAGTAGCAATATTATGCCGCAATTATTTGATTGCAAAATACTGACAGTTAGTATTGTGTTAGCATCGATTCGCTCATTCGGTCAGTCCTTATACCAGTATTACAGTACTTAGGCAGTATACTTAGCACTTTAAAGTCGAAAACCGTACTGGCTACCAAAACTCGATGAAAATTCCCCGGCATTATTTTGTGTACTGTTCTATTTCTAATAACCAGTACTGACTTCCAGTAGTAGGTCAGTATCTTACTAGTGTTTTACCAGGTTATCAAATGATATATTCCGTTAAATTTTGGGCTTGATAAGTTTTATTAATCCATTTTTGCCCAAAATGATAACAGCAGGTTCGTCAACTTAACTCAGTTTCTCGAGTAAAACCAATATTTTTTTATTTTTGAAACATACCTTTTCTACTATTTTCAAGTGTGTTCTATCTATTACTGGTGAGAAAATTGCAACAAAAAACGAATGTTTTGCAAAATAAAATAAAATTGTACTGATATTTATGTCTTTTTTAATGATTTTTTCTTCTGAAACAGATTATAATGAATTAAATGCATGCATAGAAAGGGATCTCCAATACATTTTAGAAGCAATGACTGATTAAAATTGTCGACGAAACGAAACAAATTTATTGCGGTACTAATTCTTTGATATAGAGAACATAGAAATAGTAAAACATAGTTTTAGTTTCATATTGATGATGGATACCCGCGGCCATATTGTATCTGCCATTTTGGTCTTTTTTAGGTATGAATATAATATTCGTAATTATCTGACTTACCTATAATTTCAAATTTGATGCATGCAACAATGCCGCATATAAGAGATTCATTTTACGTAAGGACGCCGTTACAGATCTGCTATTTTGAAATTTTATAATTTTATACGTAACCAGTCAATATTTATATCACCATTATAATACTAAGAAGAACTTTCTCTAACCTCCATTTCAAGGAGTTAATAATTTTTAATAAATTTTTGTTTCGTTACGACGCCATTTTGAATCGGCCACTGCTTCTGAAAACTACTCTACTGCCATTTGTGTTCAACGATCGGAATCACTTTTTATTTACGCACTTTTCATTGTTTATCGGTGAAAATAAAAAAAAAAAAAAAAAATCTTTAAAGAATTTGAAATTTTCTTCACGGATGGCATCTAAACTGCCGTAAAAGGACTCGGTAAGTGAAAAGGAACGGTCAATCGTCAAGGATTGCACATTTGTTTAGGGAACTTGAGGAATAAATACTTGCGTTCTTCTGAAGCGATCAGGTCGGATCAAAAACATTTGAAAAAGAATTAAAACAATACAAACAGGAAATTCTTGACTTTGCGAACCAGCCCGACATAGGGAAGTTACGATTCATTGTTTTTACAACTAAAGGGCGGAGAACTGGATCGTCGATAAATTCTGAAAGAGAAAGAAGTGGGACAAGGGCGGCATATGGTCGGTTTAAAGTAAAAATAAAGGACGTGACGACGCAACGTGGCACCAGATGATAATTCACGAATGCTTGATAACACGGATGCGAGATTCCATTCGCGGTCCAACGTTTTTGTAGAACTTTGTAAGATAAAACTCTGGATGTTGTATCTTTTTTTATTTTGTTAAATGCACATCCGATTTCTTTTATTTGCATTCCAAATGTCGACAGATGCGTGACCTGGGAAATGATGCCTGGATTACGCATAATAGACGTTTTATGCTAAATAGTTTGTCTGTGTGTCTGGATGATCATAATGATAGTACTTTTTAGGTGATGGTCTCAGATTCATTTTAAAAGTACGAGGTTTTTCTAGAATTTAAGGATCCAATTTAAAAAAACATCATATTTCTTGCCATTTGTAAACATGGAAGTTAGATAGTATCAAAATGGCCCACGAGAAAAAAAATGTCTATACAGTAACGTCGGTGCAAAAAGGCATTAGGTTACTGTTAAAAGTACCCTTGGGGTTCTATAATGGTCCGCCGGTAAGGCAGGAAATTTCACTAAAATCCATAAATTAATGACTGCATAACAACAAAATTATAGATCATTTTTATTTATTTCCACAAATTCACTATTAAATTCTTTGATTTTCATTGGAAGTCGTAAATAATAATTAAAATCACTGGTACATAATTTGAATTTTAAGAAATCGACGTTTCTTCATACAGATTTCTACCTTATCGACACATCATTCTAGATCTCTTTAAGGGGGTTCTAAAGTGGTCCGCTGGTAAGGTAGGAATTTTTACTAAAAACCGTAAATAAAAAAGTACTGAATAGATTTTTCGAAATTCTAGCTCTGTAAAGGTAATTCTAATATGAAGACGGTATCCTAGAAAATACCAACATTAATTGTGAACTGAACGTGAATTATTTGAAGAAAAGTGACTTAGAACCATAGAAATGTCGAGTATTGCATTTTTTAAATTTGGAATCACTGTAAAAAAAACTAAAATCATGACCAGATAAAAATGTCTAGTAGGGCTTAAATAGAAACTTAAAACTTGACCTTTCGAACTCAGAATTACTATATCGCCGCCAATAGAAATGGGAAATTGAAGTTATCAAAATATTTTATCATACTTAAAATAGCTGAGATTTTTTTAGGAACTTAATAAGAAACGTTTCTCTACTATCAGTTTTTTTTTTGCAACTGTAATTGTGTGAAACTTACTTGGGCTTTCTGATACCAAAACTGAAGTTAAGCTTAAAAAAATAAAAATAGCATGTAAAATTAGCAGATTACTTAAAAATTTGTGACCTTCACTCAGAACAAAATTTATGTTGTCTGTTAGTAGTAGTTAAATATTAAGTAATCTCAACTACATTTTTGTTGAATTCATTAAAAAATTTTCAATCGATATTGTGTTTTGGTTGGTAGACTACCAACACATGTAGTTGCATTGACTTAATATGTAGTTCATATTACTATTTTTTTTCCAGTTTTTACGTCATATTTTACTTTTCTACGGGTTAAATGTAAATTTTAAATGATTGATACTTGCACCTTTATTTATAACTCATTTTTTAACAAAATTTTTCTTGTTTACTCAGAATAAAAAATTCAACAATACCGGCAATTTTGAAATAAATAAATATAGATTATTTTGCAACTACTGAAATGGTCACAGATGTAAATTTTTTTTTTAAATTCTGCGAATTACTAAAAATGTTGCAGTTTAATGTTCAACAGTCAAATCGGGAAAGTGTTGACAATTTGAACTTGAGAGTTTAGTATTTTTGGAAATTCGATCATTTTCAAAATATTATGCGACATCTTGATTGCTTTTATCTAATGCTGGAAATGGTACAATAATAAACAAAAAAGTTAGGTTATTGTAAGAAAAAAAACTTTATCTCTATCCTTGGCATAAAATCCGATTTCATACTCCGATTATCGGGCGCAAAATCGCATTTTACGCCCTCAACAATTACATGATTAAGTTGTGAGTTCTCCACCGTCCCAGTTTTAAATATTCTTATTACGTGTGTAAAACTTTATTTTGCGCCCTTAATGCAAAAAGTACTATTTTAAACTTCTTCAAAAAAAGTTTGGCTAAATATTACAGAAAAAATTTTTTGGAGAAGATAAAACTTTTATTTTTATCAGTTATCTGCATCAGACTAAATGAAAAACTCTAGGATTTGTAGCAGTACAAAAATTCGAATTCTTAATTTCTAACTTTATCAATGTCTTTTTCCACATACCCAATTTTGCCTCAATTTTTATTCGAAAGAAACTGATCACTTCTTAGTTCTCGTCATATTTATACATGATCAAGAATCTGTCTACTTTTTGATCCGAAAATTGTTCATTTTCAGTGTGATCATTAGAATATTTCTTATACACCTGAAGTCCACTAAATTGGATCATACGTAAATCCAGCGTAATCGAAATCTTGGTCAGAAACGGATCACAAAACGATCATTTTTCGATTTCAATCAAGTTAAAATTTGATTCTCAGTCGTTTAAAGCGAGCATAAACAGATCTTTTTTGACCATAAAATGATCCAAACAAGATCACTTTTCAATGCTCGGTCGTCGACAACCACCTTCATAATACCTACTTAAATCTGATCAAAAGTTGACCATTTTTAATCTTTATCGACAAAAATTGGATCACTTTTCAATCTCCCGTAATTATAACTCAGATTTTTTTGTGGTTGTAAACTCGTCTAACTCATGGTCCTGAAATATCTCAAACCTAGGATCCCATTTAGATCACATAAGGATCTGATCGACTTGGATAAAAATCTGATTAAATTTTGATCAATTCATTTTCTCTCGGGTAAATAATATTTGTTTATATGCATTTCTTTCAATTAACAATTACATATATACGTCGATGTTTTTTTGTAATATTTTCGTAACTGTCAATCTTTGTTACGTGATTTAGAAATGATGAATGATAGGGCAGGAAGCCATCGCCATAATCATGTCAATAAGGAAAGAACATTTAGTACAAATTGAGGGTCCTAACAAAAGTTGTTATAATTCTTTGTTTCAATAAAACATATATAATAATAGAACAGTAAATAATACCGGTTTCCCCAGAGAAACAATGGGTTTTGCAAGAAAATGCTTTTCCCATCCGTCCTAGTTTCTTCTCAAATATATAAAAAATCGACATAAGAAGAACTTCGGAGAATTCTACTCGTTGTCGCTAGTTAAGTATTTTTATCAAAAGAACAAAGAGACAAATTTTCTTTTCTTTTTACTGCAGCGGATTACAATTTATTGATAGATTTAAAAAAAAGAAAAGAGAAAAGTTTTCATTAATTTTGCCGCGGGGGATTAAAATTTATTCAAAACATGTCAAAATATAAAAATGTATTAGAATTTTTAATCATCGTTTTATTAAAAAATGAAAAGAATGTTGAATTTGAATCTTTTGTTGACAAATTATGTTGTTGAAAATTCAACTAACATTACGTTTATACAATTTTTCTTTCACACAAATGATCAGTTTTAGTATCCATTTCAACTATTAAGATTCCTACAAACATCTTATTATCTCAATGAAAAGAAGCCATAACACTAAACAACTTAATAAATGAATCACTTAAATAAAATGGGATTAATTAGACGGGAACTTAATGACATAATACACAAAAAAGAGGGTAAAAGGTCACGAAATTTCGAAAAAAAAAATACGAAACCAGAGGGTGACACATACAGGGATTCCAAAAAACTGCAAACGGAAGGAAGCCATTGTTCGATTAATCAAGTAATTATGCCATCATGCACTCGATCTCGACACTTTCACTTTTATAAAAGAATACGTAATTTCTCTTGACACGGTAAGCCATTTCTCGCGGGTTTCTATTTTTGCCTGTATAATTAATCGCTGTCGCATCTGTACGGTGGACTTGCATTATTCTCAGGTATCTTCTTCCTATTGAAATATCGTTGTGTATTTTACTAAGTCTTAATCTGTCCTATGATACCTTGGGGAAAGGAGGAAATCGGTTTTCGAAAGAATGTCAAAAAATCAAAATTTGTCTAGTTCCAGAGAAAATTATCTTGTATCTCTAAAAAATTGACGAATGGTCGTTGGAGCTCATATTGACAACTAGAAAAAAATGTTTAAAAAAGTTTGTTCTATACAAGTAACAACGCCGCATTAAATACCTTAGGAAGGATATTTTTTACGATTTTTTAAATAATTTTTTATTTTACAAAAATGAAGACCTAACTTGAGAAATTTGATGCGCCGGCGGGACTTGAACCCGGGTCCTTTCGGTTGCCGGTATGATGTCTAGTTTTTTGCTATGAAAACAATTTTTACCATTTTTCTATAGCTTTTTTTGAATTTGTTTCGGACTTACGACATCCCCGAATCATAGCCAACTTTAGGAGTTGACAGTATTTTTCCTCGTGTATATTGACATTAAAAAATCGACCGATAAGATAACTTTTTGTATAATTTCGAATTGTAGGATTACATGCACTTTTAGTTTTAACAAATACTAAAACCAATCATGAAATTAGTAGTGAACTTTCCTGGAGTTGATTGTTTGATGCATTGCAGTTTTCCAAACAACAAAGAGATAGTTTTGACAATTTGGTGAAATTCGCTAGGATTTTTTCGATTCAAATGCGATCCACACGAAACGTCAAGTTAGTTCGGTCCCTGGATTACAGTAATCCGGTTCAACTGGGAACTGGAAAACTCGTTAGAACGGGTAATCTCGTTTAGCGAATCTGCCACGTGTTCAATTTCAATGACACGAGAATGACAAGTAAATAAGACCACCGACGCAATATTAAAAATTCACTTCCGTGGCAATTATCTCTTTCATGGTTATTTAAATTTTAATGCGAGACTGGGTTCTTTTTTGCCCTCCGGCGACAGCCAATATTTATCGGTTCACATTTTATTAGAATTCAAAATAAAAACGAATTTTGCATAAACATGATCACATTTTTTAGTAACTGCGTGGATTTATTACGTTTAAATCTCATTTCTTTTTAGTTAGACATTTTTAATTCTTTTTCCGGATCGCTTTCTCTCTAAAGTAAGGGAAAATGGAAACTGTTCTCTTTCATCGTCCTGGAAAACAATTTCAATCTAAAGTGGGATTAAGAAGGAATAAAATACTCGCCTGCTTCCATTTGATAGAACAATATATCGTACTATATGTATCATCCTTTGTTTACATGTTTTATTTTTTTTTTAGTCAGATATATCGCATTTTCCTTGCTGATTGCAAAGTTTCGACGTTTCCTCTCTCCTTTCCCTAAAGGTACCGGAAGTAGAAAACTTTTCCGGTTAATAATGTAAAGTTGAAAAAGTATCTTGCACTGTGTACTAGAAGCTTCTGAAGTAGAGAAGCGATGTTTTCTAAAGAGACTTGTAAAGTTTTCGTAAATTAAGAAAATACTTGAAACTAAATTAAGCGAACCTAATCATGTCACGTGATATGATGCAGGCTTAATAGCTTCTACAGTTTTTAATTTCTTAAGTTTAAATTAAATGCAGGAATTATCTACATTTTATTCAGGAAGAATTATGGACGATATTACCGAAAATGTTAGTATAAGATTTGATATTAAGTTACAGAAATACTCAAAATCTTGAAGTGAAAATTTATTATGAAGTATTTCTTATTTTTACAAGTACAGTAGAGTCCCGGTATAATTGCGCCTCTCTGTATTTACGTCCCAGCATATTTGTCCGGATCCCTGTCACCGCTTTATTTTTCCCCCACCTTGCAGGCTAGGGCCTCAGGAAGGGCCTGCTGTGATGTAATGTGCATAATGCGACTGAGGGGAGTGGGAGAAGTGGGCCTCCCGTACTTTTGGTTAATGTGAGGGTGGGGAAGGCGAGTGGGTAAATATACCGGGACTCTACTGTACTTCTCATTATTTATGTATGGATTACTTCTCAAGGATACAAAAATATCCAAAATTTCGTTTCCAATTCCTAATATTTCAAAAAAATTGACCTGATTATTTTTTATAATACATTAAATTTTTAGAAAAATAATTTGTCTTATTTGACGCACTTTAATATTATAATTGTATTAGATTAAGATGCATACTAGACGAGGGTGGTTATGCAATTTAGTAGAAAGCATTTACCAGTGATTTTAACAGTTATATGACGTTCCACTTCCATTTTAATTCATGTATATTCTAATCGTAATAGTACAGCAATGTCAATTATGGAATTGGACTAATAATATATCAAGTTTATTAAGTATTTACTAGCACATACACCTATATTTATTAACGTATTTTTATTTGTATTTGCAGAGAAGAAGTCCAGGAACATGCAGTGAGGTGGAATGCCAGGTTCGAATTCGACTGCAAAATGAGTGCCAATGCGACAACGGGTGTATTAGATCCCTGCGTTTTAAGGATATCAGTAAGAAAGGTAAATTTTTCGAAAATAAATCTCTGCAATTTTGTACTGTTAATAAAAACATTTTGACCGAATAATTTCAGAACTGACTCTTAAAATCAATTTAGTTAGCTTGAATTTTAATTAGTAATGAAGCGCAGTCAGTAAATATCTTCAGAAGCAGACATCAAAGTTGTCAAATACGTACAGGTTTGACTGATGGTTCTAAAAATTGTTTTTAATTATTTTAATTAATGGCATACTACGTAGAAGTATAAATAAAGATGTATAATTACAAATATTTCAATGTTATTTCAGATATATTAGCTATATTTTGCAGTTAAATCATTTGATTCGTCGGCAATTATTAAAGAATAATGCTGACGTTGCACGAACCTTATGATTAATTACTCGAAATAAAGACATAAAATTTGGATCAGCTTATTTAAGGAAATTACTAAAATAGATCCAGAGAATTAAGTCTATTCGTTTAATAAAGAATCTGGTTATTAAAGAACATGAAATCATGTTAAGTAATGTTATTTTTAAAAATAAATAATTTCCAATTTTTCGCGGAGTGTGATGCTCATAATTACCGGCAGATGGCTGTCGTCCGTTATCGATTTGTTCTTCTCGCTATTGCACGAGGTATAGTGATTTATGTTTGAAAACTTTGGGTAATTAAGCGAAATTAATGGAATATTACTCATTTTTAGTAAAATGACGATTAGGTAATAACGACTATATTGATTGTATAAATATTTTTGAAACCAAATCCTTACTAGTTCTGGTGGTACATTTGTCTGTGCCTTTAATGTGGGCATTAACTAAATTGCAGAGAAATTAGTCAATAACATGCACTGTTTTTTTTTATCTAGGGAAGGAATATTTGGTTTCAACCCTACATTTAGTAATTCGAACTAATTGCTATCTATAACATATTTATTTTTCAGTTAGTAGTAGTACACTTAAAATAGTAACAACATCCGTATATATTTAAAGAATACGCAGGAATTATAAGTTAGTAGACATAAAAATTGCTTTTGTGTTCTATTTCAAACTCATTGTTCTGTTATTTTTTAACCTATACAACTAATTTTTTTGGAAAGAATTATAATAGCCATTATAGATAAATAATAAACTCTTATTAGGTGCAAGTAAACGCAACTAAAAAAATCATTACTGTTGATTGCACTTTCTGAGAAAAAAATTGTTGATAAAAATGTGAGCAATTATATATAAAAACTGATGAAAATTAATAGACATCTAAATATAGTAATTTTAAAGAGAATTGAGGACCACCTTTTAAGATGATAAAAGAAGAATTTTAGGAGATCATTAACCCTTTGTGACCACATTTCAGGATATATACTAATTATTTCAAAATGTAGGGTACGGTATATTTACCCAATCGTTACGTCACCTTCCCCTTCCATCTCGTTATATTTACCACGAGAAGGGGGGCTCCGCTTCTCCCACTCTCTCCAAATAGACGGAACCGGTCGAATATGCTGGGGCATAAATATAGCGAGACGCAAATATACCGGGGCTCTACTGTACGTAAAAATACTTCATACCTCCTCTCAATTTAAATTGTCCTCATCAATATAAAAAACGTAACGACTAGGCGTTATTGTAGTAAGAGTTATTGTAGTAAAGTGGTTAAAACAACTGATTAGAGTCAAATTGCTAGCTAGGGTTCAATTCAGAGACAGGACACATTTTTTTAAATATATTAAATTTATTTTTGGACCTAAATATGTTCAAAATTGTTACTGCATCGTTTTAGAAAAATGATCGTAGATTTATATCACTTTTTATCGTATAAGTTTGGACTCAAAATTTATCACATATTGATAACATTTTTTAGCTGAATTAGTTTGTAAGTGTAAGAATAAAGTATGTTTTGATAAAATGTAAATTTATTAATAACTTGAATGATTTCGAAGGGAATATGTGTTGGGTACATTTTAGGTTGTTATATTTCACCTAACAACCACTATTGCACTCCTATGTATATATTTGAATTCAATTTTATTTTTTCGACAAATCTAAATCTGAATTAGTACAAAAATACTAATATAAAATGAAAAATTAGTCACTACCAAATAATGCGCCACCAAAATATTAATAAAATTATACTAGTCGTTGTGTGTACACGTGTTGATTCTACTAATTCTTACATTGCACTTTAATTAACTTAATTTATTATTAATTGAATGAGTAACCCACTTTTCGTTTGCGAATACTAGTTTTCAACTAATCAAATATAGAGAGAATATTCGTATTAATTTACGTATGAAAACTGAAAACTTTTAGAAATTATTAATAGTAATTATTCTTATCTGGGGATTGATGCAAATAAATTTAAAGAGATTTGGTTGCAGTTTCTTGTTTGGCGATTGAAAATCGAGAGACAACATTGACGATAGCTTCAGAAGGACTTCTGTAGACTACAGCTTTATCATGTTTTCTGTACAAATATTGAGATGGCGCAGAACGTGGTTTCTGATAGTCACAAAATAATCGAAAATGAAATCAGTTCCTAAAAAATCAAGTTTTGTTTGAACATGTAGCCACTAATTTTGTTATATGCAAGGTTTTTTTCATTAATTTTGATGTTTGCAAAAGCAATTAAATTAAACTGAATATCGAAATACTCCTAATGACCATAAAGTTTATAAAATCGATGAAATATAATGAACATCCGATTGTTGCTTTACTAAGACATTCATGGTAAAAAATGTTATACAAATAGTCTTTTTTCCTAATTAAGCTGCCATATGAAAGAGAATTTTTCATAAAATGGCGAACTAATATTAATACTTTGTATTAAATGCGAAATATAAATATGGAATACAGGATATTATTCCACAGAAATGTAGACATTTTTAAATGATAGTTGTTTGAATATAATACAAACTAGAGTATTATGTTTTATAATATATAATTATTATAAATATACAAGGAAGATTATTTTACATACCCTACCGGTTTATACACTTGCGATAATGGGGAATTAACACGTAGCCCTCTATTGGAGAATGTAAAGTACGACAGTCACGAACCTAACCTAAATTACAGCAGTAAAAATTAGACGAATGATGTTTGTTTTCTTATCCCTTATCTATGTTAGTCGTTTTTTGAAAATGTGCCACATTTGGCAAAATGAATGGAGACATTTGGTTTTTTATTTACGTTAGTTGATTTTACATTTTGTTGACAATACACAAAAGAAATTACACATAATGAAATAATAGAATTGTTGGAAAACCTTACTGTAGTTACTAGGTATTTTTAAGATTATCAAATAATTGAAAAGGTTGTTAAATTAAGTATTTTTTTTAGTTACTGTAACTAATTCATTTTTTAATAATTTTAGTCAAGATTTGTAAAAAATCCGAAATTTACCTCTGTTTGAAAAGATTTTTCATGTATTCAAACAATTATTTACCCGAAGGTATATAGTCGATAGATCTTTTTCTAACCAAAACAGTGTAATTACTATCCTAACGAAATGCAAACACACTTAGTCGACGTAGATTTAATGCACTATTTATCTATCTAATATGGAATCTGTCTGTGCAGGAATCAAAGGGAGGCAGGTCCTTCCAGAAACTTGGCTTTAGTGACCTAAATCTCGCCGAATTCGCCGGAGCTGGTCGCAGTCAAAGAACATGTCTCCTGGAAGGCTACGATGCAAGACATCGGCAGGATAATTCCATGCTGCGAGTTGCCATCAAGATGAATATGCTATCCGGTGACATCCTATTCAAAGTGTAAGATAAAACGATTAAGATTAATTTAAATAGTTGATAAATTTCATAAGTGATGGTAATACGTCAAAGTGGGAGCTTCAAAGGGTTTATAAATTACACCGACCAATCGATAATTTAATTAATCAACGAAGGAACTAACGATTAATCACTTTGGACGGTAATTTTACGGTAGATTTGTGCTAATACGAGCAAAGCATACAAAGAAGTGTTCGGTAGGTTTTTAGATTTATTTTTATTAACGAGGAGAATTATTAAATAAATAAATGATTTTTTTCATTGATTAGTTCATTTGTAATTTTCAAAGAGGAAAATTACTAACATAAGGACACTCCCTGTTTTTTCGTGGCCGCTTTCCTGTGGCCGATGAACTAAACCGTATGGCGGCGTGCTGAGCACTTTGTGCCTCCCACCACAATGCCGATTCTCCCTTCTTCTTAAACAGCGCAATATGATAGGTTTGTGTTGGGAGAATTAAGAGAGAAAGGGTAAGAGGAATAGAACGGCGGAGTAAGGGGGACAAGGCGATTGATACGACATCGTACGGGTTAGTACATCCTCCTTAGGAGGGATAAACTCATCCCTTGTTTCAAAACTGGTGACGTTACCAAACAGTGAATTTTTTGAAAACATTTTTGAAAATTATCCTATGATAACCGGAAGAAATATACAAAATAAAAACACCGGTGTACTTCAGTAATGTTTGGAATCCTCAAATTTTTCAGAATCGCTGTCCCTTCCTATTTTTTCGTATATGTGTAGCAGCATTTGTAAGTTTCTTTGTAAAATATTTTCGGAATGATACAAGTTAATATTATTTTATTGTTTAAAACATAATTTGAAAACAAAAATATTGTTTATTATGTTTGAAACAGAATATTCTGGGGTCTAAATTTTTAGACTTTTCAAACATTTATTCCCATATTAAACTGTTTTATTTCCTTTGTAGGATTTTTTATTGTTGTGAAATTGATTTTCAAAGTTTTCAGCAGTTTGATATTGAGAAAATTAAATTAATTATTATACACATGCGCGTTTTGCCAGCCACGTAGATGTAAATGGCGTAATTAAGTTACTTTTTAAATATTATTTCGCTATTGTATGTGAGTTTACTTGGAAACTTTAATTTTATATTTGCTACGGCTTTTCTACTTTCTAATAACAAATTTTAGTCGTCTGTATATGTATTTATTTGCAATATTTTTTTAGTAATAAATGAACATTGATAGTAATCATTTTTAATTATTTTTGCTTGGTAATATCATAGAGAATATGCTAATAAGTCTATAATTATTAATTCAGTAATTTTAAAGGAAACCTTTAAAACTTACCCACTCTGTAATTGATATGCTGCAAATTCAGGAAGTCTATCTGCAGCGATTATATAATTAGTGGCCGATTAAGTAGCTCAGCGCGAAATTTGCAGAGAAATTTTAGATGGAACAATTATACATTAAAACATTAGTAAGTAGGTTAATGTATTCAGCGTTCGATTTTTAATAAATCGTTAATGCGATCCAATGTCTACGTAACACGTATATGGCGCTTATTTAAATATGCTACTGGATTATTTGATAATTATATAGGCATTTTTTTTCTCTTTTTATATTTATTTGTTTTTAGTTGCATCAACTACGCGGTCATTAGCGACTTTTACATTATTATTACATTATTTATATAAATACTGAACATTGAAGTGTAAAAATAAGAAAAAGAGTAAAAAGGTTGAAAAATAAAAAAAGAATGGAAAAGGAGCAAACTAACAAATCAAGACAAAAGAAAAAGAATTTTAATTAAATTAAATCGATTATTTTTGTTTTGCGTAAGAAGCTGTCCAGTTTGCTTAGTAGTTTTTTGTTGTTTAGACACTCTCTTAAGTTATTCGCCAGGCCTGTGGTTGTTCGAATACTAGAGAATTTTTGGCATTCCAGTAGAAGATGTTGCACTGATAATGGCACATTGCACATGTCACAATTAAGCCGCTGATTCTTCGAGAACAAGTATTCATGAGTCATTCTCGTATGGCCTATTCGTAGTCTCGTTAAGATACACTGTTTGTAGCGTTGAATGGGATCTGGAGCTTTTTCTTCTACGTTGTTTCTGATCCTATGAAGTTTTGAAGATTGTTTTGTCCATATTTCGTTCCAGTGTTGGATAATGTGGGTACGTATGACTCGTTTGAATTCTGTAGTGGATAGAGGGACACTTAAAGAATCATCTACTTCTCCTTCGATTGTGGCTCTTCGAGCTTCTGAGTCCGCAACGACATTACCTGCGAGCCCCATATGAGAGGGAATCCAAACTAGTACTAGTTCGGTCCCCAGTTGTGTGTCAATGTATAGATTTGTGTTTGGATGTCCTGAATTTTGGGATCTGCGGAGTTGAAGTTTGCGATGCTATCTATGGCTGATTTTGAGTCTGACAGTATGATCGTTTTAGTTGGTTTTTTATCTTTTATTAATAACAAAGCCCGCGCTATTGCATATACTTCGCAAGAGTAGATAGTGAAGCTTTCAGGTAATTTGAATAAAAATTTTTCCCTGTTGTAAATTACTGCACAGCCTCTTTTTTTGTCCAGTATCGACCCATCTGTAAAAATTTTTGTGTGATGAGGGTATTTATGCATCAATTCATTGAATAAATTGGTATATACTTCTTTTGAGGTTTCTTTTTTGTTAGCAGTTCTTATGTGCATATCCATATTAATAGGTATGTGAAATGTTATCCAAGGTGGGATGGGAAAGTTATTTTTGGTTGTTGCACTGAGATGAGACAATTGAAGCTCTTTTACAGCTTGATCGGCTCTATAGATAAATGGTCTAGGCAAAAGAGATTTGTTTGACAGTGTTGTGTATATAGATGCCTGGGGTAAATTTGCAAGACTGACTATTTTGTTGGAATCTTTAAAGAACGAAGGTATATAAGAGATGTCAATTTCTTTTCTTCTTAGATATAACGGATATTCTTGAGCCTCCGCCAAGACGCTTGCATTTGGGCTACTGCGAAAAGCACCTAGAGCTAGGCGTAGAGATGAAGACTGGATTGGATCAAGTTTGGCAAGGAGACTAGGTCTAGCTGAACCATAGACAGTTGATCCATAGTCAAGTTTCGATCGAATGATCGATTTATACGTATCAATAATAATTTTGTTATCGGCGCCATATGCTTTTGAGGCTAGGGCTTTTAGTACTTGAATTTGTTGGTTGCATTCCGATTTTAAATTATTGATACGAGTTTTCCAGGAAAGTGTGGGATCAAATGTTAACCCTAGTATTTTCATAGTCTGAGTTTTGATCAATTCTTTATCTCCCAGAAAAAGTTTTGCACTGGTATCATCAACATTTCTTGATTTACTCATGACCATAAATTGTGATTTTAGAGTTGAGAATTTAAAACCGGAAATTTTACTCCACGTTTGTAGATTGTTTAGGTTTTGTTGGATGATATTCATCGTAGTACTCAGATTTTTTCCAGAGCACATGAAAGACAGGTCGTCTGCAAAGAGGAATTTTTTTGTTGGAGCTTGTATTTTCGAAAGCACTTCATTTATCGCTACTAGAAAGAGGGTCACACTGATTACTGAGCCCTGTGGGACTCCATTTTCTATATTTGTTTTTTGAGAGAGGTGATTGTCAACTCGGACTTCAATTTTTCGATTTCTCAGGAAGTTTTTGATATACTCTAATAGGTTTCCATGGAATCCTATTTTGGTAAGAATATAAATAATTCTCATTCTCCACACCATATCGTACGCTTTTTCGATGTCCATTGATACTAGTACTACGTGCAGATCGTTTGCAAAGGCGTTACAAATATCGTTGTGAAGCTTAATAAGGTGGTCAGAGGTTGCCTGAACTGACGGAAGCCGCTTTGGTGATCTGATAACCACTTTTCTTCCTCCAACGCCCATTTCAGTCGTCGGTTTATCATTTTTTCGAACAGTTTGCCAAGGTTACAAGTTAGGGCTATTGGTCTGTAGTTTTCGGGATTGGAAAGATCTTTTCCTGGTTTAGGGATAGGGATGACGGTAGCAATTCTCCAACATTCCGGAAAGATATGTGACCTCCATATAAAATTGAAGAATTTCAAAATGTACTTCAGACTATTCTTGGTTAGGTTTTTAATGAGAGCATTTGGAATACAGTCTGGACCGGGACTAGAATTTGCGCAGGTAGAAAGAGCGCAATTTAGTTCTTCAGTTGTGAAATTATTGTTAATATCGTTCGTTATCTTCTTGTTTATTTTTTTTACTACTGAAGTTTGACAGAGTTCATCGTTATGTTCTACCTCAGAAGCGTTGTACTTTGATTCGCAGTTTTGTTTATGTTTTAAAAATTCGGGATTATAATTTATATCACTGGAATTGGTAGCAAAGGTCATTGCAAATAAACTTGATTTGTCCGATTGGCTGGTAATGGATTCTCCATTCGCGTTAAGTAGTACCCTGGAAATGTTTTCATATTTCTTTCCTTTAATTCTTTTTATATTTTTCCATATTTCGCTCGTAGACATTTGTCTAATTAGCGAAGATAAGAGTTCTTTCATATGATTGAAGTAAGCGTCTTTAAGAGTACGTCTAGCTTCAGCTCTTAATCTCTTATATTCGATTTTCAGGTTTACATCAGATTTATGTTTTTTGTATCTGTTGAAGGCGTGCTTAGAGTTTTTAATAGCATTAGAGCATGTTTCATTCCACCACGGTAGAGCTTTTTTTTTAAAGTGACGTTTAAGTGTAGGGATGTTTTGATTTGCAGCCTCGATAATAGCATTATTAAGTCCTGATATCAGATCGTCTCCTGTGAGATTGGTGTTATCAGGGTCATCCAGCTCATCAATTAGTTTTTCTGATAAAGTTGCATATCCAATCCAGTCTGCTTTTTTGAAATTCCACGAACATGTCATTTGATTATGAGAGGGATACTCTTCAATACCCTGATAATTGTTAGAGAAATTTATGTGCAGTGGAAAATGATCACTATCGTGGAGATATTTATCTGCGTACCATTCAATATAAGACGCTAGTTCGACTGAGCATATCGACAGGTCTATTGAGCTGAAGTTTCCACTTGCAGAAGAGAAATGAGTGGGGGTTTATCATTCAGAAGTATTAGATCATCGTCATTTAACCATGTTTCGATTATCTTTCCTCGATGACAGCTTCTTATAGAAGGATCACCCCATAAAGGGCTGTGGCTGTTGAAGTCACCAGTTATTAAGAATGGTTTAGGGAGTTGTAGGATGAGATCTACGATATCTTGGAGAAGTAGCTCATGGCTGGTTGGAAGATAGACATTGCAAACGGTAATTTTGTGAGGAATTTTCACTGACACTGCTACTGCTTCTAGATTCGTAACTAGCGGAATTTCTTCGTAGGGTATATTATCTTTTATGTAGATTGCAACGCCTCCACTCGCTCTGTTACATTCTGTCCTGTTTTTACTGATACTTTTGTAACCACTTAACTTATTTCCTGAATGCCTTTTGAAATTTGTTTCTTGAAAGCAAAAGAAGTCAGGATTATATTTATTTTGAAGCGATTTTACAAATGGGTATCGTGTGTTGAATCCGTTCAGGTTCCACTGTATTAAGTGCATTGTCAGTATATAAGCGAATGTCAAGAGAGATTTTATTATATAAAGTAGGTTCACAAGCTTTAGTCACTGGCAGAATGGTCCATTTCTTGCGTAACCACTTCATCAATATTTTGCGGAATGGTGTGTTGTGATGACGGTGTTTGTAGATTATTTTCGGCCTCAATTTTGCGCATAATTCTAGTGAACCGATTTTTCATTCCACGGGAAATGAGAAGAGGGTATAATCTTTGCAGCATCTCATAGACTTTATCGGAGCTAATTTCGAAGTCTTTTGCAACTTCTGTCAGGCTTTGTTTGCCTTTACTTCTTTCAATGAAGTTTTTCAACCTGGTTAGAGGTAACATAGACGTCTCGACGAGAACAGAAAACATGATCGAAGCCTACATTAGGCTCGAGACCCGCTTTCACGAATTTCACTGGAGAAACTAAGTCGATGGACATATCTTTGAGCGCTTTTTCTATTATTTCATGTGGAATGCTAGGACGTACGTTGGAAATAATAAGTCTTTGATGTCTCTTTACCAGAGGGCTAGCGTTTAAAGTTGTGTTATTTATTGTAATTGACTTGTGAACGGTGATGTATTCCTCTGTTAATTCTTGAGATGCAACATAGCAACATATTCTTTGTTTCGACATATGATAAATAAACTTTATTTTAGATCGTTTTATAGGCAATCGCAATGGCGTATGATGTGATGCTCACATTATCTAGGGCTGGAAATACTATGGCTTGATCATCTGTAGGAAATACTTCTTTTTGAGATACTGATAGGTAGCTCGCTTTATTAGACGAGAACATGTTAATTTTAGGGATCCTCTGTAGTCAGAGAGATGCCTTGGAGACACAGGATTTGGGATTCTCTGTAGTCAGAGACAATCCCTTATAAATTACGAAGTATGTTTTTGAACTTAATTCTATGGTTAACGGTTTGGAATTTTCCGAATCACTGAAAACAACACGAAAACACTAATCACTGTTTCTATTTGCATATACTAGGAAAAGGAAAAGTAAACACGCGGAACGAATATAAACATACGTCCGAACGCTACGGCTGTTGCCGTAAGACTGAGTAGGCATATTTTATTTGTCATATTTCACTGTTTTAGACTTTGTTAAATTAATAAAATACAAAGGAAACCTAGCTTTCCATCGCAATAAGGTAAACAAACACAAAATTTAAGAAAAGTAATTAAAAGTTTATTGAATCAATCAAATTTACCAATATGAAATTAATAATTATATCTCTACGCATACATGGCTAAGTAAGGAATAGAAAATCCATAAAACTGATTAATGAAGTTTAACAGTCTGTCATAATCAACGATAAAACACAATAGAACAGTGTAATTGATTAATGTTTCTTGAAAGAAAATTTTGACGAATAATTGTCTATTATGTGTCTAGTAAACAGAAAATAAACAAAGATGAATAAATTACAGTAATAAATACAAATTAAAAAATGTTTGCTACGACCGCCGTATTAATTTTACGTTTAACGGAATTGTTATATTTTATCAGATTTTTCCAGTAGATGCGTTATATCTTTTTTTAATTTCTTTCATATATCACGAAGTGACTAGACCCTTTTAATCGCAGGTGTCGTGCATATGAAATTAAATGCATAACAAGACTAAAATTGAAATATTTTATCGGGCATTTTTTCATAAAATCGCGAATAAGTGGAAAAAAACCGGTTTCACCACTGGAATTGTGGTATAAATATATGAATTCCCTTTATTCCGGCGTCCATTGTTATTAACTTTCTCAAAGATTCAGCATTTTGTTTAATAATACCTACGCTCAGAGAACAAGATGTTGCCAATATGCTCAATGTGCGATGTTAAAGACATCAATTTAAAAATAGTACTTTTCTCATTAAGGGCGTAAAATACGATTTTACGCCCCGATTTGCTTTGCAGTCCCTCGGTCGCTCAATACGAAAAGTAGTATTCTTATATACCTTTTTAGGGGATAATTCCAAAATTGGACATATTTAATAAAAGTATTAGTAGACAAATTTTAATAAAAATATTGTTTCAGGCCGTCACCATCGTTAAAGCAAACGCAGTCCGCAGTGCCGGAGGTCGTAGGAGTAGTTGGAGCCGGGGTACAGTCGGATGAAGCTAGTACCGATAGATGTACTAATCGGGAGGATTACGTGTCCACCGGTTCCTTAGCTGGTAGCATAGCTAGCGCGAGTAGTGGCTTCGGTAGTCTTCCTAAAAAGAGGCCGGCCCTCTTCTCGTCAGGTAAGTTATGACATGTTTTTCATTTTTATATTATAAAAATATGCGACAAAAAAAAAGAAAAATATCGACCGAAGACATAGATATTAAAAAAGTAAGATTTTTAGAAAATGATCTGCTCTTAAATCCGGTAATGTCTATCAAATGAAATATTACATCATTAAGTCAAAGAAAATGGCACATTATCCCGTAATTATGTGTTTTTTTTTGTTCTTGTCAGTTTTTTGACGCGAGCAATCTGTCAACAAAAAAAAATAGTTCATTTGACTATTTTTATAGTTATTTCAATTATTTGAAATCGTTGTGATTACTATTTTTAGTTAGTTAAAAGGGAACAAAGCTGTTACCATTTAACTAATTGAAATAGTTAAGTTGACTACTTTTATAGTTATTTCAATTATTTGAAATCGTCGTGATTACTATTTTAATTAGTTAAGATGGAACAAAGCTGTTACCATTCAACTACTTGGAATAGTTGATTTACACAATTAAAATATTTGTTCCAACTATTTCTGTTGGTTATACAATTACAAACTGGAAATAGTCACAGCAACTAAAAAAAGTTCTCAGGCATATACACCCAACATTTTTGGCTGAATTTACTATTCTGTTAGTTGATTCAACCATTAATTTTTTCCGTGTGTGGTTCTACTTGCATTTACAAAGAAACTTAATTGATATGTTGGTATTCATTGTAACTTTCTTAATTTTCATAATAGAACAAAAAAAGTTTCAAATAAATGTTGTAAATAATTTAATGATAAATAACTTATTTGTAACTGTTTTTCTTGTTCAAAACACTGGAAGCGAGATATTCTAAAAAAAACGCTTCATGTTTTTTAAGATGGCGGCGTCACTGGAGGTCACCAAACCTCGAAAACTGAAATTTACACAAAACGTATACTAAAATCCTGGTCTCGACTCTCGAAACTTTACGAATTCGCCGTTTATCGATCAGTTTTTAATTAAAATTCTTGTCATATCCAATATTTACGTTATTCTAGGTCTACTATTAAAAAATAATTGTAAAACGACCGTTGAAAATGATAAAATAACTGTATTTTGAGTATTATACAAAAAAGTGAACGAGAAAGTTTGAAAAACAAAAAAAGACTTTAAAAAATTCTATAAAAAAAGAATAACAGATAAAAATACCATAGGTATCATCCAAAAACTTTGAAGGTGACTTCAAGATGATAATGAAGTTAAATAATTAAGTCAAGGTCAAATTAGATATATCATCATCGACCACTTTAAAAAAAAATAGTAAGAATGAAAAGTTGTTAGCATCAAAGGAGAAATAGAATGAAATTTTTTCAGACTTTTTCAGAAAATTTACTTCAGTTGTTTCTTACAAGTTTTTTTTCAATTTTCAAAAGATTCGAGTATATTCTGTGATGAATTTGAAGCAATATATATTTTTCTCAATTTTGCTCGGAAGTTGATAGTTTTAAAGAAAAAAATCACAAATATTTAGGATCTTTTTTCTCGAACACGATCAACTTCTGGAAAAAATTGCAAGGAAGAAAAATTATTTACCATTTATCATGAAATATACTATAATTTTTTGCAAATTTATTTCAAAAGTGTTTTAATTTTTAAGAAAAATGTTGGTACAAAATTTCTCAAAATACTATTAAAAAAATATGAAAAAAATCCATTGTATTTTTCGATGAATTCTAGAAATTTTTCAGTCTTACTATTTTTTGGAAAATCTCAACCATAGTTTTAATTGGACCCTCAGGTCCCAATGGTTTAAAAAAATTGATAAAAATCCGAATTTCCAAATTTGTAATACCATTGGATTTTTTGACATTAATCTCAAAAATCAATTGTACCAACAGAACTTTTGAGTGGAAGCGACTCCCACGAACCGATGACGCTAAACGAAGTCCTACCGCCATCGATGCTTCCGGTCGAAGCACTCGCCGAGGCGCACACGGAATCCGGACACTCGAGGAACAGCAGCAACACGAGTCAGTTAAGCAAGGGTTCCGGTTATGGTTCCTTAAATTCGCACAGTCAGCACAGTAGGCAAAGCAGCAGCGGCGACAGTGGCCACATAAGGTGAGAAATCCAAAATTTTGTTTATATCAATGTTACCGAAATTCGGAAGGAAACATCGCTTACGAACGATCACTTTTTTCAAAATATCGCTCCGCAACTATGATTGGCAAGTCTCGCTTCAATATTTCATTCGATATTCTGCGAGTGATCGATACGTTAATTTACAATCGCAAGAAGTGATTTAAAGTTAGGCGCGAGCGCGACCTCGATTTAACGACATACACTCGACGACGTTATTCCCGCTTAAATTAAGAAGTTTAATTGTCGGTGAGATTGTTTCGTGTATAAATTCGATTCCAGAGATGTTGAGTAATGTCGTTAAATCGAGGTGGTGTGTAGTTTGTACGTTTATTTTAAGTAGTATGAGATGTAGTATAAAAAACTACAAAGTATTCTAACAATTAAATAAACTAATTAAAATTAGTATACATAAACTTCAAATGTTACACTCATACTACTTAAAGTATAAATTACCTATTTGTTCATTCTAAAATACCTACAAAGCGATTAAAATAACAACGATAAGAATGATGGGAGACGAGGAACTGTTGTTTGGTTTAGAACATCTGCGAGTTGTGTAAGAGTATTTTAAACAAAAGTTTTGTTGTTGCAACGAAGTTTTTGCAAAAAAAATAAATATTTGATTAGTGTTTAGTTACTTAGTTAAATTGTTACGCTTACAGAAATATTTAGTTCAACCTGCTAATTTTGTGTATACTGTTGATAAATCGCTTGTAAAATTAAACTTTTTAATGTATAAAATTATTGTACAAAATTCAATGATTGCAATATTTTTGGAAAATAGTAACGATAAAGATGTGAGTGATAAAATTTTAATGCGACAACAAAACTTTTGTTACTCCTTTTCCTCATCCTGTTCTTTTCTATTTTGGTTATTTTTTCTTTTCCTTTTATTATTTATTCTCTATCTATAATAAAAGAAAGTTCAATGTAGAGGAGCAGAAGTGGATTTAGAGGCGATTCGACACAGCAACATAAAACACGTCAACATTTACTAATTCTCACACTAACGACATAAAAAAATAACTGTTATTACTAAAACTATTAACCTATCGGATCACCGGTCATTTATTGCACTCAAAACAGCATTTATTACACTCGTAATTTAATTTTAGGCGGGCTGAGTAATCGACTATGTTTAGAGAGTAGAATTGTGCGTTTCTGTTGGAATTTGGGTGTTCGATTCTAAATGCAATTCGAAATACGTTTAAAAAACACAAATTTAGATTTGTACTGTCTACTATACATATTATTTGTTATTATATTTATTTTAAATTGTTATTTCTAAAACAACAGAAAAGTTAATATCGAATTTCATCTTTTGAGAAGAGGGTTTTTTTTATAAATAGTAATAGTTTTATTTGTTCAATTTATGTTTAAATTTTTTTCAATTTTCGTTTGAATTTAAATTAGTACTAAATGCACAAATTACAAACTAAAAAACAAAGTATGGATACATTTTTTAGTATTTTTCAACAGATTTAATTACACTTTTCTTTATTGTAATTTAGAATTCATTTTAAGAATCGAACACTCATAATTTAGAAGATTTAGTTATGTGCTAATTTTAAGCAGTGCTACTGTTAGATTCATTGAAGTAGAAAAATATGTTTTTGTTAAACAAAATATTTTTTATTAATTTCTTGTTAATTACTTTTATAATTATTCCATTAAACTCCAAACTAAACTGTTTTTTTGTGCAACTTCTATGTCATAAAACATTGCAAAAATTGTGAAAAATTGAAGGAATACATTGCAGACTATTTTTGAGATTATTTTTTCGGCGATGTTAAAGTTTAAAAAACTAAATTAGCAGTAACGTAGACTTATATGTTTAAAAATGTGTCTAAAACAAAAAATGTTGTTTTGTTTTTTTCCTTTGTCCTCTTTTTCATATTTTTACACTTTCATCTTCAGTAAATAATGGCCATGTAGTTGACGCAACTAAAAATAAATAAATTTAAAAAAAAAGAAAAAGAACAACAAGAGCAGAGTTTTTGATAACTGAAAAAGTTATAAAATTAATTTAATGGCTGCGACATCCTTTAGTTTTACTATCAATATCCAAAATTTCGACTTAGTAGAGACATTTTTTTAAATAATTGGAGTTCATTTTTTGAGAATTGTATAACATTTTTTAGTGTTTGTAGCCCAAATCTACTATGTGCAATTATAATTTATTTAAACTATTTATTTCGCCATTTTTTCTGACGTCATTTGAATGTTCTGTCAATAATTACAATGAAATCTTATGCCGCATGTTTTGTACAAATATTTGATTAATTTTATTTATTTTTCCGTTGACAATTAAAAAAAAACAATCTTTTGACAGAGATCAAATGTTTAAACAACGCCGTTCAAAAAAAGTAGTCATGAGAACACTCTGATAAATGTTTATTTAGTTTTTTGACTAATGATTTTGAAACGTTTTATGGTTTGGAAGTTGCATTATACAAACAGTAACATTTGGGTGTACTTTTTTATTAATTAAATTAATGACCCATTAACGTCTCATTAGCAAACCAAAAAAGGAAAATGTCATAATGAAACCAATTTATTATTTTTGAGAATGCTCTATTGATATATGGGATCAAAATTGCATTTGCATCGTAGAGAAATAATATGGCGGATTTTATTTGAAAACGTACCGAAAAAATCGGTAAATATGTATAAAAACGTTGTTTACAAATGGATAATGGTAGGCGATCTATTTTAAACTGTGGATAAATGTGGACAAATCATTTGCTGTTTAATGGGACATTTTTGTATTGAACTCCATTCTGTTTATCTTATTAAAAATGGCGGAAAAGTGTGACAATTTCTAAAAATACGTGTTTTTTCTAAATATTTCTGAAATGAATCGACATTTAGCTAAATTTTTGTCTTAAAATGTAAAATTTAGATTTATTAAATATTTGTGTTCACTTTTTAATGTATTTGACGATGTTAGTAATGGCGGATTCAATGTGGCAGCCCTAGAAATGAAAAAAATACTGGAATTTTTCACATGCATCGTCGGTAAATGTTTCAGTGCTTCATTTTATTGCATTTGTTTATGTTTAAGAGTATATTGAATCGAAATACATTGAGGAACTTACAAAATTCAAAATGACGGGTAGAATATTGGAAATTATATTATTTCCGGATAAAAAAGATCGTATCATATTCGATTTAAAATTTCCATGAAAAACAGTTCTTGGTCTTTTTGTGAATGAATCCCCCATTATTAACATGCTCATAATGATTAAAAAGTGACCATGAACATTTAATAAACCAAAATTTTACATTTTAAGGCAAAAACTTTGATTAATGTCGATTTATTTAAGAAATATTTTGGAAAATCAAGTATTTTTAGAAACTTTCACACGTTTCCTCTATTTTTAATAGGATAAACTGAGTGGAGCTCAATAAAAAAAATTACCTTTTGAACTGCAACTTATTTGTCCACGTTTGTCCATATAATTTGTAATGGATCATCATCCATTATCTATTTGTAAAAAATTGTCGAAAACAAAAATTTTCTGATTTCTAGGTATTTTTTTCAGATAAAATCCGCCATATTGTTTTTCTGCGACAAGAAATCACAATTTAGACTCCATAAATAAATAGAGCGTTTGAAAATGAGCTAAAAACTCGTTATTTTGAACGTTAATAGGTTAACTAAAATCTGTATTTAAGTGCTTTTTCCATGATTTTATAAAAACAAAACGAAAATTTTTATTTTAATAACTTTTTACGCTGCACTAATATAATGTTGTTTACATTTTTAATTCTTGGCTTATTTTAGAACTAGTTAAAAAAATATTTCACTACTTTTGTTAGTACGCGGTACTAGTCTTTTAGCCATCGGGTAAACACTTTAGGAAAACTAGGGTACATAATCGGCGGCTTAAAATTTAGCACAAAATTAAATTGTCGATAAGTGGTTTTATATAAGTTAATGCCTGTCGGGAAGTTACGTTTATTTTAATATATAACCTCCTTTGCACGAAGTTGCTGCTTCGATCCCTCGACGTCACCCTAGTAAGGTTAAACTTGTTTTTTAGTAAAAGAGACTGGGTCGATGTTGCATCGAACGTGCCAATCGTTGCCGAGGACTTAATTTGAAAGTTTCGATTCTCTTTCGAGCTTTTGTTACGTTCCGACCTTTCTTTTCATTTGTTAGTCGTTGGATGGAGTAACGTCTTTTCCTTTTAAATGTGGATACTAAAAAAATATGCATCTTTTCGTTGTTCGTCACGTCCTGCACTTTGTTATTCGAAGTTTAATGTTGTAGATGTGGTGAACCACTGTATCTGTTGATTTAGTGCAAGTGTAAATCCCGTTAGAAATGTTCCCCTTGAAATATGTTGTCGTAGTATTTGTGTAGACTTGATATTCGTGGTATAATCTGTACTAAATTATTTGTAGTTTTGTGACTGGATGTATTACGAAATAATTTTGAAAGTATTCAAACTCGTTTCAAAGATATTTGAGGCAAAGATCGATTGCGTCTGGATCAAAGATGAATCGAGTACAATAACCGTTTCTTAATAGTTTTCCAGAAATTTGGAAATCCGTCAATCATTTATTTTTCATTTTTAAATTACATCATTCAAGAATTTATAGTTACGTACGAAAAAAAAATCTGTACAGGTTTTAAGGAATTGTAATAAAGAATAAAAATTTGTTTAATTTGAATATTTTGTTAAAATTCAGAGTCACATTTTTTGTTTCACAAAATCCGTAAATATTAATATTTTTATTTAGTAATTCTTTGAAGACCTTGTTTTTATAAATTTTTTCAAGATTTTTTTTTTAATAAGAATCATTTTTCAAAGTTGACTGTAGGTGTCAGGAACGATGCCATCATGATTATAAGTGACAGCAGTCAAATAATGTACAAATAATGACAGGAGACAACAGAGAAAATAATGAAAGTAAACTGAAATAATCAATGGACGTTTAAAATGTACGAAATAAAGGGATGAGTGAAATGATAAATGCAACTTAAGTGAAATAATAAAAGTATATATTTAAAGACAAAAAATGAAAATGTTGCCATTTCGACTTTTTAATGCATACATTTTTTTTTATAAGATATTTTTTATCTTAATTTTGAGGCAAATGTTATTTCAATTCCTCGAAAATATGGTAATATTTCTAGGAGATTTTTGGTCTTCTATTGCTTTTGTATTTTGAATGCCAATTACCAAGTATGATCACTTTTACGTATTTGCGATACATGTCATTAATTTGTTACATCCAACAGTTGAATAGTCAGAAAGTTAATTTAAAACACTGAAAATGTTCATATTATGTCTGTAAAAATAACAAAGTCAAAATAGAAATATGTAAATGCATATGAGAGTTCGGGATTGAGTAAAATATACGGGAATGGACTGCGCATGCGTAAAAAATCGCCGCTTCTGTGCACATATGACTTTTGTGATACAATGATTGGTTGATAGCCTTGGCGGGCAACCAATCGGCAACAGTCGAAATGCCTGTGCGGCAAGAAGTAGTGGTTTGCGCATGCGCAAATTGTTCAATAAGGCAAGACTCTCATATGTGAGTAATGATCGTCATCTGATTGGAGGACATAAATAGCACTCACATGGAGCGCAAACGTGCGCTTTATCCTCATTTATGAGTGTCAATACGCACCCAATTTGAACTCACGTTGCTCTCTGGGAATAGTTTCGTCTTAAAATAGCTCTGGAATGTGTATAAAACTTGCTTTAAAGACTTTAGAAGAGTTTTTCATTAACAATTTTGGAAGTCCTTGTATTTTAATTTGTAGGAAATATTTTTAAAAATGTTTTTTAATGTCTTTTTTTTTTAATTTTAAGTGCCATTTTAGAATAAAAATATGGAATGATCTTTTAATATGAGACACTCAGAAATAATTAATACAGGGCGGTAAATATTATTGGATATATGACTATACTGGATAGTAATTTGAGGACAGACTCACGAATGATTAAATCTTTGAATTACGATCAATAAGTTAATAGATCGCAATGGTCGTTTATTCTGCACTTGCAAGAATTAAATGTGAGGCTGTGAAATTTGCAATAAAGACATTAAAATAGTGTACATATCAATATGAAATAAATATAAAGGAACTTAGCGCGCATGGAATGTATTTATTCTTGGCGCCGCTAGTCGCAGTCGTGAGAATAGCAGAGCATCGCCGCTCTTTCGGCGCCCGTTGCAGAACTGTATTTTTCTATTGTATACTTAACACAACAATAATTTTGCAAAATTTACTGAAGTCTCTTTTCTCTTTACGATCCTAAATAGCAGAATAATGTTTTGTCGGTGTAATTGAAATAAAACATGAAATTACTTATATTTCGTCAAATTTGGATGTAGATATTTTGATTTATTTCGCACATTTTAACGACATATTGATTAGCAATCGTTGCAGGATGAAACAGTTAAATATTAGGGGTTTTAAAGGTCTTTCGAAGCATACTCCATCCATCGACTGGTAATAGTATTCTAAAATGTTGGGTGTCGCCCAAAAAAATCATCTGAAAACGCTGGACCCGCGACACGGGGGCGACGCAATTTATGATTTTGCATGGCTGAACATGTGTCTGTGTTCTCATCTTTATAGGTCACCCTCCTGGCCGGGATGGGCGCCACGTCTCCCGACTGTCTCCCAAACCCCGAACGAAGTCCCGGCCGAGTCCTCGCCGAAAGTCGAGGCCTCCCCCAAGGAGTTCGCCATATCCCCGCCGTCACCCCTGGGTATGATCGTGCCACGTAGCCGCTTCTGGCCGGGTTCGAGTCCCCTGTCGTCGCGAGGTGCCCAACATAACCTGCGCACCAGGGGATCGGCGGCTGATCGTCTTCGGGCCCGAACGAACAGCGACTCGGTGGCGAAGGACCTACGAAACGGTAAGGTCCTGGGCGCCTACTCCTTGTTCTCGGGCGATCCGACGTCGCCGACGTCGCCGACGTCCGAGTCGTCGCCCATGTTCCGCGTACCCGGTATCCAGGACGCGCCGCTCCGCCTCGGACGGAACGCCCGGAACGGGACCGGAATCGGCGGCCATTCTTGGCGCGGCTTCTCCAAGACGTACGACTGCCCGGACAAGGGCCCGGTCAGTCCGGTGCTGCGATTGGTCGATCAGGCCCGGGCCGTATCCTCGCCCGATCCCCTCCACAGGCCCGATAATCCGCGCGCCTCGATTCTCACCGCGACCACGGCACAGAGTACCCGCAGGTAGGTCAAGATACTCTCATCTCACACGATCTCATTTCATCTCATTTCTACTTTTTTCCCTCTCATCTGAGAGACATCTGTCTTCTGTCGGATGCTGTCTGCGCGTTTGTTTTGAACCTTTACGGGGCTTTCTTTTGCGGCTCTTTCACGGTGGTGTTTGGGAATTCTTTTTGTTATACCGGCAATTTTCCATTTATGAACATGCAGGGACGAGGGTGTAATTTATGGATAAACTTCCCTCATAGAAAATAACAAAATTCATAGTCAATATGATTCAACTATCAGATTTTTTTGTATTAAAGGGCGTTACTAAACTACCCTCGGCCGGTAATGTCAATTCTTGATCTAAAATATTCAAGAGAAACTAGATATATTGTCATGTCCACATTTATTTTAGAGCCTTATTACATGTTCTTTATAAATCGGTTCAGAATTCACGAGAATAATTCCACAAAAAATTCGCCACGATTCAGTAGGAATGGTTTCAACTAGAAATTGACATTACCAGCTGATCTTGTATGGAAGTCTCTTAAAGGGGTTGCCCTCCGCCGATATAGTAGGAAATGTCACTAACATAATTAAGCAGTAACATTTTCAAAATTCCATTCAGTAATTTTTTATTCACGGATTTTAGTGACAATTCCTGCCTTATCGGAGGAACACTTTAGAATCTCCTTAACGGGATCAAGAATGACGTGTCGATAAGATAGAAATCTGCAATGAAAAATCTGCATGAAAACGACGATTTATCAAAATTAAAATGATGCACAAGTATTTTTAATTACTATTTACGATTTCCAATGAATATCAAAGAGTTTAATAAAGAATTAAACGTGAATTTTTTAAAATAAATAAATGTCATCTATTTCTGTAAATTTTTAATAAATCCTCAACTAATTTCTTTTCACGTGTTTAGGGAATCTTGTTTTAGTGGTACAAAAGTAGTTCGAATTTTTAAAAATCGCTTCATAGATGTTCGGTTAAAATTGTTAGCAGATCTCTACCTTATCGATTGACCACTTTGAAGTCCGCTTAAGGGTCAGCATAAATAGATTGATCGGTAATGTCTATTAATCGATTATATTCAACAGCACTATTAAGAAATTGTTTTTATTACTTTGTATGTTGAAATCTTATTGATTTATTATTAATATTTCAGAATGGAAGTCAAGTTTTACTTAAAATGGAAGACTTATCCTAAATTACGTTCGCAAAATTACGAAACTTTTGGTCTATCATTAATGGGTAAAAAACTGTTGTTTTGGGGAAAGGAATTGACACATGTGTGACGAGTCAGTGGCGTTTATTTTTGCAATCGAAGAACACATATTTGCAGTTGCATCAATAAAATGGTGCACGCTTAAAAATGATAAAAACGAGATTGATGCACGGGATATTTTCTGTTGAAGCATGCTCGCTTTATTTTTGCTTAAGTATGATTTGAAATTTGGTCTGCTTTACCAATGCATGTGCATACACTTATTAAGTTATTATGAAACGATCTTCTTAATAAAAGAACGATCAGATTCAATATAGTAATTATTGACAGCCATTTAACAGGTAAAATGTTAGCATTGAGAACTTTGGAGGATCAACAAATAACAAATGGCTCGTTTCATACTTTGAATGCCTTTGACAGATAGCAATTAGTGAAATCAATATATTATTCATGAGTTGTATTTGTAGGTTTAAAACTTTTATATTTAATAACTGAGGACCAGAAGGGTAAAGTAGTTAAGCGGAATTTAAATTATATGAATATTTAAATGTTCTCTGGAAGAAAATTTGTGTAATATTAAAAAAATATTAGTTTTAATGGAGCAGAAGTTTTTGATATGACAACAAAATTTCTTTTATAGTTATGTAAACAGAAACAAAAAAAAAATTCATATGGACTTGAAAAATTGATATGTTGCAAATATTTTGGAACTATTTTAGATAATGCGCCCGTGTAAAATTTTAGAATTGTTTACTATTGGTTTTATTATGAAAAATCGTCCTTCTAACGCTGGTAATATAAACTATTGTCAAAATGTATACATTACAGTTCCGGTGTATATACCCACTCGGTTCCTTGCCGTCCCTATCCGTATCATTATATTTACCAAAAGATGGGGAGCGTCTCCTCTCCCACTCTCCTCAGTCCCTCGTGACGTCACAGCAGGCCCTTCCTGAGGCCCCAGGCCGCAAAGTGGGGGACAAAGAGAGCGGCGACAGGTAAATATAACGAGGCGGAAGCGAGCAAATTTGCTGGGACGTAAGTACAGCGAGACGAAAATATACCGGGACTCTACTGTATTTAGAAGAAAAAATTAAACCAGGAAATTGAAAACCGCAATTTTAATCGGATACATGACAAGATAATATAAAATGAAAATAACTATAAATTATATTTACAAATAAATAAAATCAATAACGTTAAAACAGTATATAATAATTAACATATTATCATGAATGAAAGTAAATTAATAAAATTATTTATGCGTTAACGAACACATGACATTTATTTTGATGCAATAGAATATAATACCAAGTTTGTTTTTAATTTACGTTTATTTAACAATTTAATTACAGAAATACCTTAATGATATTTTATTTATTGAGATAAAAGTTTTTAAAATATGAAACTCAAAATAATTGAACAAACAACGGAGCATGTGTTACGCGAGTTATTAATAAAACATCAATTTATCAAATTTATTTTAGCTAAAAATAAATAAAAAATACATACGAAAATATGTAACAATTTATAAATATTTTACGTAACGTGATGGAATCCTTTGCACGAATATTTCCAGTATTTGAACAAATTAAATGAATAGCACTACTCATTTTGAAGTTTTATTTACAAAAATCAATGTAGTAATTGATTTTGAAATATTTTACAGTATAGATTCATTGGGCGTCAGTCAAATATTGTTTTTGTGGGTATCTTTGATACATTGGATAAAGAGATTTGATTTGGTTGAACGAGTAGGTAAAATTAAAAACCGACAAAAATATATTTTTTTACCTTTTGATTCATTAGATACTTTGATGTTTTTTCCCCCAGAAATATAGATACGAAAGAAATCATTTAATAATTTGTTTAAAATCGAACTATTCAGAAGTACATTAAACAAAAATTCAGGATATCTGCATTTTATGTTAGAAACTTATTGTAATTTTGAAAAAATGAGTAATTAGAATAATTGATTTTTTTTTATAAAAATGCACTCTTTAAGTCTGAATTAGTGAAAACTGGGTTACTAATTGAAATTAGTAACAAAATTTACTAATTATTGGTCAATTTCTACTAAATGAATGAGTAATGTTTGATTAGCTCATTGAATTAGTTAAAGTTGGCCAGTGATTAGCATATGTTTTTAGTAATTCAAAATAGCAACCTAGTTTTCACTAATTCTAAATATTAATCATAGGTATATTGTTAAACGATTTTGTTTTGTATCAATATTATTTAAGACTTAATAATCGTGAATTTCGAATAAAAATAAAATTGGATACTTAAAAAAACTAATAAGAGATCTGTAAAAATGTCAGCACAAGAACAATAAAATTATTTTGTTGTACAGGATGTTGGATGACTCTGAGGATTTTGAGAATGTTTCGGTTTTGTTTATTGAAATGTAGTTTTGTATTCTTAACGTTTGTATTGTTGGTCGTTTTCCAACGTTGCGTTGGTATGGTATGTGACTGATGTTGTCATGTTTTATCTTCCTCCTCTTAATGAATACCTAAACATGTGTAAATAAAGATTTTGCACTATTTTTTTATTGAACCTTTTATTGAACTATTATGTCAATATTTGGCTTTTTTTTCTGTCAACGATTACATTTTTTTATTATTTTTTCTTTACATTTAAATTCTAGTTTTAACAGTCTATGATTTGTTATGCATTTGATTTAGTGTGTTTATAAATATCTGCTTGTAGATTGTATATGTAGATTCTTCGTGTAATTATTAACGCCTGAAAAGACACCTTTTTGTTTTATTTAAATTCAAGTGTTCTGTATGGAAATCCAAGTTAACAAAATTATAAGAACATATCCTCGTAGTATTTTCGAGGTTGTTCTACAACATTCCTACATCAAAATTACGTTTTAGCCAATATGGCGCTGAACATGAGAAAAATGCCAAAAATTTTGGAAATATTTATTCCTGTAAATGTTTTTCAAGTTATTAAAAGTTTCTGAAACTTTGGATAAAGGTGGATAAAATACATGAATTTTATGAAAAAATGTTTCTTTTTACACTACTTCATTGTAAAAACCACAAAATGGCGTCCTCAATGGAAAAAATTCTAAGAATGAAAAGTTCTTAGAAATTATTGATGAATATACTGGAATATTTTCAAATTATTTTCAAAACGATATTTTGACAAACTTTTGATTTAAATTTATAGGAAAATTTTTAAATATCTACGAAAAATTCTTCAAAAATTTTGGTACATTCCATGGTGAGTTCTACGAATTTGTTGTTCTTCAAAATTCTTTCTAAAAATTGACAGTTTTCCAGAAAAAGAGCATTAAAATTACAATATTTAAAATTCTTTTCCTCAAAAACTATCAATTTTTGAAAAAAATAGCAAGTATCAAAAAATGTTTTAGAAATTATTAAAGAATGTACAACATTTTTTTGCGATTTTTTTGTAAATATTTAAACATTTAAATAAAAAAAATTCTCAAAATATCATTAAATAATCTCAAAAAAGTCCAATATATTCCTGGATTATTTTTAAGAACTTTTCATTCTTGGCATTTTTGTATAAAAGCTCAGCTTTTTATTTGAAGTGGCCAGAAATATTTCAATTTTTCATCGAGGATGCCAATTTGAGTGGGGTGTAAAAGCAGAATTTGTATTTGAATTAAAAAGACTTTTTCAAAACTAAAAAAACCATAACGAGTAGACTTTTAACTCAAAAACTTGACAAAAAACGAGAAATTTTTATAAAAAAATGTCTCACAAAAAGGACTTTTTAACCCTTCCCGGCATACATTTTTCTGCTGAACCATTTTACATGAATCTGGGTACTCGGGAGTTTTTAGGGTCGCTGATCAGGAATTTAAACTTAGATTTCGAACATTCAAGATGGCGGATTCAATATGGCCGACCAAAAATGTAATCTTAATCTCAACCATTTGATCTGCCATATTGTTTCCCCCATATTGAATTATTAAAATCTGAGTTTAAATTCGTAATCAGCGATCCCAAAAACCCCCTAGTTTTCAGTTTAATCTAAATCAGGTAATTTTTACATTTTAATCGGCCATATTGAATCCGCCATTTTGAATTTTCAAAATCTGAGTGTAGATTCGTATACAGCAACCTCAAAAACCCCCGAGTACCCAGTTTCCTCTCGATCCAATTGAACATTTACCGACGACAGTATTTTTTCTATAAAAATGACGAATTTTAGTTGTTTATTTGTTTATAAATCATAATGTTAAATAAATATTGACTTTTTTACCAAAACCCCGAAAATACTAGGATATTTTCCTATTTATTTTTTTTCAACTTTGATTTTGATACGAAATACTTCATTAAAATTAAAGGGGAAAAAGTGTCCTTTCAGGCGTTAATGAATTAAACAAATTAATTAACTTTTCGTTGAGATGGAATTTCCTTTTAAAGTGTTTATTTTACGTTTTTGTAATTTTCATTCATTGTATATACATCTATTTTTGTTTTGTTTTGAATTCTTCCTGGCATCTGGGTATGCGACAACAGCATCAGCGTCAGTGTTTATTCTCGTAATTTCTGGTTAATGAACGATCTAAAATTGAATAATCAAAGATTACGTCAACAATTAAAATGCGTTGATAATTAGCGGATTTTCTGTTTATAGTTTATCATCGTCATTAAAAACTGATGTGTGGGATACAAATCAAATGCTGGTCACGTTTAGAAAATATTTTTCGAATAAATCATTTTTAAGGAAACTTTTGGGTTTTGCGTTTAAGATAATCACAATTAAATGTATTCGGAATTTTATGCTGTGTTTAAAAATAACCTTACAGAAATAAATACGAAAATGACTCTTTAATAATAACAAATCTTGTGATGTAAAAGTAAAAGCTGAACTCAAAATTAGCTTCACTGTTTTTAATATTGTTTTTACAATAATTAAAAATGTTACATATTAATTAACAACACAAATAAAGATGTTTACTTTTAATTAATGTAACATAATTTTAATTTTTTGTTGTTTTCCGAGTAAAAAAACATCTAATGTGATCCAATTTGCCTGAAACCGAATGAATAAAAAAAGTCATTAATTTAACACTTTTTTAAACATTTTGGGATCTCCGATTTTTTGGCAATTAGTTGAATATTATTACGATATTTTTTGACCAATTAAATATTTGTAATTATATGGAAAATTAATATAACTGATTATAAGCTAAGTTTATTCGAGAAGTTAAATATCAACAAAAATGGGCAATTTTCTTCGGTGTGACACAAAACTTATGGATTCTAAAGTGGTTCGCTGATGAAGTGGGAATGATAGTTATAAGATGTAAATTAAAAATGAGCGAACGAATGTTTCAAAATTTAGGCTCTGCAAAATGATTTTAATTATTCATTAGTCATTTTTTTTTTTGAAAAGTACCAACAGAATTAATTAAGAATTGATCGAGTATTTTTGGAAATAAATAAAAATCACAAAAATTCGAGGTCAATTCTGAAACCTTTCTAAATTAATCTATTTTAAATTCTGATTAAATACATAACATCCAAATTCTTAACTTAATTTCTTTAATTTTTGTTAGGATATCGTATTTTTTCATTTGAATTACTTTTGCAGTGCTCGAATTACGAACAATTTATTGAGACATTTTTAATGTACGGTTTTTGTAGTACACTCTTACCTTATTCGCGGGAGACCTTTAAAGAAGTCCTCTTTCCTCCTCAGATGATAAGATTGTAATCTACATGTAAAAATATTAATTAAAAATGGCTTAAAGGGTCCTCAAAATTCAAGCTTTGTAATTTGAATTCCAATCGCTATAACAAATTTTCTAACAAATACGAAAGAGCTTTATCGATGATTGACCGAACATTTTTGGAAATAGATGATTTTTGCTTATTTCCAAAAATTCCCAATCAATTCCTGAAAAATGTCTCTGTTATTTTATAGAAAATGATGCATAATGGACAGAATTTGCATTACAGAGTCCGCGTTTTGAAAAACATCTGAATACCACACATCATTTGAATACCACTTGACCACATAAAAAATTTGTTTTGGGATCACTTGAATCAGAAATAGTGGACCTTATAGATTTTTGGCCGCTAAAAACGAATCCGTTAATCAATTTGCCCCATCAAGTCAAGATTTTAAGAAATATCTGATCCGAAAATACTCAAAAATATACTATGATCTCGAAACCCATTTTCTTTTGTAGTCTTGTACAATTTTTAATTTAGATTTTTCAACATAGATTACGACCTTATCAATTGATGAATTTTGACCTCCCTTACGTATAATACCAGATGTGTAAAAACTGTACTATTTTTTATACTTTTTTTATATTAAAATTTGGCATTATTAAAGGTTTCTGAAGTTGACCCATATTGAGACGGAAATGTTTTAATCTGTCGATTATTTTTAAAGTTGACAGTAAATTTATTTGTGCTAGTAGCGTCTATCTAAAATAATCATCTACCTTGTTAAATTATATCAACTGCCAAGAAGTTTCATTCAAAATATGTATTTTGAAAATAAATAACGATTTCCACGATAAATATTCCTCATTTTTAGGACTGCAATCATTTTTTTTTATAACGAAAAAAGTGATTAATTTATGGAAAAATATGAAAAATAGTACAAAAATGACCTATATCACGAGTTTATTTCTAGAGACAATATAAGGATGCACCTGGTACCTTGTCCATTTGCACCTAAATCACATGTGATATATTTTATGAATCCGTTTTCCTCTTCGACCTTGCTACGAATGCCGTAAACTATGACACGTTGGAAAATTCAGGGTTCTTTTCACTGTAGATGTTTCGTGGACCATAACGGTGATGCATACGTAGTTTGCTGTCTCGGCGAAAAGCCGTACGTTGCATATTACATCAATTTTAAGTCGGCAATGCATGAGATTATCGATGACAGACACTCTAATAGCACGCGAAGAGTGGCATCATCGCCGATGTCTTATGTCGTAATACATCCGCATTAAGTAATGCTTCACAAAAGTTTTGTTTAAAAATAGACGTTGCATCTCTACTGTTGTCGTTAATGGGCGATTTTCAAAATGATCGATTGACATTTTGAAAAATTATGCGTTGAAAACATTTTATTTCTGTACGAAACGATCAAATTCGTGTAAAGATATTTCCAAACCATTTTTCAAAAATTAATGTCATTCCAAAACAAAATACGTTTTTAAACATTGTTTAGGTGATGCTTATAAAAAAAGTTTATAGCAATTAATTTTTGTTTACATGGAGAGATATGTACGTTATCATTTACAATATGTGTAGGAACATTTACTATACGTATTGTAATACTTACAATATGTATTGTCTTGTTTACAATAAATATTGTAGATATTACAATGTACATTGTAAATTTTAACATTCTTCGTGAAGGTAATATTTGTCAATAATCGAGACAGCAAACGATATTAAAAAGTAAACGTTTAATATGAAACACCCAAAATGGCGGTTGAAGTGCAAATATATTCAATATGCAATAATCTAGTATATAATTGAAAGCAATAATTGAAAAATTTAGTTGAACGTTCGTAATAAACTGTTTACAATAAACTTGTAAAATATTGTAAACAATTATTCACCACAAAAGGCGATCTTCACAAACAATTTTTAATCAATATTTTTATGTCAAACAAGAAGCGTTGGGTCAAAACCTCAATGTATCGTGTCTTTAATGTCTCAGCTATCAATATTCGTAATAATGTATAGGAAAGTTGAAGATGGAGGTTTCAAAATGGCGACTAAAGCTTCCTTTTTTTTTGTAAAATATTAGCTAATTGTTAGTATACAAAATCTTCAAAAATTACCTTGATAAAACTTAGTACCCATAAATTTTGTGGGTCTCTTACGAATTTCAAGTTATTTTTTAAAAATTCAAAATGGCGGATCCAATATGACGTCCGAAAATTAAAAATTTCATTGTATATTTATGAAACTGGGTAAATCAGGGTTTTGGGGTCTCTTATTACAAATTTCGAGTTATTTTTATAAAATTAAAAATGGCGGACGCAATATGGTGGGCAAAATTTAAAAACTTTTAGATGGGTGGTTTTTTACTTTTATTGATAATTTTTTTGTTTATATGGATTTTAATTTTTTTTCTTTAACACATTTGCTATTAAAAATGTTCAATCTGTAATTTCGATTGTGTTTTATTCCGAAATTCTTAAAATTGACCAAGTAATCAACAGTTGAAGTGAAGAAATATCGAAAATTAAAAAAGGTACAAATTTTTGTAACGGTATAAAAAGATTTACATTTTTATCATAATCCTTCCTCATAAGGATTGTCTTTAAAAATTGAAACTTAAAACTAAAAAGGTATATTGAAAATATCAATACTCGAAAATTTAAGATTATACGGTTAATATGACAGTATACGATTAAAACGAAAGAAATATATAATGGTTTTTAATTGCTTAATTAGTACAATATTACACTTTTTACGAAAGTTACAAAAGAGCGCAGATTTTTTTGTAAAAAACTTGTTTACATGATTAATTTAATTATATCGACATTTTAGAGATAATCATCAGAGAACCCAAAATCGTTAAACATTTTTACGACTATGGTTAACTTTTTGATGAAAACAATCGTGCAGAAAAAAACATACAGAATAGTATAAAAAGACAAAGTTAAGAAACTTGAGAATACGAATGAAAAAAATCTTAGGAAGTGTAATTGCATTCTAATTCTACTGATCTCTGAAAGTGGGACTAATAATGATAAAGGTCACTAGTTGACACAAGATTGACACTGTCAATGTCATGTAGAGAATCAATATCCATGTACGTGTACATTATAATCGCATGACATCACCTGCGTTTAGTATAGCGTTATTGTTCAATAAAATTACTTGGAGTATCATCTTTACGTAATTTTCCTTTCATGTGCATTATTTTGAAATTGACACGTGGAATTAAACAAACTATAAACGGTACAAGATAACTAAGGTTCATCTCTTTTCACGAATGTTTAGATAACTTGAAATTTTTTTCATATGCTTTAAACGCATTTACTTAATTCGGACCAAAAATATATCACAATGAATATTTATACTTATGTATCGTTTGTAATGACTATTCCAAAGAAAACCTCAAAAGATCGACGCACATTTAATTTTTCAGTGTGGTATGATATTAGATAAATATTATGTTGTGTTTTTCTCGCAAGAAGGTGCTGAAAAGTATGTGTTATCATGGGGACAAACAATTTATATGTTTTAACTCAATAAGAAAAGTTAAACATCATTTGATGATCATCGATGAGAACTAAAAATTTAGTCGCAATACTAACAAACAAGATTTTCATGTATAAAAATGAAAGAGAAATGTACAGGAAACTTTTATTATATTTTGAATTATTGTATGTGACGTAACAAAATTAAGTAAATTAACTCTTATTGACCCAATTTGTCTGTTTATGACCGTCTTTCAGAAACCGGCACAAAAATTTTGAAAACCTGTCCTACCCTATTTTTCAATTAAAAAAAATGATTTTTTAAGGTAATTGTTTGTTTAAATTCTATTTTTGATGGGAAAGAGATCAAAATGTCAAAATAATAGAGTTATACAAATAAAAAACTCATTTTTCATCATAGAGGGGTTGGGCGACCACACCTAAAATAACACTTTTACAAAAAATCGGTATTTTATGGGTTTTTCTGAAAAAAATTGTTGCTGCTTTTGAAAACATATCGCAGATAGTAGAAAATATCTTTTATTTTACTATCGAAGGTTAAATTCCATTACCATCCCATAAAACAGGGGTAAAAATCGTAAGTTTTTCAAAAATACTATTTTCGATACGAAAAATAGCAAATAAATTAAGTTATATAAAGAAATAAGAGCTGCTTTTATACTCTCACATACTAAAGACAATGCTTATGACAAAGTTATAAAGTAATGTCTACCCATTATTTATAGATTTAGGGATGAAGTCGCATGGTATTCGTCATATTTTTCATTCATTTTAAAATTAATTTTTTATGTGCATACTTTTATTACTTTGAGCCAGAGTTTTCGTAATTTCAGCTTTCGAAAATACGATTTAAACAAAATATTACCTTAAAAAATCATAAATCAAAATCAAATTGGGACAATAAGGGTTAAAAAAGGTAATAAAATAAAAAATGTTGGCATTACACGACAATTAGTATAATTGAAATTTTATTTCAAATAATTCAGAGCAAAAAAAAAACAGTCATTAAGAAATTTCTATAACAGAAAAAATAGATAACAAGAACTAATCCCAAACTTTAAACGCCTGAAAATTGTATTAGTAATAAACGTTAACTCGTAAGAATTCTATAAAGATGTTCAAAAAATGTGCTAAAGAATAAATAGGCAAACAATAATTTCATTTCCGAAAATTCGAAATCTTCTTTAAAATATACTGACTACGAGAAAAGGAATAAAACTGAACATTAAATTTTCACATATTCATAGACCTCAGAAATCACCTCTCCACTTTACGTGGAGTGCAAATTGCGTTTTCTCAATATTGAAAATGCAAATTCAGTCATAGAACGAAATTCCCAAGATAACCTTTCATTCTCCAAGACTGATGCGACGTTTCCACTTACGTGAAATTTGAAGTACAATTTTCTAGTGTTTGGTATGAAATTTTATTTTGAATACTAAATCTGACGAATCCAGTGCTAAGATACTTTTAAAATACTTCTTTGATATACATTTTATGGAATGGTGTTAGTGTAATCCTTATAGTATATTTAAAAATATTTATCGTGTTTTCGTCTTTGAATACGAATCTTATCAGATAATTAAAATTCAAAATGGCGGATTAAAGATTTAATTTGAAGTTTTAAGATTCATCATATCAAATGCATTTTGAAAATTTAAATACTGGATTTATATTCGAGGCAGGTTAAACGCTCAAGTAATTATTTGTCTAAAATTTTTCAATTTTTATTTTGAATCCATCGTATTGAATTCGCCATTTTGATTTTTGAAAATGTATATTACGTATTAGTGTTCAATTACTCAAAATTACTAAGTATATGAAAACATTTGAAATTGTTGATCTGCCACATTTGAACAGACATTTTGAATGTTTGAAAAATAATGGTGATTCTGTAATATCTTAATTAGATTCCTAAAAATACGAATTTTGTTCAGTTGTTCATTTATAATAAGTATAAACATAATACAAATTCAAAAAAGATCAGCATGCTTATAAAGTTTCATCATATTTTTAACTACGAATATAAAACTGAACGTGTCAAATTTAAAATGTAAAAGTAAAAAATGGCGATTCCTATTTGATCATTTTGTTTTTTGAGAACCACATAATAATTTAGAAACGGTTTAAAAAATAAAAATTTAAATTCGTAAATAGCGACCTCTAATAACTTCGAATAAAAAAGTCTAAGCAATTCGATTAAATGTCTATCGTTTATATTAAATTCGCCATTTAATTTTTAACTTCTGATATTTATAAACGACCTCGCAATCTGCAGAATAAACACATTCGCGATCCCGTAATTTAAACCGAGAAACCATTTGGAAAAGTGGTGACAGATTCTAATAAATGACTATTTACGGCAACCATTTTTACTGCATCGTTTTTTTGTACTTTTCTTCTTAAAATAGAAGTTATACGTTTTATTATAATATCAATGTCGACGCATGAAGCTTTTATGGCGTTTCCGTCGAAAGGTAAACTCTCTGAAGTAAAAATTCAGTTAATGCGCATTTTGCCTTGGATTCAGAGGTATAAAATTAAAATAAATGTACTATTGTAGATGTTTGTCATAAATATTTGCAATAATTTAATTGAATCTTATTATGCAGAGTTGAAAGATGCCAAAGTGCTTTTTGGAATTTTAACTTCATTTTGAAACTTTGTACGTGACTGCAAGAAAGTGTCGTAGAGTAAAGACGTAGAGAAAATAAATCTTTGGAAATGTAGTTTTCAAAGTAGATACGAAAAGGGTGTGAAAACAAAGAATTGAATATTTTAAAAAGAAATGAGTGTATATTCCGTATAAGAGAACAATGAGTAAATTTGAAAAATATATACGATTTCCATTAAATTCTCTTCTTCGTAGCGTATTTTTATGATTTTTTTTTATTTTGTAGCAATTTTCGTTCCGAGATTAAGTGTCAACCTTTTTAAATTTGTGATTCTATTACGAATATATAAAATCTAACAAGAAAATGATATTAAAATTGTCTGTTAAAAATTATTATAAGAAATATTAAAATTAAAACACAACATTTAAATTTTATATTTTCTAATAATTACATTAAAAGTAAATCATTTTAAAATTCAAATCTCATCGTTTTCGGGTAGAAATTAGGAGCATAATGAGTATACTTGAGTTCATCATGAAAGTTTCAAACTTATGTCTATTAGTATACGGCATGCAATGTACAATACTAATTAGCTACTTGAGAAATTGTACTGCTCATTCAAATTTGAAAAGGATTCTGTAAAAACATTTTCAAAAGTAGTTCACGGTTGAAATTTTCAAAAACTTTTGGTAACTTTAAGTTTTCGGGAGTAAATATGTTTTTTATATTCTTTTTTATGTCATAAGTGTCTATTGCAGTTTACTGAGTCTCGTTATGCGTAAACTTGAGTGCAACTAATGATAAAGAGCTTTCAGAAACTGCTAATAGCTACTTTGGACATTTGTAGTGAATAATAACGTTAAATGTTTGTCAATATCTCCCCAAGAATTATGTACGGTACTGTTACTATTGTAAAATCTGATTTTTTTGTCTAATAATTTTCACACATTCTTTCTTTCAATGAAGAGACATCAGACGAGCAGCAAATAAATCATACAAATGGTAAATATTGTATATTATTGAGAAATAATTAAAATTATACTCTACAGTAGACTAAAGTTTAATGACAGGAATTTCCTAACCTTTGGAATTGAAAATTTATCGCACGAACTCGAATTTTATATTCGCATTGTGGCGAAAAAAGTAGACTGCAACTAGGGAGCAACATAGATGTCTGCTGACGAATGCACGTTCGACGCTTGAGGGAAACGAGATAAATTCGCATATACCTATTCTCATTTGGTCCACATACTATTTTCTCAAACGAGAGCATCCCGCGATATAGGGCGCAAAATAGTATTTTGCGCTCAGTTTGTGAAAAGCTCATTTTGTTCTCATATATATATTTTTTTTCATCATACTGGGACGAAAGCAGAAACTTTCCTCCCGCTTGCTTACTTCTTTTCCTCCCTGTCATGAAGAAAAATCGTATACTTTCCTCGGGAAGTAAAAAAGAATGCCTCAGACTGCGTGTAATTTTTACCCGAGGTGAAGCCGAAAGTGAAAAACATGTAGTCTGAGGCATTCTTTATTTTACCTCCCTCCCTCCTTGAGTAATATACTATTTCTTTGGGAAGTGAACGCACGAAGTCGTGCATATATGATACAGAACTCAAATGCGCCTAGAAGTACACACACCTGTTGCAAAATATACTGTTATATTGTAGTGTGGGTGAAATGCAGTTTTACTCATATTTTACGTATTTCTTTTGCGCATAGAAATACTTCAGTAGAAGTTTTCCAAGTTTATCGAAGTTACTATTTCAGATCAAGGGCGAAAAATGAACTTTTACACTCGTTGGCGATAAACGTTCCCGCGAGATTCCCAAGCCGTCCATAGGGTATAGAATGTGCCCTTTAAGGGGCTAAATGTTTTTGTTTGTGATTCGAAAAAAAGTTTTGGTTATAGCGCTACAAACGATGAGTTTATAACTGAAATTTTCGTATCAGATATCAGATATTTAAAATTTAAAATGGCGGATTAAAAACTGAATTTCATATAGACTTAAAACTAGATTTATAATAGTACAAACCATGAGTTTATGACGCAAATTTTTGACTCCAAAAGTTAACTAGCAAACTCCTGTCTTTATACTTATACGAATTCGAGTGTAAAATCGAATTTTACATTCATTATGACGAAAACATCTATTTTGGACAGTATGCTGTAAAATGCATAGAAAATCGTGTTTTTAACTCATTTTCCTTCGTAACAAATACTGAATATTCAAAAATACGTATCGAAAAAGGGACTTTCTTATATCTTACACAAAAAGTTAAAAGTTTCATAAAATGACTCGTATATTGATACGTTTAATATGAAGAGATAATTTTGGAACTGTTGATATTGTTCAAGTTTAAGACGAAGGTTTCTGTAGCGAATAAAGTCACTTTTACGCAGTGAAATCCTATTTTTATGGAGTGAACAGTCACTAAGCACAAGTGTGAGTTTGCCGTCTATAAAAAGTGAATTTTAACTTGAAATAAGGTAAGGATTAAATATCCTTAAGGATTCACAATTTTTTAAAATTTTCGGTATTTTTGGAAAGGATACCCTACAAGATGGCCTTGGGTACAGTCTCCTTTTTTCGGTTTCACGTTCATCCTTTGCTGGGAGATCGATGATGGCGTAGGGCAAGTGCGGGGTCGCGCGTCATGCACTTGGTCGCCCATATACGACCGGCTTTTGCGGTAATGCACGTAGGCGCAAGACGTAATGCACCAGGGTGCATTCAGGGGGCAAAATACTTACGTCAGCCGGAGGAATACGCGATAATTATACATATAGAGCGCGTGCGCGCGGTTGAGAGAATATTTTTACGCGAGCGCATGGTAATTACGGGTGCCCATTCAATCATGAAATCGATTTCCGTTCATTCATATTCAGCTGGGGGACACAATATATTGGAACTTCGCACAGGCATGCCTTTTGTTGCGGCCAGATAAAAATTCATTCAAAATGAGAGATAACGCCGAGGAATTTTAAGGTTAGGAGTGGAACACGCACCTAGATATAGAAATCAATGGATCATAAAAAAATATGTGTGCCACATGATTTTTTTTTAAAGTTTCCTGGAGTATTTAAAAGTACTGGCCAAAAGTTCGTGAACGATTTGAATTTTCACGCAGGTCCAATAACACTGAACGACCAAATTTTATGCCCTTCACAAAAATTGGATCCGATGTCTATACAATTTGATTTGGGCGCCATATTGAACTACAGACAAAAAATCACTCTTTGACCTAAAATGAATATTTCTCTTATTATACTCATAAAATGGGGTAAAAAATGTCCATTTTTTAGGGTTTTCGTGTTTATCTCGTTGCGATAAATAGCTAATGAATTACCGTTACAAGGAAGTTGTAGTCCTTGAAAAAACGAACAATTTAACCCCTAATCCAATGAGATTCGAGGAGAATTAGCCCAATTTTGTTAAGATTACTTGAAAAAAAGACGAGTTATTGCAAACAACGTGATTTTTTTTCTAAATTTCAATGGCGCCAATTAAATTGTAGGTCCAATTTTGGTAAAGAAATTAGTTGCTTGCGGAATACCGACCTTCACTACGGTTGGTGAGCTTGGCTCTCTAAATCTGAATTCCTTAAAAACGACCAATTTGTAAGAAATTAACAACTTATTGATCAGAAAATGAAAAGTGAATCATTTTTTAATAAAACCTACTAATTTATTACTCATTCTACAAACTGCTAACCTACAAAATTCAATATATACTTGTGGATTAGTAGAATTTTACTAATGAATTAGTATTTTCGTACTATTTGTTAGTAAAAAACCTACTAATTGATGGTAACCCACTTTTTGATTAATTCAAATTTAGAGAGTGAAACTCCATGTCGATTAGAGATATAATAATAATTGTTGTATTGTATTTATTTCCTTTTCTTTAAAATAATGAAAGTCGCATTAAATATGATTATATACTAACTTAGTGATTTGAATATTCAGAAAACGTGTAAGAACGATCAATTAATACTGAAAAAACAACATGCATTAGACACTAATTGCAATAATTGAATATGCTGTCATATGGCCTAGTAGTGTTCGATATAAAAAAGTAGCAGCAACATTATTTTTGTCAGTCTATTTTGAATAAAACCTGATTCTGAATTTGAACTGTGAAATGATTTAATCATTTTAAAGCCATAAAAATTAATTGTGATATTAGATATCTACGGAATATGAATATTGCTTTTCATTGTGTTTGCAGCGATAATTACGATTGATGACAGGTGATGATGATAGGAATAATGACTGAGATTACTCTTATTTCTTTGTTTTTAACCCTCATCAACATCATCCACAGCCAATATATTATCAAGATCACCTTATTTTATGATCTGACGTATGTTATAAATAAACAATTAAATCAGCTATTAAATCAAAGCTTAATTAAGTCAATGTCCGCAGCAATGCATTCCTTTGTAGCAAATAAAATTGTCTTTGATGTTATATTACTAATATTTGAAATCAATTTTATTTATTTATTTGATTTATTTTATAAAATGCATTTGTTGCAAAATTATGATAAATTTAAAAAAAATGCAGGCTTTATAGAAATAAATAATTTTGTAAGTTAAAAATGATCTGATTTTAATGCAAATTTATAATCAAAAGGTTTTAATGTTCGCGTATTAGGAAACAGTAGTGGAATTTTCAAAATTCAAAATGTACGACCTAATATGACAGATGGATTTGGCAGATTCGTTGAGTTCGCTTGGCACTTGTTGCATTACGGTTTTTTGTGGTGATAACTTGTGGTGAAAATTTGTTTGGTGATAACTTGAATGATAAATAGTGGATCTTGCAGATTTTTGGTTGCTGAAAACTAATCCGTTGTACGATTTGACCCATTACGTCATGATTTTAAGATATATCTGATCTGAAAAATATTCAAAAATATACTTTTTAGCAATTTAAGGTTAGTGATGAGTTAAATTGGACAACGAATTCATTTTCAATGACCAAAAATCTATAAGTTCCTCCACTTCTGAGTAAGTTGTTTAAAAAACAATTGTACGGACCTGTGTTATTTTTTTTTCGAGATGAACCTTCAGTGATTAATTATACAGGACCGTAAAACAATTTTTTATGAGAGATAACTTAATTAGAGGTACTGGATCTTATAGATTTTTGGTCGCTGAAAATGAATTAGTTGTCCAATTTGGACCGTGACGTCAGATATTTCACATATCCTAACCTCATATTGCCAAAAAGGATACTTTTGAGTATTCATCGGATCAGATATCTTAAAATTGTAACCTGATGGATCAATTTGGGTAACAAATTAAAAAATGTATAGGATCTACTTCTGATTCAAGTTATCTTGCAAAAAAATGGTATGGTCCTGCACTCAAAAAAATGTTGGTTAAATACGACCGTATTATTTTTTCTGGTTGTAATAACCAGAATTCTGGGTAGTTTAATTAGAAAAATAATTGTTTCGACAGTATTGTTAGTTAAACCAATAATATTTCTTGTTAAATTAACCAGAAAAATAGCAAGGGCCTATTTAATCATCTTTTCTGGTTATTTTAATTATTTTTTTCTGAGTGTATATAATTTACAGACAAATTTAAAATCAGAGATCATAACTTACTGTGATTTTAGTAGTGTAACATTTTATGAATGCCGAGCATTCATTTTTCTACAAATTCGTAACCAAAATTCGCGGGTAACTAATATTAAATATATCCTTAAAAAAATTGAGTCGATGACTCATGTATAACAATGAAATACGCAGTTTAATTTAATTATTAACAAAACCAATAAACGTTCTTAATTATTTTTTAAGAAGAGTTATTTAATAAATATAAAAGTAAATATTTTAAATATGAAATTGTTAATTATACTGACTGAGTACAATACTTTAGAAAGATGTCTTCATAACAGGTTATAATAATAGGAATTATTTATAGGAGATTTATAGGAGATTTATTAGTAGCACGTGTACAAAAATATCAAAATTCACTTTCTAAGTAATCGTTACTTCCATATGAATGGCATACCATTGACTTAGTACTGTAGAAATAACTAAAACCATTTAACTTGTGTCAAATTCAGTTACCGTAGGACTTTTCTTAATTTAAGTGTTTAAATTAAGAGTTGCGAGGATTCTTTTCCTTATTTTAAAGTTTTGTTTTTTTCATTCACTAGTGAGAAAATTAAAGAACGAAAAGTATTCCTTCTTTTTGACAAATTAAATGAAAAATAATGACGGAAATTAAAACAAAAAACTAATAACGAAATTCTGTTAACATTTGAAATAATAGGTAAAGTATTGTATATTAAACTTTACGCGGTCGTTTGAAAAATTAAATGACGTAATAATGAAAAATCGGTGCTACAGAAAATGAATAACTTACCATAATTTCGACTGGAAATTCAGTATTTTTTATAAAAAATGTAAACAATGACAATAATTTAAGCCTTCAGCAGTCTTGAAGGGCTTTCACAGTTAATTAAAGGGGCACTAAACATTTCTTTTCGCACATAACTTTTTATTAAAAATAATCAAAGTTGAAATTGCACACGTGATTGAGCGTGCTTGTACTTAAAAATCAGATTTTGGAGCCTCTTTCTCGAATGGAGTAGGCTCAATTTTCGAAAAACGTAATTTTACATTACTTTTTCTTAAATATCCAAAAAAATACCGATTTTTAAATAACATTTGTTGTTCAATCTTACTTTTCATCATAATAATGCTTATCATCATGGCACCTTCTAATCCAAAAACGTGTAGGTAGTTTTATTTAAAAAGTATTTATTTGGATATTTTGATTTTTACTAAATATCGATTTTTCATTCTACCTACACGCCAAAAATGAATTCAAATAGCGGAATTTCTTTCAATTTTAAATTTTGTCAATCTCTACATATCTAAATCGTAAGAAATACGCTATTCAATGTTAACAGTCACGTATTTTGTTATAACTCGTTACGTTTCATGTTTTATTATAGACCAATTGAAAGGTGTATAACCTGTCAATTATTATAAACAAAATTGTGATTTCTAATAATTTGTGACTTTTAATTGCTTAATTTTCTACCAGGGTAGGTGACATTTAAAAATCCATATTTTTTAGGTAGAACTATCGAAAAGTCGTTTCAGATTTGTTAAAAGATGTCTGGTAATCATTCCTGTGGTGAAAATTACGATTGAACTCAATATTTTATCTAAAAATCCGCGTTTTTCAGATATTTAGAAAAAAATATTGTAAATGATGTTTTTCAAAACCAAATTTCGTTTTTGACGAAATTATGGTCATTTCTTTTCTTGAACATTTTGGCGTCAAAAGGTTAGATGTTGCAAAAAATAAAATACTTATGGAATATATTAAATTTCGTCATAAAATGTAGTAAACTTGGAACTAAATATATAAAACCTCAATTACTTGTGTAAAATCGCATTTCAACCAGAATATAGTTATAAAAAGTACCGGCATCGACCTCATTTATAACTTTAACTCTCGTTATGGGTTTCAGAAATGTTAACATTTGATGGCTTCATCTTCAGTAAATACATTCTTAATGAAACCTTGTAACGAAATATTGGAAAATCATCTCGATAAGCATTTCTTATTTTATTTCAATTCAAGTTTTACTTATTTCTCTGGAAAGATCACGGAATTGGGGGCTTCATATCTCCTTAGCACAATTTTGAAATTAATTAGTATTGTGGGATCGAAAACATTAACTTTCATTTCAGAATGTACCCCTCTAAACTATGAAGTTATCATTTTTTAAAACCGTTGTTTTTTTAGTTCTTCCAGACGCGTTTGGCCACGTATACATTTTTTAGAGGCAATTTTCCACCACACCGCAGCCATTATCCTTTAGGAGGCAATTTCCGTCCAGAATTTTCTGTAGTCATATCGAATTTGAAACAGCATTTTTCTTTATCCTTTTGGGATAAGTATTGTATCCAAATTATTCATATTTATTTATTAAATTGTACTATTTTTCACCATTCATGACATTGTTCAAAAATTGATGGAAATTACGCATGAAAATCACGTAAATCGATTCCAATTTAAAGGATCAGTCAGATTGCGAATGCAAGAATTCGATTTCGAATTGTAATTTGAACGTGACGTAAATCACATATAATTCACTGAAATCCTGCAGGAAATGAAAACGTGCAAAAAAATACCGCAATAACGATTGCAGAAATTTTAATGCAATAAAATATTTATGGAAAAGTGACGTCGTTTATTGTATTATATTTAACGAAAACGAATCGAAGATTCTGAAATTTATTTACAGCATCGTTGAATTGAAAATTTCAACAGAACATATGGACTAAGTGCCCTTTTCGCACATTAACTAAGAGTTACCATATCGGCTTTCACCTAGTTACACCATGCAAATGCATCCTAATACAGCCCGTGCTTGCAATATTGAGCTCCACTTGGGCTACGTCGTGATTATTGTTGCATGTACTGTATTCATTGTTTAGTGCACTTTTTACAATCTTTATTTAATCCTTACGAAATTTTATGTAAATCCGAAGTTTGAGCATATTTAACTAGTCTCTACAACGACATTTTTCAGAGTAGTGTGACTATAATTACTTTAAAATTGAAATTATTTGAAATTTCATTTCTTGGCTACTTTTTATTGAAAGTAAATTTTAGTATAATGCAATATGAATGACAGAAATTTATATCACGTAACGATAATCCATGTGTATTGCACGAATTGTGTATTGTCCTTGCACTTTTCTGTGATTATACTCGTTGTATTTAATTTAAATATCATAGTAAATCTGTCTTATATTAGTTTTTCAAGGAAAATATCTGCATTGTGCTGTTTCAATTCCTTGAAGTATTGGAAAACAAGAAAAAGTACATTGCGTAACTAGGGAGAAAAATAGGCATTTGCGGGCCAAGGGGAACATCTCTCATAAATCTGCAAAAACCTTCTGTCTTGTTGCACATATTGTTTTCTCACACGAGAACGTGCTATTTTGTGCTCAGAGCGTGAGACTCTTATTTCGCACCTCAGGGAGGTAAATTGATATTTTGCTCCCTCGATATAGAAAGCTCTTTCACATATCGGTATTGAAATTGACAATAAATAAAAATATTCATATTTAGAAATGTTGTTGGAAAAATTCAAATAGTCTAATTCAAATGGAGTTTTGTTCCGGGGGGAAGGACATAAAAAGGATAGAAAATGTTTGTACTTTCATTTTTAAAATTTTCTATACTTGCATTTCCTAAATTTTCAATACATTCGATTTTTAAAATTTTTTGTAGAGTATTTAAAATGAGTTTATTCGGAGACATTTTCTGTAATACTATGAATTTTTTTAATTCAACGTTGGGGTTACTAATTTCAAATTCTACCTAAATTTTGCAATTGCAATTAACTTCGTCAACTTATATACAGATAAGCCTCAGAAAACCTTAGAAAACAAACTTTAAATCATTTGGATGTAACCAAAACGATATATAAAACTTGCGTAAAAGTATTTTACTTGTTTGAAAATTAATTACAACCCTCTTGAAGATAATCCACAAATGTTTTCTCAGATTTTTGTTTGCCAACGATTTTACGTCTCGAAGAATGTTTTATGTCTTTCAAATATTTGATTATGCGATTATAAAATGTAATACACAAAATCATTTAAAATATTATTATTTATTGTTAGTTTTAACACAATAATTAACTGACATAAAAAAAATTAGAATTAACGTATGAATTTTTAGTGCGAATTCATGATTAAATTCTCCGCAAATATGCTATCATGAACATTTATGCAAAAATTAACTTTTTTCGGTCAGTGTTAGCTGCGCCACTAATACGATTAAACCTAACCTAACGTTGCGTAGCTTTATGTATAAAAACATAAAGAATATGTAATTAATTGTTACATAGTGGAATTGTGAAATCAACATTTTTCACGTGGTTAACTCTACTGTTGAATGTTTTAACCTTTTTTCCGTTCACTTAACCCGTTTTCTCACTGTTTACTAAATTATGACCTTTTTATAAATTAATCTTGTAAATCTTACAAGTCTTTACGTGGAGAAGAAATATTTGTGTTAGGATTATAAGAATTTTTTCATGGTTTTCGTTCTATTTTATATAAATGAAGTTATTTAAATTAATGGAAATGTGATATTTGGTAACGCTAATTTTAAAAGTGTTGAGTATTTAAATATTAAGTGTACTCTTTAAATTTGAATTAGTGAAAAGTGGGTTACTACTTGAAATTGGTAACAAAATTTACTAAATATTGGTCAATTTCTACTAATTGAATGTGTAACATAATAGACTAATAATTAGTAAATTTCGTTGCTAATTTCAAATAATAAAATTTTTCACTAATTTAAATTTAGAGAGTACGATTTATTTTAATATAAACCCTTTATGTAATTTGTTTATTTAATTTTACTCGTATTATAAACAGATCCTATTACACCGTTAGAAAATCACTAAAAAACGTTTATTTTATAATAAATGAATGCAAATAAGAATATGTATTATCTTCAGAAATATCGCAGGTGGGATTTTATAGGAAAATTTGTAAGAAAGAGATTTTGTAGTAAGAATAATGAATACAAAATGTTGCGTTTATTTTAAATGTAGTTTTAGTATATCATAACAATTCTTATTGTAATTATCACAATATATCTTAGTACATTAATCATACTTTAGTTACAGTTCTAACAATTGTTAGTACATTAATCTCAGTATACTTAACTTTTTTTAAATGACTCTTATAAAAAGTTTTCTGAAGTGCAGACATTCCCTCCACCATCTTCATTGGTTTGAAGATCATTCCATGACGGACAGTTGATACGAAATCCAATTTTTTTGAAATGACGTTATTTTTTACACTTAAACTCATTTTTTAATAATAATTGTTTATTTTTTGATGCCCAAGCACGGTGCAGTAGAAGCAGTAATAGGTATGACAAAAATGTGTATGAAAAGTATAAGGTGGAATTAACTAACTTAAATTTTATGTAGACGAAGACCTACTTTTGACAAAAATCGTAACTTTTCCTTCTCGCAAGATATTCTCGTATTTATAGGATAAAACTTTATTTTTGGGATTTTTCTCTAAAACAAATGGTGCGATCCCCATTGTTTATTGCAGATTCGTGTTCAGCGGGTCGAAATACATAAAAATAATGTGGTTTCATTCCCAGAACAAGGTACTTTTTTTAGGTCTGTACCATCGACGATGCATATTACAATATTTCGACTGAATTTGTACATATATGTATATATAAAGAATCGATACATCGAGTTTTTTTGGACCAATTTTAGAATAAATACAAAATTAACAAAATTGACCATGAAACGTACTCCAAAAGACTAAAGCTGGCGGTTGTAGAATTTTGTTCAAAGCACATTTTAAGGTTTTTATTCTTATTTTGTGTTCTACATAAATTGAATTATATTAAATATATTAATTGTTACTACCTATAATGTGTTGTAAAAATAAATAAATTCATAAATACATATCTGTACAAATTCACTCGAAATATTGTAATATGCATCATCGATAGCACAGGCCAACGAAAAAGTACCTTGTTCTGGGAATGAAACTACATTATTTTTATGTATTTTGACCAGCTGAATACGAATCTGCAATAAAAAATGGGGGTCGCACTATTAGTTTTAGAGAAACATCCAAAAAATAACGTTTCAACCTATAAATATGACAATATCTTGCGAAAAGGAAAAGTTACAATTTTAGTCCAAAATAGGTCTTCTACATAAAATTTGGAGTTAATTCCACTTTATACTTTTCATTCACATTTTTGTCATACCTGTTACTGCTTCTATGGCACCGTGCGAGTTTCTGGTGTCAACAAAAAGTGTGGAAAAAGTGTCCCCGTAGGAGTTAATGGATTAAATTTGATTTTCTAATAAAATTATTAAGCAAAGCATACAAGAAATTAAAAAATTGGTATAAAAATTTACTGACTAAGATCAATGTAATTTATACAATCAAGTCTCAATAAAAAAAAAAGTAGTCTTGAAAAGATATCGACCCTTTGCTACTTTTAATTAATTTCATTTATACAGGGTGATCCTTTTTTCTATGCCAACCGGCTAATGGTGGATTTCTGAATTGATTCTAAGTAAGTTTTTCCTGTACCAAAATTGGATCTGAGTCTCAGAATTTAAGTGAAGAGCCATTGAAATTTAGAAAAAAATTACTTTTTTGAGTCCGCGAGAACACTTTTAATGTCGTAGAATTGACGAAAAACGCGTTTGGTACTGACGATGTGGGTTTGTCACCAATTCTACGACATTAAAAATTTTCCCGCGAACTAAATTTTCTTTAAAAACGAACATATGAGGGGGCAAATTCTTTGTCTTTTCAAGCTCTACAACTTTATCTAGTTTGACATTTCGTTAGCTATTTTGCGAAATGAGTTAGATGCGAAAAACCGCAAAAATTGGCCTATTTTATCATTTTCGAGGATATGACTTCAGAAATATTCACCGCAGGACAAATGTTCTCAGGAATGAATTGTAGGGCTTAAAAAAGCTTGAAAATGAGCCCTCATTCATTGCAATAACTTAAAAAAAGCCGAGTTATTGCAAAAAAAGTAATTTTTTTTTCTTAATTTCAATGGCTCTTTACTTAAATTCTGAGCCTCAGATCCAATTTTGGTACAGGAAAAAGTTACTTAGAATCAACTCAGGAATCCACTACTAGCCGTTTGGCATAGACAAAAGGATCACCCCGTATAATGGCAAATTTTTATTTATTATTTGTATTATTTAATTTTTCATTATTCTGAGTCAGTTTATACTTATCATAATATGAAGAAAATTTACCGTAAATTATACGGAACGACGAAAATCAGACATTTGTATAAAAAAAAAATACAAAAAGCTGAAGTAGTTATGTAAGATAAGAATATTAAGACTAAAATTAAAAAAACGAGATGAATGAAAGTAACTAGTATGTAATAATTTACAAAAATTCTGTTTTTTAGGAAAATTGTTACTAGGTTACTAGGGATACTCTCTCTTATTCTGTTTTTATCAGTTTTTTTGACCAATTATCTTATTTTTCTCCATATATTATATTAACAATGATACTTCATTACACAACTAAACAAAGTTAAATATTTTCAAAAAATGGGGAAGACAGAGGGGAGGATTGAGCTTTCGTATACTCGCGCTTATTGTGTCTTGAGCTTTTAGTTAGGTGCAGCTTTTCCATCCTTTGCAGGGGCATTGGCGGAGGCCACCGGAAGTTACTGGACGGAACTGGTGGCAAGTTGGCGACAGTCGCAACCAGCCCCGACTCCGAGGAGTCTTCCGTAGGAATTCCGGAAGTCGCGACCGCGCAGCATCGAAACAGCATTACCCCACCGTCAGTCCATGCTTTCGTGTTTTACGTGTGTTTTCTGGCACTTTTTCGCCATTTTTTAGTGTCTTTGTGCATCTTTACTCAAATCCATGTCACCTAGGGGTGGCACGTGACATTCGATTAATCGAATCGTTCGATAAGGTCACTAGATGCTCTCGTGACGTCAGAATCGATTATTAATATTTTGGGAAAATGTTGATGGTGACTAAGAAAATTAATTTAAATTATTTTGATAAAGGAGTTTGAAATTAGAGTCAATTTTTATAAAGAATTCAGAACATTTATTTTTAAGACAAGCTGATATCTTTGTCTGTAGAGTAAATAACAGTATTTATTAATTTATAGATGTGGCTTCAAAAAAATCTAAATTTTCCTCCATTACACAGTCGAAAATTACATAATTTTATGATTTTTTCGATTAGGTGTAATAAATTAAACAATGTTTGTGATACAAATATACAAATAGTATTTTGTTTGTCTAAAAGTAGGAATTTGAATTGTGAAAATGAATGGACAGAAAACTAATTTATAATTAAAAATTATCATTACTAATCTAGTGAAGTGACTACATTTTCATTCCGCAAAGAGTGAAATTTCAATACTTTTTAAAGAGATCATGCTTTTAAAATTTGGATAGACTCCTTACTCAAGACTTGAAAGTAAATATTTGACTGAGTATGATTCGGCAACTTTTAGAATAGAAAACAATTAAACTTTTAATGAAGTAATTAAATCAGCCTCCAAAACTTCACAAAGTCCAATTTTTGAAGTTTAATCCGCAAACCTGACATGTACTACCTTTGTTGAAATAAACGTTAAGATGAACAATGAAAACTTACATGAAGCATGATTTCTAATAATTAAACAATGAAAATTTTCGACAAAAGAAACTTTTATTCAATAAAGGAACAATAATATTTTTTGAAAAAAGAAATAATTTAATACTAAATTATTAATTTATATATTAATACTAATTAATTATTATTTGATACTAATAATAACAATAACTTATGATATAAAATACCCAATTTTATAAGATTGATCTATTGAGAACAGTAATTGGAACTGTAAAAACTGAGAATTTGATTAACTATGTAATTGTTTAGAACTAAATCAGAAATCGTATTTAATATACAATTTTTCACTTCGCACACTCAAAACTTAGCAATTATTGCCACATAAAATTTAAATATAATTATTATGTGAAATTGTAAAAGAATTGTAGTTAAAGTATTTTTAAATTTCTGATTTAAATAATCAAAACACTAACGAAAATTTAAGCTCCACAAAATGCGTAAAACGTTCCGGTAGCTTCAAAACTTTTCTTATTACAGTTTCTAATTAAAAGTTTAAAAATACTCATTTGCTACTTATTAAAATTATGTCATTAGAGAGCGTAGTAGCCAGTAAACGAATTTTTTACACGTCAAAGAAATGTTAAAAATTATAAGTTTTAAAACAGTTGCGAAATGTAAATTTTAATACCGACAATTTCAAAGTCGCATTGCATCTACATTTAAAAATGAAAAAAATTAGTAAATACATTTGGACTTGAGTAAAGAAATGTACATTCTAAGAATACGATTATTACTACAAATGTTATCTTGGTAGAATAATATTTTATATTATGCAATTTTAATAAAAACTATAAAATGTTGACTAACAAAGTAACATTTTCCATGATTATTAAATAATTCGTATTTTTTAGTTATACGGAAAAACTTTGTTAATAAAAAGTGATCGAATATTTAGAACTTTAGGTGATGAAATAGTACATTGTGCAACTAAGGAGGGAAAAGTAGGTGTTGGCCGACAAAGGTGAGTTTGACGCCCGAGCGAAGCGAGTTCGGCAATTCGAATGAGTCTGCAAACACTTGTTCACCCTTGTTGCACAAATTATTTTCTCATACGAGAGCGTGCTATTTTGCTCCCTAGGGAAAGAATGCGCAATTTTACACAGGCGATATAGGAAGCAAAATAGCATTTTGCGCTCACATTGTGAGGAAATATTTTTTATTGATTGTTAAGGAAAATTCAGTGTTCCTGAAAACTTACCGAAATATTTCAATGGATTTTTGAACGGTCAGTTGTGTTTCATAACCTCGAAAAATATTTGGTAATTTTCACTGAATAAAGTTTTTCCGTATTAAGAAAATCTAAAATTGAGAGACTAAGTCCGTTTTGCCCTTACTCCATGTCATTGCGACCTTTTTGGTTGGTGATGAACAACAAGTTTGGTATCTAACATTAATGTTTAGAATTAACGATTTAATGAGTGTTTTGTGATAAAAAATTACTGAAATTTACCATGCAAATTTCAGAAGGAAATTCGAATTTTTACATCGGATTACAAGTTTGACGAAATACAAACGAAAAAGAAGAAATAGTTGGATTTACTATCTAAATAATAAGATCTGACACAACTACTTTTTTTTAGTTGGTTTTACTATTTAAATAGTATGATTGACAATCTAATGTGTTGTGTCTCGTTCTACTATCTATTTAGTAGTTCCACTACAAAACCGCCAAACCTCATTTTATTTGGATGATGCCAATTTGAAAAGCATTCTTAATTTTGCTTAAATTGGCTTTTTGACTTGAACTAGATTATCGACGATTTTATCGCATGAAATTTTTGCAGCATTTGGGTAAAACGGACTCTTTTATATATCAAAAGAACTGAGTTTTTGCTTATTTTTGAAATAGCGATTGCTTTATTGCTTTGCATGAAAAGCTTAATTGATAAATGAATTGAATATTTAGCCTGTACTTCTTTATTTTTTCCTTTTCCATACTAATAGTTAAGAGTAATTTAAGTGTAATTTTAGTTCGTTGAGAGCTTTCAGCTTATATTTGTAGTGGTTTGATTAGTTGTTAATTACTGTACATGTGTACAGGTACAGGCTTTCGGATTTTTGTATGAGAATTGTGAAAATATTGAACTGGTTTTCAAATTTGGTTTAGCTAATTTTTGTCGTACAACATTTTAATACAATTAACGGCGAATTATTGAAATATGTATGAGAAGATTTTTATATGCTGAACATTACAACCAATAGTGACATATTGTTCAGTTTGAGTTTCAGTTTTTTCACGAGCTTTTAGTATAAAACTCTGGTCGTAGAACGAAACGTTTTAAGGTTATGAATATAAGTGGATTTTATATTTTTATTGTAGAGAATATAGAATAGAATTTCGCAAATAAATGAATGATTAGTAGAGGAAATATAAAAAAACTTTTAAAAATACCACATACTGGAAGAGAAAACATGTGTGATTGTTATTGCATTGTTATACAAAAATTTTGGGTTTATGGTTAAAAATGGATTTCGATAAAAAATAACATTTCTTAAGTGATTCAATCTCTGGAAAAGAAAAAAAACGAATAAGAAATTAGCGTGAAGTTAGTCAACGCTGCTTATTCAGAATCCGAATCCGAAGTCAAAAGTGCCGCATTGCATTCAGGATTTTGAGATATTTGAGGTTATGTTCTTGAAAAACGCGTTTTGGTGCTATTTTTGAGGTTATGTACAGAAGATACAATTTTAGGAGTTTTTCCTTTAATTTGATCATATGGTACTACGCGTTTTCTTTAATACGAGAGGCGCAGAATTTCCATTACGACTTTTCTTCCCCAAGATACGCCAATTTGAAATTACGATATACTTGTAAACAAATTTACCTTGAAATGCCCTTGAAGAACGAGCTCAATGTCAAATTCAATGTCATGTAACCTATATAAACATAAACAACTATATAAAATATGGATATTTATAACTAAAAACACGGTTCAATATTGTGACTATTTTTTGGATAACTCCGTTATGCTTAAAATTTGTTTATGTGTACATCGTCGATTTAAATTGTCGGGTCTTGGTGACGAAAAGTGGTAATTGAACTCTGCAACACTCGTATCAAAGAGAAAGAGTAATATTATATGATCTAACTGAAAGAAAAATCCCTAAGGATGTTGGGTCTTCTGGACCCAACCTCAAAAGTAGCGAAAAATGACATTTTCTTCGTACACAACCTCAATTATCTCAATTACAGTATTTCTTGGACTGCGAAAAGTAATCTTTGTAAATTGTATTATCTGATTTAGTAATATGAAGATTTTGAGAAACAAGTCAATGAAACAAACCAGAAATTAAATTATCACAAGTAAAGCGAAAAAAATAAAAAACATAGAAATCAATAGAAAAATGTTAGAAAATTTACAAGTTTATTTGACTAATCAATGAAAAATAAGCAGACGTTTAGAATTTTAAAAATGATATGCAATCAATCAACAATATTAAAGTAACACTACTTAAACAGCAAACATTTATGAAACTCAAAAGTAGTATAGTCATAATATAATTACACTAAAATTCTAGTTTTGTAATATTTTTTTCGATAGGGAGAAAAAAGATTAAATCAATAATGAAAATGTAAAAAGAAATTGGTAACATATAAGCATAATAGAATTGATAACGTAAAAATATATTAAACATATTATTTGCAGTAAATTTATAGTTATTAGTGAGGTTATGTTCCGTTGTACTGTTTAAATGGCACACTGACTAAAAGATATTATATAGTAATATTAGTATGATATTATCCTACTCTAAATCGTTACAAAATATCAAATTTTATAGTCTCACTGTTAAATATATTTAGAGGAAGTAAATTCGCTTTCGTCTAGTGTAAATTAAATAAAACGTATTTTGTATTATGAGAGTTTAATGTCAAAAATTTATGCCAAAATGGTTCAATTAAATACTTACTTCCTGTTGTACTTTATTATACTAAGCTATCGATAAAAAGTAATGGAGTTTTGTAGGAAGTATAAACCAAACACAATTTCAATCCACTTGAAAGTACGAATTTATATTTTTCTTGCAGTACTCTCGTAAATCCACTTTTATTCATTACTCACTTAATTTAACGTTCACGTTTTTACGACAAGGTAACGACGTTTCGCTTTTCGCACAATTGCAACCGATAAAATATGCACTTTTCGCCGATCAGCACAGTTCACAATAGAAAATAGTGAAATTGTAACTTCACAGTAAAATGATCGATTGCACCATCGTGTTAGCAATTGAAACGTCAAGAGTGCTTTTATACATAACGGGATTTCCAAAATACGGATAGAAAGGTTGAAAACGCGTGAAAATCGAATGCCAAGATTATCCGCGTTTGTAGATCTCTTTTTCATGGATCGTAGGCTTTATGTACATTAATCTATATCTCTGTACTCGCAGGAATCCCTCGGGAGGCTCCGGGCTCAGCGAAACAGGATCTCTGGACCGTGCCAAGGCGGCGATGGAGCGTCGAAAAAAGGCTGAAGACAGCGCGGGAAATCCCATCTTATGTAGGGTTGAGGTCACGAGACCAAATGCTGATTCACTCATTGACGAGTTACTCAAAGCCACGGATTTGGAGCATGCCGATGGCGAGACTTCCGAATGTGAGTTTCTTTCATCGAAACAATTAAGGAGCATTTTTGTGGGCTATATAGTCAGAATTTAGAGTATTGCAACATTTTTCCAGCCATATTGTCACCGCCATTTTGAATTTTTCAATGTTGACATCAGATTCGTAATCAGCGACCATAAAACCCCCATTTTTACCGACTGTACATCCAAAAAGTCGCAATATACAGAATTATTAGTGCCATATTGGATTCGCCACCATTCCATTTTGACTTTAAAAACTGAATGGAGATTCTTAATCAGCGACCATGAAAACCCATTTTTACCGACTGTACCGAGAAAAAGACGCGATTTATAAAATTAGCGCCATATTGGATAAAATTTTGATGGTCATATTGGATCCACCATTTTGAATGTTTCAAATCTGACAGCAGATTCATAGTTAGCGACCACGAAAACTTCTTATTAGTGACTGTACCTTGCAAAGGACAAGTTTTACAACATTTTAACGGCCATATTGGATCCGCCATTGTGATTTTTTAAAATCTGGGGACAGATTCGTAATCAGAGACAATAAAACCCCATTTTTACCGACTGTACCGAGAAAAAGACGCGATTTACAAAATTAGCGCCATATTGGATAAAATTTTGACAGTCATATTGGATCCACCATTTTGAATGTTTCAACTCTGACAGCTGATTCATAATTAGTGACCATGAAAATCCCTTATTAGTGACTGTACCTTACAAAGGACAAGTTTTATAATATTTTTACGGCCATATTAATTTTCCTAAATGTGGGGCCGATTTTTAATCAGAAACTACATAGACCTACTTTTAACGATTGTACAGAAAAAAAGTCACGATTTACAAAATCTTTAGCGCTATATTGGATCCACCATTTTTAATTTGCCCAAACTGATTGTAACAACCTTTCTAACACTTTATTCCAGACTGTACCTTGAGACCGCCGAGTTTTACAAAATGTTGATGGCCATATTGGATCCGCCATTTTGATTTTTATAAATCTGAGTGCAGATTCACAATCAGAGACCCCAAAAACCCATTTTTACCGACTGTACCTTGAAAAGGTAAAGTTTTATTAAATCCTGACGGCCATATTGGATCCGTCATTTTGAGTTTTCTAACTCTGAGTGTATGTTCGTAACCAGAGACCATGAAACCCCATTTCATGGATTAGACCGCAAAAAATACACGATTTACAAAATCGTCAAAGTTATCTTGGATCCACCATTTTGATTTTTCTAAATCTGGGGACAGATTCTTAATCAGAAACCATAAATATCCCTTTTACAGATTGTACCGCGAAAAAGACACAATTTACAAAATCTTTAACGCCATATTGAATCAGCCATTTTAAATGTTCCTAAACTGATTTAAGGTTCGTAATTGTCTATCACGAAAACACTTTATTACCTACTGTAAAAAGGATAAGTTTTACAACATTTTTATGACCATATTGGTTCCGCCATCTTACATTTTTCTAAACTGATTGCCGATTCGTAATTAGCGGCCCTGAAAATATCTTATTACCTACTGTAACTTCAAAAGTATAAGTTTTACAACATTTTTACGGCCATAATGGATCCGACATTTTGAATTTGTTAAACCTGAGGGCAGATTCCTAATTGAAGACCATTACGGTCCTTTTTTACTGACTGTAGTGCGAGGAAGATAAGATTTACAAAATTCGTCCGCCGTAGTGGATCCGTCATTTTTTATTTTAATATTTTCCATACATACCTTACTCATATTTTAACAATTTCACCCTTTCTAATATTCGATTTTATGTTTAGAATGAGAAGTATGGTTTTGAAAACCCAAAAACTTTTAACCAAGCAGGTTAATGGATTATTAAAAATGTTGTTGGCCATTTTGTATTCGGCATTTTGAGTTTCGAAATGTGAATAATATATTTTATTTCAGCGATTCATAAAACACATGAAGAGAGTTTTCAGTGAGTTATAACGAATTAAAAGAAATGTAAGTCATAATCGTGAATCTGCCATTTTTAATTTTTAATATGAAATTCAGCCTTCGAGACTCCCCGAAGACAGAATCACACTAGAAAAATTATCCTTCTGATTTGATTTCGAAATTACGTTGGAAGTAATAAAAAGAAGTAAAACAAAAAAATATGTCTATTTTCTGAGATGCCATTTCGAAAAAACACAAGTGATAGTGAAAAACATCCTACTACATCTCTTAAGTATAACTAATTTATATGTGACATTGCAGTATTCATAAAACTCTACGATGAAGGATTTCTAATGGCGTTGACAAAATTCAAAATGGCGGGTGCAATATGGCTATTAAAATTTCGTAAAAGCTATCCTTTCCACGGTATAGTCAGCAATAATTATGATCTACGTTTACGAATCTATATAACACTAGTAGAATTCAAAATGGTGGATATAATGTGGCGGTCAAAGTGTTGTAAAATTTATCCTTTTGATGGCCCAGTCGATAATAAGCCTTTTTATGGTATTTCATTACGAATCCAATGTACGATTTTGAAAATGAAAAATGGCGGATCCAATATGGCGATCAAAATTTGTGTAAAACTTATAATTTTTTAGTACCTTCGGTATTAAGGTGTTTTTATAGTATCTGAGTACGAATTTGCTGTCAAAGTTGGAAAATTCACAATGGCGAATCCATTATATTGGTGGAACTATGATATGTCTTATCTTTTTATGAATCTGCTCAAGTGTCGAAAATCTAAATGAAGTATCAACCTGACTTGAGCTAGAATCTACATATTGAATGGATTATGTCTGACTCCAGACGGCAAAGCTTTTTATAGCTGTATTATTTCGATATAACCAGAGATTTGTTGTGAACTTTCTAAATGTTGGTGGTTGAAGCTGCAGACAGTGCAATAAATGGGCTATATTTAAGGCTAACTAAAAATATTAGGATGCTAACATATAAATTCTTTGTTTGCAGCCACCGGCCTGCAGCTGTTCATTGGCAAAGATGGCAAGACGGCGTTTGGCAGCCATGAAATCAAGAGCCAAATGCCAGCCGGCGTATTTAAGCAGGTCGTAATGGAGGAGAACAACAGGTAACACGAAGCCAGCGCATCGCGCCGACACTATCCGAGACAAACAAGTTCGACGTTCAGCCTCGCCCTGGTGCCGGAGCTCGTCTACGAAGCATACGAGCCCCGGTAGTGATCGGGGATCCAGAACGGAGGAGCGACCTTTCCAGTTCGACGCGGCTCCTTCCCGTCTTCCAGAAGACGCGCCTCCTAGTTAGTTTTAAGATAGTGTAAGATACAGAAGGAAATAAAAAGACGTATAATCTCAAAGTATGTAAGCAAGAGAAGTGCTTAAACAATAACTCGATGAGAGAGTAAGGACCGACACGTACACACTTACATTATATAAATATGTATATTGCATACCGTATTTTCTTCCGCGAGAAACCGAAGCACAAGATTTATTCGTCGTTGTGCTTCACCGGTGACGAGGCGTTTGTCAATAACGACACTCGAGACTGAGGTGTCGACGACTGGATTTTGGTGAAAGCGGCGGGATGAGAGCACAGCTCGCATAAAGTAACAATTAACGAAGATACCTATACATAAATGTTAATCGACAAAGTTAAGCGGATGTACCAACTTACCCCAGGCTGGTGGATCCTCTTAACAAGGCTGCGAGTGCACCAACCGTCACCTCCGATCATTAAAGAACGACCATTCCGCACGTCCCTTACTTCTTTATTTCGTAAAGCTTTCAAGATTTCTTACGCAGTATTAGTTTCGTATTTCTCAAGTATTCATTCTTCCAAGCTTCTGCGCAAAAATGTGAAAAGAGGAGTCGTGGATTCGATTCTTCTTTGGTTTCTCAGCGACAGGTCGTCGGGTCGTCGGTTGGTGCAATCGGCTACTCAATGGCAATTTGTAAATATGAGGTAGTGATCATTATTTAGCTAAATGGCAAGTGTTGTACACAGTGTTCGCCGTAGGATGGGTCATTTCGTAAACAACCGAAAGAGGGCGCGGTTCACTCCGCGTTTCTCACATGAGGAATTGACACGCCAACATTATTATTTGGTTGAATTTCATGACGGGCGTGACGTCGTACAGAACTAAAACGAGTTGTAGTTGTACCGGTGGGTTGAGTTTCGGTATAAATAATTAGAATTTGACGATATGCTAATTGCAGAAAGCCCGAATAAACAAGTAATAATAACGATCAGTGTATTAGACAAATCGTCAATATCACGATATTAACGACTTTTTAATGATTGACAATGACATTGACGTCTTTGTCGTATTTCTTACAAGCTGAATAACATGAAGCAATAATCTGTCAACGTTGAAATAACGACGGGACAGAATGATGATAATACTGCGGTACAAAAAACGATACTTGATTTACACGATACCCAACTGCAATGTTGAAGATAGTCAGAACAATGACATTGTTAATGCTGGTACTAACAATATTGACAAAAAATTATCGATTATGTCGTGTTAATATCTGTTCAATGTCGTAATTCCAATGATCAGAATGTAATAATATTATTTTTGATGTAACTCGACTATCAAAATAACAACAATAATGTGTACGTATCGAAGTACCGACATAACGTTGAATAACATTACTATTTTACTAAACGTAAATAACGACATTCGAAGTATTAACGTAGACGCAACATCGATATTCAATATAACAACATGAATATAATGTCGATTTCATGAAGGTGAAAATAATGTTATTCGACATATTATAACATCAGTGGAATAACGACAGTCTAACATTCGACTTGTTAACATGGATGAAACATCGCCATTAAAAACAACATGAATGTAATGTCTACTTTCTGAAGTTACAACAGAATATTGAATATAAATAATGTGTTATGGAAAGTAGATGTATTAGCATTCAACATATTAACATCAGTGGAATAACGGCAGTCTAAATAACAATAGCACCTAATCTCAATTAAAGAACTAACATTATAACATTGAATATAATTAATATTCTACAGAAAATCGTAAAAATGGAATTCGACGTATGGACATTTATGGAATAACGACATTCTAAATAATAACATTGGACTTATTAACAACCTCAATGTAATGTCCACGCAATGAAGTAACGAGACAATATGGAATATAAATTTCGAAAATATTGTTAATCTACATTTTAACACATCAGTGGAATAACGACAGTCTCAATAACAACAATAATGCTAAATCCCGCTTAACAACGGAACACATGACATTGAATACAAACACTATATTAAGTAAAACCAATGACATTCCACGTTTAACATTTATGTCATAACATCGAATATAATTACTATGTTACAGAAAATCTTAACAATTACATTCGGAATAACGATAATGTAGATAACAGCATTCGCCGTATTAACATGGACGTAACATCGACATTCAAAATAACAACTTGAATGTAATGTCTATTTCACGAAGTCACGAAATAATTTCGAATATAAATAACAAAATTCGAAACATTAACATCGATGTAACATCAACAGTCCAAATAACGACATTGAAGTAATGTCGGAGTTCAATATAACGACATTTTGAATATTCCCTGAACAAAATAACAACATAATATAACGACTGCCAAACTAATAAAAAACATCTTGTAATGATTATGTCGCAAACAACATAATGGCAGGTATAATAATAACGACATTTGGATTAACATGGACATAACATCGACTGTTAATCCAAATGTTATTTTGTAAAGCAGCATCGATCGGCGTCATCCTGACTTTATCGTTATTACGACGTTGACAACCTCCCGGTGACTTTTTCTATTAGCATGTTCTATTGTAATTATTTATAGGGTTCGTAGATTACATGAGAGTTTACACTGATACGACGTCGACGCATCCTGTCTGATTTCACCATTGACTCGCGAACACGCCCGCGCTTCGGCGCTGAGAGTTGCGACTTTTTGTAGATATACATATATAAATATATAAATATAAACATACACGCAGTTTCGTTTAAAAAAAAAGAAAATCGGACGACGCGAGGACGGACCGAAGCGTAGGCATTCCGCGCTTAAGGCTCGCCCGTCAGTCATCGAAACGCTCCCGTACTGCCAAACCAAAATGGCGCGGTATCACGGCGCTTAAAACCATTTTTTTTCGTTTATTCCGCTTCATCGAAGTCTTCTTCAACATGAGGAAGGTTTAGGCAGCGATCATATAGCGAATTTTTGCAAACGCCGCGGTGAATTTTACCAATAATTCTTTTATCATTCATAGAAGATAAAGAAAAGGTCGCTCGGTAAATTCACGTTTCCTATGGGTCTCTCATTTTAGCGGAAATCTGATCGTTTGATGAAGTCTTTTTCGTTTTGAGATCGCGCGGTTACCTCGTTTCCTAACCTCAAATAAGACCCGGCGGACGAAAGTAAAAACAGTATTGCTGTTTCCATTGCAAATGGTACACGCTCTAATTTCTTCCTTTATTCGCCTGCAGTATTTTAATACTTGACTTCGTACGATCGACAAGCCAACGGCTTAATCCTTAGAATGTACACGGGAAACGACGAGCCGAGGCAAATTATTTTTCCAGTACGTCGCGTAGTTATAAATAAATATATATAGTTTATAACATTATCCGTGAGAAGGCGAGTGTTTTTCCTCAATTTTTTTTATTTACTTAGATGAGATTAGACATTCGGGAAAAATCGCGAGCATAGATCGATTCTTCTTTCGTAAGCGTTAACAGGGAGGGGAAACGAACTACGGCGCCTTTTCGGCTTCCTCTCTCGTCGGCTTTTTCGATGAATAAAAAAAAACGTTTCGCCACAGCGATCACCGACGAGGTATGGTCCTTGGGCCGTTGCGGCGAACGATTTCGAATGTTAATGTTGTGATATTTTACAATACTGTATCGATACCTGTTAATGCCTGTATTATTGATTGTATTGTAACGTTTACTTTTCATTTGGAGCAGCGGCTTGCAGCGGAGCTACGTGACGGGCACTACGCCACAGTCGATTTCTATTTTGATTTACCGTCGTTGACAATTCGTCTTATCTAACTCTGTGAAAAGGATGAGAACTTCCATGTGCTAATAATAACACCTTGAAAATCATGTCTGTTGTTTTATTTATGCTTTTTAATACCTGGTTAGTTCTTTAGAGGTTAGAGAGTAATTAATCTTGATTCGGTTTGAGACGAATGTAAGTCGTCTGCTAAAGAGCAGTGGTAGAAGACTGTTTTTTAAATTAGTTCAAAAGGAAGGATGCGGAAGAAGAGACATTGATCTTCCTCAGGAGCATAGCACTTGGTAAGTAAACTAAAACATTTGCGAATTTGTCTTGTAATAATATAAGATAGTGGTTGATGGCATCATTATACGACGAAGATGTTGAAGAATCAATGACGCTGAAACTAGCAGGAAATTCAGTGGATGATAGCCCTTGGAAATTCGTAGCAGGAAATTCAATTGCTGAGTTCTTAGCAGCGATTTGCACTACATAAATGGCTATTCGTTTGATTAACATTATATTATTCTTTCGATATATTGTCAAGAAAATGAGCGAGTAGTTCCAAGTGGTTTCAACCCAGCTGAAATTAAAAAATGTTCTTTTTTTCGCGTTTACAACATTGGGTTTAAAAGTGTTAAAAAAAAATACTTTCGGCTTAGGTTCCGGGTTGGGACCACTCGGAGGTTCTTAAATATATTGTTAACAACGATATGAAATTCCTAGAATGACGAAAATCGAGTGCAAAGACACTTGAATTTCGATTTTTTTACCATTTTTATGATAACGAGTTTATAACATTAGGTTTAAAGGTCTTAAAAGAATACTTTCGTCTTAGGTTCCCGGTTGGGACCACTCGGAAGTTCTTTTATATATTGTAGACAACTATATAAAATTCCTAGAATGTCGAAAATCGAGTGCAAAGATACTTGAATTTCGATTTTTTTACCGTTTTTGGTAATAACGTATTTATAACACTGCGTTTAAAAGCCTTAAATAAAAATACTTTCGGCTCAGGTTCCGGGTTGGTACCACCCGGAAGTTCTTATATATATTGTTGACAACGATATGAAATTCCTAGAACGCCGAAAATCGAGTGCAAAGACACTTCTATTTTGATTTTTGACTATTTTTTGGAATAACTATGTGATATTTTTTAATTTCGGCTGAGTTGAAACCACTTGGAACTACTCGATTATTTTCTTGATAATATCTCAAAAGAGTACTATTATTGTAATCAATAGCCCAAATCGAATAGCCAAATTCGCATAGCCATTTATATAGTGCAAATCACTGCTAAGAACTCAGCAATCGAATTTCCTTCTACGGATTTCCAAGGGTTACCAGCGACTGAATTTCCTGCTAGTTTCAGCGTCATGAAGAATCAACAATATGCCAGTTTTGAAGAAACATTCAGAATTAGTTTTTACTACGACGAGGAACGTCCACCTCGATCTTGGTGTCCCAAAAGCTCTCAAGGAGCTTTTCCAGGTACAGGTAAGTACAATTGCGAGATCTGCAAGTCGTAGATGGCGCCATACTCACATTTGTCGAGAATGTAGGAAACTGCAGAAATCTACATTAAGTACAGCGTAGGCCATGGCTCGATTCCCGCCTAAAGACAACACCTCGAAAATGTCAAACAGACAACTTGGTTCGTCTTACACATCTGCTGCCTGAAAATAATTTCGAAAAATTGCCTAGTTGGGAATCGAACTCCCGACCTACCGTCTTTTCAATAATAACTTGGGATTTAAGATAGCTAGACCCTAAACGCCTATTATTCAAGAAGTTTTTGAAACTTTCAGCAAAACTAATTTGAATAACAATGCGTATGTCTGTTAAATTTGAACAATTTTGACCGTTTAGTTTCCGCGATATAATCAATCAAAAATCGCATGTTTTTACATAGATCAGTATGGTAGCCATGATGAAAGTTGTCGAAAAAATGCCGATTCGATACAAATTTTCTTATAGCATAAAACCTACTGTCAAGATCTTGACGAAAAACTAGCCTGAAGTAATTGAAGTAATGAGGAATCACATATTTGAAAGTCGTAAGCATTGACCGTTTAATAAAAAAGTTCGACTTGATCAAAAATCCAACTTCAGAAATTTCTCAGGATTTGTCATACGATACAGAATAGACGGCAACGATGCATTTATGAGATCATTCTTTGTTTTTGCGCGCGAGTATTTGAACATACATACGTACTTCTATTGATGAGTTTAGCATGAAAACCACTGTAGATAACGTAATATAAATAAAATACACATACGCGTATTCATAAAATATGTAGTAGATATGCAGACATTTTCGTTTTCTGTATACGACCACATTAAATAAAATACGAAAACAAACTCTGTTTCGATCCACAGCGGAGTATGTACATACCTGTGTTTAAATCGCGCTTTTCTGATAAAATGCGACGTTGCCACTATTTCTGTACTGCGTTATTCACTAGGTTAATTTTTTCTTTCCATTAATTCAATTTAGTATGTATTTGATATTTGAATGACATAAGACTAATTATTTATTTATAATTAGATTTTACATATTGGTATTGAGGTTATGTTTTTACACTTTATAGTTACATCGTTTTTGACTTGCTCAGTTGGGGTCTAGCTACCTTAAGAAGAAAACTAAATCAGAAAATCGCCAACTTCGCAGTATAGTAGATAGTTTAGTAGATTGGCTGAACGATTCCCAGTCCGGGACTATCCGAATTATTTATACTGATACCAGACCAAATTCTTCCGAACGTTAGTGCTCCACCTATTACACAGGTCAACATGGTTTTGTTGTTGGGAAGCTGTGGGTCATTTCCGACGTAATTTTGTGCGTAGAATCCGAAGTCAGAAGTGGCCCATCACGTCATGATTTTGAGATATTTGATTTTTTTTTGCTATTTTTGAGGTCATGTACAGAAGATACAACATTTTTAGGAGTTTTTCCTTTCGTTGGATCATGTGGTACTCTTTTTCTTTAATATAGGATGCGCAGAATTCCATTACGACTTTTATTCACCAAGATACGTCAATTTGACATTTCGATATACATGTAAATAAATTTACCTTGAAATGCTCTTGGAGAACAAGCTCAAGGTCAAACTCAATGTCATAAAACCTATATAAATATAAACAATTATATAAAATATTGACACTAATAACTCAAATCACGTTTCAGTATTGTGACTGTTTTTTTTATAACGTTAATGGAATATATCTCGTAATTTCAAAATGGCCGTAACTTTGTCAGAAAAAGTCTTAGGTGATCGAATAAAACCTCATTTTGAAGGGTAAAGGTAGCAAAATAACGCGGTTATCGAGTACATAACCTCAAATATCTCAAAAACCTGACGTGATGGACCAATTCTGACTTCGAGTTTGGATTCTAAGCATACAATTACGTCGGAAATGACCCACAGCTTCCCAACAACATCCAAGACCCTCTTTTTTGTAGACCTGTGTTAGAGATTGTGGAAACGAATTTGGGCTATCAGAAACTTCTTTTTTTATTGAACGTTTGAACAATACGTGAATACAGACAATTTATAGTCAATTTACACATGTCGAATAACTATAAATGAAAATGGTAAATACAACAAAGAAATGGATTCGGTAAACCAGTTGGGTCTAATAGTATTTTGAACGCTTGAGTTTCTACTACTGTATGTTTACTAAATGTGAGTATGCTCTTTCGACTGACATAGTAAAATTTGGATTAAAATGTCTAAAATAGTATAAAACTTTTAATAACAAAAAGAAAACACGGAAACATCGGCATTTTTTAAGATTTGTTTAGTATTAAAATCTATGAAATTGTCCTATATTGTTATTTTCGTTTTCAGTTTAAAATCAACATAACCTCTAAAAATTGCCGTTATAATCAAGTAGAACATATGTTAATTGAAACGAAAGAACCAATGTCACTACGATTTCATCTATGGGTTAAATTATGATATAGATAAGTTATTAAAGTCAATTCCGCAGACTAAGTGAGAGTAATCATAATTTTTATTTCAATTTAACTCTCTTGTGGTCACATTTTCTATTTTGGTGTATTTCATGCTAGGTTTTAATCCCTCTACCGGTGTAGTTAAATAATGCGTCGAATAGTGATTATTACATGACTGGCTAGCAAACATTTTTTACTTCAATTCGTTATAACATTGGATAATAAGCCACTTTTAGATAATAATAATAATAATTTTATTTCAATTTTTCTTTACATTTTATATAAATGTAAAGGACCTATAGGGAGAATAAAAGTCCGTACATAGGGAGATCCATAAATTAAACAATACAAAAATTTTAAATAATCATTACGTCGGTCGTTTTAGTATTAAAATTTCTTTAAGAAAATGGTATGTTTTCATACTTAAATTATGGCAGCATAGACTGCATATTACACAATACTTATACTCCTAATTGCACAGTTTTTTCACTCGTATTGTTTAAATCTTATTCTTATCATTTTAAATCTTGTGTTCGAGGATTTTTCTATGTATTCTTTTTTGAGTTCACTGTATAGATGAATTATGCAATTTGCAACGAATATCTGTCTTATATACAATGGTTTGTCTTGTTGTTTTACTCCGATCATTTTAATAATCCTTTTTTGAAGGCGATCCAGCGCATCTAGAGATGAGTTATAAAGTCCTCCCCAGTCTATTATTTCGTAAACAGCAATACTATTAAAAAGTCTGTAGTATATTTGCGATAATTGATTTTCTGAAAGAGCTTCAGTCTGTAGGACACGGCGACTATAGGTATCTTGTTTTCCTGATTATGTTGAATACATGAGTATCCCATTTTAAGTTGTAGTCATAAGTTATACCGAGATAGTTATTACTTGACATTCGATTTAGGTTTCGTCTGTTTATCTTAATATTAATATTATAATGAAAGTAGATTTGCATATCACATTTATTTGCATGTAGCCCTGAATAAATAAGGTCTAACTCTTCGGATAATGACATTGTAAGGTAAGGCCAGCTTGTTCCATTGATTGGCACTGCTGTATCATCAGCTTATGCTATTAAATTTGCTGTGAACTATTAACAAATCATTAATAGGCAGGATGAACAATAATGGTCCTATGATTGAACCTTGTGGCACTCCAACATTAATTTGTATTGGCTGACTTTTTATCGCATTAATTCTAACAACTTGTTCTATTTGATTGATAATTTTCAATGAGTGACAGACATATTCCTCTTATCCCCATGTTATAGAGTTTAGATAACAGGATCCTGTGGTCTATAATGTCGAAAGCTGATAGATAAATAATATTAATATCGTTGATCTCTGACCCTTAGACATATTGGATACAAAGTTGACATTTAAAATATTACAAAAATAACTTAGAAACCAACTTAAAACTATAGAATGCTAGGCGCTTTCTTACATATCGGTGTGTATAAAACATTCAATATACAATAAACTTAAATTTAGGCCGCAGCGATTATTTTTGGCACTAGTAATAGCCTATGAGATGTCGTGGATGTATCAGGAATAATAGTGGTAGCATAGACTATGCAGAGATGAGGTAAAATTTATAATTTATCAGAGATGAGTTGGAAGATCTGTGTTGAATGTTTGCAAAGACCTGGACCTCCTAAGTGCATCAAGTAGTGCGTTTCAAAAACGAAGACCATTTATCCAGAATGAGTTCGAAAAATATTTGGTCCTGCAGATTGGTAGATAATATGGGCCGTATTTCTATCAGATCGTCTTAAAATGGTGATGTTTCTAACTCTAAATTGCAGATAAGAAAGCTGCAATGTAGTTAGTACTTGAAACACCAAAACACCAAAACACAAAGGAAATAATTGCAGCGTGCTGAGAGCCATTGTGTTCTACTGAAGTATGGTGCCAGACAATGATCACGTCGAAGGTTAAAAATAAATCCAAGAGAGTTATGAATAAATGTTGCAAATTTGATGTTTAGATAGGCTGATGAATCCGAAAAAAAACTAATCGAGCATTATCAAAATGTGGTACAAGAAGAGAGTTTATTAACATCAGTTGATTATTCGTCGGCAATGAAGAACCGCGATACCTAAGACGATATAAATTATAGTGGATTATAGATAAAATAGATGATATTTAAGACAGATTAGCTGCAATGTACACTCCAAGATCTTTAACAACTTCCACAAAGTTAATAGGGTTTCCGCCAACTACCAACGGCGTAAGAATCAAGGATTTAATCTTAGCACAGTTATTGCTTGCGTTTACAAAACATTTAAATTCTCGTGACCAACTAGCCAATGCTGCAATGTCAACATTAAATTTTCTCATGGTTTCTTATAAATTACTTTGAAGAATTCTGAAACGAATAAAAAAATTAATTGATGATAGAGACATCTATTGAAAAAAGAACAAATGATATATCTCAACAAATATTAAATTGGTCGTAACCAAATTTAAACATTTAGTACTTTTGAACTATTGGAGCAACGAAGAAAAAACTGGACTTTGTGCAACGATATTATGTGACCAATAAATATCCTTTCAATAAATTTAGTATCTTTCCTCCTTTGTTAGATTTATTCGAGAATTTTAAATTAAAAAACACGTATACGACAGGTTTTCTACAGGATCTCCTTACTGACGACTCCACCTAGATTTCTGGGACGAAACGCGTACATTTTTACAGTAGTCGGTTATTTCTATCACCTCTCGAGGGAAACGGAATTCTGTTAATAAAATTTTATTTTTTATCCAATACATATTACGATGTGAAATTCAAAATTCAGGCGCGGGTACAATATAATATTGGCAATTTATTTTCTATTTTTCGTGGCTTCACGCCGAGAGCACAAAAAAATGTTATTGTTTTTATTTGAATTTTTTTCGTCAACGGACCGTATAACTCAAGAAATATTCATGTATTTAAGAAGGAACTTTCTAGAAAATTTGTTTACACTCTCCCTCCCTCGATGAACAACCTTCGTTTTGAAAGTTTTCGGATGTTCAAAATTCGCTCGATAAATGAAGCACCTGAACCTATATTTTGTAGTTGCATACAAAAATTAATAACTTTATTGTTTATTGAGATATATAATTTACTGTTCAGTACTCGTTGAAACGATAACAACAATAACATTTTCTCAACCGTTTTAATTTTATATTAAATAATAATTAATAATTCTCGGTGTTACAGGTCAATTAACTAAAGATAATAATATAAACATTTTAATTAATATAATTCTTTTGGTTTTCGATATAAAACATGAAGATGGTATAAAGATGAACATAGCCGGATGTTGTATGATATTCGCGACAGAACCTTCAATTTGGAACTTTCATTTCTGTATCTAAAGTGATTTAATCATAAATGGATTTTGTTTCCCTCTAGCGACTATCGTAAAAACTAGTGCCTGGGATGAAATGTACATTATTTACAACAGGCACTAGTTTTTACGATAGTCGCTAGAGGCAAACAAAACCGATTTATGATTAAATCACTTTAAATACAGTTATGAATGTTCCAAATTGAAGGTTCTGTCGCGATTATAATACAAAATCCGGTGATGTTCATTTTTATACCATCTTCGTGTCTTCTGTCGAAAAACAAAAAAAGTATGTTGATAAAATCTTTTATATTATTATCTTTAGTTACACTGTAAAAAATGCCGCCGAATTTTACAACGGCGATTGTAAAAAAATATATTGAAAATGTTGTAATATTACAACTCTGAAAGTTGTAAGATCGCTGCTCAAGGCTGGAGATATGTTTGAAGCTATATAATTTTACCACGTTGAATATAGAGAAATTACAACGCGCTTGTAACTTTACCGTGTTAAATTTACCATTGAAAGGGGAAATATCCACCAATTTGTAAAGATATCATTTCCACTGTAGATGTCCAATCATGTAGATATAATCTTTCGCCGCAATTGTAGTAATGTAAACTAGATGCCTTCGACCCGGGTGCTTACAATTTTGGCTAAATTTGTATTGCAGTTCCCTGACGAAAGGCTGATGCTTCCGGGAATATTGCCATTTTAACACTGCCAGGAAAAAAGGCGGCAGAGGGTACGTCTAGCCTCGTTAGGTTCGAGTAGTTTCTATACATATATTGTAACAATATCTTGTTCCTTAAATAGGGTGAATATGCCAAAGAATGGACGGTTAAGCATTTTTCAAACTTTGATCCATTGTAACTTTTGAATTCTTTGATGAAAATTGAATTATGATACCACCATTAGAATCGCTAGACTTTGCTCTTTATGACCGTGTAGTTCAACCTTTGATTTTATTTAATTATTAACCTCGTCTTCATACGTTTGTAAAAAAATCCGCTAAACCCCAATGAATAGAAGGGTTAAATGAAATGGGACGTTTTCAGTACCAGTTTTGGGTGGCTTTAAAACTTTGCTTTGATTTTACAAAATAATAAACACTGGAAGATCAATAGTACTGTAAATATTGTTTTGAATGTTCAAAGAACATAAAAATATGTATTTTGTTGCATGTTTTCCATCATACATTCATAAGAAATAGAAATATGTAGAAAATCGTCCATTCATTGGCATATTCACCATATATTAAAATTGAAAATGAGCATTTTCAAAACTTCGAGCCCAACCGCAGGTCAGCCGAAGCACTGATAAATGAGCACGTCTTGTTCACACTGATGCTTAAAAACACGCCGTTTAGTCGAGTTTTTGACACAGGAAATACATTTTTTTATATGTGGGATACTTCGGTTTCCGTTTTTTACGGCATTATCGTTGATTTTACGAAGAAATGATGAATCAAACCTTTTTTGTAGAGAATTGGATGTTCTATATTTTTTGTTTGAAATATTTTTTTGTACGATTTGTATTTTTTGTTAAAAAATGGAAAAAAACGTGCTTTTGAGCGTTTTTTTGTTAAACCTCCCCATAATCTAGTATGCATTGTCTCCAAAAACTAATCAGATCTAAGTTTGGCCAAGAGAAACCCAAATCCGTTTGTACTTTTTAAATTCGTCCTGCCAGTCGCGAGATATCGCGTATACAAAATTTTGCCCACGGACGGACGGACGGACGGACGTACAACCTAACGGACACCAATTTTTTTATTGTTGATTTGGGTTCCTTAGGGTCTGAAACGTCGACATTTGATGAAAAACTATAGGGTAATTTTTTGGCGGGAACTGACCAAATTCAATACTTCGCCAGACCTATGATCTGGGTCGAAGTAATATACATAGTAAAATTCCCTGCGTATACAGGAAAATTACAGTGATAAATTGTAATATCGCATCTTCAACTACTTGATAACATAACTTTTATAAATAAGAACTGTTTTGGCCAAAACACTTCTCAGTTTTTTAATGTCTGTATTACCATAGCATTTTAGCATTTTGAAACCGTGCCGAATTAAGGCATTTTTTTCATCACACTGAGAAAAGTGTATTTTATCAGTTACTATCCGTAGGCTTTTAAAAAGTGTATTATAGCCATTAAAAGATATATTATAACTAGTAAAATCCTCCGACGTTCAGGATTTGTTTTTGACAGGTTATACGAAACTGTAATAAACTCTCCTATTTTAAAAGAATGTTTTATTATGACTAAAAGAAGGCATTTTTAATATTTTAATTTGCTAGATAAATTTCCATAAACAAAAATTTATTTTAGTTAAAGAGAAAAGGCTAAAATAAACTCACATATCGGTTAGAATAATATAAAATCTTCGTCTTTTAACAGGTAGTAGAAAGATGGCAATCCCTATGTGTAAAATACTATATTTTACGGGGCATAAGAATTCTAATACTGGGTAAAAAACACTTTTCTCAGTACACATTCGACATATGCCAAACTTTCTCGAATACGAAAATTAATAGTATATTACTCAACGAGGGAGGTAAAATAAAGAATGTCTCAGACTGCGTGTAATTTTTACCCGAGGTGAAGCCGAGGGTGAGAAACAGGCAGTCTGAGGCATTCTTTTTTACTTCCCGAGGGAAGTATACGATTTTTCTTCATGACAGGGAGGAAAAGAAGTAACTTTTCTCCCGCTTGCGGGAGGAAAGTTGCTGCTTTCGTCCCAGTGTGATGAAAACAAAATTTGTAAGATTTCAAAGGATAAATATTTTTCTGCAACTATGAAATGTCATTCCCTATCCCTATTTTTGTCCTTATTCTTTTATTTTATTTGAGATTCGCGTTTTTATCGATTTTACATAACCTCAAAAAATAATTTATTACATACATATATATAATTCACATTTCATCGGGATTTTCACTGCCGGAACGAAAGTTTTAACCCGTATACGCGATAATTGTGCCATATTTTGTAATTTGCAGTAGCATTTCGAGATTTACAAGCGTGAAGTGGAACACTAAAGCCGGTAAATTTGCAATTCCGGATGGGGAATTTACCGAGCACTGACGGAAAATGCCGACGTTAAGAGTAGGTGATATCCGTGCCAACGCTGAACGTGGTAAAGTTACATACGGATTTTTTACAGTGTAGTTGACCTGTAACACATATAATTTACTGTGTCTATATAATTAGATGCAATAATCTCTAATGAACAATTTCTTTTGCATTCATTTCAAAATCCCCAAAATTGACTATGTTATTATAGCGAGGTGAAATAAAAAATGTGGTAACGCAGTGACCAGTGATGTTCATACAGTTTTCAGTCGTATTTCTTTCTTTTCGTGAATATTGATGCTGTTAGAATGTTGATTTTATTCCAAAGAACTCAAAAGTAGTAGAACCCACCTCATTTTCTACATCGATGAACTCAACATTGACTCCAACAGTTTTAGAGTTTTTTTTAAAAGTACCTAATCAACAGCTTTGGCAGAGATACGTAAACATTACGTAACAACTTTATTCAACTTTACTAAAGTACGTCTATTTTGCCCAACGTTTCGACCAACGATTTCCGGACCTCTTCGGGAGCATTCTGTTAAAAAAATAATAAAATACAAACAACTTTACAACAATTATTTGCAAAATAAATATCAAATAAACACGCAATAAAAATATAAAACCTAATAAAACACTCTCACGAGTTGCGATTGACAATTTGTCCGAGTAAAGTGCAAACAAAATTAAGTTATCTTTCTTTTTATTAACTTACTTAACTATCGATCAAACATGAAGAAAAGATACGTGTAACTAATTGCGTATACATTCAAATGTTACGTATTAAGTTATTGTGAACAGTACTAAATTATTCTTTGTGTCGGTTATAAAATTAATAAAAAACGTCTAGGAATAGCAAATGAAATAACAAAACAGCAAATATATAAACATTATAGCACATGATTACACAAATCGTAGTACAGTACTCCAATGAAATAATATAATATCGTTCTTCAAAATTTTATCATCACGTATTAGAATCTGAAATTATTTTTTCTTAATTATTGAAATATTAATGGCCAAAACAAATGCTGTTGTAAAGTCCGCTGTGTTTTTGTGTATATATATGTGTCTTTTTGTTATGTGATTACTTTTGTTATTATTTTGTCGTGTGCTTTTTGTCTCTGTGTTTTTTTTATGTACATCTTTATTTTTGTCGTGTATTATTGTTTTATTTTTTAATATACCTGCGTCTTTTTTTCACTGTGTTGTTTGTGCTCATGTATCTTTTTTTGTATTCTTATATATTTTTTCGTGTGTTTTTATTTATATGTGTCTTGTTGTGTGAGAATCTTTTTTTTGGTCATTTTGTCTTCTGCTTTTTACCACTGAGTTTTTTTGTCTACATATGTCTTTTTTCAGTGCGATTATTTTTGTTATCCTTTCCTTGTGTGATTATTTTTTGTCGCTTGTCGTGTTTTTTATGCAGGGTAAGTTCGGATGAGGTGGGAAACTTTTTGGAAAATCATTTCTCATACCGCACATGCTAAACTACCATAAGTATATGGTGCATATTATGTTTACTTCATCCCTGAACCATAGAATTACGCAATTTACGAAATATTTTTTCCTGATTTTCATCCGTGAAAGAACAATTGAAAAATAATCAATATAAGTATCAACTAAATCAAAAGCTTCATTTGTTTTCATTTCAAATTAACATGCCATACAGGGACTAGGGTAGAAGCAGTGAAGAAATACTAGTTAATTAATGATTACTACGAATAGAGAACTTGCATGACTTTTAAATTTAATTTAAATCGAAAGATAATTATTAGAAATGAAAAGTTACAACACAGTTTTGCAATTTTCGAAGTAATTGTTTAGATATAAATTATTAAAATTTGCCGAAAACTGAACGTCGGTTTGAATGGATGTCACGTGACTATGACGAAATAGTCGGTAAGGTGGCGTCGCTGACGGCAATGCAGTGGAACTACATTGCATATATATAGATATACATATACGTTATATGAATGTACAAAACGTCAAATAAAGTTATGTTTACATTTTGAAATACGTAAACAGATTTTTTACAATCTAATTGTTTAAAAGTGTCGGCAACTGAATTAAACATTTTAAATATGAAAGGAGAATTATAAAAGGGAAAAGAAATTTTGCAAATAATAGGAGACATCGACAGAAAACAACAATTATTAGATAAGTATACACAATTAGTCTGATAACCAGAACAAAGTTATAATAGTTTATAATAATTATTAATACTAAAATATATTATAAAAGTGTATATACTTTGTGTAAATTTCATTTGTTTCAGGAGCGGTTAAAGGAAAAATTGGATTTGTTTTGCTTATATTGAACGTGAGCGTTCCATTTCAATCTTACATATATACATACATGTAATACATGATAGTATGCTTGTTTATTCTATTAATCTTTTCAGGTTGATTGCCTACAGCTTCGCTCCAGGTTTTTCTTTTCAATTCAATGTGGGGAACACAAATTAATTCTTTTTTCGGAGTAGAACTCGAGGTTGATTTACACCTAGGAATAATGCTGTATTTGTAGCGATGCAAAGATGGATTTCTTTTCTTTAACATTTTTATTGATTTGTCTCCTATTGCATTGAATTTCTACCTGACGGTTAATGGAAACTCCACTTCTCACTGTGGTTGTTTTGAAAATAATAAAACAGAATTAATTAAAGAAATATGTTTAGATTTTCAAATTGTAAACATGGTTTAAGATTTGAAAAATACATTTGTACGCACTTAAACATACAGTGTTTATATGTAACTACGCACTTACAAGAAATCTGAAAAATCTCTTCGGTTCAAATTCATAAATCTGTTTGACTTTATTTGAGGTAGAAGGTGTTCTACAAATCAGTATTGAGATGCTACAAGGAAAAAATTGTTTGCCAGAAAATACATTTAGTGTATTATTGTAGTATTAAAAAAATATTATAAAACAAATAACCGTGTGCATGTTATTTGAAAAATCCTGCATGTAATTATTTATATGTTAAGCGTACTCTATTTCATTTGAACATTAAGAGAATAAACAAGCATACTATCATGTATTACATGTATGTATATATGTAAGATTGAAATGGAACGCTCACGTTTAATATAAGCAAAACAAATCCAATTTTTTTATATATTTTTTTTTATAATATATTTTATAATATATTTTAATATTAATAATTATTATAAACTATTATAACTTTGTTCTGGTTATCAGACCAATTGTGTATACTTATCTAATAATTGTTGTTTTCTGTCGATGTCTCCTATTATTTGCAAAATTTCTTTACCCTTTTATAATTCTCCTTTCATATTTAGAATGTTTAATTCACACACTTTTAAACAATTAGATTGTAAAAAATCTGTTTACGTATTTCAAAATGTAAACAATAACTTTATTTGACGTTTTGTACATGCATATAACGTATATGTATATTTATATATATGCAATGTAGTTCCACTGCATTGCCGTCAGCGACGCCACCTTACCGACTATTTCGTCATAGTCACATGACATCCATTCAAACCGACGTTCAGTTTTCGGCAAATTTTAATAATTTATATCTAAACAATTACTTCGAAAATTGCAAAACTGTGTTGTAACTTTTCTCGTTTAGTCATAATTTATCAATTTTAACTCTTAATATGTGAAAATTCCATACCATGCAAGTTCTCTATTGAGACTCGAGAATCGGTGTACATATGTACAATACATATTACATGTTGGCGGTTGCCAAGTTGCCGGTGCTTGTCGCACTCATGTGTTACTATATACCGATTAGAATGTGAATTTCCCGTATACTGATCAGTTTGTAGAATTTCGCAATATAGGGAGCAAAATAGCATTTTGCACTCAGAGTGTGAGAAAATTATTTCTATATTGCGGGAGCGAAACAGCGCATTTTGCTTCCTAGGGAGCAAAATGAATTTAGTCGGGAACAAAATAAGTGTCTCTCACTCTATTCCTAAAATACTAATTTGGTCCCTATATCGCGGGAGCAAAATAGCACGCTCTCGTATGAGAAAATAATATTTGCAACAACCCGGGAAAAAATGATTTATATCTGGATCATGTATGCACCACATATGATCATACATCATCATATATGATTCATATATCATCATATAAGATTCATATATAATCCAGATATGTTTATGTATGCTCATATATTGATTTTGACCTGATATAGTAATATATAATCATATATGAGCATGTATGAGAATATATATCCCATATATATTCATATATAGCTAAATCTGATTATTTATATTTATATCAGGTCAAAATCCGTATACGAGCATACATAAATATATCTGGATTATATACGAATCATATATGATGATATATGAATCATATATTATGATGTATGATCATATATGGTGCATATATGATCCAGATATAAATCATTTTTTTCCCGGGAAGGGAGAGGTGTTTGCAGACTCATTCGAATTGCCGATCTTGCTTCGCTTGGGCGTCAAACTCGCCCTCGTCGGCATACACCTATTTGGCTCCCTAGTTGCACAATGTACTTCTCTCAATATTTCTCTCAATATAGTATGTCAAATGTATTTTATTCACTTTCAAATAGGATTAAACTATACAAAATTTATGATATAATCATTATAAATAGTAGAACAAAATCGTTTCCAATGAACTTGACACTGACGGATATGGGATATCAACTTGTGCGTAACCTGACTATGAACTGAACGCAACAGTCATCCGAGGTCCAAAGTGTTGTAATTGTTTAATCCTTGTTATTTTTGAGAATTTCCAAAAAATAATTACCAAAATGTATGCCTGTTCCATATCACCCAACCAAAAAAAAAAATCGAAAATAATTTCGGTCACGATAGAAAATTGTTTGACGGGAGTGGATGAATTTTCAGTAATGTATAAAATTTTAATATCCTATGCAGTGATTAGGGGGGATGCACATGTTAAAGCAGCTGAATATTGAAGATTCCCATCTCACCCGAACTTACTCTAAATGTGTTTTTGTCGTATGATTTTTTTTCGTTTTGTCATGGTTATTTTGACGTTGTGTCCTTTTATCCTGTCATCGAAATCCGTACGTTGTTCACAAGACATTAAAGACGAATAGATTTTATAAAAGACATTATAGACCCATGGAAAGTTAAACTTGTTCACAAGCTAAAGGAAGGTGATTTCGATAGTCTCATTGAATTTTGAAGATATGATTTCACGTATCAATGCTGATCGACGTATCTATCCCAAATGAGAAGTCTTCTCTGATGAAGTAACTTTCGAATTGCATGGGGCTGAATATCCATAATTGTAGATATTGTGAAACTCTAAATCTTAGGTAGATGCGAAAGATTCGAATGCAATATCCGGGTAAATTGAGTGTTAGGCTGGCATATTAAGAAATATGATAATAGATCCGTTTTTCATTGACGGTAATTTGAAAGCAGAAAAATACATATTTCAAATAATAAATACATATATTCATCAAACAGTTTACGCTTTAAGAAATGTCTGGTAATATCTTTGAACAGCTGTTCTTTCAACAAGATGAGCCACAATCACCAGATTTGTTTTAATTGATTATTATCTTTGAGGTTGTGTAAGAGTTTACAAAAGTAACCTCGAATTTTGCAGAATTACAATAACAAATATCAGACGAAATTTCTTTGATTTCTTTGATTGAAAAAATTTCATATGACACTAATGCGTTTTCTCTACCGGTTAGCTTTAATTAGTATTTAGTGTTTTTTGTGTTTTAGTAGTTATCTATTAAATTTCTTCACGCGTAACAAATGGTTAGTTACACATAGTGTACATGACCGAATCCATCTCAATTGTTTCATAAGTATGTACAACCATTAGGTCAAAATAGAGTTTTCACAAAAAGAAATCACAAACATTTTTCGAATGGTTCCCATTTCATCACAATTATATATTTTTACATTTTTGTTCTTGTTTTACGTAGTATTTTCAATGTTCTTTCAAAATTTTGAATAATGTTCTAAATTTACAAAATGATGGCCATTTTCTAAAAAATAAAAAAACTCAATTTCCTCGAAAAAGAACCGAATAATTTAAAAGAAATACGACTTTATATAATTTGTAATAATTATAGCTAATCAATTTTTAAGAAGAAAAAAACCTATAATGTTTTCACAGACTTTTAGAATCAAATATACGCATTGGAAAAGATTTATCAGTAATTCATTTAACTACTAAAAAATACGATATTTTTAAGAAAATAGATTTTTTTATTTAAAAAAAATAGCCGTCATATTGCAAATGTTGAAATTTTTTAAAATTTCAAACAGGATTCGAAAGAGCATTAAAAATATTATATATGACAAGATAAACATATTTATTTTTAACGAAATGACAGCGCATTTAAAAAAATTTGTGGTTTGTTTTTATGAAAAATTTTGCTATTTTAACCTCGTGGATACGCATTATCGTAACTTCCTAAAAAAGAACATGTTCGCATAACTCCTAGCAACTTTCATCCAAGAATTTTTTCCCGAAAATTTGAGATAAATTCGTTCCCATAAAAACAGTGAGTACAAAAGTAAATGTAGCGAAAAAATGATAAAACTACTAAATCACTATTAGTTATTGTATCCTTTTTCCAGCTGGTTTAAACTAAGTTATAATTGTGTCTAATGGCGAATGTCATGTCCGGAAATAAACACGTTAATAGATGGCGCTGTAATCAACTTCTAGAGGTGTTTTTCGATAGTGCAGAGGGAAAGTGCAAAAATATATGTGATAAATAAAATAAACAACACAAAGTGAATTATGTTATAAGACATTTTTTTATTTAAAAACACAACTCTATGGAAACAGACTTCTGGTTCAAATTAGTTATAACAATTACCACCAATTGATAACATAAATTATGTTACAGCAATACAACAATGTTTCTTATATTTACAAACATTTTGTTTTGACTTTCTCTTCCATAAAATATTGCGAAAGTAACCTTAGAATTAACTCTAAGATATGAACATTCTTTCGAAAGTTACACGGGAATCGCAATATATTTGGTAAATCGCGCATATATTTTCATTCTTCTTTTGTTTCACAATCAAATGTCGTGAAATAGAACCTAGTCGATCACCTTGAGATGTCGGAGAGGAACACACCAATATTTCTACAGCTTCAAACTAACGAAAAATCGCATTGCGTTCATCTTTAGATTTGAATAATCACGAAATCATTTTTCTCATTTGGGTGAAAGATTCATTGACCTTCTATCCGGGATTCAACTTTACACTTTATATCGGTGTTATTATTCTCAAGTTCCGAAGATCGATGGCGAGTGATTGACATAATTACATAATGTCACGTGTAGTTGCGACATTTCAGCCGAAGAGTCTAAATAAATTTCACAATTTTACCCATTTTTATTGTGAATTTTAGATAACTCGTTTCAAATTTCCAAAAGATATATAGGAACTACTTAATGTTTGCACATTTATTTTGATGCGAAAGGTATTATCTAAGGTGTTATTTTACTTTGAAATATTTCCCAAAATTTTCGTGATGTTAAAAAAGTCTCGTATTTTATCATAGTAAAATTTATTAGTTAAAAAAAACATCTTTCAAAACAATTGCCTTGATAAATGTTTCTCAAAAATGATTATATAACGAAAAATATTTAAATGAAACTATTGAAAGTGACTTACCTTCTAACCACTTCAACTGATTGCAAGATTTCCTCATTTTTATGTTATTTTTTAGTATTTTTATTGTAACTTCAAAAGTAGAGCATAAACATATTTATCTCATCACATTAATTTATTTCATGTTGTATTTTATTAAAGCCGTCATTTCGGAAAGGGAAAAGTTAATCGGAGCAATGTTTTGGGCCTATATCGGTTAAATCTGACCTTCGGTATGTGAGTCGATTGGGCGTGAATTTATTCGCCTTAACCTCAATCTTTGCATATTTTAAAACCTGTATGTTACGATGAAACAGTCATTAACGGGTCAATGACAACACTTCACGAAAATTATATGGACCGGTTTTATTGTTACATTTTAATGATGATTCGGCAATATTTTGATTAGTTTAATCTTCTATTTATTACTGTAACATGGGTTTGACGAGATTGTTTGTTATTTTAATTTTATTTACGAACACCTTCAAATGGTACATTATAAAGTTACCTACACTGAAATAACTTTTTATTTTCCTTGTAAAATGCACTTACACCACCGACATTTATGATCTGAAGACTTGTTTGTATTCTACATGGTAACGTGGTAATAATAATACTAGTATGATAATAATCATAAATAAATATATGTTTTTTATCATTTCCCAAGTATAATATCCTGGGATATTTATTTTTCCTTTAAAACGAATAACTTTATAAACTGTTTAAGTTGTGTTTCAGCAGAAATGTCTGATATTTTGTCTGCATAATGTCTACATGCATCGCAATTCAGTGTCTCAATAATTGCAGAATGTACGACTACGAATGATGGTCACGAGAGCACAATCATATCTGAAGCATATTCGCAGCATATCATGCTGCAATTATGTCTACCCATGGTGCACCTTACTAGAAAAAAAGGAGCATATTTTCAGCACGTCATGTTCCAACTATGCCTACCCCTTGTGTGTCTTTTTATAAAAGAACAGCATATTTCGAACAAGTCGTGTTGCAATTATGTCGACATGACTGAAGCATAGGTTTAGGTGCATATTAATATTACAACAAGCATCCTATAAACTAGTTTTATATCTGAATTAATAACAAACTATTAATGAAGAAATGCAAAGCCGGCGACTGGTTGAATTACAGCAATGATTTGTATTAATAAAGTGTAAAAAATTACTAATTGATTAGTAAAATTCTACTACTCTCACAATATTGTATTTTTTAAATATATTATTACTATGATTTAATCCTATTTTATTTTTTGTTAGTAAAAATGGCCAAATTAAATTAGTGACAACTTTTCGTATAATTGTAGTTTTTAACCAGATGCAATTTCGAGAGTATAATTTAAATTCGTCAGACCCTCGTTTGGAATTATGACGCCGCTGTAGGTAAACAAATCTAAATGTTCTGCGAGAGGAAAGGAAACGAAAAGTGACCGGTGAAAATCCATTACATAATTTGGACCGAAATGGACTTGGGAAGAGAAGATACGTTATAACCAGCAGGATATAATACGGTAATACCTTACATCACGCGGTAATAATTTGCTATTTTTTTAGCCCTAAATCACGGATAGTCGTAACAGTTGTATAAACGCATGCATCATTTTCTTTGCAATTAAGAATGCATTGGTTTTTTACGCGGTCGCCGACCTGCATTTATACGCCCATTCGACACTTTTGTGTTTTCGCGTCGTTTCTTGGAGAAAATTAGTAAGGCAGCGACGTAACGACTGCAGGATAATATTGTTCCAGTGGATTTTTCCGCGTCGGCAATTCGGTTATCAATTGTAATTTACATAACGCTCGCGAATTTGTGTAGACTGAAATTATTTGATACAGAAACTAACGAATTTAGCAGCAACGTAATCGAGATTTTATGATTTTTGAACGTTAGAAAATTGTCGTGGAAATTACCATCTCGAGTGAACTGGAGAAAGCCTTTCATTATATGACAATTTATAATCGTTTCTGGTAAATATCACTATACTTTTATTAGATTGTTCCTATCAACCTTGCAAGCAAGACGTGCATAAAATAAGGGTTAATCATAAATATATCATGATTATCGAAACGAGTTATTATAATGGAAGAAATCATTGTATATACATTCATGATTCTTTTAGTGTAACAGAATTTGCCATATTGATCCGCCATTTAGATTTTTGCATTTTCTGGCATAGGTTCATTTTCAGCAACCCGAAAAACCCCCGAGTAACGATTTCGATTAGTTCTATAAATTAGCATTTGCAATATTGGGTCCGGCATATTAAATTTTGCATTTTTATCATGGATTCGAATTGAGCAACAACAAAAAAACAAATAAATTGGCAATTTTCGCATGACTTTTAATTTGTATTCATTCTTTAATTTCATATTTTTGCAAAGGTTTGTTTATTGCTAATATAATGTGAACAAAGGTCCATTAGCAGCTGAGAAATATAGGTGTCTCGTGTATTTCAATATAAAATAACGTAATTCATTCCCATCAATATCGGAAATGACTTGACGACCTCTTATAAGTCTATTTTACGCGAAATTGAGATAATGATATATTATTATTTTAAAGCCCACATATTATCGTTTGACACATATTAGATCTGTTAATCTTAATTTCCTGTTGTCCTTTATAAAAACGACAAGACCTTTTTTTAGCTAATTGCTACTCAGACTGTTGTCGATGAAATATTCTTACATGAAATTTTAATTGATTACTGTGGATTCAGTTGTAATTTTAAATATCCAAAATTGAATTTGAACCATTGCTTAGCAACTAATGTTGATTTCGATATGACTCTGTGATTTGACATTTTTCTACAACAATATAGTAAAACAAAATAATAAAGCAAAATAAATTGTAACCCTTAATCCTAATATTAATTAATAATATAGTTTATAATTCTGATTATTAAGAATTTGTCGAACTCTATTCAGGTTGAGTTTCCTCTTCATTAGATTTGCTCAATTTTCACTCCATAAACAGTGAAAATTCTCTCCAAGAAATTTTTAGATAATCTTTACCAAATTTGTGGTACACTGTGCAATGATCTGTTATTGATACAGGTCAAAAATGCAGTAAATGTATTAAAACCGGACTTGTTCAGTGTCGTAAGGTGTACGCTTATAATTGTTTCATTTGGAAGCATAGAAATAGTCCTCAGAATGGGGACAAAAAAACAAGCACGAAAAACGGACTAAATTTAAGATCTTTTGAAGAGGATATCACAATGGAATAATAAGAACCAGATTTTCTATTTCTGTTGTCTAACAATTTTCTTATTGCAGTAGAGTCCCGGTATTTTTTATATTTACCTGCTCTGTTCCTCGCCTTCCCCTCCTGTCTCGTTATGTTTGCCAAAAAAAGGAGAGCGTCGCTTTTCCCACTCCTCTCAGTCGCGTTATGTTCGTAACGTTCGCGGGTCAAACCCGCAAGGAGAGGGGAAAAAGAGCGGCGTCAGGTAAATATAACGGGACGGGACTCGGCAGATATGCTGGAATGTAAATATAGCTAGACACAATTATACCGGGACTCTACTGTATATCAGACATTTATCTGCAGATTAGAAGTGTATGTAAATGTGTTTCAGATATTGGCAAATCCACAGAATTTTTCATTTTGGTAGAAAAATAAGAATTTTTGTTTTCAATAAAGCACACTTTGTTCCTATAGTGCACCGAAAACGAGACATAAAATGGCCATCTTATACCTACTGAATAAAAAAATTAGTGAAGCCTCTGCATGCCTTATGTTTAAATGTCTCAGTAGCGTCCCTACGTTTATTATAAGTAAACAGAGTCGAAAAAATGATTACAAAGAAAAAACTGTTTTTTTTTTGCTTTGCGAGTTACGTTTCGACAACCTATAATTGAAGGCTTTCATTTCAATACTATGAAGCACATACTTCTGATACGTCTAAACATTTTTGATTTCTTGTTAACTATAAAAATATGTTTATAGTTTTTAATCTAAAAAGGCGGCGTGTTTTTAAAACTGTTAACTTTGAACACATTTTAAAAATACAAAAATGTTTGTGCGGTGCAGTAACATCCTTCTAAAAAGTAGCACATGAATTCTTCAATAAAGAAAAAGTGTATAATTAAATAAAGAAACTAATTAAATAATTGGATTTGGTTCGATAATTATCACGGCGTCCACGAAAACTGTTTTAACAGCAGACATTTTTAAGCAAAGCACACGTCAAATTTGTCAATAAAATATTTTTTAACAAAAAATTAAAAATATGATAAATTGCTTGAAGAAATACTTTTTTCGAGATCCCTTAAAATTTCGTTTCAATTTTACTTGATATTGTATTAAACAAAATATGCATTAATTTACACGTCATATTTTAATTTTTGTAGTGATTTGATACAAGTACACCTTATTTACGTATTTCTCGTTCTCAACAAGAAATTTCCCAATATCTTTCTCCGGTAATTTTGGCTGTGACCCAACCTGTTCCTCGCAAACCTGCTAAAGTGATCACGACCCAGGAAGTGAGTAATTAATAAAAAATACAGTTTAGTTGCACTAAATAAACGGCTTGAACTGGATAAATAGCTCTGATATATTAAAAATGTCGACGATAATGATACGTCGACAGTAGGTTACAAAGTTCACCAACTCTTGGTTTCTTTTTTAATGTGAAGTTGATATGTCATTAAATTTGAACTTTTAATCATTTAAAATCCAACCTAGGTTTAAGAAAATGTTTTTCAGTCTTTCAAAATGAAATAAATAGATTAACTCGATATTGAAAGTTGTGAATAGAAAACTTTGATCTGATAGATAGAAAAAGTTATCTCTGGGTAGATTGATCTTCCTCGTCAATTAATGGTGTTTCTTATATCATACTTCTTGTTGGTTCCGTTGCATTTCAAACTTACAACATTACTGTGGCGTGGTCTAGTAAAATATGTCCAGTTTATATTGAAATAATATGACTTGTAAACAAATTATTTCGACGAGTTTCAAATGCTCACATTGCTGAAAAGCATAATTTTATGTTTTCGTGATAAATAAATTTTAAGATTCTCACAGTTGGTTTTGTAATTCAATGTATTAATAATGGTTATTTTCGTTAGGCGGAGATCACCGAGCCCGAAAAACGGTGAATTCGTCAAAAATTGATATACACTATTTTTTGTCACACCTGTATGGAAATTGGCGGATATGCAAAGAAAACACCAGCGGCAATAGATGCCTTTGCGACTACTTTAATGGCATGTAAAGACTACGAATTTGTGCAGGTGTGGCAAAAAAAGTAATCAGAAAGGCGTCCTTTGCCGCCGTTCACCACAGCTGTGCTTCTGCGCATGCGCAAATGACGATCGAGCATTTTTTGCAGCTCGCCGGGCTTTTTTTTGCACGTCCTCGAATTTATTTAGAGATAAGACAAAAAATAAAACTAAACTCACTAAAAATAAAACTAGCATTCGGCGATTAGCAGTATTTAACCCCTCGATCCTCCTCATCACCCTCGTTACGATTACTTCGTTTCCGCCCTAGATACGTAATATACTATTTCGTCATATAGGGATGTAAAATCGTATTTTTCTCCTTCGAAAATTACACGGAGAAGAAGGAGTTTTTTTAGTTTTAATTTCAATCCCAAAGGAGATTCATCCGGTTCGAGTCGGTAACGGTTTCGCCCGCTTATCAACTGCGGGCGTAAAAACTTACTTTCCGTCTATGGTTACGCTGCGAATTTATAAACACTCAATAATAAAAAATAGAGAACAATAGTTGTGACAACAATAACCGTAGTTATATGTATAAAAGTGTCATAAGTATGGAGGAAGAAGGTATACTTTTTGCAGTTCTGTCTAGTACTAACTATAACCGCTGTGGTTTATAGTTGCGACAATTATTTTTGTACAGTTGTATCAATTATTTATATATGGTTCTAACACCTATGGAACTTCTTGTGGTAACTATTTATATATAGGTATGACCGTTATTCGACAAATATAACTATAATAAGTTTTAAAAACTAATTACGCACTATTGTGAAAACTATGACAACAGCTGTGTCAACTAGGTATCTATAGTTATATCAACTAGGAATGTATGGGTGGGATAGCTATAACCGAAACAATTGAAATTATGTTTATAGTTGTTTAGGCACGTATATTTGTGACAACTATAACATTAATTTTTTTCGAGATAACTTGAATTAGAGGTAGTGGATTCTACAGATTTTTGGCTGCTGACAACGAAGTTGTTAGCCAATTTGACCCACCAAGAAAAATAGTCAACAGTATACTTTTTGGCAATTTGAGATTAGGATATGTGAAATATCTGACGTCACTGGTCAAATTGGACACTAATTCTTTTTCAGCGACCAAAAATCTATGTGATTCGAGTTCTCCCCTAAAAAATTGTTCTGCGGTCCTGTGTAATTAATCACTGAAGGTACATTTATAAAAAAATAACACAAGACCGCAAAAACTTTCTTTTGGATATTTTATATTTTTGGTCACCGCAAACGATTTCGTTGTCCGATTTGACTCGTCGCTTCAAGTTTTTGACATGCCCTAACCTTAAATTGATATCTTAAAGTCCTGACGTGATGGGTCAAATCGAATAACGGATTCGTTTTCAGCGGCCAAAAATCTGTAAGATTCACTATTTATGATTCAAGTTATCTCGAAGCAAATTTTTGTTGTGGTTGGAGGATGTTCAAAAGGTAATTTACTAAAACGTTGAAACTGAATGATAAGTAATTCACGAAAATTGTCTTTTAAATTATAAATACAGGATCGAGGTAGCTTACAAAATATATATATACAGCTCATCCTTCACCATATGGTCGACTTGGACGCCATTATTAAGGCTTCATATTGTACGTGCAAAATCCTCCTTTTGTCATTTCATCCAAGGTATAGATTCTCGTTAGTCCAAAGTAAATAAAGTACAAAAATAATTTTACATACTTCTCTTGAATGACTTTAAAATATTCGATTTTCACTCAAAAGTGTTTGTTTTAATTAAATAATAAAGAACAATCAATGGTACATTCTGACTATTAGAATGATTTACGAATCCATTCCAAAATCACACTTTATGTGAAGTTATTTTAACCCTCCTGTACGCTATGACGAGTATACTCGTCCAAACTAAGTTGTTTCCGTATGCGCCATGACGAGTATACTCGTCCAAACACTTTTGTCTCTAACATTTCACCGACATAACTTTAGACATTGAAATAATTTTTATGTGAAAGTTTGAGGAATGGAGATTAACATACTCGTGTTGTATTGTTCCATTCTAAATATTTATTAATTTTTATAAATAATTCAAAAATAGAAAAAAGCTTATCACAATATACACTTCAGCGTCAGACGTTTTTCAGGAAAATCATCATATAATCGCGAAACTACTATCAAACGAGGATCGCTTGAGATCGCCGATTACGAACCTATAAAAATCCCAAATTAAAGATCCTGTATGTCAGTTCCAATATGGCGGATCCAAGATGGCGGGGTAATAAAAAAAAAATTATCGAATTTTCATAAAAATTGTTATCTAAGGGTTTTCAATAAATTCTTAATTCTTAATTAAAAATAATTTTTTTTTAATTTAAAAATTTTAAAATTTAAAAATTAATTTTTTGACTAATGTCCGCCATTTTGAATTTTGAAATTTTAACATTAGATTCGGTATCTACGTCCACAAAAACCCTTAGATAACAATTTTTATGAAAATTCGATAATTTTTGAAAAATTAGTCCGCCATATTGGATCCGCCATTTTTAATTTTGAAATTTCAACATCAGATTCGTTATCAGCGACCCAAAGAACCCTTAGATAACAATTTTTATGAATATTCGATAATTTTTGTGAAATTAGTCCGCCATAGTGGATCCGCCATTTTGAATGTTGAAATTTTAACATCAGATTCTTAATCAGCGACCCCAAAAACCCCAATATACCAACTTATATTGAAATCGAGCCACAGGAAAAATGTGCGCATTTGGAAACTACTTTTTCGGCGAAAACTGGTGCGCAAGAGGGTTGTAGAATAATAAATAAGAGAACTACTAAAACATTTATGATTTTGAGAGATGTGACATCGTTAAAACACTTAAAATGAAAATTCACTCTTTATGGAGTCTCTGGATGACTCTGGTGAAAGATAGAATTTTCTTAATCTTTAAGAGTGAATTATCACTCCAGACAGAGCGAATTTTCATTTTATATGCAATGACAGTTTTCACTCGTTAAAGGTGGCAATTTACTATATAGAGTGGCTTCATTTTCACTTTATTTGCCCTTTCAGACACAGGCGGACACCAGCGTTCCACCTAGATATTATCGCTATTTTATGAACAGTCCTTTATCGATTTTATTGCGTTTTTTTATTCATCGCGCTTCTAAGACTCCAATAAATGTTGAAAAATGAAATTACATAATTATTTCAAATAATTACCGTTGTTAACAAATTAGTATTAAAAAATTCATAATTTTTAAAAGAAATTCATGCCAAGACGAACTAATCGCTATTATTGTTTGAATCGGTGTCAGATTTTCAATATTCAAATTGGCGGATCGAATATGGCCAACATAAATGTTGAAAAATTATGAATTAGTTTAATTTGGTATATACCCTGGTAGAAATCTATCCAGTTTTATGTTACACTGCCCAGTTTGTAAAAATGTAAACTGGGTAGAAGCTAGCCAGAAATTGGATTCATTTTCTAATAGAGTAGGGGTTTTGGAGATTGCCGATTACGAATCTAGTGTCAGCTTTTCAAAATTCAATATGGCGGATTCAATATGGCCGACAAAAATAAAAAAAGAAACGATGATATATTCTGATATTTAGCGTATAGGGATTTTTAAGGTTACATATTACGAATCTGGTGGCAGATTTTCAAAATGGCCGATCCAATATGGCCGACCAAAGTTGAAGTCTATTATAATAGCATGTGCAGTTATTGGATTAAGAAAATAGAGTTGTTCTACGATCCTTGAACGTTATTATTCTCATTGATTGACTGGAATTCACATGGATTTTAGGATTTTTTTAGCGATTCCGACAATGTATATAACATTAGTCGACTTTTGCACAATTTATTTTATACAGATTCTGTGTTTTCCACCTATTTACCATTATTATTTAAGTTGTAGATGACTCAAAATTGATCAAAATCTATCTATTGGCATTGTACGCAAGGTATGTGCATCCCTTTCTTTTGGATTCATAGCAGTGATTTTTGTAAGATAGTGATTTTCTAACGTGCATTAGAATATTGATACCTAGAGAAGAATGATTTTTTGTTGTAATCGGAATACTGTTTTTAATTGTACACATTCGCACGGAAGATATCTTTTATACAGCTATTCAAAGATGTCTTGCGAAAAGATCTTTTGCAATGATATTTTAACCATTATTATAAATCGCCGATGGTGCGAATACGCACAAATTTCACAACTCATGACATTTACGTATTTTTTCTGTTTTTATAACATTATACTATGTTTACATTATTTTCTGAGAACGATTAATTCTTTTGGTGCTTTCTCTCTCTTCTACATCTGTACTTAGAGTCTAGCATAGGGGTTAAGAGCCTTTAAGTTAAGTAAGTTAAGTAAGAACCTTTGCTTAATAAGCGAGAGACCCGAGTTCGCTTCCCCGCCAGGTCAAGTTTTTTCCTTATTTGTTTGCTTGCGTTATTTGTTTATATTCGAGCGTTTAAAATTATTTAAAAATACCATCAAATCTTCTCATCTAAACTTATAATACATATATAAAAAAAAGTTAAACTGCTTTAATAAAGAACAGAGTTATTTTATTATCCAAATTTGTTTACGTTTTTTAATCTATCGGTCAATTCTATTTTTTACATTTATTATTTGCATTTACATTTATTAATGCTCATTACAATGGGTCGAGTATATTTAGTGAATAAAGTTGTTTCGAAATTTTGTTGTGATTTCGCATCCATCGATACCAATTGAAAACTCCATGATTAAGTAATCAGTATTCGTTAATTGTGAAAATAATATACCAAAATAATGCAAGGCTATAATTCACGATTATTAGGCAGGAAGCTGATGCATGCGTTAAAAGTGAACGTACTAATTATGGAGAAAAAAACGCGACAGTCAGGAAACGTCGCATAATATCATTTTATGTCGCTGTTTCGTTAATCGTGTAACAGCTGAAAATTATGTAATTACGAAGTTAGCAAAGTGTTGAACGATATGGTTATTAATTGACAGTTTTTATGCAAGATTGAAATAAAACAAAATTTATTGCGTAACATTAATGCAATATCAACGATAGCGTTTAAGAAATTGATTTTGATGTGTAAATGATAAATTTCAAATAATCATACATGAGACATTTTGAAATCAATTTGCGTCTTGCATTTTGCAAATGTGTAAAATAATATTGCCCTGTGTAAGAATCGATTTCAGAAGGATTTTTGTTTCAGAATCCAAACATGTACTCCAAAATATTGATGTGGACTTAGTTCTTGACCAAATTCAAGGTCAAAGGGGTTAAAAATCGTGGTTTTCAACATTTTTCACATCTACACTATAGAATATGACGCAAAAAAATCAAGAAATGCCAAATTGACGGATCGTATATGTTTTACTTATTAAAATTCGAATAGCTTCAAATTCGTTATCGTCTTAGCTACTTTTCGAGAAAAACAGAAAAAAATGTCTTGAAACACGATTTTTTTCCGCATTTGACCTACAATTTTTTTATTTTGTAGGTCCAATTGGTTATTTCGAAGAACACATTTGGATTCTGCGCGAAAAATCCTATCAGACTTGACCCTTATTAGTGGGACAACAGCATTTTTTTTAGGCTACGAGTATATTCTTAAGAATGACTAGAATTGAATTTTTATCCTCTTGGACCTTGAATATCTCAAAAAATGGAGCCAATTGGCTATTTGGGCGGCCATATTTGGATTCTGGAGGAAAATCCTACCTGAATCGACTCTTACTTAAAGGAGAACAAAATTTTGTTTTAGGATACTCGGTTAAAATAATTACACGAAAAATTTAGGTAGTGAACTGCTAAATAATAGAATATAATACACAGTCATCGTGTTTAGTTAATTTTACTATTTAAGTAGTGACCTCGATAAAATAATATTTAAATAGTAAAGTAGTCGTGCCAGATCCTGCTATTGCGATAGTAAAATCAACTATTTATTTTATCCGTATGAGAAACTTTGTATATATAAGTAAATATATAAATAAGACTTCAAGAGTTATAGAATAATGTTCTGTTTTTACAATAATAGAAATATAAAAAATAACAGGAAGTTTGATAATTAGTTACTTGAATGTTTAATGTTTAATATCACAAATATTTGAAGACAACAATCCTTAGTCTTATTTTTTATGATACATTTTTAGATATTTAGTCTTTTAGTATACCAAATGAAATATTGCATTCAAAATTAAGTTAATCATAATGGCTATAAAAAACAGCATAAATTGAAGGTTTATGTTAAATATACACTCTAAAATGGTTGATGTAAATTGCGTAGTCTAATGAAGAGTAGTAAGGATATTTGAATCCTTTGGAGTTAATCATTAATATCACCCCCAATTAAGAGTAGATAAATTACTCCAAAGGAGTGTACATTGATTCCTCGAGATAGCAAATTAAGGGGTTCAACATTTCCAATTTTACTTGATTAAACTTGATGCAGTATTACTACTTACTAGCTGTCTGTAATCAATTTTATTCCAATACTATTGTGATAAACCAGGTATGTTTGTCAGCTGTAAAAAGACGTTTCTCTTATAAGAGAACTTCTAACGAGTGGTTGGAATAAATAAATTATTTACCCTGTTAGATTACTATTCAATATTCACACGTAGTTGAAAACGATTTATTAGTTTTTTTACGTATCTTACATTTAAATGTTACGATATAACTATCTAGTTTTGATCAAAGCAGGAAACTCAAGAACTCGTTTAATATTCGTGTAATATTGCATAAATAATTTTAATGGTGAGATATAATGGGCTAGTGTATAAAGATATATTGAACTTCATTTATATGATATATCAATATTATTAAACCATTTTTTAAAATGTAACGGTAATTATATTATTTGGAATTAATTAATACAAATAAGATTAAATTGTATGGCTATGTTACTTGGGCTTCACGATACTAACAGAAGACTATATTTTTGGAAATAACCTGCTTTTTTGAAATTTTGATTTTTTTGAATAATTGAATTTTTTGAAAATATTGCGGTTACAAAAATGAATTATTTTTGAGAAATTACTAAAAAAGATTTAAGGGACACAAAAGTTTTAAAATTGGATTTAAAATGATTCATCCTCAAGAAAATTAATCGGTCTCTATTATTTTTAATCCCATTATTTAGCTTTTCTGACTGTTCGATCCTCTTTTGTTTACTGCACAGTAAGTTCTTTTTTAGTATTAAAACTTAGGTTTAATATTTCTTGAAAAGTCAATATTATTGTCTTAGGTTTACGACAAACCAAAAAATTAGTCAGCATCATAATAAATATTAAGTCGGTCGTTTTCAAAAAATGTTATTACCGAAAAAATTATTTTTTAATAATGATTCCGAATTTAATTGGATATCCTTCAACTAAGATTTTAAAAAATTTGAGATAAGAACTTGTCGGCTATCCTCTTTACAAATAAGTTGAAGTAGTAATCGGTATTAACAATTTAAAGTTCTGGTATACTTCTAAATTACAGTTTAAACTCGAGTCCAATATATCGATGTGTTCAATAATAAATTGATTAATTACAATATGGCAGTAAATCCGAAAGTGTAGTTTAAATTGACTAAAGTAGTAATTCAGCGTAAATTTTCCAAAAGGAACTTGTTTAAAATATTGTATCAATATTTAGCTGCCCCTTAATGTTAAATTAACCTAGTCGGAATGATAAGATCAAATGTTTACTCTAAACTTACGTAAAACAATATATTAGGAACAAATTGTTGACAACAATAATATGAACAAAATAAATTAAAAAAAAAGTCTGGATACGTTAACAAAAATTTGGGAACTGGTGCAATATGAAAATAGGGAAGTAATTATTTATTTATTTATTTATTATTAACAAACGAACAATAACTTCTTAGAAAACAGAAAATAAATTATACAAAAAATAATACAAAATACGAAAGTAAACAGTATAAATAGACATACACACACATACACTATTAAAATCACACCGCAAAAATATACACGAGTTGAGAAACATATATACTATTATCAAAATCAAAAGTCGTTTAGTCATAATACCGACGGGTACTACTCATACAATGTTTAAACCTAGAATTACCCTAACGGATCGAACATTAGCATCCAAATTGTTCCATACACGTTTAAGACGCGCGATAGGAGAATTGAAAGAGTAATTTGTTCTACACTGCATTTATTGGATGTTTCTATAATTACGAATAGAGTATGGAAGAGCACGAAAAGGAAAGTGCTGATAAATTAGACAGAGAAGGTGGATTTAAAATACGGAAAAGAGTTAATGCATCATGATATTGGTGGAGAGATTTAATTGTAGGGAAATTAAATTTAACAGATATATTACGAAAAGTATGATCGAATTATGGCACCAGATTTAAAGACTAAATAACGAAGTGCTTTTCTTTGCGCGCTTTCCATAAGCTCAAAATCCGAAAACGTATATGGGGACCAAACAGGAACCGCGTAAATAAAATAAGGCAAAACTAGAGTGCGTATTAGATACGAAATAGTTAAAGGGTCTTTAAAATCTTTTGTTTTCCTCTGTACAAAGCCTAACATTCTAGAAGATTTCAAACGTACATGTTGTATGTGGTCGTGGAAGGAACATGTCTCGGACATGACGATACCGAGATCAGAATAAATACGAACTCCAGCGAGCGACTCATTAAATAAACAGTACTGGTACAAAAACTTGTCAGAACGACGAGAAAAAGACATAACCCTACACTTAGATATATTTAGGCTCGAGGCATCCAAAGGTGAGTCAATGATTTTAAATAATTTAATATCATCGGCATAAATTAAAATATTTGCAAAAGAAATAACATTACCAATATCATTAATAAAGATGTTGAAAAGAATTGGACCCAAGTGCGATCCCTGAGGAACTTCTGAAGGAACCACATAAAGGATCTATTATTGTATTTTTTATTTTCACCCTTTGAATTCTACCAGACAAGTAGGACTTAATCCATCTTAGGAAAGTGCCCGAGAACCCGATACCATTTAGCTTACTCATTAATAAGGAGTGATTTACTGATTCAAATGCTTTTGAAAAGTCCAGATAAATTGTATCCGCCTGATTATGAGACGCGATTACATTAGGCACGAAGTCAGAAAATAAGAGCAGATTAGTTACCGTTGACTTGTCCTTACAAAAACCATGTTAACATTCAATAATGCCATTGTTTAAAACGATATTCATTTTATTAGCCATAATAGCGTCGAAAAGCTTTGGTATGCAGTTAATAAACACGACCGGACGATAATTACAAACATTTGATTTATCGCTGTTTTTCCAAATAGGAGTAACGTAAGTCTCCTTCCATTTGGTAGGGAAGAAGTCACGAATCAACGAATTGTGCGCAATATTCAGTTACAAATTAGGACATTTTGTTTTTTTTAAAGTATGATTTATGGGCTTCCTTAATTGAATAGAAAGGACTTAGAAAGGGGGGTTTTCACAAACTATGCAGGGTATACAGCACTTATACAAAATCGAAAAATAATACAAGCTATACTACAAAAAATATGACAATACATAATACTCTAGCAAGAAAAGTACCAAGTATTGTCTTAGCAACAGAGACAACACCAACAAAAGTATTATGATCTCGCGACTAAAATATAAGCGTAGCTTCATTAAGAATGTACACCTACACTGTTAAAAATCACATTTCACGTACAGTCAATGCCCACTAACATATTAAATTTAATGGATTTGTAACTAAAGTGTATCCTTATGTGCAGGAACATAAATCTTAGAGTAATTTTGAATGTATATTTCAAGTGCATGAACATTATTTTTAATGCGTTTTGGCTAGCATACAAAATATATTTTCTAGGTGTATGCACAGGATGCCCTACTTTTTTTTTATAAACTAGGCAATAACTATACACAAATGATCAAATCAGTATTTTGTTACAAAACTCTCTATATAGTGGATACAATTAAATGGATTAAAACTGTTTACAGATTGGTCAAAAAATCCTACCTAATAACTATTCAGCAAAATTATTCAAAATATACAGTCGATCCTCTCAATTGAGCCGCTCTGTATAGTTCCACTTCCCCAGTTTGTCGAGCGAGCTTGTTCCCTTTCTACTGGTCTGAAATGTTTTCTCTCGAATTTCATGTACCTTCTTCTCAATAGTTCCGCTAAGCAAAATGCAAAATAGCCGTCTTGAATCCTTCATAGTAATTTTGTTTTCTAGGCTTGCAATATAAAAAGTGTGATACCAAAGACAAAAAGATTTAATATAATACTGATAATATATATAGTAATATTAATTGATACTGAATCTAAACTAATGTTATACGAACATGTCGCCTCACAACAATTAAATAAACAAAACACTCTTGGAGTCAAATTGGGCGTACCGGCATTATTGCGAGAAAGCGCGAAAAATTTTCCGCGGACGAGTAGAAAGAAGGGAACCCGCGTTCTTGGAAAAACATTGCCCTTCTCCGCGTTGCCCGGAATTATTGAAAGGGTTTACTAAAAGAAAATACTGTAAAACTTGTTTATTGAATTTATTATAATTCCTTATGAGCCAATACTGATGATGGAAACGAATAAAAAACGTGTACAAAGATCGATTTAAAGAACACACGTGTTTTAACAGATTCGATAGTAAGTGTCCGTAATCCGTAGTATGTACCTTCATTTTATATAATTATAATTATAACTAGTGTTGGCGTGGTGCCTCGCTCGCTTCGCTCGCTCAGAAACTTCGACCCAATAGAGAGTCGGCTATTCCTTAATACTCGTTTGTTTACTAACAGCTTGCAATTATATTATAAAATTATATTGATATTTGGGGGTCCAATCATATTTAGGTCCAAGTGGCTTCGATAGATATGTTACAACAATATATAGTGTTTCTTATACAGGGTGGACCTCGGCTTGCGGGTCATAGGCATTCCATATGTTAAAGAAGTAACTAGATCTGTCATTCACGCGGTATTTAGAACTTGTCGGCTTTGCTACAATTCTTAATTCTGTTTTGTTATGCATTGTGAGAAATTAAAATCCTGTAGCAAACCCTAATTACCACGGGATTAATCGATTGATGATCTAGTTACCTCTTTAACATGGGATGCCTATGACCCGCCAGCCGAGGTCCACCCAGTATGTATGGAAATTGAAAATGAGCATTTTCAAAATTTCGACCCCGACAACAGGCCAGCCGAAGTATTAATAAATAAAAGTTGCAAAACACTTACTTCAAGAGCTTGTATTGTAATAGACTATTCGATGCATATTACATGTTTACAGTGTTTTACTAATTACTGTCTGTATCATTATGATCTTATATGTACAGTATATATACATATAATTCATCAAAGATATCTTGAAAGTGTCGAAAAGATCTCTGACGGATATATTTTAGTTACTATAAGACATCTTTTAGATATATCAAAATAGTTATTTTCGTATCAAGGGCGTAAAAGAACTTATGCGCCCATAGGTGATTATCGGGCCCGAGGGGCTGGCGAAGACTACCCCTGGGGGTAGGGGGTCGAAACGTCGACATTTTATGAAAAACTATAGGGTAATTTTTTTGCCGACCTGACAAAATTCAATACTTTTTCAGACAATAGTCATAAAAATTTTAAACCGGTTTTTATGGCATTATCGTTGACTTTAGGAAGAATATGCATACAACCTTTTTTGTAGAGAATTTCATGCTCTATCATTTTTTAATAAAATTTGTATTTTTCAAAATAAATGCAAAAAACTACGAAGAAACTTAATTGGGGCTAATTTTTTTTCGTAATGGACGGATGGATTTACGCCAAAATCTAATCAGATCTAAGTTATGCCAAGACGCGTATTTAAAAAAAAAATTATGTCAATACGCTTATCCGTTCGCGAGTTATCGCGAGACAAAAAGACGGGACGTACGGACGTACGTACGTACAAGATCACGGACACAAATTTTTTTATTGTTGATTTGGGTTCCTTAGGGTCTGAAACGTCGACATTTGATGAAAAACTATAGGATAATTTTTATTCCCGAAGTGACCAAATTCATTACTTCGTCCAGACTTAGCCTGGGTCGAAGTAATTAATTACAACGGAAATTTGTATGTACCGCTTGAGTCAATATGAAATATCTTACATTACTATATAAATGAAATAAATGTGGACTGGACAACGGAGCACATCAAACGCAGCGAACTGTTTACAATCCTTGACGTATGTTGTTTACGTTTGGCGGTTGTTATTCTTTTCATCGTCCGCGGTTCGTTCTTCAAATGTATACCTTGCTTTTACATTAGAAGACAATAATCGTCTGGTGTGGATTACCCGTTTTCATTGTGTAACTTTGGTAATTAGATCATTCTTTCCCGTCCGTTTATAATTACATTGTATTCTACCGCTAATGACCACACAATCGGATTAAATTATATTTTACATTTCAGAAAAATTATGGAGAAAACCTATGTGCCTTTGCTGAGCATATAAACTTCTACGAAGTAACTGATGAAAAAGTTAACGAAAATAATAACAGCAGTGATGATGATGACGATGATGATTGTACAAAAAATGGATAAAAACTGAACAGAAACTGCATAAAATATATCCAGACAATTTTTAAGATATTGTAAAAAAATACATCTACATATTATTATCTAAATTATTGTATAGAAACTATAGACAAAAAAGTTTGACCAGCACCATTTCAAAGGACGATCTAGGAACTGGTCGGAAATGTATGTATCTATTTAAAAAAAAAATGTTTGTATAAATAAAATGTTGCTATTATTCATGTGAAAATTGTGCGCGTTTGGTCATTAAAGAGTTAATTTGACAATTTTCGTGTTTCTACTCGTAAGCTCAAGTTTTTATATACACCAAGAGATACATTGTTCAAAACAGACTTAAGAAAAATTAGCAATACTTTATACACTGCTCTAGACAGCCGTTATGATGTGCTGTTAAATAATGTTGATTACTTAATATATTGGCACAACGATGTAACACACTTTGTGCCTGTATTGACTGTATTCTATACGAGGTACCCACTTCTGCCAAAATGTTTTTTTTTCATATTTGAATGGAGAATACATCCTCGCAAAACAAAATTTTGAAATTGAGAAGTGTTTTTTGAAAGGTTTAAATTAATAAATAAAATCCAATTTTTGAAAGATTCAGCTGCACTCAATTTTTCATGTTTTTTGTCTGTTTCTACGAGAGGCATATGTTAGCATATTTTTACAAAATGTTATCAATAATAAAAATTCTATGCAACCACGAACTTGATTGGACAAGAATATTTTTTTTATAATAAATTCAAAAAATTCGTGTTCATTAAGTACGAGTTACATAGTTGAAAAATTTTACATTACTTGTGTTTTTCATGATGCTGTTAGGCAACAAATCTACTAAAATGTATCATACCACTTGTATGTTGGGTAATTTTAAGTACCTATACATAGAAACTACACAGAAAAAAGAAAATGGTTAATTGAACATTTTATTATATTAAAACGCTTTAATAAAAAAAGTAGATAAATCAACTATTTCCGTAGTAAATGTAACAATTTTATTATTCCATTTCCCATTTTCCGGTACTTAAATCATTTGTACATAACTTCAAATATCAACTGTACCCTTTGATGATCTTAATTCTACTATTTACATATGTTAAAATCGTTTCTATCATTTTTTCTCTGTGTATATTAATACAGTATCAATTTCATCATTAAATTGTCCGGTACTGTAAACAGTAGAACAATTCTCCATACCATATCAGTACAATAACTTTAAATATAGAAAATTAATATTGCTGATTTGCTAAATATGTATGGCTTATATACCCCCGGAAAAATGACACTAACTGACCAAGACCGCTCTAGTATCTGCGTCATTCTCTGAACATTTCCGTTTTTTCATGCCATTTCGACCAATCGTTTTGGAGAAAAACAATCGTAAATATAGACATTTTTCAACATTCGCTACTATTTATCCCGAAAACGATTAACTTTACGCTGTATACATATCTAACAAAACACGTTTGTTTTTGTTGAAACTACATACATAATAGAATTTTTCCATACTTTTTTGATTGATTTTGACTTTTTTATTTAAACAATTATTAATAACTTTGTAAAGGCTGCTTGAAAAACAACCATTCAAAATGAATAAATAAATTTAGTTAATGGCTGTGAACCGACCAATTATAAAAAATAAAAAAATAAAAAGTAACTGAAAAATATGTAATTATATTGAAAAAGGAAAAATATAAAATAAAATATGTAATTAAGTTGTAAAAAAAAATTAAATCGGTAATTATATTGAAAAAAAGGGGGAAGGTGGGGGTTATAAACCCTCTCGGGTCCCTCTTCAGGGGTTGAATTGTAATCATTCAAAATGGATTTTGTTAATAAATATACAAACAATCAATGGTGATAATTGCAGCCAAAACGGTCGTGGTCAGTTATGTCACCGGTGTAACAGAATGTTAGTAAAAACTGCAGCCGATAGACAAATTATGCAACAATATCAGAAATTACGAAAAATATAACAACAATTTTAATTTGAACTAACGAGAAGTTAATTTGGTTTGTCGTCGCCAGAGGCAAACGCAACGTTAGCATCCCTATGAGAGGTGCCCATGATTCCCGTTGTAGAAGTTGGACTTTGATTCGATCATAAAGGATTCCATAGCCTCGCTTTAATGTATGATTAATTTCATACTCGAATAGCATAAAATCATTATGACCTTGGTACATTTGAGTACAATGCCAATATATGATTAATATTTTATTATATGCTGGAAATTTATGTGCCAATGCTGGTTCAATAAATTTGACCTGTTTTATACAATTTATATATGTATTTAACAAAAAATCAACTTAAATCACTGAGAATTTACGTACATAATTATATCTAACATTTTAATAAATTACTTAATGATTATGAAGTCAACAAATTTTTTTATTTTCCTTACGTATCTCTGTGACTTAACTAGAAATTACAAAATTTTGTTTGAGAAAATTATTAAACGGTAATCGTAAAAAGCTTCTGTTAGATATTTCCGGAAAATTCCTAAAGAAATTTTTAACACTACAGTTGTAAAATATACCGTGGCTTTAAAATACCTTAACATGATAAACAACATGTTTAACGCTTTAAGGACCAAATGTACATAAATTTAACGTAAAGTTTGATGGTAATTTTTATTAGTAAACCGTTTTTTTATTGCCCAAACCCTGCTCTTTCAAAATAAAAAAATGCTGCAAATTTAAAAATAAACAAATTACAAGCATTTATTCAACAAAAATCCGGATTTTTGTAGAATTTTATTTACATATCGTTATTTTTGTATCATTTTACGCATTGGAATACCTCAGATATTTATAAATATCACGTAAAAAATGTTTTGGCTTGAATGTTTTTAGTCAGTCGACTGACCCGAATGAAATCACTTCAGACTTAGTTTTGGGAGGTTTTTGGGCTCGCTGACTCCAAATTTGAAGTTAGCTTTAAAAACATCAAAATGGTGGATCCAACATGACAACCGTGTTTACTAAAATCAAACGAAATCATTTAATTCTTGGTACTAGGTGGTTTTTGAAAAGGTGGCATTTTGCAGTTTGGAAAACTAACATCAGATTTTGGACTCAACGACCCGAAAATTTAACAGTGCCAAATTTGAAGTGATTTCATTTAGGTCAATAAACTGAGTACACTCGACTATGATTTTGTGAAAAAAATTCAATTTTTCACAATAGTTCTATCTTCTAGTCCAATATTTTTGCGTTTTACTACTAAAAAGTACTGTCAAACTTCACGATAAATTTATGTACATTTGCTTCTTAAAGGGTTAAACCAAAATCATTTCTTGTCATAGTTAAAATTGATGCTGTGTACTATTTATTATTTATTACCATACTAATTTTATTATTATTGAATGTAACAAGTGTTTCTCCAAATAAGGAAAGAATCTGTTACGTTTAATAAAAATCATTAATTTGATCAATTTTAATTGATTTCTTAATTTAATTTGTCAAAGCACTCGTTATTGCGTTTGGATCTATGCATTAATTCGATTTAAGAAACCAAAATATGTAATTATGTAATTCCAGAGTCGTTGACGTAATTGCCATGCCGTCAAGGTATCTGCAACTTTGTCAAATTACGCGTTCATGCTTGCCCACTCCGCAGAATGTCTTGATAAGTGACACTCATGAAAAAACAATTTTTAAAAACAGTTTTTTTGTCGAAATATTGGACCTTAAATTTAAACTTTATTCTGAAATTAAAATGTGCATTGTAAAATTATAATAAAGGTGCCTAAAATAATATCGAAAATAGCGGCCAAAATAGGAAAAATCGACGAGAGGTTAATGAATTTTTTATCTGAAAATAACTTTAAGAAAAAATGTTATGAAACAAAAAGGTATCAGAGTTACTCAAAGAATACCCTGATATTTTTCAAATTCTGTTTTAAGACTTTTTCAAAATTTTGGGACTGTGAATAAAGTGTTTAAAAAATTACGACAAAATGTCGTATTCCTCGATCAATTCTAAAAACTTTTTGTTCAGCAACATTTTTTCTGAAAATTTATAATGTCCAAATAAAAAATTCCTGAACCTTTCGCTGATTTTTTCGTGGTTTAGTTGCCATTTTGGATACTTTAACCTTTATTTTCAAAATATTAATATGAATATTTTAAAGTTACAGTTTCGCAGACTCAATTCCTTTACTTCGAACCAGAATTCTGGAATTGTTTCAATGCAAAAAAAAACGATATAAAGGAAAAAAACAATTTAAAAAATTCATGTTTTTTGGAAATAATCGTATGTAGTTTTACATGGTTCAATTTTTTGAAAAATCTAATAAAATATTCTGAAAGTTCAGTCTACATCAGATATCAGCTTCAACATTTTTCAGAACATTTTTTCCACACTAAAATTTCAAAAACAAATATCCATTTATGACTTAATGGGTTCAATCTCCCAGACAGGTAAAATTTGAGGTAAAATAATTGTGTCATGCAAATATTATTCATTATTTTCAAACTTACAAAAAACCAAAATGTTCTACATGATGATTTCTAAGGCGTATAAAACTAAGAGTTGTCCATACTCCTACGCAAAAATCAAATTGCGAACCCTTTCAAAATTGGAATTCCCTGACACGTGAAATCTTGTGGTGACCGCATGTAACACCTCGGCAAGATGTAATTGACAATGCCAAGTCTTTTTGGTATCGGATATGTCTATTGGTTGGCAAATGGGGAATTACGCAAATGGGCAATCGCGTAAGTCGATAAAGTGGGGCCTTTCGATGGGGCAATGGTTTTCATCTGGACCTCGGCTAGGATCCTCTCGCAGTCGCCTCGTGAACGGCACCGATAACACCACACTTTTACGCAATTTATACCGACCCTGTCCGTTTTTTCCTGACATTTCCCGTCAGGAAAATCCTTATCCAAAATGCCTAAAAAATAGTAACTTTCTCAAAGAAACTTTGTACCTTTATTTCCGCTAATCCTGTTCATGTCTAATTCTTTTTTTTTAATCTCAAAAAATATTGTGGATTTTTATATTTTTTAAAGTGTTTATTAATGTTTAAAAATATACAAAATTTTTCCGAACGTTAAATATACTTTGGGATTAGTGTAATAACACGTGGTGTACTAGTGTTGGATTATGATCAATTTGGGGTTTTGATACTCGGTTGGATTTGTCATAAGAAGACCATTTTTAAAAATGATGAAAATACGAATTTTGATATGGATGGCTCTTGGACTCTTCTGGTCAATGGCACAAGGAGATGAGTTTACAGAAGAAAAGGAAATTATGGAACGTACACTACCGGCCTATGCTGTTGCATTACACGCTGCCATGCTGAATACGACAGAGTGTCATAAAGAATTGCAATTATTCAGATCAGCTGTCGATAGACGGAAACTATGGGGACTAAAAAGTTTGTATATCAAAATTTATTACTTCTAAAATTAGTACAATATAGCTATTTTTATCGATTTAAAATTCTCATAGTATAAATATTATGATAAAACTAGTAATCTTTACTAAAAACCATTCTAAATTTTCTTGTATTGAAAGTTTGTTTTGAAATTACTAAATGAGATGGCAAAATTTACAAGACCAACTTTGCATTTCTACTCTGAGTGGAAAAATTTTATTCAGTAATTTCTAAAGATTTTATAAATTAAACTGAGACAGTTACTTAAATTTATTTGAATTCTTATCGTCTTGAACTTTTCAATTAAAAACTTCTCTTTAACCCCAAAATATACAAAAACTTGTCATGAAGTTTGACAGTATTTTTTGGTATTAAAACGAAATGAAAAAAAATTGGATTAGAAATGCATTATGACTCAAAAGGTGCTATATCTGAGTATATTGCAAATTTCAAAATAAACAAATTAAGTGTCGTGAAGTAATAAATAACACGCGTTTTCATAGTTTTATTTTGAACTTCACATAATTTTTTATCATTTCGCACATTAGAGTATCTTAAATGTCCATAAATAACGTGTCAAAAATATCTAAGCTTCAATGTGGTAGTATTTATTTTCAAAAAATACAACATGTCAATCCTCAAAATTGCATCCGAAATTAAAATTCTATTCCGACACAAAAATTATGCGCTTTTAAAAAAATGATTAGAGTATGAAGTTAGATTTTATGGAGGAATCCACTAGAACTTTATCAGAATTTTTTAGTAATATTTTGACAATTTGTTTATTTAAATCGTTTCAAAATTTAATAATGATTATAGAAAATCAAGAAAAATTTCTGGTATGTTCTGTCATAAATTCTAATCAATTTTGTGTACGTAATGTACAATCATGTACGTAATGTTTTTCAAAAATTGATTTTTTTCGAGGAAACAAATCTCAAGTAATCAAAAATATAAAAATATATATATATATATATATATTTATATATTTTATTTTATCTCTTGCAAACTATGTCAATTTGTTGAAATTTCAAAGTACAGAAAAATGCTTAGAATTTCTCATAGAATTAATGAGAATTGGTTCAGGAATTTGGGTCAATTATTTTCGATTTTCAAAAACTTCATTCAGAAAATTTTTCGAAATGTCGATACAAAATTCTGTAAGATTTCTGATGTATTCCGCTTTGAAATCTAACAAATTTTCACTTCCCTCATTTTTTTAATGCACATAGTTTTTTAGTCGGAGTGTCTACAATATTTTCTTAAATTTTAATTTCATACGCCATTTTGCGGATTGTCGTGTCAAATTTTCTGAAAATAAATAGAACCACATTGAAGCTTAGACATTTTTTACACTTTATTTATAGCTTTAGGATATGATAAAATATTAATCCATATTAAAAGAAAATTAAATATCAAAAAGTACTGACAAACTTCAGGGTAAAATTTGATACATTTGAGCGTTAAAGGGTTAATTTTCTTATCACAAAAAGAACTTTTTAGCATAATGAAGGATTGTACTTAAATTATTACTTATATAAAATAAGAAGACTCTATCTATATGACAAATAGTCCCCTGATACTCTATTCTTTACTGCGGTCAATTTGCTATTAATTATGAAAATTTTTAAAGTTTCGATTATTATATATGTCACCCTCGTTAGTCATCATTTAGAAATAAATTTCTGTGCATAAATTACTTAGAATTCAATATTTTAAGACATAACAAAGAGTCTATGACAAAAATGATTGAATTTACAATATTCTTATGGTCTCGAGGTGAATTATACACTTGTTGTTTTTACTATCTAAATATTAAAATCTGACACAAGTTCGTTTTTGAGTTAGTTTTTACACTCAGAATGGTTAAAATAACCAGAAAAGATGATTAAATAGGCCCTTGTTATTTTTCTGGTTGAAATAAAAAGAATTCTGGTTGATTTAACCAGAAATATTGTTGGTTTAACGAGAGATATTGTTAAAACAATTATTTTTCTAATTAAACTATTCAGCTATTATTTTAAACGCAAAAGATAGTACGATCGTATTTAACCAGAACATGTTTTTTAGTGCAATTAGATAGTAAAAAAACTAATTAGATAAACTATATTATTATATTATTAGTAAAACTATTTAGATAGTAAACTCAACTTAAAGCGATAGCCATGTATTATCCTACTATCTAGTTAATAGTTCCAACTACACTGAGAGACCGTAAATAATGAAAATTGTAAAACTGTTTAAGAATTTAGAGATAATCGATACACAACCATAATTCATTTTATACTAGTTTTTGTATTAATTACATTCTTCTTTTAATAGTATTCTATGGAAAATTGGTATAAAATTTTAGAATTATTATGGCTGTGCATCGATTATCTCTAAATTCTTAAACAGTTTTGCAATTTTTGTTATTTCCGGTCTCTCAGTGTATTTAATTTTTCCGTGCAGTGAAAACTATCCAAAATGTTTAATTACAAATAAAAAGTATAAATAGCATAAATGACTTTTATTTTTTTTTTAAATAACTTAAAGAGAAAAAATTAAATGGCTAAGATATATTTGAGATATGTGTTTTTAATTGTATTTGTACATTTGAAAATGTGAGATGACACTATGACGAAATGTTGTTCGCTAGATAGTACGTGATTAAGTAACTTTTCGTTTCAAACAATGCTATGAAATAACTGGCAATTTGAATATAGTGTTAAATAAGTGGTAGAGAGTACATTTGCGTAAAATTCCAGAAAATGTAAATTTAAACTTTTCTAGTAATACTAGCTGTCTTGAAACTTTGTGTAAAATGAACCAATTTTTGTAAAAAATAACACAGGACCACAACAGTTTTTTTTTAGAAGATAACTTGAATAAGAGGCAGCGGATAGATTTTTGGTCACTGAAAACGAATAACAAATTGGACAACGAATCTAGTTGTCACCATCATTATTAATCACAGGAATGGATCATGAAAGTTTCATTTAATATTTAGTCTGTAGAAATCATGAACTCATTCTTAAACTGAGAGAAAAAATAGTACAATTAAATATAAAACGGTTACATACTCTGGTAAATGGACGGTATAACTATTGAAACTAGTCAAAAGAACTATCGACTCTAGTAAGAGGTTTACTGCCAGAAATGTAGTCAGATTTACTAAACGATTTAAACTCTACTATTTTCCATATCATATACATTAATATACTTCTTTTACATAAACATAAGATTTCCGATTATTGTTTAGATTATGGTTCATTCTAAGCATATGATTATATGGTTATTATAACAATTTTAATAGTTTTTTGATGCAGTAGGCGTAAAATGTATTTTATGCCTCTGGAGGCGTGAAACAGGCGTTTTACGTCCGCAAATGAGGGCGCACACTTCAAAATCTGCTTTTCGGCAATTCTGTGATATTAACGTCCCAAAAGTTCGGAATTTGGACAGAACTTTCAACGCTGTAATTTTTGTTCCAAACGTCGTTAGAAAACTTTGAAATAAGTCAAAATCGGTAGATTTTGACCTCCTCTTTCAATGCCGTGGTCAGAATCAGTCGGCGATTTCAAAGAAAAAAGTTACGATCATTTTGTTGGATAAAAGTCCTGTTTTTTTGTATGTTTCTTCGCAGGAGTTGCGTTTTTGACATTGAAAAGTGCAATGCTGACAATTTCAAAAGATACTAATCGCATATTTTTTATCAGCCCTTTCTTCTCCCGTGAAATTTTGTTCAAAAAACAAAATGGCAGCATCAAGTTGGCGTCGGTAAGTCGCATAGTTTTGCATTTTCTTGCACCATTATTGATTATTTCACAACTTAACGATTGGAACCATAGAGAATTGGGATGAAAAAGTAATTATTATCATTTGTGAATATCTAATCTCATTATTATTCACTCATAACCTCAAATTAGTTATATACAATAGACTTTTACCTTACTTTTTTAAATTTTCACTCAATTTTCGGCATTTCTATATTACTTGTGTGTGAAATTGAAAATGACCAGATACGATTGTGACTTCTCAATAATCGGTTTATAACCTAAAAATTGAGTACAGGACGAGAATTATGTGCGCATTCCTACCTTGTACTATGACGTTTGTATAGGTCTAATAAAAGCGAATATCAGAATAAACTTCAATGCAAGTGTTAGCACAGATTATATACAAAGAAAGTCTAAAAAGCCTTTGGAGACCCACATTTTAAAGTAACGTAAAAACTATATTGTTCTGGTAACAAGTGTTAAAGACGAACATATTATTGTTACAAATGTAATAAAAATTTTTGGAAGGTACGCTTCAGATCATTTCATAAAGTTACGTAGATTTTCCATATTACTATTGACTTGTTTCACCATTGTCATTTCTTGGAAAAATCAAATACAACAAAATGTTATTAAAATGAAAGAATAAAAAAAATGTTAAAAATTGAATGAAATACAAACAAAATTTAAAAAGTACTAAAAAATAGTTACAAAAATGATTCTCCGAATAGCGTGAATTAGTGGCGTGTAGGTAATACATTATATTTTTCATCAGGAATAAACAACTTTTAAATTAGGCAATACATAGAGGATCGATGTATTTACTCCGATTTTCGCGTTTATCAAATCTATAAACGTCATAGTACCATGTAGCAATGTGCAGAAGATGTGCTGCACTCTATTTTTAGGTTATAAACTTATCACTGATAGGTCACAATCGCATATAGTAATTTTCAATTTTACACATACGTAATCTTACGGACAAGTAAAAAATTGAGTGAAAATCAAACAAAAAATCGATAAAAAACCCATTGTATGTAACTAATTTGAGGTTGTGAAAGAATCATGATGAGATTAGGTATTCACAAATGATGATAATTACTTTTCATCCCAATTCTCCACGACATCAACCGTTACACGGTCAAATACTCGATATTTGTGCCAAAATCCAAAATGACAACTTGCAGACTCCATATTGACTTTTTGGAATTATAACAAGAAGATATATTCATTGTAGGTCAAAATGATTCACGAGATCAATTGTAGAACTTGAAAAAAAGTTAAAATGATCCTTCATCGTTGAAATAACTTACTATACAAACTAGTGGAGATATTGCAAAAAATGTGATTTTTTTGCAAATTTAAGGTTTCGCCATTGAAATTCTACTCCTCGTATCGAATTTTTGTACGAAATTTTTTTGCTCAGCACGTTGTCAACATTCATCTCCTGAAAAATCGTCTATTATCGTGAGACGTCCTGGATATCGATGTATTTGGGTAATAACATCGCATAATATTTTTTCAGGTTGTAAATTATCAAAAGTCGAACGATTTTTTCTTTTTTTTACTATTCTAAATAACTTACAAACAAGGCTTCCAAAGTGTGAATCTCCGATTTCAATGAAATTTGGATATGTTGTAAAACGTGAAAAACTAAAAGACACGTATGTTTTTGCGTCGAAAAAACATATTTAAAACGTGAAATAGCCTCCCAACAATTATTTTGGGGATAGTTTACCTCCTGATGTTCATTCCCCCTTCAAAATGTCTGGGACAATATTCTTCTTCTATTGGAAGATAATTTCCTACTAAAAATCATTAAAATCGCTTAACTATCTTCAAAAATATCGCCATTTTTCTATTTGCTCCCCAATTTTGAAGAAGCATTTTTACCTCGTAAGTTTTTTCACCGCTAACAAAAAATACTCGTTTTTCATGTTCTGGAATAATAAAAGTTATTATTAAAATCAGTGTAGATTCGAAACTGAATTTATTTGCATTAATCACATTCGTTTATTTTTTCATTGTAAGAAATCTATTCAAATTTTTTGTTAGAAATTAAAATCCATTTATAATTATCCTAAAATCTAGACATATAAACTCATTTTATTGATAAATTCTAAATAGTAACTTTGTTTTCGTTTAATCCTAAGGTAACTACGTCCCAGTAAGTGCAAATATAACTCATAGTACATTTTAATAAATAATGCCTACTTGATTAAGTATCTGGTCAATGTAAATATTAATACTTTTTGTTTCACTGTACACGTAGTTAAATGTTATTAAATGAATGACAGTTTCTTCCGATATTATTTGCAATTTAAAAAGTTTTTTTCTATATGAAAATTACACGATTGAAAAATGCTAATTTTCTTTATTATTATTAATCACCCCAGCACATTCTTAAATCATTTTTATATATACATACTTTTATTATACCTAAGCTTTTAAAAACTTATAGGCAGCATTGATTTTTAATTAATACAAATTTGTTTCAAATTGCTCTGGATAAAACTTTCGCTAGCGAGCAAAATACGTCATTTCGAGAGCAAAATAAATTTGACACTCTGACTGCAAATTACTAGTTTGCTTCTTGTATCGTGGGAAGAAAAACAGCACGCTTTCGTATGAGAAAGATATCTGCAGACTTTACTCCCTACTTGCACAATGTACTATTTAGTTAAATTTTAACGTCACATTGGAGAAGAATAGTACATTGTGCAACTAGGGAGCAAAATAGGTGTTTGCCGATGAGGGCGAGTTTGACGCCAAAGTGAAGCGAGCAAATTATCCGTTCTTATTACATTTTGTAATAGTACTTTCCTATAATTAATCTGTATACAACTACCAGAATATCTTAATTTATTTAACAGCATAAGAGATACTTATAAATATAGTATAGTGGAAGGATTTCCAATAAATATTTCATAAATATTATTACTTCTCTAATACAAATATTCCGTTCTGTTCCATAGTTAAAAATACTTTTAATTTATGCTCGGTTTTAGAGATATCAGTTGCCGCACATTTTAAACCTATTTTAAGGCCATTTAAAATGCAACATACTATAAATATTCGTAATTACTAAGCAGTATAGTAAAAGCCATCAAATTTATATAAAAATTAATACCGGTGATACTTTCGTTAACAAATATTTTACAAACTAAAATTATAGAAACTATTAGAAAAAATAGAGATATCTTAAAACGAAGAATTAATATCTTATTTTAGAGCTTATACCGGAAACTAATGTTTGTTTTATAGACTTTGTATTTTTGCTATTGACGCATGCTCGTTTATAAACTAGCTTTGCGAATAATTAGGAATAAAAGCAAAACCAATAAGAAAATATACAGTTTAAAAATAACAGCCCATGCGCAGCTCGGTTTACCCCAAAAAGTACTCGATTAGTCCACCCAGTTTACGGTGTCTGCCGAATAAAAACAAATAAAATTTGTTGTATTTTTTAAGTTTAAGTTTGCTCTTAAAAATAAAGAAATTCTATTCGTGTTTTGTATATTGATACAAGTATTTTCTTACACAATAATTTTTGGAGTTATTAGGCGTAAAATAGCCATTTTTTGCCTTCTTTCGCGGGTGTAAAATAACCATTTCTCGACCCTTCTATTACATACAGATTTTGCTAGGTCAACAATGGTCATTTTCACATCTGCAGAATCCAACGGCTTTGCCGTTCCCTCGGACGTGCAATCACCAATCCAGGAGTAAAACTCTTATTTTATGCTCCTGGTACTAAAAATACTATTATGCATATAATAGCAATTACTTAGTTCATTTCACTTATCATCGAGTCATTCATATATATGCTTATTTTTTCGTTAAAACAATTGAGTTACCTTAACATTCTATACAAAGTGGTATTCCCATGATTTTGATTTTTTAAATTCTAAAAAAACTTGATACGTATTCAGAATTTCGATGTGACCCAGAATGTTAGTAAATACAAAAATCCATCCTGTTTTCGGTAGTATTTTAATTTGTTTTAAAGTGAATTTACCTGTTCTTTCCTACGGACCACAGCATTAAAGATAGTAATATTTAAAAATGGTATGCTTTTAAAATGATATATTTATTTGGTATATGGATAGGTAGAACTCAATAGTTACTACTGTAAAATGATTCCATTAACTACTTTTTGCAATTTGCCGTTTGACTTTTGAAGAAAAGTTACATGAACTATTTTTTTCTCTCTCTGATACTATAGGAACTATTGGCATCAGTACTATTCCATACTATATTCAACTAGATAATTCACCTCTTCTATTTATTCGCAAGCTGTACCTCAATCTGTTCAAGTTTTATGCAATGCCGAATTACTAAAATAATTGTGTCAAGAGCAAAGCATTTTACTATACAAGAATTAAAAGACTGCTATTACTAATACACAGATCATAACATTCTAGTTAATACAATTTAGTACATATGTACGTGTTCAGCGCTGTTGAAAAAAGTCTTGAATTAAGACTAATAGTTAGCTATTAAGATGTAACAAAAGTTTTATTTACTAAAAAGTAGACGTCTTTAAAAGAGTAAAAACTTACAGTAGAGTGATTAGATATTGTTCAGAAATTGAGCGTAAATTAAGCCGGTTGAGAATTTTAGATTTAGGTTATTTAGACTACACAGAAAAAAGTCTTAAAATTGTTACATCTCAAATTAAGTACTGTAAAAGGCTTAATTTCAGTCTAAAATTGAGCTAATTTCTTAAATTAAGTCAATATTTGCGCTTAAAGTATTACTTTCATACAGCAAAGTTTAATTTTAGTCGAGATTTATGCTTAAAGACAAATTTTTCGAGCTTGTCACACTTAAGTTACACAGAAAAAAAAGTCTTAAAATTGTTACATTACAAATTAAGAACTGTAAAAGACTTAATTTCAGTCCAAAATTGAGCTAATTTTCTTAAATTAAGTCAATATTTGCGCTTAAAGTCTTACTTTCAGACAGCAAAGTCTAATGTTAGTCGAGATTTATGCTTAAAGACAAATTTTTCGAGAATTCTTATTTCGAACCTGAATATTGACTAAAACTAAGTTTCCAAAACTAAAACTAAGGTTTTAAGCGCAAATATTGACTTAATTTAAGAAAATTAGCACAATTTTAGGATGAAATTAAGCCTTTTGCAGTGCTTAATTTGAGATGTAACAATTTTAAGACTTTTTTCTGTGTAGTCTAAATAACCTAAATCTAAAATTCTCAACCGGCTTCATTTAAGCTCAATTTCTGAACTACTAAAATTTAGTCGCATGGTAATCTGGTTTTAACTCTTTTGAAGACGTCTACTTCTTAGTATTCTTCCATACTGTAAAAAAAGTTTTAAATCAAGGACGAATGTATGCTTAATTCTTGTAACAAAAACAAGACCAATTAGAAAAGAACACACTTATGCCTTATACATTGGTATTTTAAGACCATTTAAAATGTAACACTTATAAGACTTTTTTTTAACAGTTATGAACACAAATTCATTGCACAATAAAACGTATTCGTGTCGTTGAATATGACAACAAAACTGTCCAGTTGGTTACTGGACCTGTTTCGTCTTGTAAGGTCATTATTGTTTATATTGTTTATTTAAAAGAATGCAAATTAATAGTAAATATTAAACAATATTGCCCCATGTGCCAGTTGATCTATTTTCCTTTTTTTATTCACTCGTACCCATATTTTCCTTAATATTTTGATTTATTAACATCGGTTTTTATTTTCAATTTAGAATGGATTTTAACGCTCATAACTTCACAATGATTGTAAAAATAACAATAACATATTGCAGACGTGCAATTACAAAAGCGTCTGAAAGGAATTTACTATTATAGGGCATAAACCAATTTAAATTTTAAATTCTATTAATTTATTGTTTGTACAGATTTGTTAATCTCATTCAATATACAATTTTTTATTTTTATATCCATTTGTCTATTATTAAAACAATCACAAAACTCGTGACGTCCACAAGTGAGTGGACCGATTCTAAAACAGCGTGTTAACAGCAGTATATAAGTAATGTGTACAAAATATCCCCTTATCGAACTGGTCGAAGTGAATATTTCTTGGATGTAAAATTTTCTTCTATGATTTGTAATTTTCAATATAAAATATAACAAGTACATTTTACAGTAACCAAATCAATAAAGTTTTTAAAGTTAACTCATCAAATTTCCGTGAAAAGTGCACCAATGACTTCAATTTTTTATCCGTGCGTAAAAATATAAATTGTTTATTGATATAGCCCGTAGGCCTTGACGAAGTATTGAATTTGGTCACCTCGGGAATAAAAATACCCTATAGTTTTCATTTCATCAAATGTCGACGTTACAGACAAGCCCAAATCAACAATAACAAAATTGTTAACAAAAATCGACATAATTTTTTTTAAATACGTGTCTTCGCATAATTTAGATCTGATTAGATTTTAGCACAGATCCATCCGTCCATTATTAAGAAAAACATTAGCCCCAATTACGTTTCTTCGTAGTTCTTTGCATTTTTTTGTAAATATACAAATTTTATTAAAAAATGTTTCAAACAAAAAAGATAGAGCATTAAATTCTTTACAAATAAGGTTTTTTTGCATCTTCTTATATGACGATAATTTCAGGGTTTTTGATGTCGCTGAAGTCAGACTTACAAAATTCAAAATGGCGGATCCAATTTGGCTAATCATGTTTTCAAAATTATATTCAAAATTAAAATTGGCAGAATAAATATGGCGGACATTTAAAAAAAAAATTTCTCAACTTTGATGAAATTTGATATCTGTGGGGTATTTGCTTCGTTGAACACGTTTCAAAATTCAAAATGGCGGACAATGTTTCTAATAAATAGTAGGCAAATTTTATATTTTGTATCTAATGGTTTGCGGTACGGTAATTATGATTTCAGCACCAAAATCAGATAAACCTGAACATAGTCTACATACGAGTCTCCCTGTCAACATGGCCTAAGAACTATCGAAATAGACGTGGGGAGGAAACTAGTTCCATTTCTTTTCAATTTTCGTAAATTATGTCATTTTTGTTGTTGTAATTTTCCTAACTTTTTTCTATTCCATAGTTTTTTATCAAGTTTATTTTATGATATATATCATTTTTGTCAGTTTTACTTATATATCGATAATCTAAAAGTAATTGATGAATTCATTTATGATTTAGATCCAAGACATTAACTTTTTGAAAATAATATAACTTCACAATGCAATAATCTACAGAATTAAAAAAGTACTTTAAATAAATTAAAAAAGGTCAAGCTTAGAAAATATTAACATTATGTTCATTACTCGACATGCATTTATTTATTTAAATAACTCTTTATTCGAGTAGTAATATTTTCTAGAAGTAAGTCGATGTATTTCTGGCGGACAGAATCGATGTTTTATCAATTACCGGATGGGTTTTTTCTCACAAATGTGGTTTTTCCAAGCCATTACATATATCCGAATGATGAGGCCTCGTGAAAAGAAAGTGACCTGTTACGTAATTTTCTGACAAGATCCATCAAAACGGCGCCCATCCGTAGGAGATAATTTGCGATTCGAATACTGTAATATCGATTAAGCTGTTTTTTTGTTAGTGGATTTACATAGTGGAAAGTTGATACTATCATACGGCAAAAGAAGAGACCATTTTAACTTAAACCCTTCCAGTTTTTAACTTTCGTTGATAATAGTTCAATGTTAGTAAATGTTACTTAGCTGGAGAAAATAAAAAAGTATTTACTTGAATATATTGTTATCTGTACATACTGAGGCAAAATGTATAGGACAGACCAGCAATTATGTTCACGCAAATTATTTTAGAGAACAATGCTTTCTGTAAAATTTACGTAAATGTTCTGAAGTTGTAGATATCAGACAATTTTGATGATTAATACTGAGTATTGGTAATAGAATGCTGAAGTTTTCCTGAAACATTACCCAATCTTTTAAGGAATGCTTTAGTTCTGTTCCTGTTCACTATTTTTTATGTCTTTCATATTTCTTTCGTAGATGTTTAGTAATAATAGTCAACGATTTGTTATATCCTCAATAATGACCTGTAATGAAAATTTGGAGATTAAAGTCCAATTTTAAATAATAACTATTATTATGAAAATTCGGTTGCAATAATTTTGTTTATTTTATGTTCACGTTTCGAAGAGCTTTGTTGCACTCTTTAGGGGCTTAACCTAATGAAATTATTCACCCAATTACAGAAATAATAAAACGAAATAAGTTAAAAAGTTACACTCGCGCACAATGAGAATAAGTTTGTTACGGACGGAATCGATGTTTTATCGACTGCGGTACCTGCCGTAGGTTTTTTCCCACAAAGGTGGTTTTCCCTACGCCATTGCACACCCGAATGGGGGTACCTCTCAAAATGAATGAGGCCTGTTAGGTAAATTATGTAAAAGGCCCTTCAAAATGGTGACGATCTCGATATAATTATTTGTTATTCGAATATTAAAATATCGATGCATTATATGACGTTGTAGATTTTTAAATGTTCGACAAATGGTAAAGTCGAATTAAGATGTAAAAAATTGAAGATCGGGTTTTTTTAGTACGTTTAGGGACGTCGTGGGGTGAGGAAGTCCGCGTCGCGATCGGATCTTCACCGCGGGATCGGAATAAAGTTGATTTTTAGTTTCTGACCGATCATATTGCGCGTTTTATTTGAAGCCCTTCCACCAGTCGTTAACAAAGTTTGTAATTGATTTTGGCAGCATAACCTAAAATTACGTTTAAGATTAATCTGTTTTGAGCTATTTTCGCAGCCGATCCTACTTGCAAGTCGCTTAGAATATTAGAATCATTGAATATGAAAGAATAAAATCGATAAAAATAAAAAGGATTTCAGTAATAAGAACACTGGTACTGAGTGCCATTAGCGCACATATATACACTAAGGTGGTCCACAAAAAATCGAAGTAGCGAATTTTAATTGGGACACCCCCCAGAATCCTTCTATATTGAAAATAAAAAGACACGTATTTTTTTTTTGTTTTGCGATTCATCAATATTTAATGGTGCCGCCGGGCCCATGTTTCCGCTATTTCGAATTTTGAAATTCTGATGTCAGGTTCTTATTCAGCGACTCTCACTTAAGAGCTTACTGTGCGGTCGTTCAAAAAAGTTTTTTTAATATAAACGATCATTATGATTTCATCATTTCATCATTTCTGAAAAAACATATCTTTTGCTCATGAAAAAATATTGATTTTTAGAAATTTTACATCAAATTTTCGAGAAAACGATTATTTCCCATAAAAAATACGCGTCTTTTTAATTTCAATGTAGAAGAATTCTGGCGGGTGTCCCAATTAAAATTCGCTACTGCGATTTTTTGTAGACCACTCTATTTTACACATACTCTTCCTACAGATCCGCTAAACACAAGCAGATTTCTTCTCCCTTCAAATTGAATATCTTTCTGCGGCAGAAGGGTTGTTTACTTTACGTCAAGAGGCATATTTTTGACGCAAGTGGATTTCCTTTCGACTCAAGAGAACAGTAGCCAAGCAGACCACCTTCTGCGTCAAAACAATTATTTCTAAGTGTTGAATGAGCTATAATGCCGTGTAAATGTCGAAGATAGCACTGGATCAGATGAGCTATTAAACGTAAATTTTTATGTACGATGTTATAGATTATATTAGATCGACGGTCCTTGGAAATTTTTTCTATTTTTTTGGTGCATAAGTTGGACAAACGGTTATAATAATTATGTGTTGATTTTTTTTAATTTAATTTTTGATGTAATAGGGATAACGATGGTCTATTTATATCAAAATTATGATTACGAGATTTCATTTACTTCTTTTTCATGAGTGAATTTTGAACTTATATGGGATTCGTTGAACGTTTTAAGAATTTTATCTGCGTTCTGTTTTTTGCAGATTAAAAAAATATTGTCAACATATCTTTTAGAGAAAGACGGAAAAGACGCAGTTAATAAATTTAGGCAGGAGTCTTCCAAATCTATCATCACCACATTTGCTCATATTGGTTATAATAGTGATCCCACATAGGTGAACCTGAGATTTGTGAGAAATTTAAACATAAAATATTTTGACTGTGAAGGTTATAAATAAATATTCAAGTTAAATATAAGAAGGGAATCAATGCAATGCAAAAGAATGTATTACATAAACAAGACTCGTTCAATATTGTACATGTTTATTATGACTTTGAATGTTAACCTTTAGAAGTTTAGTTTTGAGTCGACTCTCGTCGAATAAGCGTTGCCGGTTGTATCAAATTATTTTAATAATTATGTATGGTCTCCAAAACACGATATTTTTTCCTGTTTTCCATATACAAATAATCGGACTATTTTTCATTTACGTCACTACAGCTATTGGTGGTAATAATAATAACACTGATACGGGATTGCAATTAAATAAATTGCGTAACAATATAAGTCCGTTTACATGTATAAGAGGACGGTGTGCATAAATGTTTTCGTACATGATGGAAATAAAATCTCTTCTAACAACAGGAAATATACTAGAATGCATCTGATATCGTGAACTTGACTCAGAAAATTACCAAACTCAATCTGAAAATATAACAATAAACATCCCAATAAATGAGATGGTGTGAAAAATTGTCAATGGTTTTCAGCTTGCAGTCGCTTTGTTTCCATTTTCCAATGAAATTTAGCAAATTTTAATATGAAATTAAACATTATGAAGGTTATACGTTGAATTCGATTGTGTACGAAATATTCATTTTTCATTCAAGTGATACATTCTTTTGATTTAGCCTGCTGAAAATGAATATTTCATACGATTTCATTTGGTTCTATATTCGATTTGCATTCTGAAATTAGCCGTTTTCGCATTCAAACAGATAAACATAACCTCAAACGTAACGCTGCGCATATGAAGAATTCATTTTCTAGTCATATGAACCAACAAATAGTTTTAACAAAGTTTTATCCATATCAGGCTTTTGAAGTGCTTTGTTTTGTTTAGTTCAAAAATGGGCAAAATTGAAGACCGCAGTTGCAAATTTTTTTACTCAAAAATAGGCCAAATTATGCGGAACAGATTCAGGAATTCGATGAAAACAGAATATTTCTGGTTCCACTTTTATCCATATAGTTATCACGAAAAAAACTAAATAATTACCTGAACAGAAACTATCATTGGGACCCAGGAGTTTCGCCTACTTTGTAGGTTTACCAAACATTTTGCACACTAAGACGTTTTGAAATTCGAAAAATCGTGTTTAGTCCCACCCTAGTAAACAATCTGAACTATGAAAATGATACAATAGACTGTCTGGAATATTAAAGACCTCTGTACATAGAGCATCGGAATATTAAAAATAGAAAATATAAACTAAGAAATGACTAGTACATTTTAGGGGTTCAATTCACAAAGTATTGGGTAATAATAATCTTTATTTTGTAGCTCTATTTTAATACCCATTCAGCCCACGTCGTTTTTTTCCGTGAAAAGATCGTACTATTAAATATTAATGATGTGAAACAATTTATAATACAATTGGATCTATAATAAAATCGGAAGTTTACGGACGGGTTAATGATTAATATACTCCACGTGTTCTTAAAAACCCCACGACAAATGCCTAAATTTCATCATATTACGTCAGCAATTGCTGGGAAAATATTTTTAGTTATCATCAGTTATTCTAAATAATATTCATATAGGCCATCAAGGACAATTTTTTCATTTTAGTGGGAAAGCTGTTAATCTGTCATGACAATTAATATACCATGCGGGTAAATTCAAAACCATTCGCAACAATTAAAAAACTTCGAAGTTAAAAACAATTAAGAAAGCAATCCATTCTTGGTTTACCAGGAAAAATAATCTGTAAATACTACCGAATTTCTAGTTTTAGTGACGGCAGAAACTTTACCTTTAATATTCTTATAAAGTGCATTGGTAAATTTAGAAAAATACCTATTAATTTAACAGAACCGTCTGTAAATATAACAGATGAATCTGAACTATGTTGTTCTCAATTCTGTTAAATCTAAAGACAATTTTGTTTCATACTGAGATTAGTATGTTAGTGGAATGAATTAACGGCATTAATTAATATTTTCAAAATTTTGCAACCAATGTCCTAAATGACTTGCTGCAACATTTTGTATCCTAACCTTCTGCACTTCCTGGAAGTTGTAGTTTTCCAATTTCTGGACTCGTTTGTTAGGTAGCAAAGTTACAAAATACAAAATTAGCAGACACCGATCAGGAAAGTCCGGTAGTATAAGTTTTTAAATTGGTGAATACTTTTCGTGCCCGACTTGACCCACGTGCATGATTTTAACGGGTTTGCCAACGAACTATTTTCGTCAACTTTCCATTCAACTTTTCGCACTCGCACGGATATGAATGGTTCACATATAACTTTTTACAGCTGCTTTACTTGTAGGGTCACATTTAAATTATCGTGTTGTTATATAACTCCGAAACTTTTACTTCCAATAATTTAATGTCTAATGTTTGTTTTGGTAATTAAATTACGCCAGCTTGTATTTCTTTAAGTTAATTAGTCATTGGGTTCAAGAACAAGGTTATTTTTTATAACAATGAATTTTCCACAGTCTTTTGCGTGAAAACTTTATTAATTGTTTTTAAAGAATGGGTTTATTTCAATAATAAACATTTTTTTAATTTGTTTTTGCTTTGTGGGTGTATTTTATTACACGCGTAGGATAATTTCTTCTGTTGGGTCAAGTTTATGCAGGACGTATGTTTTCTCGATCGACTTTCGCGGGTTACACAAGTGACAAGTTTCATGAGACGGAAAATCACAGCGGGATCTCTTCTTCCGTCTGCTCATTTAACAATATAATACATCTACTAAATGTAAGTTGGCGACTTCTGAACGTCGTATTCTAATCCATATATTTTGTAAAATGTTTTTTGAAGGAAAATGTACCGTAAAGTAATTTTTTAAATTGAAAATTAACTTAAATTTAGGAACCTTTCAGATTTTTAGCATGAAAACATATTATGATGAAAAGTGTTCACTGGGATATGGAGAAGGAAGATTAAAAAAATCTAAATAATCAAATGAAGTAATTTGTTATATAATTCCATAACTTATGTAAACAGTCGACCTTCGGAAAGACTTTATTGACATGTTTTCCGACGTATTTTGAGTCGCTGAACACGAATCCGAAGTCAAAATTTGTCGCTCGGCCATATCTTGGCCGCTATATTGAAAAAATATCGAAAACACATCCTTTTTTTAGTTTTTTCCATTTATCTTGAAAACTCGAACACAAAAAAAAGTTTCAAACAAAAAATGTAGAGCTTGAATTTGTCTACAAAAAAGATTCATACAATTTCTTCCTAAAATCAAAAGTAACGCGATAAATGAAGGTTGAATATGAGAATGTAGTCGGTGAATTTCAGAAGGATAGGAACTAGCCGGATTCAAACTCCGCTAGATGGCGAATTGCGATTCCGCGGTCGATACGCGTTCTCGTCTCAATAATGGGTTACTGTTTCGTTAATAATTAGGCTGCTTGTTAGTCACAGCAATATATAGCAAAGGTGGAATTTACGCATACCCAGTTCATTATTGGATCCGCTGATGAGAAATGGTGTATTCAGTTTCTCATTCACGAACAAACGAATTCAGCTTAGTTATGACAATCAGATGTTTCGTTTTTTGATTTTTTACATCTCGCTGAGTATTTGCTTAAACGAGGCCACCCGTTAAAAATTCGAATCTCTGCGTTTTTCAACGTGATTTCCGAATTTCAAAAAAGCATGATGTCAGCTAGTTCCATCAAATTACCGACTAATTAAGAGGAGGAACATCCGGGTGGGGGGGGGGGGAGCAGTCAATTGTTCTCAAATTCAACCTCCATTTACGGCGTTATTTTTGACTTTACGAAGAAAATGTGTAGAGCTTTTTTTGTAGAGAATTGTGCTCTACATTTTTTGGTTGAAGCTCGTTTACGTGCAACTTCGAGTTTTCAAGATAAATGCAAAAAAATGTTAAAAATGACATTTTTCCGATGTTTTTTCAATACAGCGGCCAAGATATGTCCGAGCGACAAATTTTGACTTCAGATTCGTGTTCAGCGACCCAAAATACGTCGGAAAACATGTCAATTAAATTTTTAGTAGGTGACCCAGTCTTTCCGAAAGTTTACCCAGTCGACAATTTAGGTCATCACCAAAAAAATTACTTTGCAATCTAAAATAAATAAACACCAAATAGACAAATACATTCATTAGCAGTCACCGTTCCGATATGAAGTAAAGATCATCTGATCTGTTTTTTGGCCTTTAACAGAACTCAGAATAACAATACATTAGAACCGCCCCCATTTATGGCCCCCTCACGTATGTCACCTCGCTGTAATTCCATACCAGATCTCACAATTATGGAAAATTTTACCTCTCATCTATGGTTTCGATTTTCCATAGATCTCCCTCTCCTCCGTTCCATCCCGCTTCTCCCACCACTGTTATCATTTACATTGTGGAAAGAGAACTTAACCTCTGTTTGTGTTTACACTCATACACTAATAATGGAACTTTGTTAATTTTTACATATATATGCATACATGTACACATGCGTTTATGTTTTGTATTTACATACATACATGCATCAATTTTCATGAAACTAGATTCTGCTGATGCTCTTTGTAAGAGGTGTGTTCTTTATATTTTTCGGCCATATCTGAGGGGTTATCATAAAATTGGCTTCCACGGACCCGGCCACAATTGAGGGGTTCTACTGTAATAATAACACAGGTCTACGTAGTTTTTCTTTGTAGATAACGGAGTGATTTCCGGCGTAATTTTGTGCGCTAAATACGATCCCGGATTCCAAAATTGCGTATCACGTCAGGATTTTGAGAAAAGTGGTGGTAAGAACTAATTTACAAACGTCTTTTTTGTACGTATTATTCCTTACTTTTTTCAGACACCTGACGTGATTAAGACTCGATAGCCTATACTATAATATATATTTTTTATTCCTCATTTTGACACATTTACTTTTTACCAAGTGTGTCTGACCAATATACATTATATACCGCTTCGACGTGTTTTAGAATCCCTCCGCTCCTTCGTCACTTCTAACGTACTTTTGCTAAACTACTAAATTTGTACTTTTGGGTTGTCCTCGTGTTTGTCCATGTAATTTTTGTTTCGTCAACTTGAATGATAAATGTAAGAAACGTTTATTTTTTAATAACACAGGACGATATTTCTTAAAACTGATAAAAACCTTTATTCGAATCCGGTTTGGAAATTGCTCCATCTTATCGAACTTACGAAAACTTTTTCGATTTTATATCAGAGTGACCGTTAATTGCATTGCATGGATATTATTGCGAAATCTTACATTACTGATTTTCGGTTTCAAAATTTTGAATTCGTTTGAACTAGTGTTTAGTTAAACGCCTGTCATATATACTTAACGGAACAGTAAATAACGAAACCAAAATGTGACAGTCATATGAGTTTTATAAACGTCTTTTTTTAGTTGCAAAATATTTTGTAATGTTTCTTTCGCATATGTAACCAATTTTTAAATTAATTGCAAGAAATAATAGCAACGATTTGAACATTTGCTGCATACATAATATAAGATGCTGGAATTTTAGTGAACAGCTATCGAGATGCCGCGTGTACAACTTGGACTAACGATATTTCATCTAATTGAAGTCCATCTTCAAACCATTGAATTGAAATTAGTTACTCGGAAGTTTTGGGGGTCGTTGATTACAAATCCAATGAGAGATCCAATATGGCGGACGAAAATATCATAAAGTTTATTCATGCAACGGTATATTTTTCTTAATTATTTATATAAAATACTCCCCAGAAGAAAAGTGCCATGTGGCTCTCTCCCTCCATTTAACCTTTGTTCAGACACTCTGAGTTTCTAGAGAGAAACCCCTTTAGAATTCGATAATCATTTTCTCGAATATATAAGCGATCATTCATTAAAATCAATTCACTTTTAAAAAATGCGTAACTGGCGATAAGAAGAAAGTTTGAGTCATTACGAAAAATTGATTACCAAATTATTTTTACAAGACTCAATTTTTTTTCAAGAATTTTCAAGAACTAGTGTTGGCGTGGTGCTTCGATCCAGTGGAGAGTCGGCTATTCCTTAAGACTCGTTTGTTTACTAACAGCTTTCAATTATATTATAAAATTATATTGATATTTGGGGGTCTAATCATATTTAGGTCCAAGTGGCGTCGATAGATGTGTTACAACAATATAGTGTTTCTTATATGCATGAAAATTGAAAATGAGCATTTTCAAAACTTCGACCCCGACAACAGGCCAGCCGAAGTATTAATAAATAAAAGTTGCAAAACACTTACTTCAAGCACTTGTATTGTAATAGACTATTCGATGCATATTACAGGTTTACAGTATTTTACTAATTACTGTCTGTATCATTATGATCTTATATATACAATATATATACATATAATTCGTTAAAGATAACTCCAAAGTGTCGAAAAGATCTCTGACGGATATCTTATAGATATCTATAAGACATCTTTTAGATATATCGAAATAGTTATTTTCGTATCAAGAGCGTAAAAGAACTTATGCGCCCATAGGTGATCACCGCGCCCGGGGGACTGGCGAAGACTACCCCTGGGGGGTAGGGGGTCGAAACGTCGAAATTTGATGAAAAACTATAGGGTAATTTTTTTGCCGAGATGACCAAATTCAACACTTTTTGAGACAATAGTCATAAACATTTTAAACCAGTTTTTACGGCATTATCGTTGACTTTAGGAAGAAAATGCATGCAACCTTTTTTGTAGAGAACTTCATGGTCTATCTTTTTTGTTTGAAACATTTTTTAATAAAATTTGTATTTTTCAAAATAAATGCAAAAACCTACGAAGAAACTTAATTGGGCTAATTTTGTTTAGTAATGAACGGATGGATCTGCGCCAAAATCTAATCAGATCTAAGTTATGCCAAGACGCGTATTTAAACAAAAATTTAGGTCAATACGCTTATCCGTTCGCGAGTTATCGCGAGACAAAAAAACGGGACGTACGGACGTACGTATACGTACAAGATCACGGACACAAATTTTTTTATTGTTGATTTGGGTTCCTTAGGGTCTGAAACGTCGACATTTGATGAAAAACTATAGGGTAATTTTTATGTCCGAAGTGACCAAATTCAATACTTCGTCCTGACTTACAATTAGTCTGGGTCGAAGTAATAATACCTTCTCCCTTCTTCAATGGCATTGTGAGTGAAAATTAAATTCTTGGAAACATTATTACATATTTTTCTGAAATATAGTATATTCCGAGGTCTAATTACCTAAATAGCGTTTCTCCGAATTAACCATCAAGGTCCAAATTGTAAACAAACGGAAAAATGAAAAATATGAGTCAACATGAGGCGCATATAAAGCCGTTGCGATGATCATTACCAGACCCGTGCCACTATCCTAGTTGATATGGTTCCTTTGTTGTCCTACAGTTCTGGGCTTCCATTTCTTGCCACAAGGTGGAACTAGCGTATTAGTCACCAAGCAACAAATATTTAATTTGGTCATTTGTTTATTTCTTAACTTGACTTCCTCTTTGAAGAGGAGTACTCAACGTTCTTTTTTAAATTTTAGTTTATAGCAGTGTACTTCAAATTGTCGGAAAACACTCCAAAATGTTTAATTTATACGAAATATAAAATTAGTAGGTTTTAAATCGTAATACATATTAAATTGTAATACAATATTGTTATTTAAAACCGTTATACAAATACTGCTATTGCGTGAACAAGCGCTCTTACGTTTATTACATATCCAATTTTTTAAAAATTGCTCCACCAGTACATTATTTGCATTTGGTTTTGCATGTTACTGCTATAACAATCACCTCAGACAAAAATGCTCAATTCTACAGTAGCATTGATAGGAGGACAAGTAGTTTTTTTTATAAAGAACCAAAAATTTCAATACAATATAAACATTACAATTTTATTGTTAAAATGTCTAACACTTTTGTATAATTTTTAAGGAAATATCTAATTTTTAGTGTTGGACTCCAGTGGTGAACCCAAATCAGGATTTATTTATGGAAATAATTACTGGCTAGGTAGTCGACATCAGTGTAACGATGTCACAAACAGATCACCCTTTGTTCTTGCTCCTGAAGAAAAATTAAATAACTCCAAGTATCGAAATGTAAAAGAAGAATTTTCACCATTCGATCTAAATTATTTTGTGGCTCACTTTCGGCACAATAGTACGCTGCAGTATCATGTTCGATTACCGAACGAGGTGAGTATTAAAGGGTACATTTGTATCATGTCTTAGTTTGACTATCGATAGCGACTAGTCCTTTTCTAAAAAGTGCTGCATTTCTTGCGAATAAGGCAATTGCATTCATGTTACGTGAATCGCTTATTCTTTTACATCTGATATATTGCATCACAGTTTTTGAACCATGTCGGAGTGGGTCAACTGGGGAGGTCTTCAAATGCATCTTTCGGCTGCTTTGAATTCAAAGTGGATTAAAATTTAAAACATAATGAGACTTGGAAAACTTGCTCTTTTTAGTCGGACTCATTTGAGTATATTTTCTAGCGAATAAAAATGCTAAGTATAGATAAAATCCCAGACATGAAAATGCATGCATCATTCAGTATCCTGCTCACTCTTCTGCCAAGTATACAGAAACTAATTAAAAACATAGTTTTAGAAACGAAAATTAGTGGACACTAGAAATAGATTCATGAATTCAACTGGTAATATCCATACAAGCAGACATTTTGTTGCGGTCTCCAGGGTCTCATTAAGTTGCCTAATTATATTAGGGGCTGATCAGGAAGATAGTATTTATACACTCAACTTTTTTTTAACAACATGTTACAACATTTCAACAAAATAAATACTACTTTTTACATAATTAGGTTAAATGAAATTTTCTTCATGGAAGAACTAAAAAGAGCTTACTATTACAAATTGGCTATAGTCAAATAACCCATTTCCACAAATCTGAGCTAGTGCAACAGTTATTTCTCTTCCAAAACAAAAAAAAATATTTTCGAAATTAACAATTACCGTTGTCTATCATTATCATGCACATTTTGTAAAATAATCGAAAAGATTAATTACAGACTAAAATGGATATTAGAGATACACAGAATTTTAACAGACGAACATCGGACTTCAAAAAATAAATCAAATAAATAAACAAATATTAATCTCAGTAATGCTTGATATTCAAAAAGCATCCTCCACAGGATTCCAACTTTCTGAATCCAAATCTAAGAAGACAAATAGGGAAAACAACAATGAATTTGAATTTCAACGAAACGCGCTAGAGAGAGTACCAAATACTAAATTACTAGGTTTGTGATTCGATGAGAAAATGACATGGCATAAGCATATAAAAGAAATAAAAGATGTTTACACGAAAGTACTAGCTCAAAACCATAGTTCACAGAACTTGAAATGCACACATGCAAGCAGAGATTAATCAAATTAATTAAATCCAAATTAGTCTATGAAGCCACACACTCTTAAAAAAATGCTAAAAAGTCTCGATCCAGTTCTAAATTGCGGAATGAGTTATAACTTCCGGAGCTTTCCACGTCAGCCCAAACGCAGAACTGTTTTATGAGTCGCAAGAACTTAGGCTGGGTATAAAAACAACACAAGGACGTGGAATAACAATACTTGCTGTCTATAAGCTTCATCAAATAGCCGCTGAAGACTTCATCGATACAATGCAAGAGTACTTGGAAGACAATTCTGAAGAAAAGTGGGTTTGATGAATGATTTACATATCGACTTTATAGAAAAATCTCCAAATAGCATGAAACTACATGTTAAACAGTCTTGGATACTTATCAACCATACCTTCGTCAAAACGAAAATAAAACGATCTATCATTTATCGTTCTGGAAGATATTACCTATCACTGCCCTGTAATAATGCAAATTCCATGTGCAAATGTAGGAAAGCAAATTTTTGCTCGAAACGGCCGAATACATAGAAGAGTAACCAAAAACATGCCAACATCTACTTTGAAAAAGGAAAATTGGAATTCTGTACATACAGAAAAGCATCCAGACAAAAATAAATTTTTACAAATACTCAAGGAAGAAAATGTATTAAGGAAGAGAAGAAAAATTACTATAAGGGTTTGACTATTAGTGCAGCAATAAATCCACGATAAACAATATTACAAAAGGTGACACAACAAATAAAAAATCTATAAATTACTTAATGGATGCCGTTGGAGAAGATATTAATCATAATCAAATAATAGTAGACTTTAAGAGTCAGAATATTTTTATAATATAGGCAGCAAATTAGCTGCAAATATAGTTCCTAGTCCAACTAGACCTAGTACTATAAGCAATACCCCTACCTATAATTTGGCAAATTCTAGTAGGAGACAAATCACGCTGTTTAGCCATTCAGAAATCTAGATTTTCAATATGCCAACTGTTTCCAAATTGATTACCATATTCTTAACATGTTTCTAAATAAAATAGTTTTTTCCTTCTTTTTTAGGATTTACTAACTTTGGGTCTTTGCCTACCAAATTCATGCACCGAGGGCGAGTTGGGCTTCATTTTAAGCGACATGTTTCGAAACAGAAGTTTGTCCGTGGGTAACATATATGATGCCGATTTCAAACTCATCGAGGTTCGGGATTTACGAGATGACCATCAATGGCTACTGAATGCCAGGACCATTTTTATCGGGTTTGTTTATCGAAACTGGAACATTTTTAAAACCATATTTGTATTTAGTTAATCTGGGCATTCAAACCCCACTTTTAAGTAGCTTCCTATTTTTAAAAAAGTTTTTCATCGAAATATATGTTTATTCTACGACTAAAAGGTCAGAAAAAGGCTTGAGATATAAATGGACCATGCTGGTTAAAAATCGGAGAATATTAATTTCGAGTCTTGTTCTGATGATAATGAATTTCTTCCTTCAGGTGTGCTTTAACTTCCATTTTTACCTTGATGGTGATCGGCACGGCTTACGATATTTTCATACATCAAAAGCATAACTCAAAATTGAACAAAACTCTGTTTGGTGAAAACAACAATGGTAAAACGATTGTTTACAATAGATCTAATTATCCATTCCCTGTTTTAGGAAAGACATTGAATTCCGTTAATTCCAAACTGTTTTCAGTTCACGCAGGATTAATGTCAAATGGGAATTCGGAACGATTTGTTGTGAAAAAGAAACGACGCAGTCTCTTGGCCGAAATATTAATGTGTTTTTCAGTTTACACAAATTCGAAAATTCTATTCGATACAACTTTGGGCAGCGATTCCATAGCCCAAGTTCATGGATTAAGATTCCTTGGAATGATTTGGATCGTTATGATACACACGATATTTTATATGAGCGATTATGCAGGTTAATTAAAATGTCACCAATTCGAAGGAATAGTTCGATTTATTATTTATAATTAGCCAATCAGAGTAATTAATATTTGTGTTTTAGATAATAAACCCTGGTCGTGGCGAATGGCTGAAGGTTTTGCAGTTCAAGTTATAAGCAATTCAACGCTGTCGGTTGATACTTTTTTCTTTCTGAGTGGATTTTTGGTTGGTTATTTATACCTTAAAGAAAACAAAAAGAACAGTAAAAACACAAAGTCTGTCAACTATGGACAAAAATTTGGGGAATTTTTTGTCGCTGTTTTACGACGTTTTATTCGGTATGTGAACACTTTGTCATACATAACTCTTGTATTTTTCAGTACATCGATACAGAAACTAATAATAGTCACTGATAGACATAATTCAATATTTTTTTCATATAAATAAAACCACGTGTGTTTCAATCAAATGTGAGTTAACCCATTAACATCTGAATAACAAAAATTCAATGTTCAATTTTGTGTTATTTAGGCGTTAATGGGTTAAGATATCGTACTAAAACTACCCACGGAATTACACAAACTTTTATTATTTTATTTAATTAACGATAGGTTAAAAATTACTAACCGACAATAACAATTTTTTGCTCATTGTCTCATAATTTTTGCATGATTCCATAAAAATTTCCTGTAAAAGTAAGAATTTTAATATAAACTAAAATGAATTAAATGTATAAAAATAATGAAGATACTTATTTGATATTTGTATTATGTTTATTTTGTACGTTTGTGTCTTTTTTTTTTAAATCCAGTCTAACTCCAGCTTACATGATGACAATGGGTATTGTGCAATTAAATTCGACATGGTACGGTGAAACCTCACCATTTCATATGACAGAGCGACCTCAAGATGTCTGTGCGAAATATTGGTGGAGAAATATTCTTTACATCAACAATTTATTCGACAGGGATACAATGGTGAAAATATTTTATTTATTTCGCGTCTGCATTAATTTGGTTCCTATTACTTAAAAAAAAGAACAGTTTTATTAGAAATAAAATCTATTCTAAAATCTACTAATTATAAAAATGGTATAATCAAAAATACTTTGCCAATCTTACATAAAATTCAATTTGCTTTTGTATTTTTAATATATCGTCCTTTGAGAGTATTTTGATAAAGTAAAAAGTTGGAGTAGCAGGCGTGCCAGGAACACTCACCTGGTTCAAAAAAAGAAAAACTAACATAGAAATTGTTTAAAAGAATTTTTATTTTTTAATAAACATATCGGAAGAATAAACCTGAAACATTACAATTTTTGGATAACTAGCTCATTTTCAGGGGTATAGAATATGTGAAAATTCTAATTTTTTGTTAATAAATGTAACTAATTTACTTGTACTTTGTTTACTTTGCATTAAAGATCTTTTAATTTTGTAATAAAAAAAACGAAAACAATTCCAAGCAATCCAGATTTGATAGGATTGGATTGAAAATTTCAATTCATTTTGAATTCATACTTTGATTTCGTAAATATGTATTCAAATGGATTGAATTCCGAAGAAAGGAATCCATCTGTATTCAATTTTACAAATACAATGGGAAGCGCAATTTGCCGGATTAAATTTCAGAAAAAAGTAATCCATCTGTATTTAATTTTACGAACACAATTACGAATACAATCGGAAGCAGTATAAGAATACAAATAAATATACATTTATTCAAAGTTTATTTTTTGAAAGACAACTTTTTTTTGCATTGAAATGAATATGCTTAGATAGTTCTAATAATTCAATATTTCTTTTTTAAGAAGGAATTTTTTTTTGGATTGAAATGAATACACTTGGCTGCTTTTGAATCCATAATGTTGAATACGGATGCATTCAATGTTTCATTTTTAAATAGGAAACTTTTTTTGGATCGAAATGGATACACTTGGATAGTTTTGAATCCGTAATGTTGAATATGGATGTATTCAAAGTTTTGTTTTTGAAATACAACTTTTTTTGGATTGAAATGAATACACTTGGATAGTTTTGAATCCATAATGTTGAATACAGATGTATTGAGAGTTTCGTTTTTAAATAGGAAACTTTTTTTGGGTTGAAATGGATACACTTGGATAGTTTTGAATCCGTAATGTTGAATACGGATGCATTCAATATTTCGTTTTTAAAAAGGAAACTATTTCTGGATTGAAATGAATACACTTAAATAGTTTTGAATCCGTAATGTTGAATACGGATGTATTTAAGATTTAATTTTTGAAAAAAAAACTTTTTTTGGATTAATATGAATTCAGAAAGTAACCTTTTTATTCGAATGAACGAATAGAATTGTATTTACGTATTAAAATGGATTCACCGTTGACCAAAGTATGGATTCAGAATTTAATAATTGAATCCAATTCTATACAACTCCATAATATGCAACTCTATAATATCCAAATTCGATTGCTCTGGTTGTAACCATTTTTGGACTATATCTCCTCCATTTTGTTTACGAACAACAAATGCTTAATAGCTGACATTTTCATTAAATTGTTACAAAAGTGCAAAATAATTTACTTATTTCATCATCTTTGAAAACATTCTTGAAAAATTTCTAATTTTGGACAATGTATATATGTATTTTTTCCCTTAAATTGAACAACTACTCGCCTATCTTATATTCTCACTATATTACTTTCGAAAATTAATGTATTTTCAGTGTATGTCATGGAGTTGGTACTTGTCGAATGACATGCAGTTTTTCATTATTGGAACGTTTTTATTAACCATGTCTTCCATGTGAGTAAATTTTTCATATAAATATTTGTGGTCGCTTTTAATATAAAAGAGGTTTGCATTAAAATTTTCAATTTTATTACAATGTTGAACAATTTAATTCTCTGTTTTCGTATTTCAGATTTTTTTACGCTGCAAGCGCTATTTTATTCATATTATTAATTGGATCCATTTCCATTACTGGCTACATCTCGTATATTTATAACTACGTACCAACGTAAGATACATAATGGAGTATAAAACAAACTTTTTGTCACACGTGAACTTTTTATAGCAGCGTGCCCAAGTCTAGTTCAGATGTGATAAAAAGAATTGTTTTCATTGAAATTTTCTACTTTAAACTTTCATATTAAAAAAAAATGTAATTATTACTTATTAAACAAAACATTATTGTATAGAATGGATGAACAATACAACATGTTGGATGTGCTTTATGACCCGCCTTGGACCAGGATTGGTCCATATATTGTTGGCATCATCACATCCTATATCATTATAAGACTGAACAATAATTTACAATTAAGGAAAGTAAGTATTTTGTCCATGAAAATGTTATTGTCGTATTTTGTATTTTCTTGAGATTTATTCTTATGAATTCTCCGCATACCATAGTCACTTACAATTATTCCATGCCTAATAAATCACACAAAACTGCATCACAACTGATGCAACAAACTGTTTTTTAACATAAAAAGATTGTTTTCCGTTAATTTTCATGTTTTCAAACAAAATGGTTAGTCAACAAAAACATAAGCAGAGCTTCCGGATAAATATTTCCGTGACTTCCGATATTGAAAATAGGACAGAAAAGTGAAAACAGCGATTGTAATAAAAAATTTACAAACATTGACATGTATGAAGAAATTAATCGAATTTTCATTCAATTTCAAACCGTTAGTTTCATCATTTTTATATGCTGAACGAGTACAATTATTATGACAAAATTAGAAACCGATTTTTACAATTTGCCAATTAAATCCAGACCAATCATATGTCAGAACTAACTTTTCCATTTTATTATATCTAAAAACTTCAATCCAAAGGTGCAGCCTATACAAGCCTGTAAAGTAAATCCAAACGAATCATTAGTCATACCAAAAAAGGGTAATTCTTCACACATTTATCGATTTCATATTTTCATTTTGAACATATCCCAGAGGCTACTGAGCAAGTTCAACATAGAACGAATTTATCTAACAATTTTTTGATTAATTTTATATCTTTGTCGTTTTGTAGTTTTCAGGTTATATATGTGTATAGGTTTACATTATTATTTCTTCTTGTATCTGGGCAATTGAATGCCGATTGTTGGCCCTGGTAAGTTATTTGTCCATTCGAGTGGGGCCACTATCTCTGGCAACATTTCAAGTTTATTGACATTGTAAATTTATTAAAGTTCTTCAGTTTCTGTACATTTTTTAATAGCAGAACTTTATTTTGTAATAGGCTTTGATTTAGTCAAAGATTTCCGAAGTGAAGGGTTTACTTTGGGTTATAGCACTACCAACATCGCTAAGTAATTTTAGGTGATCAACATCTTTTTCTGATTCTTGACCCATATTGTTCACTTCTTTCCCCATGTCAGCGAGTGCAACGGCTAAAATTATTTTTTTTGAGAATTAGCGGTTTATCACTTGACAACGGTAATTCAGGAAGAGTTGCTAAAATCTCATGAAGTGTATGTTGAACGAAAAATTGTTATGAGGTTTGTACTCCTTGAAAAGAACTTGAATTGTATCCTAAGATAATCCGTTCTGAGCTACTTCTTCAAATCTGGCAGCAATATCCTCTTCCAAAGGTTTAGACCATTTATGATCCTCCATTGAGAGTTTTCCAATTGTCTCAAGAGCCTGACGGAATAAAGGTGAACCGTCATTTCTCGATGGACCATCAGATTTAGAGACCGATTTATTGTTACCATCATTTTTTTCCTCACCAGTTAGAGCATCATCACTTTTTTCTCTCAGACTCCTGATCCGAGTGAATGTCACGTGACGCGGAAGCCCCAGAATCATTAACGTCTAAAAATGTTATTATAACGAAAACTTCTACAAAAGATACTTATTCGATCATATAATAATGTTTAAGAAACTTTTCTATCAGCTGTTAATGGCAATAGAAAAAATGATATATTTGCTACACCTTTGTAGACTTTTAGAGGGCTTTGACAAGGATAGATGATCTTCCCGAAGCCTTTTGCTAAGTTCTGTCATCATTTCATTTAAAAATTGTAGAAAAATGAACTTTATTTATACGAAAAAACTGGATACAGGACGTTTTGGCGCCAGAACGTTTTGGCCCCGGATGTTCCGGCTCCGCCTATTTAGGGCTAGACTATTTGAATCTGGTTTTGTATCGAGAATCATTTAAGACAAAAATTAGTATAGTAAAATACAGGAAGCAGAGAAATGACAACCTTACGAAATCAATCCGACCTTACCAATTCGTATTAATGCCTAAAAGAATATGACTGCACAGAGAAATAACCATCGTAAACTATTCGATCATATTTTTTTTTATAGTCCTGGTAAAGGCGATGATGTTTTTTATTTGACAGTCTACAACGTTTCGAGTCTCTTTTACGCTCTTTACGTTTTATATTAAGCTTTAGTTTCTCAATACATCGATAGAGTTTTGCATCTTCACTTGAGCTTGAGATGTATACATTTGTTGAAAAAAATGAGAAAACCTGCGCCTTGTCCTGTACGACCAAAAATATGGAGTTTTAGCAGGAAATACACGTGATCAATCCCACACACCCACACTAACACAAGTGATCAGAAAAATCGCGAAATACAATTAACAAATAATCTGTTTATTTGCAAGTTACATATCACATAACATTAGGAACTTTAAAAAGAAACATTTTTTACGATAACTTAAGAACTTTTTAATATTTGTATTGTGTGTTGTAGAGAACGGTACTAATGACTTGGTGCCTCGGGATTTGTTGCAATACATTTGTTCTGTTTGGACTATGGGAACGACACATTTCAGTAATTTCTGCAGCATTTTACGTCGCCCTCAGCAGGACAGCATGGGCTGTTGGATTAGCATGGCTTCTTATCGCATGCTGCACAGGACATGGAGGTAATAAATAAGAAACATTTACGTAAGACATGGCATATCTTATTTCCTTTTTAAAAACGTTTAATATTGGACCATGGACATTTTGAACCATCATATTTTGAAATTTGTTTTAACCCGAAATGCCCTAGGCAGCCACTTTGTAAAATTGTCGACATTTAAAAGCTATAAAAATTGAAGACTTGGTTGATGCCAACAATTGATCCTTAGATTTTTGTGGACTCTTTCATTCAAATTTTGCTATCAAAATCCAGTAATCGGAAATGGATTGGAGTTGATAAAAAAGCATTCACTTCAACTATTCTGAATTGTTTAGTGTTATTCTGCTAATAACCTCTATCATTATAAATTAGGAATAGAAAATTTGTCCTTTCAATCCATTTGGATCCCGAAAACGTTTTTTTTTCAGAAATAAATGCCACAAATGTGTTTTTATTCAGAATTAAGAGTATGAAATACTTGGTATTAATGCATTTCAATCCAGAAAAAGTTTTTTTCGAAGAATAAAGGCCATGAATGATTATTTATTCTGAATTACCAGTACAAAATTTGTTATTTCCATTCGTTTAAATTCCAAATAAGTTTTTGTTCAAATATTAAATCAAACTTATACTTATAAATCATTGTGTCTGCATCTAGGCCAAAAAATAGGATTTCCAAGCGTTAAGAATGAAAATAAAATCAGTTTTCTATACTTCTTAATGATTCTTCGTTTACTGAGACGTCATTAAACAATTCAAACGTTCATAAGTAATTTTTAATATTTAATATTCCATTGGTGCATACCAAAAGAAAAAACGTCTATACTTAATTATTTACATCTAACATTTTGATTGGTGTTTCATCCCAGGCTTACTCACAGACTTATCAATAGACCCAGCAAACGTAAAGGGATCGACATTTTGAATTTCATTGAATCCCTATATGGATGCAATGCACTGAGATAAAATGTTAAATTTGCAAACCACACGAATTCCAACTATTCCGTGAGAATACTGAACAAACGAAGAAGAATTAAAACGAATTAAATACGTTTTATTCCGGTTTCTTGACCATTTCCATTGAAATTCTTTCGTTCTAATATGACACTGAAGCTTGCAGCAGATTCGCAGCAGCGGATTCAAGAAAATTATGGAAATGGATAATTTCTTATTAAAAATTACTTGCAATTTAAACATTTTTAGACAAATGTTATACAAATAATCTGTTTTTGGCAATTTTAATGGCTGAAAACCATAGTTTTTTCGAATGCGCTGCTACTAATCTGCTGCTAGCTTCAGCGTCATCGTTCTAATCCGATATAATACATGAATAGAACATAAACACAACCTAAAAAACATTAACTAGCAGTTTTTTACATGAAAACACGAACTAAAATGTAATCAATTTCACCTGAATTAAGTAATAGAATGTTCAAAAAAAGGTTTCAAAAGAAGAACCTTCAATCTCTTTCCGTTTGCTGTAAATTTCTTGACCGCAATGAAAATAATTAATGTAGAGAACATTTTGGATGTACAACTTGGTTGACAAAAAATGGACTGCTTTAATTTAACGTTTCGGCCATGATGTGAGACATTTTCAAAAAATGTTATTAAACTTTCTCTGGATTAGTTGTCAAACAAGATATTCTGTATTGGACAATTGCAACTTACGTAATCAATGATCCCAATAAGCGAAAAACTATACGAAAAATCTGTGTACGATTTAATACGAAATAAGTCTGCTTCTTTCCCACTCTTTCAGTTACGAATGCGAGTGTATACGATATTATTACATAAACGCACATAACCTCAAATAAATGATTACTTTGGATTATCGAATGATTTAAACTCAAAATTGGAAAACAGAACATTTCTTCGAAAATTATGAAATACGGGAAACGATATAATCAATCTTCTATTAAATTAACAGAATTTCAAGTTATTCTAAGTCGCAACAAATCAATTTTTGTAATGCGTTAAATGCGGTATAGTATAAGATCGAATGAATTCAATTCTGATATTGCAGGTCGTATAAAATAGTATAAATTCGAATAAGAATCTCGATTAATCAATACGCCACTACAAAGAAATATAATGCAAAATATCGATTCCGTATACTTTTTCGTTTATTGGGATCACAAAGGCCAACAACTCTGAATTGCTGAAATACTATTGTGCTTAGAGTCCGAATCCGAAATCAGAAACGGCCTATACAATGAGATATTTGAGGTTATGTATATTCAAAAAATGAATTTTTCCCATATTTTTGAGGTTATGTACGGCGTAAAATCATTGTTATTGCTTTCTTAAATATTTTTATGCGTTAGTATTATTCTTACCATTAAAAACGAACTATTAGTCGATCACCTACGATTATTTCAACATTTGCATTTGTAGATTCGTCAAGTATGAAAACAAAGTAAAAAAATTCGTAAATAAGTAAAGATATATCGTAATTTCTAAGATGGCGGATTAAAAATGGCGAATAATAGATTCAAAGCTTATTTTGAACCTTAACTATTATACTAAATAATTTATAAAGAACGCACACCAAATTGTTGAATCTAATACATAATCTTCAAAAACCGTAAAAAAAATTTGTTTAGTATATAACCTCAAATACTTGACGCGATGAAATTTTCCCTTCTCTTCATGGTTTGAAGAAACTCACAACTCCAGAACTTGATCCTCTAAAAATACAACTACGTAGTAATCATCTTATGAAAAAGTGACAAATTTTTCTTTTATAATTTTCAGGCTTCGTTAACAAGGTCCTCTGCTTAAAAGCATGGGTGCCCCTTAGTAGGCTAACGTACTGCGCTTACCTGCTAAATCCATTTGTAATAAACTCGGTGTATCTTCACAGCGAGACTGCAGTTCACGTGGATTACATGATGAGTGTAAGTATCGAACTGATAAATTGAGCTGCATTATAATGTTACCCTCGTGGAAAAATATTGCTGAAAATGTGTTCCTGAAAATCTCTAAAAAATATTGATTTAATATCGAAATTGGGACTAGTATATTCAGGATATTTCAGGGACTTTCAGAAAATTGTAGTAACATCGCTGAAATATACTGAATATTTATCTGAATTTTACTGTTTATCTGAATGTTACTAAAATTGTTCTGAATTTTCCTGAATTACACTCTGTTACTAACAAAATCACTGCACTAGAAACGTTACGAAATTTCAGGGTATTTTATCAAAATGTAGTAAGTTTTCTGAAATAAGCTGATATTTTCCTGCATTCTACTGAAAATTTAATGTATCTTTTATTGAAAAATACTGAAAATCTCTTAATAATACGGATTTAATATTGGCATTGGAACTACAGTAGAACTCCTCTTATTTCAACTGGTCATGGTTTTCAAGATGGCGCCGACCCCTCTTATTTCAAATTTCCCCTTACCCCCTACTCTACTTAACGCTTTAATAGTAGATGATACTATCTGATATCTGTTTATTTTTGTTAGACATCGTATATATTTTAGAGTTGAATTATGTAATATATATAATTTATCTGAAAAATGTGTAGAGAATTTTAAATTTGGATAAAAATGTAACGAGATCACAACTCGTGCCTTTATGTGATAAATAAAGACTACAAAATTTCGCATTTATTTATGGTCATTTATATCTGCATTCGTGTGTAGAAATAAAAATTTTAAATTTACATTATGCACTTTATTACATATAATAGCATATAACATATATCTAGGTGAGAGGTTAAAAACTTTTTTAATGACTATTTTTTCGGATTACTTTTTTTTTTTTTAATAACTATTTTTTCGGATTTTATTAACTTTGAAAAGTCTTTCGAAACATAAAGGTTTTCAGTTAGGGAAATTGAATTGTTTATGTATGATTGTATTGCGTAAATTTTGACTAAATTTGTAACTGTACTTTTATGTTATTTTGTTAATTTTTGTTTTATATAGCATAAAAAAATATTTTCTAATGAGGACTGCATCAAAATGGTCGAAACGTAAATAAGGAATTTGTATTACCTTGTCCACACTCCGGTTTTTAAAAAACACACAAAGTTTTCACTTATGAAAGAAACGGAGAATTAAAGAATTTTTATTCGTTGATTATTCGGTAGCACGTCTTTATTTCATGGACAAATGATCGCACGAGAAAATATCATGGACATTTGATCACACGTCAAATTATGACTATATCGATAAAATATCACATCGACAAAATATCACATCGATAAAATATCACACATTTAAATATTTTCTTGATTAAAAAAATCATATTTCTATGACTTGCTCATATTTAAATGACCTTAATTTATATTTTCATTGACAGTATTGCAAAATATCATATATTTATGTATTATGATGTCTAAAAGATCATATTGAAACTATTGTTTCATCGTGTTGAAATAATATTTTGAAAATCTATAGTATTTTGTTTACGATTTCCACATATGTTTACAGAATTATTTTCCGCGAACAAAATTTCTCTGTGCAGCCACACTTAGGTTAGGTTAGGGTATTTTTAGGGCACGCATATGCTTTTACTATACAAATAAACATAGTGATATTATTGTTTATGGTTATTTGTCAATGTGATATTTTGTCGCGTGATCAATTGCCGTGTTCTATTTTATCGTGTGATTAGTTGTCATGTGAAATAAAGACGTAGAGCCGATTATTCAGGAACTTACAAGTAACCCTACCCAAGTGTGTCTCACCGATTGGAACGAAATTATGCATACGTGTAGATTATCGAAAAATATTAGACACGTAATTTTTTTTGTTTGCCCTTAAGGTAGTTCTTACGAAACCCCGCTTATTCACCATCAACACGAAATTTAGAGAAAAAATATTTGAATACGTAATGCGCCCCTGTGTGAAATCTGAGAGTCATTGACCGTGTAGTTACTGAGAAAAAGCGTATATAAAATGTGATTTTTTACTATGACAGCTTATGGGGGGATGCATGATTTCAGACCTCAAAATGTGACGTTTTTTTACTAAAACTCTTTTATTACATTCACGGTCGGAACAAAAAACGCTAAAAGTGTAGATTAAACTATTAAGAACATAATAATTAAAGCTGAATAGAATTCACCGTATAGTTTCTTCATAATAACTTTTAGAAAATCGTGATTTTGTGGCAAAATTTTCTCGATCACGTCAGAACGTTGATTTGGCAACGTTCCGCACTCGGCACCTTTTGCGCATGTACAATACATATGGAATGTCAGTTGGGTTAGGTGTTCTGTTGACGAGTAAACACGCGATTTTTTTTTAATAAATCGGCCTTTATGTCGGAGGTGATTTGACATGGTTCCTGTAGATATTATTTAGGATTTCCAACTAGATATGTTTTTGTGTATACACACACACACACACACATGTCTCGTTTTGATTTGCAACGTTGCCGTATCTAATTGTTTACTTAATATATTAGTCAAGTGGGAGATTTATTATTATTTAAACATTAATTATAATAACATTTACACTCGTGGCTTTATCGTGTACAGAGTTATAAAGATATTTTATGATTTATGATCAATCAAATTTGGTGAAATATGAACTTTATTTTTTCGTCTCGTGCTTGACCTGTTCAGTAGGGTAAGAACTACCTTAAATCGTTTTAGGGGGTAAAAACTACCCCCTGATGTATGATACGTATGTATATATTTATCACATTAACTGTTTAATAACGGAGCTAAAATAATTAAAATGATGGCAAATTATACAGCATTTATTGTTTTTGAGGTCGGCGAATACGAATCTGGTGTAATGTTCTCAAAATTCAAAATGTTGGATTCAATATGGCGAATGAAACAAGGAAATGTTGAAAAATCCACATGAAAATAGCTACTTTGGCGGTTTTTGGGGTCGCTGAATACGAATCTAATGTCAGATTCTCAAAGTTCAAAATAGCGGCTCAAATAAAGTGGCGGATGTTTTAAAATTTTTTATTTTGTTGTTATGTTACAGTTGTTGCCAACTACTAGTGTCGGAATAAAATAAAACTAACCTACGATACAAGTCAAAGTAATTATCTTTTTTTTTATTTTTAAATTCAAGCGTTTAACAATAATTATTTAAAGAAACTATAAATAAGTAAACAATTTTAGAAATTCTTTATGCCAGGCGTTTCGTCCACCATATTGGATACGCCTTTTTGAATTTTAGGAATCTGACACCAAATTCGTATTCAGCGACCCCAAAAACCGCCAAAGTAGCTATTTTCATGTGGATTTGTCAACATTTCCTTGTTTCACCCGCCATATTGAATCCGACATTTTGAATTTTGAGAATATAACTCCAGATTCGTATTCACCGACCTCAAAAACAATAAATGCTGTATAATTTGCAATCATTTCAATTATTTTAGCTGCGTTATTAAACAGTTAATGTGATCATTTAGGGGGGTAGTTTTTACCCCCTAAAACGATTTAAGGGCCCAAAGAAAAAATTACGTATCCAATATTTTTCGATACTCTACACGTATGCAAAGTTTCATTCCAATCGGTGAGACACACTTGGGTAGGGTTACTTGTTAGTTGATTTTAATAGAATTTTGTACATTTCTTAAATTTGACTAACATTTCTGTAAATTCTACCGAAATGCTATCTGGAACAATTATTATCCAAATTCTTTATACAATTTTCATACAAAGAATTATGAATGTCTTTCAATAAAGTTAATAAATTTGGTTAAAATTGGCTGAGATTTTAAAAACCTTCTATAGCACCAATTTTCATATTAATTTAATGGCATTCAGGAAATTTAGTACAATCTTAATATTTTCTAGAGAAACACTTCACATTGTTATTTAGTAAAATTTCGATAAATATCGAGTTCATTTCAGCAAGGTATTGCTGTATTATTTTACTCTGTATAAATACCTGAGTATTATACAACTTCCAATTTCGAATATGAAAGCTGCACTATTAACATGTTTTTGGAAACATATGAGGGATAAATTTGTAATTATTAATCATTTTAAGAACATTATACAAAGTTTCAGAATAATGCTAAAAAAGATGAAATTATCTGAAAAATGTAATAACAAATTACTAATTGTTACAGAATATTTTTAGAGAAATTGAGAAAAATTCAGTAACTTTCAGTATTTGTGCGAAAAACGTTTTGTTAAAATCTTCTGAAAATACCTGAAAGTTACAAAAAAAGGCTCTAAATTTGTATTCTGGCTTTTATCTATTTCAGTAAAATGTAGGTTCTTTCGTTAACTTTTCAGTATGTTTTTAACGTGTCAATGTAATTTCAGCAATTTTCAATAATATTTTCCTGAAATTTATTCTGAATTTGTCTGAAAATGTCTAAACTTACATGCTGAAATGGAGTCCCAATTTCGATATTAACTCAAATTGAATTTCAGCAAAATTTAGCTTAACCCTTTAACGTCAGGACGGACGGACACTTTTTTTCGTTCATTTTCAACTTTAATTTCCTCGGCGATTAAGAATGTAAAAAAACCTTCAGGAACCATTTCTTATGTATTTGACCTCGCTCTTTCAGAGTCTGCAATCAAAATCCCCAAAAAATGAATTTACAAAAAGTTACAACCATTTTTTTTTAAAGAAAAATCGAAATTTTTGACAATTTTCTTTCAGAAATGAATTGTTTTTTCATATAGCATATCACCAGAGCACTGTTTCACCTGAAAATATCCCGTCCGCAATATCTAAGCTTGAAAATGGCGAAACGTACTTTTCAAAATTTAAAGATGGCGGCTCAAAAATGTTGGCGGAAGAATTTTTTCCCCACAAATAGTAATAATCTGCGTATCCTTATTTTTTTGAATTTTCTATTTGTATGGCGTTGAGTATCTAAATATTTCTCGGGTCGCTCATAACGAATCTGAAGTCAGATTTCAAAAATTCAAAATGGCCGATCCAATATGGCAGTCTTCATTAAGAAAATCGAGCTGATTATTTGCCTAGAAATCGAATATATTTGTATTCGAATTGTTCAGAGCTACATGAACACAGAATTCTATTTTGAATTTTTGAAATCTGACTTCAGATTCATTATCAGCGATCCCATAAACCCCCGAGTAATCAGTTTCACAACATTCCGAACAATTGTAAAAATATCGTCCGCCATATTGGATCCGCCATTTTGAATTTTTAAAATCCGACTTCAGATTCGTGAGCGACACGAGAAATATTTAGATACTCAATGCTATACAAATAGAAAATTGAAAAAATAAGGATATACAGATTATTAATATTTGTGGGGAAAAAATTCTTCCACCAACATTTTTGAGCCGCCATCTTTACATTTTGAAAAGTACGTTTCGCCATTTTCAAGCTTAGATATTGCGGACGGGATATTTTTAGGTGAAACAGTGCTCTGGTGACCTGCTATATGAAAAAAAAATTAATTTCTTAAAGAAAATTGTCAGAAATGTCGACTTTTCTTTAAAAAAATGGCTGTAACTTTTTGAAAATTCATTTTTTTTTTTTGGTTGTAGACTCTGAAAGAGCGAGGTCAGATACATAAGAAATAGTTCGTGAAGGATTTTTTGCATTCTCAATCGCCGAGGAAATTAAAGTTGAAAATAATGTTAATTGATCGTTTCAGCAAATTTCATTATTTTTTAGCAAGCAATATTTTTTCACACTGGGTAATTATTGTTAAAAACTAAATCAACACATATGTCCAATTTGACAATTTCACGGACGCTTTTCTTTAATGTATCTTAAAATTTTGATATACATAATCGAATGTAATGATTCTTATTATAATATCGATCAATTAAAATGATTGTACGAATTATAGATAATAACAAACTGATAAACACTTTTTAAAAATTAACAGATCGCCCTCTTCATGGGAAACCTGGTGATCACTTATTTATGTTCGTACGTATTGTCGCTGATGTTGGAGACACCGAATGTTCTTCTAATGCGAATGTTGATCGGTTCTTTCGAACGGAAGAGATGAATAAGACGACAACTTTTATTCGCTTACATTCATAACAAGAAACATTGACGGAGGTAACGAACCTGGACAAATATCCTCGCCTTACCTTTCGAGTTCTTGCACACTCGTATTAGATAGCGTTAGTAAAATGAAGGCCTATTACTGTAATATACACCTATACGTGTTGCGAATCCAAAACCTTCGTATGGTTTCATTTTAATTCTTGTCTTAAAATTTTATTAATAAGCACTTTGTACACTTTGTTGCTGCTTCAGTCGAATTAGTTTGAGTCTGTGTCGTACTGACTAACGATCATTTACAAAACTACAGGAGCGAAGAAGTCGCCAATCCTCGGGTTAGGAATGAACCGAGGAATGCAGTCGAGGTGGCGCCGAGTTGAGAGTTCGACTCGCTCGTGAAGCTTGTTCCCGCCTGCATTCGTCTCGCTTCTTATTAAGTTGCTCCTTCAAGACTAGAAGTTCCCTCGTTCGCTGATACACCGGATCCTGGAACAAGCATTTGTGTACTCGTTTACATTACATTAATGTAAAATTGTAAAGAAAAATAAAGCGATTCCAACTTATTTAATGTTATACGCTACTTTATTACGAGAAATACGTACCTGTTGTCGCATGCTAGGATTCCATCTGCAGTAAAGTGCTTTCCACGGCTTAATGTATCGCATACTCGGAATTGGCATCAAAACGTTCTGTTGAGTCGAACCTGGCCAATACAAAGGATTTTGATAAAGCGGTAATTGACTATTAATATACGACCACAACGACACCGTCCTCTCTTTCAGTCTCTCGTGCACTCTTTCTCGTTCGCTGAAAATAAGAAAAATTTATAAATCAATCGAAACAGATTTGTACAATCATTAATTTTACCTGCTATATAAAAATGTGCCGAATCTGCAGGAATATAAATGGTCCAATATAGTAGTTAGGAAATGTTCGTTAAATTGAAATGCATTCGGAATTTGTAGGCTAACTTGCCACACGCAGTCCATGAATTGTACAAACACCGGTGACCTATCAGCATCGCTGTGATGCTCGTCACCATGACCAATTCTCTGAAAGTAATGCGAACATAGTATTTCAGGTTACAAATTACCATTTCGAATTTAAAAAATTACCTGCTGGAATTTGTGTCCAAAACTGAGCCATTCTTTCTCAATCAGGACTTCGAAACCTTTGATTGTTCGGTAATATGGATCCAACAATAACAACGATAAGGCTGTCAACTGTAAAAAATTAATTAAAAAAAAAGAATAAATATTGAGTAATTGAGTAATTTTTATTCATTCTTTCTTACAATATTTCTACATTTGGAGTTATTACGATGACTAGAGTACGAAAGATATTAAATTGTAACAAGTTAGATTCTCAGGTAAGTTCTACTTGAAACTTGTCTGTGAGAAAGACAATATATATGAGTAATTCCGCGATACTTTTAATATTTAGGAAACTGTATATTTACAAGACGAATTTAATACAATTGATAAACAAACAAATTTTTTTGATATGAATTAAATGTCGGAAAATATCATACAATAGTTTTGGTGGATGGAGAATAATTAGTTTTGCGTGAAAAAAAAATGAAATTCGTCATATTTAAAGATTTGTGCAGGAAACTGTCCCATATTTCTTTTCTTTCGACCAAAAAATAAAATGTGCTTGTTTATGAAAGACCGCACAAATTTTTCTGTACTATCATTTCGTACTTTCAACCCATGTCATTTTTAAGAAGGTGCCTGCCTCTTGAAATGAAATATAAAAACAAAAATAAAAGAAACTAAATTTTCATAAAGAAAACATTTTTTTACATTTCATAGTTTGGAAAAAGTGCGTTTCGAGATTTCAAAAAAAGTAAAGCATGAGTGTATTCCTTACATGAAAACGATTCAAACCACTCTTTTTACATTACCGTGCCACTCTATCGAAAAAAAATACGAGGCTTTGAAAAATGATATTACTTGCGCCGCTGGTACCGAAAATAGTTATTTTTTACTGACACACTTTCTGTACAGTTTGAAAATCCCCAAAACCTATTGCTGGTTTTTGTTTGGTATATTTCTATGCGCGTATCACTAGTCTCAAGTCAATATTATTTGCACCTGTCTGAAAAAAAGACTGAACAAAAAATAATTTTATTTTCGGTAATTCCTGTATTCTATTATTTTGATTATTTTGGCAGTAATAAATAGTTTTTATATTGTTATATTGTTTTTCTGCCTTTATTATTATAGTACACACACTGTCAATATGTGCTCGTGTGTATGTATATATGAATACACAATATTCATATTTTTAGATTTACATGTACAAATAATTATTTTTTATCTTCAAGAGGCAAAAGTCCCCGAACTGATCAAATCGATTAACAATTGCAGATTCAACAAAGTTTTGAAAATGGATAATAAAATTATTTTTTTCAAAATTTTAAAGTTGCTCCTACAAAATGTGCGTTTTTAAAAAAATGTTGGCACCATCAAATTTTTGCTCTTTGTATCACCTGAAATCAGAAAAATTACTTTACATGTGGGTGCAATTAAAAAAAAAAATTTTTTTTTTAAATGCCAAATATTAAAAGTATCGCGGAATTACTCATATATACATGTGAATAACAGTATCAAAATATTAAAATAAATTTATAGAAATATTTAAGTATAAAAGTTATGACAGTAATATAAATTAAGCAAGAAATAGAAAAGCAAAAATTAATAACATTAAAGTTGTTTTGAATCATTAACAATGACGTGATGGCATAGATAGACTCTTGGCTTTCTCTTCTAGTTATAGGGCTTGAGTGTCTTGTAAAAGAAGATGGTCTCTTATAATTTAAAAATCTATAATTTCTTCTTGACCGCTTGTTAAATTAGATAAAAAATACGATATACATTTTCTTGGAATTGACGGTCTAGTAAAAGTGATGCCAACTGAAGGCATTAAAATAAAGATGTCACCAAATTACGTTTCGGCCACTGATATGGGCCATCCTCAGAAACTCCGTTCCACTGTCAATTGAAATGATCGATATTACATATTTTATCGTTTTAAAATTGTTGATTTGTACTGCATATTTATTTCCTAAATCCACAATCTTTTTTATGTTCTCTGGTACTTCCACATCGGTGTAATTATTGAACCAATTTTCTTGAATCTTTGTCTTGTTGTTCTGTTCTGTGTTTAATGGTGTCGTTTTTAAGCCAATTAAACTTTTTTATGAGTCTATTTTTGGTTTGATAAAGTAGTCTCATAAATTTTATATTTTCAAATTTTAAAAAATTTTTATATATTTCAAAAGGTAGTTTTTTGATTATTTGATTCGTTATATTAGTTTTTTCTATTCTGAAGGATTTCAGTTCGTAAATTGTGTTCGATGTCTCAAGATTTAGCAACTTCAGCTTGGTGGTAAGTTATAGAGAATTTAGTTGTTGAAGAATACGGGAAGATTTTACATTCTTCTTTTGTAAAAATGATAAATTATCGTTAATATGTTGAGGATATATCCCTTTCCTCCGGCATCTCAAAAAAATTCTTTGGGTGACTAATTTTGTAATTTTTGTCAAAGTTCGGGAATACGTCCTTAAAAGAAGGCCAACTTGAAATCCGAACGTTGTGGATACCCACCGTCGAATTCCTGTTGTTGGTCTCTTCATGTTTCAACAATGTATAAATTAAAAATCTATAATTTCTTCTTGACCGCTTGTTAAATTAGATAAAAAAATACGATATAAATTTTCTTGGACTCTTATAATTTTGGTATCTTATAATCTTGAAGAAAGTTCGTTTTCGGTTGTTCAGGAATCCTTCCCTTCTTATATGTGAAGGTAGTGTGTTGAAAAAAGATGGTCCTACATAATCGTGAGCTCTTTGGCCAATAGTTGTTCTTCTTAATGGTGTTATGGCAATATATTGTAGATTAGCTCTAGTTGAACGTTGTCTTTGTTTAAACAGTAGTAAGTTATGTGATACATAGTAATGGATTGTCCTTGCTTGGTGCATTTTGTCTACGTTTAATGTCTTGGCTATGTTATAAAGTTCAGCTGTTGGAAATCTGTAGTTCTTTTTTAGTGTAATTTTCAAAATTTTCCTATTGAAGATTTCTAGAAGTTTAATTGTATTTTTGGTGGTCCCAGATGCTCTTGTATACGTTGATAATTAGTTTTCTGTTGAGAATGTTTCGTAGTGATTTGAAGACGTAAGACAAATACCGTAGTTTTCGCACTGTATTATTGAGGTGGTTATCTATTTCTAATCCCAGATATTTCGTTGTGTTGGTAATAGTTATTTGTTTGCATGTTTTGCAGCTGGATTGAGTATGACAGGTAGATTCATGGATTATTAAAGTATTTAAATTAGAAAAATTGGCTAGATCGATTATCCGAGTCAAATGAATGATAAAAAAATGAACACTTGGTCTTGTTTTGTTAAAGTAGTCGACGTTTCGACAGCGTCACTGTCATTTTCAAGACTATCTATATATAATTTGCAAAAATTAATATTTTACATTGTCGCAGTTTTATAATTAAAATCAGTCTTCGTATAATTATAAAACTGCGACAATGTAAAATATTAATTTTTGCAAATTATATAAAGATAGTCTTGAAAATGACAGTGACGCTGTCGAAACGTCGACTACTTGAACAAAACAAGACCAAGTGTTCATTTTTTTATTATTCATTTGACTCGGATAATCGATCTAGCTAATTTTCTAATTTGAAAATCTAACGCGCTAAATTCGCGAATTTTATTTAATTAAAGTATTTACTTTCGGTAAGCTATCCTCGTAAGAGCCAAAGGTAATGCAGACTGTTTTTTTTCTAGTTCAAAGATAGTTTATTTGAGGAAAGCCAATTTTGTATCATGATAAAGTCAGTTGCTGCAAGTTTTAGTACATCTTGCCATGAGGAGCTTTCATAATATATAAAAGTATCATCTGCGTATGCTATAACTTTCCCTTTCGAGTTGATAGTGAAGAGGTCGTTTATGTAAATATTAAACAAAAGTGGGCCTAGAATGGTACCTTGGGGTACGCCACAGGTAGAATTTAAGGTTTTACTCTTAGTATTTCCAATCTGCACATATTGGGGACTATGAGACAAATATGATGTTAATAGTTTGTGAGTAATACCTCTTATGCCGTAGTTTTCTAATTTTACTATAAGAGTGGTATGATCGAGTGTGTCGAAAGCTTTCTGTAAGTCAATGAAGATGGCTAAGCAAGGTTTACTGTGGTTTAAGGCATTGTATATATAACTTGTGGCTTCTCCTGTGGCGTCTTCTCAAGATTTATTCGGTCGAAAGCCATATTGGTGCGAATTAATGGGCCGGGGAATAAAGTTCCGAAAATCAAAACGCCGAAAGGATAAAATTTCGATATTGCGAGAGTCCAAGGTATTTTAATTTGCTTTCTTTTTGCCAAATTTTCCAAGACAAAGTGAAGAAATCACGCTGGAACCATGCTATATCGAAATTTTGGCCTTTCGGTATGTTGATTTTCGGAACTTTGTTCCTCGGCCGATTAATGGCATTGTTTCTATATAGGAATTGTGTGATTCTATTATTGAGACATATTTCAAAAATTTTTGCAATTGAGGACATTACTGCGATTGGTCTGTAGTTTGTGACATCAAATTTATCATCTGTTTTAAAAATCGGAGAAATTTTTGCAGTCTTAAATTGAAGAGGACATATTCCCAAGCTAAAGCATAAATTTATCAAATAAGTTAACGGTTTTGTGATGTAAGGGGTTTCTATTTTTAAGCATTCAGCAGGTATCTAGTCTGGTCCCTGTGCTTTGCCATATTTTAAAGACACGATGGCGTTGGTGATTTCGGTCTCGTTGACGTCTTCGAGGTACATTGAGTCTTGTTGTGGTCTTTTCCAGGGAAATTTTGGAGCTGGATTAATGTTTTTTGCCAGGTTTTTCCCAATGTTACAATTAAAATTTATGAACTCATCGGCAATGCGTTTATTGTCCGTGACAGTTTGGCCATCTTGAGTTTTTATTTTTGAAATTCTGTCCGTGTTGTTTATTAGATCCTTTCCTACTATGTTATTTACCGTTCTCCATAGTTTTTTGGGATCTTTTCCACAATTATTGATTACATTTTCATAGTATTTGTTTTTTATTTTGGTTAGAAGTTTCGTTAGATGATTTGTATAGTTTTTGTATCGGTTTCTTATTGAGATATTGTTAGGATGTTTTGTTGCTTCAATACGAAGTTTATCTCTAGTTTTTATTGAGAGTAGTAGCCCCTGTGTAATCCATGGTGATTTCTTATTGTTCATTTTGTAGTGTGATATCGTAGTAGCTTGTGTGATGTGTGCTTGAATTTTTGTGATTAACAAATTAGTACAGATTTCAGCATCATTTGTCGCATACAAGTCGATCCATGTTTCATTTTTTGCTAACTGCTCTAATTTAGAATAGTCGATTTGACGTTTTTTGGATTGTAAATGGTTGGTTTTTATGTTGTCTGCTTCTATTGGTATAGAAACGATGGTTGGGTAGTGATCAGTAATTGGCGCTTTTAAGATCGCTGCTAAAGGGGTAAAATTTGATCTCCCTTGTTTGAAAAAAATATGATCGATGCATGTTGCAGAGTTTTTATCTACTCTTGTAGGATTATTTATGGCAGATATATATGCATGAGAACTTAATTCCGTATTCTAGAGTGGAAGGAGAGTTATTCATTATGTCAATGTTGAAATCACCTATTAGTACTTGAGTATTTTTGGGATCTAAAATGTCCAGAGTTGCCGATAGACAGTTAGTAAAGGTTTCAATATCATCTGAGTATAATCTGTAGAGTGCCAATATTTCAATTTTTTCTGAGGAAGGAAGTAAAATTGTTAATTTTATTGCATTATTCTCCTGAATCGGGATTAGGGTATGTGTGTAAATTACACTTTCTTTTACATATATAATTGTACCGCCGTTTTGATTTTTTCGTCCTTCATTATACAGGGTGATCGGCCAACCATTACCCAGCGGCTAACTCTAGATTCTACAGATAATTCTGAACAACTTTTTCCTCTAAAAAAATGTTCGGGAAGGAAGAGTTTTTAAGTTATTCAACACTAAAATTTAGGTGAAAAAATCACATTTGTTGAAATATCTCGACTCGGTTTGAAGGTATCTTAACGAACCGGAGCTCATTTTAAAGATATTTTAAAGCTCTTAAATTGTTTTTGATCTACAATGAATATCTCTCTTGTTATTTTTTTTTTTTTTTTTTTTTTTTTCATTAATTAATTAACGGGCGGAATCGCCCTTTTTACTGAATTGTTGGCTTATTATTATTTTACTAGGATTTTGCGAGAGCTGCAGATCGACTTACGAAGATGGCGCCATACTTCACATTTGTGTATGAAATGTAGGACTGCAGAAACCTACACCAAGTACAGCAGCGGTCATGAGTCGATTTCCGCCAGATAAACAATACTTTCGGAACGTAAACACAAACAACGTGGCTCGTCTTACCAACAGCGAGCTGCTGCTTGGAAACGAAATCGAAAAATTGTTCACCCGACGGGGATCGAACTCACGACCTACGACTTCGTAGTCCAGTGCGTTAACCGCCTGAGCCACGAAGCCGATCGTTATAGCCATAAAAACGGGATAAATGCCGATTTTTCAGGATTTTCGCGTTTAACTCGTTTCGACACATAGTTACCGAAATATCACACAGAAAAAAGTTGTAGGCCTTGAAAAAACAAAAATTTTTTGTCCTCTAATACGATGCGATTAAATTAAAACTGAACCCTACAAGAGCCTCGTAAAGTTGACAAAATACAGTTCGACAAATAAATCGATATTAATAACAAAATGTTATGAAAACGAGTACAAATAGGGTTCAGTTTTAATTTAATCGCATCGTATTAGAGGACAAAAAAAGGCCTACAACTTTTTCCAGTGTGATATTTCGATAGCTATGTGTCCAAACGAGTTAGACGCGAAAAACCTGAAAAATCGGTATTTACCCCCGTTTTTATGGCTATAACAAGAGAAATATTCATTGCAGGTCAAAAATCAACAGATACAACTTATATAGCTTTAAAATATCTTTAAAATGAGCTTCGGTTCGTTAAGATACACTACCGGCCAAAAGTTCGTGAACGCTATGAATTTTCCAGCTCGTCAAAAAATGTGTCGGATCTCCGAATCCTTTAACGATATTGAAAAAACTCATAGGACATCTTTTGAAGTACATAAATAAAGCATCTAAGTGGTGCATTCGGTTTTACTTTAGACATTATTGTTTCTTAGCTGTCAAACACGGAAAATGATGAATTTTTTAACTTTTTTCTTCCGAATTGTAACTCTGACAGCAAGTGTAACAAATTTCTCTGGCAATTGATTTATTTTATTTTATTATTTTATTTTTTTATTTTACTCATTAAGACAGAAATCATTGAAAAAAGGCCAAAAGTTCGTGAACATGCAGTTTATTCATCACCGAAAAAAACGTGTTTTTTAAACTTAATCGAAAAAAATGATCATATTTTTGTGGTTTTACGATATTTTAACATGCGCCAATCAAAAGAGAATACCTACAATCGTTGAATATGGACTTAATGTAAGTTTTTCCTCAGTTTTAGTTAATTGAACCCATACTGAACTTAGAATACTGGAAAACTATAATTGTAGCAATAAAGGGTTAATATTTACTTCTGTTATTTATACCATCTTAGCTTGGAGTTTTGAATTATAGTTAACATTGAAAAAGTGTATTTTTCGATTAATTTTAGTATTTTGCATCATCTTTAAAAGGTACGAATCACTGCGATCCGCGAAACATGAATAAACTGCATGTTCACGAACTTTTGGCCTTTTTTCAATGATTTCTGTCTCAATGAGTAAAATAAAAAAATTTCAAAAAATCATAACTCTGGAACAAAAAATCGTAGCGACTTTTTCCAAAATGAATTTTAAAGGCCTTGAAATGTAGAATTTATAAAAAAATTGTCAATTGCCAGAGAAATTTGTTACACTTGCTGTCAGAGTTACAATTCGGAAGAAAAAAGTTAAAAAATTCATCATTTTCCATGTTTGACAGCTAAGAAACAATAATGTCTAAAGTAAAACCGAATGAACCACTTAGATGCTTTATTTGTGTACTTCAAAAGATGTCCTATGAGTTTTTTGAATATCGTTAAAGGATTCGGAGATCCGACACATTTTTTGACGAGCTGGAAAATTCATAGCGTTCACGAACTTTTGGCCGGTAGTGTACCTTCATACAGAGCCGAGATATTTCAAAAAAAGTGATTTTTTCCCCCTAAATTTTAGTGTTGAATAACTTAAAAACTCTACCTTCCCGGAAATTTTTTCAGGGGAAAAATTTGCTCAGAATTATCTGCACAATCTACAGTTAGCCGCTGGGTAATGGTTGGCCGATCACCCTGTATACGCATGAGAACTTAATTCTGTAAGGTATTCTAGAGTTGAAGGAGAGTTATTCATTATGTCAATGTTGAAATCACCTATTAGTACTTGAGTATTTTTGGGATCTAAAATGTCCAGAGTTGCCGATAGACAGTTAGTAAAGGTTTCAATATCATCTGAGTATAATCTGTAAAGTGCCAATATTTCAATTTTTTCTGAGAAAGGAAGTAAAATTGTTATTTTTATTGCATTATTCTCCTGAATCGGGATTAGGGTATGTGTGTAAATTTGACTTTCTTTTACATGTATAATTGTACCGCCTTTTGATTTCTTCTTCCTTCATTATAGATGGATTTAAATCCAGGAATCGAATACAAGTTAACATTTTCGATCATCCATCATTCAGTTGCAACTATGACGTCAAATTGATAGGAAAAAGAATGCAGTAATAGGTGTAGCTCTAGATGATTTTTGTTTAGACTTCGAATATTAGTATGCATAATTTTTAATGGTGGTGGTAGTGTAGAAAGTTCTTTGTGACAGACTTGTTGTGTATTGAAAATTTGAGTTTGATGTATGGGATTTGGATTTGCCGTATTAGATTATGTAAATTACTTGTAGACATGTGTTAATGGGTAGTTGATTGATGAAATTAAAAATTGCTTACGTGATTTATAAGTTTCACATTTGCCTGTATCATTTGCTGCATGTTGAACATCCCTTTTTAACCCATTAAGGCCTAAACGGACACATTTTGAGCATCCATTTAAACGTCGATAATTTGCATATAAAAGCATTTGAAAAAATTTTACTCCCACTATTTCTGACGTAAAATTGTACGCTCTTTCAGAATCTTTCAATAAAATTTCGATAAAATGAAAAGCAAAAAAGTTATACACGTTTTTTTGTTAAAAAACATGGTTTTTAAACATTTATTTTTCATTCTAACATCACTTTTCCCTCGAAATTACATTGGGAAACATGTCTAAGGTGAAAATATCGCGTCCATGGACCCTTATGATGAAAATGTAGCGTGTTCTAATTTGAATTTCAAGATGGCGATTTCCAAAATGGCGCCTAGAAGCTCAAAAATCTGTTTAAAATTTAACAAATTTTTTTCTTGAAAACTATAGACTTTAGAGAAAATCTGTTGAGAACAAAAATGTCTTAGAATTGGTTAGAGAACCTTCTCAAATTTTATCACAATGTATTGTGACACTTTTTGGTTGTTTGAAAATTAAAAAAATCGATTTTTTTATAAAAGTTATTTAAAAAAGTTATGAAAAAATTTAAGAAGGTTCTTTAACCAATTCTAAGACATTTTTATTCTTAGCAGATTTTCTCTAAAGTTCATATTTTTCAAGGAAATAAACTTATTAGTCTTAAAATCCAGAAAAGTTTAATAATTTTATTGAAAGATTCTGAAAGAGCATACAATTTTACGTCAGAAATAGTGGGAGTAAAATTTTTCCAAATGCTTTTATATGCAAATTATCAGCGTTTAAACTGATGCTAAAAATGTGTCCGTTTAGGCCTTAATGGGTTAAGATAAATCTTACGTTAGATTCAGTGCAATTTATGCATTTTTTTTTCGTTTTCAGTGGTGCATGATTTTGTATCATTTATATTATTTTATTTATAAATATTTTGTTGTTATTTAAATACCTGAGCCGTTCTATCCCAACCGTCGGAACAATGGACCAGTACTGAAGTCTTATGAATGTCTACTTTATCAACGATCTTGACAGCGCCAGCCAAGATTCCTCTGATATGTTTCAGCCACATTGTGGATTCTAGTCCCGATAACCATTTCCCTTCGTCGATCGTAGGAAAACATAATTCTGGAAATAGATTTCGATAAAAGTTGCTAAAACATTCGATATCCGATTCGAGTTATTGTACCTTTTAATTTTCTAAAGCTTTCTCTCATCACATGAATGTTGTGAATATCAAGAAAAACTACTTCGACATTTTGATACGTATCTTCGTTTTCGTATCCTCCGCCTTTAGCTTTATTCGCTATTGCATTAGTCATTGGTCTCGCATCAATTATAAAGAGCTTATGACTCTGCGCGTTTGCATCCATAATTAACTGGATGTACCTTTTAAACGAGTCACAAAATTAATGATCGATTAAATTTGGTTAGGTTATGAACTCACCTTTCATCTTCTCGACTCCTCTTGCCGCCGACACCGACTAAAGGTTGTGCACACCGAGTAATAGTGGCTTGGCTATCAGGATGAATCCACGAAAGTACAGGAAGTCTCCCCCTACTTCGAAAAGCTGCAGAAGCTTGAAGATCCTCTTCCGTCGCAGCTGTTGGTATTGCCCACACTGCCGGATAACTATCACACAACGAATACGTATCGTTGATCTTCGATATTTTCCACATATCATTATTAATTCCCTAAAATAGATTCGCAAATAAATTAACAATGCTGATGTCGATATTCGTATAACTTACCATTCTTTTCAATTCGGCAATGGGTTCGTATACGCTCCAACCATTCTCCGGGAAGCTTTCTGAGTATTCAAAGGCAAAAAGCGGCATATCATGCGAAAGTGGAAAGGAATATTGTTGCAGTTTCTCAAAAACATTTCTCCTGGAATGATTCTCTTGCTTATGGGCGAATTTAACGTTCCGCATGTCTTTGCAAAAGATTTCAATTCCGTACGAGTTTTCACCACGACTCAGTGCTCCTCCGACTTTTTCAATTCTGCATACGACACCAAGGGGCATTTCCAAGATGTAAGGCGTTTCGCGATCTATGCTTCGGAAGTGTAATTTGTAATTTGTTACGCTTAGAACACCACGAGTGGGAACGGAATACGGGCATAGGTATGTGACATCTCTGGCAACTCCTTGCACTCGTTCTCCACTTAATAACGGTGGTCCTATCTCACCTCCTGATATAGTCTTGAGGGAATTAAAAAATTACTTTACTTTTTGTTTCATTAAAAAATGTTTTACTATACAATCAAAAATACGACATATCTACTATTATATAGAACGCTAGACATGTAATATACAATATGCGATTGTGCCATTAATATTTTTGTATTAAAAAAATAATCTACACTATAAATTTCCTAACAAGCAAGATGGCGTTCAATTTGTTAAATGTTTACCATAATTTCTTTTGCCTGGTTCACTTTTTTAGTTTCTAAAGCTGACACAATATTGTTATCCGTAGATGTCGAGCTTGTCGAGAAACTCTTTGAGTGAGACGCTTTTTCCCAACATTCCTAACGGTCCCCGTGATTACAAAGATAAATGCAATTAATTATAGTAACTTTGAAAAACTTATTATTATATATATAATATTACTCACAGATTCTTGTCCCATTTTAGAGTTGAGAGAACTGCTCTTGCTGTCGGAATTGAGAGAATCTGAACTGGCATTTTTCGAGTTATTTTGCTCGATGTTCAGAAGCTCGGTACTAGCCCTTTTCTCCATCCTAGTTAAATAATGTCTTTGGAGATTCGTTTATTTTTGTCGCTCTCGCGTCATTTGTAGGTGGTGCAGTCTGACCTGTGAACCACTTTACAAGAGATATTGATATCACTACGAAGGCAATTAATATTGAAGATAAAAAATCAATTAACAATATAATGACATCTAAATAAATAGTCCACAATGTTATAATTGTTCTAGAAATTAATATTGGGTATTTAAGACATTTCGACTCGGAAAGCAATATTAGTCGCAAGAGATCACACAACTATATCTTATGTTTCGATTGTTGACTTTAACTTCTTTTTAAATATGGTAAATAATTGTTAATGAACAACGTATATTATTAATTTATTGAAATCAAGAACATTTCACTTACAAAAGAGTCAGAAAAGAAAAAAAGATTTATTTATTTTTATATTAATACACAAGCTTGGAGATATGATATTCTACTGTTGGATTCGATCTAATTTTGGGAAAGAAACTTCAAAGCTACTTAAGGAATGGAAAAGAATTAACAACAAGTTAGCGGGCATCAATTACGAAAAGAATATTCTTACTTAGATGTAAATCAAATAATTTCCTTCCTAAACACATCCTTTTTAATAAATTCATCCATAATACCGGTTTTCATTCACCTATACAAATTAATCAACATAAAGACTTAATTACAGATTACAAATTCAAACTTTTAAAACTAGAGATACAAGATATTATAGAAGAAATTACGATTTTAAAAGCACAAAAGTTACATATATGGAGAACAATAATTTAAAAACTACCAGCCTCTATTTACGAAAAATATTTTTTTAATGAAGATATTCAGTTCAATTTCAAATTAAATTACCACAAGTCAAAATTAATAAACAAATTTTACAATCTACAAAAATATTACAACAGAAATACAAATAACAAAATTAAAATTCAGAACAAATGGTTAGTAAATCTCACTAATATAGAAATTCCAAAAGAAATTGTCAACATAGTTGGACTAGGTCAAAAACTTTCTTTTCAAAATCAAAATTCTTTCCCATTACCAGAATTCATCGCTTCTATAGAAGGTATTTAAAAAACAAGAACATTTCACTTACGAAAGAGTCAGAAAAGAAAAAAAGATTTATTTAAACGTATATGATTATTATTAATGTCTTTATTGGCAAATATAAAACTAATGATCTCTACAATAATAAATACTTATGTGAAGATCTTGATATTTTTCGGTCATTATAATTAAGTAGACAATAATAAATATTGTAAACAATAACGGTGTAAATAATTGCGTAACTGCGATATCAGTTCATGCGACACTCGTAACTATTATTTTAATTCAGGTAGTCAGAAAAAGGCCCTGCTGATGAGCATTTTTTAACAGTTCAATGGCACATACTACAGGGATATTTTTCAACATTCTCAACAATAAAATGCTTTTTTCTGATTATATAAATTAAAATAATAGTTACGAGTGTCGCGTTAGTTACGAGTACAACGTTATTGTATACAATATTTATTATTGTCTACTTAATTATAATGACTGAAAAATACCAAGATCTTCTTCACTTATGTTAAAACATAGATGAATTTCTTGAATTATTTTAATACATTAGTAAAGTAAAGAATACGTAAACAAAAATCCCACATTTCCTGATCACATAAAGACTTACAAAGTAACTAATAATAATAGAAAAATAAACATTTAAGTAATGAAAGCAAACATCAAGTTACAAATACATAAAAAATTTCATAATTTCATTATGCTATCGGTGGTAATTTCCTGAGTTCAGTCTATTGTGGATCTCGGAGTAACTTTTCTTTTAAAAACCATATTCAGTCGACTGCTTCCCAGGCTCTTAGAATGCTTGGGTTCATTATTAGAATGACTAAAGGCTTTCGTAATCGAATATCATTTATTACACTGTATAAGACTCTGGTCATTCCAATATTAATATATGTTTTATCAAGGCAGCATGCTGGGACCTACGCTGTATTTACTTTATACTGCTGATCTACCTACAACGCAAGACATTATTATAGCTATGTTTGCAGATGACACTGCCGTTTTATCAAGTTATCCCAACCCAGAAATTGCCTCTTCTAAGCTTCAAAAATATCTAATGGAATTTTAATGTTGGTATAATAGATCCCAGCAATCGAGATTGGATAGGATTGGATTGAAAATTTCAATTCATTTTGAATTCATACTTTGATTCCGTAAATATGTATTCAAATGGATTGAATTCCGAAGAAAGGAATCCATCTGTATTCAATTTTACAAATACAATGGGAAGTGTAATTTGCCGGATTAAATTTCAGAAAAATGAATCCATCTGTATTCAATTTTACGAAAACAATCGGAAGCAGTATAAGAATATAAATAAATACAGATCTATTCAAAGTTTATTTTTTGCATTGAAATGAATACACTTAGATAGTTCTGAATCCGTAATGTTGAATACGGAGGCATTCAATATTTCGTTTTTAAGAAGGCAACTTTTTTTGGATTGAAATGAATACACTTGGCTACTTTTGAATCCGTAAAGTTGAATACGGATGCATTCAATGTTTCGTTTTTAAGAAGGAAACTTTTTTTTGGATTGAAATGGATACACTTATTGGATAGTTTTGAATCCGTAATGTTGAATACAGATGTATTGAAAATTTCGTTTTTGAAATACACCTTGTTTTGGATTGAAATGAATATACTTGGATAGTTTTGAATCCGTAATGTTGAATACGGATGTATTTAAGAAAAATTAAATTTTTAATAAGAAAACTTTTTTTGGATTATGAATTCAGAAAGTAACCTTTTTATTCATATGAACGAATAGAATTGTATTTACGTATTAAAATGGATTCACCATTGACCAAAGTATGGATTCAGAATTTAATAATTAAATCCAATTCTATACAACTATATTCAAATTCGATTGCTGGGATGGTTAATAAGAATTAATGAGAGTAAATCAACGCAACACTGTCAAGTATCTATAGATATAGGGATACATTTAGATCGCTGACACACATGGATAGACCAGATATGGACCAAGGGCAAGTATCTTGGTCTCAAACTAAGAAAACTGTACTGGTTAATAGGCAGAAACTCGGTCCTATCTTTATAAAACAAAATATTAATATACAAATGCATTTTGAAACCAGTATGGACATATGGAATTCAGTTGTGGAGAACTGCATCAAAATCAAGTATTCAAATAACTGAACGATACCAAAACAAAATGTTACGAATAATTGTAAATGTGCCATGATTTGTACCAATAGAAATAATCCGAAAAGATGTGCCGGAAGTTCTGAACGTTCAATTGAACGAAATTATTATTAGAACTGTCTTTAAATTATAATTTTATTGTAAAATATTATTTTACATATCAAATAATTAATTCTTATAGAAATATCTTTTTAATCTACCTTTTTAATTTCAGTTTCAAAAGTAATACTTGAAAAAAAATGTATTCGAAAAAATATTTTGTTCATTTGAATGTTCAGAACTTCAGGTACATCCGAAAAGACCTAAATATATGCCCTGTTAATGAAGAAGTGAAAAATTATGGGGAAAGATACAAGTGCAGACTACAACATCACCCGAACAAGTTAACAGTACAATTATTAAGACGAAACTTAAGTGCGTCAAGATTAAAACATTATAGATCTTTATTTTAATATTTATTTATTATAGTATTATGTCATCGAAATAAATATTTCCTATTTAAGGTGCTGAACACTGGTAAAGCACCTACATGCTATGTATAAAAATAGAACATTTAATCATTGTCGTTGTAAGACAGATTGTAAATAAATGTGGAGAAACAAAAAAACATATTTCTCGCCAAAAATAGGAATGTGCAGAATCTGGAATCGGTTGCCAGAAAATTTGTTAAACATCAGTGAAATTAATGTTTTTAAGGAGATCTATTCTTGCGTTAAATTGACATTAATCTAGTTAATTTGGTATTTCATCATCTTGTTTTCCCTCGTATTGATTCTTAGTATTTCATTATATTTTGAATTTTATATAAGCATTATTTTATTATTTTTGTACCTGAGGGCCTGTATATTACCAAATAAATAAATAAATAAATAAATAAATAATTATAATAAATTTATACAGGAATAATTTATATAGGGGTTTCAACCCGTACATAATCGCAAAAGTATGTGAATCATACTTGTCCGTGCACCTGTTATTGTTACACTAAAACTATGTTATAAACTAACTTAAAACTATGCTTTTCTGTGCATAGATTTGTGAGTGAGACCTGCGAACATTATTATGAATTAAGTGGAAATGCATCATACGTTTTTAACAGAAGAATACATTGTTAATTAAATAAAGGCAATATTCTGATAATTTCATAGGAATATGATGACACCATTTTGTTATTTTTGCTTTCGAGAATGTTTCAAGAGATGTAAGAGTATTAATGAATTTATAAATTTATGTGCAATATCAGTATAGCATCTTTGACCAATATTTTTCTTTCTTCTAATCTCAGAGACTAAAGTTAAACCTTCTGAGTGCATACTGCAGTCTGTTTACGAACAAAAAGTTGATTCTTTATAACATATTGTATTGTATCTAGTAAAAATTTTTTTTCTTATTTGTAATATTTTATTGTCATTGAAAAGATGGTTCAATGGGGGTTTTACTTTTGTAAAAAATAGTTTTAATAACTTTTTTTGCAATATTTCAACTCTGAAAAACATTCTTTAATCCTTTCAGTCACACCGGGACATCAGTGTTATACCTACACACAAAGAAATTTTAAGTCAATGTGACAGCATTTTGGAAAGTAGTAGTTACCGCACAGATTCTGACAAATTTAAAATGACGGTTACAATTCGAATTTGTTAAAAAGAAAATTGTTATAAACAGATCCAATTTGAGTGCACCTTTGAGAATATTTATTCATAATTTCTAGACGATATAGTTATTAATAATTATTTGTAATGATCTATAAACTTTGTTGAAACGGAAAAACTTGGTACTTTTTTCATTCTACAGCTTCCGTACCGAAAACAGTGCAAGATACACTAAAAATGCACAATATTATAGGGCACAATATTTCCTAAAAAAAAAAGTCACTCAGGGCCCTAGTCTAAAATTAATATATTATCCATAAATAACGCTGGAATTTTGTCTTACAAGTTAATTATGAATATTTTAGAATTTTTGTAAAATATGAGGCATATTCCATCGTTGCTCGTGGCTAAGCTATTAACTTTAGTCTAGGGCCCTCGCTGACTTTTTTGTAGGAAATTTTGTGCTCTACAAAAAGTTTTAGTGCATTTTGAGTATATCTTGCACTATTTTCGATACGGAAGATATAGAATGAAAAAAGCACCAAGTTTTTCCGTTTCTACAATGTTTATAGATCATTAAAATTAATTATTAATAATTAAATAGATGGAAAATTATGAATAACTATTCAAAAAGATGCAATAAAAGTGTATCTACTAATAAAAATGTTCTTTTTAACGATTTCGAATGTTAACCATCATTTGAAATTCATCATAAATCGTGCGGTAGCTGTTACTTCCCTGAGCAGTGGCATTTACTTAAAATTTCTTTCCGTGTATATGGTATCAACTTCTCATCGTGCTTCGTCAAAACTTTCGTTACGGTTTCTTGTTCCTACCCTTCCTAAGACTCCAATAAATGTTATTGAAAAATAATAATATTCCATAATTATGTAAAATAATTATTGTTAATAAGCAATTATTTTCAAAAGAACATAATTTTCAAAAAAAAATTCATGCCAAGACGAAGTAATGGCTATTATTATTTGACGTTTCCAATATTAAATTAACAAAATTCAAAATGGCAGATTCAATATGGCCGACCAAAATTCTGAGAAAAGGTCATTTGGTCTTATGTATATTGGATCTGCCATTTTGAATTTTGTAAATCTGACACCGGATTCATAATCAGCGGCTCCAAAAGCTTCTGTACAACAAAATTTAGAAAAAAAATATCCCTGGAAAAATTCTTGACTGAAAGGATTAAAGTAACACCCCATGTTAATGAACAATATATACTGACTGACGTATGCAGTAATAAAATAAATATTTTATACATAAGACTGACTAAATTAATTACGTTACTATTTTTTACATTCATTATTCAAAACACTTTAAAAATCACTTATTTTGTAATTGTGTTTCCTGCACATGGAACAACTTCGATAACTGAAAACCCAAAGGTTTGTTTGTATACAACTAGGTTTTCGCTATTTTTATTTTGTATTTTAAGAAATAATATTTAATAAATAATGATAAATAAAACTAAATTAACAACGCTTAGTAATATTTTTAACAAATTTCTTGAAAATAGCAATCCTTTCGGAAGTGATATTATTTAGTAAAAAATTCTATGCACGCTTAATTCTGGTCCCTGTGGAAAAGAATCCCATACACATGATAGAATGTATAGATAGTATTTTGTTGATTATGGCAATAAAGACATTTATTATTATATCCCTACCCGAAAAAGGTAACTATATAGACGAACAGTAAAATAAATGAGGTAAAACTATAAAACGATGAAGATGTATGATCGTATGAATATTCTTAAAATGCTTAGTAGTTCTAATCAAAAATCCGAAAATTCTGTAAGACTTCACAACTCTTTAGATGTTTACTAAAGCACAACGAGTTATTGAAAATAACACCAAGACTTTTAATTAGTGGTACCGATTGTAATTGAACATCATTTATAGTATATGGGAAAGCAATAAGTTCCCTCACTGTATAAAATGAAATGATTTTACATTTAGCGGTGTTAAGACTATGTTTTCCACTTTTTTTCTATCTGTTCATAGAACTATTTAGAATAAAAAAACGGCAATAGGCCAAAGAAAGTTAATTTGTACTTGAAATAAGTAACTACAATGACAAAAGTATCCTGATGGAGTAAAAATACAAAACCATGAGTTTATTTCATCCTAACCTCGAAATGGACAATAAACAAACTGCGTGGTTTGTTAAATTCCACTGCAATATTGATGTTTAGATCTGAATTGTTTGTCGTATTTCACATTAAGTAGTAACAAATAGTAAGAAAAATCAGATTAATTAAAAAGGCATTAAACTATTTTGCATCTCCGTTATGACAATATATGTCGTTAGCGAAGCAAGGCCACGCCCTGGAACAATTTGCAAATATTCCGAAAGCACAGAATTTGACTATATCCGACGAAATCATAAATACATCTTTTTTTTTATTTCAAGTACTGACCTGTGTGTGGGAAAAATAGTTATTTATTTCATTGGAGATACATCTGTCAGTTACTTCGGTGTTTGACAGGCACAACCATTTTGCTGGGACTCAGCGGCAGGTGGCATCAATGTCTGGAATATTGCACGTGTTGAGATCAATGACGTGATCGCATACAATACGTAGTGCTCACATTACTTTTTGTTGGTAAACATTTCAAATAAGATATGTAGGATACGTGTTAGGCATTTTCCCTTCCAATATGGCTAACCAATCAGCTGGAAGGTCAACATTCGCGAAATCGAACGTCAACGATCAGTAGTTGGAGCTCGTGCTAAATAATGTGAAGATATTCCACGCATGTTCCGCAATGAAACCGAGAGAGACCGAATTATGTAAAGTACGAGTGACGTTCCCCGGTTCCCCAGGAACATTTTTTCTATGTGCTCTGGGTTTCTAATGTACGGATCCCAGCGACAATTTTTTCAATGAATTAATATTTCTAAATAGAATTTCTAAAAACATCCTTCTTAGTCCAGTCAAATCTTCGGAAAAAAGGCACTAACCTTTCAAAAAATCACCCTGTCCATTTTTTTTCATTTTCCTGTTTAAGGTCGATAACTGAATCTAAGTTTAAGTTTGCGGGATAGATGGAGCCACCGTCGCGCCGCCATGTTGAAAAACGTCTGTTTATCATTTTTTTTTAAATATCTCGCTTTAGATGAGTCGTACAAAAAATATGTTTCATAAATTTTGTTCAGAATTAAATTCTCTGCAATTTTTGTTTGAAACTTTTTTTCGTAACATTAATATTTACAAAAATTAGGAGCAAACAAGTAAAAAATGCGTGTTTCTGAAATTGTTTTTGCGAATTATCTCGCTCCGGCGTCATTTTCTGGTAAAAACAGTAATTTTCAAAGTTGTAGAGCACAAAATTCTGTATAATTTAAAAAAAAATTATTGAAATCGCACAATATTTGACTAAGAACAGCCAGGCAAAAGATGTCTTGTCCAGTAAAAGTGTCGGGAATAGGCTTTATAACTTTAAAATAAAATTACCCGCTTTCCTTTTTCTGTAAGAAATTATTAACTGATTAAAAATTATATGTAATTCCTTCTTATATACAAACCCAAGTTTCACTTCATTTGCGAGAAACAAATCAAGCGTTCTATTTTCTAAAATAGTTGAATAGCGCCGTGAATATTTGAAGGGCATCGATTCGCCGATTTCTCGTTTTGAAGTAGTAAAAACTACTTTAAATCATTGAATATTTACGCATTATCATTTAAGATATACCACTAATCATTTTAAATTAGCATAGTTACTGATTTGGCTACATACATGCTCATTGTTTAGGATTAATAGCGTATTCTACCCCTTGCACCGTTTCTGCACTATTGCCTGGAGAGAGTGCAAAACAAACACCGCACCAGTGCAGGTTGCTCGTGTGCGACCCCACCGGCGACAAAATGAACTACTGAGAGGGGGGTATGTGACACTAATCATATGGGAAAACGGGCTTTTATCTTGTCAGTAGCATTCATTTTGAATCACTGCTGCTTTTCAACAGTTAATACTACTCAAATAGGCCGCTTTCTGTCGAGAGTATAATTTCGGAGCAACGACGGTCTTCCTTTACGGCGCTGCGTTACAGAGGTGGAACACATGCACCGTTTCTGCACGGTATCGTGGAACACGTACACCGTTTCTGCACGGTCTCATGGAACACGTGCCCTCGCGCGGTGTGCGTGCAGTGCAGAAAAAGTGCAAGGGGTAGAATACGCTATAAGAGAGCGGCACTTTTTTCGCGCATTTCTCTTATGCATTTGTATCGAAAAACACTATTTTCAAATAGTAAAAAGTAGTGGCGCGAGATAATTCGCAAAAACAATGACAGCTTGACGGTGGATCGCTCTATCTCGAAAAATGTTTAATCACTTAATAATTTCTTACAGAAAAAGGAAAGGAAATGGTACGGGTAATTTTATTTTAAAGTTATAAAGCCTTTTCCCGACACTTTTACTGGGCACATCCTTTGCCTGGCTTTTCTCAGTCAAATATTGTCCGATTTCAATAAATTTTTTTTAAATTATACAGAATTTTGTGCTCTACAACTTTGAAAATTACTGTTTTTACCAGAAAATGACGCCGGAGCGAGATAATTCGCAAAAACAATTTCATAAACACGCATTTTTTACTTTTTAGCTCCTAATATTTTTATATATTAATTTTACGAGAAAAAGTTTCAAACAAAAGTTGTAGAGAATTTAATTCTGAATAAAATTTATACAACATATTTTTAGCGTACGACTCATCTGAAGCAAGATATTTTTTAAAAATGATAAACAGACGTTTATCAATATGGCGGCGCGACGGTGGCTCCATCAATCCCGCAAACTTAAACTTAGATTCAGATATCGACATCTTACAAAATGAAAAAAAAGGGACAGGGTGATTTTTTGGAAGATCCATGTACTATTTGACTGGACTATCTCAGCATGTATAATTGTCGATAATTCTATATACAGTGGTCCCCGTCCTAACGCATATGTTTCGTTCCATCAAAAATGGCCGCCCCCGTCCAAACGCATATCCTCCCTCAACCCCCACTACGGCAAAAGTCTCTTTGCATTTATCACACTGAGCATGCGCGTATATGTCTCACTAGCAATACTATAGCACCTTAGAATTGTATTGTGGGGAGAGGAACGAAGGGGAACCTATGCATTTAGACGGGAAAGAAATATGCGTTTGGACGGAAATATGTGTTTGGAAGGGATGCGTTAGGACGGGGACCACTGTAACGGGAATTAAGTTTGTTTGAAATTTGCTGAAAACACAAAAACTGAAGCCACTTGTTAATCTACGCTGAAAAAATGAAAAATGAAGTTTACGCAGTAGTGATATAAACTTCGGGCATTTCATTTAGGTAATAATACAGCGTTGAACTTTGCGATTTTATTATTAAACCCCGAATTAAGGGAGTCTAAAGTGGTCCGTCGTTAAGGTAGGAAATTTCACTAACAACGTAAATTAAAGATAACTAAATAACATTTTTAATATTCGGGCTCTGTAAGGGCAATTCTAAGCACTATTTCTAGTTTCCTAGAAAATACTAAAGATATTATAATCGAGAACTGAGCGAGAGATTTCGGAAATAACTGATTTTTATTTATTTTGGAAAGTTCTGGGTCAGTTCTGAATTAATTTCTTTGGCATTTTCTAGGATACCGTCTATAGTAATTAAAACTGCCCTTACAGAGCCTGAATTTTGAAAAATCGATTCTGTCACTTTTTATTTACGGTTTTTAGTGGAAATTCCTACCTTATCAGCCGATCACTTTAGATCCCCCTTTACATTTTTGAAGCGCGGTGGTCCTCTCAGGGACCACCTTTTCTGCCAGATAATTTCATTTATAAAAATTCAATTTTGAGGTATTTAAAAATATTGGTAGGTTTTGATAGTAGCTAAGGTATTTGTCTACAATATTACATCACTAATATTCAATTTGCATTAGTTGTAAAAATGTTATAAATAAACTAACACTAAAAAAATGCAGTTTTTTGGAAAAAAGCGTTTCCCAGCTAGTTTATTTCAGTTTTGATTTGCATGGCAATTTTTACTAACAAGGGGTTTTTATGGTCGCTGATGACGAATCAGGGGTCAGATTCTCAAAATTCAAAATGGCTGTATAAGAATTTTAAAAATAACACGTATTTATGACTGGAAACGTTTATTCGGAGATTTTTAGGGTCCCGAAATACGTATTTGTAATACGTTTTGAATTTTGAAGACTCTGAGATTTCAGGTTCAAAATATGCTAAAACTATTTTTGAAGATTTTTGAGATTAAGAACTACTAAAATTTAGATAAAAAATTGTACAGCCGATATTGTCGACTTGGAGTGCTTACCCTTGGCACAACCTAGAGGTAACGACGAGGACGTAGTAAGCTTGTAGCTCCACTTTTTTTATACCTTTTTTTGTTTGATTTTTTTATATTTTTGACACCTTTTTTGTTTTATTCTTAATATTTTTTATACTTTTTTTGTGTTGTTTTTTTTTATATTTGTTGATACTTTTTTTTTCATTTTTTATGCTCTTTAAATTTAAAATTCTAATCTTGGATCCGACATTTTGAATTTTGGAAATCCAATTTCATATTCATAATCATCGATCCTGACAACTCCCGTGACAACCAGTTTCATCTCGATCAAGCAACTTTTTCCTAATTTGGTCCGCCATCTTGGATCGATCATTTTGAATTTTGAAAATCTGAGGTCATATTCGGAATCAGCGATCCCGAAAACCTCCGAGCCCCGAGTAGTAAATTCAAATCGATCGTTTTCCATATAAAGAAAAATGTGTGCTTCAAAGGTTGAAGTTTCGCACTGACAAGTGAACCTACCGAAGTGTAAATCTCCGATTTTTATAAAATTTGGATATATCGTAATAAATGAAAAATTAAGAGATAAGTATTTTTTGTTAGCGACGGAAAAACAATTCCCTAAAATTGGAGCACAAATATAAAAATGGCGATATCTTTGAAGATCATTGAGCGATTTTAATGATTTTCTGTAAGAAACTGTATCTTTCAAAAGATCCGGGGTGCTGTTTCTTAGATTTTCATATTTTACAAACTCAGCAAGTGAACCCATTTTGGACATATATTAAGGGGCAAAGGAGATTGCTGAATTATCCGCAAAATTTTTGGAATCATCGTTTAACCCGTTTAGTCCCAAAATGACATTTGTTTCCGGTATTCACCCTCCGTAGGTTTACGGATATGTTTGAGATAAATGTTATGAAAAGTAGGTTTCCTATAGTTTTTGGGTATGCTCTTTTCGAATCTGAAGTCCGTTTTTCGATTTTTTTGTATTCAAAGCAACGTTTAAAATATAATTTTATATTTTATAACATAATTTTATATTTGATAACATAATTTTATATTTTATAATATAATATTATATTTTTTAATATAATTATGTTTTAGATTATTTAAACTTTCTTCGATGTTTAGATAATTAACAGATAACAATAAATTCTTTACCGCCTTGTTCCGACCAAATCCTTATTCTCGGTGATTTGAATATTAACATCCTTATTAATGAGAAATCTGAAACCGTAAAATTTAAAAACTTGCTATCACAATGCAACTTTCGTCAAATTATAGACGTTCCAATAAGAGTGACTGTATCATTTGCAACTTCAATCGTTGTCATACTGGTAATAAACAATGTTAAAGTCAACAATTCTTACGTATTGTCGGAACTCAAATTAGCGGATCATTATTTGGTTGGTTGTGATATTAATTATCCTCGTCCTAGCCACTTTGAGAAATGTATCACCATACGTGACTTTGAAAATTTCGATGTTACTAAATTTGACCAGGCTGCGGCAATTTATCATCACCATCAATGGAAAAAAATGTATAATATCTCGGATATTAATATTACACTTCCTAACTTGCAATGCAGGATTAATCGAACTTTTTGATACTTTTGCACTGTTAAAAACAATTCGTGTCTCCAAGTCTTGTGCTCCATGGATAACGTACCCAATGCGAATTCTCATTAAAAAAAGAAATTCAGTGCAATAAAAAGATATAAAGACTGAAAGAGAGTCCGATATTGAGTACGACAAACAATTACGTAACTATACAACATCTGCAATAAGAGCAGAACGAAAAGCTTATTTAAGTCATTTGTCATCTTTGAATCAGAAGAAATTCTACTCTGCGGCTAGTTACCTTAATGTTTTGAAACCTGTTTCTCCAGAACTGCCTTCTCATTTCAGTGATCCAAATGCAATCAATAGTTATTTTGTTAACATTCCACCTGTCTCGCCAGATCGCCTTCTCGTCGATTATTTTAATTCACACTTTTCAAACCGTGTCTCTGATGAAGTATCTTTTTATTTTACTGAAATTTCTCTTGCAAGATTAAACGAAATTATTTTGAACATTGCACGGGAACTGGATCTGATGGAATTTCTGGAGAAATGTTCTTAAGGATATATAAACACTGTATGCCTCAGATTCTACACATTATAAACCATATAATTGCTAATGAAGAATATCCTATTATATCGAAGCATGCCATAGTACGTCTAATCCAAAAAATTAATAATCCGAAACTTTTTAATGATTTGCGTCCAATAAGTCGACTTCCAATTTTCTCAAAGATCTTTGAAGGGGTTTGTTATCATCAGTCGCTAGATCACTTTAATAAATTCAACTTATTTCCAAGATTCCAATCTGGATTTCGATCCCTATTCGGATGTGAAACATCGAAACATTTCAGATGACGGTCTAAAAACTGGGATAATAAATTATTAACCATTATTGCATTTTACACGGGCCCTTGATATTCTGAACCACGAGTTTTTGTCATTCTTGTTAAATTGTCATTCTACCGAGTTTCAAAAGAATCTTGTTCTCTTTTGGGTAGTTACCTAATTGACGGGTCTCAATCGGTTAAACTAACTATATACAAGCCATAATATTTCCCTGCCAGATAGTATGATGCTTCCATATGGTGTTCCGCAAGGGGCTAAACTGAACTCTCTCCTTTTTATTATATTCACCATTGACATTTATGAATGCTGCAATTATGTAAGCGTGAAAACGTATGCCGATGATACGCAAGTTTTGATACCTTGTCGCGCAAAGGACATTGAAGAAGCCATCCTAAAAATTAAACTTGATTTAGAGTGCATTGACAGATGGGCAAATAAAAACGCCCTTATTGTCAACCCTCTTAAATCAATGTTTATGATTGTTGGCAGCAAGAACCATCTTGCGGCCATTGATCATGGAAATATTAAAATTGAGGTAAATGGAAATCATATCCCCATGGTTCGGGAAACGAGAAATCTCGGCTTAATTATTACTGATAGCCTTTGGTGTTTCTCACCTCTATATCACACAAAAAATAAGTATTTCTTATATGCGCCTTCATCAGTTATACCCGCTGAGACTTGAATTGTCACATGAGACCAACATGGGACTCCGTCTATGTGATTTGCTTGTTCTCTCTAATCTTATGTATAGTCTATCCGTTTATGGGCCATGCATTTCTGAAAATGAATGTCGTAGAGTTCAGGCAGTCCGCAAAACTCTTGTACAAGATATGCGTACGGTATTCGTAAATTTGACCATGTTTTGCAAGCGTTTGTGGCTTCTGGCTGGCTATACATGCGTGAGCGACTTTAGGTAAGATTATTTCCTCTTGCATCTCGTGTATTAACTAAAAAAACCCTAGTACCTATACACTAGCCTCCTGATGCTTGGTAGAGGTCGCATGAATGTTCGCCTAGCTACGACTAAGTTGTTATTGTACCCGCGTTATTCAACTGCAAAATATAAAGGTGCGTTTTCTTGTATTGTTCCAACTATTTTTAATGCACTTCCAGTAAATATAAGAAATTTAGTAGAGCTTCCGTTAATTTTTGTATACAGGGTGATTCTCCATTGAATGACTTCCGGTTCACAGTAGATTCTGTGATAAATTCTAAGAACATTTTTCCTTTGAAAAAAATTTGTGCGATGTATAGTTTTCAAATGATTTAGCATTAAAATCAGCCAATAGGAACAGGAGTTGCTTGATTGTCGCGACGATTTCGATGTTCGCTGACAATGCAATCGTCGCGACAATGAAGCAACTCCTGTTCCTATTGGCTGACTTTAATGCTAAATAATTTGAAAACTATACACCGCACAAATTTTTTTCAAAGGAAAAATGTTCTTAGAATTTATCACAGAATCTGCGGTTAACCGGAAGTCATTCAATGGCGAATCACCCTGTATAAGGCTAGGGAGCTGTACTTGAAACGTTGTAAATAACAAATTAGATAAAGTAGTTACGATGTAATGTTTGTTATACAATATTTGTTATGTATATGATTAATTCATATTATTTAATTTTTATTATAAACTGATGGTTAGTCATATTCATATTTATATAGATATATATTCCTATGCATTTTCTTTAATGTATGTTATTTTTTTGTTACTATGTTATATATTTGATGTATGTGTATTTGAGCAATTTCGAATGTAACACCCGTTGAGAACAGTCTGTAAAACAGCATCAGCTGTGGCTCGCCTTTTGGCAGATTGGTATAAATTCTTGCTGTACCCATTTTATGAGGTCAATTTTTTACAGAGGGGGGAAATGCGTTAGGCACCATAGGGGGTTGAAGATGTTGGTTAACCCCCCCCCCCCCTGTGTCGGACTTCCTTTTACCGACTAAAACCCTAACCTCCCTTGGCCCTCCATAATCCACTTATGCAGCCTGCAGCAGAAAAGTAGCTCCGATATCCATCCCTTCCGCTGCAGACTGCACCGGGCCATGTCGATAGTAACTGCAACCACATTTGCACGTTTTTGGTAGGTCGGAATGCTTTTGATGTTTTCGAGGAAAGTCGGTCTTATTCCTCCCATCACTCCAATTATCAGCACAATGAGCTTGATTTTGAATCCTCAATTCAGCTTGCAATTCTCGAACAGAAGTTCCTGATATTTCATCCGTTTTTTGTCCTCTTTGCTTACTATGTTTGTCTCTGCTGGTGCAGAGAACTCGATGACGAAGATGGCCAGTATATTCGGCACGACTCATTTCCGACTACGGATTCATTATCAGTGGAGACGTACGGCAAAACTGGAGTCACGTCAATACCGTAGGTGTTGCGGACACGGTAATACAGCACTCGGAGAGCCGCATCATGAAGTTGGATGTATGCTGAGACTGCATATCTTGAACATAAATTAATTTTATTATTATTATTATTTATTTATTTTATTTGAAAATTTACACAATGTAAGATAAATTTATTTACTTAAAATGATATAGAGGTAAACGACGTTACCTTGTCTGCCTGCACACGCTACACAGCGGGGGCATATTGACAAAAACTTAATAAGTATACTTTATTTATAAGTTTTAGTATTTTGCATCATTTTTGAAAGAGACATGAATTAAAATGCAAGTTCACGAACGTTTGTTTCTGAATTGTTATTATTGTAACAATAAATTACTGACCTATTTATTTTTCCCCAAATATTTATGTGACTTCAAAAATCTTTTCCTCGGCCAATAGTTCAAGGGGTATAGCCAAGGTGTAGGCCTAGTCCACGAATAAAGTATAAACCGATTTGATGAAAAAATGAATAGAATAGAACGATCTCTGCAGTTCTTCTTCTTTTTTGTGGCTTTATGAAGGAGCTAACAGCAGCCTTCGCCCACGACTTTCGATCTAGATAGATCCGTAAGTCTGCTTTCTCATAGAGTTTTGTTAGTGTAGTGTTATCATGTGAGGTGGTGTTAATAACCCTTGACTTGGAGTATATATGGAGTTATCGCGGGAAATTTAAAATAATTCGGTGTCTAATTTTTAAAACTCCTGATTGCTTTCACTACTTTGATCAATTCTTTAAAAATTTTCGTGTTATCTAAAAATAGTATGTGTTTGAGATTGTATGGAGGTAATATGTTTAGATTGTCCAATGTTTCTATTAGAGTCAATCTTGCCACCCAAAATTGAGAACATTCCAGCAATAGGTGTTCGTCAGTGCCAATTTCGTTATCGAATTTGCATTTGGGAGAATCTGTACATTTAATCCTGAATAAATGGTATGGGTATTCCCAGTGACCAGATTTTAGTCTATTAATAATATTTATGGAATTTCGGTCTAGTGTGCTTTTTTTAAACCAAGGGTATTTGTTATCAGGGTTATTACATGCTAAAAAGAAATGTCCCTTTTTTTCAAATTGCTCACTCAAAAAGTTACGAAAGTTGTTAGTGAAATTATCATCACTTGTCTCCATGAAACTCGTCCATTGTGGTTTGTATTTGATGCTTTTATCTATGTCCAAATGGAGGACAGATTTTGCTGCACGATCAGCTTGCTCATTCCCATCGATATTTATGTGAGCAGGGCACCAAAATAATCTGATCTGTTTATTTGATAATGATAGTTCTAGTTTGATGTCGTAGTATACTTTGTGGATGTTTTTCTTTTTGTATATGTGTTCCGAAATAATTTTTAATGATTGTAAGTCGGGTCGGTAATGATTGCGTTATTTTTTCTAGGCTTTTTAAGTGGGCATATTTGATTGCATACCACATGGCTGTAGCTTCTGCTTCATGAATTGACATTTTATTGTTTATTCTATGTTTTGTTATGAAATTGTTGTTCATGTCAGTCGACTTGAGTGCGGCAGCGTCGGTATATATATAATGAAAACTAGGAAAATCTAATTTAATTTTTGTATTAAAATAGTCGTTTGGAGAGTTTTGGTGCGAAGCTGTCCTCCCCAATACTGAGTTTATTTCATATGTGTGTACTATTGTGGTAATAGGATACTCAATTTCTAAAGGGAATTCAGAGTTTTCTATACTATTTAATTTATCTCTAGACTCTAAGTAAGCTTTATGAATTTCAGGACATATTCTTTGTAACCTATTTTTCTTTTTGTTTTTAATTTCGTCTAGCAATTTTAATTTATTCATTATTGGCTGATTTTTTAATATTGTTTTAGATAATATGTATCTGTAATTAAATTTTGGAATTAAAAAATGGATTGGGGCAACATTTGCCAATTTATAAATGACTGGGATTGGGGTGGACTTCATAAGACCAAGACATGTTCTCAGAATCACCAATTGCATCGATCTAAGCTTTTTTTTGGCAGTGTTTGAGGAGTTCGAAAAACAGGTGTGTCCCTATAATAAAATCGGTTGCAGAGGCCTTTATATATATTTATTAAATTAACTGGGTGAGCCCCCAACTTACTTTACTTATAACTTTGATGATATTATGGGCATTATTCGCTTTCCTACATAGCTCTTCTATGTGGCCTTTCCAGGTTAGCTTTGAATCAAAGACTAAAAATTTAACAGTTTTTGAATTCTTTATAATAGTGCCCTGAAGATTGACGGAGATGTCTGAAAAGTCTTTTCTGTTCCGAGAAAAAATAATAAAATTAGTTTTGCTTGTAGATATTGATAAGCCTCTACCACTCAGCCAATTTTTTAGTTTATTAAAAGATGATTCTAATTCTTTGATGATGTTCTCTAGTGAGGATTGAGAAGTATATATTGCACAATCATCTGCAAATTGTAAGTTTTTTGTATAGTCACCAATATTGTTTTGTAGATACCTCACATATACATTAAATAGAAGGGGGCTGAGTACAGAACCCTGAGGCAAGCCTTTTGTAGTAGTGAATTTGTCTATTAAGTGGCCTTCTGTGAAACAATTTATATTTATTTGTGAAATTATAAATTTAATGTATTTAATCATTTTTGTAGGTAACTTAATATTGATTAAATCCTGGATTAAGATATTGACAACCACATTGTCAAAGGCACCTTCAATGTCAATCATCAGGGCACATGTGAAGTTCTTTCTAAAATAATTCAAATAAACATCTACGCACAAATTGGTGACATTGTCCGAACAAGATCTAGATTTACAAACGCCATACTGGGTTCTGGGTATTATTCCTTCCAGTTCAATATGTCTTTCGAGTCTGCGTTTGATAAGCGTTTCAAATATTTTGGAGAAATTAGAAACTAATGCAATAGATATGAACCCTTTTCTATTGGTGTTGGGTATTAAAATTACGACAAAATTGTTCCAAATGTTTGGAAAGTCCTTAGTTTCTCTTAGTTTATGCATATAGTTAAAAGTTGTTAATATAAATATATGAATATCCTGAGGTAAATAAGAAATTATTTTATTTAATATCAAATCAGGGCCTGGCTGGAATTCACTTTTATATGATCTATAACGAAATTGTATTCGAAAAAGCTAAATGAGAATCTAATTTTGCACGGGTTGTGTGAGGGATTATTGGATCCGTAGTGTTTTTAGTGGAAGAAGATTTTAATTTCTCAATTACCAATTTCAAAAGTGGGTCATTATAGATATTTGTTTCTTTCTTATAAGTATTAATTTTTGTATTTTAAAGGAGGAAATTGTTTTCCAAACTCTGCTCATGTCTGAATCCATGTTTAGAGAATTACAAATTTTCTGGAAACCTTCTTTTTTAGCTTTAATGACCAACTTTTTGACTTTTTTTATTTAAATCATTTAAATTGTTTATATTTGTCATATTGATGTTCTTATGTAGCACTTTTTGTGCTTCGTTTCTATGTTTGATAGATTTAGCGATTTCTTCATTCCACCAAAACATATGTGATAATTTGTTATTCTTTACGTTTTTAGCTCTAAACGCCTCCGACTGAATAAGACAATCTATGATAGATTTAGTTAATTGATTGTAACAATCAAGGTAGTTCGACTCATTTACTATCATTTTGATAACCGTTTTGCTGACTAATTTTTGGAACTTTGTCCAGTTAACTTTGCTGATATTCAGCATTGGTCTGGCTTCTCTTTTAGTCTTAAGGTTACCTTTAATTGTTATTATTATTGGTAAATGATCGCTTCCAAACGCGTTTTTAAGAACCTCCCATGTCGATTTATAATACAAACTGGCTGATACTAAAGAAATGTCAGGCGAACCCGTATTAATATCCGTTGCCTTAGGCAATTTAGTATATGTATTAGGTTTATTTAAGATTAATGTATCTTTATCCAATAAATTATTGTATATCTGAAGCCCTATCGTGTTTTTTTGCCTTGACTCCATTGGCCATGATGTGCGTTAAAGTGGCCACAATAAACTAAATCGACTGAATCGTGGAATCTAAAAATTGTGTCCCATATAGCTTTATCTTGTTTCGTTTGCGGGTGTCTGTATAATTTAACAATTCTTAAATTCTGTTCTTCGTTATAAATCATAATTTCTATGAATTCCAGCCCATTTCCTTTGTTTGTCCGCTCTTTTTACAACTTTGTAGTTATAGATCGGTTTAATTGCTATCAATAATCCTAAGGTTAAATTATCGTTTGAATCTCTACCCTCATCCAAAGCAATAATATTGTAGTTCCCTAGGCTAATTTTACTATGATTAATTAACCAGGATTCCGATATACACAAGACATCAAAATCTAGGTAAATTTTTTCTATATCACATTTTTTCAGTTCTATACTTTGGGCATTCCATTGAAATATTTTGAACCCGATCTCCATGATTTCTCCGAACCAAAATAAAAATAGTTAATAAGTACCAATTATGAATTTGTTTTTAAATTTAATCAATAAAAAAGTAGTAACTTCTAAAAATGTAAAGGGAAGAATTTGAGTAATTAATTAATATTGTTGGCGCAAATAGCTTTTTTGGATAAAGTTGTGAAATAACTTATTTGTTTCGGATAACTGAGCAATTAAGGAATTTACGCTATTGTTATTATCAAAATTATGGATAGTTTCTATGTCGTTTATTAAAGAATCAGAATTGCTATTATTTTCGCTTAGTTCGGAGAAATCCATTATTTCGTTATTTAAACTTTTAGTGTTTTCGAGGGTTCTTTTCCTTTTGTTTTTGTTGTCCAATGTAGAAATCGTGTTTAATACATTTGAATAAAGTAATTGCTGTTGTGTATATCTATTTAACCTTGATTTATTTCGAAATTGTTTAGGCTCTTCAAACGTTAAATTTTGTTCCGCCATTATATTTTTTATTTCTATTTGGTCCTTAAATGTTTTACAATTTTCTTTATCCGTGGCTAGATGTTTACAATTAAAATTGTTTATAAAGCAATTTGGACATTTCAATATTTCGGAATCACAATTTGAAATATTGTGACTAGACTTAGCACATTTTGCACAAATAACATTATCACTTCTACATTTAACTGTTGAATGGCCAAATTTCAGACATTTACCACACTGAGTTGTGGGATATATAAACGGTTTGCCCTCATAAGTGGTTTTCCAAATTAAAATGTTTTTAGGTAGAATACTTCCGGGAAAAAATAGTTTGATAGTTTTCGAAGGTATTAGTTCAGTTTTAGTACCGTTACTTATTTTTAAAAAAATTCTTTCAATTTGAATTTCTTTATCTTTAATTTGCAAACCTGCTTTAATATTGTCTTCCCTCATGTTTTCGGGAAACCCATGTGAAACACCCATTCTGCAAGTTTCCATTTTAGGCACATAAGCATACCAGCCTTTTGGTATCTTTTCTACGCTGTCGAGAAATTTGCTAGCATCAATTATTTCATTACATGAAATTTGGATCTTGAATGGGTTTACTTTTTGTAAACGGTCAAAATTAAGACCTATCACGAGACAGATTACGAGCAAAATCACAAGGGTTTTTAGCAATTATTGCTAATATTTCGTCAAAAGTTTCCATGTGAATAATATACGGGGATTGCAAACTATTAGAGTACCTAATTTTCATTAAATTTTCAATTTTGTCTAAATTGCTAGTTTCTAGATGTTTGTCAGCTATTTTATTTTGTCCGATTTTTGAAGATGGAACATTGGTTCCATTTTTCAAAATTTTTTCCTCCTTTTTTGGTGGCATAATGTAAACTATATCCAATTGAAGGGCCGGATTGAATAACGCCTTCCGCGCTCGGGTCAAGCTGACGTGCCCCTGAATGTATGCAATCACCGATAGATGTGGAAAAATCATTTGCTATTAAAAAACATTAAAAAATCATGAACTCCTGCAAAACTGTCCGCGAGGAAGTTGTTGCTAGGGGTTCGAAGTATACTTATACCGATTTGTAGGCATTTTCATTCAGTACGTACAGAGATTTCGATAAGTATATAGTAGGTTATGAATTGCGTCAGCGCGACTGGGTTTAGGTTCTTAGCCGAGAAAATCTGTAAGCTTCAAATAATGAAAAGTAATGATCAAATTGACTTTTTTATGTCGAAATGAAGCTTAAGATTACAATGGATACCAAGTTAACCATTACATGAAGATAATTATTCATTGAATTTATTACAACTATTACAGAAAGTCATTTTTTCACCTCATCGAACTACGAACATGATTTCGGAAATACATCTAGAAACTTACAAGGAACAAATTTTCAAAAGTTGTATATTGCATTAGATGTAGAAATGATTATCCAATTAATAGAAATCATGTAAATAAAGGTATATACTTTTAATTCAATTAGAATATTTTATTTTGAATCTACTACTTTGTTGTTAAATTAACAATTTATCTTTAGTTTCCTGATTTAAATATTACTAATTTCAATTTTACTTGTGTATTTTTTTAAATTACGCGTAACTTGTTAAATTAACCATGAATTCTAGCGCTTTTCATAAAGTAATTTTAACAAGACGGTTTAGTAAATACTAAGTGATTTTTTCTGAGCGCGTTTTGTAAGTATTCTCTACTTTATTGTTCGTGGTATCTTCTATGTAAAATTATGCTATTTTGTTATTTATTGCTTTAAAATTTGACGATCAATATATTAACTCATGTCGAAAGGCTCTATGGCCCGTTTAATTGTGTAAATAAAAAATAAAATATAAAAAATATAGAAGAGCTGTTATTTATCATAAATTTTATTTTGCCAATAACAAAATCTTTCCGATATAAAAGGATATATTTCTGGTTAATTTAACAAGTTCCACGTACCTTTAAAAAAAAATACACAAGTAAAATTGAAATTAGTTATATTTAAATCAGGAAACTAATGATAAATTGTTAATTTAACAAGAAAGTAGTATATTGAAAATAAAAGATTCTAGTTCAATTTTAAGTATAGCATTATTTACAATATTTTTATCAATTGGATAATCATTTCTATAGAGATATATATGTAATGTTATGATTACAAGATTTTTATTAATTGGATAATCATTTTTATGCAGATATATATCTAATGCAATAAAACTTATGAACATTTTTTTCTTGTCAGTTTCTAGATGTATTTACAAAATCATTTTCGCAGTTCGATAAGGTGAAAAAATGACTTTCTGTGATAATTGTAATAAATTCAATCAAAAATTATCTTCATGTAATGGTTAACTTGGTATCCATTGTAATCTTAAGCTTCATTTCGACTTAAAAATGTCAATTTGATCATTACTTTTCATTATTTGAAGCTTACAGATTTTCTCGGCTAAGAACCTAAACCCAGCCGCGCTGACGCAAATCATAACCTACTATATACTTATCGAAATCTCTGTACGTACTGAATGAAAATGCCTACAAATCGGTATAAGTATACTTCGAACCCCTAGCAACAACTTCCTCGCGGACAGTTTTGCAGGAGTTCATGATTTTTTAATGTTTTTTAATAGCAAATGTATTTTCCGTAACTATCGGTGATTGCATACATTCAGGGGCACGTCAGCTAGACCCGAGCACGGAACGCGTTATTCAATCCGGCCCTTCAATTATTCCAGAAATAATGAATAAGCATAATTTTAATTTGAATTTGGACAAAATGTTATGAAAAGAATTTTGAGTTGCAGCTTACCAATAATTAAAAAGAACGGAGATTAAAGAGCCAGGTGTATTACACAAATGGTCCTCCTATTGCGATTATTTTTCTTTTTCGGTTATAAGTGAGTTTTATTTAATAAATAGATACAATTTAAACGTCCGCACTGCGCAAGAGTCAGATAGGGCATATCTCTGCAGTTTAGAAGGATTTTATGTACTTCAACAGCATTGTCAATGGAAGGACAGTTATCAGACGTTGTCAATACCAAATGTTTCTTCGATAATTTCAAAAATCCTGGCGGTTTAATTCCACGCTCGCAATGCTGCTCGAGTGATACAAATTGAATTGATCGCCTTATTACTTACACGATTTCTTTTTGAGGTTTTAGCGTCCGTGATCATCGAGAATAGACGTTCAACGTCAGCATTGGAATGAGGAAGCCGGTTACCCTATGAGAAACATATCAGATATCAAGCTGATAAGAACAGACTTTGATCTTAGCCACTAGGCCGAGAAGCAATACATATATCTGTAATTTATAAAAGAACAACATATTTTATTATAATGAAACGCGCTATTTTGACCATTTTTTTGAGTATTTCGCAATTTCGACTTCAAAGTTGTTGTTTTAGCTGTGCATTGTCAAAATCTACAGTTTGGGAGAAATCCATTACGATTTTCAAGGTTTTGACTGTTGCATATGTGTAATCTACTTTTTTTACTTTTTTTTTTCATCGATCCCTTAAAAATACAATGTTGATTTTATACAGTGTAAAATATTGTCGGCATTGAAGTCAATATTTACTTGAATAGTCACAACTAAAAGTTTTATCTGAATTAACCATCGCCGGTCACTGGGGGTCCAGCAGACCCCACGATGAATTTAAAGGTAAATAATTTGCTTTATTAGTTTTAAATTGGAAATATTGGAACACCTATCGGTAATTTAAAGTACTACCAATAAATGTCTGGTAACACCGTTGTCTGACAAACGTCAGTGTACTCGTGGTATACGTTACAAAAGCGGGAAACGGAACTATTGAGAGCGGCTCTGTCGAGAGTGTCGACTGTATTGTTTGTAGTTTTATAGATAGCTTACAATTTAAGAGTTCGAAATATTCGCAAGCAATTAGAAGAGACTGATGAAGATGAAACTATTGGCGGAGATGCTTCCGAAATTTTCGATTATCAGAATGTAAATTATTTTATTTGTTCAGTTATATATCTTATATTTAAAAATTAAGTATAAATAAACAAAGTATGTAGGTAAAAATTATGTATTTTGTTTTTTAAAGATTATGCACTTCATTTATCTAAATAAATACCTTTTTTAAATTGTACATCAATAGACTATTTTTTTTTCTACAAGACCGCAATCTGCAAAGTACGCCCACAAAATTTCATTCAAAAGTATTAAAAATATAATAAGTTATTATTTTTTAAGTAAATAAAGTCATTTTCTGCAGTTTCTTTTATTTGTAATTTCTTTACTATGTTAGATGCAAACTTATGCAAATTGAACAATGGGGTCATAATTTGGGATGGTTGAACAACGTCTCAGAATTTTTGTAACCTGCTACGGCTTACTCTTCTAATATTGGAGTCCGGTAGACCCCGTGCGTCGTTCTTAGCATTTTTAGGTGTGACCGGCGAAGGTCAGAAAATGAAAATGTTTTTTCTGTTTTGTAAATGTGACTTGTTTTAAGAAAATATTTTCTTAATTCGGTAAGTATTTATTTGCGACTATTTAGATTTAATACTTAGATCAATTTTCTACTAATTTGGTCTTATTTTTTTCTCGAAAACCTGCCAAAAAAGTGAACTATTTTAAACTTATATAAGCATTAAAGAATCTATCATACGAGTTTATATCATGAATTTCAGTTGTCGAAATGTGTTATCAGTGTCTCATTAATAATCTTTTATGATATAGACTTGACCTAAAATTTGTCTAGGTCACTTTTGTTTATTATTTTAAATTATTTTATATACTGGTCCCTTAAATTGTGAAAAATTAAAAAAAAATATTATTTTTTTAATATCAAATTTTGAAAGTTTTGGAGATTTTCTCATATATGTATATTTCTTTATATGTTTTTTGCTATTATCTTGTTTTTTCTATAACTCTCATTTCTTTTATAAGTTATTATTAAAATTTATAATACTCATGTATTTACAAACATAAAAATTTACGTACAAAAAATGGAATTAATGTAGCTCACATTTGAAAAGAACGCCTGTTACAAGATGCATTTAATATTGACTAATGTTAAAAGTTGATCTTTATTTTTCTTAAAATTTGACAAGGATCCCGAAAGCTTCAATTCATTGAAGACCTGATGAATTTTGGATTAACTTTTTTTTTATATTATTTTTACGTCGACTTTTCTGAACCCATATGGAACTAAATCGCGACGGGACCTACAGTTTATGAAGATGGAATCCGAACCACCTGAGCTTTAGCGTTATTATAGATACTTATAAATAAATACAGAGGTGTCCTGATGAAAGATCGTAGAGGCCGGGATCGAACCAGGGTTTTCTGATTTTGGAAGAACTTCAAAACTCAAAATCAAAGATTGATGTTTAGAAAACTTAAGAGCTCAGAATTGAAAATTGACTTAACGATGTTTATAAAAGCTTGATAACATAAGAGCTCGAAGTTGAAAGTTGATTTGATGATTCATAAGTATATGTCACTGAATTGAATGAAACATTTTTTATTTCCCACAATTTTGTTTTATTATAATTAATGCAATTTCTATTCTGTCACGGCATAATTACCGATATATTATATAAATATATATAAATTTCCTTTATCACTTTTAGAACAATTGTTTTACTTGCGCAGGGAAAAAATGGATATTCAACGGATGGGATTACGTCGCACATCATAAAATGAAACCTTCATGTTACTAACTAAAAAAGAGTATTAAGTAATAATTGAAAAAGGGTTATATAATTATATACCCAAATGTCGTTTTTAATATGTAATTTTTGAAGTACACGAGAAAAAATAACCACGTCATTATTTGTTTGTTATTACAAGGTCCACTATTAAAAAGTATTTTTTTACTGTCGTATTATGATATGTAATTATCTATTTTTTATTTAAATATACTGAAGTCAAAATTACTAAAAAAATGAAACAACATGGGAACAGATTGAAATAAATTGAAAACTGGCATCCTTTTTATCCATAATTCTTAAATCACCGTACCGCATTGAAATCAGATTATTCATGTGGTCAAATATATTTATTTTCTTATCAGAGAATGTAAATATAAATACTCTTAAAATGTATACAATGAAAAATGGTGTTTCGTCATCAAAAATGAAACACGTGATAAACAATAAAAAAATACATTACATAATATCACGTTTTCACGGCTAAACTGTTCAGTGTTTGCATACAAAGAAATATTTTCCGCTTATCATGGGAAAATCAATAATATTATCTATTTATTCTAATAAAAATCTTTGGTTCGGTTTAATTCGGGATAATCGAAAAACGAATTTAAATTACTTGAAAAATTAACTCAAATATGTTGATAATTTTTGTAAACTTTTTTAAATTCAAATAAGAAAATTTGCCAAACTATCGGAACAAAAATCTGGACTAATTCCAGTATTTAACCCCAGGAATTCTAATAATTTTTTATTCTTAGCATATTTTGGAAAAAGATTTTTTTTTAAAGCATCCAGAAGTTATTCAAAGAAAATGTCATTGCATTTTGAGAACGTTACAATGACGTGGCATAACATTTTCTCTTAAAATGTTGGTAACTTAACCATCTTTGTCCATCCGGTTTCAATAAAATCGCAATATTCTAATGATTGAACAATTGGTGAAAATAAAAAATCCACATTTTTTTATTTTTCATTTTCTGTCACAAATATATCCTTAAAACATTAAAATATTTCATGCCACAGTTTACCTTGTAGGAAACAATTGTATAAAACAAAACTTATAATTGTATTATTGGCATTTCACATCTATCAGGGCTGCTTTATATTTATTATAAATTATAGCATTTAAAGCTTTTAGTTGCAAATTATATTCCGTTGATCTAAATTTATTTATTGTACATTTTTTAAATGAACAGTATATATATTAACGTATAATAAATTCTGTCGGTATACACCAGAATAAACAAATACATCCAAACAACACCAACTTGCTGTTGGTTTGGTAAGTACTTTTTTGTTTAAATGAGTCGATTGCGACAAGACGATTCTTGCGTGACACACTTATATTTAGTTTTAGAAACTATCTGCTTTCTTTTAAAGACTCTAAAAACTTAAATTCAAACCATTTATTTTAAAATAGTTTTTTAAACTACTTTTTGTACAACGAAAAGTTGCCTGCGATGATTAATTTCCAGAACAGCTTTTGTAGTCAATCGCAGTCGAATATTTATTCTTATATACCTGCATGTAGAGAGAAATTGTTTAAGAAACTTTAATTTAAAAAAAGGACCTTCCTCATAATAAAAGTAAAAAATACTACGCTACTTCTCTAGTGTACATTCTGTTGATTTTTCATGTCAATGCATACAACATTGACACATTTCGAAAGGAAATCGAACGGAAAATTTTCCTGATGGGACTGTACTATAATAGAAAGCGCAGGGCTTAATTTCGTGCTCGTTCAGCTATAAAAGAACTGTTTCCAAGTGCCTAGTTCACCATGTCTTGCTTTATTTCTTAAAAAGAAAATGTGCAAGTTTTTATAACTACAGAAGGTATTTTATGGAGGTATTCATTTAAACACTCACAAAATCGAATTCATTTGGAAATTTTCTTACTTGCATACAATAAATTCATACTCTTGTGAATACCATTTCAGATACTTGGTAACAAAAATATATTTTACTCTACAACGCAAAAAAAAATCAACTTTTTTTGTAAATTTTTAAAATTGTTCCCAATCATTGATGTTCTCTTAAAATTAGGTATTTTTGAGAGATGATAAAAAAGAATTGTAATTACGTATAAAGGTAAATAATAATTTTTTAAAATTGTTTCAATATAATGACATAATTAATGATAGTAAAATGAGACAACTAAAATTAATGTTTAGGAGTAAACTAAATTATTTTAATTGTACTGACTATGGTTCAAAGTAATATTTTTATAAGATGAAAAGAATTTCAAGTTATAATGCTTTGATTTTTTTGAATGAATGTCATGTATCGTGTCTAAAACTTCTCTGTAAAGTGAAAGTAATAACGAATTAGCTCATGTTGAATGATTGTGTTGCACTAATAGATATTGTATAATCTTTCACTGACTTGATCGTGAAAGAAAAACTTGTAAAGTTATGGAATGATTTTATTCCTCAATAAGTAGGAGATGAAAATTGATTATTTACATAGAATTGTATATTTTTATCAGCTTTTCAATATCTTCAGAATATCAACTTTATGTGGTAAATATAACGTTTTAAACTATACTTATTAATTATTTTGAAATTTACTAATGCGTATTTGTTATGAATAAAATTACTTAGTTTTATTACATGTAAAAGTCAGTGGAATTTTATGAATCCTTATGTGCTTTTAGCATGTACATATTTCAGACATATTAAAATCAATTGGAGACTTCTTATGAAGAGGGACAATTCTCGTGATACGCAGAGAAAAAAGTGCTAATAGAACCCTGAGGAAATGGTAGCAACGTTTTTAACATATGTAAATAGTACAATTAACAACATAAAATGTTATGATTGATATTTGAGATATATGTCAGATGGATTTAAGTATCGGAAAATAGTAAATGGAACAATTTTTTTGTTCTAATTACCGTGGTTAATTTAATTTTTCGTATTAAAGTGTTTTACTATTATAAAATGATACCATTAACTATTTCCTTTCCCTCTATGTATAGCCTTTTTCGCTAAAACTGTTTTGCTAAATCAACTAATAATCTACTCCATTTTTACCATGGTAAATACTATATACCAATGAAGAACGATTTAAATATCTTATTTTTTGTGAAATTTCATGCCAACAAAAAGAATTATTATTTGTAAAAATCGTATATCTTGAAAAGTAACTATTTTCCATTTAAATTTTGAATTCTATCGTGAAATAAAAGGCAGGCCTTATTTTCTTTTGATATACATGTAACATCATTTAATAACAGACTATTATTACGTATTGATTTATTTACAATGTGCACTTTATTTACTAAAATAAATAGCTTTCTAAATACAACTTGAACAAAAATGAGTGTTACTTCACATTTTGATGAAAAAGTATGCATAAAATGTCTGCTAAAAGAAAACATTCTCAATACGGCAGCAAAAATAGATGTGCAAAAAAATACGTTTAAAAAGACAAAGTAGTTTAGAATATGACAAATACGAGACAAATACGGAAACGAGAGCCGTCAAATTAACGATATTTCTTACATCGCGAAGGATTCTCTTGATTTTTTTAATCTAAATTTGCAATTAAGATCAAACGAAGAGGAGAGTTCAAGTGCACTTTAATTACATGCAAGATATATTATTAAATATTTCGGCAATTAGAAATGTTGGGATTGTGCTTGTTTGTTGCTTAGCAAAACGAAAATACCAAAAAAACAAACCAGTGATCCTCTTATCGCACCTACACGTTTACTTCGCTCAAACAGCATTTCATCGGCCGAATCTAATGAGAATGCTGAATCGCTTATTGAAGTCCCACTCTAGTTTAAAAACTACGCCGATAATTAGGAGAAACAAATCAAAATCCAGGAACCACAAAATAAGTTGACGAACAAGAAACTTGACAAACTTCTGAACAAGCAAGATCAAATCACAGAAATGAAAACGGACATTAATGATCTGAAATTATCACGATGTGAACTAATTAACCATTTCAAAAGTGATTATGAGAATTGTAATTGCGAACTCGTTCTTTAAAACTTTCCAGAATATGAGAAGGAAAATTTGCGAAGCATCATCTCTAAAATCTCCTAGTGCTTAAAGTTATCGCTTGACGATCGTGATGTTTTGTCAGTTATTAGATTAGATCCACGAGCATCACCCAGTACATCAACATCTGAAGCTAATGTATCGAATCAGTCTTTGCGTCCGCGCACTATCATCGCACATTTCTTCAACTCTCAAATTCGAATCAAAATTATCAAAGACATGCGTCAACGTAAACAAATTAAAGTCTCTGATATTGACAACACTTTACCTGAGTCACGTTTTTATATTAACGAACATCTGTCGACTCAAACTCTGGACTTCTGGAAGCGGGTTCGGTCACTCATTGAAGGTGGCAAAAATAAAATGGTGTACGTATCTCGTGGGGTAGTATGATACCGTCCATTCAAAGGAGCACCAGTCGCTGAGAGCGTTACAACCTCTGACCTCGAACAAATAAATAAATGACGCCTAAATTCGCCATCTGGCCAGAACCCACAACCATCTGATTTCTGATCTACAGCTTTTGCATTTCTAATGTCTTCAAAATTATCTTGCGATTAATGTGAATAATGGTACCAACGTAAATAACGTAAAAATATGTCATATAAATGTACAATCATTGCTTGTGAGAAACAAATTATATGAACTGCAAGATTATTTTCGTACTAATTTTTTTCACATCATACTATTGTCTGAAACCTGCCTTAAAAATAAGAAGTGATTACTTGGCACGAAACAATTATATGGGAGACGGGGTGGTGATATACGCACATAACTGTCTAAAATTCAAACACCCTTGTCTGCTGAATTTATCTTTATTGAAGTCAGGATACTTCGCTCGACGACAAATTTGGTCTCAGTTATCTTACGCCTAACAAAACAATCACTAAAATCGTTTGTCGAATGTTTTGAAAAAATGAGTGCAAACTACGAACCTATTGTCATAATGGGAGATTTTAATATTAATCTAAATCGGAATTACACTGATTCTACCTACTTAAAACAATTCACTTCCCAAAATAGTCTCTACATTGTACCATTTTGTAATACGTTCCACAGTTCTACAGCCGATTCTTGGATTGACCATCAGATTCAAATCAGTAACATGTAGGAACTATCAAAACTTTGACAATTCGCAAATGCTCCGAGATTTTGAGGCTTACGACTGTGACGAATTCCGGAAAGCAACAACAAAGACATCTGATATTAACAATTTATGTACTGTCATTTCCTCGAGAATAACAAGTCGTTTTGATGTATATGCTCCTCGAATTTATTTCACACCCGAACATAAACAAGTGCCATGGGTTACCCAAGAACTTCGAGAACTAAAGCATGATCGCGATTCTACACTCAGAGCTTATCGCAGAACGTTAGCCTACTATTAAATTGCACTTACTCCAATTAGTTGCTTGGAGGAAAGCTCGTGAGACTTATTATCACTACCGCATATCTAGGTTTAAAAATCCGAAACTACTGAGGAGAGAGCTACGTAAGCTCGATCTCGTCTATAAGATGAACTCTGTTTCTGCTCTTTGTTGCAGCGCTAATTAAATCCATATTTACTACGCCTCTATAAGCTCTCAACATAATACTTTACGACCCGACTTTATTAACTCGATCTGTGCCAATGAGTTCAAAGATAATGAATTCTACTTCTTTAATATTATTTTACTTACTTATTAATATATTACTTACTTGACTGAATGCATTGTGAAGTTGAAATCAGAGACGAGAAGCAATGACGACATCCCTCTCAGTATTTTGTGTAAAGCTTTTCCAGCAATCGCACAACATATGGTTGACCTTATAAATTTATCGTTCAACGCTTCAACTTTTTCTTCTGAATGGAACAAACAATATTAATTTTTATAAGTAAGGTGTGGAACCTTGATAGCTATTCTTTGCGCTTTCTTTAAACTTGTTTAACGCCTAACTTACAATCAGATTATTAATTTCCTAAATAAGAGAAATTGGCTGGATTCGCAATAATCCGGTTTTCGAAAAGGTTACAGCTCACAAACTGCTCTAGTCAAAGAATGGTAGTCGTTATTATTTTATTTACCTTCAGCACAATTGATCTTGTAATCCAGAAGCTGCCATTAGAAAAATGAAAACCGCTAACTTCTCCAGTGTAGCAATTGCTTGGTTTATTTCATACCTGTCGGGCCGATCTCTAACAGTCCTTGGCAGTGACGGGAAATTATCTTCATGGCTACCGACCAACGGAGGATCTACCGCAAGGATCTGTTCTTGGACCACTGCTTTTCTCGATCTTCATTAAAGATTTCCCTGTGGTACTTCAACATTCATATCATATGATATATACAGACGATTCCCAAATGTTCCTCCTCAAATGCCATCCTTCTGTGATTGACAGTTCAATATCTCCCGTCACTCCAGATGCTGAACATTTTCGCGTCTGGGCCACTGAGCACAAACTCAAAATCAACTTAGACAAGACCAAAGCTATGCTAGTAGGTAGCTCTTCCTATATCAAGTTGTGCAACCTACGTACTCAGATGGATCTATTCGTCGATGCTCTATATTGTGGGTATGGTCAACCAAAAATCTAGGTGTTATCCTAGATTCCACTCTGTCCTGGAATGAATATCACACACATATCCAAAAAAGTGTATAACATCTGTCGGTAACCTAGAACCAATCGAAATGCTCTTACTCTCGAACTGCGCAAAGAGCTTGTTTCATCGCTAATTTTGCCCCATTTTGATTACTGCTGCTCTGTCTATATATAGTGATCTCAATGTCAAAAGTTGCGAGTTGAGCGGATATCCAATGTAGACATTCGCTTTATCTTTGGCATTAGGAGATACGACCACATCACCCCATCTAGAAAAAGGATTGGATGGCTCACTGCTACGTCAAAGCGACTGTATCATACTGGTATGATGGTGTTTAATACCCTCAAAACTGGAACACCTTCCTACCTGTATAACGAATATGTATGGCGCAATAATTTATATGACCGTGAACGTAAAGTGGGCTCTAACGATCTAATCATCCCAACCTATAGCTCAGAGACTTATGCTGGAAACTCGTTCTATGTAATCTCCATCCGTCTGCGGAATCCTCTACTAATAGAGATATAAAAATGTATCAATCCCGGTAGTTTTAGTACTAAGATAATGAAATTGCTTATTACTGGACGCAGGTCGCTGAATTAGCAGGGCGCTCTCTGTTTAGTATTGTTACATAAGTGATATCTGCTATATGCATAGACTTTAATCGTTGTAAATGTGACGTGTATACGTCGTTCCATATGCGAAATTTATCTAAATGTATTGTGTTTTTCCTAGTTTTATATTAAGTTTGCAATATCAATTATGGGTAAAAGTGTAGAAGAACTGCCTCACCCCAAAAATGAAATGTGCCAGATGTTTTCAATGTATTTTGGACTTCTGATAACGAATATCGCAATAAAATTTGGCGCTCGGACGTATTGAAGCCGCTATCTCAAAAAAATGCTAAAAAACGTGATTTTTTGGAGTTTTTTGCATTTATTTTGAAAAGTACGAGTCCGACAAAAAAATGTGTCAAACAAAAAATGTAGAGCATTCAATTACATTGAGAAAATTACGCACGTACATTGAAAAAATCGATTATGTTCACTTTCGTTGCTCATTTACGAGCTTACTTTTCATATTAGGAAGAAAATGTATAAAACATTTTTTTAGAGAATTGCGTGCTCTACATTTTTTGTTTGACACATTTTTTGTCGGACTCGTAATTTTCAAAATAAATGCAAAAAACTCCCAAAAATCACGTTTTTAGTGTGTTTTTTTGAGATAGCGGCGTCAATACGTCCGAGGGCCAAATTTTATTGCGATATTCGTTATCAGCAGCCCAAAATACATTGAAAACATCTGGCACATTTCATTTTTGGGGTGAGGCAGTTCTTCTACATATTTCGCAATTTTATACTCTTCAAGCCAAAGTTAGGAATAATAAATAAATCAATAAAGTAGTAGGGGAGAGTCGGGTACCACTGGCCACTACCTATTGTGAAGAATCTAAATTGGTTACACGAATACTACTTCACTTATCTTTTATACCATTGCTCGAAACAGTAAATTTCAAAATATGAAGGTATTCCGCTCTATTTTGAGTGGATTAGTTAGTATTCTATTTTGCAAACCGAACAAATGAAATCTCTTTCGGCCTTTCAGTAATTTTTAATTGAAAATATTTAAAAACCAGTACTTAATATTCATAAAGTGTTTGGCTACATCGATTCTACATCTCAAGAGCTTTAATTTCCATTTTCATATTTTAAATATTTTACTATTAACATTGTATTTTCTTCTCGATTAGCACAGATATGACTTTCGGGTAGCCCCGGCCAGTTAAAATCGTGTATTATTTGAGCTAATTTCAATATATTTTCATTATTCTGATAATAATGCAGTTGTCTGAAGTTAATACTGACATTTGGGTCACATTTTCCCTATATTCTGACTTGTTTATGACATAACCTACGTTTATACATCTTATGCCGATTTCGTTATCGATGATTTCACGGACCTCAGTTTCCTAAGCAGTGCAAATTGTTATTGGTGGTAAGTATTTGTTTTTATATTTTATAATTTATAGGTTTCGGACGATTGTGATTAACTAAAACATTTTGAAGAAAAAACAGACAAGAACACGATGAATTAATAAAAAATACCAATCTTATTTATTGATTATGATCATAATCATGATTTAAAAGTAAATTTGATTAAAATTTGTTAAAATTTATACTAATTGTGTGTCATTTTCCTGTATGGCCGGGGCTACCCGACACAAGTTCGAAAGTAACAAGAATCGTTATATAAATCAAGTGGCTATACTGATGAAAAAAATCGATTTTTGCAAGTAAATTGGTTTGAGTTATATCTGTGTAGGTACACAAAATATTTCTATCTTTTGATAACATTTTTGAATGTTTTATTTTTCAAGTTATTGCATAAAATGTTTAGGTGGCCGGGACTACCCGACTGTCCCCTACATTATTAAAAATTACATGAAATGTAATGTAAGGTCAGTGTCCATTAATACATTAAATTTAATGAGTTTGTAACTAAAATCGTATCTTAATGTGCAGGAACATAAGTCTTCTATAAGCGAGTTAAATTTATTGTACGTGTTCACTACATTTCAATACAGTTTAAAAATGTCCATTTCAAAAATATATTTCTCAGATGTACTTACAGAACACCATCCTCATTTTATAAACTAGGTAAGACCTAGACACAAATAGTAAAATCAGTATTTTACGTTTTCAATGCCACTGTCACAATGACAATAGTAATCATTTACTTTATTTTACAGGAAATGATCTACCATTCAAATTCAGAGTGATCGTTTGTATATCATTTCATCTCCCACTGCCTAAAAAAAAAAAATATTACATGAAAATTATTTTTTTACCTGACGGCTGTGGTGGACAAAATAAAAATATTACTTTAATACTTCTTTTTATTCATGGTTATCGATGAATTTAAATATGAAGATAACTCATATTTTTTCAGTTCGTGGCCATTCATTTAACCAATGTGGCCGTAATTTCAGCAAGTATAGTAAAATACTTGAAAAGGCAGAAACTATTCAAAGTTCTGACGAGTATATTGAGATATTTAAAATGTGTGAAAAGCCGAAGGATTCCTGCGGCTTTTAAAGTGATAAACGGAGGACCATTAATTCGGGACTGGAAAGTATGCTTACAAACAATAGGCTTTAGAAAACCCAAAGCAACAATTGGACAATCGAAATTTAAATTTTATTTAAATTTATATTTTATATTTTTGTAAAGGACCACTTAGTCCATGTTTGAAACAGTATCAGGTCTAATCAACGTTTATAAATGTTGACATTTGCCATTTCAACAATCAAACTCAACATCTGACAATATTTGCATATGCAATGTTTATATTAGGTATTAGGTATTAGGTTCGCTTTGTGTTAATTTAACCCTTTAACACGAATGCACGTTTTCAAAACGAATTCGATAATAAACATTTTTGGTCCTCGCACAGCACAGGTTTGAAAGGTTACAGGTCTATTCGCCAAAATCGAACTCAACATTCCAACATTTGACAAACTCAATATTTGTGAACTCAACATTGACGAATTTAACATTTAACCAGAGGAATAGTTTAAATTCAAAATTTAACAAACTCAAAACCCGACTTTTTAAATATTGTATTATTATGTTAACATATTTTTAACGCGTTATTTAAATAGTCATGTCGCGTTGAGTTGGAATATTTAGTTTGATTTTGGCGAATAGACCTGCATCCTTTCAAACCTGTGTGAGGTCCCAAAATGTTTTGAAAGATCAATTTATAATAATATCTCTGCTGCCACGTAAAATAAACGATCACTTTTAATCTAGATATCTTACGCACAATAGTATACAAAATTCGATAATAAACATATTATATGATCTTAGAGAAGATGTTGAGAACAATATGGTAACCGCCCTAGCACTTTTAGACTTCCACGAGTTCTGCATGACTTATCGTCGAAAAACAATGAAAAAGAACGAGAAACCATTCTTTTTTAACAATTTCCAAAGCTGTATCTTTGAATGAAACTGACCTAAAAAAAATTCTTCATATACCATTTTCGAAAGTATGAAGCCTCCTCTTTCCGATGCCGTCGTGGAAATGGCCTATGGAGCGATGTAAGAAAGTTACAATCCCTTTTTTAAAATGACACATGTCAAATGTGTTTTGAAATTGAAAACTTTTAGCTAGAATATCGTGACATGATAGAAGGTGGCATGAATTTCTGCTCTGAAAATCCCCGTTCGGCGTGTACAGAACCTTAATGGCTTCAATATGGCGGCTGAAATAAAAAAAGGTATTTTTCATAATTATGTAATTCTAATCTCGTTAAATATTCCTCAATATAAGTTTAAATACATACATTTCATATCTATAATGTGTGGAAATCATAAAAACATTTATACATACGAAAAAGTCTGATTCTTTAGAAAACGTGAAATTATCCTATTTTCTTATGGCTAAAATTCCGCATTCAATAAGGGGTGTAAGTATAATTTCAGTTTTAAATTTTCAATTAAAAAGATGCTTAAACTTTAGAAATAATGATATTTTGTTAATCTACAATTATTCTTTGTTATAATTATTATAATTTATTTATAAATATATTTGATAATAAACTCATGCAATGACACTTTAACCCTTTCAATCACGCATTTCTCTTTTCACTGAATCTGGCTGAAACTCGTTACGCGGGGATCTTCGGGGTCGCTGCATTCGAATCTGACATCAATTTTTAAAAATTCAAAATGACTTACCCAATATGGCGGACAAAAATTCAAAGTCTACTGTATTCGCTTGAAAAATGTTACTCGAGGTTTTCGAAACCTCAAAATCTATTTTCATTATCGTATTCAGTGACCTCGTAAACACCCGAGCAGCTTTTTTCCAAGGGTATTCAGTCGATTTTCAATTTTTGTCCGCTATATTGAACTCGCCATTTTGAATTTTTGAAAACCGACATCAGATTCGTATTCAGCGACCTCAAAAACGTATAAATAATAAGTTTCCCGTATATGTTTGTACGGAATTATTTGACACAAACGATTTAAAAAAGAAAAATGGTTGTTTTTTTGTATATTTTTGTTTATAACTAATTAAACTATAGTATTTTAATATGTGTGATATCTTACATTTAATCAATAAATAAATGCCTTAGCTATGTAGAAAATCAATCACAATGTCAAAAACATAAGAAACTGATTTTTAAATGTAAAAAAAGTAGCGGATATAAGGTGGGTCTCTCAGATACTAAAGGACCACCGTTAAATTTAAAAAATGAAAAACGGAGGATCCAATATGGCGGATCAAAAACTGTGAACATTTTAAAACCCTCACAAAAATAACTACTCGGTGGTTTTGCTGAACGTGAACATGAGTTCATAATAACATCATGTTCAGAAACCCTTAGAAAGTGGGACATCTGACTTTTAGATAAAATTTCGAAACCATTTTGAACTCTTTTTTTTTATTTTGTTGTCTGGGAAGTTAGGCCATGGCCAAAAAATTATTGCATTTTTAAAATTTGTTTGGGTCTGAAATGTCGACATTTGACGAAAAACTAAAATGTAATTCTTTTCGCCCAGATGACCAAATTCAATACTTCGTCCAAACCTTTGGTCTGGGTCGAAATAACTGAATTCGTTCTTGTTTGCTGGATTTTGTACGAGGATGTCAGTTTTCCAAAGATTTACGAAAAAAGATCTTCGTGTTTATTGAGAGTCCTTAATGTTTGGGCAACTAAACAACGAAAAATTTTGACAACTTTTATGTCAAGGAATCGATGACCAAAGAACAAAAGCACCGCAACTACCCACAACATCTTTGCTCGTCGTAGATTTGGAAAACATACTTATAATTCGTCCGAAAAATTAAACATCACAGAATTTACGTTCGTGTGAAAAGAAAAGGGCTACGCACCTTTCCTCCCCACTTAAACTCGTATTTCTTGCTCACACTGCTCACACTTTATAAGTTCAAATAAAAAGCATGAACATCATCTATATGTTCTCCAGACTCTCTATGTATGTATATGCATCCATATAAACACCGTTACGTTTGGCCTCCCGCGAGACGCATGCGCCACTATGTTTCGTTTCACGTTTCACGAAGACGCAAGGAGCCCCAGTGCAATTTGAACTGCCATAAGTAAACAAACAAGTGCAATAAAGTTTTTCGTGTTTTTACGCCTGCGATCATTTCGTTGGGATTCCCGACGAATTTCGCAGCGCGAACTCTTCGCCCTTCGTGTATTCCGCAAGGTGCGTATGTAAACAGACCTCAGAGTCACATGTCACGAGTTAAAAAACATGTATATATACGCATGTGCATATATAAGAGAGAAAATCCGGGTGGGAGCTTGCGTTCGCTCGATTTGTGTGAGTGTGTCACAGGAACTATTCGTTCCTCATTCTGAATTCTTAATAAGGTTATATTGTATGCGGAGAGGTCGAGCTTTTTGAAGTTTCTGCTTCCGTCCATCCTAAATTGGCGCCGAAATAACAGAAGAGTACTCGAGGAACTATTCTTGTTTGTAGTTTTTCATTACATTTAGTGAGAGGATTTGTACAACGAGAAACAAAATTTGTCGTATGAGATTTCTCTTCGAGGTCAAGATCGAACCCGGCAAGATATCTAAAACAGCTGTTGCTAGCCGGCGATGTGATCCCAATATTTGTGGTGAAATTCTAACTTGATCTGGCTTACAGCCGGAAGTAAACATAACATGCCGCAGCGTTGCCAGTCGTTAGGTTTAATGTTTTATCTTTTTAGAAAATGTCGACAGTATTTATTGCGACGTCAACTTTATACTTCAAAAATTAAAAGTTCAATACTTCACGCTAAACGAAACAAATTATCTTGTCTTTTTATAACCATTGACACTCAAAATATGATTGTTTATCAATTTTTAATGGCAATATATGGACATTTCAAGAAAAACTGTCATTTGTCGTAGCAATGAAGGTTTAATAATACTTTTCGTACCGAAGGCGTACATTTTACGCCCGAGATGCGAATAATTTTTTTCGATTCCGTACCTGAAAATGTCCATTTTTACAAATAATTACTCAGCAAAATACCTATCTAATACACGAAATGGACTTTTTACGCTTACTGAATAGAAAAACAGAATTTTACGTACACTGTAACGTAATGTACTTTTAATGCCTATTTTCCGTGGGTAAACTAGACTTTTACGCACCCCGTATGACGAAATTCGTAAAATGAAAGTTCGTGCGCAATGTTGTACTTTACACACTCAAATGGGCTTGAATACTTTACGCACTCTCTTTACCTGTGCAGTTACAAAAATATGGTATATCCTTCGTCGCATATGTGCAGACGCCATCCGTACGTAAAAAATTACTTTACACCCTTATTAGGTAATATGTTATTTTTAAATTTCATACAAAATTGGAAAAAGATTCCGTGACACGGGAAAAATAACTGTGATATAGGTGTATACGCCTTTTGGAACGTTTAGTTTAAAATCTATATGATTTGTCGATCGATCATATCTCAACTGTTATCTTGAAATAATATGATTTTTCGGAATCTATTTGCAAAAATACAAATCATGTGATAAAATAATTCCAACAAAAAAGAAAAAGCTTTGAATTTTCTAGAAAATTTTTCTAGGTTTGAAGCATGATTTTTGTAAATAATGTCAATTATGGATAAGAAAATAAAAATAAAACGTGAATAAAGATTTCGTCTCCACAAATGCCTAACGGCTATGTTTCGCAATGGTTTCTTATGTAATTTGGAACATCGAACACGAATTCGACAAAAATTTGCTGGTCGAAAATGCTTCTTTTTCAAATACTGTGTGGAAATTTCTCGTTTTCCGCATAGAAAAATGTTCAGAAAATGATCGATTACCGTGTAATTTATAACATTGCGGTAATATCCATCAACCGGTAATATGCAGTAAGGTTATCATCCCGGTAAGGTTATCACACAACGAAAAGTAGCTTTCTTGTTTAAACAAGCGTATCAGAAAGTGGCTAGTTTTGGTAAAGCTGTTAAAGCTTTTGAATCGATAGGGATCTATCAGAAATCAGAAGTATTTGTTAACGAAGATTTCGAACAACATAATAGCCATGTTATGCTTGAAGTTGATATAATAGACGAGCCAAATGCTAAAGATATACAAAATTCAGTAACCATGATTAAGATAGATTAAGACTATGTTCTGAACAAAGAGTTGCATAATTAGAAGTGCGAACGTTTGAAGAAAATGTTCATATTAATAGTCCTGATGATCATCGGCCATTTCGTCGATTAAATAATAGAGCTAGAATTATGGAGAAAAAAGTGAAAAAGAAACAAGTAGTACAACCAGGACCGAGTTCTTTTAAAAATTAGCTGAAGTTTAGCCATGGTCTTAAGACAAATTCTTAATCTCTTAAAACTGAAAAGAAAACGTTATCATTTCTCATTTTAAGACTGAAGGCTTACAAAAAGCACTGCTCAAGAATCTAAAGGAGGGTTTGACCCATTAAAGCTCAGACGGACGGATTTTCAGTAACAGATTGAACATCGATAATTTGTATATAAATGCTTTTAGATAAATTTGAGCTCCACTGTTTCTAACGTAAAATTTTATGCTCTTTCAGAATCTTTCAATAAAATTTCGATAAAATGAACTGCAAAAAAGTTATACACATTTTTCTGTTAAAAAAACGTGGTTTTTTACATTTTATATTTCATTAAAACACAACTTTCACCTCGAAATTGCGTTGGGAAACATATCCAAGTTGAAAATATCGCATCCATGGACCTCCAGGATTAAAATGCACCATATCAGAATTCGTAATTCAAGATGGCAGTTTTCAAAATGGCGCCTAGTAGCTCAAAATTCTTTTTAAAACTTAACCATTTTGTTCTTAAAAACTATAGACTTTAGAGAAAATTTTCTAAGAACAACAATTCTTTGGAATGAGTCTCTGATTCTCTCAAATTTTATCAGCATGCTATAATACAATGCTTGATTTTTTAAAAATTCGAAAACTCGAAATTTTGTTTGAAAGTGATGTTTTTATAAAAAACAAAATGTAAAAAACCATGTTTTTTAACAGAAAAACGTGTATAACTTTTTTGCGGTTCATTTTAACAAAATTTTATTGAAAGATTCTGAAAGAGCATACAATTTTACGTTAGAAACAGTAGAGCTCATATTTTTTTAAAGCCATTTATATACAAATTATCGATGTTCAAACTAATGCTGAAAATTCGTCCGTGTGAGCGTTAATGGGTTAACAGCTTGAAATAAGACGATCATGATGTTTGTTTCAAGCTTTGTGGGTCAATTTTTTTTCGCACTTGATGAAAGTTAAATGGCAATTACGGTCTTGTTTAGAGAAACACACAATAAGAGTAAACAATATAAACAATAAGAACCTTACAAGACGAAAGAGGTTCGGTAAGAACCCTACGCTGGTTCTAGGCAGATTTTTTTTACAACCAGCCAGATGAAAAATTTAACGTATTTTTGTATGTGAAGTTGAGCTTCGTATGACATTTAGTAGTTACTGTTCCCTTTTCGAATATTATTAACAACTGTATCATCGCAGTGGAGCGCTCAATATTTTTCTCCAAGTCAAACGGTGTTTTTTAAAGTACTTCCAGTGACACTAGGAATCGATTTATGATTTAGAAAACGACAAGTGTATTTGTGTTTAATATCTTCCCTTGAATCTATTGATTATTGTTATAAAATTAATTAAATTTAGACTAAACTCCCCTTTTTCGTGTATTTAATTTTCTTCCTTCAACGTTATAGTATGGATGCCGAAAGATTATCATAAATTGGCCTATTTCCGTCAAACTTCGTACGGAAAAGCTCCATACTGCTAATAGACTAAAACCCTACGCAATAAAAGATTCCATTTTTTATACAGATTCATAAAATGATCCAAGAACAAAGACAGCATTACGCCAGAATGAGATACAACAATAATTTTTAAAGATTTATAATGTTGTATGTTGAAACATCTTAGAAACTCTGATTCTCTTCTTCATTAAAACAAACTTTAAGAAGATTCTTGAAGAGGACCATTTCCTGAATTTTCAGCTATATTAAGCGTTAATTGAAAGAAAATTTGATATATAATGAAGTCTCTCGAAATTTTTATATTCAGAGTACAGGCCAATTTAACTATGAAACTGAAGCTTCTATCCGCGTTAATCTATGCTAAAACGTAAAACTATAGCTATAAACATATGGGATTATATTTTTCAATAGGTTTGTTTCCTAATATTGTAATAAAAAACACCTGAAATATGGAATTTTTCAACTACTTAATTGAGTAAATATTCAAAATGTTTGAAGTTGTTGCAACAAATATATCAAAACGTACAATTTCGTACTGTACAATGTTTTTCATATCGTTAGTGGGTTTTGAGTAATTTTGAATATAAGTTGTAATTTTTTAGAAACTAAGAACTTGAAACCTGTCAAACTGTTTGAGCATGTTAAAAGTACATAAATAAAGTGAATTTCAAAGTGGTAAGGATTATTTTTAATTGGATGGTTATTAGGGGGCAATTTGAACAGATTTTTTGGAAAAAAAAATAGGACTCAACATTATTTTTGTCATAACTCGATGAGTTTTCATGCTTTTCATGCGGACATGTATAAAAAACTAAATTAAAGGGGTTTTCAAGCACTTAAAAAAAAGGCTTGATAAATTTCCCGAAAAAATGCAATCTTTTTTCGTAATTTCACGATGAAACTTTCAATATGAACCAAAGTTTAACAAAATATTACTTCGGTTGTGTGCTGTGTATAGACAATGTATAAAAATTAGACGATTTTTGTTTGTAATTTTATATGCTACATTTTTAACCAAAATGATTTTTTCTGTACAATGTTTGCTTTTTGAGTTATTCGCAAAAAAACGTAGTAAAACGTGTTTTTTTTGTTTAAAAATTTACCCTTTCACTCGTAAATTATTCGAAAAGTAAAAACGTTCCGAAAAAACCTTTTAGAACAAAAGCTGCTTCGAAATAGTCAATCTATTCATTCTCCGGCATATTTTCAATAACGAATTTTTTACACGTGAGAAAGGGTCCACCATCGCCCAGGATATCTAAATCTTAAATCCAAATGCGCAGGAAAATAGACCTTGTTTCAAAGAATTTACTGAACTAATATGATGAAATCTATTTTCAAAAAAAATCAATATGGGTGTCCACAACAGGGCGTCTGATGTAAAAATTTGTTTGTAAAATTTCAGGATGACCTAACTAAAACAATCAGCTTTGTCAAATAAATGCAAAGAATGAACAGTTCTTAGAACTCAATGAGAAATCTAAAAATCTAAGAATCTAAAAATTATGTATATCTATATACATTTTTATTTTTGCTTGCATCTTCACAAAAAATGACAAAGAAGCAAAAACGCTTAAATTTCATCTAGGAATATTCTAGAATTTATTCATTATTCGTCGCAATTTTTTTTAAATTTTCAAAAAATGTTTTCAAAATTTTACAAAAAAAATCTGCAAAAAATTATCGTGTATTTCTCAGTCAATTCTAAGAATTTTTCATTTTTAGATAATAAAAGCTGATTATCTTAGAATCAGAGCATCTTGAAATTTGTAAAACACATTTTCATTTCGGACGTCATTTTGGGGGAATTTTTTTGAAAATATGCTGCGTAATACTGAACCTCAGTTGTTTTTTGAAGCGTCATTTATACCCGTCTAAAATATTGTACTACGGGAAATGATAAAAATAACCGTACGTGAAAAAGAAACCTGGAAAATCGTGTTTTTCAGTAATTACCCACGTGTAATTTTTTTATTTTTGAATTTACTGTATTTTCTGATATGCTATTCAAAAGAGCGGGGTTTGAGCCATAACAAACATCCATCACAATATTTTTTTTATTACGTTTTAGTACTACAAAGTACTGCCGAATGTCGTGTTAAATTTTGTGTACATTTGGTCTTTACAGGGTTAAGAGAGTATTTCTCTACAAAGCAAACAAAAAAATTATTCAAATAAATCAAATAAAATTGCTTATACACGCGTTCATAAACAATATACCAAAAAATGTATTAAACGGAAGAAATATATTGTTTTGCATAATAAAAACAATTTTTCGTAATTAGATAAACAATTTCGTAATTAAAGAATCAAGGGCACATCCATTTTCCTACCTTTTATAAGTGTACAAATATAGAAAAATAAAATGAGTTATAGTAAAAATTCCAGAGAATTCCTCAAATGTCTCTGACACAAGTTTGACTGAGAAGTAACGTGAAAAAGAAATCAAAAATGTAATTTTTTAAATGTGTTTTTGAGATTGCAATTTTTAACAAAATTAAAATTTTAAAAAATCCAACCCCTTATTTCTTGCTGACAGCTTGAGAAACAAAAATGAAAAGGGAACTATTGGAAAACATCAGAATCTGTGGAAGAAGAAGCATTTTTTTTTTATTTTTACTAACATTTTTGGACAATATTTCCGAAAGTTCCAATATATTAAGTCTCTTTGAGATTATGCTTACTAAATAAATTTGGTGCGCTGAATATCAATATCATAGTGAAAATTTGTGCCAAATTCAAACCAAGTAAAAACAACTTATTATTTCCGTTTTTGGAATTATATTTAAAAATATCAATCTGACGAAAAAATGTTTCAAATAATGGACAAGATTTTTTGTCGTGACACTATCGGTAATTCTGTAAGATTACTAAATTTAGTTACATTCAACATCGTAACCTATCTGGAGACATTATTATGGCTTCTTTAGCCATATCTTTGAATATTTTCGTAGACAATATTTTAATTAAGCAATTCATGTATTGTTCAACGATACTAATGTATCACGTGACTTTCCTAGTAAAAGTTTAAGAAAGATTATTTTTTATTATTTTCTATTATTATAAATTATCAAATTGTTCGAATGGTTGTTAAGGTGGAAACTCTGAAATTTTCTAAAGTTTTTTATTATTAATATGGTGAGTACTATGAAGTACGAAGAAGATGGATATTAATTTATTGTATTTAAATCAAGTTTAATTATAGCATTTTACTAAGCACGTTTAATAAATATTTGTTGCATAAGTATACTACAGTGACTTGTCATTCACTAATCTAATTTAATATAATTACATCGGGCAGTCATCGTTTCAGACACTTGTTCATATTCTTCGGGATTATCTACATACAATAAATATCAATCAAAATATCTAATGAGTAATGAGTAACACTCCAGAACATTTACAATTCAATGCGATATTCTATTAATGAGTTCTGCGAGTATACTCGACATAATTGATTTAGTTTATTTCAAACTTTATATATCTAAAAATTATATTCGTTTACAATTTTGTCCGTACTGTTAATGCATTATTACAGAAACTAATGACATTGTCAATCACTTAGCCAATTCCAATCGCATTTTCGGTCACTTGATCAATTATAATAATTTAGACCCTTTAATAATTATTTAAAAAATATTGTCATGTTAAAAAATAAGTTAGTATAGAATATAATATTAGAGAACATAAAAATTAACATTTTTTTGCATACATTCAATCTGTTGCTTGGTGCAGCGATAAGACATGCCATTATAATGCGTTTATTTTTTCATTAACATTAAAAAGTGACACATCGAATAAAACTCTACAAGTATACTTAATCAATCGTTTAATAGTATTTAAAATAATAATTTATTTTGGAAATATATTACGTCGGCGCTTGGTGACTAAATAACTTTTTATCGATCTATACGATACAATTTTTGTGATTAATTAACACTAAGACTGCACTCGAACGTTGGCATGTCTTTTATTGATGTTCTGAAATCCCCAAATATTTTCGTAAATAGCAACAGGGCAGGTATGTCCACATTCCCCAACAATGTTAAGAAAGATGGAAATGTACCGATTTTCCATTTCGACCACTAAAAAGGTTCGTCCTTTCGTTACCTGTTTTTTTTTCTTTGTGCAGAAAACTTTTCCACATTGTTTCCTCCTATATCAGTCACTTTTTTGTGTAATGTGACATCTTAGATAGTATAATGATGAATGTAATTGGTATTTTATTATCAAGCACATGACAACAATTTTCTTTTATTGACAAAGCAACACCTTAAATTTTCTTTATTTTCAAAATCAGATTTTTAAAATATACAAATTATTCTTCACAAATATCAGTGTAACTACTTGATGCTGATCTACAAATGATCAGGATTTAAATGAAAACATCAAATCCTATGCCATTATCTACGCATTCAGTAAACACCTGGACTATAATTAAATTCCCATTTAATGGTTGAAACCGCCACGTCACATATTTTTTCGATTTCTGCGCTTAGTAAAGAAATCGTTAAAATTTTGAATTTTGAAAACTCTACTACAATAATCGATTGCAGCCTCTCAAAATCTAAATTAGAATACTTAGATAAAGCTTCTAGAATATTCTACCGTCAATAGAAGACAAAATACCTAAACCTCCCACGTCGGTCTACTTCTTGGAAAAGAAGGAAATGCACGTGTAAAGAAAACGAGAGATGCCTAGATGCAAGAGAGGAAAACGCGTCCATTGGTAAAAATAATTTTCCGTTCCTTTAACGTGAAAAATCTTATATTTTTGCATAATCTAGAATGTTTCACCTTTTTAGTCAAAAACAATAAATTAATCAGTTTAGATTTATTTCGATTTATTCGACCCAAGCTGCATCAAAATTTTGATATCACCATCTGGTACTTTTTACTCGTCTAGTTATTTCGTATAATACGGTTGAGATCACTGAATTTTGTACCTGTTCATATAAATGCATTCGTCGTATATGAAAACTTGACATTATCGTGGATGGAGATATAATTCTTATATAATTTTTTTATTTTACTATATTATTTGTTTATAATACACGAAAAATGTTGTTGCAATTTTCTCATTCCAAATGATAATTTTGAAACAGACTTACAGAATCAGACACATTTCCCTTTTTCTTGTAAAAATTACTATAAATTCATAGAATTTTTTTTATTGAAACAGTAAAAATTACAACAAATTTAGTAATTTTTACCGAAATAATTTTCTCCATACTAAAAAACTGTCCCAAAATTACCATTTCATCCCAATGCACTGTCAAAAATGTTTTGGAAATTTTGTCATCGTATTTTTACTTCCTTATTATGAAAATGAGAATAAAATGTAGGGTTTTCCGGTTTTTTCAATTTATTTCGAAAAATACACATCGTACATAAAAATGTTTTTTTTTTTATTATCAATGGTATGCCCTTAAACGAAGGATTAAAAAAGTTTATTTGACAAGTTGTCGTTGAGTACATTTCGATATATCGAGTAACGTAACATTTTTGTGTTTTACGAGATTTTTATTCTGAATTTATGTTTTTAAAAAGCTTTTTACAATGTAAACGTAAAATCGCCTTCTTAGGACCAAATAGTTCACTTAAAATTTTTTTTAACATATTATTACGACGGTAAATCTCGAGGTAAATTATTTCAAGTATTATTTTAAAAGCGTTTATTATTTTAAATTTTCGTTTTACTATATGTTAACTTTTTGTACTTTTTCTTCAAAAGAAAAAAAGCGAAGAAGGAAGATAATAGTTCATTTAAATTCTCGAATGATTTTTTTTTTGACCGCAGCTTTTTAATATGAATATTATTTTAAAAAATTTAATTAAATATTTTCTTTACATTTTTGTCCATTTGGGGATCAACTTGATTCCTAAAATAAAAAATTCTGCAGATATCTACACGAATTACACCACTAATAGTCAGAAAAAATGTTAAAAAAATTTTTGGAGCGCTGCAATTTTGAAAAAAAAATTATTTATTGTAGCCTTCTTTATTAAAATTCTACAAAAAAAGTGGTTAACGTATAAGATTTTAATGAAACCTAAAATTACAACATTAAAGTCTAAGTGGGATAATTTATAATTGTATTTTAAGAGTTTTTATACATTTAGAAACATTTTCAATCATCACTCTCCGCTGCCAGTTTTTTACTATTGCTGTTTAAACATAAAAATATTGTGAATTTTCAAAAAATTTGTTCAAATAATCGTATTTTTGAATAGGTAACCGTGTTCTCAGTATCTGGTGGAGTAATTAGTTATACTAAAATATAGGATGCTTATTAATTTACCATTCAAAATGGCGGTTCTCAGTCAAAATTTTGTTGAAAAATATCTGGACGATCCAACTCAAAAGATACGATCTTTAAAAAAAAAATGTCGAGAATGAAAAGTTTTTAGAATTCATTGAGAAATATAGTGGAATTGTTTCAGATTTTTTAAATAAAGTTTTGAGAAATTATTTTTTAACCTTTTTTTTCAAAATTGTAATTTATTTACGAAAAATTCTGAACAAAATGTTTTCTGATGAATTCTAAGAGTTTTTTGTTCTTTGCAATTTTTTCGAAAAGTTGATAGTTTTCGAGGAAATGAATTTCAAATATTATAGTTTAAGATTTTTCTTTCTCGAAAACTATCAACTTTTGGGAAAAAATGCATAGAATAAAAAACCCTTATAATTCATCAGAGAATGCACTAAATTTTTTTCGGCATTTTTTAAAAAAAAATTACAATTTTGAAAAGAATTTTGACAAAAATGTTTCAAAACTTCATTTAAAAAATCTGAAAAAAATCCACTATATTTCTCGGTGAATTCTAAGAATTTTTCATTCTTAGCATTTTTTAAAACAAGCTCATAATTTTTCAGTTAGAGCGTCCAGAAATTTTTCAACAAAATATTCACTGAGGTCCGCCATTTTGAAGCCGACATTTTGAATGGTGAATTAATAACCATCGTATCTTTTAGTGTAACTATTTACTCCACCAGATACAGAGATTTAGCTTGATTCGAACACGGTGTCCTGTTCAAAAATACGATTATTTGAACAAATTTTTTCAAAATTCACGATTTTTTTCTGTTTAAACCGCCATAGTAAAAAAATGGCGACAGATATGGTCAGAAAGTTCGAGAAAAAATACAATAGGTGTAGTTATATCAAAACGATTGAGTGACTTTCTCCATGTGAAAGCATCTGATGAAAAGAATTCAAAATTTTGAGCATTTCAGGACGAAACGGGTTAATACGTCATTGAAACTCAAAATTGTGCTTCCCTAAGGAGTTTGCATGTAAAAAATCCGGTATAAGAACATTTGTGATATTTGTAATTTCAAAAAGCCCGCGCCTAGTAACTATTTGGGGACATTTGATTGTTGCAGAGATCGGTTGGCGCCCTGACGGTACAGAAGTGAACTTCATGCGGCCTTTCGCTCTGCTGCATTTTTACATATCTTCTTGACCGAGGCGCATCGAAGCATAATCCTGGCGTCGAGTTTTGAACGGGTCCGACCCGATTCGGCCACAATGGCTGAACGGTTGGGTCTTGGACCTGAAGTACGAGAACTCAAACTTGGCCCAACATTTACCAACAACAAATCCACGGCGTTTCACACTTTGAAATGTAAGTACGACTCGATCAAGTTCACAGATTGTTTTATTTGGACAACTTGACACACATATGCATCACTTTGTATTGAGCAAACCACTCTGTTGATACTTTTAAACTTCATTCCAGAAAATTCAGAATCAATAAACTTCAAACTAATCGAAATTCTTAGCTTTAAAGTTTTGATAATAGCAATATTTTGGGAAAAGTACAAGCTGTTAGTGTGCATCATAAAGCTGAAGCTAGTACACAAGTGGCAGCAGTGTATCAGCTGTTAGTTTTAGCTTCACATATGTGACAAGCGTTTATCTTGTCACAAACCTAATATGTTTTATTTATTGCATGCGAGAGTGAAAACAATATTTAATTACGAGTACATGATATTAAAGCATATGTGTGTAAAGTTTTAAAAAAAACTTACAAGTAACACTACCCAAGTGACAGACGTCGATTTTTCTGAAATTTGGATATGTTGTAGTACATGAAAAACTAAGAGACACATATTTTTTTTTTATCTGCGGTAAAACGTTTTTAGGGGGTGAAACAGCCCCCTTAAAATAGGGGGTAAAATAGAAAAATTGCGATATATTTAAGACTAGTTAGACTTTTCGATTTCTGCAAATTTACGAGAAAACAAGCATAAACGAGTATTTAAATTGAAAAACGAGTAATGGATAACTTTTACCTTATGAAATATATCTTTTCGAATGCAAAACCTTCAATTTAGTTCAAAATTTACTTTCAATTTATATTTGTGACAAACAGAATTGACAAAAGAGAAAGTTTTACTTGTTTTTAATTAAATTGGATTATACATTTATCCAAACAGTCTCGACTTTTCGCCCTCCGGCAAAAATGTTTCAACTTTTGTGATCAATATTCAAAAGTGCAATTTTCCATCTGTCGCTTTAATCCAAGATTAAAAAATTTACAAGAACTTTCAAAATTCACTCACACTCACACTCACAATCGTTTTTCGTTCAATTTTTTTTAAACATAAATAAATAACTGATGGCATGCATCAGTAGCCGAAACGTTTTAATCACACTTCGTTTTTTTTATTTTGAACCGTCATGCCGAGAAACTACCAAATTCTTTTCTTATTTCAGTGCATTTGACTTTAAACTAAGGTCAACGATAGAAACAAAATTTAGCAATGGAAAATTTGTCTTGGCGGATGTTCATTATTAGTATGCATATCTTATAACAAAAAAAATCATTTTCAGCTAATAGAAAATTATATTTTTAAAAATTATCAAAACAGACAGTAGTCAGTTAAAATTATGAATTTGTTAAATTTAATATAAAAAATACAACTATCGTTGTTTTCTTATTTTAACAAAAGCATGTTAGTCTTAAAATAAAACGCGAGTAATTTACGCCAAAATGTCTTTTTACTTATTAAAAAAATGTATTTTTAACCCTTTGTGATACACGTGTCCATAAAGTAGACACTTTACGGACTGATTTCTGCACTTTACGGACTAAAAATAGTCGTTGAAGTGCCTACTTTTGCGAACAGTGTATCAAAAAATAGTATTCGCTCCTCGGCCGTACACATTTTACGACCTTGGTTTGGAGAAAGTGCGATCCTTGGACCGGCTTTGCCAGCCCTTGGATGCACAATCGCCACTTGGTCCGTAAATTTGAACTTTACGGCCTAGGACCAAAAAGTATTATTGCGGCACAGTGATAACACAGATTACCACCTTTTTTATTCACAACTTTTCTGTCTAGTTTCAATGCTTTCGAAGCAATATTCAACAAGTCTTTTTACAGTGGTAGACAGAGATTTTTAGTAAGTAACGAAAAGGATAATAAATGCAATTACGCAAGATTATTAACAAGTATAAATGAATAAATATAAAAAATCATCGATTTTTTATAAATAAACCATTTTTGAACGAACTAAAAGGTAAATTACAACCAAATTTGGAACTCTAGAGTCGCAGATTACGAATTGGAAGTCGGTTTTGAAAAATTCAAAATGACGGAAACAAAATGGCGGATGAATTTTTAAAAATTCATCTGATTTACTTGAAACTCGTTACTCGGGGATTTTTAGGGTCGCTGATTACAAATCTGACCTTGGATTTCGAATATTCAAAATGGAGGATCCAAGATGGCCGACAGAAATATGAAAGTGTACCTGATATTAATGAAACTGTGTTTTTGGGGTCGAATTGAAATTCAGAGTACATAGAGTACCCAGTTTTATCTCTATTAAGTAAATTTTCACGTTTAGATCAACCATCTTGGATCCGCCGATTTGGATTTTCAAAATCTGACTTCAGATTCGTAATCAGTGATCTTGAAAACCCTCGAGTAACAATTTTTAGTTGTTTTCGGTATATAGAAAAATGTGCGCCACAAAGGGTTAAAAAATATGAAAAAATATGTTATTAATTAAGTTTAGTCAAACTTATAGAGATGTACTGAACCTAAATGTAAAAAAACAACATCCATCTGTAAAATGTTCTAAACAGTAATTACATACGGAAAGTAATCGATTGCTGTCCTGTTTACCTTATATATATTTTTATTTTGACTGCCTACATTTGACGTACATTTTGTTTATTTATTTGCTCCGTTATTTTAGTCTATTCTGCGTAATAATTATTTATTTATTTTTATTTAACGGGTTATGCCCTTTCTTGTATACATGGTGTACATCTGCAAATACAATCTTGAAATGAAAAACCAATATAAATTCAAAAAGGAACAATTAGTATTAAGTGTTTAACATTAACCCGTTTCGTCCCAAAACGACAAAATTTGTCGCTTGTTTTCATCCTTCGTAAGTTTTTGGATATCTTTGGAATATTGTTATGAAATGAAGGTTTACTATAGTTTTTGGGTGGGCTGTTTTGGAATCTGAAGTCTGTTTTTCGATATCACTTTCCATTTTTTAAATATGGCCACTTAAACAAAAGAAAACGTGAAAAAATTCGAAAACTTTTTCAGTAAATTGCAATTTTTATTGCGAAGGAGTTCCATGATCTCAACAGGCCTCAGAATCTTGTGGCATAATGAGTTTTCCTAAAAGATGGTGTATATTAAGATTTAAATTATGAAATGGCATCCTCACATTGGCGCTATTGATTTGGATTTTTTTATTATTTGCGTTTTATTAAAATATTTCTGGTATCTTGTTGTGAATTTTGATGAATATGTTCTTGTGAATTATTTTCAAGGTTGCTGAATACAGATCCGTTATTAAATTTTGGAAATTGAAAATGGCGAATTCAATATGACTAACTGACTAACCGAAATTTAATAAAAATTGTCTGGTATTTAGTATATAGAAATTGTCGAGGTCAAATTGGATCCGCCATTTTAAATTTCCAAAATTTAATAACGGATTTGTATTCAGCCACCTCAAAAACAATTTACATATTCATCAAAGTATACGTCAAGATACCAGAAATATTTTACTAAAATGCAAATAACAAAAAAATACCATGTGGTAGTGCCATTTTGAGGATGCCATTTTGTAATTTAAATAGCAACATTGACCAACTGTTAGTAAAACTCATTATGCCACAGAATTCTGAGGCCTGACACGGTCCTAGAACTCCTTTGCAATAAAAATTGCAGTTTGCTAAAAGAGTTTTCGTTTTTTTCCACGTTTTTTTTCTTTTAGCCATTTTTAAAAAATGGAAAGTGATATCGACAAACGGACTTCAGATTCGAAAACAGCATACCCCAAAACTATAGAAACCTTCATTTCATAACAATATCTAAAAAATATCCGTAAACTTACGAAGGATGAAAACTGGCGACAAATTTTGTCGTTTTGGGACGAAACAGGTTAATTAAATTCGTAAAATTCCAACTTACTATTTCGAATAATGTCGCAATTGGAAACATCATAATCAAAGAATTTAATATTAGTATTATAATCACATAATGAGTTGACTAGATAATAAGTCTATGTTTGTATTTATGTATTTATTTAATGGATCAACGGCTATAAAGCCTTTTACAAAGAATGAATAAAGACGCATTCTTAAAGAATAACATGTAAAAATATAAGTCTATATATGGATAACAAACCAAAAATATCAAAGTAAATCCTTGGTATGTAAGGACTTTTAATACTCTTTAGTATAATCTCTTACTCTATAAGAAACTCAAATAAGAAGGCGAGTTCATAATACTTGATGATAGACAATTTCTAGATCTATTATACGTGGAATACATGAAAAAAAGTAGAGTTCGTACTAGTGCTATGCTCTTGAATGTTAAATTAATTAATTAATTTATTTATTTATTTATTATTAATGGCCATATATGGCCTTTATACAAGAAACAATAATCATAAATTGCGCTCGTTGAATTGAATAGCTTGGTATAAAATAAAATAATAAATAAATGTATCAAATGCTGTCTAGAGATTAAATAACATTTGTTTAGATTAAATTAAAAAACATAACAAAAATTAATATTTATAAACTAGGTTACGCAAACTAACTTTGAAAATTAAAAATTTAATAAATTTTTATACCTCAAGTTATAAATGTTATTCTTAATAAAAATGTTTTTGACCCTCCAGCCGTAAAACTCGATTTCTCGGCCTAGGGCGAAACCTTCAGCCGCGAATTATCTAGTCCTACAGCAATCGGATCAAAAAATACATTATTGTTTATGGGTGAAATATCAATCTCCGACGAGTGTGATTGTTATCTTCACTCGGGCGACAAACTTCACAATTGTCGAAGATCGATAATTGCGCCCTTGGCGCATAATGTACTATTATTTATACCCTCGATGCAAAAATAGTTAAATTTTATAATGTAATATTGGTTCTTTTTATTCCAGACGATTTCAAGCCTGCAAGTGTGGATCTGTCGAAGATTGCCACGGTAGATGTTGGATCGAATAACACAATGACTGTGACTGTACCTCACCTTGATGGTGCTGGTACGCCACAAACAGTGTTCAAAGGTTCTCAAAGACCTTACCATAAAGAATGCGTTCTTATAATTGATAGAATAACTGGAGAAATTACGTTAGAAAAATTATCTTCAAATTTACAAGTTAAAAAGACAAGGTAAGATTTTTATATTTATAATTTGTTGCTGTATTGTAATTACATAAAACTTTTTGTAATATAATATAAACGTAAATGAATAAACAAACTTAATTCTTCAGGTCTGAAACAAGGTCGCAGCCTTTACTGTCTGTTCCATCCAACTCTAATAGGCCTTCTACACCGAGTGAAATAAGAAAAAGTCCACCCCACGGTAGAAATACCTCTCGTACGAAAGTTACGAGCGGGAAGAAGAGAGAGCCGACGGTTCAAGTACATCCAAAGCACAGTCCAAACACAAACTCGTCTCATAGACCAAAAAGAAGTCCGCATGGAATGACGAATAATCTGTAAGTTTACCTATAGTTTTAAAACATTTAGTTTTAAAGTCTGTTCATTTAATTAACAATTTATCGTTTAGTATTCCAGCTGTTGCACCTTCCAATACACAATCAGTATTTGGAAGTCTTCCAATGATTGGATTGGACTGTGACGATTTTACTGTGGAGGCTCCAGTACCAGTACCAATTCCCATACCTGTTCCCCAGCATTCTTCATTACACACGTCGGCACCACCCAGAACTGCCTCACCTGCAGTCGTTCCAGGGAAAAAGAAACCTTTTGTACCAGAAACGCACGAAACTGGTGCTCTCAGCGATTCTAGCACTAGTAGTTCTAGTTCCGACAGTTCTGATAGCGATTCCGACAATGAACCGGCACGAACGTCAAAATCTAATGGTAACTATCCTTTTAACTAAACAATAAAAATCTGATATTAAAAATAATACATAACTTAACGAAAGAAAATTAAAAATTTGTTTCAATTTTAGGACGTACGAATGGAGGTACAAAAAAGTCACCGCCATTATCGATGCCTGATAATCTGTTGAACGATGACCTACAATTGTCATCCGAATCTGACAGCGATTAATTGAATACAATTGCACATTCCGATAAAGGCTTGAACACGAAGGAAAGTGGATCTTTACAAAACAAATGGACAACGATATTAAGATATTAAAAGTTAACATCTGCATGATAACTATTAACATAACCTATTTTTAATATCTATTGTCGACGGTCCCATTTCGTGGCCTTCATTTATCTCGAAGAACAAAGATTTCAGCTCGATTACAATGAACTGACGTTGACTATTCTCATAAACACGTGAATTCTGTTTGCTCGATGTTGACACAGTTTTAAGTGTTGAGGGTATTGTCGCATGAGAACGTCACATTGCCAATGAAAATCTCGATACCGGCTGACCCGAGTCTTTGATTGTACACTGCACGATGTGTAAATTAATTTTTAATGCAATAACGACAGAGTGACTCGCGTTGATGAAAGTCACTCTCGCTTGGTGTCGCGGTGAGAAAATACTGGCGAATATTCCGAAATGTATTCGGTACTAGGGCTTTTATAACAATTTATTGTTATTCGTAATAAAATGTGTACTTGTCTAGGGCTGAGCCCCATGATTCAATAAAATGATCCTGTCATTATTGACGATTACAAAACAAATTAAATGTTTTATTTCCCTCTTATTCGTCATTTTTACATTTTTATTTAAGTAAATCATTAATTTTATTGTAAATTCACAGTGCGCCTTAACTAAAATTAAATAAAAAGGACTTGCACCTAGAAAATTAGTAGTGATTCTGTATTTACAATGTTCATAGATGAGAAAAACTAAAATAATCTGTGGAGAGATTTTTAAATAAATCCACTTTCAACAGTTTTGCGCACAAAGTACGATATTTTGGAAAATATGGCATTGTTTTATATGAATAGAAAGGAAAAAATGATACAATAATAATTTTTAAGTGGTAATTCTATTAAACTTTTATTATTTCTACATTTTAGTACTAAGAAAATATAAAAATGTAACACAATTTAATTATAACGAGCTTTATAGTTTCACTCGCTAACGCTTGCTCAGGACATCCGAGTCCCTGCTTATTTCTTTGCTTACAGTATAGGACCTCTCTTATTCGAACCTCTCTTATTCTAATTGTCCAGCCTCTCTTAGTCTTCTCCCACTATCACACGAAAGTCCACGAATCACAAGCTCGCAAGCAAAGTAAGGGGGGGGTAAGGGGAATTTAGAATGAGAGGTCGGCGCCATCTTGAAAAACTTTACTATTAGAATAAGAGAGGTCCTACTGTATTATATATGGACATTGTTCTAGAACTTTTAAACTTTGAGGTTGAAGAAAATTTCATTTTTTTTTTAGGCACATTCATGAAATTAATTTTATTGGCTTTAGAATTGATCAAATGACAGGAAAAACCTTGCGTGACTCATTTATACACAATGTATTTTTTTTTTTAATGTAACATATGTTACGTTACTCGTAAAATTAGTTTTTAGTTTTGTAACGTTTAATATACATAAAAAATTCAGTTCTTTTGCTTATGGCCTAATTTTTAGAAGCTAGTATATAAAATTAAACGTCTAGTTAATAGTTATTCAAATTTAAAATAATGGATTAAATATGGCGGACTATTTTTACAAAATTTCTTTGATTTTTATAAAATTTGATATGTTAGGGTTTTTGAGGCCACTGATTACAAATCCAAAGTCAGTTTTCATTAAAATTTGAAATCCAAATACATGATTTAACATTAAGGATACCAAAAAATTAAAACGATTTGTAAAGAATAATCATTTTATTATTGTCAAAAAGTGTGTTTTTTGTTGTATTAAAAGAACACAAAAGTTATAAATACTTTAATAACTTAGGAGAAAAGATCACAATGATTCCAAAGTACTTAGAAGCTAAATTGTAGATGTGCTATTAAATAATTTGATTTTTCAAAGTGAGTTTCGCTTGGAAATTTAAAGTTTGACGTGGTCGCATTTTTTATGTATAGGTGGCACACATTCGGGCAAAGGCTCAAATTACTTCTTATCATATAGGTAATGTATCCCTGTTGTGTGCTTTCTTAAAAACCAATGTGAAAAAAATTATCTAAGGTTGATTGCTAAATTGTCAACTATAAAAAAAAGTTATCTCGCAAGTTTGAAGATATATAATTTTATTCCTCAGTGAGGCACATCATTAAGTTAAGGATTTTTCATTTGTTTGCATCCCCAAATACTTCCACAAAAAAACACAGACCATAAAAAAAAAGGTGCAAAAAGTTTCAGTGTTAAAACTGAAAAAATGTAGTGAGTGTCGCGCACCAAAAACAGGTAAATTCACTACTTTTATTTACTCTCATTGTTTTCTACATATCTGTAATTAGTAATAAACACTTATTACATGTAAAACGAACAAAAATTTGTTGATCTGTAGTGTTACAAAGTTATATTTAAAATTTTTATGGTATCATAATGAGCGACAACATAAAGTTTAAAAGTTCTAGAACAATGCCCATATATTTATACAACAATCTCCATTAAATTTCAAGTTTTCCTTATTTCCGTCGGCAAGATGCTCCCCTCCTGTACCATTCGTAACATGGCGATTGTTAGTGGAGGGGTTAAAGAACTTGCAACAATATAATTCAATATAAATTACACTAATTAAATATGACTGAAATAGAAATTTCGTACTTCTTACCTGATCTCTGTAATGTTTTTTGCCAAAATATCTGCGGAGAGTCTGGATCGAATGGCCGGGGATTAGTGCCCAGCTATCCAGAATACCAGTTGGAGACAGAATGAAATCAAATGGGAAAACACTTTATATAGGAACGGTAAACAATAAAAGGAAAATTAAAAGCAACAACAATGCAAGGGAAGGGTGAAAGGGAGATCGATCGAATCAATGGAACAAAGAAAAAAGGAAAACGTTTAGAAAAAAGAAAACAACAACCCAGAAAGGAAAATCCTATCGCGTATCTTTATAAAATCGCCGAAAAGGTTCGAAGACCTTGTCAGACCCTGTTATATCTTATGGTACTCGATATATTTTCAATTATTATTCCGAGAATTTTTAGATACGTCATTTCTAGACAGTGGTAGACCAGTGGTCGGTGTCGCGCGCGATCCTTGTTTCTATAATCAAGTATTCTTGGTGGGGAACACACTTGGATAGGTGACCGCTTGAGAACAACTTTCTTAAGATAATTAAATCAACTAAAAAAAGTTAAAAAATATTTGAATTAAATAAAAAATAATAATAAAATTAAAAATAAGAAAAAAATTTCTTGTATACAAAGAGGACAAAATTTAAAAACAAAAAATTAAAATTTGCTATGCTTCTTAATTCTTACTGAAGGATACAGAAATAGGATTCAGAAGTATTGAAAGTTTCAATGCTTCTAAATCATTCTGGGTTTGCTGGGTATCCTTGAATATGGATTGAACAAAAATGTATGGCCTATCCCTATATATGGTTAGAAAAGGATTACCGTGAGCCAGTGCATGGTCTATCCCTGAATATAGATAGAAAAGATTTAACTTTCTTATTCATAATTCCCGTTAATCCGTTATCAGGGATTCAGATTGTGGATTAAAAAGGATTGACAAGAATTCAAAATGTTTAATCCCTGGCAATCCTTTTCCGTTTGCTGGGAGGGGACAGATTACGGCATGAAACGGACTAAGACGGAATGAAAGCCATTCCTTTTCAATCTGATTTTTTCGCCAGGGTGAACAGTACCTTTATTGCAACGTAACAAGATTTCCACATTAAGTTTATGAAACATAAAAACATTAATTTTTAAATTCTCTTAACTATTTGCAATTAAATTGAATGTGTTGATTTGTATTTCAATTGTGCGAATTTTTAGAAAATTCAGAACCGATTTTAAGAGTGGCAAATCGCGCCCCATAAAATACATTTAGACAGGCAAATTTTTAATTTTTTAATGCAATTACCGACCGAGCCGCAATGGTTTTTACACAGTACTCGGATGGTAAGGTAGTAATCTACATTAAGGGGGTTCTAAAGTGTCCCGCCGGTAAGGTAGTAAGTTTCAATTAAAAAACGTAAACTAAAGATGACTGAACAAAATTGTCAAAATTTTGGTTCGGTAAAGGCAATTTTAATTACTATAAACCGTTTCATAGAAAATATTAAAGACATTAAGGAGGTTCTATATTGATCCACCGGTAAGGTAGGAAATTTCACTAAAAAACCTAACTTAAAGATGACTAAATAACATTTTCAAAATTCAGGCTCTAAAGGCAATTCTTATTAATTTAGACGGTTTCCTAGAAAATACCAAAGACATTCTGAATGAGAATTTTCAGAAATAAATAAAAATCACTTACTTTCGAAAAGTCTCGTTGAGTTGTCAATTAAATTCTCTGATATTTTCTAGGATACCGTATAGTCATTAAAATTGCATTTACAGAGCCCGAATTTTGAAACATCGATTCAGTCAGTTTTTATTTTCGGTTTTTTGTGAAATTCCTACCTTGTCGGCGGAGCGCTTTAGAATCCCCCTAAAAAGTGAGAATAAAAAATATAACTGAATAGTTTCTTATAAGATTCAAGTTCAAATTACAAAGAATACTAAGAGTTACAGATTATCCTTCTGATATGAAACCGGTTTAATTTTGGCAAAATTCTCTTTATAATATAATAGTATTAGCATTAAAATGGCAAATTTTCTAGATAATATTAAGGAAACAGAAATAAACTGTAACATTATGCATTCTAGACAAGATTTAAAGGAGTTTATGGGCATAAACCATAGTTTTACAATAATGCATTTAAATATTAGAAGCTTGGACAAGAATTTCGAGGAATTAGAAATGCTAATTCATGAATTAAGTGATATTGACATACTCATATGCACAGAAACATGGCAGTTGAAAAATTTTCGTTTATATAGCATAAATGGATATGAGACTTATTACAACGACGGTTCGCTGAAGCAAAATGATGGAGTTGTCATCTATGTGAAAAAAGAAATCCCTCATGACATAGAAGTGGCCCAAATTGGTAACATATCAGCCGTAAGATTAAATTTTATTTGTAATAGCCAAGAAACAATGTTAACAGCAATATGTCGATCTCCGTCCCTATGTCCGTTTAGCTTCATGCAGCACATTAGACAATACTTAGAGAGCTGGGATTCAATTAATAATCATATGTTAGTAGGCGATATCAACATCGACATATTAAAGGACACTGAAATTTCAGAAGAATATTTAAATATGAGCAATGAATTTGGATTTATTCCCGCAATTCTAAAACCAACTAGAGTAATGAATGGAAGCAGTACATGCATTGATCATATTCTACTGAAAACAGACAGACAGAGCGAATTATTTGATTCAGTTGTACTAAAAACAGATATTACGGACCACTATTCCATTTTCCTACTGATGAGGAATAATAAGAGGCTACCAACATCATCTATAAACAAAAAATTACACCCACTGATAAATTACAGTAAAGTGAAAACTCTTTCTGAAACTGTATCTTGGGACGTTATATACCAAAACTCGCATCCTGATATTTGCTGCCAAACACTTCTTGACATAATACAAAAAATAAAGATAGAGTCTACTGAAACCGTGAAATGTAATGAAAGCAAACGGAAAACATGGATTACAGCGGGTCTGATTAAGTCTATCCACACGAGAGAGTCACTAAGAATTAAAATGATAAATCATACTACTCCTGAAACTGTTCAAATATACCAAAAATACAAAAATCAATTAACATCCCTCTTTAAAAAAACGAAACAAAAATATTATGCGGACAAGGTACTTAGATATGAAAATGACTCGAAAACTTTGTGGAAAGTAGTAAGCGACATAACGACAAAAAAATCTAGCATTATTTCGCCATCGCAAATTCTAATTTCTAATGGGGAGATCGTAACAAACAAACAAAACATTGCGAATGAATTCAACAAGCATTTCTCCGGTGTTGGTGAAAAACTTGCAAACAAGATTCCCAAAGTATTAAACAAATCCTTGCACCTAAAAGAGTGCGTGGTACGTTTTTTATCCAGCCAGCATCAGAGACAGAAGTAATGAATTACATCAAAGCTCTAGAGGATAAAAAAGCTCCTGGACCGGATGGCATTTCTGCAGACTATTAAAAACTATGAGAAATGGTATAGTTACACCTTTAACTTATATAATAAATTGTATTTTTACAAGTGGAATAGTTCCAAAGAAATTCAAGAGCTCAGTGATCAAGCCAATTTTCAAAACAGGAGATCGTCGTCTGGTAAATAACTACCGCCCCATATCATTGATATCTAACTTAGCCAAGACTTTCGAGAAATGTATTAAAGAGAGGATGGTCAGTTTTATTACAAAGAACAAGATAATTAGTCCTGCACAATTTGGCTTCCAAAGTGGATTATCCACAACAGATGCCCTTGCAGAGTTATCCAAGACACTTCACGGCAACCTCAACATATCCAAACCAACATTGGCAATTTTCATCGATTTGGCCAAAGCTTTTGACTCACTTGATCATGCCAAACTAATTGAGAAATTAGAATACTTAGGTTTCAGAGGTCTCGGTGGCCAACTCATTACAAATTATTTGCAAAATAGAAGACAAAAAGTTATATGTGATGGATACTACAGCCAGGAGTGTATGATTACTTATGGAGTGCCACAAGGCACTATTCTGGGACCGATTCTTTTTTTACTATACATTAACGATTTGTATTCTATAAATCATGCAGGAAAAATACAATCATTTGCTGATGACACGGTAGTAATCCTCGAAGCTAATACCTGGAAGGAATTATCGCAATTGGCATCTCAGAATTTTAGTTTAATCAAAGATTGGTTTAATTACAATTCTCTTACAGTCAATGTTGATAAAACTAAATTTATCCCGTTTGGGTGCTATGTCGATAGTATACCCCCTCAATTACAATACATATATGTGGAAAATGGAGAAAATCACGAAAAAATATCAAGAATAGATAGTAAAAAATATCTAGGAGTAATAATAGATGCAAATTTGAAATGGGACAAGCACATAAAGAACCTGCTAAAAAAATTAAGACCCCTAAAATTCCTATTCAGAAAACTACGTGACATTCTGGATAACAAATCTTTAATGCAAGTTTACCATGCATTATTCCAATCTATACTTCGATATGGCATAATTTTGTGGGGAGGAACTTATGACAATGTCATGAGGAAAGTTGCGTTAATACAAAAAGCAACTCTAAAAATAATACTCAGGAAGAAAAGAGACTACTCAACGGAATTACTATTCAGAGAGACTGGCATTTATGACATTAGAAACATCTTCTACTTTGCTGCAACCACTCAGATATTCAAAGCAACTGACAACAAACGAGTTATGGGAATCACCAGAAATGCTGCAAATCGAACTCTGGAAGTGCCAAGAAGAAACTCGGAGGTCGGAAGAAAATGCTTCGACTATTCTGGAACACTTTGCTACAACTCACTACCAATATCAACAAAAACAGCCACCAATCTTTTACATTTTAGAAAAATACTAAAAAAATGGTTTGGTAGAAGTAACAGTGCATATCCATACAACAATCCGTTATCAGATTTTCGAAATTGAAAATGGCGGATCCAATAAGGCTGACTAAATTTCAAATTCTTGGCTGATTTACACGATCCGCCATTTTGGATTTTGGAAGTCTGACTCCAAATTCGTAATCAGCGACCCAAAAAACCTCTATATACCAATTTATAGGAAAATCCGACTGCGTGAAAAACTTATGAGTTTGCAAAGCGCTTTTCCGGGGAAAACTCGTGCACAGGAGGGTTAAGAAGAATGTATGTTTGATGTAAATCTACTTGTTTTTTCGTGCTTTTTATATCAATTTGTTTGAATATACGTCTATATCGGTTACCTCACACTGGAAGCCTACTTTATAATGTACGCCTATAGGTACCCTCACACTCAAGAGGTTCAACATACGACATTTCATCACAGAAATTCAACATACGACTTTTCAACGTAGAACAATTTCAACCTAAACATTTCATCACATGGCCATTTCAACATGAACCAAAAACAATGCAATAAAATAAAATAATTGAAAATAAAAAATATATATTATACACCCAAAATAATACAAAAATCTAACCTAATCTAACCTAACCTAACAGTATAACCTAATATACACTGTAAACAATTTCGATATAATTTTACTACCTATCACGTTGGAAATAAATCAATTCACGTGTAACGTTGTAACCCAGCAGTCGAAAAAGGATTGGAAATTGATTAAGAAGGATTCAAATGGATACACTTGAATTCGTAATTTGTCCAACCAGAATCCCTGTGAATCCAAAAACAATTTTGTAAAATATTGAATCCCTCCGAATCTAGAAAATAGAATTCATATTAATCCCTACGAATCCAATTCAATCCAAAAATAATATCGCTGAAAATTAAATAATACTGAATGCCTCGGAATCCAAAAACGCGAATTCAAAACAATCTCTACGAATCCATTTCAATCCAAAAATAATATCATCGAAAATAACTAATGCTGAATGATTCGGAATTTAAAAAAAAGCGAATTGAAACCAGGCTCTTCGAAGCCATTCCAATCCAAAAATGATATTTCCGAAAGTAAGTAATGCTGAATGCCTTTAAATCCAAATAAGCATATCGAAACCAGTTTCTGCGAATCCATACAAATCCAAAACTAATAATGTCGAATACGACTAATGCTGAATGCCTCTGAATCCAAAAAGATGAATTCAAACCGGTCTCTGCGAATTCATTTGAATCCAAAAATAATAATGTCAAAAATAAGTATTGCTGAATGCCTCTAAATCCACAAAGGCGAATTCAATCCGGCCTGCGCGAATCCATAAAAGGTGGCATATCCAATCATGGTAGCCAAAAAAGAAGCTATTTTAAATTTTTTTTTTCGAAAAAGTACGCGAATTGAAAATGGGATTTACTTGGATTGAAAGGCATTAGCGGGCATAGGCGTGAATCCAACAGAATCCCTTTAAAATTGGGAATTCGGGAGAAATCAATTTGCATCATAAATTTGCAATATATCACCACGTAATTTAACATGTATTTTTACTGCGTTACACGACGTGAATCGATTTATTTCCAACGTGACACGTAGTAAAATTACATTGACTTTTTTTACAGTGTAACCTAACTTAATCCATTTTGTTAAAATGTTTAATATATTATTTTGAAATGGTCATTTGTTGAAAAGTTTTATGATGAAATGTTCATGATGAAGTTATCTTGTGCTGAAAACACACTTGTGTTGAAAAGTTATGTGTTGAATAGTCGAGTCACCATTAAAATTACCCTTACAGAGCACAAATTTAAAAAAATCGAATCAGTCACTTCCCAGCAAACGGAAAAGGATTGCCAGGGATTAAACATTTTGAATTCCTGTCAATCCTTTTTAATCCACAATCTGAATCCCTGATAACGGATTAACGGGAATTATGAATAAGAAAGTTAAATCTTTTCTATCTATATTCAGGGATAGACCATGCACTGGCTCACGGTAATCCTTTTCTAACCATATATAGGGATAGGCCATACATTTTTGTTCAATCCATATTCAAGGATACCCAGCAAACCCAGAATGATTGAGAAGCATTGAAACTTTCAATACTTCTGAATCCTATTTCTGTATCCTTCAGTAAGAATTAAGAAGCATAGCAAATTTTAATTTTTTGTTTTTAAATTTTTTCCTCTTTGTATACAAAAAATGTTTTTCTTATTTTTTATTTAATTCAAATATTTTTTAACTTTTTTTAGTTGATTTAATTATCTTCAGAAAGTTGTTCTCAAGCGGTCACCTACCTATCCAAGTAGGGTTCCTCACCAAGAATACTTGACTATAGTTGAAATATTCAATATGACGTATTCGATGTGTTCCTTGGGATTTCAGGTTATCAATGTAAGATTTATTTTCTAGCATGTTTATGTGTAAAATTGTTATTGTTTTCTAATTGTTGTGCAAGTTCTATCAGCTACTCTCTTTTTAAAGTACATTATTTGTTCTAACATATTTAATATTTCGAAGTGATCCTAAATTTATGTTTAAAAATTATTACGATGCTGTCTAACAAAATTCTCTCATGAAGTAATTTCAATAGAAAAGTATTATAGTTTTTTTAAATGATATAAAAATATTTTCAACATGTGTAGGCTCTTGGCGAAAGCGGCCAACTGACATTTTCACGAATACTTTTTCCTGTGGGGACAGGACTCAACACAATTTTGCACTCGTTTATTTACTGCCTTTGCGGCGAATTACTATCAAATTGTGTAAGTTGAAGTTTCGGAAAATGTATTAGACAAGGCTCAATTCGGTTTTAGAAATAAAAAATCAACTATGGATCCAATTACAATACTGCTATAAAAGGTCCATAAAGCACTAGATGGTCAACCTATAGTAGTATAGGCGCTTTTTTTTTATGTAGCCTTTGTAAACTACCGATTACTACTAACTAAATTATATAACGTAGGTTTGAGATGCAATATCCATATGTGTAGTTCCTCTCGAATAGACAGTCGGAAGTAAGAATAAAAACGCGATGTTTAAATAGCCGCGATAGAGAACACATTAGACCTACGAGCATCGCGAACGCACCTAACGGCGACAAACGTAATTGGATTTAACCCATGCAATCAAGGTTGACTGATAGTCGACTATAGTTCACTGAGAAGACGACTTTTACCCGGGCATTTGTCGAACGTTGACTGTGAAAGTTGATTTTTAATCGACTTTTGTTGGTGTGGGAAGGAATACTTTTGCGACGACTTTCATTGGTTTTTTCGTCAATCATGTGGCAGTCGACTTATAGTCAACTTTATTCAGTCGACATAAAGTTGACTAAAATCTGTCAATAGTCCATACGGTAGTCGACTTTAGTCTTATAGACAGTCGAGTTATTGACTTTTCATAGTTGACTCAAAGTCGACTTTTTGCAGTCGAGTATATTCGACTTTCAATCAAATGTGGTTGCATGCAATTTTCGATCAAGAAACGCATCATGTTATTTATGTGTGTTGGTTGAAATCCTGGTAGGTGAATTCTTTGCCTTGGATGAGAGTAGTTCATATTACTGCCGCTAGGGCAGATGATACTCGCGACTCTCCTGTCTTCTCGATACAGTACATTTCCGTTTCATATGAATATATTTCGTTGAATATAGACAGTGAATTTTATTCGGCAGCGCGAATTGTATCGAATGATGGCAATTTGTAAAATCGATAGATAATTAATAGAATGATTATATTTTTTTATGTTATGACAGAAAACGTTGTTGGAGTATAAATCAAATATTAAAGAATTGTATTGATTTCGTGTACGAGATTTTTCCTAATTCAATTATCGGATTCAGTTCGTTTTATTTTAAATAGTAGTGCAGTAACACTGCCAGGAAAGAAGGCGGCAGAGGGTAGTTCTAGCATCGTTAGGTTCGAGTAGTTTCTATACATATATTGTAACAATATCTTGTTCCTTAAACAGGGTGAATATGCCAATGAATGGACGGTTAAGCATTTTTCACACTTTGATCGATTGTAACTTTTGAATTCTTTTATGAGAATTTAATTATGATACCAACATTAGAATCGTTAGACTCTGCTCTTTATGAGCGTGTAGTTCAACCTTTGATTTTATTTAATTATTAACCTCGTCTTCATACGTTTGTAAAAAAGTCCGCTAAACCCCAATGAATAGACGGGTTAAATCAAATGGGACGTTTTCAGCAGTTTTGGATGCCTTTAAAACTTTGCTTTGATTTTACAAAATAATAAACACTGGAAGATCAATAGTACTGTAAATATTGTTTTGAATGTTCAAAGAACATAAAAATATGTATTTTGTTGCATGTTGTGCATCATACATTCATAAGAATTAGAAATATGTAGAAAATCGTCCATTCATTGGCATATTCACCCTATATTAAAATTGAAAATGAGCATTTTCAAAACTTCGACCCCGACCGCAGGCCAGCCGAAGCACTGATAAATGAGCACGTCTTGTTCACACTGATACTTAAAAAAACGCGGTTTAGTCGAGTTTTTGACAAGTCGGGTTGCAGGAAATAAATTTGTTATGGTTATGTTGTTATCATTTTTTTGTACGATTTGTATTTTGTGCTAAAAAATGGAAAAAACGTGTTTTTTGAGCGTTTTTTTGTTAAACCTCCCCATAATCTAGTATGCATTGTCTCCAAAAACTAATCAGATCTAAGTTTGGCCACACGTTTTTTCCATTTTTTAGCACAAAATACAAATCGTAAAAAAAAATGATTCAAACAAAAAGTATAGAACATCGAATTCTCTACAAAAAAGGTTTTATTCATTTCTTCGTAAAATCAACGATAATGCCGTAAAAACGGAAACCGAAGTATCCCACATAACAAATTTATTTCCTGCAACCCGACCTGTCAAAAACTCGACTAAACCGCGTTTTTTTAAGTATCAGTGTGAACAAAACGTGCTCATTTATCAGTGCTTCGGCTGACCTGCGGTCGGGGTCGAAGTTTTGAAAATGCACATTTTCAATTGTAATTTTCAATTTCAAAATTGTAATTGAAAAACTCCGATTACAAATAATGAATTTAATTGTAAATGGGAAATGTTATGATTACAATTAATGTGGGTAATTGCAATTATTGAGTAATTGATTACAAAATTAATGATTACTGCCCATCCCTGATTGAATGTACTCCCGCGACACGTGAATTTGGCGCTTCATAGCAGCATGTCGTTGGCGCCGTTGTATGTTCGAATCGGAACTAATTTGAAAATTGACGAAAACGCCAAGCGCGAATCTCTTACGCACTAATACATATTAACACCTCTTGTACAACTAATATACAGTTTAAATGCGAAATAAAGATTCAAAATGTAAATATTCGATGTTTTCGCGGGATAATCGAAGTCGTCAGTTATATATATAAATTTACTTTGGTCGCGTATTAACTCCGCGATTTGTCCGAACAGGTTGTTAAAACAACAATTTTGTATAGGTATTTATTTTTTAAATCTTTTAAACTATTTTAAAGTCTAAAAATATTACAAGGATATTTGTAATTATGAAACGAAACAATATTGACAAAAAAAAACCGTGTTTTACCCGCGGTTGGCCACGACGATTCGATAATGTCGTCTAGAATTAATTCTCACACTAATTAACTGTTTTTTATGTATCAATTGTTATGTACGAGTGTTTCTAAACCCGAAATCCGTACCCTAGAGTGATATATAATATATATATGTTTTTATTTTTCAATAATATACTGTAATTTTAGGCTACCCTAGAATATTCCAGAATGAATGTGTATTGCCAATATAAATATAAGTATTAATTTTTAGAATTGTTTTCTATTGTGCCTGCATTTAAGTCAATGTGTAGAATATTTAATTATTTTCTTATCTAACGTTTTTGAACAAGTTTTAGAATAATGAACTAAAGATTTATGATAGGTTGAATGTTCGTATCTATATTGCATTAGTCGTCCAAATTTTCTTCACTGCCCAATTAACTTATCAAGCAATTGAAATGTTGAGTTTTTATTGTTAACGAATAAAACCAAGAAATACGCTTTTTCCGGCTTCTTTATTTGCTTTCAAATCATTCTGGTCTTTGGCTGATGTAATCGAATGAAATGGGTGTTTGTTATAAACCTTACATGCATGAAATCCGAGTTCTTGTAACGGCTGGATATTTCATACTCAAGTGAAATTGACAGTATTAAATTGTCGTCACTTTCAATTTACAAATACATGAAGACGTAAATTGTAATGTTCTAAATGATACTTCAAGTTGAACGATCAAAGAATGTACTTGATTTTCTTCTTCATATTTGTTAAAACAATTTTAATGACCGAGAAAAATTATACATTATACGGATGTTAGGAAAATTACCCGACAATATCAATTATTAGTGTGTAGATAATAACCCTTAAGTGATGTCATCATGCTTAGTACTAATGCCAGGCATGTAAAAAAATAGAAAGATTAATATTTTCATGTAATTATATATAATGAGCAGAAACCATAATGTAAAGTAGATAAGTAACATAAAACAAAATAAATGATACTTTCGTCAGCGGCAATACATCGCATTTTAACGACTCATGCACCAAGAAAACCCATGCTTTCGTTCTTTTACAAAACGTAAAAAAAATTATGTTAAATAATGAAATTATGTACCCGTTTTTGCATTTTGTATAGCAATTTTTTAATGAGAATCGTTAATTTTTTTAATTAGAATACGAAATTCTAAAATTCCAGGAATATGTTTATAAAAATGAAAACAAAATGAAAATCATTTAACCCATAAACGCCGGGAAGGACACTTTCTGCACTTCAAAGTATTTCGTATGAAAATCGACAAAATTGAAGGGTTCATAATTAAAAAATTAAATATAGTGATTTCATTGTAAAAAAAACGCAGAAAATTGGTTATAATTTTGGTAAAACGTTTTTTCTCATCGAAAGAGTGATTTCGGTTACAAAATTCCATCATTAAAATGAAGAAAATAGTTGTAAAATTATTAAAAAAGTCGATTAAAAAATCCCCAAAAAATTTTTGTGTATTCGTTGACAAGTTCTAAGATATTTTTGTTCTAACTTCTAAGGAAATTTTTTTGAAGTCTATACAGTTTTCGACAAAATAAATTATTATTCTTGAAATCTATAAATGATTAACAATTTTGTTGCTCAAACACTATAAAGTTTAGAGAAAATCTGCTTAGAACAAAAATGTCTTATTGTTAGAGTTAGTCACCGATGACTCTTACCTTTTTTCAGTTTTTTTTAAATGAATTTTTTCAACCTTTCGATTTTTTTAATTTTTGAAAAATAACAAATTCTATCAATATATTCCTAAAAAAATGAGAATATTCTATGACAAATTCTAAGAAAGTTTTGTTCTTAGAACATTCTTTTTAGGGTTTGCAGTTTTCATGAAAAAAATTTGTTAAGTTTTAAAAAGAAAGTTGTTACTGCTGTCGCCATTTTTTGGTCATGATGTTAGTTTTTTAATATTTAAAAAATATATCTTAACACTACATCTATTTTCTTCACCGTTAGCGAAAGAATTTTGTCTCGGCAAATACTCTTTCAATGGGAAAAAAATGTTTCATAAAAAAGTATATGCAATTTTATGCGTTTTTATTAAACATTTAAATAGCTATATTTAATTTTCTAATTAAGATTGATCATTTATCTATAATTAAGAAATTTATTTTAAAATTCAGAAATATTGCCGAATTATTTTTTAGAGATTCAAAAATGGAATTTAGTTATTCAAAAGAATTATTGATTTCAGAAGACTTCTTCTCAATGCATCTTTATTTGCTGCGTAGTAAATTATGAAAAAACTATTCAAATTTTGAATTTTGAAAGTCTTTAAAGTTTTTAATTCCGAGGAAATAATTCGAGAATAATTTTCAATCATAGGAATTCTCACAAATTAAACGCTATAGGCTAAGACCAAATCAAACAAATTCACATAGAATTTGAGTTACATATTCAAATATATTCACGAAAGAAGTGCGCAGTACATTTTTGCGTAAATTCAAGGTTTTTTGGTCATCGAATACTAAATTATTGTCAGTAGTTTCAATCGGTTTTTGATTATTAGAAAAAAATTAAATTATTAAATATTAATATTTAAATGTCGAAGTTAATTGGGTTTATTGATTTATGTAAATAAAATCTTTGTTATTAAGAAATAATATTTTACATAAATTTTTGTAAATGTGGTGCGATTTGTGAAGTGAATCATAGACGAACCCTCAGTAATTTAGTCCTGATTATCTTGTTTTTTTCCATCAATTTAGGCGACGTACCCAATTCTTGTACCTGCTCATCCCATTACCGACTCCCACTACGCTGCTCTATCCTGGGCGGTGACTAGTTAGTGACGCCGCCGCCGCGCCGCCGGTGGCACTACCGGCCCTGGGGTATATAAATCCCGGTGTGTAGGACTCACCATCACTCGTTCTAACTTCGATCTTTCTGAAATACATTTCCCCCCGACGTGTGTGCGTATATTTATTATCGAATTCTCTTGTGCGCGAGTGTTGTTTGAAGTTTGAGTGAAGTTTGTGTTGGTGTGCCGTAGCGTCTGGCGTGTCCGTAGGAATCCTGCAATCAGAGGTAAGCAAACCATTTTAATAACAAATGGGGAAAAGTGACATTTTCTACACTGTAAAAAATCGTAATGAAATTGCCCACGTATAATGGTCATTTTACAAGCGTGTTGTAATTTCTCCACGCTTAATGTAGTAAATTTACTCACATATAACAGTAATTTTATAAGCTCGTTGGAAATTTACTACATTAAGCGTAGGAAAACAACAATAAGCTTTGTAAAATTACTGTTATATGCGGGCAATTTCATTATGAATTTTTTACAGTGTAGGATAATATTTATCAATAATTGTTCTGTTGTTTTGAAAATTTCATCAGTAACGTTTTACATGCTTGTCGAACGACTCCAATCTATATTAGAACTTCATTTTATTATCCTAGTCGGGGTTTTACAATTAAATTTACTTATAATTATCAATTAATTTAATATCTGGACAATTGACATCATCACATGGTTGGGATAATAAATACATGATGAGTTAACATTCGAAACTATTAACCGTATAAAAAATCGGATACCTTTGATTGATAGTACCAATTTATTATCATTGATTCCTTATCCCTGGTAAAAATCTAAAATCGCCCCACGCATGGGCATTGCGTGGCAAATTCGCATGGGCCACGTCAGAATCGTCAGGTTTTGCCCGGCAGCGCCATGTCTGCAAGTATGGCGCTTGCGTTGCATATGTATGGCCCATCCTAGTGATGTAACATAACCTCATTCTTCTTCGTCGGTAAAACAGAAATTATTGTAAGATTATGGATTTTTCTTTGAAACTGTCGCCAGGGACGCGCCATGTAAGTGCCATACTTGCAGACCTGGCGCTGCCGGGCAAAACGTGACGATTCTGGAGTGGCGCTTGCGAGTTTTCCACGCAAGCCCCGCGAAAGGAAATTTTTACTAGGGTACCTTTCAATCAATTTTAATAACTATTAATTACCAAGCAAAAATGTTTATCGCTTTTTCCCATTTCCCTAATTATAGTTTAAGATGAACGGCATACCGAACTTTTATAATAAAACGAATTTTTATAACTGAAATTTTTCGAAAATTAGTTCAGTTAGTTTAATTACAGGCACTAGTAGGTCCAAATTAACAGGTTTAATTAGAAAGATAACCTAAATTCTAACGTACTGTTATAATAAATGAATAATCTCACCTTATACTTATTAAGAATATTAATTTCATGAAAAACATCAGTTTCCGTCGTTCATTATAATAAAGTAGATAGCATCTCAAAAAAAATTAACTATTTCTTTTAAACGCGTTCGAAAACTTCCTTTAATAAGAACTCGTGTTGAATAAGTACAGCTTTTTGACGAGATTTGATGTGTAATCAATAAAATAGAGCGTAGTAATTCTATTTATCTTAACAATATTGTTCAATAATTTAAATATCCATAATGAACCAAGATCGGTTTATCCATACAAAAAAAAAGAAGGGACTTACCAGTGCCATTTTTGTATGCGACATTCCACCCAGAAGCTTCACCACGAAGTGATTCATTTGTCAAATTCAATTTGCTTTCAAAAATTTTTTTTTTTTTGTAAAATCAATTTAGTAAAATTTTATTAGCTGTGAATTAGTAGGTGGATGTGTACTTTTCACTGAAAAAAAAAATCCACCAAACAAACGTCCAGACGGCGAAGCGAAACAAATTCGGTAATTCATATTATTTAATTTTGCATAAATTATAATCAAATCAACAATAAAAAAAATTGTGTCTGTGATCTTGTACATCCATACGTCCGTTCGTACTTCCCGGTTTTTTACTTCCCGAGGGAAGTATTCGATTTTTCCTTATGGCCAGGAGGATAAGCGGCATCTTTTCTTCCGCTCGCGGGATCCACCTTCATAAACTGAAGGTCCCGTCGCGACTTAGTCCAACACGAGTTCAGAAAGGTCGACGTAAGCTAATATTTAAAAAAAAAAAAAAAAAAAAATAAAAAAAAAAAAAAAAAAAAGTAATAATAATACAGTAATTAGTAAAAGACAATATTGGTAAGATATGCATGACATAGTCCATTACAATACAAGTGCATGAAGTAAGTGTTTTGCAACTATTATTTATTAATACTTCTGCTGGCCTGTCGTCGGGGTCGAAGTTTTGAAAATGCTCATTTTCAACTTTACGTCGACCCAGGCCATAGGTCATAGTTGTAAATCATTTTCAATGTTCATACATATAAGTTTCATAAGCGAGCGAAGCTAGCATGGCACCACGCCAACACTAGTTTTGTCATTGCAATCCGTTTTGCTTTTTTTTATTTTGTTTTGAAATTTATTTTAATTCGTGTGTAACATAATCTTTTTTCCTTTTGCAGCAAAGAAGCCAATCGATCAATCATCGTTTTTCCAATTTTTACAAATGGCCCAAAATAACAAAAATAATGATTGTTATTATTACTATTACGCCAGCTGCACGAAGGTAAGTACTCAAAAAAATGTATTTGATTTAATTTCATTACGTGCAAGCAGATAGCACATATTGTAGATTTTGCCGGGTTTTTAAGGTTACATCGGATATGTTTACTTTTGAATATAAGTTTGCAGAATTTGTGTTTGATTCATAAAATATTTTCAAGTTACTTTTTATTCAAAAAAAAATTTTTTATTAAATGTTAATATACGTGTCTTTTGTTAATTTTTAATTGTTTAAGAAACTAACTTTTTTACGATGATTCTGTTAACTTTCTGTACAACAAGTTGCTGTATTGCTCGTGTAACGTTCGTTATTTATTCTGTTATTAGGAGAACTGCGAATATCGGCACGAGCCGTCTGCATTGGGAAGTGAAACAATGTGCATCTACTGGTTAAGAGGCAATTGTCTTAATGTCCGTTGCAATTTCCGACACATGGAATTGAACAAAAATCGCAAGACGATTCCGTGCTATTGGGAAAAGCAGCCTACGGGCTGTCTTAGAGTAAATTGCCCATTTTTCCACAAGCTTCCAAGACCATCATCTACGAAGACGGATGGAACCGCTAAACAAAGAACTCAGTGGTGTAACACAAGTTCTCATTCTCATTCTCGTAAGTTTGTTTATACTTCGTACGTTTTAGTGTTACCTCGCATATGAAATATGTAGTCTGCTATGTGATTAAAATAAGTATCTATTCTAGTGCCTCATTTCGCACAGTATAGGTGTTTGTGACTTACTCTGTTACAATTAAAACAAAATTACTACATTTAACTAATGTGCAAAAGAATGCCTTTAAATATATTAAATCTCGCCACTATTTACTCTTATGCACTATTACGTTATGGTACAAAAGTTTATCAACGTGCCAGAATTATTTTTAAACGCTTTAAATAATTGGCTTCTGCATGCCAATAAGAAATAAGCACAAAGCGTACAAAATTTATAAATATTGAGCAAATTTAGTACTTTTATCTCAACAAGAGAGCAAGAGAGAGCAAAAGAGGGAGAAAAAAAGGACAGATAAAAACGTGTTATGATGTAGTGAGTGTAATATATCGATGTGCAAGCTAATGAAAATTGATACTTTTCCGTGGGTATATTTAGATGTCACTAAACTTTGATACCTTGAAAAACATAAATAACATTATTTACATTATCATGGAAATTAATACACAAAAAATGTACAATTGTACTGGTCACAGAACATGAAAATTATGATAAATCGTCCGTGAATCAAGAGAAAACGTAACATGAGACGCAAATTATAGTTAAAAATGCAAATCGATTAATAAACGCAGTCCTTGGATGGATTTGGTAACTCGAAATCCTTCGTAGGACAGGATAAAAGCGTACGAGGTAACGCATATTATAATTTTACTACGTGAATTGCAGAGGTATTAATCTAGTGTTCTTATGTTTACAGATACTTACAAGGCCAAACGATTGCCATTGTCTTCTCGACAACGGTTTGCCAAGCCGTTCTCTTCCAGTCGAAGTAAGTTTCATATCGACAATAGAGAAACTGTCGAAACCGGACGACATCCAAGACTAGTGATTACAGATTGAAGATGATCTTCAACTGCGATCCAGAATCCACCGCGTCCATGACTTCGGTGCCGATATTGGATAACGGCTCTTAACGCGTTTAAGGTGATGAACGCCTTCAACCTTTTAGGATAATTAAGGGTGAGCAGTCTGATACCAAAACGGCGGACCCAAAATATCCGGGGCAAAATGGCTGCAACAAAAAACTGACATGAATTTTCGTGTGTGATGTTTAATTATATTTGGGCTGGTTTTCTGTCGCAGTGATATATTTGTAGATTAATCGTCATGTGAAATAAAGAAGTAAATCCAATATTGCATTATGTTTATAATTTACAACTATATTTACAATTAATACAATGCATATATGACCTATCCTTAACTATTCGATGCTAAGAATATTTAATTATAAACTGTATTGTCAGTCTCCGTGTTTTAATCGAGTATAAACAAGAAATGGATTTTTTTCCATCTCACAAATGTTTTCGTGCGATATACTCTCCACTGCAATTTAAAAGAGACACATTTTAGTAATTAATGAGATATTTTTCATACAGTGTAAAATTGAACTGCTCGAAACGGTAATCAAATCTAATGGACAAAATGACAACAGTCGTTGGTCTATATACATATATACATTATTTATCAATCTCTGGTAGAAATTCTGCCCATTTTCATTGGGTTCAGTTTATTTTCAGGGCATGTTACTGGTTTAGAATACATTTTAGATAAAATTACATTTTCTTCATACCGGTAGGAAAGCAGCAACTTTCCTCCCGCAAGCAGAAGGAAAGATGCCGCTTATCCTCCCGGCCATAAAGAAAAATCGTATACTTCCCTCGGGAAGTAAAAAAAGAATGCCTCGGACTGCCTGTTTCTCACCCTCGGCTTCGCCTCGGGTAAAAATTACACGCAGTCTGAGACATTCTTTATTTTACCTCCCTCGTTGAGTAATTTACTATTATGTACGTCTTTTCGGTGCGTAAAGTAAACTCGTGCGTAAAGTAAACTTTACGCACTCGATTATATTTTACGCACGGAAAAGCCGTACGTAAACAATATTTCGGGATACGTGTGTATGTGTAAAGTTCTTTACACATACGCACTTGTATCGAAAAGTACTATTTTGATATAGTATGCGTAAAGTTCGACTTTACGCACCTTTTTCCGTGCGTAAAGGGCGACTTTACGGATGAGTGCTGACCGATGGACCCGAGTGGCTGGCGAAGCCGGAAAAAGGCGCACGAACTTTACGCATACATATATCAAAAAATATTGTTCGATATTCGGGCGTAAGAATTCAACTTTACGCACCGCCCTATCTAAATCCCATGTTAAATTCGGTGCGTAAAGTTGAACTTTACACCCTTGCATCGAAAACTACTATTTCGATATACTATCCGTAAAATACGATTTTACGCACTACTGCTGACCGGGGCTCTCTCGTGCTGCCCGGCTGTGCCTGGCACTCGCGTGCCACGGTCATCACACGTGCGTAACATCATATTTGACCCACAAAAAACGGCGCACAAATTTTACTCATAGTAAATCGAAAAATAACGTTCGACACGCGTGCGTAAGAATTCGATTTTACGCACCGGCCTATCTAATCGCATGTTAAATACGGTGCGTAAAATCGTATTTTACGCACTAGTATCGAAAAATACTATTTTTTCTTAAGTTTTTCTCACACGATTACACAACCGATTGGGGATACTCGGCAAATTAAGTCGGCAGTAGACACAAGAAGGGTGCCTTTAGGCTATCATGCACAAGCCCTTCGCAAATGGCGACCAATGTGTTAATAGCATCCGGTTAGTTTAATCTAAGCACCGGACAAGTGCAGCTTAGATAGCGTATTTTCTTTGATTAAAGGTAACGATTAAACTTTTGCAATCCTGTTCACCTGGTGCACGTATTTTAGCTAATAACACGAAAAGGTACGTAGCTTACTACTTAGATATCGTCCCCGCTTATACAGCACTATACATGTATTCTTTTAACATTTTTATCATCAAAGATTGCCACTACTGTTGCACTGAAGCAATTCGAAGGTCAAATTAAAGGAATTCATTGAACTCTGAAAGCGTGATTAAGACTTAGAGGGGCTAAGTGGTAACAATTATTGAAATAATAATAAAATATTAAGTTTGTATTCGATTCTATACTTTACTCTATGTAATAACTTATTCAAGACCATTAAAAAGCTATCAATTTAGAATTCCTATTGGTTTCACTTAATATTTTTAATCTTGGTGCGCAGCGCGGGCACCGTTTTAATTCTTTCTTTATTTTATATGGAATCATTATACTTGCAAAGGGAAAAAGTTAGGTATAGATATTAACTTTACAGTGGTAGGTCGATCATGAAAATTGAATGATCCGATGGAAAGTTATGGATAAATAAACAATACCCGCTGCACAACAGATGCGTTTACCCTGTCATTTCTTTATCGAAATGATAAGATCAACAGTCATTGAAAACGCCTCTAAAAAAATCATAGTGTACCAAGAATCCCAGTAGTGTAGTAGAATCCAGAATGCGACAAAGCTCTAAGTTAAAAAAAAATAGTTTTCAAAAAGTGATAATACTCTAAACCCATCAATGATATCGCTTTTCAAAAATAAGTTGCTCTCGTAAGAAGAACCCGCAAACGGATAACGTTACATTGCCTGGAAATAAAAGTTCCTTGGGATAATCGTTGCCCTAACCAATTCGTCTTTCCGTGCGGACGTAATATGCCAGTTATTCATGAATTTTCATTTTTGGATTTCGATAGATTGTCGAAAAAAATTCTTGTCCAACGAAACTACACTGAGAGATGTTAGTTCACATTTAACCACTTCAGTGTGGTAGCTGTTTAAAAAAAAGGTGCCAGAAGTGGTACAGCCCTGTACTTAAGATATCGAAAAACGGTGAAACATGGGTTCCATTTTTTCCTAAAATATATCATATAACATTTAATTAATCATTTAAAAAATCAAGTAATATTTCACATTTATGTCGGCCATCTTGGATCCACCATTTTGAATTTACAAAATCTGACTTCAAATTCGTAATCAGCGACCCCAAAAAATTCCCGAGTACCAACTTTCCTCAAAATCAAGTAAATTTTTTACATTTATGTCGGCCATCTTGGAACCGACATTTTGAATTTTCAAAATCTATTTTCAGATTTATAATCAGCGGCCCCGAAAACCCCCGAGATCCCAGTTTGATAAAGTTTGGGTAATTTTTCGCATTTCGGTTGGCCATCTTGCATCCGCCATTGTGAATTTTCAAAATCTAACTTCATATTCGTAATCAGCGACCCCGAAAACCCCTGAGTAACAATTTTCAACTGTTTTCCGTATAAAGAAAAATGTGCGCCGCACATTTTAATAAATTTAGCAAATTTACAGCAGCCATATTGGATCCGCCATTTTGAATTTTCTCATTTTAACGACAGATTCGGATTCAGCGACCCAAAATATCTTGGTATACGAAGTTTCATGCAAATTCATTAAGAATTGAAAAAGTTATTGCAAAATGTACATATATGATCCATTACCATTGAAGTGGTTAATGTAATAGCTTCATAGTAAAGCTAACAGAATTGAGATTTTGATCTTAAGATAAGATACTCTATCCTGAAATTACCGTAATTTGAGATTCGGTTAAATTTGTTATGTTAATAGTTAATATAAGAATTTTAAATATTAATTTTGGCATTGTTATGTGCCACATTTACACGCTTAAAGTTTCACCGAAACAGAGATAAACATACACACGCGCAGTATTATATCTAACAATATACATTCGACGATCTAGCATAAAAAAAGAAAATGTAAAATGCAACTTTCTAATTACAAAACCTCTTCAGAGGTTGAAAAAGCTTCAGCAGAAAAAGCAATAAACTGGAAATGTCTACGTCATCTACCAGAGTGTACGACAAAAAATATTGAGGTATTTAAAGCTACGAAGCCAAAGTCATCAAAACCAAACCAAACCGGGTGGGAAATTTGTTAAGTTTTAAATATAGGAGAAACAATATCGTCACTAGGGCAACAAATTAGCAAAAAAAATGCAACAAATGTCCCACCCAGTTTGGTTTGGTTTAGATGACTTTGGCTTTGTAGCTTTAAGTACCTCTAATATTGGTTATTTTTTATAATCGCGTACTAAATTCCAATACTGTTGTAATATTTTGTCGCGATTATATGCGTATATTTTACATCCCGATATTTAGATATTGTTGAATTCAACTATTTTTATCAAATCAAATATCCCAAAGAACTTACACCGAACCATAAATCGCTTATTGGCTGGACTTCCATATTGTTGTCTGTGATCTACAAAAATGATAGCAGTATTATACCAATATTGGAGCAGTATAATTATTAACAAATGCCACCACTGATGCGACCATCCAACATAATCCACAAACCCTGAAAACGTAAATAACTTTTAATAACTATATAACAAGTCCTATTTATATTTAGCTATTCTTAAGAACATTAGTGTTAAATACACGTGTTTCAAAATATACGTATCATTCTTTCCGTAAATCCATGCTATTATTACTCTAATAAGAAAACAGTGTATACAAAAATTAAGTGCACTTTTCGGTGAAAAGTTTAAGTTCCCTTTCTGATTTGTTTTTATTAGCAAATCAAGGAAAAATAGACTTTTTTTCAACAATTTTAGTCGTTCCTGGAAAATTTAGGTGATTACAATGTGGAACAGGGCGAAATATTTCACCAAGATCTTAGTAAAATGGGGTGTCGCTATCAAGGCAGATGATATGTAAATACCTTAGCCGATTACTGCGGTCTTTAATACAAGATTTATATTTGCTCACATTTAATAACAAAATTGTGTGATATCTTTCACAGCCCTTCACATAAATAATATACGCACGGCTTATGAAAGTACGTCGCTGTGACTTAATATTAATAGTATCCGGGCTCCCGAAAACTCCAAACCAGGATCTTATATCTTATTGCAATTGCGCCAAAATTGCAAGTACACTTGATGTTATCATGGACGTCAAAGATGTCATTGCAGCTTATCGTATTCCGCGGTTGGCTACTACTACCACATTATCTGCATCATTGAAGTCTACTAAATAGTCTTGCACACCGTTTTATACTCTGATGAGTTGTTAGTTGCCTCTTTACTGAAATCCCGCGTATTTGTAAACGAATCTCTTCCAAGCGTACATTAAGTATTTTGAAAAATGCACGCGGCTTGGAAAAAAACGACCACAATAAACGTCTTTATGTCTATCGCGGAATTGTTAATTTTCGACCTATGTCTGGATTTTGCCATTACTTGCGAAGATAAGCTCAAACAGCTCACCAAATTAACGACTATCTCGTAGTCTTTTGATAGGTGCGTCTAATGCTACATGTTCCACCCATCGTCGGTTAAGATCTTGTGCCTTTATGAAATTATGCCACTTAAATGTACCGTCTGTTGGTGCCACAAATAAATTCAACCATTTCAAATCTTATTACGCTGAACATTTTTATCCTGTCATACTACTAACCATGGTTTCATACGTCTTCCCTCGACGATCAGTTTAGGCTTATGAATTACTAGCTTATCCGTAATGATCGTATACACAAGAAATGTGCGGTGTAGCAATGCACATACACAGAACGATTAAATATAAAATTCTCGCTATGTGTTGTCTGTATACCAACCAAGAAAGCATTATTAGATTAACTTTCCAAAGATATTTTTGCAATTATTCCAACATTATTATCATGGGTGATTTTCTTACCCACCTAAATAGAGACTACTCTGATTCTGCATATCTCAGACATCTTGCAACTGCGAATGACCTACAAATTGTAAGTTACTAGCCCATGAATCACACAGTCCATAATTAATATAATTCTTCCCAACATAATCTCGAATTTATCTATGGCCACGATTTAATAGATACCTAATACAAAGTCGAGGCGAACGTTTCAGACCATCACCCATATCATGTCGCGACTTCAGGTTCTTTAATCGTTCTCTGCTGCTCAATGATCTACAAGAATGGAATTGGAGCAAGTTCGCCGTCCCCTGTCCAGGGTCCAATGTTCACTTGCTCGCAAACACACTTGATAAATATTTACTTGATTGTTTTAACATACTATTTTACTATCCTCGATATTGATTCCATTCCTCCAATAGTTATCAATAACACCACCTTACCATATGTAGAATCTGCCAAATATTTGGGCCTTAAAATGGACTGTATTCTATCTTAGAAGAAACATCTTCCCCAACTATCTAAATGAGTGTTCGTTACCTCATGTCAACTTTGCCAAAACCGAGTGCTGTTATTTGTTGGTGTCCATGAAACACTGGTAAAAACACTGGTTTTGCCCAACCTCGTCTATCGTTATGCTGTATATAACGACATCAACATCTTGCAGAAAATCAAAGTACAAAGGATTGTCATTGCGGGCATTCGATTTATCTGCGCCGAGATGAGCATATTACACCGTACCGTGAAAAACTACATTGGCTCACAACCTTATCACGTCAGCTATATTTTATACACTGTAAAAAATTTCTGTGTAATTTTACCACTCTTAGCGTGGGCAATTTTGTAACCAACGCTGAACGTAGGGTTTTCACAAGTTTCGGTTAGAAAATTTACCACATGCAGCGTAGGGTTTTTACAGTGACAATATGTAAACCATGTAAATACCTACGCTACAAGTGGTAAATTTACCAACTTAAACTTGTAAAAACCCTACGTTCAACGTTGGTTACAAAATTGCCGACGCTGAGAGTGGCAAATTTACACAGAATTACAAAATAAAAAATTAAGTCACCAATCGAACAACAATACCCAGTTCCACCTCCCAGTCTTGGGTGGAGTGATTTTCTCATTCTTTTACAAATAACATCGAAAAGACTCTGGAATGCTTTGCTTCCCAACATCCATGCAAGCAACCCTGTAGGATTAATCAAATCAAAGGAAATCTATCGTTTTTGCTACTATCCAACCTGTTAAAAGTAAAGAAAATTAACACAAAAAATATAGTCGAATAATATTTCTGTAGTAGAAGGGGGTCCCTCCCAGTTCCATGATGTGCGTTGGTCTTGCTAGCGCCCGGCAATGTGCAGTCAGAGCTGGGACGCCAGGGGGTTCACATCGCAACTTGGTGAGTTAATGACATACGTATAATTAAACCATTGTTCCCTTACATGGGAGGTGTTTCAACCAGAGCACCCACGCTTTTTCACAGCGCCCTGCGGGGCTCGTATAGGTGGTAATGACTAATAAATTACTTCTCCTTACAATAATGTAATGTTCCCTCGCGTGCGAGGTATCTCAACCTGAGCACCCAGGATTTTGCACAGTGCCGTGCCGGGCTGATATATACGATAATAAGTAATAAATTACTTTTCGATATACTATGCGTAAAATACGATTTTACGCACTACTGCTGACCGGGGCTCTCTCGTGCTGCCCGGCTGTGCTGGGCACTCGTGCGCCGCGGTCATCACACGTAACATCATATTTGACCCACAAAAAACGGCGCACAAATTTTACGCATAGTATATCGAAAAATATCGTTCGACACGCATGCGTAGGAATTCGACTTTACACACCGGCCTATTTAATCACATGTATCGAAAAATACTACTTCCTTACAGCAGTTTAACCTTCCTGTGCACCAGTTTTTCTTTTCCCATAAGGGAACAATGTAGTTTGGACGAGTATACTGGTCCTGGCGCACAGGGGGTTAATTTTCCCTCACATGGGAGGTGTCTCAATCGGAGCACCCACGCTTTTGCTCACCGCCCTGCCGGGCTATTATATAATGTTTGTTGAGTAATAAACTACATGTCCTTGGGGTCATTGAATGTTCCCTTACATAGGAGGTGACTCAACCGGAGCACCCACGCCTTGGCATATTACCCTGTCAGGCTTAATAGCAAATCACAATAATAGATTAATTATGGTTAATTATCTCCTGTCGCCGTTCCCTGAAATGGCAGGTGGCTAGCCTAGCGCACCCACGCCAGTGTATGTTGTGCTTTATTCTTTAGTCCTTTAAGTCAATGGTCCCTAAAATGGGAGATGTCTCTCTACGAGCATCCACGCGCATGTTTTCGGCCCTTCCGGGCTGGTATACGTATAGTGTCTATGCACGAAAGGAATGTATATTATTGGATATGAAATATGTTGGTCCCTGCAATTGGAGGCGTCTGCTACTGCAGCGCTACCGTTTTAGTCGAAGGAGATCTTGACCCCAGCAATGGGAAGCGTCTGCTACCGCAGCGCTACCGCCTTAGTCGAGGAAGTTCTTGGCCCCTGCAATAGGAGGCGTCTGCTATTACATGTCGGTTGTAGCATCAGAACGGTGCAAGTATGAGAAAACAACCCGCTGCTGGAAGTCATCTTACGAGCCACTACCATACGATACCTCAATCGGATATTACCACTTCCCCCCTGTCAAGCAGTATGGCCACTAGGAAAGAGATTCAATGGCATTCAATTCCACTGGTTTATCTGACGACCTAGGCTAATACAAGCCATGATATAAGAAACAAAGTATACCAAAGACCGAGTGCGCAGTAGGCTGCTGGTGAATATAACCAATCGCAGATTTCGAGAAAACATAAAATTCCCATTCTCGAACTCTGCAATTGGTTGAAAACAGGAAAACCATTCCCTGGCATGCGCTTTAATATACCTTGTTACTTATACCATCATGTAAGCTTGCCGCGTCCCCCTTATGTCATGATCGTATGATCACCATCCTAAGCACCAAATTCAAGAATGGTGCAACAACCTCGCCAGGTATACTTTTCTTCTCCTTTGTTATATTTCTTGATGTGCATTTCTTGTCTTGTTTTACCACAACCCACTGTTCAATATTGCTCGAGGTAATGGTAAGCTGCACTATACAAGTGCTATTGTTATTGTTATTATTATCATTTTAATAATAACTTAAACAACATTGGTTTCTTATGTCGCTCAATCTGTTCGAAAAATGAGAAATTTTGTTGCTTAAATCTCTACCAGATTAGCGTGAAATGTCACTGCAACCACGCCTCAAACCATGAGGTAATGTGATTGCAGTGTCGGTACTGAGTTCAATGCTTGTTTATTATTATTAATCTTGTGTTTTATTAATGTTTATTAATCTTTATTATTATTATTATTATTATTATTATTATGTTATCTCAGTCCGTTTCCACTGGCACTTACATACCTTTATGCATATTATACATCTTTTTGCGAATGGCATCGTTCGTAATCGCTAACTTTGTAATCGTGCCAGGCGTCTTAATGTCTTTTATATCCTATTTTACTGTAGGGGAAGAGCTCCGGTTGTGGGTATCCTTTGGTTTTTAATGAATAATTTTTGACAATATTTATATTATGCAGATATATGTGTATCAGTGGAAAGCTAGATACCTTAACTAACTCCTGTAAAAGAATTAAATTGATTCCTTGTAAAAGAAGAATTTTATCATACATTTAGTGAAGTGACGATTTTTTACACAAAAAATATTTGTACCCGGTTGTGGGCATCCTTGAAAAATCTGGTGAAAATGGAAAAATATGAAAGAAAACCACCAGAAATAATAAGAAAATAAAAATTTATTTACTTTAAAGCCTCGGCTGACAAAAAGAACACAACACATTTTCACATTAGTCATTCACTAATCTTTCAAATCAGAATCACAATTCGTGCATGTTCAGCGCACTTCAAATGCACCTCTCGACAACATTCATTGTATTCAATTCATTAATAATTCATCAAAGTAATATAAGAACGTTAGGTCAATGTAAACAACGATAGCGCTACGTTTCTGAACCAAACAAGCATTAAATGAGAGAAAACAAGGGTGCCCACCACCGATTACATGAAAGTGTCCATAACCGGAAATGGCAGTGATTATTTAAAACGCCAATAAATTATGTGATTAAAAAATGTTTATTAAAATCGACATCAAATCACAAAATATAATGATCACACTGTACAAAAAATTAAATACTTACCGCTTTGAAATAATTCATAATGATTTATATCACTTTGAAAACGGTATACCATTACTTTTCTGTTTATTTATTTCAGCTCAGTTTTATTATGCTCGCTGCTACGACGGAAATATATATTATTCTTACGGTTTTACACGAAAGCTGCGTAATGTCAACACAAGTTTTACAATACTCAGTTCAGTGCCGTATTCTTCTTGACCCAATTTGCGAGGAGGTGCCCACAACCGGGCAGTGCCCATAACCGGCGCACTTCCCCTATTTAAGTTTATAATAATCTTTTTATTTATTAGTATATAAGTCTAAGAAATAGGTAAGTTATTTTGAATGATCTGTGCAATGGTTGGCAAAAGAGGTTTCCCCGCAAGCCATAATAAAAATAATTGAATTGAATTGAAATTATTTCAATATTCACAAGATTCCTAAATTTTGGGCAGCAAAGCATCTTGAAATGAGAACGGATCCTCCACCAGTTTTTATAGGTGAAGTAAATTCGTCGACTTAACCGCAGAGATATTGCGAATCTCGTACATTTCGTAATTTTTATGTCATTTGTGACCAGGTAGAAAAAGACTCACAAACCTTTTTTTTCGAATTTTAGTTGAAACACCTGAATTTGCTTATTTGAACCCGATATATTAATAAAATAATTAATAATTTGTTTACTTTCAATCCCTCACACTAATAATGTAATATACCCCTATTTTAAACTGCAATACTTTAATAGTATATTATGCAACAAGTGCGCAAAGTGCATTTTACTTAGTGCATAGTCGACGATGAGTGAGACGCTGTCGCGCGAGTGAGATGAAGTTGGGCATGCGTTGCTTACGATATTTTATGCAATTCTACATTGTGCAGCGTGTTAATTTGCGCCGGAAAATTTCAATGCGCAAAGAAAATTTTGCCGCAAATGTGCGAAAGCTGTACGCAAAGTAATATTACCGCACGCAGTAATATTTACTTTGCGCACTGCTTAGGCACTAGTGCGGTAAAATTTACTTTGCGCGTCGAATTTTAGTACGCAAAGTCACACTTTACACACAGAATTGCATAAATATATAAAACTATCGGCGAATGAAGACAATTATAACTAGATGCCTTCGACCCGGGTGCCTACAATTTTGGCTAAATTCGTATTGCAGTTCCCTGACGAAAGGCTGATGCTTCCGGGAATATTCCCATTTTAACACTGCCAGGAAAGAAGGCGGCAGAGGGTAGTTTTAGCATCGTTAGGTTCGAGTAGTCTCTATACATATATTATAACAATATCTTGTTCCTTAAATAGGGTGAATATGCCAATGAATGGACGGTTAAGCATTTTTCACACTTTGATCGATTGTAACTTTTGAATTCTTTGATGAAAATTTAATTATGATACCACCATTAGAATCGCTAGACTTTGCTCTTTATGACCGTGTAGTTCAACCTTTGATTTTATTTAATTATTAACCTCGTCTTCATACGTTTGTAAAAAAATCCGCCAAACAAATGGGACGTTTTCAGTACCAGTTTTGGATCGCTTTAAAACTTTGCTTTGATTTTACAAAATAATAAACACTGGAAGATCAATAGTACTGTAAATATTGATTTGAATGTTCAAAGTACATAAAAATATGTATTTTGTTCGATGTTGTGCATCATACATTCATAAGAAATAAAAATATGTAGAAAATCGTCCATTCATTGGCATATTCACCCTATATTAAAATTGAAAATGAGCATTTTCAAAACTTCAACCCCGACCGCAGGTCAGCCGAAGCACTGAAAAATGAGCACGTCTTGTTGACACTGATGCTTAAAAAAACGCGGTTTAGTCGAGTTTTTGACAGGTCGGGTTGCAGGAAATAAATTTTTTATATGTGGGATACTTCGGTTTCCGTTCATGCGATCGAGTACAATAATACGTTTTTCTTCACGCCCTGGACATATTTTTTTATGCGCCCCCCCCCCCCCCGTGATACCCGCCTCACTCCCCTGCTTCCTCTGCGTCTCTGTTTTTCATGTAAACGTATATAATATACATACATATGCATTGTATATGTGTATGTACAATTTATGTTAATTTCATGTTAATTTGCTTTTTGCGGCATTATCGTTGATTTTACGAAGAACTGAATACAACTTTTTTTGTAGAGAATTCGATGTTCTATATTTTTTGTTTGAAACATTTTTTTGTACGATTTGTATTTTTTGTTAAAAAATGGAAAAAACGTGTTTTTTGAGCGTTTTTTTGTTAAACCTCCCCATAATCTAGTATGCATTGTCTCCAAAAACTAATCAGATCTAAGTTTGGCCAAGAGAAACCCAAATCCGTTTGTATTTTTTAAATTCGTCCTGCCAGTCGCGAGATATCGCGTATACAATATTTAGCCCACGGACGGACGTACAACCTACCGGACACCAATTTTTTTATTGTTGCTTTGGGTTCCTTAGGGCCTGAAACGTCGACATTTGATGAAAAACTATAGGGTAATTTTTTGGCGGGAACTGACCAAATTCAATACTTCGCCAGACCTATGGTCTGGGTCGAAGTAATATAGGGTGAATATGCCAATCAATGGACGACTACCAATGAATGGACGATTTTTTACATATTTCTATTTCTTATGAATGTATGGTGCACAACATGCAACAAAATACATATTTTTATGTTCTTTGAACATTCAAAACAATATTTACAGTACTATTGATCTTCCAGTGTTTATTATTTTGTAAAATCAAAGCAAAGTTTTAAAGTTTTATTCATTGGGGTTTAGCGGATTTTTTTACAAACGTTTGAAGACGAGGTTAATAATTAAATAAAATCAAAGGTTGAACTACACGGTCATAAAGAGCAGAGTCTTACGATTCTAATGGTGGTATCGTAATTAAATTTTCATAAAAGAATTCAAAAGTTACAATCGATCAAAATGTGAAAAATGCTTAACCGTCCATTCATTGGCATATTCACCCTATTTAAGGAACAAGATATTGTTACAATATATGTATAGAAACTACTCGAACCTAACGATGCTAGAACTACCCTCTGCCGCCTTCTTTCCTGGCAGTGTTAAAATGGGAATATTCCCGGAAGCATCAGCCTTTCGTCAGGGAACTGCAATACGAATTTACCCAAAATTGTAGGCACCCGGGTCGAAGGCATCTAGTTTGTCTATTTACAATCGTATACAATGAAACACACCAACATGGTCTCGTTATCCACTTTTATATCAGTCACTATGTATGATGCGTGGCACTATAAATATACAATTTGACAATTCGGTAAAATGTCTTTACTGTGTAACCGGTTTTTTTTCTTGTTTTTTGACTTGTATTGGATCGAATCGTCGGGAGTACAACATGTTCTTTTCTCTGCTGTTTTTTAATTGTTCATCTTTATATTGGGTTTGTGGTTATAATTCCTCCGTTTTATTGTAAAAATTTTCTATTCCTGTAAAATAATGTACTATGTTTTGATAAATATACAATTTTTGTAGTCTCTGAAGATGACATCATGTGATGTCGAAACGTCAGAAGAAAAAGAATCATCTTAATTTAATGAGGATGACTTAATATTTCATGACTCGGATCGTGGATAAATTCAAAGTATCCAATAATTAATTTACCGAGTATTAGATTCTTAGTTGTGAGTTTATTTTCTACAACGATTTATGTTCCATTTATAAGTTTGTTGTTATGCCATGCTATTGATGTTTTTCGTTATACTAGCTTTGTATTCAAACTTAGAGATCTCATACGGAAGAACGTCAGAAAATATGTGTTCCATTTTCGAAATATATTCTGACATATTCATGGTTACTGTGATGTAATCTTTATCGACACTGATAAAAAGATGTAAGGATTTTGGTTTTTAAAATCTGTCATGATTTTACTTAGTTGTGATTATCGTTTTTATTTATGATCAATTCCGAGGAATTACATTTTTTAATGGCATTCTTGACGGAGGATGTTTTTTTCATCATATAAAATTAACTGAACTTCCCGAAAATTTTATTAGATTTAAAAAAAAATTCAACAGTGAAAAATTACATACAATTATTTTCAAAAACACATGCATTTTTCAAATTGTTTTTTGGGATTTCTGAATTTTAAAAAGTGAACAAGGTTTCAGCGCATTCTTCGATCAATTTTAGGAATTTTTTGTTCAGCAACCTTTTCTTTCTGAAAGTCTAGCATTTTCAAATACAAAATTCTTGAATCTTTTTCTGATTTTGTCGTGTTTTAGCCGCCATTTTGGATACTTACAGCTTTATTTTAAACTAATATGCACAATTTAAAGTTCCAGTCTCGAGGATACGATTTCTTTACTTCAAAAAAGAATTCTGAAATTATTTCAATGTGAAAAAAAACAATTTTAAAAGTACATTTTTTTTGGAAATAATCAAATATACGTTTTCATGGTTAGATTTTTTTGAAAAATGTAATAAAATATTCTGAAAATTCAGTTTATTTTACGTCAAGCGATTGCTTGGATATCTTAAAGAAACTTTTTATTACACAAAATACAATCGTTGACAACTGTAATAAACATATCCGGGCATATCTCTTGAACTTTTAATTTTCGTGAGGGTGAGTGGTTTAAGTCCTATCCCATGATATATTTCATACAATAATACAATAAAATATAAGTTAGTATGTTTAATTAGAGGAACACCGTACGTTAAAGTCGGTTTTATATCATTTAATATCAGTTCCAAATCCGTCAAATATTGCTGCTACAGTAGTGAAGATATCAAATTTATTTTCAATTAAACTGCTATAACTTTTCAAGTAACGGAATAATGGCATGAACATTTTTTACATCTTATAATAGGAGGCAAATATTCTAAGAAATAAATGAGCATTTTTCCAGGTTGAAAATAGCTATTTAAGGGGTTTCTAGAGTCATCACCCGATAAGGTAATAATCTACATTAAAAAAAGTAGTGAATCAAATTTTCAAAATTCGGGCGCAATTCTAACCACTTTATATGATCTCATTTTTAGTAGCTCGTATAAAGAGGTTAGAATTACCTTTATTTGGGCTTTAGCACAAATGTTAAAAAATCGATTCAATCATTTTTAATTTACTGTTTTAAACCTAGATTACTACCTCTTCGGATGATGTTTTTAGACTCCCATAATAAAACTTGGAAAAATGTAATTCTAAAATTTTTTTATTAGCGATAATAAATAATGAGTAAAACACTGTATTTCTCGTAACAAGTACCTTATCTTTGAATATAAAAACTATAAGATATATAATATAAGTACACCTGCATCGATCATTAGGCTATTGTTTAGTTTCAACTTTGACTTTATTCAACTTTATTCAAAAACGAGTTACGCCAACTCTTTCTTACCCTTGAATGCTGTAAAAGCCAAATAAATATGCCCCATTAGTGTACCACTAAAATAATTTTTGTTGATTTTGAACAGTGAAAAGTTAAAAGTTGGGTAGAATTACTCATATACAATTAAAATGAAAAATAATGTGGATTATTTTTCGCGACAGGATTTCAGCCAATCAGAGCGCGATATTCAAAGGGTTCTATGGTCATTTGTTTAAAATTATACTGGAAATTCCTGGCAGCTCCTGGAAATTGCATTCGAAAATTGCATACTCGCTACTCATTTGTTAAAACTTCTAAATTCATATATTCGTCTCTCCTATTGCTCAGCTGTAACCTCAAATACCGGTCACAAAAAATAATCCGCCAATACCTCTCGACTTTCAAAATTAATCGCAATATTTCCCTCTAACTTTCCTGCGAACAAATAAATATCTTAAGTTTTGACTTGACATATTCACTTGTTTGCACCAAAGCTATCGGGAAATATTCCGATAATTTTGAAGGTCTCGGGATATTACAACTGAAAATTGAACAAATTTTGATATTTTATTTGTACAAATAAATGTAATATTAAAACCTTAAATATTATGAAAATTATGTTTATATTATTAAAGGACCGGGATAGCGCGAACGCAGTCCCGACTAACAAAAATAATACGCCCGAGATATCCACATTAGGGATATTCGCAGGGGTCAGCTCGATCTTAGTGCAATGAAAGAGCCTCGCCCCGGAGGAACTGCCTTTTTGATCACAGTAGCCTCTGCGCCAGGTAAGTATGCTTTCTCGTCCCTCCGCCTCGAACTTGTAGGAAACGAAAACCCATTTTACTTTTGAAAATGGTGATTTCCCCTTCCTAACCTGCTAGCTAATGACGCCACCCCACGATAAGTTCGGGTACTAATCGCTCCGCCTATCTACAACATTCTAATCGGACGCTTCAAATCAGCGTGCTTGGCATATACGTCATATGGGCAAATCTCTGGAACTTTTAAATTTCAGCCTCTCAATGAATTTTTTTTTTAAACTTCAAGCACAACATTGGCGTTGGGTATATGTATTCATATCTACATAAGAAGTAAAAATGTACGCTCGTGCATCCTTTTTACTCAACGGCATTAAAACTTTGCGGTACAATGTCCAAAATATTGACCACCGGGATGAGCTTGAAATTTTGATTTTTTGAAAGGTTAATAATTAAATAACGCATTTCCGCCCAATTTTTAAAAAATATCACTTATGTGAGAGTTGAAGATGTATATAACATTGCATTTTAAGCAATATTTATTTAATATTTTGTTTTACAATTTATTTTGGTTTACATATATATATGATTCATTTTTGCCCGGGTTATCACTTATACATAGACTCGAAATGCATATTTTGTTTTACAATAGCTCTAATTTGAAACACAGTGCTTAAACTAGTATAATAAAGAATTGTTTTTCTTTAAATACATAAAGAACACCAAATTTTATCTGAATAAACATACTTTTAGTTTCTGACCAGAATGTTACTAAGCTTACAGTGTTTAATTCATCGTTAAATTACGACTTTATAAATAGTTCTTTCAATAACTTTGAAAATATGTAAAATATAAGAATGCCGCGCCCTTTACATACTTATATAAGGTATTTACTTACCAGCACACCGAACAACAACTTGATATTGGCGATATTTTGAATGTGCCACGAAAAATAGTCAATTTTCTGAAATTGGCACGTTTTTGGAATGTATGTTTACACTTGTATAACATCAACAGTTTAAGGCGCACACAAATGAGTAAAGTGTCAAAAACTTTATTATTGTGTCCTTTAATAACCAAAAACAATAAATATTCGATTTCTAAGACGGCGCGGATAATAAATAAACAAGTTTAAATAAGTTTAGAATTTACGAAATTCAAGGGACGGGTACTGTAGGCTCACTCTATACAATTAAATGTGTGGCACATATAATTCATATGAATATATTGCTTTATGAGATGTTTGCCTCCATTTCGCGCTAAAAACACAAGGTTAACTCACGCGGCGCAAATACAATACTCATAAGAGTAAAAAAAAACATGCAAGGGACGCATTAAATTTCATTATTTTTTTATCTATAAATAATTATAGAGCGTCTCTGTAACGTCGGGCGACTTCGAAATTCATCAAGCTTTTTATTTATGATATCTTGATGTATAAAAAAAATATAGCATTTGTGTGAAAGCAATGACGTTCAAGTAGTGTCACAGGACTCCACAGTTTAAAAGTTCTAGAGATTTGCCCATATATGTATATATGACACTTAGCGCATTAACGCCGACTATTTTTCTCATCGTCATTTCATTTCTAAATGATATTTGATAGATATGAAAACTTTTTTAACTTCCTAAAGGACAGGGTATTTAATAAAAGTAACGATAAATGCTACATAAATGACAGTCTTGCTATTATGATTAAAATAGAAATTATAAAATTCGCGGCAATCAAGAAAATAATAAACATAGTGAATTATTTACCGATTGTAAGTGAGAGGAATTATGTATGGAATATTATGAAATCTCAAGTACAAATAAAATAGGATTTTAGCTAGCGAAAAGTATTTGGTGATTTAAAAAAATGGTGGTGAAGGGGAGATTGGGGTAGACTGTGCACACTGTTCCACTCAAGATTTCACAAAACCTGATGTGCCCCGAAAAATCCAATATTTTTGTATAATATTAAGGTTATCATTGCCAATAAAAAGAAAGGTAAAAATACCGGGGTCCGTGGTAGTGAGTAATAGATAAATACGAGTTTTGAGGTATCTAAGTAACCTTTTTGTGTCAATTTCCGTTTGTCATAAATTTATATATATATTTCTTCTGTATCTTTAGTAAGGCATCAACTGAATAATAGAATAATCAAAGATAATAATCGAATTAAAATATTAACCTAAAAATATTGAATTTCTTAAAATTTAATGAAAATTGTAAAAATTATTATGCGGGGATCATTGTGACATTGTGGGGCAGTGTGTGACATAACCTACAGATTGCATTATTTAGCAAAATATTGTTTTCAACACTTGTAGCTTGTATAGATTGGAATTAAATACATAATGTAACAAAAATGTTCGCTGTGATAAAAATAAGTGAATTTGTAACGAATAAGTAAGTATATAAGATAAAAAATTCGTTACTATTATTTTGATCAAGATTTTATAAATATAAAATTAATAATAAAATATAATTGTAAAAATTATTATAATAAAATCATAATGTGGTAAGAAAAATTATTTTCCTGCTTTACATCAATACGTCACAATGTACCCCACAGTATAAATTACTACCTGTCACGCCTGACCCCACGTATGGGGCAGACTGTGACAAAACCAAATGTTTTAAAAATGAATATTTTGATTGAAATACGTTATTTTTGTATGCATATCTTTATTTTATCAACTTATGTAATCGCACTACCGATTAGTGTTATAAAAATGAGCATTTACAGATTATAATATATTTTAAATTGACTTTGAAAAAAAGTGTCACAGTCTGCCCCACTCTCTCCTATTATTCCTGGTAGATACTGAAACCGCAATTATTGCCGAATATAATAAAATGCCGAAGAATTGTGCAACTTTGAGGAAAACATGCATTAAGTAAAGGAATACAAAATAGGCTAATTCTTAGTCAGGAAAAATATGCATTATGCCCGATTGTACAAAATTATATAATTATTGTGCAAGGAAGGTATTGAAGTAGTCGTAGACATAACCTAAACATCACTTAGCACTTCAATGTGAACATATATACATATAATCCTAGAATATTTTTCGCTTGAAATGTAAGTTTTCGATACAAGTGCAAAAACATTTTTTCTACGGGTGTTGTGGGTCGTGCTGAAACCGAGATTCGCATTCATATTCATCCAAGAAACATTTTTGTACATTAGTCGAACAATATTTTTGTTGCAATGGGTGCAACATGCGCCAGAAAAAATTGAAAATGCGTAAGTATGCAAGTATTCTAAACATGTGCTAATTTTGCTCCTATATAACTTTTTTCCTATACGGTTTTCAAAAACGGAGAAAATAGCCATATTCTACATAATATTCTCTAAAAAATGGTACATAAGTACGAAATGTTCGAAAAGTACTTATCAAAGTGAGTATTCGCCATGTTAAGTAAGCTTGAAAAACAATTACAAATATGTACGTATCAGAAATATGATCTGATATACCATATACAGGGTGATCGGCCAACCATTACCCAGCGGCTAACTGTAGATTGTACAGATAATTCTGAGCAACTTTTTCCTCTGAAAAAATTTCCGGGAAGGTAGAGTTTTTAAGTTATTCAACACTAAAATTTAGGGGGAAAAATCACTTTTTTTGAAATATCTCGGCTCTGTATGAAGGTATCTTAACGAACCGAAGCTCATTTTAAAGATATTTTCAAGCTACATAAGTTGTATCTGTTAATTTTTGACCTGCAATGAATATTTCTCTTGTTATAGCCATAAAAACGGGGGTAAATACCGATTTTTCAGGTTTTTCGCGTCTAACTCGTTTGGACACATAGCTATCGAAACTCACACTGGAAAAAGTTGTAGTATTTGTACTCGTTTTCATAACATTTTGTTATTAATATCGATTTATTTGTCCAACTGTATTTTGTCAACTTTACGAGGCTCTTGTAGGGTTCAGTTTTAATTTAATCGCATCGTATTAGAGGGCAAAAAATTTTTGTTTTTTCTAGGCCTACAACTTTTTTCTGTGTGATATTTCGGTAACTATGTGTCGAAACGAGTTAAACGCGAAAATCCTGAAAAATCGGCATTTATCCCGTTTTTATGGCTATAACAAGAGAGATATTCATTATAGATCAAAAACCAATAGAGACAATTTGTAGAGCTTTAAAATATCTTTAAAATGAGCTCCGGTTCGTTAAGGTACCTTCAAACCGAGTCGAGATATTTCAACAAATGTGATTTTTTCACCTAAATTTTAGTGTTGAATAACTTAAAAACTCTACCTTCAGGAACATTTTTTTAGAGGAAAAAGTTGTTCAGAATTATCTGTAGAATCTAGAGTTAGCCGCTGGGTAATCGTTGGCCGATCACCCTGTATACCATAGAACACGATTCAGAAAACGTAGAGCACCATACAAAGTACAGTTATTACGAAAAAGAAGTAGCATACAATGTCGTTTAAAACTTCCGTCACAATTTAAAGAAGTAGAAATATTGCGAATCCCGTCCTAAATTTAACTTTGTATGGTGCAAAAACTATACAATGGTGCTTTATGTGTTTTCTAAATAATGTTCTGCAGTATTTTTTCGGCAGGGAACGCACATCTAATTCTTCTTGGTTAGTATTTTGGAGTTCACCAATATTCAATAGTGCCAGCATTTCTGTAATCTATTTCTATATGGAAGTAAAACTCTTAGATTCATGTTTATTGTTGCATAATTTATTATATGTGCAATCAACAGCGAAAAATGACACTTCTTAATCAAACTTGATTTCAAACTTGGGGCAGGTTACAATTAATTATGAAGATCCAATTCTGATGCAGGAAGATGTTATGACAACCCCATTAGAAGACAATGGAGATATTCCAAATCTGCATTTAGACGACAGTCCAAGAAGTGCAAGCAGCTCTATCACTCTTAGAATCGCAATTTGCTGCATTAGACGCTGTAGCAGAGATACAAATTATGCTTGAGAAAGGAAGTACAGTAATTGAAGTTGTCAACAGTAATTAAAAAATTGCTCTTTTATACCTACCCAACAAACGAGTTCGTGTGCAAAAATTTCGACTTCCATTCGATTTGTTTCCACTTTCGAATGAAATTCATCAAATTTTAATACGAAATTAGTCGTTTTCAAATGTTTTCATACGCACAATAAATTTCGAATATTTTTCGTATTATCGATGTCATACGTTACATTCGGTTATATGCGTCAATATACGATACTTCCGAAACACGGGTAATAATTTTTCATTCGAAATGATACGTTGTTTGTTAGATTGCTTAACGTGAATGATATTTCATACGATTTCAATTAAACTCAGAAGAAGCACTATCAAAAACGCTCCAATTTCTCTCGGATATTAATTTCTTGAATCTGATTTACAGTGTACTTATTGTATGTATTTATCCGTATTGAAATTTAGCTTCGTAGTTGCTTAATTCAGCAAAATTGCTCAAAATATGTATGAAATAAATGTGGATTGCAGAAGGGCATATATCAAACGCAGCGAAATGTTTACAACCCTTAACTTACTTTGTTTACATTTCACGGTTGTTATTCGTTTCATTGCATGCGATTTTCGAAAAATTATACCATGCTATTAAATTTGAAGACAATAATCAGTATCTCGTGAATATGTCTGGTGTGGATCGCCCTTCTACGATCTTTTTTCCCGTCCATTTATAATTATGTTTTTTTTTCTGCCGCTAGTGACCGTAGAATTAGATTACATTATATTAAGCATTTCAAGAAAATTATGCAGAAAACCCTATGTGCCTTGCTTATAAGCATATAAATTCCCGTAATTGAGAAAAATGTTAACGAAAATAATAACAATAGCAGTGATGATGGTGATGATGATGATGATGACGACGAGGATGACGATCATGATTATGATGACTATACTCGTATTAAAGCTGATGTACGAAGTTTAATCTTTTTCCTAATAATAATAGTTACGCTCAAAAAACGTCTATTCTAAAACTACAAAAAGTAGATAAAATCTAAACAGAAACTGCCTAAAGTAAAAAAAAACATCCACATAATGTTACCTAAATTATCGACAAGAAATTAGACAAAAGTAGGTTGTTCGTATTAAATATTCTGAGTACTTTTTTCAAAAACAGCAGAAACTGTCTACAGTTAGTTTAAAAATGATATCGAAAAAAATCCATGATTTTCTTAAATTTATACGGAAAACTGGCCACATTTTACTACTTACAAACTGGCCAGTATACAAGTTTGTTTGCCAAAAACTGGCGAATTTTAGGCCGATAGATTTCTACTAGGTTTACTGTACATTAAATTTAATTTGTAAATTTAATTTTTTCCATGTACATTTTCCATTCGATAGCAGGGATCCATTTTTTGGGGGTATATACATGATACTCAACGGAGAATGAAATCACATTTAAGTTATATTAACATTTTTTGTGCATTAAATTCCAGGTCTGACATTAAAAGTCGAAATTGAAATGTATAGTATGTGAGCCGTCTTTCCCTAAAGATAGTCTCCTAAATCTGGGGATATTTTCGTAACATTTGAAATCGAATTTCACTCACGAGTGTGAAAAAAGTAAATTATTATACAGAGTCGACTAAGTCATAGGACGTAAAAAGTAACACTATTAAAATCTGAAAGAAACGAACGATATAGGGTAAAAATTAATTAGAGTAAACGAATGTCGGTCCTAAATCAGGATCTAATGAGAAATTTGACCTCCAATTATTGACCATGCTCAGGCCATCAAAAGAATGGTGCGAGTGACTATAGTTGTGATAAATGACAATAGATTTGGTACTAGTGACGATATGATACTGACAAATAAAACTTACAAAACATTGTAAAATTTATGAAAAGAGTTAAATGTTCGGATATTAATATTTGTATAGAATATTATTAATTTAATTATTGAGATGATACAGTGGACACGAGGGAAACTGTGCATTGGATTGGTAACTTTGTAGAACATAGGACCAGACTTTAAAATGATTCAATTTTATTAGTAAAACAATTTTTATTTATTGAGTAAATTGGAATAGAAAATGTTAAATAAATTTTGTTTGTCTGTGAATACAACAATAAAATATATTCTGCGGCTAACTACGAATGTAAGAAATTAACTTGGAATTCCTAATTGGCAAACTGTATGAATTCTATATATCAAATACAAAGTATGTAAGTTCAACGATTTATTATACTATTTTTCTACTTATTTGTTTATTATTAGTATCAATTACAGTTTCGAATAAAATTTGCAGTCCTTGAAAATCTGAAAATAGTTTATAGAAATATCATTCTCAAAGAGGTTAAATGTAAAAAAGAAATTCAGAATGTTTTAAATAGCTGTTTATTTGTTCAGATTAACTTATATGTAGATCGTTTATAATTTTGTAAGAGATATAGGTAAAAAAGGTGTTCTATTAAATCGCACGTGTCAGTTACAAAAATAACCTCTAGGAACAACAGTACAAAATAGTTGTTTAAATTGAATTTTAAAAAAATGATCAAATTTGGTCGAAAAACAACGGAAAAGATGATCAAACGTCTTACTCGAGTCTAATTTTTGTAGTGGCTGCTGTTGTATTGAGTTTTTGATGAAAGTTTACAAACATTATACATTTAATTTGTTTTGTGTAAAAATATTAAAATTGTGACTTCCACTGCTTTGAATGGAACTAGATTACATTTTTCATAATAAATAATCTACCAAGTAAATATTTCAAGCCTGATTAGAGCAAACTTATTATTATTAGAGTGAATCACAAATATCTTAAAAGCCAATATTTTCCAACCGTCTTTCGTATCAATCTTTATAAACATAAGAGTTATTTATATAAATTACATCTACCCATGCACATTATACATATACGTAATTCAAATTGCACTGTGTTCAACTATAATTTCGTTTTCTAGGAGCATAGTGTCTCACACCCCACTTAATATTAGCTTGTTCATCAGTCTTGACAAACGTGAACACAGGCCCAGAGAATTCGGAACCTGATAATTTGAGTTTTTGCGAATTCAAGTGGGATGCAGTTTCTAAAAAATAAGAGCTTCTATTAATAAAAAATCAAATTTGGAATAGTAATATAAGCACACAGGGTCTTCTTATAAAACTTACTTGGATTGTGATCGAGTCCCAACACGGCCATTATTAAAAAGTGAAATAGGTAATATAATATTCGCATATCAAGGGTTGTTTTCACTTTGATACAAGATAAACTATTAGATGTGTATTAAACAGTTGCTTGAAGAAGACTAAGTACATGGAGTTCATTTTGCTGTGACTGTGCATTAAGTAGACGGTGAAATATAACGTAAAAAGGGTTCCGTTCGAATTCTTATGGAGTCACTTCGCTTTCTATCGACCTCAATATTTTTTTCTGAATATTGGGAAGAAAGAAACAGAAACTTTCATTTCTAAATTTTAATATTATATTTTCAACTGATGGTGGAAGCAAATGTTCATTTTGGAACGAACAGTTGACTTAACTCATTAAACCCCAGAAACCTGCAATTTTTAACTGAAATTCGTGCCTAAGTAACAATTCGAAAAATGCTGATGATCATAACGCAACAGAGTGATCTGATTATCTTCGGGTATGCTTTTTAATTCCCGGTATCAACATTTTATTTCCGTGCATTAGGAAATCAATATGAAATATTTAATTTGAAAAGGTAAAGATAAATTTGAAATTTTCTCCAATAAAATAGTTTTTAGCTTCGTTTTTTCTTTTTTAGCTAAGTTTTTTTTGAGGACTTTTTAATTTTTTTTCATACTTTTTTACATTTTTTATTTAAAGTCATTATAATTATATTAATGGAGCCCTCGTAGAAATTGAAACCAATTATTGTACAATTATTGGACATAAAACATGTATACAATAAAAGTGTCCATAAAATGCCCAAGAATTGGACAATTTTAAGCAAAACATATCTTAAACAAGAAAATCTTACAATATTGTCTAATTCTTGGACAAGAAATATGTTCAATAATTGTGCGATATTTTTATCCAATTATTATCCAAGAAAAGTGTTTTAAACAGCAAATCTTAGATGTAAACTAAACATTACTTAATATTTGCAGATGAACATTATATCACTCGCGTATTTTTCGTTTTGAACAAAAATCCTATGTATAATGTCCAGCGAAACTTAATATTTTGCGTTATCTTCGAGGCGATGATTTTCAATGTGTTATTAATTTCTGTTTTAAAGTTCAGCAATCACGGATATTGATCAAAATTGAATAAGAAGATATCTGAATATATCTAAAAGTCGTTCGAATGAAAATCAAGAGCAGACGAGTTTTATGCTTTATTCATCGCATGTCGAAAATGCTTCAATTACAAACCTCTATGAAAACAAAGCGACATAACCTATAATGAATTATTGACATGACCGACTTATATTCTCCACAGAAATACGGCGAATATATGCCTGAACATAAAATGAACCGAATAAGAAAATCTATCTTGAAGGTCGCTTCGTCCTTCTACATTATCTAGGCAGATTAAAAGACAAAAACATATTCAAGTTCTAGTTATCACTTGATTTGAGTTTTCGTCGGTAAGATATTGTTTGATTTCAGGCTATAAGTTACCGACCGAACGCTATACTATAGGTGGATCACCGTTTGGTTTTGCGGGTTTTGCGGCTACAAAACTTTCTCGAAAGTACATGAGTCCAATGTATTCAGTATATAAGCAACCTTCTACTACAGCATTTAGTGATGATGTTGAAGTTTGAAACGTTGGAGTCCAACGAAAAATTTTTTTTTTTTTATTTGGACGAATCAATTTTTTTTCAATCTTTGTCATATATAAACCCAATTCATGCTAAAAAAAGTTTTGTAACCCCCAAGGGACGGGTGGGGGAGGGATAAAAGACGTAAAACACGCATAACGCTCCATAAAATTTGCAATTTTAGTTAGCACACTCGTTTTATTTTTCGAATAGTTAATAATGATGGCAATGAGTATTACTGTCGATTTTGAAAAAAATCGGATGACAGGAAGGCATCGCTGGAGGGAGAAAAATGTCGAAAACCGCTGAAAATGATAAACAACGGTTAATAACTGTTCCAATTTTAGTTAGCCCACTCGTTTTATTTTTCGAATAGTAATTAATGATGGCAATGAGTAATAATCTCGAATTTGAAAAAAATCGGATGACAGGAAGGCACCGTTGGAGGGGGAAAAATGTCGAAAACCGCTAAAAATGATAAACAACGGTTAATAACTGTTCCAATTTTAGTTAGCCCACTCGTTTTATTTTTCGAATAGTTAATAATGATGGCAATGAGTAATATTGTCGATTTTAAAAAAAATCGGATGACAGGAAGGCATCGCTGGAGAGGGAAGATTGCCGAAAAACGATGAAAATTATAAACAACGGTTAATAACTGTTCCAATTTTAGTTAGCCCACTCGTTTTATTTTTCGAAGAGTTAATAATGATGGCAATGAGTAATAATCTCGAATTTGAAAAAAATCGGATGACAGGAAGGCACCGTTGGAGGGGGAAAAATGTCGAAAACCGCTAAAAATGATAAACAACGGTTAATAACTGTTCCAATTTTAGTTAGCCCGCTCGTTTTATTTTTCGAATAGTTAATAATGATGGCAATGAGTAATAATCTCGAATTTGAAAAAAATCGGATGACAGGAAGGCACCGTTGGAGGGGGAAAAATGTCGAAAACCGCTGAAAATTATAAACAACGGTTAATAACTGTTCCAATTTTAGTTAGCCCACTCGTTTTATTTTTCGAATAGTTAATAATGATGGCAATGAGTAATATTGTCGATTTTAAAAAAAATCGGATGACAGGAAGGCATCGCTGGAGAGGGAAGATTGCCGAAAAACGATGAAAATTATAAACAACGGTTAATAACTGTTCCAATTTTAGTTAGCCCACTCGTTTTATTTTTCGACTAGTTAATAATGATGGCAATGAGTTATAATCTCGAATTTGAAAAAAATCGGATGACAGGAAGGCACCGTTGGAGGGGGAAAAATGTCGAAAACCGCTGAAAATGACAAACAACGGTTAATAACTGTTCCAATTTTAGTTAGCCCACTCGTTTTATTTTTCGAATAGTTAATAATGATGGCAATGAGTAATATTGTCGATTTTAAAAAAAATCGGATGACAGGAAGGCATCGCTGGAGAGGGAAGATTGCCGAAAAACGATGAAAATTATAAACAACGGTTAATAACTGTTCCAATTTTAGTTAGCCCACTCGTTTTATTTTTCGAATAGTAATTAATGATGGCAATGAGTAATAATCTCGAATTTGAAAAAAATCGGATGACAGGAAGGCACCGTTGGAGGGGGAAAAATGTCGAAAACCGCTAAAAATGATAAACAACGGTTAATAACTGTTCCAATTTTAGTTAGCCCACTCGTTTTATTTTCCGAATAGTTAATAATGATGGCAATGAGTAATAATCTCGAATTTGAAAAAAATCGGATGATAGGAAGGCACCGTTGGAGGGGGAAAAATGTCAAAAACCGCTGAAAATGATAAACAACGGTTAATAACTGTTCCAATTTTAGTTAGCCCACTCGTTTTATTTTTCGAATAGTTAATAATGATGGCAATGAGTAATAATCTCGAATTTGAAAAAAATCGGATGACAGGAAGGCACCGTTGGAGGGGGAAAAATGTCGAAAACCGCTGAAAATTATAAACAACGGTTAATAACTGTTCCAATTTTAGCTAGCCCACTCGTTTTATTTTTGAATAGTTAATATGGATATCAATGATTATTACTGTCGAATTTTAAAAAAATCGGATGATAGGAAGGCATCGCTGGAGGGGGAAGAATGTCGAAAAACGATGAAAATTACAAACAACGGTTAATAAAAGTTGCAATTTTAGTTAGCCCCTTCCTGTCATCCGATTTTGTTCAAAATCGACAGTGTTACTCATTTCCATCATTATTAACTATTCGAAAAATAAAACGAGTGGGCTAACTAAAATTGGAAAAGTTATTGACCGTTGTTTGTCATTTTCAGCGGTTTTCGACATTTTTCCCCCTCCAACGGTGCCTTCCTGTCATCCGATTTTTTTCAAATTCGAGATTATTACTCATTGCCATCATTATTAACTATTCGAAAAATAAAACGAGTGGGCTAACTAAAATTGGAACAGTTATTAACCGTTGTTTATAATTTTCAGCGGTTTTCGACATTTTTCCCCCTCCAACGGTGCCTTCCTGTCATCCGATTTTTTTCAAATTCGAGATTATTACTCATTGCCATCATTATTAACTATTCGAAAAATAAAACGAGTGGGCTAACTAAAATTGGAACAGTTATTAACCGTTGTTTATAATTTTCAGCGGTTTTCGACATTTTTCCCCCTCCAACGGTGCCTTCCTGTCATCCGATTTTTTTCAAATTTGAGATTATTACTCATTGCCATCATTATTAACTAGTCGAAAAATAAAACGAGTGGGCTAACTAAAATTGGAACAGTGATTAACCGTTGTTTGTCATTTTCAGCGGTTTTCGACATTTTTCCCGCTCCAGCGATGCCTTCCTGTCATCCGATTTTTTTCAAAATCGACAGTAATACTCATTGCCATCATTATTAACTATTCGAAAAATAAAACGAGTGGGCTAACTAAAATTGCAACTTTTATGGAGCGTTATGCGTGTTTTACGTCTTTTACCCCTCCCCCCACCCGTCCCTTGGGGGTTACAAAACTTTTTTTAGCATGAATTGGGTTTATATATGACAAGGATTGAAAAAAAAATTGATTCGTCCAAAAAAAAAAAAAAATTTTTCATTGGACTCCAACGTTTCAAACTTCAACATCATATTTAGTGAACGTTTCGCTACTGCGTAAACATATTTGTATTTATATGGCGTGGTGCTTCCGTTGTACAATTTCTATGTCTATATGTGATGATGTAAACGTAGAAGTAAATAAATACAATGGTGTCCGAGATCCCCAAAATGTGTATTAAAATTTCTATTTTCTTTTGTCTGTTTTTCAATTCATACAATATATAAGCAATAAAATTGTGCAAAAATTGTCTAATAAAACTGTCCAATAAATAGCCAACAAAATCTTACATTTATGTCCAAAAATTGCCTAAGAATATTGTACAATAAATGCCCAATAAGACGGCCGGAATTTCTACCAGGGAGACTGTCAAAATTGATGGACCTACACTATTGTAATCGTTACTAAACACATTTTGAAACAGATTTAATTAAATTATGATGTTGCAAAATTATTCTTATAATCTGTAAGGGATGACAAGCATTCGTCCTAATAGACAATTGTCCTAATATTGTATTATTACAACTTATGTATAATGTAAAGGTTACAACCGTACTGAGTCCCGACGACACGGGGACTCTGGTTTTTACTCTAAAAAAAAGGGGGAATAAAAAAAATAACAATTATCAAAGGGAATGTGTTGTATCGATATATATTTAAAAGGGGAAATTACAAAATTGTGGGGGAGGACTTTATTAATTATAATATGAAATATAATGATAATAATTCGCCGCGCACTGCGCACAGTACTTACTTTTGTTTCGGTATCTCGAGATTCGCACAATATAATCTTTATACGCACTACAATATAATTAATTTTCGCAATATAAAATACAATGATTTGCCTTAACGGTTTACAACAAAGTGAAATGAAGATGGTCTGACCCGTTACCATCACGCCACAGCGTCAGTCCTGGATACTAACTTTCAGGGGACAAACAAAAAGGAAAAACAATTACGAATAAGGACGAATTTAAGACAACGTAAGGACAAAGACGGGGAACATAATTTTGGCAATGCTGGGAATAGTAGGACAAGTCTAAGTTTTCAAAAAGGGGTGGGCGACTGAATGAGGTTTCTGCACGAGTGCGACGAACATTTACTCGGCACTGGAAGGGGTAATGATATATGTAACGAGTGCGACAAGCGCAGACAATATTGATGACGAATTAGTAATTGTACATTGGGCCATGAGTGCGACGAACGTCGACTCGATGAGCGCGACAGCAATAGTCTATTCCATGCATGAGTGCGACGAACGTCGACTACGCGAATATGGAAGGTAGACAGAGACGCTGTACAAATGAATTGACCAATAGGGACTGAGTTTGATCAAGATGGCCGATGAGTTGCGCGTAAAACTGCGCGATAGCCAGTCCACGGTGAACGACGACTGAAGTGACAGGTCGTCTCGGTTTTCGGGATTTTTATGTGTTTTGGAGTGAATAATTTACAGTTTGTGCGGGTTTTCTGTGTGGTTCACTCCGGGATCGAGTGCTAAAGGATCGGGTACAGGAGAATGCAATCGGAGTCATCCTCTCGACGGCAACGGGAAAAGGAGTTTGGAGCTTTGGTGGAAGGCGAAAAGGAGCAGCAGTTACGGTAAGTTTAAACTTTAATTATTAAGGACTATTTCTTTGTGTAAGGATGGGTAAATTTATGTTTCAGGAACAGGACGTCAGCCAGCAGCGATTCCGGCACGAGGAAGCAGACCATCGGAACAGCTGAGTGCACATGTAAGTATAGTGTTTACATTTCTTTAATATATTCCTCTTCCTTGGACGATGACAATACTTAGTTACGACAATGACAGATTCCTTATTTAAACAATTATGATTAATAATTTCTATGTTTACAGGTACATCTTCTATGGACAGCTCTACGAAATGGGACGAAGACACCAACGAATTGACAGGACGAGCACCAACATTGGGGAACGGTTCCTGGGGATGGTTAATGGAATTCTGATGGGACGATGCACCAATCTTCAGTCTTCTTTCTTGAGGTAAGTATTTTAGTTGGGAACGCAAGTAGACGGACTGTCTACTTTGTGTTACAAGGTATACAGTTGTAATAATAGGCTATTAGAACAATTTATTATAGCCCTCTGTAAGTTATCATGATGTACGACAACCTGAAGGTTAAAAGTTCTGGAGATATATCTCTGATATTAATGCTCGCGAATGCTGACTATCTTACACAATTCACGCTTTTAAATATTTTGAAAATAAAGCAGTATATTTCGAAATGTAGTTTGAGCTAATTTGTCACCTTTTATCATAAAGTGGAACACTATTATCAATTTTTATTATGTACATATAACTTTAAACACTTGTTCTGGTGAAGATTAAATATTAAATAAATCGATGCATTGGCGAGTTGATTATACACTGATTGTAGAAGCCAAAACTAATTTCTACATGAGATTGATTCGCGATTAATTCGAGAAAAATGTGTTTCGCATACGATTCCGCTGAATCAAAATGTTATGAAGTTTCGTGTGAAATGAATACTGTGCAAGTGTTCGTTACTCATTCAGCAATTAATATAGGCACCAAAAATACCCAAATGAGAAAATTCCTGCTTTGTTAGTTATCAGTAACTAGTTACTGTCGTTGAATGATGCATAAAATTTGTGGAATTGTTAGTTTTCAAGATGTACAAGAGGTCGATGAAAATAGACGATGTTTAATAAAAATCGGATTCTTGAGGACTAATGTTTTATGAGATTAATAATATTTTTTGCCATTTCGGTATTTTTTGAATGTTTATTTAATTATTTTATAGTACAACTTTTTGTAACTGTCTTCAAACATTTTCAGGCTATTTTTTAATATCTTACTCTGTTTTCGGTAGAAACCTCAAGATAGTACACTAATTATTTCATCTTTAACGACGATCAGAACTAACAAACATTAAAGTCGATTTGAATAATACACAAAGTTGTCAAAGATATAAAAAGTGCATAACGTATTTATAGTACAAGTATTCCTGAAGCTATTCCATGATTCAATAATATAATTCGAAAACAAAGCAAGACATCTTAAAACTACATTCTTGTAGTTTTGTTTTTATTTGATCAAAAATTATTTTTACTTGGCAAAAGTAGGGGTCGAATTGGATTTATTTTTAATTTTTTTTCAATTTTAAAAGAAGAAAGACAACGTTTTGGTGTCAATCAGCTGACAAATATTGAACTAACTTATTTTTTACGAAACTAATTTTAAGCTTCACCTAAATATTTGTTCCGTGTAAAATTCAAAATATTCTGCAGCATTATTTTTATACATTCTGCTCCAGATTAATGAATTTTTAAAACACCTACAAATACAATATAAACATATTATGTTATATTTTAATATGTCGTATAAAATAAAATGTAGGACATAAACAAAATTTTTAAATAAATTTCATAACAAAAGGTTCAATTTTAGATGAAATACGTGCAAATTTTTATTTCCTCGACAAATGAAGATTTTCACCAAGATCATGTCAAGCGAAGAAAATCTGAGCAGACAAAATGAGTCTGCTTTCGACAGTCTTAGTTCGCGATTAGTTTCTAAACGAATGTTCATTCGATCGAATAGAACCAAGTAGAAAAACTACGATATTTGAAGACTTAGAACAATATTTTGTTGTTGCAATGTCAGACTTGGATTTTCAATTTGACCTAAAACACGGTTTGGATGTTATTGCATCAACAATATATTATCTACTATTGCAAAGTACATGCTGTAGACTTATTACTAATGGTATTAGCAGAGGGTGTTTCGCAAACAACTCCCAAATGTTTACGTTAATATATGGGCAAATTTGCGAAACCTTGCCCATCTTGTTCCTTAAATAGGGTGAATATGCCAATGAATGGATGGTTAAGCATTTTTCACACTTTGACCGATTGTAGCTTTTGAATTCTTTTATGAAAATTGAATTAGGATACCACCATTAGAATCGTTAGACTCTGCTCTTTATGACCGTGTAGTTTAACCTTTGATTTTATTTAATTATTAACCTCGTATTCATAAGTTTGTAAAAAAAAACCGCTAAACCCCAATGAATAGACGGATTAAATCAAATGGTACGTTTTCAGCAGTTTTGGATGGCTTTAAAACTTTGCTTTGATTTTACAAAATAATAAACACTGGAAGATCAATAGTACTGTAAATATTGTTTTGAATGTTCAAAGAACATAAAAATATGTATTTTGTTGCATGTTGTGCATCATACATTCATAAGAAATAGAAATATGTATGTCGAAAATCGTCCATTCATTGGCATATTCACCCTATATTAAAATTGAAAATGAGCATTTTCAAAACTTCGGCCCCGACCGCAGGTCAGCCGAAGCACTGATAAATGAGCATGTCTTGTTCACACTGATGCTTAAAAAAACGCGGTTTAGTCGAGTTTTTGACAGGTCGGGTTGCAGGAAATAAATTTTTTTATATGTGGGATACTTCGGTTTTCGTTTTTTACGGCATTATCGTTGATTTTACGAAGAAATAAATACAACCTTTTTTGTAGAGAATTCGATGTTCTATATTTTTTATTTGAAACATTTTTTTGTACGATTTGTATTTTTTGTTAAAAAATGGAAAAAACGTGTTTTTTGAGCGTTTTTTTGTTAAACCTCCCCATAATCTAGTATGCATTGTCTCCAAAAACTAATCAGATCTAAGTTTGGCCACGAGAAACCCAAATCCGGTTGTACTTTTTAAATTCGCCCTGCCAGTCGCGAGATATTGCGTATAAAAAATTTTGCCCACGGACGAACGGACGGACGGACGGACGGACGTACAACCTAACGGACACCAATTTTTTTATCGTTGAATTGGGGTTCTTAGGGCCTGAAACGTCGACATTTGATGAAAAACTATAGGGGAATTTTTTGGCGGGAACTGACCAAATTCAATACTTCGACCTATGGTGACCTATATAGACCTATCGTCTGGGTCGAAGTAACAAGTTGTATGTGTTAAGCACATTATGGGGATTTTTATATTAGTGATCTTAACTCTTAAAATGTAGAGGTGACGTTCGACATTTTGGAGCCGCTATTTTTAAACCGCCATATTGAATTTTCAATTTCGAAAATCTGAACACTAACTAAGCTGCACATCAAGAAAGTTCTTTCATTTGAGAAATTGCTTCATGCGATTATCAATTTTAATGTAAAATTTATAATTAAAAAGTACTGAAATGATAAAATGTTTGCATTGGTATGCGTTCAGATACATGTTGGTTTGAGAATTATATCGCTGAATAAAATAAATAAATATTAGGTTTTTAGATAGAAATTTATTACATAATTACATTTTATTGCATTTCCGGGCTGGTCGAGTTTTAAAAATTATAGGAGGTTTTTTTATTACTAGTAGGTTTAGTTTTAGACTTTTCCTCTACTGCTCTAGAATTTTTTGTTTTTCCATTTTTGTAAGTATTCTTATCAATAGACCAGCTGTGCAGTTCTAAAGAAAACTGATTACATAACACGTGCAAACTTTTTGCAATGCAATCTGAACATGCCAAATAGTTTAGGAATAGTCTTCTTAGCCATTTATATATGTTATTTTATCACTAAACTTACAGAAAATCGTAAAAAACTTGACATTAATGCATTAACTACAATTTTAATAATGAAAAATCAAAGAAAACGTTATTTACCATGGTGATACAAAGGGTTACAACCACTATTAGATGTTAGCGTTTTGATGTTGCCTATATTTTGATGCTACATGTTATAAATAATGTTCTTTTTCAATTGACGTAGTGCCATTGATAACCAGTTACGCAAGTGCTTTTTCACTTCAATCGTATATTTCTTTTACTTCTCTTGTGAGCACATTTTTAAACGACGCCTGGATTTCCTCCTTTTTCCGTGTTCAAAGTTTTTACTTTTTGCTCTTTAAGATATATTAAAGATTTGCTGCACATGCAGTCGGTTGAAAATTAACTGAAATTGTTTTATTTTTTTTTTAAACAAGGGACACTGTTACACAAGTACGTGTAAAAAATACTTTATTTTAGGCGTTTTTGACATATTTTTCAGTTTCAAAGTTATGAATTTCATGCTTTTACCTAATCAATAATAAATTACATACATTGGTCGATATGTTTTGAGTGTGAACCTAATAATGTTGACCAGTTTAATCGCAGAAAAATAAAATAAAAATGCTCGAAAATACACAGTGACACGAAATTTAAAGGTTTCGCAGATTTGCCCATATATTAACGTAAACATTTGGGAGTAGTTTTCGAAATACCGTCTGCTAAAACTGTCAGTTACAAGTCTACAGCATGTACTTTTCAATAGTAGATAATATATTGTTGATGCAATAACATCCAAACCGTGTTTTAGGTCAAAGTCCAAGTCTGACATTGCAACAACAAAATATTGTTCTAAGTCTTCAAATATCGTAATCGAAGTATCGGAAGTCGGGATTAAGAGTTAAACAAATTTTTTAAAATTGATGAAAAATTTTGAAAAAATGTGGTATATTAATGAATTCTAATCATTTTTTGTTGTTTGCAATTTTTAGAAATGCTGACAGTTTTTGAGGACACTAAGAAAAATATATTTAAGGATTTTTTCCTAGAGAATTATAAACTAAAGAATGTTTAGAATTCATCAAAGAATATACCACAATTATTTCATTTCAATTTGTTATTAAATTCGAAAAATTGGTTAAAAATATAACTAAATAAAATACGATTAAATAATTAGAAAAAAAATGCCAGTGATTCTACGGTGATTTCTAAAAACTTTGTAGTATTTTTTTCAAAGTTCATAGGCATGTTATGTTTTTGAAGACCCTTTTGTGATCGTTCGTTGCTCCAAACATGTAAAATTTACGTTTTTTCATCAAATGTCGACGTTTCAGGCCCTAAGGAATCCAAAGCAACAATAAAAAAATTGGTGTCCGTTAGGTTGTACGTACGTCCGTCTGTGGGCAAAATTTTGTATACGCGATATCTCGCGACTGGCAGGACGAATTTAAAAAGTACAACCGGATTTGGGTTTCTCGTGGCCAAACTTAGATCTGATTAGTTTTTGGAGACAATGCATACTAGATTATGGGGAGGTTTAACAAAAAAACACTCAAAAAACACGTTTTTTCCATTTTTTAACAAAAAATACAAATCGTACAAAAAAATGTTTCAAATAAAAAATATAGAACATCGAATTCTCTACAAAAAAGGTGGTTGATGGTTATCCATTCCGAAATGATTAACCAATGTATTAAAAAGCGATTAGTCATATAAATACAAATAATAGTAATAACGACAATAACAACTATGAAACTAGATGCCTTCGACAATTTTGGCTAAATTCGTATTGCAGTTCCCTGACGAAAGGCTGATGCTTCCGGGAATATTCCCATTTTAACACTGCCAGGAAAGAAGGCGGCAGAGGGTAGTTCTAGCATCGTTAGGTTCGAGTAGTTTCTATACATATATTGTGGTATATGTAGAAAATCAGTGCTTCGGCTGACCTGCGGTCGGGGCCGAAGTTTTGAAAATGCTCATTTTCAATTTTAATATAGGGTGAATATACCAATGAATGGACGATTTTCGACATACATATTTCTATTTCTTATGAATGTATGATGCACAACATGCAACAAAATACATATTTTTATGTTCTTTGAACATTCAAAACAATATTTACAGTACTATTGATCTTCCAGTGTTTATTATTTTGTAAAATCAAAGCAAAGTTTTAAAGCCACCCAAAACTGGTACTGAAAACGTCCCATTTCATTTAACCCTTCTATTCATTGGGGTTTAGCGGATTTTTTTACAAACGTATGAAGACGAGGTTAATAATTAAATAAAGTCAAAGGTTGAACTACACGGTCATAAAGAGCTGAGTCTTACGATTCTAATGGTGGTGTCATAATTAAATTTTCATAAAAGAATTCAAAAGTTACAATCGATCAAAGTGTGAAAAATGCTTAACCGTCCATTCATTAGCATATTCACCCTATTTATGGAACAAGATATTGTAACAATATATGTATAGAAACTGCTCGAACCTAACGATGCTAGAACTACCCTCTGCCGCCTTCTTTCCTGGCAGTGTTAAAATGGGAATATTCCCGGAAGCATCAGCCTTTCGTCAGGGAACTGCAATACGAATTTAGCCAAAATTGTAGGCACCCGGGTCGAAGGCATCTAGTTTTCTTATTAGTTTCGTCGTCAGTTTTAGGCAACAAAAGTGACTGCTTTAAGGATCCTGTAGATTTCACATCGAGAGCTTTGCGTTAATACGTATTTATACGTGAATAAATCAATGTAAGATTTAAATAATTATCTAAATTAATACATTATGTTTATATTATTAAAGGACCGGGATAGCGCGAACGCAGTCCCGACTAACAAAAATAATACGCCCGAGATATCCACATTAGGGATATTCGCAAGGGTCAGCTCGATCTTAGTGCAATGAAAGAGCCTCACCCTGGAGGAACTGCCTTGATGATCACAGTAACCTCTGCGCCAGGTAAGTATGCTTTCTCGTCCCTTCGCCTCGAACTTGTAGGAAACGAAAACCCATTTTACTTACGAGAATGGTCATTCCCCCTTCCTAACCTGCTAGGTAATAACGCCACTTAACGACACACCTAGGTACTAAGAGCCCTGAGGAACTTAAACAAGTAAGGGAGGCTTACCCTTATGGTTTGCAGGTATCATCCGTGTCATCAAGTGTTCAATGTATTCCCAGACAGCAACATAGAATTATTTCGAAATGCTGTAAAAGAAGTCGGATGTCCCACATTCTAGGGGTTTTCTGAGCATGAGTTCATACAGATTTTATAATGACTTCACGGCCAGAAAAGCCTTAGAATGTGGGACGTCTGACCTCTTTTAGAGCACATTTCGAAATCATTCAATCATGTACCCATTGTTTACACACAAACGAACGATTCAAAATAAATTATAAAACGGAGCATGCTGCAAATGAAGATAATAAATGTATGGCATTTGCATCTCTTAAAAAATTTGTTTCATCCAGAATAAATTACCCAGCAATTTAATTGGTAAATACAATGGTTTTTTATTTAAATCAAGAATTCATATCTGACTTATGTAAATATTTGCAAACCTCTATTATCATATTATTTTTAGAGAAATAAATCGACATTAGTAAACAAAATCATGCAACAATGACATATTTAAATATATTTGATGAAGTTCGATTCATATCGGCAATTAACATCCTCACTTGGATACAAAGAAAATCGTCAACAATAATAGATCACCTATTTGTAAAGACTGATATTCAATTGTCAAACTTGGCAGCTTGGACGGTGAACACGGTAATATAGCAGATCATTACATTGAGTATTTTTTGCATAAACATGGAACCAACATATTATAACGTTAAGATACTGTTTAAACAATTATCTCTCTTTAGATGACACGAACTAACTATAAAACAATATTGGAGCATCTTGCATCGGAAACAAATTGAAACCTTATTACTAATTCGACAGATTTAAATCTCTGTATTTCGCAATTATTTAATACGATCCATAGCATAATAAAGAACTCAACGTATACTTCTCGAAAACCGAAACCCAAGAAACAATGTATAACTCGATCGATTCATTAAAGAGATGCTTTGTATTGAAAAGCTTTAAAATCTGGCCTTCCAGACTTTGACAGATTTAAAAAATATAACCTATTTAACCTATTTAAAATATATAACCCTAAACTTATGTGTAATATAGTAAAAAATGTTATCCATAAAAGTATAAACCAGATGAACAAAAACTCTCGAGGTTCTCTCAGATTGGGGAAGGAAAATTATCAAACCGTTTGGAATTGTAACAGAATTTAACAAATTTTTTTTCTAGTATTGGTGAAACTCTTGCAAGAAGGACAACCAAATTAAAAGAAAAAAACTAACTGAGTAAAAGTACCCAAAAATCGGTTGTTTTGAAAACTGTAAATATCAACGAGATTCATGATATAATCACTGGTCTAGACGGTAAAAAAACAATAGACTCTCATGAAATATCTGTAACTGCATTACAGATTTTTCCACCGTATAGAAACAACGATCGCGCGCGACACCGACCACTGGTCTACCACTGTCGATCACTATCAATAACGTAATATGATATTTCTGTTACACGTTAAAATTTTTAAAAATTCTTAATTATCTCAAAAACGGCCAGAGATAAGCAAAATATGACAAAATTTTGGAGGCTATCAAAGGGGGGATCCCATTGAGTCGGTTAATGCGTACATACGAACGAATTTTGAAAGTTAGCAAAACTGAAAATTTTCAAAATTCTCAAATATCTCGAAAACGGCAAGAGATAAGTAAAATCTGACAAAATATTGGGGGGTGTGTCGATAGGGGGGATGACCTGGAGTCGATTAATTCATACATGCAAACAGATTTTTGAAATTTGCCAAACTGAAAATTTCCAAATTCTCAAATATCTCGAAAACGGCAAGAGATACGTAAAATCTGACAAAATTTTGGGGGGTGTATTGATAGGGGGGATGACCTCGAGTCGGTTAATTCATACATGTAAAAAGATTTTAAAAATTTGCAAACCTGAAATTTTTCCAAAATTTTCAATAAATAATTATTTTAACGAAAATGTCAAGCATTGGACAATTACGTATTATAGGACAAGTTTTGACATGACGACTGTAATATCCCATGTGTATTGACGCTATTATGGGACAAGAAGAAAAAGATTATATAACAGAGTTTAACATAAATAACAGAGTTTTCCTCTATTATTATTTTTATAAAAATATACAATAAAAAAAAATGTTTCAAGTTTTTTGGGTTTTGAAAAAAAAAATAATTGAATTATAAAATACAAAGGTTGTAATTTTAAGCGAAAATTGCACTATAACGTTGTTAATATTGTAAAATTAAATTTGCAGCCTAATTAATTTCTATATTTTTCTGTAGTTACATATATATACGTAGTTTTCGTAATTAGTTTACGTATATTGATTATAATTCCTTAATATGTTTAAAAATTACGAGAATCTTTATTATTAATAAAGAATATCGAAAGAAATCAATTTTAATCTGATTTCACGAATTTAAGTGGATTACAGCTTTCTGGGATTAAAATACATAATAAGAAATAAAAATGGTCGATCCACTACAGAGGATTAAAACAAATTCGTATGACAGCAATTATTTAAAGATTAAAATAATATAAATGACGATTTTTCTATCCTCTGCTGTGAATAAAATGGGATCCTTGAGACGAAAATGATTAAATTATTGGAAAGGATACAGAGAATTTTTTTTCAATTCCGTTGAGAATAGAAAACGATTCGAATAAGTGGAAAGTTTTGAGGGAATGAAATGGATTAAAAGTATAATGTTTTATTTCCAATTTCAGGATTAAAATCGATTGAAATCTTTTACAAGTTTCTCATGGATAGCTAAGGATTAAAAATGTTCAGATTTTGAATTGAAATCAGATTAAATGAATCCCTTTCTATAATTTTCAATCCTTTTCCGTTTACTGGGAATTGTTATTTACAGTTTTAGTGAAAATTCCTACCTCATCGGTCGAGTAGTTTAGAAGCCCCTTAATTGTAATTTTTTAATGTAGAATTCTGCCTTATCAACTGAACACATTAAACTGGTCAGATTGATAATTCCCGGAACATAAAATTATCGAAATAGTAAATTCTTCTATATTACCGACAAATGGTAATCTGTGACAATAGAGAGTACAGGGTTGTCATGTATATATGTGCTCCGTGGTTGTATATGTGTTTCGCGACTTCGCTTATCTTCGGTACCGGTCGGTTTACGCGCGAGGCAAAAACGGAGTAAACGAACCTACCGCGGTAACGGCAGCGCCAGCGCCGCTAGCGAGTGTATCGGCCAGTCTTCCGCGAGCATTTGCGTACGCAGTACGTCAGTGTTACAAGTAGGAGGTTGGATTCGCACCTTTTACTTATATTGCCCGGACGCTCAAGTGCCTTCTTTTTTTACATCGAGGAAATCAAGAATCAAGAATGGCGGATGACGATCACGAAAACGGAACCAGCAATGGGAAGAACGCACCGGAGATCGAGCTGATCATCAAGGTGAGTCTCGCGTTCGCGTCCAGGTTCCGAAACCGACTCCATCCTCGAGCAGTTCAATTTCCTTCCGCGACTTTTAGAGCGAGTGAGCGATAAGCCGCAACAAGGAGTGCAAAAGAGAAAAAGATAAAGAGAGGGGTAGAGAAATGGGCGTGGAACGGCCGACGATGTCGGGACTCTAATGTCGACATCCTGATGTCGCGAAGGCGTCGTCCTCCACGTCGAAGAAAACCCGAAACCTCCGGGTACTCCCCCTAAAATATCGGTTATTCCCCCTAAAAAATGACTGTTTCACTGTTGTCAGCTGTTTTTGTTTTTATTTTGAATTGCGAACGAAGGACGAGATTTTTTTTTTAAGAGGAACCTGGAACTCGTCCTGATGGCATTCTGTTAACGTTAGGTAACTCCGAAGACTTCTTTTGGATTTGGTGTGTGCAAATGATTTCAGTCTACTTTTTCAATTTGTTGTGTTTAACATTAATTAATGGTCTCGTAAAACTGTGAGTGTTATATTTTAGAGACAGTGTGTAATCGAAAGGGACAATTTTTATCATGGAAGAATCAAGCACTTCACCCTCAGTTCGTATCATTATATGAATGACCATAAGGATAATGTTTCTTGTCGCAAAGTATCTTTATAGTCACAAAAAAAGTTTTCTTAATAGACAATAAATCCGTTAATCTTATAATAGATTTCTGATATATTATTTTACCTCTAATTGCAATAATATAAAACGGCCTAGTAAACGACGAATGATTGAGAATATTAATAAGCATAGGGAAGTATTCAGAAGGTTTCAAAATATGCATGCCAATGCTTTATTCGGAATAGTGAAGTACCGGCTCTGTATGTTTTGTCCGAAATTACTGAGAAGCATTCAAGAACAAGCTATTCAATTCTTGGAAGAGGATTTAGAACGATTGACAATAGGGAAGTATTCACGAAGGTCAACAAATAGAATTCAAAGTTCAAAAATTAATATTTTTCAATAATTCTACATAATTTTGTGTCCGCTGGAGGAGTAAATGAATTATAGACAATGGACGACAAGATTGATTAAAGGTGTTCCCTAAACTGAAAAAAGTATCAAGTAAAATTACATTACATGAATGTAATCATTTCCAACGATTTTTGTGGTGGTGAAATTAGATTTGTTGTATTTATTGTGATTTTTACCATAAACATAGTAATATTACAATAAATGTGTAATTCTCCCACGATAATCATTGGACACAAAAATACCACTGATAATTGTGGTAAATTTACATTAAAATTGAAAAATTAAAAATTGTAATATTACAGCAATTACAGTAGGACTTCTCTTATTCTAATTGGTAAAGTTTTTCAAGATGGCGTGGACTTCTCTTATTCTAATTTTCCCCTTTACTTACTTTGTTTGCGAGCTTGTGATTCGTAGACAATATTTTTCGTGTGATAGTGGGAGAAGACTTGTGGGGGAACGATTAAAATAAGGGAGGCTGGACAATTAGATTAAGAAAGGCAATTAGAAAAAGAGAGGTCCTTCTGTATGTAAACTCCCAATAGTTTAATGCTATATCACAGTACAGTCCGTGTAAAAATAACCTGACTGATGTAAAATTCTCCTAATTAAAATTATATTGCTCCAAGGTAACTACACCAATAGGTTATATTTTACCAGCTCTTGGTAAATTTCCTGCGATTATCAGTGGTATTTTTGTGTCCTACAGTTTTCGTGGTAAATTTAAATCAATATTTTTTACAGTTTATACAGAAATATCAAAAGTATCAAATTAAATTAAAAGCAGGAATAAAATAACGACTGACTTTATAAAATATAATATATCTCACTCCTATATTTATATAACAGTATTAATACAAATTTTCATGTAATTAATAATTAAAGATAATAAAATAAACAGTAACTGTAATGCGATTACTTAGTGACATGATATTAAGATAGAATTCAATTTTAATCATTTGAAATCAAGAAGTAATCAAAATTTTAAAAGAATTTCAGAAATTACATGAATACAAATTACTGTCATAAATTCAGCTTCAGCCAATACATATATTAATATACTTCTGTAAATTATTTATCCTATGCTTTCTAATGGACATTAAATTCAAAGGAAATTAATAAAATAACAATATAGTAACTTTCAGAAAAAAATATGATACATATACAAAGTCTGTGATGTTATTCATATTTCCTATTCTTTTAGATAGTGTTTATAAATCATATTTATTCACAATAAATAACTGACAGGTGTGTCTCTACGACAGTTGTGCAACAATGTACACTACCTGTCAACACAGTTGTAAAAATAGGTTATGTCCATATAAAAATACAATATGTATTGACTACAGCAGATAAAATTGTAAAATGGAGTTGTTAAGCAATTTTAGAATTCCTACAAGAGTTTATTGAAAATGTCATAATTATCCTCTATTCTTATGACGGGAGAGAGTGGATTAAAAAAAATAAAAACAATTATATTCAATACATTTTTAATCTATGAGTTCACATTACTAAATATATTTCTTAATATCTTGATTTTCTGAAATTGTTTGTTTTTTTAATAATATAAGAGATTTTTTATCGTAAAGATGTGTCATACTTAATTTCTGAATTTTTAATGAAATTATTGATTGTTTTCTAAACATAACTGTATGACAATACATCAGTGAAATTCTGTGTTGATAATGAAAAGGAATGAATCACCATATTCCGTCAAGTTTGTTGACATTGATGACTCGGGTGGTGTGACTTGTATATTAACTTTGTGCTCCAGGGCGCATGAAAATTGTCACATGTAACTTGAGCAAATCATGTGCTCATTCATATAAATGATTTTTATATGAAAACAACATTTCAAAACAATTACATTTAATCACATTCGAGTATAATGTTGAAAATTATAATTGTTGTTGATTATTTTGTTTGAAAACAGCTATGTGGAAGTGTTAACTTATGTACTTCGATTATGACAGTTCTTGTAAATAGAATAAAATACATATTTTATTAAATGCAGATTTTTTAATGAATGAAATTAATATATTGTAGAATTACTATTTTGTAGAATTTTAAAATAGTTGATTGTAATTATTTCGATAATCATGTGTTCAGATAAAAAGTTGAGTTTCTTTCAAATGAAAAATAATTATATCTGTTAAAGATGTTGTAAAAGTTAATTAGGAAGAAAAAATATTTGTTTGATAAAATAATTTCTTTTAAAAATTATTCATTTACTAATTTTTTATTTTGACAGTAGTATGAATAGTAGAAATACATGGTATACATTAAACACAAAGGAAAATGATAATAAAATCTTTCTAACAAATTCATTTTTTCCTACCGTTAATAATTCCATACTATTTCTAATCAAAAGCCATTAAAATATGTGATGTTACTTTTGTTCATTTTTGTTATGTTAAGATGACTACATTCAATATTGATTAGATTGACACTATCAACACTTAAATTATTAAAATGCACGTTTCATTCTTTATAAATTTCTCAGAGGGAATGTGACGTCACTCTTTTGACAGAGTGTATTTTTCATAGCAATGAGAAATTAAACATTCCATTTGCAAGATAACTGAATTGTCTCATTTTTATAAAACACAGGACAAAAAGTAAGTCGTAAACTTGTTATATTTTCAATTTATCATCATGCTGGGTTTATATTCAATTTAAAACTGTTAATTTTGTTCAGTCTAGTAAATACTCACATTACTAAATTTAAGATATAACAAGTTTTATTTTTTGTTTTGTATCAACATATAATTCAGTTCAATGTCGATTGAATTAATAATTTAGAATTATAGGTGAGAACACCCAGAGGAAAAGGAATTGTTATGATTACTATGTATTTGTTATCTTAACAATCTGGGTTGTTAATATAGAGCCAACAATTCAGTTTGTTTTTGGAACAATTAAAAATTGTTGATAGTAGGATTGTTAAAGAAAATATCCAGATTTCATAGGATAACAAACCAAATTGTTCTATCGAATGGAATTTAATCAATAAACTGAGGGATGTTTCCGTTAAGAAATTTATTTTGTAATGTATATTTATCATACTGAAATACGAGACCCCTTTGCGATATTGACAAGTAAATAAAGAAACCATCTCAAGGCCATAAATTTTGAGGTACTTGAAGTTTGCATCGTTGGCTTTCAATGTAAATTTTTTGTATACTTACTATTGATAAAAAATAATACAATAATGACAAATACTGATGTATCATGTTATAAATATACATAACAAGGTCAGAATCTATAAACTTTTTTTTCTAATTTCCGTTAGACTAACAATGTGAACTTCGTGTACATAAATTTTAATATATATCAAGCATATAGTTGTTACATTCTGTAAAAACAATTTTTTTAATTATGTATCTACACAGTCCTTTTTCTCAAATTCAGAAGAAATATAAATGAATATGTTTAATATAGTTTACTGGTAATCTCTGCTGATGTAACTCTTGTAAATTATTGTAATTTATTTCAAACCTTCATCAAGATAATTTATTACCATAAGCTTTGTTTCCATACAGCAATGTCAAATTATTAATTTAAGAAAAGTAATAAACCAAATTAATTGTAATTACAATAAACCCGGGAAAATCGTTGTTTTTATGTATTTATTATTCCTGTAAAAAACGATCTTTTGAAAATTTGCTATTTCTGTAACGTTTACAATTAATTGTGATCGAAATTAAGGATTTTACAGGGATTTTTTGTAATTGTATTATTGTTGGTTTTTCGTGAAACTTTTCTAAGTAATTATGAAAGAAAGGAAGGATGTAAGTTTTCACAGTGGCCGATTGAACATCTAAGGTCTCTACAAAGTCGTTGAACTGCATCAAGAAGCTTCAACCCTCTTGAAAGGGGATCTCTGATGCATGACAGAGATTACGAAAATTTATCTATTACAAATTTATTATTTCCGAAATATTTTCATGAAAAATAGATTTTGAATTATTTTATTACTTTTATTTAAACAACATTTTTTTAAATATATTTTAAATATAAAAATGTTGAACTAGATCAGTTGGTTATCTCTAGCCACATTTTTATAAAACTCCTAAGACATTTCCTAAATAGAAAAGAAAAAAAAAAATTTTTTAAATATCACATGGTATTAATGTTATTTTAGACTAATAACGATTTATTCGTGTTCGAAAACAATAAATTTGTTTAATTTTTTAAGTTGGTTAATTTTGATAAAGTTTTGTTTTCCTTTTAAAACCTGGAAGATCTTCAATTATGAAGATGTCCCCATATTAAAATTATACAAAATTAAGGTAGTTAGACCCCAGAATATCATATGTTGATGAAAAATATTTAATAACGTTTCCAAGAATTTAATTTTCATTATTAATAATATTGTTGAAAAGTGAAAGCATCATTCTTTTTGAAAAAAAATTTAAATGTGCAAAAATAATTTGTTAAGCCACTTTTGTTATTTTTTCAAATGTTTTCTTCTCTGCTGTTAAGAAGTTTTTAAAAATGAACGGATTTTAACGAATGGAGGCTTATTTTTTCGAGAAAAAGATTCTCTACAACTTTACCGCAGGTATTTTGAAATTTCCGAAGCCAACGATAAATTATCTGTGTTTATTTTAAAAAAGAACTACTACTTTTAACGAATTCTGAGTAATTTTCGTGATTAATTAAGACAAAGAATCTTAAAAAAATTATGCGGTAAAGTTAAAGAAAATCTTTTTCTCGAAAAAATAAGCCAACCTTCGTTAAAATCCGTTCATTTTTACAAAATTCTTAACGGCGGAGAAGAAAAAATTTGAGTCAATAACAAAAGTGACTCAACAAATTATTTTTGCACATTTCAATTTTTTTTTCAAGAACAATAATGCTTTCCCCTTTCTACAATATTATTAATAATGAAAATTAAACTCTTGGAAACGTTATTAAATATTTGTCATCAACCTATAATATTCTGGGGTCTAACCACCTTAAAAAAAAAAAATTAAATGCAATATATTACGAAAATAAAAAATATAACTTTTTTAATATATTTTGTATATGTATATATATCTGTGTTACACTATCATGGGAGAATATATAACTGTTAACCATTGATGCATCAGGTACTTGAACGGTATCAGATCAAAATCAAAGTAGCAAACTGAACTGTGAGAGAAATACATTCACTACAAATCATGAAGATTGTGTAATATATAATTTCGTAATTTCCAAGACATTCGTTCTCTATGTCAATCTCAACGATTGTTCTTAATAATTGTACTAATTGTCGTGTTTAAAATAATTGCGCTTGACCTGTTTAAAAATTTCCGACATAAAAATCACAGTAATACACTATCTGCATAAATATTATAGTTAGTCGAGACTTTCTTGTCGCTTCACTTACTTAATTCTAATAGTATATGTAACTTCATATATATAACATCACTTAATAACATGCCTTGCAATTTTCTTATTAATTAAATCATATAAATTGTCCCGTACATCGTCTAATACGTATATTATCCCATGGCTTATGAAAACATGGTATATTTTCTTTACGATTAATTATACAGGAAGTACGTGCGTAATTATGTAGTAAAATTTTTAGATTTGCGAATGTAAATCGGAGAAAGTTTTTACAACATAATATTTTGCAACAGTCACTCGAATTAAGAAAATGGTTACAACCTGCATTTCTGTAACGTTTAGTAATATTGGCGATATTGTGGTTCAATGTTGAATCTTAAGATTAATAACAAAAAGAGTAAATGTGTTTGTAATAGGAACTTTTCGTATTTAAAGGCTCAGTTCCTTGGCAAGATGCGCGAAGCATTCGACTAAGTGATTTTAACAATTGTATTTTTAAAACAAACCATTTCCATATAAATTACCGAACTTTCCAGAAGTCAAAGATTTCATTCGATTTTCGTTATTTAAAAAAAAATAAATGCGGACCAGTCACCTTTCGATTCCCGGTCAAATGTTCTGCCAACCAAGTAAACTAAACACCCATTGGTCAATTCTATATTCAAGTGATAAAATATCCTACATCGAACGTGAGGATATTATTAAAATTAAGATATCAACATTACGAGTTTATGATTAAAAGTAACAAGAGATACAGTTCAATGGTTATCACTTCCTAAAAGCTTCTGAAAAATAAAAGCGGTTCTAACAGAAATGTAAGTAAATCGTTAATACAGAAAAAGTTAACTAGGTCAGTAATCAAAGCAATCTACTAAACTAAATTCCACAAATTCAAATCAGGGAAGACCTTGAAAGATCTCTCGAATCAAATTCTCAAGAAGAAAGGTCTGTTTTTTGCGACGAATACCAGACCAGGTTGTATATGTTGTTAGCTATCGTGTACCTTCGATCGCATACGGTAACAATTCGAATGAAAGTTGCGAGAGACTTTCGTCGACCCACGGGAAAACAGAAAGACGTTTGTGTATGTCAGTCTCCTACCATCGTCAAAATGAAGCCCCGGTGTGGTGTAATTAAAAGGTAAAAGTAACCAGGATTTAAAAAACCATACGGTACATAAATATGCACAACGAAAGCAGCACTTATCATTTAAAAAAAACGCCATCTAGTACCTCCTAAAAATGTTCAACAATTTCTGCCATTTCTAACCATTTGTGGAGGTCCCCATGGTAGCTACGCGGAAAAAAATAATCCAGTGAAAATCTATTGAACTCGTTCGGATGTTGAGGATTTGAGAAAATCTGGAGAAATATCACAATTCAATTAATAGTAATAGTCTGAGAACTTGGTCAATAAGCATTCCGGAACTCTAAAAGAATATTATCTAGAGAGTTTAAGAAACATTTGAGACAGTTTAAAAAAGAAAGACGAAGACAAAAATGTATTAAAAAAAAATCATACCTCGACCGAGACTCGAACCCGGGTCCGCTGCGCGATAATCATACACTTTAGCACGCTCGACCACTGTCGCTTTATTATTTTTTGCTATAAATAAAGCTCATACTATGGCGATATAGAAACCTGCTCTGCTCACACGCGAAATGGATTTCCGAATCAATTAGTGAAATATATTTCGAGTTCCAGAATTATTCAGAATCGTTTCTCATGCATTTACCAATAATCATGAGGTTTCCGACGAACTTTTCTCAAATCCTAAATATCCGAACGAGTTTAGGGATTTTTAATGAATTATTTTTTTCCGTGTAGGAAGCAATTCATAACCTGTACTATTATACGATATTATATAGATACAAAATGACGACTTGAAAATATAACAATGATTAAAAAACAAACGAAACACGGTTGCATTGGTGGACGGTAAAAAGTCAATTAACCGTCGCGTCACGGGTTAATCCTTGATTGACCCGTTGCGCCGCTGGTTCGAGCAAAAAGCGTTGCGAAGGTTCAGCCATATTTAGACTTTGGAGCAAAGTGTTTGTTTAGTAATTCTTTTTTAATAATGTAAACATTTTCGTACAATTGTTTTAATACATCTGTGGAATGCATTTTCTTCGTAGAATATGTTATCATAATTGCAATCTTTGTATTTAGCCTGCTGCCATAAACAGGAATGTACTTTAATAATCAAAATTGAAAAATTTCACAATTAAATAAATATTTATTTGATTTTCTTTTCAACACAGTACCAGAAGTTTACGCAGAGAGAATTTGTCATCGAAAATATCGGTGACTAGTAGAAATTTAAGTTATTTACTAGAACAAAGTGTGATTTAAAATGATTACTTGGGTCCAATGTCAATGATAACTAAAATAATAACGCCGCATTATTTATAGCTATCTTTTTCTAAAAATATGAAACAAAATTAGAAAAATAACGCATTATTTTAACTTTCAATGGCATCGATTTTTGTTTAACGTAAACAAGTCATTAGAACGTTTTGGATATTTTTAACTTCATATTTCATTTTGCTATCTTCATGGGCTTTTGTAAATAATAACAAACTAAGACAATTATGAACAAAATTGCATTTTCATGTTTTTTTTCGAATATTGTCGTATCAGGCAGCCGGAGAAGAAATTAAAACTCAGTTAAATTACTTTTAAAAGGAAAAAGTTTAAAAACAAATTATTAACACACACATAAAATATTATAGATGAACAATACAAATTTGAATGAAACAATATGAGTATTGAACAAAAAGTTTCAAAATTATTGCGAAAGATTCTTACCCATCACCTGGTTTCGTTAAAGATCTCGGATTTCACGAAATCTTACATAATTTCTTGAACACTATATTTACTCGAGAACTTCCGCAAATATTGTCGCAATATAACTTTGTGCTTGAGAAATATTGCTAAATCAAGATTTTTTGTTGTTTATGAAGTTGATCTTTTACGAAAATTGTGTATGGGTTAATATAATTTCGAGTTTATGTAGGCAGCAAAAAATAGCTTTGCGGGAAACTTGTCACATTTTGCAAATAATTGAAAAACTCGTGAACATTAAACTAATCGTTTCAAAATTTATTGTCCAGCATCATAAAGTTTTACCGTTATACAACATGCATTTTACGCGTTTTTACACGTGTAAAATGCGGTTAAGCAGATAATATACTTTATTGCCTTTTATTTCTTGGCAAAGGACATGAAAGTGTCGTATTTTGAAAAGGAGTAGAATAACTCATTTGTCTTCTATTGAAGCACTAAAAAAATGTAAAGCTTATTTGTATTATAGAAAATACGTCATAAAAATTAAGGTAAATGTCACAGTGGCTGAAGTTTAGAAAGTTAAAATTTGAATAATTAAATATTTTGAAAAATAAAATCAATCTTGGTACAGTGGGTAAAATATTACAGTTGATATATTAAAATATTATTTAATAAATTTAATATTATTAAAATAAAAATATTTTCAATATTCAATACCAGTTGAAAACTATTTATTAATTGGTTCCCAACAAATTGTATTGCTTATCTTAATTATGTTTTGAATATCAACAGCGACCTAATTACAAAGAATACTAATGTATTCAGTTTCAAAGAACTGAAATTCTTTAAAAACTAATACGAATGGATGAAGACATCAATTACAATAAAGTAAACCGATTAAATTTAAGTTAAACAAGTGTTCGCGTATGATCAATATAAAACTTTTTACTTCTTGTGTTTCGATTTTCACAGTTGGAAATACTACCTTCCTAGTTTGTAATCTTCAATAATTACCAACCACATTGCTTTTGTTACTGGAAAATATTGAAATCTTCATTCGTAACGTGCAAATTCTTTTTAGTACAATGTAAACGTGCAATTATTCCAATTGTAAGACGCCGACGATGCTTAAAAAGTTAGTATACACTTTAGATTCGAGAATGAAGCCAATCATATTGTGTGAAGAAACGAGTGTTAATAAGTGTCTCCAGAATTCATCTTCGTGACACAGTATTCACGTTTATTTACGCTTATAACGATTATTAATCACCCAGAAGTAAAAAAAATACGAACAAACATGTTTAACATCTTTTCACATTTTTCGAATGCATTCTTGCAAATAACAGACAAAATTCCTCAATTTTTAATGAAATTCTGTATTTAACTTTACTTAAGTAACTTTGCAGATGATAAAAATCATGACCAGATCCCATGTTAAGCAATGGGACGAATTTTTGTTCCCCAACTATATGCACCAACCACGATTTCCTATGTTAAATATATGAGTTTGCATTATGTTATCCAGTCCCATAGCTTGTAACGCCTCAGAATTTCGACGTGTGTGTCTTTAGAACCCACCCTTTCTAGATCGTCAAAGATAAGATCTTTCATTTAACGAGATCTATTATCGGGTACCAGTAGCGTGTATTATCGAAACAAAAAAAAAAGTATGCACGCATTCGATACAACAGCTTGCTTGTAAACTTACGTATCGCACGATAGGGTCACGTCGTAGTCTTCATGTCGCCACCACGCATACGTAACGTATACGGTTGTCGTGTGACGGCATTTTGTTAACTTAACTGTATGTAGGAATCAGCATGTATATACATATGTACAATGCTTTAGTTTCACTGCGGTGACAATAGCCAGAGCAAATTCGTAACGGGTACCAGTGTCGAAGAATTTGTTGGGTAGGTCGTAGAATAATCTTGATGGAGTTTTGCGAAAAAAATATATAATTTGAAAAAATGTTATAGGTTGCTGTTGATGTATAAAACATTAAGATAATCGATACTACTTGTAGGAGAAACACAAGTTTATATTTGAATTTTTATCGAATAGGTGCAAAAATGTTAATAAAATACCAAATTCTCTAAAAATCAAGACTTTTTATAATATTCTTAATGCCAATAGCAATAAAACGTTCAATAAACGATCGAACTAAAATTTAGTAAAAGTATAATAAGTTCTAAGAATGGGAAAGCATCGGATATAAAAAAATGTTATGTGTATAGCAAAAAGACATTGAATCATAAATTACTAACATATTACTAGAATTATAGGGGGTTTTAAGTTGTCCGAATGATTACTCTGTTTTATCGCGGATTTTGTTTTATTAACGATTTTAATTGGAGAGAAAATTGAAGTCATATCGAACAGTTAATTGCAGTAAATGCGCCAAACGAAAAGAAAATCAGTAATTTACAAGAAATTATATTGTGCAATTGATTCAGTTAAATTGTATTGCGGTGCAAATAAGAAAATTGCGCAATTCATAGAACATTTTGAAAGGTGACATAAAAAGGATGACCCCAGTACGTCGAATCAGGCCTTTTCAAGGACCTTAAAACTTTGCAGTGAAAGTTGCTCCAATTATTTTCAGTTTTGTGAAAGTAATACACCGTGCAATGTGAATGTACAAATGTATCTTTTCTGATTTTTTGATGCATTGTTTTTTTAGCAGTAACCTAGTTTTTATTTCTAAATTTGTATGTACACATTTTTATTTTTGTTTCAATCACTTTAGAAGTGTAATACATATTTACGACAAATATATTTTCTCCTAAAAATTACACGTCTACAAGCGGAAAGTATTTTTAGACTGTCGGGTTTTGGCTGTTAGTTTTTGACCATTTTATTTCATGAGAGAAATATGGGAAAATTTTCAAATCTAAATTATAAATGCAAATAATCAGTAATGGGTTAATCCAACTAAGCTCCAACTAGTTTACGTACTATTATTAGCAGGTTCGTTTTTTATTCTCGACACGCAGGATTAAATGATATAACGACATCGTTTTGCAAACTCATTGTCGATCAGTGGTGATCGGTAATTATTTCGACACTTGGGCTCAATTAATTGCAACCTACGAAGCAATTTACGTGCACCGGCATTTAAAAGGCGACGTTTAATTCCATTGATTATTTATGCACGCGGGGAACAATAAAAAGTGCCTTACAGAAACACAATTCTTTGGTGCATATCCAAAGTCTGGCCATGGCTTTCAGCTAGTTTCCGGGAAAATGTTTTCTCGAGGGAACAATCGTCGCTGTTCTTCATTACTTCCAAGTGCTTCTATTAAAGAAAGCCTTGACTTTCGCCGTGCACATACGAGACAATGTGTGTGTACATGTGAATAGCACGCGGTTTAACGACGTAACAACTTTAATTCCGTGTTAGGTTTTTTCCCGCCCCCGCCTAACCATCGATCTTGTACGATAAGTAGTATCGAATCCACAAGATTAAAAAAAAAACGAAAAGAAAAAAATGGGAGATAACAAATTTTTCTGTGACGTAAGAGACTTTTTATATCAAAAATTGCAACAGGAAATAGGACTCTACGGATAATCAGGGCTCTGTTGTAACAAATCTTCTAAGAATAGGGCATTTTATTCATAAAATGCAATATAAAAATTACCAACATGTCATATTCTTATAAGATTTATTAGAACAGTACACGGATAAAAAATAACCCAGTGAAAATCATAGAACTCGTTCGGATATTGATAATTTGAGAAAATTTGGAGGTATTATTACGATTCAATCAATAGTAATTGTCTGAGAACATGTCAAGAATCATTCCGGAATTCTACAAGAATGTCAACTGACAAGTGCAAGACAAATTTGAAACAATTTGAAAAAAGAGACGACAAGAATTTAATTTTTAGATCTTCAGTTACGAAAAAAAAAATATAATGAAAAAATCGTACTCCGACGGAGATTCGAACCCGGGTCTGCTGCACCATAAGCATACACTTTAGCGCGCTCGACCACTGTCGCTTTATTATTAATAACTATAAATAAGGCTGACACTATGCACATATAGAAAGCTGTCCACCTTATATAGGTATAATGAGAATTATGTTGCGATTTGTTTTATACATACGTTTTTTTACGTTTTAAGTAATAAATTTAAGATTTTTGTGGAACTTGAATCAGTTTGTTTTAAACTTAAATAACTTATTTTTAACTTTTCGTTTTTTTTTTAATTTTAACAAGGAACCTATGTAATTGTATTAAAACAAGTAAACGTCAGACAGTTAAGTTACAAACATTAATTACCATTATTCTATTTTGGCTTATTTTGTCATTATAAAACTGATAGCATTTTATACTGACAATTTTTTTTCAACATTCCGATTATCTAAAATTTGAGCGTTGCCAAATTGGTCGAAATTAAAACCCAGTTTCTAAGGTTAGAATGTTCGAGAGAAAAAAAGACTAAGAAACTATTCAAATCACTCTTCGAGCTCATTTTCACTTAAAGTATTTTACGTATTTTTGTAACGATTTCGTTAATTTTTAGTGAAAATAGTTACACGTGTTAACTATATTGAATTATTTCAAGTATTTATAATCCAAGACGCTTATATGGCGACTGTATTCGTGTTCAGACATCACATTATGCATTTCGTGACATGTATGCAAATAAACATAGCAAATGGTTTTATATGAAGTTTGCTGGTGGTAAAATAACATATTTGATCGTTTAGCAATTCATTGAATGAAACTAGTTTTGCAACGCTCCCAGATTAATTCTAGTATTTGTTGAAACTGGAAAACCACCGTAAAACGAACTTCATTTGTTTAAAATAACTACCTGTCTTCCAAACAAATTTCCTTGCAGCTACTTCAGTCGCAACACCCGTTAGTGGTTCAAAATTGTAAGTAATTAATATTATTACGTAATACGTAAGGTACACGTGTATTGTATGTATATCTGCATTGTGCAACGATAGTTACTTGAAGCGTAGTTATTATGTAAGAATAGTTTGAAATCGTTTACTTATTATTAAGTTTTTGAATAATAAATAATTTTAAAGGACTTCCAGGAACGATTTTATGTGGTAATATTAAGTTCATATTTCATTTTTGGAAAATTAATTTTCAACGTTACTAAATTTTTGTATGAAGTAAAATTGTAATAAATTGTTTGCTTGATTTTTACAAGTGTTGAAATGGGAAGTCTTCTTTAAAAAATCTTCTTGATTATACTGAACAAAATATTACATGTAGTAATTTAGTATTGCTACATATACTATATTATTTCTCAGTAGAACAATCTTGATACAGAGTAGTTAACAACTAATTGAATGGTTGCACTAAAATGCAATAAAAGTTTTATTTCAAGGATTTAATAGAAAGTAGCATGTCCGTAAGATTACGATTTATTTATTTCGACAAAAATTGCATGGAGCTTTCTTTCATAGTTAAAATACAAGCATTTTTCAATTTAATTAAACATATAAGGACAAAATTAACATAACAATTGACAAAGTTTTTGGAATTTTAAAGGACGAAGTTTTAAAAAATTTTGTACTGAAAAACATAAGAATATATTTTGCTTTCCATTTCATAGGTTTTGACTAGAATAGAAGAGTAGTGCAGATACCAATTATAGTTGATAACACCACTCAATCATTAAGTTACCGACAGAGTTGTATTACGTAACTTTCTCGCAAGTAGACGAATCTTACTACGATTTGAAAGAAACTTTAGATATTAATAAAAGGATAATGCGCATAGAAAGATAGTTAAGAATCTAAACAGAAATTTCGATTGCAAAATCTTCAACTGTTAGAACTTTGCAGATGATTATAAGGGTCCATTATCTTTTTCAAGGTGCTTCATCGCAGAATACTGGAAATCTGAGGACGAAAAAAAAGTAACTACGGCACCAAACAAAAATGTACATATTTGAGTTTAGAATTCATCTTATCTGGTGTGTCTACTGCCTCGCACAATGATCAAATAGTTCGTATAATTCTTATCTCAACTAAGGAATGTGCGCTCATATCACGGCTTAACACAATTTTGCACGGGAATTGTCTCATGAAAAACTTCAAGCAATATCTTTATTATTTTGTAATTTTTTAAGTGTGTTATGCAACGAATAACTATATTTGCTGCAGTAAACCGCATTCTATGTGGGTAAAATACTCTAGTGGGAAAAATGCAATGCAAATTAGTAAACAATAAACGTTTTATGGATTAAAATTTATTCCTATGTGATGGAAGTTCACACTAATGATTTTCAAGTAAATCCAGATGAGTTTTTTTTATATTAATAACAATCAAAATTATGAATTAACTAAATATGTGGTTGTTTGTTAGTAGCCAAATATTGAGTAATTTTCAACTACAATGTAGTTGAATTGACTAAACGTTTAGTCGGTATCATGGTATAGTTGGAAGAACTAAACGTGCAGTTGAATTAGCTAAATATTTATCTGCTAACCGGTGACCACATATTTACAGTAGAGTCCCCTTATAATTGTGTCTCGTTATATTTACGTCCTGGCATATTTCCCCGGTTCCCTCGTTATATTTACCTGTCGCGGCTCTCTCTTTCCACCCAACTTTGCGGACTGGGGCCGCAGGAAGGGCCTGGTGTGATGTCACGAACATATCTGAGGGGAGTGGGAGAAGCGGCGCTCCCCTTCTTTTGGTAAATATAACGAAATGTGAGGGGAAGCCGCGGAACCGAGTTGGTAAATATACCGGGACTCTACTGCAATCAATATTACTTAATTTTTGTCAGTAAAATTGAAAGAATGATGAGAAACTCTATACTTTGCAATTCTAACGAATTAAAGATTTAACATAGGATTAAATTTTCGGTTTTAATTTGAATATTTTCCTTAATTTTTTGTTAACTTAAATGTGACCTTTTTTTAAAGATTTCATCAAAGTTTATCTTTTTTTTTGCATGGAAAAGTAATGATTTGAACAGCGAGGTGCCTACAATCACTATCATTAACATAAATTTTGTATGTCATATGCGAATGTACTTATCAATTTGCCTTTAGAATTTAGGTCAACTTGATATTCATTGCCTAATACGTGTAAATTAAAAAAGAACAGACATTCTGAAATTTCTTATATCAATGGAAAAAACTAAGCTATTATTTTTGAATACTCTACTAGTTTCAAATAGAAACTGCCACGTCTTTTTACAAAAATAGCATAGTTATTTGTAATTTTGAGAAATCGAGGTCAAAATTTGAAAATGTAAAAAATAAAATTCACCAATCGAAAGAGCATTGAATAATGTATAATGTCCTCGGGCTAAAATATTTAGAGAACTTTTGCTGAAATACGAAGAAAACTATAAAAAATAAACAAAAAATGAACGATTAAATACTACTTAATGTAGAATCATTTGAGTTTTAGAGTAAAATTTTTTAAAAATGACAAAAAAAAGGTTGGTTTTAATTTTATCCAATATGTTTTGTATTCTGTTTTTACCATTTCAAACAAAATTACATGTGGTTTTGCGACTGAGATAAATAAATAAAAAACTAATTCAATTTTGACTACTGTACCTAAGTTAGGAAGAAAAATTAAGTTCTTAAACATCTTTTCGTACTTTTTAAATTACGTCTAAAATCTAATTGTTGCATTCGAATTTGTCAATAGTGCACAATAATTTCTAAGAACTCTTAAAAAGTAGTTGTTATCTAATTTGATAGAGAATTTCCTGCAAAATTGAATCGAATCGAATATTTGACTCAATTTATTTAATATATTACAGTTACGAAACCATACTTGTGACTACTACTAAATTACAAAACTCGCACCTTCTGCAGCATTTAGCTGACCGATAATACGTTACACAAACCAATTGGAATCCAGAATGTGAAAAGCCTTACGAAATTTACATAACGTCGTTTCTATTCGACATTACAGTTTGTACCAAATTCGGCACTTAATCAAATTTCTGGTCACGTTCTCCACACGGGGATCTAGCAGCTCGAACAGGTATGACAAAAATGGGCATCAATAGTATAATGTGGGTTGTATTCCAAATTTTGTGTAAAATAACATCTAATCTAGTTTGGTCCAAATCGATTCATTCCTTTTTCGCAAGTTATTATTATTTATAAGTCTTTTTTGAGGTTTTCGCTAAAATGAGAGGCGCTTGACTCGTTTTTTATTGCAGATTCATATTTAGAAGGTAAAAACACATTAAAAAAATTGTGGTCTCATTCCTTGAACCAGAACAGTTTACTCTCATTTTCAAGCATTTTTAAGTCCTACAATTTATCCCTAAGAGCATTTGATCTGCGATGAATATTTCTGAAGTTATAGCCTTACAAATAGAAAAAAAAGGCAAATTTTTGGGTTTTTTTGCATGTAACTTATTTCGCTAAATAGCTGATGAAATGGCACACAGGAAGAAATTGTAGAGCTTGAAAAGACGAAGAATTTGCCCCTTCATACGTTCGATTTCGATAACAATTGAGTCAGCAGGAACACTCCTAAAGGGGTTCTATAGTGCTCGTCCGATAAGGTAGGAATTTTTTACTAAAAACCGTGAATAACATTTTCTGAAAAAAAATATCTCCTATTTGTTTTGAAATATAAATATGCATAAACAAAGACATTTGAAATATTTTAATATTCATCACCAATAGCAGAGGTCAAAAAAAAAGTATACCGTTCTGGTTTTGAGAATGAGGACAGATCATTCTTATATATTTTGAATTTATGAACACGAATCTGCAATGAAAAAAGGGGCTCGCACTTCTAGTTTTAGAGAAAACCTCAAAAAACGCGTTTTGAGACATAAGATGACAATATCTTGCAAAAAGGGAATGGTAGGATTTTCGGCCAAACTAGATTTTGTTCTACGTAAAATGTGGAATATAACCCACATAATTTCCATACCCATTTTAGTCATACCTGTTCAATCGTCTAAAGCACCGTCCAAGGATGATTAAAAAATTAATATTAATAATAATTAAAACTTCATTATATTTCGACTTACAAATCATTACGCATTAATTTCAGACTAAAAGGCATTGTAATATTTAGGACAAAAGCCTTGTTATCTTAAATTTCTTAAACACGGTCGCTTGTTTTGTAGATTATTATGTAATCAAAAATATTATTTTCTTGGTGGAATGAGTCTTTCGTCTCTGACGATTTTGTTTCTTTAAAAAAAAAAATGGTAAAACTAGAATTTAAGAAGCCGTTAAACGGACCTCATTGATAACATTACTTTCTAACCTAAAAAAATATAAATTAGTCCGAAAAAGATGCATTTTCAAGTCCAAATGTAATTTTGGTGCTTTTTCTGTTTATTTTTTATGAATACCGAAGATTTGAACAGACAAGAATTTCATTATTAGGTAAACAGTTCATATTATTATCGGCGAAATTTGTTTTTTCGAATTCTCTTTTTCCACTGTTTTCATCTATTATTATTTATATAAATAATGTAGTGGTTCACAAGTGAAGTGCCCTAAAAAATTAATTCATTGTTAATTCCCTGTGGAACATGTGTATTTTAACAAAATTACGACCATGGCAAAACGGATTTGATTAAAGCATAGCGAGTCGGTTAGCCCCTTAAATTTGAAATTTTTAAAATAATTATAAAAATTCAAGTGAATAATTTTCGATACAGCTGGTGGAATGATTAAGTTTTAAGGCTATTTTGTTATGTGAAGAAATAACATGATATTGTAAACAAATTTTTCAAAACAATGTTGTCAAGTTTACATGTCGAGGTCGCGCGTATACTTTTATTGAAATCTCGATTATTTATCGCGTAATTATATACATAAGAATTTTCCTTGGGAATTCTAGTATTATACAAGGCAGTTTTCATGATGCAGTACATTTTTTAGTGTAGTTAACTAAGAAATTCAATAAAAACTATTAAACCATTGTTTTATAGACTATTTAAAACTAATTTGACATGGCCGACAACTAACAATTAAAAAAGTGAAGGAATAGTTACTAATAAAATTTGTTATAGTTACTAATAAATTTGTGTTACTAACAAACGATAAGAAATATACATTTCATAAATTTAACTAATACAGTCGGGATTAAGTACGTTTGAAACATTGGTTAAGTTTGAACATTGATTAAGCATTAAGCAAAGATAACAAGAGTTTGTAACATTAAGATTATTTATAGTTAATTTATTATAGTTAAAATAGCAGACATTTTACTTTGAACTATTCTGTTATCTTATTTCATTATGCATCTTTTGTAAAAATGAACGTTTTATCTGTACTTTTATATGTTATCCTTGAAATAACAATGAACAAACAGTGCCCATTAAATAAATCCCTGAGTAACATAAATAGTAAATAAAAATAGTGTAAAATGACCAAAGCTATTTTTACGTTTCCCTATAGTATTTCGTTATTCCTTTGTAAATATTAAAACAAATGGGATGCGGTTTAATTAAAATGGTTTACTCAATAAAAACATACTGTAATTATCATAGGTACGTTTACAGACTTTGAAATTGTTTAAAAAAATTAAACTGAGAAACAAATTGGGAAATATATAACCTCACTTTTCTTAGAATTCGGATCTAAAAAGGTAATTTTGTGAGCATTAGGATTTTCAACGTCAAAAATACACCGGAAATTGTATATATCTTGCTAAAAATAGAATAATAAAGCTCGTTTTTATCAACATTGCAATTTTCCAAGCCATTATCTCAAAAATGTCAACAGAAAGAACAAATATTGTTCCTACTTTTTTTTTAGATTTTTTCATTTCCTATAAATTTTATTTTACATGTTTTACGCTCTAATGCGTTACTGAAAAGTTATAAACATTTGTTTTTAAAATTAGGTCTATTTTATAATAAAAAGCAACTTTCCTCGATTTTTGCGATTTTGGATGTTATTTAACTCTTTTTTTTTAGTAATTATCACGTAAAAATCGGCCAATGTGTTGTAGTTTGTTTGGGGTCAAACCAGTCTTGTCAGGTTTACGTAGCTATTTTAATAATAATATCGTCTTTATTAGCAATGCAAAATATAAACACAAAATGACACAAACGAAAATGACGATACAGTAGTGCCAAAAGGCGAGTCACAGCTCCACAGAGTTGCTTTACAGACTGACCTTGATAATCTACTAATTTTTTAAAGTAACTGATTCAAATCTCATAAATTCAAATATTCATAACTTTTTAAAAATCATCGTAAATTAATATTAAAAACTGGCGATTTTAATCTGACAATACATACTATATGAAGGCAATATGGAAAATTACAGAAAAAATTTCGGTCTTCCAGAAAAAATTCCCAAAAATTGTAACAAAAAATTGATTTTTTGGGACACTTCACCTGGAGAAACTCAAAATCCTGACGTGATGGACTATTTTGAACAACAGACTCGTGTTCATCGTGCAAAAATCAACAAGAATCATCCTCACTCATTTTATAAACTGAAAAAAGTTCAATTTCGCAGGCTTGTCTTATTGCATGATTTCCTATCGTTGTTGAAACAAATGAAATAAGTCGCAATAAAAATAACGCGTGTTTTTTTTTATTAATGTCTTTATTCACAATGCCATGTTAGTAGGCATAACTCCCAAGAATATTTTTTATCGTATATAACGGGTATGATCGCTCACATAAAATCCACTCATCAGCCAAATATACATAAAGTGCGAAGAATGCGCTAGTCATCTCCTTATTATTATCATGATTACGACTAACGCGATATTATGACGCCGGGGCGTACTAACTTTCTGGTAAGATAATTAAATTAGATTTCAATTTGTAAGTTCATTTAATTTGAATAGAATGCTTTAGCCTGTTAAACCGAGGAGAGAGATCATTAACGTCAACTGAGAAGGTCGAGAGCGATGATGAAAAGAAACTTTAAGTTAATACGAAAAGGTCGTTGGATACTTTGACCGCGATTGTGAACGTGTCCTTAAACAACCAGGAAATACGTATTGTGTTTCCTTGATTTGTCGATAATCTAAAAAAAAAATAAAGCGTAAAACGTAATGTGCGGGATACGAGTTGAAATAACATTTATTGTTCGCATTTAGATTCAGTTCTTCATTCTTCTGAGAAGAAGCGATGAAAATATAATAAAGTAACCGCCATTTTGGATCCGCAATTTCGAAATTTAAGAATTAAATTTCAGATTCCGGTTCGGCGACCTCCAAAACCACAACACTAAATTTATAGGATAAATCAATGAAAATTGTATTCGAAGACAAAAATGGCACCCGGGTTCTAAAGTGGTCCGCTGGCAAGGTAGGAAATTTCAATGAAGAACGAAAATTAAAAATGCCAGAATAAAATTTTCAAAATTCGGGCTCTGGAAGAGGGATTCTAATGAATATAGGCGGTATCCTAGAAAATATCAAAGAAATTAACTGAGAACTGATGGAAATAAGTAATTTTTAGTTACTTCCGAAAATTCTCAGTCACTTCTCAATTAATGTCTTTGGTATTCTCTAGGAAATCGTCAGTAGTAATTAGAATTGCCTTTACAAATCCTAAATTTTGATAATTTTAGTCAGCCGTCTTTAATTTACGTTTTTTAGTGAAATTTTCTACCTTATCAACTGATAAAAAGCCAGAGCACATAATGAAAATGTCTTTTAAATGAAAGTAAAAATGTTAAATTTGTAATAAGACACTAAAAAACAATTATAATAAAACATTTGTTTATATTTTAAAAAATGTCAACCAGTAACAAAAGTGTCAAAATAGAATTTGACATAAGATTAAAAATCGGAATGCATTGTTTGATTCGTAAGCGGTATACTATTTGATATATTGTGCGTAATAATCGGGTTTATTCAGGGTCAAATGCGACGTGTAACGACCGTGACACTATGGTGTACAATCGAATTTTACGCACATTATATGAAAAAGAATGTTTGTGGACCGAATGAAACGTCGAAGTGAAATAAATTACCGCCAAACATAATTCATGTCAATTGATCAAAATTCTGTATCTTACTAAATTAAAATTAATAATCGCATTGTAAGAAGTGTATTACAAAAACTCGTATCAAGACTACAACTTTGATTCTACTTTTGCAGAATAAATCAAGATAGTTTTCAAATCCATGTAACAAAATAATATGACGAAAAATTCGATTAGGAAAATATAATTGATTCTTTATGGCACTAGATGGCGCTCGAAACTAAACCCGTTGTCGCATGCAAATTTATTCTATTGCAGTATAAATTAATGATATACAATGGATTAGCGAGTGTAAACTCGTTTATAATTCGATATAATTTTATTGATTTGATTAAATTTTCCCTCGGGTCATCTGATATAATTTACAATTATTCTAGAATCTCCTTCGGGCATATTCAAGGTCAAATATAAACTTAATAATATAAGTATCGTCTATCAGATCGGTATTTGGACTAAACGCTGAGCGACTGTGTTTATGGACTGACGCTCCGCCTGGTGTTCCTCCAGAGAACTCATATTTTTTAAACATGGTACAATTTCGTACACGGAGAAAAATAATCAGCAAAATCAGCCGAAAAATCCGCAGATTCTACCAATTTTATCCTATAGGGACAGCTGTTGGAATTCCGTTAGGGATAGCCGATAATTTCAGCTAAATTTACTGAAAAAGTCCGCAAATTTAACGGAACAAATCTGCTAATGTAGCGGAAATTTAGAGCTAAGCGCGAATTGAGTAGGGTTAAGGCTACATTAGCGGAATCAAAACAGCTAAAATTGCATATATTTTCGGCAATTCCAGTCGAAAATTTTAGCTGATATGAATCAGCTAATCCAGCGGAGTCATTTTTCTCCGTGTATATTTCGCATATTCAAGAGTAATCTTAAGATATTCAGATTAGTGACGCCAACTGACCTCATGTCAGTTGTACCTAATCGAACGTGTAATAGTGGTAATTTCTGATTGGATGACAAGAGTTCAACGAGAATCTTGTTGTCGATCACGATGATGGTCAACGTCGATCCTCCGAGGTGAAATCTTGTCTCGTAACATGCCGATCAATCGTCGGGTCACATAAATTACGCGCTCCTATAAATAAATCGGAATCATCGATCGTCCAGCGCCACGGGTTAATTACTACAATACGCGATTCTCTCGGTGTGGATGGAGCCAATCGCTCACCGTCGGCCGATCCGAGGTGAGGTCGAGGTCCGATCGGTCATATCTGCAGCTCGGCTTTCCAGGTCGTCATAAAGGAAACCGACTGACCTTGCACCAAGCCAGGTTTCTGGTAAAGTGTGTCAACCAGGATCACGATGACTGGGACCTCCTGTGGTCGTCATCGTCGTCGTCCTCATCGTCATTGTCGACCTGGTGAACAGATGCGATGCATCTCTGTCGATTTACTACAGTCACTGTTAAACGCATCCATTTACACGTAAATTACCTTACCCTTTCTCCTCCCCTCTCTTCTCTATCAGGAATATTTTGTGTTGCATTCGATATCACTCGAGGGAGGGAAAGAGAGGGCCTTAGAGTGAGAGGGAAATGGGGAAGGAGATAACTCGACGATCTCTCTGTCGCCAGGAGTGTGCAGAAAGGCGACCAGAAGTAGCAACTTGCGGTAAAAGTTGTATCTGCTGAGATTGCCGAGTATTCGAGAGAAGAGTTTATTTATAAAGTACACGGACGGGATTGCAGTTTTTGATAGGAGAAAACGGGAAATTCGTCGATTCTCGGTCACGTTGAAACCATTTTTTTATGAAATTTAGTGATATTTACTTCAATCATAGAAAAAATACTTGAAATGAGAATGGTAGCAGGATTAATCTACAAATCTATCTAGTAGTAGCCAAAGTTCACCTCTTTCGTAATTCTCAAATTGTTAGAGTGAAAATTCACTGCATTAAAAGTGCAATCATATGTGGATATTTAACATAGGTATAATTTTACGTACGTATTTCTAGATCACGTGTAAACGATATTTCCAGTAAGTAATTGCATATTTACAATTACTTATTATCCCTCTTACTATAAACATTCCTAAACAAATTTAAATAAATTACAGACTATCCAGGTCTACTATTTCGTCATTGCAAGAAACGAAAGGTAGGAGTAATTCAAAACACTGATTTATTCAATACGGAATAAATCATACTTTATCACTTGCGAGAATGTGGCTACACACGTTCACAAACGTGATACACATGCGCCACCAAACGGCGAGCGTCCGATACGTCAGCATCGAGTCTCTCTGTCACATGGTCATCATAACGGTCTGCCGATCAAAATGGCCGCATTCTCTGCCAAACCGCAGTTCCGAACGGCTTTTAACCTCTCTTTTTTATGATAAAACATTGACAAATCTGACAGCGTTCGATACAGTTAAAGTCAAATTTCATTGTTATAACAGTGTTGCCTCTTCACAATGAGCCAAAGTAGCCAATTGGCTATAGTTTTTGAGATATTGAACGTCAAAGGGGTAAAAAATTAGATTTCAGAAATTTTGAGCATCTATACACAACCAAAAAATGCTGTCCCACCCGCAAGAGTAAATTCTGATAGTACTTTCCCGAAGAATCCACATATGTACGTCAAGATATTGAATTAGACCTACTTTTTGTCCAACTTGAAGGTCAAAGGGGTAAAAAATCGCGTTTTAGGACATTTTTTTGTTTTTCTCGAAAAATAACCAAGATGATAAGAAGTTTGCAATGATTCGAATTTCAAAGGCTCGCCTGACATATTAGATCCGCCATTTTGCATTGCTTGGGTTTTTTACGTCAAAAAATATTAGTCAGTCAAGATCGATAGTTTTAGACCTGCTCTTTCGGATCTCGTGGTCAGAATTAACCCAATCTAAATATGTGCGTCAAAATAACCAATTGAACCTAGTTTTTTTTACAAAATTGAAGGTCAAATGGGTCAAAATGTCAAAAATCTTGTTTGTGAACATTTTTCACATCTGTATTATAGAATGCGACGCAAAAGTCAAGAAATGCAAATGGTGGATCCAATATATCTGAGAAGCGTTTTGAAATTCGAATCACTTTAAAGTCGCTATCCTCTCGGCTACTTTTCGAGAAAAACTGAAAACAATGTCCTAAAACACGATTTTTTACCATTTTGACTTTAAATATGGGCAAAAAGTAGGTCGAATTCAATATTTTGATGTACATATTTGCATTCTCCGGGAAAAATGCTATCAAAATATTTCACTCTTGCTGGCGAGACAACAACATTGGAAGTGGATGAGGAGTGGGGGAGGGGGGGGGGTGAATAGATGCCCAAAAACGCTTAGAATCGAATTTTTGAGCTATTTGACCTTCAGTATCTCAAAAACTAGAGCCAATTATCTACTTTGGTGGTCATATTTCGATTCTGGACCAAAAATCCTATCAGAATCGATTCATACCTATAGGGCAACAAAATTTGGTTGGGTTTTGTTATCAATAAAATATTACTCATTCGTGGATGCGAATTCGCTATAAACAATTTGACCTACATGACCAGATGTTTGACTGTAAACGAGTTGAAATTTATGTAATTTTAACGTGAATGTTTAGGTGACCAACGTTGCGCTAAACTTTCCCACTCTGTTTATTAACTATACGAGAGTAGAAGCAGTTGGTACAGTGACCTCATAAACATCTGTTGTCGGAAGAATAGAAATCGTTGGTGTTTCAAATGTAATGTGCTAAGATAATATACGAAGAAGGATGTCGTATTTTTAAAAATTAATAACGTTTTGAATTACAGTGGAAATTTTGGTTAATTTTTCCATTAAACGCTATTGCATATTGACTAAGCAAAGCGCATAATGAAATTCTAATAGAAATACAATACTTCTTCATATATCACATTTATATAATAAATCCTTTAATATGTCATTTTTGTTACAAATCATGTTACTTTCTTTATAGAAATATGTTTAATATGAATGGGAATCGTATTTCATTACAGTTTATCAAAATAATGGTAGATAATTAAAAAAATATGATCACTAGACTAGTTGCAACTTTTGTTTACAAATAAAAATTACTAATGAATACTTTTGTTTTATATTACATGTATTAAAAACAACATTTAAATCTGTATTTTTTAAAAATATATCCCAAACAACGGAATCGAATGTTTTAACGAAATTCGGAAATTGAAACGTCATTTTAGTTCTTATATTAGAATGTTGAAGTTTGCAATGTTAGAGTCCATCGAACAAAATTTTTGTTTATGTATTAATTGTGTTTTCAATTGTATAATCCTTGGATGAAACATTCACATAAACTATAATTACCGCTAGACACTAGTTTTTTCTTCAAAAAGCCACATCACACATGGCAGTCACAGTTGGTACCTTTCCTGGCATTAAAACTTTTTGAAAATTTTGGGGTTATTAATCACCGTCATTAGTGACATTTAGTAGAAATAACGAGTGGCCTAACCGTAATTTCAGTTTATCTGTAATTTTCATCTTTTACCCCTCCAACGGTACCTTCCTGTCATTAAAAATGTTGTTAAATATTTGTTGACCTAACAGTAATTGCAATTTTAATGGCAGGTTGCGTATATTTTACATCTTTTACACCCTCCATCCGTACTCCTGGATTGTAAAACACATTTTGGATTATAAAAATGGAGAAAAAGACTTTTAAAATGGCTTGAGAAAAATACGGTGGCCAAACTGCCACAGTTTTTCTTCAGTGCAATTGAGGGTTTCGCCAAGCAATAACGGGAAACGCAGAATCGGTCATTAGATAAAGCCAGAAAAATTCAACTTTCGAAAAATGGATTTTAAAAAATACTACCATATAGAGAATTAGATTCTACACCATATTTTATATTTGACATTTTTTTATTCGATGTCAAGGTTCCGAGAAAAAAATAAAAACTGTAAAATATTATCTCCGCAAAATCAATAGATTTTAAAACATAACTTACAGTTTCTCGTATACGAAGTGAGGAATTGATTTGAAACTTATAGGATCTAATCTCTATAGTTTTCCGAAGGCAACAAACAAAGTAACAAATTTTTAAGTCGTGCTATCGAAAAGATATATCGCGATAAAATATCTTTCAACGCTTGGGGAGTCGAGGAAAGTTTTTGAAATACAAAATCTAAAAATGCAGTGTCGTAGATGAAGAATTAATGAAGTTTTTTTGTGAAAACAGAACTTCAATTTGATTTGAAGGTCAAACATAGCACACGTTTTTGTAGCTAATTCTCTATATGGTAGTATTTTTTAAAATCCATTTTTCGAAAGTTGATTTTTTCTGGCTTTATCTGGCGATTATTGCTTGGAGACCCTCAATTAGTTTCGATAAATATTGTTTCACTTTTAATATAATTTAATAGAAGCGTGGAACGATATCGTATCATATTCCAAGAAATATGATAATTCACACGTACTGTTAAATGTTAATTGGTTATCACAAGGTCTACTTTTTTTGTTTCACATAGGAACATTTATCTTTTTTTTTTCGTTTGTCGTGATGTTATTAGCTTACACAAAGTCAAAACATTATCAAACACTGTTAAAAATTACAAATTTTAACCGTCACACAAAATTTTATTAAATAAGCCCTAAATGTTTATTACATTTTACGAAAGTTAAATATTTTATTAAAATTAATAACACTACAAAAAATACTTTATGAAATTTTAGGAAAAAATAGGAAGCAAATTTCATAAATGTTAGCAAAAATATGTTTTATGACAATCCTTAAACGCTTTTTATGACGCGTTATTAAATTTAATGAATTTTTATTAAATTTAAGAGAATGTTTATTAAATGTCACATTCTTTATTACTGAATATTATAAGTTCATTAATATGTTGTTAGGAATAAAATAGTAAATTTCCATTTTACAATTACTGTATGTCCCAACCATACCATCTATATTATTATTTTGACAATAATTGTACAGACAAAAATTTACGGAGTCAATTTAACTTTTAGAAAAACGTTACGTTTAAATTTAACTGCATTACAGTCCCGAATTTATTTGAAACCATTTTTATGTAAAGATTCTTGCGAATTTATTACTGATATCTAAATTTTAAATTGGCTTTGATTTAGAACAATTCTCACGTTGATTAGTACAAGGTAACCATTATACTAATAATAATATAGTTTTCAAGAAAAATATAATCTTTAAGCAGAGAAATTACGATTTTTTTTAAAGCCTTATATATCGACATTTTTCAAACAAAATGGTTAAACTTTTGTTGAGTTTCGGAATACGACAATGTTTTTTTAAAGATGTTTATATTGATAAAATAAAAAAATCTTTTATTCTAATCACATTTACAAAAGTAAAAAAGTATCTTCATTTACAGTTAATTGTGTGAAATATTGAAGTAATTGTAGTTTTTTAAGCTGTTAGAGAACCTCCTAAAGAATAACACACACACTTAGAGAAATATTTAGTAAATTTAATTATATGAAAAGGTATTCCGTGGTGACAAATTAGTTATTATTTTTCATAGCAGCACATAGTTCAAACGACTAAATGAACTATGGATTAACTAAATCTTAGTTGAAAGAAATATAGTTATAAAAAACAAAAGTTCTAAAATTTATTCTCAAAATACAGATTCACTAACAATTATAAGAGAGAGAAAAGTTGTTCTGAAACTTTTATTTTTAGAAATTTGGTATTGGCATTCATTTACAAAAATTAGATGAAAATTTACGTTTATTTATGATAATAACTCCTAGAATTTGTGTTCAGGTTGGTTCTAAAGGGCTTCGCCGATAAGGTAGGCATTTTCACTAAAAATCGCAATTAAAAAATAACTGAATGGATTTTTCGAAATTCTGGCTCTGTAATATAAATAAAAATCACTTATTTTCGAAAGTCTCTGTCAGATCTCAATTAATTTCTTTTATATTTTTTTGGAAAAGGTGTAAATTAATTAGAATTTCCTTTACAGAGCCCGAATTTTGAGAATTTTAATCAATTATCTTTAATTTACGTTTTCTAGTGAAACTTCCTACCATACCGACAGACAACTTTAATTTTTGTATGAATCTACTGTAGTAAATCTATCGAACTTTTACATTACCGATAGTAAAAAGTATTATAATTCTAGTCGTTTTTAACATAAATAGTACATGTAATGAAAATAGTTGGTATTATGACTTAAATTCATTTAAATTATCCAAAAAGAACTGAAAATCTTCTTTTTATGCGTAATAATTTTCATGCGTATACATTTAATTACGCCATATTTTTTTAAATTAAATGTAGAGCGCATGGAACTCAAGAAAAATGTCATTATCTATGACATTTCTGTTTTTTGTTGACGTCATTTCATTCGCAGCAGACGAGGTGATGAATGAACGCACAAATTAGAAAGTCGAAGTAGCTGATAGCAATTTATTCGTATGACTGCAAATTCTCCTTTTTCGTGTCTCTTATACTCCGCAATTCAAATCTAAGCATAATTCAAGAAACTGGGACAGTAATCTATTAAAATGAAGTAACGATTTGCCCGAGTTAGTAGAAATTGGATATTTGATGAATTAATTTAATTGTTCGTATGACAAAGGAAATTTTTTATAAATTCTGTATTGTCGACTTTCTTGTCAATTACTTCGAATTTTTGTACGACTCTATGGTCTTGATTTGGATATGACAGTTTTGTTCATTTTTTTTTAACAAAATTATGATTTAATATTCTCATAAAATATTGTACTAATTTTTTTTTTACTGAGACATTTTTATAATTCTTTTTATATGCACATGAAAAATGAAATACTTGGCATTATTTAACTACTCTCTAAATTTCTTGGAGTGAGAATAGCACTCTTGTAAAGACTGACTGCGAAGATCACTCCAATAAGAGTGGATTTAGTCAAATTCAACTTTAAGACGAATTAATATTTTCACTCTCTTAAGAATAGTCGAAATACGCACTCTTGCCTTAAGAGTTAATTTATAATCGTAGAGGAGACGCAAGTAAACAAACTCGGTAGATTTTTAAGTTTCATGCCCTTCATATTGGATCTGCCATTTTGAATTTTTGAAAACTGACATCAAAGTCAATTCAGTGGTTCAAAAAAACCCCGAGTGACGATGTTAAGTTAGGTTAGGTTAGGTTCAAGCAAATTCTATACATTTTTTATTTTATCGTCCGCCATATTGGATCAGCCATTTTGAATTTTTGAAAACTCCCGAGTAATTAGTTTTAAGCAATTTCAGTGAAAAGAAAAATGCGTGACTGAAAAGTTTGTATTTCTATGTTAAATCCGTCATTTTTATATTTTTTATGGTCCGTACATTACTATTTTATATTTCACTTGAAACTTTCTTCATTGCATTTTTTCGGTACATTTCCAGAAACTGCTCTTTTAATTTTTATATTACTATTTTGACCGTATTTTAACGACGTTTCTCCATGTATTACTTCCGGTAGGACATGCTCTATAGTTATTTTATGTTCTAAGATCATTTATCTTTAATTTCGTTTTTGTTTCATTAATTTTTGTCTAACCGTTCTTGAAATATTAGATTCTGAAAGTGTCTAAACTCCGAAAGGTCTAACGTGCGCCGCTAGGAGCGATTGCGACTCTCGCTGTTTGCTCTCGTTATTGAATCGTATTCTATTTTGTATATTAGACGTTTTGAAGGAACTTTTCGATACGGCATGTCTTATTTATTATATGAGCTACTATGCGGTATTCATTGTGCCTAACACTTATTTCGCACATTTCGTGAAAAAGGACTTGTTGGCTAAAAGAAACTATTAAAAAGAGTATCTTATATAAATTGATTTTGTCGTTTAGGCGCAAAATAAAGTATAGTAAGACATGGCAATCATTTTTAGCTAATTTTACTGCCTTAATAGTGATCTCGATTTATTCAATGTTACTAACTTTAATAGTAAAACTATTTTTTTTTACCGCGTGTCTATACTAACCTAAAAAATTCAGTTTTGGATCACAGAAGAAAAATTACTATATTATAACAATAAGGTTTTACGCGATAAATACTCTTGTCTGTCTTAATATTGTTTATGTATTGAATTAATATAATTATTTTACTAAAAATCAAATATTAATAATTTTGTTTTTCATAATAAAGTTCTAAACTCGAAATCGCCGATCTAGATAATAGTTTAGTGCGCAACGAAAATTGTACGACGAAAGGTGCATGACACCCCGTAAAAAAGAAATCGCCATGTCAATTCAGACAAAGAGATCTAGGATCCGTTCCCGATTTTGCACGATGCGCTTGAACCATTGTTGTCTGTTTTTCAAATCATACGGTTTCGACCGAGTTGGAACGGAGTTCGTGCACTTTTTCTCCTGTATATAAATCGGTGTACGTATATACGAAACCCCAAGGTGTGCATTATCGCCGAGCATAACCTAGCTGTCCTTTCTTTGTTTCGCCAAGAAATAAATCCAGAGATGCACGAGATGCATTTTCATAAATATCGATTCCACTGAAATAGGAGTGATTTTTTTATTACGTCATCGTCGTCTCTGAACGATCTCGTGATTTCATCGACTATTATTACACGTGAACTTGCAAATGGTACATTGGAAAAACACATTTTTTTTCAGTGAGAACATTTTATTTCAAGGATTTTTTGCATTATCCCCTTCAGGCATGCATTTTTCTTTACGTGGAATTTAGTTGCATTTTATTACTCCGGAGTTTTTGGGTTCGATGATTACGAATCTGCTCTTAGATTTTAAAAATTCAACGCTGGCGAATATCATTTTTTGTGCTGTGAAAATGCCTAAAATCAGGGTTTTTTACTTCTTCTCTTCAGGGTATCTTACCTGTCTTTGACATTCAATTCGGTAAAACTAGGTCCACATCAATATTTTGAATTCACATTCCGAATGAGCGTCAAAAAACCTTCTTAACCTCTTAATGCCTGAAATTACATTTTTGTACTTCAATTTGAATGTAGTATTTTATATTATTATTAAACTTGCGAAAAACCGAAAAATACTTTTCCTACATTTTTTTGTAACTCTTCAAGATTCCCAGGTCAAAATTGAGTTTCTAGCAATAGGAACTCTAATAATCGACGGGAAAATCCTGAACTATAATATTTGAAATTCATTTCCTCAAAAAAACGATATCAACTTGTTGAAAAGAATTGCAAACAACAAAAAATGATTAGAATTCAACAAATACATCAAATTTATTTCTGAATTTTTTATATATTTTCAAAAATTTATTGAAAAAACTGATTTCGGCAAATATAATTTAAAAAATCGGAAAAAATTCCAGTATATTCCTTGGTGATTATTAAGAACTTTTTATTCTTAGCATTTTTTAAATAAGTTCATTTCAGTTACACCATTCAAAATTTTTTTTTAAAATGTGTGCACTGGGTGACGGTATAAAAGTAACATTTTTCTTAAAATTCAAATATTTCAGCCACGCTCGAAAAAAATAAGACATTCAAAATGATAGTCATAAGACTAAATATTTCGTACATTTTTTTGAAGTTTTCTTAAAATTTGACGCCATATTAGAATTTTTGTTGGCTGATACTCAATTTTGACCTGGGAATCTTGATGAGAGACCTAAACAATAATAGGATAAGTACGTTTCAATTCTTTTCAAATTTGATTTTTACAAGAAAAAAAAATTGAAATTGTAATACGAAAAACTAAATTAAGGCGTTAATGGGATAAAAGTCAAATTTGACATCTACCGATATTTTAAAAAGTTCTTCTGCATATCTCTGGAACTTTGTCCCTAAATTTTTTGATTAATTTTTTGGACATAACACAACTATTTTAGAACGCATTTAAATGAGTAGTAACGTTTTTATTAAGTCCTTTTTAACTAAAAAAAAACAAATCGTTGTTTGATAGCACGGCACAATTAATTAATCTACACTTAATTAGGCGGCACAATTACTTTGTCACTACACTTACTTACACGGCACAATTAATTAATCTACACTAACAAGTAAAGAGTTTGGTCACAAAATATAATTATAATAAATTATTTAATTTACGAGTATTTTAGAGCGCACATGAGTGAGTAAAGTTGTAATCTTTTTATTACTAAGTCCTTTTTAACTATACAATAACAAATATTTGATATATAGTATGGCGCAAATATTTCAACTAACAATTGTAAGAACTTTGACGAAAGGATTTTGAGCAAAACACTCACAAATAGTAATTATATTTGTATTTATGGACTTAAAAAGTAAATAAAGTGTTATGTTATATAATTGAGTAATTTATTACAATTATGGTTTTTGACCAAAATACTTACAATTATTAATAGATTAATTGCACCGTTTTGTAAAACACATGTTTCTTATTGTGGACATAAAAAGCATTTACTACTAAAGAGATTAAAACTTTACTCATTTATGTGCGTTTTAAAATAGTTTTGCTATTTAAAAAAATAAGTGATGAAGAATTTAGAAACACGAAGTTAAAAAGTTCCAGAGATTTGCCCCCCGTATTGAAACATTTTTAATTATGAAAATCTAACCTCAAAATTGTCATCAGTCACCTCGAAAATCTTTAGTAAATTAAGCAACAATAGCATATAGTGCCATAAAAATAAACTTTTTATGAGATGTTGGATTAACAAAAAATTGTAAGCAAATTTTTTATATTTTTTGTCTATAAAGAAGAATTTTTATCCTTAATATGTATGACATATATCGTTACGTTATTTAAAAAATATGTACAGACACTTCCTGCAGATACGTTATTAATAATAAATTAACAAAAACGAAATGGTTAAATCTTTTCTGCTTTTGATCGAATTTTGGTGCATACCATTTTTTTTTCTTATATTGAAATATCATTTTCAATAATACTTCAAAGACTACTGGGAAATACAGTCACATGTTTTTAAAATGCTTATTAAACTTTGCTTACCCCATTCGCATAATTATTGTACATGAATGTGGTTCAAATTATATTAAAAGTGATATATTATTAAATTGCAATTTGTCAAAATGAAAATTACAGAGGTTTCTAATGACGTAGATTAGTCATGGTTTGTGATAAAAATGTTTCATTTCCTGCACTTGTTTCATGGTTCGAACCTAGTTTTCTATTTATGCTTTATACGTGCGATTTTATTGCTTTCAAGTAAAATTCCACAAGCCATTTTAAAAAAATTATATTGACAAGATTTCACGAAATTTCATGCAATTACAGAAAAAAATTGTTAATAAGAACTGGTTTGGTACTCGAAATTTGCATCATTGAAGGATAAATAAATTTCGATCATTTCTATTTTTTTTTAAGTTTATTTGTTTCTGACACTATGTCATTTGTATTTGTCATTTTGAAATTGTTCTATTATCAACAATAATAATTAAACAAAAATGCTAACATTAAAAAAATCTTGGAAATTTCGTTGAATTTCAAAGATATGAATTTGAAGTGCATGGGACAATTTTTATTATTGAACTTATTTGTAGCATTTTTTAATAATGCTCCTCCCAAAAATATACATTCATATATTTTTATTTTTATGGAGTTGAGTTCTCAAATGGCTCAGAAGTGCCAAATTTTTTCGAAAATGGGGCCATTTACAGAAAAACTGATTCTTTATGATCATATTCAGGAGTGTCCAAAAATAAATAAATGATATTTTTGAAAAAAATGTGTTAAAGGTCATTTAACGAAAATTTTACCTCAAAACTGGTTGGAAATGATTGTGGACTTTTGGTCGTTAAAGTATTAAATAATCTTTACAATTTGTATCAAGCAACCGACTATTATCGATTCAATTAAATTTAGTAAAAAATAAAAATCTAAAAATGAAATTAAATGAAAATTGATGCTAATGAAGCATAAATATGTGTATTTTCCAATGCATTAACACCGAACCTGAACTTTTCTCTCAGGAAGGAACTATTTTCGTACAACCGAATAAACAAATAATTTGTCCATGACGTCAGTTACATTAAAGAAAACGAAATTGAAGTATCCAAAACCGACTCGTTTTCGGAAATGCATGTTTGGAGCATGGCCAATGAAAATTGATAAACTCACATTAGAATTCAACTTGATATGTTTATGTATTATATATAAAAGTCTATATGCAGGCAAAGAGTCCATTTTCTCTCCACGAAATAACAGGGGGCAGACATCTGCCTTTTATACTTTCGTGAGTGCATGTATATATACCGAGCACCTGTTGACGCAGACCAAGTGCAGCTTGTCGGGTCCTCTTTTAGGAATAAGGGCAACCTCCCCAAATGCCACGTAGATTAAATTTCCTGGGCTGTTTGTATATACCTAATGTAACGAAGAAGAATTTTATCAGTTTTTTTTTCATTTTATGTGTAAACACAGCAAATTTGAAGAAATAATTTCAAGAATTTATTGAAATTCAAAATTAATTTTCTGAATTACAATAAATAGTCATGAAATATGGTGAATTTTTACTATTTTATTTATTTTTATTAATAAAGAATAGTACGTCAAAGGTTTGAAGAATTTTTGAAGGTCGTATTAAAAATTAGTAATAATTTCAAGTAGAAAATGGTAACTCAATAAAACGTATAAAATAGTTAAATAATATTATGTAATAAGGGCGTAATTACCGATCTTCGACGAGTGTCAAGCACACTGCAGGGTACAAAATCAAGTTCTACTCCCGGAGTGTTAAAAACGACTTTCGAAAATTCATAAATAACTAAATAAGCGACAAGTTTTTTAAGAAAGTAAAAACAAAGAACGAAATTTCTCTAAATTTGAAATAGTCAAATTTTTACTAATTCAATTAGTAGGACTGCTTTTTATTGATGAATAAGTAGGCATTTAGTATTTCATTTAAAAGCACTACATCTTTAACGTTAGTTTGCACACTGCTTAATTTATTTTTATAACTAGAATATTTTTTATTTAAAACTATATCCAATTACTTAGAAAAATCGGTCCCATCAATTCAGTCATGTTTAAAAAATACAAAATAGAACATCTGTTTTTTACTGGAAAGTTCCCATCGTAAAATTAACCATTATAATGTTTATAAATAAACAATAACGAAAAAAGTACGTATGCGATATATTATTTATTCTTAGTTTTTTCTAATTCCGTTTCATAGTTTAGTGTTTCTAATTCAATTATTTATTTAATTTTGGCTTGTGGTTACATAAATACATAAGATCGACTAAGTAATGCGAGATAAGTACAGATTATTATATTAAACAAGAAGCAAAACATTGCATAGATTGAGTTAAATCTAAATATAAGCAATGATTTTTTTTTTTAATTATCAAAAACGAATGCATTTTTGGCGTAAGCGATAGGGTTTAATAAATCAAAATTTAAACTAAACTAGTATAGAGATAAAAGAAGTACTCTAAGTGGTTTATATAAGAAGCAAGCGAAAAAGTTTAGTTTTTAAATTAATAACCCATGATTCATTTTGAAATTAGTATAAATTACTAATTGAAATAATAAAAAAAGTAACTAAAGCAATTAGTCACTAAAAAATCGTTCAATTAGTAGAATTTGATTAATTCATTTTAAGAGAGTGTAAAAACATTCTTTTTGATCGACAACAAATGTTAATACATGAATTAAATATAATAACCAAAACATAATTAAACTTCAATCATTGAATCCTTATTTCTTTTTATTTAGAATAAATCTGACCATTTTTATAACTTCATTTCACATTTAACCTCCGGGGGAACATTTAGCCTCTAGGTCATTATAAAAGTAAGATATTATATGTGAGTGTGATGAGCAATGTAGTTAAATTATCACTCTTTAAAAAGTATATTAATTTTGGTTTAAAAATAAGAAAATGTTTTAGCGGCATCTTTAAAAAAATGATAAATAATTGTTCCTAAAAAAGAATTGTAGAAGATACGACAAAAGTATTTGATACAATCCATTTTAGTAATGTCAGATTGCACACTGACATTTTTAACAATTACGGTAAATATTATTAAAAAAAAAATGGTTCCCACAATGAAATCTTAAAACAGTTTCTAAAGTCGTCGAAAAGTGGGAATATGTCTAAAACCTTAGATTACAAATAATTGAACAAACTTTTCAAAATTCGAATACACTAAATGAAATTCTAATTACTACAAACAGTTTCTTAAACTAAACCAAATTAAATTAATAGATATAATTAACTGAGAATCATCAGATACAAGTACAAATTCCTTTTTCGGAAAATTCTCGGTGAATTCCTAATTAATGTTTTTACTACTTTTTAAAAGATAATATATAGTAATTAGAGTTACTTTTGTATATTTCAAATTTTGAGAAATTTATTCAGTCCTTTTGAATTTACAATAATCATTTATTCCTACTTTACCTACAGAGCACTTTAGAAACCCCAATATCTAAGCATATTTTGGAAAAAAAATTTCTGTTTTTCTGAAAATCGTAATGTAAAGCCACCCACGTTTTTTGAATATTGACATCCCACATCAGATGCCCTAAAATGAAAAGCGAATTCATGGCTGCAGCGTGTGGCCGTCGCATTAGGCGCGTTGATGTTTGCTTGGATAAGGTAACAAAAAAAAAATGACCGAGCATTAATGGCAATGTTACCTCCGGTTTCAACACAGCCGTGAGAAAGGAAAAAAAAGGAAGGATGTTAAGGATGAGGATGACGTATAAAACGAGCATGTGTGTCCTCAGTCAAGTGCTCTGCCTATATTTATCGCGTTACTTAACGTACCAGCCGCGTGCGTTTCTATTAACTTTGAGCATCCGTCACACACTTTTCGTGTTTTCAATAAACACGGAGGCAAATTGTGCCCTCGAAAGGTTATTCAATGACTTTTCGAGATAATGATACTGAGAAAATCTTAACAAAGAAATTAAGTTCAGGTGTCGTTGATAGTAGCTCAAGGAAATGATCATTAGAGATGTCATAAAGTTGCTGATATTATTTGGGAATGGAACTGAAAAATGGCTGTAACGATATTTTACATTAAAAACAGTAAGAAACCAATGTAGAATACACAAAAAGCGATTTTAAAGTGTTACAAAATATTGAAATCTGTATACACCACGAAGAAATTTTTTTTAGCTGACAACAGTTTCATTTATACACTGTTAGCAATGTTTGGAAAATTCTGGTATTTGTATGTTAAAGGAGTAACAGAATTTTACTGGAAACTGTAACAGACAGACAAATTATAAAACAGTATCAGAAAATTATGAAACTTGTAACAGAAATGTGAATATGCTAAGCGAAGGTGAAGTTAGTTTGGTTTGTCGCCGCCAGGGGCAGATGCGACGTTAGCGTCCCTGCAAGAGGCGCCCGCGATTCCTGTTATAGAATTAGCTTTTGATTCCATCATAAGGGATTCCATACCTAACTTCACAAATGTTTTTATTCACCTTACATATTTGTGTTACTGTAATTAAAAATCGCTATATTTTGTTTCAGATATTTATGAAACGATAACTGTAAAAAGCTTCGTTTACTTACGGGGGTTCTAAAGTGATCCGCCGACAAGGAAGTTTCACTAAAAAGGGTAAATTAAAGATGACTGAATAACATTTTTAAAATTCGGGCTCTGTAAAGGCAATTCTAAGCACTATAAACAGTTTCATAGAATATACCAAAGATAATAATTGTGAACTGACCGAGAATTTTCGGAAATAAGTGATTTTTATTTATTTCCAAAAATTCTCAGTCAGTTCTAATTTCTTTGGCATTTTCTAGGGTACCGTCTATAGTAATTAAAATTGCTCTTACAGCGACAGAATTTTGAAAAATCGATTCAGTCAATCTTTATTTACGGTTTTTCGTGAAAATGCCTATTTTATCGGTCGAGCACTTTAGAACCCCCTTAAGCTCTGTAAATAAAACGGTAGATCTTAAGCTCTTCCTCAATCCTTTACTTCAAATTCAGTAATATATTTATTTCAATTTTAATAAAATTTCTAGTTTACATTTAATCGTTCTTATACACATATATTGTTATGTACCTTTTTAAATAATTTTAACATTTTGTATTTTTATTGTTTCAGGTAAGGATGGAATATTCTCTGTTCGAGTTGTGTCCTAAAGAGTGAGTTAATGATGTCTTATACTGCACTTATAGTCGCTCAGTCTCAATAATAATACTTCGATTGCGTCGTCTAAGCACCCAGTAAAAAGGAAAGTAAAATAACTGCTTATATAAACTTTAATAAAAAAATTAACATGAAGTTTGACAGCACTTTTTAGTTTTGTTTTATACACAAAGGTAAGAGAACAAGTCGCTTATTAAGAACTCTGTTTTACATTTTTAGAAATTCAAAATGACGGATCAAATATGGAAAAATGGATTTTATATAATTAAATCTAATCACACTGAGAAAAGTGTCTTTTATCAGTTACAATCCCGTGTCTTTAAACCGATTTCTTGTACTCCGTAAAATAAATATTTTAATTACAGAAATCCCATATTTTATCCACAACAATCTTCGTCTTTTAACATTTACTTATTATCGAGTAAAATATATTCTATTAAATTCTCATGTTTCAAAAGAATATTTTATTATGCCTAAAAGAATTCGTATTTTAGCATTTAAAAAAATACTAGTATCTTACAGGTTATAATCTTGCAAATGTATAGAATATTATGTAATAAATAAAGCTGGGAATAAATACAAACTTTTATATATAAAAAATTCACCGTTACAATGTCTCCTTTTGATACACAGCAGCAGAATATTTAAAAACCGCGTTATTCTTCATTTACCAGCATAATTCATCAAAGATAAAGTGTAAATTAAAAATTGTGGAAAGTTTGATCCAAATTGAAGTTCAGAAAATGAATGTACACAGTATCTACCGAAATAATTTCAATAATTTTACAATTACGAAAAGTTATCAGATATTGATTGAAGTTGTGAATCAGGTGTTTATAGATTAGAAACGGAAATTCAGAAATCTATACATTATAGTACAGCAGTGGTCATGAGGTCGATTTGCGCCTGACCAACAATATTTTCGAAACGTAAACAACCAACAGCGAGCTGCTGCTTGAAAGCGAAAACGAAAAAATGACACCGGACGAGAATCGAACTCACGACGTACGACTTCGTAGTCCAGTGCGTTACCGCATAAGCTACGAAGCCGATATACAATATATTTTTTCTAAACTGGTTCATTAACTGAATTAATTATAACAGGTAATAATTTTTCTTATATCCAAGAATTACCGCATTTATACAGGCAAAAATATGTGTATTTTAACTTCTACGAGATGTTTTAAAAATCTTCGTCTTTTAACATGTAAAAGAAATATTTTTGTTACTATATGTAAAAGACTCTCTTTCACTGGATATTACGATATCAAAACCCGGTAAAAGACACTTTTCTCAGTGCATCCTGTTTTCCGGGGTTCTCTTTTGGCCAGATATACAGTCTAATCATCCCTCCAATAAAAGGGAAAATTAGCATAAAACACAGGGTAGGATCTCGCGATTCCTATGTTGCGTACACTAAAGCGCTGACTATTTTTCTATATATTCTGTGGGAAAAATAAGTATTTTGTTTTGTAAAATATGATAGAATGTGCCAGAAAAAGTTAATCTTGGACACTACTTTGAGCATTTACAAAATATTTAATGGTAAAACTTGACATTCAAAAAGTAAAAAATACAATTACATAGTGGGAATGAGATGCTCGATTAGTGTTGTTTCTCTCCCACTAATAGTATTTTCGACCCCGATAATTTCAAGATTTCTTATTATCTATTTATATCTACACTCCATTGCATAGCACACAATTAAAGTTTTCTTGTATCTTCTATCATGTTCAACAAAAGGAAATATTTATTATTACCACAAAACACATAAAAAAACGAACCACTTAATACCGAAAGCGCCGCTAGAGGCGCCACGGTCTTTGCTGTGGGATGCCTATAGATTCATTGCAATTTTGTCTTCTCCTTGAATCTTGATACAAATGATTGAAATTAAGACAAAGTATCCATTCTATTGTCAGCGTAAAATCTTCATGCACCGTTTCTCGAAAATTACTAACTCGATTACAATATACATTTCTGTTTATGAGAAAATGTCCCTTGTGCGATACGGAAAAGTATCATCATTATTTAAATACGCCGTAGGTTTTGAGTCACGTTTGACCTCGTTTCATCGCATCATTTGGACAGCGTAACGCTCGTTGCACACAGCGCGCAACAATTTTAACTTATCAGTCGGTCAACGGTCCCGTTATCATGTAACGCACGGCCGAGCATTTTGCGATAATCAGCTGCGATGCAGTTTTCAAATATTGTCCAAAGTGCAACGATGCACCCTATTTTAGACATAGAATGTAAAAAAGAGCAGCGACAGGCCCCGGTAGCAATAGTCGGATAGCGATAAGGGGGAGCGATATCGCGCAAACGACGTATCGCTTGGTAGCCGACGGAAGCATGGGCTCCAATTTCTGCCGAACCCATAGTACCCGTGCATGAAGGCTAAGAACTTTTTCATATTTTCGAAATACAATAATACGGGAGTCATCAGTTTCTTAATTCGTGCAAATATACCTCGATGAATTGTGTAAATATATGTTTGACAAACCGAAGATAAGAACTTGCGTAATGCAATAAAATTACTTAAGTGTTTACTTTCATTTATGGCGGAAGTTCGCAATTCGAATCGCTTTTTAAATAAGTTTTGAATGAATTTTATTAACCCTTTAACGCCCAAATGAAAAGATTTTTTCCGTCAAGTTTGATCGTTCACAACATTTTCAGAAATATATATTTATTTGGATTGCTAGACCATCATATTTTATGTTTTTAGATTCGCTCATTCAACTGCCGTTAAGAAAAATTCGAAAAATTGTCATTTAACCTCATTAAAAAAAATAGTACTGAATTTTCTTGCCTTTTTTTCACAAATTCGTATTGTTTGATAGGAAAACATTTTTTTATCTTTTTGAAACCTTTCAAATAAGTGATCCCGATATCCAAGGAATAAGATCGTGCACAAAAAATTTTTTTTTCAAGATGGCGGTTTCAAAATAGCGTCTGAATGAATGCTTTTTTTCTCGATTTATAAATTACTGTCTTTACATGTTTTTCTTCGTGTTTTCTAAGGTAAAATATCAGGTACATGTATGGGGGTTTTCGAGGTCGCTGATTATGATTCTGATGTCAGAATTGCAAAATACAAGATGGCGGATCCAATATGGCCGATGTTTAAATCAGAATTCGTTGTTTCTTTACGGAGGTTTTTGTTTTGTTTGTTTTTTATATTTTTGTGTTTTTTAAATTTATTTTACGTAATTTTGTATTACTTCTCTATAGTTTTTTATTCTACTTTCCAAAGTAGGTTGTGACGGCAAAGTCAAGTATTTTTTTATATTCGGTATTATACAAAAATTGTAACTCAAGAAGTAAGTTTCGAAGTCGAAATAAGTATGAGTCAAAACAGTTGCAAAGCTGCCGCTAGGTGTCGTCACGGCTCCAGTCATTCTTCTTGTTCCCGTTATAGAAATGCAAAAATACAAAAAAAAATAAAAAATAAAAAAAGATTCTCAAGGTTTGCCTACCTCCACGCGATGGGAATCGGGCAACGGTTATTGATGAATAATCGGCGAAGAGGCAAACAAGTACCCTGGTAAAAAATACGATCAGTTTCTGGACATTTTTTCTGGTCTCTTTACTGTAAGCAATGGAGACCAGAAAAACTGGTCAGAAACTGGTTTCTTTTTCTACCAGCATAGGATCTATGAGATTATAGGGAAAAAAGACAAATAATTTAGCTTTGACAGCGGCTATATCGGATCTTATGTCTTATATTTGTCAAATCTGACTTCAGAATAGTGATCAGTGACCTCTAAAACCCTTGTATACATAATCCATGGCCGATTGAGTAAGGAACAACGAATTTGGCAAGAAATGGACGCCATTTTGGATTCGCCATCTTGCATTTTTCCATTCCGTCGACAGCATCGTCATCAGCGACCTCAAAAACCCCCATAAATGAAATTTCCGGGCCATTTGAATAAGAAACCACAAATTCAGATTTAAATATGGGCCATATTGGATCCGCCATCTTGTACTTTAGAATTCTGAAATCAGAATAATCAACTACCTCGAAAACCCCCATATATGATAATTTACCTTTGAAAACACCAAGAAAAACATATAAAGACAGTAATTTATAAATCGAGAAAAAAATGCATTAATTCAGACATCTTGAAAAAAAATTTTTTTTTTGTGCGTGATCTTAATCTTTAGATATCGGGATCACTTTTTTGAAAGGTTTCAACAAGATAAAAAAACGTTTTCCTATCAAAAAATACGAATTTGTGAAAAAAGGCCAGAAAATTCGGTACTATTTTTCTTTTTCTTGGAAAAAATGATGTCTAATTACATTTTTTTGAATTTTTCTCAGCTGCATTTGAGGAAGAGCGGAACTAAAAACATAAGATATGATGGTCGAGCATTCCAAAAATACATTTCTGAAAATGCTGTGAACGATCAAACTTGACGAAAAAAATCTGTTCATTTGGGCGATAAAGGGTTAAGTAAGCATATAATATGATTAAGTGATGATCCCTGAAAAAGAGGTTAGTATTTAACATAATAATGGTGTCTGTTACTATTGCGTTTGAAAGAGAAGGTTAGTGTATGTAAGTCAGTAAAAGAAGTACTATTATTTAGTCCAATAGAAGTCAGATTGGCCAGGACAAAATTAAAAAGTTAACTAGAAATATTACCGTCACGAGACAAGTCGGTTTACATAAGAATGTTTTCCTGTATTCCCTTAAATAGTAGTATTGAGATGAGTGACGAGATTCAAATAAACGTTAGAATAATAAGTGTTTAGCATTTTCAGTTTCATTAAAGTATAAAGTACATTTTTTGTAAACATTTTTGTCGTATCACTAGAATAAATGAGAATTTGACTGGCTGAATAAAGTACCTGCTTATGCAGCAGCCAGCGTAATGTAGTTACTCCATCTGCCACCAGTCGCGATTGTGATTACCTTAGAGCCACTTTTCGCAAGCGGTAAAGAATTGTATACATATTTAGCCTTTAAGAAACTTCTGCTATCAATTTTAGCAAATGTTGCTGGCGGATGGTGAAAATGAAATATTTTTTTCATTATAACATATACTTTCCGAGTATGTCCCTCAAAACCAAAAGAAATAATTTCCTTAGCGTAGAATCCAAAAAATCGCGGTATATACTACCGACGAATGTTTTCCTGCCAATCGGTGACGTTTAACGCGTTTAATTTAATACCAGTGGATAAGATCTCTAACCGAGAAACAGCTTGCACGAGTGCAGTCACTCTCTTTTTCCACGAGGATCGACGGGTATGCCCGATCCGATGACAACGACGGCTACTAGAGAAAATCTCAGTTTCGCGTTTGTTTCGCTGGATACGACATCGTCACTCGGGGAATGCAGCTCTAGTACGTACACGTATATATATACGTAGGAAACGTCAATGACGGCGTCTACCATCTATGGAGTTAGCCATCTTTCACTTATCCACGTGCGCACAAAAGACCCACCTTTCCCTATTGCGAAAGGAGAAAAATTCTGAGTGACAATCGCTCCTCTCCTTTCACAATTCGCTAAACGTCGCCGATCACCTCGCCGAATTCAATTGGCGAGATAAAGGAAAAATCTCACGTTCCAAACGGGCCTTTTGGAATTTGGTATCGCGCAATACCACGTGTAAATCATTTTTTATGGATCGTTGGCTTTTGCATTCCGAAAACAATGCTGCAGAACCAGGAAAAGTATTTGATGATTGGTGCATACCTCCATAATTGCTCCGAGTTTACTAATTTTGAGGTATTTTTAGTGTCGTTAAATTTAAATTACTTGCGGGTGTAACTTTTTGATGTATCCGCGCTTTAGGGCCCATTGGTATGCAACGTAGGGCCTATTTCCTCATTGTATTTATTATGTATTGTTTGAAATAATGTTTGAAACATTCTTTTCAAAAAATTAATTCTTCTCTACGTGGAAGAAAGATTCAATTCTTAATCCAGCAGGACAGGGACAATATTGCATTTGGTTAAATTGGTTTTCTTCATTTTCGTATCTTAGGTATTCGTCGAAAGTGAAAAGAGAATGGGGTCCAAGGGGCGGACACTTTTGGTGGGGATAGTGGGCGGAGACTAGAGTAAGGACAGTGGGTGGGAGTCTCTCGGTGGGAACAGTAGCGGGTGGAGAGTTACTTCAGTACCGCCGGCCCTGAAAATCACTTGTAGTGGGGAGAAAAGCACCGCCCATTAGGTCAGTTAGAGTGGGACCATCGGTAGAGGAACCAATTCAGGGAGTTACACTGTAATTCAAAATATACTAATATTAGGTAATGTTTACAAAATGTAATGAGTTTCCTGAACTTCATTTATTTTATAAAATGTATTTTTGACAAAATTAAACTGACTTTAGGAATATTAGACATTTAGCAATACCATCATATGATTTGAGGCATAAATATCTAGAAAACTATGATTTAACACAATACGATTTTTGTAGGCCTTAAATTTTCAAAAATATCTGTTTATTCACTATATTACGAAGTATTTTTTAGCATATCAATTTATTTTACAAAATTGTACTTTTTTTAATTCTGTTTACACCTGCCGTATTTTATTATTTTTCAATGTATGAGGCAACATTTTAAATAAATTTTCAATGTTTCACTTTTATTATCGTCACTGGTTTCGATTCATTTTTTTAATATTTTAAACAAACTTAGAAACGAGATAGTCTTTTTTATTTTCATTTTCATACTAATTTATGTATATTAATGGCTATACTCAGTTTGAAATGTTTGTAACCTCAAGAAAGTTTACCAAAAATTAAATGACAATTGGTACTAACTAAATTCTTCGAAATTAAAACAAATATCATCTAAATCATGAGTTTGTCTGCTTTATTTTGATTTTTTCTTATACATTGTTCCTCCTAATCTTCTTTGTATGATGAATTTTGTATCGACAATTAGAATGTAAAAGAAACTTAGAATTTTGAAAATCCACTACAAAACTTATGGACTGCAATTTCAAAGATAATTGGTATTACGTAATATTCAAAGCCTTTTAACAGAAATCATTTTCACTTTGGGTGTAATCGGTGATGTAAGCATGCCGTGACGTAAATTTCGTAGGAGCGAAGCCGTTGAAAAGCGCGCCAGCCGCCTTTGAAACCGGCAAAAGATATCCCTATGTGCACTTTTTCTGCATGCCTGACTATTAGTGCATGCGCATGCACACACCTGCATCCCTATAGACGTATTGATAAATTGGAAAGTGTCGCGAGTGTGTAGGATACAACCATTGCCTTCTTTATGCGTTAAACTAATGACCTCTTCGATTCGTCATTTTGATGAAGACGTACTGCTTTATTAATTTCATGTCAGGATTACATGTGACATACACTTACATTTTTATGCAAATGTAATGAACATTTTGATTTGTGATGCAAATGAGAAGTGTTACGAAAAAAAATTAACAAAAAAGTCGTGCATTTTGCAAAAAACTTTTTAGGACATTTTCTTGTAATAGGGAATAATAATAGTCAAAATTTAATAAAATAATAATAAAATAATAGCTGTAAATGTGTGTAACAGTCATGTTAAAGTTATTAATTATATATTAAGCAGAGTATTTTTTAGAATATAGCAAAATTAAAAACAACAAGAAAAGTCAATTGACAGAAAAAAACAAAGAATTTTCTGTATAGCTAAACATTATTTCCCTAAATACAATGAAATTTTGTAAAGTTTATTAAATATACGAAAATATATTACTTTATTTTAAATATTTAGTTAGTACTATTTGAACAAAATTTTGGTGAGATTTCATTAAAAAAACTTTGAATGATTTTAATCTGGTGATTTTTGTTAAATGGTATTTTGGAAATGGTGTTGGTTCGGCCGGGGAACAAAGTTCCGAAAATCAAAACCCCGAAAGCCTAAAATTTCGACGTGAGTCCAAGGTACTTCAATTTGCTTTCTTTTTGCCAAATTTTCAAAGACAAAGTGAAGAAAATCACGCTGGAGCCATGCTATATCGAAATTTTGGCCTTTCGGTGTGTGTTGATTTTCGGAACTTTGTTCCCCGGGCGTTAGTTCAAAGTATTGTTATATTATTTTTGCAATAAAATAATGTTTACTGTATTTTTAAAATACATTAGTAAAATTTGTTAACGAATATTTTTTGTATACATTTTTTAAATTATTACTGTTAAGAAATCCTATTGACACTTTAAGGCTCCATAATTGTAAATACTAATTTTTATTAAATAATCCCTACTACTAACATTTCTGATCGCTGACGTGGAGATAAAAAATCCAGAATGCCGAATCTTGATATAACAATTTAAGGACCAAATGTACATAAATTTAACTTTAAGTTTTGACAGTATTTTTTAGTAGTAAAACGTAGCAAAGAATGTTGGAATGGACGTCTTTTATTCCCCAAACCCTGCTCTTTTAAATGGTGTATCAAAAAATGCCGCACATTTAAATATAAAAAAATTGCGAGCATTTATTTAAGAAAAATCTGGATTTTTTAGTTTTTTTCTTCACTTATCGTTATTTTGTATCATTTCCTGTATTAGAATACCTGAGATATTTATAAATTTTTCGTCAAAAATGTCTGCTAAATTCGAAATTCAAAAGCATATCTTTCAAAAATTCAAAATGGTGGATACAACATGGCAAACATATTTACTAAAATCAAACGAAATCGCTTCATTCTGGGTACATGTGGTGGTTTTCGGGGGCGCCTAAGTTAGGTATTCCCGATTGTGGATCCGACATTTTGAAATTCTGATTTCAGAATTGTTGGGAATAGTTTTCAAACTATCAGATTGGACTCAATGATCCCAAAAAACCGCCGGGTACCAAGTTTGAAGTGATTTCATTTGGGTAAATACTGATTGAATCCATGCGACTATGATGTAGAAAAAAAATCGACTTTAGTAGGCATTTTTTAGCCGCCATTTTGAAGTTCAATAAGAAAACGTTAATTCCAAAATTGTTTTCACTGTGTGTTACAACTAAAAACTACTATCAAACATCGCGTTATATTTATGTATATTTGATCCTTAAAGGGTTAAAAATCGGTTAATTCTCTAATAATAAATACTATTTTTGACAGAGTCTTAATTATAATTATTGCAGTATTTAATTATAAGAATTTTTAATTAGCAAATAAATACTTAAATATGAAAAAACAAATTACTCATCTTTGTTCCAAATATTTACGAAATACATACGAAATTCTTGATTTCATGATCAATTTCACTGGTATTTCAAGACGAGTATATTTTTTACAAAAAAGCCATGCATATTTTCTGATCTCCTTGATTTAAAAAATTGCTGTTTCAAATATATTTTGTTTGTCTTTTTAACGTCAGTAGGTTAAAATAAATTGTAAATGAATAAAAATACATTTCAATCATTTGAATTAAATAAAAATTCTTCTACACTGGGAAAAAGTTATGTAATTTCAAATTGAATATTCGCTAGTCAATACTTACTTGATAAAAGGGAATTTACTTAGTTTAATTTATTAAAAAAAGAAACATTTATAAAATAATAGTTTGTTAATTGTAGTAGATCTTTAACTTACAGAAACAAATATTTACTTGCATTTATTTAGTATATTATTACGTCAGTGAAGTGCAATAAAAATGAATAGCCTTTTACGCCAAGCTATAGTCTATCGCTCTTTTAAATTCAGCGAACATGTTAAATTAAGCATTATAAAGTGAACATAAAGCTAATTTTTTTAAACGCACACCATTGTGCATTGTCTTACGTTTACCGGAAGGTGCAATCGTGATAAGTCATCTGCGTCGACAGACGCGTTTGCTTCAACAGACGTATCGCAGATGGCAAAAAAAAATTTCACCTTCGTTGGGTCGATTTCAGAATTAACGTTTTCATATTCGAAATATTGTATAAAATCATTACTGGTTTAACAAGCAAAAAAATGCCAATGAAAAAGTATTTACAAATTCTCATAAACTGAAACCCAAAAGGGGCCAAAAATATTTGTGATTATAGTAGATTCCCGGTATATTTACCTTCTCGGTTCCTCGCCTGATCCTTCCGTCTCGTTATATTTACCACAAGAAAGGAAGCGTCTCGCTTCTCCCACTCTCCTCAGTCGCGTTACATTCGTGACGTCAGAGCAGGCCCTTCCTAAGGCCCCAACTCTCGAGGGCGTAAAATCGGTGTTTCACGCCCCCAAAAGGAGGCGTATAATGGTCATTTTACGCCCCCTGAATCGAAAAATAATTTAGAAACAAAATTGATAAGAAGATTGATCTATAGATCGCAATTTTCACAAAATAGGATATATAAAGACACTAAAAAACATGATGTGCACATTTTTCGCAAAATTAGCTTGGGAACAAAATGGTTAAATTTTATGTTTAATTGTATAAGAAAATAATATACAACTATATTAATTAAATCGAAATGTATTTTCTTTTAATGTAGCAATATAATTAAATATACAAATATATAATTTTTGTTTCAACTGTTACGTTTGATCTAATAAAAAAAGGAATCGTAATTTATTATTTTGTAAAAATTAAATCAGTTAATTGAGAATTACTTGTATAATTAGTAAAAATCGATTATCTTGTAGAGGCTTTTGTTAATTGAAACTACTAACGTAATTATTAATAACGCCTTAGGAAATGCTCTAAGACAGTATAGAATTTAATTTAATTTATAGGTAATAACGGTTTGCTTATTAACGTGTGCGACTTATTAACTAGAACTCCCAACATTTATATTAGGGCAGTCAAGACGTCTTCGAATTATTAGTAATATTTTACTGATTTAATAATGAAAATGGGAATGGGATAATCTTATAAGAATAATTTTTTATCATGTCGCAGATTTAACTTTATAGGTCATATACGTCTACATAACCTAAATTCAGACGTTATGTTTTGGATTTTGATTTATTGAACTCTTAGAGTTTTTAGTAAATTTTACTAACTTTTAATACATCAATAAATTCAGTAAATAAGTTTTCATCAAAAGAGATTTACATTATTAAAAAAACGTTGCATGTTAAGCAATAATATCTCTAACTAATCCAATTTGCTTAATTAAATAGTTAAAGAAGTACTAATAATTATTCCAATGTGTTACTAGATTCAATGAGTGTCCTAATTTATCCTAATGTAGATTTATCTAGTCGTACCATGGGAGAAGAACGATAAGAAAGTCGACATTGTCGACTTAGATGTAAAACAGTGAAAGTCTGTCGGACCCCTTTTTTGTTTCACTTCTTTGTCAGCAAAATTCTTTGAGTAAAACCATCAGCTAAATGTCTGAAATCGGATTTTTATGATTTTTATAACAATCTGACATTTTATAAATTAGGTCAAATTTTTTATTCATCTGAGGTAAAAATATAAAGCAAAAGCTTTTTACAAAATATAATTTCTAGTTTTTCATTATTGGTTTTATAAAGAAATTCATTGCAAATTTGAGTGTTTATACTAAGTAGCAACGCTAGATATTTTAGTAATAATTACAGTGCCTCTCATAAAGAAATGAAAGAATGTAGTTAGTGAAATAAAATATAGAAGTGTACTAAATATCAATGAATTTTTGCAATTTAATTAATAATGTAACTACTAATTATTAACTAAAATAAAAATATTTTTAGTGTTTTGCTTCATTACGTGAAGCGGATTTTCTTAATTATACAAAAGTAATTGATGGTAGAACATTCTGATTAACGGCTTAATAAGGGAGTTCTAAAGTGGTCCGCCGGTAAGGTAGGAAGTTTCATTAACAATCGTAAATAAAAAATTACTGAATCGATTTTTCAAAATTTAGTCTCTAAAGGCATTTTTAATTATTATAGATGATACCAAATAGACTAATTAAAAACTGACGTCTTTGATGTCTTTCGATTCAGTCAATATTTATTTGCCGTTTTTTAATGAAAATCCCCACCTTATCGGCGGAGCACTTCAGAACCCCCTTAACAAAAGTAGTTGCAAGAGTCATAACATTTTTTTCGTCCCTTTACCTTAATAAACTTTTGATTCAATAAGTCTCGATGTAATTTTGTGTAAATTAAATATGTAACGTAAACATTTTCTGACATAAGTAAGTAGTATAACGACTTTACTACTACTTTAACTTTTTTTACTATAACTTTGTAACGAATATTTGTTTAATTTTCTTTAGTGGGAAACGTAGTTTGTATTTGCAACTTTCCTAGCAGATGTCCAGCGAGATCCGAAGAGTGGCACACATCCTGATCGAAGAAACCAGATGTTCAAAAGGTCCCGGAAACGAATTGACCCCTTTGATGTAATCTTACCATATTTTCTTTCTAAGCTGTTTAAATTCATCATAGAGAGACATTTTAAGGAATATTTTCCTGAGTATTAATTACAAAAATATGATAAACTTCTAAATAAATATTACAACTAGATAAATATTATTCTAATTTTACTGGACTTTGTTGCCATGAATTTCTGTAGTTTTTTATTTTTTTTAGGTTATGCACTACTTTTGTCAAGTATTTACTAGGTCCTCGACTATTTTATTCGTTGACGTAATAAGTATTTGAAACAACTAGGAATGTAATTAGTAGAACTAACCTATAACTAGGTATCTATAAATTTTTTTAGCTCTATGTACTTACCCGGAACTTTAATAAAATTACTATAATTTACTACGGGAACAAGATTTAACATAATCAAAAAGTGATTCATTTTGTTACTTTCGGATTTACTATGCAGTTGCATTTTTCATATAGATTTTATAGAATCTACAATAAAAAAATTGTGGCAGTAGGAGATAACAATGTAAAATAAAATTATATCTTATGAGGGACAATTAACACATATTTGAAATATACTTTTGAAATCTGTGTTAATAATGACAACTACTAACGAAAAAATGACTAAAATAGACTTCGTACGAATATAAAAGTAAAATAAATAAATTAAATTAAAACAAAACAAATTTAATAGTAGTAATTTTGTTTCTGAAAGCATATTTACAAAACAATTTAATGCAATTTTTATTGTTTACAAACATTACTGAATCACTGAATGCGGCAGTTTTGTTTTTGTTCATTATTTCCCAGTTTAATTATTAACTTACCAGCTAACAAATTTTTTTAATCCAATTTCTTAAAGTACATGCTAACTTCAAAATCTCCATATACAGAAGATCTGAAAATAGACAAAATTAACTATTATTTATGTAATTGTTACTTTATTTATTATAATATTATTAATCTTCAAATTACAGAACATATTATTTACATTGTTTAAAAATTGTCATAAATGAAATTCGCAAAATTTAAGTAAATCTTTTAAATTTGTGTACATTCTTGTATTAATTTTTATTATAATTTTTGAAAAGCTTTAAAAAAATGTGATGGACAGCAACAAACGATGTCAATATTTTTTTTTAATTGTAACTCAGGGTATATTTTTTTTAAACTGTTGAATGAGATCATCGAATCTTTTAAACCTGAGTTAGGTATCCCAAAAAAGGTGATGAAGATTGATTGATTAATAAAATTGTTCCATAGCAGCGACTAAATGGCATTTTTTACTATGCTTGAGAATTAAAATTGGATCTTAGCTTTGGTCTACACGATTTAATACCAGTTTTTTGCTTTGATCTCCTTTCATGTACTGAGAAATTTATTAATAGATACATCTTCCAATTTCGACTGTAAACCGGAAACGTATCGGATTTCTAGGTTGGGAAGGAACGAATATTAACTTCGGTATTGTTCGTATGTCTGTCAGAAATAGTAAGTTTCACCATAGGGTCACCTTCGTAGAAGCAGTTCTTTAATATTAACTATCGAACATTTGTTTTACAATATTTTAATATATTCAATGGGGTTCAATTATTGAAAATTAGTTTGAATTACTTTTTTTTAAAAATTATCAAAAATACTAAAATTTATAATTAAATAACAGTTTCTCAAGTTTTGTTTTAAATGAATAAAATATAAATAAGAAACAAATTTAACTACAGGCGTCGAAGTTACCAATTAGATTAGCTTACTTCGTTTAGATTTGATTTCAGCACACGTTTTACAGCACGTGAGGTTGATTACTGTCGAGACGACATGATTACACGGTATGGCGAAATTTAGCACCAAAAAAACTTACTCAGACAAGAAGGGAACATTCACTAAAAAAAAATTCGCGGTATATAGTAGTAAAAAACAAAGTAAAAAAATTTTAAATTAAAAAAGAGAGTGGGGGAGTCTGACAGATTGAATTAATGTAAATAGAGAAAGAGAAGGGTATAGAGAGAAATGTAAACACGTGGTTATTAAGACATTGCAGATTTGTGATTGGCTCCGATAGGATACACAAACGTGGACGTGGTATGCACCTATCTGAAAATACTTGTCGTTCCTGCTGTACATTGAATTTTTTGCTGCAAACTGGTTACCTTCTTATATACCGCAAGTAAAAAGAAACTTTTGAAAGGCATTTGAAAACAGTACAAGATTCTTACACTACTCACCAATTGCACAAAATTAGTACCTACCGAGTTTATTAAGAGGATTTTACTTTCATCACAGTTTTAATTACTTTTGTTTGCATTTTATGTGTCAAGAATAATGTCTGATGTATTTATTTGTACTAAAAACGATGCCACAACCTTAGAGTTTCATATTGCATTTTTCGGCGAAAATTAGGTTAAAAGTGTCAAAATTTTGTTTTGGCCAACCTTACTTTTTTTCGAAAATGCGTCATAATACGGAATTTTTTATGATGTCATTGATTTAAGCACCAAAAAAATACTTTAAAAATTATATTGTAATTATCAAAAGAACATTTTCTATTGTCAGGAAAAAAAATGTTCAACAAATAGACATTTTTGCGATGGGCGAATCGTGAGGGTGCTATTACTTTCGGCAAGAAAAATACTTTGAAAATTATATTCAGATTGTCAAAATAATTCTGCTTTGAAAAAAAGATAGCTAAAAACGCGTTTGACACATTTAACCTCATTTTTCTTGAAAATGCGACATAACAGACAAATTATAGCAGCGTCATGTTTTTAGAATCGGAAATTAAAATTGAAAATGATACTTCCTTGGACAAAGACAAAATCAAGAAGGTTAATATAGACGTCTAAACTGACAACGATTAATGACTAAGAAAAAAAACATTCGCTCCAAAAGTTTTTCTTATCTTTTCTGCCATGGAGCTTAAATTACATTTATTCTGGTAAATTAGCATAAAATTCTCTTTAAAACAAAAGAAAAATCGTCTCGATCCGATATCTTTTGGCGTAGATATGCGCAGTTTAATGTGAGACTTAGTTGGCCCCTGTGTTCTATGGGTTAAAACGATACTCAGGGGCCTTTTACCAACATTTTTAAATCGAAATTTCACTAAGTAGAACTTAAGATCACATTTAATTCATTCACCTTAACTTTTTCTATTGAATGAATGCAATTTTTGTTTAACTTTTCGGTATCTGTTTTCCGTTGTCTAAGACATGAAATCGGTTTTGAAAATTTTGAAACGTTTTTTCACCTACGTGTAATTCATTTTTTTGAAATCAAATGTTACCAAGAGAAAAAGTGTGCAAAAATAAACAAAATCTTAATAACGTTTATTTTTTTCAGCGTTTTGCGATTAATTGATTATGATGGTATTAAGAATCTGTCGTGACACATTAACGGAAATGGAAATACCGACAATGACAAAATGCAAAAATCCATAACGAGATTATCAGTGACAGTACTATAACTTTGATTAATATCATCCCTGAATCAATCTAAGTTTAAATATTTATACTTTCGAAAATTTTGTTGTAACCACATTTCAAATAACATTTTATTTTGTTATATTGTTATTGTCGTTAATTTGGTAATTATAATATGTACAATAGAAATAACGCGACGAAGAATATATAGCGGGACTAGTAATATACATTACAAATACCAAACCATCGTCATTTATAAACGTTCTTATCATAGAGTTGATTTGTTTTCTTTCGTACATCATGGTCGTTTTTTCTTAACTCTGTCGTTATTTTGATGTTATTTTTCGTGATATTTTACAACCATTAATTTTTTCAGTTTTTAGTCAGCAATCTTTTCGGTTAGCAAATCACCTTTGTCATTGAACTAATGACAATTAAAAAACACCGAGAACTTCTGTCGAATTTATTATTATAGTTCTAAAAAGCGCGCAGATAATTGTTGTAGTCGATAAAAATAACAAAATAACCTCGAGGAATCTATTTGTTCTGTTACACTTTTGTCACCATCATTAGTTCGACGGTCGTTATTGTGCTACTGATGTTATTTGTTATTTTTTCAGATCTGTCGTTATGTCAATGTTGTTATTTTAGTTAATATTTTGAGGTGACCTACACGGAAAAAAGTAATCCAGTGAAAATCCCTCAAAACTCGTTCGGATGTTGATGATTTGAGAAAATTTGGAGGAATATTACTATTCAGTTAATAGTAAATGTCTGAGAACTCGTCAAGAATAATTCCGGAACTTTTGTAGTGACAAGAATATTAACTGAAAAGTTCAAAAAATGTGAAACATTTTAAAAAAGAAAGAAAAAAAAATCTAATGAAAATATCCGACTCCGGCGGAAATTCGAACCCGGGTCTTCTGAACAGTGACCACACACTTTAACACGCTCAACCACTATCATGTTATTATTTTCAACTATAAATAAGGCCGACACTATGCCGATAGAAAAACTTGTGCTTCCAAATCAATTTGTGAAATATATTTCGATTTTAAGAATTATTTTGAAAAGTTTTGCACGCACAGAAAAAAATAATTAGTAGATTCTACACAGAACTTAAGTAAAATTTACCGAAAAAGTTGAGTAGCCATTGTCAATACAAATAATTAAAAGAAAATCCTAATTTTCTGCAGTCTATTTGGAATTTATATTTTAAATGCTTGATAAACGCCAATGATATATTAAAATCTTTTTGAAGTAAACTAATTCAGATAATTTTTATATTCAATATAACTGGTGTCAATTTTCTTGCGCGTGCTGTTATAGAATATCTATCCTAGTTTTTTCGTTAATCTGTGTTTAATCGTTATTGAAAAACTTATTATTTAAAGGCTAGAGTACTATTTATTTATATTTTTAATAAATTTTGCTTTTAAATAAGACTCGTTAAATTTTACAGTTAAGTTTGGCAAATTCTACTCATGATTTGTTTCCCTGTTTATTTACCAAGAATCATGAAGTTTCCGTCGAACTTTTCTCAAATCCTCAACATCCAAACAAGAGTTCAGGGATTTTCATTTGGTTATTTTTTTCTTAAGGTAGTTAGACCCCAGGATATAATATGTTGGCGAAAATATTTTAATAACACTTCCAGGAATAAAATTTTTATTATGCATGATATTGTGACAGAGTTCGAGCGTTATTTTTTTTGAAAAAAAATTGAAACTTGCAAAAATAATTTGATAACCAACTTTTCGTAGCGACTCAAATTTTCTTATTATTTTCATTCAAAACTTTTCTAAAAATGAATGGATTTCAATGAATGACGGCTTATTTTTTCAAGAAAAAGATTCTCTACAACTTCACCGACAGAATTTCTTGAATTTCTAAAACTAGGGTCAAATATCTCGAATTATTAAAAAAAAATATATATTATTTTTTAACTTTTCTGAATAATTTTAGAGATCAGGCAACAAAATTTGCGAAATTTATTCGGTGAAGTTGTATAGAATCTTTTTCTCGAAAAAATAAGCCGCCATTCATTGAAATCCATTCATTTTTAGAAAAGTTTTGAATGAAAATAAGAAGAAAATTTGAGTCGCTAAGAAAAGTTGGTTAACAAATTATTTTTGCAAGTTTCAATTTTTTTTTTTCAAGAATAATAATGCTTGAACTCTGTAACAATATCATGTATAATAAAACTTCAATTCCTGGAAGTGTTATTAAATTATTTTCGCTAACATATGATATCTTGGGGTCTAGCTACCTTAACGAGTGAAAATTGAAAACTCACTCTACATGGAATGAAACTCTATAAAGAGTGAATTCTAGCACTAAGAAATTCAGAGAGCATGCGCAATTCCAAACATTTCTTATGTTTAGTACCATTCCATAATATGTGGCTAAGGTAACACTAAAATGGAGGTACAAAAAACGGGCAAAAAGGAATTCGCTATCATTCGTTTGGGACGGGAATGAGAATACGAGAATTTTCAATCCACTCCATATGCCAAATGGAACGTTCACTCCTGTCGAGTGTAAATGAAAATTCCTTCCTGCGGAATTTCTAGGATGCGGGCGGAAATATTTCGCGTTCACACGAATGTCGCTAGCTGGACTACACGCAGGGAATAGCGCCTTGTCGAGGGAATAATTCTTGAGTCTCGATCGCGTTGCGTTGGCGGGCATTCCTCATACAGTTTCCGGCTATTCCCGACATTGGATTGGCTTTCGTAATCGAAGGGAGCCTTAGCTATCGGCGGATTTATCGTTACGTGCGGACCGCAAAATCACCGATTCGATCTGAGATCCTGCACAAGTACACAATCTCATGTACTTGTGCACACCAGCATCAACACATGGGTACACCAAAGTACGTACATGTACCTGTTCGAATCCGGGAATCAGTAACTCGATGGAATTCCAAACGCGATTAGTTCACGCTGGAAAATCCTTGTACTAGTTATATTCTTATTTTCACTACCGCTGTCGTCGTATGCGATTGGCTTTTTAATAAAATTTCGGAATTATGCATTTATCTCCGATAATCGATCAAGTTTGTCGCTTACGAGACTTAATGGTATCCTAATACCTATTTTCTATACGAAAGGCTGTTCTATGGGTGGATTAATATCGTTATTACACGTTAATCTTAGGTGCATTTGATTTATATACGTGCATAAATTTAGTATAATTACAAAATATGCGTTTTATGCATCATTTAAAGTACTGAATGCGTGACTGTTTCCGCCTTGGGAATAATGCGTTCGCTATCGAAAGCGGAAAGTTGACGATTTGTGTCTGTTGCGACGTTAGTATAATATGTGAGGATGTTCAGCGAAAGTAATTGTAAGAATATGCACACTACAAATAAAAGTTTGATAGTCAAAATCCGTTTTTTCCGAATTTTGCCACAAAGTGACTTTTAATCGACTTATCATTTTTGTAACGGTGAAATTCCAAGCAACAGTCCGATTTTTTACCGTTAGCATAAAAGTGAGGTTAGAAACAGAGGGAGATTATTGCATGATCCACTGAATGCATACATTTGGCATTGATCATTTAGTAGACAGTCGCGGTGTGACAGAGAAACTTTAAAATCTGAGGTATCGAAATTTTCCGTTTGGTGGCGCATGTGTATAATGTTGATCACATCTTGAGTCTAATACGCAGTCGTTCTCGCAAGCGGTGAAATACGATTATTTTCATACATAAGTAACACACTGTACTTACGGAATGTATGCGAAAGTATTATTATTTTGGACATATATTCAGGCACTACTTGTACAGAGGTATTGAACAAAATTTTGTTTTATAAATGTGTTACATAAATGCGTCATCAATTTCATTGCGGTTTAGCAGCTTTTTTATTTTCGGGATCTTAAATATTCGATATTTTCGTTTGTTTCGCAGATCGAAGCAACATTTTTCTTGTTTTTAATATTTTCTATCTTAATAGTTATTGCACAGTATATCAATCTTGTTTTTTTCGTATCTTTTCCACGAATATAACACTTCACTATTCCGAATGCAGCATTGCTAATTACCATTGGAAATCTTCTGAATGCTGTGAAGGATAAGAAAATGGATTGAGAATTCATTTTAAATAAATATAAATGTTGAAACGTGATATAGACAGAAAAGTACCATCAAATTTTACAAAAAGATAAAGAATAATTCGCATCAAGATTTTTTCGCTCTTCAAGTCGTAAAATCCGCCTTTACTCCCCGGTTTGCGGGCCTAAAATCACATTTTACGCCCTCGAAAATTACATGATTGTAAACTTTATTTTATGCCCTTAATACGAAGAGTACTAATGGAGACTCTGAATAATGTAAATTGAAATTTTGGTAACGGGGAATTCCGATATCTTGTGTTTTTGTTCGAATAAAAATTTTTCGATGGAAACAAAACGTCTTAGTTTGGGATTACCCAAACTGGGTTTGTGCAGTATTCCAAAATTTTAGGAATTTTCAAACAGTTTGGGCCGGGGCACAAAGTTCTGATAATCAACAGATCCGACAGGACAAAATTTCGAAATACCATGGCTCCAGCTTTATTTTCTTCACTTTATTTTTGAAAATTTGACAAAAAGAAAACAAATTAAAATACCTTAGACTCACGCAACATCGAAATTTTAGCCTTTCGGGGGGTTTTGACTTTTTGAACTTTGTTCCCCGGCCACTGTTTGTTTACTCACTAAAGCAAGAGGCGAAGTATAGTTTGACATAATTGTAAGTATGCTATTAGGAATTCGCATTAAGGAAGAGGAAGCTCGAAGTGTGTTTAAACGTCATCGCCTACCCACGCGGAAAAAATACAAGTATAGAAGAAATATTTTATGTCATAAGATAACGTTTATTGTTGACGTAAGTAATTTAGAATAGTAATACCTAAAAATACAACTCGTATCTGCATACAAAATTAGAAGAAGGATATTATTAGGTGTTATTTAACAATAATGATAGAAAAATGTGATGATGCGGAGGGCGCGGGAGGTAAATATTTTTTACAGTGCTTTGGGGGTCTGAGAAACCTATAATCATTTACGTAACTTAAGTACTAGAATTATATAAACAAAAAAGGTGATATGTAAGCAGAACTCGACACTTCAAAATATGACCAAAAATTTGTAGATTCAAGTAAATATTTACATGAAATAAGAAAATATTTTCTTCAATTAAACAAATGTAGTATACCTTACTTGATTCAAGAAAATATTTCCTTATTTATGTCAATATTTACTTAATATTATTAAAATAAATAATCGCCCAAATCTAGAATTTTTGTATTGCATTTTTGCAGTCCAACAGATTTTTGTTGATGATTACTTAAGTTAGTATGGTTAAAATTATCAAACACATTTCGACAAAAACATTATTAAACATTCATAGTGTAAAAGAATACCCTGCAATTTTTTAGTAATTTAAATAAACCAATAGATAGCAAAATCTCGTTCCTATTATCATGTTGTCTTATGTAATATGCTGTTTTATAATAAAATTAACAAACAAAATTTACCACAAATGAATGGTTACGAAATAAGATAACATAAAGTAAATATTCAAGAGAAGAAATTTGATTGAAAACGCTAGGCAACAAAAATGATTTAAAACCATTGCAAAATATTCGTATACGCCTAGATAGCAAGGCGTGAATCTCACGAAGTCCTCAGGTTGGAGATCTCCCTTATGAGTACTTATGTGAATGCATATGAGAGTTCAGGAATGACTAAAATATACGGGATTGTACTGCGCATGCGCGAAAAATCTCCGCTTCTATGCATTAATGATACTTTTGTGATACTTGTAATGATTGGCTAAATAGCCTTGGTGAGCAACCAATTGGCGTCGGGTGCCCAATGCCTGTACGACAAGAAATTAGTGGTTTGCGCATGCGCAAGTTATTCAATAAGGTAAGACTCATATGTGAGTGACGATCCTCATTTGATTGGAGAACACAAATAGCACTAACATGGAGCGCAGACGTGCGCTTTTATCTCATTTGTGAGTTCTATTATGCACCTTATGTGAACTCAGGTTGCTGTCTGGGCAGTACGGCATCCCTTATTTTATCTCCCATTATTCTATAATAATCCGTTATATGGAAAAGGAATCTATTTTTCTATATATTCCACCGTAATACAGTAGACGCTCGATATAAGAACCATCGCTATAAGAACCGATCGGTATAAGAACCGATCGGTATAAGAACACTTTCTTGATCATTACAGTGCCTACGAACATTCGAGATGTATCCCCTCCATACACTTTTCGCTGGCTAACCGTTCCGCGCATTCCGTCGAGCCCACCTATACATACATACATACATACAAGAGAAGGGGAAGCATCAATTCCCCTCCAATGGTTCTTATATCGGCGCTTGGCGGGGAAGCTCGGAATGGACGCAGTTCTTATATCGAGCGTCTACTGTACAGTCTCCCATTCGCGTTCGGAAATCATCGGGTACTGTCGGATGTCATCGAGAAAGGCAGAGAGGGAAGTGAGATTTTAGTAGGGAGGGTAAGGGACCTTATAGAATACGGTTATCGCTACCGGTAGATATTATTTTACGACGTGGCAACGTCGCCATTATTTGGTGACAAATCAAACGATAATCATTATGAATGTTTTGTTTTTTTTTTAAAACCGATTTTACCCGTTTTTTATTCCGGAAAACCCTTTTTGTAGGCTGTTTGACATTGTTATCCGAACGATAATTTATACCAGCTATAATAGTTTATAAAAGCGATGTTGCCAAATCTATTTTGCTGCTCGATACAGAACAAGCAAATAACGCACTTGATCACTGCGTACTGTCCTCCTTAAATAAAGATGATTTTCCGGAACATCAGCGGTAAAAGCGACGCTTTTATACAAGACGATTTTGCACAAAGGCACGATTAATAATAGAAGTAATAAATATTAGCCCGTGGATATTTGAAATTGTATTTGCTTTTCTATAGACATATTTCACAGATTATAGACGTATGCAAAAACGAGAGAAACCAATTAAATAAATAAACGAACCAAGATGTGTATATTCGATAAGTGCAACATGTACATAAATTTTAATTGCGCGACAAGATAATGCCGATGTTTATTGTGGAACACGTTTCCTTCCGAATTTACGATCTTAGAACGACGTCGATTTCGAAGGCAGAACTGACCAGCCGCAACCGTAGTAAATCATCCATCGAGTGGGTGACGGCAACCTCTTTTCTCTTTCTGCCTTTCAACCTGACTTATCATGAAGACGTTTAACTTGCCTTTCATCCTTTCGAAAAAAGGTAGTCCATTTCTATACGTTGGTCTTTTTATAAATCAAGAAATGATTCATTGAAGTCTTGATCAAATTTTTTTCATATGGTTGCTTATTCAAATCGCACACAGCAAAAATATACCTTTTATCAGGATCTATAGTGGTCAGCCGGTAAAGTAGGAAGTTTCACTAAAAAAATGTAAATTTAAGATGCCAGAGTAAAATTGTCAAAATTCGGATTCTGTAAGGGCAATTCTAATTACTATAGACGATTTCCTACAAAATACCAAAGAAATTAATTTAGAACTGACCGAGTAAATAAGTGATTTTTATTTATTTCCGAAAATTCTCGGTCATTTCGCAATTATTTTCTATGAACCGTCTATAGTAATTAGAATTACCCGCACAGAGTCCGAATTTTGATAAATTGTTTAAGAAATTTTTCATTTACGCTTTTAGTCTAAATTCCCTACCTTATCGGGCGGTAAATTTTCAATACAGATTTCAACGGTTGTAATTAGGGAAAAATAAAGGATCTAAACAAATTTATTCACATCTGTCCAAAAAGTTAACTGAACTTTCAGAATCTATTGTTAGGTTTTTGTAAAAATTTAACCTTGAAACACTATTCATGATTTTTCCCAAAAAACATTTTCAAAAGTATTTATTTTTTATTTTGTTTTCATGCTGAACATGTCACTGAACAAAACGTTCTTAGAATTATTCAAAGCACAAGATGACGTTTTTACAAAATGTTGTAATTTTTCAAAAACCAAACATTTTGAAAAACTTAAAAAATGTGTAAAATATTCTGTAAAAATAAAAACAAATAAAAAAACTTTTCGGCGGTTTTTCGTGTTTGTGACGCCGTCTTAGATACGTTCACTTTTATTTTCAAAATATCAATATAGATTTCAAAGTTCAAGTCTCGAAGACAGTATTTCCTTACTTCCAACAAGAATTCCGAAATTATTTTAGTGTACAAAAATGAAATATCAAAAATACATTTAAAAATCCGTGTTATTTGGAAAAATCATATGTATAGTTTCGTACGGTTGCATTTTTTGCAAAAATGAGAAATACTAAAAGGTCAGTTAATTTGATGTCTGGTGTGTCGTCTTGAACATCTTTTTTTACTTCAAATATGAAAAAATTGTAAATTTAATAATGATAACGATTCTAACGGTAACGTTAAGGAACCTTTGTTTGCATTTCTATTTTATTACTTTATGCAATTTTGCACGAGATTATTGGCAGTTTATTAAACAACAAGATGAAGAAATGTTCTTTCGATGAATTGTTGATAACAGTCAGGATATTGTCTCATTACATGTTTAATGAATGAAAATATTAGTTACATTATTTCGGAAATATTTCAACAAAAATTATTTTTAGAATGTTGTCTTAAAATGTCATCTATTGTATGGCAGAACAACATACTAAATAAAAGGTTGTTATTATTATTTGTCTTAAAAATAAGCAGAATTCTGCTTAATTCAACGAAATAATGATAAAATAATTATTTTTTTACTGCACTAAGCATATAACTCTGATTCCATTAACTAGACATAAAATAGCCCAGGATATTATTATATTAATATTTTTTATTTCCAGATAGATAATTTGTTTATTTTTTGAGACAATATTTCTTAAATTGAGAAATTTAAAATAAATGTTAGCTAATTAAAATTCTTGCTGCACATAACTCAAAATCTCGTTAATTGGCCGCCATGTCAACAAAATGAAAGCCATTAAAAATTCATTCAACCCAATTTTTCTCATATGAGTAAACACACACACGAGGAAGCGTGTAAAAATGCATCTGGCTCTTTCATTAATTCGCTCAATTGGTTACGGCAGAGTCGCTTGTTCACAGAAGGGAGTCGTTTTCTCGGAATTCCGCGCTTCCTCGTTCCTGATAAAATTACGACGAACAATAAGAACAGGATGAAACAGCACGATGACGACGTTCCTCCCCGTGCACGCGATGACGCAAATTTACGTTTGCCACGAGAAAGTCAACTAATTTGCGTGCCGACAGTTTTTAGCAAATTCTCATAATTAGTTGTTGTAAATAATTACCACATTTCGTTACAAGTGAGGGAAACGCCCTCGATAATAGTATATTCCGTTACAAGTGAGGGAAGTGCAACTTTCCGCACGTGTGGGACGAAATATATTTTTCCTAATAGAATGCGGGAAATCCGTGCGGTTTTCGAAGTTGCGTTTCCCGCACTAAAAACGATAGAGATCTCGTACACTATTAGGAAATAATATATTTCGTCACGCGTGTGGAAAATCGAATTTCCCGGACTTGTGACGTAATATGCTATTATCGCAGGCGTTTCCCGCACTTGTAACGAAATGTGATATTTATTAAGTATAGTGTCCAAATTCTGCAACTTCGAACACTATACTAAAAACAATGTGTGAAATTAAATTTCACGCACGGAGTTCAGGAATTGTAATGGCTTCGTTAAATTGTAGAAAAGTTTGAATTGAAAATGGTCGAAGGAGGAAATTTAAATATTGCAAATTACAACTGCAGTATTATCGAAGAGAACAAGGCGAAACGATCCCATTATGAATTCGCATATGTAGTTCGCGACGCAGAGTTATTTAACAAACGTTGGTGTGCTTGTTTTCACAGACCCAGTTGAGGAGGTGGGAAAAACTAGTTGTAATTTCTCGTTTTATCGTATTTATAAACGGTTTGTCGACATTCGTCCAACAATGATTAAAAATTTTTATCAAACACTCATACAAGAGTCATTGTCAAGTCCAGTTTACGCGCAAAAGTCTTTAAACTTCGGCTGACTACGAGTAAGAAAAAGTTGATACCTTGATTAAGTTGGACAAGAAAAGTTAAACAAAAGTCTTCATTTAACTAATTTTATATTTTTCTGATGATATATGATAGTTTACATTAAACAACGACATTAAAACTGAAGAGGAATTGATTGAAAATTTTGCAAATCTTTTATTCGACAGTAAATAAAAAATGACTGCATCGATTATTCGAAATTCGGGCTCTGAAAAGGTAATTGTAATTACTGTAGTCGGCATATTAACGAATGCCAAAGTGATTAATCAAGAATTGAATAAGCACTATTGGAAATAGCTGATTTTTATTTATTTCCAATAATTCTCAGTAAATTTTTAATTAAATTTTTTGGAATGTTGTAAGAAGCAGTATATAAAAAGTAGAATTATCTTTACAGAGCCCCGATTTTGAAAAATTGATTCAGACATTTTTAATGTACGATTTTTATCCTAATTTCCCAACCTAGGGGAACTCCCGTTGGGTTAGTAACGTAAATAAGAAACCTACCCAATTTAAATTAAACAAAAAAATGAACATATATTTAGGTAGTTCCTGTTAAGTGTGATTATTATTGGTTAGGAATTGACGTTATCAAACAAAGCTTGAAAAAAGGGCAAATTGAGTTACTAACAAGTTCCAGGAAACTATTTTTATTAATAACCCAGATGTACTGTTTGATTTAGTAAATTACTTTGTATATTCGTTTCATTGTCTCTCAGTTAATGAATACCTACATTAATAAATAGTTTACATAATGGCTCATTTTCTAAACTGAATAAAAATCTACCTTACAAATTCAACTGTTGTTAGGTAATGGATCGGAAAGTAGTAAAAAGAACCATTCTTGTTAGAAAATTCTGCTGATGTTGATTTCATTATTTTTGTTCAAATTAATGAGTTAAATTAGTCAAAATGTGTACTTAATTCTCACGTAAAAACTTAGTATAAAATTAAAATATTATTTTCTAAACGTAAGAACAAAAATGTCACGTACAATAGAAAGAAATTGATTTCTTTCGGTGACCAGTTGTCAAACAGATCGTTAAAACATTTGGTGATATCGATTACTGGATAATAAGATCAAAATTTATAGTTTTTCTCAAAAAACTAACTTACTCAAGAAAATTTCCCAGAAACATTTTCTCTGCGTACACAGACGCCATTCGTTTTTGTCTGAAGGCCAAAGAAAAGTATTTTCATTGGCAATTACCTCGTTAGTGTCAACTTATCACGCAGAGTTCGAACACGATGACGAATGCAGCAGTTAGAAAATTATTTACCGGGATTTTTCAATCGATAGGCCATTATATAATTTAACACATGCATAAAAATCGTTTTATTTATAGGTACTGACCGAGCTGACACGTGCAATTACGTGCTTCAGACGGCTAGGTGAACAAAAAAAAACTGCATAAATGCCTATAATGCTAACATCGAACCGAGAAAATGCATATATTTTTGTTATGAGACTTATGGAGGTATTAAATAAGTACAAATTTATTTCTTAGGTTATAATATGTAAAAGAAAATATTTTATATTTTATTTAAATATCAAAGTTGTTTCTATTGACCTTTTAACGTCCAGAAGTCCTGAAATTATAGTTCAATTTCATGAGTATGAATTGTATAAGTAATTTTTGTTTTTTTTTTCAATCCAATAAAAAAGATTATTAAACTTTTCTAGATTTCAAGACTGACAATTGTTTTCCTTTACCATAATAGGCATTTTCTGAGAAAATTGTCTTAGAAATAGTCAAAGAACAATCTCAAATTTTATAAATTACATTTTTCGAATTTTTTGAAAAACCAAAAATTGCATCAAAAGATTCTAATAAAATCATTAGAATTATTAATTATTATAGAACTTTGACCCCTGTGGCCTTCAATATTTCAAAAACTAGAGCAAATTGGCTATTTTGCATATTTGGATTTTGGAGTAAAATTCCTGTCAGACATCGATTCTAGCTTATAAGACAACAAAATTTTGTTGGGTCGTGTAATTATTAGTCACATTGTCTTTATTACAACTATAAAGTGCATGGATTGAATTTATATATTTCAAAAAAAAATGGATGAATGTGATTAACTAATCCGTATTTTGATTTCTTCATTCTGATTATTTTAAATCAGAACACCGGTTATTTTAGCTTTTTTCCACGGCGCGTTGCCAATTCAAAACGAGTTTTATTTAGGTATTACGGGATTGTTTGTAAACTTGATAGCAAAGGTAATGTCGCAGTTAGCTAATTCGGATGTTTAGCAAATATCAGTGATAATATTTTATATTAGATGATGATCGACTCATTTCTAAAAAACACATTTGACTGTACGTAATTAGTTAATCGGAAAGAACTAAAAAGAACGTTTACCAGTTACATTTTCACAATTAGCACCGATAAAGAGAAATAGTTCATTTTACTAACCAAATAGTAGGATCTGATACAATTACTTGTTTAGTTGGTTTTACTACTTAAATAGTAACTTTAACTATCTAATTTATTCAGGGTACTATTTATAGAGTAAAATTAATTAAAAACGATGGCTGTGTCTTATGTTACTATCTAGCAAACAGTTCCAACTACTCTATTTTTTTGTGTTTTATTAATTAAAACATTTTGTTTAGGTTAGTAAAACTTCTAAATTCCATTCTACTCTCGTGTAGGCTTATTTGTTATATTAATTATCTGTAATATCAAATGTGATAAAGAACATCTTTCTGACAATCATTATGCCCAACTATACTAGTTCAATTGAATTGAATAGTTGAATACTGAAGTCCATAATACTATTTAGATTCTTATTGTTTTTCGTTATTATCTAACAAATATATTCATTAACCCATTAACGTCCAAGGTGACGAGATTTTTAGCTAATTTTCAAAGCTCTCTAGCAAATCGAAAAATGAAAATATCATAACGAAACCAACTTACTTTACTAATTGTGGGTATGCTCTATCAAGTTATAGGGTAAACATTGCGATTTCTTGCTGCAGAAAAGCAATATGGCGGATTTTATCAGAAAAAGTGTCGAAAAATCGGCAAATTTGTTTTTTCGACAATTTTTTACATTATGGACAAACGCGGACAAATAAGTTTAAAGGAAATTTTGTTATACATATCCTATTCAAATGTCGGAAAATGTGAAAATTTTTAAAAGTACGTATTTTTCCTAATATTGCTGAAATAAATCGACATTAATCCTACATTTTTGTCTTAAAATGTAAAATTTTGATTTATCAAATATTCATAGTCACTTTTTAATATATTTGACGATGCTAATAATGGCGGAATCATTCACAAAACTACCAACAACACTTTTTCACGGTAATTTTACATAGAATATGATACGATCTTTTATCCGGAAATAATGCCATTTCGACCCGCCATTTTGTATTTTGAAAATTCCTCATATTTCGATTCCATATAATCCTAAACATAAAGAAATGTAAAAAAATAAAGCACCGAAACATTTACCGAAAAGCCATGTGAAAAATGCCATTATTTTTTAATTTCCAAGTCCACCACATTGAATCCGCCATTATTAACATCGTCAAATATATTAAAAAGTGAAAAGGAATATTTAATAAATCTAAATTTTACATTTTAAGACAAAAATTTAAATTGGTGTCTATTTATTTCAGAAATATTTAGGAAAAACGTACATTTTTAGACAGTTTCACACTTTTCCGCTATTTTTAATAGGATAAACTGAATGGAGTTGAATAAAAAAATTTTCCCCTTAAACTGCAACTTATTTCTCCACGTTTGTCCATAGTTTGGAATGGATCGCCATCTATTATCCATTTGTACAAAATTGCAAAAAAAAATTGTTCGATTTTTCGACACTTTTGCAGGTAAAATCCGCCATATTGTTTTTCTGCAGCAAGGAATCGCAATTTTGACCATATAAATCGATAGAGCGTACTCAAAATTAGCAAAGTAAGTTGATTCCATTATGATATTTTAAATTTTGGAATCGCTAGAAAACTGTGAAAAGGAGCTAAAAATCTGGTCATCTTGGACGTTAATGGGTTAAACAAGTACTATTTATTAAGAAGAAATAAAATTGTTGGATATAAGATACCCACCTCTTTTTGCTGTCAAGATTAGGTTATTCTGATGCCTTATCGATTCTATCACTGAATCGAAGATAACGTCGACTCTGCCGTCAATGACAGTATCTTGTCACGTGCTAAGTGTCACTGCCAAACGTTGTCGTTTCCTTACATGTTTATCTTTTTCCGTCATCAAAAAAAGTGGAGAGGGCAGAAAACAAAATATCTCTTCAGAAGCAATATACATCAGATCTCGAGGTGAAATGGGAACAGTAAGAAATGGTTCGATACTCTCGATTCGGACAATTAGTCGAAACTCGACTGGACCGAAAAGAGAAAATTCGCAACTCGATCCTCGAACATGACTTTCGGAAGATTATACGAGAGATCAGTCGTATTTTTCGACCTTCGGCGATATTTGATATCGATATATATATGCTCTGGTTTTAACCCATTTTATCGCACGATAAGGCCGATGAAAATCAATGTTTATCGAAGGCGTTACTTACCAAAAGCCGGTTTCCAACATATGACATGGGTTAATTGTTCAAATATTTAATCGCCCCGTTATTTTTGTAGGTGTTAACGACGTCGATACTACTGATTTTTACACATAATTAGCTGAGCAAACAATGCGATAACAATATGGAAGTATCAGTTGTTTATGTAAGTGGGAAGTGCTTTCTAAATTTATGATCAAGGTCGGAGACACTGATTGCAAATAGCAAAATGTTTTATTAATTACGCATGCCCAGCATCGCTTTCAGCACCAAAAATCCGTTAGGAAATGGTACTGCGATTGTCAAAGGCAAACAAAAAATGTTGTCGATCAGTGTAATTTATTTCCACAATTTTTTCTTAGTTATACAACAATTACTATGGTTACAGGTGACTAGCACTAGTTAGTCCAGTCATTACTTTTCAGCACTATATACCGTATAGAAGCATAGCTTACAATTAGTAACATAATCTATTCTCTATTTGAATGTCATTTTAGCTTCTTTATAGACATCGTCAAGTTCACTTCATCCTATTTATTTTCTATTGAGTTCCATGGATGAATAAAATGTATTTTATAGATCCAGGTTTTAAACGGTTGACCTATTCCTACTAATTTGATCCTAATTGCATGAAACATTTCAAACGGTAAACTTCCGGTAATCATAATATCGCATTTCACCTATTATAAAAGTGACACCAAAATATTAACTCATCGTCGCCTAGTCATCTATCACGAACAATGACTTGGTAAAAATTTACCCCTCGGTTTATTATACCAAGTCCCTGCAAATATAATAGCTTACTTAACCTTTATGGTTTACTAAAATTAATCCTCATATTTTCCAGTACAATAAAAAATTATAGATAAATACACGGATAGATATGTATGTTGAGATTTATAAAACTTATTGTAATATTTGCAATAATTATCGTTTGGAAAATTAATCATTGAATTAATTAATATCCTATTTGTATAAATTCAGTGAAAATAGCATCCCGACAGAAAAAGAGAAGATCAACATCGGTCATATTTAAAAAAAAATATCTAAGTAAGGTCCTAATTTTGAGACAATCCAGAACCAAAATTAGACGAGTCTAAAACCAAAAGTAGATCTTAATCTAATTAAGAATTTATCATTTTTTGAATGCATTACAAAAAAAAGCTTGCCACTAGGTGGAATCGAACCCCAGACCGTTCGGTAGCAATCCGCGCCCCTAACCACTCGGCCACGCTTTTTGCTGTTGTCATTTGCATAGCTAATTAATATTCGCTACCATGATTCGATGAAAAAAATGGTTTTATCTGTAGTGTTTTAACAAATTACATGTGAAAATAGATTAAAAAGATGAGCGATATAAAATTTCAGAAAATTGTTCCAAACTATCCTATAACTCCTTTTTTTCCGTGTAACTATGAAAGAATTACGACTAGCTAGAAAGACAATAGTTTTTCAATCTTCGATGTTTTAAAGTTTCAGAAATTGCGAAAACACAAACAACAAGGGTAAAAATGAGATGTGTTTTGAATTGTAAACGTCAGATGTCTTACAAGGATAGTGCCATTAATTTTATGCTGAGTAGGAAGTCAGAATGTTATGGATTCTGTAGTTAAAAATTTTCAATTTCAAAGGATATGTAACGTATGTAATATTCTACATACTCAAGCGTCAAACCAAACGTCATCTATGTTATTTTGAATAATGGTACGAGAAAGAGAAAGCAGGTGACTGTGCCAATTCATTCAATGGAAAAACGCCTATGAATAATCAGTATTTTTAATTTTATAATGTGATATATCACTTCATACTATTTCAGCATTATTATGCGAATATCGTAATTTTAGATATTGCTAGTTTAGATTAATTCTGTTATTCCTTCGGTTTCTCAACTATCACGCTCGTAATTAAGTAAAGAATCGTGTTTCCGGAAATGCGTTTTTTAGAAATCTCTTATAACGTTCGGTTTTTAAATAAACACAATTAACACAGCTCCAACTTGTTAGATTTGTTTTTATTTTAAATAACATTATTCTTGTTGAGTGCTGCATTGAGATCTGTCTATTTTCTTTGTAAAAGAATGATGAACAAAAACACTTATGCACGCTAATATTTAAATTTTTTCTGGCGATCTTATTCTCAACTAAAAAAGATTTCACAATTAAGAATAATTTCAATGCTATTGGAAAAAATATTAATTTTCGCGATTGCTTTATAAATGTAATTTTTTTGCGATTTTTTAAAAAAATTTTTGTTATTATTAAAAAAAAATGAGTATTAAATTCGATGCACCAGGACTTGAACCCAGGATCTTTCCATAAAGATGGGCCGAGCCGCTCGAGTTTTTTTTACCAAAGTTCATTTTCACAAAAAACAAACTTTATAATGTATATAAATAAACTATATAAATATATAATATGAAAATCTTTTTTCAGAATATTTATGCTTATTTCGATTATAAATACACTGGTTTTAAGATCATAAGATAACCATGGATTTATATGACGACTTTAGATGTAAGCTGTAATTTGATGCGTTTCAACGCCTAACCATTTAATTTGTTTGACTTTCCATAGGCATCAACTATCGATGGTCGCAGGAAAGGGGCATGTCTGTTCTGTCAAGAGTACTTCATGGATCTTTACCTACTTGCCGAGCTTAAGACGATCGTATTGAAAGTGACGACCGTAGACATGCAAAAACCGCCGCCAGACTTTCGCACTAACTTCCAGGCGAGTCATCCACCAATTTTAATCGACAAGGGTGACGCAATTCTCGAAAACGAAAAGATCGAGCGATATATCATGAAGAACATACCCGGAGGTCACAATCTGTTCGTTCAAGACAAAGAAGTGGCCAATTTGGTCGAAAACCTCTTCAGCGTAAGTTTCAGACCGGGAGTCTACAAGAACTAAAAAAAATTACGACGAAATTGATAATATTTAAAAATATTCTAAAGTAGACATTTTGGATGTAGACCTAATCAGCTTCCATAGATCAGAGTCTGGAATGTAACGTTTGATCGCACTATAAGTTGATCAGACTCTTTTATGTCACGAGCTATAAGAAATTTCAGATTTTTGGGAATGTGTCGACTAGTAAAATCACTATTTTTAAAACAGATTCTATTAATACAGTAATAAAGTTAACGCCTGTATTTTTTAAAATCCTCTGACTAAACGTGTAGAGATACGACTGTCAAATTTTATGTATTATAATTTAATTATTTTCAGAAATTGAAGCTGTTATTATTAAACGCAAAAGATAAGGATAAGGATCCGAAGTCTTCGTCTCTGATGGCTCATCTGCGTAAGATCGATGAGTACCTAGGTCGCAAAGACACGCGTTTCCTCACAGGTGACACAATGTGCTGCTTCGACTGCGAGCTGATGCCACGTCTTCAGCATATAAGGGTCGCCGGCAAATACTTTGCGGATTTCGAGATCCCAGACACCTTGGTGCATCTTTGGCGGTATATGTACCACATGTACAAGCTCGACGCCTTTTTCGAAACCTGTCCCGCTGACCAGGACATCATTAACCACTACAAGTTGCAACAGGTGAACATTTTTGTTTTTATTTAAAAAAAAGCTCAAAACGGTGTCTCAATTTTAATGGCGTTTACAACTTTTCAAAAAAAATTAGAGCCGAACTAGAGAAATTGACTTGAACCCGGGACCTTTCGATTGTCAGTCGAATGCTGTGTTTGATGTAGTCATCTTTGCATTGAAAGAACAAATAGTAGTGTTAACAGCAAAGCGAGTTCTTCGTATATATTATTATTTCTAAATTACTCAATAATCTTCTGTGGGTACTGAAGTTGATTTTGTCATTTATAGCTAAAACAAAAAGTTTCAAAAAACTAGAATGCAATTAGTTGAATCCAAGTGAGAGTGAAATAAGTATTACAAGGGATAAAGATACTTTAAATTCTGGTTTTCTTTTTTAAATTTTCTTTAAAGACTAAGCAGTTATTAATTTAATTGAAGACATAATATGTTAAACATATTTTCAAGAAGAGAAACGTTTCTGTTTGCTGATTTAAACAAAACACACTGCAAAATTGCATTTTTAGAAGTAGAAGTTCACAATCTCGAGGATGGGACAATAATAACCAATTTGTACCATAAAAAGAATTTTGAGCTTCTAGGCGCCATTTTGGAAACTGCCATCTTGAATTATGAATACAGATATGGTACATTTTAATTCTGAGGGTCCGTGGAAAGTAATGTTTTTATGAAAAACCAAATGTAACCATGTTTTTTTAACAGAAAAACGCGTATAACTTTTTTGCGGTTCATTTTATCGAAATTTTATTGACAAATTCTGAAAGAGCATATAATTTTACGTTAGAAACAGTAGGGCTCGAATTTTTCTAAAGGCATTTATATACAAATTATCGATGTTCAAACTAACACTAAAAATCCGTCCGTCTGAGCGTTAATGGGTATAAATACACATTCAAATCTCCGATGGGGAGAAATGAATCAAAGATTCTGCAGGGTGGGAATGGAAGGTTTTCCGCCTTGTTCTCCATTAAGGAGTATTTGGGGTTTATTTTCCTTTTTTTCGATCGTGTAAATAGATGCTTGTAACTAAATTGTCATCGGTCCTGATGAAGACCCACAAGAGGTCAAAACGCAGACAAATGCACGAAATTTACCAAAAATCGGATTTTTATTTTACCACTCTCCAAAATAAATTGAAAAAACGAAAATTTGAGGGAAAATCGCGTAACTAAATTTTAATGTAAAAGCCGCATAAAATTTAAAAAGTGAGGAAAATATATTACATATGAAACTATAAATACATTTTTCTCGCGCGTTTTCCAAACATTTAATAACGTGATTTATGCAAGTCACTACAGATTTGGCCGTCTCCTTATTTTAAGTCGTGAAATTCATCAGTTACGGTAACTAAAATTCAGTAAGTGAAATATAGATCACTATAAGTAAGTGACTGAGAAATGGACTAGATTGATGCAGCAACTTTCCAAACTCTTTTATCTATATTAATTTTTTATGAGATCAGGATTTCCTGCTGTCCACAATTAAAAACGCTTGAAAGTCCATCAAGCATAAAATACAAAATATAATTGAAAATATATTGAACTAAATCACCCAATGGACAATAAAACTCCTTTCACATTGTTATAAATTTCTATTTTTGTATTAAAAATAATAATTGATTTGAAATCTATGTACATGGCCTAAATCTGCCTGGTACTCGCCTAATCCACGTAGATAGAGCACTCATGGTCGATTAAGGTGCGGTGCCTGTAACGGGATTTGTCGAGGTGCGCAAGAAGCCCATTTACAGAAACGGCCATGCCGAATCACCATAAAGTCGGTCAAGTTCGCGAAGATTGACAGGATTGAAAATGGAAACGCCATGTGCTGCAGTCGAGGATTTGTACTCAAATCCAGGATGCATCAATCACTCAAAATGAACCTTGTGTCAATAAACGTGACAGTATTTATTCAATTGCTAAACATCGGGTAAAAATAAAAAAGTTATCTCTTATTTCAAAATTCTTTCGATTGTTTCTGAGCCCGTGTAAATAATTAATCGAATTTTTAGATCATTATTATTAATTAATAAATTAAAGTTTTGTTATCGAGTGTTGTGTTTAAAACAGAAATTAAAAGTCGCTTTTATAATTGGTCAGTGAATAATCAATAATTAATTAAAATTCAAAAATTTAACGATTTCGGTAATTTATAACGTTCTTTTTTTCAATGTCGATATATCCATTTTTCTTTTTTAATAATCAATATGTCCAGAAACTTGATCCTTTTATTATTTTCCAGTTCCTTTGTAAAGGTGGACCCTTTGATTTTTTAAAACTATTGAACTAATTTATTGTATTTTTCTATGTAATATCTTAATTATCACTAAAATTAGAAGAATATCGCAAAAAATATCAGATAGTTCGTTATTCCAAATAGTGAAAGGAATGTGTCTAGGAAAATCTTTGCAGTTTATAAGGAATCATCATTTAATTTATAGTTTACGCAACATTGTCAATGATAAAGTGGTCATGAAACACGATGATGGATGATTACGGCCGATGATTGGTGATGATATAAATTGACAACTGACAATGATAACTGCCTATTATCATTTGACATGATCCATTTTATTCACCCTCATTTTCATTATTAAATACTTTTGTATTACCGATTGGCAATCTCAATCAGATAATGAAACTAGTGTGCTCTGAATGAAACAATTTAGTTATTACTAGTCGCGAATTTAGTCGCCTTAATAATTACTTCTCAAGTTGAACAGATGAAGTATGGTAATGGTTTCATTATAATCTAAATTAATTAATTATTAAAAAAATGTCTTAGCATAATGTTCATAATACTAATTTAAATCCTTATTCCAAAATAAAGAAAGTAAAAAAATAAGATTTAAATTTTAGAAATTTAGAAAAAGATTTTAAAAAATGGTTAAATATAGCGTAGGCAATTTTACAAAAAAAAGAAAGAAAAAAGAAACAGAAAATTCTTACCATTATTTTATTATTAGACAAATAATAATTCAACCAAGTTTGTACATTTTTTATGATTATTGAAGAATTCCTTTGTTGAAAAAGTAATAATGTGGGCAGCTCTAACGAGTTGTTTTAAATCAACTTTGAGGTATGGCCGCTAGAGTGCGATCGCGACTTATCTAGTTCTTGTCACCTCTCGATACTGTAATGCGTTACAAAATCAGTGTAGCTATTTAATGTTACTCGGAGTGAATAGTTTATAATGTACAATGTTTTTAAGCGGTCAGATATTACATAATTGGCAGAACATCTTTATAATAAATTCTCACATAAAATTTGGACCACTCCGTTCCAAAGAGGACAATTAAATTAATTTAAATATTTGGCATATAAATAACATTTAAAATTGTCAAACATTTACAATCACAAAATTTAAAAGTTAAGTTTGTAAATTTAGATGACTATTAAAAAATTATTATTTGTTTATTATTGTGAGCTTCATTTTAAAAAAATCTATTTTTTTTTGTTTACGAAAATGAAGGCTAAATCCAAACATTTTGAAAAAATAATACCATTACTTTTTATTTTAACATTACTTTATATTAAAATTTAGTATTTAAAATCGAATGAAATGAAAATGTATTGAGTCAGTTTAAAATTCTCTGCAGAGAATAAAAAATAATAGAAATTATCAGCATAAAAGATACGATCCATCGTTTAACATTATCTCGTATGATATATTAATGGTATAATATTTTATCTATTATTCAAAGAATCCCCAAGGTATTCAAGAACGACATATTAACTGGTTTATGATGAGTAAGTTAAGGTTGAGAAAGGTCACGTTGTTATTATTTAAATTGCATTCAAATCGATATGTTTTTACGTTCGTTTCGCAAAATTGATATCTCTTTGTATCGTATTTCTGTTGCCGTTGATTTTTTTAAGGAACTGAATATACTTAAATTACGAATGGATGGCTATATTTGAATATCATCCGCTCATGATGTCACACGGTGTCATGGTCATGTTTTCCTTTTTATTGATGCAATACAATGTTGATAAACTCTGAATAATTTCAGTGGGCAACTTCCTCTCCTCATTTGCAAGTTTTTTAAACGATAATTAAAGATATACTTTATTTTGGTGGTTTAAACGAATCATTTTTCCTTTATATTGAATTCATTTTAAGAATTGAATAAATTATTAACAGTAATATTGTAAGATAACGGATGTAATGTTTTCCAGTGCTATGAGTTTTTTCATGAGTGAAATTCAATGTTTTTAAAACATGGAAACTTAAAATATTATATTTTTCTTTTTTAAATTTATCCATTTGTTTAAATTATAAAGTTTATATCAGTATATTATGTTTATATGCAGAAAATATAATATATTACTGAATTGTGTTTTAAATATGCGAACAATATTATGTACCAACATTTTTTTCTCAGTTTTTTATATTTACGGTAGATTTTTTAATTTACTATAAGCATATTTATATTTTCAAGACTCTTTGAAGTCTAAGTTACTAAAACTCAGTAAAAAATGGGATTAATTTATTTATTTATATATTTATCCTAAATAATTAATGTGAAAAAATTTTCTCCGAAGTTTCTATATTTTTTCATAGATTCTCCATATATTTTTAGAACATGTTTTTTTCTCAGAATTTTTGAAACGTCAGTTGTTAAAAAAAAAAAAAAACGAAAAATAACGGAAAACGATTTTTTTTAACCATTTAAAGCGAACATTTTTCGTTTCGCGGAAAACAATTGAGATTTTTCACTGGGGTGTTTTTACGATTGCTAATCAAGAATCTGACCTCACTTTCTTAAAATTCGAAATGGCGGATTGAAGATGGCGGTCCTAGATATAAAGAATTGTTTGAGAAGAAACTTGATACTCTAGAGTTTTTAGGGTCGTAGATTATAAATCTGAAAATGGATTCACGATCAACGGCTTTAAAAACCCACCCATATGCGCCTTATTTTCTAGGAATTGGATAGATACATTTTCTAGCAACACATTCTTAGTGTAAAATGTGATATTTTTTTATATTTGCGCATTGATATCAATAAATTTTCTGATAACTATATTCATTTACTATACAATTCATTAACTATACGTAATTTTAGATTGGCATGATGCTGTATCGCATTTATATACAAAATCTCAGAAAATTAAATTAAACTGACAAAAAATACTAATAGTGCTGTTCTATATAGCATTGTGACGTAAACGATTACGATTATTTATTATTTTTTCATTATTATTTGTTATATTTGTTTTTATGAACATATTTTGATGGATAATTAAAACATTTATCCTCCAATTTAAATTTATTAAAATTAAAATCTTTGGACTATCGATGATTTAAAAAATTTGTTCAGTAGAATAATATGTCCTTCAAATGGTTTGAACAATTATTTGATAACATTTAATTTGTATAGATTTGTGAAACCGTCAAAAACGTTTATTAACTATTATTATTTCTCGAAAAATAAATGATCATCTTGAAATAAGTGAGTGCTGTTGAAAATATAAACATTATAATTTGTATGGTCGTTCAGAACAATCGTAATTCGCTTTTCTTTTGCAAATATGATTAATATGCTCTCTTGTGATTTTTTGTTCATTTCCTTCATGCCTGTGCTCTCCCGCTGATCGTACAATCAGTTTGCTATTTGCACATTTGCAGCGTACTTATTTGCAACACACAATTTTAGCGTGCAGTTCCACCGGCATTCGCCATTAGCTAGGTCACTTTTTTTATAAAATTTATTTTTCTTATCAATTATGAACAGTTGCTTCCCGCCTTTACTGACTCCAAAATACATTATTTTAGGAGTTAAATAAAAGAAATTTTGAAGAAAAAATTACTTACAAAATGAATTTTAACAATAATGACACTCCGCAGTTTTTTTTAATAATTTGAAAATAGTTTTATCAACTGACTTTTTCCAAATTTACTTTAATTAACAGCTATATTTAGGTAAAAATTCACTTTTTTTTTTTTTTTGTTTATCACTTTTAGAGATTTCAAAAACAAATTAAGCATTTTTTAAATGTTGTACTTTATTTGGTGTTATTATTATTACTATTTTTACTATTATATACGTATAAATTAGTGTAGATTAGCTGAAGTACATAAAAATGTATCAAATGAAATTTATGCAAGTTTAGTCCAAGTATTTTAAGTAACTAGTTACTATTATAAATATATTACTCCTCTAATTGTAACAAAAATATTATATTGTTCATAAATAAAAGTACAATCGTATTGTCGTGTATATTTTAAGATACATTCCTCGCGATAACACGATAAGGTTGTTCGATAGTCCATAAATAAATTTAATCTACGCTTACAAATGAACATATAGTGGATTATTCTGCGATTTATTAACTTCTCTTATTGACATTATTACGACGTGCATCATATCTCAAAACTTTATGAATTTCGTAAAATGTTTAAAGCATTATAAACGGCTCATGAGAGAAACAATTTCGTACGGTATCACACATCCCAAATATAAAAAGACACAAGGTTGAAATAATTCTTTCTGACAGATAGATCGATGCTATTTACGAAGTAATTGAGGTAATTCTATGTCAGTAGTTTACATTGAAAATCGAATTGCATAAGTGATACTTATTATGTCTATGACCCCTGACCAAGTCAAGTGAATAATGACTGCAAATAGTACGGTTTAATAGGGCGAACCGTGATCCTGACATTATCGACTAGGAATTATTGAAATTTCATAATTTAGTCAGTTAAGATGGTTAGTCACCTTGAACTAAAATTTGATTCGTATCAAAAGTAAATTAATAAACACAAATATTACATTCAAACAAATTTCAAATGTCGAAAAAATTAGTGGAATTAATAATGGAAAAGATTTAATGCAAATATTGAAGTAAAAAAAAAGAAATATGGTTTTTAGTTGGGTCTTTTTCTAATCTCTATTCGAATGTTCACGATATCTGTTTTATCTTTAAATATTACGGCTAGTTCCAGTATTTTTCAAGTTCTTGATAAGCATTGTTAAGTAAGTTAATAACCACAATGTCTTGTGGTCTTTATGCGTTTCTTTTGCAGTATCTATATATGCAAAATATATTTACGACTGTTGATTAGACTAATGACTTGATCATTTATTACTCTATACATTAATAATGTAATGAAAATGGGAATATTTAAAGATATCTTTCTAAATTTGTTTATTTTGTCGTTTCCATGTTTTTTTTTATGATGGCAAAAACGGATCTATAATCAGAGTAAATTTTTTGTTATTAAATAAAAATTGAATGGAAGTCAGATTCGAACTGAAAAGAAAAAACTTATTTTTCCTAAATTTCTTAATTACTTTCCATGTTCAGACATTTTTCAAATTTTCTTTGGTTACTGTACTCGAGAGTTCACGAGACACTTTTCTAGAAGGCATGTAAGAATTTTGGAATTGTTTGGGATGTCTAAAAAATAATTTCACCAGTCATTACCCTTGTAATATTTAGAACATTGTTTCGTGCCGTAATATCCAATATTTTATGAACTTTCGATTTCCTCAAGACACGTTTCATGAACATTGCATTATTTACGCTCGATCACGGAACAAGGCGTAAAACATCTGACGGATACGCTAATGAAAGAAGTCCGCGTCCAGAAGAATTTGCATGAATTTGTAAACTAACTACCGTACTCGATTATTATGCACATTCCCATAAAGTTAATTCCAAAGCACTTCCTGCAGTGAAAGTATGTCGGGATTAATCTTTACGCGAAACCACTACGACTCTTATGCCGCGATTTTCTCTTTCTTTTAAGAACAATGGGGAGCGAAGCTATTACATTATTTTATCTAACGACGATCGCCTAAACGTACGGGGTAAATGCTTTCGGAAGTTTCGGATATTATTTTCCGTTTGCGTTTATAGATGGTTTAGAAAGCAAGAGGGTGTTGTTTTCATGAAATGAATAGCTTCTGAAAATGTTTACTGTTCATTCTAACATGTTTCGAAATTCCGGTAAAATTCTTGCAAGTTTTGAATTAGAAAACTGTCTGCCAAGTCGAAAGAATGGTATTTTATGTCATTTCAGAGCCAAATCGCGTAGTTTCTTATTTTGCTAGAAAATTCCATGGAAAACTTTCACCATATATGATTTGCCATTTTGAAATCTATATAAAATAGTATGAAAAAGGTTATTTTAAACAAAAATAATTACTGCATGAGATATTTTAATATTTTATTGATAACTACAATCAGATATATGTAAATATACATAAATTATATGTGGATTATATGTAAAAAAATGATGAGATTTCGCTGAGTACGAATCCAAAATCAGAATCTTGAAATTCAAAATGGCGGATCCAATATGACGGGTCAAAATGAAATTAGGTGATACCTTTTTATCCGAGGGTTTTCGAATTGGCCGATAACGAATGTGAAATCAGAATTTTTAGTTCCCGGTAACGCTAAGATTGAGTTATTATGGCGTTTTTAATTTCTATTTTGAAATTATGAATTCGAATACCTGATTAACGATCTCAAACCATAAAATATAGATTTTTGTCTAATTCAATGAAATTTTTACGATTTTACCCGACTTATTGAATCCACTCTTTTGAATTTCAATATTATGACTTCAGATTCGTAATTGGCGATCTCGAAAACCTCCAGATACAAAGTTTTGTCTAATTCGATGCAAAATTAAAATTTTTGTTATCCGCCATTTTGAATTTCAAATTTATGAAAAACGTATAAATGATAACTTTCCCTACGTGTCTATAGGGGGAATTTCTTCATAAACGATTTATTTAAAAAAAAACAGTATTTTTGGGTATATTATTATTCGTAATTAATTAATGTTATTGAAAAATGTTTCAAATTGATTATTATACCTTAGTTAAATACTTTAGGCTTATAGAAATTAAAGAATGAAGTACACAGAATCATAAATTGATTTTTAAAATTAAAAAAACGAACAAACAAAAGGTGGACTCTGTAGGGACCACTATGACTCAAAGAGTTATGATCTGCAGATACTCTTAAAATGTAGTTCAAAAACAAATTTGTTAATATTATTTGCTCTTAACCCTTTGCTACAGAAATGTACATTAAGCTGGTTAAAAAAGCCTTTTATTCCATGGTCATGCGTTGGTCACTTTGGGTTCTTCGTCTAAAACTCGTATTTTCCATTTTTTTTATATCAATTGCTAACATGCTAACGCATTATTTTGGAATGTAAACTTGATTTTAAAAGGAAACTAACATTTTTGTTATTTTTCAAAATTATGCAATGAGAATACAAAATATCAACTACCAAACATAGAGGTCTCTTTTGGAGACTCCGAAGATAGTTTTGGGCGAGTAACGAATGAAGATACGAATTTCCAACAAAATTTCCGACCATTTTACGACAATTTTAAGATTGTCTACTTATTATTAAATATCTATTATTCATAGTCCTCCTAAAAATCTGAAGCGTTTTGAAAAGATAGTTAAAATGTAGTAAAGGACACTTCAGTTATCCTTTCTAACTCTTGAAAAATATCGAGTGCTATTGTAAAGCGTTTCTTATTATTTACTTTTTTCCGGATTGTGTGCAAAAACCATGGTTTATTTAGACATCTGTAAATAACAATCTAGAAAAGATACCAATGTCAGCCTTTTTTTATAATTACTGTACGGTGAAGTCGCCATTTGTGCTCACATTTTCATGTTATTAACCATTAGATATTTTTAAATATTTAAAAATTTTTTTAGCTAGTCTCGCATTAATATCAGCTTAAATAGAACCCGTTGGCGAATTAAAAAAAAACCCACCCTAATGTCTATCTCAGCATTGTTTTTTTCTTCGTTTTCAAAACAGTTTGTACCTAGTCTTCTGCGATTTAAATAATTCCATGTCATATCTAATAATGCCAACAAATAGTGAAAATGTCACTTTTCACACAACAATTGATCATTAGAATGTAGTTTTACGGTAGCTGTCTACGACCTGACCTTAGATTTTTAAAATTCTATGTGACTTTGTTCGCGTTTTGGTCATTTGAAATCTGTCACATTAAATTTTGGAATTCCAGGATTAGATTACAGAAAAATATGTATTTATAAATGCCACTGAAGTTAGAAGAGAATTCATAGCAGCTAATTTAAAGAAAATTATATTCTCCTTATTATAATGGGCACAGTTGGTATTTATATTAATATTCTGTGGTGTTGTATTAGTACTTAAGTATTTAATTCGCAATGAAATATAAAATAGAACAAGTAAATTTCAAATCGGCTGTTATGCATTGTTTTTTAAGAAAGTACTTAAAGTGTACTTAAAAAAACGTCTATAGTATTTTATAAGAAACATCCATTAATCATTATTTGTGTTTCTCATGCCCCATGAATGAACAAAGTTTTTTTTAAGACAAATGTTATTTACGTAAACAAAGTTTGAAGTGAGCATATCTATTATATTTAACCCTTTCAGTCACGCACTTCTCTTTTCACTGAATTTGGTTGAAACTCGTTACTCGGAGGTTTTCGGGGTCGCTGAATATATATCTGATGTCAGTTTTTAAAAATTCAAAATGCCGGAATTAATATGGCGGACAAATATTGAAAATCGACTGAATTCGCTTGAAAAAAGTTACTCAGGGGTTTTCGAGGTCACTGAATACGAATCTGATGTCGGATTTCAGACATTCAAAATGGCGGACCCAATATGGCAGTTAACAAAATTAAAGTCTACTGTATGCCCTTGAAAAATGTCATACGAGAGTTTTCGAATCCTCAAAATCTATTGTCATTTTCGTATTCAGTGACCTCGTAAACCTCCGAGTAGCTTTTTTTTCCAAGGGAATTCCATTGATTTTCAATTTATTGTCCGCTATATTGGATCCGCCATTTTGAATTTTTTAAACCCAATATCAGATTCGTATTAAGCGACCCTAGTACGGAATTATTTGTCACAAACGATTTAAAAAAGAAAAGCACAACGTAAAAAACAAAAGAAACTGATTTTTAAATTTAAAAAAGTTGCGGGTAAAGGGTGGGTCTCTGAAAGACCACTGTGATGCAAAGGGGGTTAATAAAATATTAATCACGAAGGTAGATTAAGTTCTAATATATGTCTGATCTTACTTAAAAAAAAACTACTAGGCCAACTAACAATACTGTTAGTAGCGTTAAGTTCGCATTTGTTGTGAAGTTAATTTTTTCTTTAAAACCTTATTTATAGGTTGTTTAATTTAGGTTGGTTTTTGAATTTTTAATTAAGTTTTTTAAATTTGAATGTTTGAATGTTTCCTGCGCGCTTCTACGAGACTCGTGTCGTACAACTGCTCTTAGTACACCACGTACGCATACGTAATATTGAGATAAAACGACATACAAAAAAGAACATAATTACGAACGAATTGGCAGCAAACACGTCGTTAGGTCAAGTTTGTATTCATGTATGCAAAGAATATCCGCGAAGCGATACGCTTAATGGGAAATGAATGGCCATGCTCACTTTTGCATCATTAACCGGAAACGCCACCACTTGACGCTTTAAAACATTTCGATTGATTTTTTCCTCCTTGCGCCATTCCCTGTGTCATTTTGATTAGTACTATTTTGACAAAATTGATATCAGATGACCACATTCACCATGAAAATCCTCATAACATAATGTGACAAGAAATTAAATGTTTTGGAATTAAAAAATCGGGTTATTCAAACATATTGGCGTATAAATTACTACCGAAAAAGCAAAGGTACCGCTAACGTCAGTTCTTACGTAAAGAAATTAAAATTAAATAGTATCGTGTTAACAAAACTCAGTATTGCACAATATTTTTGTAATTGTTTAGATGCTCTTGAGCTCAATAGAGTAATCCCTACCCTAAGTTATACCATTCAACGGTACATGTCTAGCCAAAGTTATATATTGGGTTTGTCCATGGTTATACTACTCTCTTCCTCTTCGGAATTACGGAAGTGGCTATAATTTTGGAGAATCTTCCGCCATTTTGAAAGAACCGACGGTATAACTTAGGATGGGGGCTATGTACTGTATACAATATGTGCCATTACCGACAGTCGGTAAATATGTAACTATGGCAAAGTACTAGTAAAAGTAACTGTACTAATAATATTTGTTTGTTTTCAATTTCAGAGCATGAAAATGAAGAAGCACGAAGAACTGGAGACGCCAACTTTCACCACGAGCATCCCCATTAAGGTAAACGAGAACTAGGCTGGGCCTCGTTCGTCACCGTCGAACGCGCAAGCTTGCCGTATCGGAGTAGATATCGTCGCCAGTGGTATCGGCATATCGATATAAGACATCCTGGAACAAGAGAGATGGAGAGATAGAGATCAAAAGAGAGAAAGAGAGAGGGAGAGAGAGAGTTAGCATACGTACAGAGACCTCGTCCTCGCGATCACGAGAAAAACGAGTGTATTTTCGTGCCGATTTGTAACTTTTGATACAAAACCAGACCCGATAGTTCGACCTCAACGACGCTATGTGTGACGCCCGGAGCTTCGGGCGGTTAGCTTCTATTTTTTTTTTTAACGCGAGACATTTTATAAAACGCTTTCAACGACCTCTCTGCGTGGATATCGAAATTTTTGATGGTTTACAATTGCACTATTCTACTTTACCACGTGTCAGACGTGCACAGTGACGTATATGAAACGACTTTTCTACCCTTGGAAAAATGAAAACGCAAGCGACGTGGACAAAAAGGACTCGGTCGATGTTAGACGACGGTCCTACGAAGAAACGATCTTAACGCCACCTTACGGCTCTCGCGGGAATTCGGACCATCATATGCTGAGTTTGAGGTTATGTTTTTCAGATTACGTATATATTTTGCGGCGTGAGTCTAGTCTACGCTTAAAGGCTCTCTGTAATTAACGTCGTTGATGGCATTAGTTTCAATATTTGTCGTAATGGCGCCACGGTACGGAGACCGAGATCGAATTCCCGCTAGAGAGCGTGACGTTTCGTTAGGTCGTTCCTTTCCCGATGGCGAATTAGCGATAAAGTAAAAAGGGTGGTGGTAACGTCGCCTTGCGTTTCTTTCTCCATGCTCGTATGAACGATGCGAGAGGCAGAGAAGTTCGTTTTAGGAAGTTTTTCTAAGCTTGTAAAGTTTTTCCAATAACGTGAAAGAATATAAGAAAAACAAAAACGCGATATCCTCCTCATCGCCGTCTCGGCTTAGTTTTTATCGTCCGCTCGGTACGGAAGTTGCGGCGAGACGGAAAACTATCGATCGGTGACCTTTGTGCATCCGTAACGTCTGTTTCGTAACGCCGACCTTGGTGTAAAGTGCACTCTCGTCTCGTCTTAATTTCCTGCCTCCGTTGATGCACGCAAAGTCGCGAACCAGCGCTGCAGGCCTTCGAGAACACGGGGGACGAGCGATTCGCTATCTCGTATTATTGATTACATTATTATTATTAATGTATTATCGCATATTTGGTTTATACTTGTAGAAATCAATATACCAGTGTTTACAGTAATCTGTTTTATTATTGCACCCAAACAAACTTTCCATATGACTCCTATTCTTTTCAGGTTCTAGGATTGTTAAGGGGAGAAGACATTTATAACCTGCAAAAACAGATTTTTATTTCGTGACATTCCTTGACAGTTTGGTGGCACAGTGTGTTGTCGAAATATGACATATTTACGAAAATATAGCCCATATAGGCTTGAGTGTACAAGGAATAGCGGAATCAGAGCCGACAAATGTTTTTAACCCATTAAAGCCGTAAAAGAAATTTGTTACACTGCAATTTCAATTATGTATTTCGTATCAAAGTTGAAAAAAATATTATCCTACTATTTTTGAGATCGCTCTTCAAGATTCCGAAGTCAAAATTGAGTTACAGCCAACAAGAATTCTCATATGACATCAAGTTTGAAGAAAATTGCCAAAAAATGGAAAAATATTATGTCTTATAACTTTTTTTCGAGATATGTCGAGTAAAAAGTTCTTAAAAATCATCAAGGAATGGAATTTTGTCAGATATTTTAAATTTTATTTTCAGAAATGTATTTAAATATTTTAACATGAATAAGTGTTTTTCGATTTTTGCAATTTTTTCGAAAAATTGATCGTTTTGTAGAAGTGAATTTCAAATACAAATAGTTTTAGATTTTTCGAGAACTAAAAACTTGGAAAACATGGCAAAGAACAATAAATGCATGAAATTCATCAAAGAATATGCATAATTTTGTCAGCTCTATGAAATACAATTTTAAAAAATTTGAAAATTTATATCTTTAATAATTTTTTTCGTGGAATTCAGTGGTGCTAAAAGAAAAAGTGAAAACATTTTTTTTACCCGTATAATGTCGAAAAAATTGAATTTTTTAAAATCTATCTGTAATTATTGAGAAAATGTGTTTTTATGTTCACCCTAATTTTTTGAATTTTTAAACTAATTTAGAAAAATGTAGAAGCATTTTTTCGAAAAAGCAACATTTTTTCGCTTTAAAATGTAAGGGCCAACAAAATTATTTTTTTAGTAATTTTTGTCATGGAATTCAATGGCGCTAGAATAAAAAATGTAACATATTTTTTTGAGCATAAAAAAATTTTGTTAACCCCATAAAAAATTTCCTTTGAAGAATAAAATTGAATTTTTTTCAATCCATGCGTAATTATTTAGAAAATGTGTTTTTACGGTCACCCTGATTTTTTGAATTCTTAAATTAATTGTAAAAAATGCAGAAGCACTTTTTCGAAAGACCAATTTTTTTGTCAAGTTACAATTTGGGGTTAAAAAATCGTTGTTACATTTTTTATTCTAGCGCCACTGAATTCCACGTCAAAAATGACTAAAGGCATAATTTTTTCAAATGTTTTAAAAGTGTATTTCATAGAGCTGATTTTGTGGGTATACCCTCTAATTAAATTCTAAAAATTTGTTAAAAATACCAATAAAAAAAATTGTTTAAATATGATTTTAAAGAATTGAAAAAATTCCAGTATATTTCTTTTTTACCTTTCTTTCTTAATATTTTTAAATAAAGCTCATAGTTTTCGAGTTACAGTATTTGAATGTAACAAATGACGCAGTTTGCTTCATTTTTTAAGCAACGCTGAAGAGTGAAAATTATCATCTGAGAATTTTTATATTAGTGATCTTAACTCTTAAAATGTAGAGGTGACGTTCGACATTTTGAAGCCGCCATATTGAATTTCGAACATCTGAACACTAACTAAGCTGCACATCAAGAAAGTGCTTTCATTTGAGAAATTGCTTCATCCGATTATCAATTTGAATGTAAAATTTATACTAATATAACAGTACTGAAATGATACAATTTTTGCATTGGTATTCAGATACATGTTGGTTTGAGAATTATATCGTTGAATAAAATACAATACATATTATGTTTTTAGAAATTTATTAAATTATTGCATTTCCGGGCCGGTCGAGGTTTAAAAATTATGGGAGGTTTTTTATCACTAGTAGGTTTAGTTTTAGACTTTTCCTCTACTGCTCTAGAATTTTTTGTTTTTCCGTTTTTGTAAGTATTCTTATCAACAGACCAGCTGTGGGATTCTAAAGAAAAGTGATTACATGACACGTACAAACTTTTTGTCAAATAGTTTAGGAAAAGTCTTTTCCGTTCTGTTTTTGTCCAGATCACTTGGTAAACCTCATTTGCGTTTGGAGCCGCTTTCAAGTCTTTTTTAACCAGTAAATCGATTTGTTGTACTTCATTTTCTGAAATTATAAACATTCTTATCTTTGAACCGCTTCACGCAACCATGTTTATTGCGTCTTCATTGTCAATAATAAATTTCTTCGAAAGAAACGGAATTTTTTCATATTTGTTTATTTATACTACCTAAACGATAAACAGTAATGTCTTCTTAACCATTAATATATGTTATTTTATCAATAAACTTACAGAAAATCGTAAAAAACTTGACATGAATGCGTTAACTACAATTTTAATAATGAAAAATCAAAGAAAACGTTATTTACCATGGTGATACAAAGGGTTAAAACCACTATTGGATGTTAGCGTTTTAATGTTACCTCTATTTCGCGATTTTGAAACGATCACTCATGTTGCAAATAATGTTCTTTTTCAATTGACGGTGTGCCATTGAAAAATGACCATTATTTTAACCAGTTATGCAAGTAAAAAATGACTGTGGGGACACTTTATTTGAGGCGTTTTTGACATATTTTTCGATTTCAAAGGTATGAATTTCGTGCTTTTATCTAATCAATAATGCATTACGTACATTGGTCGATATGTTTGGAGTGTACCTAATAATGTTGACCTGTTTAATCGCAGAAAAATAAAATAAAATGATCAAAAATACACAGTGACACGAAATTTAAAGGCTTCTCAGATTTGCCCATATACGAATACGTGTTTAATTTAAGAAAATGTTCTATTTCATAAATTTACAGACTGTCGACTTGATCGGTAAGAACGGAATATAGGAAAATGCGAATGTGATTTCTCAATCAACTTTGGAACCCCTTTAACCGTCTTTTTGTGGATTCTGATAAAACTTGGATTCATGAAACAACATATAGCTGTCGATTAACCCTTCTTCGCACAAGGACGAGTATACTCGTCCAAACTACATTGTTTTCATATAGGAAAAGAAAAACTCGTGCTCAGGAGGGTCAAAGAGGTACCTGCTTAAAAATTTAGGTTGACTAAGAAAACTGGAAGCTTCACTCTCTTAATTCAGATCTTCATGAATTTCCGCATAACTTTAGAGATTTCGGGGAAGAACAAGACGAAAGACTTCTTAAAAATGTTAAGGATTTTAATTGTTGATGGCAAGGAAACTGGAGCGTGGCTAAGATGACGGACTGTGAAAAGCATTGATGAAAAGCATTTGACTGTGCTTTCGGTGGTATGTTTTATTGTGCAATGAATTTTTATTCAGTCTGTGGAGGTTTGATTTAAGTCTAAATAATCTAAATCTAAAATTCTCTACCGGTTTAATTTCAGTTTAAATTCTAAAAACAATGTCTAATTTTTTGTGCTACATTTTAATCGCAAGGTTTTAAGACTTTTGAAGAAGTCTATATTTCAGTAGAACATTTTTTTGGTACATCGTAAAATTAGTTAACTGTTTGTATCAATTCAACACTTATTTTTTTCAGAAATTCAAATTCTCGAAATTTCAAAAAGGAGAAATCTTGTTTTTCCCGCGTTCGCTTCAAGTATATTCACTGAGCCAGATGTAAATTAATTAAGCAATGTTAGGAGGTATTTTATTTTTATTGTTACCATAATTTTCTTTTGCAGAGACCAGGCCTGAATCAGGTCAAATGTAAATTTCAAATTATTACACATTGCTCGGGAAAGTTGTGAAAAATGTCCGGTTATATCGGGTCGATAATTAATTGTACTTTATTTCCGATCGCATTTTGGCGACGATGCCCAAACTTCGTTTTTAAATCGGGGAATCTAACCAATAGTTTTCAAACCTAAACACACTCACATATCATATTTCTTGAGGCCATTGCTAAAACAGTTATTCACTTTTCACGTATTTCAAACGCCCATTTTCGGTCTACTCGTTCGAATGTATTATTGAAGACGTCCAATAAAATTCAGAAAATCTACAAATTTTAGAATTCATATTTTGCGACACTGTTGCCATTTTTATATAAAATGACCTAACAGTTTACCTTCATTTTGAGAAATAATTCCATTCGGATGTGCAATGAAGTAGGGCAAACCAGAACTGAAAAATAGACACCGGCTGCCGCTGTTAATAAATCATTGATTATGTCTGCAACACAAATTATACCGGATGTATAGGCATGTGAGAACATTATTAAAGTTGGGCAACGAATCAAAATAATATTGATTTGTATATCACAATATAGTCATATAAATAACAATTTTAACAAACTTTTTCGTGTAATAAATTTCTCTCCTTGTACTAATTTCGAATCTTCTTTCGATTTTTCAATTTTTTTCTAAAGTGCATAAGTTTATTGATGATTCGACAAAACCACGACAACGTGGTGATAGAACAAGGAAGATGATATTATAATGACGGCAAAAATAAATAACAATGGCATAAGGGTTCTCAAGCGCCATGGGGTGGGATAAGAGGGCTGTGAAAAGGGTGAGACAATTTGTACGGTTAAGATTTATTCATTAGCAGCTTCTTCGTGTCTTTTTTTGCAGAACTAGATTTTTCATTCTAAGTATGAGAAATCCACGTGGAAGATTTGCTGCTTCGTTACTTAACAATAAAGAATTGTTGACATATTTAGTAGTGAAAATATTTTTAATAGCAGGAAAAAAATAATAAGCCTAAATAATATAATGTCACTGGCTAAAATAAGCATAAAAGTAGATAGACAAAATAATCTAAATTTGATCAATTCTATTTAAAAAACAATTTGTTATTTTCACACGTGCTTTGAATTACTTCAATTGAGGAAATCATATCGGAAGTCCAGCATTGTGCACATGTTAATTTTTCATGATTGTATTGTAGTTTGAGTTATGTAATTAAAAAGTCGGTAAAATAAATTATTATATACGTGTAGCAAAGTTTTAAAATGTCATAACCATCGGGAATATGTACGAAGGTTAAGTATTATTTTTATTTTGTTACATCATTTGATTTCCACGATATGCTTTACGACTATACTATTTTAATATATGGAAGTTCTTGATACTTTTTAACGATAGTTCTCAAGATTATCAATGTTTAAACAACGTGTATAGTTCATGAAAATTACATAAACTTAAATTACCTGTCCTACGAGTCATAAAATATAGTTCTTGATATCCTGAAAATATATTTCTGAAATATTCGCGTGATTTTAGATTTTTCAACCATTTTTATTGCTGTAAACAATGACAAAAATCTGAAAATCGTGATATGCTGATGTCTTTGTAAGAGTTCTATACCGTTTAGGGTTTTTAAAATATAGTTTTTTTGGAAATCATCGAAAATAGGTTCAGGATCTCAGAAACTATATTTTAGGACTCCTAAACTATATAGAACTCTTACATAGACAACTAAAAACAATAAAAATTGTTTAGAAATCTAAAATCACTGGGTCTCGTCGGAATTATGTTCAGGATATCAGAAACTATATTTTATGACTCGTAGAACACATAAACTGTTGCATGCAAGTCAGCATGTCACGATTCTCTAATTTATGCTATTTTCATCAACAATAAAAGTTATTTAAAAATTGATAACCTCGAGAACTATCATCAAAAATTATCAGGAACTTCCAGAAAATATCTGCAAGAGACCAGAACTGTGATGTAAATTCTATATATTGGATTAAACTTTTTTCGGGGTGAATGATCTGCTAACCTCCGTTTGATTATAGTAGATAATTTTATTAATTGCAATTTTTCAATCAAATTGCTAGGACTATCGCTAAAAAGTATCAAGCACTTTAGAATTCATTTGCATGCGACTAGAACTCCATATATAAAATGATCTATTGGTAAGTGATCTGCTAACTTCACAAACATCATTTCCCGGAATGTTGTACATCGTGTAAAAGAAGGATGCATATATTTTGAAGAAGAATGCCCAATAAACTTTTCACGAATCCATGTCTAAAGATGTCTCGCATCGGACATCTTAGTCAGGGATATTTTGCAAAACATATTTAAAAAATATCTGTTCGGAAGATGTTTTACAAAAATGTTTGTTAGAAAGCTCTTTAAAGATATCTTAGCGATCTTTATAAAAGGCCGATATTGTACATGCGCACAAATTTCACCTTCTTTATGTTTCGCAACTGATATTTATGTTTTTTTTTGCTGTTTTTATAACATTATTTTACGAGAACGATTAATTATTTTGGTGCTTTCTTTCTCTCTTCTATGCATGTATACTTACAGCGCCCTATTGAAAAATAGGCGTACGAAATAATGGGCGAAAGCACTTTATTTCGCATGCCAATTTTACAAGTCTTTTCAGACGTTCTTTCGCACGTCATTTCAGACGTAGACGTTGTTTTGGACGTCATTTCGTACGTCTATTTTTTCAATAGAGCGTAGCGTAGCGTAGTCGTTGAGTTGCTTACTAAACTAGAGACCCGGGTTCAATTTTTCCTTATTTGTTTGTTTATAATTCATCTGTAATACAAACATTTTAAACTGCTTTAAAAATGAACAAAGCTGTAATATATATATTATCAGTATGTCCAATAATTCGTCGACTGAGATTACCAAAGTATAAAAAAGATACGAGAAGATCTATTCTTTTCCAAGGCAATTCGTTAGGCAATTATTAATGTTTATTATCAGATGCAATTATATTCCTAACCCATTTCTTAATCCCATTTAAAAAATTAGTATTTCTTGTGATCTAACCGTTGTGTCTTTCTTGTAATTAACCGTTCGTATTTTGTGTATACTTTCCAATACTTTGTTATTCGTTTGTATCTTTGCCTCAATCCGTATCTATCTTCGAGAAACTTTTTTCCCTCGATTGCCGTGAACCACGAATCGTTCTTGTAAGTATCTATCAAACTACTCAGTCACGAATACAATCGTTTCATCCATTTGAATCCCTTCTCAACAAACGAAAAAGAATTAAGACCGATTCCATTTCAAATCGGGCAGGTGTAAAATGTTGACATCTCCAAAATTACATGAAATATGTTGTTTTTCAGGGTAAATAAGGAGACCCGTACTTTCTGTTTAAAAGAAAATTGTTGTTTTTCAAAGTTATGCGCTATTTAAAATTAGGAACGAAAATCCGATAAGTCCCAAAAATAGGGTATAAAACTTTTTAAAAATACTCTATTTTCTGCTATTATTAATATTTTACTATTATTCCTCTTGCATGTGATTGAGTTATTGATACATTATCGATGCTCAATAATAAAATTGACAGCAATGGAAAAATAACAAAATGGCGGCCAGTTTTCGAAAAAATTAAAAACCCAAGTTTCTCAAAAACTACATATTTTTTTTTCTTTAATTGTTGTTTATAGATTACTGGTAATATTAGTCACAATATCTGAGTAGTCTCATGTGCGCTACAAGACGCTACTCGGCTGCAGATTTTTTTTTTGGGTTTTTTAATTGAAAGTAGAAATTTTGTCAAGATAGGACGTATTTGGTATTTTCTAAATTATTTCAAAAAGGGAACACGTCAAAAACGTGATTTGCAATAACTCGACATCTCACAAACCCGACATTCAAAAGCCCGACACTTCAGAAAACCTACATTTTCATGACTTTTGACGTTACGGTTTTTGTAATGATATTTTTTTTTTTTTATATTGTCGAGTTTTTGGTGCGTTTCCTTAAGGGAGGCAATTAAACGAATGAAAGAACAAGGAACGATGAATACTTTAATTTTTACATTGCGACTTTGCAGTAAATTGAAAAGTAGTTTTCAAAAACGAAATACAAAGCGCTTATTATAAAAAGAAACAGGTTTAAATTTTCATATGAGTTAGCTACCTAGGCGATTAAACGGAGAGCTTTGCTGTTTTTAGTGACAATATTACCCACGATTCGGCACATGTCCTTTCTGTAATAAACATTATCATTGAATTTATACGTAATAATATGGCATTCGAAGCGATAGAAGACGTTACCATAATATCAGATGGAGCTGCTGCTCACTTCAAAACCCGATATAGCTATATGAATTTGTCTCAAAGTTCATCAAACAGAAAGTGCATGTTGTCTGCTACAGGCCACGGCACTCTAAGAACAGTCCTCTTGCTGCAAGTGGAATATACTTGCCGCAAATGGATAATCCACTTGATATATGAGTAATCTGATTTCTTCTTATCGCAAGAGGTATTATATTTCCATCAAGTAGCATATCCACTCCAGAACTATACATTTCCAGCAAAGAGATTGTCATTTTGCTGCTAATAGAAAAAATGAGATTCGTGTGCACTAATTATAGAATGTAGACTTAGATGTTCAACACTTACAGCATTTAAAACGCACTCATGTAACAAGCCATTGTAAAAAACAATTGATCGGTCTGCATACAGCCTTCGGATATATATTTCCCAACGAAAAATTTGTTAACCTCCAAAAATCTACCGCACGTGGTACTTAATTGAAAGTATTTATTTAAATAAATTTTCAGTTTCTCTTTTTTGGCAGGTTATGTAACTCTAGGTGAATTTTAGGTTAAGCTCCCAATTCGACATAACTCCTTGCTCATTTTGTATAGTTGTTTATAAAGTATACAATTAAATAATATATGACATAATAAAATAATAAGAACTGACAGTTCTAATATCCACAAAATATCAAGACCTGTTTGGCTTGAAATTTATTACAACAAACATTTATAAATACATCAGGGTATACCTCGACAATGATCTGTCCTTTACATTTTGCCAAGGTGTTATTTAGAATTCGTATAAATATATGCACATTAAAACTGTTCTCAACTCCAATAACAAACATTGAATGAATAGAATATGTTATTCAATTTTGTTGAAATAAATGGAGTTCATGTTTTATATTAGATTTCAATACATATTATCTCACTATCGACACCGTAGTTTTGTTACATTGGTTTCGTTATACACATGCAGACTGTATTGTTCACTATTCATGTAGATCCACTTGAGTCAAGCGGATTTCTTCTCCCGTCAAATGGAATTCGCTTTTGCGGCAAAATGATTGCTTATTTGACGTCAAAAAGAATCTCTTTGACGGAAGTGGAAATATGTTTGCCTCAAGAAGACAGTGATCAAGAGGACGATCCTTTTACAGGATAACAATTATTTCGAAGAGTGGGGAAGGGTTCATGCGATGGGATCGGAGGTCTCGTTAAGAATTTTGCAACTATTCATAATTTACAAAAATCGAATTTGGAACATATGTATATGTATATAGACAACTTTAAATTCAGAAATCATAGGAAAAGAAGTAAAAAAAAAACAGAGAGGGTTTGGAGTCCATGACCAACCATGGGGTGGTCCTGATCTCAGGTGCGACACATCTCAAACTTTAAAATCTGACGTGAAAAAAACGGACTCTTGAAAAACGTGACGATTAAAACTCGCCAATATACAAAAAAAAAAAACACTACAAAACCCCATATGTCAAAAGTCATGAAAATGCGGTTTTTTGAAGTCGGGTTTTTAAATGTCAGGGTTTTTGAGAAGTCGGGTTTATGAAATGTCGGGTTATCGCAAACCACGTTTTTGACGTGTTCCCTTTTTGAAATAATTTAGAAAATACGAAATACGTCCTATCTTGACAAAAAACAATTTTTTTTTAAACAAAAAAATACGGGTCTCCTTATTTATCCTAAAGAACAACATATTTCATGTAAAATGATTTTGGAGATGTTAACATTTTACCCCTGCCCGATTTGAAATGGAATTGGTCTTAAAACGAATTGAATACGTTTTATTTCGGTTTCTTGACTATTTTCTTTGAATTTTTTACATTCTAATCCGATATAATACGTGAATATATCATAAACATAACCTATAAAATATCGACTAACAATTTTTATATGCATTCGCAAAATGTAATCAATTTTAGCGGTACTATGTATAATAATATATGTGAAGGTAAGCAATGCCTGTCATGGAAGTAGCATTTGTTTTTCTTCTTTCTGTAAAATAAATATATAATAATATCCGACGCATTAAGACCCTGCAAACACGGAAAGTAACAATTGTGTAATATTTTCGTAATGGTTACATTGTTATATATATATAGTTGTTACATAACTGTTACTTTTGTTTTTGCAGGGGACGAATTTGTCCGAATTCAAACATTCGGAAATTCACGTGACAGTATTAAATCGATGAACGTCTAATTGGGTTGTGACATTTCTCAATTCGAAATGTCAAGAAACCGAATTAGATACGTAATTTCTGAATTCGATCTTATTCTTTTTTCGTTTATTGGATTTTCAAGCAGAAACACTTGATATATCCCATGATCACGTGATGTGTCATATGATATATCACGTGATAAGTTTGAGTAAGAATTAGCTTTATTACGAACTTGAAAAGTAAAAAAATGAAAGTACTTACACACAATTACTTCAGACAATGATAAAATTAGACAAAATGCAAAAAAATCGATCGAATTAATTTTGACATAACGGCGCAAATATTCCGAATGAAATGGAGAGGACGCAAGAAGAGAATGTCGGCCGACGCACCTGCCTGCTCCGTATTGTTGAGGGAGAAAAAAAAGTTGAAATGTTTGTCTACCAAATCTCTCTCATCTTTCTGCTTAAGATCGCGATGTCCGCACGAGTTTTAAAAATAGTTGCCGGCTCCCCTACCCAACAACGGCATAGTTATTACGATGCTTCCATTCATAAATAGGAAATAACGTCGTAATCGCCGTAACCGCCGCCATCTTGACTTCCCTAATCAAAAGAGCTTCCCATATTTTTCTTCGATTTCATCGAAATCAACTTCGGTTTTACGCGATTCCATTGACTTTTTAGGTTTTTCGATTTTTTGATGTTGTGAAGTTTAATATTCTAGATGATTCGATGAGTAGGACGAATCTGTCGTAAAGACGGATTTCGTCGAAGAAACACGCAGTGCACAGCTGATCAGCGTTCTTGACGGATGGTCGCCGCTCGTCGTTCTCGTTTCTCGATCCGAAAAATCAGAAAAGAAAACAAAGGCTTCGTTCGTGCTGCGAAATTCGCAGCCCGCAGCTGCGCTTTACCGGGATTTTTCAAAACGGACAAAAAGCCGTTGGTGTATTCTGCAGGTTTGAGGGACGAACCTTAACCTCCAGACGTTGCGATGGTTTTCCTTCGGTGAGTTCTTTCGTTGGTTCTTCAATTTTTTTCCAAATTATCAACGAACTGACATCCATCGTTTACTTAATACGATTGTCAAAATCGGATTATATGAAGGGAATGAAAGTTCGATTTCGAAAACGGACGTTGGCCTATTATAGCCTTCACCGCCTCCACGTCGTCCGCGAAATTCGACGTTTGAAACCTACACAACAAATCAAAATATGACATATGTTTACGAAAATACAATTTCCTATAACAGCAGTGACGTGTTACATTGTAGTTTTTTTTTATTTGGAGTAGAGGTTATTTTGCGTGGGTGACGTTAATATAATAACTCGGAAAATGCAACTTTTAGTGCTTAAAAAATTAATTATTATTAGTTTGGAAAGATATTTAATTGTTTATCTATTGGGAGTATATTTTCCGTTTATATTTTAATGATTTAAATATTTTTTAACTAAAATGTTAATCCGTTTAATAACATAAACACTAATTACCTGTTTGATCTCAGGTGGATAATCAAATATTTGTAATTATTTTATTCAAGTTTTTTTGTTGACAGTATAAAAAACAAAAACTTTTAATATAATAACTCAGAAAATGTAGTATTTTAGTGTTGAAGAAATTAATTATAATTAGTTTGGACAGATATTTGTTTATCTATTGGGAGTATATTTTCCGTTTATATTTTAATGATTTAAAGATTTTTTAACTAAAATTTTAATCCGTTTAATAACATAAACTTCTTTTATTTATTGACAGTAAAAAATAAAAACTTTTAATTATAAGTGCTATGGGTCATTTAAAGTTTGTGTTATTTGAAATTAATAAATTGAGTTAATGTTACTTCAAACAGTTTACAAGTCAGTATTAAATTCAGTACTAAATGTAGAATATTTTAAGGATAATCTAGAATGGTACTCGCTTGAATTATAAAATAATCCTAGAATCAGATCAATGTTTTTGTAATGAATAGGATATTATACTTACAAATGAATTTCCTCCTTGTCAATAAATGTTATACAGCTTATGCAATTTTTAATCAACTAGTTTGTGAAGTAATTGAAAAATAAACATTTGGATGAATATATTTCTTATAGTTCCATTTCGAAATTGGAGTTAAGTAAAATTATTCTTTTATTGTCTTGAAAGGTTTACAATGACATTTTTTATTACACATTTGTTTATTAGAGATCTTCAGGAAACTACAGGAAAAATAGTTTATCAAGAACTGATCACAGCTATCAAGAATTTTTTTTTCAGAATTCTGTAGGGAAAAAAAAACTTGTTGATTTGATTTAAAGAAACTAATTGGAATTTTAGTTTTCTAAATGACATTAGTGTAAATAATGTGTATAGTTAGGTATATTTTCAATTTTTGATATTTTGTTTAATTTACCTCCGTAGCAATCTCTTCCATGAGAAAGGCAATGGCAGTAGAGTCCCGGTATAATTGCGTCCCGTTATATTTACGTCCCAGCATATTTGCCCGGTTTCGTCTCCTTATATTTACCAGTTGCCGCTCTCTTTTTCCCCCACCTTGCGGACTAGGGCCTCAGGAAGGGCCTGTCGTGACGTCACAAAATAAAACGACTGAGAGAAGAGGGAGAAGCGACGCTCCCCTTCTTTTGATAAATATAAGGTAGCGGGAAGGGAAGGCGAGAAACCAACTGGTAAACATACCGGGACTTTACTGTATATTTTTTTTAGCAAACCATAAAAATGTGGCATGATTCTTTAATTTTTTGTTTTAATTAAACAGACAAGAAAAAAAAGTGACTAAAACTGGAATTTTTAAAGTTATTATCTGTCGCAAAAACCATAATTTTTTTTAGTACATTGAATTTTATTGTATTGATACACATGTCAATATACGTTTGAAATTCATTATAGCCTTATTTACTTTGTTTCATCTTTGCTTTTATCTGAAAAGATGTAACCTAAAAAAAATTTCTAATATTAATAGTAAGGAATATAATTTAATATGGAAAAATATTTTTTTTTTAATTTTAAGGGTAAACGAGAAGCTGACCGCTAGGTGGCGAATGTTGATCACGCGGCTTTATGTGAAAAAAATTACAGGAAAAAAGTCACTGTTGACTCATTAGGGATGACTTGAACCTCCCCCCCCCCCTCTAGGGCCTTAACCCTTCTTAATCCAATACAGTTAGTTTTGTCATTCAATTAGACTATCTTTTTATAGTGTCTTATTTTCCTTACGTTTTTTTTAGCAGCATCTTATGTTTTAAGGTTAGGTTAGGTTAGCAAATAGAAGGGAATCTGGGAAGCGCAAGTTATACATACGTTTTAATAAAATAATTACAATACTACAAAAATAGTACTTTCTAGTGCATATGGCAATTATTTTATAAATATTGGAGAGTCGCTGGTTGTGAGACAATTATTGTCAACACAAAAAGTAAACAATCCGATCTGTTTACGTTTAATCCTTTGGGGCCATCCATAAACTACGTTACCATTTCGGAGGGGGGGGGGGTCCGGCAAAGAACTACGGTCTATATAAAATCTATGTGTAAAAATCATAAAACTGTCTACGGGGGGGGGGTCAAAAATGCCAAAAAAAGTCTACGTGGTTTATGGATGGTCCCTTTCTTCTGGTGCGAGGCAGTTATTGCAATGCCACCGATATAATATATTCCTTGTATTAATTTTGAATATAGTGTGTAAATTAATTTGTGCAAAATTAATAGTATACAAATTACATGAATTTAGAAAGGTAAGTAAAACACATTTTCTAGTAGTGTTTCGTTCAAAATTAAGATGCCACTTTGCATTTCTTCAATTTGCAGTTAATTACTTAAGTAAACAAAATTTTTTGTCATTTTCAAAATATAGTCAAATTTTTGTTGTGGAACACTGTCACTAGTTGTGAGACACTTTTCTCTTCGCTAGAAATCGCCTTTTTTTCTCCGCAATCGGTTGATGATGATAAGGGTAAGGGATGGTGATGCTGACTTCTGATGTATGTCAACGTCCTTTCCAAACACCAAGAGAAGTTCTTTCGACCAAGCTAAAGTCAGAATGCACTGATTAAGTCAAATTTACCACTTTTCGACAAAAACATTGACTTGAAAGTCAGAGAGACTCTCAAAACTTGGATGCAGGTCGAAAAGTACTTAAATTTAACCTAAAAATGCCTTAAAATTCTGTGTCTTCAAAGTCGTATATAAGGTTAAAATGACCAAATTTATAACCAAAATTATGTCTTAAAAGTCGAATAAACTCTTAAGTAAAAAAGTATTAATTGGTGGATATGCCTTTGACCATCAGGTTAAAATTAAGGCCGAATAATGTGCTGCAGGTTTAACCTAAAAGTCGAATTTACCATGGAAAATTACTTGTAGAACACTTCGCCCAAGTAAACAATTACTCCGGCAACCTAACCTCAAATTGCGTAATTTTCACAAATGTTATCAAAATTCTTCTGCAAAATTTTTTACATTTATTGTACTATGCTTTGATTAAAACGTTAGAGTATCGCGGTACTATCATGACATGGACATGTAATACATAAGTACTTGAACAGGTTTGTACGTATAAATCCCAGAAAAGACAGATTTGGTTAGAATTAGGTCGAAAAGAAGGGAGAATTACCTAAATATTACCAATTTTCGACCTATTAATGGTCCATTTTACCACATCTGGATTACGACATACTGGGGAAAATGCTTTCTATTACCAAATGTTGACCAATTGATGGCAATTTACTCCCACTTTTGTCCAGACTTACCGTAATTCGACTTCTATTTTAGGTAAATAAGCCGTGGTCAAGAAAATCTCTCGCCCTGGTGGAAGGTTGAAAAGAGATAATTTCGCCCTATTTTGGAGTGTCCATTTAAAATGTCGAAACATGCGCACAAGCTATTTCACATGCATTCATGAATGGAGAAGATCGACCGAAAAGACTATTTAGACAAAACTGTTATTTCCTTTATATCAATGCTGGTTAATTTAAATTTTATTAAATTTTGTTAGTGTCTCACAACTTGTGTCACTGTATCAAAAAGGACACTACTCCGTGCACCAAAAGTTGCTTATTTTAATTACCTGTCAAATGATCTCTGCATTTTTTAAATTCGTTTACCCATTAAAAAGTTACATCTAAAAACAGAACTCCTCTCACTGTTAGATATGTATTTGCTGGGTATTGTAATATTTTTGTAATAAAAATTCGCTTTGCCCGTAGAAAAGTCCCCAAACGTGAAATCTTATTAAAGGACGAAACTGGATACGCTAAGCAGATTGTGCGCAAATTCATTCTTCTTTTACAAGATTACTTATGTTACTTGGGATATGCACATAAACCTTCTGTGGCATTCCATGTTTTATTTCATTTGCTTTAAATATATTTCATATGGATGGCAATCGAGACATGGCAGAGCAATAAATTCTTTTATAAAATTCCAATTTAACTGCCAAAAATGCGTAAATCACTCTGCATCTTATTTTTTAATCATAATAAACGAAAAAAGATTCCAACGATGCGAACTTCCTACGCATTATCTTATGGATATCATTGGGTCTTAAGAAAAAAGACGTATCTTTAACATAATGATAAGAAAAGACGTATCTTTGGTCTAGTGATAACAAAGGACGTATCTCGACGTTGTTTAACCTTAAAATACATCATTTCATATCGTTATACTGTTGGTCTTTTTCATCTCTAGGTAAGAAATACGTCTGCGTCAAATCACATTTCAAAACGTATCTATATATTTGTAGAAATAATATGTCACATAACCGTAGCGCAGATCCATTTTTACAATGAGGGAGTGAGTGGAAACGATCGAGCCGTGAGACTTCTGGCGGCGATAACTGGAACTATGATGAGCAATAAGCAGACTTTCATCAGATAAATAATACATAAATAAGCATTTAATACCTGCGTAACACACACATTATATTTTACTTCAAGTTAAATGAAGTTCGTGCTGAACGTTTTCTATAATATATTATTTAACATAAAATATATTGCGCATTAATTTAAAATGCGTGAAATATCCAATGGTTTGACGTAATGTCACAGCTTTCCTGTAAACTTCATCCGGTTTGATGAATTTTTTTTTTTCGAAAAGTTGTGGTTGATCATCATCAGAATTCCTTATGTATATCCCTCTATAACTAAAAGACTAATCTTTCGACCATTCTAGTGGTATTTATTTTTTGTTAAGCTGTTTTTTTTATTTAAAAGTAATTAAACATTAATCCTTCCAAACAAGGAACTCTTCGAAAAATTTCCAAACAATATACCCGACTTATAAATCACATACAATATTCTATATTAAGGATTAAGAAATTATATTTATCTTTTCTGATCATTATAGGTTACAACTTTGAAAGAGAGGTCTTAGTATCTAGGTCTTACTATCTGAATAGGTATATTAAGAATGACTGGTTCATCCATTTCTACTTAAATAGTAGCCCTAACAACCAATTTTTTTCTGAAGATTTGTTTCATATATGATATATGTATAAATAATGCTACTAAAAAAATTTTAAAAAATTCGTGTGATTCTAATGAAATTGGTTTGGTTTACCACGAACAAAAATACATGTCTCTTAGTATTTCATGTACTGCAACATATTAAAATTTCAAAAAAATCGGCGTCTGACACTTGGATAGTGATACTTTGTTAGATGCACATTTTGGTTGCTGACGGAACCAATAAAGGACGTTGAACTGAAACGCTTTTTGGAACCAATAAAGGTCGTTGAACTGAAACGGTTTTTGTATATTCTTGAAGACAATCAATTTAATATATGAAAATAAAAAGAAGCTGACATATTTGTAGAAAATGTTTATGCAAGTTGTAGGTGAATAATGAGAAACCAACGCGGTTCGTTTGTTTTTTGAGTTCCTGAATAATTGAGTTCCTGAGCTCTGCAATGAAATCTTGATTACATTTTCCTGCCGCTGAAGAATAGTACATTGTGTGACTAGGGAGCAAAATTGGTGTTTGCTAACCAGTGCAAGTTTGGCACGCCAGTGAAGCGAGGACTTCAATTCGTGCTGCAAACACCTATTCACCCTCGTTGTAAAATTGTGCTCAGAATGTCAGAATAGTACATTGCGTTACTAGGGAGCAAAATAGGTGTTTACCGATGAGGGCGAGTTTGACTCCCGAGCGAAGCGCGGTCGGCAATTCGAATGATTCTGTAAACACTTATTCTCCCTTGTTGCACACATTATTTTCTCTCACCCTGTGCGCAAAATGCTATTTTGTTCCCTATATTGCAGGAGAAAAATAGGACGTTCTCTCCCTTGGGAGCAAAATAAATAGATCCGAGAGCAAAGGTAGTTTCTCGAATTCTGGGCGTAAAATACTATTTTACACTCAGAGTGTCAAATTTATTATGCTCCCGGATAGATTTATTTTGCTTCCTAGGGAGAGAATGCGCTTTTTTCCTCCCGTGATCTATGAAGCAAAATAGCATTTTGTGCGCAGAGTTTGAGAAACTCATTTTGTTTTCGAATATACTTATCTTGTTTCACAGGGAGAAAAAGTGTTATTTTGCTCCCGGGATATATGGAGCAAAATAGCGCTCAAAGTGTGAAAAATCAATTGCGGTGTTTCAAAAATTAGATTTGAAAGAAAAATAATAATAAAAATAATGCACAAAATTTTAAATTTAGGGTTAATTTAAGAAGAACGAACATATTTTTGTTATCATTGCCAAAAAAGCCTTTTAAGAAAAAAATAGAATTACCAGGAAAATAGTAACCAGAATATTTAGTTATCTTAACTAGAAAGGGCTTATTTAATAGTACCTTCTGCTTAAAATATCCAGATTTCTGATTATTTTAGCCACTTAAATTTTAACTTTTTGTTTTGTGCAGTATTTTCAGGAAATTGTGAATACAAAAGTTGGCGACAGTTCTGGAAATGTAATGAATCTTAAAATGTGCCTAATTAATTTTCTTATTCAAGTGTTAAGCGCCATGAGCATATTATCAAATTTATCCAAATAACACAAAGTGGGTATCATTTTGGAAGTGGCCAAATCCATTTTAATTACATATACGTAACAAGAAAGGTCATGTCATCAAAAATTGCGGGAGAGTAACTTGCACCACATTTCATGTTTCCCAATAAATTTCGAGTAAGGGAGTAAAATCAGTGCGCATTTCAGTCTCGTAATCGCTATAAGCAAATTTCTCTAATGCCAGTAAAAACTGGCAATGCGAGCTTTTTGACAACCACTGTTCCGGAACAAATTTGATTTTGTACGTCGTTATATATTTCCACGTCTTCGGTTGGTTGCTTCAAATTTATGCATTTCATGTTTTCAAATACTTTTCTGTAGTCTTAATTGACATTGGATAAATACATCCAAAATAATTTGTCTGGGTTAAATTGACCAATTACTGTGTCATGATTAAATCATCAGGTAGATTGATGACATCAATCAACTGCTTTCATCTTCGTTTAAGCAAACATGACCCTGTGCCGTCGAACATATTTTGGTCTACATTTTTTGTCGTCTTTGAGATAAACCAAACAAGAAATAATAATTTTTTGTTACGACGAACCTTAATTAGTTCATATTTACACGACTACACAAGTTCTTACATGCGTTTTTATTAGTACGAAACGAATTAAATTGTCAATCTAAAAGAAGTAGGAAATTCAAATAAAATACCTGTTTAATTTCCTATATCAGAACCTTCACAAATTAGTTCCATCATTACAGTAGTTTCCTCTTACTTATTAAAATAGTTTTTGCTATGACTTCTAATAACTCATATAGCTATCAAAATAATGAAGGTTACAGTCACTATACTATTGAAAATAGTTCAAATATTACTTAATTTAATAAAAATTGTATAAATTTCGTTTTTAAGTAGCTGCAAGCGAAAACAATTAGGTATTACTTGAATTAAAAGCGAAAACATGCGGTATACAAATTTTAAATACTTATGTGGTAAATCTTATTTCCAACAAAATGATATTTTTCAATTTTGAATTGGGTGTCATTTATTTTTATCGATTGAACTCTATGATATTTTGATTTGGTTCTTAAGGTCATTCCGAGAAAACCCTAATTTTGTTAAGAATACTTTAAATTTTTTCTTTGAACGTTTGTTTTTTATTATTATTATTATTATTTGTTCTTGTTATTTTCAATACTACTTTTATGTTTTGTTTTCAAATATATTAGGAAATTGATTGACAAACTGATCCTTCTACACTACCAACAGTACACTTCTGCGGCCATGACAGTGCCAGATTCTACTGCTGCCACCTAGCAGATCAGTTTGTCAAGAAAGTTCCTAATAAAATAGTTCTAAATTACCAAATAGAAAAGAAAACAGTTCGGATATATTATGTCAAAATAGATAAAAATTTTCAAATAAAACATATATATTTAGCGTGGAGAATTAGATGTCTTTATTTCTAAATGTTAAATATGTTTTTCAAAGTGAACGTACTATACTTTATTCTGCATAAATCAGATACAATTATATGAGACGAATTACCTCACGGTATGGCCTATTTACTCATTGTCAATAGGGTTTTTAGGTATTTTATTGCAGAATGACAGCACCTACAAAAAAAACGTAGCACACCAACTTGCGCAATTGAATAACCTTTCGAACAGGCCACGGGGCAAGAAAATCTGTCTACTTAATTCGTGTGATGACTCAAAATGGCTTAATATGATCCAATTGCCCCACTCTTCCCTATTTAAAATAAGTAAATTGTCTGAATCGCTTATAAAAAGATTACAAGTTATAACATCAAATTTCTTAAAATGTACGGTTCTGTGCCTATTGTCTAAATAAAATTATTGTAGCTCCAGTAGACGTTTCGTAGAAAGATAAAGCTTTATTATTTGAAAAAATACTTCTGAATAAATAATTGTTTTGTGTTAAGTGATCTTTGATAGAAAACCATGATTTTTAATTTTTTAATTAACACGAATTTGTTCAAATTTAAATTCTAACAAGTATGTCACAAGTTAACTAGTTTTCCGCAATTTTCACCTTTTATGAGATATAATTTATATTATTACTGTTATATTTAGTATTGATTTTAGATTTTTGAAATTACTGGGTTGTGTAAGGGAACATGTACTGATTTACGTCGCAAGCATTTGCGAGAATGGGAAAAACAGATGGCCCCCATCGGTAAACAATATTTATAAAAAAAACACTTCAATATATTAGTCAATAACGATTGAAATGAAAACTATAATGTTAAATGCAATTACAAATTACAGAAAAATTGCAATTTTTGACCTTAAGGGTTCTCGAACGTCTGAAAAAGGAAGGAAAACTTTATTCCAGGTTTTAGGTTTTAATAAAGATTTTCATCGAAATCGTTTTTATGGGAATATTTATTATTATTTGAGGTACCTAATAAGCGAGTTTGGAATCATTCTGTAGCTAGGAAATAATAAAAACGCTAAATTCCCGAGGCTTATATAGAATCCCTAACCTCACATACAATTCTAGATTTCTATCTTTATTTTTTATTATTTCCTATCTAAAGAATTACTAATAGAAAAAATGGATCAACGTTTGGAGTGGAACAATCGAGCAACGGTTTCCTCGCTTTTTGATGTGCAAGAGGGCCTAAAAATTATACAACTGATTATATGATTAAAAAATAGTACTCTTGTTTTGGGTCATTTTAAAGAATCGATAAATACAAGTCTTAAAATAAACAAAGATTGTTTGTTGTCCGGTGTGATTAATGATTCCATCATCGTGAAATCTGGAGCAACATTTAGGTCAAAATTTGTAAGTAAAAAGACATATGACATTATTTTGGTCATCCAACAACTAGTTCAATTCGGCATACAATTTACCAATCGTTAATATTCATTTATAGATATTCAGTGCTCAAAATGTCTTTTAGTCAGTCATTGTCTGCTCAACGGAGACTCGCGTATAATTGGATGACGTCTCCTAGTCGCTATTGTCAGCATCAAAATGACTCGATTTCGTGGTTCCTTTAGTTGACAGGTGATGCAAACGTAAACGAAATGGCAAGGGATGAATAGGAAGACTCAGAGAAAATTAATTCGCTCGTGCACTCCCAAATGGCCGTTAGCCAAATCCGGATTCCACTTGCGGTCTCTTTTTACTCGATTCGCACCGACTAGCGCCAAATCGCAAGGACTTTGCCTTTGATTTCGCTTCTATATTAAACTTGGAGAAATTTCCAGAGTCTAGGAGGACAAGAAAAAAAGAGATTAAAACTTGGCCAGGATTATAAATTAGAGGAACGCCACAAGCTACGGTACTTTGCTCAAACATCACGGGAATTGTTCTATGACTAAATGCGAAAATTTACTGCGGTTGTTGGCATCGAGTCGTGAGTGCGAGAAAATTAAGGAAATAATGATGTTCCGCAGTGGAAAATGTTTCTTCGGAGTAGTTCATTTGCATTTTGGAATTGTTAAAAACATACCTTTTTCCTTTAGAAATATTAGCGGTTTCATCGAAAGCAGTTACAGATTACACGGTTTACTGCATAATGTTTCATATGCCTTTGTACTATTTTTAGTTTATAAATGGAAGAATTTTGTAATAGGGTTAATTCTCGTGTCCGGCTTTCTTAGATTTTTGGAAAAATCATATTGGACATGTCCTGATTTAATGAATTTCTATGTAACCAATTAATACCGGAGGCTAATCATTACACGCGCTAAATTGGATTAATACCAAATGTTTAAATGGTCCAGAAAAAAAGTTGCAGTGGTCATCTATTAGTATCAAAGATTTTCGCCTAAAAGTCGATTTCAAGGTTATCAAGATCAATGTGATTTTTTAAACCGAAAATACCTATTTTTAACCCGAGGTTTAAAAAAAGAGGATAATTTTAAGTTTTAAGTTTAAGATTGCGCTTGCCAAGGTTATGGGAACATCGAACGAAGGTCGAATTAGCGGCCCCATTGACATTTTTTGCGACCGAAACCAAATTTTTTAAATAAATGTCAAAACATACAGGAGACCAATTGTCCATACGTAATACTAAAATATAGTACATTTCGATATATGTGCGTAAAATAGGATTTTGCGCACCGTTTTTTAACATGGGATTAGATAGGCCGGTGCGTAAAATCGAATTCTTACGCACGCGAGTCGAACCGTATTTTTGACATACTATGCGGAAAATTTTTAATAATCTGTTATGTTGGACAATTGGCCGAGGAACAAAGTTCCGAAAATCAAAAACCCGAAAGGCTAAAGTTTCGATATTGCGTGAGTCCAGGGTATTTTAATTTGCTTTCTTTTTGTCAAATTTTCAAAGACAAAGTGAAGAAAATCACGCTGGAGCTATGATATATTGAAATTTTGGCCTTTCGGTGTGTTGATTTTCGGAACTTTGTTCCCCGGCCGGACAATTGTTTTCAATTGTCCCGATTATGTAACAATGGAATACTTATTAAAGAGCATTTCTTTTAAAAAATAGTACGTCTAATAACTCTCGTCGCTCGGATGTAACTCCCACTCGTCGGCTAACTCCTATTTTGCTTCCAAGTTGCACAATGTACTATTCCATCATTATCTCGATAACGAAAATACTTTTGACACCGAAGTTAGCAGCTAATTCATAGTAGCTGCTGATTTGAAATTCAAGTGTTGGACTTTTTAATGCAATGAAATTTATACACGGGAAAAAAGAAAGAGGATTACCGCCGGTTTACCCGAATCCGTGTACCCGAAAGACCATTTCCCCGACAGATAATTCCCCGACAACGTTTTTCCCGAATCAAAATTCCCGACAACGATTTGCCCGAAAATGCTACCCCCGACATATATGTAATTTAATTTAAATTTCATTTACAACATTTTACAACATTTTTTCTATCTTTATTATTTACAGTATAAAGTATATCATGTATAAAATACAAAATGTCTATGAAATATAAAATAATGAAATATAAAAAAAATTGCAAAATATTACAGCGAAATATTGTGAGCGAGTGAACTTAATCAGGTTGGTACGCCATTGCAAAATATTGTAACAAAATTATACTAAAATACTATGTACAACGTGTACAGTTTATCTGAAATTTGGTTGGGTATTAGGTGTCATGAAATATACGAACTGAAACTGCCGATAAAGTTGAACATCGAATATGGCGTAGAATTCGGACATCAAAAAAAAAATTGTCGGGCAGCTCAAACATGTCGGGATAAATATGTGTCGGGAATAAATATGTCGGGAAAAAAAAGTCGGGGACTAGGATTCGGGGTAAACGAATGTCGGGAAGAATGGTGTCGGGGAAAACGTTGTCGGGCTTTCCGATTCGGGGAAACGTCCAGGGGAAACGTAGAGACCCGGTATATTAACCCACTCGGTTCAACGCCATCCCCTCCCGTCTCGTTATATTTATCAAAAAAAGGGGAGCGTTGCGTCGTTTCTCCCACTCCCCTCAGCTGCGTTATGTTTGTGACGTCACAACAGGCCCTTTCAGAGGTCCCAGTCCGCAAAGTGGGGGAAAAGAGAGCAGCGGTAGGTAAATATAAAGAGACGGAACCGGGAAAATATGCTGGGACGTAAATACAGCGAGATGCAATTATACCGGCACTCTATTGAACTTGGTACTACTAACGAGATAGAAGGGATAAAACACACCCGTATCCCTATACCTATCCCTATCCCTATCCTTATCCTATCCTATCGTTTGAGTTAATTTTAATAGTAACATTGACAAATTAGGGAGGCCTTCTATATATAAGTAGTAAAATTAATTTAAAAAACGTTGGTCTATTATTTATACATATGGTATAACCAAATATTTATTTTTTTCTGTGAATCATTAGTAGTAACTCTGTAACAATTAAAAATATTAGTTTCATATTCCATTTGTGTTCACCATGGTATTTGTATATCATACTCAAATTAATATCAATTTAAAAAGTACTTTTGTTTTACGGCCTATCAAATATGTCAAAAATTACATATAAAACGATTCAGATTTAAATTTTGAAAAATGAGGTTATAGTTGGATGTATTCAGAGTACCATATTTTATGGGCATTAAAAACGAATTCTTTGTCAATTAATATTGAAATAAATGGTTGGGAAACTGAAATAAATTATTATACCAAATTTATTTTATTAATTTTGGGAATTTTTTTACGGCACCTAATTATGATTGCCAATGGAAAATTAAGCTTTTACAGCCCAGTACGTAGCGTGAAAATGCAAGCGATGGCATATATGTGTTGGCAGCACGTGGGAATGCGCGTGCCACGCGCGCAGGTGCCGGCTAATTATACAGCACCCGCATACATACGCATGCGAAATATAGCGAATCACAGGTGTCCGCTGTTCCCCTAGTGGCGATTGCCAAATTTTTTGCGCATATATCTGCGAAATCCGGGCTACATACTAGCCAACGTCATCTTAAGAAAATTATATTTTCGACTGTTTTCTCTGATCCTTAACGACAGTTCGAAATTGTCAAAATTAAAAAATCCCTTGCCTGCAACATTACTTGTACACGGTATTTTGAGATTAGAGCTTCGAAAATGTTATTTTGTGTAAAATACGAAAATTGCACGAATCTTTACCAAAAACACTTTTATCAATCTTGACAAATTCAGTTTAATAAATAATAAGGAGTTTTTAATTTTTCAGGGCAATATAAAAGAAACCAAACGAATGCATTTTTAATCACAGGCCTGAAAGACCAATTTTTTATTAATAAATATTAAATAAATAATTTCAAACTTTTTCAAGTAGAAACAAAATTATCGCATTTTTTTAAATATTCAAATAAACATTTGCTTTAGTCTACAAAATATTTCTTTAGTCTACGATTGTCATGAACTTTTCTTATGTATGTTCATACAAATTGAGTGGGAGGAAAACGACATGTGTAAAATCGGGCGGAAAAACTAAAAGAGAAAGCACAGATGCGAAATGACGGATCTTTTTGAAAAATAGTAATTTTAAATTCGAAAATTATATTTATAGACTTGTCTGTCTCCTAATTAAAGAAGACATATATTTATCGATGACCGCGCTTCTCAAATTTTATTTCCTAGCACGCGACGTTTCTTTCACATTGTTTCTCTTTCGTTTCGAGGCCTCTCTTATTCCTTCACCATCTTCTTGTCTCATTTTGTCTTTTTCACTCTTGCGCTTTCTCCCTTCCCACCTTTGGTCTTGAAAAATAGGTCACCGTTTATAAATATATGCGGGGGAGTAGCGCGAATTCCGGGTCTAAAAGTCCGTGAGATTTGGATAAGGTTTACGAGAAAGAAATTGCCGACTGATTTATAAGGACGTAAATAAATCGTTACATTCTTGTTTCGATTGCGTTGCATTTCATAAATGAAAATCTATGCAGAGTCCTGTAGAACTTTTCCTCAGGACATCACTTTTCAGTCGCAATTAGTCTGTAAGAAGAAATAATGAAGGTGGTCTCATTGGGCATAATAAACGTTTATAATTTTATGTATTCCACACATTACCGAGTCTAAGACAATGTATATTTATAATTAAAATTTGATATAATCATATATTTGATCCTAGTTCCATGCAATTGAAAATATATGTCACGGTTTATGTGTCCTGTATAATGACAGAAACTGTGTGACGGCGTATCAACGTATCAAGAAAGATTATATACACAACTGAAAATGATTGGTCATGAAATTTCAAATCAAAAAGTCTTTTACCAAATTCAAATCCGATTTATAGATTTCAAGTTACGAGGAAGTAATATCGACCAATACGAAAGCTATGTTCAGCAATTGGGGCGTGGCCGAGATGTCGCGCGTTCACGTGGCACGCTAAAGGGTGGGAGGGCAGCTATTATTCGACATAAAATGCATGTAATTCAGAATCTATGAGAGATATCGAAATTTCTTAAAGACCCTGCTGTTTTAAATTTTAGGACGAATTAACTTCCGTAATATACTCTCATTTTAGTATTTATAAAAATATTGCAATACAGGAACTCTTTCATTTATCTGGTGTTTTGAATATCTTTATGCAGTTTTCTCTGTTACTTGTTGTAAAATAAATCAATACTCTTGAACGTACACTCTCAACTGCCCGAAAAAGTGGTTGGTATTATCGACATCAGGAATTCCGTAAAAAGTGATGATAGATTCTATATTGCGTGCCGATGACAGGTAGTGATCGCTGGGAGGATGGGGGCCCACGATGGGGGAGTGCCACTGCTCTAACTTCGCCACCATGCAGCTGTTCCACGAGCTGAAGCAGCAGTTTCCTGCGCTCCCCGATCACGTCGTCTCCCAATGCATCGCCCAGGTATACTGCAGATTTTTTTATCTCGGCATGAATATGAAGAATCTTCTCGCTTTCGTGCTTTAACACTAAAAGCACGTACTGTCTCGACGACCTTTTGTATAAAAAAAACCCTTTGCATGTGCACGTACATCAATATTGGGTGTTACTGCTTCAGTTCCGTGTGTAAAATAACATTTTGTGAGTATTGATTCCTTGACATGTTGTGATTTAAACAAGGATAACCGATTTAATAAATATGTTTGGTATGTGTTAATATAATTCGTCGGAAGATTGGTATCCGTTGTTCACCAATGACGAATACAGATAAGGAAGCTAAGCGAATAAAAGGACATTGTTACTTTGTCATGATACTTATTGAACTCATACTCATATAATAATAATAAATGTCTTTATTGGCGTTCACAGAGTGGTTATACAAAATAACAATCCCTTTCTGCTAAAGAGGGAGCCACATCTGCCACTGTTTTACAAACTAACCCGCTTCTATACTTGAGATTTGTATATAGTGATAAAATGTATTGTTGGATACGAGTAATTGAATATAAGGTTATATTTCTTGGACACATGTTTGGTCAATCATAACTTCGAAACGTTAAACGGAATTTACCCTTTGAAAAACATTTGTTTTGGATAACTTGAAGAGAATACGAAATAATGATAAATTGTCTCGTATAGACAGGGGATGAGGGGTGCTCCAGAAGGTTGTCCGCAAGTCGGGTGGGGCTTTTTAAGTTTTAACTTTACCACATTAACGTTATTACCAATCCATTTAGTTTCTTCTTGAGTAACAATAAGATTGCAAAAAGTTACTACACGGTGTACAGTAGAGTCCCAAGATATTTACTCACGTGGTTCCTCGCCTTCCTCTCCCGTTTCGTTATATTTACCAAAAGAAGGGGAGCATCACTTCCCCCACTCCACTCAGTCGTGTTATGTTCATACCGTCACAGCAGGCCCTTCCTGAGGCCCCAAGCCGCAAGGTAGGAGAAGAAGAGAGCGGCATTAGGTAAATATACGAGACGGAATTGGATAGATATGCTGGGACGTAAATATAGCGAAACGCAATTATACCGGGACTCTACTGTATACATTTCAATCATAGGCTTCTATCTGAAGGTAAGAGAGAGAAATGGATTTATGCGTATGCATAATTTAGACAGAAATGTTTATAACATTTGGAAAACCTGCTGAGTGATGTTTTGCGCTTGGCTTATTGAAAACATTTTTTTAATAAGCATTTATAGTGGCATTTGTTAAAGATATATTTTAAAGCTTTGTAATGATATGTACGTTATTTACATTTAATTTAGTACGTTTTAGTCTGAGGCGAGAAAACAGACGTAATTTGTGTTTAATTCTATTTTACATATCATTGCCTACAAACTTTATGTAAACCCCGAAAGAATTTTGTTTTCGTGTAGTAACTATCTTCTTCTGCGCCTCACAATATGCCATATGGATTCACGCTTAATTAAATATCAAGGGTTTACTCACAATTTATTTCAATTTCAGAATTCATATGACCGGGAATCATGTACGAGGAGTTTACAAGCCACAGAGGAGTCCCGGCCTCCGCCAGGGGCTTTTCCGCCTCCAGCACCCGTGCCGCTGCCGGTACTGGGAAACACTGTAAATCAGCAAGAGCAGCAGCAAGAACAGCACCAAAATAACAGTACCAAAAAACCAGAATCGTCAACTGCTCCTCGAATTCCAAGACCGGCTTCTTTGGATATTGGTGTTACGCGTCGTTGTCGTCGACCATCATCTACGACCTCTGCTTCGACGACGCCTTCTTCGGCGCCGCCATCTTGTAAATCAGGCAGCTTTTTCGAGGATTATGAAACACCTAGTCCCAATAATGCCGCCTTTGAGCTCAAGGTTAACGTCGCATGCAGTCCGGTGAAAAATCGTGGTAAATATTCCTCTTTTTAAAACAGTCGTCAACTTTACTGTTTCAAGCATATTTTAACCCTCCTGCGCACAAGGACGAGTATACTTGTCCAAACTACATTGGTTCCATATGGGAAAAGAAAAACTCGTGCTCAGGGTTAAATTTGAATTTACGAGATGACCTGTTTATTTATGAGACGAGATTTTTTGTTGTGTTTCACTGAAAGAAGAGAAGTTTCAACATTTTGGTATATCAATTTTTTCTCTATTTTTAAATGTAAAGAGTTTTCTACGGTAAGAAACGTTATTCGCTATTAGAGTCATATCGAAAACAACGGGTTGCAAAAGATTCTGTGGGGAAAATACAATGGAGCAACATGGTAGGTCGCAAACGCTCTTAGTGGTACGGTCACTGCCCCACCAGTTTTCCCAAGATTACAGATAATTAAACACCTGTTTTTATCTCATTAAAAATTCAAATTATTGTTTGGAATGTTATTATCCAGATACCCTGTAGAAATGGCTTGTTGTTTATAACAGATCAAAAATTATTGTGGCCCGTGAGGCCTTTTATAATCTGTGTGTCCATTTCTATTGTAAACACTCGGACTTTTAGTTTGGAATTTGTCATAATATTTTATTCTTTTTTTTAACATTATGAAGAAACCGTGACATTTCATCTTTGATTATATAAATAGCTGAATAAACATTTTTTAAATTTGCTATACCATTGATGTTTCCTCTCCTACAGATCATCGAACGACTACAACTTCCGGTTCAGGCAAAAAAAGCGAACCACATAACGAGTCTCGTCCTCGGTATACTGATCCTGAATTCGTGGGCAAGAACGAGTGTCAACCTGAGCCAACCCGTAGCTATACATCGGTCAGTTTGACCCTTCGTCCCCCTTCGTCAGAGCCTCAGCATCCCATTAATATAAGTTCGCTGGGACCAAGTCTTACCTATTCGGCATCGTCCTTGGATCCCCGGGGATTTCAAAGTCGACTGCGAATCAGTATAGGTCCAGGAAGCGTGGGAAGCGTGGCTGCCGCCAGGATTAAACCACCTACCCGTGCTCCACGGCCTACAACTTTATTCACGATGCAAAATACACCACAGAGGCCACCAGGTTAGTTTTAATTCTCGTACAATTATATAAAATTTAAAAAAAAACAGTAGCATTATTTCTAGTGGTTTTTCGTTGTTCGATTTTTCGGTTTTTCTATTGAATAATGAGAAGTATAAAAGATAATTTCTAAATGTAATATAGTATATTTTGGTTATTGTATTACTTGAAGGGCGACATCTAATTTAATTGTGAGGTCACGAGCAAAAATTACTTATTTTCGTAAATAATATGCAAAACACTGTAGCGTTCGAAGTTGATGAAACATTTCAATTGGTCGGCTTGATCTTCTATCTATGGAGTACGAAAGTATATTTGAAATTCAGGATGTCAGAAAATGTTTCGGTTTTTCAGAATTTTTACAAAATACCAAAATTTCTAGTTACAATGAAAAATTTAGAAATGTTTTAAGAGAAGTTTAGTAATTCTTTGGAAAGATCTTTAAGTTTTCAATAATAAAATAGTCGACGTTAATTTTCATCGTATTTTATTGGTTTTTACTGAGGTTTCTTCAAGTACAATTGTCATGTTGAACCTGTATGCAAAGGATGCTCGATGCGAAACTTTTTCATTGTAATATTGTATGGGAATTTCAGGGCTTCCGGTAGGACCTCCTAGTCAACTCCCACGTCCCACGACGACGATGAGCGCCCCGACAACGCCTTCGGTTCCCACAGCCGGAAATATCACACCTCCTAGCAGCTTACCAGCGACTCCTATGACGGCTACCCCGTCCATGAATCTGGCGACTTCCGGTTCAGAAGAGTCCACCAGCATTGATCCGAGTTATAATTCGATACTGGAACAAGGTAAGTCCTCGATAACAACAATTTTACCAGTTTTAAGACAATTAGGTTGATTAAATTTTTTTTGAAAAATTTATTCCTGCATAAATCAGAACCAACTATTCTATCAATACCAAAATAGTTGTGAACCTACATAGATTCATTGTCTGTAATTCATTTGAATACTTTAAATTGATTCACATTTGTTAAAATAAATTAATTAAAATAAATTAGACATACAATGTTATTTAAGTGTGTATTTTAATTTGACAACCAGCAGGAATCGTTTATCGAAACTTTAACATTACGGACTTAATGTGCACTGAAAACAAAAATATTTAAACATGACAAACGGGGCAGTTTGACAATATTTCCGTTACTTAAGTTTATAATTTTTGATAAAAAGCATACAAATATTAATAACAAACTTAGCCTACTAAAAATCTATCAAATAATTGTAATTTGAACAGAACAGTTTTAAAGTAGATACAGTCTATTAAACGTAAAAGAGCGATTAAATTTCGAAATCGTAAAATTAAAAATTATATTTTTGTTATATTATTAAAAATACTTGTGAATAATTTCAAAGCTGCGTGGTTCATCAGTATTTTGTTCAGTTTATAACTTGGTCGAAAATGGTGCAAGATGTACTGAACTTTTTTTTGTAAGTAGCACAAAATTTTCTTAAAAAATTGAGTGTGAACTCTCATCTAAAATTAATAGGTAAAATATAAATAACGCTGGAATTAGACGAGAACTCTCCGTGACTTTTTTAAAGGAAATGTTGTGCTCTACAAAAAAAGGTTAAGTATTGTTTTAATTAATTTTATACCGTTTTCGATACGGCAGTCATAAACTGAAAAAAATGATTTTTTACTTTTAACGACCTTTACAAAGGATATAAATAACCACAACGCTACTTTTGATAGTGATCATTCCTTTTTATTTAAGGGCACATATTTTTTTTAGCCATCAAAACATTTTGAAAGATTTTTCGAAAAAAATGAGGACCAAAGTGGAAAGATGCGATGCTCTCAGAGCATTCGACCAGCAATTGAAAGGTCCCGAGTTCAATTCCCGGCTCATCGAATCTTTCCACTTTGATCCTCATTTTTTTACGAAAATCTTAAAATAACCCAACCTTAACATTGTTTCCTTCATACAAAAATTCACAAAAATTGTGAATTTTTGTATTCAAATTTCTAGTATTTCTGATATGCGGACGGGTTTCTAGTGCTTTGTTTTATTTGCATAAGACTATAATCACAAATCAATATTATTATAAATGGTTTTGATTCTCACTACTTGATGCAATTGAATATAAATTGACTGCCTATTATTCTTTTTCGACTCTTCTCATCCATTTTTACTCCTCTTTACTCTTTTTATACCACTCATATCTTTCTACATTACATTTTTTGGTAAAAACACATTGCGTGTAGCAACAATTTACTGTATGAAATAATTGAATATAGATTCATTTCTTTTCATCCTTCTTACATTTTTTACCTCTCTTTATCCCTTTTACCGCTTTACAACATTTTCTACCTTTCATGTACCGCTTATGGTTTCAGATTCAATTAAAAAAAATACGTCATTTTGTATGTATTGTAACAGAAAAGTTGCATTTTGAATTTATACTGCTTTTCATATCAGATTTGGATTTAGCGTAAAAAAATATATCGAAAACATACGTTTGCAGTTTCAAATACTTAAAAATTCAATTTCGCGGCTGAAGGAGTGAATTACTCCTACAGCAACTCTTTGAATTATAACAACCCGGTGAAATTATAACAGATACTATTTTTATGTGTAAATTATCTTATTTGTATGTTATTTATTTATTTATTATTTATCTGGGGGAAATGTCTTTTTTACACAATTGTTGTCATATTATTAATCGTAATATTTTGCGAGAGCTGCAGATCGACTTACGAAGTTGGCGCCATACTTCACATTTGTGTATGAAATGTAGGACTGCAGAAACCTACACCAAGTACAGCAGCGGTCATGAGTCGATTTCCGACAGATAAACAATATTTTCGAAACGTAAATAAACAATGTGGCTCGTCTTACCAAGAGCGCGCTGCTGCTTGAAAACGAAATCGAAAAATTGTTCACAGGACGGGGATCGAAGTCACGACCTACGACCAGGGTACGGAAACGGCAATGTTAAATTTCCCAACGCTTAAGCTCGGCGCATCTAGCGCCAGCTACGCAGAGTACCGCTGTTTGTGGAACTAAACACGTCCGCCTGTACATCTCACGTACACCATTAAAATTGATTCCAAAATATAACCACAAGCGTGCTCTAGGTGTTTAAAGTTGCCGATTACAGGGTAAGGGTAGCGCGCCCCGTGGTTTTTTATAATTTTCAAAAGATTGCGTCCTTCGGGTGCTTAAGGTCGCCGATTACGAAGTGCACGTACCGATCTCCACAGTTTTTGATATTGTCATGTAGAATGATTACTCTAAGTATTTAGGGTTGCCGATTACGAAGTGTAGGTAGTGCGCTCCGTAATTTTCATAAGTTCTAACAATACATGTGTTTTGGATCCCCGATTACCGAGCTCAGGTGGCGCCATCCATAGGTTTTGATCTTATCGTGCGTAGAATACTTACTCCAGATCTTTCAGGTCGCCATTTACGGAGTGTAAGTAATGCGCTCAGTATTTTTTTTTTAATATTATTTCAAAAACCTGCCCTAAATGTACAGGACCATCGTCCTTGAGGTCAAACTTCAAGGTCAAATCATTTTTTAAGGTCAAATCATTTTTCAAGCTCGAATTTTTTTTTCAAGGTCAAATTTTTTTCAAGGTCGAATTTTTTTTCAAGGTCAAATTTTTTTCAAGGTCGAATTTTTTTTCAAGGTCAAATTTTGTTTGACCTTGAAATGACCTTCACAATTGTTCCCGAGATCAAATGGATTTGACCTTGAAGTTTGACCTCAAGGATAATGATCCCGAACACCTGGTACAGGTTTTGGAAATAACATAACGAAAACCTATGGAGCACGCTATCTCTACTCTATAATCGACGACCCTGAACAACTGGAACAAGGGCTCTGCAAGACAAGTTCGAAAACTGTGGAGCGCACTACCTATACTCCTTAATCGGTGACCTTCGACATCTGGACAATATTTTCCAGTAAAAATGATGAAAAACTGTAGCACGCACTACCTACGCCTCATAATCGGCGACCCCAAACGCCTACAGTACGTATTGTGCAAGATAATTTAAAAAGAAAATGTGGGACGAGCTACCTAAACCACGAGGTCCCCGAGATCAGCTACCTCAAACACGGTACGTATTTTGCAGCCTGAAATCTCCTGCCCCCATCCTGCATAAGTTCGACTCCAACGCCATCTACACACAATCCCGATATATCGGAACTAATTTAACGGCAAGCTCGGCCCCTATGCCCGTTTCTGTACCCTGCCTACGACTTTGTAATCCAGTGGATCCAGTGCATTGCTACCTGAGCCACGAAGCCGATGATCATTATATGATGAAAAAATAAAAATATACCATTGAAATAGTTATTTTTAACGCAATAGGAGTAAAATGTTTTTACGCCTCGATTTGCTAGCCCAAAATGCAAATTCGCTCCTCCGAGGACGTAACATTTATTTTATGTCCCAGGAGGCGTGAATCAGGCATTTTACGCTCTCAAATGAGGGCGTAAAATTACCATTTTACGCGTACTGCATCAAAAAAACAATTTTTTTCGAACTTAAAATTTTTAACATTGGCTGTTCCGTACAGAACCGGAAAACCACTAAAATCGGACACCCCCTTATCGACACTTGTGCAATCAATGATATAAGATACCTTTTGTACCGATTTTTTAAGGTGAATTTTCGTCTCAAAATCACAGCCCTCTATCTAGAGGTTAAGAAAATTCCTATACAAATGTTTAACAGTATACAATAAACATTTAGACACGTTGCATATATTATAATTCATAACCACTTGAGTGGTAATGGATCATTGATGTACATTTTAAAGTATTTTTGACAATTTTGAACTCATTTGAGTTGTGATTGATGGAGTTGATTGCAGAATCTGATGTCAAAATGGTAATGGTATCGTATACTATTTTTCCTATTAAGTGCGCAAAGTTCGACACCTATATACAACATTTAAAGTGGTGGTGCAAGGGCAGTGGAGAAGGGGGGTTCGGGAGGCTTTGCCCCCCCCCCCTCCCCGACCCAAAACAGTATTTGCAAATGCTTTTGTAATAAATAGACTAAATTTAGAAAAATATATATATATATTTAATATAATTATATATATAATACATTATTTATTATCATTATTACTGTTAATTGTTATTAATATTAATTATTACAATGCAATTAATTGAAATTATTATTTGCATTCGCGTTTACGGGTATATTTTCAGTACTATTTTAGAATTTTAGATAAAATTAACCTACGATTATCGTTTTTCGTACTGAAGAACAGGGATTGAAAAGTAAAACAATAGTATATTACTCAACGAGGAAGGGTAAAATAAAGAATGCCTCAGACTACATGTTTTTCACCCTCGGCTTCACCTCGGGTAAAAATTACACGCAGCCTGAGACATTCTTTTTTACTTCCCGAGGGAAGTATACGATTTTTCTTCATGACAGGGAGGAAAAGAAGTAACTATCCTCCCGCTTGCGGTAAAGTGTGGGAAAGTGGCTCTTTACACACGCAAATACGTGCGCAAAATCGAACTTTGCGCACTATAATAGGAAAAATTAAAAATTTCGGCTTCAATATGCCAGCAGTAAATTAGCAAAATTTATTCAAATATCGCTGAATACCGCTGTAGATTTTAAAAGTAAACATTGGCCAATTCAGAATTGCGATTAGCTTAATTTTAAGTTTAGATGGTAAAATTATATGGTAAATACTGTAGGAAAGGGTGAGATGAGGAGGAAACTGTGAAAGGATTCAGATTTTATTTTTTTCTATGTTTTTTTTTATATTATATTGTATTAAGTTGCAGTTCACTGATTTTCGACTTAGGTATTGGCCTTTGCCACTTTTGCCACTTTCCTTTAAAAAAAAACACCTAACATAGTTATTACCAATAAATCTTGCGACGAGTCGATTAGTACGGATCATTTTAAATGATCAGCGTTTGAACAATCGAAATTAACATTTTAATTATCGTCTTCTTCACGAGTGTGCAATGGACTACATTTGTCAATTAAAAAATACAATTTCATATCACATATGTCAGGAGGAAGACGTTGGTACTCAAAGTGTTAACCGTTTGAAGCAGGCATTTTTTTACGTGGAATAATAGCTGAAATCTGTTACTCGAGGGGTTGCTGATTCCGAATTTGGACTCAAAATTCGATTTTCAAAATTCACGATGGCGGATCCAATATGCCGGTCCAAATTCGTAAAAGATTACTTGATCGAAATGAAAATGAATACTCGACGGTGTTCGGCATGGGCGTCCGCAGGATTATTTTCAGGGGGAGGCAAAATTAAATATACGACTATATGATAATGGAAGTTACATAGACTAATAAATATACATTGTCGGGCCAGGGGGTGACAACTGCCCCCTCTTGCCCCTCCCTGTGGACGCCCTTGGTGTTCGGGATCGCTGAGTACGAATCTATACACAGATTTTCAAAATTCCAGATGTTGGATCCAGTATGGTGGATCATATTTGTAAAAAGTGACTTAATCGAGGCTTAACTGGGTAGTAAGGGGTTTTGGAAGTTGTTGATTAAAGCTTGGCCTCAGATTTTCAAAATTCAAGATGGCGGATCCAATATGACGGGAGAATGTTAACAGTTACTTGCTCCATATGAAAATGGGTATTTAGGTGTACTGGGAGTCCAACTATGAAATTTGGAACTGACATTGGACTAATTCTTACACATTGTTCGTTATTATAAACAATGTAATACAATAATTATAAATAAATATTAATTTATTTGCCTTAACTCTCCTAAATCCCTTCGATGTTATCGAAGTAATACAGACAAAATTTGCACTAAAATTCAATTTGAATCAACCGAAAAATAATTCAAAGGGTTAATAGTAATTTAGATTACTAGAAATTTAAGGATTGTAAATTTCACTTGTGTTCTGAACATCCAAAATGACCAGTACTGACCAACTCGTCGAAAGATTTAATATGGATAATTCTAATCACTAGTCATTTGATTAACTTTATAGGTATCGACTAATCTTTGTTTTTCATGCAGGCAGACACATAGTCGCGATTCCGTCGACTATTCGAGAACGATATTTACGCATTCCGGTCCCACGCCCGGCTATACTTAGCAGCCACTGTTTCGAATAGGTTGACCACCTGATTCTGAATAATTCCCCTTCTCAGACTTAGTGGGCGGTAGAAAACGACAATTTTTTAAATTTGAGTAGGTGATAAGTTACGGATTACCCCATATTTCGCAAATAATCATTTGGAGTCCCATACATGTAATTCATTCAAAAATACGTCTGATACCTTAGAGATATGTTAGATAATACAAATTCAGGCAGTATAAGACGTAGTTGCCATTAGCTGTGTTAGCCATTATTATAAATTCAGTTGTACTTCTTTAAAATACTTTTAAAGTTATAAAGGCAGTCGACAATGTTTCAAATTATAGTATTTTAAATAATTAAGTTGTGATTATTATCTTCGAACTAATAGAATACTTTAGAAATCATCAAATTTGTTCGTATACTTATTAAAAAAACACTTTTTACTTCTCCATAGCTCGCGTTTGGTTGGAATTTGGCTATAGTGCTTCCCATTCCGTTCAAAAAATGTATTGTTAATTAAAGAAAATACAGCTTTGACGAAATAACATTGTGTAACAGTTCTTTGTATTAAAAAGTGAATTTAACTAAAGTAAAAAGCATTGAGGAAATGGAATATTAACCCTTCGAATCACAGTGGACCAGAGAAACACCTTTTATCCGATGGGTTTTGTCGACTAAAAACCAGTTTCTAAAGTTTTGTAATTCGTGATTGAATTTTAACGTAGCTCACTGCAAAAACTTATTTTGAGACACTTTGACCTCACTTTTAAGACGTTTTTGGATGTCTTATAGAAAGGTTATAAGTGACTTCTTTTGAGACCTTAGCAGTGTCTTCAATCGCAAGGTACTGCTCGATAGTTGATACATAACCTAAAAGTGTTTGATATTTATGTGAAAATAGATCAACATTCGTGTTCTTTTTCCAATTTTCGGTCTAATTGCTTTGAGGACCTAATTAACCATTTGATTATATATCAGATTTCCGAACACGGTAATGATTTTGGTTGGAATCACATCAACCGAAAAACCGCACATCAACAGAATAGGTTATGTAGTTTTTATCAAGACATCACTTCGAGTCGGTAGTTGCCGAATATTCACAAAGATACTCGAATGGCAATGTGTCTTCGATTTGCAAGTGTCTCAACGCATAAATGTCACAAAGTAGATAAAACGACTTAAATGTGGGGACACTTTTACTGTCTTCATTATATGCCTCAGATTATAAGACACAAAAATGTCTTATTTATAACTAACACAGGTCAACATGGTTTTGTTGTTGGAAAGCTGTGGGTCATTAATATGGGATGCGCAGAATTCCATTACGACTTTTCTTCACCAAGATACGACAATTTGAAATTACGATATACATGTAAACAAATTTACCTTGAAATGCTCTTGGAGAACAAGCTCAAGGTCAAATTCAATGTCATGAAACCTATATAAATATAAAAAACGATATAAAATATGGATACCAATAACTAAAATCACGTTTCAGTATTGTGACTGTTTTTTTTATAACGTTAATAGAATATATCTGGTAATTTCAAAATGGCCGTAACCTTATAAGAAAAAATCTTAGGTGATCGAATAAAACCTCATTTTGAAGAGTAAAGGGAGTACTGAAAGATGCAATAGAAGGCCAAAAAAATTGTTGCGTCATGTACGTAACCTCAAACATAGCAAAATAACGCGTTTTTCGAGTACATGACCTCAAATATCTCAAAAACCTGACGTGATGGATCGATTCTGACTTCGAGTTTGGATTCTACGCATAAAATTACGTCGGAAGTAACCCACAGCTTCCCAACAACATCCAAGACCCTCTTTTTTGTAGACCTGTGTAATCGATAGACGCAATTAATGTATCAAATTTTGAGACACTTACTGACGAAGATACATATATTAAGACGTTTATTCTGAAAAGACATTTTTGAAGCGTCTAATGCCTTCAAATAAGACGTTTAGAAGACACGAGTTTTCGCAGTACTATCAGGGCCGGATTAAGCCTTGATGGGCTCGCAGGCCATAAAAATTCGTGGGCCCCTCTTCCCTTTAACGACCTTTGATTAAGTTTCTCTATTTTTTATTTCAACAAATCAAATTTTGCGCACACTAAATGGAATAAATAATTAAGTGTAGATCAATAAACAGATCAAGATAACAACTTAAAAATACCTGACCTATTCTTGAAAAAGGCAGCACAAATTTATATAATTATTAATTAATAAAACATACAAATATAATATTTGAAAATATATAAACAATTATCAAAACGGAAAACATAATTTTTATATAATTTATTGTAATTTATTAACTATATTAAACGACTTAACATTTTTGATAAGATAAACGTTACACTTATTATTAATTTAGTTGAAAAAAAACATTTAAATGTGTTTTTTTCTTAATTTTTTTGTTACGAAGACATGCAGAATATCCACGAAGTCTATTTTACGTAATACATCATATTCTAATGCCATAATAGGCAGTGAGTTTAATCGATTTTGAATCATTGAAGAACGAAGACAATTTTTCAATAATTTTAACTTCGAGTAGCTTCTTTCTCCAGTTGCATTGGTGATCATTAGACAGAGATACATTTTTAATGCCGTCATAACATTAGGGGAACGTTGATTGTATCATATTTTTTTAAATTAATTTGTAAGATCGCGATGCTGGTACTGTTTTATTATTTTCAAAATCTTCTAACTCTGACATAAAATACTTGAACTGAATCATTTCATCTCCAAATTCCAGCTCGACATCTCCGCTATCTTGGTTCCTCTATTTTGAATTTTGAAAATCTGAGATCGGATTCGTGATCAGCGACCTCAAAAACCCGGAATAACAAATCTCAGTTAGATTAACACATTAACGCCTGAGCGGACACTTTTTCGGCACGATTTTCAACGACATTATTTTCAATGTTAAGGCTTTGAACAAAAATTGTGATTCATGAATTCTTAAGTAAAATTGTGTGCTCTTTCAGAATCCGTCATCAGAATTGACATACAATGCTTAGAAAATTAAATATGGCGGCTTGAAATTTTTAATTTTTTACTTTTATTAACCGATTTGTAATCAGCGACCTCGAAAACCCCCTGATACAAAATTTCATAAAAAATCGTTGTTTTGCAAAATTTCGATCGGCCATATTGGATCCGCCATTTTGAATTTTTTAATTTTATCAACCGATTTGTAATCAGCGACCTCAAAGACAAACAATCATTTTTGAATATAATTTTTTCAAGGTCATCCTATGCTCTAAAATCAATGTGGATCTCGTACTTAGTTTTTTAACGCATTGGCGGCCATTTTAATAATTCTGAGATGGTCTCAAAATAATACAAAAAATGTATTCAAAAAGTACAACTATTTTGACCACTTATAGGGTTGGTTAGAACTGATAGCGTACAGATTTTCGTTATGAAAAAAATTGACGAAAAAAATTAGACGCGTTTTTCTTTTTTGCATTCAAACCGCCATATTTAATTTTCTAAGCATTGTATGTCAATTCTGATGACGGATTCTGAAAGAGCACAACATTTTACGTAAGAATTCATGAATCAGAATTTTTGTTCAAAGCCGCAACATTAAAAATAATGTCGTTGAAAATCGTGTCGAAAAAGTGTCCGCTCAGGCGTTAATGGGTTAAGTAACTTTTTTCATTACGATCCGCCATCTTATATCCACCATTTTTAATTTTAAAACTCTGAGATCAGATTAGAAACAAATTTCAACCGTTTTTCCACGTAGAGAAAAAAATTTTGCTTCAAAAGACTTTTAGCCGCCATATTGTATCCGTCATAGTTAATTTTGAAACGGTGACTTGAAGGTAGTTAGACCCCAGGATATAATATGTTAGCGAAAATATTTTAATAACACTTCCAGGCATAAAATTTTTATTATGCATGATATTGTGACAGAGTTTGAGCGTTATTTTTCTTGAAAAAAAATTGAAACTTGCAAAAATAATTTGATAACCAACTTTTCTTAGCGACTCAAATTTTCTTCTTATTTTCATTCAAAACTTTTCTAAAAATGAATGGATTTCAATGAATGACAGCTTATTTTTTCAAGAAAAAGATTCTCTACAACTTCACCGAATGAATTTCTTGAATTTCTAAAACTAGGGTCAAATATCTCGAATTATTAAAAAAAAATATATATTATTTTTTAACTTTTCTGAATAATTTTAGTGATCAGGCAACAAAATTTGCAAAATTTATTCGGTGAAGTTGTAGAGAATCTTTTTCTCGAAAAAATAAGCCGTCATTCATTGAAATCCATTCATTTTTAGAAAAGTTTTGAATGAAAATAAGAAGAAAATTTGAGTCGCTAAGAAAAGTTGGTTAACAATTTATTTTTGCAAGTTTCAATTTTTTTTCAAGAATAATAATGCTTGAACTCTGTAACAATATCATGTATAATAAAACTTCAATTCCTGGAAGTGCTATTAAATTATTTTCGCTAACATATGATATCTTGGGGTCTAGCTACCTTAAGATTCATATTCGTTGACCCAAAAAACTATAAACATAAAGTTATTTAAAAATGTAGACATGATACATTACCAGCCAGGCACTTTTTTTTTTTACACAAATGATACATTCCCAGCGAAGTGGTTAATGAGTTTTTAAACTTGCAGTTGGGGAACATCAGAGGCAAACTGTAACGGAGCAACTTGTCAGGAAAGACCGTTTAGCAAAAGCGTTAGAAGATGAAAAGAATAAATTTGAAGCTATGAAAAAAGAAGTTGAAGCATTATCGAGGCCTCTTGATCCCAATTTTTCGCCACAGGTAAATTTTGATTAAAAAAAGTATGTGCTTAAATATTAAATAACTGAAAGATTGTAAATATTGTACTTCAAAGTATGCAATATCGGAAGGTTATCATTTGAAGACATATATGATTTAAACAATTATTTGAAACTTAATACTTGTTTTTCTAACAATTGTAGGAATTAAAGCAGCAATTGAAAAGTGAAATTTATCAGTTACAAGTCGAATGTGATAAATTAGCCGAAGAAGTAGATAGAAAATCAGATACGCAAGGTAGAATTTATACTTACCGTTGATAAATTTAAAACTTTTTACTACTTTAGATACAAAAATCTTTTATAGTTCCGCTTGGTGAAACAAACGCGGAGTTCTATCAGGGTATTTATACGGGACAGCAATACGTTCCGCAACAAAATAATGCTGTACCGCCTCCATTGCCTAATCACCCACCCGCTTGGGAAACTGACGAGGAGAATGACCAAGACGATCAAGATGGCCCTTCCTGGGTCTGTCGATCTTGTACTTTCAATAACCACCCCTTAATGAACAATTGCGAACAGTGCGATACTCCAAGACTCGATACAACAGGTATGCCAGCCACCAGTTGAACAGTGAATTGCAGGGTTTTCTAAAAACTTTCAGTTCTCGAATACGAGAAGCTAGATGCGAAGTGGCATTTTATTTAACCGCATGTGTTGTGGGAGGATAACATTTGACATTTTGATAGCTTGCGCGAGTCAACAAATCTGTGATACTTGTGGCCCTCCTTTTAATATATACTTACGGAGTTGGACAAAGTTAATATATTCATAGCAATATTACAGATTAAAAAGTTTAATATTAAGATCTGTTTTACCAAAGAGTGTCTTACATTTGTAAATTAATCAGAGCAATAATATTTTATGACAATTCTATGGTATTTTAATGTGCAAAGAGAGTAATAATTAATATTATCTTGAATGTTAAAATCAAATATATAACAAATATTTTAGTAATAAATTTATTGGATAGCATGCGATATAAACCTGTTACGATTGAACCGCATGGATTTAAATAAAAATATTTTGCCATATAAAGTTGTACCAGCTACCTGCGGTGTGATTTTTTAACAGTTACAATAAATGAATTTACTTATAACGTGTATTGTATTGGAATTTGGTTAACAGCTGATCTATCGATTTGAGTGGTGAGTGTTAGTAACATCGAACGTAACATTCATGAAGAAACTTATAAATAGATTCCCTTTCTACTTCAGGTGAAACTCAGGATATTCACATACGAGTGACGCATCATCACAATTATGCTCCTCGACGTAAGTATTTTGGACATTAAGCGTACGCAAACTATGTTTCAGTACTATGAATGTTTTCCAGGAACTGTACACAATTGGGTCGTATGACGCTAGTAAACTATAAACTGTAAATAGAATTAATTTCAACTTACATAAAAAAAAAAGATGTTATAACGAAACGAGAACGACTGACTGCTGGATATTTGTGAATAATGTAATTACTTAATTTTATATTTACAATTAGAATGCATTATTTTTAGCGGATTTGATGGATTTATCGTAAAGAAATTTCAGTTTAAGGAAGCAGTGTGCCAATTCGTCATTTTATAAAAGCTGCCGTGAAGATTTTGTATTACAACACGTAATAAAATACGACCGTGTGGTCAATAGATAAATAGAAGAACTAATTTCACTACATATAATATGTATATTTATTATTGTAAAATCATAAGTAATAGAGAATACAACAAATATTGCATTTTGTTTTTTCACCTCAACTTTAAAAAGACGCGACTTATATCGCAGTACCACGTTCCAGATTAAGCTTGGTTTCTCGGGTGTGTTCTCCGTAAAATCTTTCAAGTTTCTGGTTGAACCTGGCATTTCTTTCATTGATGTAGTCGATGTCGGCATCGTCGTTGTGCATTCTTCGTCTGCTGTATTTTTCACGTTTGCTGATCCTAAACAAATAATTCGAGTGTAACAAACGCATGTGAACATATATTTGCGTTACGTACTGTTTTTCCAAATCTTCAACCATTTTGTCAATGGCTTCTTTTTTATCTACATGTAAACCATGTAGTATCGTATTTTTATCTCCGTAGAAGGCAGGACCAAGTTTTTGTTTTGCTTCTTCGTAAGCTTCCATGTTTGGTTTTATGCCTTTTACAAGTCGATTGTATTGGCGTGCCGTGGCTGCTTCGAAATCAGAAAATCCATCGTTTGGATCTTTCCTGTGACGCTTCCTCGCCAATCGTTCTGCTTCCAAGGCACTCATGTTTAAGAGTTTTGTTCGATCGTAATCCAACCCCTAAAAATTGTATTTAAACCCGTAATAAGTATTTTGAATACTAATTACCTCAGTAAATGATTAGAAACCCGATAAGGCTCACTTTTGCTTCAGCCTCTTTACGCGCTTCTTCGTCATTCATGATCCATTCAGCCTGACGTTTACGTGCTTCCCAGTTAGATGGAAGTTTGTTACGTTTATCTTCTTCGACAACTGCTTGATGATTTTGTTGACGAGCTTCATTCTACGGGTATTGATTAAAATCAATTTCCATATTTATTTTTAAGTTCATTGTGGATGGTAGGTTGACAAACTTACACGTAGAGTATGAAGATTTCGTAACTTTTTCAGGCGTTCAGCATGTTTCTCTGCAAATGTTTTTTCGGTAGAAGTTGATCCTTCACTCATTTTGCTAACTTCTAAGTAGATATTTTATTCACAGGGAACAAGAAATACAAAAATGACAGCTGATTTAATGACAGCCAGGTAAAGAAGTTAGAGGTTACGTATGCGTTTCAATAATTCACATACAGAGAGCGCTCGAGTAGAGTGAAACAAACACCGCGTCGTTTAAAATTTAGCAGTCCGACCTCCATAATTGATAACCTCCGTAACTGATCAAAACGAAAAAACCTCCATATATGTTAACGTCAAAAACTCCGTAATTGCAACTCTGGGCCCCCCCCCCACCTGACCGTCTAACCTTTTCAGGGAAGAAAAACCTTATTGGCTGATGGCGTAGATTGGTTCACCCACACATGTATACATAATGTGTACATAACCTACATTATTTGATATGTTCGTTTTATTAGTAGAAAAGAAGAAATTTTTAGATGTAATAATATTGAACGATTCTTTTTACATACTATCTCCTATTACTTTTTACAGACTATATACGTATCAAATTGCGACAACTTTTCGACATAAAATATCAGATATTTACGTACATACTTATTTTAAATCATCACCATGTACATAAAATCATACGGCGCGCGGGGAAGCACCGGCTGTATATCTTGCGCGCGCATCCCCTCCATCGCATAAAGTGAGGGGAAGTGCATTGAATATGGAGACAGGTGGGAAGTTATCAATTATGGAGTTTCAACTTCTCCTCCGGTTCCAGCATGTTATCAATTAGGGAGGTCGGACTGTATGTATAAAAATTGTATATATGGGTGATTCTCCTGAAAAGTACACGTTTTTGCAATTTTTTAACGAACAAATTTTTTATGGAAATAATTTTTTTTTTTTATGAAATATGTTGTTGGTACGTTCTGAAGTGAGAATCGAATGTTACGCAAAATTCATGATTGTTATTATCAATGCTATAGCCATTCTTAAATCTTAATTATTTATTATGCATTAAATGAAAAATATTATATTGCGCGCTAAATATTAATCAATATACATATAAAAATCACAAATTATGTTAGTCGACGATTATAAATTGATAAATATGTTAAATTAAAGACGGCGCGGCGGTCCATTATGATGGACCGAATTCTAAAATTAAAGTGTTTAAAATTTATAATTAATAATTATTTATTTAGAACAGTACAAAAAAACAATATATACAAAAACTACTTAATAACATCCTTACAATACAATATTATTATTTTCTGTTTTTCCTTTTCGGTTGTTTCCTAAAAGTTTGCGAGTTTTTCTGACCTGACGAAAGTTTTCTATTGCAATTGTTCGCGTGAAATTTGGCATTACTAACTGCCAATCGCGCAAAGAAAACAATTATTTTTTGTATTACTGCGCGTAAAATTTGCGTTTCATTCCTGCTTTTGGATGCATATTTTGGATGCATAAAATACGAATTTATAACCCTAAATGAGTAAAATATTCGACAATTGTCGTACGAATTATATATACAGCGTTTCTGTTACATAACCCATTACGTCAACACATTAAACTTACTGTTGAATTCATATTGCGACTATTTGTAACTAAAAAAATACATGAAATAAAGATTAACTTTAAAAAAGGCGATAAACATTTAAATAGAAGTATTTCTTGATATACGTATAAACACTGTTTTTAGTTTGCGAAGTACGCTGCTTTACAGTGCGTGAATGCAGTACTTTGCGCACGGAAAACAGTGCGCTAAGTGAGCACAAAGCGCACGGTGTTAAAAATATGTATATTATGAGGTCAATGTTAGGTTTACAATTATTTTATTTGTTTTTAGAATTTTTGGTCGCCATATTGGATCTGCCATTTTGAAATCTAAAAATCTGACATCATATTTGGATTCAGCGACCCCAAAAACCCCCGAGTAATAAGTTTCAAGCGAATATGATCAACTTTTACCATTTTTGGTCGCTATATTGAATCCTCCATTTTGAAATTTAAAAATCTAACATCACAATTGGATTAATCGACCCTAAAATCCCCCTGTAATAAGTTTCAAGCGAATATGATCAACTTTTATAATTTTTGGTCGCCATAGTGGATCGGCCATTTCGAAATTTAAAAATCTGAGATCACATTCGGATTCAGTGACCCCAAAAATCTCCGATTACAGTAGTCCTTCTCTTATTCTAATTTGTCCAGTCAGGCAAGATGGCGACCTTCTTCTCTTATTCTAATTTTCTCCTCTCACCCACTAAACGTTTGCTGTCTCGCTTTTCCTCTCTCTTTCTCTTTCGCAGAGCATGCGCAGTTATATGTCATATGTGCTACTAAGCAAAATAGACGGTGCGGTGGGGAGAACGCGTGAGAGAAAATATTAGAACAGGAGAAGAGAAAAAATTAGAATAAGGGAAGACATTAGAATAAGGGAAGGACTACTGTCATAAGTTTCAAGCGAATATGATCGACTTTTGCAGTTTAAATAAATATTTTATAAAAAGGCTTCGGAGATCACAAATCGACATATTATTGAATGTTATTAAATAACGGAATCATTTAAACAAATATCCTTATAATATCATTTTAGGACCAATGAATACTTAAGTTTTATGGCAGTAGCATTTATTTATAGCACGTTGATTCACTTTTATTCCAAAAAATGAGAGGCTTCGGAGATCACCCGGAATTTTTACTTGCAAAAAAACACAAACATTAAGCAGTGATATAAGATATAAAAACAACATTTATACGTAGTTTACCTTATATAAAGAGCATAGTTGAAAGTAATTTTTAAAGCATTGCAAAAAAATTATTTATATTTTTATGTTAGTTTACTGGAAAGAAATACATTAAATAGCCATTTTTGTTAAAATTTGACAAGTTTCCAACGCTCGTTTTAAAATAAAAAACAAATCTTAAATTTAGTCTATTTGCATGAAAAGTTAGTCAATATATTCTAGTTTAAGAATCAATTTATAGGAAATTGCAACGATATAATATTTATGATAGTATTTCATTTTGAAACAGTCAAATAACATTGGCGTCAAATTTGTAGTTTTCAGGAGAATCACCCATATAAAAGAATTCTTTTGAACTTATAATATTCGACATCAAACAACATTATTGTTTTCTTTTATGGCATATCACCAAGCCTTGTACAGGGCTTCCGGAAGTTTTTATAGGTATAAAAAGGACAACGTTTTTTTCATAACCTCAAAAGTTTTAAACGTCAACTAAAATGCGTAACTAATACATTCTATTTTAACCCATTAATGCTCAACTTTACCAAACTTTTACGTTGAATCCAGCCTTACAATTTTTAATGACAATGAAATTGGACGTTGATCTAAACTATAGGTTTTGGGTTCGCTCTTTTCGAATCCGATGTCAGAATTAGGAAAAAAGCACTACTGATACCGATTTTTCATCATTTTTTCCAAAAAATACTATTTTCACGTGTATATTTCTTAAAAAATCATGGATTTTACTTTGATAACGGTGTCGTATGGTGCTGGAAAGTATTCCAATGTGGTCATCGATACTTTTACTTTAAATTTGTACAGTTGAATTTTTTTTGTTTAGTGATAATTAAAAATGGCGGCTATATCCGTGCGTCATTACGACGAGGTAAGACAATATCGTGATAACTCGTTAAAAACGAACTATTATGAAAAATGCACAAGGGTAAAAGTTGTTTTATTTATCGTGATCTTTCGAATGACAGTCCCAAAATTTAGGATTAATATATTTTTTTAGCCCTACTGGACCCAATTCGGCTTTATTTACACAAAATTTATATTTTTTGTACTTGATTCATAGTCTGCAGACAATTTTTCGTATTTTAAAAATTGACGATGGAGTTTTATATACGCTGTGGAAGTGTACCATCAAATTTTCGAATTTCCCGTATTCATTTGAAAATATGTAAAAGGGAAGGTGCACTGTGAAAAGTAAAAGTAAAATTACATTTCCGAGTTTTTACAATTTTGTTGAAATTTTCTATTATTTTCGTAGTAACATTACAATTTTCTTGTAAAAGTCACCCGAAAATAGATGGAAATTACCATAAACATGCAAAATTTGCAATGGAAATGTAAATTTATAACGTCACAGGTGGAAATAAAGGTACCAGTAATGATCTTTGTAATTTTACATCGATTGTGTAATTTAAAAAAATGTAATTTTATAGCGTCTTTGTAATTTTCCATAATTTTTCACTTAAAAAAGTACGGAGAATGTAAAATTACAAGCGCTACTAAATTTCCACTAATCAAATAACTATGGAAGTTTCCTAACCAATATATAACATTTTGCTACGTACAGTTCTCCCGTAATTGTTTCCCCTTTATAATTATTATCTTCCTAATTCCACCTGTAATTAGTCCCAAAATATACCGCAATTGTTGTCCAGATTCCTCCTTCCAAGGGCACCGAAAAAAGAAAGGCACAATTGCGCGTGCGTACGTTTGTTCTATTAACTGTTTCATATGTGGAGTACGCGAAGTAGAGACGAGAAAGGTACATAATTCTGGGGGCATGAGGGGAAAGTCGGTCCATCTGGACAGCAATTACGGAGGGAGGACTGTACTTTGATTAGTCTTGAAAGTCTAACGGCTGTATGAAAAAATTGTTATCATTGATAGCTCACTAAATTCCCGAAAATTAACTTACTAAAATCCATATTGACAGAGAGTCGGAATCAAGTAATTTTTTATTTGTCAATCGGATTGGATTTTTCGGTATCTTTTTGATCGACAACATTGAGTACATGGTAAAAATACTCAGGACAATGTTGTGTTTCACTACAGTCTAAGATTGGCAGCTGATAGAGAAGATAACGCATGCGCACTACCAGTGTAAGTGTTAAAAATGTCGAATAATCGAATAATATAATACAATTGCGTGAAGTGAGTGTTTTAAAAGTACTATTTATTAATACTGGCTGGCCTGTCGCTGGGGTCGAAGCTTTGAAAATGCTCATTTTCACTTTTACTTCAACGTAGGCCCATAGGTTATACGACTCAATTATTTTCAATGTTTATACATCTAAGAAACACTATATTGTTGGCATATATCTATCGAAGCCATTTGGACCTAAATATTTACAGACCCCATCCATCACCCCTTTCTTTTTCGTTTCACTATCGGTATAATTTTATAATAAAACTGAAGTAATTGCGTATTAAAGAATAGCCGAGTGGCCACAAGGTCGAAATTGTTGAGCGAGCGAAGCGAACAAGGCACCAACTCAACACTAGTCTAATCTTACTTAAGTAAGACAAATTTACAGTTGTCGCCGGAAAGTGGAAATCATTTTTATCGAAATTCGACATCTTTAATTGAAATAAGTAACTTTTTTCGTTTTTTTTCCCAATATTCAGAGAAACATAACTTCGAATCATTCGTGGACTGATCATGAATAGCATGAATAACGTAGTCTTTAAGAATGATTTTACCCAAATCGAAATCAGTGAGCTTAAAAAACTATGCATGGAAAATATATGGAAAAATATTGGTATATGGAAAAAGCCAATAAATAAAAATATCGACATCCAGGAATACCGATAGTTTATAAAATCACCGTTAAAAAACAGCTGACCAATGCCATCAACGACATGCGTACACGAGTGTCTTTTGCACTTCCAGTTTTGAAAAATTAATGTATAAAATTAGTATTAGCACTTGTTGGATGTTTTCGAAAGTCGGAATTGTTACTTTTGGTTTTTTGACCCGAAGTTTTTTTTATTTGTAAGCTTTTCGACCCACAATATACGACATTTCTATACAAATGGATAATATTACGTTAGAAATCACTGACTAAATGATTTTAATGTTACAATATAAAAATGTTAATAAAATTTGTGTAGTTTTCGTTTTCAATTATAGTTATATTACGATATATAATACAACGCTTCGTCTATTTGGTGAAGGATAAATTATAGAACAGTGAATTTAATTACAAGTAGAAAACGTTTTTATTGATATACAATACATCGTGATAAGAACTAGATAAGTCAATAAATATAACGTGTACCATTTCGTTAACTATAGAATTTACAACGCAGTACCGCGTTCAAGACTGCGCTTAGTATCCTTAGTATATTCTCCATAAAACTTTTCCAGTTTCTTGTTGAATCTTTCATTTTTATTGTTGATGTAGTCTACGTCGGCATCGTCATTATGCATTCTTCTTCTGCTGAATTTTTCACGTTTGCTGATCCTAAACACACAATAAAAATGTTACATTAGTAAAATTATTAAATAATTGGGAAATTATAGTAATTTTAATATTTCTAATACTAACTGTTTCTCTAAGTCCTCGGCCATCTTGTCAATGGCTTCTTTTTTATCTACATGCAAGCCATGTAATATTGTATTTTTTTCGGCGTAAAAGGCTGCTCCTAATTTTTGTTTTTGTTCTTCATAAGCTTCCATATTAGGTTTTATTCCTTTTATGAGTCTATTGTACTGGCGTGCTGTGGCTGATTCGAAATCAGAAAATCCTTCGTGTGGAGTTTTTTTCTGACGCTTCCTTGAAAGTCGTTGCGCTTCCAAAGCAGTGACATTCATAAGTTTCGTTCTTTCGTAGTCTAATCCCTGAAATCAGAAGTTGGCGTTTGTAATCATATATATTTATGTAAATTAGTATTTCTATTTCTTGGATTCCCAATACTTATGTAAGGAATAAGAAAAAAGATTCAGACATATGTAAGTTTCAATCCTTGCCAATCATTTTTCGTTTACTGGGGTGTAAAAGACCATCAGATATTTTAAACCAAACCATTTTAAGGTTATGAAAGAATAGCAGGTTTTTGTTAAGTAGAATTAAATATGACAATTATCATTTCACCTAAGACAACACTAACAAAATATATGACAGATGTATATGTGCAGGTAAAATATTTAATCACTTTCGGTATGCGTCACCAGTGTTTTTCCAAAAAGAGGAGTTTCGGATCTACCCAACCGATTGACCATTAGACTTATCATTATAAATCTGACCTGCTAGGTAATTAGCAAAGTTACTTTTAACGATGGTCATATTGATAACATTTCTAAATTGTATTTTATCGATTTGTACAAATTTTCTGTTTTTATCGATTTTATAAGAAAACTTCCAGTGTTGCATCAGATGACCGAAGAGTTCACCAAATCAGTTTACTATCTTGACCATGGATTGACTTAACTAGTTATGATCAAAATAATTGGGAATCTAGAAGTTTCAAGAATTAAAAGTAGAATTAGGTAAAAACTCACCTTTTCTTCAGCTTCTTTACGTGCTTTTTCGTCGTTCACGATCCACTCAGCTTGGCGTTTCCGTGATTCCCAGTTAGCTGGAAGCTTATTTCTCTTGTCTTCATCTACGACTGCTTGATGGTTTTCTTGACGAGCTTGATTCTACACAAATTAAAAAACATTTATAATTATTGTAAAGAAATATACAGTTAGACAACCGTTACATCCACAATGAGCTTTTCGTTTAAAACTTACCCGTAAGTTGTGGAGAGCTTTTAATTTTTTCATGCGTTCAGCATTTTTCTCAGCGAATGTGCTTGCACTAGGTGTTTCACTCATTTTGATCACTTCACAAATTTAAAAACTTAACTCGAAACAAGATTGAAGATACCGACTGTTCAAAACTGTTGATCAGAGTAAAATTGTACGGAGCAACGATGGAGCACTCACCAACAAAAAGGACAAGCTAAGAATGAACTGACTGAACTGACAATTGGAGTGCTCAGCTTCGGAACGGTAGGGAGGGGGTGTTACTTTCAAAAGAGGGGATAGTATTCTACCAATCAAGTCCTCAAGAGTGCAAGCAGCTGCATACGTCATTGGCACCGGGAATGTTTTATTACGATTTACGATGATGTTGTTTGGAATTTTTGTCTGCGAGAAAAAAGGAAAATATTTACAGTAAACGAACTGTGGTTTATTTTCGGCTCAGGTACGTGACCCTACATATAACTAAATTCTGCTATGTCTGCAAAACAGCATTTTAGACTCCTTTTTCAGCCAGTGGACTTAAAATTTGATGTTTTTGTTTTATATTGGCTATCGTTGAAGCTGCTTATTATTGTTATTATGATTAATAACAATTACTTGACAATTATATTATTATTTTAATAACACGATGTCACAAAATAAAAAAATCTAAATATACTTTTAACGGGACATAGGAGACATTGTAGGGCACGGAAAACTGAGGAGAATGGTATGGTTGTTTTTTGTCATACTTAAAAAGTTTTTTTTCTCATATCTTCAGTAATTTTTACCCCATTTTAAAGTTTCTTCTTTATTAGGAAACAGGAAGGATATATTTTTGCAACGCTATGTTATTTACGTCGATATCTTAAAGATCTAAACGAATATATCTTAGAAATTTTCGTTTTTATTCAAGATTTTCATCTTTGACAACAATTTTACGATTCTGATCTCGAATATTATTTTCGTTACTATATCTTGAAAGTGTATGTAAACTCGATCAAAATGGCCTATTTGTTTACTTGATCGGTTAAAATTTGACTTTTTTGATTTTACGATTTTTTGAATTTTAAGCAAAATTTTAAAGTAGTGGAACTTTGAATCGTTGCCTACAATATCCTGCACAATATTACACAATAAAAAATGGCATGGATGAGAAACAAGTAATTAAAAAATTTCAAAACTCAAAAATGATTACTTGATGTTTTGGGTTTTTTAAAAATCATCATTTCTTTCGCTTTGGAGTGACCAACAGTAATTTGCGAGCATATTGATGGAGCATTTACATTGAAAACGGGTTTTGAAAGCTACTAATTACTGATTGAATCTTTCACGCTGTTAGTTACTAAGTTGACCAAGATTTTCGGGAACGAAATTTAAATGCGAATGCAGAAAATGAATCTTGATCGACATCTTCCAATTCATTGCATCATAGGCATTCAAAAATTCATGAAATAAAATTGGTCCAAGTTCATCTTTCTACAACATCCAGTTTGTTTGAAAATCCTTTATCCTGCATCATTTTTCGAATTTAGGTCGCAACAAAGATTCCTAAAATTAGTACAGAAAAACTTTTTCAACAGATATGAAGGGCAGAGCTGTTTCATATACGCAGTTGAAAACAATTTTGTTTACAAACAGAGGCTACAATATGCCATTTTTTCGCGCAATTGATATATTTATTGAATTGCATATTAATGCAACAATATTTTTCTGATGTGATTTGATTCACAAAACTCTAAAGTCACATTGATAATTTGTTATATGTTATATTTTTAATTTTATTCGGAAGTATCTTTACAAGTACAAAACGTTCTATTGGGTTGCCTCCGAGAAATAAAAAGGCAATTAAGTCCCAAACAAATACGAGGCAAAATAAGTAAAGAATATAGATTTTTGTTAGTCAGTATAAAATAAAAAATTCACTCCATTGCAGCATTTTTACACATACATTTCACTTTTGCGAAGAAAAGTAGGTATTTACTATTTGTTAAAGAAAATCGGAGAAAAGGTATTGAATTACGTTAATTCTTTGTATAGGCGCAAACCGGAAATGTCTAGACAAGATCAGTTTAGGAGCAGTTAATTGCTGCCTAATAGGTTAGGAATGTGAAAAATTGTGAAATAAGTTTATTATTACCTCCTTTTAAAGGTCAGGAACAAAAACAAAACAGACCTGCAGGTTATTTTTACATTCATTTAATATGTTCCTTGTTCCATTTCATTTTTAGTTTTTTAATCCTCGATAGTGAAATTTTCGACTTCAACTACAATTTCAGAACTACAAAAATTGTTATTAAGGTGAGGGGCAAGCCAGAATTTAGCCCTTTCATTTTTAAATGTTATATATTTTTAAATATCGTAATTTGGTACTATTTTCTATCTAAAATTATAGTACTTAATTAAAAAAAAATTTTTTTAATTTTTACATGGTTTAGAATTTTTATTTTTCGAAATATAGTACATATTAACAAATCCATGCGAGAGATTGTTCAAAATGAAAAGAAATACAAGTACACATTTTTTTGATGGAAAATATTTAAAATTGCGGGAGTAGTTCAATTTTCAATATTTTATTTTCGATTTTTTATTGAAACATACGACTTTCTAGCACCGACAAAATTTAATATGCTATATTTTTCAATCAATTTTCGTATGGTTATCAAATATAAGTAATATTTCGAATCTTCAGACCTGTATTGTAAGTTATTATTTCATTTTTTTTTTGTATACGTACACCAACATACGTATAAAGAATTATTTACATCTATATACAAAACTAATTATTAGAACATTCCTGGATTTTATCTAGTTTTGTATATAGATGTAAATAATTTTTTATACGTATGTACATGTACGTATACAAAAAAAAATAATGAAATAATAATAACTTACAATACGGTTCTGAAGATTCAAAATATTACTTATATTTGATAACCATACGAAAATTGATTGCAAAATATAGCATATTAAATTTTGTCGGTGCTAGAAAGTCGTATATTGCAATAAAAAATCGAAAATAAAATATTGAAAATTGAACTACTCCTGCAATTTTAAATATTTTTCATAAAAAAAAGATGTACTTGTATTTCTTTCCATTTTGAACAATCTCTCGCATGGATTTGTTATTATGTACTATATTTCGAAAAATAAAAATTCTAAACCGTGTAAAAATTGAAAAAATTTTTGTATATCTAAGTACTATAATTTTAGATAGAAAATAGTACCAAATTACGATATTTAAAAATATATAACATTTAAAAATGAAAGGGCTAAATTCTGGCTTGCCCCTCCCCTTAAATATGATAATGTTATGAGAATAACAATGTTACATTGTGATGTTTAAAAAAGGTATCTTTCAGAATTCTAAAAAGACAAAGTAAAAAACTGTTTTGTTTTCTAACACGCATCAAATTCTTGGAACTATTAGTATTAATTCTAATTCTGCATAGTTCAATATGTTCTTAACTGATTTTATGAGTTTCTATCATAAAATACTTACGAATATAGTTAATGCTGATATTTCAGCATTATAATGATTTAAATTTATTTGACTTCTTTATTGTGGCATCCCAATTGTCTTCTAAACATATTATTGTCGTGTCGTCAGCCAAAGTGTTTATTTTGTCATTAGATAGAATTTAAAAAATGTCATTGATGCAATTTAAGAGCAGCGGTCCAAGAATCGTACCGTGCGGTACACCGATTGCAATCTGTTGCATGCTGTTTTCTCCTCCGAGAAATTTTAATTGTTTTCTATCATGTAAGTAGATTAGTATTAACTTATGCACCGTGCCTCGTATATATATATATATGAGTTTAGTAACTTGTCCTAAAACACTATAATTAACCGCAATAAATGCCTTTGATAAATCTAAAAGAATTGCGATAACAGGTAAAGTTTCATCTAGTTTTTTGTAAATGTTTAATAATACTTTATTCTTTAACAAGAAGTTGAATAATCTGCAATTAATTATCTTTTCGACAATTTTTCTACATTAGAATAAGCGATATAGGCCGGTAATAATAAAATTTAGTGAATTTCACCTCAATTCTTGAAGACATGAAAACGATTCTCTCCTTTAATGCAATTGGCCTGGAAAAAATTCCTTATATACCATGAAAGTTTGAAGCCTCCTCAACTGACGTTGTTAAAATGAACCTATGAAGCGATATAAAAAATGTATAATACATTCTTCTAAAATGTTGCCAGATTTTTGGGACAGTTTTTTAAGATCTTCCATTTTGAAATTGAAAAGACGCAGCAAGAAATTTGTCACAAATTATAGTATGGTAGACTCGCCCAAATGAAGCAAATTACCAAGTTTCAAGTATGTATTAATCATTGTCCGAAAAGTGGGGACTAAATCATTAATATAGGTGTTCATGATATTCTATCCCAAATGAATAACAGAAGATTAACGAAAATCCAGATATTGGCTTAAAAAAGTCGACATTAGATTCGTCATTTTCGATCCGCCATGTTGAAATTGTTAATTTTATATATCGTTAATGGTATAAGATGTATATTTTAGTATTTTTCTAATTGTTATTTTAGTATTAAAAATAAATTAACCCATTAAAGCTTAAATGCCCAGAATGTTTACTGCAACTTCAACGCTTATTTTCAATATGAAATAAATTTCGAAAAAATAAAAATTATCAGATTCCATCAGTTTTCTAGGCCGGTATTTCGAATGTTCGTAAGAAAATTCAAAACAAATTGAAATTTATATATGATTTTGGCATATAAAAACATGATTTTTTAGGACGCATTGTTTACAAATATTGAGTTTTCGATACAATATCTTATTTTGAGTGAGCTAAAATATATTGAAAGGGTGCAGTCGATAGTGGTACTTCAAAGATACACTGGTCTATATTTGAAATTTTCGATATGAGATTCAAAATGGCCACTGCATTTACAAATTTCTTTTCAAAATTTAACCATTTTTTTTTCTTGAAAACTATAAACTTTACAGAAAATGTTATAAGAACAATTATGTTCTAGAATAATTCGAATTTTTTCAGAATGTATTGTCAAAAGTTTTTATTTTTAAAAAATTCGAAAAATCGAAATTTTTGAAAAAGTCATTTAAAATTACTAAAGAGTATTCTTTAACCAATTGTAAGGCGTTTTCGTTCTATGGATATTTGCATCAAAGTCTATAGTTTTACAAAAAAAAAGATTATTAAATTTTTATGGATTTCAAGACTTATAATTAATTTTCTTAGAAACTACTGAGTTTAGAGAAAATTTCCTTAAAGCAAAAAGGATCATTAAGCAATTCGGAAAATTGAAATTTTGTATGAAGTATTCTTTAACCAATTCTAAGACTGTTTGCTTGAAGGAAATTTTCTCTAAACTCTGTAGTTTTCAAGAAAATTAATTATTAGTCTTGAAATCCATAAAAATGTAATATTTTTTTTTTAATTATATAGAACTAAAATGTCTTAGAATTGGTTAAAGAATACTCTTTACTACTTTTAAATGACTTTTCAAAATTTCGACTTTTTGAATTTTTTAAAAATAAAAAATTGTGATAATACATTCTGAAAAACTTCGAGGATATTCTTCGTCTTATTGTAGAACATAATTAGTGCTATAACATTTTCTCTAAAGTCCATAGTTTTCAAGAAAAAAAATTGTTAAATTTTGAAAAGGAATTTGTAAATGTAGTGGCCATTTTGCATCTGATATCGAAAATTTCAAATATATACCAGTGTATCTTTGAAGTACAACTATCGAGTGCACCCTTGCAATATATTTTAGCTCACTCAAAGTAACATATTGAATCGAAAACTCAATATTTGTAAACAATGCGTCCTAAAAAATCATGTTTTTATATGCCAAAATCATATATAAATTTCAATTTTGTTTAAATTTTCTTACCACCATTCGAAAAAGCGGCCTTGAAAATGGTAGAATCTTATAGTTTAATTTTTTTCAAAATTTATTTCTTATTGAAAATAAGCGTTGAAGTTGCAAACTTTCTGTGCATTTGGGCGTTAATGGGTTAAATCACCAAATTTAAATACGATTTTTAGTAGAACTGACCCACACTACGAAATTAATGTGTATGATAATTATTTGTCATTGAATTACCAATAAAAAACGGTGTCCAATCGCTGATTGTAAATAAATTAATACTAGTGTTCGAAATATGTACACAGAAAATATATTTGTAAATACCACCTAGTTTCCCTAATGTTTACGCTTCATTAAATTTAAATTTAGTTTTGAAGGTATCGTGAATTCCAGTAGTGACGTTCTACGTGTGCTTAGCAAATAATTTTGTGGTATGTAACATTGACATTAGTTTACACGTAAGGAGTTACCCTAAAACATTTTACTATTTTCGTGGGTTTACATTTTCAAAATTCAGAAAGCTCTATTGCTTTTTGTGTTCATATGTCGTTGTTTCGTATTCAGTTGTTCAATTTATAAATATTAAATTAAGACATATTTTTTAATGTCACGTGAATAATATTCACAGATTGCACAAAAAACTTCTTTAAATATATGGCACATATCAGAGTAATAGAAACTTTTAGATATATTAATACTTTTCAAATTACATTGATTGTAAATTGCAATTTTAAAACTTTATTAATTTTAAATTATATATTTAAGTCCACGTCTACATTTATCCGCGCCTTTGGGCCATAAATGGCAATTTGAATTGCAATATTCAAAATACGAAATGGACGATTAACGTACGCATTTTTTTTTTAAATTTCAAGATTTTCAATACATTTTGTACTTAGGCGGTTTAATACAGAATATAATAAAAATTATCAAAACACGAAATGTGGTTTCCAATAATTTTCAATACGAATTAAAAGCTGTTGAGTGGAAATTGGAAATGAACTTCGTTAATTCATAAATAAATTGAATGAATATGTAACAGTAAGTTCAATCAATGAAATGCTTGCAGTATTTGGCATAATTACAAAGGTTCGCGGAATGATTTAGGCAAAAAATGAAAGTACGAAAATAAAAAAAAAAGTTGTATTTACCTAGAAGAAATTGTTCTACAACGTCACAATTTAATTTCATAACTAATCACATGTTAACAGCATCTCAATTAAAATTTCTTAAACACTTTACGAATCAAATTTGCTTTACTACATTTTGATTTTAAAATGTGGAAAATGAAATATTTATTTTTCTTATCAGTTGGACGTCTTAATTGAAGGTCTCTATTAACACCTGATTTCCTTTTTGAAAGAACTATTGTTTCAAACTTACTCTATTAGAAATGTCATTAATATATTGATACACTTCTATGTAATTTGTATAAACGAACAAACCTTATTTTACATATATTTCTGATGTGTTATTAAATATAATGTTGCGTTACGGAACTCCGTACAACATTGTGAAAATAAGTATCAATCGAGATACTTAGCAAACAATAATATTTACTTCTGCATTCTAATTCATCGTTGAAAATTTTTTTCATTGCATTTTGAGTGGGGATTATCAAAATATATTTTCTTGCTCTTTTACATGATGCAAAAACATAACGAATGTCATTATTTTCAAAAAGCAATATATGTTACAATTTTGTATTAAAATTTTATTATTATATTAATATAATTATAAAAAATAACTATTTATAAACTATGAAAAATGTGTTTAGTCAAGTTGTTTTGAATTTGCATTTCTTTAAGTATATGACATATTACAAATTTTCAAGTAGAAATTGTGGCACAGGAATTACGGGTGTTTTTTTTATAAAAAGTGAATATGAAAAAACGAATAAATATTTGTATTAAAACAAATTGCAGCTTATTTGTGACATAAATAGCTAGGTCTACTGTAAATTTCATCTAAAAAAATTTATTTTTGTGGGAGAAAAAAATTAAAAACTATTTTTTTTTATGTTTCGTTCTTATTATGTTTCGATCTTTTGTTCTTATTCTGCTAAAAATCACATAAAGTTCAATGACTATATACAAACGTATAGATAAGTCTATCTGATCACTATAAAATAAAAATGATAAAGTCTTTCATTTTATTTATAATTATACGAACATTTCTTGAAAATAACGAATTACTAATATTTTTAGGCGTTTAAAAGTCGTATAATACACTAAAACCCGGAAATTCAAATCGAACTAGTCCTACAATTTAAAATTTGTTTAAATTCAAAAATTTTTACATGCACTTCTTGTCATTTTGAACAATCTCTCATCGGGATTTCTTTATAAGTCATATATTTCAAGAAATTCAAATTCTAAAGCAAGACAAAAAAATGTTAAAATCCATTTTCAAAAATCATTCGTCACCCAAATGGCAGTTTTACTTCGCTGTATTATTTAAGTTCCTTATTATTTTTCTTACTAGGGTGTATCGAGGTCGTTAATTAATCATGAATTTTGACCACTTAAAATGGCGGATAAGATTTTCAAGAATATTGTTCCAAATTCTCCGTTATCTTTTTCTAAGTTTTCAAATTTCTCGTATTTTTCGAATACTCATCGTCATAAATTAGCATTTTTTATATTTTCTGCGAGAAGTGTTTTTCAGAAAATCTGCAATTAAGAAATATTGAAACTGTGTGATTTGCAATTAACAACTGAATTTTGACTGATATATACATGCTAATTTATCCGACATTTTGAATTTCGAAATTCTTATGTTGAATTCTTAATTAGCGACCTCAAAAATCACGATAGAGGTTCAATAAGAAAGAACAAATTCAAATATAAGTTCAGTACAGTAAAACAGTTAAAGGTCTTACAATTATTTAGAAAATGTTTTTAAAGCTAAATAAGAGTACTCTCCGATGTAATTGCAGAAAACTGAAAGAAACTAGTATACGTTTTGCATTTAGAAAGCAATAGGTATTTTCCTACAAGTATTTATAGTACGATATATATTTTTTGCTCCCTAGGGAGAGAAGGTACTGTTTTGTTTCTGCTTAATAGGGAGCAAAATAACATTTTGCGCTCCAAGTGTGAGAAAATATGGTTTCAACAAACATTCATTAAAATCTTTGGATTGACGTTTTTTGGGAAAATTTAAGTTAAAAATGCAAAAAATGGTGTCGGTCTGGAGTAATAATTTAAGGTCAGATTCGCTTTCAATGCAAAAAATCCGCAAGAATCACTCCAACCCATTCTTGAAACTGCACCTCACATGATGACTAGGTATAATAAATATTTACTTTGTTGTAAGAGATATATTGTAGTATACTTGTAAGAATCATTGGTCAATGACTTTAATGTATGTTTAAGAGTAGAAATAATGTCTTTAATGAACCAATTGTACAAATCCACCTTCCATACATTTGAAGTCAATAAAATAAGCTTCCGAGATTTTCGTAGTCGACGAAAAGGAATTTAAAATCAGAATTGCACTATTCAAAATGGCCGAGGCTACGAAACTAAAGATTTTTATATTTTTAATTAGAATTTTATCAAAATTTATGATAAAAAAATAATGTATTTGCTTTGGAGGTTGCTGGTTATGCACCAAAAGTCAGAATTTCCAAATACAATAGTATTTTATTTTTTTTGAACCGACATATTGTAGCAGCCATTTTGATTTTTGTATTTAGAAAACTCATTCATTAATATTTAAATTATTTTTCAATATCATCACCAATTTTTACTAATATTTTCCTGAAAAAAATGTCATATGGGTACTGAAATCGTAAACTTAACGAAAAATAATAATACTTGTCTTTATTACGCAATATAGAAAGATATTTTATAATTTGACCTACTTACTGAATCTTCCAGTTAAAATTTCCTGTTAGATCGCACTAAATTTTATGGCTTGAACTCATATAATCTGAATAATCAATTCTAAATTACTTCATATTCGAGAACTTTCCCAATGGGGATAAAACGGAAATAACAATCTAATCAGTTCACTTTTTCGCATTTCGACCAAATTTTATAAAATTAAAGATGACGGCATTATGTTGCATTTCTGAAATTGAAAAGGTACTTATATTATTGCTCTCTGTTTGCCATAAAATGTACGTGTAAAAAAAGGATGGTTCGTTGTATTCCCTAAATTTAGACTTGAGTGATTTCATCATCCTTTTCAATTTATACTCGTCAGTTAATCCTCATTACACATAACAAATTATTTGCACTTAACTACTGCAGTTAATATCGTTTGACGTCATTGAGTCTAAGTTTGGAAGGTCCAGGAGATCACAATTATTATTTGCCAATTTTCCATTTTCATCAAATGTCGCGATTATTATTTGTTTCAGAAAAGTCACAATATGCGAACCAACATGAGCGTCGAAAAATCTGGTGTTAAAAGGAGACGAACCCAAAAAAAACGGGCTCAAACCAAACAAGATTTTTTCTCTACGTACAGCGAATGTCTTGCAAACGGAAAGGTACCTGCCGTGCGATTCCGAACAGTTGATCGATTGATAAGAAATGGTTTGGATGTAAATGTAAGAAACGAATATGGAATAGCTCCTGTGCATATAGCTAGCTATCAGTGTGATTTAAAGGTAATGGAATTACTAATTCTAAGTGGGGCTGATGTAAACTCAATCGATTGTTGTTTGAATACTCCGCTGCATGCTGTCTGTCAAGCACTCATCGAGTCGATAAACGCAGCCGATTCAGAAGAACCGAAGTTGAAAAGACCTAGATGTAGTTCAAATGCAAGCAGCGTTCTCCTATCAGCTATAGAAATGCTTCTGAAATATGGTGCAAATTGTAATCTTCGAAACATTTATGGGCTCACGCCAGTGGAAATGTTCTCACCGGGTTTGCGAAAGATACACATCGAATTATTTGTGAAATGGGGATACGACATTCACACTAAAGATTTCAACGGTCGTACCCTTATGCACCATGTCGTTCAACACAATGCTCGTTCCGCATTTGAAGCATTGTTGGATTTAGGGTGTGACCCTAACCAAATATCAGACGATGGAGAAACTCCATTGTTTAGTGCTGCTAAGGATGGTAGGTTTGAACACATGGTAGATTCCTTGATGGTATATTTGCGCAACCCGGAGCACATATCTAACAAAGGACAATACCCCATGCATTTAGCTATCCATAATAGACTACCAGTGATGATTGGGGCGCTAGCAAAGTATGGATGCGACGTGGACTGTAAAAACAATGAAGGGGATACACCCTTATTTGAAATTATAAAGCACATAACTTCGTCAAATTCTCTTGCAACATCCAGAACGTCAAACAACCCACTGGAGTACAATGACATAATGAAGATATTCAAACTTCGGCAGTTGTTAAAATGGGGAGCAAACATTAATTCCATCAACAGCAAAGGCCTTTCCGTGCTAGAAATTGAAAGTGATCATGCGATCCATAATTTGCTAGTTGGTCACGCCCTTCGGCTGAATGTCGCTGGATTTTACGTCAGTAAAAAGAATATGCTGCATGTATGCAATTTTTCCCAACGCAACTCCCATAATGCATACATGATGGTTAAGTACATAATGCTTTGTACATCTGAAATGGAGAAGCTAAAAAGCACAGTGATACTTAAAAACGTCACCTACTACAAAATATTAAAAAAAAGTACTGATTATTTAGCCTTTTTCGCAAACACGAAGCAAATCAAAAATTTGTTTAAGAATCAGGCGTATCTTAAGGAGTTCCCAATTTATGGAGATTTAATAGATGCGGCTTTCGCTAAGGCCATGTGCAGAAAGTCATTTCTTGCGAAAAGCGAACCTAAGATTTATAAACTCCTCAATAACCACCGATTACCGGATAATGTCGTCCGTAACATTCAAAGCTATTTACCCAATTACTGTTTGCATCAAGTCGCGCAGGTTTGATAATACGCTTTTTATACCGGTTTATCTTTGTTGTTTTTGTATTTTGTAAATACTAGTTTTTCTTAAGCATAGAAATGATTTTTTAATGTATGTAAAAGGCGTTAATAGATGATGTAAATACGTACGAAACGTAGTGTAAAACATCTTAAAATTGTTACCATCTATCTCAGTATTATAACACGTTAGATTCCTCTTTTGTATTATACTCATTTTGAAATCGGTTTATATTTTTATATTGTATATACCTGTATTATGTGTAAATATGTATATTTATCTATAATTATAGAAACACTATTATTCTGTTCGGCGATTATCGACACAAAGCGTTGTAATTCTCAAAGGGAATAAATTTTATATGAACAGAAAATAGCTCTTACTAGTTACTTATCTCACTCTCTTTCGAATGAGTTTTAACTCCCCACAGCGAATTTTCACTTCAATATTCGGAATCAATTTCGTCACTATTTCATTTAAGTGACTGATCTCTTTTAGAGTGGTCTGTCGCTCTTATTAGAGTGAGCACCCTACTCACTCTAGGTTTGAAATGAAAATTTTACTCCAAGAAATTTAAAGAGTATTTAGACGTACTTCAAACAAGAACAAACAATTTTTAAAGAATTTTTATCAACTTTACTTTGTAAAATATGTAATATAATTTTTGCTAGCTGTACACACGTAGACTAGTCAAAAAACCCTAGTAGACATTTTAGCGTTACATTTAGGTCACTTTTAATAAGGGCTCTGGCCAGAACCCTAAATTTAACGTTAATATGTTGTGTTCTAGATACATCGACTGTTTTTTAGGTTTCAAGACATTAAAGATTACTGTAAGACAATGTTTATGACTTATGTGATGGTTAAGCAGTGATGAAAATGTCAGCAAGATTTTCGAAGAAATTGGGTTCGATATTGATATTTTATTGAAAATTAAAATACAAACGCTCAAAAAAGCGCTTTGGTATATTTGAGCACATGCGCAATACGAAAGTATTCGGCAGATAAAATTTGTACAATACATTTTTAAGTAACACGCATATATATAAATCTATAATATCTTACGTACATTAAACGTACATATTCATCCAAGTTCGTTGACAATGAAAGCGTGAATGCATTTATATAACACAGGCAATACAATGGCGGTTCCGTTTTCTTCATACTGTAGAACTATTTTTCTAGTATCAGAAGTGAGAAGCATGTTGGTCTCGATGTTTATCGGGTTTATAAAATCATATGCACAGGGAGATAAACTGATGCGGTCACATTATTTCAGAATCTGTTTTTTAAAACACACTAAAAAAATTCCCTGCACCCCCATTGCACCACTATAGTAATACTACACGGAGAAAAGTTTAAGACAGAAGTTGTATCATAAGAGACTACTGCTATACGAAAGCAAGAGATCTGTTTTATATTGGCTTTCCCCTCTAGTAGAAATTTGTCCATTTTTTTTCTTACACTGTCCATTTTCCCTATACCTTTAACATGGTAAATAAGAATGTTATACAAGAATTGTCGAAAAAATGTTTAATTTTTACCAGGGGCACTGCGTTTCTCTTAGTTTGATATGGTTTGATACGACTGTCGTCTCAAAATAAAACAATAGTTGTCTCAATGTTTACATGCGGCAGTACTCTCAGTATTCCCAATGACCCGGAAGTATTGTTTATATTAAGATTTGAAACGACAGTTCGCTTCCAATCTGAGCCACTGTTGTCTCTCACACTTAGCACTACTGTACTACAGTAGGCAATACCGGTGTTCTCTCAAACTTCTCTCAGAGTACTCTTCGGTAATTCGTGACTCCTATTTTAAACAGCACCAGAAATGAGAATGACATTTGGAAACAGCCATGCGTCACGCAAAATAAATGATACAATGGTAAATTACATCGATCTTGAGGCGAATTTTATCTACTGGACGATTACTGACTCCTGCCGGTAAGTAAAACGTCATCTTCCGGCCTTGGTAGCCGACGATATCGTTCTTGGGAGGACAGATAAACAGTTAATCCTCCAAAAATAATTAAAAATAGACCAATGACGTTCACCAGTACACCCTCGGAGCTGAATTGATCATATTCAGAACTGAAACAGAATATTTCGATTAAAACATCCACTCTTTCATTTTCATGTTTGAGGTTAGGAAATAGCGACATCTTCATATTGCAGTTAGAAGCTTGAGTCGATTATGACCATTCATAACCTAAATTTTAACAATTTCAGACATATTTTCAATTTTGCCTCTTTGACTACAATAAAACTTTAATAAACACAACATTTTAAAGGTCACCTAACTCTTTTTTTTTTAAATTTACATTCAGAGTAAAATGATTGCGACATGCGCAAAAAATATAAAGTTTTTTAAGATTAATTTTGCACAATGCGAGTTCCTATCGATTAAGAGAGAAGGAGCTGTAATTCCTTGTGCAGTTTGACCTAGAATGTTCTTCACGCAATGTCGCATTAGAAAGTAAAAGAATACGTACATGGCCCATATGGCTTTTTCATTCAAGCCCAGCAAGCACGATGCGATTACGCCGATAAAAGCTGCGGTACCGAAGTATACGTGGATTGGCAAATATGCGGCACGTAATGGTGCTTGGATACCAGGGAACATAAATGAGATGAAACCGGCGAGCCACTGAAATAAAACATAATTATAACTTATCAATAATGCATCAAACCAGATGTTCAATCGCTGCATGATGAACCACAATGTTTTTTTTTGCAATTTTATTACGTTTTGATTAAAAAAAAAAATCGTAACGTAGGGACAGAACCCTGGACCTTTCGATTGCCGATCGAATACTCTCCCAACGAAGCTTCGCGCTAAATACGTTGCAGTTCATCATAAGTTATACATTTACAAATTTGGAATGCATATTTACCTGACAACAGAACAAAATTACACTAGTCAGTCCAACCCAACTGTGCAGCGTATACATGTTGGGTATTGGTGGTTTGGCCAAATTGTGACTATCGAATACTGCAACGAGGGCTATGATCGTAAACAAGAGCGAAAAGATCATAATTGCACCATGCATCAACTTTAGTCGTCTTTTACGCATCGACCTCTGAGTCCTGTATATCAGTATTCCTGCAATCAATAATTTCAATGGTCAATAATTTATGTACATAATTACATTAAATATGCTAATTACATTGTTTTATAACTACAAGAAATATTTTGTACACGTTTCGTAATTATTTTATTATACTGTTTCTTCTTTTACAACACGTTACTAAATAACTGGAAGTAGTTATAGCGAATACATAGTTGCGGGGCATGTATAACTTTAGTTGATAGTTTAATATATTCATGATATATTAAATATTTCCCTTTTCCACACTCTAAGAACATTATACCGTTTGTTACCATACACCTGAGTGAAATATAGTCACAACAATATATATAGTATCGCGAACCTATTTTTGTGGTAAAATTAACTATATTTATAGTGCTGTTCACCATATACCACAGTGAAATTCAGTCCCAAATATAAATTTCTCTCAGTGCAAGTAAAACAAAAACTACGCTCACTGGTAGGAGTTATATACTTTCATATGTTTCTTCATTTTTTTTTTGAAAATTTCTATCTTAAAGAGAAAGTTTTTAGTAAATTTTTTTTTCAGTGGTGTTTTTAAATTTTTATTTCATTGGTGTTTTTTAACTATAATTTGGTCCTTTCCTTACATAACATTTTTTAGAACTAAATTTGTATGAAACGAATCAAACGAAATTTGCATTACATTTGATATATTTATAGTATGAGTAAAAATGAATATTTGTATTACAATAAATATTATTCTTATCGTTCTATAAATTAAAAAAATGACAATCTTGTATTCCAGTAACAATATATTTTATTACTTTATTAGTTTTTATTAGTTACTTTATTACACAGAAAAACATAAGTCTTATAGTCAGGACCGACTTTTAAAAATTTAGACTTTTAAACTTTGAATTCTAATCTGGCTCTATCAAGTCAAGATTTTGAGGTAATCTAATCGAAATGCGAAAAAAACACTATTTTTACAATTTTCTGTAACATTTTATTTCGGAATTTTTGCAAAACGCAGATTGAACTACTATCGATCAGATGTAAAGTGCATTTTTAGTCATTCCCATATGACTTTTTTTTTCATCGAGATATCCCAGTTTTTGTCAAGGTATAAATATGCTTTTCATATATATGGTAAATCTGTAATTGTATGAAAATAATTAACAAAATATGGCCGACCATCTTGCTCAGATTTGTTCTATCAAATCAAGATTTTGAGATAACCTAAACGCGCAAAAAATATAATTTTCTACCGTTTTCAGTAAATTTTTGAGGAGGAAGTTTTAGTAGCTTATACAACTTTTTCTTGATATAGAAACGTTTTTACAAATTCATAAACGTTATATCTCTTGTAATATGTACTTCAAGACATTAAAACGTTTTTAAAACTTCATATACAATTATTTCATTGTAATACAAATATTCAAGTTGTATAAACGTTTACCAGACCATTGTACAACTTGATGTCTGTATGTGTTTACGATTATTTGAAGTTTCATACAACTGCCACTAGGTGGCGAATATCCGATTTTAGTTATTCGACCTTGCAAGAACTTTTGCGAAGCTCATATAAATACGATTGTTATACATTTAGTAAATGTGTAATTACATGAAAATACACGAAAAGATTTTGAGATATCCTAACATAAAAGTGCGAAAAACATAGTTTTTACTAACTTTGTGTGGGGGGACAAAATTTTTGTTCGCAACTAGCAAAAACCTGATTGAAGTGCTTCATCTTTCAATGTGCTGAATCCAAATCCCAGATTTTTAGATATTGTAACCAAAAAGTGCAAAAAAAAAACGAAAATCATAACAGGTCGTTAAGAAAAACTCGACATTTTCCTATTTATGTACAAGTCAGCAAATAATAAATCGAAATAATTTAATCACAAGACATTTACTATAATTCTTTATAAAGAATCAGAAAAGAACATATGAGTTCCATTTGATAAATCATATGTACAATTCAATTACGAAACTAATTCCCGTTATGTATGCACAATAACGAATTCATCGACTTTTTTACCTGTTCATATCCATCACTTTACGCAACAAAGTTCAGTAATCTCTGCCTGATCTTCTGTTCTTTTCGATTATTCCCAGAAAATGTATTAGTTTGACAAGTCATTTCCTCAGATCAAGATAGGTAGCGATGATTGTGGTCACTGTATTATAGAATTTGGAGCACTTTCAAAGAAATGAAAGTAATATTCAAATTTTTGAAGGGTTCCAATTGTTACGTGAATAACAAAGATTTAGACAAATTGTAAATATGACATCAATTTTGAAATTCGTTATTCAATATTGATTATTCATGTCGCAATTAAATGTTCAATCTTTTCTAAACGATCTTACTATCTGAATATTTCCATAGTTTCACAATGATCGAGAGGTTCTCAAATAAAAGCGCAACAGAGCAAAATAAACAAAAATCTTGCAATTAAATTAAATTTATCCATTATTACCATATGATACGTAGCATAAAAATATTAACATACGTATAACCATACAAATAATCAATAACAATACAGTTATAAACAAATTAATGATAAATATTACGATGTACAGTGGCTTCCTAAAATACGATAACATCTTTCGATATTCACTTTATTCCAAGGCTCAAGGCGACTAGGAACTGACTCTTGTAAACAAATTAGTTGCAAAAGTTGTTTGTACTCGACAGAACCACCTAAATGCAATTATTTTCGTAAATATATTTTGTCGCAAGTATATCGCAAATATGAAGTGAACTCACAATAGCAATGAACTTCGGAAAAGTTCTTGTAAGGTCGAAAAACTAAAATTGGATATTCGCCACCTACTGTCAGTTGTATGAAACTTGATAGAATCGTTGTACAATAATCTTATAAATGTTTTAAAAGCTTAAAAATTCGTAATATTGCAAACAAACTTTAAGGAATCATATAAATATTTATTCAACCTCGAATATTGTATTACAATGCAATAAATGTATATAAAGTTTTAAACATTTTTTAAAAACTTGAAGTACATATTACAAGATAAATAACGCTTATGGAGGTTTAATAATATTTTTATATCAAAAACACGTTACTAAAACTTTTTAGTTGTACAATTTTCAATAGCGGTAGTTTTAAAAACGTTTTTAGCAGTTTTAAAAACTCTCTTAAAATGTTGTGCTACATAGGAATCCAACTCTCGATGAGATCTGAAAACAACTAGAAAATATTGGCCGTCGATGCATACAATAATAATGTAATTTTTATTCTATCTCAATATTTTAAAAACTTGAAAACAAAAATGTTTGTATAAAAATCACGTAACTTTGATTGTTATATTTTGAGGCGTAAAAACTTGTTCAATGCAATCCTAAACCTTCAACATGACTAAAATTTTTGTTAGTACACATGCATTATAAAGTGAATACAACAATTAGGGTGATATATAAGAATTTTCAAATACGTTTCTTCGTTATTTGTTTTTTTTCGACCACAGATTTATTTCACATTGGAATTCAACAAATAAATGAATTTTGAGTTCAGAAAACATGAAAAATGAGCTCCATAAGAATCGTGCGCTTAATTGACCTATTCCTGATTTCGATACATATAATACGTAACACTGTAACCATGGATGTTAAAATATTTTAGTATCGAGAACGAGGTAACCATGACTTTTCATTACATTCTAAAGTGCTTTAGATTTCTTACATTTCTGATTAGGGATACGACGTTGCACACGCGCACCTTCAATTACGTCATCTGTCGTTAACAATTTATACAATACATGGATTACACTGTTTCGAATTCATTTATTACTTAAATGTCAAGAATCAATCCATTCTAGAAAAACTTCAATTAAAAATGTGACCTTCGAATTTTTCAATAACACGAATATTGCTAACATTTTTGTCCATAAGATTTTTTTTGAAATTATTGTGTAAATAATAGGATATATTGGCCTCGAAAGTATATTGTGATAACCTTAAAAAGAGCAATTTCGCCATACTTTTAATATTTTACATTTTTTTATATGAAGCAAATTTTCTGATGAGTTTTATTCATAACCTCAATGGGAATTCCGAAAAAAGGACTATCGTGAGAATAATAATCGGCATTGGGGCATTTACAAAGATCCAATTTTTTTGTAGGTTCGATATCATCTTAAATAAAGATTAGTTAGGTTAGGTTAGTTTACAAAAGGAGGGCCCCGGACATAGGATACCCTTAGGTTCTACCATTGCTTTTATAAAGTCTCTAGTCGTTCTAGTCTAACCTCATTAACCCACAGATTTTTTATCATGTTGAACGTGAGACATTAAAAATTGTGCCTTCTCCCCCTGACCCTTCTTTACAAGCCTAACAATAAGCCAACGTAACTAACCCAACAAAAAATTTAAAGTCCTGCATATTTTGTTTGAAACATTTTTCAACAGAACTCGTATTTTTCCATATAAATACAAAAAACTAGGAAAAGTTTTTTTTTAGTTTTGTTTAAAATGGCAGCATCCATTTGCCTGTCTAACAATTTTTATCAACATATTTGTAAATAGGAGCCAAAAATGCCTTAAAATGGCCAAGAATAAAATTGTTTGGATGTTTTGGTTTTGTAAAAGAGCACAGTGGGTTGCGTTCTCGCAAAAATCTTAAAAGAAAAACAAGGAATTTGACATGGAATGACCCTATTCTAAGACCAATAAGAAGTTGGTATTTTGTTTTCCTATCTTTTATGGTATACATCTGTGTTAATTTGTGCTTGCTTGTAGGAGTGCCACTTTTAATCAATTAGTAAGTAATTTTCACTTATCTATCTTTATGATCTACCGTTTACTATAGTTGAAATGCATTTAAAAAATTCAAGCTTCGAGTATAGAATAAAATATCTTTACGCGACGCGAATAATACAATATTTCTGTAAATGTCTTTATTTACAATGTAATAGACTGGCCATTGATCATTTATATATTTCTGTTGAATTTCGAATTTTAATACTTGAGATATGTCGTATTTAAAGATTATTTTTGCAACAGAATGTTATTAGTGAAAAACACTAATCAATAAGGTGACAATTTTTATACGTATTAGATGGAAGGATTAATTAAGTTAACAGGAACATGAATGTTACTTACCATTAGCATATAAGAAAACGAATCCGATGACCATTAACAACGGATGCCAATTAAATTCCAAATGCGGTTGAGAAGTCCATGAGAATCCTCCTCGAAAATGCGATGTCCATACTATTACTAATATCACCAATACTACTCCAAAGAGTTCAGTCAAACCCCATAACCAGCTAAATCCTTCCAGATTTTGCCTCTGTGAACTAGGATCGCTCATTTGGTCCATATCTGAAAAAAATCATCGACATTACAATCAAGTTATTACTAACCATTTGGAAATCGTGAGTGCAATTTCAAAGCTCAACAGTGAAAAATGCAGCTGTGATATTTTTGGAAAAAGCACGTAAAGTATCTAAAACCTACCTGATGGGCATCGTTCGTATTGGTATGGAAAGTCGTTAGACATTTGGGATGATGTATTTTGGTCTATTTCAAATTAAAATTCTAAAATTGCATTCGTAGCGTAAATTTTAGGTTTGTTACCATACTGATGGGTTTTTTCATCTCGCACCCCAAATATAACTAAATTCATCTTTAATGCGTCGGGTAATTAAAAAACTGGAAGAATTCTATTAAAGGTCGTAATAGGAAGCTCTGGGAAAATATATTTCGTTAAATTTCATCATATTTAATCATTTTTTTCGAATCTCTTTATAGTCTTAAAAATATTCTTCAAATTTCAATTTCATTGGCAAAAATTGAATAAAAAATGAGTATCGCTACTAGCTAACTTGCATGAAAGAAACAAAAACGAAACACGTTTTTACTATTTTTTTTTTGTTATTATTGATAATTTCTGGAAACAAATTTATAAAAATATGTAGTTATATCTATCCTTTAACTTCTTTTACTTTTCAAAATGTAGTACCACAGCTATATTAAAAGAATAGTAAAAATAACTGAATTTTTCAGTTTTATATGGAAAACTTTTCCCCTAAAAATGACCGACCTTTTCTAAAAGAACCATTGTCAACAATTTTGTTTCTTAAATATTATCGAAGTAGATAATAAATTGCTTTGTTAGTTTTTCAGTTTGCCTTTTCTTGTGAAAGTTTTGAAAAATTTATCACATTGGTTTTAGAAAAGTTTGGTAGTTTTTGGGAGATAATGTGAGAAGGAAATTTTTCCTGTTTAACTAAATAAAGTATAATTATATACAGTAATCTGCACGTATAATAATTTTTCATTTTAACCACTTTGGTATCTTCATGTTGTTGAAAAGCTTCGAAGTAAATATAAAGTTCTGAAGTTATGTATTTCACATAATAATAAATTGCTCCACTGTTCTTCGAATTGTTCGACGAAGTTATCTTCTGTTTAAAAGAAAGTAAACTACGTGTTGAAATTGGACATTTTCTTATTATGTACTATTTTTTCATTTACAATTCTTTAATAAAAGAAAATGTTAAATATACTTATTAATTATATTTTCGGTTTCGTCGCGATAAAGAATTATCAAAAGAAAATATACACTGAAAAAAATAGTAATATTGACTAAATATGAGGTTGCTGGTTAGCATTTACATATATTTAGTCAACTGAACTACAATCGAAAGAAGTCGTACGGGAAGTTACTCAATATTTGGTTGCCAACAGCCAACCTCATATTTAGTCAATATTTACTACATTTTTTTCAGTGAAGAAAAAAATAAGATGAAGGTTGTCTAAAATATAAGTCTTATTTTTAATATATCCTTTTTTAATATATCAATCATTACTTGAAATGTAATTGCAGAAAGGTGATAAAATTTTGAAAATCGTTTTTAAATTAAAAAACATGTAAAAGTGTTTCTGAGGCTTCTACACTTGTTATTCCTTTTCTTGTATGTTAAGAAATTTCGACCTCCATTTGAACAAACATGAAATAAAAAGATGTAATTGATGTATATAATGTATTATTTTGTTTTTATGTAATATTGTTTTATAAATAAAGATAAATAGAAACAAATTATAAATAAATTTTTTTTCGAGACTTCCAACTTTGTAAGTAATCCTTCATATTTATAAATATTAATCATACATCTTAGGTGTGTTTTAGAATAAACTGAAGATGGCTTGCACTGGATGCCGAAATATTTTTAAATATATATTTTTGTTTTTATTCTGAATGAGAACTTCTATATCCAGAAAATATTCATAAAAATGTTTCTTTTGGAAACTCGTCTATTTATATATATAATTAGTAAAATTAATTAGATAATTAATCAAGATAATCTTTTTGTTTTAAAAAGAGCAACAAACTACAGTTTAAAAGTTGTGTCCATGAATAATAACTGTAAATACTCAATTTATTATATTAGAAAATAAAACGTTTTATCGTAAACATCTATAATTAGAACTTGACTATTTTTCTATTGCACGGATAGATAGATAGTGTTTAATAACACAATGGAACAATGATCCTAGGCGTAAGGATATTATTTAACCCATTAAGACCTGAATGAAAATATTTTCCTTAAGGTTTTTAACGATTGTATTTTGTCTAAAAAAGGATCTAAAAAATATCCAAGCAGTCGTATCTGACGCAGCATGAACTGAACTTTCACAATATTTAATATTTTTCGAAAAATGCAACCGTGAAAAACTATACTATTTTTTTTATAATATTTTCTCACATTCAAATAATTTCAGACATTTTGATAATAAATGAGAAGGTTTAAAAATAGCGGCTATAATACACCAACGAATCGCTAAAGGTTCAGGAATTTTTTATTTGAAAATGATACATTTTCAAAATAAATGTTACTGAACAAAAAGTTTTTACTAATAACCATGGAATACGCTTAAAATTTATCGAAATTTTTTGAAATTTCCTGACATTTTTAAAATTTTGTGCACTTTTCAAAATTCAACAATTTTGAAAAATTGAAAAGTCTTTCAAGAAAATTTGAAAAAACGTCAGAGTATTTGTCTAGCAATTCTAAGAACCTTTTGTACCGTAACATGTTTTCTGAAAGTGTTCATTTTCAAATAAAACATTCCTGGTCTTTTGGACGATTTTTCTGAGATTTTTTGATTGGAAAACGATTCACTTTCGGAAAAAAGTTTGATGAACAAAATATGCATGGAATTGATGGAAGAATGTGCTGAAAGTTTGTCGGAATGTTTTGAATACTTTTTACACTCTCAAAATTTTGAAAAATTAAAAGTCTGTAACAAAATTCGACATAAATTTCAGCAATTTTCGAGGCATTTTTATTTGAAATTGTTTCAAAACTGTTGAAACGATTCAATTTTTCAAAATTGTGTGTTTTACAATTCTAAGAAATCATATATTTTCGGAAAAAATGTTGTTGAACAAAAAGTTCTTGGAATTGATCTAGGAATATACTAAAATATTTTCGGCAACTTTGTTCACTTTCCAAAAACCCATAATTTTGAAAAACTGAAAAATTAAAAAAAAATCAGGGTATTCTTTGAGCAATACAAAGAACTTTTTGTTCGACAAGATTTTTCCGAAAATCTATTTTATTTTTTTTAATTATTATTATTTTCAAATAAAAAATTCCTACACCTTTTGGCCATTTTTTACCCACTATTTTTAATATTTCCATACTAAAATACAACAAAAGGTTATGAAAGTCAGGGCCTTTTTTTACATAAAGAACCGTTGAAAACTGTAGTGAAAAAATGTCCATTAAAGACTTAATGGGTTAATATGTCAATTAGTAACAATTTAAGTATCGTACAATGTAAGCGTATCTTATATGGATACCACCAACAAAAGAATTATTATGTGTTATAATTTACAAAAGTTTATGTTTTTTTTAACTTATCTCTAAAGTTGTCCTCTCAAATAAAAATTAATCAAAATTGATCATTGATTATTTAGGAAAATATATAATATAGCGCTTTTTTTTAATTATTTAAATGTTTAAGCTTCAAATCTTATTTCCAGGCAGTAAATGTGCTTGAAGTTACGAATATTTAAATGAACGAAGTATTTTTTTGAATCAATTATTCATCAAGTATTGCAACTAAATTTAAAAAGGATGATTAAAAATATATTTATATAAGAACGAATTACTTGATATGTAAAGTAATATTTTATAATAAAATCACAATTTAAATATAATTAATCACAAAAAAGGAAAAATAATAATTTTGGTTATTTAAAACATTCGAAATTGGAGTACATTTTTTAAAAATTAGTGCTTAATCTCACGTTTTATATTCTATGCACTATTTAAGTTAAAAACAAAATACTAATACAACAATATTAATTATTATTTCCATAAATTGTCGCTTCGTAATTGTCCATTTTTTGCAGAATTCATGATATAAGGTTAGTAAAACACATCTACTAAAGCTATTGACTTGAATTTGAATCATTAGTATATTGTTTAACTACATCTCAGTAGGAGAAATTAAGTTAGTAATATACATATTGCAAAAAAGTATAACACATAGGTAAAATTAAATTTCTGCAATCTACTTAATGCAAATATATTGTATACATTACACTTAATTGGCATAAGTTTCTCGTAAATGTCCTATACGACTAATTTTTCGAATAGTGATAAATTCTACTATCATTAACTTTTGAAACGGTCAGCTGATGGAAAGATTACACAAAGCAACCGTTACGTTTTATTAAAATCATGAAATCGAACGAAATATTATCAAACTTATAGATTAAAAAAGGAATTCACGAAATATTATGAAATAGAATGTGCGCACACATTCCGCAACGTGTTCATTAAAAAAGATTGTCCTTCACTTTCGCCCGAGTTTTAATAAACTTTCTAGGACTGACAAGATTGTGCCATTTCCCGTAGATAAGGTCACTTACTAATCCAAAAGTACCAATTAAACCGTGTCATATAAGTTCATAAAATCTGGTCTACTTTAGGGTGAAAGTACACACGTTTTATGTAAGTCACTTCCAAATCCGTTCAAATGCAAACGACAATTCATCGAACGTGTAATGCTGCATTTATTTTATAACCTGTTTACATATTATTTAATCTATGGTTTTACGTGATTCACTTTTTATTTTAATGCAGGTGATAATTTGGGGATAGTAAAAGTTGTTATACTATTTTTAACCAATTTTTTTGTTAATGTTACCGAACGTGATTTCAATTGAGTGAAACGGATCTTGTTTTTGTCTTTTTAGATGTGAATGTTTGGTTCGGAATTAATCTTAGTTCAAATGAAGTGTATCTTTGTATTTTTATTCATTAATACTTAATTTTCATCAACAAAATTGTGACAAATGTGAATAGCAGCAGCTAATCTTGTCACATTTTATTTGCACATTTACGACGCCATCTATTGGCGACTGTAGATAACTTTTTTCTCCATTGTGTGAAGTTATATATAACATAATTTATATATTTAGTTGAATAAATTTTATTGATAAAATTAAGTATTACTAAAAATAACCAGAAAATGTAAATATTAAAAATTGTCAATGCGCATGAAATTAAAAATAAAAAACTTAAACAGGAAGTGAAAACCAATGTAAAAAAAGTACTTAGTTATGCATCTATTGGGCGTGTATTTAACATTCAGGAAACCAACAAACCGGACGTGAATAGCAGTCAAAGATTACAAAAGTATTACAAGGTTTAAGTAGGCCTGCGAACTGAGTCGAAGTTAATTGAAAATATATAAAGTAACGCTTTTGACAATCTTAGCAAAGTTCTCGGACAATTACATTGTCCTACAATAGCGTGGGAAAATCTGAATATCTACTTCCTTCAACTTTTTACGTCTTCGTTAAGAGAATGTTTCATCTGAAAGGGAAAAATGAAATTTTACTGCAAAATTTTTTACACGTTACCTTCAATTTTTAAATGTAGATGTCTTGAATGATTACGCGTTTAATAATGTAGTTATCACGAGTTACTTACAAAATTACAATAAAAAACGGTATTGTATGAGGTCATATTTACGAATGACTCAACTCAAAGTCTTTAAATAAAAATGCTTTCATTAAAAAGCATACATGCTTACTAGCAACATTTATCCTTCTTAACTTTATTTTTGTTTATGTTTCCAAAAATAATTTATACAAATAAAATGTTATAGACTATTAAAATAATTAAAACAGTTTTTACGATAATTCGAAGTACCACTTCTAGTATTAAAAACAACATTTTTGTACAAAAATAATTAACAAAGATTACGTTTATAAGATAAGCAATTGCAAAGTGGGTGTGTAAACTGGTGAGATTTTTCTTACTTATGCGTGAGTCATACCTGTGTGATCAGAAAGAAAAATGCATCGTACAACATAAAAAAGTTGCTGGGATAAACGTAAGGGAGACAGACAATGATTCACATTAATGTTAACATCTTTTCTCAGAAACTATTTAGTGCTATAATTTCAAAACTATAATATGCAAAAAAAAAATTGGCAGATACTCAAGGATACTTAATTGCGAAATTGCCTATGTTCATGATCACAAATAATCTAATTTTAAAACAATAAAACAACATAATGACCCACGTCGATATATTATGACAACTGCTCTTGTTTGTCGTAATAGATTTTGTATGATAGAGCATTTAGACAGGTGAAAGTATGCTCGTTATTCCGAAACTGTATAATCTGGTATGTCAACTTGGAAATTCCGACGAGGTCAATGAAATTTCAAAAATGATTCATTTCTACATTTCGAAATTATCTCCATTGTTGAATAAAATATTTTGAATAAAAATATGAACTTGAATTAAAAAAGATTTTTTTAATATTTGACAAATGTTTTGTGAGTTACTTTAAGAAAATATTTGCTGAATTAAATAAAGATTTTCATGTAATATTTTTACTTAAATACACATTTATAATATTTAGTACGATCTTGAATCTGTTAGAAACGCAGTTGTTTTTTATTTGTAAATTTGTTGTACATTTGCTATTCTATTTAATGTATAGAAATTAAACTATAAATTTAAGAAATTCAGGGACAAATATGTACAATTTTTTGAAGGTTTTTTAGCGATTTAAATAGTGCGTTACTATGAATTAGTAATTTTTTACTAACACCTAGTAAAATTCGACCAATATATTAGTAAAATTATACTAATCGTTGTGTACAAGTGTCAATTCTACTAATTCTACTAGATTTAATAACAAATTTAGTAACTTATCTGGAATTAGCAACAAATACCAACTCCGTTGACACTTTTACGTAAAAATAAAAGTAAAAATTATTAAATTAAAAAATCTGTGTTAAACGACTTTTGGAAACAAAATTAATTAATTTTCCTTTCATTTTTTAAATCCTACTTAAATCTTTGTCAAATAGGATCATTCTAATTTTAAAAAGTGCATCGTCAATAAGCCAAGTTTCTATTTTTTTTTAAAGAATGTGGATATACTTAGTGACGCAGCAAAATTTAACAATATATAACTTTCATATTATATCATAATTCTTTCATTTTTTCCGGCCTGTATTAAAACCACAATTGTGAGATACGTAGCACCACAATAATTTTAAAAGCAGCGAAGTTAGTAATACAACAATATTATACATTAACAATTGAAAATTTTAAACAATTTGCTATAGTAAAACTGTCTACCAAATTGTAAGATACGTTAAAGCTTAAAAGTAAGACAAATTTGTTTTATTTCATAAAATTTTCTGTATAAGAAATATAATTTCTTTTTTTTTTATATACAAACAGATATTAAATAATAAATAAAAGCAGGAAAGTAGATGTCATAATGAAGAGAATTTTAATTCTTATTTACAAAATATTAAATTTTGTAAATTGTACTAAAATACAAATATGGTAACTAATTTCATAATTCTGAGGAATTCAATTTCATAATTTTTATTTATAGAGAAATCAAAAACATTGTCAACTTATTTCGCATATTATTGACACATTGTCTGCCTTCACCAATTTGTTATAGAAGAAAGTGATCAAACGTGCGCTAATATTAGCATTTGAATTCATTAATTATGTGATTATTTAACGCTTAATATATTGTTTTAAGTAACGGTAGAGCAACAAAAATTTATGATGCTGAAATAATATTTAAACACAATTCTTGTAGTCGCAACTGCGAAACTGAATAAATTATTGTTATTGTAGATAAGTCAGTTAGTCGTAATTTTAGTTGTAAGTACATGCTACCGATATGCATTGCATAAAATATAAAAGAATGGAATTTATCAATAACCTTTTAAAAGCAGAGCCACTTACATCATTTAATTTAAGAATTGATACTGACAAGGCTAATAAAAGTAAGGAATAAAAAGATTTCATTCTTACTAATAAAATTATAACTTACTTACTTAATACAAATGACGATAACAGATATAGCGTTGATGATTTTTATCTGCGATATTTTAATTTTCATATGTTACGAAATGTAGATTTTTTATAGTGTCAGAAATAGCGGAATTTACTTGAATTGATATGAGGCATTGAGGTACGCAACCAACACGAGGATAATTTTTAATTTAATGCAAAGCAACTTCAACAAAACTACACATAGCATTCTTAAAGTGCTTTTTTGTGATAGTTTTAGAAATTGTGAACTATTTCGTCTCTCTTTTAACTTTTTTAGTAATTTAAACAGTGGCATATAATTTTTAAAAGTATTTTCAGTCCTTGAATGATATATTTTAGAACTTCACAACATTGAAAGAAACTTCAACGGTCGTGGCATGAACCGAGGATTTGTACCAACAATATGACAAATATAAATCTCAAAAAAATTGTCAATTATTGTCTGAAAAATACATAGAATTTTGGAAAATCATGAATTATTTCATTGAAAGGAAATTAGTGATTTTCAGAAAATATATTTAATTCAAACAATAATATATTAGTTTTGAAATGTTCAACGTTACTTTAGGAATATTTTTAATACAATACAATATGCATTGTAAATCTTGATATATATTTCTCTTCGTGTATCTTTTCTTGACCGTTTAAAAAACTTTAGAAGACTTTGCTAGTACTAATTCAGCTTTTAAAATACTTCCTTTAAATTTTTACGTAATTTATAATCACGTGCAATTTTTAAGTATTTCTTGCTATAGTATAGAAATAACTTAAGATGCTTCCGGGTTGGATTAAGTAGTTATTTACTTCATTCAATAAGAATACATTTGAAAACATAATATAATTATGAACTAAAGAAAATATTACTTATTAATAAGTAATGTCGTTTTTATATTGTATTGCTTTTAACTCGTTTTATTTTTAGTAAATATAGTTTAAATCAGTTTTATTGAAGTGTGCATCTTCTGAAAACCACTAATTACTTTTCAGCGAAATAATCTACGATTTAAAAAAATTCGATGCATTTTTTAAACAATCATTGGCAATGTTTATGAGATATTTTAATACTTAATTTTATGAAACTAATTTTATATCCCAAATCCTTTTGTGACTAGTTGTGACTTACACTAGATTGTGTAATATTTGACCTTGTTATATTAGAATATTTTAAAAGTATTTTCAAACAAATTTTCTATGCGTTTGAAATATTCCAGAAATGGCGGAACATGTGCACATATATTCTAAAATTTAATGAAAAATATTCGGAAGAAGACTAAACATTTTGAAAATGCTCCATTTATTTTGCTCCGATTTCAAAACTTTTAGCATTTTGTAAATGGAGGAATATTGTAACAATAATTTGGCAATATACTGCAGGTATACAAATTGCTACTTTAGACAACAGCTAATTCGGAAATACTTCTAAAATCCTGCTTTCAATATTGCAAAGATATTTAAAATATTGTCTCGATGGAGTTATAGGCCTATAAACTGATTTTGGTTTTATAAGTGCTTCATACTCTTTTTTTGGAACTAAAATACATAACTTTTTAAAATTTCAAATACATAATTAAAATATATTTCGAATATCTTGCTTCAATAGTTACACAAAAAATGGTGTATTTTTTAACACTATGTAATGACACTAACAGATGAATACGTTTGGCACTTTTAATAAAGATCTGATGTTTTAAAAATTTATAAATATTGACATACAGTGCTCAAAAACGTGTTGAATATATATATAATAAAATAATTAATATATTATCGGTGAGAATCTATAGCACAATATAATACAATATTTTAATTAAATTAAATAATTAATATACAGAAGTTTGAGCTTTGCCATCTTTCTGGTTCTGTCGTCGAGCCGTAAAACTCCCTTTTTTACGCCCTTGATACAGAAATAACTATTTCCGAAAAAGTAATTATTTTGTAGTGAGATAGGAATTTTATAAATATGCCAAGTAAAATATTTCTTTGACGTTCAGAATTGCATGGTACCACTTCTGTATCCCGCAAATAAAAAATCAGTAGAAAAATCGTTTGAAAAATCTTGTCGACTATTTTCAAGAGTGTTCTTTCGAATAGTTTATTTCCAATTGGTAATAATGAAAAAGTCGCAATAATGTCGGCGAACATGAGGAGGTGGTTAAAATGTCCGAAAAGTAATTATATAAATAATAAAGGTTCAAAATGTAAAATATCTGAAAGGTACATGTCCTGAATTATAAAAATCGAGAATGTAAAATATTCGAAGCTAATCCGAATTTTGAGAACATTACAGTTCAAGAAAAAGTGCGTATCTTTTTTATATCATAAATCGTAATACTATTAAAACAAATTATTTTTTTCATTATATTTTTAATAAATCAATAAAAAATACTATGTAGAAATATATTACTCAGAAATTTATAAAAATTTCAACAAAAAAATCCGAAAAAATTCTTGTTTTCCTTAAAGAACTTTTCATACATAACGTTTATTTGAAAAAGCTTAATATTTTAAAGTTAGGGAATCCAGAAGTTTTCGAACAAAAAATTCATTTTCGACGTAATTTCGGGGACCGATATGTTGAGTGTTTTTAACGTCGTTTTCAACGCCGTATTTATGTACGCGTCTAATATGTTCTAATGCGAGAAATGCTAAAAAACTAAAAGTGAAAAAAACTTGAAAACCTTGTCATCGTGAAAATTTGTTTTGTATCGTTTTAATACTAAAAAGTACTTTCAAACATAATGTACATTTTTGTACATTTGGTCCTTAATGGGGATAACAAATGATGAAAAACTTTTAAAAAGTTGTTATAAACTAAATTAATATTAGTGTTATCAACTAAAACTTCGAGTCGAAACACGTAAAATATGTATTCTATTTAGTAAAATACACTCAAATATTCAACAAATTCCAAGCAGGACTATCTAATGTAAAATTAACTGAACTTTCAGAATATTTTATTACATTTTTCGAAAAATGTTACCTTAAAAAACTATATATGATTCTGTCCAAAAAATTAGGATTTTTCAAATGTATTTTTATCCCGTTTTTCACATTGTAATCCTTTTGGAATTCTTGTTTGAAATAAACAAATCGTATCCACGATACCAAAATTTTAAAATATACATATTGACAATAAAAATAAAAATAAAATCATCCAAAATGGCGGGCGAAAATGTTTAGTTTTTTTATTAAACAAATGCAACAATTTGGGAGAAAATGTTGTTCAACAAAAACTTCTGTGGATTGGTCAAGGAACACACTGAAATTGATATAAAACATTTTAAAAATACTTAAAAAAACGTTTGAAATCTGAAAATTTCGACATAAATATGTTAAAAATATTCGGTAAACATTTCGCCATATTATTTGACCATGTTGCTTTTTCTTTAGGAATATTTATCACAGAGCCTGTTGTTTTCATATAAAAAATTTCAGAAAAAACCGGAGAATTACAAAAAACATAAGCGTTCAAAAGTGCATTCTGTTCACTGTATTCTTTGACAAATTCGTATTTAGCAACATTTTTCGAATGCCCGCTTTCAAATAAATATTCTTCAATTTTTAGTCACTTTTTTTAGACGCCATTTTGAGTAGTTTCACCATTATTTTCAAAATATTAATATGCACTTTTTAAAGGTCAGATATCAAAGACACCATTTTTTCACTTCAAACTGAAATTTTGATACGATTTTACTGTAAAAAAAGGAGATAAAAAATGTGTAAAATTTGAAAATAATCAAAAAATAAAAGATTCTGAATTCAGTATGCTACTCAAAATACGATATTGGAAAACAGTAGAGAAAAAATGTTCATTTCTAACTTAATGAGTTAAAGTAAAATGAATGAAAAGAAGCAAATTGACAGTTTTTTAAATTAATTTAGAAATTCTCAACAATAGTTTTTAATATTCCTCTCAATACGCGATCCTCGCAAAAAGGACTATAAGATTCCAAAAACATTCTCGAAGCCTCCATTATTGGTAGCTGCATAAAATATCCTTCAGACATTCTTGAAATATTCTCATGTCACCGCAGGAGTTCAGTAAATGAAATTCCTAGTTTTCTTCGTTTTAATATCAAAACATTATTTTTCGTATTTCAACACCTCATTTTGACATATTTAATTTAAAGACACTCAAAATCAACATTTGTAACAATGTCTAAGCGTTGCACTGGACAATTTAAAAAAAAATTGCTGATGTATTTAAAAAAAAAAAAAAAGGACACCTGTACAAAGTTGCGTGGGCTGGCGTATTTTTGGAGCGCACTTGGCTTACCTTAGGCCGTTGCCACCGAAATAAAGGAGAAGCAACAGTTCGTGACGGAAAATCAACAGGTGCGGACACAAGTTCGCGGCGGCTCGCGGTCCATACGCGACTGCGAGCTGACGTACTGAATCTAGGCCAAAGGCAGCCACATTCAGCATCGACGGTGAGCCCATACGGGCAGCCATCGGGGAGTGTACCATTGATTTTCCGCGTTCTATTCTACAATATAGAAAAGTAGGAGTAGCAGCAGGGAACGGTAACTCGAGAAAGTGCGACGCCGCCGCCGACGCAACGACCCGACGAATAACGGACGTCCCACGGACATAATACGGACACTCAGCACATCCAATAGTACCAACCAGAGGGGCGAGTGCCCCGAGCACCACGGAGACGTGCGATCGCGGCGATTTTACCCTCCTGCTTCATTGTTGCGATTCGGGGTGCGAGTGAGGATCGATCAAAAAATCCCCCTTGGATCACTACAGATGGTAAACCAACCGGTGACACCTTTCTTCCACTTCGTCGGTACTGCGATCACTCTTCTCTGTCGGCTCTAGCCTCGCTTGCTCAGGTGGCGCTGCTGAAAGGTGTTATCATAGTTCAAGAAACTTTCGTCGTTTCATATTGTCTATCCCGCGCAAATATGTTGCTAATACATAGTTTTGACGCAAATTTACTACCAAAGTTGTTCACAGAGTGATAATAACAGAATGTTCAAAAAGTGAAATCAATATAACCTAACAGTGTAAAATTCTACAATTGTAATTGTCCAGCAAACGAAAAAGAATTAAAACGAATTGCAAATCAAATAAATCAACAACAAAATTGAAAAAGTATATGGGTGATTCTCCAAAAAGACGGCTTGTTCATTTCTTCACATTGTAGCATCTATATAAATAATTATTTAATTAAACGTTGTATTTATCGACTTCCGGATCAAGAGGTTGTTCACAATGGAGGAGGTGTTAAGAAAAAAAACCACATAACACCCTCATTTGACGTTTCGACGGCCATGGTCGTCCTCATCAGAGACTAAAAAATAATTATTTTTTGCCAAGGTGTTTCACAATGTCAATTTTAAGAATTACACAAATTTTCACAACTTCACCTTGGTTACAATAAATTGTAAAATTGATGTTACATTATTTGAGGTAATCTGTTACCATGTCAAGATGTTGTGGGTGGTAACTGACTTATTCAAAGTTAAACGAATATGGGCATATCTCTAGAACTTTTAAACTTTAACATGACATCCATTATGATATCTTAAAAATCATAGAAATAAATATGTAACATCATATTTTAGCAGATTACAGTGCCTCTTATGTGTCCTTAGCGAGTGTTCGACATTAGAATCACGAACGAATTAAACCCCGAATTCGCAAGTGTCGAATTTGACAGTTTCTTGTGCGCGACAATTATGTTTTTTTTTTTTATTCACAATAATCCTTTTTTAACGAAGTTTTGTGTGCTTTCGTGCTCACAGTATAAGTAGTTCAGATTATATGGAAGTAAAAAATCATGACAAAAAGGATGTGCCTTTCGTCAAAATGAAAGGAGGAACACTCAAAGTCGTGAGATAACTTTTTTTAAAATTGAACTTTTTCGTAATTCGACTGCTGTAATTGTTGTAACGACACATTAAATGCGACTAGATTAATATTTTGTTATTCCGTGAATAATAAGGAGTGGTTTAAGCACCGGTAGAAACGTGTGCTGCATGTAGTTCATAATTTTAGAGCCCTTAAATACGGAAAATTGAAACGTGATTCATTAGAAAAATGTACATAATTTATTGGCACATGCTGAATGTACCTTTTAAAGGCTTAAAAGTTATTGTGAACTCTTCTTTTATAATAGAAGAGTATACGGGAAATTTGTTAACTGCATTCCTGCTCTAGAAGCCATAAAACACAACTGATAATATGATTTGTGAATGTCATGAATTTCAATACAGATCAATTTCAATAAATATCCCGAGCAGAAATCTGTCCAAGCTGCCTGAAAACTTATCGGGGCCTGATCAGTGTCTTATCACTTCCGGATCAGGCCCTGAACAGGTAGCAGTCAGGCGCGCCTGATAATGTGTCTGATCACTTCCTGATCAGGCCCTGACCAGGTTGCAATGATTTTTTCATTTGAATTTAATCAAAGTAGCATATGACGAAGCTTAAAAATGAGTAACGCCGGATGTTTTATGTTATTTGATAGATACTGAAAACAATACAATTAATTTAAAGCATGTGCCTTTAAAAATAAAAATGAAATTCATTTACCCCAAAGTTTAAAAGTTCTAGAGATATGCCCATATAGATTATTGAAATGACAATAGAGAGGCAATATAATTATAATTTATGAAATTCAATGTGTAAAAATAGAATAACGATTAAATTCATTAATTCATTTGAATTGGTCCATCACTTCAGGTTTTTGAGATATTTCAGGTCATGTACTCAAAAAATTCGTTATTTTACTATGTTTGAGGTTACATATAGGACGCAACAATTTTTGTTGGCCTTCCGTATTATTTGCATCTTTTAGTACTACCTTTACCCTTCAAAATGAGGTTTTATTCGATCACCTAAGATTTTTTCTTACAAAGTTACGGCCATTTTGAAATAACGAGATATATTCCATTAACGTTAATAAAAAAAACAGCCACAATACTGAAACGTGATTTTAGTTATTAGAATCCATATTTTATATAGTTGTTTATATTTATATAGTTTTCATGACATTGAATTTGACCTTGAGCTTGTTCTCCAAGAGCATTTCAAGGTAAAATTATTTACATATTTATCGAAATTTCAAATTGGCGTATCATGGTGAAGAAAGGTCGTAATGCAATTCCGCGAATCCCATATTAAATAAAAATAGTAGTATCACATGATCCAACGAAAGGAAAATCTCCTAAAAATGTTGTGTCTTCTGTACACGACCTCAAAAATAGCAAAAAAAACGCGTTTTTCGAGTAAATAACCTCAAATATCTCAACATCCTGACGTGATGGGCCACTTCTGACTTCGGATTCTGATTCTACGCACAAAATTACGTCCGAAATGACCCACAGCTTCCCAACAACAAAATCACCCAGGTAGCAATTTCGGAGGTCTGCCGGACCACGGGTGGACCGGAGCACGGGTGGGGTACTGACCCAGTAATGAAACACAGTACTGATTTATGGAGCGGAATCAGTACTGGCTGCACCACCGGTAAAGTACTGAACCAGTACTGACCGTCAGTACTGACATACGGAGTTGAGTCAGTAGCGGCTTCCGTACCACATCAGTGCTGACTCTATACTGGCAGTCAGTAGCAATGTCCGAAATTTTTTTTTTATTTATTAATTAACGGGCGGAATCGCCCTTTTTACTTAATTTTTGCCATATTATTCTTAATCGTGAGAATTTTGCGAGAACTGCAGATCGACTTACGAATATGGCGCCATACTTCACATTTGTGTATGAAATGTAGGACTGCAGAAACCTACACCAAGTACAGCAGCGGTCATGAGCCGATTTCCGCCAGATAAACAATATTTTCGAAACGTAAACAAACAACGTGGCTCGTCTTACCAACAGCGAGCTGCTGCTTGAAAACGAAATCGAAAAATTGTTCACCAGACGGGGATCGAACTCACGACCTACGACTCCGTAGTCCAGTGCGTTAACCGCCTGAGCCACGAAGCCGAAAATTTAATTAATATATAGGCAAATGTTTATTATTAAAAAATAATTAGACAGATTAGAGACAAATTAGAGATTCTTTTGTGTAATAATTTCTATTCAGCAAATAAAAGTTTATCCGTAAGCATAACCGGGGTTTTTAAGACTTTTTTTATTTTTACCCCATTTATTTTACCTATTACTAGTACACTCCTCACATAGTAAATTAAAAATAATAGTACACAGCGTTTCTTCTGAGAAATAACGACTATTTTCGTTTCGAACAAAATTTTTTAGCTTTTTAAGTTTTATATAGGGCATGGATCTAATAATAATTTCAACCTAAACAAACAAAATATATATATATATATATTATATATGTTTTTTAATCTAACTTTGCAAAGTTTGGAAGAATCTTAATGTATCAGTTCCGAAATTATGTTTTGCAACGTAGCATTTGGCGTAATGGTTAGCGTGCGTACTTTAGGATCTAAACGTCGTAGATTCGAATCCTGGTGGATGCAGAAGCTTTTTTTCACTTATATTTGCGAGTTATTTAGAATTATAAGAAAATAGAGTATAAAATGTGAAATACGTAATGCGAGAAACAACAATAATAAATTATTTTTTTATTCTCAAGAATTATACCGGCAATCAGTACTGGTCCAGTACTGCTCTACTCCGGCAGTCAGTACTGGAGAGCGTTACCAGCCGGGGGTGGGCCATTACTGACTCAGTACTAACGGTCAGTACTGAACTCCGACTCAGTACTTTATCAGTACTCTGCCGGTGGTCAATTGCTACCTGGGCATGTTGACTTGTGTAATCACTGAAATACAAGTGCCTTAACAAATTTGCAAGCAGCCACTATAAGACATAAAAGGATATAATTTACACGGAGTGTCTACAGGGTGATCCTTTTGTCTATGCCAACCGGCTAATAGTGGATTCCTGAGTTGAGTAACTTTTTCCTGTACCGAAATTGGATCTGAGGCTCAGTGAAGAGCCATTGAAATTTAGAAAAAAAATACTTTTGCAATAACTCGGCTTCTTTTCAAATTATTGCAATGAATGAGGGCTCATTTTCAAGCTTTTTTTAAGCGCTACAATTCATTCTTGAGAATATTTGTCCTGCGGTGAATATTTCCTCGAAAAGTTAATTAAAAGTAAGTTATGGCCTCGAAAATGGTAAAAAAGGCCAATTTTTGCGGTTTTTCGCATCTAACTCATTTCGGAAAATAGCTAACGAAATGTCAAACTAGAAAAAGTTGTAGAGCTTGAAAAGACGAAGAATTTGCCTCCTCATATGTTCGTTTTTAATGAAAATTGAGTCCGCGGGAACACTTTTAATGTCGTAGAATAGACGAAAAACGCGTTTGGTACTGACGATGTGGGTTTGGCTTTGGTCATCTTTTGGGTTTGGTTGTTGGCCTTTTGTACCATTTTGGAGGTCATAACTTCTAAAATATTCACCACAGGAAAAATGTTCTCAGGAATGAATTGTGGAGGTTAAAAAAAGCTTGAAAATGAGCCCTCATTCATTGCAATAACTTAAAAAGAAGCCGAGTTATTGCAAATAAAGTAATTTTTTTTCTAAATTTCAATAGGTCTTCACCTAAATTCTGAGCCTCAGATCCAATTTTGGTACAGGAAAAAGTTACTTAGAATCAACTCAGGAATCCACTTTAGCCGGTTGGCATAAACAAAAGGATCACCCTGTATATCCACTTACGGTTTCCTATATCATGCATGAATGGAAGAGAGACGGATGCAACAAAGGTATATATTTGGTTAGGTTAGGATAGGTTTAGCGGGGGTCTGGGGGAGTCCCCCAGAAGGCACCCTGAATTTGGGGAAAAGCATTTACTCGATTTGACTGCCAAGCGTATATGAAATTAATTTATTCGTGGATTGAGACATAGCATAATTTAAATATACTGAGTGCAATTTTTAGTTAGAACTCATCTGAAAATTAAAGCAAAATCTAGATCAACGTGGAACGTCATAATTTCTGTATTTTACTACAAATAACGATACGAAAACGAAAAAAATGTGAAGAATAAAGAGATGAAATTTACTGCCAAGTCATTTTTTTATTCGGTGCTGTATAAAAATGTAAGAGCAGATTTTGCACAAATTTCAATTGTCGTGACATTTGATATATATATACGGCCGATTTTAGGGAGTTACGACTACGTTCGGAAACCACTCAAATACAATTAAATATAGAAGTTAACTATAGAATATGAAATGCACCAAAAAGGAATTGATAAGTAAATAAAGAAGAACAGTAGTGGAAAAAGAAAGGCGAAAAAGTATTCGGGAGAATCCGATAAAATGGCTAAGGTTCAACTAGAAAAGTTAAAATTCAACAGCATTTGAGGTAACAAACCATCAATGAGTTTGGAAAACGGAAAAATAAATGAGCTGTTATGACTGTTTCTCAAATTTTCAAAAACAAGTATTTTCAAATTTCGACCCTCACCATATGTCAGCCGAAATATTAATAAATAACATATTATAACACTCCGGGCGCAAAGCTCGATTTCGCGCCCTAGGGCGAAAACTTCGGGCTCGAATTATTGAGCTTCACGCCCGATGTATTAAAAAATATCCTTTCAACTGTTTCAGTGTCGGCGAAGAGTTTCATGTTCGCATCATTGGAGTCCAACGACAACTCGAAAGCAAATTTTCAATTAATTTGAAAAAAAAAACATGTCAAATAATCTGTTTTACTCTTTTCTCTAAGAATTTACTTATGTCAAGCGTAGTTCCCACTTTTAGTTGATTAAAATTGAGTCAAATTTTCTCAAGTGGCTGACCAAAATCGGTGAATTGAATTTTGCGTTTTTTAGCAGGCTTATATATTAAACTAATCCTAAAATATTAATTCAAAATTGTAATTTTTGATAAAGTTATAAAAATGACTGGAATTTAGTACAGACATTCATAGATGAAAAGAAAACAATGTAATAAAAAAAAAATTCTGAAAAAACAAGAATTATTTTGAAAAAATTAAAATTGCAATAAACAATTGACTTTTTAAGTCACTTCTCGTATCGGTAGGACACATTTTTTTGTTGTACAGTAGTCCTTCCCTTATTCTAATTTGTCCAGTCGCAGGCAAGATGGATGGCGGCCTTCTTCCCTTGTTCTAATTTTCCCCTCTCCCCCACTACTTACATTTGTAGTTTCACTTTTGTCTCTTTTTCTTTTGTTGCACATGCGCCGTTATTTGTATTTAGAAAATCCACACGTCAACACACATCAGTGGGGAGAACGCGTGAGGGGATATATTGCACAGTGAAAAGTGTTTTTTACCCAGTATTAGAATTCTTATGCCCCGAAAAAGATAGTATTTTACGCATAGGGATTGCCATATTTCTATTACCGGTTAAAAGACAAAGATTTTAGATTATTCTAACCAATATGTCAGTTTATTTTAGCCTTTTCTCTTTAACTAAAAGCAATTTTTGTTTATGGAAATTTATCTAGCAAATTAAAATATTAAAAATGCCTTCTTTTAGTCATAATAAAACATTCTTTTAAAATAGGAGAGTTTAATACAGTTTCGTACAACCTGTCAAAAACAAATGCTGAAAGACGGAGGATTTTACTAGTTATAATATTTCTTTTAAGGGCTATATATGATGAAATACACTTTTCTCAGTGTACTTATATCAAAAAGAAAATTCAGGACAATTAATTAAAAACTGACTGGCGCAGCTCCTGAAGTATCCGTTCTACGCCAGTCTGCTTGTAGTTTTTTATATTGTTTATATTTTATTTCGTTTAGTATCAATTAACAAATAAAAATGGAACATAGTTCATTTAATCATTTATTACCACTACAAGGGGCACTTTTGATTCTATGAATTATTGAATGTAGATAAAATATTGTTGATTTTGGCATTTTCTGTACTCGCACCCTATTTTTAAGTTATATATTTCTGTATGTTGGATTTTGAAAATTCCATTATTGCCAACAACGCACAAACATAGCCCATTATAGAGATTCAATTGAAATTGATGTTTTTCATCAGAAAGCATACGCATTCAGCCGGCAGAACTTTCAGGTATTTATCCCCAAATGGGATATTACCGGAAAATCGATTCAAAAGTAAACATAACTTCGGCCCTATCATGTATTTAATATTGGTGTAAACACATTATCGGATCCCTAAAATAATTTATCTTCCAATATGCATGAAGCAATAGTCACATAGATGTTGCAAACAAGTCGTAATAATATCAATATTTCTACACATAATACGTACAGTACAACCATAGTGATAACCAATAACAAAAATGTAGTAAATTAAAATAAATATTTTTCTGAATAGCTATAAGGGAAAATGTCCCGTTTAATGCCCGTGTACCGATTTAATGGCCATTAATAAATTTTCTTATAATTATAAACAAATCTTTTAAATCAGTCATAAATAAAAAGTTGCATTAGATTATAAATTTATTTAGGAACATTTTTATGTAAATATTATCATATCATAAATAATATCCAAATTAAAAAAAAAAATGGTTGTGATCGATACTTGAAACAAGGAAATAATTTCGTTTCAACAGCCATCATAGTAGTTTTGGCACTCCACGTATGACACTTTGTAACCGTTTTATGACGTTCAAATGCGATTTTGAGTAAAAATATGCTTACGTATATAGATAAGTAAAGGTTAACATTGCGTTAATCATCACTTATATTTCAAAAAAATATTAATAATATATTTAAAAATTCTGAAAACATTAGTGGGGACACAAAAGAAAACAATCCATATTTAATGCCCATTCTTGCGGAATAGGAAGTCGGCATTATTTATATATTCAATCTTTTTAAATAAACAATCAGAAAGCACCAAACAATTATCATTACATATAATTTTAATATAAAATTTGAAAAAGTTCTCTTCGAAAATGTTAAAAAAATGGACTTTCAAGGAATCGGTTAATTGAGACAACCATGAGCATCTATTACGTTTTGTACTGGACAATGACGGGAAACTTACCGGTCGCTATTAGTTACTAGGAAAAATTGAATGAACATTAATAGGGACAATTTTACTTTTTTTTTAAAATATAAACTGAGCTTCGGACGTCATCGTTATCGATTAAGAATGAGTTCAACTTTGCTACTAAACAAATTGTTTTATATTTGGAGTGATTTATAGTTAATTTTTCTGTGAAATTTCTGTTAATTTGCTACCAAAAAATCTTACAGGGACATTAATCGGGACATTTACTGATTTTTTACTCGTAACTATCGACATAAATATTTATTTGTTTATCTAATTTTCACGTAATATGTAAAATCTATAATTATTTGTTTGACATGAACTGTGTTCAATTTTTATTTTTATTGAAATTTACAAAAGTTCTATTAATTACGAGTTTTTTTTACCCTTTAAGTCCCAAATGTGCACAATTTGCACACGGATTTCAGCATCGTTTTATTTATACAATAAAAATGTTTAAAAAATGCTCTTTCGATTGACGCTACTGAAATTTTCGAGAAATGACGTTTACCACATTTATTCTACAGAAAAATTAAAAAAAAAGCAATATTTTAGCCACAATTTTTTTAAATGCATTGTTAAGTATGAGACCATTTCAGACCACCTTCCAACCTATCAGAAACGTGTTCCCGATTTTTTTACTTCAAAATTATACATTCACATATTTTGATTTATTTTCTTCTTCATTTTAAAATGGCGTCTGAACGTTGAAAGTTTTTGAAATTGCTATTTTGGATCTGCTAGGTTTTCTTTGTAGTAAACTCGTAGAAATAAATTATTACGAGTTTTGCATGATCTGTTTTGATTTATGGAAGCAATAATATCCCACAAAATCCGATTTCAGGATGGCGACTGCAATGTGCTCAGTATAGAAATATGTGTATTTCCAGTTCTGTTACAACTAAAATTGGTGTGAAATTTCCCAATTAACAATCTATGAAATATTCTTCCGTAAATCAAAATAGGTCACCCAAAACTCGTAATAGCTTATTTGTATTATTTTACTACTAAGAAAACCTAGCAAATAATTCAAAAAATATTCGAAATAGTAGCAATTTCTTCAATTTCAATAATTTTCAACGTTTAGATGCCATTTTGAAATGAAGAACAAAATAAATCAAAATATGGAAATGTATAATTGTCAAGCAAACAAAATCGGGAACACGTTTTTGATAAGTTGGAAGGTGATCTGAAACGGTATCATAGTAAAAAATGCATTAAAATAATTTGTGGCTAAAAAATCGCGTTTTTTTTAATTTTTTGTAGAATAAATGTGCTAAAGCATCTAACAAAATCTTTTTAGTTTCTTTAACGAATTCTTTCCAATAATCGGAATCAGATTGAAAGGGATTAGAAATGTTAATACGTTTTTATTCGTACTTCAAATCAGTTGAAACGTATTAAAATGAATTAAATTTTATATCAAAACTGATGAATAGTCAATTAGAATAATTACATTGTCTGCGAACCAAGGAGGAGATAAAAATGCTTTAACGGAAATTAATTTATGCATGAAAGTAATTATATGTGTTTGATTCCACAAATAATAATTTCTTCCTCAATATACGTTTTATATCAATTTGAATTTCAATTTACAACTGCAATTTTGATGATGATTTATTATTGTTAATCCTATTCGAAAACTTGGATTTCTGAGATGTTTATTGTTTTTTGTCAAAAAAAATAGCACCATGTTGGGATAGTTGACTAGAAACTACTATAGAATGAAACAGCTATATTTGTAATTAGGTACAGGGAAAGAAAAAATGCTAATTGTACAATAGGGTGAAAGTAAAACACATTATTATGAAAAATAGTTAAATTAACTATTTCTGTATAGTATATATAAGACGTTTGCTATTTCCCTACTCTCAAACATGCAGCACACATAACCCCAAATGTAAAAAGTAGTAAAATAAACTTAATAAAATTGATTAAGTGAAAATGATATTTTATCATTCTAAATATACATAGTTATTGTATGGTAATTTTTACAATAATATTGCAAAGTATAAAAGTAACACACTGTCATCTACAAATTTTTTCTTGGTTCCGTTGATTTTTTTTCTCTGTTGCAAATTACCATTAATGCAGTTTATATTACAATTTTCATTTTAGTTAATAATCAGCGGTTATACTCCACGAAAATTTACAGTATAAAATTATTTCAATGTTACTAAAAAAGTAGTTTTACTACTATAAACATTTTTAAAGTGTGTTTTTTTGTTTGACTACTTACTATCTTACCATTGCTAGTATAAAAGAAGAAATTTGTTAATAAAATTTACAAAAATCAACATTGATGGTTGTATTTATATTGAATATTTAGTATTTTAAAGTTACTAGACAATTTAAAACAAAATCAGACAAAGTACAAGGAAAACAGAGACAGATAATGTCGCTTCACTCCATTAAAGTGGAATACCGCTTCACTGAAGCAAATAATAATTCCAGTTGAATGCGTTTTTCTACTTACACGTTATTTAATAGTGTAATATTTTAATTTCACTAGTTTGTTCTTGTTGATTTTTCCCCGTGTTTAAATTATGAACTGCACACGTTTAATTTTGTTTGCTTTCACAATGCTAGAGTATTTATGTGACTAGCAGGCTGAAACGTCCCTCATCAATTTCAGAATTAATATTTCATCAAGCTGATACTTACTTTCCCTCTTCTTCATTTTGTCGACGTTAAGTTGGGGTGGGTAAATTTAATTTTACCAAATTGAGAAAATACGCTGCTAGCGTTGGAATTATAAATTTACCTACTGATTGATAGTTAATCGATATCAAAATTCAATTAAATTTAAGGGGAGGGTCCAGATCCATCAGACATATGAAATAGTCTTTCAAAAAAGTATTTCTTTAGTAATTTTTGATGAGGAATTCAATGATAATATAATAAAAACGGTATAAACATTGTTTTTTTCAAAAAAATTTTTGATATAAATAAAAATGTAATTTTTTAAAATCTATCCGTATTATTTAGAAAATCTTTTTTTATGTTCACCTTAATTTTTTTGAACTTTTAAAATAATTTACAAAAATGTAATAACAATTTTTCGAAAAAAAAAAACAAAAGTTTTTTCTCGCTAAAATGTGTAGATAAATAAAATTATTTCTTTAGGAACTTTTGACGTAGAATTCAATGGTGCTAGAATAAAATACGTTAAAAATTTATTTGACTCATGCACGAGAAATTACGATATAGAAATTACGAATTTAGTAATTAAATCTAATAAAAAGAAATTTGTACTTTACTCAGTAATCAAAATCACTAGTCAAAATTATATTATTTTATAACATAATGTGCATTTTTTTATTGACAGTTTTTCTGAATATGTAATTCGATTGGAAATACTTAATGATTAACCGTTTCTTGTTTATTTGATTAATATATTTATTATGATCATTAAGAGCTGAGGCAATTTATTGAAAATACCAATAATGTTCTCCTAAACTTTAAAAAACTTCTGTAGGTTTTACAGAAAAATCATTTTCAGTGTGTTGCATAGAAAAAAATATCATTATCATTAGAGTTTATGCTCAAGTGGAACATTTGAATACAGAAGACCTCGGCTTAGTCTTGTCTTGAACTTGAAGATAAGGCGAGGCCAAGACAAATACCGTTGAAAACAATAAGATATGATGGTTTACTGTTTCTTTTTTCAAAACGTACTTTGTAATAGACCGATACTCAAAGACTAATGTTTTAAATGAAAAAAATACTAGAAAATAAGTCTGTTTTTAAATTTTAGCAACCTCAGCTTTGGAATGACAACTAAGAACTGATATTAAATTTAGCGATATAATCCACCTTTGTTTTTTTTATTTGACTTATAAAGCGGAAATTCTATATTCGACTTCTTGTGTTTTTTTCTATGTTCACCACATATTTGATAGATGTCGAGCAATTCGAAAATTTCATTTTTCGTTCAAAAGTACACTGTGAAAAAATGATTTCGTAAGTTTTGAAAATTAAAATACAAATCGATGTAAAACTCCTTTATGGCTATACTTCTGTGCACCGTAATACAGAAAGAACAACTTGGATGTTTATAAGGAATTGTAATGTTACAATTGGACTGTAACGAAGTGAGGTATATTTAGGAAAGAATGACGTTGTTTTAATGAAATGTCCCAAAAGAATACTGAATTCTTCAGGCAAAATTACTAAAATAATTCAAGAAATTAAACATTCCCTACACATTTCGGTAATTAGAGAACTTTCGTTACAGTTGAATTAAATAATTTTCAATAATTTGTATAGGATCATTTTTATCGCCCCTGTGGATGTAAAATCCGATTATATAATATTTAGTGTATATTACATGTCTCATGACGAATACAGATGTTTAATTTATAGCCTACGTTTTATTTTAATGTTAGAAACTTGTCGACTCAATGGAGAACATTTTTTAGGTTTTTGTTTTTATTTTTGGAAAAAAAACTGAGGACTGAACATGAGAAATTAGATGGGCCGAGGTTTGAACCCGGGACCTTTCTATTGCCGGTCGAATACTTGGTCGTACATTTATTTCGGTTTTTTTAATGATGAAGAATGGAGAATGAAGAATTTTTCACTGTAGAATAGTAAGTAAACGTTTAAAAAACTTTTTACCGTTAAAATAATATTAAAAAATTTTCCGAATCAACTTTCAGATGAAAATTGATTTTTTTCGTGAAAAATGGCCAAAATAGATACTGAGAAATCAAATATTCTGTATCTATTTTGGAAATATTAAGAGAACGTTCACTCATTTTTGTAAAAATTGCGTAAAAAAGATGTCAATATTCTCATATTATTATTATATATCCTCAATTTAAACAAAAATCGATAATTTGCATAGGAAATTGAGCTCTTAAGAATTCATATTCAAGCTTCTTCAAAAGTGATTAAAATTGTTGAGTTGTTAAATAGAAAAAATTGTTTAAAATCCATAAACCCAATATACCCAATAAACCCATACATTTTTTTAATTATTTAAAAATTTAAAAATAGTCGACATATATGGATCAACAATAATGATGTTATTTCAAAATGTTAAAAAATATTGTAATCAGGAACATTAATGATGATTAGTAAACAAATACTAACGTTTGATTGATCTCCAAAGTAATTAATGAATTTAATATCCATTTTTCTACATAGGTAGACAAAATTTCGAGTTTATTTGAAGCGATTTTGTAACACCTACTCTTTAAATTCCTTGGAGTGAGAATTCATTCTTAACCATGAACATTCACCTACTGTATGGAAATGTTGAATAGCTTAATTTTGACTCAATAAAGAGTGAATTTTCACTCTAAGACATCAATGATTATTTAAATAAGTTCGAAAATTTACATAGGAAAATATTTTTCAATATTCATGAAATCATGTTTACAACTTATCAAAATGGTTTAAATTTTTTTTGTAATTTTGACGGTCAAACACTCACAAAGTTCTGCAATTCTGAAGAAATTGTACAAAAAATGGAAATGATGCTCTTCGAGGTACGCATTGCAGGCGTACAAAAACGAAAATGAAGTCAATAATTTATTTTAAATTCTAAATTGATGGGTGATATTTACAATGAGTTAGTAAACTATCGTCTCTGAAATTCGTCAAGAAAATTCTTCATGAAGAAGAATATTCAGTTTCCAAATAATCACTTTAATGAAAATATATCGCTTTCGGTTTAGAACACCACCTAGCGTTCGAAGAAATAACTTTACCTTTCATCATATAAGAACATCATTGCGAAATTTAACCACATCCAAAATTATCAAAAAATGTTTAAAAAATTTCCAGTAAATTTTGGTTGCTGTGGACCCTTATCGATTCCTCCTTCACGATTCCTTCAAGTACGAAGAAAGATCAGAAAAATTAATAAACATTAATGTACAAATCTTGCAATCAGGAAAAACCACGAAGAATAAAATATAAACGCGAATAGTAAAATAAAAATGATCTAACTTTTCCAAAGTAGACAGTATTAAAACCCTAACTTTTTTTAATATCCTCGAATTCAGAAAAGTTTCTTAATTGTAATCGAGATATATTTTTCATTGTTCTATGTATCAAATGTTTAATTTTAAAGATAATTTTTAAAATTCTAATAAAGTCAGAAAAATTCGATACTTATCAATGTTTTTAAGAAATGTTGTAACCAGGAAGACCTACAAAGATTAGTAACCAAACTTGATCGATTATAAACTTTTTTCATAAAAATGATCAAACTTTTACAAAATTAAGAATAACAGACCAAAATTCTTGTATTTTCCGAACTCTCAGGTTTAAGTTTCCTGATTTTTCGTGAAAAACTAAAGTAGTCGATGGAATTAAACATTTCTTATCTATTTCAGTAATAAAGAAGGAAAGCTCAGTCATTTCACAGTTCACTAGTAAAAACCTTTAGAAAAGTTTAATAGTTACAGTTCCTTAAAAATACTTCATTTTTAGTTGTTAAATTTTTACAATAGTTTTTCAGAATTCATTTAAAAATCTAAGAAAAATCGACAAATATCAGTAAATAAGAATGATTGAAATATTTAAAAATGTTTTTATAAACTATAACAATTAGGAAGATCGCTAAAGATTAGTAAGTAAATATAAGCGATTAAAAAAGTTATTTACCTTAGTCTCTTTAACTCAGTCTTCCGTTGTTTGCACTTACACACGAACTAACTGACCACAACCACGATTATATATGCAATCGTTATTTCGTTTCTACAAAAAAATTCGAAAATATAGTCTTGCTTATAAATCGTTGCACTTTTCGCTCGTTGAGGGTAGAGATGACTCGATAAACGCCAAGAAAACTTTGGATGTATTGTTACTCCATTGTCGATTTATTGATGGACCTGGTGCAATTTAGGCCGGAATTCATTGGCTTGCTCCGAGCGTCCACCTCATCGCGTGAGTGCCATGTGTGCACTACTTTTGCATCACGAAGGCACTTTTTCCATTGGTCAAACGTCGGATCTTTTGTAAGGGTGCGATATATAGTAATTTCATTTTATTTCGAAATTGTACTAGGTATTTTTAACTCGAAATTGCAGCAAAATCATTTTTTGCCAGGCATTTGTATATTTTAAAGGTCATCGACGATAACGGTATATAACAAAATATCGATTTTATGATAATTAGGCATGTTGGAGTATAATTGAAGAAAATTAAATTTTTGTCGCTGAGTACTTTTCCTCGTATCATCAACTTCAATCGCAATGACCATATAATCATATTAATAAGTAAATAATATAAAATTGTACGGTTCTTAATCTTAATCTGTATTTATTTCACAGTATGCGTGTTGTATTTTACACGCGTGAATTAGTGGGAATGCAGCCGCTGGAATTACGAATTCATTTAAATTAATACTAATGAATAAATAATAAGAAATTTATGCCCTAATTACGATAACACTTTGATTAACCCTTTAAGGACGGGAGGGACATATTTTCAACACCGGATATGTATATATAAACGCGTTTGGAAAAATTTCATCTCCACGGTTTCTAACTTAAAATTTTATCCTCTTTCAGAATCTTTTAATAACATTTTAATAAAATGAACCACAAAACAAAAATTTTTTTTTTATAAAAAAATATGGTTTTTTACATTTTCTTTTATAATAAAACATCACTCTTATTACCCTCAGAATTAGTACCGTGCGCCAATTTGTATTCAAAATGGCGTCTTTCAAAATAGCGCCTGGAAGCTCAAAATTCCTGTTAAAATTTAACAAGTTTTTTCTTGAAAACTATCGACTTAACGGAAAATTTTCTAAGAACAATAATGCTTTGAAATGAGTTAAAGAATGCTCTCAAATTTTATCAGAGTGAATTCATACTCTTTCTGAATTTTCAAAAATTCGAAATTTTGAAAAAAGTCGTTTAAAAAATCTGAAAAAATTTGATAAGGTTTATCAACCAATCTAAGACTTTTTTGTCATAAGGAAATTTTTTCTACAGTAGTTTTGAAATCAAGAAAAGTTTAATAATTTATATTTATGAAAACTATAGACTTTAGTTAAAATTTCCTTGGCACAAAAATGTCTTACAATTTGTTGAAGAATCTTCTTTTCGGGGTTGCTCATTACGAATCGGAACATAGAATTTCGAAATTCAATATGGCGGCTTCAAAATGGAAAACGTACATGCAAGAAGTAATTTGATTTGACGTAATATCTTATTGGGGTGTTTTTTTATTAATCTGCGCTTGAATTGATTTTATCTTCAGCAAGTGCTTAGGACAATCGGTCGTGTATGATTTTCACAGTCGTGTTAATAAGGCTTTAACATAATTTTCAGATTCTAATAATTTTAATATATATTAAAATTTATGATCAATAAAGCCTAATAATATAAATATTTTATTATTTTGCACAAAGCCACAAAACAACACTTGTACTTACTCAAATCGTGATTTTTTCCAATAAATAATTCAAATCTGACGACTTCGTAAGACCGTTAACGTCAATTACCTTTAAAAAACGGAGCAAACTAGTATCGTGACGTCACTCACCGTTACGGAAGACATCGTCAACACTCGGCGGTTTCCGGAGCTTTTTCGGAGCAGTTACATTATCCGATATTTTAATCATTTTCACCTATTTTTTTTTATTATTAAAAAAAAAAAATTCTAGTAGTATAACATTACATTTACTTTCGATTGAACATATTTAAAAATATTATGTTAAAGCCTTATTAATTAATAATTGATGAATGCTTTAAAAATAACTAAATTTATTAATGTAATTTTTTTACCAAATGCGAAAATTCATACGATAAAAAAGAAATCAGTTAAAAATACTAATATATTGTAACATTTAAAGCAAAAAATGAAATAACTTACAAATCTAAGACATTTATATTATTATTTATAAAGAGAGTGAAAATTCTTAACCCTTCGCTGATTACGAATCTGACCTCAGAATTTTAATATTCAAAATAGGGGATTCAAAATGGCGGCCAAACATTCTTTAATTTCCATTGAATTCGACAAAATGTTGTACTCAGGGGTTTTGAACCTGCTGGTTATAACCATATAGTTTCGACATTCAAAATGACCGTTACACTAAGGCAGTAAAACAGAATTTAAATACATTATTCTCAAAATTGAATCTTTTCCGGTTTCAATTGTGTATTTTCTCCAAAATGGAACAAATAATAATGTATGTTTATATCTATGATCTAATGGAAAAATGTTCCTATGTTTGACTAAATAATAACAAAGGTACGTTACTGTAACGTATTTAATTATTAAAACGAATATTTTATAGTTGAAGTAATATTTAAAAAATAAATCTTTACTGGATTATTTCGGATTCATCGTATTCATTAGCTTTAAACGCTTTTTATAATATATGAGAACATAGACATAAAGAAAGGATATAAATTAAGTTATTTCTACATAAAATGAATTAAAAAAAATCTAACGAAATCTTTTTTTTTGCAGCGGTCGATAATAATATATTTCTATAAATACTTCCGCGGATCTCACGAATATGATAAACGCCTTTATGATTGGAATGCAATGATTAGAATATAATACGAGACGTAACTACATAAAAACTGCGCGTAATTATCAGCGTAAATATTACCATGACCAGGTGGAAAGATAACAAATTTTCTACAAGAAAAAATGACTACTTTACATAAAGTAATGTACTTTTGATAATCTATTATCTATATATTTATATTATAATCTAGATATGCATAAATGTAATGAAAGTAGGTACGTTTTTTTTAAATTTAATCCTTTAACGACCTTGCACAATTTACACATGTACTTTGGGATTGTTTTATGTATAAAACATTTTTCTTTAAATAAAATCCATGTGCCAATTGTGTAACTAAAATCAGTTTTTGAAACATTTTTCCACCATTACAACCTGCCTGACTACCGACTTATCGCAAAAAGAAAAACTTATCGTGTTTTTACAGTAACACAAAACGCCAGCAGGAAATAGAGTTTGAAAACTCCAAGTTAAGCTTTTTTGACCTCCCAACACCCTCCAAAAGAAAAATCCTGTATAAATATTTTTGTATAATCTTCTTCGACCTTGTTCTATTATTTTATTATAGTATATTAAAGTATAAAACTCGTAAAACTTCCTGTCATTCCTAGAAATTACGTATCTTGAAATTTCCCGATTTATATTGTTCAAAAAATAATTTTCTAGGCCTTTCCTTTGCTGTCTGTTCTTCAGATGGAGTGGGGTACTTGATCTGGAAGAAGTCCGTCATTGGTCGGTTCCAGGTGTTTGGTTTGACATTTTGAATTTCACAAAAGAAATCTCGGATTCGTAATCAACGATGCCGAAAACGCCCGAACAACAAATTTGGTCCAAATACAATTATATTTAAAATTTTTGTCGGCCATATTGGATTCTCCATTTTGAATTATACAAAACTAACATCGGATTCATAATCAGCGACTCTAAAAACCTATGGTAACAAGTTCCAAGCAAATTGGAATGTATTCTGGAAATCATTTCATATCACTTTTATTGGAACAATCCTGGGGAACGTTCCAAAAAGGGACGTTTATTGTCCAAAAACTTCCCTTTGAGTACAATATAAAATCATTAAACGAAACTATATTACCTTTGTTAGGAGGCCGATTTTAATAATTTAAATCAAAATTGCAAGGGGGAGAAAATATGACCAAGAGCCCTCCTTTAAAAATTAATTCAACCTTTACAATAGTAGATTGTGCACCTAGGAAGCAAAAATAGGTGTTTGCTGATGAGTGCGAGTTTGACGCCCGAGCGGAGCGAGGACGGCATTTTGCACGAGTCTACAATTACCTATTCTCTCTTGTTGCACATACTATTTTTGCATACAAGGGCGTGCTATTTTGCTCCCGCGATATAGGGAGCGAAATAGTATTTTGCGCTCAGAATACGAGAAACTTATTTAGCTCTCGGATATATTTATTTTGCTCCCTAGAGAGAGAATGTGCTATTTTGCTGCTTTCCTCTCGGCGTGAAGAAAAAGTTTTTTCTATAAATGTGAAGGTTGCGGGCTGAGCTGAAATGCGAGGTTCGCATTCACATTTATACAACAAACATTTTTGTACATGCGTCGAACAATATTTTTTTTGTCGCAGTAGGCCGCAAAATGAGATTTTGCGCACGCATTGTAACCATAGAGATGTATGCTCAAGCATATATGTATTTATTAGTTATGATTATAAAATAGACTGAACAATATAATAATAGCCCGAAGCTAATAAAATTAGCTTGACAATACATTAGATTGTAAAGGTAATATATAATAACAATTGAAACCATGTTTAATTAATAGTTAACAATTGCCCTTTGATTTCAAGCATTTTCTAACGCCTGGATCATTTGCACGTTTCGTTACTTTGCTCTGTCTAATTACACTTAAACTATAAAATATTTACTGGATGCAGGTGGATTCGATTGTTAGATCTTTTATTATACATCCAATATTAATACAATCCTGGAATACGAGCCAGTTCTAGTTTGACTTTCTTCCTTATGTATTACTAATATGTTCCCTTCTGTATCAGAAGATTTATCAGTTCGATTAATTACTCAGATCGCCATTGCGGATGTTTTTGCGTAAACTCCTGTTTAGCATACGTATCTAGGATATCGATGTACTCAATAGCGCATTTTGAAACCATAAAGTAATTTTGTCTTCCAACCTGGAAGCCATGAAGCCGGCGACTAGAAGACAGGAAGTCTTGCACTGCTTCAAGATCTTTCGGCATATTAGCGCCTATTCTCTCATGGGAAATATGTTGACCAGGTAACTCAAGAATCCATCGCTCTTGTTTACCATACTGATGTAGTGTTTTCTTTTATAGGTAGTGTTCTTAGATTTTAATGTTCGTACCCTCGCGATGGCTTCCGCAGGTTCTGGGATATATGTTCTCCTGAATATAGTTCCTGAAAAATTGTTCCCTGGAAAATCGTTCCCTTAGAAATTCGGTCTTCCGGAAAATCGTTTCCCTGGAAATTCGTTCCCCTGGAAATTTATTTCCCGGAAAATTCGTCCCTAGGAAATTTGTCCGTCATCACGCCTAAAACTAACCTAACCCAAGTAAAAATGTTTTATAAAGTTGTTATAAAATCTTTATACAACTTTTATAAAGAAATGATTCCATAAAATTTGTATAAAGTTTTGATAAAGTTTTTATACGGATATGTAAATTTTATACAATTTTGATAAAAATTGCTTTTTGTGATAAAATGTTAAAAAATTCCATTTTAATGCAACGGATTTGCGGGAATAAGATAGCATTTAACGCCCCGAAAAAGGATACGGGTAAGATAAAAGATCCCCACTCTTCGAGTTTGAAATTGGACAAGTAAACTTGAAATTTATAACCCTTATGACGAATCATTTTGTTCATCACTTGGGTGTAAATTATGTTTTCACCTGGAGGCGATCAGGAAGTAAAAGTTAATTTTACGCCCTTATCACGAAAATAACTATTTCTCAATTTGTTTGCATAAAGTTCAATTTTCTCAAAGGACCATGCACTTACGGAGGGGGAAATGCGTTAGGAACCATAGGGGGTTGAAGATGTTGGTTAACCCCCCGTGTTTCGGACTCCCTTGCCCATGGTGTTCAGGGCAAAGTTTACTTACAAGGTTACTGCAGGGATCTCTCCGTCTGCTGAGATCACACGAGATCCTGCAACCACTAACCAGATGGTAGAGGGAGTGGTTGCAGTTACCATCGACATGGCCCGGTGCAGTCTGCGGCGGTAGGGATGGATATTGGAGCCACTTTTCTGCTGCAGACTGCACAAGTGGATTATGGAGGGCCAAGGGAGGTTAGGGTTTTAGTCGGTAAACCTTGCCCTGAACACCATGGGCAAGGGAGCCCGACACACACACGGGGCCGGGGGGGGGGGGGGTTAACCAACATCTTCATCCCCTATTGTGCCTAATGCATTTCCCTCCTCCGTCAAAAAAAAAAACAATACATAAATGCAATCACATTAACCAATTTTATTTTTCAAATGTATTAAGTTCAGGTGGTCTTGCGACATCTTAAACTTGTTTTTCAAGGTTGGCACCATGGAGACAATTTATCAGGACATTCAAAAAAGTATTTTCCCATAGTTTCTTTTTTATTTGACCGGGCCACTTTTCCATTTAATTTGTGCGTGGTCCTTAAATTAAACATGAGAAACATGTGGGGCGCGATTTAAGGAAATACTAAAAGATGGCGTCCATGTTGATCCCAAAAATGGGGACAGCGGGAATAAATTTTCATACATGCGCAATATCGGTATTAAGTTTCTCGACCCATAAGGTAGGAATTTTCACTAAAAACTGAAAATAGAATAAAATTCGGACTCTGTAAGGGCAATTATAATTAATATAGATAGTATCTTAGAAAATGCCAAGGAATTTAATAGAGAACTGGCCGAGAATATTCGGAAATAAATAAAAATCACTTATTTCTGAAATTTCACGATCATTTCTTGATTGACATCTTTGGTATTTTCTAGGAAACTGTTTACAATGTTTAGAGTTGCCCATACAGAGCCAGAATGTAAAAATTGTCACCCAGTCATCTTTTATTTTCGTTTTTCAGTGAAATTCCCTACCTTACCGGCGGACCACTTTAGAACACACTTAACCTTCCTGCGTACGAGTTTTTTTTCCCATATGGAAATAATGTAGTTTGGACGAGTATACTCGTCGCTTGTGCACTGGAAGGTTAAGTAGAGAGATCTTTGAGACGTCTTTTAGATCTCTTTTGGATAGACTTTATTCGACTAGATATATTTCAGATACCTTTTAGATATGCTTTCAACAAAATGTTTTTTGGCATATAGTACGGTGAAATAATGTAATCGCAACATTTTTGGCGGGATAATGCCGGGGGATCAATATAATTTTTGGATTTCTTTTAATTTCAAGTGAGGTTTCTTTCGATTATATGGAAACAAAATCCTAACAGAGTGTTCGAATTAATTTTTTACTCGGTTACAATGTTACTTTGTTTATAAATATTTTTTAATAACATTAAAATATTTGGTCATGAATTACTTTTTTCCAACATCGACGTTGAGGTTCAAGATTTTGTTCATTAACGCCCGAGGAAACTTTTTCACTACTTTTTTAGAGCTCTCTAGATGGCATAAATTTAGACCTCCAACATTTTTTATCACATCAAATTCATGAATTTTTTATCGATATTTCCAATTGTGGTATCCAAAATTAAAAAGAAAAAACAAATTATTACTCAAAAATGAGTTTAAGTGTATAACAAATTTTTTAATTGGATTTTGCATCAATTGTCCGTTATGGAATCATGTTGAAAGCAATTTAAATGGTGGACAGAACGTCTTAACTGCAAAAAAGTGTATTTAGAAAGTGAATTTTGTCACCATAATGATCCGAAATGGCATCCGAAACGAGAATTTTCGCTCATTATTATATAACTACCATCTCTCATTGTAAGAACAAATTGCAATGAATAAAAAGTGCTTAGAATTCCTGAAAGAATGGATTAGAATCATTTTGAATTTTTTTTAATTTCTGAAAAAATTAGAGATTTTTAATTTTTAAACTTGTCTCAAAAAATTCTGCAAAAATTCTAGTGCATTCTTTGATGGATTCTAAGTCCTTTTTGTAATTATAATTTTCGTCGAAAATCTTAGTTTTTTAGTTAAAACGTTAGCGAGCGAAAATTCTCGTTTCGAGCGATACTTTAGATCATTCAGATGGCAAAATTATCTTTCCAAAATTGTTTTCAAGATGATTCCACGTCGGACATTTGATAGAAAATCCAATTTAAAAAAAAAATAATTTTTTTAGTTATTTTGTTTCCTCATTTTGGACACCAACATAAAAAAGTCTCCCCGTGGGCGTTAATGGGTTCCTCACAATTTGCTCATGTATTTTGACATTATTTAATTTACACAAATTTTAAATAAACACATCCATTTCCGAATAGTTTTGAGGTCAAACTTTCGACGGTCAAATTTTTGAAAAATGACTACAACGCCCTTCAAAGACCAACAAGCTTATCAAAAATGACAATGAAAACACCTGGCGGTATATTTTCTACATACTTCCTACTTTAAAAATAAAATTTAATCAAAATCCTATTATATGAACTCGCGTTCATAAAATATTCCAAAAAAAGTTTCGAATCATTTTTATCCATTTATACAATATTCGAACAGCGCACGAACTCCGAAATCTAAAAAAATAAAACTGACACAATATTAAAAACTGACTATGGACCCTAATTGATTAATCAAAACCTACTTCGAACATAATTTTTCGCGTTAATCTTTAAAATTAAGTATATAAATATCGCCATTTCGAAAAGGCTCGTACAAAGTTCATCGTAGAGGGCCTTCTATACGTTTAAGGAGTACTTGGGTGTGCAATGGCGTAGACACAAGCAGTTTTTGGCTACTTTCCGCCCAGTTTTGTAATTTCCAACATTAAATGTGAAGTGTAACAAAAAACTGGACAGATTTCTATCAGGGTATTAAATTTAATAATTGAAAATGCAGGATAAAATGTAAAAATTATGTAATTAGTGTAACAAACTGTAAAACGTGATTATTTAATATAATGTATTTGACTAGCTTATAAAAACTTGCTTATAACAATTCTTAACAATGATCGTATTTCTGTATATAAATACCAGGAATTTTGTTTGCTAAACAGTAAATGGATTTAGACGCCGGAAATCATAAAAATAGGAATTTGTCAAAAGAACTTTAAAATACCCTTATATGTATATTGTTTTCTCAGAAAACATGATTTTCTCAAAAACCGGCTGATTTTGTTGGTCATTGGTATCACAGAAACATTTGTAAGAATTCACGAAGAGCGGACATTTTTCAAACTTGATCGAAGTCCACCCTGAAAATACCTGTCTTTGCAATAATTATTTATTACTAACATATAAATAATTTATTCCAATTCGTTAATCAAATGCTACTAAATTCAACTTCCAAGAGTTTAGAAAGTATAGCAAGTGCTTGTATAAAATTAAAATATTTATCAAAAAACAGAAAAAGCCCAAAAAATCAGTGAACGATGTTGGTTTTAAAAGTGTATTTTATTTATGGAACGAAAGCAAATCAATGAATAATGCGATAACTCGTTCTACCACAATTTTCATCTGTGCAATTTACGGACAATGACTGCATGCGTGCTTGCATATATATTGCTCATTTCAACAGCGCATTCAGGTTTTTCGGTTTGGGTAAATGTTGATTTCAAAGAACATTAAGCCTACGAGCCTAAAAGATTTAAACGTATTCTCTAATTTTGCTTGTTAGTTGCAAATGCGAGCGACCATTAAAAACTACTGTTTTTATACTTTTATATATTGTTTACCTTTCCAGCTAATAATCCTGAAAGAAATTGCGCCTACATTCTACACAGTTTTTGGCTAATAAACTTGCGTACTATAGACAGTGTGTGGGCAATAAACTTGTCCAGTTACCGATTGGAAATTTAACCATTTTATGAATATTTTTTAGATAGCGTTTTTACTAATATTTTCTACTTTTAACAATTATTATAAACATAATTTAAGCTACCCAGTAAACGAAAATTCATTGAAGGTCGATTGAAATTTATTCATAACGTCACGTCTGAATTAGCTTTCTTAACTTCTTAAATGAATTTCAATGAAAAAATAAATTTCAAATACTTTTAATAGTTAATATTTTTTAGAAAATTGTTCGCTTCAATGATTTTGAATGGAAAAAGAGTGGAATGGAAAAAGTGTCATCGTTAATGAATTTCAATTGAAAATTGCAAGTAGAACAGTTGGAGATTTAATTGATTCCAATGGAAAAATAGTTATCTTCGCTCCAAAAGAATTAATTTTAATAAATTTTAATGATAAAAAAGTAAAACATGAAACATATCTGATTTTCTCATTGAAATTTATTGCGGATGATGAAAAAAATCTATTCAGAACTCTTCCTGTGAATGAATTTTCGTATTGAGACAAGATTTGATGGTTCGTTTTTAATATTTTATGTGTCCATTTTACTCAACTTATTGATGAGTACAAACATGAGCAAAAATAATCTCTGGCAAAAAATACTGCCATACTACTATATTCATAATTCTGACTTGATGCAATATACCAAGAAAATTGAATATTCGGAAGCTCTTGCAAAAAAATTAGATTATTTGTAACAGGTATCACTATTTCGTAATCGATTAAGGAAAACTGATTTTATCTTCTGAAAATACTGTAAATTTTATCCTCCAAACACAGACTGATCGTCTGATAGTAAATCACGTGCGAGAAATTAGTAATACGAAGGGGCATCACCACCATCTTATCAAAACATTCAATGTCGACATCGATCATAATTCCTAAAAGTAACTTGCGATCCACACGATTATAGTTGAAGTACAATTGTTAACAGTTGATCTCTAGACGTATTGATGTCGATCGGACACAAATTAATTACAATGCGATTTAACCTATTGCATTTGCAACTAATCTATAATCAGATGTTTATTTAATTTGTAATGTAAATAAAATTTCATATCGCCAATAAGGCGTTGTTCATTTCTGATGTAATTTCGAGTCTCGTTTGTAAGATTTTACCATTTGTTTTGTTTTACAAATAACGACTAAAAGGAGTCTGAAAAGGTTAAAGGGTAATCAAACGTAGAAATTGTGTAATTGCTATTACAATTTATTTTGTACAAATAAATGAATACTATAATATTATTATTTCTGTCCTATTGTTCTGTGTATTTTCAATATTTATCGATACTACTCATTAATAATTGAATGGCAACATACATTTTTTGTAGGAAATATTGTTACTGGTAACAGAATTTGATGGCTTTCAAATTTTATATGATGCATTTTCTCCATAAAATCAATAAGTACAAAGATATTAGCCAAAACAGAAATAGATTCACAAAATTTCTATCATTTCTTCAAAAAATATATGTTTTTGAGCATGTTTTTTAATAACTTGTCACACCCGCACTATGATTACGTTACTTTTATATGATATAATGTGTTGGAAATAAGTGAAATTCAATTTTTTTATTATTATTTTGGACATATTTTTGCAATAAATTATTCATGTTGCTGCAACTTAAATTTCAAAAACAAATTTTAAACAGCTGTATCTCGAAAACAAAATAACGTAGACATATGAATAAAAAAAATAAAGGTAATTTAATTCTCTTCTCAAAAAAAAGGTAAAGTCAATATTTAACGTACAACTCACAAGTAACTCATTTTACAAAATAAACAAAAAAGCGTCAATTTTTTATGTTTTTGACCATTAACGCATTTTATATTTTTTCAAAATGAGTTTGTATGTATATGGGCATTTCCAGAACAACTAGATTTTCCTTGTAACTTCGTATTTTTTTATCAACTAAAACCATTAAATCCTCATCATACAGCATAAAAGTCTTCTTCAATAACATCTGAAGTAAGACTAGAATTTTACAAGCCAATATATAAAGTAAAGAAATATATATTCAGTCACGAACCTTCGACAATACTTTTGCATTCTATATATTAAAATTATATATTCATTATTATAAAATTATGAATGTGCTCTACAATTTTTTTCGTCCGTTTTTTTTTCCCGAAAAATTACAGTTTTTCTGTAAATGCCCATATACAAATTTCAGAAATTTAATTACCTTTCGTCGTTGTAAGATGTAAAATGTGCGTTGGAACTATAACTTTTGATGTACTAGTGATTTTATCATGAAGAAACTCAAAATGTCATCACAAAAATCTGAAAAAATTCCATTATATTTCTCGATTAATTCTAAGAACTTTTCATTCTTAGCATTTTTTTATAACATCACGTAGTTTTTGAGTAGGAACGTTCAGAAATTTCCAAGTTTTATGCACCATTATGCATAGTTCCAATAGAATTCCAATATTCTAATAGCTCGAAAAAGATTGATAGGAATAAAATATAATTCCCAATTTTTTTGAATTTTTTTTTTAATTCGGCGCCATATTGGAATTCCTGATGGCTGAAACTCAATTTTGACCTCGGAATCTTGAAGAGCGACCTCGGAAACAATAGGATATGTACCTTTCAATTGTTTTCAACTTCGATTTTGATACGAAATACTTGATTGAAAATGAAGTATAAAAAATGCCATTTCAGGCGTTAATGAGTTAATTAAACAAAAATATAATTTTTTTATATTATAACAAAATGAACTCAAAACGAACTTATGTTCCGCCTTTTTAATTTTTCATTCTCCTTTGCTGTGTATGCAAAAAAGATATAGAGCACAATACAAATGATAGGGGAAAGTGGGGAGTCTTGAAACACGGGGAGTCGCGAAACACGGCCACAGATGTCGCTAGTTGTGATTTTCATAGGGTTTGCGTACTGGTAAACGTTACATTGATTTTCTTGCAGCGTTTATATCAATAGCACACTGTTATTGTATCTTTCCAGACCACGTGTTGAACATTTTGTGCAAAAAGTTTTTTTGAGCATTCGTGTTTGTGTCATTTTGGAAACATTTTAAAGTGAATCGTAAATGTAAGTGCACATAAATTATTCAACAATTATTAGGCTTTCGACGTCCAAGTGTAGTTTATTCGAAAACATTAAATGTGTTACTGACACGGTGGCAATTTTAAAAAATTCGTGAATGGGGTGAAATGAAACGCATCAAGTGGGGAGTTGTGAAACATGGCGAATATGCCACATGTGAACCTGAAATTGTATTTTACATGCGTATTACTATACGCATTACTTGTTAAAAATTGGAAAGTTTAAGGAGGATACTGCTCGCAGAACCGTTTTTCATATATTTACATTTCATATACAGTGGAGTCTCGATAACTCAAATTCTTGTTGTTTTTTGTTGCGTATGGTTTGTACCATTTTCAATAGCTTGTTAAAAAACATGCAATGCCGAAAAATGTGTCAGCATTTTTGTCAGAATAAAGAATTTTCACCTAAAAATGAAATTTTCTGTGATTTTTAGCCGTGTTTCATAACTCCCCATGATTTTTGAAAATTCCGAAAAGCTACTTTTTGGGCAAACAGCTATAAATTACTGATAACTTTGGATTTTATGCAAATCAACCTACCAGAAGTTGTATTTTAAGTTGCTCTAGAGATTGCAAAAAAAAAAATTCGAAAAAAATATTTTTTTTGACGTACTTTCGACCACCTGAAAAAGTGTATTTCAAAACTCCCCACTCTCCCCTACTTATATTTAGAAAAAAGTAGCTAAACACCTGAATATTTACGTTATAGAAATGTTGAGAGCATACAATTTCATTCAAAACTTCCGTCAACATTTAAAAAAGTAAGAAATATAGTGAATCCCGTTTAAAAATACCTTGTCCTAAATTTAACTTTGTATGATGCAAAAACTATACAATGGTGCAAAAACCATACAAAGTTAAATTTAAGACGAGATCTTTTTACAAGGGATTCGCAATATTACTTACTGTTTTAAGTTATGAAGGAAGTTTTTAATAAAAATGTAAGCCCTCAACATTTCTATAACATTGATATTCAGGTATTTGGCTACTTATTTTTCTTAGTAAATACAATTCGTATGGTGCTCTATATGTTTTCTGAATCGTGTTCTATAGTACTTTTTTTGCAGGGAATATAATTCTTGCACCCAAATTATGTTAACTGTTGATTTGCAGGACCTAAAGCCCAATAAAATCACTATCGTTTAATGCACGCATATTACACGTAATTTTGGTTTGAAATTGTTTCCCAGGCAGCAAAATAGTAAAGAGTTCAGAATGATTTCGAAATGTGCTCTAAAAGAAGTCAGATGTTCCGCTTTCTCGCAGGGTTTTCTGAATATGATGATTTAACAAACGATTAAAAAGGAACTGTACACGAAGGATACGTACTCTTCCTCAGTGAAGCGTGCGTACCCTTCATGTACTTTTAAGTTGCCTTTCGCTTGCCGAGAGTACAGGAGTGAATTTGGATATTTTAAGAGTACTCGCGTACACCTCATGGAACGTACTTCGAGAGTGAATGAAAGGTACACGTAGATTTTTAAGAGTACACTTTTGACAGTCATATTTAAGTGTACCACATTCTTATTAGTAGTGGTCTATGCTAAAAAATCTAATAAATCTTTATTTTAATTTTTTTGTTGTGAACTGTGTCGCTTTCGAGCAAACAGGCCTAAAATATGTTTTTGATCGGAAATTTTCGCAACTTTTTGAAAAAAAATTCAAATTTAAAAAAAAATATAGCAATCTTAATGAAAATGCCGTTTTAAGTTTTATTTTGTAATTTTTACTATGTCACACGGGCTCAACAAAAAAATTACATTTTTTTTTAAATTTCAGAAAATGTTGCATCCAAAACCATTTTTACACTTTTTTTAAGGCGTTTTTACACTCTTTAAAATTAAATTTAAAAATTCCGACGTTAACCCTTTGAGTCACACATTTTTCCTTTTATCGAATTTAGCTCAAATTTGTTACTCGGGGGTTTTTGAGGTCGCTGATTACGAATTCGAGGTTAGTTTTTCGAAATTCAAGATGGCGGATCCAATATGGCGGACAAAAATTTTAAATATAATTAGATTGGGACAAAAATTGCTACTCGGGGGTTTTCAAGGTAGCTGATTACGAATCCGAGGTTCGTTTTTCGAAATTCAAGATGGTGGATCCAATGTGGCGGACAAAAATTTAAAATATAATTCGATTGGGACAAAATGTGCTACTCGGGGGTTTTCAAGATCGCTGATTATGAATCCGATGTCAGATTTACGAAATTCAAAATGGCGGATTCAATATGGCCTTCACCGAGATATTAAAATCGAGAATTTTGATGAAAATGCGTATTAGAGGGTTTTTGGGATCGCTGATTACGAATCCGATGTCAGCTTTACGAAATTCAAAATGAAAGATTCAAGATGGCGGTCAGCGAGATATAAAAAGCGAGAATGTTAATGAAAATACGTATTAAGGGATGTTCAGGGACGCTGATAACGAATTCGATGTTGCATTCTATACAATTGTGAATCTGCTATGATAATGATAGAAATGTCATTTGGGGGTCATACATTACGAATTTGATGTCAGATTGCCAAAATTAGAAATTGAAAATGGCGAGTAACAGTTGCACTCAAGATGTGTGGATCAATTATGCGAAATATTATTTGAATATTTCTCTTTCTCGGCATTACCCAGAGCTAATAACGTGGACGTGAACAGTACTAGCTCCATTTTTTTGTTGTTGTTTTTATATTTTTTAACATCTTACCTACAATCAACATAAAATTCATATTCAGCGTGGCTGAAAATTCCCTAACACGCTTTTTCATAAAAAATTCTCGCTTTTTTACATCTTGCTCACAGCCATTTTGAATTTCGTAAAGCTGATATTGAATTCGTAATTATCGACTTCGGAAATCCCAAAATACGCATTTTCACCACAATTCGCGCTTTTTTACATCTCGATCACCGCCATCTTGAATCGGCCATCTTGGATCCGTCATTTTAAATGTCATAAAGCTGACATCGGATTCGCAATCAGCGACCCCGAAAACCCCCTAATACACATTTTCATCAAAATTGGCGATTTTTTACATGTTTCTGACCGCCATATTGAATCCGCCATTTTGAATTTTGTAAATCTGACACAGGATTCGTAATCAGCGACCCCAAAAACCTATATATCCCGAACTTCAAGTCATTATCTTTCAAAATAGCGTCAAAAATGAATTCTTTCCAAAAAAACATGATTTTGTTGTGTTTGTTTATTTATATAAAGTAAACAATAAACAATTATGTATTTTTAGTCATGTGGATATGTTCTTTAAGTACTAAGGTAACAGAAAATAGCAAAAAGAACGATCGGAATACGTTAACTTGAACGTAAATAATTAAAATTCAAAGAAATCGAGGTAGTAACGTGGGTTACTACCGTGACTCAAAGGGTTAAATCGTTTTATTGTCTATAGCGCTTTTAACTGAGGCGCGGGACCTCGCCACCATGGGATATCTTTTTTCTAGTCATAAATAGTTGTAAAAACCACGAAAGGGAAAAAAAGCAAATTTTGAACCGACGATATTTGGTGGAATGACCCATATATGTGTCTAGGCGAAGTGTGGCAGACTTATATTTACAATCATATTTATATTTTACTCATAACATTAATCTCCAGAACATCCGCACGGAACAATGCAAACAAATTCATGTTCGCTATTTCACATCGAAATGCATTTTTCCTGTACACTATAAATACATGTACGCACATTTGTAGATTATGCGAAAGTTCGAAGACATTTGATATGTACAAATTTCGAAAAAATTATTGTGTTTTAAGTTTTGGAAATTTTCAAAATTCATTTATATATGTATGTATTAATCGACTTGAGGTCATCCCCCTTTCAACAACCCTCGAAATTTTATCACCTTTCGCGTATCTCTTGTCGTTTTCGAGATAATTTTTAAAAATTTTAACGTGTAACACAAACATCATATGACGTTATAAATAGTGGTCGACAATGATAGACCAGTGGTCCGTGTCGCACGGTCGTTGATCGCGTGAAGCATCCTTGTTGAGGAACAATACATGGATAGTGACTGCTTGAGATCAGCTTTTTTTAAGATAATTTATTTATCTTAAAAAAAGTTTTAAAAATATTAAAATTAAATAATAAACTAAAAATAAGAAAAAAATAAAATTTTTTATTAAAATCTCTTATTGTACACTTTAGAAAGCGGTATTTAAGTATACGTACGTTCGCTCTTAACGTCCAAAATCACTCTTATTGTATTCTTATTGTACACTTCGGGAAGCGGCATTTAAGTGTACGTACTTTTCGTGTACTCTTATCCTAACGTACACGAAGCGTACGTACTCTTTATGTGCCTTTAATTTCACTCTTACTGTAATCTTCGTGTACGCTTTCATTTTTACCAGGGCTTTAAACGGATTCAATATTTCTATCCATTTGAATCCGTTTAATTCCAGTAGAATCCCAAATGAAATCCCAAAAAACGAAAAGGAATTAAAACGAATTAAATATGTTTTATTTCGGTTTCTTGACCATTTTCATTAAAATTCTTTCATTCTAATCCCACATACACTGTGAAAAATGGAAATGTAAATTTATAACTTGCGGAGTGGGACATAATATTGCCCATGCCGCAAGTAGGACTATTACGCAATATTATTGTAAATTTACATAGGTTACTGTGAATATTACTTTTTACCTTTGTAAATGTCAACTTGTAATTGTAAATTTACAATTGAAAATGCGTTTTACAGGTTACGGTAATTATTTGGTCAAAAATTTCGCATTTTCTCCAAAAAAAAAACAAATAAAATAAAATAAGGTATGTTTCATATTTTATGTTTTATACGAGCAAATTCAAGAATATTTATCATATGCTCAAAAATAACACCAAATAACACAAATATACGACAGAAGAATAGAAGTATAAAACAGATAAAATATTTTTTAAATTAATTAATTATATAAGTATTGTATTTATCTTTTTTTAGTAGACAGAAACTCGTGCCCATAACTGGACTAAGCTTAAAATTCTTCAAATTTATGACAGTTTTTTGTAGAATTTTTTCAAAAAAATCAATTATGATTATCATCCTTAAAAATTCGATTTTATTCTAGAAATGCGAAATTTTTTACCAAATAATTGAGCAATAATTTTGTAAAGAAACTACGTAGTAAACTGAAGAAAATGGAGCTTCGAACGAATTTTTATCTATTTTAGTTGCTGAGTTACAGCCAGTTGAAAATTTTTTGATGTTTTTTTTTTAGAAATTCATAACTCGTGAACATGGAAAGATAAAAATCGGAAAAAATGCAAGAAAGATTTTTTCGATGAATACTGTAGTCTAAAAAATTTGCAACAAAAATTAAGTGGGTGACACATTTTCATCGTCGATTTCACATGGAACGCCCTATATAATACAGCTGACGCATTAAAACGATTTTTTCCGAATTCAAATATTCGGAAATCCACATGAAAGTATTAAATCCATGAACTTCGAATTAGGTTGTAACGTTTCTCAATTCGAAACGTTAAGAAACCGGATTGGAAACGTAATTTCTGAATTCGATCTTGTTCTTTTTCGTTTGTTGGGTTCTGATAAATTGTTTCTTCAAATCAAACGCAAAAAGCGCGACTCGATGTTTTTTTAGGTTATGTTTTTGTCCATCGACAATAGAACGGATTAAAACTTTTAATTTGTTCGGTTTTTACTAAATACGAATGTAACGAGTTCCACTGGGAGTTTTATTCTTTTTTTAATTCTGAAAAATATCTTTTATGCAGATATCCTGAATTTGGATTCAAAATGAACTGAGATCTTTCAAATACTGGAAACACGCGCATTGTCCTTGCGCACTGTAATATACCACGTGGTTCTGTGCAGTCAAATTTGAGAACTTTTCATTTCACGTGGTGTCAGTGTTTATTTTCTTGTAATTTTATTTATATCCTGTTTTATAACTGCAACAGTAAAGACGTTTTAAAATGAAGAAATTATCTGACGAAAAACTACAACAGGTTTATGCTAAATTGAAAAATTAGTAAGTTTTTTTTTAGGTTATGTTTTTTTACAAGTAAAGTCGATTAATATTCATTTATATATAATTTAATAACATAAATTAGTCAATTTCTTTTATATAAGGTTGTATAATATTGTTTTACTTGTAGCATTGGTGACAATGTAAAACTGCTTGTCGATCGTCCCGATGGAAATTACTGTTTTCGGGAGCAAAGGGATAGGGTTTACTACGCTTCGGAGGAAATTATTAATTTAGCAGCAACCTTAGATTCCAGCGAGTTGACATGCTTTGGGACATGTTTTGGAAAGTTTACCAAATCTGGAAAGTTTAGGTTACATATAACGGCGTTACCTTTTCTTGCTCCCTATGCACAGGTTAGTTTTCAATCAATTCCCTTTATTAATATTGCATAATAATTCGTACTTTCCGTCCAGTACAAAATTTGGTTGAAACCAACGGCGGAACAGCAGTTTATGTATGGAAATCATGTAACGAAATCTGGTTTAGGAAGAATAACTGAAAACACGTCGCAACATCAAGGCGTTGTAGTATATTCGATGAAAGATGTACCAATCGTAAGTAATTTATTTATAATAATTATTTTTGCGATATTTTAATATATACATTGTACAGGGTTTTGGAGTTGCGGCCAAAAGTACAGTAGACTGTAAACAAGCCGATCCGATGTCAACAATCTGTTTCCACCAAGCGGACGTAGGAGAATTTATTCGAAACGAAGATACGTTACTTTAGGTAATTTAAATTTCGTTACTTTTGCCAATCACTTTAATCGGTGGGAACGCAATTGGCAAAATCACATGTAAATATAATTCTCATTAGTTTGTAAAAAAACTTTGTTATAATTAATGAACTCCAACAGTTTTTATAATAAATGCTTTTTTAAAGCTTTCTTTAATAAAAGAAGTCTTTCATAACAATCACATGTAGAAAAATAGTTAGCTAATATTAAGACATAATGAAATATCTAAATTCAGGATACACTGGAATCAGTCTTGAACGTGATCCTCGAACTTCGCTAAACTTATTTCACTTAAATATTTGGCGAATAAGTTCATAACGAATTTCTATAAAACATTAAATTCCACATAAGTAACAGTATACGAAGGAATAAACGTCGAACAAAAGATATTCACAAATTTTTATCAATTTCCGTATGAAATTGTTTAACGTAATTTTTTAACTGGAAATTATGCAATTTGCAACAATGACGATGTATCACCTTGGATTCATCATGTCACCATAAAACTCAAATTGCCAATATTGATCCGGCGATTCTGAACACGGCGCTGCCACCACATCTTGTTCCGATCGAATGCCAGTAGCATCCAGACACAGACCCGTTTTGAAGTGAAGTAATTTTCCGTCCTAAAATAGTTTCAATTTTATTCTTCTATTAGAAACCGAATTAAATGTATTTAATCGTAACTTACATCGTGCAGTATCCACCTTTGCATGTTCTCGGGCGTGCTGCACTGATTCATTTTCACCTTAAACCTGCCATTCGGGAGTTTGTCGTTACCGATGGTAGCGCAAGTTTCTTCCCTCCTGAGTTCTCCTGTCTTCGTTAATGAAAAATACTGCAAAAAGATATTAGTTAATCGTTTGGAAAAACTATTCCATAATTATGTGAAAACTTTCTCACTTGACTCGGAAATAGTTTTGAATGGCAGCCGTACACTCCGAGATAGTAACTGTCTTCTTCGCTGTGTTGTAAATTATCGAGGCACAAATTTCTGTCTTGTAATTTCAATTTTCCAAAGGCAGCGACATTTTCATCCAAAATAAACTTTTCGGGATAAACGTTATCTAAATACCACTTGAAACTTTTACATTTTAATTTTTCTCTCAACTTTACTCGTTCCTTTATATCCCCAATGAGTTCTGGATTATCCTGTTAAATAATTTTTCATAAATAACTATTAAAACCATTTTTAATTGATATTTAACCCCTTCGTTGGCACAGAAAATTCTACAAAAAGTGCCCAGAATGGCAGGAATTTTTTTTATCACCATTACGACTCCAACACGTACAGAAGGGTTTTCGAGGTCGCTGATTACGAATTTGAATTGAAAATTTGTAAATTCAAAATGGCGAATCCAATATGGTGGCCGAAAATGAAAAAAATTACTTGATTGTGATGAAATTTGTTACTCAGGGGTTTCCGGGATCGCTGATTACGAATTTGAACTCAAAATTTGCAAATTCAAAATGGCGAATCCAATATGGTGGCCGAAAATGCAAAAAATTACTTGATTGTGATGAAATTTGTTATTCGGGGGTTTTCGAGGTTGCTGATTGCGAATGTGAATCCGCCATCTTGAATTTTGAAATTTCAAGCTTGAATTCGTAATTAGCAACCCCGAAAATCCCTGAGTAACAAATTTCGTTACTATCGAGTAACTTTTTTAATTTTCGGCCGCCATATTGCATCCGCCATTTTGGATTCCAAATCGGAGCAAGTTAAATAGAAAAAAACCGATGTACGCACTATTGCGTCAATGTCACACAGGGCACCTTCCAATTCTGCGCACTATTGCGTCAATGCCAACGAAAGGGTTAATATATACCTTAAATTCTTCTCGATGGAGAAGAAACAATCGTTTGTATTCGTCCATCCAAACGTGTGCCAACCTGGCGGTATTTATTCCATGCGTATCCTTATCGTTTGGAAACTTGTAAGGATGGAAATTTCTAAATATGTGCCCGACTCGGGAACAAGGAATAATTTCGAGAGATCCGCCGCACTGCCATATCTACAATTTATGTATCTCAGTAACCCTGCATAAAACTAAATATCGGATCGAAATCAGGACAGAAATATACAGACATTTAATCCATTTTTATCCTGTTTTCGATCTGTTTCTATAAGGTCGTGTCCGATTATATCCACTTTTTTAAGAAGGGAAATGTAACTGATTTGTATTTCAATTTAAACTTACTCGAAATGACATTTCTAAATTTTCTCCGCCCCAACCATCCATACTATCGTCGTAACTTCCAATATCCCAAAAATATTGTCTATTTATTGCAAATAATCCACCAGCCATAGTAGGTGAACCTACAGGGGAAATCGGCGAAACTTGAGCCTTTAGAACGCTATCTTGTATATTTATCCAAATAAAATGTCCGGACCAAGTAAATCCTCCTACTTGGAAGAAAGCAGGGTCGTCGCTGTGCATGTATTGCAGAGTTTCTTCGCTAATATTGTCAATTATTGGAATTAAAACTGCTTTTGGTTTTTCTTTGACTCTTTGCAACAATGGTTCTAACCTACAAAATATTTGATACGAGTCAAAACATTTTATAAATCTAAACGGAAAAATCAGGGTTCGGAACGTTACTTTTTAAAAATATCGATGTTTGTTACTCGTTACTGTGGAAGTTTTGTAACGTGTTACTATAAATCGTTACTTAATTTTAAAAGTAATGGTCGTTACCTTTTTTTTCTGTAATAACCGTTACTTTCTGTTATTTCCTGGATATAAAACTTTAATTCAAGAGGAATTTTTTTGATCTATTTGAGGTTCCTATCGTCCTATTATGTATATTATTTACTGCATCTTTGACCTTCACAACTTGGAAAAGTGAGAACAAAGACTTTTATTAACAACATTAATAGAAAAAAAGAGGTGACAAAGTATTTTTATGTAATAGTGCAGTTAAAAATGTAAAAACCAATTTTTTTAAAATCGGGATTAAGGCATTGATTTGACGTTTAACTTGTAACTGCACATATCAGAAAACGGTATTATAAGTTACATTGATGTGCGCAAAGTTTATTAGAAGATATCAGAATCCGTTTGACGTGAAATAACTTTTTGTGAAATCCACATTTTATTGATATTTTGCTGTTTCATGATTGCGGGCTGCAATAACCCAACGAAACAATAGATGCTTTTTATTCCTGAGATAAAAATGAAAAAATCCAGCCATATTACGAATAAATATTCGTGCAAACATAAAAAATTTCACATTATCTCTAATAAGTTTTTAATATGTTTCTTGATGTATGTGATTCCATCATTCAATAATTTATTAACAGAAATTATGTGAGTCGCAAATAATTCTTGTATTTTGTTCGTATTATTAGAGAAAATGTAATTAATAATTTAGTGAAAATAAATTCAAAATTATTAAAAATACCTATGTATTTCATATGCATTGAAACGTCTCGCAATAAAAAAGTTACACAGGTATAGTTTATTTCTCCTAGAGGGTATACAAACGCATATGCGAAAGGGGAATAGAGCGCGATTACAATTTTTTTTCAGTCTTTTTTAAGCAAAAGTCAAAAGTTCTGTGGATTTGACCATATATGTCCAATATCGTCCAATTCCTATAAGTACCTAAGTAATATTTCTTTAAGCTCTTTTAAAATTAAAGAACCTTTCGTGTGCTTGCCATTTTCTAGCCAATCTAATTTAAAACGGGATGTAAGCATTGATGAAAGTAACGACAAAATTCGTTACTCGTTGCTGATAATATTATTTTTATTATCTTTATATAATTAGTAACGTTACTATTGTCGTTACTAATGAATAAAAGTAACCTGGTTACTCAATTTGATACAAAAAAAGTAACTCACCATTGTTTCGTAGCTTCACAGTGAGCATCGAGGAAAACTAAAACATCACCGGTAGCAGCTCTTGCTCCTTTTAAACGAGCTCGTATTAAACCTTGGCGTCTTGGAAGTCTCAATAACTTTACTTTCCTAGGTAATCGACTTTGTATATAATAATCCAACAATCCACCAAGTTCCTCTAAAATACAAACATTTATAAAAACTAAAAATGGTAAAAATCAAAAAGAATTACAAATACCTTCATCGCTATGGTCATCGACCAAAATTATTTCTTTTAAAAGTCTTGGTGGTGTCTCTTTTAATACACTATGCACCGTTCGTAACAGAACACTCCAAGGTTCGTTATAAAAAATTATCACAACACTTGCGCTTGGTAATAATTTATCGTAAGTGATGTTTTTACACCTGAGAAAAATATAGTTTATGTAATGGCAAAATTGAACACAACAATTATTTTCAATAGAAAAATACTCACAGTGGATCCCTAACTTCCGGCAGTTTTCGTTTCAATGGAATTTTATTGGATAGTACGGTATTTAATGCCTTTATTTTTAATGCAGATGCTCCTTTAGCTTTATCAGCACCTTGCAAGTATGCTGGTTTCCCATTATCACCAAGCGAAGGAGAAATATTGTTCATATATTCAAGAATCCATTTTTCATAACTGAAATGTATTTGGTATTTGTATTTATCGAAATTAATAAGACACTAATTGTGGTAGTTGGTCTCTCGTACATAAATAAGAAATAAATACAAATATACGGAGACCGAATATCCGAGAACTGACATTTTATGTTAATTTATAAATAATTATACGTTTATAAAAACGGTCGAAGAAGAATTTTTGTTACTTTAATGCAAATTTTTACTTATTTTACCAAAATGCATATGTTTTTGTGTATACAACGTAGTACATATGTGTTCTTTGCAATATTTTTAATATTCCTCCACATTAAAAACATTTAAAATCTCATTAAAATTCAAAACTATACATCGCCTTACTGATAAGACCATCCAGTATACTCAGGACGAAATGTAGTATTTTTTTTAAATAGGCATTTTTAAAAGTAATATCATTAGAGGGAAACTAAAACTATTAACTAAGTTGAACATTATTTCTTACGTCTCCGGCAGTAAATCAAAATTTAGTTGTGATATTATCGTGAAAAACTGGAATTTATAAACCCTTCATTTTCACATTTTGTGATTGACATAACAACCCATATTTATATTTGTATTTATTTCTTATTTATGTATGTGCTAGAGATCCAATATCTGAGAACTGACAGTTTAAGTTAATTTATAATTATAAACGGTTGAAGACGAATTTTTGTTGTTTTAATGCAACATTTTAATTATTAAATCTAGTACGATTACAATCAAATTATAAAAGTTTATTATGATCTACAAATCTATTTTTCCTCAATAAATGTATGCATCTTAACCCTGGTTTGGAATTATTGAGGAAATAAAATAAAGGAAAATGTTTAAGAAACAATTCTTTTATACGAAAAGGAACGTTCTTTCTTTACTTGCTTATTAGAAATTACTATATCTACTAAGTTATACTAATTTCATGTACATCATAAACATTGATTACATTTATTTATTTGTTAGTTTACATGGGCACTACAAAGACTGCTAAACAGTCCAGGCCGTTCAGAATTTCAGATACGAAAATAATAAAATAACTCTTATCTAACATTCAAAATATAATAAAATACTTAAAAAGAATACGAGAGAAAACAAGATGATGAGATACCAAATTAACTAGGTTAATGTAAATTTAATGCAAGAATAGATCTCCGCAACGTAGCCTTAAAAACATTAATTTTACTGATGTCTAATAGATTTTCTGGCAAGCATTTCCAGATTCTCCGTAGTCTCATTTTTGGCGAGAAATATAAAAAATTATATCTAGCCATCTCCTCGACAAGTACTATGAGGTGTCTTATATTATACAACGATAATTTGTGAGGGTACATATTTATATTCATCACATTGAATATTATTCTGCAAATACTTGAATACAAGCACAATATCATTGTAATCGTTGAGTGTGCGGATGGTCCTCAATTTAAATCTATCCGTTACACTGCTATACTGAATGGAAAAAGTCGTAACTGTATTTGGTAGAATTCACGAAAAACAGCAAAACATTTTTTTGTTTATTCCATGCAAAATCAGATCTGTTATATATAACTTTTTCTGGATTTAAAAGATTTAAAAAGTCGTATGTTGAATCAATCGATATGCGATTTGACATTCATTTGTTTTTAGCTATTACCGCAAAAATTCAATTTATTCTTGTTTTTTATTATGTTTATATAAATAAGTAAGTGTATAGATATTTAAATTCACCACTTATTTTACTTAATTTGTTACTAAATTTTAATTGATAAATTATATTAAATATTTTGCTAAAGTTTTCGAACAGTGCTGTTTAACTAAATTAGTAGCCGTATTAACTAAATTACTGTATACTGCCTTAGACACAAATACCCCATCTATTTGTGTCTTTATTGATCTGGCAAAGATCTTCGATACACTAGATCATAATATTCTTTTGGAAAAACTAGAAGGTTTGGGATTTAGAGGAATTGTCCTAAAACTTTTGAGAAGCTATCAGGCAAGCAGAAAACAAACGGTCAAAATTGGTTCCTATGAGAGTAATACCCAAAATGTAGAATATGGTGTTCCACAGGGAACTATACTTGGACCGCTTTTATTTATCTTATACGTTAATGATGTTTTTGACTTAAAAATAAATGGTACGCTATTAGCTTTTGCAGATGATACTGCTGTAATCTTCCAAGATAAAAACTGGTCCGACTTAATTATCAAAATCAAAACTAATCTTCCAAAATTAATTAACTGCTACAATATAAATTTCTTGACTGTTAATGTCTCCAAAACAAAATTTCTAACCTTTGGATGCTACTCAGATAGCTTCCCACAAATAGAAAACATTTCGATTGCAGTAAATGGCGATAAAATTATTATTTCCCGAACAAACTACACAAAGTATTTAGGAGCTACGGTAGACAGTCATTTACGTTGGAATCATCATATAAACGACATAATTAAAAAAATTAGACATTTTCCATACACAGTTAGTAAATTGAAAGAATTCTTAAGTTACAACCAATTAAAAGCTATTTATTACTCTTTATTTAACTCGATTTTAACTTATGGAATCGTTATGTGGGGTGGAGCATACGACAACATCCTGCGACCTTTAGAAGTCTTATAAAAGTCTGTACTAAAGAAAATGTTAGGGAAAAATCATAGATTTTCATCCGATAAAGTATTTGAACAAAGTGGTGTGTTAGATATCAGGAAAAATTATCTGTTAACTAGAATGTTATATTCGACAAAAAATAAACTATTCATGCAGTTACAAAACCTATCAGAGGTAAACACTAGAGGTAAATCTAATCTGCATGTAGAAGTTCCAACTTGGCGTAAAAGAATTGGACAGCGATCATATGATTATATAGCAGCAAAAGGTATTAATTTGTTACCTACAACTTTAAGATCAGATGTTTATAATTATGAATCCTTAAAAAAGAAATTGACAAAATGGTTAAGAGAGACAAATGTCTCAAAATTACGAATACTAGTATTTATATAATTTGTTTTTTCTTAAATTTACTATTGTTTTATTTTACTTTTTATATATTTTTTATAGTTCTTTTTTTCTTTTTTTTTGTATTTTTTTATTATTGTTATTGTTTTTCTTTTTGTTTTTTATACTCAGACACACGAACAAGTATCCTCAGATACTTTTGCGTTTTTTTTGTATCGATATGGTTATATGTGCTTCATGTAAAATATTGTACAAGAAAGAGGTCTGAATATTTAGAGGAACCCTATAAATTACAAAAAAAAAACTGTATTATTTTTATCCTGTTATTTTTATAAACTTACTTGCTAGTAAATACAATAATGAGTTTATATAATGCAAGCCAAATATATTTTATAGAATTTCAGAGTTATTCTTGTAATTAAACAATTTATGTCAAATGAATGAAAAACAAACTAAAATAAATAATTTTTAATGAATTAATTAATAATTCTATATTTATTTTCATGATATAATATATAACCAAGCAATGTTTACTGTTTTGGTAATGCTGAATATTAGAAGAAACTTTGGAAAAATTAGAAATAAATTACACTTTTTTAAAATACATAAAACTCAGATATCTGCAGAATAATTTAAGGGGATGCTTTACTAAAAATAAAAAAATACACAATTTAAAATAATATTTTACCCCACTTTTATATGGCTTTTGGTAATTTTCAATAGTGTTTATCGTCAGATTTAAAAATTGGGTATATAAAAGAATGTTTCCAACGAGTCGGATATTTACATAAAGTGAAGGATTAAATAAGTGAAATAATGGCTTCTCAAGAGAAGAATAACATTTTTTAATAAAAATATGGGGAATACTGTCAGGACCATTTTTTACGCTCGTATCGAAACGTGAACTATCTAATTTAATGTCTTTCGACGATATAAATCTGATAGTATGTCACCAAAATAATCATGAGTCTGTCGAGATTGAAGGTGAAAAATTGAAGGTGAATACGATTTAGAAAAATGGTCAGCAAATAAGTTCATTAAATTTAGAGTATTGGTACTCTAATTGAAAATATTTGAAGGAATCGAATTACCAAATTTAATATTTTTAAGATAACTCCAAAATGATTTTACATTACACCTTAAATTCTGTTCAACTTTTTTAACATATTTTTTGTAGATGGACCTAGATGGGGCGAACATGTCAATAATTCTGTTTTGTAATCTTTCAAACTGCCTTCTAGTTATTTACATTGTTACCACCATCAGTTTAGTGTTTACATATTGAAAAAAAGCTGTAGTAATTCTAATAGTACTGAATTTTACCAACAGTACGAATGGAATGATTACGCACAATCGTTAAAATATTTATGGATATCAATAATTAATAAAATACACATTTTTAGAAATCTAGCATTCCAGACGTTACGCTACCAGTCGACTTGTTATTGTATTAATTCTTACTAAAAATATGTGAATGAATTTAATACTACCTACCGCTTATTATCTTCTTTAGATAAGGATATATTGAAGGAGTCGATGTTTGGGTAGAAATCTTCATCATTATTGCTGGTTGTAATCCAAATTCGTTTGGCTATTATCAAACCTACGAGAGCACAAACCAAGTAAAAAATAAGCCTGAAGAACTTGCGTCGCCAAATCATTTTTCTAAAATTCGCATGGTCGGTCCTGTTTCAGGATCTTGATGAAAGTTGAATAATTTTCAGGAGATTTCTCTTTTGGCACACATCGAAAGTGAGGTTATGTATCCTTTCGTGTGTGTATTATAACATATATATGGAGAATTGGAGAACAGGTTGTATAAAGTGCGTGTATTCGCGTTGCTCTATTTACTACAATACATGTTACACCTGCATGTGTGATAAAGACCACCTACGCAGACATACATATTCAGATTATGTAAATATACGTCATGCTCCAAAATTTAGAAAATTCACTTCCATCAGTTTTCCAGGGAAAATTAGATTAATAATTTATTAACAATGTATGTACAATGTTTATTAAAAATAATTTATAAAATACACTTTTATAAAAATGAGTAATGCTCTTCATGCATGTATATACAATTATTATACTTCGATGTACGCAAAGAATCCAAACGTAGGGAAAATCTGTATTTAACCTAAATATACAAACGTTCATTGAAATTCAATCATTTCTCTACGTTCGTGTCCCTTATACGCACCTAGTATGAATACGTCAGTAGATTATATTACAAATCTCGTATTGTTACAATAATACAATCGTAATTAAGCATGTAAAAATATATACAATTAATTATGTACATCTTAAAAATGCAGGAAGCTATAAAATGTTTTAATACTGAATGTCGAACAAGTTGTACTACCGTTCTTCGGTAGTTACGTCACCGCTGAAGTATTTTTCAATTTCTAAGAAAGATTTGCCAAGTGTTTCTGGCAGAAAGAAGTATATAAAACAAGTGCCGATAATCGACATTGCACTAAAAAAGAAAAAAACTCCTTGCATTCCTAAACCACCTAATACATAAAGGTAACTTTTGATAACCGCAAACATCATAATGTAAGCGATCGAAACCATAACTCCTCCAATAACTCCTCGTATAGAAACGGGTAATAATTCACCTATAAGTGTCCATGGAATGACCACAAAACCTATGGAACTCATACATACATAAAAAAGAACAATTACCAATAAGATCCATTTTTGCGAATCGCCAGACATTTCTTTGACTTTCCCAGAGTCGTCTAAGAAAGATGTTAAATATATGTACATTGCTGCAAAAAACATAGAAAAAGACATACCCAGGCCGCTGGCCATACTTAAAACTCGTCGGCCGTAGACTTTACTAAACAGTGTCATTACAATGCTTATTACAAAACGAATAACTCCTAAAATAACTAACGCTCCATATTCATTTACGCCTTGGCCAAAAGTTCCGCCAAGTTCTTGAAAGACTGAAAGAGCATAAAATATAACAACATAAGTCCCGGAAAGCTGTTGCATTAAAAAGAAAATAAATAATATAACAATCGGCTTGTAAGCTGCTGGTAAGGCAAGTTGTTTAAAAAATCGTTTGACAGATGAGAATATGGATTCGTTAACAGTGTCAATGTTACGATTCTGTGCTATCTCCTTGATCCGCAAGTATTCTTGGTCATATATCTGAAAAAATAGTTTGTTAAAACATGCAACATGTCTTATTTTCTTCCAATAGTTATTACATACCGATTGCGATTTATTTAATCGTTTGAGAGTTTTCTCTGCTTGTTGAACTCGTTTCGGACTGAATCTTCCATTACCGAAGCATAACAGCCAATAAGGACTTTCCGGAATTGTAAGAAGTGTAAAAAATATAATTACATTAAGAACCAACAAAGATGTTGCTACTGTTCTCCATGTTAACCAAGCTCCTAAACAGCATATAATCAAGATTCCCAGCGAAACAAAAACTGAATTCAACGATAACATCATAGGCCTTATTTCTGGATGTGTTATTTCCGATATAAAGACGAGACCAACAGTCGTTAACCCTGCGCCAATACCAGCTACCATTCTAGCTATATAGATCACAGAAACTGAATGTGCATATGAAAACAAGGCCCAAGAAATTATACTCGGCACGCAGGATAAACAGCAAACTAATTTTCGGCCAAACTTGTCCATTATTGGCCCTACGATGAGTGATCCAATTGGTAACGTAATTGTGACTAAACTTGCTATTTGGGAAAGTTAAGAAATGTTATAAGTAAAGAGTATCTTAAGATAGGTGAAATGCCCCTGTATCCGGATTTTTTATTTTACCCAGTAAACAGGTACTTTGGGGTGCCAAAATAAGGTACCATATGGCCAAAACACCTCTCGTGCCCATCCACATGGCAAAAAACTCCTTTTTACGATAATTATTTTTTTTTAACGAATCAGTAGATACAAAATTCTGAATAAATTCTGTGGTAACTTTTAAGCACAAATTTTTTTAACCCATTAATGCCCAAATGCACAGAACGTTTACTGCAACTTCAACACTTATTTTCAATCAAAACGACCTAAAAAACATGGCATTTTTGTTATTTGGGAAATTCTTTGCAGAAATAGTCGTTTTTGGCCATTTTCTCGACCGAAATTGATAGAGCACATTTCAGAATAGTCGAAAATATATTTTTCAAAATTAAAAAAAAATCTTTCTATTGGGGAAACTGAGCTGATGTTGACCTTCTCTCATTTTTGACAAAAAAAGGTTAATGCAACACTCTAAAAATTTATGACAAAATTTTATGTGCCATTTCGAAAATTGTGCCAAAAAAATCAATTTTAAAATTAAAAGAATTTTTTAAGTAGGAAGGATCGAGTCTTATAGGATTAAAAAATTTGTGCTTAAAGTCAGCAAGAATACTACTTTCATGAATTGTTTCAGAATTTTGTATCGCCTCATTAATTAAAAAAAAAATAATTATCAAAAAAATAGGTGCCAGAGTTGTTTTGGCCATATGGACAATCGGTACCTCATTTTGGCACCCCAAAGTACCTATTTATTGGGTAAAATCGAAAATCCAGATACAGGGGCATTTCACCTATCTTAACCCTGGGATACTCTGTGAATTTAAATATCATGAACATAATAACGTACCAATCCAAGATTCTTCATCCTTGCTAAGTTTTATTTCATTAGTCACTTTTAAACCACCTACGAGTATTGTACTATAAGCCATATTGGCACCAGCTTGTATAGCAATGCAGTGTGCGATACAGCTTATAATAATCTGAAAAATTGTATTTATTTATAAATTAACGGCATTTACATGCCTATTACATCAAATTATACATAAAAAATTAGTATACGCAGATAAACAATAAAGTGGCTAATACCTATAATTGACCATGGAGGGAACGTAAAAATTAGAAATGATAAGTTCTTAAAAGACATTCGTTAGTTCGTTAATGTAAACCTTAAAAGAGTGTAATGGATGAATCGTCTTCAATAGTCTTGGCGTTACTGGAAAGAATCCAAAGTTAGATCAATTTGTGGTTTCAAAGAGAAATCAATGGAACCTAAGTTGGTGTTGAAGAGATCGATAAGTAAATAAATTTAATAATTCGGGAGAAGAAAACAGTAAATTAGTTTGTAAACAGTGTGAATGTTGATTGCACAATGATTTAATGGTTGAAAGTTTTAGCATTTTTTAATTTTTGAAGAGAAATAGCGGATAAATCTGTGTTGAGCAGATTTAAGGACTGTTATTCCCTTGGCTGTGTAAGGCATCCAAATGGGGGAACAATATAGTAGATGAGGAAGTACCAAAGACTTATATAAATAATCGTATGGATATTTTTAAAGTCGTCAGTCGATTGCCGTACAAAGCCAAGTACGGTGTAAGCCTTTGCCGTTAGAATGTTAAGATGTTTGGTAAAATTAAAAGATTGATCGAAAGCAACGCCAAGATTCTTTACTTATGATAGTAGGTTATTATTTATATTATACAAAAAAGATTAGGGTCATTGCGTCATTTATTAGTATTTAAGAGAAGTTTAAACCAATGGTTTAATGCACGCTTCTAAATCACATTGTAATTTTGATGCATTGAGAGGAGAATTGATAATTTTAAACAATTTCACATCATTTGCAAATAACAAAACCTGAGAATAGGTAATACACTCGCATAGATCATTTCTGAATAACAAAAAAAAAGTTCGAGCCCAGATAAGAACCTTGAGGAACTCTCGAGGTGGTGGTGTATGGTTTTGAATTTTGCCCTTTAATCTTAACGATTTGCTGACACCCAATTAAGAATGAGGAGATCCATTTCAATTTATAGAAGAATAATAACATAATTAGCAAATTTCAAGAGTTCAGGTCCATTAGTAGGTAAATTGTCAACAATTCGTATAATATAGTCATCATTGAAAAACATATAATGTAAATCTTTAAGTTATAAACAATCGGAACTTACTTGCGGCATGGCATCTCGCAGAGATAGCTTCTGTATCACTTTTGTATGAAATGCTTCAGGAAGGATATTTCTAAAAAAGAGTCTTCTTACTTGCCATAACATGACTTATTTTGTTAAGAATTAACAAATATAAAAGTAACGGTGAACGAAAAAAACGTTTTAAATAATTTACGCATGGCCTCAATGCGTTTGTTTACAAGTCGTTGCAGACTTTAAATCCATCTTATATAATATATGCTACAAGTTTAAATATTTTCAAGGATAGAATTGTAATTTTAAAGTATAAGCGACCTTATCATCTCGCAATGTATCTTGGAGAGTGAAAGGTAAGAGACCTTGTATGGATACTTTATATGTAAATAGTAATATGATAATTTACTTTTTAATAGCATTATTTAAAAAATATAGAAATTGAACTGTATATTAGCAGACTTTTAACGTACTCAGATTCCGGTTCTTGATCATGACTGCTTGTGTAAGACTCCAAGTCTCTCATCATGACCTCAACCTCAGCTTTACTGTGTTTCTCATTCATTTCACAGTCTTTATAATTGAAATATCGTAGTGGGTGGAGTTTGATACTTGACCTATCCAAATGAGAGATTATTGAATATAAGCGTGAATGTATACATATGCGTATGTGTATATATACATGTTCGGCGTAACTGTGTATAACTATCTAATCGTATTGTTTTTTTAAGTTTAAAAAGATAAAGTACAATCACAGTTTTTTCCAGTTGATTCTTTAATATTCTGTCAGCAGGAAAGAAATTCAGTTGTGACAATATCCAACATTTTTAATACCTTTTCCTTTACTTTTAACATTTTAAGTAGTTGTACATCGACAACACATTTTATTACTTAATTTTTCTACTTAAAAGTCAGTTGATTGATCAAATCAAGAAGAAATTAATCTTGTATCGTATTACAGATATGTTTATTATTATGATTCTTTAATATGTTTGTGAGTATTTTTTGTATTTTATTCAGGTTTGTATAATGTCACTATCGCAACATCTGCAGGAGTAACATTTACTTAAAACTACTTAAAACAAAACAAACAAAATATAATTTTAACAAACTTAATTCTTCTAGGTTTTCCGATTTAATATAATTCTCTTCTTTGAATATCATAATAAAATTTATATGCCACTAATCAAACTTCCTGTTTCGATTACATCCATAATTTTTTTACTGTAAACATTTTTATCCAATTTTTTATCTTGTATTTAATATTAATTCTAGTATTCCTTATTTCTCTGGGTAATAAATTTAACAAATTTGATCCTAAGTAATCATAACATCTTTGGTCTATTTTTTAATTTCTAGACGGTACGACTTTGTTTTGTGAATGTTGTCTAGTATTTTTACAGAATTACTTCCACTTGTTGCTTCTCAAATATAAAAGTAGTCTTTATAAAATATATATTTTTACTAGTTCTAAGAGTTGTGTGTTTTGGTAAATCTCACTAAATGGAGTATAGCGATTTTGATTGTGCATTACTTTTATGACAGCTTTATGCAAAGTCGTTAATTCCATATTCAGCAAACGATAGAAATACAGCACAGTAAAATATCATTTGTGTGAGACAATAGTATACTTCTTAGTTTTTTAAATAGAAATATAAAGCGTCTTAATTTAATACCCGTCTTAAATGAATGTCGAAAATATAGATATTTACATTTGGTTGATTGTTTAACATTAAAAGTTTCATTGGATAGACTTGTATTAATTTTTATCCGAATGCTACAAATTTATTTTTTTTTAATTTTACAGTAAGTAAATTAGCGGTAAGTCCTGATTTACAATATTTTCTAGTGATTCCCAAGAAAGAAATTATTTCTGCCGCACTTTCTATTTTGTACAGATAGTTTATAAATAATATGAACAATAAAGGTTAAAATTAATGGGATAACTAGTCGACCAATTAAAATGAATTTTGGAGTGCCTCAAGGTTCAATACTAGGTCCATACTTGTTTATCATGTATATTAATGATTTGCTAATACAACAAAATAATTACTACGGTCTGTTTAATAGCATCGCAGTGTATGGAATAATAGGATGGGGTGGACTATATAACTCATGCCTGGATCCGTTGGACCGTCTACAAAAAAGGATTCTTAAAATTATTGATATAAATGAACAAGAACAACCATTGGATATAAGGCAGATATTTGTTATAAGCAGTATAGTTTATTTATATAACGAACTTAAAAGAGAATATCAATTGAAAACTTCTAATACGAGGTTTAAAAATATTATATTACCAAAGTACTACTTAACAATTGGACAAAGAAGTTTTGAGTATTATTCAAAAAAATATTATAATAAGCTACCAAATGAATTGAAAAATTTGAGCGTCAAAGAAAAGTTGCTGAAGAAGAAACTTAAAAGTGCAATTAGTGAAATAATTATAGATTAATATATTTCATACTTTCCTTCAAATTAATTGTTAATTAATATATATTTATCCGAAATCATAAATTATGTACAAAATAAAAATAAATTATTGTAAATTTAGTGAGGTATGCCTATAGGCAGTACTTTTACTCTTTAAAATAGAGACTAAGAACCAACCTATGTACGGGTAATTATGCTCCCTATAGGTCCTTTATTTAAAAATGTAAAGGAAAAGTGGCAATAAATTATTATTATTATTATTATAAAGGTCCTAAAATTGTCCCTTGTGATACTCCATACTTTATAGTTTGTTTATCGCTTAAAATTGTTCTAAACCTCATTTTTCTGCACACGTTCGCTCAGATAATTCGAAATTAATTTATATACGTTTCCTCGAAATCCGTATTTATATAATTTATCTAACAAAGATGTATGAATATTAATGACTGATATTCTTTTATTTAAAATATCTAATAAACTTTGATTTTTTGAGTTCATTTTAAAATTTTGAATAAAATAGAAGGAATTTTTAATTCCATCAGGATAATAACAATGAAAATAACTATAATTATTTTATTCTTTTAATAGCATTAATTGTATTAACAACATTAATTGTAAATAATTTAAAATAATTATATTTATTTATAAGAATTTAAAAGTACATATGTCTTTCGAATTAACATCTTGGTTCGATAATTGAACGGGAGAGAAATGACAGGAAGTACCAGCTATGATTACGCATAAATTACAAATTGCTTATATCTCTTCGCATAAGTTCTGTAATTTAAAAAAAGCTTTGAATTTTTGCTTTAGATACGGAGTATTAATCGTATATGTGGCAAATTAAATAACAAAGTCTTACTTGTCAAAGTTCATGCCCAAGATTATTCTTATTGCTTGTAATTAATAGGGCTATAAAATAAAGTCTCGTGATAAGAAGATTGATATATACAAATCTTATCAAACGTCACACTTGATGATAAAATCTATATACATATATTGGATGGGACACATACACAATGATATTGGGCATCCTAACCTCAAAAAGATCAGTTCTAAGGATCTATGGACTCGTTTCGGAGTCGAGGATTAACATGATGGAATTGGATGAAGATACAGTAAAAAATCTGATAAATACTGATAATTTAAATGCACTAACAGACCAAGTATTCAAAGAACTCCTGGAACTCGGAGTTTCACAAAACTACGGAAAATTTGATTTTGATGGTGATTGTTTACAATGCTTTTTATCGTTCATTAGTTTTTTCTCCTCGGTGAATTGCACAACCGGTTTCAGTATACCTCTATTTAATTCTATTACCTACTTTAGCTTTCAGCGAAGTTCACAGAGTAAAAGCTGACAATGTCGGAGCTGCTTATGTTGACATTGCCAAATTAATATTCGAGGCGGCAAGACACAATACCGATGCTGAACAATTGAAAGAACTTTTAAATACTACAACTCTTTCGGAGTCGCGTATAAACGATTTAAGTCTAGCTTACTCGAATCATAAGGAATGCCTTCAAGAGAGTTTAGAGGCTGTTGGGACAGATTTTCCACATATTGTTGACGTTGATTGGAGATTAGATTACTGTATCAAGGTATGATTGTACCTTATCTCCTGTAAATCCCTGCATGATTGTACCAAAGTTTATCTATAATAGTTAATCATTTTCATGTAGTCGAGCACCAGCAACGATGTTGGAACGGCCTACTACCATATATGTCTGAGTACGACCAAGCAAGGCGAGATTGAGAAATTTACGTTTGTCTGTACCATTCAGCAATTGCACGATTTGGTATACAAATTGAAAGATGCTGCACGACACGTTGAGAAACTAGCGAACCCGTCGTGATTAATGTGATAAATAATAAACAACAATGTACTGGTGCGTTCTATTATATTTCTTGCATGAAAGAGGAAAAAACATCTCCTGATCCATATATATATATATATATATGTACGTATATATATATAGGCATATATATATAGATCCATATATATGTATATATCTATATATATATAATAATAATAACTGGATAAAAATACATTTTACTCTTCTAAAAATTAAGATCTAACAAAGAAAGATACTATGCATACATTTTCAAGTATTAAATACATAATTATATTAATAATATAATAATTTTCCACTATCATTTTATATATAAATTCTTTAAACATCATACACTATATACAAATAAAGCGGAGCAGTACTCCAATCTAAAAAATAAAAAAGTAAAAGTGAATCTTTCGCACGTTATTCTTGTCGTTTCCTTTCATACTTATGCTGCGCATTCGTTCAAATTCCATTCGTACCTTTGCCGCTAACTTAAAAAACAATACCATTAATATAATTTTGTCATCCTCGTTCCATCTTTACAACCGACAATTTCTCCACTGTAGGAGTGGGAAGATGCAACTGTATGGAGAAAATATCGCGTGATCACAGCGTTCGATTATTACTTATTCAAGTGGTGCAATATAATATTGCAGATTTATCTTTCTTTTAAAATTTTTATTGTTCCGCATCCTTTACTTAATATAAGATATGATAAGGCCTCGGGCATTTCACTACACCTTGTCAGTCTTCGAATATTTTCTTGTTCGAATGAAGAATTTTTCTTTCCATGCGTAATTTCATTTTACAATTAAAAACTAGACGCGTTGCTTTATTTAAATAGCATCATTTTTAAGTTTAATGCTGTGTTTTTGTGATTGTATTAATAGGAAACAATTTTTTGTAGAATTATTTACAGTAATTTGACGTATTACTTTTTCGATACGTCCTTGATTAGTATTCGCAGTTGAAAAACCACCAAACAAAAAGGAACTGAAGTATTAAAAAAAATTAGGCAGAATTAATGAGTGTATTTCGTCGGCTTGGTGGAAAACCATACCATTACAGATTTGTGTTGTAAAACATCATTTCGACTATGAAACTTTTTTTTCCATTTTAAAAAGAGTAAATGTAAAATTACATTTCCGAGTTTTTACAATTTTGTTTGTTTGTAGTAAATAGTAAACGAAAACAGAAGGAAATTTACCATAAACGTGTAAAATTTACAGTTCAGAAGGTGGAAATAAAAATCCCAGTGATAATCGTAGTAATTTTACAGTGATTGTGTAATTTCAAAAAATGTAACTTTACATCTCCTTTGTAATTTTCAATCTTTTTTATCTATATTTACAAGCTGAATGTAAACTGGTTCTAATTGTTGACCACTGTGCACAATTGTTACAATGTACGTATAAAATTACATCAATAATGTAGAAATTTCACTATGTCGCTGTAAATTTACGATATTAACTGGTATTGTGATTTCCAACTTTTCACTGTTACATTGAAATATTTCACAGTGTAAGCAGAAATTCATAAAGTTACGAATTTTTAAAAAGTTGTCTTTATATGGATTATATTTTTCTTTTAGCGATGATTTATCTTGAACTGAAATAATTCAACATTCTCTTTTACACTATCCATAATTATCCGACTGCATATTACATTATTTTCTACTATATCTTTTACTATATTATTTTTAATCGTAATTGAAGTTTTCATTCAAATGGAAACCGAATTCGAGATTTGATAACACACAAAATATGCAACATTTATGTTTTTTGTATTCGGCTTATTATTACCATAGAATTTTTGTGAAGTATTAATTTTTATTTGATACGTATAGATTGTCGACGAGTTACTGTTAAATTGTTGCTGTTATACTGTTATTTGACTATGATGTGTGGTTTCTTCAACTGTAGATTAAAATATATAATGTAATTATTTCGGTGTATCAGTCTTTTAAAGAAAAATAAATAAATCTTGAAAAAAATGTATTTATTTACTACTTAGTCAGGACTGAAGAAGGCCCACAAGAGGCCGAAACGTAGTAAGTAAATACATTTTTTTCAAGAAAAGTTCTTTTTTATTTTTTCAAAAAAAGACCGACACTAATTCTGGTTTTAGTTTTTGACAGAAACTATTGTTTTCTTTGTTTTTTTAAGTGGAAATAATTTTAAAGACTAAAAACACTGCAGGTGATAAAAATTAACTATTAATTAGCAGCAATAAAGAAATAATTGGAATGGAATTTGATTATTTTCGATATTTTTTTATATAGTACATCGACTTTTGTGAACCCAAATGGGACTAAATAGTGACGGGACCTACAGTTTATGAAGGTGGAATCCGAACCACCTGAGCTTTGGCATTATTAGACACTCATAAACAAATATAGAGGTGTCCCGATGACAGATTGCAGATGTCGGGATCGAACCAGGGGTTTCCTGATTACGAAGCCGATACTCTACCAACTGAGCCACCGCCGCTCAATTATTTTCGATAATGTTCGATGCTTCAACAGCAATTTGTACGCACCGAGTGAAGATGCTGCGTATATAGATATTTCACAAAATACTCGCAACTTGTCTGAAAATAATGTCACTAATTTGGAAAACAATGTTTCTAGTAAACCAACGCATGTTTTATTATCGCACAGTTTTGAATTCATTTAAAGAAAAAATAGTACATATCATAGGGAACACGTCTTCGTCAAAAAAACTTCTACAACAAAATTCCGACAAAAAAACTTTTCTCAAAACAACTTAAACAAAATAAACTTTATACCAAAATAACTTAAAAATTAAATAAATCATATTAAATTTATTTATTACTTTATATTAGTACGGTGTATTATAGAATGTAATATGTTATTGTTTGTCTACTTTTGTAATGTTCGGCATATAGTTAATAGTGTCAGTTTCGTTGTGAAAATCAATGTGTTATAACGCATTCAATATGTCCTGCAAATTTGTACTTAGTCTAAAAAATAAGAAGTTATTAAGTTCTAATAGATTTTTATACCCAAAGTATGTCGAAAAAACTAAGGTTTCCTGGCGGAGTGTGAAGTATGTTACAATTCGCTGTTTAGGGCGAGCATACACAACTTCGACCAATTCTGATGGTATTTATATATACATAGTGCGTTGTTGTTGTTATTTTTGTGTTGAAATGTTCGTTAGTATAATTTATTATTTGTTATGTTGTAATTTTAGCGAAAATTATACTATTAAAATTATAGTTGAAATATATTTCTCTCATTGCAATGAACTTATCTTTGTAATCTGAATTTGCACGATATAAGTAATGAAATAAATGAATTTGATATGATTATTTTTTTATTTAAGTATTTTTCTAAAGTAATAAATAAATTCAATATGATTTATTTAACTTTTAAGTTTTTTTGGTATAAAGTTTATTTTGTTTAAGTTGTTTTAAGAAAAGGTTTTTTGTCTGAGTTTTTTTATCGAAGTTTTTTTGACGAAGTTTTCGAGACATGGACCCATATCATATGCGATAATAAAACATGCATTGGTTTACTAAAACTATTTTTGTTTTCCTTCAGTTACAATTAAAAATGCAGAGAAAATATAGTCGAAAAAAATGTAGTATACAGTTGGAAGTTTTTAGAAAAAAATTATCGTAAATCTGAATATGGTTGACCATTTTTTTTAAAAGTTTCAGAGTTTATATTCATTCCAAGAAATATTGTACAACTCAGATCTGTAACGGGATGGTTTTCCACCAAGCCAATAATATCCTGAATTAACGACAATCTGGAATTGAAAATTTATAATATGGGTCCATTTTCTATTCCTATTTTGAATAGAACACAATTTTAATGCCTCCGAGTTCCTCCGTAAACAAAATGAGGTTAAAACATAATTTAATACTGCACCCAAGAACTATTCTAATTCCTCAATATTCAAGTGGTCAATAAGGGAATTAAAAGAATTGAAATTTTAGTTCCTTGTAATTCTTTTTGGTTTGTTGGGAAGTGTCAGAAAATTCCATGTATTAATTTAAGGTTATTTAAAAAAACACTCTACGCATTTCAATCCATTAAAAATTATAGTATTGGAATCCGTAGTCGTGTAATCAACAGAGTAATATAAAAGTATCCATTCAATAAAAACTGAAGTTGGTGAGACGACCTGCTATTTATAGCGATGTCGTCAGGAAAGCCTTACCACTCCGTCGCATACTGCACGCAGGAATGCTCTGCCGCTGTAGTGAGATTGGATTTGTACTCCCTTCACGGATCTACTGAACGCTTCGTCTCTCGCGTCGAGAGGGTCGAAAGCATCGACAAAAGCATATGTCGTGAAGGCTTCTATTTCATAGGAACCGGAGCGTACGTTATGCTACCACGTACTCGTCTTCAAGTAAGAGTCAAAGACTTATTTGAAGGTTCGCTTATAGCGACGATTCAACCACAAATCTTTTTACCTCCGGCTCCTCGATACTTCAAGCTTGATGGTATCGCGGAGCCAATACCTATAATCAGCGTTACTACTACAGGCGCCGATTTTTCTAATGCTACTTTCGCTGGCTTGACTGTGTCTCCGTCTTCGGGACATCAGGTCAGCAGACGAACCAACAAGAAGGGTACGCTTAATACCCCTCAACCATCACCTACACACCAAACGAAGAGAACAGCGAGTCAGAACTTATCACTCGACCCTCGCAAACCACAATTACCAAAACCTACTCCAAGACTTGAACGCGGGATTCCGAACGTAGCTCGGCCCGTGACGCAATCACACACCAATAAGAGTGAGAAAACTCTTGATCCCCCAAGACCCAAAAAGACCTCAACACCTTCACGTATTGCTCAACCTTTAAATTCGACAACCTTTGCACCTTTACCACAGACACCACGTCCGGATATGAGGTTTAACCTTATTCCGCCTACCACACCCTCAGCGAACTCGCAAGAGGTACAACCACCATCCCTCAACTCTAATTCACCTTTTACCGCCGCTACCTCTGATTTGTTAGAGGAAGAACATTCTGACATTCTTCGGAATAACGGCATTCAGGGTTCGACTTCTTGGAGTGTACAGGTCCAGGATGACGAACTTTTCGAACTGATCAACCAGTGTCCTGATTTCCGGCCTATACGTATGTTGGAGAGGGACGTACTAAAACTTACACCACGATCATTACCAAGGATTACCAATTTCAAAGCTGTCCCCGGATCTGTGGGACAGATTGATCACTTTGCAGTTGTTGATATGGAGGCTCGTACCATTGAGGGATACGAACCCATTCAACTAAACGTAACACCCACGGTATATCAAATCCCGTCAGGCGCTCTGGTGGTATTTGTTGCTGTTGCTTCCGACTCGTAAGGCAAACCTGGCAGCCTGAAGGATGGGGTGGGGTGAAGCTCCACTTTCATCTGGCAGACATTGGAAAGAGTACCGTTGATGACGGTGAGTAGAGCGGTCACATTTTATTTGCTCCGTATTTTATTTGGATAATTCCTTCTTAAAACACCATTTTGGGAGTTTGCATTTACAGTCCTTGATCTCCGGAACGGCTCGGATTGTGTTTGACGTGTGCTACTGTTTTTCCGAGTCATTATTCCGGTGGAAACCAAATTTTGGTGAATTTCTCAAGAGTGCACGAAACCGTTTTCCAAAACCTCGTACGACTTATGACTGCTGGTGACGTCACTCGTGTGTATTTCATGAAATCGGCCAATCAGCGGAGTAGAATTTACGAAAGTTCGAGGGAACTGACAGTTGCAGTTTATTCCATCGAATTCACAGTCTACTGTTTCAGCCCAAATCATTAACTTTTTACTGAGTTCTTAAGTGGAGGTGGGCCTTGGATGTAAATATTCTATTCTGCAAATTTGTCTTCCGCCTTTAAATTAATCAGGTGGGAAAAATCAAAGATTTCCGAAGCCATGCAGTGGGACTTATGCGCCTATCGGTGAGTCTGTTCCGTGTGTATGCTACCTACCTACACATTTTGAGAAACAACGTTTGTGTGAGGTCTCCGGAGCATTGTTATTTCTCATTCGCAGAATGTAAACAGAAGCCTTCTAGTATTATCAACTTCTTGTCTACAGAACGTCGCATTATTCTGGCTCCGAATTATCGTAATATAACGCGATTGATTGCCAGATAATTTTATTTTATTTTATTTATTGATTTTTCGACATTTATGAAGATTTGCGGTTTATATAGCAAAGATATTTTGTATCCGGCGTAGGTTCATATACATGACGTCATTGATTCTGACAGCTGTTCTTGCGACTTAGTTGGCAGTTTAAAAATTAATTACTTCGCTTCTGCTCCGCAAGAGGCAGCACGTCCCGGGGAAAATTTTACTGCCGATGCAGAAAAAGGAGTCGGACCCACATTTTTCGCCGCTACGCCAGTCTCTCGGACTGGTCCGAAGGAGATCTCACCAGTTCCAGAAAAATCTCTTTCTGCTACGGTGGGGCGGCCGTCGAAAGCGACTACTTGGAACACGCATAGGGACCAGTCGACGAAATCCATTCCGGATTTCTTTGCGCGCTCGAAACGTCCATGCTCGCCGGAATCTTCTGTAAATGCTATTACGGAGCCACTTCATACTAAAAAGCGTTGTTTTACCCCTCCGGTCCTAAAAGCGCCTATATTAAATAATACTGAAAGTGACCAAACCATGGATGCTTAATTAAAAGTCCTTCGCGATTCTATTGTAGAATCAATTTCAAAAAAAATTGATGACAAAATAGACGCGGCAACCCAGGAAAATTTGGAGGCTATTTCGACCTTGAGAAAGGACGTTACAGATGAGGTGTCAAATTTGAAAATAAAACTAGCAGAAAAGGATGCCCAAATTCTGCATTTGACATATGAGCTTGAGAAGCAGAACAAAATAGCCAGGAAGAAAAATATAAAAATTCGTGGGCTAAATGTTGTCGGAGATGTAGTAAGATATATTGAAAAATTTCTGGAGGACACTTTTGACCTCACTAACGTCGTCGACACAGCATATTTTATTCATAAAGAACCACCGATTATATTAGTCGAACTTGTTTCGTATAGAGCGAAGCTCCACATTATGTCCAAAAAAAAAATGAGTTTATCAGGCAAGGAAGTCTTCATTAACAGCGACTTGACTGAAAGAGAGCGAACCATCGATTATCATGCTAGAACGCTCATAAAGAAGGCCAAAGCGGATCATAAGAAGGTGGAAAGAAAGTCCATGAAAGTCAGGATAGATGGCGCTTGGTTTGAGTGGTCCGATGTAACGGCTCAGTTCGTACCGGAAGTGGCTACACCATCGCACCATATGGAAGTTGAACCTTCAACATCTTCGTCTCTTCCGACAACCGATAATTTATCATATTCAGCCACTCTCCAAGCTCGTCCAAAAAACGGCCAATAACAGACCCGCCTACCAGCTACAGGGGCTGCCGGTCGGTCCACCCTGCCAAAGTCCACCGTTTGAGACCTCAATGCACAACTCAGGTCTCTTCACTCCAGTCCATTCAACACTCTACAAGGTCACCACGTGCACAAGACTACTCATTGTCCATAAACTATTGGAATATCCATGGACCTCATAATTTTACCATGGCCACCAAGAATAAGCTAAATGGGATCAGCAATTTTTCCGAGACTTGGTGTGTTGACTCCACTTCTCTACCTCGAATTCACGAAACCAACATTTTTACAGTTCCAGCCTCACGTGATGGATCCAGAGGAAGATTTAGCGGCGGTTTGTGTTCTTATGTTCCAGGATCGGGCTTGCCCATCATGATTGAATCCTCCTCCCACTGGCTTTTTATATTAGTTTCAACCTCTCCGATATCATTAATTCAGGGTTCTTTTTATTTTCCGCCATCATGCGACCTCTCTGTCCAGTTATTTTCCCTCCAATCTGTTCTAGACTCTCTTTTCCAAAAGTTTCCGGACTCTATGTTTATATTGGGAGGAGACTTCAATTCTTGGCTGGGTGACCTTGATCTTGAGCGCGACTTTCCTCATCTATTCGAGGGCACTCAATTAAATGTAGATAGAAAATCTTGCGATAACAGATATAATGCTCGTGGTAAATGTTTGTACAATTTTATGTTCGACAACAATTTAATTCTTTTGAACGGCCGTTCGTTCGGTGACACACCAGCACAATTTACCTATTTTGATATAAAGGGTCGTAGCATAGTAGATATGGTCTGGGTCTCCGCTAACCATTTACAATTTATTAATGATTTTTTTATAGGCCTTGACGGCGGAGGATCAGACCACCTTCCTGCTACTGTTGTACTGGCCTTATCCTTGCCCAATTCATCGGGGTCCACCAACTTCCGCTCTATATGGGGAGTTAGACGCAAAGTGGCTTGGACGCCGGAAGGCGCGTCGAGGTTTGCAAATTGTTTGCGGGAATTAAAAAAAATTACGCTTATCCTCAAGAATTAGCTTATCTTGCAGCCAAAAAGAACTTCAAAGCAGTAACTTCCAGGGCAAAAAGAGTGTATATATCGAAGATAGCCGACTCTTTTGCCGAGGTGAGGGATGCCAAGAGTTTTTGGTCCACTGTTCGTAGGTACAGGCGGGCTCCATTGAGCAATACGTCTGTTTCCCCCGAGACGTGGAGTGAGCACTTGGCGCTTCTCTACCCGCCGAGGCCTCTTTCTTCGTTGAAATTCTACGGGACCTTTGACTACGACCTTGATAAGCCAGTCACCTCGCAGGAACTGTGGGTGAGCATGAAACGATTAAAATCCGGGAAAGCAGTGGGCCCTGATGGCATTCCTGCCGAAGCTTTAAAATTGCTTTCGGGTGTATGGTTTTCGTTTATCCTGGTACTCTTCAATACTATTCTGTCTAATGAACTACCACCAGAGGGGTGGTTACAAGCCAATCTCTTTATGCTCTTCAAAAAGGGTGACCGTTCCGACCCATCTAATTATCGAGCGATTGCAATTACAAATGCCATTACTAAACTCTTTATGCAGATTTTTGCGACTAGACTGGAAAACTGGCTACACCAACGCGGTGTGCTCCCCGAAGAGCAGGCAGGTTTTCGAAAGGGACGCTCTGCGGAGGATAACATTTTTATTTTAAATGCAGCGGTTCAAGTTCAGCTAAGGAAGAAAGGTTCTAAGTGTTACGTCCTTTTCGTGGACTTCCGCAGAGCGTTCGATTCTATCCCCCATTCCAAATTATGGCATAAACTTTATAATTTCAGGATAAGTGCCAAGATAGGCAGGGTGCTTAAGGCATTTTATGATTCTGCAAGGTCTTCTGTCATCTGTGCTACCGGTTCCTCGGAACCTGTCAGAGTGACCGAGGGGGTCCTCCAGGGAGAAATATTGAGTCCGCTTCTTTTTATTCTCTATGTTTCTGATATAGTGACCTTCTTTCGAGAAAAAGGCTTGAGAGGCATTGATTACACTTCAACCTTTGACCTAATGATGCTCCTTTTTGCTGATGATTTGGCGATTTTTTCTTACTCCTCTGCCGACCTAAGATCAAAACTGAGAGTCCTCTCTGAGTATTGCACAACCAATGGACTTACTGTTAACATCGCTAAAAATAAAATAGTTGTTTTCAGAAGGGGCGGTCCTCTAGATGCATCTTCTAGAAGTTTTTATTACGAAACCCAACAGTTAGAAGTGACGCCCACATATCCTTACCTGGGAACAATCGTCTCCTCATCGGCAAGTGGGATGAAGGCAGCAGAAAACGCTATAGCTAAGACTCGGCAAGCGACGGCATCTGTTTTGGCTATAATGGCTTCTGTAAAGGGTGATTCGTGTCGTGCAGCTTTAAAGCTCTACCGCGCATCCATTATATCTACACTACTGTACGCTGCTCCCTGTTGGGCTCTCGGCCATCTCGATAAATTGGAATCGGCTCAAGTTGAATTTTTTAAAAAATGGCTTAGGCTTCCTCCATCTACGCCGGCCTATCTTATCCGTCTCGAACTAGGCCTCTGTCGAAATAGTGCGCAGAGCACTGAACCTAGTACTCAAATTTCTGCGCCAGCCATCTACTAGCTTGGCCCGTATGGGTCTATTTAGGTTGTACGGACTCAGTACGGGCGGTATGGATGAGCCAGCTATTAACTGGTTTTCCCATCTGAAACTAGCCGTGGGTGCCCCCTCCTCTGACGATTTGTGGACCCTGTGGCAACCTGGGAGTCACGCCTATCACTTTCCTGCGAAGTTTTTGCAACAACCGGACTCGGTCCAGATCCCTATTTACAGACAATTTTCAGATGGCCTTGGCTCCCTCTCTCCAGATCGGTGTGAGCTTTTATATTTAAGACTCAAGGTCCAAATCAGAACCGCCACCATTTACTAGCGTTCGCTCTGTATTGGCAACACTTTTCATGCTTACAATCCCACTGAAATTTGTTCGGCATGCAATATGGGCGAAAAGGAAACATTATTGCATATCTTGAGCGATTGTCCTCTTTCTCGCCCATCAAGAAGTAGACTGCGGCAAGGTACCCTGTGTCGCAACCTCCCGGATGCCACCACTATGGCCCATTTAATCAGCTCCAACGATTTGCTTGCTCTGAAGGCCCTGTACTACTTTGTAAAATCGTGCTTTGTTAGAAGACAATTTGTGCTCGAATATTAAATTCCACCTACATCTTAATTTGTCCTGTATCACTGCGTCTTAATTAAATGTCAGCGTGCGTTCTCTATTATACATCTCTATTGTTAATGCGTCTACTTGTATTTATATGTTCATATTCAATTGTGTACTCTACCCAAAAGAATTATGTGTATTCAACTGTGGGTTAAATAAACTATACTACTAACTATACTATACTAATAAAAACTGAAAATAGTAAATGCATTTTAATAATAGTAATTATTAGATCTCGACTAAAAATTCTCAATAGTTATTTTGTATCCTTATTTTATTAAACGACAAATTCATATTGACGGAAGATAATTGCGGTGAAATATTAGAAAAAGATCATACAGAATATAAATAATGATAACCTAAAAATTTTAATTAAATTAATAAAATAGAAAATAGTAAATTCGTTTTAATAATCGTAATTATTAGATTTCGACTAAAAAATCTCAATAGTTATTTTGTATCCTTATTTTGTTAAACGACAAATTCAGATTAACGGCAGATAAAAGATCATAGAGAATATAACTAACGATAATCTAAAAATCTTCATTTGGATCTTAAACGATCGTCATGGTTTCTCATTATGATCATCATTGTTGCCACCTTTCATCATTATTAATAATACGCAATCAACAGACATCATAGACTAAAAATGATGCTGTCTAAATAAAGATTATATGCGAGATTGAATTAAAAGAGGTCACTCCATCGTAGTTAGAAAATGTTCGAGACTGAATACTAGACGTTTTCGACAATCTATAATACAACATATCAATGGGTGTACTTTAATAACATTACATTAATTCCATAAGGTACATTCAACGCGATAATATCCATTCGACAACTGTTTATTAAGATTCGCAGAAAGCTTTGAAAAAATGTTAGCGGATTCAGTTGTCGCTCAATGAATAGAGTGTAATATTGCAACTTGGATTCTTTCGACGGGGCACTTATCGATTTCAGTGGTCGTACCGACGACCAAGCATAAAGTAGTAAAGGCTCGTGGGGACAAGGATATGGACAAAATGCAAAAATTATACACAATCGAAATTAAAAAAAGTTAAAAGAATTACAATCAACAACGTTTAAAAGGCGAAGCTAACAAAGACGGGTCATCAACAATATTCGACGGATTCGGTAAATGCTGCGCTCAACACAAGATATAGTTCAATTTTAATAAAATAATAAGTAGACCTTTGATTACTATTTACACAAATTTACAATAAAGCTCGCACTAATCTGACCTCGGTTTACGTTTCAGCCTTACTTTTTTGCACTTGGAGTTTATTTCCCTGCCCGGTAGATTTGTTTGTTTCGGCCTCGACTTTCTGCGATCGTACCTCCTCCGTTTTCGAATCGTCATTTTTTACTTCCCGCGTTTTTGAACACTTATTACCAATACTTACAGAATTTTCATTCGAATTGTCAGTTTTCTCAGCTGATTCGTTCTTGCGCTTTTCTGCCATGTCGATTTGTCTCTTAATGCCTTCCAGGGAACTTTTGAGGTTAACCCCTCCGTTGACTTTCGGCGGAGTCTTATCCTTCTTGTCATCTTTGGTAGGACTTTTCAAGTCGGAGATTGATATTTTTTTACCTTCCGATTCTCCTTCATTCTTTCCCGAAGCTAGTCTCGCATTCGCAGAATCCCAGTTTGCGGTCTTGGGTTTCGCATCTGTCATTTTGTATCTCGAATGTTCGGTTGACTTGACCTGGTTTTCCGGTCGGAGAAGATCGTAAACGCTTGGATCTCGCTGTGCGATGCTTTTCGCTAGATGAAGAGCAACGTTGTCCACTATCGACGAGGTAGTCGTAACTGCTTCCCCCTTCATCAGATTCATGCTCGAGGCCTTGGACGACTTTGGAAGGTTACTCGGCGGTATCCGTTGGATTGTGGGAGGTTGGCCAGCGACCGATTGGGAATAGGTGGGCAAGTAACTGGAACGATGCACCATTTTATTGACTGACGGTGGCAATCTACTATGGAAGGCACTCGGTGGCGGTATACCGATGGGTGTTCGGATCAACGGATTCGGAAAACGACTGGCGTCTGGATACGGCGGGGGGAACTCTGAATATATTAGTCTTGGATTCGTGTTGGGAGTTGGAGAAGGTATGAAAGGGTTCGTCGACAAGCCGGGCATGTTCACCGGGGAATTTCTTGCCGGAGACATCTGAGCTCCGGAGCTCCGACAGATATCGCGACTGAAAGGTGAGTTTTGATAGCTCCTCGGAGAGTAGGGTGGAGGCGAAACAATCGGTGAGTTTGAGCTCGAAATGATCGGAGAAAGAGTCTGCGGATCGATCTTCATCATACTCAATACCGGACTTTTAGCACTTGGGGCTGGCGGGGTCTCTTTCTCCGGGACGTCGCTCACCATTCCGTACATCGGCTTCACTCCGGTCGTCGGGTTCCCCAAGCATCGTAGCATATTGCGGTTCTTAAAGATTTTTGCCGGCTTCAAAGGAATGCTGGGTTTGTGGTCAGCGGCATATGCTTGCGCCTGATTTTTAGCTGCCACGTAATCGTTTTTCGACAGCGTAGGATTCCAGGATTTGGGTGGATCGCGGAGGGTTTTGTAACGCATTGGCTGCGAATGCCTGCTGTTCATCGGAACTTTCTGACCATGAATGTCCTGGTGTTGCTGTCCAGGATACGGCGGGGGCCTTTTTCCATCTTTGCCCAAATCATTGTGACTCTGGCTCGGCGTATAAATTGGGACATTCGGTATGTTCGGAATATGTTTCATTACCGGCTCCACCAAAGATTCCTTTGAGATCTTCAGCAAATCAGGAATTTCTGGTCTCTGATTTCGCAGCTGTTCGGCTTTCGACTTTTCTCGAGAATTCTCACCGATTTTAGCGCAGATGTCATTAATCTTGGAGCCGGTCGACACATTTTGGGTGCTCCCAATCTTGGCACAAATCTCGTTCAAATTCGTACTCTTGGCAAGGATGTCGTTCTTCCGGGCGATATTTGGTTTCATTAATGATATTGGTATAGCATCGGGACACGGAGGCACCGAATACACACTGGTTATTTCCAAATTTGATTTCGGAGCACTTTGTTTCGGAGACGGTGAACTTGGATACGTATTATTTTTCATGGTCGTTGGTATTGAGTAAATACTCATCGATGGTGTTTGTATATTAAACCGCGGTGAGGAACAAGGCGACGCTGAGGAAATCGAACTTACTGCGATCTCTTTGCCGAGTGTTGTGGTGGTTTTCATTTCGGAATTACTTTTTGGCGCACTCTTGTAATTGTTGGAGGTACGGTCCGAAGTCAAGTCTCGACAGGGACTAAATATCGTAGTTGAGACATTCAGACCGATAGACGCCAAAGTCTCGCTGGTAGGTGTAAGCATCATGGTAGGAGTTAGTCGCATAGGAGTTTGATTCCCTCCACCGATTGTGCTGGTCGAAACTGTTGGAGTTGACACGGTCGGTGATATGGATGAAATGGCATTCGAGGTTGGTATTGTTAAAGTCTTTGTTTCGGGTTTTAGATTGTTTATAATTTCCGGTTTTTCCGGGTTCGATTTCTCAGAGTTCTCCGATTTCTCCGGCTTATCTACTTTTGTCTGTTTTATCGTCTTATCTTTCACCGCTTCCTTTTCATTCTCTACTTTTTCTGCCTTTTCCGGTTTCTCCGGCTTCTCTGATTCTTCTGGTTTTTCTTTTTCAGGCTTCTCAACCTTTTCTGATTTTTCCTTTTTTCCTACTTTTTCTAACTTTTCAGGCTTCTCCGCTTTTTCAGACTTCTCCGATACTTCTAATTTTGCTGGCTTCTCCAAGTTATCCGGGGTTTCTGGTCCCTCCGATTTCCCTGATACTTTTTTGGACTTAACCTCAGTAACTTTTGATGAAACTGCCGAAGTTGCTTTCTTTTCGGTTACATTTTTCTGCGCAGTGTTATTAACCTGATTGATTTTAGGTTGAACTTGCAGTTTTGCACTAAGAGCATTGATTTTTGATCCGGCACTTTGAGCGTTTTTTGCGTTCGCTCTGGAAACAGGAGTTTTGATTTCTTGCTTAATTGAATTATTATTCGTTAAAATCTTGCCATCCGGTGGTCGTTTTTCATCTGTTTCCATCGTCTCTTTATTGATTTTTTCGCTCGCTGCTTGTAAATTCGGCTTACTCTCTACTTCAGTCGTAGCCGAATCTATTGCTGGTTTTGAGGAAACGCTCTCCGCTGACTCTTTATCCGAATTCTGTTCTTTCTTGCTCAAAGTTTTCGCTTCAGTTTTCTTTTCTGCAACGGCTGCTCGTGTATTGGCAGATTTGAAGCCTTCGTCGCTCTTTTTGTCGCGTTTACTATTGCCTTTTGATTTCGTTTGCTTTTTGTCGGTTATTACAGGCTTGTCTAGGTTGCAAACATTCAGAATAGTCTCATCCAAGCTCCTCTGTTCCGGTTTAATTTCAACAATATTTGTACTGTTCGTGTCGATACTCGATATATCCGTCACACTCATTACGCCAGTTTCCGAGATCTTCAATTGAACTTCCTTCCATTCGCGTTTAGGAGTCTGCTCCCCCGAAGAGTTGCTCTCGCTACTGATGCCACTATTCAGTAGCGTCATTTTGAACTCGTTATTATCATCCGAAAGCTTGCACCGCTTAGGTGCGGACTCGTATATCCGATAACTCAGGTGCAGCGGTACTTTCTGTTAACGCATAAGGACAACAAAGTATTTCAATATTAGTACGATGCAAAAGGCATAAAACTAACCGAGTAGTTAGCGATAAATAAAATTTACTCACCCTTCTCCAATGGTGGATGTACATAATATCCATTAACGTATAATTTGCACTTAGCTGCTCCTCTTTGTACATAATATCAACCTTGTGAGCTTCACTCAGGCCATACTTTGCCCGAATCAGCTTTTGGAGATGGAATACTGTCACGGCTGCCGGACAACGAAGATACCTTCTGGGCAACCTTTTGGTTGTCGCCTCATGCTTTTCGTCATCTTCATCGTCGTCGATTGCTTCGGGGTCATAATACTCCAAAGACAAACTCAACGATTCGTCAGGTGAGTAAATATGGGATTCGGTGGGTTCACCGAGTGCTTCTGCTGACGTTATCGCATTTTTCTCTTCTGGGTGCTTGGAATAAAATTCTTTTCGACATTTCATTTCATCTGAAAAAGAATTTTATATTGTTATCTATAGAAAATATATGTAAAAATAGAAGACGGATGGGTATTTTTACTGCTGCGTAGGGAACTGTATTTTGATATGGAGTAAAAACAAAATTTCATCAGTAATAAATATTTTTATTCAAATGGGAATGTAAAGTTTGTTGGCAAACAAGACACATTAACTATTCGGTTTAAAAAAGTATAAAATGTTTGTATGGGTAAAATTTTGTTCAAATTATTTTCCATTTTGTTGACGTATAAAATAAAGACAAAAAAATGGCGTAATTAATTTCTTGTATATGCTTATGAGGCACATTCAAAAATAAATTTATATTTAAATTGTAATAACCTATAGAAACATTCCTATGAATTTTTGAAAAATTAAACTAATCTGAGCGATAAACATTTTTTTTAAAATTGACAAACTCCAAACTAAATTAATAAAATGAGTAAAGCAACAAAAATTACATGATAGTTTAGTGTTAATAAATATTTTTTATAAAAGTGAAATCAAATCATGCAAAAAATTCAAAAGTATTTTAAAGTAGAGAAAAATGGAGAATAATAATTCCTTAAAAACTGTTTAAAAACAGATGTGAAAATTTGTCGATCATTCTGAATATTTTTTCGTTTGATAGGTCAGAAGACATATGAAATAAAGCATACTTCAGGATACAAAAATCCAGATAGCATTAATTGTTCCTGAAAGGTACCACCGTAGAGTCGTAATCATTTCGAGTCCCACTTTCTTGTACTCTCGACTATTGCAGATTTGATTTCTTAACAATACTGGCAAAAAGGTGGAATTTCATTCAAGGATGACTTGCGATAATTTTAGGATATTTCTAGAAATGCATAAGTTATTCTGCAGCAAAACCGACAAAGAGATTTAGGACTCAGAACTATTGATGGCTGATTCTCAAACAAAATAAAAATTGGGGTCCTTAATAATTATTACAAACCAAGATGATTAATTACGAATAGCCTTTTGTATTAATTAAACTGCTGTACTATATGTACAAATTTATGAACAAAAATTATTTTTTATATGATAAATAAAAAAGATATAATTAATACCCTGAAAATCATTCCCTCACTATGTCCCAACTGCTAAATTCGAAGAGAATCATTAACTTTAATCGTAAAAGTCCTTATTCATTGTTTGTTATCTTATTTTTTTACTCATATAGGATATTATTGACTGTACCTACATGAGTTTATAGTTGAAAAAATGCGATTGGAAATGTTTTTAAATATAATTCAAAATTTGTCCGTAAAAATCAATCATTCCATCATCGATTTAAAAAAGTGTTATTGGAGCAAAATTTAAAGGTTTAGCTCCACTCCATTTTTTTTTGTAGTTGGCAACATTTGCCTTGCCAACATACACTATCGCGGGCGGTTGAAGAACACATGTTTTGTTGAAACTAATTTGACGGCAACTTTTTTTAATATTACATTTTTTAAAGTCATTCCTTCATGTAATGTAATCGAAAGGTAAGTACTTTTTTATTTAATAAACATAGCATATTTGTATATGTTTCCAGTAGTAATAAAGTACTGTACACAGTTCGTAAGAAAGTAAGATCATCTCCTATTTTCCATAGACAGGTAGTGATTGGCCCATTCTCGCCCAGGGCTCATTATAATTACACGGTGTTTTTATGTAGAAGTATATATAATAAAATAATGATAAGGGTTCGGCTTTGTCCTACAAAGTTGGTTGCTGTTGATTTTCCTCGACGTTTCGAACGACTTGCGTTCATTTTCAAGAGGTTACTGTGGAGCGTCCTGTTGTGTTGCCGCTTTTTATATGTTTCCTGTTTTCCTATGGTGGGGAGGTTCCTGACCGTTTCATTTGTGTAATGATGCATTCATATGCGGTGTGTAAACTTTGGGTATCTTCAATTTTGTTGAGTGGAGCTTTTTGTAATTTGATGTTAATCATTTTCGATATACGTCTATTGTGAAATTTATTTTCGATATCCAGTAAGATCATGTTTATTAGCTTCTGGCAATTTTGTTTCATTTTGTCATTCCTTCATTATCATTCCCTCATAAAATGTTTTGATGACAGAATGATTCCTGTGAGGGAATGATGTATTTTCTAATAAGTATAAGATATTTATGTTTCATTGGTTTCAGTACGCTGACAGTCTAAAATGTTGAGAATTTGAATTTTTTACCTTTATATTTAATTAAAACTCGAAAAAGTTCGGGCTGATTATAATATTTTTATTAAACATATTTAATAAACAGACCAATCTCGCTCATATCCGTAATAGCAAAAATGATGGAAATGCGCGTTAAAGGATTAGCCATACTGACAAAAACGGTATATGAAGCACAAGATTCTGGAGCCCCAATAATAGCAATTTTTATTGACCTAACTAAGGCATTCGATACATTGGATCATGACATACTTTTGGATAAGCTTCATAATTATGGAATATGAGGTATTGCGTTAAAGCTAGTTAAAAGTTATCTAACAAATAGAAAGCAATACGGGCAGATAGGCAATGTCAAGAGCGATACGTGTGTATTTAAATATGGTGTGTCCTAAGCCACTATTTCAGGTCCGTTACTCTTTATAATTTACATGAATGACATTTTTGAAAACGATATAAGCGGTTCAATACTGGCATATGCGGATGATACTGTATTGTTATTTAAAGATATTTCACGGTTAGCTCTCGTAAATAAAATAGAATCAAAATTAAACTCTCTTACGGTTAACGTAAATAAAACGCGTTTCCTACCATTTGGTTGTTATACCGATAGCATTCCAAATTTTCTGAAGCTAAAAATTCAAATCAATAGTACAACAATCGAAATATTGAGAACATTTGCCATGAAATATCTAGGAGTTATAATCGATAGCAACCTTCGTTGGAACTCACATATAGAAACACTAATAAATTACGACATATACCATATCTGTTTTATAAACTGAGAAACATTTTAAATCATAGACAACTTTTAGTAATATATTATACCATCTTTCTCTCGATTATAAGATATGGAAGTATTGCTCCGTTATCAAAATAATATTTTTCAAGCCCAGGCTGTTTCCTACTAACAAACTTTATAAAATAAGCAGCTTACTAAATATAAGAAAACTTTTTTACCTAACTGCACTAAACTATTGTCATACAAATAAGGTGTCCAAAACGGTTGAGCACTCGCAAAATAGTCGGTGTAAAACTAGCAATCGGCTAATTTTACATAGGATTGAAGTGTCTGAATTTATTACCATCCTCACAAACTGAAATTTTTAAGAACAACAAACTGGACCAAAAGAAAATTTGTAAATGGCTTATTCGACAAAACGAAACCGAGCTAGATCAGAAATTATTCCCATCCGATATCTAGCGCACAAACTGTTAGACTTAACAACGTTAAATATACTCCTTTATTAATTTTATTATGATAAGTATTGTTATTTTGATGTGTAATTAGTCTAATATTCTTTTTAATGTTATATTATATTCAGGACGCGGACAAGTAGCAGGACTACTTTTGCGAAATGTAGCGATACCCCCACAACTATTTATTTTACCTGAATAAAGATTTATTATTATTATTATTATGTAAATATTGTCAAATTCATAAGAATTTATTTTGTGCGCTTAATATTCATAATAAGTTAATATTTATAGATTTTTATATAGACGATGTAATCAAAAAAATGAAAAAAAAAAGATAGTTTTGGTCTACAAAATAAGAAGTAGCCAGTATCCAATACTAAGATCAAAATATAGCCAAAGCAGTCTTTTTTTATGTTTTGAAGTTCATATTTAATAATTAGGAATTGATAAATTAACAAATTATTTAAAATATGACAAAAGATGTACTTACTTTGATAACACCCTGGAACCAACTTGTACACAATATCCTGTAGTACAAGATCAGGTCGAATATTCAACAGAGGTTCATCCTTATGAACTTGGACCTCACAAGTTGGGCAATACTTGCTATTTTCCAAATACTTGACGATGCAGCTCTTACAAACTAAATAAAAAAATTAAGATGATTAATTGTCATACTTTTAATGATTGCTAGATTATAGTAATAAACATACTCAAATGAAAGAACTCGTATACTTTTTTATATGAATGTATTCATTTATACATCAAATTCATAAAAGTCATTTTGCAAAGATTATTTGAAAGTCGATAACTTAAACTTACTGCAGGGAAATATTTCAATCTAGACAGTTTAATACAGTAATTAGAAACTGACATTGAAAGAAATAAATTATTATTTTTTAAATACTCGTAGTATTTAAAATAAAATGTTATTTTCTTTAAACATTAGTTAATTATTTTTAAAGGTAATCTAATTCTTGTTAATACATGTGATTTACATATATCTATAGTATTATTTACAGCATCAAAGAAAATTAAAGTTCATACATATTCTTAGATGAAAATATCATATAAATTCTCATCCAATACTTTTCTGAGATGATACAGCACATTCATTTTGATTTTGTATTCAGATTTCATCTAAAATATTCAGTAGAATGTGTCTGTTCTTATCTTTTGTACTCGTTAAATTTTAATTTCTTAAATAACTAAAAACTCCATTAATACTTATGATTATTTTCAACACTTACATGTATGGAGGCACTTTATAATCGTCGTAGCATCTATGAAATATCCTCCACATAGTTTACACGTCAGCTGCTCATTGAGCTCAGACAAACACTGTCTCTGTCCTCCACTTTGGCCTGACATTCTAAATGGAAGAAAAGAACAATGAGAAGTAAGTCATAAATTTTAATAATGTATAAAACATTGGATTGATTAGTAAGAGTTTCACGATATCAAGTAAATACTTAATTAAGATGTTTCGTTAGATATGAAATATAAATTTGAACTAGTGCTATAAAAAAGTACATTTTTTCTATTATTCAAATTAGTTGTACCTGCAGAGGATTCAATTATTTAAACTCTGATATTAATTGTACATAGTCGACATTCGGATGTTATTTTAATAATGATGTAATTAGTTACTTTTATTTTTAATTTCTTTACTTCCTAAAATGCTTAAAAAAAGTAAAATATCTGAATACGAATCAAATATTGTACTAAAAATTATTAAGATTATTTTGAAATAATTAATCTATAAATTAATTAAATTAAAGTATTAAATTCAATTATCTTAATAGATTGATCAATTATCCTGAGCACATGAGAGGACAAATTTTAGTATAAGAGAAATGAAACTGAAACTAGTCACATATTCCTAGCTACAGATCCCGAATAGTAGTAAAAATTGTTATTTATTTCATTGCAACTATTTAATTATCGTTACTTATGAGAGAATTGACATCTTAGAGTTGTTTTTTTTTTTTAAATTACTTTTTTTAATTGAGAACCATTCTTTTTTCTGAATATCTGCGGTTAGTTCAATTCACTGAGAGAAAAGGGAAACTGTTTTCTTTTATCTTTGTTACATAAAATAACGTATACATTATACAGAAATAATCTTAAAAGTTCTTGGGCAATGGCCTTATCCAACGTTTGTGACTTGAGTTGAAAATATTTCACTCACATTTTCAATGAAACATACTTTTTTATGATGTTTCATAATGTAATTGCTTTTTAACTCTGAATATTAATATACAACACAGAATATTAATATACAACCCAACAAAATGACTCCTTTTTTTAACCAGTCACTACAAATCAACTGTTAACTTCATTACTTATTTCGGAGCACATGTCTAATTTATCTGCTTAATTATTGTATAGGTAAATATTGATAAATATGAGAATTTATAATTATTTGTCATATTATAAGAAAAAAATATATCTTACATTAAGCTCTGCCAACAGTACCATTTGTTAAAGTATCACATTTAGACCGGTTTACTACATGAAAAACAATTTTGGGTGCGCACATAAAAAAATAGATACATCGACAAGCAGACGGCTATTTTTTAAAGTGTTGCTTTTTATTGTCGGTTTTTTGAGCAGTCAGCTTTTTGATTTGTCAGTTTTTCAACCTGCATTCACAATTTTCACCATAGGTATTATATAGTATCTCATATTTAGTTGTAATGTTAAGCCACTATTTATTTATTTATTTATTTAGATCAACGGCTTAGGAGCCGATACAGACTAATAATTATAGATAAGTGGCGCATGATTTGATGCACAAGTCGTTAACAATATATTATTAAAATCGCAATGAGAAATCTTATTATCAGTAATTAATATTCTTTGGAGTATTCTTTTACTCGATAAGAAAAACATTTGATTGTCTGTAAATTTCTAATACTTAAAGGCAAAGAATTCCATGCTCTTATAATTCTAGGTATGGCTGAAAAGAACATGTAATTTTGAGATATATTGAATTCATTATTGGGCCTAAAGTTCCTAAGAGTATGACGGAGCAAGCGTGGCAAAAACAAATTACTTAACTCCCTGTAATGAAACCAACCGTTAATAACTCTAATTCCTAATTTTTGTCCAGGTTTAAATGTATACATTCAATGTTAGGGAGATCAAAAAATGTAACGTGACTAGAGTAATCGTGATCTAAGGAACTCATAGGATAGCCTGCTTTTTTCCATAGTAGCCTTATAAACTTGTGTTGAACCGATTCTAAAACCCGAATATCCTGATTCAAATATTACTCTAAAATAATAAAGGCAATCCTGTTTATGCTTGTGATGAAAGCCGTAAAATTATTTGCTATTCTGTTCACTAATATTGTGTGAACAGCGTAAGGTATATGATTGAACACGATTTTTATTTATTTATTTTGGATCAACGGCACTTTGAACCGCCTTTGTACAAGAATAAAAATAAATATAATACAAAGCCAATGCCAACACAATATAATAAAATGATCAAATATAACAAATAAATCTTAATTTTGGTGAAGATGTAACAACATTAACAAAGTATAAATAAAATATAAATCTAAGCAAACACTTTAGTATGAAGCTTAACTCTAGTCTTAAATGAAATGAATCGCTCTTGTCTTATATACAGGAGTAACGCATTCCATTCTCTTTTTAGTCTAGCGGTCGATGAGAAGAAACCGTAATTGGTTCGACTACTATCTTCTTGTATATTTCGGACAAGGTGCAGATTGTGAGGTACCGTTCTCTCTCTGAACAAACTCTTTACTCCGAAGCTAGGGATCTGTCTGTTTACGATTTTGAACATAAGTACCATGTCGTGATAGTTATGCAAAGATTTAATAGTACGAAGATCATGAATCGTGGCTAAATTTTTGTAATTGTGGAAAAAATGCATAGGCGCACAAGACTTACGTGCCACATAGTGGATAAATTTATGCTGAACTGAATCCAAATCAGAGATATTCTGTGCTGTGTAAGGGGTCCAAATAGTAGCACAGTAAGTTACGTGCAGCAAAACTAGGGTCCGATAAAGATGTGTAATAGTCGAAATGTTGTTAAAGTTTTTCGTTGTTCTAATAATAAAGCCGAGCATTTTATAAGCTATCGAAATTGAGACTTGTTGATGCCCATCGAATTTGAGGGAACTATCAAAAATCACACCTAGTTCTCCGATACTGGAGACAGCTTTGAGGGTGTTATTATGAATAGAATACGAGAATACTGTGGATGTGCCTGTTCTGTGAAATATAATATAATACATTTATTCAGGTAAAAAAATTTACATGTTGGAAATTCATGTTGTGAGCAATTTATTTATTATTTGATTGATGTTATTCTATCAAGTTCCAGGTTATTTTCTCCACTCAACCACTTTTTCAGTGACAATTTATTTACTTTTAAATTAGAAATTACCTTCAATTGTAATAATAAATTTATTAATTTGCTCGCTACAGAGAGATATAACACCTTTGACCTATATTTTTCCTACTGAAGGAAACTTCAACCTGATTTAAACTATGGGCTCTCGTATTTACGGTAGTTCTCTTGTGGACTACTAAGTTTTTCTATGTTACAAACAATATTATTATAAAATAGTATATTTTTCGTATTTCCAGTAATCCACTGCATTCAAATAGCTTCTTCGATGGATATAAACGATCTTTACAAAATATAACTTTGATGACTCTTTTCTGAAGAATTTCAACAAATTTGAAAACATTATTTAAAGCATTTCCCCAGGCTACTATACCATAGCTTAGTATTGATAAAAACAATGAATGATAGATTGTTAGGCATTGAAATTTTGTTAGTAATTTCCTCAACTTGAAGAAGACAAACGGTAAATGTCTTAGCATATTTACTATGTTTTTTATATGAATATTCCAGCGTAAGTGAGAATCAATGGTTATTCCCAAGTATTTCACGTCGTCAGCTCTTTTTATTGTGAGGATTTGATTATTCAATTTGAACTGGATTTGCTTAAAATCAGGAATGCTATCTCTATAACAACCGAAAGGTACAATTTTAGATTTTTCGAGATTTATTGATAGTTTATTCAATCTTAGCCATTTTATTATGTTCGGAATATCTTTTTGGCTTTTCAATAGTAAGCTATCCCAATCTGTGTGCTTGTATATTATAGCTGTGTCATCGGCAAACGAGAGAATTTCTCCCACGCAGTGGATTTTGTAAAGATCGTTTATATAAATTAAAAAGAAAATGGGTCCTAATATAGTTCCCTGAGGAACACCTGTATCGATTACCTTCAGACAACTACTATGTGGACCACTTTTAACTTCTTGCTTTCTGTTAGAGAGATAATTTTTGAACATGTTATATACATTTCCTCTTATACCTATATTATATCATTTGGTTAAAAGTAATCCATGGTTGATAGTGTCGAATGCCTTTGCAAGATCTAGATTCATTTATATTTAACTGGATTTAAATATAATCGATTGTTCCTAGACCAGGTGACTAGTGCATCCAAGTCCGCCTGTAGATTAATTGCATCATTGCATAAAAGGTGATAATATCTCTATAGTTCAGGAAGCGAGAAACTTAGGCCTTATCATTAATTGTAACGGGTCCTTTAACGCGTATATCTCGAAAAAAATAGGTATTGCGCATGCGAAATTGCGACAACTTTATCCATTGAGGCATGAATTAACCTGCGAAACCAAACTGAGGCTGTGAATCATTAATATTTCCACATTTGTATACTGTATTTCTGTGTTTGGTCTATCTATAACAGACAACAACTGGACAGGAATCCAAGCTGTTCAGAATGCTTGGTTAAGGTATTCTTATCTAGTTAGGAAGTTCGAAAATATATCTCCGGCATTCCGTAGATCTGGTCAACTTAAAATGCTGGATAGAATGGAGATAATTGTTTTAAAAATTATTAGTCGTAGTATGCAGAGAAATAATAGCACTGAAGTGCTATTATAAATACTTTATGCTATCCAACGCACTCAACGAATAAATTCAATGGCGCTTTCTCGTATTTTGCTCCAAAATTTTTCACTGGAAATACGGAAATGTGTCCTTTTGACTTCCAAGTTTATATGTCAAATTAATGAAGTTTACCGGCAAAAACATAATAGCTTGTAGGTTTATTTATTTGTTTATCTTTCTATTTTTCACTCATCTACGTGTTTACTTGTCCTCTATCATTATTGTATCCTGTTTGGCACTTTTAATTGTTCTTATCCTAAGTAATTTCATGTGTTATTGTTTGCTTTTTAAAAAATGTATACTGTTAGTTTTATTAAGTACTGTCTTCCGCTTATTTCATATAATCTGTACTATTTTTTGTTATTAATTCTAATTTATTTTTACTCTTAAAACTGAATACTGATTTTTAATTTATTTGTGTGTTGGTCAGTCTGCAAAACAGTGTTAACTGTGGCTCGCCCTTTGGTTTGTAGGAAGCCTATTTTGTACCCCATGTTCACCAATAAAGACGTTATTATTATTATTATTAAAAGCAAATGTCTTCATCCTTAAAAACGGAAGTCCTTTGATTTTTGGACCGATTCTCGAAATTTTTTTATTAAAAATTTTTAAGAATATTCAATGAAGTGATCAAGGATTGAATACCGAATGAAAGATGAATCTAATTCTGATCTTACTTATTGTGCCTGAAGTACATGGTTTTATAATTAAAAATAACTGTGAAATTTAAATATTGAACGATACAGAAGAAAGGCGATAATCCTCTGATCATCAATACAAACAAATTACATTATATGCACTGTGAAAAGTAAAAGTTAAAAACGTTAAAAAGTTAAAAAATTATGTTTCTGAGTTTTTACAGTTTTGTTGAAATTTCCTATTATTTTCGTAATAAAAGTACAATTTTCCTGTAAAAATCATCAAAAAAAGAGAAGTAAATTTACCATAAACATGTAAAATTTAAAATGGAAATATAAGTTTACAACGTCAAAGGTGGAAATAAAAATACTAGTAATGATCAAAGTAATTTTACATCGTCTTTTTAATTTTCCATAGTTTTTCACGTAAAAATATGTGAGAAAAATGTAAAATTACAAGCGCCCTGTACATTGTGCTATGGATTTATGTACCTGCACTGTAAAAAATTTCGATGTAATTTCGACGTAGTAAAAGTTACAAGCCGTATGTAAAATGACATGGTGTTACATTGCAGATACACAAGTAGTATGTAAACAAGAATTATAAAAATTCGGCCGTTTTTTGCTATTTTTACGTTTATTTCAGAAAATCTTGTATTTTCTTGTTCTGCATGATCTGAACTTTGAAAATTTAATTGTTGTCGATTACACATTGATTATAAATTTATTTATTTATTTATTTATTTAGAATCAACGGCGAATAGCCTATTACATAAAAATACAATAACAATATTAGGTGAAACTTAACAATACAGTAGAAAAATAGAAAAATAAGATAACCAATTAAATCGCTACCTATAAATATGTAATTAACATAAATAAAAAAAATTCATCCAAAAGTGGAAAACATTAGAAAAATTCGAGATTTAAATATTGCTAACGACTCCAGTTCTCGAACTTCAGGCAAAAGTGAGTTCCATGCTCTGCGCAACCGAGTTATCGAAGCATAACACCCGATATCCGATTGATTAACCTCCTCAATTAATAACCTCTGTGAACGAATGCTGTAAGAAATCTGACGTAAAGGAAAGGACTGTCTCAATTCGGTACACTTAATGATGCCCTTCATTATTTTAAAAGTATTGATTAAATCAAATCTATTATGAATAGATTTAATGGAAGGCACATTAAATTCCTTTGCCAGAGCGGAATAATCGTGATCAATAATACTCATTGGTGATCCTTTTTTATAAGCTAAATAACGTATAAATTTATGTAAGACAGACTCCAAGATTCTAATATCCTGCGCATAATGAGGGGACCAAATCGGAGAACAATATAAAAGACTGGGTAATACAATTGATTTGAATATTGAGACAATCGCAGGTACACTACGAAAATCTCTAGTAGATCTTTTTAGAAACCCCAATACAGATGTTGCGTTTGAGACTGTCCTAATTAAATGCTCTTTATAATTAAGAGAGTTATCTAAAATGATCCCGAGATCCTTCACAGAGCTTACAGAGTCTAGAGGCTGGTCATTAATCTTGTAATTAGACCAGACAGGAGAGTGACTTTTAACAAAACGTACAAAATTACATTTTTTAATATTTAGGGTCAATCGATTAAACACTGACCACTCAACCAGTGAGTCCAGATCCCCCCTGCAACCTGGACACATCGGAAAGAGAATGTTAGAAACAAAATATTAGAAAATCTCAAACTCTGAGTTAAGTCATTCATAAAAAGAATGAACAATATAGGACCCAAGTGTGACCCTTGAAGTACACCAGAGGTTGCAGCAAAGGGTTTAAACTCACGAGTACACACTCGAACAACTTGCTCTCTGTCAGAGAGAAAAGAAGCTATCCATTGAAGGATATTGCCCCGTACTCCCATTTTTATTAATAAATTTGTAATATATCACCACGTAATTTTACCTATGGCTTGTATTACACGTGAATCGAGTTATTTCCAACGTGATACGTAAAATTACATCAATTTTTTTTACAGTCTGCTTCTCCCTCTCACCAATAACCGATTGATATCTTTTTACAGTGCACATGTAAAATCAAGTCGATAATGTAAGAATTTTACCGCAACGCTGTAAATTTACCATGATTTTCACTAGTATTTTACTTTCCAGCATTTCACTGTAAAATTACTTTGACAATTTTCATAGTGTATGTTATGTCAAAGCACAAAAATGTTGTAATGCATTATAACCTAAATTAATCGTGATTAGTGATAGTAAACATAGTAAGGAAACTTTACGCCTGTATTATGCTTTTTTCGAGGTACTTTTTCGTAATTATAATTATTGCAATAAGTAATTAAAAAGAATATCAAAATATTTACTTAGTCGATTACAAAAATATTTGTAAAAGTGAGACAAGATTTCTTCTTTTACCGTTATATTGTTCTGACTTATTTTTCAATCGTTTCATGCCCAGTGACTCTTTTTACGCTTATTTTTTAAGTCAAACTTAAAATTTAAAGGAAGTTTATATTTGTTTACATTTTTATTTTATCCTCCAATTCAATTATTAATTCCTTTGTTTATAAACCATGAATTTCTCGCAAAATACAAATAGTACTGTAATAACTTTCTATTGTTTCATACTTAGTAGGATAGTTACTATATTATTTGTATATTAATATACCCAATCCAACAGACTGTATACATTTCGACAAAGAAGTATTCGTTTTCAGTCCAGCACCACACCGAAAGCAAACGCTTGCTTAGTTCAGTAATACTTTGCGTACACGCAGCAATCCTTTGCACTTTCGATATCTCAATCGTGTATTACGAGGGAGAACCGAAGGTTTGATACGTACGAAAAGGTTCCTCGAACCTACAGTCTTGCAAGTAGAAAGTCCAGGAGTTACGATGGGGAAGGGACACCTGGTGCTCAAGCCTGGTGCAAACGACGATGAAGGTGCTTGGAAACCTTCCTCTGGGTGGAAATTGAAAACTTACGTGGTGTATGGCCAGAGGGATCCTCCGTTTCACTGGGAAGTCGTCATTCGCGGTCTCGAAGTCAGGAAAGTTGGGTTGGACGACGTCTTGAGAAGCTCCGGGACTAGTTGTCATTCGGGTGCGACGTCAGTTGCCGGAGCATGGCGACGTTCGCCGGAGGTCGCATACGTAGCACTCGCGGACGTAGACAACGGAGCGCGTCACCGTAGGTCAGCGATACGACGGGACCTCACCAGACCTTACCGATTTGGAGTCATGGTGAAATAGGCCACGGGACCAGGTAAAACTGCGCGTACGGCGGAGAAAAACAAAATGGCGGATAAACAATCATCCCAACTGACCTTTCGGAAAACATCGAGTCGTCCCGAACGGGAGAACGGCGTTCATTGGTGGGTCACGTTTCGATTCGGGGGACTCCGAGGAATCGGATCGTCCCGTGACCCGTCCCATCCATTTTCATTGCTTCCCCCAGGGCCCGACAGATGGCGCCAAAAACTAAATTTTGCGGAACGCACAAAAAAAAATTCACCTGTCAGACGGAGTGAGGTTAGGTTAACTTATACGCATGTGTACCCCTCGTATCTTGTATATGTACATACAAGGCTATGGTGTGTAATTGGAGGAATATAGAAGCCCAGAGTTGATGGGATAAACGGGACTGAAGGTTGGGGAACTACTAAAGCGTTTTATATAAGTCCATCTTTCTCTATCTCATTAGGAGCACATATTAAAATTTGTTACATTTTTTATGACTTGCATTGATAAACTATAATCGCGTACAGATGTTCAGTGGTAATAGCGTTAGCTGCAATTGCTGAGGATGCGTCGAGCTCTTTGCAATTTCGTATTAAGCATTCCGAGATTAACTGTACATTAGTGTGATTTAAGTGCGTCAAATAATGAAGTTTTAAAGTTTTATACAAGTTTGACGAGGTTGAGAAATTCTGATATGAGATGCAGAATTTTACCTTAACGAAGGAAAAATGTCATGGTTTGTTTACTTCTAAATTATAAGTTTATTAACTTTCAGTTTCTGGAAGTAAGAATTGTAATTCATTGTATTTAACAATTGTTTGATATACTGTTTATTTCATATATTTCCTAAAGAAAAGACAGAATAATTATATCATTTCGTAAAACTGTTTCGTTTATTTATATATTCTTAGAGTGCTATATTGCAGATGTAACGTTACATTATTAGAAATCCGACGTTAGTACAAATACATGTTTATTATGTATTTGTGTGTAAATCGATTATAATATATGTAAGAAAGTTTTGTAAATCCAAAGCGTCTTGAATAAATAAATGCAATAATGAGTATTGTCCGAGTATGTCGTAATACAATCGAGAAACTTTCTTCAGTAAAACACATTAAAAACACTTAAACTAAACTAATAATCTATTCAAGTAAAAAACAACTTATGTGTTTCTTATACATGCAAAATTTTTGTTACGAAAGGGTTTTAAATGATGTTATTTATTGTGCACATTGTTAATCTTGTTATTTTAATAAACTATTCCAATTTTAATTTATAATTCATTAATTATGAAATAAGAATTACAGAATTTTATTACAAGTATGTTTTAAAGTATTTACAATAATTTATAAATCATTTAAATTAACAGAACGTTTCACATTTAATTATTCATAAATAAAATTTTCTCCGATTTTTTATTCATAATATATTCAAGAAAATAAGCTTCTTTAAGGTATATTCCGTTCATCGAAAAGAAATGTTCAATATCTTAATACATAACGAGTCTAGCCTTAAATATAGCTGTAATGTTTTTTATCTCATCAATGATACTATTGTTCATCAAACTGCAATACTTAGCGTTAATAACTAGTTTTGTCAACTTCTTTTTGAAATCTAGTAATTAATAACTTAAAAAAAAAAAGCATAACGAAGCTACTCAAATTTATTAGTGAACGTTCATAACAGTTTTTAGTGGTTTCAAATGCAAAACATGAAATTCACGAAAAGATGGTAATTTTTATAAAATGTCATCAAGGTCACTGGGGTAACACATTAAAATTATCTTAACGTAGAACGTGATAAATTTGAAGAGGATTTTCCCCGTATAAAGTTATGCTTGCAGACAATCGATGCTCTAAAGAATTTTTATGCACATGGCTATCAAATTTGAAATACATCAAATAATGATAATAGAAGGATAAAAAAAACTGTAAATCTTTTTGTTAACAAAAAATTCTTTCATTTTAAGTTCACATATTACATTTTAATTTAAACTTTGTCGTATTCAGTTTTTTGGTATTTTAGATTTCATTTTACAAATTTGACATTTTACGATAATTGTAATATTTTTATATCTCGATATCTCGAAAATTCCATTTGTTTATATTATGCCCATGAGAATTTTGATTAATATCATATGAATATCTTCGCAGTATTAGCCAATTCGATTGAATAAGTTTTCTCTATTCTTTTGGGCAGGATCTTTTATAATTTGTTCATGTTTTCAAAAGCTTAGGTCCCCAACAAACGAAAAAGTATTCGAAAAATCTGTGTACGATTTAATACGAAATAAGTCTGTTTCTTTCCCAGTCTTTCAGTTACGAATGCAAGTGTATACGATATTATACGCGATACATAAACGCACATAACCTCAAAGAAACGATTACTTTGGATTATCGAATGATTTGATTGAAGAATTGGTAGCTTTAAATATAGAACAATGAAAATTTGAACTTTCTTGTTTTCATGAATGTTTTTCATATAAAACATATGTAACGGAAATTATTCCAGTTTCAAACAAAAGTGCATAGAATTGTCGAATTTATAAGAAGATTTTTATTTTTCATCTAAAACCATTATAACCTCAAAAAAATGCCATTATGGTCACGTACCGTTTCCGGTTTTTGTTGTCTTTGTCTTTCACATACAGTGATACATTTGAAGACAAAGAAGCAACGAGAACCGGAAGGACAGAATCAAGGGAGTTAGGTGTATAGCAGTCCCCGCCCTAAGGTATACCGGCCAAAGTTATATGTCTATCCTAAATTATAGATTTGACTTCTCCAAAGTTATACCACTCTCTTCCTCTCCTTCCCCCACCTCATTGGTGTGTGTGTGCGTGCGTGCGCGTGCGCGTGCGTGTGTGTGTGTGTGTGTGTGTGTGTGTTTACATGTACATGTAAAATGTAAAATACAAAATGTGACATGTAAAATGTACACGCACGCACGCACGCACGCACACGCACGCACACACACACACACACACACACAGAGAAGCAGTCATTGCACGGTATAACGTAGGATGGGGACTACTGTACAACATGTAAAAAAGAATGGACTCCTGACAGGACGTACTTCTTTTGTAAATCGAAATTTTTAAAGAAATGATGCACGTATATTTTGAAATAAGGACCAACAGCCCTGCCGAAAAAATACTGTAGAACACGATACAGAAAACATAGAGCACCATACAAATTATATTTATTAATAAAAAAAGTAGGTAAATACCTGAATATTTACATTATAGAAATGTCGAGGGCATACAGCTTTATTCAAAACTTCTGTCAAAACTTAAAACAGTAAGTAATATTGCAAAACTAAATGCAAAAACTGTACAAAGTTAAATTTAGGACGAGGTCTTTTTATACGGGATTGGCAATATATTATTTACTGTTTTAAGTGTTGAAGGAACTTTTTAATAAAATTGTAAGTTCTCAACATTTCTATAACATTAATATTCAGATATTTAGCTACTTTCTTGTTAGTAAATTTGTATCGTGCTGTATATGTTTTTTTGTAATACGGGTTCGGAAAATGTGTGTTTTCCGAACAGATTTTAGTGTAGAAAATGCGATTTCCCAAACCGGGATTTGGAAAATATAAAAATTAAATTTTCCACATCCCGGTTTGGGAAATCACACTGTTACACTGATATATAGGAAAACGATATGATATTATAAAAAATATAAGAAAATTTTGTATCTGTAAAATCATAAATATGTTTATATCGGGAGCTCCCCCGACCCCCCCCTTTCGCGCCACAACTCCCCCCCCCCCCCACTTATCTCCCCATCATTCATAAGAACGTACTTTACGCATGCTATAACAAATTTTAAATGCTACGTGTAGTGGCCACATTTTCCGCACACTTATACAAAAAAAATCGTTCGTTACACGTGCGGACGTTTCCCCCACTCGTATGATTCACACAGCACTCGTGTCAGTGTGGTCATTACGCGTGCGGGAAATCGCATTTTCCGCACTTGTTACGAAATATACTATTTTAATCGTGTTCTATAGTATTTTTTCGGCAATGAGATTAAAACTCTAATTAATTTACTGTTGTAAATCAATTTTTAACGAAACCAGAGTTTTTGTAACTTTTATCGACAATATTGTTTCCACCATTTTTAAAGTTACCACTTTTGCATATTTTTACAACGTCGCTAATGTTGTAATAGCATATAATAACTTTCGAATTGACGTATTTTTCTATGAAGTTCTAGTTGCGACTTGTTTTCGTGTTTGTCGGTAAATTTATTATACTAGAACAAAATTTGATATTTAAAAAAAAAATCTTATTATAATCTTGGACAATTTTATGCACTTTTAGATGAAACTCGGAGTTATTTCCGTTTCATTTTTAATATGAAAAAAAAAAGAAAGTTCAAATTACACAACTCAATTCTGATAGGATTTTTCCCGCCGAATACAAATACATGTACGCCAAAATATTTATGGGGACCTAGTTTTCTTTTAACTGAAGGTCAATGGGGTCAAACATCGTGTTTTTTGAAAATTTGCACGTGTATACTATAGAATGGGACGCAACAAAATAAATAATTTGAAAATGGCGAATCCAATATGTCCGACGAACTTTTTGAAATTCGAATCACTTAAATCTTATTCGAAACACTTGAAACTCGTTATCGTCTTTCATAAAAAATTGACAAAAATATCTTAAAACGCGATTTTTTACTCGTTTTACCTTCAATGGCGTTTTAGGACATTTTTGTCTGTTTTTGCTCTTAGTCTAATTAACGAGTTTAGAATTCCAAAAAAAGTTCGTCGGACTTATTAAAGCCGCCATTTTGCATTTCATGTTTTTTTGAATCGCATTCTATAGTATAGATGTGAACAATGTCCTGATATTAGTAATTCCCATTCAATATTTTTGGCGTACATATTTGGATTTTGCAGGGAAAATACTAAAAGAATTGACTTTTACTGGTGGGACAACAGTTTTTTTTTGCTGTGAAGATGAAGAGAATCGAATCTTTTATCCCCTTGCCCTCCAATATCTCGAAAACTAGATACAATTGGATATTTGGGCGGTCATATTTGGATTGTAAAGAAACAATCCTATCAGAATCAATTCTTTCTTATAGGTCAGACAAATTTTGTTGGGGGTTTATCAGTGTTTTTTACTTCAAAGTGGCCATTTTCATGTTAAGAGACATTTAAATGCAATTTTCACTGCCCCAATAGAAAGAGCATATTCGAAAATAGCAGACTAAGTCACTTTCAAGCAAACGTTAATCCATTTTCATATTGAGAAAGAATTAAAAGAATGTATCTTAGGACTTCTTGATTAATTCAAAACGGTTATAATCTTCGTAAAAATGAGACAAACAATCAACAGTAAAATTAAAAAATAAATTTCATAATAAATATTTGAAAAAAATGAGAATTTTAACGTGAAATGGAACGATTGACAATAGGGAAGTATTCACGAAGGCCAACAAATAGAATTCTAAGTTCAAAAATGAATACTTTTTAATTATTCTGAATAATTTTTCGTTTGCTGGGAGATGTAATCACAATTCAGATAAAAGGAAAGCGTCGGTTTTCTTTTCTTTAAATCGTACACATCCTATTACTGAGGTGTTATAATTATCATTTTTGTTTTGGCGTTGAATATAGTTTACAAATTATTATTTGTTGATTTTAACAATGTATTTTCAGTTTTTACATGCTATAAAATGCACCATATTGACTTTCAGACAATAATGTTCGGTATTCGTTGAATATTAACAATGTGACACTGGAAACACACAGAATGTAAACGTGACGAATCCATCAAGAAGGAATTAAATTCACATCATGTCGCTCTATCAGTGTCGTAGTAATATTTACTTGGTGATCGGAGTATGCTTCGGACTATGTCTGAGCTTAATGTTGACTCCGATCGAGATCACCGAATGCCAGGAATGTGAATCCGAATTTGTGCCATACGCTGCGGTGGAAAATGATTTTGGAGATGAGTACGAACCAAAGATAAATGTAGACGGGAAACCCCAAAGGGCCCAAAAAACCCCGAAAGTTTTTGTACGCCCAAGATACTACACGACTGAGCTCGGAATAAGGGAAAAAATTTTTATTGGGGTCATGACCAAACAAGAGTTCCTACATACTAGAGCGATCGCATCGAATAAGACGATCAGGCACTTGGTTGATCAGGTCCGTTATTTCATTCCGATTTCAGAAAAGACTAGACCCAACATTTCCTTACCTGGTATCGTAGGATTTACGGATACCAGAAGTACCATGCAACCATTCCATATGGTAAAGTACATCATGGACAACTATATGGAAGATTATGACTACTATTTTTTTGTAAAAGATATGAGTTACGTCAATGCAAGAAGATTAAAGGAGCTGGTTTCCAAATTATCGGTCAGTCGGAACGTGCACCTCGGTGCTCCGAGTGAATTGGATTCATTTTGCTCATTAGGTAATGATTTATTTATAACTGTACAAAATAACTTTATCGAATGCTCACGATAGTTTTAAACTGCACTTATGTTTTTAGATGCTGGAATATTGCTGAGCAATTCCGTCATCAGGAGTTTAAAGAATAATATGGATTGGTGCGTAAAAAATACGTATTCTGAAGACGACGATGTGAATTTTGGCCGATGCATTTTGCATGCTTCTTCCATTCCTTGCACGAGTAAAGTACAGAGTGTAAATTATTTATCAACGAAATTGCATTCGACTTTTAATTTCAACTCGGATCTAAGAACAATCTCGGGAGATAGAGAATTTGCTGAAGCGATCACCGTGTATCCAGTTTTTGATCATCTGATGATCTATAAACTAAATGCACATTTCATGGCGGTAAGTTCAAGTTCTATTTACGGGTTTATTTTCGTAAGAATTTTGAATTCTCATTCACGACTTTTACATGAAGCAACATAAAAGGATTGGTTAAAATTAGAAATAGTCATGATAATGTCGGTATGTTTTAAGGAAATGTTTTAAAGAATATTTGAGTGATACTAACTAGTCACAAGTTTATAGCGCTTTAATAGTCATGGACAACAATTACTGCATAAATGATTACATATTATTTGTGTATCGCCATCGTGAATACAAATATAGTAAATGCTTAGTCTGCCTTATATAGCATTGTCTTACTTAACATTCTGAACAAGCTTTTTCCGTTACGTTTTGCTCGCCCTAGACAGAGGCGACTACCTTGACTCATTCATGAATTGAAAGATACACTGACAAAAAATCCATATTCAAATTGACTATACCGCATAGTTGGAAAAATATAGCTAAAATTACTATGAAAAATAGTTAAATTTACCACTTTAATAGTCGATTTTACTATAATTTTGTTACACCAACTATCTTATCATAGTATAAAATAACTATAATCCAGTGTAGTTCTCATTTCACACTATGTCTCGAAGTAAATCTTTATATTTACTATTATTCATAGTTAAAGTTTGTATTTACTATAAATCCGTAGTAAAGACTGTCGCAACCGGCGTGTTTTGATGCCGCCAGGTGGCGACGCGGAGTTCGCAGCTTTTTTCTTCGAGCCCGTGGTTCCCGTTATTGAAGTGGATTTTCATTTGGTCACGAGAAGGACGGTCGGGCGTCAAGATATGATAATACATAATGCATCTCGTATATGCACGTGTTTCTACAGACTAGATACCAGACTATGACATTTGTGCGTATAATGGCATTGCATAATACATTTTTTAACTGACTACTGTATGACATTCACAAACTTAGCGCAGTATTGATTTTTTGTTTTTCTCTTTGTTTCCTTGTTTATTTTAAACAAAGAACGAAGGGAGAAAAGTGGAATTTTCATATGCTATGAGATATATAGTTTACAAATATTTTAAAAAAGTAAATATTGACTCCTTTCCATATTTTTTATGATAATTTCTTATACAATTTCTCTCAGTGAGGGTAGTAATTTTCTGAAATGACTACTTCAAAACAGTTGAGTCTATTTGGCTATTATGATAAGTAGCATTTTAAATCAAGAAACAATAGTTAAACTTTACTATTTCAGAATATTTATTTTAATTATTACCATGCCTAGTCCTCATTTCACTATGATTCATAGTAAAAAATCGTCATTTCAACTACTTTGTTCCTGAGTGTACGAATAAGTGTGTTTTTCAACCTAGCAAATATCCCGTAATTTCGTATCAAAGTTGCAGAGTACTATTTAATATCTAAACATTAAATCTAAAAAGAATATGTAGAGTTGGTTTTTTCAACGTTTAGTCAGTCTGAATTATATTTATTTATTTCCACGTAATTTCCTACCAATTGTTCAAGTAGAGTCCGTGAAATATATTTTAGCTATCACGCAGAGATTCCGTTCTATTAAGTTATATTATAAATTATATATGACAAACTCTAACGGTAGTGTAAGAATCCAATAGTAAAACCGCCTTTCCCTACCTTTAAAAGCTACAGTAATGGAACAGATAAAAATTCAGACAATTTTCGAGATTTTATTAAAAGAAAATTATTTCATTGAATACACAATATTCACTTCCGGATGAATGCTTCGCAAATTGCCGACAAGGTTCGGCTGAACTCGAAGGTTTAGAGTAACCTTAGATGCAAATCGTCAGACAATCAAATTTCGTGATTGATTTATCAATCAGGTTATTCTTATTATTAACCGGTAGGACCATAGTCGATATCAAACCATTTCTTAGGCAAATATAAGACAATTTACATATTTACTACGTTAAAGGTATAGGGCAAATGGATAGTGTAAGTAAAGCATGGATATATTTATACCAGGGGATGATTTTCCAAATAAGGTTCACACGGTATCCTTTGGCTCTGCTTAGGTTGTTAGTAATACTGAATGATATGTCCCTAATGTTCGATAAAGGTAGTCTGTACTTCATGATCACATTTGGAGCACCACTGGTATTCCTATATTTCTGTGCTGATCGTGCTGAACGTTTGAAACTCAATATCCTATAGTCTCGAGGGATGCAGACTGTACAATCTGCGAGAAATAGGCGTAATGCTGAAAATTTACGAGACATCAATCCTGAGGCGCTATTATATATAATTAATATATTAATAACATCCACGAATGTTTTGTAACTTCGCAAATGTATTATGCTATAAATCGACAACAAGAAATATTTGTTGCATTGGCAAATAATGATAGTCAGACCCACAAACAAATAAATTGTCCCGCTGAATACGACTTTTAAATCAAAAGTAGCGGTTTTCCTCTCGTGTCCTATCCAGGCAAGTCATTACTCGTACCTAGTTTGAGCAATATCGCTGAACGTCCTCTTATAGATAATGGCAAAATACTTATACGTTTGCTGCATATCAAACTTGTATTGATGAAACAATTTGTTAACGCTCCTAGTAAAGAAGCTTCCTGCTTTAAATAGTTGGAAAGCATTTTTACATATGTAACTATAATTAAATTGAAGAGAGGTCTTCGATGGACCTTGAATTCGCAAAATGTTTAGAGATGCAGAGTAAGTCAAATATATACATGATACAAAGAGATCAGTCTGGGTGAGCTTAAAAGATGGCACTACAATATTTTTGGAAAATAAAAACGATGAAAATTAATACAACGTCATAGAAAACTAAAAAACAAACATTTAGTTGCTTAATAAATTTCAAGCTTCACTTTCACACCTTGATTCACACCTAGATCACTTTCTGCACAAACTTGGAGATTTCAGTGAAGAGCACGGGATAAGATTTCATTAAAATTTGAAGGACTTTGAACGTAAATAGTAAAGAAACAGGGGTGCAAATATGACGTTAGACTGTTGTTAAATACTGAAAAGGGAAACACAACAACAAGACAAGAGACACAGAAATCCTTTACATAGATATATTTAAAATGTTTCTACTTAAACTATTAATTCGGTTTTTAGAAGTTCGAAATTGCTTTTCAATATTTTTTTCACATTAAAATGGCCTTACAAATAGCCATGTGATATTTTTACTTCGCTATTGGTCGGATTTCAATTTAATATCATCAGAATTATTAGGGGAATGTATCCATGGGCGGCCCGGCTCCATGAGTGGCCTACCCTTCTGATTTTTATCAAACTAAAAACGAAATATCAAATTTTTGGTTGAAACAGATGCGTATTATCGCGAAACTATTTTTAATAAGATCCCTAAGTCAATACATGCATTTTCAGTACTGCTGCTCGTAGAAATGTACTGTTGAAAAACGTTGTCAAAGTTTTGCGTTCATTTCAATTGAGTATTAAAAAACATAGAATTATTACTTTTTTAAGGTAAGTTTAATTTTTGTCTTGTAAATTAAACATTAAAATTCATCATATCTGAAGGGTTTACAAATATTTTAATGCTACGAAAAAATTTCATGCATTTTAATTTCGGCTTCCATTTCCATGAGTGGACCACTTTGTGTAGGGTCCACTTATTTTTATCAGTGTAAAGGTTATGGTGCGGAAGCGTAATTTCTGAGTGTAATTTAACATTTTGTTTTTTAATATAAATAAGTCATTAAAGTAGCGTTTAAGTGTTGTATTAAACCGCAATACATATTAGATGGGTTTTTCACAAAGTTTCTTTTTTATGTTGACCTTACCTTTATTCACATTTTCTCCATGTATTGCACACAGTAAAAGTGTTCAAAATAAATAAATTATTATATGAAAATTATAATTTCGTTGTATTTTTGCTGTTTCTAGCCATTCTAAGGGGATTCGTACGAGTGGTCCACTCATGGACACAAATTTTTTTAAACCAAAAATCGTCCCTTCGTAAAAAAAGGTTTAATTAATTTTATTTAATTGCAGAAAGTAACCCAAATGCATTTAATTTATACCTAGGGACTATATTTATCTAACGGTGTATAGAAGATTAATTAACTTTTTACACTAAATTAAAAACGTGGTCCACTCATGGATACATTCCCCTATCTTTTTTCTTCTTCCATACTCCACAAGCCTTATGAAGTAATTTTATATTACTATTTTGTTAAGGTCTTAATACATTTTTAAAGGTGAACACACTGGTCCAACTACAACAGAAAATTGTCATGTAGGTTCTTTTCAAATAATCATAATCCAAATGCCATCGGTCATGGGTTGTGATCAATTAGGTAGAACAATTCCGCAATAAAATCAGTTCAAACCAAATTTAGTTCTTCAATCATTTTGAAGTTTGTGTTACTGTACATAAAAATATAATTTACCTATTGTTTTTAATTTAAAATATGGTATTATTTAAGGTCGAATTGGCAGCAGTCCAGAAGAAAATCGCGTCGCTTCGTAACGATATATTAAAAACATCCAGTTTTGCGCCTAACGATCGACGTGACATGACCTGGCCAATCGGGAATCAGCCGGGAAATAAAGCCATGGGTCGTTTCGACATTTTGCGGTGGACGTATTTCAACGAAACCCACGTCTTTTTGGAAAATGATTGGAAAAGCATACGAAAACTCGACGGCAGCCAAAAAGCGGACGTAGATCGCGTTTTGAACGCTGCCATAAATCGTGTGATAGGTAATGATCAGCTGACATACAAAAAGTTGGTCAATGGATACTGGAAATTTGATGCCTCTAGAGGAATGGATTACATATTGGATTTGAATTTCGCCACTGTTTCCGGGAATACGGAGGTCAATAAAAGAGTCGAAGTTTCTAAACCGTTGGGGAAAGTCGAAATTTTACCTGTCCCTTACGTTACCGAGCACACTCGAATCAACATGGTACTGGCGGTGAGCGCAAAGAACAAAGCTGAGGCTTTTGCCTTTATGGAGCATTATGCCCAAGCTTGCATGGAGAAGAAGGACAAAAGTATTCTTATGATGGTAAACAATTTTAATTTATTTAAACAATATGTATGACGGTATTTTTCGTGTATTTCCTGCTATCTTTATTTACCTTTCAATAATTAATTAATTTTATTACTGGACTAAAAAAAAGTTTAAAACAAAATTCCTTGAAAAAAATGTCTTCGGGTATTTACTCATCCGTTTTCTTTACAACTATTGAGGGCCCTTCATAATTTTACCATCCCAAAAGAAAAAAAATTAGGAACATCTAGAACTATGTACCTTCAAATGTTTTTTATTAATAATCAGAGCGAGTTTACTGTGAGGTACATAACTAAAATACGAAATTACTTTTGACCATTCTAGACTTTACTTTATGATCCCGGAGACCCTTCGAAAGGTCTAGATGATGTGTATTATGAGATTAAGCAACGAGCTTTGTCGCTAACAGAAATGTATAAAAAGGACCAAGGAAAAGTTACGTGGCTTTCCGTTCGATTACCGGTAGCTTCGAGTTTTATCGAAACCGAACCACTTTTAAAAATTGCTATCGCAGATCTGAGTATTAAGAAGTTTTTCCCAGACAGCCTCGTACTCCTTGTAGATACGAATATGGAATTGCGTTTCGATTATTTAAATCGAGTGAGTATTAATATTCTGTGATTAATTACAGTATAATTAAAACGTAAAAACTGGAAATTATAGATTTAATTAATATTTTATATGCATTATAGGTTCGTATGAACACAATAAGTCAGTGGCAAGTGTTCAGTCCAATTCCATTTGTCGAATTTCATCCGGACATCACTTACGTTCCGGATGCTACAAAGCGTGTAGAATTCGACATCACACACAATCATGGTCGATATGATGAACAGAATTTCGACAGTATATCTTTTTACGTGCAAGATTATACCACAGGTACGTACAATTTCCAACAATGAAATAAGTTCTGTACTTTATTTGTAACTTATCTCCATAAGAAAATAATTTATATGTCTAACGGAAGGGTTTAGAAAATATGACATTTTATTGCAGTTCGAAAATCCATCGAAGGCACGACGCCATTGGTCCGTAATGACAAGGACATCATTAGTTTGCTGAAGCTCTCTTCTACGCATAATATACACTCGATTTTTGATATGTTCGTTACCTACGGCGACCTCCACTCATTTCGTGCAGTAGAACCATCATTAAAACTAAGGTACAGAGATCTGAACTGCGATGGAACCAAAAATAATTACACCATGACCTCTTGCATGAAGCGACAAAATCTTCAGTTGGGAAATCGTGGTCAATTGACAAGGCTGATTTTGGATTTCCAAAACAATTTGTAAATGGAACAATGATATTGAAGAATATCACTGGCTGATGTTTCATTTTTATAAAATTTTGAAATTGTAAATTATACTAGTAATTTCTTATATATGTATATATATGCACATTGAATTGAGTCTCAAATGACGATATTTTTGTATCAATAAATGAATTTCTTAATTATCTATAAAACTAGTTTTTAAGAGTTTATATATGATTTTACTACTTCGCCCATTTTGTCACTAATCGTAGACTGGACCAGACTCGCGAGACTGACTGAAGTGGCGTCAAAATTGAGTCTTGCTTATTAAAATGTGTGCGTTCTTTTATTATAATGTAATATATATGGATTTCAGAACTTATGATAGTTGCAGGTGTAGCAGAAACTTCTCTATGGGCCTGAAATACATGATTCCAAGTAAGTTAAAAACAAATAATATTCCGTTTTTAAATATTAAACGTGTTTTTTTAAAAACTACTTTTTTAAAACTTAGTAATCATTTTTTCTCGAAAACTATTGCGCCGATCGGTTTGAAGTAAGGCATTGAACATACGAAGTCGTAGGTCGTGTGTTTGATCCCCGTCCAGGAAACAATATTTCGAAAACGATTTTCAAGCAGCAACTCGCTGTTGGTAAGACGGCCCACGTTGTTTGTTTATCTGGAGGAAATCGACTCATGACCAATGGTGTTTTCACATTCGATTCTATAATATCACGCCCTTCTCACGAGAGTCTCACTAGATTTTCGTACGATTCTCATCAGTATCGTAGCTACAATTTTCCGGAGAAGAATCTCATCTCCGACCTTTTTGTTCCAAATGATTTGAAAAATATGCCAACATTTTTTGGAAGTCAAAAATCTAATTTTTGAATTTTTTATTAAAAATTGCTTAATAAAATTGTCCAATATTTACACATAAAACGAGCAAATGTTTGCATTTAATGGAGTTTTAATATTGATGATGGGGATTTTCGTCCCCAATTCTGTCATGATTTTATGCACCTCATGAGTATTTTAAGTCCAATTGGGTTCGATTCGGTCCCATATAGCAAAATTATCAGGTCGAGACCACGTGGAAAAACCCACTTGGATTTTTCACTAGGGTATTTTCAAAATATATAGTTCCGTTACCAACGCCAAAAATACAGTTCGTATAAATGCTTCATTTTCCACAACCCTACTTCCCGTTCACAATGATTTAAAATTTTGACAATTTATTTTAATTTGGATTTGTATATTCCTTTTTGTAAATGTGATTTTACGCATTTTATTTATTTTTGACATTTTAACAAAATATTGTTCGACATATAAACGTAAAATGTTTTTTTCAACAAATGTGCATGCGTAGAAATAACTTGTACGCTTTTTAACCCATTAACGCCAAAAAAAAATTTTTCTTTCGTTCACTTTCAAGCCATGCAATTCTTAACTAGAAATATAAGATATTGTATCGAAAGTACCGTTTCTTTAGGTTCTGACCCTCTTCTTTTCGATTCTGAAGTAAAAAAAAAATTTACCCTGACTGAAATTAAATATGGCGGTTTTAATGCCAAAAAAACCCCTAAAAATATATGTTTTTTCAAGTTTGATCGCATTTATCATCTCGAAAAAGTGTCCATATATAATTATGCTCTCAACCAAAAGTGCATAAAAAGTGTGTACTTTCGAAATATGCATGGCGGAATTAAACATTTCAAGATCCAATCCATTACAAAATCGTATAGATTACTTATATATTTTGCAAATTGCCCAATTGTCGTCGGAATCGCCTGAATCTTGTTACTCGGGGGTTTTTGGGGTCGCTGATTACGAATTTGAAGTTAGATTTCCAAAATTCAAAATGGCGGATCCAATATGGCGGACAGAAAATACGAAAATCCATTGAATTTACCTGATTCTTGTTACTAGGGGGTTTTTGGGGTCGCTGATTACTAATTTGAAGTTAGATTTTCAAATTCAAAATGGCGGATCCAATATGGCGCAGAAAATACGAAAATTCATTGAATTTACCTGATTCTTGTTACTCGGGGGTTTTTGGGGTCGCTGATTACGAATTTGAAGTTAGATTTCCAAAATTCAAAATGCCGGATCCAATATGGCGGACAGAAAATACAAAAATGTATTCGATTCAACTGATTCTTGTTACTCAGCCGTTATTGGGATGGCTGATTACGAATTTGAAGTTAGATTTTCGGAATTCAATATGAATAATCCAATATGACGGGCGCAAGATATGAAAATAAGTATTTTTTATTTATTTGCCGTCTTCTTCGAAATATACGAAGTACACACTTTTTATGCGCTTTTGGTTGAGAGCATAATTATATATGGACACTTTTTCGAGATGATAAATGCGATCAAACTTGAAAAAACATATATTTTTAGGGTTTTTTTTGGCATTAAAACCGCCATATTTAATTGCAGTCAGGGTAAATTTTTTTTTTTACTTCAGAATCGAAAAGAAGAGGGTCAGAACCTAAAGAAACGGTACTTTCGATACAATATCTTATATTTCTAGTTAAGAATTACATGGCTTGAAAGTGAACGAAAAAAATTTTTTTTTGGGCGTTAATGGGTTAATAGAAAAGTACTATTTTGTGTGAATGTAGAACCAGCAATATAATGGAAGTTTATTCGTTTTGAAAGCTTGCAGCCGTTTTGACTATAAATTTAAATAAAATAATATAATTATTATATTGATTAAGAAGTGAGTAGCAATAATACTACGGCCACGTATTTTAGTTTAATCGTTTTTGGTCAAAATCATTGTAGCCTGGATTTTATTTTATGGCAAAAATTTGGCGACAAATCACGCAATCGATTTGGGAATTCCGGCACAGGAATTAAAAATTCCACAGAATTAATTGCGGAATAGAAATGCAAATTTGTCTTTCTTTCTAGGGAGTCCAAGGAATTAAAACTACTAGATGGCGAATTTCAGTGTGGGAATTAAACAAAAATAGATAATCTTACATTTCGTTGCAGGATTCAAAGGAATTGAAATGGCTTTCTGGCCAATTTAGGATCAAGGATTAAAATATTACCATAACCTTATTTCGTTAGCGTTCGTAGAGATCGAATGAAAAGTTCTTTAAATATTTATACGTCATGTACGAAACCATTGATTGAAAATTAGTCTTTTAAGAGTGAATGCAGCGTTTTTTTAATTATTTATTATGCCTCACAAAATAAACTGAAGCTCGAAAATCTTAGTTAGGAATTCATTAAAAGTACAGTAAAAGTTTTTGAGAGTAAATAAAGCTTTTTTTTCAGTTTATGTTCGATTTATGAGAAAACTTTAATTGAAGCTTTAATACATTTAATGCTTTTAGTTTAAACGTTTTTAAGACAGTCTTTGTCTCAATTAACTATTACCCAGTACCAAACTGGCATATTAAACAAACACCAATGATCAACGTTAGAGTTTCATGGAAAAACAAAATTAATTTTATTTCGTGCATTTTATAATAACATTACAATATTATTATATAATAATTTAATTTTTCAATATGATGATCATCATTATTAATAATTATTGGGTAAAAGGATAAAGGATTATAAAATATAATATTATCTACAAGTTCATACAATATTATGTACAGGAATATTATAAGCCATTAAAATAGACGAACTTACAAACTAGCAAAATTAATTAATCGCCGTGGCACCCGGAAGGTGTGCTACAAATAAACATTTCGTTTAAATCCGACATAAGAATACAGTGCTTCATTATTTCGTATGTAAGTTATTACTTTCAATACTCCATTACGAATAATTCTATGTATATGATTTGTAATGTATATGACATTTATGGAAAACGGATCTTTAAAGTAAATAATAAATCGTTAATAAATAAATATAAATGTCTTATATATGACTATTACTGTGCGTGAAAGATGACAATGCAGAGAATTTCTAGATATAATCCTAGAAATATTATTACCTACTTATCGAAATCAATACGATTTCCGTAGGTTGAGACCTTTTTTATATGAATTTGTAAATAAATTAAAAGAAATGCAAATTGATTCTGGTAAGTCATATAAAAATGACAAAGCAGAAACGTGTGAAATATTGAAAAAGGAAAAACGAGGACTCAGAAGAACATTTTTAGAGACATCAGAGCATTATTCGACCGCCCAATAAATGAAGCATTGAAAACCAAGAAATACTTCTTAATGATTCTTAATCCTATTTGGCAGAGGCTCATACCTTTAGTAACCAACATGGAAACAAGTATAAATAACATATTTTAATCAACTTCGTTAAAAAATTAATATCATATAAATTTCTTAAACATGTTTATTTAACCTACTCATAAATGACTAATAAATATCAATATAACATTTAAAATGCCATTATTTCTTATATATAAATGCCAAAATTAACTTACTTTATATACATTTTACGAGAAAAATAACACTATGAAATGTTTGCGTAATTGCACACACATATATATATATATGGGCATTATTCTAGAACTTTTAAACTTTGAGGTTGAAGAAAATTTAATTTTTTTTTTTAGGCACATTCATGACATTAATTTTATTGGCTTTAGAATTGATCAAATGACAGGAAAAACCTTGCGTGACTCATTTATACACAATGTATTTTTTTTTTTAATGTAACATGTTACGTTACTCGTAAAATTAGTTTTTAGTTTTGTAACGTTTAATATACATAACAAAATTCAGTTCTTTTGCTTATGGCCTAATTTTTAGAAGCTAGTATATAAAATTAAACGTCTAGTTAATAGTTATTCAAATTTAAAATAATGGATTAAATATGGCGGACTATTTTTACAAAATTTCTTTGATTTTCATAAAATTTGATATGTTATGGTTTTTGAGGCCACTGATTACAAATCCAAAGTCAGTTTTCATTAAAATTTGAAATCCAAATGCATGATTTAACATTAAGGATACTAAAAAATTAAAACGATTTGTAAAGAATAATCATTTTATTATTGTCAAAAAGTGTGTTTTTTGTTGTATTAAAAAAACACAAAAGTTATAAATACTTTAATAACTTACGAGAAAAGATCACAATGATTCCAAAGTACTTAGAAGCTAAATTGTAGATGTGCCATTAAATAATTTGATTTTTCAAAGTGAGTTTCGCTTGGAAATTTAAAGTTTGACGTGGTCGCATTTTTTATGTATAGGTGGCACACATTCGGGCAAAGGCTCAAATTACTTCTTATCAAATAGGTAATGTACCCCTGTTGTGTGGTTTCTTAAAAACCAATGTGAAAAAAATTATCTAAGGTTGATTGCTAAATTGTCAACTATAAAAAAAAGTTATCTCGCAAGTTTGAAGGTATATAATTTTATTCCTCATTGAGGCACATTATTAAGTTAAGGATTTTCCATTTGTTTACATCCCCAAATACTTCCACAAAAAACCACAGACCATAAAAAAAAAAGTGCAAAAAGTTTCAGTGTTAAAACTGAAAAAATGTAGTGAGTATCGCGCACCAAAAACAGGCAAATTCACTACTTTTATTTACTTTCATTGTTTTCTACATATCTGTAATTAGTAGTAAACACTTATTACATGTAAAACGAACAAAAATTTGTTGATCTGTCGTGTTGCAAAGTTATATTTAAAATGTTGAAGGTATCATAATTAGCGACAACATAAAGTTTAAAAGTTCTAGAACAATGCCCATATAGATGGCGGGACGCTTTATGGACTCCCGATGAACGTTTGCGTACGGATTAATACAAACGCTACGTAAGCACTCCATGAACGCTTTTAATGTTACAATTGGACGTCTCAAGAGCGTCCTATTAACGCTCAATACCTGACATTAAGATCATGGCTCGCTAAAATTGTCAAAAATCACGTTTAGCCGACTCTTTCAGAACGCTTAATGAAGCGTTCCGAAATTACGCTTCCTTGACTCTTAACATCCTCTTTAAGAACTCTTGGTTCACGCTGCTACTTTTACAAGGGTTTGAGACTTAAGCTTATTAAGATTATTAAGATTAAAGACGTTAATTCTTTTATAATTCTCTCAATTCCTTGCAATTCCTTTCTGTTAGCTGGTAAGTTACTATCAAGAAAATGGTTGTAAGGAAATATGTCAACCTCTTATTAAAATTTCTAATATAATTAATTTCGGTCTATACACACTTATATAATACATTGACATGTATAACTACGATTTGAAAATAACTTTAGCCTTCTTCTTGTACGGTCTAGAAAAACAACTTTTTACTTTCTGAATGTGTTCTGACGAAGAAGACAACAGAAGACACATTTCATCACCATTTATCAGATTTTTAGATTTTTCAACGAATAATTCATAGATGCCAGCAAATCCGGTTATACCATTCGAGAAAACGTCCGACGCTTGCCCATCAACCTGGAAAACATAATGGCATTTTAAAACAAATGAAGTCTCTATTCAAGAACAATATAAAAGGAAGTACTTTATTTCTAGTTGAAGCTATTTACTTCTAGATTAGAAATATAGTAAAAAATAACCTGTACTTCGTCCGTTGGGACATTGTTGACATTTTTTTTTTGACGGAGGGGGGAAATGCATTAGGCACCATAGGGGGTTGAAGATGTTGTGTAACCCCCCGTGTGTCGGACTCCCTCACCTTTGATGTTAACGGCAAGGTTTACCGACTAAAACCCTAACCTCCCTTGGCCCTCCAGAATCCACGTGTGCAGTCTGCAGCAGAAAAGTGGCTCCGATATCCATCTCCTCCGCTGCAGACTGCACCGGGCCATTTCGTTTACAACTGTAACCACTCCCTCTACCATTGGGTAAGTGGTTACAGGATCTCGTGTGACCTCAGTAGACGGAGAGATCCCAGCAGCACTGCTTTTTGCATTCGGCTTGCGATGGAATTTGCATGTCCTCGACAGGCCGGAATGCTTTTGATGTTTTGGAGGAAAGTTGGTCTCATTCCTCCCAGCACTCCAATTATCAGCACGACGAGCTTGATTTTGAACCCTCGATACAGCTTGCGAATCTCGAACAGGAGTTCCTGATATTTCATCCGTTTTTCGTCCTCTTTGCTGACTATATTTGTTTCTGCTGGTGCAGAAAACTCAATGACGAAGATGGATTTGTCATCGAAGTCAACAAGGACGATGTCAGGCTTATTGGCTGATATTTGCCTGCTCGTCGGGAATGAGTAATTCCAGTATATTCGGCACGACTCATTCCCGACAACGGATTCAATATCAGTGGGGACGTACGGCAAAACTGGGGTTGCATCAATACCATAAGTGCTGCGAAGATGGTAATACAGCACTCGAAGAGCCGCATTGTGACGCTCGATGTATGCTGAAACTGCATATATTGGACATGCTGCCAAAAGATGCATTAGTGTCTCAGCATGACATCTACACAATCTACAAAGCGTACTCTGTACCGCCTGGTGTAAGTAGTTCTGGCGGTACGCTAAGGTATTGATGACCCCATCCTGGCACGCGAAGATAAAACCCTCGGTCTCGGATTTCAAGCCGGCTGATCTTAAGAAGGAGAAGGTCATCTCTGCCGACAAGCCAAGTTGTTGGACATTTCGAAAGAATTGTCCATGCAACGGCTTGTCGATATGCCTTCCCTCCAACATACGGAGTTGTTCCTTCCGTATGTTAGCCCTGAGACGCACTGGGCACAGATTGATGACTGATTCAGCCTCCTGTGCACCACTACGTCCCACGTTGAAAACCAGACCGAGGTTTCGCGCCGCTCGTTCCGCCGCGTTGTACAAAAACGCCCCCTTCCCCTGAATTTCATGCTGATGTACTAGCATCATCAGGGGATCCTCCGTTCGATTAATCACGTCGCAAGCTGTTTCGAGGACCAATCGGTCATGCATACACTCCAGGCTTAAAAGGCCACGACCTCCCATATTTCGGGGCAAATACAGTCGTTCCACGGAAGATCTTGGATGCAAACTGCGTTACATACAAATCATCTTCCGTGTGCTTCGGTCAAGATCCCTTAGCTCGTCAACGTTCCACTTCAGTGCTCCAAAAGAATAGAGCACTGGTGATACGGCCAACATATTCGTGGCTGCCACCTTATTTCTCCCGGTCAATTCTGATGACCAGATCTGACGGAGAATGCGCCGGTATTTCTTAATGATGGTGGTTTTAGCAGCCTGCACATCCTGGACATGCCTTTGAGGTACGCCCAGGTATGTGTAGGCTTCTTCGGCGCTAAGGTGGCGGATGACATTTCCGTTGACGAGCTCCATATCGTTGTTATGGGAGCCTGACCTTCCTCTGTGCAAATGAACGACTGCACACTTGTCCAATCCGAATTCCATACCGATATCTCTCGAGTATGTGAGGGCGATGTTCAGAGATCGATGTAATTGATCTTCGCCTGATGCGTATAATTTAAGATCATCCATATAGAAAAGATGGGTGATCTTATGTACACGTCCACCAGGCGATCCACACATGTACCCTTGAGATTTCCGGAGAGCAACGGATAGAGGCAATAGTGAGATGCAGAAGAGCAGAGGACTCAGAGAATCTCCCTGATAGACACCTCTTTGGAATTGAACCAGTCTAGACATGGTTCGACGCTTGCCCGATGTCATGACAAAGCGTGTTTTCCAAAGAGGCATCAGGTCTTCTACAATTCTCACTATGTTTGGGTGGACATGAAGGCGTTTGAGCAACAAGCTTAAAAGCTCGTGCGATGTTGAGTCATACGCCTTCATGTAATCCAGCCAGGCTATCGACAGGTTACGCTTGTACTGGACTGCGTCCTGACAAACACACCTGTCGATAAGCAAGTTGTCCTTGCAGCCGGATACACCCATTTTGCAGCCTCGTTGTTCTACTATCCGTTGCCACACCGGTTTCACGGATTTCTCAATACGTTCGTTCAAGATGTTAGTGAACAATTTGTATAACGTATTGAGACACGTGATCGGTCTATGGTTTCTCGGATCGGACAAGTCTCCCGATTTTGGGATCAGTGTCGTTCGGCCCTCCACCAGCCAGTGCGGAATGGGTTGGTCTCCATTTATATAAGAGGTGAATATTCGGGCTAGGTGTTGATGGACAGAAGTGAACTTCTTCCACCAATAGTTGTTAATTCCATCCCAGCCCGGCGAGGAGAAATTCCTCGCTCCTGTGATGGCATTTTTCACCTCTAATGCACTGACGGGTGGGCAATCTTCACTTTCTTGTGTGACTTCGTCGCACAACTCGGTGAAGATTTCAATACCTGGAGTGTCTGCATTAAGCCTAGATGTTTTCTCGTAGATGCTCCCCCAGAATTCCTCAACTGCGGTTATCGACGGAAACTCGCTTGAGGCTGCGATACGATGTTTGAAGAGGTTGGAAGGATTCGTCCAAAATATTGCATTTTGTCGAATTCCATCCTCCCGTCTTTGCAGTCTCTTTTTGGCATCCGCCAAAACCCGAATTTTATCAGCCAAACGTTGCTTGATGTTGAGCAACTTCAGCTTGTTCAGTGTGTGATAGTACGTCCGCAGTTGTTGTGCGAACTTCTCGACTTTAGCCGTAAATGAACGGCCAGATGTTAAATAGTCGATCACACACTGAATTCGGGAAGCGAGTTTCCGTGTCAGTCGAATCTTGCCGTTCAATTGAGACATGCGTTTTGTAATCTGCCGACTCCCCGATATCTGTACCAGATTTCGCGGAATCACCAGATCACTTGCAGCCTCGTAAACGGCACAATTGACTTGCCACAGGTCGCAGTCATCTGGAAGAGCATCTAGAAGTAGGCTATTTGCTCTGTCTATTTCTCGTTGCTTAGGCAAAACTTTCGTTGTTAAATTCTGCCTAAACACGAGTGTCGTGCTTTCATAATGTGGAGCATCTCTCCCAGCACCGCGTACGGGCTCAGTTGTTATTGCCCGCACATCCGGTACCGGTTGACAGCTGGGAACAACGAAACCTGTCCGCCTCAGATAGGCCACATAATCTCTCAGTTGTTGTTGAGAAAAGCGATCTGCCAGTTCGGGATGCATTACTGCAAACCGACTGTGCGTTCGCGCCATGTAGCCTCTCTGTTGCGGACAGCTCTCCTCGTAGCAGTGCATTAGATCTTGCCTGAGATCCTCCGTCCACTGAAATCGTCCGTGGGCATGTTGGGCTTGTTGTCCCGGGACACCCGTTTCGGCCCCTCCACCTCGGGACTGGGCTGCATCCGAAGCATCCCGATGGCCAGGAGCCCTGCGCGTTGTACTTCGTCTAACCGCAAATACAGGGAGTAGGGTGGTTGGCCCTATCCCCCGTTGTTATGCTTCTCTCGTTTGTCTCTTACCTCGCCATCCACTGGGGTTGGTTACCCAATCTCTGGCAAGGTTGCTAAGAGTCCAGGGCCCACCGGCTTTAATAAGCACACGTGGAGGTGAGAGTAGGCCATTTGGGAAGATATGCTAGGATGCAGCTTTTTGCATAGCCGCATTGTGTTACGCATCATTCCCTTTGGGCCCCTGTTGTTGACATTATTGTTATTATTATTATTATTACTATCGCTTTTATTATTGTTATTCAACATACCCGTAACATGCACTGGAGAGTATCGTGAAAATTCGGAACATTATTCAAATTCACCATACATTTTTCAACCTGTTCATTTATTCGAGTGTAATGTACATATGGATCTCTCGTGTTGTCATATGTAGAAGTAAGACCGCTCAACTCCACTCGTTCTGTCATAAATTTAATCATCAACAACATGTTAAAAATCGAAATACCCTTGGAACAGAGTGCGCCCTGGTTTATACATTCCATCAAATGGGAGTATTCATCAGAACGCAAATATGTCGATAATGTTTGATTCTCCTATGAAGAAAAACCATAATAAATCAAATGTGTTCACCACAAATAAACTCGTGTTTATCTAGGACTGTGACTGATTAACAATTAGTACAATTTATTATCCACGTAATGAATAACTTAGTTCGAATAGTATGACTTCAATATTTCTAAGACAAGATAAAAAAATGACTAACGTCGACGAGGTCAGTGATATAAAGATTCAACGAGTTTTGTATGATAGTACTATTGTAATTTCATACCATTTCTTTTCAAATGTATTCTGTTTGAAATTGAGCAGTGTATAACAATAGTTGTTACTTACATGACCGTCAGCTTGCCAGCTCTTTTCTATGAATTGCTTTATACGCAGATTTTCTGATGTACTCGTGTTCTCCAAGGCTAATGAGAAACGCTGTGAATTTTCCTCATCGGTAGACTTATCTAATTGAACTTTTCTCTCTACTCGTTTCCGAATATGTAACACAATATTATTCACGACATCACGCATGTCTGCTACTGAAATTTCACTTTTTTCTCCCTATAAAAACGACAAAATTAAAATATATAGATTGCACATTTCATATTAACTAAATATTAGCATGCATTATTTTACTGTTATTACATTCAAACTGTTTAATGCTGATTTCTTTACTGTAGAATTTCAGAAATGCGATTAACAATAAAGAACATTTAAAAACACTAAGAAATACGTACAGTCTTGTTATTTGTTGACTCATTTTGACGGTCGGTAATACATTTCTGAATTCTATCAAATTGCTCATCCTGCACTTGTCTGACTTCTGCAAGATTAATGTGGCTGTTGCATTCGTTAACGATCCTTAAACCAGTTCTCAATGATTCAATTAATGAAGCTTCTTGATTTTTTAAGTATAACTTATTTTTTTCCTTTACTTCAAGTGCATGTTCTTTAACCTAGGAGAAAGTATATTTCATTACTTTTATTTAAACATTTCTGTTCATTTCCAACACTAGAAATATAAGATAAAATGACTAGTGCTTATACATACAACGGGAGGAAATTTAGAAATACACGAATAGGAAACGAGGTAAAATAAAAGCAGAGTCCTTTTAAAGAATTAATTTAAATATGATCTCAATCGTACCTTATTGACGCATCGTAAAATTTCAGTATAATTTATCGAACTCGTATCTTGGGAGCATTGTGATAGTTCTTCATGCAATGCTATAATTCTGCCATTCTTAACACCTTCATTCAATATTATAAACGTAAAATCATACAAAATGGAGTTCATCTCTGCCCATTTGCAGTTCTGCACGTTTGAAAGTACTTTCTCAACTACCTCTTCAGTGCCGGAGAGAGTTTTTGGCAAGTCGATACAACTGGTTGCGATTTTTCTCGGACTGATTTAAGAATGGAATGATTCTGCTAATAAGCTGAAAATGTTGTGATATTCCGTGATATTAAAATTGTGTTATAGCAAATTGTTATTCTTAATTAATACATTTATTGTTTGTACACTGTATATACTTACGTAATCGGTACTGTTGCGTATCGCAGAATCTACATCGCCTTGTATCTTCTGAATACTATTTTTGATATCTATTCTGTATGTGGAATTTATACGCTGATTAATTCCTCTACCTTCAGAATCCCATTCTTTTTTTGCCAGATCTAATATTGTAGATACTTGTTCCGTAGCTAAATCGACATCTTTTTTCGTAATTCCATTGTTAGATACTGGTGTTGCCTATGATAACAAATTTGCAAGCAAACAATACTTAGCTCAGATGACAAAATAAATGATAAGGCATAGTGATCTTTCACTTTTTTAATAAACTGATTAAAGAAGAAAATAAGTTTACGCGTTGATAATCTTAGTTTATCGAATATTTTTGGCGCTGAGTATGTGAAGGAGCCAGTATACTTATTTGAGGAATGAAGTGGAAAGCGAAGGGTGTTAGCAACAGCTCTGCTGTGGTTGATAGTACTTTGTACAAGCATGACGAGGCTAGAATAGAGATATTCAGGAGTTTCCTGACAATTACTCTACTTAACAGGCCCAAAATTATAATTTCCATTCTATCCTGCATTTTTAGTTGGCCATATTTAGCAAAGGCTGGTGAGATGTGGTCATAGTTTACTTGAGTCAAGCAAGGACCAAACACCGAAATACAATAGAGCATGTAAGGATACAGAATTGCCTCACATACTTTGATCTTTGTATCGCATTTTAACTTGCGCCTAAAAGGATATGAATGCCGCAATCTGGCATTTGCAGACTTAATTTTTGTCGAGATATACGTAAAGGACCAGTTACAATCAACAATAACATCCAAATTTCTCGCTTCTTTTACCATTGGAATGATGTCGCCTTTGACGGATATTTTAATCTGGCTTTCATTAACGTTAAGAAGATGTTTTTTCATACTAATTAATAAAATCGATATTAGCGGATTAATAATCAAGGAGTTATCATTCGCTCAGTTCTCCATGCTAATCATGTCTAAATTGAGTAGACTAATTGCTCGTAACAGGTCATCGGCTTGGGCCGACATCAGAATCGGCACAGGTTTTAAAACTGGCATTATGACAGCACTCATAAATATCTATTGTCAAGATTATAACTAAGAGAGAGCTCAATTTCGCTCCCTGCGGTACACCGATTGTAAGAGATTTCTTGGAAGAGATTAATACCATGCCTCCAGAATTAATCGTGACAGCCTGAGTTCTATTGACAAGATATAATTGTAATAAATTGCATGAGGCTTGCGAGGCACCAGAAAAAGATAACTACGCTACTAGTAAGTATCGAATGCATGGCTAAAGTTGAGCAAGCATAATCATCTAAGTAAATTACGATCCCAGTTACTAAAAACATTAACAACATCCCAATTACTAAAAAAATGAAAATAAATATAATGTAAAAATACGTACATATACAACGGAGAGAAATCCTACGAATACAATTAGCTTCGACATTGTTCCTCGAGTCTCCAGGTAGATTGATAGATGACTGTAGACAAACTGTGAGAATATCAGTAAATCACAACATTATATATACTTGTTTGACATAATGCATATAGTTTGTGACCGGAAATTATCAATATATAAATTACATTTCCGTTCTGAATTCAAGCAAATAATGGTAATTGTGATATTGATACATATTTGACGCCTATCTATTACAAGAAACCTTAATTAAATTCTCAGTTGTACCTCATATCACATTATCACATTCCATATCAATGTTACTGTCATTTGCATCCGGAAAAACTTTCGAGATTATTCGGTCATTTAAAAAGAAATGGTAATAATAACAAATTTTCATATCAGATTGTTATTTTATATGATTCAAGTTCAACATGTGTGGGATTTTGTTTAGAGTAAAGAATATTCATTTATTGATTAAATTCCGATCGAAGTCATTTTTGTATAGATATTTTAATATCCAAATTCATATCAATTTTACTATGATGTTCCTAAATTACTGATCGCATCAGTTTTGTACGTTCGGATTAAATTATTATTAACAATAATTAAAACAATATTAATCGTTGAACCATTTTTATAATTTTATATCTGAATTTATCCCTGAAAATTGAGAAAAGGACAGAATTAATTTAAAGAAATTTTTCAATGGAAAAAGACTATTAATGTTGAAAGAAAGTAAGAGCACATTTTCTAATTAACTTTGGATGGATTAAACAACACAAAATATGATGCCATTAAGTGTGGATTGTGACTCTTTTTTTTTAATTTATTGTGCATTTGAGGCCGTTTGGCCAATTTCATCTCACAAAAAGAGATAATAAAATTAATACATTAATGAAATGTGACCCGCCTAGCCATAGCCTGTATCTAAGAAAAAGTTTGGGCACGATACAAACTAAGTTTTTTTTTAAGCACACTTCGAGATTTGAGTTGAACGTAAACTGTTTTTCTGTGTAGCTGCATTTATATTTGGCACCATTAACTATTCCGAATCGACTAAGTCTCAATTGCTAGATCTGCATATGTTTACAGTGACTATAAGCTCTTGGAAATTTCCATGTGCCGTACCAAGGATATTTTCAATTCCGATAACAAAAAAATCAAAGTACTTTTGCCTGTAAGAGGTCCTTGAGTTTGATACTAAATGGTAATAATCAAAGCATATACTCATTAAGTATCATAAAAGCTGATCACTTTCCAAAAATAGACACAAAAACTAACCCGTACATCATCTACAATGAAGATGTTCCTTTCCAACGCCGACCAATTCAAACAATAATATACGTTTTTATTGGATGCCTTCGGATTCAGGAATTAAGATGAAAGAGATAATCGATATCAGCTTATCCAAAGAAGCTACAAAGTCAGTTTCCCGAATAGAAATAAAAATTCCATATACAGGTCTTAACTGATAGACTCGATGTATACAGAAGCACACGAAACAAAAGATTGGTTGGGACAAATCAATCTCTTTGTGCTCTCAGATCCAGATGAGAAATTGTTTGGGACCACAAAGGAAATATTTACACTAACCAATTTTTTACATTTGTGTTCCAATTATTTGGTATATAACCAATTAATTTCAAAGTGCAACTATTGATTTGGCTGCCCCAACTAATTTCTCGTTTGGACTTAAGAGCATTAAGCGGTTACCTGCCCAAACCAATATTTTGTTTTCACGCAGCAACACATAAAACTCTTATAGACGAATCACCAAGCAAAGGCATGGAATTTTCGAAGTTCGACCACAATCAAAGAACAAAACAATCCTTACAAATTCTCAGAAATTAATCCTACAAAATATGAACCTAATAGATCGATCTTTCCATGACAGGTACTGCTTATTTTTTCATTACGTTGAAATTTATTGTGATAGAATTTCTATCTAACTCGCAAATTTTACAAAATATATCAGTTTGCTCTGATTTTCATTAATTTATCCGATAATAAATATACCGTTTCTTATCGATTTCTATTGTTTTATTAGATTTTAATAGGAATTTGTAAATATACAAGCTTTATCACTTTTTCCATGTTAAAAAACAGGAAATGCGCTAATAGCACATTTATTAAAATTCAATTACATGTGCCTTAGATTTAATAACATTTCATTAAAAGCGTAAAATTACAATTAAATTTAAAAATCATTTTATTAAATTTAATGAATGAAATTGAATATTCTAGAAGAAAATTTTAAGGCTTTTTTATCAGTGCACCTAAATCTATATTTTTTTAACTCCGTGTGCGAAGTAACCCATTTGGGCACTGCACTTCGCCCCCTGAAACGAGTGCGTGAAATACTTCGCACACTCAAATTAGTGCGCGAAAAATTTCTCTCAAGGAGTCAAAAAAAATAGAATACGATACACGCACACGAGTGTAACGAGTGCGAAAGTCACCTACTTCGCGCACTTGTATCGTAATATACTAAAAATTCCTAAGTCTACATTAAAACCAGTTATTGTAGTACATATTTATAATATGTAAATAGGGCGATTCGGAATAATTTAAAAAACAGATGTAGTATTTAATATTATGTGCTTCATGTTCTCCTTCCGTTATGTAATTTCTTGACGTGTGGGGGTTACTATTTAATGATCCTTTTTGAAGAGATAGGTTTCTCATTCCAAAGATCTTTGTCTTTTATAAAAACCATATTATAGTCGAAAATAAGATTTTATCGCATTTAAAATCAGATCAACTCTCTCTGCTTCGTAATAACTCTAAAAATAATAAAAATAAACGTTTGAAATAAAGGTTTGAAAAAAATTATTTTGTTATATCTTAAATTACACCTCATTCGGCTTTAATTTAAAACTTTTTTTTTATATTGTGGTTGTAAGGCTTACTTTTTTCTGATCTTTTTTCATATTCACATTACCCACGAAAATTCCTAATGCTTTCAATACTAAAACATTATATTTAATGATATTAACGAATAAAACCTATACTATTGCATTAACCCGAGGAATACTTCAATGTATTGCACAACACTTATAAACTTTGTAGAACCCCTCGAAAAATAATGCGAAATTACTAATTCCCATAACTGAAAAGTAGCCACAGGCTCTGAAGGGTCATAGAAAATCTGTTTTGTTCTTGTTATAATAAAAGTGTACAATTCCCATACCTCCCGCATCTTCCATATAAATTAGGGTAACCTCTTACAACTCGTCGCCATACGTTTACAACCCCCTTAGGTCCTTCGCACGGCACATAAGTACCTTTCAAACTTTGAATCAATAAACAAAAAGCGTCTGTATCAGCGAATGATAGCAGCCAAATGACCAGTTTAAGCAAGTGACTATCAAATATTCACGTATACAAGATTGAGTGTGCATTTTTGTAAAACATCTTGACGCCCTGTTTACGTTTTCTTTTAATTTTTATAAAATATTGGATGCATTTTGAGTTTAGTGCCAATAAAGACTTATGTTGCGGATTTGAGCGCATCAACTCGATATTCAATATCGTAGATTGACAAACATATATCCTCATTATGATAAAATTCTAGGTAAATTCATGTATGTTTACATGTTGCTTATGATATATAATTTTAAGAGTAGTATTTATTTTATTCACAAATATAACATTTTATATAATAAACAAAATTATTTCTAATTTTATAGTTAGATTTCAAAATTAAAAATTAACTAAACTTGAAATAACCCGCTACGCATGTAACGTGTATGAACGTCACATTTTACCCCATTTACGATCCAAAAACAATGTTTGGTAACATTATTGTAGCATTCTTTTTTGTAACGTAACGTAGTAGTTAAAGCATCAGCGTAAAAGAGACCCTGATTAGATTCCGCTACGAAGTATTTTTTCTTTATTTCAGGGTCACTAATTTGCGTGCGTTGAAAGATATAGCAAAATACATATGTATTATATAATATAATATAATATATAATATAATATAATATATAATATAATATATAATATAATATAATATATAATATAATATAATATATAATATATTATAATATATAATATAATATAATAGTATGCATAAGAGGATATAAATACGATATGAATAATTTAAAGTCACATTAAGTATAAATAGCTGTAATAAAAAACATAAGTTTACGTTAAAACGTTATTTTTACTTTCTATATATATATTTTATGAAGCTCACCTGCTAACATGAACATTGCAGATAAAACGATACTTAGAATCTCTTAATGTAGCAGGACATTTCAGACGTAGTAATGGAATTTTTTTAGCGAAAAGAAAATAGTCCTTTTAGAACATCCGGTATGAAATAATAAAAATTGAATACTTCGTTCTATATTCAACTCTACACTCTAACATTATTGGACTCAATTGCGGAGTCCAAGAGAGAGTAATCGTTAAATTTCACTCCTGTAGGTTTTAGTTTTACTCTCTTGGAGTCACATTTGCTCCCTTGGGGTATTTCATACTATAGGTTTGAATCCCTTTACTGTTATTGTAATATACTACATCGAAAATTGGCCGGCCGACAAACATGTTGTAATTGAACTCGCTATAAGCACAATTAATCGTGTCGATTCCGCCATTTTGAATTTTCACATTTTGAGCTCAGATTCGTAATCAGAGACCCCGAACACCTCCGAGTACCATTTTTCAATACTATTTTAATCGCTGGTGAGGAAATATGTCTAATTTGTATGCTGTAAGAAACGATTCGTTTCATCGCAAATTACCGATCTTTAAGAGCCCATGGAGCCAAAATCCTGCTTTAACGGAAGTTATGGCCATGAGAACTTTTGATCAGCTTGGTATGAACAACATTTTCCCGCAGTTTGAAGAGAATCCACAGAAAGCCAATTTCCATAAGGTTTGTGCGGGGTCCTTTGAGTCCAATAATTTTAGAGTGTAGCTGTTGCCCTCGTACCATCTCGGTCCCACAACGTTCTTTGTTATGTTAGGCATTGAAATTGCATACATTTTGGAAAGGCAGTGGCATCTACTGTAACGCAACTATTTTTCCATTCGAACAAAATGGCCAACGTACGTGTATCTATAATTGATCGGGGTTAAATCGATGTCTAAAAATATCATACATATGCATATGGGCTAATCCATGAAACTTTTAACTTTCAGTATCGAAATTATTTGTTTTTAAACTTTCAAGCACAATGTTGTTCTGTGGCATATGTCGTCACGTGTCCTTTACAAGTAATACTATTCACTGTTGTAACGCATTTTTACTATTCGCCCTTAAAATGGGGTCTCAATACTACCTCACTTTTATACTTAAAGCTGTAAAATAAACGTAAATGATTTGATTTAGGTGAAACATGATGGGGTTTTCGAGGTCGCTGATCATGAATCCATCATCAAAATGTATCATATTTCAAAAATGGCGTCCTCAATGAAAATTTCTTTGAAAATTTTCGAACAGTCTAACTTAATAACTCTGAACTCTCTTTAAACACATTTTAAGAATTAAAAGTTCTTAGAATACATTGAGAAATGTAGATTAATTTTTTCAGATTTTTTTTTATATCTTGAGAAATTCTTAACTATATTTTTATAAAAAATTTAAATTATTCTCGAAAAATTCTGAAAAGATGATTAACATTTTTATTATTTTAAATGTTATTTTTTATTATTTTTCGAAAAAATGGCTCTAACTTTTAAAATTCTTATTTTTAATTATCTTTTAATTTTAGTTTTATCATTTGCGTAGGTACAATTAGCCAAAGCAAAGAAGTATTCTTGACCATATGCAATATTTTAAATTCATCTGTAGTGGGAGTTTTATATAGTTTATATATCTATAATAAGCAAGAAAAATAATGCGCCACTCGTGTTTGGCATTGTTATCTGTAAAAATGTTATTACTATTAAAATAATATATATATTTAGAACTTAGTTTATACAACTTTTATTTACTGTTCTCCTTGTCCCGTAGTATGAAAAAGAAGGACAAAGCACTTGTTTTTAAAGATTTTTCATAATAAATAACACAGACGTAAACTTTAAAGAAATACGTTTTATTTTATTTCCAAAAATTAATAAAATTTCTTAGCCTAACAAAGTTTTTCACAAATTGCATTATTTCCTTTTTGAAATGTTTGCTTCGAAGTTGACCTTTAATACTTACTCCGGATCTAACCCATTTTACAACGTAGCCAACGAAATATCATTTGGAAAAAACTTGTACAAACCTCTTCTCAACTTCCAGAAAGTTTGATAAAAATGACGACAAAAAGTAGCAAAGGGGTTTCATTTGTAATTACAAAATATACTAAAATTCACGTAATTGAAAATCGGCGGAGCAAGAATGCTTGTTTTTTTACGTAATTTTTACTAGTCAATCATTAATAAATTAATTGTGCAGGCTAAATAATTCGTAAGCTTGGGTTATTTTGGTCATAGTCTTTTGTTATATTTTCACATTTTGTAATATGCTCTTTTAAATATAAACCCCCAGTTACAAAATTAAAAGATACAAATTATTTATTATTAAAATCAAACCTTAATTTGGAAACTTATTTAACTTAAAACTTATTGTTTGAACGATTTGTTTACTGCAATATTGTATAAACAAATCACCAAAAAATGTGCAATCTCCACAAACTAATAGCATCATTCGATTCTACGGAGAAAATCATGAAAAAAAGCTCAGTAACATTTTTTTTATCCGGGTTTTCATTTTGCAATAAAATCGTGAACAATTTCGAGTTACCAATTTTTGTTTGTATAATTCAAAATGTTATAAAAATTTATCTGTTACTTAACGCCAATTTATAGTATTTTTCATATACAGTAATACATACCTTCAACATATTAGTTAAATAGAATATTAAAAAAATTATTGCATATTCTCGCAAAATCTATTTTTGTACTTTCTAACTCTTTCTTATTTGTAGACACACATGATCATTCGGTACTTTCTGGTTCCTTAGGTAGTAGTGCTAGTATAAAAAATGTCATGTCATTACTGAATGTGTTATAATAATTTTAGCTGCAGAATGTTAAAACAAATTGATGGCCTCAAAGAAAATATTGTTATTGCCACTACAACTTTTATTGATCTATTCCTTATTTTCAGAGAAATTTTGTTTGCTATAATTTAATTTGTTTGTTATATTTTCAAGTATAATTTTTTTATTTATTATTTTTGTATAAGTTTTAAATAAATGCTCATTTAACACAGTTTTATCCTTAATATTTTAGACTAATATACAATGTACGCCAAAGTGACCATACGAGGAAAATCAGTGCCTTTAAAATTATTTCTGTAAAATATCAATCGATAATTGTGTGTACAAATCCCTGCCTGTTTGAGAGGAATGGTCTCAGTGACTCCGCCCCAACTTTGAACCGGCCCCTTTTGATAAGCTGAAAAGACCTCTGTCCAAAAGTAGTCGAGCTCGTACATAATCACAGTAACAAACAGACTTGATTTTCTTGAAAAAAAAAAACATTAAAATACTCCATTAAAGATTATTTCCACGAAAATAAAAATTCAAAAATTCAATTGGAATAAATATAATATAAAAATTTTAATATCACTTGAATTTGCATACATTAATCCATCGGATACAATTAAAAATAGCTCGTCTCGTACAAAAATTACTTATACCTAATTTTCGATCGGTTGACTAGACAATCGGTTTTGGCAATGTTCACGTTCTTTAGTTTTGATTATCTTGCTACGTTCTTAGTATGCGTAAAATTCCATAATAAGTACAACACCTCAACATAATTTGTAACAAGTAAGTTTTGTTCATAACGTTATCAACAACTTTTTTAGAAGGTAAATTTTCCTAAAATCAATGTATAAAAATACTTTTAGGCATAGTTGTAACTGTGGTTGTTAAATGTTGCCTTTTTTAATATCTCAAAAAGTAATGGGATAAATAAAAGTTAAATATTTGGACCCCTGCCTGTCCTGCTATCACGAAATTGCCGATCTTTTACTTGAAAAAATTCTTTTAAAAATGTGGATACTTATTTTACCAAATTTCACTTCATTGTTTCATTGACAAAAAACCGAAATAAAAACTGTTTATTTTGTTCTACTTTTGCTCCTAAATTTAATTTTATCTGCAGATTACTTAAACGATTTTAGAAATTGTTAATTGAGCTTAGTTAATAAGCCTGCTAAAACTCGATTTTAAGTCATTGTATCATGCACAGGGTTTTTTAAGTGCTGTCATTATTATGGAGTTTTACTCGTACAATGGACGATTTATAATAGCTTTTTCTGCGAAATAAATTTACAATTCGATAATAACGCATTGAGATCGATTAGTATCGTTGCATAATATGTATCTAAGGAAATAAGTCACGTGGTCGCGAATGTCATATAATTTGAACCAATAAATTCAGATGCATCGCAAGCTCCGTCGTCTCTGCTGCGCTTTCTGATTGTTGAATCATCCGGATACTTATCTCGACCCCTGCATAACCCGTGTCGATAACACGTCGGCTTACTTGCTCCATTTTGCCGGATGCCCCATGCCACTGGCCAAGACTTAAAAATCCTCATTAATTCCAGGAAATCATTTGATTGTTCGCTGAGATTTGTCGCTTCCATGGTTCCCCGACATCAGTCTAGAATTAAAAAGAAAAATTCTAATTTTTAATAAAGAACCGTTGAAAAATTGAGTTTGAAACAAGACATTTAATAACAACAAAATTTTTGTCAACTTGCACCCCGTCATATAGTTAATTTTTTCATTTTAGGTCATATGAAAAGCAAATATTTTATGGTGCCATTAAATTTTTTTAAAATCATTTAAATACATTTTGTTTGAGCGACTGTAAAATTTTGAACAAAATAAATGTTTTACTCATTTTCAAAACTTTGTATAATCTGTAATTCTTAATCGATTTAATCGGTTCGAAGACTCATGTCTCTTTAAGATAAAAAGAATTATTTGTACAGCGCTGCACATTTGTTGGCTCGTGCAAAAATAGCTTTTTGATATTTTTTACTTAGCATCTCTCTCCCTCTCTTTCTCTCTCTTGCTCTCTTTCTCGAAACATGAGTTAAATAAAAAATGCACATTTTGATAACATTCTTTTCGTAAACATGAATAATAAAACCCCGGTCAGTCTGTAAAACAACTATTGCTGTGATTCGCCCTTTGGCATTTTTGTATTATTTATATCTTGTATTCGTTTTTGTAATTGCCAATAAAGACGTTATTATTATTATTATTAATTTAACAAAAGTCTATATTGCATGATATTTTCCGATATTTTCTTCGTATAGTTTCCTAAATATGAAAAGTATCGTGGAATTACTCATATTAAAAAATATTTTGATAGTTTTCATGATTACTGGTGTCACTGAATTACAATTTCCATACAAATGAGCGCAAATTTCATCGATAATTTTGACATATAAAAAAAAGCCATATTGCACTCTTATTCCTCTGAATTTCGCAAATGTATAAATGTCAGCTTTTTATAATTAAAATTATGTTTGTTTTTTAATTCCATGTTTGGATATTTAACAGAATTCATAATTTAATAAATGTATATTAATTAAAATGAATTTCATTTTCAAAATAGCAATGACATCAAAATTAAATAATGATTATGCTGAGAATGTAATCCAAAAACATGTCAATAAATATTGGATCCGCCGCGTGAATTTTAAAAACCTATCCTCAAATTCGAGATAAACGGATTCTAAAACACCGGATGCATATTTTTTCATGGTTTTTGATGAAGCATTGTATGAAATTTTGAATATTATATTGGATCCGCCATCTTGAATTTTAAATATCTATCCTGAAATTCGTCGTCAGTGTATCCGAAAACGAACACATAGTTTCGGGACATTTGTAGCACTGCGGAAACACGAATTTCAGTAATTATGTTCATAACTGATGAGAGCATTTTATTTCTTTAATATCTGGACATTTTGGAAGAGGTTAGTTTGTTTCAATGCTGAACAAACAAATTTTTAGTTAAAGTTCATAGATTTTATGCACTTTATGAGTGATTGTGGTTTGACGTCGATTCCTCAACTTTATTGATACCAGTAAAGTTCAAAAAACGAAATACAAAGTTTTTAAAATTTTTATTTAATATACACCTCACTGGTTTTCTGGAGTCATTAAAATCTTAAGTCTACATAAATTGAAATAGGATTGTTTGATATTTTTCAATGGGAAATGCAAATGTCAATAATTATTATCTTTGACGAATAGATCAATTATCCGTTATTTGAAGTATTTTAAGGAGTAAGTGCTAATTTTAAAGAGAGTTTCAAGCTAAATAATTCATCATGGAAGCCATTTGGATAGATAAATCTCTCCAGTTATAATAACCACAATTATCAGATCAAAAATGTACGTACTATATTATATATTAGTCAGCTAGTCCCTGGATATTAAACGTTCCTAACATAAAAGACGAAAGGCCTAAAAAGCTTATCACTGAAGCATCCGAAGGATTTTCTTCCCTAATTTATTTGTTTAGAACGATTATTTTATTAACCCAACGGAATTTTATTACCTTAGTAACAGTTGGTCTCCTTCGTTGCATTCTGCTTCCATCGTGCAACCCCCTGTGATGATTCAAGTTTTCGACAAGTTTGAACCTCCTTCCGCAAATGGTGCACTCGAACGGTCGATCATGATCATCGTGAATGGTCAAATGATTCGTTAAATGTGACTTTCTTTTAAACGTCTGTCTACATATATTGCACTGATACGGCCGATCATTGACATTGTGGATGATAGCATGCTCATTCAGATTGGACTTTCGTTTGAAGGCCATCATGCAAACTTTACACTCGTAAGGTCTGTCATTGCCGTGATGTATAATCAAATGATTCGTCAAATTTGATTCTCGTTTAAACGGCCTCTTACAAATTTTACACTCAAATAACACGTCATTTTCGTTATGAAGTACCGAATGCTCGTTCAAGTGGGATTTTCGTCTGAAACGTTTTCTGCATATGGTACACTCATGTGGTCGATCATTGTCGCCACCGTGGATCAACATGTGTTGACCAAGATTAGACTTTCGACGGAATTTTTTTCCACATATGTCGCAATCGTATAAGAAACAGTTTTCGTCGTGGACCTTCAAGTGGGCGTTGAAATTCGATTTCCGGTTGAAGCGTTTGAAGCAAATCCGACAGTCGTGGGGCTGATCCCTGCGACTTCGTATTGGGCTTGGGTGACCCTTTGATGAGTCCGAATTCGACGAATCTTCCGCAAGGGATTCCTAAGAAGGTAGATAAAAAATATTATTCAGTATATATAATAATATCTACTTGATATTTAAGGGTACGTCGAATACATATAAATTTATATACCTTTAGGTTAGACCACTAAGAGAAATCGTAGGGGAATATGTACTCGAATGTTTGTATTCGTTTGTTATAATATGGTAGAAAACGATAAAACAATTGTTGGGTTTCATATTTGTTTTGGACTAATGAAAACTCGAACTCTACTCGAACGGGATGTGCCTTCGAGTTCCAACAAAAACTCTTTAGAGAACTCAAACTTAAGGGAGGAAAGACCTGAACATATCGAAGTAGCGAGCTCGAAATCTAAGCCATCCTTATCTTTTCTGTTTTTTATTTATATTTTGACACTGCATATTATTATGTAATTAATTTTACATAAAAATGGTATGCATTTTTAAATTTTCTCGGAGTCAAATTTTAAAGACTCCGCGGATACTTGTATGTCTCTAGTATAAATAACAACAATATTGTCATCCTCATCATTTTATTGCTTTGCTTCCCGAAATTTTAGGAATAATAGACACCAAGTTGCCTATAATTAAGATAATAAAATGTTCAAATCTGTACAATATAAATCATATTGCATCGTCCTGGCTACTTTGAGCAAAAAACACAATAGCTATTGTACAAAGCGCGAATATTACGTTCGCATAATAGGATCAATTGAGGGATTAGAACGCTTTCTCCGTTCTGCGAATTTAAGCTTCCGTCATAGTTTACGTGCACGTGTGAGATTTACTCTGCAAGGCATGCGTGTCCTGCTGTTCTTCTTTAAAGTGGAAAGGATTAACTGTTATTACAGTCACATTGTCTTCGATGCTGCGAGTGTAGCATTGTCTTCATATGGAAGCCACCTGGAGGACATCGTCATCACTCTGTAGCAAATTAGGGACCCCAATTACTTAAAGACCATGTAAAATTGAATTTGAACGATGTAAAGTACGTCATGGAGGAGCAAAATTGTGCACGAAAGAGTTTCTAGAAAGTGTGGCAAATAGAATGAGCCACATTGAAAACAAATTTTATAATTAATTTAGAAACATCTCCTTCGTTTGTTTCTCCTCATATTTCAAACGATTAATTTGCAATACTTTTACTTAATTTCTATTTTGAATTCTGCACCATTTTCAATCAAAGCTTTTTGTTTAAAGTGCAACTTCCAGTGCGGAATACAAAATAAATTATGAAATTAACCAAAATGAATAAAAACCAGACGGTCAAGTTTCAATGTAAAAACGTATGCCGTGTGGTTATTTTATTTCTTTCATCTGGAAGAGAAGACTTTGAGAAAAACAGCGGGTGAATCGACGGAGTGTAAAAGGAACCTACAAAAAAGAAACCCGAAAATTTAAAACACAGACAAAAAAAAATAATTACCGCAGCGAATCCGTCATTTTGAAGTTTATAATATATACTTCTCGTGTTAAAATCATCACCCGATCATTTCCGATCAATCTGAAAGATCACCGTTGATCAGAATAAATATCGCAATCAGCGCCCGTGAAAACATTTATACACATATCCATATGACTTTTCTCCAGTGAAATCTCAATTTAGTCCTAATTTTTCTCAAAGTAGCCTCTTCCAGGGTGGTTTACAACCATAAGATGCAAGAAATAAAATAACCTCTAAACTAAAAATGATTTTAGTGCATTTCGCGGTGTATTTCGCATTGGAAATTGCACTTTCAAAAAAAAAAAAAAAAATATCCGTGAAAACTACCATATTTTTGTGGAATGGCAGAGAATCAGGAGTTGGAAATTTTTTATCTTTTTAAGTAGCATAAGTCGATAGAACGACCTCGAAAATCACAAACCATATTCTTTTCCATATTTTTGGGAGGGTGAAAACTGTTAATAATCCGTTGATGAAATTGACGATCAAAATGGATTATTCGAGACGAAAAGCGAAGTGAAAATATCACAAATGCAAAATAGTAAAAATTGAAAGTTTTATGATATTTCACCTCACTTTTCTTGACAATGACACCTGATAGGAAAGTTGTGGTGGTGCCACTATTTTCAGCACGAAAAACACTTCGGAAATGATTTTTGGAAACAAGAAGTAAAATTTTATCCGTCAGTGTTAAATAATTTACCTAATTTGTTTTTCATGAGTCAATATGTTTAAGAACGCATCACAAAACTTCATAGTACGAAAGTAGAAAAGAGAAGTAAAATCTTAATCAAGACACCTTTTCAATGATTAAATACTTTCAAAAGTATTCAAAAATTTAGAATGGTTATACAATTTGAATTCGGTATTTGTGGATTATAGGGGTCATTCATTTACAAATCGGAGTAGAAGTAAATTGGAGTAGTTTTCAAAATTGTTCATTTTTAATTCAGAAAAACTAACATCCAATTTGTAACGAGTAACACCGAAAACCATTAAATAAATTGGTGGCATAAAATTATGCATAGTTAACACAAAAATCATTTTTCGATTCAGGGGCGTAAAATGACTATTATACGCCTACTTTTGGGGGCGAGAAACACCGATTTTACGCCCTCGAGGCGTAAAATAAAAACAGTCTGAAAACGGACGATTTTTCGAAAAACGCCGATAAATACCATTTCTTATAATTTTATACATTACAATACATTATGATAATGGTGGGAGACAATAGAAAACGACAATTGTAAATACAAATAATTGCACAATAGCGGAGTATTACACGAATTTTCCATTATAAAACATAAACATAACTATTGAAAAATAAACTCGTTAGTCAGAGTTGCGGGTCGCAGTGATTCGTAAACGTCTTTAATTTGTGTGATAGAATTAATGGTCATTTTACTCCTCCTAAATCGAAAAATATTGTTTGCAGCACGGGCGTAAAACGACCAATTCACGCCCTTGGTGCAAAAAGTACTATTATTAAAAAAAGAACGCCGTTTTTTTCATTATATTTTTTAATAACAATCCTATAAAATGTTGTAATAATTTAAGTCCCGCATCTTTTATAATTTACCAGAAAATTAATAAAATTTGAATAAATCCAGCTGCGACAACGCATGTCCCAGAAGTATGAAGGTTTCAAATAGAAGTAAATAAACAAATACAAAGGACAAACTTAAAGTAAGATTGTTTGATAATCAAAGCTGCACTTGATGTTTTCTGAACATCAATAAACGTTTGATAATTTCTAATAAGACGTGATATCATTTTAATTTATTGAACATACCGGATAGATGTTCTAAAAGAAAGAATCTTTTATTTATTATGATTCTAAGATATTGAACAATTTTTATTTTCAATAACTCTTCTAGGTGTTCTAGTACCATTGTTCAATACTATGTAAAAGAACTAAAACTTTAATACATTTCTAGTTTTGGCATATTATAACGATGATTTGATGTTTTTATTGATATTAATTGAAATAATTATCATAGAAACATTGCTTACCGAACCATCACTCGGTGGAATTGTCACATGATCATCCATGTCAGCTGGATCAGCTACATTTTGTAGATCAGCACCTTTTTCGGTTTCCTGCGAAAATTGAAATCATTTTATACCTGTATAGATTCATAATTAAATATATTGCATATATTTGAGTCACCTTAACCATTATTTTTATAAGGAAACTCGCAATTTAATATAATTTCTTATGTCCCGTAAAAGAAATATTATAATTAATGAAATCCCATAAAAATCTTCGTCTCTTAGTATTTCTTTATTATCGAGTAAAAGATATTCTATTAAATTCTCACGTTTCAAAAGAATGTTTTATTATAAAGGCTAAAAGTAAAACCAACTAGTCCAACGATTTGTGCAAAATCTTACTATTTGGATACTAAACCCAACTTTTTCCCTCGTAATTACTTGGTTAAACATTTTTCGATTTATATATATAAAGTTGGCATTTAAAGTAGCATTGCTGTAATATGAAATTAACTGAAAACTAAAAATGTAACAAAATATAAACATTTTTATTGTTTTGCATGTCATACAATTATACTTTGCATTAACTTCCAGACTAATCTCATACGTTAAGAATGACCATCTGCTCCGCGGTGCTAATAAAAATATTCGAGATAGTAATCCCGCAAATAACAAAAATACAAAACGCATTTGACGTCGATTAACAAGGAGAATGAACCTCTATCATTCCGATTAGTTGATTCGGACGTTATGCGGGTGCTCGCTTATATGAGAACATATCTCGCATCTCACGCAATTCTCGAGAATGCTGGACGCGTAAAAACTAATAAGTCGTAAAGAAGCTGATTTCTATTTAGATACAATTCTTACTTTAAAATTATTTAGAATGATTTAATTTTTGCAGTTGCCGCATAATTCTTTGTTTAACGAAAACGGACATTGGAAGTCAATAAAACTATTACATCAAGTATTATTTTTTTATAACTTGATATTTTCTCAGGGAATTCATTTAAAAGAATAGCTGCCCAGATTGGAACTAAATCTATATTTACTACAATTACGCTGAGTGAAAAAAATAATGAAATCTACTAAAAAATGACTACCTCGTGTAGTAAATGGACGGGAAAACTATTGCCCATGTAGTCAAATGAACTATCATCTGCAGTAAGATGTTATACTAACAGAAAAGCGCAGTCAAAATTATTAATCAAAAGTCATTTCTACTAATTTCCATAGTAAAATATACTACTTTTTTCAGGTAAACATAACCTGCTGTTATACAAATGCCGATGAATTCGGATAACATTTATTTATTTATTTATACAAATCAAACGGGCATCAAGCACTTACAAAAATATAAAAATAATAAATTCGTCTACTGTACAGGTTCATGATATGTCGGATGGTAATAAGAGAGATTATAAGCGAAATTTAAATAAACTAATTGAGTTACATTCTAAAATGTTCGGCGGGCATTCGTTCCATATACGACGTAAACGATTTACAGACGAATATAAAATGTAATTAATATATTTAATATTTATATTTTCATTCTCTAAACTTATATTTAATATATTTATATTAATTAATATTCATTTTTTACTTTTAATTACTTTTTTTAATAATATGTAAAGTTAAAAAATTTTTAAATTTAATAATAATAATAAAATTTAACAAAATTTAAAAAAAAAGAACATTATGCCCTATATTTTCCTTTATAGCCATTTGTATAATATAATAATAATAATTTATTCTCATCATTTCAATACAAAATATCTTAATTACAATAACATATTAATACCTAGGACTAAAGAAAAGTACAACTATCATATTCGCAAGGCATAGCCCGTACGCGAAAGAAGCAGAAGTGTTATAATATAAACCTCCGCGGATTGGAGAGAATCTTTACAAAAAGAGAAAAAAAACTAAAAAACTAACTTACATACTAAGCAATGACAAAAGTAACTTTTTTTACAAGTTTCTTTACCTGAAGAAAAAGAAAAAAAACAAAAATTTACATTAGATAAAAGGATACCGATAATTTTTGCAACATAGAGTGTGGGTGATACAAAACTTTAGTCTTCCACTGCTTTACGACAGTTAATTCGCGAGTTACATAATATAATTTTTTTAACTTTTATTCTAACATTATTTCTGAGATCATGTTTATAAAGCCTTAGATAATTGTAACATCTAGCTGCCACAAAGTCAAAGCATTGTCTTGCTACCTTTTTTTTCCTATCAGGGATGATTGCGAGTCTATTTCTATTCATTCTTGTGTCAACTGTATGGTTACTATATCTAAGTATATTATTTTCAATAGAAAAGGTTAGCGCCGCTGTTAAAAAACTCTGCCGAATATCTAATATTTTAGTATCCAGAAATATATTGTTTGACGGATATCTCATGCTTTTGCCTAAAATAATTTTTAGCAAGGGCTTTTGCAAGACCTCAAGTGACTTTATGTGCTTCATATAAGTACCACCCCAAGCTATGATTCCGTAGTTTAGAATGGATGAAAAGAGTGCATAGTAAATTTTAAATAATTGACGTATCTCAAGAATTCTCTTGAGCCTCACAAAAACGCAAGCAAGATATCTTAATTTTCCTATGATACTTTTGGTTTGAAAATCCCACCTAAGATGAGAATCTATCTCAACTCCTAGATACCTAATGTGACTAGCTCTCGACATTTTTTCACAACTACAATTAATGCTGTTAGAGTTACATGTGTGGATCCTGATGTTTAAGTCCTGTGGAATGCTGTCCTTATAGCAGCCAAACGGCACAAATACAGTTTTTTTATAGTTCACTGTTAAATAATTAGCAGTAAAATAATTATTTAATCTATAAAATTTATATATTGCATATTTTGAAATAATAATAATACATTTTTAAGTTCAACAAAAATTGTAGTTTTGACGTTAGTATTTTTTAAAGTAAATTAAAATTAAAAAAAATAAGAACTCCGTCGATGAGAAACATTGTTTATGTTTTGAATTATTTAAAATACACTATAGAAATTTTACTTTTAAAATTATGGATGTAGTCGTTTAGCCGCACTTTGAAAATACTGATGCAACGTATTCCATTTTTTTATATTTGTTCCCGTTTTCTAGTAATTTCACTTACTTTAATTTATATTATGATAAAAGGAAAAAATATATTAATTCAAATCGTTTTGTAATCAAGTTAAAATCTAAATTGATATACATACATAACTTGTCATTTTACTATTATATAGTAAATTCTACTATTTATTTAGTCCTAACGATTGCTACAGTAGAGAAATACAAATAACTATCTAGTAGTACATCTTACTACATAAATGATGAAAATGACCAATTGATTATCGACTATTTCTACGACAGTAAATATGACTAAATTTTTCTGTCAGTGTATACTTGTTTTACACCGTTTTTTTTTTAATCAAAATCTAAACTAGTATGTCTGCACTTACACCGCAGTTCAGTATTGTAAGTAACAAACACAATAAACACCCACACCGAAAATTATATTGACACGTTATTTTTCGTTATTAGGATTCTGCTAAAATTACACTCATGATCCAATGGGATCAGATACAATGTTTGATGATACGTGCATTTAACTTTATTCGTTTTAAACTCTTGTACGCATCTTCCAAACAAACACTCCTAAATGAAATATAACACAAATATAAGATGTAGAATTACCTCGTTAAATTCAGGGTAGACTTTTTCTTCGCAGAATTCGTGACGTTCCAGTTCCGTGTAATTACGAAATTGCTTGCCACATGTGTAACATCCGTAAGGTTCCATATTTGCAGTAGGAAATAAATAAATATCGGGTTCCATGCTCAAAGAATCGAAATCTGTACTGATTGGTGAATCGATATCTTCAATGCTCTTGTAGTCCATGCTGTTCAGCAGCTGAAACAAACCCATTAAAGGTTGTTTTAAAATGTTTTATTTTTTAAGTTAACTTCCTTTAGAGAATATTACATATGATGCCTTTTATATATATTTATTGGATGTTTATTTATCTTTTACTATTTAATCCGTTAACAAAGTTTCTGCATAAAGTCTGACACTTTATTTTCGCATTTAAATTTCACGAGAAAATTTTGACACTAATAATTTCTTATTAGCCAAAATTCGCTCTTTCCAATTGTGCACGTGGAAATTTTGTAAATTGTGACATAAAAAAGTTATACACGTTTTTAAAAAAAAGCATGATATTTTTTTGTTTTATTTTTAATTTATCAAATTTTATTCTGGGCAATGACATTAGTATACCTCTAAAGGTCACAAATATCTTGCAAAGTGAATTTGCTGCCAGATAGGCGTATTTCTGAAAGTAAAAATTCAAAATGACGAACGCAAGATAATTGGTTCATAGAAAATACACATTTTCATGAAAGTTTGTACTAAGACCGTTTGTGACTACGAATTTGATGTCACTTTACACAAATTCGGATTGTGGGTCTACGATGGCCACATATTCGGCCTATCATTATTCATATGCCATCTTAAAAATGACATCTGTCTATAATGTTTTAAACAATAAAATAAGATAAGAAAAATGTTAGCGCCAAAGAGTTAAAAGAAGCAATTCTATGAACCTACAACCAGTATGACATTCGTACCAAAATTTCCATGCAATTCTACGATGACGATTTTTAAACGACTGGGGATTTAAATAGCTAACTTCAAAATCTCCTTTCTCTAACGCGTCAAGGCTTTTGAAAAAGGCGCATCATCCAAATCTCATCGAAGCGCGTTCGATCTTCGCGATTTAGTAAACCTCGGAGTACAATGGCACGACTAAAGCAACAGTCAACGTAAACAAAAGGACCTTGGGATATAACAAATGAAATGATCTGACTCGCCCCTGGCAAAGCAGATGTCCGATCTAGGGGATGCATAAAGGGAAAAATCACCTCTGGCTAAAATCCCAGACCCCCATTGCGGCTAAACTGCACCCCGTATAGTTGACTTAACCCCCGTGCTCCCCTTTTATTCTGATGAGTTCACGATTCGCCCCGGGTTCAATCAGAGATCCGGTCCGTGTGCCACATCCAGATAGAAATCGATATGTGCGTTGTGCGAAAATCCTGCAATTTTCTCCCCGTGTGAACCAAACAATGAGATAACACTTTTCATTTTTTGTAATGAGTGAAACCATGATTTCGAATTAAAATAATAGCTTTTAGATAATGTAACTTATTTATGAGGCCAATCTTCTGAACGAGCCATTAACAATGATTGTAACAGGATTCTGCGAATTCGAATACTCTCTAAATTTCTTGGAGTCAAAAATCACTATTTATGCAGTGAAAAGTAAGCCCCTGCAGTGAGAGAGTAACCTTTCAATCTTTAAGAGTTAATTTTCACTTCACGCAAATTGAATTTTCACTTCATAAAAGGAATTTCTCACTGTGAGAAATTTAAAGTGAAATTTTTGAAATTTTGTTCTTGAATCATAGTTTGAAAATTAAACAAAATATGAGTAATATTATGGTAGTTTTTTGAGCTAATTCCTATAATTTTGGTCATGTTAGGAGTTATGTCCAATCAATGACAAGGTAGGAATTTACGCTAAAAATCGAAAAGTAAATTGTCTACATTAATTTGTCGCAATTCGGGTTCTAAGCATAATTCTACTTTCTATGTATGGACTCTTCAAGAATGCCAAAGGAGTTAATTAAGAATTACCCGAGAGTTTAAAAAATCACCTATTTCCAGTAAATTCCTAATTAATTTCTTTGGCATTCGCTAATTGGACATGTGTAGTAATTAAATCACCCTTATAGAGCCAGAATTTTGACAAATTGATTCAAGCCTCATAGCTGAGCATGCTGGAACCCCTTTAAATGATTTTCCATGTCGACAATGACGTGGAAAATTATTCGATTTTTTCAAACCAAGGCGCTTTTGACAACACTGGGTATTATTGATGGTGTCCTTTAGAACTTATCGACAAAGTCATTAGATATTTTGCGACAATATTTGTGTGTGTTTTCTGTTAATGAAAATGAACGTATTAAATTTAGATAAATACATCAGAAACTTCGCTTGGAAAGATAAGTATTGCTATAACTTAGAGAGGTTATGTTCTTGGTTTTATGCTCTATTCGAAAAAGTACACAGCAAGTTTCTGCCAATGCGTGGGGTATAAAATGACAAATTTTATTTATATTTTTCTCACGCATTCAAATGTAAATTACATGTTTTTTTTCTGTGTTTATTTGAGATACCTAGAGTGGACACAATGACCAAGAATATTTGACTAGCAATCAGTGAAGGAATATATCCATATAATTTCACGTATGAAAATAAAGATTCGTATTCCGATTCAAGCCCGAATCAACACTGTTCTTTTTCCCCATTATTTAAAAGTGAAAATGTTACTATGTTTCTATACAAAATAGTATATTATGTACCAAAGGCACGATTGAGAGGCTGCGTAGAAAAACGGCCTAAGTCGAAATAGTCTATTTCGAGAAAATTAAAAAAAAAACTATGTAATTGTTTACAGGATTTACCAACAGTGCTCGTATTCGGTATGAACATAAAGGAAGGACATCTACGACTTTGCACGTATTACAATTTTCGCATCTGTATAATAATATAAATTTTATCGCAATTGAAAAATGTGGAGTTAGGCCGTTATTCTGAAAATCAGTTTCGTTTTATATTAATATTCAGCAAAGTTAGATACCTTTATGAATATTTAAGGAATATATGCAGCATTATACATGCAGATCAATAGTAGCATCTATAATGACAAATGTATTGACGATTTACGGAATATTTACAAATACAGGAGCTGAAAATCAAATTTGCGGTTTCAACTCACATTATAACATTGCTAATATTAATATTTCTTATATTAATACACGAAACCAAAGAATTGGATGGGATAACCAATAAATTTGTTGTCCTAATCAACTATCTCATTGGTCTAAGATCTAGACAAGAAATTGGTTAGAAAGACTACTTCCAATTGGTTAAGCGAACAATTTAATTGGCTGGGTATATTATAGATAAACCGAGCTATAATATTATGGCGTATAGGTAAAATCCATCTGGTTTCGTTTACAGTCAAGGCAACAAATTAATTCGCTACGCCAACAAACAGTTTATTTCGACAATTGTTCGTATTTCTTCTAACTAACTTCATATTGTAGACGGAACCAAGTACAATTTATTACGTTGGTTCCACCAAATAATTTATAGTTAGTTCTCCTAACCAACTTGTTTTTTTTTCGTGCAATCATAATAATAATTAGATAATTTGGATTTTCTTCAAAGCACCCTAACTAAGCCGAGTTTGGCCGTTTTTCCACAAACGGTTGTTGTTTTAGCGTTAAAAAAATTCTTCATTACTGCCAAATGAATACATTAATAGCATCATAACATGCTCTTACAATTTGACTCATTTCTGGAAAAAGCATCTAAGTCGAGTTAGTGTGAAGTTTGTGGTCCTAGCGAAGCGAGAACATTTTTTGCATGAAAACACATTTGACAATACCCCATTTTAAAAAAGGACACAACTGTACCTTTGTTAAATTGTCTAACCTTTGTATTTGTTCTTCTTAAAATCACAAAACACTGACAACATTAACGGAAAATTAATACTAGTTATTTAATACAGCGATAAACCGAAGAAATTATTTATAATAATTGACAAGAAAAATTATGTAAAAAATTATCAAGTGGAAATCTATTATAATTATTTATGATCTTATAGTAACTAAACGGCCGTCTGCTAATTCTTATCTACACGTTTGATTATATATTTTGTAGATCTATAGTTTATTTAAAATTAAATATAGTTAAATAAAGTAATGCTTTTACCATGATGTGGTTGGAACTAGTTCTTAATATAAAAAAATATTCACTTGTACACCTTTTTTTTTATTTTACATACATTTTTTAATATATGCTCCTATCTGAGATAAACTCGAATAAGATCGAATATATAAAATTAATTAATAATTCCACGTTTAACACGTTTAACTGCCATGGTTACGTGCAGTTATACATTTTTTTCTTAAATTACTTATAGACAGATCCGCAATTCTAAGAAATTATTTATAATTGCCGATTAGTTTAAAATCATATTTTAAATCAATTGACCTACTCATCACAATAAATATAATGAACTTTTATCGGTTAGTTAAAAAGATATCCATGTCTTTAATATTTACTAAACTGTCAACAACTTAAAACTCAAACGACATAAATAAGTAATGCATGTATTACATTCAAAATATACACTGTTAAAAATGGGATATTATTAAAGTTTGCTTCAAAAAGATTCATTACATGTAATTAAGTTAAATGTAATGATAATTTTGTGTTTTTAGTTGTCATATTTTTTACAATGTATGCATATATGTATATTATCAACCAATTATAATTTCATTAAAAGATAATTAAATGACTAAAGTAAGGCAGCTATCACTAACTTCGAGTCATGAACTCATGATTTCGAACGGATTTGCATTGCTGTGCATTTTTTGCTGATTTTGTTAATAATTAATATCGTATGAATTTTAGTTATGGACAATTAACGAAACTATCATCGATATATACTGACAAACTTTACTATTTTAATCTGTAGCTTCTTTCTCACTAGAAAATCTTACTATTTGCTAAATCCTAACTTGGTATGCTTAAAGTGATGGAGTATAAATTTTATCATTATCATTGAGAAATTGTACACATGATAGTAAAATCTGTAATCAATAATAATAAATAATATCGCTTGAAAATCGTCCGAGAACTATTTTTACCAATATCGCGATATAAAAATGAAGAGGAGTTTACAAAATAAAACAATATAATTCGTACTATTCAACAATAATTTTGCACGAATAGAATTAATCATGAAGTTTAAACGAACAATCTTCCTTGGTTTGAAGACTAGAAAATGGCATATGAATCTTAGTCAAATATTAATCATGCACTATATGAATTGCTTGGATGACTAACAACTGATAGTTACATGGTTTATCAGTACTGTTTATAGTAGATAGCATATTACGACCTACGCATTTTATAAAACCCATTATTTTAGTTTGTAACATATAAATAATCAAGTCGCTAAATTTTACGGATATACTCTGCGTTAGAGTTTTTCGCAGTTATAGTTTTTGAAAAATCTGATATAAGAATCTGAAAGTTTAGTTAATTTTACGTAAGTTATGCTTGTCTGGGCATTTTTAGAACCTATTTTTACACAAAATAAAACCGTTGAAAACTGTAGTGACAAAATATCCATTCAGGAATTCATTGGTTAAATAAATGCTCCAAATAGGTAATTTCTTTAAATCCTTTGAATTTATTTTCTAATGTAAAAATTTGTTGCATAAGCAGATATTGCGGTAGATTTTATTAGTTTATAAAAAGAAAGGGAACATAGGGAATGAAGCCCTACTTAGGTTAAGGTATTGTGTTAATTATATATTATAAATATTTTATTTCAGAAGCTCGGCACCTTCTTGAGAATTACTTGTCTTGAAAGTACAATATTAAACGATACTACAGAAAAAATGTTGCGGTCTTTCGTGAAAAAGCACAGTTTCTGTTCTGTCCGGAAGAAAAAAAAATACAGGACAGTTTCCAACACAAATCAGTCAATTTAATGTAGTTTCATTTTTTGTTTGCAAAACTAATTATACTCCATATAACAAAAGTACTGCGTAAAATTTCTCTGTGTTGACATCAAATTAAAAAAATGTTCTGGTTTATCATTGACATTAAATTCGCCTTTTTATATACAGTTTCCTAAATATTAAAAATATCATGGAATTACTCATACATATAATGTGTATTCAATTATTCATTAAAAGATATATTTACAGATATAAAGTAACTAAAACTTTTTTACGACGAGGTTAATGACCTGAGACGTGAGAAATAATTTGAAACAATATACTTATTTGTTTTTACAACACTGCAAAGTTAGGTAAAAAGGCACGTACTTTCAATACAATCTAGTGTAAAAATAAAAATGAAAATATACTCAAAGATTTTTACAAGATTTGACAAATGCAAACCATAATATTAGTAGAATTAACAACATGAAACCGTATAATAGACAGAATATTATTTTTCTTTCTATTCAAAATTGTAAACCGCACCAACAGATAATTTTTTACTTAAAAACACGATTTACATATATATCCCTGCGAACACAAAAGTAACAGTTATGTAACAACTATGTAATATTTATGTTACAATGTAACCATTACGTAAATATTACATAGCTGTTCATTTCCGTGTTTGCTTGCAGGGACATAAGAGTTAGGTTATGTTCGGTTTCCCCACCGTGATTCGATGAAAAACTTGCGACAAAAATGCGCAGATTAATTCCAGTAATGCTTTGTAAAAAATAGTAGTAGCAATAGTACTAACTCTGTAATAATAGTCATTCATATTTCAAATTCTACAGCCGTACACTAAAGTATTAAAAAATATTCAATATTGAATAGGTATCGCTTATTACAAAGCAGTGTTTGATCCTTATTTTATAAAGATATTATTTTAATTATTAATAGTTTTAAAACAATGAAGTTATTATTTAACATTGGCTTAATAATTCCTAAATAAGTTACCTTTCCACAAATGATTAATAGTTTATTAAAGTTTAGACTGAATGTTCAACAAATACAAGTTAGTTTGTCGGAGAAAATGTAGTAAATAAAATGTCGGTGAATTGGCCAAAACTTTTGAATCTTAGATACTTGTGAGATACGATACTAGTGCGCGCCATCTATCTGCGGAACTTAACAACAACCACTCTTTTTGTATTAAATAAATACAACACAAGATTAAGATGGATTTGTTGTGACTACTTTAACACTTCATTGAACTCTTCCTTCCATGAAAACAGAATTTCTAATCTATTTTCTAGACACTACCAGTATTCGTTTCATTTATAACAGCAACGTAATCAAGGCCTACCCAACCAGTACACGAAAATTCATTGATTCTTATTTTTTAATTACAATATACTGACATCCATTAAGTTAATTTGTCGTTTTAATTTATAAATAATTTATTTTAGTTTCTGTCATGAATTGAAGCGAAAAATAAAATTTCAATGAAGTTTCGTACAATGGACTGGAAATTCGATGTTTACTTCACAATTTTGAAAAATATTGGTCGAATCGTTATTTAACGCCCTAGATTTTTTCCAATTTATTATTTACGCTTCAAAAGACGTATTCTTATATTTCATAGTATTTTGACTCAATCACTTTATGTTAAATTTACTTTTTCGGCCGTTTTATAATAATTAAAAATATATGGTTATGATAGATATCGGCAACAATTACGAAAGAGCAGAAAATTATATTACTGCGGAGGAAATTCAATAAATATGACCCATACCCAGGTCGAAACGTGAATTTAATTTTGTCAACATAATTTTATATTTTCCATTCTCTATATTTTTATATTTCTATTTTTAAGTTACTTAATTTTTCATATTTTAACTTTTATATTTTTCTAATTTATCCTTATTATTTATCGAATATCCTCCGTAATAATATAATTGTTTGCTTTTTTATGTAATTGTTGCTGATATATATAAAAACTAAACATTTTTAATGATAAAAAATGACTAAAAAATAAAAATAGAAACGAAAAACACCTCAGACTCCAAAAACTCAGTACACTGTTGAAAACCGTCAAAAGGGAACATGGTTGCTGCCGGTCTTTCACCCTCGGATCGGTACCCGTGTTCCGTCGCCGGTGACCTCAGACGTACTGAGACCTCCTTCTCGCGGCGTGTTCGAAAGATGACTGAGGAGATAGTGGCTGAGAGCTTTCTAGTTGGACCAAAAGGAACGCAGATGTACACGGCCTCTGTACGATGGCTGCTGAATGCACTTCACGCGCAGGACCCCAGATGGTCACCTATAGGGGGAACGAGTTTCAGGGATCCCAGAAGAGAAAATCACGGCACGCGTGTGTTTATCCTGTAAGGGACTTTCAACAATCCCCCAGAGGCTCGTAATTGTAGACTTGAACGATGATTGATGAACTCAGCGGTTCCATGCTGCAGAAAACTAAAATCATGAGTAAGAAAAAATAACAAATCCAGGCGTCGTGGGACCAGATTTTATCGACAAACTGTATAACATAGTATTTTTCATGCACCCTATACATTTACTGAACTTGGACCATCTTGAAACTCAATATGTACTGGTTGGAGTAAAGGATTTACTTGCAAAGTTCCTTTCCATTAAAATATATCCGTACTATGATTTAACATAGTAACTTTAGCAAAAATAAGTCATAAGAAGAACAATTATTGTATCTCCAAAGTACCATCCTGACATCCCAGCAAACGAAGAATGGTTGACAAGCAATGAGAAGTATTCATTTTTGAACTTTGAACCCTATTTGTTGATCACCGTGAATACTTCCTTATCGTCAATCATTTTAAATCCTATTACAAGAATTTACCACAATACTTTTGAATGCTTCTCAATGCTTCAGTATAACAATTATAAAGCCAATCCATCCCTATTCTGAATGAAGCATTGACATATGTGTTTTCTAATATTCTGAATACTTCCTTAACCCTTAGTCCGACGGATATTTTAAAGCCTTTTCCTCCCACTACCTGGGTCAAATATGTCCTGCCACTTGAAAATGCTTACAGTTGTACAATTTATAAAGTACAATTTGAATTTTCTCTGGGTCGAAAACGACCCTGGAGTAACGGCTAAGGGTTAATATTTCCTAGTGCTTCTAGAAAGTTTGATGGAGATATCCTCAATAATACTCAAACTCCGAAATTGGGAATGCTTCCTAATGATTTCAGAAGTGTTTCTCTGAGACATTCTCAATCATTTTCAATCCATAAATTTGGGAATGCTTTGTAATAATTCCGCTTAGTGGTCACCATAAACTGCGTTACCTTTTGGGGGTAAGCCAGGAACTACCATAAATTGTATGATTAAAATGGCAAAAGTTGTGTACGACTGGAGAGAGAGAGGGGGTGTTAAAAAACGCAAAAAAAGCAGTACAACTTTAAAAATCATGCATTACGTATACATAAATATTAACCCTTAATTCCGACGGCTATTTTAAATCCTTTTCCTCCCACTACCTAGGTCAAATGTGTCCTGCTGTTTGCTTACAATTATGCAATTTATAAAGCACAATTTGAATTTTCTCTGGTTCGAAAACGACCCTTGAGTCGGGATTAAGGGTTAAATTAGGATTAAAATCGCGCGCTTATAGTAATTTCAAGTTAAGCATCATACGCTGTGGACCACAACAGGATAGGTGACCACATTTTTTGAGGTCAGCTTTTCTTAATATAATTAATTTATAATAATAAAAGAAATATAAAACACGGTGAAATTAAATTACATAAAAAGTTAAAAGTTGAAAACAAAAGAAAAATATTTTTTGTATAAACGGGGGAAGAATCCTATTACACTGCGAAGAATTCAGAAGCATTCAAATTCTCTGTATTCTACATATCTACACATTGAAATTTTCAATACTTTTGAATATTTTTTCGTTTGCTGTGATGAAATACCTTCTATTTTAACTACAATAATAGACTACGTCCTAAGTTATACGATCGGTTCGTATTAAAATTCGGAAGATTGTCCTAAGTTATATCCCCTCACTACCTCCAGGTTCGTCGTCTACCCAAAGAGTTTCGAAAACTGCCGAATATAGTAGTCCTTCCCTTATTTTATTTCTGATATTGTAATTTATTCCCCTATTCTAATTTGTTCTTGTTGCACATGCGCCATGAACGCCATGAAAGAGTTACAGAGAATAAAATGAAACAGCGAACGTTTGGTGGTGAAGGGGAAAAATTAGAATAAGAGAAGGTGTACTGTACAGCGAATCGTGGTGATGAGATACGTTAAAGAGATTAGTTTAACCTTGAGCGAGAACAATATGTAACTTAGAGCGGAGATATAACATTGAACAACTTAGGAGAGGGGCCACTATCATAGTCCAGTCATTGTGCACTTTCACCGGAAAAGTAGGGTGCAGGTCGAAAAGCCAACAACTCAAAACGCCGACAGCTTAAAAAACCGACAGTCAATAAATCGACACTTCAAAAAATGACTGTCGGCGTCTAGTTTTTATGTGTTATGTAAACATTTAATAGTTATAATTTTAATCTGTATATAAACGCAAATTTGTATAGTATAAAAACTAAACGGTCTGATTTCGTCCAATATAGTGTATACAATACATTAGGCCTAGGTCTAGGGACGTCCTCAGGACGTAGGACTTTTAGGAGTTTCTCGACATGTTCAAATATCCTCTTTTATCGCCATGCCCCCAGGACATCTTCAGGACGTAGGGATCCTTAAGGAGCTCCTGAGTGTGTCCTTAGGAAGATATGCTGTTTGGAAGGAAGAACCTATCATTTCATTTTTAGAAACGCATACATTTAATAAGAGAACAGATTTTGCTATGTTTCAATCTTTTATATTTCATTACAGTATAAATGTCTGCAGTAAATAATATTTGTTAAAATATAATATTTTACAGTTCTTTCGATATGGTCAGAATTCGGTGACGTTTACTTACATTGTTGTAATTGCAATATCACACATTTCACGTTAAATTCTTATCAAATCTACGTTAGGCTATGAAATAAAGAGGACTGCAGAGCCCTATTTAATATTATTACATTTTAACCCATAAAAGCTTTAAAGATTGGTTCCATCAGATTCTTGATTGATTGGATTAGCCGGCATTCCCTTCGTTGATAAATGAGTCATCGTATCGTCAGTCAATACCTGCACATGGACCATTTCTAAAGATGAGCTATCCTTTTTCGTATTAGGGTAAAGTCACCCACGTTAGTTTGAAAGATATAATGGATCCGTTCCATATCTTGAAGAGTCTGCGATACTATCCTTTGATATTTCATCCCTTTTATAACAAAAACTGATGAAGTTTGATAGAATATTTTTCACTCTATTTCAGCTTCTCAACTCTCATCATATCCAGTAGCTTCATAAGAGTCTGAGGTAAAATATAAGGGTTTTGTGCCCTAACCAACCGAATAAAAAATTTGCCAACTCAAACAACTCACGGAATTGCAACACACTTAATGTATCATATTTATGTTATACCACATTTTTTGGCCTGTATTTTATAAGACAGATGTTAAAAAAATATTTGACCATTTGATTACAAATGTGCATAAAGAAACGCATTGCATACGGTTTATATTTATAATATAATATCTCACCAATGAATACTACAACACTACAAAAAGAACTGCAGAGAGAGATAAGAAATGCTTGAAAAATTAATGACTGGTTTCTTGTATTAGTTTTAGAAGCAGCAGATCCATCAAGTTTCAGCCATTTTATAGCTCTATCCTTTTCTATTATATGTGCAAATATTAAATCATTTTCAAACCATCGATCTATAAGACCTGCTTCTTGTAGACTTCTTATTAGGCCATTTAATCGTTGTAGCAATGACCTGTCAGTCAAGGAAATAACTGTCCACCTAAAAGTTACTTCTTCGTTCGGTAAATATTTGAACATTGGCTTCAAATTAGAATGTCTATATATTTCAGTAGCTACTTTAGCTTCGTGTTCGTTAATGCAATTAATAACGTTATTATATTTCTTAGTTTTCACAACTTTAAGAAACTCAGGAAAACTTGACTCTATAAATCCTGGAATGGTAATTGTTCTATTGTAGAATTTCTTAATGGCTGGTGGACCCTGTTTTAAAAAGTAATTTCTTTCCATATCACTAAGATATCGATATCCTGCTTTGTATAAATCATTTAAAGAATTTATATTTCTTTCAACACAAATAAACAATTTTATATCTAATGTACTCTCGATAATATTCACGCCATACACGATAGACGTAAAGAGTACAGTTACAAATATTATTCTTTCGCTAAGTGTTGCTGGCGTCGAATCGACACTTATTCCTAACATCGTATTAAAAACATTTCTAGCTTTCCAAATGTTACTCTTAAATCTGAACAAAGTTGACACCAGCTTATAAAGAAAGACAACATACATCGTAAATGCCAAATACATGTAAAAATTGTTCGGAACGATAATCCGTTTAATATATTGATTGGTAAATATTGGAACAATTTTATCAGATGTAATATACGTAGATTTGAAAGGTGGCCAGATCAAATATTCAGGAAGTTGACTCACGCGTAAATAAAACTCTGGAAATTTGACTTTGATATGAGGCGAAAAAATAGTTGTAAAATTCATGGAGGTTTCCAAACTTTGTATAATTTTGCTGAATGGACCAGCTGTTTCTCTTGACGTATAATTACGTTTGACAGGCGTGTTGTTTCGAATTCCTAAAAATACTGAATTTTTGAAATCACTCAGTACGATAGCTTTTATTCCATTGAGATCTTTAGAATTGTCCGGATACCAATCAACATTTTTACAAATTTCTTTGACACTATATAGACGAGTGAAGACATTGTAGTGGTGTATTAGAGCATTGTCTTGAGCACGAGTTGCACGAATTGCCAACTTTGAAAAATTGGTATCTGTTGATATTAATTCGAGTACGGTTATATCAGCATATTTTCTCTGCATTTCTGATGAGAGCATTTCCCTTATTTGTCCAGTAATGGCAATAGTCTTTGAATGAAGGATTATAAATAAGATTTTAAATTGCGGTTTCATTTTATTTATATGCCACAATAATTCTAATTCGGAGAATACCCAATCAATACCATTTCCCGAACTTTTTGCATCGGGAATGTAGTGTAAGCTAATGAAAAAGGTAGCAAAGCTAGCGACGACCACATTACCGCTAATTAAAGTGTTGCTTCGATTTGTAATAACAAAATTCATGCTGGGAAATTTCTTTGTTAATTTACAACATACTGATTTTGTTTGAACAATACTGTCAGATTGGACGAATATATTCACGTGACGAAGGTTATGGTATTTTCCCAGATAGTTTTCAAAAGAATCCAGCCAGTGGAGATTATCGGTGGTTGTAGTGGTAACTGAGAATGAAATTACCAAAAACAAAAATGTAACTGGAATAGTCATGATCTTTAATTACTCCTCAATTCGATGATCAGCACTGTAAAACACTCGTTTATACTAATATGTTACAGAACTTTTTCACCCATCGCGTGTTTTCACTCCGCAAATTAGTAATGCCTTAAGGATATATAGGTTTAGTTTAGAATATGTAGAATAAAATAATCGATAAATTCTCAGGAATACAAAATTATATTACCGATTTCTATTATTGCAGATTTTACAAAAAGATATTTAAACACTACGCTGTATAAGAATGTTAGCATAATAAAAGCATAATAATCTGATAAAACTAATTAAGGCGGTTAGACCCCAGAATATCATATTTTTGGGAAAAATATTTAATAACGTTTCCAAGAATGTCATTTCCGCTATTAATGATATTGAAGAAGAGAAAATGCATTATTCTTCTTGAAAAAAATTGAAACCTGCAAAAATAATTTGTTAAGCAACTTTCGTTGTTTATTAAAATTTGTCCAACTCCGCTGTTAAGAATTTTTTTAAAGTGAACGGATTTTCACGAATGACGGCTTATTTTTTCGAGAAAAGGATTCTTGTGAATTTACCGCATAATTTTTTAAAGATTCTTTGTCTGATCACCACAATTACTCAGAATTCGTAAAAAGTAATAGTTCTTTTAAAAAATAAATAGAGATAATTTATCGTTGGGTTTGGAAATTTGAAAATACCCTACGGTATAGTTGTATGGAATCTTTTTCTCAAAAAACTAAGCCGTCATTCGTTAAAATCCGTTCATTTTTAAAAAATTGTAAATTAATTTGTAACAGCGAAGAAAAAAACTTTGAATCAATAACAAAAGTGGCTTAACAAATTATTTTTGCCCATTTCATTTTTTTTCATTAAGAATAATGCTTTCGCTTTTCAACAATATTATTAATAATAAAAATTAAATTTTTGGAAACGTTATTCAATATTTTTCGTCAACATATATTATCCCGGGGTCTAACTACCTTAAATGTTAGATTAGAAGTGGGCAAAAAAAAATGTTCGAAAAATAGGATAATTGTGTTACGTTCGTAAATTTTTTTGAAAAAAATAAAATTTAAATACAAATTGTAGATACAAAAACATATAATGAAGTTTAAAATCAATATTTTTAATGACGCCTCATGTGAATTACTTGCGTAACATTTTACTTTTTATCTGACTTTAGATTTAAATCTAGATATTTGTGTTGTACCGAATCAATTAATCGATATATGGAGCATTCCATGCTACTTTTGTCGAAAGAAAAAACATTCTTAATTTTATTATGCGCAATCTTTAATACGTTGAAATAAATAGTTTTGTTACGGTTATAAAACGAAAAACTTGAAAAATTAAAATTAATGGCATAACTTGCAATGATATAATTTTGTTCTTTTGTTTTGTTTGAATTATTTAAACATGATTCTTTAAGGAAAATGAAATTTTGAGATACTAGTTTTGCAGATGTGCTTTCTAATAAAAATATTCATTGAAAATTTGTTCCAATATTTGAAAAACTTACCTACTTCAAGATTCTAAACAAAAACGACAAAAACATATTTTTTTATTGTAAACCCTCTAGTATATAGAAAAGAATGTGCCGAATATAATGAATTTTAAACGACCCGCTGAGAATAAGGCCCCTCAAATGTAGATACAGTAATATTACCCAAATACCTTTCTACTTGTTACAAATTCGATTATCTCAGTTTATAACGCAGGCCAACAAAATAAGTCCTATCGTCGATGTACGCCATCATCTTAAGATATCATAACCTTAATGTGAAAAAGAACACCGTTTTTTATCATTTTCATTAGGTTTTTGTGGCAGAAGAAAATTTTTTATTGCAATTTGGAAAAGAACCAGGTTAAAGTGCATTCATTAGAAACCTGAGTAGACTCTTTCAAAGGTTTCCGATGGGCTGAATGCAAATCTGCCCACAGAATCGTTCTATCGCGTTAAGATTTGGAGATATCTTGACCTAAAAGTGCAAAAAACACCGTTTTTGCCCGGTTTCAGTAAGTTTTCGTGGCAGCACAAAAGCAATGTTGGCAATTTTGCAAAACACAGATTAATGTGCTATATGCAATTGCTTTAAAATACTCTGTTAGTAATTCCGATTCGATTTTCTTCATCTAGTTATCCAATTTTTTGTTAAGGCATGAACGATTATGATTTTCGTTGTTTACACTTTTAGGTTAGGATATCTCAAATTCTTGACTTGATAGGCAATTTGGCGACCAGATTTCGATTCAGCACATCGGAACCCCTTGGAAAAGTATACTCAGGTTTCTACTGAATGCACTTTAACCAGGTTTTTGCCAAATTACGATCAAAAATATTGTTCCGCCACAAAAACTTACTAAAAATGAACGAAAAGGATGTGTTTTGCACTTTTAAGTTAGGATATCTCAAAATTTTGATGCCATGGAACAATTCTGAACAAGAAGGTCGGCCTCATTTTGTTAATTATTTTGATATAATTACACATTTACTAAATGTATAAACCATATTTATACTTTGACAAAACTAACTAGATGACAAAAAAATTATATCTGAAGAACTAAAACGCATTTTAAAGCTGATGAATAGCACTTTAATCTGCGGTTTGCCAAATTGCGAACAAAACTTTTATTCCGCCATAAAAACCGACAGAAAATGATAAGAAATGATGTTTTTTGTACGTTTAGGTTAGGGTATCTCAAAATATTGGTGTTGGAATAATTCTGCAGCCAGATTTGGATTCAACGCGACAAAATTCCTTTGGAAAAGTATAGACCGGTTACTGGTTATAAATTTTGCTGGCCTGTGTAATTGTCGGATTTAAATTTCTTCTTTTTCATTATTAAAAACCTTTTAAATAGAATTATGACCAATGTATGTATGTAAATAGAATTATCCATATAATAGTACACTCCGAAAAATTTTTTTACTATGAATCAAAGTGTGAAATGGGGACCAGGCATGGTAATAGTTACGATAACTATTCTGAAATAGTAAAATTTAACTATTGTCTCACGATTCAAAATGCTGCTTATCATAATGGACAAATAGACTCAACTATTTTGAAATAGCCATTTCAGAAAATTGCTACCTTCACTGAGAGAAATTGTATAAGAAGTTGTCATAAAAAATATGGAAAGGAGTCAATAGTTACTTTTTAAATATATTTGTAAACTATATATATCATTGCATATCAAAAGTCCACTTTTCTCCCTTCATTTTTTGTTTAAGATAAACAAGGAAACAAAGAGAAAAACAAAAAATCAATGCTGCGCTAAGTTTGCGAATGTCACACTCTAGTCAGTTAAAAAATGTATTATGCAATGCCATTCTACACACAAATTTCAATGTCGTGTAACAAATCTATAGATATACGTGCGTATACGAGATGCATTATGTATTATCATAGCTTGACGACCGATGGTCCTTGTTATGACAAAATGAAAATGCACTTCAATAACGAGAGCCACGGGGTGGAAGAAAAAAAGCTGCGAACACCGCGTCGCCATCAGGCGGCATCAAAACACATGGGGTGTGGCAGTCTTTACTATGGGTTTATAGTAAATACAAACTTTAACTATGAATATATGATACAGTGTGAAATGAGGACTGCACTAGGTTATTAGGTTATAGTTATTTTAACTATATTTATCATACTTATTTAAATTATTCTACACAGTTAATTTTTTTAACTATGAGGAGATAGTTGGTGAAACAAAATTATAGTAAAATTGACAATAAAAGTGGTAAATTTAACTATGATTTTTTTTTCATTGCAGATCTAAATTCTAAGTATGAAAAAATCAAATAAACTTATATTGATTTTGCGTAATCTATTCTATATAATCTAATAATAATCTATTCCCAACAACTGAAATTGAAAAGTTCGTTTAGTTTAAACTCTTATAAGGTTTTTTATTTGCGCACATTAGCCTCCGAAGATGAGTGTTACAATTCGAAGTCACTCAACTTTATTTAAAATATTATTTTTCGAAATGTGCACCGTACTAAACATAGAAACAATTTAGTACAATGAACTTATATACGATAATTTTAGTTATTTCATGGATGAACGAGAAACGCACTTATGGTTTCGATTCATTGTACTATTTTTTGGACAATTAAAAGCGGTTGAAAACTCTTCTATATTTGAGAGGATTTTATTAAATGGAAATCGAGGTCGTGCTTTCTGCAATCCGGGACTACACATATTCTGAAACAAAAATATAATTATAAATGTAAAATGATTGATTTTAATGATACTTAATTAAATTGAGTGTTTCATAATATTAAAATTCAAATAAAATGTTGCTTTGTCATGTCATGTCCGAATTTAATGTCTATTTCTTATTAATTGCAAAACTAGTTATGAAACGTTTGTTCGTACAACTTGTTCAAAATTATTCGAGTGTTGGTCGAAAAACGGACAAATCGAAAAGTCGGCAGGTCAAAAAGCAGGCTCATAAAAAAAAGACACATCGACATGCGTATAGTCATTTTTTGAAGTGTCAGTTTTTAACTGTCGGCTTTTCGATTGTCGGTTTTTTTACTGTATTGTCGGTTTTTCGACCCGCATCCAATTATTCGCAAGCTACAATTTAATCAATTGATTACTATATCAATTGAGTCTACGAGAATATTTTGATATTCAGTAAATTATGAAAGAAACCAGTTTTCACATGTTCCATGCCTAGTTTTCTACGTTTTAATATTTATATAAATTACGTAACATACATTTCCAAAGGACATGAAGAATAACTGTGAATCCGAAAATTGTTCCAGGCCTTGTATCTTGATATTTGTATCATCCTTTTGCATTTTAAGTACATCCACCATCACTTGTACTACATTTGAAATTATCATGTATTCAAGACTAGACTGAAAACCTTGATTTGATGTCTGAAACAATAATAATATAAAAAATCGGCACTTATTTTTAAATAATCGGAATATTTCATATACATACACGTGAACAATTAATTTGCTTTTCGAAACAATCCCTATTTTTTGCAAGCATGCCGCCTCCTAAAAAGGATTTCATGTTTTATCGCTTATTTGGTAAGTTATTTTATAATGAAAACAAAATAGATGTAGTGAACCTACCAAAAGAATTTAGTAGAGAATAAGTAAGCAAACCTACTTCAAATCCAAATGACCCTAAATTGACAGACCTTAAAACGGATAAAATACAGCTTTATTTTGTAAACATAAGAATATATTGCAAAAGTGCATTTACAGAATTATATTCGAAAATATGAATTGATACCAAATGTTGCGATGCCACTGAAAATTAATTAAATACCTCTAAAGAGTAAATTATCCAAATAATGAAGACTATAACTTACTGAGGAAAGTTTGAGCTTAGTAGATTATACTTGGGTACTCTTAAATGTTCTACTGAATAAACTGAAAAAGATTACATCATTATAAGTGTGTATATTTCAAATTTTTTATATTTCAACTTCCCAAATAATAACATGTGATACATTTACAATCTGCGTTTTTTTAATGTATGGTGTAGTTAGTAACAACGTGTGGGCGTGATTTAACAATAAATAGTCAGTGAAGACACAGATTAGCTTGGATTTATTCATGAGTTTTTATAAATCAATTGCAAACATTTTTTATTTCAACTTAAGTATTCAGGAAAGAAAACCAAAGTACCGGCCAATCTGTGGCTGTGACTGACGGGATTTTTACATATTTAATTGTATTTAGAAATCTTAAAAAATTGAATCTCAAATTTTGTGCTTAGCAATATTATATGACAGATTCCATATTTAATGACAAACCAAAGACGATAATGCGAAGGATATATGGATTTATACAATTATTTTTTCGATTATTTTTATGCAGTTGGTTAAATTATTAAATGAAATTGAGAAATGGAAATTATTATACATTTACATAAATATACTTACCTATATTAGGAGCTTCAAATACTATTTCATGTTCATCACCAAACAAAACGTTGCTCGACACATACCTGCAAATAAGCAATCATTATAAATCTAGAGTCTAGATAAAAAATGAAGTTTTTTACAAATAAGAGTGCACGGTGAGCAACGATTCAATTCAACCCAAAAGTTCTCTTACCTTTTCTTGTCATAACCTTTCTTCTGATAACCTTTCTTCAGGGATGCCTTGCGAATATTTTAAGCCATAAATGAAAATAATCGTTAGGGAAAATAAAAAATATCTTAATTTTTTGTTTGTTAAGGTTATTGACAATATTTTCATCAGAATAAAGGTTTGATATAGATTTTTCGCCTTAACATTTGGTTTTTGACATTAGAAAGGTAATCCTGAATTTTACAGTATTTGTTATTCATTTGTATACCACACATACTCGAAAATATACAAACATTGGTACTTTGTTCTACTTTTCGTTCAATATCTTTTTTGTAAGTCATCCTACGACAAAATAAAATGAATTCAAAGGCTCATACGAATAAAAAAAAAATTGGAAGCCTTACCAGTCATATATACAAAGATATGTCCATTCGAAGTTACGATACTAGGTGACAATTTTTCTCTACGTCCAAATATTGTCGAATAACTTTATTCTGCAAGCCTCGGAGAGAAATATTGTAAGGAAAATATATTAAAGTAGACTTAATTTCGAACAATTATAAAAAAAATTACTAAGATATCTTGTACGGTTTCGAAGATACAGACGTTTTAATTTCACGCATTTTGGGTATTAATATTTCGCTTGCGCTGGCGATTGCATTAAATTAATTTAATTGAGGTTTAACGTATTTCTGGATATTCGTTTGATCATAATTCGTATATACAATTTCACATTTGGGTACACTATATTTTGTTAGTATGTAAATCAAGACTTCTTTGTTCGTCAGGAAAAAGCGGGTAACTGCATTTTTTTTAAATGTCGAGAAAAACACGTTTAATGTTTTAAATTTGCATTGAAATCTGTATAAATGTGATTTTTTATATTATTTTAAAATGTGATATTGAAGCTCTAACAGAACGACGATAAGTAAAGAATAGATCATGTTTTCGATGGTTTGTCTATTTCTTTAAAAAAATGCAGTTTCCTGTTTTTAATTCCTGACAAACACAGATTTCAATATTCATAAAGTAAACTATAAAATACAAATTCACTTGAAAATAACAGAAATATAAGAATCTTTTTAAACATATATGTGTAGCCATTTCTTAATCGAAATCTTAAACGACAATTTAGACTATGTATTCAACAAGGTTGAGACGAGCACTTTGCGAATACAATAGTCTCTATTCGTTTTAAATAAAACTGTTCAAGATTATGAAAAAAAGTCATTCTTATATTAATTTTAGAATAAGACTGAATCAGTATAGGGGGCATTCCAAGTGAAATCACCAACGTTTTGGAGTAGGATTTCAGATTTTGATTTACATTACAAAACTTGTAGCAGGTGCAAAGATAAGCCTTTCTGCGAAGTTGTAGCTTAAAATATTAACTTATTTAAAAGTCATTGCAAAAACAATATACGAAAAAATTGAAATCAAATCTTTTTTAATCGATCATAACGTGAAAATTATAATCGACAGAGAAAAACTTCTAAAACAAAAAAGCTAGAAACATACCTAAACTTTTAAGTGGTGCAAAATAAATAAACAAATTTTTATTATTTATAACAATTATAGTCAATTGTTTCATTAAATGCTATGTTTGCACAAATATATATGGCAAATGTTTGCGACACCGCCCCGTACCTATTCACATGGCCAGTGAGCGTCGAGGCAGCGTAGTCGGTTTTTTATCAGTTAACAAGCCATTTTTAAAGAGTACTACAATTTTCTTTCACGAAATTAAAAAAGGACAATTTTACGGACCTTTTTTATTAACAACTCAAAAAAAATCGCTTCATCCCCTTAAAGAGAAAATTTACTTTTAATGAAAAAATTGACTAAAATTTTTATAAATAACAAAAATTTGATTATTTATTTTGTACTACTTAAAAGTTAGGTATTTTTCGAGTTTTTTTGTGTTAAAAGTTTTTCTCTATCGATTATAATTTTCACGTTATGATCGATTAAAAAAGATTTGATTTCAATTTTTTCGTATATTGTTTTTGCAATAACTTTTAAATAAATTAACAGTTTCAGCTACAACTTCGCAGAAAGGCTTATATTTGCACCTGCTACAAGTATTCTAATGTAAATCAAAATCTGAAATCGGACTCCAAAACGTGGGTGGTTTCACTTGGAATGCCCCATAGGGGGAGAGTGGTCTCATACATAGTGAGTTTAAACTCGTGAAATTAAAACGTCTGTATTTTCGAAACCGTACAAGATATCTTAGTAAATTTTTTTTAAATTGTTCGAAATTAGGTCTACTTTATTATATTTCCTTACAATATTTCTCTCCGAGGCCTGCAGAAAAAATTATTCCACAACAATTTTCACCTAGTAACGTAACTTTGAATGGACATATCTTTGGAAATATAACATTATTTGTATATATAACAAATTTTTTTATTTGTAGATAATTGTAAGCCGTTGAATTCATTTTATTTTGTCGTATATGACTTACAAAAACGGTATTGAAAGAAAAGTAGCAAAAAAGTACCAATTTGCAATCAAAACCCAAATGTTAAGGCGAAAAATCTATATCAAACTTTTATTCTGATGAAAATATTCCCAATAACCTTACAAAAAAACGAAAAATTAAGATATTTTTTGTTCCCCCTAACGATTACTTTCATTTATGGCTTAAAATATTCGCCAGGTACCCCTGAAGAGATATCAGAAGAAAACCGCGAGGTGAGAAAACTTTTGGGTTTAATTGAATCGTAGCTCACTGAGCGGATTTTACTTATTGTCCATAACTTTTTATCGGGTCGTTCAATTTTGAAGATCTAGCTACCGATGTACAGTTAAAATCAATGCATAACTTTTTGCTCTTGCAAATGTAATGATTCCATGCAAAACAGAGAAAGCATGATCAATTTTCAAAAGACAGATTTTTTAGAGAATTAAAGAATGTACCCCCACTTCAAAAAATACATTGATGCATGTTGTAAATATATTACTTAAAACCGATAGAAATTCCAAATTCACGTGTACATTAATTGTCTTTAATAAGTTGATACACAGAATACAATATCACGTAAGAAAATCACATGATTAAATCATGTAACCAAATCCCCTGAATAATCGTGTGATTTTTCGTCACAATTAATCCCGTAATTTTTAATATCACCTAACTTTGAAAACCGTAATTTTGAACATCACGTAATTTTTAAATTAAAAAATGAAGAGAAAAACGTTTTAACGTTCAAAATTAAAAAAGTTGCTGTTACTGTATATTTAAGTTTCAATGGTATTACGTTATACTACGTAACAAAAACGTAAACCACTTCGAAGTTATCAATATTTTGAGGATAATTGGGGTCAATAGATTTTACGGAAATGAAAATAAAATACTCGAACTATGAGAATGTCGGACGGATAATTTTGAGAGACGTAATTACAAACATCGACTGTTCTAAACTCTAATATAAATTCATTAAATTTAGAATTTGTTGAATTAATATTATTAACATTTTCAATAAAAAAAACCGTTTATACTTACATTGGTAAATTAGGGTCACGTAACAATTCCAAACGTCGACGTGCAATAAATCCAATTACATTCATAACGTTTTGAAAGTAATTTTTACTTACTTCAAGCTAGGCAAAAAAATCATTAATGTTTTAAAATAAATGAAATTTCTATGGAAAAATAATCAGGATTGAATAATAATTTATTCCTGTTTCTTTGTGTGCAGAATTCGTTGTTTAACTTAGTTTTTACTTTTTAATATGTCAAGGAAATACTAAATGAGGAATGCAAGTGAAAAATTAATTTATCTTAACAACTAACAATGATTTTTTTTCGTTTTTTTCTGTACATGTTCAATTTTTTTGTGAAATCACAATTTACGGTACAGTTTTCTAAAAAGAGTAAAACGAATTTAAAGATGAGATTTAAAATTTGTTTGCCTCTTACAAATCTAGGATATTTTTTAAAATTCATATTTTTTTTTCAGACAAAATTTATTCATAAATGTAAACGCGACAATTTTACCTTGAGTCAAATCACGCCAAGTGAGCACACCTCCGCACCATATGTCTCCGATCAAGCTGCAACTTGGTAGAATTGTTGTAACAATAGAGTACATTAAATCTACCAAATATGGTTAAGTTATAATAACGGGTTGCCTAGATACAGGATGTCAAAGTTCAAGTTATTTTTTGAAACGTCATTTTTCAAAAATTTCTAGCTCCTACAATATTGCTCATAGGCAAAAAATGTATAGAATGTTTTTTTCTCCATTTTAGGTGTATTTTTCGAAAAAAATATTTACAGTTGAAAAAAAAAGTTTTTCCCTAAAAATTATTCATTTTTTTAAAACAATTATCAATTTTTTTACTTTCTCCATGTCGAAATTAACTTTTTTTTTGCATAAATAAATACCTTACATACTTAAGATTATGAATCAAGAAAAAAATTTCACTGCCCGACATTGCACATAAGCACAAGAATAATTTTTTTACTGGGCGGCACGCTGTTCTTCAGGAAACAAAAAAAGGATATAATGAAAAATAATAAGATTGTAAAACATTGTAATATTTATTAAATATATTAATAATTACATTAACATAATTTAAGAATCACATAATTTAAAACTTTAATATAATTAATGACATTTAAATAATTAAGAAACTGTAGAAATATGTTTTATCTTTTCGTGTGATGGGACTACTTTGCTTTGTTTTTCTTAAATATGTTATTTAAAAAAATTCTCTGGTCTTCAGAAAAAATTTTGCACTCAATTTTTTCTTTATCAATCGCTTTAAACTGGTGAAACTGACGTGTGTTTTTGATGGTTACTGCATTTCCAAATTTTGTGTGATACACTTATGATTTTTTTTATACAGAGGATTGCAACACTTATTAGTACTAACCATTTTAATCAATAAATTGCACAACACGCATTGCAGATATTCCAGTTTAAACAAGTCACTGCACACAAAGAGAAACCAATCCCTTTAAATTAAAAAAAAAAAGTTGTTCTTTTTTCGATATATATGTATAACATGAGTACACCCGTTCATACGAATTTTTCTTTTTAACGATTCCGAAATTTAAAGGGCTTGGTTTCTCTTTGCGTGCAGAGACTTGCAACACATACATAAATATATACAATATTCGGTCTTAATGGTATAATATATATATATTTGTGCACAATTTTTTGATTAGTTTTAATATTTAATACATATTACAATGTTTTAGAATCTTATTATTTTTAATTACAGCCTTTTCTTGTTTCCTGGGTAAGATTAAACAAAAACTGATATTAAGTGAATATGTTTCGTACAGCGACAAGACAAACTCGCATGTTAACGCGTGAAAATCGTCAGAACAGCGTGCCGCGCAGTAACAAAATTATTCTTGTGCTTATGTGCAATGTCGGGCAGTGAAATTTTTTTTTTTTTTTAATCTTCAGTATCTAAGTAATATGCATATAAATTTGCATATAAATTTATTTATGCAAAAAGAAGTTAATTTTGGCATGGAGAAAGTAACAAAATTGATAATTGTTTTTAATAAATGATTAATTTTTAGGGAAAAACTTTTTTTTTTCAACCGAAAATATTTTTTTCGAAAAATACACATAAAATGGAGAAAAAAAACATTATATACATTTTTTACCTATGAGCAATATTGTAGGAGCTAGAAATTTTTGAAAAATGACGTTTCAAAAAATAACTTGAACTTTGACACCATGTATCTTGGCAACCCGTTATTATAACTTAACCATATTTGGTAGATTTCATGTACTCTATTGGTACAACAATTCTACCAAGTTGCAGCGTGATTGGAGACAAATGGTGCGGAGGTGTGATCACTTGGCGTGATTTGTCTCGTTCATAACCAGGGACTCCAAAGCCCTCAAGTAACAACTTTCGAACGAATTCGATGAATTTTGAAAAATTCATTTACCGTACTGCGTACACCATTTTGAATGGTTGAAAAATGTCGTCAAATTCGTAATCAGAGACTCAAAAACTTGCAGTAACGAGTTTTATATAAATTTATCTTTCTCAGAAAAAAATGTATAGTTGAAACAACGACCATACGTTTTAGTAATCTAACAAAAACTGAAAAATAAAACAAAAATCGACGTAGGTAGTCAAGAAATAAAAAATATGATCTTAATACTTGATCTCGTTATAGTGAATGTGTTTAAATATTGGTAAACATAAATTTAATATGTGGTCAGTGTAATATTTTTATGATTCTTTTTCACTTACGTCATTGTAGTAATTTTCTACATACGATAAGTCCTCCATCCAATCAGGATAACCGATAATTCTATGGAGGTTTTCCAGTGCGTACAAGAGGAATTCTTTGGATGGTCGATCTCTCCAGTTTGCAAGGGCTTCCTTCAATAAATGATTCTCGATTCTGGTTTGAATATCTTTAGCCTTTAAAATTATGACGTGGGTTAATGAAAAAGAGATTAATATCTAATTTATTTTACATATTATATTTTGTCCATAACTAAAACGAATCCATCAATATATGACCAACAGAAAAGTTGCTTGAACAGCGGGAAAAGTGAAACATTCTTTTCTTTTGATATGAAATTTAAAGGTCAATAACACCGGGCCACAAAAAAAGCTTACGTCATGTGCAAGAAACGCCTCTAGGTTCTTCTTATAAAATTTGGGCCGCTGAATCCGAATTGGTACAGAATTGGTCCTACACGTCTGAGTTTTTTTTTAATTTCAGGTTTAAAGTGCGAAAAATTGCTTTTTTCAGGAAAATTTACACATTTACTTCAAGAAAAAAATTTGAAGCTGGTAAAATGGAACAAGACTAGGTCTGTCTTATAGGTTTTGAGCCGTTGAGTCCAAATTCGGGCCAAAAATTAATCCTATAAATCTGAGTTTTTTATGTTTGATGTTAAAAGTGCGAAAAATGTTTTTTTTTCAGGAAAATTCACACATTTATGGCAAGAAAAACATTGTAAGTTGTAAAATATTGCAGGACTATGGACATGACAAATGAAAATTTAATATGTACTATGGGCAACAAAATGCTGTAATGTTATAAATACTTCTAATAATAACGTTCTTGTTTGGCACATGATTTTTTGTCTTTTTTCTCTCACATTATTTTAAAACCATGCATTTGTGTCTTACTACTTGTCGATTTAGCCGCAGTTCTGGTTTCTGAACATAAGCTTGATAAGCACCAACTAAATCGCCTGACGTAAATAGGCACAATGACCTGTAAAAGTTATTGCATTATTATGATGTAATCATACAAAAACTTTACGTAACATACTAACTTTTGGCTGTCGGCATCGTCGTCAATAAGATTCAAAAAATCATTAACCTCTGATATGAAATGTAAATGCACATACGAAGCTGAAAAAACGAAACGCGACAAGTGATTACTGTCTTGATCAAAACAAAAGAACTTACAACGATGTATAACTAGTACTCACTTATTACATTGTCCGGTGTTTTTTCAAGAAGATTAAACAGTCTGTCAAAATATTGTTGTCCATGGATATAAATGTTCTCAGATTCCAAAATGTCGATACTTGTATTTTCAAACACTGCGCGCAAATGACCCAACCAATCAATCTAACAAGATATAAGGGAAATGTCTTGTAATTTTGCATCAGTGTTAGAAAGTAGTTAATATCTTATAAATACCTGAACATTTTGGGTCAAATTCGTATCATTCTGTCCACCATATTCTTTTTGCCACTGTCTAACAGTAATTCTATGTTGAGGTACTTTCTTTTCACAGACATTGCTTGAAATAATCTAAAAATTGTATGAAAAAATAAATTAAGAAAACATTACATTTAGTATGGTTCATTCAAAATAATAGAGTACATCTTGCAATTCTGACGCAAACGCTGCAATATCTTCAAAATCAATTTTACTTTGTAATCTAACACGTCTGTTAGTTGTCGTAGAGTGTTCTCGTATGACTTCATTTAGTGCGTTAGCAAAATCAGTTGTAAAATCCATGTTCTGTAATTTCCGCATGCTGTCATGAAGTGTTGTTCTCGAAGCAGGAGGTACGATCTAGTAAATTAAATCATTTATAGATTGAAACAGACAAAATGAGAATTCCGTATAGATACTTACAAAAATTATATTGTTTTTTAAATTTACTGGGTCGGTTCTAATTTTCAAATCGAAGAATGAATACCCGATACCCATTTTGGCATATTGTTTGTCAGCCTCCTGCCAACTTTTCTGAAATTCAGGAACTGCTGTAGGCGACAGTACACTGAGACCATCCATTGCTTGCAGAGTGAGAAGAAATTGAAGTATATTTTCATATTTTTTTTCATCTGCAGAGGATTAACAATTGTAAAAATTTAAAATTTAACGTGTCTTTTTAAAACTATTTGAATTTCATTTCTGAATAATAATGCAAGGAAATATTACGTCTTCCATAGCAGGTTCGGTAAAGCTGTTTCTCAACTGACAAAGATCTTATGTCTGTTCTTAGTGGAGGCTTTATAAGTCGCTCTAAAAGAAAATTGATTGTTATTTAAAATAAAAAGTGTTTTCGGGTAATTGTTTGAAATATAAAATAATACCATGAATTTCATCTGTTATGGTTCGCAATTTGCTTACGGAAGTATGTTGTTTGACACTGGGATTATACACATGTTTACATATGTATTTTTCAAAATCTTCACAAGGATCTATCGATTCGTCAAGGCCATCAGTAATCACCTTAGCTAAAAATGATATTAAAGGTTATATAAGTTATATATAAACTTATTTATCATATTAACTACCTGAAAGATATCATTGTTAACATCTTTGTCACCATTATTGTACTTTAATTGCAAGACAAAAAGTTTGTATTCTTCGAGCAAGATATGGATATTGTATTTAAGAAAACTGCACCGACGATATTTATTTTTGAATGTAGAAGAATGAGTTAAATATTTGATTATTTCAAGTTTTTTGTTTTCCATTTTATTTTCATGTGAAAGTGGAAGAATTCCAATGGTAACCGATGGGGTTTTTTTCACATACGGCTAACATTATAAGCATGCAGAATTGCCCTTTTAAAATCTACTTAATAACTTATACTTATAGGTTTCTTAGTTTGCTAAGTACGAAGATGGAGTCGAAAAATTGACATAGTCATTTCCAAGATTTCGTAATGTGAATGTTCATATTCTTAAAAATGTCTACAGAGCCAAACATCCAATGTTTTTCTTATAGATCAAATTGTGATATATACGTGTAATCAACTTAAAATATGTTTTAAGACATTAAAGTTTGATGACATAACAAATGTTTTAACAAAATCTTTAATATAATATCATATCTTATTATTTTACATTAAATAAATATTATTTTCATAATAAACGTAAATGTAAACAACATGTCTGAATTGTACAGCCTTGAATTTTCAACACTTAATGTTTATTGACATTGACATAATATATGCAAGAAACGGATGAAACTATGGAAACTACATACCTAAATGAAGGCAATCCTTATGGTGACACGTTTGACTGATACATGTCCCAAATATAGCCAAAACGAGTATCCTATGAATGCAATTAGATTGAGTCTATTAATTCCACTATAAAGAAAACTTTCATTTTATAAAGTACTGTAAAGACAGTTACACTTCCACTTTTCAACAAATTAAAAAATACTAGATAATACACGTGCTACACATACAAGTATACTGTAGGTTTTATCTTATTTTGATTTTTTTAGTCCAAAAATACGACGAAACATGCGTAAATAAAATTACGTAGTTAAAATAAAGAAAGGCCTACTTTACGAACAATGTTATCGGGATAAATTTATTTGGCATTGTGTACTTTATAAGTACACAATAAGTGAATTTATTACTTTGAACACCTACACCCAATTAGCACATGTACGTCCAATGGACGCCCAGTATACACCCACTAGATCCGCCACGTAGAGATGTAGAATTTAAACGGGCAGAATAGTGTCGTATAGCTGAACATTGGACGCCCAGAACGTCCTTGGGAATTTAAAATGGACGTATGATCAAAGAAATGTGGACATATAGTGGACGAATACTGGGTTTATAATGGGCGAAATAAGAATTATATGGAGGAACATTGGACAAGTACAACATCCTTGGACATTAAAAAAAAGACATGAAATAGTCCAAGTTTTGGAGATCAAAATGCATACATTGGACGTACAATGGGCGTTCTTTCGGCATCCGAAATGTACAATGGACATACATTGGATCTACATGTTCCCTAAAAAATAAAGAATTATACAAATTATTTCAATTTGTCCATTAACTTAGAATCTAAACCGTATATAATTTCACATAATAAATATAAAATATAAATAGAATTGAAATACCTAGCGAACTGGGTTTTTTATGTTTATGACTAATCGTTACAATTTTATAATATAAAACTACTAGAAATGATCGTTACTTGTAATTAAAAGTAGAAAGCAGGAATCTGAACGTAAATGATTAAATATGATTTTGATTTGATTTTAAACCATTTATTTCGTCCTGGACAAATAGGTCCGTGGACAATTAGCCTTTACAATATAAAAATACAAAAATAGAGAACCTTAATACTAGTCTTAATTTCTAATATGTAATGAAAAAATATGTAATGATTATTTATTAATAACTAAACATAATGATACTCTTAGATTTGCATAAATTTAAAAAGCATGGAATATCATATGTAGATATATTCGTCGAGTTAAACGTATTATAATGTCTTCTCAAGTGCACATACACAAATTTTCCGTGTTATGAGCCATCTTGACTTTCAAAACAATGTAGCAACTCATCATTCACTTTTCAACACAAAAATAAAATTACGAATGATTGAATAAATAGAAGGAATACTTGAAACGAAAATTGGTAAATATAATAACTTTAGTCTAATTATAAAAACTGTTGTATAACTCTTTTCTGGGCCAAAGTAAACGAAAAATGGACATAAATACAAATCGAGATCTATAGGCAAACTAGAATTCTAGTTGAGGTACGACAAAAGTACCATAATCTTCATTCAAGTCTAAAAGTCCCAGGTCGTTTTTGGGATGCTCAAATGACGCCCATGCCACATCCAGATCAGTACGAAAATGGACGGCCAGAAGAGGTCTGATGGACGTGTATTAAACGACCAAGAAAGACGACGACGAAATTACCAATTTAAATTTCTTTGTATTTGATGTTCTGCGGATTTTTACTGATCTCATTTCAAATTTTAAGGGATTGAAACGATCTTTTCCCGTTTCATCATTAAAATTGCAGCGACACAACAGACGATTTTTCTATGTTGCCGACTAATACTCATCTACTTCAGTCTCTTATGACAATTTACATGGACTCAGTTTGCATTATTACGCAAATTTTAAGCAGTATTTTCTGCAACAGTAACAACAAGTTCAACGTGTTAGTAATCATTGCATTCCCAGAACATCCTTAAGATGTAGAACGCCTTGAAGTGGACCATAAACACAGACTTCCCAAAGAGGGCGTCCTCAGGAGCATGTGATGAATGAATAAAATTTTATTACAATATTCCGAGTTAGTAGATAAACATTCATAAGTTCTCACAGTGATTATCATTGTTTTTATTATTTAGGCTTGCTCTGCATTGTTTATAAGTTAATATGACTCAACAAATATTCCGAGTCTATGCCAGAAGTTACTATATTGTTGTATCGGGTAATTCCGAATACATGAAATAACAACTGATCGCGTCGACACTTAACAAGAAAAAATGCAATACACTAAAAACAGTAGCATCAGAAATTAACTTGCAGGATAATTTTACAATTACATGAAATCAATTATCATACAAATGTTATTACACTACTTTACTAAAAGTACCTGCACCGTTTGTTCTATAATATAAATTTAAAAAAACAATAAATACTATAACTAAAAAATTGTTTTTATTTTGATACATTAGCCCGTTGAAGCATAGATTTTTCTTTACACGAAAAACAACAGAAATTTGTCACTCAGGAGCTTTCGCTGATTACGAACCTGGTCTCACATTGTGAAATTTAAAAGGCTGTCAGATTCGTAATCTGAGATACTAAACATCCCTAAGCAACAAATTTTTTTAATTTCGTCCGAACTAACTAACGATTTAATTCAGTGCATATTCTTTCTAAAATGTATTTTGTATACTTTGTTTACCATTATCAACAAATAAACGTAATAATAAAAAATAATTTTTCATTATTCCTTTTCTAGATATCTTGCCAAACAAAGAAGCAGAAATTTGTACCAAAAATAAATTAAAAACGATTTCGAAAATGGATCGCTGTAAAACATTTTAAACAAACATTATATAAAGTACAATATTATTATAATAAATGCTCACTAACATTTCTATTCGAGCTTTTATGTAGTTTTTGTTCAAGTTCATGTTCAAAATGTAATACTTAAAGACTACAATTCTATATACACTGAAAACAACTAACCTGACAAATTTAACTACCGCTAGAGGGTTGAAGCAAAAATAGCAAAAGAAACTATTTTATTAGTTAGACACACCGTGTCGATATTGTTGATTTTATTACTTTTTAGTTATAAATTAATCGTTAGCAATTAAATTTACTAAAATATGTAGTTAAATTGCCACAATTTTTGACGACTTAGACGAACTCCTTTCTCAGTTGTTTTAACTACTTTACAGTAGTTGTTACTACTGTTGAAATTCTGTTGATCTACTGATAACTCACAAAATAGTCAATTTTACTAAAAATTATTTTCAGTTTACTGACATATTGTACTAAACTTTGCATAAAATTTGAACTCGAAAGTTTTTACTTAACCGACTTAGTAAACATTTTAATTTTGTGCAGAACTTTCTGCAATATAGTTTACATTTACCTAAAAATGTTTTTATAATCATAATATTCGTCAAATCTGATGAATTAGAAAATGTGTATTTTACATAAAGAAAATTATATTTGTTTTAATTTTGTTAAATATTTTCAAAAACTTACGGTATTGTCTTTAGAAACATTTTTGTAGGAGTCTTAGAAAATGGATTTCGCTTCAATGGACGTCTTTCAATGTGATTCGTACCATTCGTTTTTAGACTGATAATATACTCTCTAGACAGGATAATAAGTGTACGAATTACGGTAGGTTATCACTGGCAATATTGCTGATCTCTCACGTGACGTCAAGTTACGTAGTTCAAATTTTCCAATTACAAATGTCTCTATATTTTAAGTAGTTTCATGAAGATATGATTGTTGACTCAGAAATGGTTGCATAGAATTAAATTAGTCATGCTTAAAAATAGAACGCACGTGATTTCTATGTTTAATATCTACAAAAATTTAAACCATTTGAAAAATCGTTAATTACAAATTTATACAATTTTATAGTGATCAAATCGTTTGACACGTAAAATATCTAAAGCAATAGAATTTTAACTGTACAGTAACAAAATATTAAAAGGTTAAACCTCTGTAACGCATAAAAAATACACCCAATATCTGAAGATTTTTTAGCTGAATGGAAAAGTCAATCGATATTTTTAAAAGTAGGTTTTACAATAGTATTTAGGTACAAAACGTACATTTTACAACTAATTACATAACAAAATGGCGAAATTGCAGACATTCATCGAAGACGGTTTTTTCTGAAGTCTCCTTGTGCGGACAAGTTGCTTCATTAATTTTTCATCTGGAATGAAAAACCAACAATTTTTAGTTTATATATATGGAGCTCGTCGATAGAAAAAGAAGATTCGCTCGAGGGTATATGTCCGCCAATCTCAAAAAATAGTGGACTCCAGAAGAAGGCGCCACCATTACTAAGTTTTTTTGCAGAGAGCTGTAACGATCTTTTAATATTAATGGATTGATAAACGCAAATAAAAATGTTACTGCATACGTAGTTAAATGTTTCCATAAATTATTAAACATGGATCGGTGTTTCGTCCCACGTACGCGACGCGCAAAACCGGAACCGCCACCGGTCCTTAAGGGGAGACACCGGTGAGATTTCAGCTACATTAAATTGCAATTAAAAAAAATCGAAAAAAATTGTTATAAGCATCATTTTTCTTCACAAATTAAGTGGTGTAGTCGAAAAAAGAAAAAAAAAAATTTTGGCTGAGTTAGAATTTTTTATTTTTGAACTAAGCCACGTATCATCAAATCCATGCGTAATTTTGTTTGAAATCGTAAAAAAAGCATAAAAAAAAAATTTGGTTACACTTTACCCAAAATTGACGTAGGAGATGCATTTTTTAGGTGTTTTATGATCGATTTTTAATAAAATCGTCCACTTTTTGGTTACAAGAACTGTTCATTATACGATAAATTCCAAATGAATGTTTATTGAAACATAAGAAATAAATTTATATTATATTTCTATATATCTTTTTATTCAAAAAAAATTTTTTTATTAATTTTTTCAATTTTTTGAATTTTTTAGTTTTTACATTTTGTTTTTCATTTTGAAAATATATTTTTAGAGCATTTCTGCTCCGTACATAGTTCCTCTTTTTTTCATACTTCCAGACTTCTTGTACCATGTTTAGCAAGGCTATGGCTCGTCGTTTTTGAACTTTTCATTAGATTGTTATATATGATTATATTTATATAAAAAATAATCGCAGGACAAATTTTTGCATTATACGCCGAAATGGAGAAGTGGAGCTATTTACGTCATTTTATGTCGGTACACCTCATCTACTCAGATAAAAAACATCAGGACTAGAACATGTGGAAATGTCCTCTTCGAATGTAATTGCATTCTTAGATGAAACACTTCAACACTTGTACAATAATGTACTAATATTAGAAAAATGCCAATTCTCGCCCATTTCCCCAGCCGAAATAATGATCTCTTCAAAAAGTAGATATTTTCGTTACAAGGGCGTAAAATGAACTTTCACCCCCGTGATACAAACATAATTGTATAGTAGAAGTGTTCGTATCAAAAAGAAGAGTTGAGATTGCAACATCTTTAGCTGCTTGTGAATACAACGTCGGATGTGCTAAAACGATCATCACATTATTAGAGCAAGCAGGATTATCAGTAGGACAGGAAACTGTTACACTGGCAAGAAATCGCGATTCTCATAGAATAGAAAAAGGCATTGAACAATCGAATGAAATGTTCAAAAACGCACGACGAGCCATAGCCTTAGCACAAAACAGGCTAGAAGAAGTCTTTATGGAAAACGAAGGGACTATGTACGGAGCAGGAATGTTCTAGAAAGATATTTTATTAATGAAAAAAAATGTAAAAGCTAAAAAATGTAAAAAAAATTGTACAAAATTACAAAAATTTTGTTAATAAAAAAAAATATAGAAATATAAAATAGATTTATTTTTTACGTTACACTGAACATTTCTTTGAAATTTATTATACAATAAACAGTTGTTGGAGCCAACAAGGGGTTGATTTTAATATCATAAAATCATAAAACATCTAAAAAGATATTCTCAAAATGAAAAAAAAAATATAAAAACGAAAAAATTTAAAAAAAATTTAAAAAATTTAAAAAAAAAAATAAAAAATTCATAAAAATCTTTTTTTTATTAAAAAAAATGTAGGAATATAAAATAAATGTATTTCTTATGTTTCGATGAACATTAATTTAGAATTTATCGTATAATAAACAGTTCTTGTAACCAAAAAGTGGACGATTTTATTAAAAATCGCCCATAAAACACCTAAAAAATGCATATCCTCCGTCAATTTTGGATAAAGTGTAACCAAATTTTTTTTTATGCTGTTTTTACGATTTCAAACAAAATTACGCATGGATTTCACGATACGTGGCTTAGATCAAAAATAAAAAATTCTAACTCGGCCAAAAATTTTTTTTTTCTTTTTTCGACTACACCACTTAATTTGTGAAGAAAAATGATGCTTATAACAATTTTTTTCGATTTTTTTTAATTGCAATTTAATGTAGCTGAAATCTCACCGGTGTCTCCCCTTAATGATCGTCTTCGTGACACCAGCTAACTGATATTGATCAGCAGTGTTGATATTTATACAGTGCCATATAGGCAAGTAAACAAGCACAATAAATATAAACAAAACAATTGAAAGATTCCTTCTCTATCCCTTATTTTTCTTTATATCTATATACAGTAGAACCCCGCTGGATTGTCGGGATTCGGCCACGCTGGATTAGCATTTCTCGGCACCCCTTTACCCCCATCAAGCCGCTCGCCGCCTCAGGGGCGGCTCTAGTGCTGTTTATTCTGGCTGCTGCCTTTTCACAGGGCATGTCTGTGATTGGTCATGGACGTCACGTGATTACGGCGTAGAGGTGGAAGCGATGCTTCCCCTATTGCCGACAATCCAGCGGGGTTTGCGGGGAAGACTCGGAACCGACCGTGATAATCCAGCGGGGTTCTACTGTATAATTATCCGCTCGGTTTCTCGCCTTCCCCTCCCGTCTCCTTATATTTGTCAAAAGAAGGGGAGCGTCACCGCTTCTCCCACTCTTCTCAATCGCGCTGTGCTTGTGACGTCACAGGAGGCCGCAGGTCCCGAGGTGCAGCCCGCAAAGTGGGGGAAAAAGAGAGCGGTGACAGACAAATATAACGGGACGGAAATGGACAAATATGCTGTGATGCAAATATAGCGAGATGCAATTATACCGGGACTCTACTGTATATATAAATATATAATGTTCCTTTCTATTAATTTCCGTCTGTATATCACCATCGAATTTGGCAATCATTGGACATTTTAAGCAAACTTTCGCGAATTTATTTTTGACGAATCGACAGTACATATTGTCTTGCAAATTCTTGATTTGCTGTAGCCATATGTAGCAAGCATAATGAAGTGCCACATGTTCAAATGCACCACTATGTACGTGAGCGCAGCTGACCCGCATGTGTATATAGTTAAGTGCAGCCACAAAGGAATTTCTAAAGAGTCAGAACTTATTTACTCCCCAAATGCCATTCAGGCATGAATATTGTACATAAGGGGTTATGAATCCATAACTGAAATAACTAACTACGATATAATCGGTTGAATGAATTTATTCAATGATGAAACTAAAGTGGTACTCGAATTATTATCTCAAATTTATTATTTTAAAGGGGTGTATGTAAACCTATACTCGACTGAAAGTCTTTCCTACCGAGTGTTCAGTCTCCCACGAATTATTAAAATATGTTTTCGTGGACCTACAAGCAGTCGCGTTTACTCATTTCCAACTTTATTAAATGTAAAGAAAATCATTATTACTGTGAATAATTTTTTGTAAACATATCGCAAGCTTTTAAATTTTCTACGGTCACCTAAACAGTCATAGTCTGTAGTTTTCGACGCATAATATGAAAGTAATATGATATTTAGGTTGTACATAACATTTAAAGTCGTATTATGTAGTTACAAATTTTTGTAATAGTATAGGAAAAAACCTATACTGTCCTGTAAATCTTTTTCTAATAAAGCTGACTTTGACGTACTATAATATTCTAATTATATTTGAATTAAATGACATTGGACCTGATAGATGGTTATATCTTAATGAAAATATTTATGATTATTTTTAATAAATCAGATCCTAAATTTTTCCGTTCTTGTCAGGATGGAACTAATCTCAAAGAATACTATTTTGGCCGTCAATTTGGGTTAAATCGAAAATGATAGAATCGTAGATGCACACTTTATTTCTTCTAATATGAAGTATTTAGCATCGGACACACTCTATACAAACTACTTCCGTCTTCGAAACATTTGCCACGCACTTTGCAATAATTAGGTTTAGGAGGATATCCTAGCTAACGGCCTAAAAGAAAAACAACGCTTTACGCCGCGCACGACCCGAATTATAATTTTCCGTCGCAATTAATGTTCAAATTAACAATAATATAGATTCATCGTTTAAAAATTAAAATAAAATAATTAACGGCTTAAATATACCAATTGGATTAGATGTTAAAATGCCATAGTTTGGAAATTTCTAAACATTTCAAATACCCTCCGTCGTAATCGCTCGGATTCTCAAACGTTAGGCCTATATTTTTTTTGCATGTCGATATGTATATTTTTTTTGTATGTCTACATATATGTGTAATTTTTTGGTTTTTGTGTTTATATTATATTTTGTTATATTATTTGCCTTTTTCTTTTTTTAGATTCATATAATTGCATGCTAACAAATCATATTCATATACCAGTCTATTCGAAGTAACTATCAAATCGAAATTGTATATTAACGTTATAATTATTGAATATAATTTTTATCTTTCCTTTTTTTTCTATTACCTTTTTTCGTTGTTAATTTCATTACTAGTTGAGATTATAAATGTTTCGACAGGGTCTAGAGTTTGAGAATCCGAGCGATTCTAACGGAGGGTTTTAGAAATGTTTAGAAATTTCCAAACTATGACATTTTAACATCTAATGCAATTGGTAGGTTTAACCCGTTAATTATTTTATTTTAACTTTCAAATTAAACTTTTTCGAAGAATTTATAGTTTATTTTTTTCTGCAAACACAAAGTTTGTTAACCTTATATTCTGAATGGCAATAACACTTCACGTGTCTTTGTCATTGATAATTTGACCCTTCTTCTTGACATTGAAATCCCCTCTCAGGGAATCGACTCTATTCAATATTTTCTTCAAAATTCTTTTTTATCACACCCGCATAAAAACCGCGCCTTTATGTGTCGGTGCAATATGAATCTTATTCAGCGCGTGTGCCTTCTTGGCTCCAGCGGGCGCTTTTCGGGTTTTCACCCCCGCTTCACCGGGCGTTTCTCACATTTTCGCGCCCGCTTCTCCTTTTGTAAAGGCGCAGTTTTTTACGTACATGTATAAAACAAATATCGTGTATATCTCGGGCGAGAATGTAGGAATCGGAGACAAGCCCCACTCAAATCCCTTTCTTTGCGCCCTAGAACACCGGTTTTAGGCGTTCTTCAATTTATTACACATTCAAATAAGTTATCGGAAATTATCGGAGGTTAGGCTCTAAGTTATCGGAACTAGATTAAAATGGATTAAAAATGTTCATCATCGATTTTGACAATAATTATATTGTCTGCAGAAGAAGCAGATACAAATGCATTACCATCGATGGAATTGAATTCAAACATGGAAGTAATTTAATGTGTTTGAATCCAAAAATAATTTATTTTTAAAATCAAGCGTTTTAAATGCATTATAATGCAAAATTACAAGTGAAAATTTTATCTTATTCGGGAATAATACTTTTGGAAATAAACGGATTCAAAGGGATAAAAAGTTTTATCCTTTTCAATGAGCACTTTCAATTTAAAAATGTACACGTATTTGGGAGGACAGAGGATTATTGGAACGGATTTATGCGGATAGACAATTATTGTAACAGATACGTTCCTAAATCGCAAGAATCAAGGGAAAAAACTTAACGCGGATAAACACGGATGGAGTCGCGGATCCGAACGAATTCAAAAGTATTGAAAAGCATTCAAAAGGATGTGAATGGACAACTGACGTATTAAACGGATAAAATCGGTCAATCAGTTTACTTCCAGTAGGGCTACCGGAATCAGACACGAATATTTCGAGGATTAAAAATTCAAATTTTCTGTACGTTTGTTATAAATAAAAATGAATCGCGGATAAAAATGGATTTTCAAAAAGATCTCATAATGACATCATATTCAGAAAACCCTCAGAAAGTGAGACATCTGACTTCTTTTACGTCGCATTTCGAAATCATTCTGAACTCTCTTTTATTTTGCTGTCTTGGATGCCGTCGTGTGTTTTACAATAAATTCAATGATGATGCTGTAAACTTATTACTTACTTATATGGCGTTAACAACATGGCAGCATTATTAGAGCACTTAATTTTGTCAATTTTCTGGAAAAAGTAAGAGTAACTGATGCTCACTATGCTGTCAGCAACGTTGCAATGGATGAACAAAAATTTATCATTTGTTTAATAATATGCTACGTAGAACAATGATGTACACTACAGAAATACTAAGTACAAAAGTCAAGGAAAGATACAAAATATATGTAAATGGTCTTATTCGGTATTTATAGTGTAATGACATTTGAAACTCATCGACGTAATTGTTTTCGACACCTGTTTGTAATTTTGGCATAAAATAATGTTTCTAAAGGTAAATAGCTCACTCACCTTGCTCTTGGTTTGCTGAAAACGTTTTGGTTGCAAAAATCCACTCTAAATTTGTTTCAAAAGACACAGTTATATAAAACTACATAACTTGGTAAACAATATTAACGGGACAAATGGTACGAGGACTAAAGAAATAAATAATAATTGCATACAAAACCCTGAAACAATTATACTGATTAGAAACCAAATTGGCTCCTAGAACTTTAAATGTGACATCCAAAATAATCTTAGAAGATATATAATTCTTTACAAACATCAAACTCTTTTAAAATTAAGGAATTTTGGCACACATGCTCAAAATTATAAATTGTAGAAACCTTAATGATTTATTAAACAATTTTAATGTAAATTGGAAATAACAAAACTTCAATTTTGTAGTCTTGGGACTACTATATGACTATCGCAACACATAGTGTAGAGTATTTTCTAGAATATTTTTACAAAGCAAACAAAAACGTTACACTTACTATCCAACAATTATTTTAAACTTTTTCTTATTCAATAATCTTACTTGATACATTTTTCTAGATTTCATGACGACGTAGCTTTATACATTATCGCCTACTCCTTGAGGTTTACCTAAAAATATACAGAGATTTGCAAAAATAATGTTTGTTTTATTTAACGTAACATTTAAAAACACTACAAACATATCAGCGCATGAATCAATGCTAGATTCATCATAATCGACATTACATTCAGACTTGAACAAATTGTTGCAATAAATAAATCATCAAACATCAACAAAACATTTTGGATTAATGTTTAAAAAACAGGGAATTTCGTAAATATTTTTATAAGATTTCTCATAACAAAGACTCGAGGTATGGCTCCGGGTTTCCCCTCACATTTTTATACTTTTGGGATTCCCCCATCCATGACAACGCAGCAAACGAAGAATGATTGAGAAGCAATGAGAAGTATTCATTTTTTAACTTTGAATCCTATTTGTTGATCACGTTGATTACTTCTCTATCGTTAATCATTCCAAATCCTATTAAAAGAATTGACCACTTTACTTTTGAATGCTTCTCAATGCTTCAGCATAACAATTATAAAGCCAATACTTCCCTATTCTGAATGAAGCATTTACTTATAAGTTTTTTAATATTCTGAATACTTCCTGCGAAACGGAAGTCAGTTGATGCTTTCAGAAGGATTCACTGAGGTATCCTCAATAATACTCAATCTACGAACTTGGGAATGCTTCCTAATGCTTCTGGAAGTATTTCTGTGAGACTTTCTTAATCATTCTCAATCCAGAAACTGGGGAATGCTTCTTAATGCTTCCTGAAGCATTTCTGTGAGACTTTCTTAATCTTTCTCGTTCCAAAAATTTGAGAATGCTTCCCTAATGCTTCCGGAAGTGTTTCTGTGAAACTTTCTCAACCATTCCTAATCCAGAAACTTGGGAATGCTTCTAGAAGTATTTCTGTGAGACTTTCTCAATCATTCCCAATCCAGAAACTTGGGAATGCTTCTTAATGCTTCTAGAAGTATTTCTGTGAAACTTCCTTAATCTTTCTCAATCTAGAATCTTAGAAATGCTTTTTAATGCTTCCGGAAGTGTTTCTGTGAGACATTCCCAACCCAGAAACTTGGTAATGCTTCCTAATGCTTCAAGAAGTGTTTCTGTGAGACTTTCTTAATCATTCTCAATCCAGAAACTGGGGAATGCTTCTTAATGCTTCTAGAAGCATTTCTGTGAGACTTTCTTAATATTTCTCGTTCCAAAAATTTGGGAATGCTTCCTTAATGCTTCTAGAAGTATTTCTGTGAGACTTTCTCAATCATTCCCAATCCAGAAACCTGGGAATGCTTCTTAATGCTTCTAGAAGTATTTCTGTGAGACTTTCGCAATTATTCTCAATCCAGAATCTTGGAAATGCTTCCCAAATGTTTCCAGAAGTGTTTCTGAGAGACTTTCTCAATCCAGAAACTTGGTAATGCTTCCTAATGCTTCAAGAAGTGTTTCTGTGAGACTTTCTTAATCATTCTCAATCCAGAAACTGGGGAATGCTTCTTAATGCTTCTAGAAGCATTTCTGTGAGACTTTCTTAATATTTCTCGTTCCAAAAATTTGGGAATGCTTCCTTAATGCTTCTAGAAGTATTTCTGTGAGACTTTCTCAATCATTCCCAATCCAGAAACCTGGGAATGCTTCTTAATGCTTCTAGAAGTATTTCTGTGAGACTTTCGCAATTATTCTCAATCCAGAAACTGGGGAATGCTTCTTAATGCTTCTAGAAGCATTTCTGTGAGACTTTCTTACTATTTCTCAATCCAGAAACTTGGGAATGCTTCCTAATGCTTCTGGAAGTATTTCTATGAGACTTTCTCAATTATTCTCAATCCAGAAACTTGACAATGCTTCCTAATGCTTCCAGAAGTGTTTCTGTGAGACTTTTTCAATCGAGAAACTTGGGAATGCTTCCTAATGCTTCTGGAAGTATTTCTGTGAGACTTTCTCAATTATTCTCAATCCAGAATCTTGGGAATGCTTCCCTAATGCTTCCAAAAGTATTTCTGTGAGACTTTCTCAACCATTCCTAATCCAGAAACTTGGGAAAGCTTCTAGAAGTATTTCTGTGAGACTTTCTCAATCATTCCCAATCCAGAAACTTGGGAATGCTTCTTAATGCTTTTAGAAGTATTTCTGTGAGACTTCCTTAATCTTTCTCAATCCAGAATCTTAGAAATGCTACTTAATGCTTCCAGAAGTGTTTCTGTGAGATTTCCTCGGTCCAGAAACCTGGGAATGCTTCTTAATGCTTCTGGAAGTATTTTTGTGAGATATTCTCAATCATTCTCAATCCAGAAACTTGGGCATGCTTTGTAATAATTCCGCTTAGTGGTAGTTCATAAACTACGTTACCATTTTGCGAGTAAGCTAGGAACTACGCCCTATGTTATGTGTATGATTAAAATGGCTAAAGTTGTGTAGAGATGAGAAGGGGGTGGTCAAAAATGCCAAAAAACCAGTACGACTTTAAAACCATACATTACTTGTTCATAACTATTAAATTAGGATTAAAATAGTGCTTGACAGTGGTAAGAGGTCTGCATTGCGAGCTTTTAGTAATTTCAAGTTAACCCTTTTAAGTCCTTTCTGTAGGATACCTTTTTATAATTCTTTTTTTTTCTTTTTCATTAGATTGAAATTGAATTATAGTGCAAATCCCTTCTGTTCTTCGATAACATCTTTTTAATTGTGGACAAATTAATATTTATTGCGACTTATTGTGTTAAATTGTTTATAATGACGAACAATGTATAAAAATGACGTGTTTTTTAGTGTTAAAAAGAATGTATGCTGAAAAGAAATCATGGTTGAAATAAGACGAAACTGGGTACTCTTGGGTTTTCGTGTTCGCTGATTACGAATCTGGCATCAGAGTTTCAAAATTAAAAATGACGGATCAAGATGGACGACCGAAATGTAAAAATTTACTTGATGGTGGTGAAACTCGGTACTCTGGGGTTTTCGAGGTTGTCGAGTAACAAGTTTCAGCTATTTTCCGTGCAAATAAAAATGTATGCTACAAAGGGTTAAGCATCATACGCTGTGGACTATAACCGGATAGGTGACCGCATGAGAACTGCTTTCTTAATATAATTAATTTATAAGAATAAAAGAAATCTAAAAAAACAGTGAAATTAAATAAAAAGTGAAAAGTTGAAAAAAAAAATATTTTTTTGTATAAATGGGGAAAGAATTCTATTACACAGCGAAGAATTCAGAAGCATTCACATTCTCTGTATTCTACTTTCTAATACTTTTACAAGGATTTAACCACTTCAATGGTAATGGATCATATATATACAAAAAGAAATTATTGACAAACGTGGTAATGGATCATATGTATACATTTTGCAATAACTGTTACAATTCTTAATGAATTTGCATGAAACTTCGTATACCAAGATATTTTGGGTCGCTGAATTCGAATCTGTCGTAAAAATGGGAAAATTCAAAATGGCGGATCCAATATGGCGGCTGTAAATTTGCTAAATTTATTAAAATGTGCGGCGCACTTTTTCTTTATACGGAAAACAGCTGAAAATTGTTACTCGGGAGTTTTCGGAGTCGCTGATTACGAATCTGAAGTTAGATTTTGAACATTCAAAATGGCGGATCCAAGATGGCCGACCGAAATGCGAAAAATTACCCAAACTTTATGAAACTGGGTTCTCGGGGGTTTTCGGGGCCGCTGATTATAAATCTGAAATCAGATTTTGAAAATTCAAAATGTCGGTTCCAAGATGGCCGACATAAATGTAGAAAATTTACCTGATTTTGATGAAAGTTGGTACTCGGGAATTTTTTTGGGTCACTGATTACGAATTTGAAGTCAGATTTTGTAAATTCAAAATGGTGGATTCAAGATGGCCGACATAAATGTGAAATATTACTTGATTTTTTAAATGATTAATTAAATGTTAAATGATATATTTTAGGAAAAAATGGAACCCGTGTTTCACCGAAACTTATCTTGAAACTTGAAATTTTCAATACTTCTGAATACTTTTTCATTTGCTGGGAAGTTTACCAATTATAACAATAGGTTTTATATCACAATATTCTTTTAAATTTCATAAAATTTTGTTAAACTTACCTTTCGTTTTCTTGGTATTAAAAAGATTGACATATTGGTACGGTATACAGCAGTGATCGTCGAATGTTGTTTCATGCTTGAAGCTTTCGTTACATTTTGAACAAAAATATTTCTTTCTACAAATCACAATTAAATCTATTATACTAACATCATTAAATTAATATAAGATAAAAATATTTATAGTATGTACATACTTATCAGATTTAGTTGCTTGGGAAACCTCCGCATGATTTTTAGATCCTGCAGTAAATTCTACAACTTTTGATGTAACTGAAACTAAAATAAAAAACAAAGTCCTGCTAGCAAAAAAAAAGTTACTATTGCTACAATTACCTTTATCGCGATAAACTACATTATTTTGTGAAAATATCTTCTTTTTGCACGAACTATTTCTTTCTGAATCTTTTTGTGTAACCATTTTATGGTTTCCATCTATACTTAGTAATACAGTTTTGTCATCTGCACTTTTCTTCTTACATGCCAAATCCTAAAAATATTAACGAGCATACACAATTAATAATGTATATGCAAAATAATTTGTAGATTATTCAAAACTATGGTTTATAAAATAACCAGTGGCTTGCAACTGTCCGAATTATCTTGAGATCGTTGAGGTGTACGCCTGCGTAAATTTTTCCCACGATTCAATATACTCATTTTACCATGAATCAGTTTGTGTTTTTGTAAAGTTCCTTTACGTTTGAAACGTTTATGACACCTTCCACACTCATACGGACGATCATTACTGTGCACAATTTTGTGTTGCTTCAAAGTCGAATATGTTTTCAGGTGCTTATTACATATATTGCACACGTAATCGCCAAAATTCTCATCGAATTCTAGATTTGTGTTTTCTGAATTATCAAGATCATTTGTCAAATTTATCGTCGTATCACTTCTATTTTCTGTAAATATTTATTATTATATAAATATTAATCGGAATATCACATTTTAGACTTACCTATCGAATGTTGTTCCATGTATCCTATGTTCATCGTCAAGCTATTTTGGCTGTAAACGCCCACACTGTCATGTCCCAAAACATTTGAAATCTAAAAATAACATACTGAGATGAAATTCTAAATTCTTTATTTCATTTTGTTAAACTTCTGTATATGAAATACCACTGAAGAAGGCGAAGCTAATGGAAAAGAAAATAACGGTGACTGAGAATGTATGGATTCAGATCTTGAATAATCCGACACTTCTTGATCCGTCAATGACGATTCAGACTAGAAGCAAATATTGCAATGTAATAAGTACATAAAAAACATGAAAATAGAATCCAACTACATTTTGATTACGAAAGTTGTCTCTCAGTTGCCATTCGTAGCAATTATTTTGTAATTCCAATTCCAAATGTCTAAGAACTGCTAATTTACTATTTGAATTTTCTTTATCTTGGGAATTATGAGCGTAAGTATCCGAAGGAAATCTACTTATAACAATATTTTCTTTTTCCAATTCTTCTAATATCTGCGAACAAAAAATAAAATCAATTATTGTTGCAATAATGACTTGTTTTTGTACTTACCCCAACATATTGATCGATTGTATTGTATTCTTCATTTTGAGTATTTGGAGAACAAGCGTGTTGAATCTGCAAAAAAAATAAAAATTTGGTAAAGTGTGTAATTCGCAACCATACGTAATATAACATTTTTACCTGGCTATAGTTTATCTTATTTTCATCCATGATTGAACAAAATGATTAACTCAAAGTAATTTTGAAGATACTTTGATATTGTTTTAGATTCGAATAATTATATAATTAATACGTTTGAAAAACGCTACTTGCACATGGTTTTTTAGTAATTGTACAGCACGCAACAAATCTTTAAAAATCCAAATTTTGAAACAATTATACCATACAAAACAATAAATATTTATACGTGTTTACGTTTCTACTCGTAATGAGGCAACAATATTTACACAAATTGTTTACTACGAAAAATTGCAACAAAACGAGTATAAACGCGCATCGTGCGTCACGTGAGTATTTGCCGAATGGAACAAGTAGAAAAATAAACAAAACAAAGCTTTAACAATGTCGATATTTATCGTATTATGCAATCCAAATTTGAGAAGCAAATATTTATTCCAAAATCAGGCAATAGTGGTACAATTTTGAAATTGAATGAGTATATTCACGTGCTAAAGCATGAAAACTTAATGCATCAAAGTGACCGTAATGGCGTAAGGGTGCAGTTACATTGCGGTCATTTTATTTATCACATTTATAACCTAAAATTATTCTGAAATTGTAAAAAATAGACTGTTAGAAGAATAATCCCAACAAACCATGAATTATACCAAAAAATCTGTATAGGATTTTGTATGAAATAATTACTGTTTTTTCCTTTTCTTTCCCATATGAATATCTTTAGAGGACAAGAAATTAAATTATTGAATCTGGAAGTTAATAGAGTGTAATTCTTCTTCAATTATGAAATCAAAAAAAGAATATAGTAAAATAAATTATCCCATAACCCGACGCAAGAAGGTACAGTCGAACCTCCTTTAACGAATATTCCCTTTTCGAATGTTTCCGTTAACGAATAATTTCCCTTCCGTCGGCCCCCACTTCAAACCCCTTTAGACGTTTTGAGGATATTTGACCATGCACGATAGTAGCATACAGGTTCCTACAAAGAAAAAAAAGTGGGAGGTGGGAGTTAATATTTCCGCCTCAACTATTTGTTACCGGAAATTTATGTGCCTCAATGTTGCCCCAACCGTATTCGTTAACGGGGATTCGACAGTATATGCATATACAGTAGGGTCTCCCTTATTGAATCCTCCCTTATTCTCTAGACATCTCTTATTCTCTGGATTTAGGATCTCTTATTGCATATATTCCCCTTCGGTCGGCTTTCTCCTTCCTCCATTGCGTCCTAACCTAACCTTCGCGGCTGAGCGAACCTCGAAGTTCGAACCGTTGTCGACCGTTGACCACTAAGAGCGGGTATAAAGGGGAAGTAGAGAATATGGGAGACCGCCGCCATTTTGCAAAATCTGCAGTATGCAATAAGGGAGACCTAACGCTTTTGAAGTTGGTTACTATCGAAAAAAATTAAGCGTTACGCTTAAATTGGACACTTTGTACGCTGCGTACCCTTAACAAAATCTTGATGCTCTTCAGTAAAAATCGAAGAGATCGTTAAGTGGTCCGCTGGTAAGATCGAAAATTTCAATAAAAAACGTAAATTTAAAATGACTGAATAACATTTTTAACATTCAGGCTCTGTAAAGGCAATTCCCATTACTTTAGACGGTTTCTTAGAACATACCAAAGACATTAATTGAGAACTGACCGAGAATTTTCGAAAAAAAATAAAAATCATTTATTTCCGAAAACGCTCAGTTACTTCTCCATTAGTTTCTTTGGCATTTTCTAGGATACCGTCAAGAGTAATTATAATTGCCCCTACAGGGCCCGAATTTTGAATAATCGATTCAGTCATTTTTTATTTACTCTTTTTTATGAAAATTTCTACCTTATCTGCAGAGCACTTTAGAACCCCCTTACTTATATATAATAACCCCCCCCCCCCCCCCGATTTCCTACTCATACAGTCCCAGGTCGAGACGCAAAAGGTAAGCCGGTGTTGACCTCTAGAGACAAAAGAGTCTTTTAAAAAATTCAAGTTGGATATGCTCTAAATTTTCAAGGTAACACAGAGATTATCAGGGGTTGCATATAATAATGAGGATTCAGTTACATAAAGCCGCAGTCAGATAAAATTAGGAAGGGTCCATCTGGGCCAATTCAAATAAGAAGGAACTGGACATATTATGTATCAATGTGTGTTTTTGTACATTTTGAAAGAGGTCCTGCCCCCCCCTCCCCTCCGACCCACTGAGTACGGCTTCGCAATTACCGCTTGATAATGTTAGAGAACCACCCCAAGTGTCTGCTTTAATTTGAGCCAAAAATATATATGATCGAAACAGTCGCTTGTCGTGTAAACACCACATTATTCACCAGATATTGAAAGGTGGATACCAATTCAACCCGCTGATCATCATAGAAGAAGTGTTTAGAAAACGAGTTTTGTGGACCCCCTTCCTGAAAACAACGATTTTAGTCTTGGTTGTCTTAACTTGCAAGCCGTTAAGGTCACAATAGTCTTCAAAACGCTCAATTTTTTAGCCACGCCAAGTTTCAATGTAGTTCACTGTCAAACCTTGCAGTTTGTTAAGGTCACAGTAGTACTCAAAACTCCCAATTTTTTATGGAGATCAGCAAGTAAGTAGGCAAGGATTGCCAAGTCTTGATCGTCGGTCAAGAGTAACATCAAAAAGTCAAATTATGTGATGTAGTCAATGCCGCGTATACCACAGTCGATATGCGCAAGAAAAAGAACTCAATATTTCTCCCTGCAATACTTCTTCTGTTACCCTGAAATGGCCAGTGATTTCATTACCTAAATTTATAAAGGTACGTACTATTTTATAAAAGACCTTATAACAAATATAGAATATATTCAATACAAGCGGGTACCTTTTTTATGGAGCATACAAAAACTCGTATTCACTCATTCTACCAAAGGAGCCTCACATAGTTCGCAAAACTTAATTAAAAAGATCCAAAACATACACAAGCCATTTGTCAGTTAAAGATTTTTAAATTTTCGCTGGTATACTATCAGGACCGAAGGCTTCACCTATTCAGAACCTATCCAAATCCGATAACAATTCATCCATCGTAATTGGGACATCCAAGTCGCGATCAAACGTTCCATGAAACATAACAGAGGTGAGAGGCTTTTGTGAGTAGAAGGAAGCCAAATAGTAATTCCGAGTTTCGATCGTGATTAATGAATTGAAAGATAAGGCAAACGCGTAAGAACGCGGACTGTGAACAAAAATTGGTTGGCTTTCCTCACATCCCCGAACCTATCGGCCACTTGTTGGAAATACTCTTGGATGCTCCGATCACATTTTTTTTGCTGCGAGATAAACAAACTCATAAAGAGATACACAATTGTTTTTACAAACGATATAAGAAGAGTTTCATATGTTTAAGGTCCCTAAGCCCTACACAAAATACCGGGTATAGTTTGTCGTATGACAACAACTCTATATTCGGAGAGTAGAGAGGATTGGCTAATAAGAGTTGTTGAAATTTAAGTGCATCTCCAGGCGACAAAGTAAGCCCGAGTCTCTCTCAGTGATCTTGAGAGAAGGAGGGTCGACTTGATGCGAGAATCTAAACCAATGCAAAAATCTTTAATAAAGTGCAATAACTGACCTCCTGAGACCCATACCACATCTAATACGCTGTGACCACGAGTATCCAAATATGTAAAGTGCCACGGAATGTCACTGGGCGAAAGACCATTAATTAATCGAAAATTATTCGTTTACATAAAATTGTAAAGAAGGATACCAAACGAATTCACTTTACTATTGCAAGACCGTCTACTTGAGTCTGACATTAGTGTTTTCCAATAAGTCGGGAGAGTCGTTTTCCGTGTCGAGTTACTCTTGCAAGCATTAAAGTCACGTCTCCAGATAACAATATTGTTCAGGAATTTGTCGAATAATTGACGTAAAATATATGGAACTGTGAATTGTAGGTATAGGATATGTAATAGCACGTGTAATGATCTAATAGAACGAGACATCCAGTACTTTGGGGAGACTTATCAAAGGAATTACTGTTAATAACTGCCACTACATCGGCCTCTGGAACGTCACAAGTTGCTGGAGCGTAGACTGCACTATATCCATTAAGAGAAATAAGCGTTCTTCGGTCAGATAGCCAAGTTTCAGTGTTGTTCATGATGTCAGATGTCAAATTTCATCATGAGTTAAGAATGTTGACTGCTGAAAAAGAATATTGAAAAGAAAGGTTATAGAATCCTCTTTATAAAAAGATTCCTTTGTATAACCCTCACTGGACGTTACGGCTAAAGATGCTGGTTGTATATTTGTAAGGTGGTACGTCTTCAGACGATGAATGGAAGTATGCTAAGATGACTTGCATCCCCTAAAGCTGGAAAACGGGGCTGCATCTAAGCTCTTTTTGAAGTTTGTGAAGTACTAACAGATACTGTCGCATCCATGGTGGATATGTGGGTGACTATATTAGATGTTACTTGAAATGATAGGCGGATGTCTCTTTGGAATTGGCTGATTTCATCTGACCAAAATCACTAGTCGTCCTCTACTAATACTTTCTGGTATTTTTTAATGTTTTTTTACTGTCCAGTTTAGTTTTCCTGATGAGTTTACGAGCGTGAAAATCTATCGTTTGCTCACGGTCTGTTAAATCATTATCAATAAAGATATTCTTCCTTGAAAGGGCTGCCTTCCTTGGAAAACTTTTCCTTGTTAATTAATATAGTTCTTGTTTAGAATAAACAATCAAAAATAGTATTTCCTATATTTGTATATGGTGACCGGAGTTTATTTCCCCGGAATAAATTTCCTCGGAATATCCCCTTATAGCTCGTAGCCCGTCAATTAGGTTCTGATGTTGCCTGTCCGCGAAGATTTTTCACCTTTTTTGCCGGGTTCGGGGTGTATGGATGACCGAGCCGTTTCCACTCTCGCGGCTACCAGCCAGCTTCAATAATAATCAATTTCTCGAAAACGAAGAAAAACACATTGTTGCTGATTTTTTGTAGAATACACAAAAATTTGTTGAGAATTTTTTTATCATCTTCTTGGTTGTTTAAAAATTATGGAGAAAAAAATATTGTTGAATAAACAACGGAAACATTTGTTGTTGCGCAACGTTCATAATTTTGAATAAAAGTTAACATTTTTAGCACATTTTTAGAAATCACTATAATTGTGTTATAACATGATTTTGAAATGGAAGTTGATTTACATAGATCCAGTTCCTTGTGCGTTATCTCCAAAATACTTTACGTGACATAAATTGGGTAGTATACATTTTCATGGAAGAATGGTCGCTATAGGTCCATGGTAAAACTCCAATAAGCCTCCATAGTGGACCCTATCGCGATTCATTTCTTTAGAAAATTTGAAGGTTTTACTTTATTTTCTAAATACAATAGGGTCCGACCTAAGCTATATGATTGATTCTTTCAAAACGTCGCAAGTTTGTCCAAAGCTATATCACCTCACTACTCCCACTTCCGTATCTTTGTTTATATCCGGTGTGCAATAGGTGCTTCTGTGACAGTACCACGAAGCGAGTGCGGATCAGCCAAATAATGTGGTAGGAGAAGGAGATGAAGAGATTATTATAACTTTGGACGTAGCAAGCGCATAACTTAGGACAATCGCATGTCTCCCTCTTTTGTTTCTGGTATAACTTAGGGCGGTGTTAATGTAGAGGAACGTTACAAAATGTAGCTTTAAAACAAATTAATTTAAATAATTAAACTGTATCAAACTGTCAAATCAAATGCAGCACATGAAAATAAAGTATAAAAAGAGAAACCCATTGGCCATTTGCACAAACGAAAGAAATAAGGGTGAGTGAAACAAGAAAAGACTGACCTATCAATAATGTACAATCACTTCGCATTGGGTACACGGATGTAGGATACGATATTACCAGGCGTTTTTTGTGACAAATGAATTTTAATCTGAAAATGTAATACATAAACGTGGAATGTAAAAATGGAATTATAGGGGAGAGGAGTCCCATACCGACCCGGCAAATGGTAAAGGTCATTATTCTGCTAAAAATTAATTGTGTGCTAATTTCCAAATTGACTCCTGTCGAGGGAACACTTTTTTATGCTTTTCACCAAGCGGTGTGAGTTTTCTGTGCCATTAAACCCACATAACACATGATATTCACAGAATATTCTCAGTATATACTAGGTATATCGTGCTCGATATACTGAGGATATTCGAAATAAATGTTGCGATATTCTGAGAATATACTCAGAATATTCCTTTGTCCGCCCAAAATATGTTCTCATGATGTCATCAGAATACTATTCGCGATATTCGGAGAATATACATAGTATATAATTCATACACACTATCATTACGAAACGTATATTTTTTAGTCAATAAGCACTTGTTATATTATTATCGCTAGAGAGAAACTGACTTTTCTTTTTTAAAATGGTTCTTATTTTATTTAAATACAGATAGAAAAATTAAAAGTTCAGTCGCGATAATACTGACACTAATTTTTACATTAATTTATTAATTTATTATTACGGTCAAGAAGAAACTTATAATTTGCCTTGTGCAAATTTGTTATTTATTTTTACACTATGATTACAGATAAAAAAATCGATTTATCCTTAATAAAATATAAAAAAAATGTCACCCCTTAAGAGTATGAGGTTTATACGAAACGTACACGTTCAGATTGAGCCTCGTTAAGTTTATTCACTTCGAAGTTTCTTGCAGCACTTCCATAATTTTATTTATTAACAACAGTATCCTTTATTCGCATTTTAATTCTGTATAACCATCTTTGTCGTGGTAGTAGACCATCAGATTTTCTGACAGGTGTCGATGTAGTTGTCTGTCTCAGGATGGTCGATTCTTATATCCGTACCGGACTCGGCTGTTACCACATGCGAGAAAGGTGGTAATGCGTCTCATGTCATATTCTGCTTTCGATATTCTGAGAATATACACAGGATATATGATAGGTGCGTTCGTACTTAACGTGTATGTGTAGGACATTCAGGATGACTTTGGGATATAAGGCTAATATACGAATTTCAAAATAAATATAATATTCCGTTTTGGATATTCTGAGAATCTATATAGGATATATGAACTTTTATATGACTATTAATGATATTCTGAGTATAGTATGAGAATATTACGGATATTCACAGGAGATTTTCGTATGAATTTCAAATATACATTCTACTCGACATGCCGAAAATCGTGGTCCCAAACCGACCCTTACATAATTCTAACCTGACCCCCTATTTTTTGCAATAAATCGTGAAAAAATGTAAAACTTAAGTTGTTAAATGATAATTCGGAGATCATGCATCATTACACCTGTTAATTTAATGCATACAATCACATATAACACATGACATTTTTATGGAATGAAATTTTTATTTTTAACTTTATTAATGTACATTTTAACAATATTTTATAAACGTATTCATAGAAACAAAGAATGAATCGATGTAGGGTAAATGTACAAATTACTGCGGGTATACCAATTACTGCTGTTCCTATTACTGCGGACATAATTTCATAAGAAATACATGCAGCTGCACTAATAGGTCCACAGCAGCATTAGGTTATTACACCCGCAATAATTGTTAGGTACATTCTCCCTACTCTAAGCTATCTTCGGTTTCATAATAACTACGCATATTCAATTTACACCACTTGTGAGATATCACTAGTTGTCACTAGATTGGCAACCGTGCTAAGTGTAGATGCCAAGGTTGGTATAAGCAGACGGAGCCGCTGCCCCTCACCCCTTCCTTGCGAATCTCTCTCTTAACCGCTACGCGCGAAACGATAAGTGATTTGTATCCTTTTTTTTATGCAGAATCCTTTATAATAAATATATTTCCATGATGATTTAAGGTTTAGTAAGTTACCCGGCTCTTACGACATTACACCACTCGTCGACGGCGGTGGTTCCATTTCGGTTCTCGTTTCCTTCTGGCAGTTTTTATTCGTATTTTATCGATTTTCTATCACATTTTGCTGTCGTTTCTTTTGTTCAGGTTGCTTTTCTATGAAAAATACGCATGATTATTGACAGAAAAAGCTTGTTTCACATATCTACTAGCCATTTGTATGTGTCGGCTAATGCAATCTAATATCCATGGCATATATTTAACCAAGTCCATAACCAATAAAACTGACTTACCTTTCGATGCTTTAAAAGCTTACAAAACAATTTAACACCTTTTCTGTGCACGTCAAAAAAAATCCGCGGTTGCTAAAACTCGTCATGACATATAATTTCAAACAAAATTGTTTGTGAAGATTGCAATCCACGTTCAAACTGTCAGTAGGTTAACCGCCTTTCAGTGACAATAATAAAAATTTTCGGTTGTCAATGCCACCTGTAAGGGGAATGGAATGTACAATGTTTGAAGTCACTGCCGTGGTGAAATTATTTTAGAAAATAATTACAATAAACGATATTTACATATGTATATATAAAGTAATTAACCCCTTCGCTGCGGCGAGAATTTCACAAAGTGCCCAAAATGCGGGAAAAAAAATTTGGTTAGATTTTACTGTAACTTGGTGTATAGGGGTTTCTTGGGACGCCGAATACGAATCGCCGAGTCAGATTTCGAAAATTTAAAATGGCGGATTCAATATTGCGGGCAAATTTTCTAAATACCAATCATTTCGCCTGACACTTGTTACTCAGAGGTTTTCGGTGTCGCTGATTACGAATCTGAAGTTACATTGTTGGAAAATTCAAAATGGCGGACAAAAATATATAAAAACAGAAAAAAATTGCACTTTGAAGACCTTTCTCGAACCTCCTCGTAGTAAAGTGTGTAAGTAAATATTGTATATCAAAGGTAACGGGGGAAGGCTAACATTAACCCGCGGTATTGGATCCGCCATTTTGAATTTTCAAAATACATCATCAGATTTGTAATTGGCGACCTCGATAACCCTTGAGTAGCAAGTTTCAAACGATTTCATTAATTTTTAATGCAGATATTGACCTAATACGGCGACATAGTTCATGACAAAGATTTTTACAAAATCGTAAAAACAACATATTTTAAGAACTTGTATCTTTTTTTTGACAACATATTTTTGAAAAAGGACAACGGCATGTTGTTCGATATACCTTAGGCTGGCTAGAAATGGTCAAGTTTTTAAATTGGATATATTATTGACTTCATTAGACTAATTTATGTCATGACAAAGATTTGCGTTTTTGTCGCAGTCAGAGAAAAGTCCTAAATGACAAAGATCTTTGTCATCCGCAGCGAAAGGGTTAACCATTATTAATTTAAGACCTCGGCTCGGTTATAGCAAATCCATGCCTACTTGCTGCATGGAGTGAAGTGTCGACAGCTGGTCATGCGTAAAACCCCAACGACTCATGACCCATTTCGTGAAAATTTTGCAATCTTGTGCAGCTTCGGTGCTGGATGATATGTCCCAAAATGATAAAAACGCGAATGTGTTTTCGGCCATTTCTGCTAATGTTCACAAAAATCCCGCTAGGTAAGGCGCCACTATATAACTTACCAGACAAATCTTTAAACTGTTTGGTATTTTCAGGAAAATTGCGGAATCGGAAACCGGAAAAATTTCAACATCGATTACTCGAAATATCGAAGTGCGTATCGATGAGTTTAAATGATTTATCATCGAAATAGCGAAATATATTAATCCCATTAATTTCAAAGAAAAATGATAGCACAAGAATGATCATTGTAATTTTTATTTGTAGTTAAAAGTAATAATCGATAAATGAGAAATTAAAAGTCTGATAAAAAATCGAATTAAGTAATGATGATATTCAAAATTGCGATTTTACGTGCGGATCGATCGGTGCGACGCCATTTTGTCGATTTATTTCAAATCTTGGCCAACGTTATTGGCGCGAATTACTGTAGCGTTGGGACGCCGATGCGCGAGGCTGCTACTTTATCACGCGTAAAATTGAATCAAATTGTGCGATTTTCTTTTGTCAATTTTGTCGTGGTGTTCTTGAAGATAAGGAAAGATGAAAAACTTTATAGCAAGGCAGTTTTGTGTACCGTAACGGACTAATATTTAGCGAATTTGGTACACCCACGCCGTTGGAGTACTGTGGCCTTCAAAGAATAAAAGTGCTATTGTTCTTGGCTTTCGTCCTGATACAAGTGCGTGAAAAATCACTTAATTTGGTCTAAAAGTATCGGGAAAAACCAATTATTACTGTGTCTATGATATTCGATGATTGATGTTTTTGTGTTCCTAACCTCACTTTCCCGTTGCTTGCTATCTAATAGTGGTCGCGGCAGATTCGCCAAAAATTTGCTTCTGTAACCGTTACACCCATCGAATGACGTCATAGACGCAGTCTTTACTTGTAACAAGTATTTTTTACTTATTTTCGAACCCTAATTTCAAGTATTTTAGGTATTATTTACACCTTCCCTGACATTTATATTAGACTTAAACAGTGTAAAAAGCAAGAATGAATTTGCATTAACATTTGCATTTTCAGTAAAAAATGGAATGTTAAGACATTCTTTTAATATGATTTTCTAACTTAAACGAAGAACAGTGACAGATGCGTTGAAAAACACAATTTTACATTGGCAATAATCAAGTTGTGCTCATTTTTTTTCTCATTAAAAATAATTTAGAACAATTAAGTCACCTGTTAAACATGTAAATTTTACAACGCAACTGTGTTGATCCATGTTCGGAGCTTGGAAACTTAGGTTACAATGCCTTACGTTATTTACTTACTTGAAAGCTTCCATAATCGTAAATTTACCTCTAAAAGTTAAGAACTTTCATGGAATTAAATACAAGAAACTATGAACTTCAATCAAATCAGTTTCAAATTTGCGGCGTGCAAAGTATTGATTAAATTTTACGTATCTCTTGCTGAGAAATTTATTAAATAAAATATTCACTTGCTATAGGTGTGCCATAGACGAAAAAAAAAGTTACGTTGTATTAATTGTGATGCTAGTTTTTCGAAAATTGCAATTTGTAGCATTCTTAACAATATTAAAAGGGCGGCGGAAGAGCTATCATAAATATGAACTGTGCAATAGATACTTCATTCATTAACAATTGCGGCTATTATTGAGAAATGTGCCTATAATATTAATAGAGTAAAAGCCTCTGGAACCTGTAAAATAATAAAGCAACTGTTTTAAAAATTGCATCTTTTCGTACGACACATCTACGATTCCACCTTAACTGCTGAAATAACTGGTGTACCTACTATATTTTAACTTGAATTATCATAATAAACACATGCAGTAAAAAGATTTTCATTCTAAAAAATGTTATTATGTTAACAATATTTTTAAAAAATGTAATCTCTTGAGTGACATTAGATTTTCGTTCATTCTGAATCTTTTTTGACCATTTTCTATCTTTCTCTGTCATTATCCATCTTTTACCATGTATGTGACACGTTCTGAAGAAAGGGACCTAAGCATCCGAACGATAATTGTGCAGGAGAGGGAAAAGATATGCTACCAACGGCTCAATTTTCAATATTTTGAGCTGAAATTTTCAGCATATCTTCCTAACTCGAGTTAGTTGTGTACAGAAAGAGAGTAAGAGATATCGGAAACACTGCGCCGCAGTCTCGCCTCTTCTTTTCCGTCTCCTCATAATTGCCGTTCGGACGCTTAGGTCCCTTTCTTCAGAGCGCGTCACATATATAGATTTTTATTTCTATATATAATTTTTTTTACCTGGGTATGCCAACTCGAAGCTTATTTGAAATTATAAATTTCGACGTTGAATTTATTATCACAGACACTCATTTTGCAGCCTGAAGTACATAGAAGAAACAGTACTAACACCTCATCTTAAGGGTGTTTTGTGAAAATGAGAAACGAAAATGACGTAAAACCTTAGGGCTATGCATCAAACATTATTTTTCGTTATTGAAAGCTGTAAAAATTCGAATTCACAGACTGCATTTAGTCCGTATGTGGGTTGTGTTTTTAACAGCACAGATTCATGTTTCACGTGATCCGGGAAAGAGCCTCTGTAAAAAATGCCTGTTTTTCATATCCCAAATTTTGAAACTTATACAAAATGGCTATATATCAAAATTTCAAAATGACTATATGCCTCGTTTGAGTTATATAGCTGATCTTGTCTAAAAATATAGCAGCTTTACTTCTTAAAGACCCTTTTGACTCAATGTTTAACCCCCTATATTTCGTAAATGGAACAGATACGGAGAATGTAAAATTACAAGTGCACTGTAAATTGTGCTAGGGATTTACAGTGGCCCTCCCCTTATTTTAACTTTTCGAGTCAAGAAAGATGGCGGCTTCTTCCCTTATTTTACCGCTTCCCCTCATCCTCACCGCTGGCAGTACGAGAGAATAAAAACAGAGGGAGGAGATATAGTGGCATCCTTCTTCCCCTGCATACGCCAGCGCAAACACAGTCCGCACTCTTTTGAACACTTTCAAATGGCGAATGGTGGGGGAACTCACAAGGGGAAGAAGTTAACATAAGGGATGAAAAAAAGTTAAAATAAAGGACGCAGTTAAAATAAGGGGAGTGCCACTGTATGTATCTGTTCCTCTCTCTCGCGAGTCATAGTCCTTCATAAAAGACGTGTATTTTTTCAGACGTCCTAAAAGTGACAGTCATTTTGGGGACTTTAGAAATTATGTTGTGACATTTTAACGCCTGTATATTTTTGTCTCTGTATATATATGTATACTTATAATACATAACAAACATATGATTTTAGTATTCTACGTAGATATAAAAATGTACTTATACATTAAAGATTACCTGCAGGAAAGAATACTAGTGACTAAGATAGAAAAGAGTTTAAGTAATCCTGATATATTAAACTGTGGTGTTCCACAGGACTCAATATTGGGACTTTTGCTATTTATCATCTACATGAATGACATCTTTAATGTTGAGACTTGTAGTAAAGTAATAAGTTACGCAGATGATATAGTAATATTGTTCCAAGGTCAGACATGGGAAGAGGTATTTATAAATACACAACAACAATTTCCACTTTTTACAGAGTGGTTTAGTTTAAATTATCTGTCACTGAACATGAGAAAAACACAAGCCTTATTATTTGGATGTTATAAAGACAGCATAGCACAACACGTAAATCAAATAAATCTACATAGTACATTGTGTAGAAATAGATCGTCCTGTAATTGTCCAAAAATAGATGTTGTAATCTCAATTACATACAAATCACAATTACAATCAGTCTATTATGCACTGGTGGACTCAATGTTAAGCTACGGAATTATAGGATGGGGAGGGGCAAGAAACAATGTGATAAAACCTTTACAAGCTCTGCAAAATTCAATTTTGAAGACTATGTATAGAAAGCCAAGGCTATACTCCACCTCCGCATTGTACAAAACGTGTGAAAATGTATTGACACTGCGACAAAAATTCTCCTTAACATCATTATATTTATTTATTTATTTATTAATTAAACGGGAACAATAAGATCATGTAGATCAGTCCCTTTTACAGTATAAGAATGAGGTTTTTTGGCTTACACACAAGTATCCGCAAATTACAAAAAAATGAAATAATACAAAAGTATATTATACATCGAAACAAAAAAAAATACAATTTAAGTTATTAACTTGTGATAATCACTACAAATTCAAGTTTAATATTCTATTGCGTAAACAAGCTTTAAAAGTACTGGTAGAGCTGATAGATGATAGGTAATTTGGAAGTAAGTTCCATAAACGCCTCAATTTTACTACCGGTGAGCGGAAAAGAAAGTTCGTATTACTTACATCTTCAGCTAAGCTCAGTGGATTTCTTGTATTATAAGGATTTAGTCTACTGGGAAATAAATTTTTACAATCGGTACAAAGTATATTGTTTTGTAAAATGTTGAAAACAAGGACTAAATCTGAATAGTGATGCAAGGTACGTATCGACCATAATTTATATTTAGTCATGATTGGTTGATAGTTATGGTCGAATCGATGCATGGGTAAATCTGATCTAAAGCTTAACTGTCTTAGGAATCTGTGATTTACTAATTCCAAAACCCGTTGTAGTGTTTGCGTATGGGGAGACCATATCTGAGAAGCATAGGTGAGAATAGGAACTACCAAAGATTTGTAAAGGTGTATAAAAGAGGTAGGGTCAGTAAAATCTTTGGTGGATCTATCTATGAAACCGAGCAAGCTCGCAGCTTTAGAGGCAATAACTCTAATATGTTCATTGAAAGAAAGATCACTTTCGAAGGTAACCCCAAGGTCTTTTACCTTATCGACTCGATGCAGTGCCAACCCATTTAACATGTAACTAAAGTTGAAAACCTGTTTCGATTTAAAAAAGATATAATACTGCACTTATTAACGTTTAAAGCTAACCCGTTAACCAAAGACCAGTTAGCAATATTATTCAAGTCTATTTGTAATCTTGAAGCATCCATGGGATTAGTAATTTCTGCATATAGTTTCACATCGTCAGCAATAATTATATTATTATATTATATTATATAATATTATTGTACAAGAAAAAACATCATGAAATTAAATAAATCAAATAATATAACTCAGGGTAGAATATTAAGAAGTAGCATGGAAATCAATTTTGAGATAACTAAATGTTTGAAAGCTATTGGGCAGAGATGTTTTACAAATGTGGCAGCAAAAGTTGGGAATTATTTAACAAAAGAAATTAAAGAAAATATCCTATATATGATACCAAATAATGTAAAAAAGAAAATCAAAGAAGAAATAAAAAAACTACCAATGGAAAAACTGAACGAGATCTTTCAACAATTGTAATTGTCGACGACCCAATGACGTGCTTTTACGAATAGAAAGAAAAAAATAAATAAATAAATAAAATGGAAAAATTGTGTGAAGATATAAATTCAGATTGCGGAGAAGTGCTTGCACTTTTGCAATCTTAGATTTTATTTATTTATTTATTTATGTTATTTATTTATTTATTTATTTATTTATTTATGGATCAACGGTCCGAAGGCCTTTAAATACAGAAAATTTGAACATTGTATATATAGCGCTATAACAATAAAAAAATAAAGTATAACTAAAATAATATGAAACTAAAACAGCGTATAACGATTTTTAACAGCCACAACAAATGCACTCCTTCTAGTCAGACTAGATACATCACGAGGTAGGCAATTCCATTCCCTCCGAAGGCGAGCTATGGCAGAATGAAAGCCATAGTTCGACTTATTATTTTCTTCAATAATATTACTTTGGTTTCGTAATGCATATTCCACCTCACGTGGTTGAAATAGCGAACGTAAATCTAAACAATCTAATTCACTGTGCAGAATCTTATAACATAAGGTTAAGTCACAGACGGTATGCATGGACTTTATGGTCGGGATGTTGAAGAGTGCTGAAATACCCGAATAATCATGGTCGATATAAGACATTGGGGATCCCGATTTGAAGGCTATAAATCTTAAAAATTTGTGCTGAACTGACTCAATTTCCTTTATGTACAGTTTATAATGTGGGGTCCACACCGGAGAACAGTACATAAGATTGAATACATAGTAGAAATAATATCTATAAATATTGTGTATATGTTAAGTTTTGGTTATAATTTTATATGTATTGTTAAAATATTTTCTTTTGTACCTTCTATTATGTAAATAAATACAAATACAAATACAAAATACAAAATACATTTATATTATTTCACTATACATATCGGTTAACATTGGTGCATATATGGGTGATTCTACTGAAAGGGACCACGATACATGTCGCCACGTCATATTATAGTTTAACATTCGAATTTTATAATAATACTTATATTTTTGCAATTTTGTGTCAATTATTTCATAAATTAGCATATATTAGCTATCATTTCACAGATTTAAAGATAGTATATTTTACATTTTTCATTTTGAAACCAGCATTTTAAAGTTGACCTCAATTTTTTACAAAAATGGTATTACAATGTATTAATAGTATTAAAAATTATCTAACAGTATAAATAAAGATTTTCATAGCATTAATTATATGTTTTAACTATAGAAATAATTTTGTACTTTGTCAAATTTTGAAATTTATTGTTTTATACTTTTTTTAACTACTAAAAGTGTACATTTCTTCACGAGTAAAAATTAGCTTCATTATCGAAGCCTCGGTTTTTGGTAAATAACAAGATAATTTTAAGCACATCAGTCTTGCTACCTAGAGATTATATATGTATTTTGGATGATTTTATATAAACAAATTCTTGGATTTTACTATATCCGTCTTTATCTTTAGAAATCAGTAATATTTGGTCATTTGTGAAAACCGTCATGACCGAAACCTTTTAATTTCCTAACATACTATTGTTCCTGACGTACGATTTACTTGAAATTCGCTGTAGAATTGTTTTTTAGGTCGCTGATTACGAATCTGAAGACAAATTTCAAAAATTCAAAAAGACTGAAAACTAAGAAGAAAAAATATTAAGTGTAATAAATTAAGATTCCGTAAGTGTGCACGCGCATATTTTGAATTGAAAATATTATTTATTTCATAATTACATATATTCCGATCATTAGTAAGCATGTAAGATAATTATTGCGATCATTAAATTCATAGTGATACTCAAAAGTTCAAAAATTGCAATAAAATTTGTAATAATAAAGCTGAATTTTGTGCAACATCGGATTCTCATTTCAGAGTATTCCCTGAATATATTTCACAAGAAAAAGTAATCAAATTCAATATGATTTGTTTTTCAGAAAAATTTGCCAAAATGGCTCCCTTTCAGTAGAATCACCCATATACTCAAAACTGTTATCCTTGCCACTTGCTAGAAACAGCATTCTGACAAACGTATGTTTCTTTGGAGACACCACTCATAAGTAGACATCTTAAAGATGTTGTAAAAGAGACGTCAAAAATAGTGACAGTGTTTTTACCGACGTCATTATATGTATATGACGATGTCGTTAATGACACATCCCCAATGTGACGGCGTACGTTTGTCATTTCAGAGACCGTCCCATTTAAGACAATGTCGTTTATGTGACGTTCAAAAAGCGACAACATACTTTTATCATTTCGATAACGTCATATGCCAAGACGTCCCTCTGCTGCTATAATGATGTGTGTTTATGATGTACCAGAAATGACAAGGTTTTGAGACGTCTCTTTCAGTCGCGTGCTAGCTGGGAAGAGATGTCAGAAGAAATGTTGTAACAGCAATGAGACATCTCAGAGACATTCAAATGCTAGCTGGGTTACCGCTAATTTTTAGGTGGTTTAGTGAAAATTCCCTCACTGTAAATTTAAAAAAAAACTAAATTTGTTCTATTCAGAATATACATGTAGACAGCATAAAAAAGACATAAAAATTGATACACAGTCTATATAATGAAACTTTTAGTGTTAAACAATCAAACAAATATAAATATCTAGGTGTAATTTTCGATAATCATTTAAGATGCAGTAGGCACATAAGTGATATATAGTTACTCAATTAAGACACTTTATATTTCTAAAATCGCTATACTCCATCTAGTGAGATTTACCAAAACACACATCTCTTAGAGTTAGTAAAAATATATTTTATAATTCAATTCAATTCAATTCAATTTATTCGTAAACCATTTTACATTGAGTTCATACAAATGTTGGTAACGTGGATACTTATGTATGTCAAAGGAAATACAATATTCAAATTAATTAGCCCACGTTTTGGAAGTATGAAACTTAATACTCACTTAAGTTCTTCGAGGAACTTGTCTGCGAGAAATGGTAAAAAGAAAAATATATATATATATAATAATAAATAATTAACAAAAAACAATAAAATACTTATTACTACAATTATAATTAACAAAAATAAAAAATATAAAAGAAAAGAAAAAGGAACAAAGCAATAAAATTTTAATATTGACGCCTAGAAATTTGTGATATTTAATAGTAATATATTGCGGAAAGCGTGTCGCATCTTGCTAGGTTGTTACTGGAATTTTGTTGTAAAACATCTTATGCATGAGGATTCAAGAGATAATGGAGTAGTTTTTTTCCAAAAGAAGTGTGATTTTTGTGCTCCGATGTTATTGTTTCTCTGATATCCAGGGGTAGTTTATTGAATTGAGTTGGTCATTGATAATCGTGGCCTCTTTGGCCAATAGAGGTCCTCTTGAAGGGTACTACAGCGAGGTGAGCTGTGTGTTTTCTGACAGAGATGTGATGTTGAAATTTTATCAGTTGATGGGATACATAGTAGTTTAACAGTTTCCAGACATGGAACTTTCTCACGTCTAAAGTCTGGCTGATGCTGTATAACTCGGTGGTGTTAAATGTGATCTTTTTACAGAAGATTGTCTTTAGGATTTTCCTGTTCAGCATTTCAATCGGGTTGATAACCCTGTCTACAGCACTTTCCCACACTAATGTGCTGTACCCCCAAACAGCTTGACAAATGGCCTTATAGACTCTCATGGTTTGATAGTTCTTCAATATTTGGGTCAGTGTTCTAAAGACATGTGAGAGATATCTTATTTTGCGGACGGTCATGTTGACATGGATGTCCCATTTTAGGTGATTGTCGATTTCAACTCCTAGATATTTGGTATGTCTGACAATTTGTAAGACTACAACTTTTTTTAATTGGGAAGCAACAAGTAATTGCGCATGGTAAAAATACTAGCCAACATTTACAAAACAAAGTACCCTTAGTGAGCTACGATTGAGTTCAACCGAAAAGTCCCCTCACCTCTCGAATCTTTTCAGATATCATTTCAGCAATGCCCCATGGTTATTTTAAGCCATAAGAAAAAAAAATCGTCGAAGGGAAACGAAAAATATCCCAAATTTTCAATTTTTTTTTAGGTTATTTCAAATAATTTCCTTGCAATACTTCTTTTACATAATTATATTTCATTTGAATACGATAAGAATAGGTCAGAGATTACGTAGGATCAAACTTTGTAAATTTATTACCTATAAAAATAAGGACTACTAGAATTAATATTAAACACAAGATCAAAATTCGTATAAAAAATTTCAACAGTAAAAAAATTATGGATGTAATCGAAACAGGTCGCACGATTAGTGGCATATAAATTGTATTCTGATATTCAAAGAAGAGAATTACAATTGATTTAAATCAGGAAACCTAGAAGAATCAAGTTTGTTAAAATTATATTTTGTTTGTTTTGTTTTAAGTAGTTTCAAATAACTGTTACTTTTGCAGATGTTCTGATAAAGGCATTATATTATGTTTACGAGTGTTATAAACGAAGTTATAATGTATCAAACCAACTAGTAGTACCTATTATCATGAAAGTTATCGACACAGCCATAAAAAATAGACTGATGAATGTTATAAAGAAGTATGACATTTTAAACTCCTCTCAATTTGGTTTTAGGGACAGTATGTCGACGACTGATCCGTTAGCCATATTGACAAAAACAGTATATGCAGCGCTAGACTCGGGTATCTCGATAATTGCGGTATTTGTTGATTTGGCAAAGGCCTTTGACACTTTAGATCATAAAATTCTTCTAAACAAGCTCTATAAACAGAGGCATAGCGTTAATTAAAACTGTTCGAAAGCTATTTAAAAAATCTCAAACAAAGTGTACGTTTAGGCAATACAAACAGCGATCCACTTATAGTAAAATATGGAGTTCCATAAAGTACTATTCTTGGACCGATATTTTATATATAAATGATCAATTTGAAATTTAAATTAAAGGATCAATATTGTCTTTTGCTGATGGCATTGTCATAATATTTAAGGATCTCTTACAAATATTATAAACTCAAATTAGCTATTGTCTTTTATTGTTATTATACCAAACTTAGTAAACTTATTAATACAAGTACAAAATACTTAGGTGTAACGATTGATAGCTATTTGAGATGGGAAATACATGTACATGGAATCCTAAAAAAAATTGCGTCATATCCCTTATTTTTTTTTAAAAGATCGTGTTTAATATCAAACAGCTTCAAATAAATTATCATTCACTATTTCTTTCAATTATAAGATATGGCATCATTGCATGGGGTGGTGCATTTAATAATGTAATCAATTTCTTACAAATTTTTCAAAATTTGATATTAAAAGTAATGTTTCTCAAACCTCGTTTATTTCCAACAAGTGAGCTCCGTGAACTGTATAAAGTAAATTCACTACTTACGATCAGAAAATTATATTATTTAAATGCTTCTTTATATTGTAGTATGAACACTAAACGCAATAACACGCACCATTCTCTAAATACTCGAGGAAACGCAAACTGTTAACGTTACCAAAAAGGAAAAAAACTATTGGTCAAAGAGCTTTAGATTATATAGGCTGTAAATGTTTAAATTTAATACCGACTTCGTTATGTGAAAATGATAAAAGCATTGCAAATTTTAAGAAAACGTTACGTACATGCCTTGCGACACAACGTTCTGATGACTTAAATAGGGTTTTAGTTCCGACTGAGTAAAACCGTAACGCTACACACCAGTTCTGTATTTTTATTTTCTCGTTTCATTATTTAGCATATTATTCACTATTTTTTTTTTCTTTTAATAGTTTATACCTGTTAAAGAATTATTCACAGTTTATTGTATTATACCCTAATAATCGTTTATGTCATTAATATTAGTTCTAATTTAGGTTTAAACACCTTAATTCGGGCTACGAACGAGTAGCAATTGCTACTTTTGCGAACCTATGTAGTGGGTAATCCACAGACATATGTATATACCTGAATAAAGATTACATTACATTACTAGGTATTTCTATTGTAACAAACCTGAATAAAATACAAATATAAAATGTTACAGTTTTCTTATATTTTTATTTCACATAAAACCGTATTATATACTGCAGATGCTCTGAATGTTCAAAGTGACATCAACAAAATTTCAAATTGGGGTAACACAAATCGACTTAAACTGAATGTTGACAAGTGTAAAATTATTAGATTTGAAAAAGTCAAAATACCTTAATTTTTTATTACACCTATCGTGGGGATAAATTTATCTCTGTGGATTACTATTCAAATCTTGGTATTATTTTTGCAGCAAACAGCAAGGCAGCTAGGCATCTGGGTTTCTTGCGAAATATTACTAGGTTTTTCAAAAATCCCCAGGCTATATTAAATGTATATAAAACTCTACTCTTGCCTCCCTTGTGTTATGAATCGCCTATTTGGTCTCCATCACTGTCGAAGAACATTAAAGTACTCGAATCTACGCAACGTAAATTTCTGAGATACATTTCTTGGAAAACTGACAGACCCATGTATTATTATGACCATGATTTTGGACCGATATCATCGGCCTTGTTAATACCTACGATCTATTCCATTCACACCTATTCTGAGTTACTATTATGGCGCATTCAGACTAGAGCGACGTATTGTCGCACATCGCGTGTGATGAATTCTTAATCCCGGAGTTTTTAAGATTCGTTATAAGTTTAACGGAATAATCACAGATTATAATAGCCTATTATTTAATTTTACTCATATTCCACATTATTTTTATTAAATTCTTAATTAACCGTAGACTAATATACGCCTGCAAGGAATCCGTATTGGTTAGCTGTCAAACCATGCGACAAATTCGAAATGTCGCAGGCGATTTCACACTTAACCCTCTTCACAGGCGTATATTTCTCTACGGGTGATTAGTAATTCCATGAAAATGTGTGTAATATGAACAAAATTAAATAATAAACCTATTACAACCTGAGATTATTCAATTACTGTTATTACGAGTCGCAATAACTCCGCGATTAGGAAACCATCGCGCGCGATATGCGACGTACGTCGCTCTCGTCTGAATGCGCCATTAATCAGGAACATAATTCATGGGTCTGTAACATCTGATGTGGTTCGGCTTATATTTACAAATAGACAGATACTGCGCAACGCGAGAAATGTTCGACCATTGCAAGAGCCTCATTGTAGGACAAACTTTACGTTCCTTGCAACTTCGAATAGATTACGCAGGGCATGGAATGCTTTGCCCTCAAATTTGCGAGACGAGTCAATACCATCTACTTTTAAAGTAAACTGTAAAAACCTAGTTTATCGCTTCTATTAACTCCTATTTGCGTTATTATTTTAGAATTATTTTTATTGTTAACTAGTTTTCTTTTTTGCTGTGTCATATACATATTTTATATATATTTTATTTCAACTATTCTACTGTTTTTATTTCTATACCACCAATTTATTCAATACATCATATTATTGATTTACTATTTGTCCGTAAAATTACTATGGGTATGATTAAATCGGAGCAAATATCTTCTTTGTTCTCTACTCGTTCTCAACCGTATTCATTGCGTCGTTATCAGGATATTTGTGAAAATAATAGTAAATCTCGTTATGGTTTTCACTCTAGTGTAGCTAGACTCAGGCGTGAATGGAACAGTGTTCCCGGTGATGTAAAAAACACTATCAGTTTTGTATCATTTCGATTTAAAGTGCGACGATTATTATACACTTATTATTAAGTTTTCTTATTTTGTTTTAACATACGGTTTTTCAATTATTCTATGTACCAAATTTTATGTTCTTTTCTTTGTTATTCAAATTGCGCTGATTATGTCAGTATATTTTTGTATAAAGGTCTTATAGGCCGTTTATTTTCTTTAAATAAATAAATAAATAAATAAATATACTCGACTTAACCTAGTGCTAAATTGTTAATTTTGTATTCCTTTATTGGGCGTTAACGCCCGTGTTAAATAAATAAATAAATTATACAAGTTGAATAAAATAGAAACTTACTATGTTTGTACAGGATGTCGGATAGAAAACAAGCATCCGATAATGTCTCCGACAACGAAATGGAGGCAGATAACGAAAACAGAAATGATGGCTACGACACTGACGAAGAAGGTGGACTTCGTATTGACGATGAAATTTATATTCCACCAGCACCCTCAACCTTTGGTGAAATTGATACCAAAGGGCCTAGATTAATGATCACAAAGATCGTTAATGTAAATTTTAAAAGTTATGCCGGTAAACGAATTATTGGCCCATTTCACAAGGTTTGTATTTGTTTTGGCATTTCAACATTACAAAAAGTGAAAAATTGGTTACTAAGTGTTGGTTTTTTAGAGTTTCTCTGCGATAGTCGGCCCGAATGGTAGTGGAAAAAGTAATGTCATTGATTCTATGTTGTTTGTCTTTGGTTATCGAGCAAGTAAAATTCGGTCTAAAAAGATATCAGTCTTGATACATAATTCCAGCCAACACCCAAATTGTCAAAGTTGCACCGTGGCAGTGCATTTTCAAGAAATTATTGACAAGGTACGAAGTTTATAATTTTAAAATGTTACGTCAGCAGTTTTGTAAATAAATAAACATCTTTAGCCAGGGACGGATGACTACGATGTCGTTCCAGGCAGCCAATTCTCCATATCACGAACCGCATTTAAAGACAGCTCATCTTATTACGAAATTAACGATAAGAGAGTACAGTTCAAGCAAATTGCAAAACTTTTACGATCTCACGCTGTCGATTTGGATCACAATCGTTTCTTGATTCTACAAGTACGTGTTACTTTTATACAAAACTATTTTAATGTTAATCTTATATTGGTTACTCATAATTATTTAGGGTGAAGTCGAGCAAATAGCTCTGATGAAACCAAAGGGACAAAACGACGGGGACACAGGAATGTTAGAATTTGTGGAGGATATTATCGGAACGTCGAGATATAAACAACCACTTGAAAAATTATTTGAAAAGGTTGAATTGTTATCGGACATGAGGCATGAAAAGTTGACGCGATTAAAAGTAGCTGAGAAAGCTAAAGACGATTTGGAAGAACCGATGCAAGAAGCGTTGGAATATTTGAGATTAGAAAACTCAGTAATCAAGTTCCAACATAAATACTATCAGTGTAAAAGGTAAATTCTTTGAATATTTTATTTATACCAATATTACAATTAATTTATTGTTGATAGGTATGAGACTAAAGAGCAAATTACAAAAGAAGAAGCAACTAAAACTGAATTGGATGGGGATCATAACAAACTTATGGAAGAAATGAAGGTTGTGTTAGAAAATAAAGAAGAAAAAAACAAAGAACTGAAAGAAAAGTCAAAGAAGTGGGAAAAATTGCAGCAACAGAAAGATGCGGTAACAGCAAAGTTTGACGAAGCCCGAAAAAAAGATGAAGCTTTACACGCTGAATCGGTTGCAACTAACAAGCGTAGGAAGGAAAATATGGCAACAGTAAAAACTGTAAGTAAAATTTAAACAAATAAATTTATTTATAATAATAATTATTAATATTATTATAATAATAATTATTAATATTATTATAATAATAATAATTAATATAAATAAAAAAGAAATAAATTCCATTCTATTCTATTCAGGAAAAGACAAAGTTCGAAGAATTAAAAAGAGTACCAGAGAAAAACACAAAAGATATCGAGGAATGTGAACTACTTCAAAAGAAAAATTTAATTGTTCGCGAAACGGAAGAAGCAGCACTGGCTACATTGATGAGTGGACTCAAAGAAAAAACTGAGCCTCTCATAGCGAGACGTTCAAAACTGGAGAAAGAATTGATCTCGTTAAGAAAGAATGTAGACGAGGCTCAATCAGTTTTTGATATAGCAGAATCAAAATTAGAACTTTATACATCAGAAGAGAAAAAAGAACAAGCTAAATTGGAACAGTTGCAACAATCATTACAAACGACAAGCGAAACATTGAAAGATCGTAAAGCACAGTTAGAATCTTTTGTAAATAAGATCCCAGCAACGGAAAAGAGTTTACAAGAAGCCCAAAAAGATTTATTCGAGATTAAAACTCGCGAGAATGAGGTTAACGAACGTTTAAAAACTATGAGGGTGAGTTTCGAAGAGAAGAGGTCGGCAATGCAGGCAAGTACTTCCAGAAATCGAGTCATCGATGCCCTCATGAGACAGAAGAGAGAAGGAAAGATTACTGGAATTTTGGGTCGATTGGTGAGTAATTCATCTAAATATAATTTCTCATGAAATAACTATTTTACCATCATTTAGGGTGACTTGGGTGCAATCGATGCAAGGTACGATGTAGCAATTTCCACTGCCTGTGGACCTCTGGATAATGTGGTTGTCGATACTACATCTACCGCACAGGATTGCATAAAATTTCTGAGGGACCACGACATAGGTAGAGCCACTTTTATTCCACTAGATAAACAGCAGCGATTCGTTCAGCAGTGTCGAGAGAAGATCCGGACTCCAGAGAATGTCCATCGACTCTTCGATTTAATTAAGGTGGAGGACGAGAGGGTATTACCGGCTTTCTTCTATGCTATTCAGAATACTTTGGTTGCCAATGACTTGGATCAAGCTACGCGAATAGCATACGGAGCACAGAGGTTCCGAGTGGTGACGCTGAAAGGAGAATTGATCGAGTTGTCGGGTACAATGAGCGGGGGTGGTAGTCGAGTGAGCAGGGGTCGTATGGGACAAAGTGTAGTCAGGAGCGAACCCTCTGCAGCAGAAATCGAAAGTCTGAAAGAAAATCTCGACGAAGTGTTCGCGGAGTGTCAAAAGTTGCGAATGCAGCAGCAGCCGTTGGAAAATCAAATCTACACACTGAGCACGGCTTTGAAGGAAATGGTCATGAATAGAGACAAGTTTAATGTCGAGATCCGTGGCCTTGGGGAACAGGCACCGCTTCTACGGAAACAGTTGTCGATACAGGAAAAGAAAGCATCGGATGCCGTGTCCGACCCGGCCAAAGTTAAGGAAATGACCAAAGCCATCGAAGCTGCAAAGAAGAACTTGAAAGAAGTGGAAGCGAATTCCCACGATACGGAAAAGGAAGTGGCTCGGATCAATCAAGAGATCGAGGAGATTTCTGGTGGTCGTGTTAAGGAACAACAGAAGAAAATTACAAATATAACGAAATCTATCGATAAGACGAAAGCAGAAATTGTAAGACTTCAAGTTGCCATTAAAACTGCGGAAAGAAATGCCAAAAAGTCTGAACAGCGTATCGAGTCCCTCGAAACTGATGTGCGAAATTGTGAACAGAGAATACGAGACATTCAAGCTGAGAAGTCGGAGCTGGAAGTGGTAGCTAAGACTTTTATGGACGAAATTAAAGAATTGAATGAAGCTCTAGTCGAAAGAGACGAAATGACAAGTTCTCTGAAGAAGGAGTTGGAAAAGTTGCAGAGTCGAGAAAGTAAAATGAAAGCTCTGAAGATCGACTTGGATCAAAAAGTTAACGAGAATAAGAAAGTGTTGAAGGAATTACAACGTCGAGTACCAGAATTGACCAAAGCGATTGAAGCCTTGAAGCTTCAAAGCATTCCGATGCAGTCACCGGAGGACCTGAAGGAACTCGACGAAGAAGAGTTGTCGGAACTTGAATCGAAAACCGTTTCCCAGCAGCTTCAGAAAGCAAAAGACAGATTACCCGAACAGATACCCAATATGCAAATCATTAAAGATTATCAGGAGCAAAATAACGTTTATTTGAAACGTGCCGATGAACTCGAGAAAATGACCAAAGAAAGAAACAGGCTTCGAGAGGTATACGACATGGCAAGACGCAGAAGGTTACAAGAATTCCACAGCGGCTTTAGTCTAATCACTGGAAAATTGAAAGAAATGTATCAGATGATAACGCTCGGAGGCGACGCAGAGTTGGAACTTGTCGACACTTTAGATCCATTCAGCGAAGGAATCGTATTCAGCGTAAGACCTCCAAAGAAATCTTGGAAAAACATTCAAAATCTCAGTGGCGGAGAGAAGACTCTGAGTTCCCTCGCTTTAGTGTTCGCCCTCCATCATTACAAACCGACTCCGTTGTATTTCATGGATGAGATCGATGCTGCGTTGGACTTCAAGAACGTATCGATAGTAGGCAATTACATCAAGGAGAGAACGAAGAATGCACAGTTTATAGTTATTTCATTGCGATCGAACATGTTCGAGCTGGCGGATTATTTGGTCGGAATATACAAAACTTTCAATTGCACAAAGAGTGCGACACTGTCTTTGGGAAAATATTACGAGAAGTACGGTCATCCTCCAGCTTCGCAAAATTTAACTCGACCTCAAATGCATCAAAGTCAGCCGGCACCTAAAATCACTAGTACTCAAATTTTGGAAGAACCGGCAACGACTTCTTTGCAACCTCGACAGCTTCAATTTCATTCAACGTGTCCAGCTGAAATCAGAATTGAGGCGGATAAACCAGCGGAAGAGAGAGAACAAAATACCAGGAGACAATCATCAGAGATGCACGACGATGCTGTATTCAGGTAAAAAATCGTTTTTTTAAAGTTATTTATTTGGTAATACATTTCCGAATATTTTTAAGACTATTTCTGCAACAATTTGTTCAAAATACAAAAAAAAAATTCATGTTTTTTAGGTCGTTTCTTTAATTTTTCACGACTTTCTCTACCGAAATGGATTTTAATGAATGAATATACATAAAAAGTGATCCCGATTGTTGAACATAAATAATATACTAATAGAATATTTTTTAGAAACAATGGCCGCGAAACGAAGCACGTTTTTTCAAAATTATTAATTCCTTGAAATAGAGATCATAGAATTTTTTGTTTGTTTTATAATGATGAAAGAAATACAATTTAAATACGGTGGCCAATGCGGATCCGCCATTTTGGATTTATCAATTCAAAATTATTGTAATGTTCGTCGATAACCAGTCAATATTTATATCATCAATATAAAACGTAATAAAAAAACTTTCTATGATCTCTATTCTATGAGCTATTTTCAATCGGCCATTGCTTCTAAACAAAATTTTATTAATATATTATTTATGTTCAACAATCGGGATCACTTTTTATATATGCATTTCATTAATTATAATCCGTTTCAATGGAGAAAATCGTGAAAAATAAAAAAAACGACCTAAAAATATGGCATTTTTTTTTTTGTAAAATTTTTGCAGAAATAGTCGTTTTTTGGTCATTTTCTCAACGGGAATCGATAGAGCACATTTCAATTCGGAGTCATTCAGACACTTACTTCTCCGCCTTTTGGCAATATCGCAGTCAATTTCTTGACGATATCAGAGTTACTGCGATATCGAGGTTTGCGATATCCCAGGTTCTACTGTAGTCGGAAATGTATTTTCCAAAATTTAAAAAAAGAAAAAAAACAATTCTTTCTACTGGAGAAACTGAGCTGATGTTGACGTACTTGCTTCTCTCATTTTGGGCAAAGAAGGGTTAACCTAAACCAAATATAAAATAAAACCAACGTGTAAATCAGTGTATTATTAAGGACTTAATGTTACAATGCGACACTAACGGTTTTGAAATGAACTATAAAACATGGACTCTGCGAGTGTACAATTAGATGCAGAAACCTCTAACGAACATATTTCTTTTTTTATTCGTTTCAAAACCTTCAAAATTGACTATGTTATAGCGAGTTGACATAAAAAAGCCGGCCGCGTAGTAACTAGTCCTGTCTATACGACACTCAGTCGCCTTTTGTTTATTTCGTATTTATTGACCGCATTAAACTACATTTTGATTCCAAAGAACTCAAATGTAGTCGAACCCGACCTACCCCATTTTCAACTCCTTTAGACTGAAATTTGAGTCCAATAATTTTAGAGTGTAATAGACGCTTCTCTCTGTGCACATAAATTTATTAAATCTGATCATTTGATTCCTTCAAATATGTATTTTCAATTAAAACCAAGTAGCAATACTCTATATATAATGGACCAATTTCATATCAAATCATGCAACGAAAATAAGTTCGAAATTCCAAATCATGTTTTATATGGACTTTTGGACAAATAAAAAGATACGTATTTTTTTGTTTCGTAAAAAAAAAAAATTTCGGTATAGTTACGAGCACTACAAGAATTACGCTACTTCCATCATTTTCGTCCGAACCAGATGAAAATTTAATTCAAATCTCTTTATTCTCGTTAAAAATCAATATTTTACTGTTCTGGGTTTTTAGTTTAGTAATGTTTGGTATCTTCTTTCTTTGCCAGTTTTTAGTTTTACAAAATTTTGAAAATTAACAAAATGGCGGCTGTTTTTTCAAAAATCAAAAAACTTGATTTTTTCAGAAACATCATTTTTTAAAAATTTAATATTTTTTTTATGAGTAGACAAAGCAAAAACGAAACTTTTCCAATATGTTTGGTTGGCGCTAAAATGCCCAGAGAACTGCAAGAATTTTTTTTCTAAAAAAATGACGGATATTTACCATTGCATCAACGTCTTCTTTTTAGTTACAAAATAAAAGGGAAATTTTGAATATAAATATAAATTTGATGATATTCTCTTAGCCTATCCTACCCAACGGGCACGAAAGTCCCGAATGTTTCTAAAACGTTTTTAGAACGTTCCAGAAACGTTCCTAAAACGTTAAATGTCTGCAACTTTTACGGAACGTTTTATAAACGTTTCATCCATGTTGCAGACATTTAACGTTTTAGGAACGTTTCTGGAACATTCTAAAAACGTTTTAGCAACATTTGGGTCCTTCGTGCCTGTTGGGTACAGATAAAGAAAACTTTATTCTTACCACTTTTAACTCTCTCCCGAAAATGAAATGCTTAAACAACCGTATTATCTTTACTCAGGAAATTTAACCCATTAACGCCTGAAATGGCATTTTTTATACTTCATTATCAATCAAGTATTTCATATCAAAATCGAATTTGAAAACAATTGAAAGGTACATATCCTATTGTTTTCGAGGTCGCTCTTCAAGATTCCGAGGTCGAAATTGAGTTTCAGCCATCAGGAATTCCAATATGGCGCCGAATTTTTAAAAAAATTTCCAAAAAATTGGGAATTATTTATTCCTATCAATTTTTTTCGAGCTATTAGAATATTGAGATTCTATTGAAACTCTGAACAAAGGTGAACAAAATACTTCAATTTTAAGGAAAAATTTTACTTTTCTACCCTACATCATTCTAACGACCTCAAAATGGCCGCAACAATGAAAATTTCTTTGAGAAATTTCTGGACGCTCTAACTCAAAAACTACCAACTTTAAAAAAAAATCCCCACAATGAAAAGTTCTTAAAATTCATCAAGCGATATAGTGGAATTTTTTCAAAATTTTTTGATGACATTTTGAGACATTTTTTTCAACATTTTTTTCAAAATTGTAATTTATTTACAAAAAATTCTGAAAAAAATTTAGTGTATTCTCTGATGAATTCTAAGAGTTATTTTTGTTCTTTGCAATTTTTTCGAAAAGTTGATAGTTTTAGAGGAAATGAATTTCAAATATTATAGTTTAGAATTTTTTCCCCCAAAAAACTATTAACTTTTGGAAAAAATTGCAAAGAACAAAAAACTCGTAGAATTCATAAGTGAATACACCAAATTTTTTTCTGAATTTTTCATAAATAAATTATGAATTTGAAAAAAATTTTGAAAAAAAATTTCTGAAAATGTCATCACAAAAATTTGAAAAAATTTCACTATATTTCTCGATTAATTCTAAGAACTTTTCATTCTTAGCATTTTCTTATAACAGCATGTAGTTTTTGAGTTAGAACGTTCAGAAATTTTTCAAAGAAATTTTCATTGTTTCGGCCATTTTGAGGTCGTTACAATGATGTGGGGTATAAAAGTACAATTTTTCCTTAAAATTGAAGTATTTTGTTCACCTTTGTTCAGAGTTTCAATAGAATCCCAATATTCTAATAGCTCGAAAAAAATTGATAGGAATAAATAATTGCCAATTTTTTTGAATTTTTTTTAAAATTCGGCGCCATATTGGAATTCCTGATGGCTGAAACTCAATTTCGACCTCGGAATCTGGAAGAGCGACCTCGAAAACAATAGGATATGTACCTTTCAATTGTTTTCAACTTCGATTTTGATATGAAATACTTGATTGATAACGAAGTATAAAAAAATGCCATTTCGGGCGTTAATGGGTTAATACCTTGTTCTAACTGTGACAAAGTTTACATCAGACAAACAGATAGGAGGCTGGAGACGAGAATAAAAGAACATAAAAAGAACGTTAATGGAGATGAGGATAAATATACCGGTCTAACTAATCACAGAATAGAAACTGGACACAATTTTGACTATAATAAAGTGAAAATTTTGACCACAGAATTTAACACACGAAAAAGAAAAGAAATTGAAAATTTTTTCATAAAAAAATTTTCTAATATTGCTGTGAATATTATATTTGAAAAATCGAACCTTCCTGAGATTTACAATGTTTTAATTCATTAAAATATTCAACGTTAAATAATAATATTGCTTTTATACTCTCCAACATTTGTTTTAGTATCTATATTCTATCATAGATGCTCTACTATATAGATATTTATTTCCTGCTATCTTTCTGGGTTTTATCCGCCACATATATTCAAACTTGATTTTATGTTCGTTCTTAACATTTTATTCATTTGTTATCAGTAAAATACCAAACTTCATACTGAATAGGGTTGGAGGGTGGTGTCTTTGACTATGCAAGGTGGTTTATTCCCCTTGCATTTTGATTTTAACATCTTTTTAACATCTTTTCAAATGAATATGCCCATGCTTAACTGACTCTTAATTTTTTTGTTTAAAAATATTTTTCTGATGCTGGCTCTAAACCCTAGCCGAAAACGTTAAAACTTATGTTCCTTTTTATTTATTATTACTGTGAGCGTTTTATAAACACGACTCTTTTCTTATTTATTTCCACGGTCGAGAAATTAATTATCTAATTAAATTTTGAATATGTATATTAAAAGTCTAAACTTTCAAATATTAACAATAAGAAACAATTTTTTTGTATTTTAAGAATAAAAACAGCTGCGAAAGCTCCGTGAATAGAAATCCACCGCGCGCGATGCGTCGCCGGAGCGACAGTTTTTAGATCAAAGAAAAGTAAAGAATGGAAAACAGTACCTGCCATTAAAGGTATCCAAAAGTGCCATTATTAGAAAGCTGATGAAAACGGCGCTTCTATGGTGAGAACTGCAAAACGCCCGTCGAGAAAAGTTTGCTAAATTATAAGTTTGTTTCTGAGAGTTTGGAAAAGTCAATGTATGTAAAGCGATTATTATTTGCCACTCAAATTCAAAAAGCACCCTGATTCGTGAGAGGCAAGGTGGCTTACTCCAAAAAGCACCCCAATGGGATGAGAACCCTATCACGTCCACGTCGTTCATCCTGGGTATCGCTAAGTAGGGTAGTGGGGCTTGGTTTTTAGGTGCATTGCAGCTAGACGTCTTTTTTTATTTTGATCTGTTACAGGTTGTTAATATGCATATTCAAAATTTCCCTTTTTATTTTTGTAACTGAAAAGAAGACGTTGGTACAACCAAACACTCATCTTTTTTTAGAAAAAAAATTCTTGCAGCTCTCTGGGCATTTTAGCGCCAACCAAACATATTGGAAAAGTTTCCTTTTTGCTTTGTCTATTCATAAAAAAAAATATTGAATTTTAAAAAAATGATGTTTCTGAAAAAATCAAGTTGTTTGATTTTTGAAAAAACAGCCTCCATTTTGTTAATTTTCAAAATTTTGTAAAACTAAAAACTGGCAAAGAAAGAAGATCCCAAACACTACTAAACTGAAAAAACAGAACAGTTAAATATTGATTTTTAACGAGAATAAAGAGATTTGAATTAAATTTTCATCTGGTTTGAACGAACATGATGGAAGTAGCGTAATTCTTGTAGTGCTCGTAACACTACGGAAATTTTTTTTTTTTACAAAACAAAAAAATATGTATCTTTTTATTTGTCCAAAAGAACAATAAAAGTCATATAAATATAAAACATGATTTGAAATTTCGAACTTATTTTCATTGCATGATTTGATATGGAATTGGTCCATTATATATAGAGTATTGGTACTTGATTTTAATTGAAAATACATATTTGAAGGAATCGAATGATCAGATTTAATAAACTTATGTGCACAGAGAGAAGTGTCTATTACATTCTAAAATTATTGGACTCAAATTTCAGTCTAAAGGAGTAGAAAATGGGGTAGGTCGGGTTGGAGTACATTTGAGTTGTTTGGAATCAAAATGTAGTTTAATGGCGTCAATAAATACGGAGAGTGTCGTATAGACAGGACTAGTTACGACGCGGCCAGCTTTTTTAATTCAACTCGCTATAACATAGTCAATTTTGAAGATTTTGAAACGAATAAAAAAAAGAAATTGTTCGTTAGAGATTTCCGCATTTAATTGTATACTCGCAGCGTCCATGTTTTATAGTTCATTTCAAACCCGTTAGTGTCGCATTGTAACATTAAATCCTTAATAATACACTGTTTTCCACCGTGCGTCTTACCCAGCTTAAACCCGAAAGTGCTGGCACTTGAAAATTTCTTTTTGGGTTTAAAAGTGGGATATCTATAGGTGATTGTTCTGTAAAAAAGAAAAAAATCGGCGGAACTATTTTAGAGAAATAATGGATGAATTTTTCAAAATTCATCGGAATCGCTTGAAACTCATTATTCGGTGTTTTTTGGAGTCGCTGATTACGAATGTGGTGTTACTTATGAAAAATTAAAAATGGCGGATTCAATATAGTGAACATTTCCAAATTCATCGTGTTCGCTTGAAACTCGTTATTCAGGGTTTGTTTGGTGTCGTTTATTACGAATATGGCGTTAGTTTTGATAAATTCAAAATGTCGGATTCAATATGGAGGAAACATTTTTTTAAATTCCTCGGATTTGCTTGAAACTTGTTACGTAAATGTGAGATGCAATATGGCGAACATTGGCATTGTATCACGAGGCATTTTAAACGTTTTTGTCCCGCATATTGAATCCGGCATTTTGAATTTGTTAAAACTGACGTCAGATTCGTAAACAGCGACCCCAAAAACCCTTAAAATATGATTTTTATTTTCAACGAGGTAGACTATCTTTCTACAAAGCAATCGGGAAACAAAAAGCAATCAACAACAATATTTTTCGTTAAAATAAGCAGTTTAATAATTCATATGTTAATTATTATTGATTAATGTAAATATATGCTTAACATACAAGAAATATGAACTAGAATGAACTCTAAATTACTTGAAATATTATGCTCAGTCAAATATCACGACAATTATAGGCACATGTAGCTTTCGGAAGATGTTCTGAATAATTTTTATGTGATTCAGCAACTTTATTCTTAATTTTCTCGTTTAATATACATGTAAGGTTCAAAGGCTTTATAATGAGCAAATAAGATGGAATTTTTGCGCCGAACATAATCCATCCTATTTGTTCATTATAAAGCCTTTCAACATCACATATATATTTAATAAAAGTGACCATTAAAATCCCATTTATAATATTTCTGGTTTAACGTTATTCTTATAATTGTTATTAACAAATAAAATTGAAAAAACCGCGTTTTTGGAATAAATTCATTTATATGCAAACTGTACAAGGTTTTTTCTATAGATTTATTCGGAAGGGTTTTTGGGGACACCGATTACAAATCCGATCTTAGTTTTAGCAAATTCAAAATGGCGGATTGAATATGGCAGAAAAAAGTTTCTGAAATGCCTCATGATACGATGTCCGCCATATTGAATCATCCATTTTCAATTTTTCAACACTAACTCCACATTCGTAATCAGCGACTTCAAAAACCACCGAATAATGAGTTTCAAGCGAACCTGCAGAAATTTGAAAAATTCGTCCGCCATTTCTTTAAAATAGCTCCGCCGATTTTTTTCATTTTTATGGAAAAATTACCTATAAATCCCACTTTTAAACCCAAAATCGTTTTGATATAACCATACCTATTGTATATTTTCTTGAACTTCCTAAATCCGGTTTCAGATTGACCATATCTGCCGCCATTTTTTTACTATGGCGGTTTAAGCATAAAAAAATCGTGAATTTTTTAAAAATTTGTTCGAATAATCGTATTTTTTAAAAGGAAACCGTATTCAAATCAAGCTGAATTTCTGTATCTAGTGGAGTAAATAGTTATACTAAAAGATAGGATGGTTATTAATTCACCATTCAAAATGGCGGACCTCAGTGAACATTTTGTTGAAAAATTTCTGGCCGCTCTAACTGAGCAATTATGAGCTCGTTTTAAAAAATGCTAAGAATAAAAAATTCTTAGAATTCGCCGAGAAATATAGTGGATTTTTTTCAGATATTATAAATGAATTTTTGAAAAATTTTGTTCAAAATTCTTTTCAAAATTGTACTTTTTTTTTGCAAAATTCTGAACAAAATTTAGTGCATTCTTTGATGAATTCTAAGAGTTTATTGTATATATACAAAAGTTGATAGTTTTCGAAAAAGAAAAATCTTAAACTATAATATTTGAAATTTATTTCCTCGAAAACTATCAACTTTTGAAAAGAATTGCAAAGAACAAAAAACTCTTAGAATTTATCAGAGAATGCACTAAATTTTGTTCAGAATTTTTCGTAAATAAATTACAATTTCTCAAAACTAAATTTAAAAAATCTGAAAAAATGTCACTATATTTCTCAATGAATTCTAAGAACTTTTCAGTCTCAACATTTTTTTTAAAAAGCTCGTAGCTTTTGAGTTAGATCGTCCAGAAAATTCTCAACAAAATTTTGACTGAGAACCGCCATTTTGAATGGTGAATTAATAACCATCCTATCTTTTAGTGTAACTAATTACTCCACCAGATACAGAGACTTAGCTTGTTCCGACACGGTTTCCTGTTCAAAAATACGATTATTTGAAGAAATTTTGTTATGTTTAAACCGCCATAGTAAAAAAATGGCGGCAGATATGGTCAATCTGAAACCGGATTTAGAAAGTTCGAGAAAAAATACAATAGGTATGGTTATATCAAAACGATTGATGCAATGAAGTCAAAATTTACGGCATTTCAGGGCGAAACTGGTTAAGACGCACAGTGTTTAATGGACAAGGGATACACTGTAAAAAATGTAAATGAAATTTACAATTTTGTTGTGATTTTCATGTCTAAAAATATGGTGATATTCCCACGTTAAACGTTGTAAATTTCCTACGAGAGGTTAGGAATTTCAGATCGATTTGTAAATTCCCTACACTGAAGATGGTAAATTTACAACGCGACGCGTTTTTCCCACGCTATAAGTGGGTAAAAATCGAGCCCATTCTGTACATGGTAAATTTACAATATGAGGGGAAAAACCATTAGTGTAGTAGTAAAATTAATTTTTACATTAAAATTCCACATATTTTAGTTTTATTTTGTTTTTAAATGTAAAACAGAGGAATACATTGTAAAATTCATTATAAGATGTATTTTAATAAATTTGGAGGATTTTAGAGCTATAATCTTTTGTCGGAAGAAAACATTAAATCTAAATTCTTTTGTTGATAGAAAAACTTTGATCGAAAGCAATTTTTAAAGCTATAATCTTTTTTCCATAAAACTTTTGTTGAAAGAAAAAGTTAAATCATAAAATCTAAATTCATAAATTATTAAAATAACAAATTATTATTACAAGCCACTACAATTGGTTCAGGATTACGTGCATAAATTTTACCACATAATGTAGAGTTCAAATCACTTGCCCGCATAAGGCTATTGCTTTAATACATAACCTAAATTTTTCCCTGTATTTTGTTGTAAATTTACTATTCTCTTGGAGAATTTAAACTTCTCTATGAGGGTAATATTACCGTAACCTGTAAAATTCACTTTCAATTGTAAATTTACAATTACAAGTTGACATTTACAGAGGTAAAAAAGTAATATTCACTGTACCTATGTAAATTTACAATAATATTGCGTAAAAATCCTACTTGTAGCATGGGCAATATTGGGTCCTATTCAGGAAGTTGTAAATTTACATTTCCATTTTTTACAGTGTAGTAACTGATAAAAGACACTTTTCGCAGTGTGATTTTTTAAATTTGTTTTTGTTTTATTTTAATAACAGGCTGCCAGTTTTGGATTTGTTGCCAACGCCAATGAAAATGGCAAGAAGATCGAAACCCGGCCCGTCGAATCCTCCGGAACCGGTGGTATCGGATGAATCGGAGGATCCTCTGCCTGCAGACCTGGAGACACCGAAAGCGACTAAAAGACCAACTCGTCCATCCAAGGACACAACGCAAGTTCCGAATGGGACACCTAGGACACGATCGGTGTCGTCGCAAGAGACTCCTCGGACCCGATCGTCATCGCGGGAATTATCTCAGGATACCCCACGGGAAACTCCTCGACCTACCAGAGTACGTGCTACGCCAAGAGCCACCCCGAAGGCTACCCCGAAGGCAACTCCGAGGGCTACGCGGGAAACTTCACGACGAGCGGCGAAAACTGCCGAGGTGGTAAATGAGACCCCCATGAAGAGCGACGACGAAACGCCGCGAAGACCACTGCGGAGCGCCAGGAAGAAAATCGTCGCCGAAAGTCCGATGGGAGGTTCCGCCAAGAAACGTCGCAGGCATTGATACCTAGTGCATATATTTATTGTACACATATATATGTATATTTATTTGAATTCCTGTCCGTTCAGGCCGTTGGGACACCTTTCGAACGGATGCCATCATCTAGAGCAATATTTTTACGTTTCTACTTGTAAAGTATGCTAAAATAATAATATATCATCAGTATGGACGTCCTCGCGCTCACTGTTCTCCTGGTTTTTGTTTGTTTGTTTTTTTTTTTTTCGAAAAAAGACCCAAAGAAAATTCGCCCTATCCGAAGTCCCCGGGTGACGGATAATCGTCGACTAGAGGAGGGAGGCACGTGTCCGCGGCTAGGAAAGGGTGGGAACTAGTTATAAATGCGGCTAGCGCTCGCGGGCCGCGTTCACGAGTAGTGCCGCGCGTCAAGTGAGGATGAAGATGGACGAGGATGTCGAACCCACGGCGGCGAAAGCCCCAGCCCCGTCGCTTCCACCAGGTAGGAAAAGAGTGTGAAAGGGAGTGGATATAAACGTGCATTCTTTTCCTTTTAATTTTCCCTTTTTTATTTTTGTTTTATGTCTATTTCCCGTCGGAGAATCGGGCAAGGTCGGTATTAAGCGATAAGCGACGGAAGGTCAGACTAACCAGCGAAAATGCTTTTGGAAAAAAATAAGGAGGTTCTTAAGGTCATTGCGTAAGTTCGCGATTATAATTTGCGTCAAACTATTTTTCACGCTCTGTTTCGAGTCTAATTCGTCGCGAAATCCACTTCCACTAAGTGTTAAAATCTTAAACGCGCAGATTAGTGATGTTTTATCAATGGAAATTTGCGTGGGGAATAACCAAGTCGAAGCATTAAAAATTGCGATAAGGGATTCTGCATTGTTTTTGTGATAGAAAAAAGTTTTGATAACAACAAAAGTTAGTCGAGTTACTAACTTGCCATAAGGAAATGTAGGTGTAATTGCGTGTTACTTAAAAAGTCCGGCAGATCATTTTTTTTAACGTCAGAATGGAATTTTCGAGGAATTAGCGGCGCCTATTATCACGGCCAGATGGATGTACCGAGCGATCGGTGATCTTTAACACTGATATCGGGACATCGCACGATTACAGCTGGAAATTATGCAACCAATCGTCAGGAACCCTTACTGCACGCGGTGTTTTTTTTTGCGTAATAGTTATCGCGTTTTTTTTTCATAATGATGTTGACGATTGTAAAACATGAATTTTTTGCGACGATTCGGTCGGAACGACCCTTAGTAAGTTGCGCTTTAAAAATGTATTTAAAAAATCAAGTATTGTTGGGAATAAATACAGATTATTTATGTATATAAACATTGTACTTGTTACGGAAAATAATCAAAGTTTTATCTCGGTGCGTCGCTTTAAAAAAGTGAGAGATATGAAGATAATGAAAAAATTGTATAACGCAAAAGATTTAATGGTTTTAACGGAACCGTTGATAAGAAACACCGCGAATGCAGCAATTTGAAAAGACGGATGAGTTTTGTCGGAAAGACGTTTTTTTCGAAAGGAAGTTTACACGCCCGTGCCTTCTAGGAATAGACAAAAGAAACGTGTAATTAAATGTGTGTACATAAATTCTTCGACGATTCGCAGTGTGGGGTCTAGTGATAGAAGTGCAGTGCGATTTTGGCGACGAGCTTTTTTTTATTGTCGAAGCAATGAATTTTTAAGGTGGCAAGTTCCAGCTTAATTGTATGTACAGATTTTGTCACCCTTCGGCAAAATACGAGGCATTTATGGTAGCGAGAAAATCAACACATATATAGTAAATATTTATAATATGGTTGAGATATTTTGTAATACTATTGAATATAAAAATGATAAGGATATGGGCGGTGTTTATTTCTTTCTATACCTCTCATTTTTTTGGGAATTTGATTGGCTACGTTTTCTTTTGAAATTCAGCAAAATTATAATATCTGTGCAGAAAGATGTCATAATGACATCATGTTCAGGAAACCCTGAGAAAGTGGGTTATCTGACTTCTTTTAGAGCACATTTCGAAATCATTCTGAACCCTTTTTATTCGGCTGTGTGGGAATAATTTTTGTTAAATAAATAGAGATGTTTGACGTTAGATTCAGAACAATTATTTTAATATGATAAGCCATCATTCCTTAACCCTTTGCGGCGCACATTTTTCTTTATATGGAAAACAGCTGAAAATTGTTACACAGGGATTTTCGGGGTCGCTGTTTACAAATCTGAAGTCAGATTTTGTAAATTCAAAATGGCGGCTCGAAGATGGCCGACATAAATGTAAAAAATTTACTTGATTTTGATGAAAGTTGGTACTCGATGGGTTTTTGGGATCGCTGATTGCGAATATGAAGTCAGATTTTGTAAATTCAAAAGGGTGGATCCAAGATGGCCTACATAAATGTCAAATTTTACTTGATAGAGATAAAACTTGATACCCTATGTAGTCGGAACTTTAAATATAAAAGTCGGAGATCAGATTCGTAATAAGCGACCCCAAAAACCCCCGAGTACACAGCTTCATCAATATTGGGTACATTTTCATATTTCGATCGGACATCTTGGATCCTCCATTTTGAATATTCAAAATCCGAGGCCAGATTCGTAATCGGCGACCCCAGAAACCCCCGAGTAACGAGTTTCAAGTAAATCAGATGAATTTTTAAAAATTCATCCGCCATTTTGTATTTTTCACAACCGACTTCAAATTCGTAATCAGCGACCCCAAAAACCCCCGAGTACCAAATTTGGTTCTAATTTACTTTTTAGTTCGTTCAAAAACGATTTCTTTCTCAAAAATCGACGATTTTTTAAATTTATTTATTTATACTTGTTAATAATTTTGCATAATTGCATTTATTATCCTTTTCGTTACGTACTAAAAAGCTCCCTCTATCACTGTAAAAAGATTTTTTGAATATTGCTTCGAAAGCATTGAAACTAGACAGAAAAGATGTGAATAAAAAAGGTGGTAATCTGGGTTACCACTGCGCCGCAAAGGGTTAACCCAATAATGCCATAGTTTTCGAGTGTTCTTTTCGAATTTGACCTCCATTTTCTCATAAGAGGAAATTAGTCGTTTTTTCAATATGGCGTCTTAGAGAGGAAACAACTTGAAAACTTAAAAAAAAAAAGTTATTTTTCTATATGAAGGCGTCATCCAATCGAAATCGCGCTTTTGGATCCTGTGGCATAATGACTTGTACTTTATGAAGACGTGACGTCCGATCAAAAATTCAAAATGGCGGCTGCAATGCGGAGCCATCAGGGCGAAAATTTTACCTTTCTGTATACGTACCGCTTTTGTAAATGAACACTTTTTTATGAAAATTAGTGTAGGGGAAGTTTTATGGATCACAGCTTACGAATTCGTTGTCAAAATTGAAAAATTCAAAATGACGGACTAAATTTTGAAATTTTTTTTTTTCCAAACATACCCATTTTCTAATTACCTTAAGAAAACATTCCATAGATCCACATAGATTTAAAGTAATCAGAAAATAGAACTTTAAGGTAGCTAGACCCCAAGATATCATATGTTAGCGAAAATAATTTAATAACACTTCCAGGAATTGAAGTTTTATTATACATGATATTGTTACAGAGTTCAAGCATTATTATTCTTGAAAAAAAAAAATTGAAACTTGCAAAAATAATTTGTTAACCAACTTTTCTTAGCGACTCAAATTTTCTTCTTATTTTCATTCAAAACTTTTCTAAAAATGAATGGATTTCAATGAATGGCGGCTTATTTTTTCGAGAAAAAGATTCTCTACAACTTCACCAAATAAATTTCTCAAATTTGTTTGCCTGATCACTAAAATTATTCAGAAAAGTTAAAAAATAATATATATTTTTTTTTAATAATTCGAGATATTCGATCCTAGTTTTAGAAATTCAAGAAATTCATTCGGTGAAGTTGTAGAGAATCTTTTTCTTGAAAAAATAAGCCGCCATTCATTGAAATCCATTTATTTTTAGAAAAGTTTTGAATGAAAATAAGAAGAAAATTTGAGTCGCTAAGACAAGTTGGTTATCAAATTATTTTTGCAAGTTTCAATTTTTTTTCAAGAAAAATAACGCTCGAACTCTGTCACAATATCATGCATAATAAAAATTTTATTCCTGGAAGTGTTATTAAAATATTTTCGCTAACATATTATATCCTGGGGTCTAATTACCTTAACGGAATATTCTCAGTATTCAATGGATTTAAATAAATTAGGTATTTAAAAATATTAGTTGGGTTTTCTACTAGCTAAGGTATTTCTCTACTCTAATATTCAAATCTCATTTGTTGTAAAATTGTTCTAAATAAACAAACACTAAAAAAAGCATTTTTCAACTTATTTCAGTTTTGATTTTCATGGTAATTTTTACTAAGGGTTATAGTCGCTGACGAATATTTCCAAAATTCAAAATGGCGAATTAAAAATGGCAGTACAAGAATTTTAAGAATAACATGTATTTATGTCTGGAAACGTTTATTCGGAGATTTTTGGGGCCCCAAAATACGTATATATGTAATACGTTTTGAATTTTGAAAATTCTGAGATAGCAGATTCAAAATTTGCTAAAACTATTTTTGAAGATTTTTGAGATTAAGAAATATTACAATTTAGATAAAAAATTGTACATTAAATATTGCCGACTTTGACTGCTTACCCTTTGCATAACCCAGAGCTAACGACGAGGACGTAGTAAGCTTGTAGCTCCAGTTTTTTTGTTTTATTTTTTAATACCTTTTTTCTTTTATCTTTTTTTAATTCTTAGCCGTAAAATTATATGGCCTCGTAACGATTGTGTAGCCGTTCAGAAGTCCTTGCACGTTCAATCTGTACCTAAAATTTTAAAATTGGATCCGACATTTTGAATATTGGAAATCCGACGCCACATTCTTAATCAAAAAGAGTTTCCAATTTCATCCAATCAATGAACATTTTTCTAATTTAGTCCGCCATCTTGGCTCCGCCATTTTGAATATTGAAAATCTGAGGTCATATTCGTAATCAGCGACTCCGAAAACCCTGGAGTAATAACCTCAACCGTTTTCCATGTAAAGAAAAATGTGTGCTTCAAAGGGTGGAATAGATTTTTAAGGGCGATTTTTTTTCAAATTGAAGAATTCAAGTGAATAAGTATTTTGGATTGAAAAGGCTTCAAAATATCAATCAATCTGTGTCAGAGTGGACCTAATCTTATTGACAAGAAACAAATTATATATAATTATAAGTCATAATTCGTTTGTGAAAAACAGAAAAGGACAAATACAAAAATAGAACTTATTTTTATTTTAACCAGATTCGTCCCAAAACGATAAAATTTGTTTCCGTGTTTCAACCTCTATAAGGATATGTTTAGGATATTGTTATGTAGGTTTCCTATAGTTTTTTATTATCTTCTTTTCGAATCTGAAATCCGTTTATCGATATCACTTTCCTTTTTTCAAATATGGCTATTAAAACGGAAAAAAAACGGAGAAAAACAAATTTTTCAGTAAACTGTAATTTTTATTGCAAAGGAGCTCCGGGATCGTATCAAGCCTCAGAAACATGTGGCATGAGTTTTACTAAAAGTTAGTCAATATTACGATTTAAATTACAAAATGGCGTCCTCGAAATGGCGCAATTGATATTCAGTTGTTTTTGTAATTTCGTTTGATTAAAATATTTCTGGTATCTTGTCGTGTATTTTGATGAATATGTTCGTGTCGATTGTTTGTGAGTTTGATGAATATAAATCCGTTATTAAATTTTGGAAATTGATAATGTCGAATACAGTAGTTGACAAAAATTAAAAAAAAATTGTTGGGTATTTAGTATATAGAGGTTTTTGCAGTCATCAATTTGAATTTCCAACATTTTATAACGGATTTGAATTCAGCCACCTCAAAAACAACTTACACGAACATATTCATCAAATGTGTTGGAAGCGTGGACATGAAATTGTGGTATAAATATAAAAAATAAAAAATAATTGAAAAGAATAGAAAGAACAAATTAAAAACAGCTGACAGCAAAAAAATAAAAAATAATTTCGTTCATGGCATTTCGCTCAACCGCGGCTGAACTCGTCAGTGGGGCTCCGCAGAAGGAATCAGACGCCCTAATTACGACATTTATAGAGGATTCATTGAAGCATTTTTAAAAATTTTAAATTTTTACCTAGAAATCTTTTTTATTATTATATTCAGAGTGAATGAGCGTAGGCATACGTCTCCTTTCTTAGATTCATGCATGCAGTGTACATAACTAATTTTCCATTCAATTAGCTTTGTCAACAAACTAATCCTCTCTTACCTGGGGTTTCTATAAATTTTGAAACGAAGCCGCCGTATTGGATGCAGATATCGCGAAATTAAAAGTTACAGCACATACATTTTAAAGTTTAAGGAACGAGGACACTTTTTCTTCATTTTACCCCTTTTTTATACCAAAGGGCATTTCCATTTCAAATAGAACAGCGGAAAATAGTTTGAAATTCAAAACTGTGTTTTATATAGTTTATATTGTTTTATTCCATAAATAAAGAGATACGTATTTTGCCGTCTTGTGAAACAAAATTTTGCGCACAGTTACGACCAATCGAAAATTTTTACGGTTCGACCGGTTTTCGTGCGAAACAGGCACACAAATTTCTTGAAACCTCTCTCTTTTCCTCAAAAATCAATATTTTACAAATCTATTTTTTGCAGTTAATAGCCATTTAGAAGCTTTTTCTTTTCGCGTTGGAAAATTTAAAAAATTTTGAAAATTAACAAAATGGCGGCCATTTTTTTTATTAAAAAAGAAACTCAATTTTCTCAAAAACATTTCGCCTTTTTTTGACACAATATTTATGCATAAAATGAAAAAATTTGTCACGTTGAGAGTTTTGAGTACCTGACAATATTGGTAGTCGATATATCGACCAGTCCCGTTGGCAACGTAAACTCCAATGTTAAACATTTTATTTGTCAGTTAGGAGTGTTTTTCCACGTATTTAAATGCGCTGAATACGAAATAAATATGAAAAATGTTCAGGAGGCATCCTTGACCGTGAAACTTGTATTTCAACGTGAAATTCATTACTTGTATTATTTTAGCCTGAAAATGATATCTCTACGTTTTGTATGCATTAGATGCATTTTTATCACAAGAAATGTATCAGTTCAGGATCAACAGCGTGGATGTGGCGAAAAATTGATCCCTTTGAGATGATTGATTTTCGTGAGTCCCCTTGCCTCTCGCGAGGAGATATATTATGAACAATTATAGTTCGTTGTAATCAGAAAAATCGAGTTTTTATTTAATCGAAAAAAATGTTTGGGGCCCCTCTCAGCGGTTTGGCGTAAAGCAAACTTATTGGAAAACATTCTTTTTTGGTCATCTATTCCTAAAAAAAAATTCGTTGAGAAAAAACATTATGTTTTTGAGAAAATTGAGTTTCTTTTTTAATATAAAAATGGCCGCAAAACAAATTTTGTTAATTTTCAAAATTTGTTTAATTTTCCAACGCGAAAAGAAAGAGCTGCTAAATGTTTTTTCGCAAAACGGTAAAATACGTATCTCTTTATTTATGGAATAAAATGATATAAACTATATAAGACACAGTTTTGAATTTCAAACTATTTTTCGCTGTTCCATTTGAAATGGAAATGCCCCAGAACGAAATTTTTAGCAACGGGAAAATGTATATGAAGTGCACAAAATGCTTGTATTTTAATGATACGAAATTAGATTTTCTTATTTTTATATGGAATATACAAAAGTGTTACTTATATGATGATATTTTTTTTTCAAAATTTGGAGTTTGAAAAAAATACCTTTATAGTATTTATGTGGTTACTCGATTCAAATTCGACCACATTTTGAATTTATAATTTATATGTAAACAATTTATTTCACCAATGTATATAATTTTTTATTGTAAATATTGCCTTATATCCGATTAACTATAACTTATTGCAATTAATTATAACTAAGTGTAATTCTACCAAAAAATGGAAAACAATACACGTAAAAAGTACAAAAATAAAAACACAAAATAAATCCGATTTGTTTTCGACAACAAGCTACTGGAGAAAGGTATTTTTAATTACTTTTTAATAGGACACAATAATTCTTATTATTCACATCTGTGCAATTATGTTATTATCGAATTATTTTTTCTTTTTTCATCCGCGATATTGAATCTGCCATCTTGAATTTAAAAATTCTCATAAAATATCAAATATTCTGAGCAAATATTCGAAAACCCCTCTAGGTATCAATTTTGAAGTCAACCAGATGTAAGACAAAACTTGCGCTAAAAATGATATAATACATTATTGAAAAACAGTAGACCCTCTCTTAGTGTCATCGCCTCGGGACCGAAGGTGAAGCAAATCCTCTGACTGTGTCGAACCCCTCGTCTCCGCATTCCTTACACTCTAAACCCCTCTCGTGGTCAATTTGTTGATATGAGACGGGTGAAGTGGTGGGGGCTTACTGGGGAACGAACTGCGACACTATCAGAGGATTTCTAGAGAGCGACACTATGGGAGGGTCTACTGTAAATTGTTAATATGTAAATGATATGTGCAAAACTGAGGTCGTATTTGAAAACAGCGACAAAATACACACTTTAAAAGTATTTATTTGATCTGTAAATACTATACTATCGTCAGGCAATCAAACTTCAATTTTTACTGTAAAGTGTCACCAAAGAAGTCGTTGATATTTTATGTAAAAAAAAAGACAGAATCTAATTTCACATCTTTAAAGTACAGTATTTTATACACTTTGTATGCATATTATAAAAAATTAGACATTAAAAAGAAATTCACTCTAAAAAAGTTTTTTTAAAATAAATTCGCCAATATTAGTGTGAATTCATATATTTTTGCCTATTTTAACTACTCCATTGGAAAGAGCATTCTTGAAAATAGTTGACAAGGTTCTTGTCAATTTTTTATCCATCTTCTTTGCAATGTTTTACGGATAGAAGTTGCACCATGCAGACCACAGAACAATCAGACAATGCAATTCGGGCATTAATCGGTTAAAAGAATTGTGTTTAGAGTTTTCTTCGTAAACTTGTACGAAATACCATTCAGCTACTTGCCAAAAGTAATATTCATGATTTATTTCGGAATAATGCACAATAAAAAATGCGTCATTAATGTAAACTTTAGTGTCTTAGAATAATATTTCTAATAATTATGAAATATATAAAATTACAAATGAGTTAAGTCATTAAGGCTTCTTTTCGAGGCGAGATAACTTATTTAGTAGCTAATATGAAGAAATATATTCTTGAAGATTTTTAGTTAACGCCTATAGATTTAAAATATACTTAAATATTGGTGCGAGCTTGCATGCTTGCATGCTTGCATTTACGCCGATGCAAGTCTCGACAGATTGATAGCGGCACGTGTGCTTGTGGTTTCCAACGATAAGATTACGATCAAACGTCTTTAGTGCAGTAATTATTATCCCTAAAAAAAAACAATTCTTTGTAAAACAATTGACTTGATTTTTATTACCTAAAATGGTTACATGTCTAATCAACACAGAGCAAACTCAACATACAAATTCAACATTTTCAATATCAACATTTAACAAACTCAACATTTTACAACGAAAATAAATATAAATGACAACAATTATTCAAATGTCATGTACATTCAACACAATCATGTTACATTAATACATACCATTCAACAAAATATCTAAACTAACCTAACCTAACCTAATAAAACATAACATTATCTAACCTTACCTAACCTAACCTAACCGAACCTAACATAACCTACCCTAACCTAACCGAAATACAAATTTAATGGCACAATCATTTCTTCAATACAAATTGTTATCATGCATTTGTATTATTGATAATTATTAACACAGATTCAAGATTTAATTTATCTTACTTGAAGGATATCTTTTCATGTCTTAAATAAGGAGTCATTCTTTGAAATAAAAATATTATCGGTCCTGACTTTATGTCCCCATCATAAAAATGTTTATTCTTTATCAAATGATGATTTGCGTACATTTTGGAGTGAATAATTTTTAAAAATTACACTAGATAAACCGAATCTTCAGTTTAAGAATTGAAAAGCGCCTCTTTCCAATTTTTTAAATAGAGCTTAAATAAATCAAGAAATTTCAATTTTTATCTATTTAACGAATGATTCTCAGTGTTCACAAAACTATTTTACTAAATGCCTGACTGGAGATTAACTGCATCAGGAAATCTTTCTTGTGTAATAAATATCAATTTTTGTCTTTTTCTTCAACCAACTATCAACGATGATCGTATATAAACGATGTTGCATTGAACTTATGTCATTAATTATGTCTATATCCTTGATTTTATTAGTAAGAAATATGATAAGTGATCAATGGCTGCTATTGCCAAATTTAATATCATTGATTAAAGCAAGAATAATTCAATCAATGATTCGGTTTTGAATCTTCGATTAGAACTTAGCGTTTATTTTCAAATGTTGATTTAATTTATTACACGCCGAAAAATGAAATAGTTGATACTACTAAGAACATAGTAGAATAATACACAGCCTTCGTTGTTAGTTAATTTTATTAAATAGTGACATCGACAAATTAGGTAATCAAGGCTATTAATTAAATAGTAAAAACTGCCATTTCTTTTTTCCGTGTATACATTTTTTATTCCCAAACTTAAAAAATAATAGTAATTTACACGTTTGAAGTAATAAGGATTTAAAAAAATGTAAAATAATAGAGCCGTCCTAAAACTCGCCTATTTTTTACAACACAAATTTGGAATTGCAATGTATGCGAAATGAGTGTTTATTGTTTAATATTATTTAATATTAAATAAAATATTATAGCAATAATGGCATTTTTTTTTAATTTGGTAACTTTTTTTCTCTAGAAATATATATTTTATGAACTATACATAAGAGGCATTTTTTATTCAGGATTATTCAAAGAATCTAAGTTAATTTTTATTTTCCATACATTTCGACTACAAATTTGAGGACCACAATTTTTAGGGTTGCTTTACTCTGGTTTTCAGCTACTTGTGGGTCATTCAACAATCTATATTTTAATATAAATTGGAGTGAAAACTACTTTTTTAATACAATTGTATTCATTTGCAAATACATAATACCAACAATATTATAATTCTTGAATATATCTGAACAGAAAGTTCAATAGAAATCGTGTACCTATTTTTATAATGTTATACTGAATATACAAAAAATGTAAACACAAAAAACATTTTTATATACCTTCGATTCTAATGGGGACATAAATAAAATTCATTTTTTTGCATGTGAGGATCAATTTAGTTAAATTAAAAACAAAGTTTTCATTCCAATATGTATTAAAATATATTCATTATTTTCGAACTCATAAGCGACATATGAATTCCATACGGATTTCATAAGATATTTCGATAATATGAAAGTTAAAACTAATCTTGTAACTTTAACAATAGTTATAAATATGTAAATCATCAAAACATTAGAATTAAAAAAAAATATTCCAAAAAAACTAATCAAGTTGTATATTATACATAATATTTATTGTATTTTATTGTTATTTTTATTTAAAATTTCATTTTTTGGAAAAAAACTTATAATTGGAGGTTAAAATCATGAAATAAAATACTTATATTGCATTAGAAATTTCAATTTATTTCAATCCACTTTAGAATATTTTGAGATTTGGATTACAAGTTTGAATTTATTGTAATGCATTTCAGATCATTACTACTGCTCTCAAAAATAAAATAGTATTTTGATTTTCTCAATGATTTCAAGAAAATAGAAATTGTTAAAAGGAATATACAATTTGTATTTCTGCAATTCAGCTCATGTTAAAAGCATTAAACACAATTGAAAATATAAATTGACTGTTGAATTTCTTGACTACCATTATTCAAAAGAATTGAGAGTATCAATCCCTTTCTATTCTTTCCTTGACGGAACGAATTTACAGGAATTCAAATCATAAGTTTTCTACACTGAATAAAAATTGACTTCTTTTAACCAAATATATTTACTTGAAACTGATTTATTTTAATCAAGTAATCATGTTTGTAATTCAAATAAATTTTTGTTGGTTTAAGAAAAGATTTATTTCCTTCAAATCAATAATTTCCTCGGCACATTACATCCTACATTAAGGATATATTGTCTTCCATCAAGACAGTATTTTCTTGAAACAAAGAAATACTTTGCTTAAAGGTAATAAATCATATTTCTTGAAAGAAGTAAATCATGTTAAACAAACATTTTACTCCGCCATAGAAATCAAATGTTTAGATTTAGTAAATGGTAAGATTTGAAATCAATAAATATGTTCCATACAACAATTTACTAATATTAAAAGAAATTTACTTGATTCAAGTAAATAGTTTACTTAAATATTCGCAATAAAATATGTATTTAATATAAGATCGCCATTTATTTGGAACAATTAAATATTTACTTAAAAGAAATAAATGTTCTCTTAAAAATGAGTAAATATTTTACTACGTTCCTTGATCCATGAAATGTGTTTCTTCCTTTACATACAGTTTTTTTTCTAGGAGAATATATTTATTTGAAACCAATAAACATTTACTTAATAATATCTATTTCTTCCGTTCGTCGACTTGAATTGAATCCAGTAGATGTTTAATTTCAAGAAATACTTCCTTCAAGAAATTTACTTCTTGTTCATGCAAGTAACTCATTCACAATTCTGCGGTTTATTTCGTTTCGGTATCTCCATGCTTATTTCTCGTTATCGCCAGCAGATGGCGAATACATTATTCTGTATAATCGTAATCCCAGAAATCAATTCTTATTTGATATAAAAACCTGCATTTCAGCTTTGCCGGTATGTGTAATATAACCGAAATAATCTACAAGTGATGCGGTTAGAAACGTTTATCGGTAAAGTTTAGTTATAATAAATATGCATCTTCCTAATACCTGCTATGTATTCGTGTCATGAATGTGTGATGGTTAAATAAATACGTACAGAAAAATACGTAGAAAAGAACCAAAGAACAATTAGTAACATCGTCATGTGATAATATTAAAACTAATAGTAATAAATTATTAGTTCTAAATTTTTCCAAATAAATATTTACCTTTTTCAAGTAATTATTTACTTGAACCAATGAACTATTTTTTTCTGGAGTTAAATAAACTATTGCATAATATCAAGCTGGAGAAAGAAATTATTTAATACGGTGAAGTAAATGTATATTTCTTTCATGTAAATATTTAATGAAGCTCAAAAATGCATTGCTTAAACAAAGAATTGATTTTCTTGAAAAATTGAAATATTTTGAGAAATTAAATAAATATTAATTTTAGTTAAGGAATTTCGTTTTTCAAGTAATCGATCAATATTGTTTCTAATAAATATTTTGTAGCGACAGAATTGAGAATATCAATCCATTTTTATTCTTTTCTTGAACGAACGGATTTATGGGAATTCAACTGATAAATTTTCTATGATTTAAAACGAATTAATGACAGAAACGAATTGCAAAGTGTAAAGAAACTTAATTAAAAATAAAAAACCTGACTTCTATTTAATACCTTCGATCTTTTCTCCTTTACTGGCCCATAGATTTCATAAAAACTATATTGGGTTACGTTTATCGTTGCTGATACAACATTATCTAGAACGTAAATATAAATATAAATTTCACAAGAAATTATAAATTTTACACACGAATTATTATGTAAAATCTTATTTCACGAAATTAATATAAACAAAATAATAATCAATCATTTTGTGATAAAGCAGTCTATTGCATCTGGAAATTCCATAATCTCGTCAGTATATAAAGAGATTTTAATTAACTTGCAAATGTTATTAATGAAGATTTCTACATAATGTTGTATTTCATTCATAACAATTCAAATTTCTTAGTTTCGTTTCTCGTACGTTCATCAGAACTGTCAGTTTTATCGCTGGATTAAAATAGCTTCTTAGTAAACGAAGTACAGTTGAAAATTTCCATTCTTTCACTTGGTACATGCGAAAACCTAACAAAAAAATTTAAATGTATTTAATTATATTCGAATTTCAAGTATTTAAATGTAGTATTTTATTTACGTAATGGGAATCTTTTCTATTCTTAATTCCTTTTCAATTCTTAATTCCTTGTCAATTCTTAATTTCTTTTCGATTCTTTATTTCTTTTCAATTTAATTTACGGAATTATGGTTATTCATTAGTTGAGCAAAAAAAAAACCGACAGTCGAAAAGCCAACAGTAAATAAACTCAGACTAAAAAAGAATTACCGTTCGCTTGTCGATGCGTCTATTCTTTTATGTATCGGCTTTTCGATTGTCGGTTTTTCGGTTGTCGGGTTTTTGATTTATCGGTTTTTCGCACCCAAAATCAATTATTGTAATTACCAATTTTTTGTTTGAGAATTATAGTTATTGTCAAATGTCACTGCTGGTAATTGGAAAACTTAATTTAGCAACTACCTTCTTGTAGTTAGTAAAAATAAATAACAGGTGAAATCTGTTGGACTAAATTTTAAATATTACGCCGATGTGGTTGAAATATTTTACATGCAGGTTTTGGAAGTTTCCGATCTCGAATCTGAAGTCATTTGAGATATTTTTTAAGTTAATTCATTTGTGATTCGTTACTACAGGGATGTTGAGATTGCTGTTTATAAATTTAAACTTAAAGATGATATTAATACATTTTTAGTACATTATTTGCTCAACAAGTAATATCTACAGATACAATTTTCATAGTCATCAGCCAAAAAAGCATTAAAGCGACTAGTATAATGAAAAATCTGATCAGGGAGAATCGTTTTCCATCAATTTTTGCAACTCCACCTATTTTTACTAAGGTAAAAAGGTGGTTGGTAAATTTTCCGGTAGTGGCCGGCTCACTTTTAAGTCGAAAAGTTCAACTTCTAAGTTTTCATTTTAGTCCTATTAGACATCTTATATCCCGTCTATTTTAGTTTTATTGTCACTCAAAAAATGCTAAAACCATTTTTAATGAAATAAGTACAAGAATTTTGAAATAAACAAACTTCAGCATTTTTGTAACCTGGTATTATTTACTCGTCCATAATTTTGTTACAAAATTTTTTTTTAATTTATTTTCATAAACTTAAAAAGACACGATTTCCGCGGTCTTAATTATTTTGTACTATTAAATACTTTTAAAGTTCATTATCTTTTTAAAACATTCAATTTTTATATTGTTTAACGAATTGTTCTTTTATAAAAATTAATAGATATTTAATAATTCATCAAACAGGTGAATGTAATAATTTTTAATTAACCTTATAATATTATACACGAATATATTATTCAATTAGAATAATTTACTTCGATACGCGATTTTCCTCGTAGTAAAATAGTGCAAAAGAAAACAATTTAATTGCGGTCGTCAATACTTTATTATGATATCGTATATATTCTTTTTTTGTTTGATAATAATTGATACAAACGCACACAATGTTAAGGTTTCCTGCTTGTATAAAAAGTTGCTTGAATTATTGCAAGGTCTAGTCTTATTCCACGGAATGAAATATCTATGCAGTATTGCTGGGAATCCCAATTCAGTTCAAAGTGTCATTATTGATTATAGGAAACAATTTCATGAAGTTCATTCGTTGACATAAATGCAACACTTTAGTATTTTAACATGCATCGAATAATTTCAAATGCATTATTTTCTCAAAAAATTATTCATGATATAAAATTTTTCTTTTAAAATTCGTTTTTCAAAAGTTGACATTAGTGACAGTTCTTAATAGACAGTGAAGAAACTAACAGGTGCCTTTTACACAACATAAATGACCAATGTCCATTTGAATCATTTGAAAATGTATCTGGAAGGTTATCAAACACGAAGAACGAAAAGCAAAATATGTTTTCCAAAATGTCAAGTACAGTTGTCTGTCTGACAATTATATAAATTAAAAAACTGTAGGTCAAACTTCGAAATACCTTAAATTTGAAATCAAAACTTTTATATTAATGAATATGACTATTTATTAATTTTTGTTTAATTACTAGATTTAATCAGGAAAGAAGATGATTTTTTTATGAACAAAACTATCTAAAAAGAATCGGATGAATAAATGTAATCGTGTACATATACGGTGTTTTTATTGTTTTTTTTTATTTCCACATCCACAATTAATAATTGTCATAAACAAAACAATATTTCTCTTTTTACCTTTTAGAAAAAGTGTTTCTGTTTCCCGCAAACCACAAAAATATAAGCGGAATCAGTTACTGCCCAGTTTGATCGAAATTTGACGTTGCTTTCAGCCTTATAATTTCTTATCGATTTTTCAACATTTAAAAAAAATTGCATTTTTGTTGTTGATTTTGCTATAAGTCGATAATCTGAGATCGATAACGGTTTCATGATGGAAAGTATTCTAATAGTCATCGATACTTTAACTTGAAATGCATATATTGGATACCCAAACTATGTCAATATTTTAGGAAAAGAGTTTTTAAAATATATAACACACTTCAAAATACACCTAAAAATATAAATTATAAAAGAACTATTAGCATCCCATATGTAAATAACGTCTCAGAAAATATAAGAAATAATTTCAGAAAAGATAATATTAGAATTGTATTCAAACCTACTAACTTAAATATAGGAGGTATCAAACCTTTCAAAGATAAAATTGATAATTTTCACCAAAAAAACAGCATATACAAAATTAAATGCAACCAATGTGAAGGAGTATATATAGGCGAAACGGGTAGATTCCTTCGTCGGGATGTGCAGAGTACTCGTTGAATTGCTACTTACTACTATTGTTTTTTCACTATTATGATTATTATATTATACTTTGTAAATCTTTATATATGCATTGTTTGCACACGGTCAGCTGACCTAGTAAAGTTATCAATCAATCAAAAATGACTAAAAAACCGTATAAATGAACACAAACGTAATATATATTTAGATGAAGATAAATACACCGGCTTAACTGTACATAGGATAAACACAGGACATAGCTTTGATTTTAATAATGTAAAAATCTTAGCCATGGAACAAAGAAATTTAAACGCAAACATTTAGAAAACTACTTTATTAAAAAAAAATGAAAAATCAGTTAATATTCGATTTGAAAAATCAAGTTTACTTACTGATAATAAAGTTATTGAATGTCAACACAAAAACCAAAACAAAACGCCATTGTAAAAGTCAAATGTTGTAAGAAATGTTCAGTCTCCTGGTGTTAAAGTAGTATAGGTATTTCTTTATTCAATATATATATATATATATATTTTTTGTTAAACAATTACCGATTTTTTATATATGTAATTTTTTTACTTTAGTTATTTAATTATGTTAAATTTTTTGTAAAAACTATATAGCTAATGAATTCAATCTATTCAGGTTATTATCAATAGAGACTGGAGATATAACCATTTTCTTTATTTTTTATACGTATTCGAATGTAAAATATTCTGAACATTACGAATCGAGTACAGTAAATATGAGTTCTACGACAAAAAACATGATCTACATTTTTTGACAAAAATTTTGCTGCACCTATTAGACAGACCTTAATGAATAAAATAACTATTAGCAAGATGCATTTTTCATAACAATGTTTTTAACAAGATATTCGGATTCTTTTATCCAAACCGCGATATGGTGATCCTGAAGCAAAATAAATAATATAAATAATATAAATAAAAAATAAAATAAAGTTTGTCTAGGATGCCGACCGAGAGTACAATAAATGTACTCTCAAGAATAACTCATAGTATTTAAGTGTTCAAGAAAGAAAATAGGCATTTTTCATACTTTCAAACTATGATGGGTGATTCATAGTCTTAGCTTTGCAAGTTGCTAAAAAAATATCGTACGTCGAGAACAAGCCCAAGACAGAATAATTGACAAAGGCATTTATACATTTTTTAAGGACTTATATAAACATTACAATATTTGACTACGTTGCCGTAAAATCTGTTGTCGGGTTTTTAAAGCATTTTTAAAGATTTAAAGATTCCAAATCAGCAAGAAATCAAATCATAGCTGCTTGTTTGACAATTTTTTTCAAAAATGAAAGAATAGTTTCAACAGTGAATGAATTTCCTTGGTAATGATTCAGGCTTGGGCATTTTCTCAGAGCGTCTAACATTTTTTGGCAACTTAAAATTGAATCACCCTTCGTGTTTGGTAGGCCATTGTACAATTTTCGTCCTCGAATGTTGAAATGTTTATGTATACAAGGCGTCATATAACTCGAGGAACGTCTTGCAGGTACATATTTTACATGAAATTTCAAGAAAAAAATTCCTGTACCAAAATTAGATCCAATGTCTACGTTTGATTGGCAGGTCATTGAAGTTTAGAAAAAAATTACTCTTTTTGCAATAACTTGTCTTTTATGAAGTTATCATAACATAATTAAACTCAATTTATTGTCACTTTCAAGCGACATTTAATTTTCCTATAATTCGGAGGCTCTTTGAGCTAAAATGAATTTCTCTTGTTATAGCCACAAAAATGGTAAAAAATGCCAATTTATACGATTTTTCGCGTTTATATCACTTTGATAAATAGCTAATGAAATATCACTGGAAGAAAATTGTAGCCTTTTAGAAAATGATTAATTTAACGTAAAAATTGATCCCAAACGGAGCCTCTTAATCCCACAAAATTGGCGGAAAACGGTTTAATATTCGCAAAACGCATTTTTTGTCAATTCCGGAAATTTCCGAGGCTTCTTGTCGGCTCAATTTTTATCGAATAGCCTCGCACTAGGGGTAAAAGGTTCATTTTTTCAAGGGCTACGACTTTCTTGCAGTGTTGTTTCATTAGCTATTTATCAAAATTAGATAAAGACGAAAAACCGAAAAATTGGGATTTTTTACCCTTTTTTATGCTGCATCAAGAGAAATATTCATTTTTGGTCAAAGAGTCTCGGAAATTGAAGAGCTTGAAAGTGACTTTAAAATGCGCCTAATCTTGTTAAGATAACTACAAAACAAAACAAGTTATTGTAAAAAGAATAATTTTTGGTCTAGACTTCAATGGCATGCCAATCAAATTGTCAGTATCTGATCCAATTTTGGTAAAGGACTATTTTGCTTTTTTGCTTGGAACACACTGTATATTTTATGTTAAAAATTTTATTAATATTATTTGTGATTTATTAGCTTGTTAATTGTTATCTATTCGTCGGTTTTTATTCTGAAAAAGAAATTAAGTTGAAAATAAATAGTTTCGAACGAACAATCGTACTTTTTCAAAAAAATGTTCAAACGAGCAGCTAATATTTCAAGTTAAAACGGGTTCGAATTGCAAAATGGTGCTCTAAAAGAATCCCTTTGCAGTTTTGGTCAGTATAGTCAAACTTTATTTTGCATTAGAACCATCCGGGAGATAAGATAACAATAAAAAACCCATACTGAATTGTTGCTTAAAAAAGGTTATTTAACTATGACACCAGTATCGAAGTAAAATATCAATTTGTAGAAAAATAGCAGGAGTGGTTTTGTTATTATTCTGACTACGGATTAAAAAAGAGCAAACGCGTATAATAATATCCTTTAGACAAATGTCGTACTGCGTTTTCATAAGAAATATTGTAGTTGAAAGTTACGCAAAATTTTCGTCAATGCATTAATGTTTTTATGGCATCAAATTGTAAAAATTAAGCACTAGTTGTAGTATCATAAAGATTGCTTCATTTTTCAAATAGCAGTAGGAAAGCAACTACTTCCAGAACCATGATTAAGAGTATAATGTTTATTGCTTAATATATCGTAGATAACTGATGGATTGTAACAAAACGTGTCATTTCAAGATAACACAATAAATTGAGACTATTAATTACTTCACTTTATTATAAAGATGCAAATGTAAATCGTGTAAAAAAGCGACAGATAACTTCTGTGTTTATTAAATTTAACAAAATCGTCTAGTGACAAACATTTTATTGAATTGATTTTATAATATTTAAATGAAATACATTTATTAATCTTATAAAGTTTAATGTTCTTCCTTGAAATTTAAATGAATGCACTAAAAATCGATTTGTTTTCTATACAACCTGGATTGTGATCAGCACGAACTTAACCCATTAACGCCAACTGGGACACTTTTTTCACAACTTTTTCAGAGCTCTCTAGATGGCATAAATTTGGGCCTAAAAAATTATTGAACACATGAAATTGATAAATTTTTAACTATATTTCCAATGGTGACAACCAAAATTTAAAAAAAAACAACAAATTATTATTAAAAAATGAGTTTAAGTGTAACAAATACTGATTTTTTTATTGGATTTCATATCAACTGTCCGTTATGGACTCATCTTGAAACCAAATTAAATGGTGGAGGGAATATCTGAATTTCAGAAAACTACACTTGGAAAGTCAATTTTGTCACAGTTAAAAGACATTTATATAAGTCATATGATAATGCTGCGAAATTAATTTCAAGTTCAACCAAGTGGATGGTATATTTAGAATGATAAACGATCAGATTATTTTTGCTTATCTTTGTTGACGTTTTGTTATTCTTTCTAGAAATTGAAAAACTGAAGATGGCACACAACGATACTGAACATGTTTTAAAGATGTTGATTTTGTTTTGTTTTATTTAAAATAGTAAAAGAGACATTTGAATTGATGTTTTTAAGAATGGGTCACCAGTTTAATAAAAAATAAAAAAATGTTGAACGTTTCTGGCTTAATGTTTTGTAGTCATCTTTAAATCATTAAATTTTGTAATATTGTTCAATTCATTTGCTAAAAATTCCTATGTGAAAATAAGCAAGGTGACATTTACAATATAACAAAACTCCACCCCCAACCTCCCAAATTACACATTACTTAAAATTGAAGAAATTCACGTAAAACGCCTTTTTAGATTAGGAGATGTGTAATTAAGAATAATCCATATGCAGCATTTTGAAAGATTTTGGGTGTATCTTAAAACTGTTACAAATATTCTACTAATACTTTAATTGATTCGGTGAAAAATAAACAGTTCTTTATCGTTTTATTCTGTATCCAAGAATTCAGTACGTTTATACAGATAATGAAAACAATAATGTTTTATGGGAGTGGCAGTAGAGAAGATTGGGGATTATATCTCTTACATTCTAGTGATAATCATCATGACGCTGAATTTGATTATCGACGAGCCCCCCTGGACGCGAGTAAACTATTAATGATGTTTTTGAATGAATTTTATCGCGGTCTACTTAATTCCAAATTTTATCTGCATTGTATACATAAAGCCTATGTAATAAAACTATTCGTGTCTATGTTATTGACTAATTTAAAAAAAATACACATCTTTGTCGTCTCGGAAATATACCAGGTGTCTAACCGATTTTCAATACTTAACATTTCATTCTATTATTATTTTTATGTCAATAACTCTACAGGGAAATAAAATATCGAAGTGTATCATAGCGATTGAAATCTCAAGCTAAGTCGTTGTCATTGTCAATTGAATTTTTTCACGAATTCTTTAGACAAAATAAATACAGCAAATAATTTTTTTTAGGTTTAAATAGTTTCAATGTTAAAACCAGTTAAAAATTTGAAAAAAAGCAAAATCGGAAAAAACTTTCAGCTTGAAACGCTCATAACAAGGGTTGTTTTTGTTGTACAGACTTGAACCAAAGCTCAGAATAAGTAATTGCACAAAAACAAACATTTAGTTGTGAAAAATAAGAAATTCCATTTTTTAGGAACAAAATTATTTTTAAATGTAGGTCGAAGTTTCGAAGATCAACGTCGTGAGTATTATAATTGCGTTGTCAGCTTTAAAAAATAGACTCAAACGCTTTAAAAAATAGACTCCATCGGTTCTCCATTTTGAAAACGTCTAAATTTGTATCAAAGTTGTCAAGGATTATGGTGAAATATTGTTACGGTGTAACTCGCGGCGTTGATTTTCAAAATTACATTTAAAAATGATTTTGTTCGTAAAAAATGGAATTTCTTATTTTTTACAATTTACTGTTTTTTTTTCAAATTGCATATTCTAAGCTTTAACATGAACATCGGTTCAAGTCTGTATGACAAAAACAACTTTTGACATGAGTGTTTGAAGCTGAAATTTTTTTTGATTTTGCAGTTTTTGCAAATATTCAACTGCTTTTAGATTTTAAAATACAGCTCAAACTAAAATTTCTTGCTGTATTTATTTTGTCCAAAGAATGCATGGAGAAATTGGAGATAAAATCTTGGATCTCGAGTCCCAAAATATACCGGTCGACGCTCATAGATGGTGATGTATCCATTGTCACTAAAGCTCCTCTTTTTACACAGTAATGTAAAACAAATTGAGAAATTGCATTTACGTATGTAAAGTAAACAATACCTGGTCTCAAATGGCAATATTCAACCTGTCATTTCGTCATACACCAACAGTTTTAGTATGTAAAATATGCATTTTGCACGCCTTTAAACTGAAATTGCCAAAAAACTAAAGCCAATACAGTAGGACCTGCGAAATTGACCTCCTCAAAATTGACCGACTTCCTAAATTGTCTCAGCGGATGCCTTCGATATTGGCTGCCGTAGGGGAGACGCTTTTCCCCACTCTTCTCCGAAACTGGTTGATGTATTATCTATAAGACAAGAATTGAAACAAAAATAATTATTGCAGTCACTTTTTACTAACTTAAACGAAAAATGAGCAATTGATTCAAACTAATCAAAATCGGGGTTAAGAATGTAAGTTTAAGATTACGTAAAGTGGGGATCACCTCCCTTTCCCTCGTTTTGGCAACTTGCAATCAATTGTCGGAACGAACGACAATCAATTTCGCAGGTCCGACTGCACAATACATTTAAGATCAGATTCTAGTTCTACAGACAAAATCGTATATAAAAATCGACTATTAATGCTTGGGAATAGTATTTTTCGATACTGAAAGCTGTAAAAATTCGATTTCGCGGACTGCATTTAGTCCATATGGGTTATGTTTGTGACAGCGCAAATTCATGTTTCACGTGATCCGTGAAATTTCATTTTGCGGACTAAAAGTAGTCCGTAAAATCAGATTGAACAAGACTATAGTAACGAAAACAATATTTTTTGGCCAATGTAATCAATATCCCTATTTTTGGATAATTTATGTGATTTTCAAAGAATGCCTTCGGTATTTGTAAAATCATCTCCTAAAAATATATATTCAAACAGTTAAGTAGCACATTTTTTTTAAATACTGGAAAAAACTCCGATTTTTCAGGTTTAATATTTTTTTAATTCTAATTTTCACTATGATACCGGTTTTTGACCACCTTTAATCCTATCAGAAACGCGTTCGAGATTGTTTTATTTGAAAAATATTCATATATTTTGATTTTTATGAATTTGGATTTTCAAATGGTGCCTAATCGTCAAATTTAAAAAATAAGTGGGTAATTTTTGTTTTACGTATAACCAAATATTTCACATGTCCCGATATCTATACTGGATTCTTTATTTTGGATTTTGAAAAACTTACATTGTATGATCATATTCAGGAATGTCCAAAAATGTTATTGTATAAATAAAACGATACTAAAATTCATGTGCATGAGTTAAAGGATATAAAAACCCATTTAAGTCATTATTAGAAATTTACTAGTTATGAATTTTTGTTTGGGTGTAAAAAATTATGTTTCAAGTTACCAAATCTGTGAACCTTATTGAGAAATTACACTGCAGTAGCAAATATGATCTATTTTCATTTTTTTTTGTGACAGATTATTGTATACAGTTTTATTAAATTACCTATCTATAAACTTTAGTTGAACTTGAAATCTTTCTATTAACATCGAAGAATATATTTCATGCCCCTTATATTTTCAATGGGATTGGAATTATTTTAAAGTTATGCTTGGAATAATAAAAAATCGTCCCACATTGGATTTACGACTCCCGATAGTGAGTTACGGAAATTGGTACTATCGATTAATGCTTCAATATTTTCCTGATTGGTTATTCTCTCTCGATTAAACCGACACGCCTATACAAAACATTTATCTAAAAAGCGTAGATTGAGATTAATTTATTCAGTGTTCCATATCGCGCGTTTGTGTTAACAATGTGTTCAAACATGGTGAAGACAAATAAGTGTTCAAATTCCTATAGTGCCTCCCGTGAGTTGTTCTCAATTCTGATGGATAATTAATTGTGATCTATTTGAGTGAAAAAATCAATCCTTGGTTTATGGTACTTGACCATGAGCTTGGACTTCAACAAAAGTTCTTGCACATTCAATATTTTTCTGATATTGTTTAAATGCCCCACGATTATTTTAGGCAAACTGAAAAAAACTACTCTCAAATTTTTCGATTTTTTGGAGGTCATCGTATACAGTTTTATTAAATTAAAACCTATAAACTTTAGTTTGACTTTAATTCTTCCTATTAAAATCGAGGAATATGTTTCTTGATTAAAAAGTCTGATAATTACTTTAAATCACTAAAAAATTTCAAAATAATGAAAATAGTCGTTTAGCATTAAATTAAAAAAAAATGAACTGTGAGTTGTTACAGTAAATTGATGCTAAAACGGATCAAAGTACTTAAGATTCTTAAAAGAAATGAAAAAAAGATTGAGTTATTTTAAATAGATTTAAACATACCCTTCAGTTATAGCAGATATTCTGAAGAACCACTTCGATTTATGATTGTGTTGGATATACTTTCAAGATTAAAAATCGTGCAAACAATTACAAATAACCTCTATTTTCTTTAGTCAATTAACGAATGTAGAACATTTTTTTCACGCTGAAAATCTTTGTTAGTTTAAGAAATACAAATGTTTCAACATCGAAATTTTTATATTTTTGAAAAATTTCATTTTATACTTTCGTTGACTATAAAATAACGATTTTTAAAAACTAAACTGATTGCGCACGGTTTCAACCAGAAAAAGGTTGTATTAATGAGTGCATATAACAGCCTTAACTTGTTTTAAGAAGTATATTAAATCAATTAAGTAAACAATTATTTTTCAGTTTTTAATTTGGTAAATTTGCTTTTGAAATAAACTTCTTCAGATTATTCAAATAAATATATTTTTTTAATATTTTGGAGACAAATTAATGTTATCCCTATTAAGTTGTTAAACTTAGGTGTACTTGAGTGTATACTATTTCAACTTGCAAGTACAAAACATTAAATTAAATTATTGAAGAAAATGTATGCACGAGGAAAATCAAAATTCAATAAGTTTATTTACTAAAAATTAACTGTAAATAATCGTATCTTCAAAATTGTGCCAGATTTTTAAGTGGTTTGATTCGTTTTGCATCATTTTTCTACAAAACAGCTCACAGTCGATAAATCTTCGAAAAATTATTTACAAACGACTATTTCACACCTATTTTGGAATTTTGTAGAGTTCTAAAGTAATTATCAGACTTTTTTATTATAAAACATCTTTTTCGATGTTAATTGGAAGATTTAAAAACTGAAGTTTGTAGGTGTTAATTAAATAAAACTATTCACAAGAACTTGCAAAAAAAAATCGAAAAATTGAGTTAGCTTAATATTTCTTCATCAGATTTTTTTCTCTGTGGTGTTACAATAATCTTCTCACTGAATCAATGTCAGACAAAAATTGGACGTGCCAGAACTTTTGGGTTGCAGTTAATGCAAGCAGACCGCGACTTGTGTGTTTATGGTACTTTCAAAAATTAAGTGATTCTTCATCAATAAAAAATTGTTTGGTAATTTTGAAAATCAAAGTATCAAAGATTTTTTACGAAGGCCATTTTCTGTTGAATGATCACTCATTTTCAATTTTTAAATCAATCACCGATTCTTAAATAATTACACATCCATACAAAAGAGTGTTTTGGCCGAGTCACATCTTAGTGTATTTTAATGTATTTTTGTCTGACACTGAATTCAAACAAGTCAAAATTATCAGAAAATCTTTTATATAAAAACTCAAGAAATTCATATCAGTTTTTTGCAGCTTTTTTTAGTTTTTCACAAAAAATTAAAACATTCTGACAGTTTAGACTTGTGAATTAATTTGTTGGGATTGTCTGCATTATTTATTTCGATTTCTTCTGCAATTAAAATGATGAATTAAAAAGTAAATTTCATAATATCATAAAACATTCGATACAGAATCAATTACAAGTATTGATTTTAATTATTTATTTAGTTTCGTAATTTGTGCTCTCCAACATTCAAAATACTGCATTCAATTTTTAAACTTAGGATAGGTATACGTTAACACCAAATGCACTATGGATTGTATTGTTTGAAGGTCGCTTTGTAATTTTTATGCATGTTTTGAAAAAATATGTAAACAAAAGTATTTTCGGGCACATTTTTTTTTTCGTTTTCAATAGAATATTTTACTCAAAGCCTTTCTATTAACTTCAAATGTATCATACTAAATTTTTTATTTTATTGTCCTATTGAAAAAACAGCACACAATCGAACACGAAATTAAATTTGTAATCAATAGTATTCTTCAATAATATCTCCCCGAAGATTTTTGTGTCCTTTATTCCGAATTTATGAACAAAATTTGTACATTTTCATGATTTCAAGATTTCACGAGCTAAAAATGGCACATAATATCAAAGATTCATTGATTTCTGTGATTTTCAACATTTGCATATTTTTCGAGTGTTAATTACGAATTTGCAATTAGATATTCAAAATGCTTGTTTGAAATTATGCGCACGTTCTCCAAAATTTTAAATAATGGAAATTAAAGAAATATCGAATGTAAACAAAATCGTCAATAAAGATTGGCTCTTGTGATTCCCTCCGAAAAAGACACTTTTTGTGAAAAAAAACATCCACAGTCACTTTGAAGCTGACATTTTTCATTTTGTAAATGAGAGCACAAATTTGTTATAAACCATGCAACAAAATATACATATATTGAAAATAGAAAAAATCGCTGAATGTTTAATATTTTAGTTGCGCCATATTGGAACAGCCATCTTGAATTTTAAAAATCTAATATTAGATTCGTAATCAGTGACTCTAAATTTTCCGGTAATAAGTTTTGTTTCCGCAGAATTTCTTTCATATATCTACTTTACTGCAATTTTGAAAAACATTTCATTGTTTAGCTCGTCATTTTGTTAATAAAATAAAAAATCTGGTATGACAGATCCCTTTAACAAATATATAGGGAGCGCGATACATTTAAGTCCACAAAAACAAAAAATGTTATGAAATACATGTGCATTTGGAACTGAGTCTATTTATAATTACTTTTTGACTGTTTGATGAGATAAGTTTTTAAAATGAATCTTGAATTTAAAAAAAAATGATGAAACAAGTTTTAAATCATATACGATGTATTTTCGTGAAATTGGTGGTTGTATTTTTATGACCTTTTTACAATATCCATAACGAATTTCATTAAAATATTGAAATTGAGTTCATACAGACCTAAGTTAACGTATAACTTCTTTTATAGACAAAATATGTAATCTATACACTCATAGACGCAAAAAAAAACTGTATGACAAAATATACCTCGTACAAAGAAATAATTCATACTCATGCTCTTAGAAAATGTTTGACAGAGGCCTTAAAAAATATTGTATATTGCAAATTTCTGTATTTTTATAAACAGCATTGATCCTTTTCATAAATCGAAAACGACGTTATTTATCTAATAGAAAAAGATTATTCCCATTAATAATTGTTTGTTTTTTTTAGCAAAAGTGGGCATGAGACATGCCCAAGTATTGCTGATGTTCCTGGGTATGATGATCGCTTATGGATTGCGAGTTCATATTTCTGTAGCCATGGTAGCGATGACAGATCGAGACTCTGCTAATCACTTTAATAAAGTATGTATTAAAAATCACTAACCGAGCAAGTAATATTAACTAATATCGTTTCAATGCATGACATTTCTTTAACAGAAGATACCAAATGACAGGAGATAATACATTCAAATATGCAAATTTCAACTTTTTTATTTGCACTCTTCTTAACGCTTTATACTAGTAAAAATAACTTGAATTTTTGTTATATCGCAAGTACTTTTCATTTTGTTGTCAAAGATCAATAATGGTGAGTAATGATACTGCCAACACTTTTTAAAAACTAATATTCAACGCGAAACGTCGCAACAAAATTTACGGAGAAATATAAATTAAGAAAATTAAGTATCTATGAAATCCCTAGTAGTAAATTAAACCAGTTTAGGGTAGGTACTACGCAGTTTACTTATTTTTTATGTTAACGTAATAAGAAAAACAAGGGAGTGTAATAAAATGGACCAAATTCTGCCATGGATTATCGACAACTGCACCAATGCACTGAGAAAACATAGTGATATAAAATACTACATGTCGTGGTTAAATGCAAACTGCAACAAGTAGTATTGGATACTTCTACACGTAGTTTTAGACATCATTATAGCAATAGTGGATATTATTTGTAGTAGTATTGGAACAGTAACAGCAAATTACTACTACGTTTAGTAATCAAATGCTTTCGTATTTCTCATGAGTCGAATTCGTTACTAAAACATAGATTATAGTCAACTGTTTGTTTGCTGTTTGAATTTAAATTATCTTATCTATGCGAGTTAATTGAGGTAAATGTAACAATCGCCCAATCGTAGAACAGGTATGCAAATAAAAATATTCAGCGATTGTCAGTAAAATCTGAAAAAATTACAAAATACAAATATTTTGAACCATTTATAATAACAAATTAATTGTAAAATAATTATAATAATTGCACAAGGCAAATTATAAGTTTCTTCTCGACCGTGCAAATTTAATAAATTAATGTCAGAAATAATCTCGGTAATAACGGTCTAAGTACGTAAATAAAAACAAATTCAGTAAACGTAACGGGTCGGCGATTTCAAACACTAAATATGTGAAAAAGGTGAAAAAACACCGTGATTTTGATTTATTATCGCGACTGAAGTTTTAATTTCTCTGTCTGTATTTAAATAAAATAAGAATCATTTTAACAACGAAAATTCAGTTTCCCTCTAGCGATTTTGAACCATACCTAAATTCTCCACTATATTAAAACACCAAAAAAAAAAATAACATGTTTGTATTCTAACACCATTTTGGGCAAGAAACACATTGAGAAAAAGAAACTAATCGTCTTTAAGAATTTCGCAAAATCCAGACCCTTATTCCTTACCTCGGGGTACCTGAACTCACTTAAATAGCAAGTTGAAACCAGGTCATATTTTTTTCTTTTATGAGATTCTAAAGTAAAAATTAAGAAAATTCTCGAAAAATTCGAAATAATACTTAGAGTCCTTTAATTTTTAAATTACATTTGTAAAATTTATAATTTCGTACTTTTTTGGCTAATTAACATAAACAACACAATAATATTAAATTTAACATGTTGTTTAAATACTTTTTGCGAATACATAATTAAATATGTTGGCTATTATATTCTCTCGTAGCTTCGATATACAGAAGAAAAATGAGAATATCACTTTAAATGCACCTACGTTAAATCTATATTAATAAGAATATCACTATAAAAAGTTAATTTCTATTTTGATTTTATTACTTCATTCAGTCATCACATTTCCACTATGTGAAATAAATTGCATTTTACCATTTGCGAGAAGTTCACTGCGAACGTTGCACACTTCAACGAAATACGCCACCAAGCGGCGATGACCCGATACAACGCAGTTTTTCAATTTTATTCATTACACGGAAAAAAAAAGTCTTCGCTATTTCAGCAAAAGGACATTTGCTACAAATTGATTCGCTGAATTCGCGAAATATTGGCTATGCCAGCAATTACAAAAGCAAATCTAGCAATAATAGTTTGCTAAACCAGCTAAATATTTGCTATTCATATATTACGACAAATGTTTTGGTGGGCTAGCCAATTATTCGCTGCGGTGGCGAAATATTTCTACCCGTGTACGTGACAATAACGACTACTAATGAGAGTTATCGGTAGCTCAATTAAAAATGGTCACATTTATTGCGGCTTGCAGTGACTTACTAATTTCATAGTTAGCTTTTGAGAATGTACATAGTATTGTCACAAAATACTATTTCCTAATAGTATGCGGAAAATAAGAAGCAAGTGTATGGACTTTGAGAAATGGCCATACTGTAATTATAATGTTGCCAAGTATTTAAATGTTAAAAGCAATACATTATATTATAAATATAGGGCTTTGGATTTTTAATTTTGTTTTGGATTATCTGTTTCTGTAACCTTATTGTCAGAAGTTACTGGAATAACAAACTTTAAACGTACTCTTAAATGAAATAATGAGTATTCACGATAGTCACTTATTTGTCAAGGTGTATAATTTGTAACGGTGGATTAAAACTACGAAAATTGAACATTAGTACGTTTAAATTAAATAGTACTTAAAAAATTATGAATAAATGTGACAGTCGAAAAACCGAAATTCAGCAACTAAAATATTGACAAATCGAACAGCTTACAGTTGTTTTTGGATTGTCGGTCTTTTTACAGTTGGTTTTTTTTATTTGTCGGTTTTTCGACTCGCACCCAAATAATCATGGCCGTGAAACAGATAATCGCATACATATTCAGATGTTAATATATCTTCATTAAAAAAAACAGATATATTTTGTAGTCGTTATACAGAAAAGCTAATTGTCGCTAGATACAAAACCATGTAACTGTACTTTTTTTTAAATTTAAAACTACCTATTAGATCGAAATCCTCGTTAAGTATTACAGTAATGCTTTATTTTTTCACACAAAAGTTTAATAAGCAAAAAATAAACATCGTATGCATATACCATGGTACCAAATATATAAAATACAAAAAAAATACCAAAGTCGCAAGCAAATTTTCGTAAAATTCACTCTTCAGAATTAACATCATACGAATTTAGGTTTTTCACTCTCTGGCGCATGCATATGATATATGCATGTTTTCTATTACAAAAATTGCGGATGCGGAAATTTAGTTCATTGTATAAGGAAGATTCATTATCAGAAAATGTTTCATTGTTGCGATCGAATCGTGATTTAGATCGTATGTGCAGCAATTCTTTTTTACGATGTTCTCGGATTTAACATAATTTTCTCACGAAACGAGCTGTATGAAAAATATTTGCAGAACACATAGCCCAAGGTATTCTAGATTTATTTTTGCCAACAATATTTTATATTTGCTTATATTAATTAAGTGCGGTTATATCACATACATGTTCAATTATATAACGTCTATTTCTTCATAAATATAATTCATAAAGCTAATTTCCTAAACTTATTTATAAATTATTGTGCTTTATATAGCAAATAGCAATAATAATAAAAATAATAATAATGTCCTTATTAACCATCACAATAAATAATTTTCAATTGCCCAAAGGCGAGGCACAGCATAAAATTTACTGCTTTACAGACTGATCCTATAGTAGTGTATTGTGTAACTCGGGAGCAAAATTGGTGCTTGCCGACGTGGGCGAGATTGACGCCCGAGAAAATAGGGAGCAAAATAGTATTTTGCACTCAGAGCGCGAGAAAAATATTTAATGAAGAGCTTCATGCATTAATGAACGTGAATTATTTAATGAAATTTCTTAGTAGTATGTATATTACTAAAAAATGAATGTAAAATTATAAAAATGATGCTATTGGAACGTAGGTTAAGTTATGTACTAATAAAACAAGTTTATTTCACTCTGAAGCTGGTACCTGTATAAGTCATCATGAACAGTATTGTTCAGCGACACTTAACAAGTGATTTTTATGTGATTGTTTATAATAAGTACAGTATTGTTTTCTTATACACAATTATACATTTTTTCAAAACAAACTATAATTGTAAGAAGTTATTATAGCCTTTGAACTATTGTTTTATCATCACGTTCTTGTCAAAATATTCATTTCGTTTTTTCAAAAAACATCACTTAAACTTTCTGTTCCGAATTACAAAATACTGACAAAAGCACTGTTTTTATAAGCAATTATATCCGTATACCCTTCGTTCATCCGAAGTGCTATAAGATATATTTTTTTCTTTTATTTCTTATCGAAACCAAATTTCACATCAAACCAGTATTTATTTATTTAAAATCATTTAGGTCACGTATGTTTGAATTAAATTACAGTAGTCCCCCCCTCCCCAATTAAAATTAAAGTTCACTTTTTTTAACTTTAATTTTCATATGAAATACTTGATTGATATTGAAGTAGGAAATGTGTCCTTCCCGGCGTTAATGGGTTGAATCCAATACAATAGTCCATTGTTATTTGAGAATATATACAGTTTATTAATGTTTAAGAATTCGATAAATTACATTGTGTTAACCGGGTATAAAAAGGGAATGCGAACAACACAAACGTAAAAGACTACAATAAATAACAATAAAAATAAAGTAAAACGTTTTTCTGTTACTAAAATGCTATTACGAGTAATCTAGGCAGTTGCTTGTCCTCGTTATATATAAATTAAAATATAAATATTTCAAGGATACTTTGTACAATTTAATACTTGCTGTTACACCGGTCTCCAATGTCTAGGAAACATAAAATGCATACTATATTACAGACAGGATATTAATTCTGTCGTGAAAGCCAGTTTCAATATCGATAATCAATTACAGAACGAATTAGCCAGGAGCAATCGCAAAGCTTGAATAACGTAAGTTCATAACAAAAACGTAACAACTACATTCCGGTGACTTTGTCACTACAGATTTATTTCTTCTGAATATCTATAAAATTCGAATTTATATGGTAATAGGTACTTACAATCGCATTGTTTATTATTTCACAATGAATTCCTTTGTTTTTGTAATTATATTTATTTTCTTCAGTTTTTAATTACTCAAAAAGTATAATTGCAAAGAGAATGGTTGCTTCGAACAGTAATGAATTTTACTAATAAAAGAGAATTCTTAGTCATGATAAACTAAACTAGTAATGTATATTTTTCCTAAATTCCTAAATAATGTTAATTTATATTTATTCTAACACGTACAAAAATCATACATTCTCAAAATTATAAATGTATGGATGAGTCAAAGTTTTCTTGTATCCATGAAACCACTCATTGAAATAGTGACCGTTTTTTAATAAATAATGACTTTTTTCACAATTTTAAATTTAGAGAAAACAAAAAATGAAACGTTTTACTTGAATTTTATATTAATTTCAATGGCATTGCAGATCTCATAACATAAGGCAATGTTGATTGATTAGTTCTTATGTAAAAATTGTACAATTTAGTCAATTTTTCAAAACATTAATAATAATAAATGTTAAATTAATATAAAATTCAAAACATGATTAATTCCAATTAAGATATAAATACAAAAGACTTTTGTCATTATAAATAGAGAATAGTATACAACTTACATTAATAGACGAATATACTTATTGTTTTAAATTACTGTATTCATAGAATCATTTTTGAAAAAATGTAATCTCGTTTATTTGGTCTAAGCTTTCACGGTCCGCATAAAGTGTGGTATATATTCAAGATATATTTTCATAAACGTACGTAACTAGCTTCTTATCAATGTCTGTGTACAAATGTTGTAAATAGCTGAACAAGTCTACTAAAGTGCAAGAATAATAGTAGATTATTACATACACAAATGCAAATATGCATATTTACGATTGCTCAAGATAAGGACATTTGTCTCGATGTGGCATAAACAATGCAATCGTAAGACGTATGCTGATTTTGTTATTTAATTCATTTATATAATTGGTCGTCTATAACACTTTCCAAAGTTATCTAAAAAAATACCTCTTAATGAGGACCTATACCCAAACAGCCAAAAGACATCTTGAAGAGCTCTTTAAGAAGTCTTAAAAATTGTACAATGTGTAAAATATTTATCAGAAAGAGTTCTTAAAGTGATCTTTAAGAAGACTTATATAAGTATTATATATATTATAAGTTTGAGAGCTCTACAAGACCGTCTGAAAGAACTTATTCGGTCTTAGTCGAGAGCTTTGCTATATATCGTAAAAGCACTTATTTTGTCATTGTAGCTTAAAATCTATCGGTTGCATATGAAGGAAATATCAGGCGATCTCAATTTTGGATTCAATAGCCACCTAGTGTCTCTGGAAGAAATGCAAATATATAATTCAGACCATTTCAGGGGGTCTTTTTGGAGATATCTTAGGACTGAGCTCTGGGGGACCACTTTAAGAGGTATGTGCTGAAATGGTAGTTGTATGTGATTTTAAACGAGCTCTTAAAGAGGTTTTACTTGTGACTTCTTAAAATAGTAATCTTGAAGGTATTATGTTACAGCTCTTATATTCATCTTACTTTAAATCATCTTTTATTAGGTAAACCAATCCCCAGTTTTGACATTTGTATTTCTTACAGAGACAGTAGGTGGCGATATAATCCCAAAATGAAATTGCGACATATTTACTTCAAAAAGTATTCATTAATCGTACCAATTCAGAGAACAAAATATAATAAATAAAAAATAATAAATAAAAAATAATAAATAAAAATAATAAGTATATTAAATAAGTTATATCGGCCACACTGAATGTAGATTAGACACACGAATAAGAGATAATAAAAATAATATTAATGGAGAGGAAAATAAATATACTGTATTAACACTTCATAGGATAGAAACAGGCCATAGTTTTAATTACGACAATGTCAACATTCTAGAAATTGAAAAAAGCATCAAACGAAAGGAAATTGAAAATTAGTTTATTAATCCTTTGAAGCATACATTTTTTTCTTCGCGGAAAACAGCTGAAACTGATTACTCAGGGGTCGCTGATCATGAATCCGGACTCAGATTTTCCATATTCAAGATGGCGGTTCCAATATGGCGGACCAAATTCAGACAAAGTTAATGGTACTCGGGGTTTTTAGGGTCGCTGATCACAAATCTAGCCTCAGATATTGAAAATTCAAAATGTCGATTATAACTCTGCTAACCAAATTCATAAAATCAATGGTGATTATGGTAAAAAGATTAAAAGATCCGGTGTGTAACTACCGCATTTATCCGAAACAGGAGACCATTTTTTTTCTTTTTGCTTCTTTATTATTTTTTGCTTTGTTGGTATTATTTTTTGTATTTTTTTTAGTTATATTGTTTATACAGTAAAAAAACGTAATTTTACCCCATAAATCAATAGAGTATACCCAAAAATAGTAAAGTAAGTTGGTTTCATTATGATATTTTCATTTTTCGATTTCAAGGGAGCTTTGAAAAAGAGCTGAAAATCATTCTGGACGTTAATGGTTAAGTCTTCTTTGATAGTGATTGTAATAAACATAATACCGAAATATAAGTAACTGGAATGGAATAGGTATGGGAACGGGAACTATTAGGTACTCTATATTAGACATTGTCGTTAAACTATAATTTAATATCCACTGTTAATAATACCACGAAATGCTACCGCTAAAACTACAGATAACATATAACAGGTTCTAATAATAAAATGTTAATGTTTTCCATTAATAACAAAAAATGACCAAAAACAAAACCAAAACATCCTTAGTGATATAGAAATGTTATTAAAGTAGCAGAAAACTTATTAAAATGAATATAATACATATAACTGCTAGGTAGCAGTATTTGTTTGTATTAGGTAGCTAATACAACATTCTTATACTTTAGTCAATGGGAATCTTATAGAATTTTCGCAATTTTGTATAAGTTAAATAGTTGACCTAACTATTTTAGTTAGTAAAAATAGAAAAATGTAAACAATCACTGAACAGTATTTTTAAATAAAATACTTATTTTTAATTATTTATTTATTGGCGATGAATGCTGAATTTGCTACGGTACTTATTTCTGCCGGTTATTAAGTACCAAACACAAAATAAATACATAACAGCAAAAGAGTTAACTTTTTGGTTGATTTATTAATTTTTTTCGTGTAATTTCAATAACAACGGTTTTGTATTTTTCACATGAATAACAACTTTTTTTAACAAGTTGGGCTGTTCGAAAACGTGTAATCGACAACGTGCATCCCAAGTATTTTTGCCTCCTGAAAAAAAATTTGACAATAGAATTTGGCGCTCGACCATATCTAAGTCGCTACCCTAAAAAAACCGTCAAAAAAACACGATTTTTTTAAGTTTTTTTGCATTTATCTCGAAAAATATGAGTCGGACAAAAATGTTTCCACCAAAACATGAAGAGCACAAAAAAGGTCGTATGCAAACGTAAGCCCGTAAACAATGGATGAACTTTTGCGATTACGACAAAAATGTATACTACCTTTCTTATAGATAATTTCATGTTCTACATTTTTTCTTTGAAACATTTTTTCGTACGATCCGTATTTTTCACAAAAAATAAATGCAAGAAACTACCAAAAAATCCGTTTTCTGCTGATTTTTCAAGATAGCGGCATGGATATGGTCGAGCGCCAAATTCTACTATGAAATTCGTTTTCAGGTGGCAAAAATACATGGGACACACGTTGTCGATATCTCGTTTTCAAAAAGGTACAATTTCCGAAGGTTTACCGCTAAAATTATTCAGAAATTGAGAAAAGTAATAATTTTTTAAAAATATATAGAGTTGCTTGATAAGTCGTCACTCGTTAAAGTCCATCCATTTTTTCAAATTCATTAGAAAAAGAAGAAAATTGGAGTCATTAATAAAAGTTTTTTAACAAATAATTTTTGTAAGTTTCAATAATTGTTTGAGAACAGTAATGTTTTCTCTCGTCAACAATGCAATTAATAATGAAAATTAATTTCTTAGGAACTGTATTACATTTTTTGCCCAAATATACTGTGGTGTTGCCGCCACACAAGGGAGCGACACGCTTTCCACTTGAGAGGCTAGCTCGCTCCCAGATGTCCCTGGTGAACATTTCCGTAAAATCATATGATAAATCATATGAGATTTTTATAATTTCTTTAATATCTTAGAGGAATCCAGATGATTGTAATTCATTTTCTCATATTATTATTATTATTTCTTATAATTACATGAGAAATCACATGGAAAGTTTCCCGGATCGACTGATATTTCAAAAATCTCATATGATTTATCATATGATATTACGAACATTTTCAGTAGGAGTGGGAACCGTCCGGACCCTCCGCACAGTGGATCGAACTAAAGTATACACGGAGAAAAATAACCGGCTAAATCAGCCGAAAAATCCGCAGATTCTACCAATTTTATCCTATAGGGATAGCTGTTGAGATTCCGTTAGGAATAGCCGATAATTTCAGCTAAATTTACTGAAAAAGTCCGCAAATTTAGCAGAACAAATATGAATCAGCTAATCCAGCGGAGTCATTTTTCTCCGTGTAAGCCCGGACATAGCATAAAAAATGAAAGTGTGAGAAATTATGTAAAAGTATGTATATTTCAGATGATTATTAGCTAATCTATCACTATATGTGACTTATATTGCTAAAATATTCGATTATAATTACTTAGAATAGTTCAAAGTAGTCGTTGAGTACAAGGTTGAAAAAAATGTTCTTAAATATTCAAAACTTATAATTATACTTATGAGCAAACACGTAATAGATGAGAAAAATAAGGTCTTCATGTTTCATTAAGTATTTCGAAAGGTACTAAAATCACCCCACAGATTATAAAAATGAGCTCTAGATTTTGAGTTATTGAGTTATTAAGATTACAGTTAACGAAAATAAAGATAATGAAATTTTAAACATGATTTTAAAAAATGCCTCGCATTGCCGCGCAAATGTACGCATTGCATTTTCTTCGGGACAGCATTAAGTGATAATCTACATTAATTTCAACTGCTAATAATTGCAAGTATCATAAAAAAATAACATTTTAGTTCGCTATCTTGAATTCGCCATATTGAATTCTCAAAATTCTCTGAGGCCAGATTTGTAATCAGCGATTACGAAAACCCCCCGGGTACCCAGTTTCACCTTAAGAGACTTGATTTTACTATTTTCGGCCATCTTGAATCCGCCATTTTGAATTCTTAAATTTTGAGGTCAGATTCGTAATTAGCGAACTCGAAAACATAGAAATTAATATTTGCGCTTAAAAACATGCTTGGTGTGACTCATAATAGTCGTTTTAAGACCCATGTCCGGCTTCCCCTATCTCTCGATCCACTGTGCTCCGTCCGTAGGAGAAACAATGAAAAAGCATGATTTTACATATTCAATTTATCAAAATTAATATTAAAGCCCGTTTATTATCTGTTCACAGAAGTACGATTGGAATTTGAATCAACTGGCGCTGGTGTACAGTTCGTTCTTTTGGGGTTACATCGTGACACAAATTCCAAGTGGATACCTTGCCGCCATTTGGAGCGGGCAAAAACTTCTGGCTGGTGGAATTGCCGTCTGTGGACTTCTGAGCCTGATCACTCCATTTGTGGTGGATCAGGGTGGATGGCAAGTCGTCTGTGCAATAAGGGTAGGCATGGGTCTCACTCAAGGGTGCGTCTTGCCTTGCATTCAGACACTCCTTTCCAAGTGGGCGCCACCGTCCGAGAGGGCCCGATTGGGTGAGATTTCCCAAAATTTTCCCATTCTTTCAGACATATCAATCCCTATTATTTAGAAGTCTATCTTTTAATCAGTTGCATAAGTATTTAAAAAAAACACGAGTACGTTTTGGCATTTTTCGGCTGCTTTTAATACTTCTATTAGGGAGTAATATTCTTGTTAAAAGAGACATTAGGATACTAATAGTTGCAACTACTAAATATAAGTGATCTCTAATTTGATTATATAATTAGTAGAGATTGAACGATTTTTGTTTTGATTTGTATAAAACGCGGCTTTCAATCATTTATATTTTCCTCCTATTGTTTACGGATGGTATATCATTTAATTTTCAAACGTTTTCTGTCTGATTCATACTTTTTGAAAACTTAAATAATACAAAACCTGCCATTCGTCTACAATTTGAATCCTAGATATTTTGAGTGCAAACCATTTTTAAAAATTGGTTTATGTAATTGAAAAATGACTAAAAGCTAAACAACTTCTGGTTACTTTTTATATGCAAAAACATAAGTCATAAACAAAATTTTGTCAACTTTAAAAGTAGTTAGGCCTAAAAAGTATATACGGTAAAAAACAGCAAAATATTAAATATCGATATTTTTGCAGGGACTTTTGCATATTCTGGGGCACAACTTGGAACGGTAATAGCCATGCCAATTTCCGGTGCTCTTGCAGCATCTGACTGGGGTTGGCCATCCATTTTCTATTCGTTTGGTGGTTCTGGATTATTGTGGGCCATCATCTTTTATTTCTGGGGTGCTGATTCACCAGCAAGGCATCCCACAATTTCTAACGAAGAGCAAGACTACATCGAGGAAAGTCTTCAGCAGGCTCCAGAGTTTACTGAAAAAAGAGTACGTATTTTTATATTTTATTGGTGAGGCATTTGAAACTAGTAAATTTGTTAAACATAATTTTTCATTTTCATTGAACCATTCCCATTTTATTATTTGCAAAGTATATTAAACCATATATGGTATTTATCTAGAGAATTTTATAGAATTTTTAGCATTCATGGATTTTTCATCCTTTAATTTAGGTATTTAATTTAGATACAAAAATAAGAAAATAAAAAAAAATGCAGTACATGTTTTCTATAGTGGAACAGAAAGTGATCCGTAAAGTGTGATTTTACGGACTGATCTCAGCAATTTACGGACTAAATACAGTCGGTAAAGTGCCTACTTTGCGAACAGTGTATCAAAAAATAGTGTTCGCATCGCGTCAGTTTTTTGACATAACCTCCAAAAAATCCAAAAAATCCTATAATTCGATCTTACAATGTTAAAATGAAGAATAATTTACGCTTAGAACTCCATGCCACGTTGATGTTTTGTTTTTGAGATTGCTGAATTATTCGAAGCCCATTTAGCCCCATCACGTTAAGGTCTTGACATAACCTCAAAAAGATATCTAAAAATCTACCTATAAAATATGAAAAAGAAAAATTGTATCCTTCAAGGCATACCATGATTCCATTATGTTTTGGGGGGCACTGAAATTGAATTCGAAGTCCATTCGATCTCATCAGGTCAGTCTTTTACATAACCTAAAAAATATCCTAAAAATAGGCTTCAAGATGTGAAAATAAAGGGAAATTTTAACCTGAAAGACGTACCATGTTTCTTTTTTTGTGCTTCGCGTTGCTGGACCCGTATCCGAAGTTCAATCAGCTTCATTAAAAACAGCTTCCGGCAGCAGTAAAAATAATGATTTCATAGCAGAATATTGGACCCTAATGTAATGTACTGTGCTGAACGGTATTCGGATGTACTGGACAGTACGGGACAATGCTGAAGTGTACTGGGCATCACTGGAATGTACCGGAAGGTTCTGGACACTACTGTAATTTACTGGAATATACTGTAATATACCGTAATGTATATATTGGGCAATTTTGAACTCGATTATATGATGGTCTAATGCATCTTTATGTATTTTGTAACGCTATATTAGATCCACAGTATGTTTTCTTTCTTCACCCTTTTTTACGTTTTACAAATAATGATTCAGCAAAATTTCTATGTAATACATGGGACGTAAAAAGGTCATTTAATGTACGGGGTTAATATTTAAAAATGATAAGTTTATTTTAAAATGTAACCAATTTTCCTTTATTCCATAATAGTGTCGGGTACAGTTCAGTGTATTGCAGTACTTTCATTACAGTTCCACAGTATAATTCCATTTAGATTTCTTTTTGAGGTTATGACAAGAACTTAGCGTTATGGGGCTGAATAGTCTTCGAGTATGGTTTCAGGGAACCCAAAAACACGGAAACATAGCGTGGACTTCCAAACGCAAATTATTCTTTATTTTAACATTTTAAGGTCGAATTGTAGGATTTTGTTAGTGTATTAGAGGTTATGTCAAAAACCTTACGTGATGGAATTAAATTGTAAATTCGTATTCAGCAACCCAATAAACATATTATAGACACAATCTGACTTTTTTTTGTGTAGTTGCGTAATTTTTATCTGAAAGTTGAAATATTTGTGATTGTAAGTTTAAAATACAAACATAATTAATATTTCACTTTAATAAACTAAGAAACTGTTAATTCAGCAGTAAAAATTGATGTCTCAATAGTTACTTAAATACAAGGATAAAGACTATGTTTTGTTGTAACTTTTAAATAAATACAGATTAAATAAATTTCTTAGGCCTTTTACAAAATTTCTACTAGTGGATATGAACAAAAGTAAAAAGAGAACATTAATTACTGAATAAATTACGATGAAAATGTTCGCACAATGTTGTTACCTATTGAATATTTGCCATGGAACACACAAATGTAAATATTAGGAGGAAAAACAAACTGACAGGAACTAAAATACGATTACATACATGAATGTCGTAATTACGAATTGTAGCACAATAGGTGCGAGAATTCAAATTGGTCCAAAATCACTTACGTAATTTCCCAGTCATTCACGAAGTACGAGAGTGCCTTTGGTTTCACAATTTTTGATTCATTTCAAATCCACAAATAACTTTAGACATAAGACATTCATTTTATTTCGCACATAACATGTATATTTCAGTTTTTTAAAGTACATAAAAACAAAATAATACTGAAGATATTACAAATATTTGCGCTGCAGGCAATAAAAACATTATGGTTTAATATACGTGTATTATACGTAAGTTGGGTATAAAAAAGTGGTTTAGGGAGGAGACATAAACGTTTATTGGTAACACGTTTATCAGACTGTTATTAAATTTACGTTTATCCTATACTTTTGTAATACGTACACAAGAAATATTTTAAACGTAAAGAAATTATGAAGTAGCAACTAAGTTTAAAGTGCGTTTAATAAATGTGTAATATTGTATATAAATAAACGGGTATCAAAGACATTTAAAGATTATTATTGCCATTTAGGCAATATTCGTTTATAGAATACGTTAATAAAATGCTGAACATATACGACTTTTAAACTAAAACTATTTAAAAAATTCCTTATGCATTTACAAAACGACCTCGCAAAGCGAAGAGTTTAATTAATCCCAATAAAGAACATGTGTTTAGATTAATATTGAAAAAATCGTTTTTGAAATGCCATAAAATCACGGGGAGTTTCAAAGGCATACAAAAAATAATATCTTACATACGTGAATGTATAAGAAAAACGCTTAAATTTGCTAAAAACACATCAGTTATAAAACGTATTTCCAAATCGATTAAATATATGTTTAAAAAATACGTAAATATAACGTGTCTGCACATGTTTTGAGTTTGGATTATTATAAATATAATATACATTATGTTAATTACGGGTATACTGTAAAATAATTATAAATCAATAATTTTCAGGTCCCGGACTTTCGAACTGAGAAAACTTCAATGAAACATAAAATCGTTCGAGTAATGTCCATGGAAAAACAGTATAATATTTTACATAAATATATGTTTAAGAAAGATGTTTCAACAATTTTTAAAATAGGCTGTTTATAAAGTGCTTTTAAAAAAGTTTAACTATCAGTTTACCAAATACCTTTTTCATACGTTAAACATATACCATATTTAAAAGAGAAATAATGAAACTTTTATATTTGCATCATTTAATTAATAACAGATAGATTTAATCACCTCCATAAATAAATTAAACTATTTGATAAAAATAATATAATATTTTTCGATTTCCGATAAATAATTGTTAAAAATCAAGATTTGTATTGTCAATAATGTATTTTGAAACGTTAATAATAAATTAAACGGTTATTAAACGACTACGTGCTGGATGAAATAATCGTTCAAAATGCGTGTAAAAATGGTATATTAAAACTGTATACGTTAAATGTAGCCATTAAAATTACATTTAGGAGAAAATACATTTTTTTAAAAAAGAAAATAGATTTTTAATCTCTGCCAAGGATTTTGTGATTTTTAAAATTATGATGGACTCGAAACATGACATAACCTGGTAGTATTGACGAGATTGTTTTCCAATCATAATCGGGGATGTATGATGTAATCTCCCGTACAATTTCCTTCGTTTATTTAAAAATATCATGTTATAAAAAACAGCTTTAAACGTATAAGTAATAAACAATTATTGACAATAATAAAAATCGTCTTTTTTATAAATTTAAGTAAAATAATTTCGATTTCAAAAAATGATGCGCGGGAATAATGGAAAAAACTTTCTTCAATATTATTATGACAGAAAACTTAATACTTAAATTTTTTGGAATGAATATTGAGTCGTTCTTTGAGGAGGTTCTAAAGTGCCCGTTGGTAAAGGAGGAAGTTTCACTAAAAAACGTAACTGAAAGATGACCGATTATAATTGCAAAATTCGGGCTCTGTAAAGGCAAATCTAATTACTATAAAGAGTACCTTAGAAAATACCCAAGGCATTAAATGAGAAATGACTGAGAGTTTTCGGAAATGTATAAAAGTCACTTATTTCCGAAAATTCTCAGTCAGGTCTCAATTACTTTTTTTCGTATTTTATAAGATACTGTCTATAGTAATTAGAATCACCCTTACAGAGCACGAATTTTGACAAATTGATTCAGTCATTTTTATTTACGGTTTTTATTTCACTGCATAAAACTTGATTTTTCTTTCGTTAATAATGAAAAGTTACTCTTACACTGGAGTGGCTCAATTTTTATTCTATAAAAAGTGAATTTGTACACCAAAGAAATGTAAAGTGATGATAACAACAATAACAATTTTCTTTTTCTTTCAGAGGCGGATTATAACACCATGGAAGGAAATATTCAAATCAGTGCCAATGTGGGCTTTAATTATCGTCCATTGCGGTCAAAATTGGGGATATTGGATACTGATCACGGAAATGCCCGCATACATGTCAGGAGTCTTGAAATTTGATATACAACGTGTAAGTATTCTTGTTTGACTGACAGCTTCATGAGGTTTTATCCAATTATTTTTAAACCATATTCTTATATTGATATTCATATTAATGTTAAAAATTGTCTCGCTTATTGTTAATATTATAATTTAATAATACAATTTTCTAGCACGATAATGACGACATACTTATTCAAAACGTCGCAAAAAACTTAAACTTAAGAGGGTACACCCATAAAACTCAGCTCTATGAAATACATCTTTAAAAAATTTGAAAAAATCATTTCTGTAGTAATTTTTTACGAGGAATACAGTAGTGTAGAAATAAAAAGTGGAAAAGTTATGCTCGGCCCGAAAATTTTAGGGCAAAAAAAAAGTTGCGTTTTTGAAAAAATGCTTCTACAATTTTCTAAATAATTACGGATGGATTTTAAAAAATTGCATTTTTTCGAAAAAATAATTTTGTTATGGAAGAAAACAATTTTTTTAACCCTTAAAGCACCAACCTATATAAAAATAACACAAAGCGCCATGTGGGGTCGTGGGAGACCCCAATCCGAAAATAATATCGTCCTGCGCAGGCAGTTTTCGTTACTTCGTTTCAACAAAATTACTGGATACTCTCCAAGCGTCATTTTACCGCGTAGATAAGTTATCTTGATAAAAAAATTATTGGTGCCCGTTATAAAAAATGAAATACAAAAGTGACATTTTAAAAAAAAAATCATAACTCAGCCAATTTTCAATATTTTATCCTGAAAATTTAACTTGTGCTCTTGAAATGTAGCTCTTTAAAATAAAAAGTGGTGTAAAAGTGCAGTTTTAGAAGGGAAAAACTGTAATATTTATGTGTGGGGTCTCCCAGTACCCCCAGGGCGCTTTAAGGGTTAATGGTCAAAAACAATGTGTACATTTTTTATTCTAGTACCACTAAATTCCACATTAAAAATTGCTCTAGAAATAATTTTCCGACATCTACATATTAGCGCGAAAAAAATTTATTTTTTCGAAAAAATGCTTCTCCATTTTTCTAAATTAATGTAAAAATTGAAAAAAATTATGGTGAACGTAAAAATATATTTTCTAAATAATTATGGATGGATTTTAACAAATTCAATTTTTTCGAAAAAAATTAATTTTTTATGGGCTAAAAAAATGGTTTACACTTTTTATTCTAGCATCACTGAATTCCAGATCAAAAATTACTAAAGAAATAATTTTTTCATATTTTAAAAATTGTATTTCATAGAGCTGAGTTTTTGGGTGTACCCTCCCCTTAAGATTGATAAATACTTTCTTTAATTTGTTTTTTTTTTTTAATATTGAATAATGTTTTGCATTGTAAACAATGTATCCGTCATGTAATCTGCTCGTTTCCATGACGAATCATTTTTCATTGACAAGGAAAATTGTGTTGCAGAAAGGTTTTATCAAAGTGACTTATCGAATTGTGTTAGACTACACGCGTCATAAAAGTTAATATAAATTGGAAGATTAGACAGATTTATTGATTCCAATATCGATAAGAAAACATTGAAATTTGCAGTTATCAAAATGAGATTGGATGACTATGTAATAAGTTATTTTCTTTTAAATTACTAACTATTTTATTATTGATAATTCCACGTAGATCATATCTAGATAAATAGAGATTCTGAATAATCTTTAAAAAATTTGATCTATATTTGATTAATTGCTTTCGTCTCACCTTCTCTCTAAATTCCTTGGAGTGAAAATTAAAGCCACTCCTTTATTAAGAGTGAAAATATCACTCTATGAAGATAATTGTCGCACAAAAATCATAACAATGCGGCATTAAATTTTGATAAATCATTTTGTAACCCAGAGATTCGAACGAGAACCTGGTTGATTTAGTCTTCATTGTTGTCTTGTTTTTTTTGGCTATGTAATATTTTTCAAAATTAAGTTAAATTGATTTTAAGTGTCTACTCGGTTTTCGATGGAAAACACATTTGACATATTAAATGTAAGAAGCCGGGATTTGTGTAATTATCGCCGACAAAATCTCTGTTTAAAACGGGCTGTATAAGTACGTATAAAATAATTAATATTCATGGATTTTGTTTCCCTCTAGCGATTCCGAGTAGACACTTAAAATCAATTTAACTTAATTTTGTTTAGTAAGTTGACCGACATATACCAAGACTATTCAAATATTAAATTTATATTTTCAAGCGGTCGAAAAAAAAAAATCGCTAGAGGGAAACAAAATCCATGAATATTAATTATTTTATACGTACTTATACAGCCCGTTTTAAACAGAGATTTTGTCGGCGATAATTACACAAATCCCGGCTTTCTTATATGTAATATTTTATTGATTATTTTAAAATTGTATACTTGTCATTCCAATCTGGTATATATTTTTCAAGTCTAAACTAAAAAAGACAACTTTCAGCATTTTATAGCTCAATATTCTATCTGACATTTTAAATACAAATAACGCTTAATTTTTGGACACCTCACTTTTTTTTTATTTTTCAGTAATGAATAGAAATTTATTGGTTTTACGATATTTTAACTAAAAATTTGAATAACTACCATAAAAAAACATTATAATTATATTTTTTTAAATTTCAGAACGGAACAATATCGGCCCTGCCATATTTGGCGATGTGGCTGCTAAGTTTCCCAGTGAGTTGGTTATCAGATTACGCCTTAAGTAAGGGCGTATCAAGGGGCACAGCGAGGAAAGCTTCAAATACTCTTGCCCATTGGGGCCCTGCCTTGGCCCTACTGGCCCTTTGTCTGATTCGCACTGAAGGATCGGTGGTCCCAGTGGCTATTTTGATCCTTGCTGTCGCCCTAAATGCAGGCTCGCTTTGTGGATTTCAAATCAACCACATCGACCTCAGCCCTAACTTCGCTGGAACGATGATGTCAATTACGAATTGTATAGCATCTGTCATTGCCATTATTGCACCGATCATTTGTGGCGCGATAGTCACGGATACGGTAAGTGTTTTGAAATGCAATTCTTATTTAATTTTGAAACCCTTGACTTCCACGAGAATTTCAGAAAAAATTAAAAAAAAAAATTTGTTAGATTTTACTTTAACTTGGTGTGTAGGGGTATTTTGGGACGCTGATTACGAATCTGAAGTCAGATTTTGAAAAATCAAAATGGCTGATCCAATATGGCGGACAAATTTGCCAAATTCCAACCATTTCGCTTGAAATTTGTTACTTGGGGGGGGGGGGAGGTTAGGGTCGCCGATTACGAATCTGAAGTCAGATTTTTATAATTCAAAATGGCGGATAAATTTTCTAAATTCTAAAGTCTAGAAATGGATTTGGTTTTATTTTACATAAATTCCAGAATTTGTTAATCTACTTTATATCATGACAAAAATTTTCCTTTTTCTGGAAGTCTGGGAAAAGTCCAAAATGACAAAGATCTTTGTTTTTCAATTTTGTTTGTTCAATTTCAAGTTTTTAACACTTAATTTATTTACTGCGGTTCTATAGTCAATTTTTACGTGGAGATCAATGGTGCTAGAATAAAAAGTGTGAACATTGTTGTTTACCGAAAAAATGCTATTAAATTTTTGTTTCGAAAAAAATTTAGAATTTTTTAAAATCCATACCCAATTATTTAGAAAATGTGTTTTTATATTTACCCTAATTTTTTAAATACATTTAGAAAAATTTTATAGCATTTTTTCGAAAAGGCAAGCTTGTAGTTTTAAGTAAACTTATGAGTAAACAAGATTTTTTACAATTTGTTATTCTTGCATCACTGTATTCTTCGTCAAAAGTTACTACAGAAATAATTTTTTCAACATTTTTAATGATGTATTTCATAGAGTTGATTTTCTGCCTGTTCCTTCCCCTTAAAGTGACATTGATAAATATTTGCAATTTAAACTTTATAGAATGCATTTAAAATTCTAAAATATCAATTCGGCTCATAAAATACGTTGAAATCATGAATATGATTTCCAAAATAGATGCTGTAACAACCCAGTTATCAGAAAAGGATTCAGAAAAAGAAGCAAAGCATTCCTTCCATAATTTTGGAATTGCTAATTATATCACTGATGAATCCATTTTAATACAAAAATAAAATTCAATAAAAATTTGAATACATATGAATTAATTTTAATCCAACAATAAATGCAAAACATAACTTGAATTCTTTTGAATGCAAATGTAATATTGAATTATTAACGGTATAAATTACGAATCCTCACGAATATAAAATTGAACAATGTAACTAATTTGAATGCGTATAAATCCAGAAGAAAGAAATCAGTAAATGCAGCGAATTCGTTTGAATGTAAATATAAATTGTTACGAATACAAAATTAGATAGTAACTTATTGTCAAAGCCTATAATTCCAAATATAAAAGAATCAGCAAATGTAATGAATCTTTTTAAATACATAGAAGAATGAGTATTAAGTGATATAAATTATGTATCCTCACGAATGCAAAATCGGTTCCTAACTTATTTCGAATGCTTAATAAATTCAAAAGAAAGAAATTAGTAAATGATGGCGAATCCTTTTGAATGCAAACATAATAATGGATTGTTAGTAGTACAGATTATGAATCTTTATGAATATTAAATTGGATAGATTGATATGCATTCAAAATAATCCATGACTTTGAATCATTTTTCAAGTACATTTGAAGACAAATGCATTCAATGCTCCTGAATATTTTATTCCAAATTTGAAGGAACTAAAGGCACACGGAAAAAACAGTTGGTTTTACTATCTAAATACTTGGAGCACACACAACTACGTTTTTTAGTTGGTTTTGCTATTTCAATAGTAGCATTGACTGTATAACTTATCGAAAACACTATTTAGGTACGAAAGTTAACTAAAAGTAATGGCTGTGTCTTATTCTACTATCTACAGTTAGTCGCTTCAACTATTTCATTTTTTTAAAAAAAGATTTATCGGAATTCAAAATATGGAATACCTTCGATTCATTTTTTATTACTTGGAAGGAGGCTTTCCAATAAATTAAACAAGATAAATAAATTCATCAATGTCATATATACATATATCCAAAATTAAATACAATTTTAAATATCAATTTAAAAAATGTCCTTTTTCTTTTTCAGTCTAATATTTATCAATGGCAGATAGTCTTTTACATTTCGTCATTGGTATATTTTCTGGGTAACCTGGTATTTATTATATTTGGAAAAGCAGAGGTTCAATGGTGGAACAACGTTAATGATTCGATAGCCAGTTCAAGACGAAGTTCAATTCGTAGACGATCATCGGCAGCTACAGTACCCACTGTAATAACTTTAGATTCTCGAAGGAAGTCAACTACTTCCACTCAAAGCTACAAATAAATGAGGTAAGTTTTATTTTAAGATATTTTCAAAGAATAACGTGGAAGAAAATAGAAGGTACTAATCAAGCAAAAATAATTAAAATCTTAGCCCATATTTAAGTTTGAACAAAATTAATTTCTGGAAATGTCACCAGAAGCAAGAATAATGTCGAAAAAACTGATTAAATCTTAACAAAATTGTCCATTTTTTTCAATTTTACACTATCGACTTCTCTATTTTAACAAATGCGCAAACCAACCACCATTTTAATTGTCCATTATGATTTGTTTACCTGACCCTGTAGTAATTTTTTGTTACTTTTCGACGAAGGCTTTGTTTTCTTTTTCTCTTACCTTATTTTTTAAAATTATTTGTAAGGGATATATTTATATACTCAAACGAACATTTCCTCTTTTCAGATTAGTCAAATTCAGATGTCTTCATTCGCACGAAGGATTGATTTCTATCGCGGCGACGACATCATTCCCGTGCCCTAATAAAAATTTAGTATTTGCGAATGGCTAGTAATTATTGCTTTAAGGCAGGGACAAATCACAGTATAAATAAAGGGTAAACAATTTAAAAAAGCAATTAATACTATCCAGAATAATACTCGTAATACAAAATTTCTGTAAGGGCTCTCAAGAATTACTGCCAGCCAGTGTTCGATGTAAATAATATTCTTTGTATATAGGATTGAGTTAGTGTCGATAAACTAAAACATTATTTCGGCTATTGCGAATATAAATATAGGTAATATGACATGCGGCAATTTGAGTCTAGAATTAAATGCGTCATTGGGCACAACTCTTTAGAGGAATGTCCAATAGGTGAAGTAAAAATCTTATACGAAAATTTAAATTTACAAATTATGTTGTCATATAATTCCACTATCGAATTAAATCTGAACAAAAATCAAGGGGATGTAGAAAATGCATATAGTATGGTGCGATATTTGCGACTCATCATTTTGTATAATTCTTATGATTTATATTTTCCTAATCTGGTTTTATAACTTAAGTCTGTTTTATAACTTAAAAAGTGCAAATGTTAGACAAAGACTTAAACAAAACTATTTCTAAGGCTGTTAAAAATGTCTAGCTTTCTGGTAAGAGTCCGTTTGTAATTTGCACTCTAAAAGTTCTATTCTCTAAACTTGAATTAATAAAAAACGACTTATCTATAGCGAAAAGTGGGTTACCATCAATTAGTAATTTTTTACTGACAAATAGTATGAAAACTACTTCGGTAGCTAAATTCTACTAATCTACAAGTAGAGATTGACTTGTTTATTTAGTAGTTTGTGGAATTAGTAATAAGTTAGTAGGTTTTAACTTTTTATTAACAAAAATGATTATTAATTAATTTGATGACTCACTTTTCATTTTCTTATTGGTCGTTTTTAACTAATTCAGATTTACAGGGTACTGGCTTGAATTTGAACATTTATGGCAGTCCAGAGCATTTACATGTATGTCAAGACTTACCATTTTGAACAGAATTTATATTTATACATGTATAAAAATACCATGACAAGATTTTGTGTAATTTACAACTAGTAAAATATAAACGCTCCATTGGTCTAAATTATTGAATTGCGTTTCAACCGACGATTAGGTCGAGTCCGAGACGAGACCGAGACGAGATCGAGATTATTTTTTTAGCTACAGATTATTAAGTGTCTTACCATGCATTGTTATTTATATAAACATAGTGCTTGTAAATCTGCATACTTTTTTATTTTTACATTTTTGCATTGATACTCTCGATTTAAAGTGGAAACCGAGAACAAGATCAAAGGAAACGGAGACGAAACTATTACACAGCTTAGTCTCGTCTCGACGAGAATGAAACACCAAAGAGTAAAATGAATTTAGACCTGTCGAGCATACTACGTTTACCAGGAATACCTTCTTAATTTAAGAAGTTTTTTAGCTTTACAGATGAGATTTTAATGCAAATACCAGTTAAATTATGGGAGGAGCGGTAGTTTAAAGTCCCGGGTATAACGTGTGTTTTATCACCACATAAGATTGTGTATATTTATAAATGACGTTTCTTATACATAGAATTTATAGATATAAACTTGTACAGGATATGATTATAAAATAAATATTTGTACATATTGCAAAAACGCATAAACTTGTGTATTTTTTTCCATTCACTCAGTTATTTTTTTTGATTCAAATTATATAAAATCACAATAAAATTCTGTATATATTTAAATAAGAAAATTTAAATGCAACATTAGATTGCTTCTAAACTAAATTAAAAAAATGTAAAAATAAACGTAATTAAAAAACGCGGATCCCTTACAGTGTTGTAGTATTGCTATGTACCCCATTTACGGGTGACGAACAATGTTTTAAAATTGCCAAAACGTAATTGTTTAACTTTAGGTAATGATGCGTCAAGTATCCCTCAAGACGATTGGAGACATATAAATGAAAAGTAAAAAAAGACTTCATAGAGCTGAACGTGTTCGCTGAAGTGTGTTGCAGGTACGAGTAGTCCGATTTACTATGAGGTCTAGTTTATTGATCTTTTTGAACAAACATTCTACATATTTACTTTATGGACAATTTTTGTGGTTATTTCGACTTTGAAGTAATAACAGAAAACGTCATCATAATCGCAGAAATAAAATATAGCATTATTCTAAGTTTATGGTAATTCTGACTTTTAAGTAAAAATTAGGGAAATTCACAAGGTCAAAATTACCAAAAAACACAACCTATTTTCGCTTTCAAAGTTCGTTTGTTTATCTAGTCAGAACAGAGGTCGAAATTTGGCAAGATTTGACTTAAAAAAATACCTCAAGCACAATTTTACTATGAAGTAATTTATAAGCCGTAATTTGGTAATATTATCCCAAAACAAAGAGTTTAAATACATTTTTACTTATAAGGCATATTTGAAGGTCGAAATTTGGTTATTTTTAACCGAAATAAGACAATCTGACGCTGGTAAAAATTTATTCCTTTGCTGCTTGGGAATTGCTGCTTGGGGTAACTCTGGGCAGCGGGAAGATCCGGCCACTGCCCAGTATGAAGTATCTAAATAAGTTAATTGAATACTGTATCACGTATCTTTTGGATCATTGCCTGAAACAGTAAATCTTAAAATATTAAGATATTCCGCTCTATTTTAAATATATTAATTAGTATTTCTATTTTACAAACCAAACAAATGAAATATCTTTCGGCATTTCAGTCATTTTTAATTGGAAATATTTAAAAAACGGTACAAAATATTTATGAACTGTTTGGCAATGGTTATTCTACGTCTCAACGGCTTTAATTTCCATGTTTTATATTTGAAATGTTTTATTACCAACATTATAGTTTTTTCTCGATTAGCACAGATATGACTTTTGGGTAGCACTTGCCGATAACATATCGAGAACCCCCGGTCATGTAAAATCGTGTATTATTTGAGGCTAATTCGAATATCAATATATTTCAACCATTCTCAAAATAATTTAATTGACAGAACGTAATACATTCATTTGTCTACATTCTGACTGGTTTATGTCCCGCTGAGTTCGTTAAAGTTATACTCCCACGGGCCTCTATTTACAAGTTGCAAATTGTTATCGGTGGTAAGTATTTGTATTTATATTTTACAATTTATTTTATAACTTATTGATGATTTTTATTAAAAAACTTTAGTTTATAAAATTTGATACAATGTCGTACGTAACAAAAATTGCTATATAAATCAATTGGCTGCACTGATGAATAATGATTTTTTCAGGTAAGTTCTTTTTAGTTATGTCTGTTAGGTTTAGAGAATATTTCTATCCTTTTATAACTTTTTCATGCATTGTTTTTTAAGCTGTTGCATAACTACCAATTTTAAAAGATATGTTAATTATATAGGCAGGAGGTTTAACAATATAATTACCTAATATCTTTAAAGTTTTTAAGGTAATTGTGTCTATTCCTGAAAAAATAATCATTAGAGCCCTGTTTAGACTCGATTTTTGTAGTCTACCGTAGTTGTGACTTTGTGACGCGCTCATGGACTTGAGTTTTATTAAGGTACTATTCCACTTTAGAGGGTCTTAAAAAAACAGAATTTCAAGATTTTTTTTGTCTCAGTTCTTATATTAAACTTTAATACAAAACTTTTTTTATGACATTACTACACATCTGAAGAACACGACAAAAATTGTTGTCATTCATTTTTGTTTCATTTTGCAATCTGTGGGTGGCGTCAAAGTCGAGCATCGAAAAATTAACTTGTCCGATGGCGGACGGTAAAAACCCAAACATGTTAAAGAGGAAGGTATTTTACATAAGAATTTACCACGATAAATAAAAAATCGATCAAAAACTAAAAATGGCGGATGTTTGAAATAATTTTTGCCAAATTTACCGATTTTTTTCACTATTTTCTCCTCAATAAAAATGTTTTATTGTTATTTTTTGGGAATATTGTGGTAAATTGTCATGCAAGAAACGTTAATGAACAAAATGAGCCAAGATTCATTAAAATCGGTTTGGCAAATTTTAAGAATAACTGTCCGCCAGTTGACAAAACATCATTTCGAGAAAAACGCGTTTAAAGTTTCTTTGTTATATTAATCGAATATTTTTTTGAAAAATTTAGTTTTATCATTTATAATTGGTTAATCTGCTATCCCTGCACCATACAAAAGTAATCCACTATCATTCAAGGCATCTTTTTCAATTTGTTGGGCCTCTTTATTCGCTAAAAGTGTAATTCGTCCTTCATTGAAGATGGCCAACGTTATTTGGACAGCTAATTCGTCCACTTCTTTGCCACAAAAGTATGTTTCGGGACGATCGCCCAAAGTGTTTTATTATAACACCCGTTGTTATTCTGTTTTTTACAACGTTTTTTCCCCTAAACAACGGTCGTGGTTGAAATTTTGTGGTCCCGGCCAAACGCTTGTGGCTGCAGGCGCATATTGTGAAGAATTACAGACAAGCGACGCGCAGACATGTTATAACATGTTAGAACACGAATTTCGGAAAACGCTTTAGGGGGGAGTTTTTGAAGGTATAAGGAGTTGAAAAATGCACAAAACAAAAATTCTAAGGTGTAATAGTACCTTAAAAAGAAAATAAATAATGGATGTAAATTGTACGTCTTTTCAAGCTCTACAACTTTCTCGTGTATGCAATATCGCTAACTATTGAGAACAAAAAGTTAGAGAAGACACAAAAACAGACATTTTTTACATTTTTTTTATCGGTTCTATGTTGTTCCAACACCATAGAAATAATAATACTTTAATGTTACCATTAATTATTAATATCTATTCAAATTTTTACAAAATTGCCGTTATATTTACATTGAAAGATGAGGACAATCAAAGTCCCAAACAGCTTGTAACAACCCAGCAATCGAATTTGGATAGAGTTGTATAGAATTGGATTCAATTATTAAATTCTGAATCCATACTTTGGTCAACGGTGAATCCATTTTAAGGCGTAAATACAATTCTATTCGTTTATACGAATAAAAAGGTTACATTCTGAATTCATATCAATCCAAAAAGTTTTCTTTTTCCATTTAAGAGAAAAATTTGTCAAAAATTAGAGAAAATCACAGCAAGTTACCCTAATCCAGGGTGATGAAATTCTCATGTAATATATGTTTATCTTCCAAGAACGACATAGCCTCAGTTTTGAAAACGCTTCGTGAATTGAATGCTGAAGTTACTCTACTCCGGAATGAAATCTCTCATGCTCCGAGCACAAATACCATCGAAAGAACATCCCTTACTAACTCTATAATTGAGGAATTTAATGAACGTCATCTGCGTTCCAAGAATTTAATTCTTTTTAATTTGGAGGAGAGCAAATGTGATACAGAACCTCTACAACACGAGGATGATAAAAAGAGGAGTTTTGAACTTCTTACCCAAATCTATAACATAGATGAAGCCAATCCCAAAATCAAACGTCTTGGATTTAAGCGAATCGATTCAACGAAATCTCGTCCTATTCGTATCACCTTCGAATCTGCAGAACTTGTACTGCAGATATTACGTAATAAGAAGAAGTCTAGTTTAGGACCGATTAATCTACAAGCTAACCAAACGCTCGCTCAATGAGAGTATTTTAAAAGTTTGCGAAGCAAACTGGATGATCTTAATAACGATACAGTCACGTTGAAAATTATTTTTTATCATGGCACTCCAAAAATTGTTAGCGTTGGTACTACAATCCAAAATGCATCTACACGGAGAAAAATAATCATCAAAATCAGCCGAAAAATCCGCAGATTCTACCAATTTTATCCTATAGAGACAGCTGTTGGAATTCCGCTAGGGATAGCCGATAATTTCAGCTAAATTTACTGAAAAAGTCCGCAAATTTAACGGAACAAATCTGCTAATGTAGCGGAAATTTAGAGCTAAGCGCGAATTGAGTAGGGTTAAGGCTACATTAGCGGAATCAAAACAGCTAAAATTGCATATATTTTCGGCAATTCCGGCCGAAAATTTTAGCTAATATGAATCAGCTAATCCAGCGGAGTCATTTTTCTCCGTGTAGAGTTAAAAAAACTAAAACAAGGCTTGAAGTGCTACTACCAGAATGTTCGTGGGCTAAAAACCAAAATTAATGATTTAGTGGCTTGAATTAGAACTTCCTCTGTTAAATACGATATAATTATTCTCACAGAAACCTGGCTCCATGCAGGCATATTAACGTCTGAGTTAGACATGAGCGACTACACAGTATATCGGAGGGACCGAGTAATGACATCAAGAGGAGGTGGAGTTTTAATTGCGGTAAAAAATCTATTATTAAGTACCATCTGCCAACTCGATGATGATTCAATAGAACAGTTATTCGTATCAATTAACTCAGGATCTAGGAAATACATCATCGGTACAGTGTATATACCACCTCGCTCGAACACAAATGCCTATCTTAGATTGAAGATCTAGTCTTAAGATACCAGGATCATCATCCAATTATCCTTGGTGACTATAATCTACCTCATGTGCAATGATTGAATGATGATTCGGGATTATCCTTTCAAAGGAATACATCAACGACAACCCTCACACCTGATGCTGCTCGTATCCTGTGTGACAGTTTTGCATCGTTGGACATTTTTCAGCAAAATAATGAGGTTAATGAATGGAACTATTACTTTTTATGCTTTATGCTTTGCGCCTAATAATTTAATTAATAATATATTTAATTGTATCGATCCAATAATACCTTGTGATATCTACCATCCAGCGTTATCTTTTACATTAGGTCATTACTCAAGTAGTGAACTAGATTTTTTGAATTTTTCTAACTCTTTATTTAATTTTAATAGAGCTAATTTTAATGGCATTTCTTCTTTGCTATCAACCATAAATTGGGAATTAGTATTATTAGATGTAAATGTAGAAACAGCTACCCAACGTTTTTATGATATCCTACACTCGGCAATTAATATATATGTTCCTCGATTACAAATTAAGAACTCTTTTTATCCCAAATGGTTTATCAGTGAATTAAAAGAATGCATAAGGGAAAAGAAAATTGCTCGCAAGAACCTGAAAAGACAACCATTATCGATATACTCAGAAAATTATAAACTATTTTCTACTCTTCGGGAGAAATGTAAGCAACTTTCTTCTCAATGCTTCAAGAACTATGTTTCGAAAATTGAACGCGAGATACCTACTAATGTCAAGAAGTTCTGGGGTTTTATTAATTCAAAAAGGAATCAATCTGGTTTACCAAGTCGAATGTTTTGGAATGACTCTATCGCGGATAACGGAACTGATATTGTTAATCGTTTTGGTACTTTTTTCGAGTCTGTCTTCAGCACTGAAATATTAAATATTCCTAATAGTACTACTCAAATATGCCCGTTAACGTTAGATTTACAAATACCACTTCAAACTGTGAAAGAGAAATTAATCCATTTGAATTCCAATAAAGGCCTAGGACCGGATGAGATACCACCGTTACTATTAAAGAATTGCGCTGATGCATTATCCAATCCACTTTGTACTTTATTCAATAAATCCGCCCAGGAAGGTCTCTTTCCAGACATTTGGAAAGTATCTTATATATCGCCTATTTATAAAAGTGGTGATATATGGGATATACAAAATTATCGACCAGTAGTTATATCAAACTCAATACCATCTTAGATTTAATTATAAGTGAAATTATAACTGCTGCAGTATCTGCTCAGATCATAAATAACCAGCATGGTTTTATAAGAAATAAATCTACTATAACATATCTCATTACCTTCGAACAATATGTTATAAATGCCTTAGATCGCAAAATGCAAGTAGATATTATATATACAGATTTTTCTAAAGCATTTGATATTGTTAACCATGAGATGCTCTTATTTAATCTTCGAAAGCTAGGATTTTCAGGAAACATTTTTGCTTGGTTCCAAACCTACTTAATAAACAGGAAATTAATAGTAAGGTTCAAAAACTATATTTCTAAAGAAATAGTTGTTACTTCTGGGGTCCCACAAGGTTCTCACCTAGGACCCATACTTTTTAATATCTATATAAATGATATTTACTTTGCAAGTTCTTTCTCTAATTTTCTTCTCTTTGCGGATGATCTAAAAATTTTCTCAATGATTAAATCTAATATTGATACACACTTTATCCAACAAGATCTGGACAACATAAGTACATGGTGCAGTGTAAATGGAATGAAATTGAATTTGTCAAAATGTCTAGTCGTAACATTCTCCACTGCACGTGAACCACTTCTTGTAAATTATAACTTGCAAAATGTAACATTACAAAGAGCGCAAGTGATCAAAGATCTTGGAGTCTTATTTGACACTAAGTTAACATTTACTGATCACTTGAATCAAATATGCAAAAAAGCAGAACGCGTATTAGGCTTTATTATCCGAAACTCAAGAGAGTTCACGAATATAACTACAATATGTTCTCTTTACTTAACTTTAGTGCGCCCTCACTTGATGTATGCGTCGACTATATGGTCACCTTACTATGATGTACACATTCGTAGGTTAGAGAGAATACAACATACATTTTTTAGATATGCTGCTTACAAACTACGAACTCCGATGTCGTTTTCCAATCACGATTATGCACCAATAGCTTTTACTTTAAAGATCCCTTCTTTGTATTCCTATAGACAACTCTCTGACTCTCAATTCTTATATAAAATTAATAACGGGATACTTATTCTTCCTGATACTGACTTTATAATTCTACCCCCATATAATTCTCCTTACACTCTCAGAACAAATCCATTTTATAGAACTCAGTCATATTCAACAAATCTTGGGATGTATTCTCCCTCAGCCCGCTTGTGTAAAGTCTTTGCTACAATTCATACGGATTCAAATATTTTTAACTTACAACAATTGGAAGCATTTAGGCTACTTAAATTAAAAATATTAGAATATAATTAATAGATTAGAACTATTGTAACTACCAATGTATATTACTCTGCCTGTATATTTTATGTAACATTCTGTTAGGGCCTTCAAGCCCGTTAATGAAATAAATAAATAAATAAATCAATAATTCGAGGAATTATACGCAATCGAGTGAAGTGGTAGGAGAATTCGAAAATTCCAAAATTTCGAGTGATCACGAAATTCGCTCAGAATCGCCAAATAACGCTTTTAAAAGGAAGAAATCGGCATTTTTAGTTATTTAATTCTTTTTCCTAGGAAAAAGTTTTTTTCATTTTTCTCCTCCTTTTCAGGGTTTTTAGTCATCATATTCGATTCGCCATGAAATTCTGCATCTTTTCCACCCTATTTCGAATTTATATCTACCAAATTGAGAAACCTATAACAATTTTAGTAAAAAAATAGCGTAAATTTAACACCAAAAAAGGGCGAGGATATCGATTTGTCACTCCTAAATCTGAACCCTGAGGGCTTGTCACCTCGGGGGGAAGGCGCAGAAGGGGAGGTTGATGTCGAGGATCTGGGATTGACCCCCGATCGAGAACAGAGTAATGACTGGCGGGGCTAGCACCCGCGTCGCCGAGGTGAACGTCCATCAGAACATCCACCCACCATCTTTACAGAACATCGGATGAGATGGGCCATAACTCATTTCAGCCGTACAAGTCGCCAGGAAACGATGGAATAACTCCTATCCTACTCCAGAAGGGTTTGGAGGAACTAAAGATACTCTTAGTAAGAATATTTAGAAGCAGCCTTGCTCTAGGGTACATACCGAGGGCATGGAGAGGGACTAAAGTAGTGTTTATCGCAAAGTTGGGGAAAACGGACACTACTCACCCCAAGGCTTATAGACCAATTAGTCTGACATCGTTTCTGCTGAAGACGATGGAGAAAGTGATAGGCACATTAGGACTACAGTGCTAGAGGCTAACCCCCTGCAGCACACGCAGCATGCATATAGAGCGGGCAGATCAACGCCAAAAAGGCCAATTAAAATAATATTAAACAGCCCAGTTCATGCGTTACGGCTATTAAAAAATAAAAAAATGTTCGAAAAGTACAATATTACTTTTAGCAATGACAGAACAATAATGCAAAAAATTGAATTGGAAAAACTGAGAGTTGTGTTAAACGAGCGAATTACAAAAGGTGAAAAAGACTTAGCGATCAAGTATATTAAAGGGTCTGCTCAAATTGTGAAAAAAACTAGTTTATGCCCATAACTTTTCCATTTATTATCAAAATGTACACTGTATAAGAAATAAAATCTCACAATTCATTGATAACGTCTATACTTCTATTTACAACCTTGATGAAATTGTTTTTACCAAAACATGGTTAACTCCTGATGTTCTAGAAGCTGAACTATGTCTTCCTAATTTTTCAATTTTTAGAAGGGATAGGTATCTATCGGCAACTGATAAATTGCGTGGAGGTGGCGTACTTATTGCAGTCAACATAAAGCATTCGAGTCATGTAATACCGACTTCAACACCGGTTGAGCAGCTGTACGTACAAGTTGGACTGCCTTCGAAGAATTACATTATTTGAAGCAACTTATTTACCGCCCAACTCTTCTCTGCACACCAACAACATGTTGAAGTTGTTGAGGAATTAAGTATGCGTCGTCATCATTGTGAAATGTTATTATTTGGTGATTATAATCTCCCAAAAGTTTCCTGGTATAATGGTAAGGATGGTTTATCAGCTACACCGCTATTAGATTGCTTAAGCAGCGTTCGGCAAGCAGCGAAATGAGATTTCTCCAAAGTTTTCGATATGGTAAACCACACCAAGCTTATCAAAAAACTTCAAATATTGGGAATCAACGGCCCCCTATTGAAAAGGTTGGAATCCTATCTTTCATCTCGTACCCAGACTATTAGATATAAACAGTCAACCTCTAGGCTTATCAATGTCTCTTCAGGAGTCCCTCAAAGGTCTCACCTCGGGCCTCTTTTACTCAATATTTACATAAACGACCTACCAAGCACTATCGTGAATAGTTCGACTCTACTTTTCGCTGATGATGTCAAAATACTTAAAGGAAATCTGTCATCCTCGCGGTGTTTCTTTACAGTAGAACCTATGACTACTGGATCTATCACTAGTGGAACCCATGACTTGTGGACGGGTCTAACCCATGACTTATGGAGTCGACGCACTCCCTTTTACCCCCACTTCTTTGCATGGCTATACATTAAGTATGTTTGTGTGTGTGCGCACGAGAAGGCAGATTGGCTAAAACATTGATCTATCAAGTGACGACACTCATGGAGGGGATACAAATTCCACTCCAATTGTGGTTGGTTTTTGAAATAAAGTTTTTATATCGAACCATTTGTGTGAGGTTTTGGAGATAAGAATTATATTAATATATAATAAATTCCATAATCTGAGCTTGTTTATCAATAGGCGATAATTCACTCTATCAAACGCCTTAGAAAAGGCAGTATAGATACTATCAACTTGTCATATATTATCCAGGGCATTAATAACAAATTGGTTATAATATAAAAGGTTAGTAACAGTAGATCTTCCTGTGATAAAACCATGTTGATAAGGTTACAGTTTGCCAACTACAAATTTGAATAACTTCTTGGTGATAATAGAATCAAAGATTTTCGGAATACAACAGGGAATCGGTACTGGCCTGTAGTTGTACCTAATATTCTGCCTTGAGCCATCTTTGAATATTGGTGTAATAAATCTCAGGAAAGGATTCATCTCATAATGATAAATTAAACAATAAGTACAATGATAATATAAAAGAGTTGACACATTCTTTCAGAAGACGTGGTGGAATCCCATCTGGGTCCGCACTTTGATCTTGGCGTAAATTTTGCAATTCTTTGAGAACATCATTTTGCGTGATTTCTATAATGAGATTCGTATTCAAGTTTGCAGACATTTTTTTGTACAGGGACAACATTAACTTCATCCGTAGTATAGACACTCATGAAAAAAGCCGCAAATAAGTTTACAATGTCATTTCCAGCATTTGCGTGTCGACCGTCAAAAGACATAGTTTGTGGAATACCGTGATCTTTTCTGGAGTTATGTACATGGCTCCAAAAAACCTTAGTATTACTACTATTGATTAAGTTGGACTCTATGGAAGATATACAGTCGTTCAAAATTTTGATGTGCAGTGGCTTTACATAAAGCACGAAATCTTAAAAATTCTGCGTAATCTAAGTGACTTCTAGTTTTCAGAAATGATTTATGAGCTCCTTTTTTTTAAGAAAATGAGATGTTTGAGTTCCGGCGAAACCCATCGAGGGTATTTATTAGTATGCCGTTTTCGTAATGGTATGTGATTTTTACATAAGCTTTTGAGCTTTTCATAAAAACTATTTACCGTTTGATCAATATTTAAACCCTCAAATACATTTTCCCAATTTTCAGCTAAGAGACCCGCAGATATTTCATTATAGTTTGCATTATTCAAATCTAGAATATGATCTGAAAAGATGATTTCCGCTTCTGCAAGACAAGCGACTTTACAAGTAAGCTGGATTGCCTTATGATAACTGTTACATGGAATTAGTTCTTCGTTGGCTTCCTGGGTATGTATCAATTAATCGATTGGTAGAGAAACAAAGGTCCAAAGTATTTAAGTTTTGATTTTTTATATCACTTAGTTGGTACAGATTTAAGGCACTAAAAGTATCACATAACTTTTGGGCTGCTTCTCTTGAACGAGCTGTAGTAAAGTTGTTAAATTTAACTTGAAGCCCAAGGTTATTATTCAACCAGTCGACATGAGGTAGATTATAATAAGAGGTGGCAGATAAAAAGATGTTCTATATATTCAAATTCTATGTATATTTGTTGACATGGATGAATATTTTTAACAGCAATCAAGACCTCATCAACTCTTGATCTATGATTGCCTGTCGAGTACCTATCTTTTCTAAATATAGAATAATTTTTCAGACCGAATTCAGTATTAAGGATGCCTGCATGTAACCAGGCTTCGGATAATACTATGACATCGTAAGAACAAATAGACATTATTAGGTACTAAATACATTTAATCTGTTACGTAAACTTCTTGCATTTTGACAAAAGATCTTAAGGTTCTTGTGCGTTTTGATCAGTTTTTTGATTTCGATGTAGTTAAATCTACTGTTTAATTCATCACGAAGCTTACTCAAGTATTCACGTTGTTTCGGTGAGGAGTCATCCTTGATATAAAATTTTTTACTAGAAAATATCTCTTTATTTCGTAACATCCATAAGGCTTTTTCATGAGAATCTAGAGCAAGTTTTAGAGGTCGAATTTTATTTGTCGCTGACACAAACCCAAGACGAACTGCTTCAAGTATAGAATTAGCGCATGGTGTATCCTTCAACATATTTTTGACCACATTCAGATCCTTCTTGGCATCTTTTGACTCCGGTAGGTTAAATACAATAGCATTTGCTCTAGAAAGCTTTTCATAATATTCATGTACGAGTTCTTACTTCAGTAGAGTAAAATGACCGAGTTGATTTGGTAGTCGGAGAGTCCAATTTTGTTTCGATTTTTGTGATTCTATCATTAATTTCGCTATCCGAGTCGACTTGTTTTTTTAAATTATTGATGGCTGAGTCTATACTTGACTGCAAGCTTTGTGGTTTCAATCGAATCATTAATTCTCTCTTCTACATTCGATAATTCTAATTTAAATTTGCTCCATAAAGCCTCAAGTGTGTTGTTAATATCACTCATTGTAACTTGTAGTATGAGAGATTTGGGTCGATTTTCAGGCTTTTTTATATTTTTTTATCCTCCGCAGTTAGATCTATACTGCTTTGTTTAAGCGAAACAGTTGGTGTAGATGGACGTGAACCACAACAATTTCGAAAACCTCCGTTACTCGCCAAACCGTTTTGAGCTGCGCATGCCGGGTTAGCCGAAAAAGAGCATATAGTACAAAAAATAGGGTCCACTACTGATTTCTTGCAGAAAATGCAGATTTTAGATTTGTTTGTTTTGGTTTCACTCATTTTAACCCTTTAAGGACGGGACGGACACTTTTTGAACGCCGACTTCAGCTCGATATTGGATAATGTTATGGGAAAGAAAAAAATCTGCACCCAATGTTTCTTACGTAAAAAGGCTGCTCTTTTAGATTCTGCAAAAAGAATTGGTCCAAAACTCTTTCCAAAAAAGATACAGCTGTTTTTATCCAAAAAAACGCAAAATTTTTAAATATTTTTTTCATAAATCGTCAATTTACACTGGGAAACTGCAACACAGAGAACTCGGAAATGCAAAATATCGCGTCCAAAATGTTTCAGCTTCAAAATGGTACCTTCGATTTTTCAAAATTTCAAATTGGCCGTTTAAAAATGGCGCCCAAAGTGCAAAATTTGTATATTGTTTCATTTTTAGCCAACCAATTGAAGTTTCGAAATCGGCACTTGCTCAATAACTGCAAATTTATGTTTTTGGAGTCGCTGATTACAAACATGAGGTCAGATTTTAAAAATTCAAAATGGCAGATCCAAAATGGCGGATGACATTTTGGAAATATTAATGGATTTCCTTAAAAATGGTCACTGAAGGGTTTTCGGGTTCGCTGATTACAAATATGGGGTCAGATTTTCAATGCGCCTTATTAAATATTTCTCTTTTCTTACTATTAAACGTATAATATTAACTGTTCATTTTACTATGTAACGTATTACATTCTAGTCTACTAGAATTCTCTTTTTAATAGTTTTGATATATTTTTCTTTCATGACTCAAATAATGAAAAAAAAATGTTTAAAATATATCTTTTTATCTAAAGCAGAAATTGAACAAACCATTTCTATTTATTCTTCAAATTTATTTCACCTTTAAAATCTAATTTTTGGCTCATGAAATACATAAAATTGATTTCATGCATCATGGTAATTTTGTTTTATTGTGTGCACGTTGGTTATAATTTTTAAGGACCCAATAATAATATGCCTCTGAAATTCATATAGGTAAACAATATAAAATCTAGGGGTCTTTTACAATCTGCATTAAATTTCAATTAACTCAGCTAATAATTATTATGGGATGATATTGAGTTTTGTTTCATTTTGAAGTTAATTAATATCTTTTTAAATTATTTAATTCTAATGTTGACAAAAAGTCGAGGAGTGCTGACATTTAAAAACCGTCGATATTTAACACGTGAACCGATTTTACAAAACATTTATCTTTTTTATTATCTGATTTGAAAGGTGAAACGGGTTTTAGCGTTTTCTTTTATACTATCGATGGGTTTCGAAATATTTGATCGTTCCCGGATTTTTTGCCATCATTGTATATATTTTCAATATGGTTCCCAATTCCACAAATCGAAATGCATAAGCAAAAGCACTCAAAAATTGAGTTTAGGCAAATTCCCTTTTAAAATTATTAATTCTGAAACGCCACCCTAAAAGTGAAAATGAAATTCAAGCACACGATAAGAGGCAAGCAATTAAATTGTTCCTTTTTGCAGCTTCAAATTTGAATATAGATACATTATAATTATATTCGAAAATACAGTTCGATTTCTTTTAGTATATTTAACAGAACAATTAGACATTTTGTCATATTTTGTATGCCATTCGACGCGTAAAATACTATTTTACACACTTACTGACATTTGTCGGTCGCATTTTAAGCCCTCAAGTGACATAAAATATCGTATGAAACATGTGCATAAATGTTTATTCTGCGAATGTGTTTACGACCCTCGCCTTCGGCTAGGGCCGCAACCCTTCATATTCGTAAAATGAACTTTTACGCACTAGTTTCATAATATACTATTAGATGTCTCCAAAAATAATTTTTTTTTATTTGAAGAAGGAATTTTGTAAAAACATTTTGATAAAGTGGGCTTTTTTAAGACATTTTTAAAATGTACTTTTTATTAAAGTAGTAAATTATTAACCCACGCTCACATAGACAAATATTATTCGACGTATGTGCTGCTAAAATGTTTCTTTTACCGATGTGAAGGCGCTGCGTTCATATGTGCCAAAAATCCTCACATTTGTAGCAAACAACTTTTATGCACTTATATCGAAAGCTACACTGAGAGCACGTTGGAAGAACAGCTGCCCTCTGCCCGTTAATGCTGCGCACCACTGATATATAAGATATCTTATATTGAATGACGTAAACTATTGCAAAATACATTTACTAGTATTCATTTAAAATGAATTACATTGATATAAATGAATATTAGTAACAGCTCTTTTTTCAGGATTTTCAAGATCGTATCTACAATATATACATCTATCGTAAAACTTAAATATGGAAACACGATCGTCCACATAAAATTTTACCCTTAATATTCTTTAGTAAATAATAAGCTTGAATGGAGTATAACATTATAAAGTAAAAAAATTAATGAATTACCTGTTTCTCTTTTGTAGATTATTCCTACTCCAACAAAATACACATAAATGTGCAAACTTATGTGTATATTTGATTAATATATTTAATAATTATATTACTTTTATTTTACAATATGTACATTTAATATAGATAAGAAATATATTCAGAAGTATACATTCAACCAACAAAAACTGCCATTATAACAAACTTTCTGTATAATCATTTGTAGAGTGTAATCGCTTTGAAGATATTTTTCATAAATGTATGTGTATCAATTTGTTTGTTTTATATTTTATTTTTAAAAAGTAAACAACGGAAAATATATATATTATAAATAAAACAAAAGAAACTGATACACATGTACCCTTATGTAAAATGCTTAAGCCATCATCGAACAGCCTCCGTAGATTAACTTTTCTATAACGAAGGTTATATCATTGAGTAAGTTTATATTCTTTCATATATTTCTTATCTATCTAAATCTGTTTTCAACTCTTTATTAATATAGGTAATATAAAACAAATAAAGAACTGATACACGTATACTTGTGAGAAATAGGTTCAAGAAAGGTACAGTCGATAAGCGATTGTTCATGAATTTTGTTATAATGGCTGTTTTCGCTAGTTGAAATTGTGTTCCTGCATATATTTCTTATCCATAGAGATATATTTTCATCTTTTTTAATTTATATAAAATATAAAACAAAAGGAACTGATATACACGTATCTGTATGCAAAATGTTTAAGCCACTTATCATCGAACAGCCTCCATGTTCATGTTTACAATAGATTGTCTTTAGTACCAATGAGCGGGAGAGCTTCAAACTTTTGTAATGGGGGCGCAGTGGTCCGCGCATGTGGTCATGGAGCCGATTTGTTTTGGGTGAGCAGCTCACCCAAATTCGAATATCAGCTGGCTCAAGCGAAGTCACGGAGTTTTTCTTTGATTAGTAGCGCTGCTGCAGCTGCTGACGCTGATGGGATAGCTGTTCCCCCAACGTGCTCTCAGTGTACTATTTCAGCTTCATATGACATATTTTTCTGGCACACCAATTTCTTCGTAAATGCCTGCATTCATTTTGACTTTATTAAATACGTATGAGCCTGTGCAGGCTGGCATTCACGAAATCACGCATACGTAATTAAGAAAATTATAACCAACGCGCACACAATAAAACGAATTAACATGATGCATGAAATCAATTTTATGTATTTCATGAACCAAAAATTAAATTTTAAAGGTGAAATAAATTCAAAGAATAAATAGAAGTGGTTTATTCAATTTCTGCTTTAGATAAAAAGATATATTTTAAACATTTTTTTTTCATTATTTGAGTCATCAAACAAAAATATATCAAAACTATTAAAAAAAGGATTGTTTTCCTACGGAAGTGCACTTTAAAAATCAGTGCTGTAATATGTTATTGGTACACCTTCTTCTAGACTAGAATGTAATACGTTACATAGTAAAATGAACAGTTAATATTACACGTTTAATAGTAAGAAAAGAGAAATATTTAATAAGGCGCATTGAAAAGATTTGGCGGATACATATCAAACGAAGCGAGTTCCGCACCGCGCAGCGCTGGCTGTCAACTTTCGCAGTTCCGTGCTCGCGCCTGATTGCTCGAGAGGCGGAGTCTCGCGTGACGCGGCTGAAAGCGGTGGGAGAAGAAATGCGTATAGAATAGGATCGGAAATGTTGGTCAGTTTGGACGCGCTGGCAGCGCCGTCTTGTGGATTAATACCGTAGAAAGAGTGGGAAGCTTGAATACAGGTGACATAAAATATTCATCAGTGCCCTGTGGCTTTTACTGTCGCATTCGGACGTCTCTCTATCGTTATCTGTCGCCATCTGTAAGTACTAATTTTCGCTGACTGATTCTATATTTGCATTGTTTACATCTTTACATCAAGTATTATACTCCATGGTGTAAGAAACCCGGCGTTGTTAATTATGTATCGAATCGTATCACAATCGATTAGATGCATTAGATTCAATTTGAATTTTATGAACAAAAACAATATGTATATTGTTTATACGCATAACAATTTTCGATAATTAAAATTCCGTATCTATGTACCTAAACCTTTTACATAAACATTTTTCATTTCTTTTATCTTGGCGCCATTACAAATTTTCTTAGCCTTTTCAATCTCGTTTTCGATATATGTAATCGAAAAAGATCGATTTTATACAATCCGAGTTTTCCAAAACAGATTGAAAATAGACGCAAAGAAAGTCAGACAGTACGGATGGCAAATATGCGGGATGGAGGTTGAGCTTTTTCGAAAAGCGAGCGCTTTTTGCAAGTTGTTTGCATAGCTGTAGTGTTTCCCCTTTATGTGCGTCCACTCAGGAAGACATTTTCGAAAGTTTGTGCGAAAACTACATTTTCATCATCAGTTTAAAGCAGTAACTTCTTAAGGCAGCACAAATGGACGACATTCACGGTGGTCCAACGTAAGTTTGATGTTTAATAAAATAATATAAATGTTTTCCATCTTTTTTTAATGTTTGTTAATCTTCAAGTTTTCAGAAGGCCGAAGAAATTAACGAAATTAATTTGCCTCAAGTTATGGCTGGTTTAAAAATGCTTACGGTGGATATACCCGAAGAGGAAGACGTGCCTACGGGGCTAGCTAACAGACGATCTTTGAGAAAACGAAAACCTAGAGCTTTAGATCTTTCAACACTTAATCGAAGGTATTTAGAAAAATATAATTTTTTTTTAATAAACATCTTAACGTTTAATGCTATTAATTTTTTAACTTGAATTTTCAAAATGTTTATTTCGAAAAGATGATATAATATAGACTATTTCGAGTATAACATTTGTTAATGAAATTCATGTTGAAGATTTATCAGTTTAATAACATTTTATAATTTGTAGATTGATTAATGTACAAAGTTATGATTTATATAAATGGATTTTATTTATTTTTCGATAAATATATTTTATTTTTACGTAGTAAGCTATGACTAAGTTATTGATATAAATAAATATTTTCTTCTGGTAAACATTAAAGAAAAGAAACCAATCTCAATCGCACATCTTAAATGTATTAAATTGTTCAAAACAAGCAACAATGAATCAGATCAAGTAACGTCTAGTAATTTATAAAAAATTAAAGCAATTTGATTTGTTTTTGTTGGAAATAACAGAAAAATGATGGATTAAAAATATCCATTAAATTTAATAATCTTAAATGTAGAGGCATTCCATGTGAGATCACCAACGTTTTGGAGTAAAGTTTCAGAACTTATTTAAAATTGAACTACGTTTAGAATACGTAAAGCCTATTCTGTAAATTTCAGCTAAAAATATTAATTGGTTCAAAAGTTATTGATAAAAGTGTAAACGACAAAAATGAAATTTACCATTTTTTAAACGGCGATATCTCGAAAACTATCATTCAGAGAAAAAAAATGTTTAATTCGAAAATGTGCAGAAATGTCTAAATTTTGCACTGGTGTGAATGATATAAACAAAATATTATTGTTTATAACAAATTTTCAAGATTATTTTGTTGTAACTCAATTTTCGCTCGATATGCCATCTTTTTTCTTCTTGTGACATAAACAAAAGTTGTTCGCAAAAGCGTTTTCTTTGACTTCGCAAAGTTTCAGTTTGTCATCTTTGAAACTGGCTTTTTAATGTAAAGAAAACCGAGCGCATGAGTGTCCGTGCGCCATGCCTCCAGCCGAACTGCCCGTACATATCAGCCGCCCGGCTGTATAAAACGCTCTTTCCCCCTTTTCAGGCTTACAATTCCTAACTACTTGTTTGTAAAATTGTCAGATATATAGTGGTGATAAGTATATCCCGATGTTTTTTCTACATATTTTTATTTGGGTCATTACTTGGAAAATGAAAGAGGGGTTTGTTTAAAAACACGCACATCGTTCATTTATATAGAACTTTTTTCCCAAGTGGCATCAGTCTTTAGGTTACTTTGGCACTGAGCACATCACTTTTTAGTTAAGACAATTAGATAATTTATGTACAAAAGCAATGATTGCGGGTGCTAAATTATCAACTTTTCTTGACGAGAACAATACAGAATCCAAAAACTCATGATGCGCGAATGTACCACGGAATTAATGGAACTTTAGAAAATTTATTCATTTAATATGATTATTCATAATTTTCTTAATATTTGGTTGATTTATTTTCAAATATTCAATCAGTTTCGACTGAAATAAGTACACGGCATTTTGGATATTCTGATATCAATAGAATGCTTTTATATTTAATCATATTATTTGCGTCATTTGTTTTTGTATAAATTATGAATAGATGGATCAGAACTTGATTCTGAGACCAGTGATGACTTTGAATTTTGTCCTGTATTTTAAATGAATAATTTTCTTAGAAATAACCCACTACCATCACTTCATCAGAGTGTCGTGTAAATTTCATTTTTGTCGTTTACACTTTTATCAATAACTTTTGAACAAATTAATATTTTGAGCTGAAATTTACAGGATAGGCTTATCTTTACGCATTCTAAACGTAGTTCAATTTTGAATAAGTTCTGAAACTTGACTCCGAAAGGTTGGCGATTTCATATGGAATGCCCCTGTATTGAATTGTTAGAAACGAGCAAACAATCAATCGTATCAAGTAACGTCTAATACTATAATTAAAGGCCAATTGAGCTTTTTGCTGGGAATAAAAGAAAAATTATGAATAAAAAATGTTCACTAAAATATTTAATCTTAAACGTATTAAATTTATACTTTATCACAGTTTTATATGCTTAAAAACTAAAAATTTTTAGTTAAAATATTCCATACACTCAAAGAAAAGAAATTTTAAGTAGGTACTACTGGGGAAGTAACAGCTACCGCACAAATTTTTACGAATTTGAAATGGCGGTTAAAATTCGAAATCGTTAAAAAGAAAATTTGTATGATCAGATACAATTTTATTACACCTTTGAGAATAGTTATTCATAATTTATAGACGATTTAGTTATTAATAATTAATTTTAATTTTTACCCACATTGGACTGTAATTTTACAAATCGAGAAAAATATACAAGATTATATGAAAAGTAACGTTTTGAAAGTTACAAAGCTACAGTGTTCCTCATTGTAAATTTACTGCGTTGAGAGTGGGTAATTGTTTTACCCATACTCAAAGTTGTAAAATTCAATTTGATTTTTTACAGTTTACTTATTGAACCTGTACATAAGTGCGATTGCTCAGAAAATGATCTTTTTGTCATTCGAGCACTTTGCTCAACCTTGCTAACAATGGTTTCATAGTTTTGCAACATTTAAATTCTATTATTATCTTAAAGATTCTAATTTGAGGTCTTTATAGCAATTACGATTCAAAAGTTTGTTTTCGTTTATATAATAAAAAATATGCTGGCAGTTATTGATTAATTTTAAAAAAACACCTTTTTTCAATCAATAATAGTTTTCATGATAAATTTTTGAAATATACTGAAAAAAAGTTTAAAAAAACTATTTGAAAATAAATATACAAGAACATTTTTCTTCAGTTGTATCTTTTTTTTGTTGCATTGGAGTAGCGTTACAATTTTACTAAACTTTATGAAATCGTGTATCTTTTATTTAATTGTGTAATATAAGTGATCGTTAACAGAGATTCAAAATCTACAAGTTATATTTTTTACATCTCTTTGCATTTTAGTAAAAATTGTATTACACTTAGCAGACATTAGTTAATACAGTTTAATTAGTATGTTACCAAATACTTGAAATCATTTTTTAAAAGTTTATTCCTCTTTTAATAAATAAAACACACCTAAAAGTTAATGAACGACAAGTTAAATTTTTTATAAGTTTAAAAAAATATTATGCAGGCTCCATCTGTACACGGAGAGAAATTTTAAGTATATGTTACTGTTTTTTGGGAAGTAGTATTTACCGCACAGATTCTGATGGATTTGAAATGGCGGTTAAAATTCGAAATCATTAAAAACAAAATTTGTAAGATCAGATACAATTTTATTACACCTTTGAGAATAGTTATTCATAATTTATAGACGATTTAGTTATTAATAATTAATTTTAAGGGTCTGTAAACGTTGTTAAAAGTGAAAAAATCAGTATTTTTTTCATCCTATGGCTTCTGTAACGAATACGGTGCCAGATACGCCAAAAATGCACTAAACCTTTTTTGTAGAGCATGAAATTTCCTACAGAGGTCTAAGAGGAACGGTTTGAACTTAAATATTTCTAAGTGCAATATTATATATTTTTCACAAAGATCTGACAAATTTTTATATAATTATTGCTTACTTAATGTGCCTTTACTTTGGTGTTACTATATCCGATAAATTCACATTTCAGGATCATTTACGAAACGTACGATCCAAAGCATCAAAGATACTGGGCTTTATTCGAAGATCTACTAAAGACTTTAAAAATCCTTTAACGATTTCACACCTAATACGAACTCTTGTTTATTAAGGAGAGCGCTTCGTTATTTGTCGTTTAAATCAGGGAACCCGATGTCCGTTTCAATCACTGTTATTACGACATAGCTTTGAATTTTAATTTCCCTACTATCAGCTCATTCACCGATATCACAATGCATTAACTGTTTACCGAATCCTGCACTTACCAGAACTTTTTAATTTATCGTCGTTATTCCCTTCTCGTGTCCTCCTTATTCTTTTCGTAATCACAGAACACTTCAGCAATCTTTATGCAGATCGATTTATACATTTAATTATCCTGTCGCTCATCTTAAACGTGTTTGGAATATTCTTGATGTTAATACCCGTGCAATAAATTCTTTAGCTATTTTTAAACGTAATGTGCATATCGTGTACCAATATTTTGACTAAATCTTTTGTTTACTCGGTGCATTTTATATTATTTTATATTCACTGTATCGCGTCTTATTTTTATTTATGTCTGTTTTTATTTTATTTTATTTTGTATATATTGTATTAGTCTTGTTAATGCTATCATTATTTTATGTACTTCTTTTTATATTGAATTTTTATTAATTTTTATATTGTTACCAGTGTAATTGTCAGCGTCTAATTGTATTATTTTTCTGTAATATTTTGCGTATTTATGTATTGTAACATTTTATTCGATGATTTCCAGTCCGATAATAAATAATTGTATTGTATTGTATTGTATTTATTTCAACAAACGGGCATTATAATGCCCAACAGTTACAAACATAATAATCTGTTTGGTACATGTTGCCTCTGTATAAAATAATATTAATATTTATAACAAAACGTAAAGAGAATAAAAGTAAAAACAAAGTATTACAAAATTTTTTGCAATAAAGTAAGATTAATAAACATGTTTAACAAAAATCGCGTAAATAGTTATTTTTGGCTAACGTTTTAAAGCGAGAAAAGGAGATTCCGTATAAAGGCGAACAACTTCCACTATTTCCGATGCGTATTAATCTATCAATACTGGAATGCAGCCCGTATTTCGTTCAGTATAGACGAGATTGAAATATATTCGTATTTCTCAAACCGTGTATGTCTGTTCTATAGACAAAATTCGATTTCAATTCGTCACAACGAATAAGTCCATTAGTGATTTTAAACAATAAACACGCGTCGGTGTAGGATCAGTGTGACTGTAGTGAACTTATCTCAGATTTATTCGCAATATCACTGTAATCGTGTGTTCAAGCCGGTTTTTCTAATTTTAGCTTGTACGCTAAGAATGCTAAAAATTTATGCTGCACTCTTTCAACTTTTACATTGTGTACATCAAAGAAGGGAGACCAAACAACCGACCCGTACATAAGTATTGATTTCACTAAGGCATCGTACATTGTTTTGAGCGTTGATACGTTCGTAAAGTCTACACATTGCCTTTTCAGAAATCCTAAATTACGTAATGCCTTTCCTTCAACTTGATTTATGTGGTCTGAAAAGGTCAATTTATTATCAATAAATATGCCTATGTTCCGTATTCCTTGTACTCTCTGTGAAATAGCTCCATCAGCGTTATACGAAAAGTTTTGAATGGTTTTGAGTCTCGTAACACTCGTCACTTTACATTTATTAGAATTAAGTGTAATTTTATTGATTATGCACCATTCAAAGAGTCGATCTGAATCATCTTGTAAAAGTTCAGCATCACATTGAGACTTAATTATTCGATAAAATTTACAATCGTCTGCAAAGAGTAGAAAATTTGAGTTCTTGAATATGCTATTTATATCATTGATAAAAATTAAAAATAAGAGAGGTCCAAGGTGAGAACCCTGTGGGACACCTGATGTCAATTGATGAAGATTTGAAGTTCTTGTATCGATGATATTGCTGTCTACCTTTTAAATAACTGTCCATCCATATGCAGAAGTTATTAGAGAAGCCTGTGTTATGCAGTTTACATATTAACCCATGGAAGGGCACCCTGTCAAATGCTTTCGAAAAATCGGTTTAAACCACATCTACTTGTTCACCCCTTTCGAGAGATTTGATTAAAAATTGCGTGAATAATAAAAGGTTTGAAACTGTAGATTTACTGTTAACAAAACCATGCTGTACCCGAATTATTTTGGTTGTTAGATAGGGCATAATTTTATTCACAATTAACATTTCAAAAACTTTGGATATGGGGCATTCCATGCCAAAAGGGCAACTGAGAAGATTAGCCAAAGGAAAAAATAATTACTGGATTTTATTCGTCTTTTTATGCACTTCCCGATGATTAAAATGATTTTTTATTTTATTTATATATTTATCATGATTTTTCAGTTAAAAAATAAAAATTGATTTTTCTCAAACTTGGACATTCTAAATATTTTTTTAAACAGGCTCAAATGTGTAATATTTCATTTTATTTCACTTATTAATTATACACAAAAATCAGATTTTCCAGATTACGATTCTGGATTTTTCAACAGTAAATCAATTTTTAAATCTTGTCGTTTTTATGTTTATTCTTTTTACGGAGAGCAGACCCAAGTCGAAACACAAATTTAGAGAATACACTACGCACACATACACACACATACAACTTCACACAATTATAAGATCTTTACACATTAATATTCAGAGAGCGCGTAAAAATCATCGTCACACAAGAATCAGTCACTCTAAAATAAAAATATTACAACCATTATTTCTACGAACAGAATTCAATTTATCATGGATTCCGCACTTCCATGTTATAGGAGAAAAATCCGGAACGTCGGCTCTATTGTCGATCAATGTTTTTGCATTTAACACATTTTTGTTTGTTGGTTTCGGATCCGATGTACAATACCAATTTTTAGCGGTTTTCATAAATACCTTTTTGGGCACTATGGTTGATGAAATCCGAAACAGTCACACGTACACCTTGCAGCATCTTACGGATTGTCCTATTTCGATTAACCGATGGTCGTCTTCTAACATTTGGAGTTGAACGCCAAAAGATGATGGTTGAAGATCGTCCTGTTCAATGGTGAATATAGGAAAACAGACTTGGAGGACGTCTCCTCCATGAACGCACAGGATTCCGCAAACTATTTCGTTTCAAATGAGAAACGATACGGACCCTTCGAATATAACACTGTCTCCTATTCCACGGATCCCAGAACTCCCAAAAACACGATCGTATTCCTTCAACTGCTGCCAGGCAAGTGCTTCTTATTCACTGTTCTTCCGAACGATTCCCTCACTTCTTTTCCAAGAGCGTTCGTTTATCGCATTTCAATTATAAACGTATTTTCCTTTAAAATAAACCGCCAGGAAGCACAACAACTTTCTTGCCGAATGCCAGTCATAGATGTTTACACACACGCCACATACATACGCAACCGTCACATAGACGCCACGCTTACAATTAAATCACAACCGGCGCGAAATCCAAATATTCGCAGTGAATAAAATCATACCGTTACAAATGAAAGCTCGTATATTTTTCTATAAAATAACATTGTCTAATTATGGGTCGGTTGGTTCTTCATCCTGAAATGTGCAAGAAATGCAGCCTCGTGAGCGGCAATACCCATATACGCTTATTGTTATACATATTTATGGATGAAGAACCAAGCGGCCCATAATTGAGACAATGGGATTTTATAGGAAAATATACGAGCTTTCATTTGAGCCTGTTTAAAATGTCCAAGTTTGAAAAAATCGATTTTTATTTTTTAAACTGAAAAATCATGATGAATATATAAATAAAATAAAAAATCATTTTAGTCATCAGAAAGTGCATAAAAAGAAGAATAAAATCCACTAATTATTTTTTCCTTTCTCGGACACAGAACTTCAGAAACAAGCGTTTAATGCGAGACACCGAAAAGGACTAATCTTCTCAGTTGCCTGTTTGGCATGGAATGCCCCATATAACACTTAAGATAGATATGGGTCTGTAAATAGATATTTCTGTCTTAACTCCTGACTTATGGATAGGTGTTATAAAACTGGTTTTCCAACAGATGGGGAAAGTGTTTGCAATGGACTTATTGAATATAATAATAATAATACATTTAAAAATGTTTATGTCATAATAATAAAGCATTTTTATATATTGTAATAATTTATTAATTACAGATGCAGTCTGAAACCAAAAAAGAGATCATATGCAGATATGGATAACGAAGAAGAAGTTAAAGAATATTATTTAGATAAGTCGTTAAAGAAACAAACAAATAGTTTAGAAACGATTTTTGAAGAACGGGAAGAAACGTGCGAAGTTAGTTATATGAGTACGAAGCGTTTTCGTCGAACGATTCAATTCCACCCGGAACCTACAGATTCAAAGATTAAAAAGAGGAGGGCAAAAATCAAGAAAATCTTTGGAACAAAGGGTTCCAGGAGACGGAAGGTTACTATGCAGGCTTTGCTGGACAAACTAAATGGTGCCTGCAGTGATTCCACGATTTCCACAAAGGCTGAAGTAACATAAGACATTAATGTAGAAGTTAAAAAAAATGTACATATGTGATTACAGAGAGAAGTATAAGAGTAGATATCGAATTTTTAAACGTTTTGTCATTATTGTAACTCTTACCGGCAAGAATGAAGTATTTTAGAAGTTAAAGAACATTTTTTACATTTTTTACATACTCTTAAAACAGTAACACAACAACAATTTCCACTTTTGTGCTGACAAGTTTTATAGTTCATGTAATGTTACTTACATTTTGTACTTTGCATTTAAAATACAAGAAATGAATCATTAACGTCATTAAGAAACTTGTAAAAACTATAGCAAAGTTCTTTTGTAATAAAGTCTGATTTGGATAACAAAATGAGTATAAACGATGATGTTCAATCGATATTGTATGTAAATCCTTTGACTTTGAATAAAATATTTTTACTTGATATAAAAGTATTACAAAATATGTACGAGATTCATTACAAAAATACATTTCATAAAACCGCAGTATTACGATAAGTCTTCGACCTTAATATAACAATTCAATTGTTCTTTATCACAGTTTTCGTATTCACGAATTCTACCTTTATTCGCTTTGTATACCGCACCACCTAAATTAACGCACGCACATCGATGATGCTTCGAACCCGGCTTTTCGAAGAACATTCTTGGAACTCCGCTCCAATCTCTAGCGATGCCTCCGCTATTTAATAAAATTGTATTAAAATGACTAACGTGGATTCTGTTTAAGCAACAAAATATTAAAGTAAAATTTTCACCTGCGTGTCGAACACCAAACTCTCGTTCCTGTCTCCTCTTTCCATTCAACGTTACAAGGAGGGAACTTTCGTTGAAGCGCTTCTTCGTTTTTCTCATTTTTTATGGCAATTTTTAGTTTCTCTTTAACTTGAGAAAGTTCTTCCGTAGGATCGCCATGTTCGTCGTAGAACCTACCGATGAGTTTTCCTAAAAAAATCTCAAATGTTTACAGGTTTCAAAAAAACATTAAATATGAAATAAAAAACCTTTGTATATGTAAGTATTATTATAGAAATCTGCCCATTTGACAAGGGACTTGATTTCCGCCGGTGTCAATTCAGAAATGTCGTCCGTAAGTCCTTTTTCAGTGAAATCTCCGGTTATGAACGCCTGCGATGCGTCACATCCTGCATAAAGTGACATAAGTTTATAATTTAAATTACATTTCTCGTATGTATAAAAAAATTACCAGTAAATCCATTGTACGTAGCACCAGGAGCATAGTATTCCACTCCGTTACTAACGTCGAAAACGTCTCCCAATATTGCAATGTACAAACCACTTTCGACACTCTTAAATTCCTTCAATTTCTCTCTCGTAAATAAAATATCACCTTTCGATGAAATTATGTCTTTTTCTTTAAAGAAACTTTGATAAACTTTATATAAATGTTTATTAACATATGTATTTAGAATTTTATTATGATAATTGTTCGAGTAAAAAGTGTATGCAACTGCTAAAAATAAGAAAAACCACGCGTATTTCCAAGACATTATTATTACAATTTTAAAATATTTAAAAAAAATGAGTTTATAGGCTTCAAATGTTTTGCATCGTACTTGAAGGTTAGTTTTGATTGATCATATTGTTGCGCCACCTGCAACAGTAGAGAAATGTCACTTGTCAACTTGTCACTTTCGTAAGGCCGAAAATTCGGCAAGTGTCGAAAAAATTCTTAGATCGAAACGATAAAAGGATAATTTTGGAAAACCACAAGTAAGAATCTTTGGATTTATGAATTAGATAAGTTGTAGAAATGGTTAATTTTTTTTAACATTTTTGGGAGGAGTTATAACCTACGTTTACTGAGCCCATATTTTTTAAGGTCGTGCTTTCACTTTTCTAAGTTGTCCTTCCACTTTTTAATATTTCTTGATGTTTTATAAATTTTTAAATACTAGTGTTTATGCCTTTGAAATTTTTATGAAAGACAACGATTAAGCCGTATTAGTTATTCGTTTAGAATTATCTAATTCATGGATTTAAAATTAAAACAAATCTTTCGATAATAAATTTGATGTAAAAATTGTAAACATCTGATGTATAAAGCACTTGTGATTTGTTTGTTCTGTTTTGTACGTCAGTTATGTCATTGTTATTTTTGGATAATTGAAGAAATTTAATTGTTTAATTACTTCTTTGAAGCGATCGTCATGTGTCATAAAATTGGTTTTGATTATAAACACGTACATTGTTTACTATTTCATAAAAATCAAAAGAATCAATACATAAGGCAAAACGTCATTAATCAGAGTAATTTATAAATAGTGCATTGATTCGTAATCAAAATTTTATGTTGGGTCAGAAATAATAGGGTAAAAATATAATTTTTGTTCGATTTTTTGTTGGATTATAACGATTTGAACTTAAGATACGCAAAAAATATTTATTTACTTGATTATACTAAATAAAAAATATGTGGACGACATCATAACCTGTATACTAAAATCTACACTGTAAAAACTCGTAATGAAATTGTCCACGTATAATGGTAATTTTACAAGCTCATTAGAATTTTCCCATGCTGAATATAGTACATTTATCCATACATACACTATGAAAAATAAATGTAAGATTACATTTCCAAGTTTTTACAGTTTTCTTGACATTTCCTATTACAATCGTTGTAAGATTACATTTCCAAGTTTTTACAGTTTTGTTGACATTTCCTATTACAATCGTAAAATTACATGTTTCCAGTAAATAGCAAACGAAAACAAAAGGAAATTTACCATAAACGTATAAAATCTGCAGTAAAAATTTAAATATGCAGTGTAGAAGGTGGAAATAAAAATACCAGTGGTAATCGTGATAATTTTACATCGTCTTTGTAATTTTCAATCTTTATTAGCATAAAGGAAAGTTTTCAGTTATGAAAGAACGGAGAAGAATTAAAGAATTTTTATTCATTGATTATTACGAATTCATACATTGGTATTAAGACATGAGTTTCTACCATTGGATTAAATTACAATTTGGAAAGGAAGCTGTAATAATATTAAAGGATTGGAAAACGATTAACAACAAATTAGTGGCATCAATAATGAGAAGAATTTTTTTACTTCGATGCAAATCAAATGGTTTTCTATCCAAACATATTTTTTTTAATAAGTTTTCACATCATACAAATTTTTACTCACCACTATATAACAACAAACAAGAGAATTTAGTCGAGAAATTTAGAAAACAAAGGAAAGTTTTCACTTACGAAAGAAAGAAGAAGAATTAAAGAATTTTTTTTCAATCTTTATCCTGTAAAATTACAAGTGCAATGTAAACTGGCTATAATAGTCGACCACTGTGACACTAATGCGACCATAAGAACGGATTCTTTTTTTATTTACAGTGCACGTGTAAAATTACATCGATAATGTAGAAATTTTATTATGTCACTAAATTTACAATGATATTCACAGTATTGTGATTTCCACCTTTTCACTGTAAAATTACATAGACATTTTTCGCAGTGTATAACGGTAATTTTAGAAGCTCGGAAATTTACTACATGTTTAGGGAAATTACAATGAGCTTTGTAAAATGACCGTTATACGTAGACAATTTCATTACGAATTTTTTACAGTGTAAAGTTAATGACATGTAGGATGTGTTTAATAATTATCATAACAGACTGCAATTTAACCACGAAATTGAGAAAAATATAATTTCCTTTTTAGATCTGTTATTGATTAGAAATATCGAAAATAACAAATTGTGTTTCGATTGGTTTAGAAAATCCACTTTTTCAAGTATTCATAAATCTTTATTTGTATCATCCTAAATCACAAAAAATAGCCATTATTTACAATTTAATAGACAGAGCTTTAAAATATAGTGACACGAAATTCCGTAAAAAATATCTGACAATAGTTAAAAAAGCTTTTATTCCAAAACAATTATTCGATTGACTTTTCTGAAAAATATATTACCAAAAGATGTAATTCTTATGCTAATACGAATTCATATATTTATTAAATTGATGTATTTAAAATTAAAATCTTTCGACAATAGAAATGTGATGTAAAAATTGTAAATGTGTGTGAAACACCTGTGATTTTTTCTCTTGTGTACGTCTGTTATGTCACTATTATTTTTGGATAATTGAAGAAATTTATTTGTTTAAATACTTCTTTGAAGTGATCGTAAAATCATGTCTCATAAAGTACGATGGTTTTGATTATAAAGGTGTATATTATTTACTAACATGTATATTAACATTTTTATATAAAAAAATTTAGAAATTTATATATATATATATTTGTACTGAGAACAAAAGTGAAAAATATCACTGGTCTGCACTCAGGATATTCTAGACGAAGGTGTAGTCTTCAATATGGTGTAGAAAACAGTGGAGTCATTTTAAAAGTTGTTAATTAAAATCAACCTAGATCAATCGATGTAGATAGGATGGTTTCTCTTGTCTTCATTTTCTTCTGTCTTTGTGGCATTTTCGTTATATTATTTTTAATAGATTGTCGCATATCATTTAAGATTTTTACAGCAAAGTATGTATGACATCTTCCAATGCTTCTCACGAATTTAGAGACTCTATATTTATTTATAGAGGCAGCGATACACAGCAGCAAAATAAAATTTTTGTTTAAGGATTGGAATTTTACTATTTGCTAATAGTTGTTTTCTGTAAAATCTTCTATTTTTATTGAAAATAACTTTCAGAAGCATAGTAGATAATTCAGAGTTGTTTTAGATTTAGACTTGTTCGTAATTTATAGAATATACATGGAATATAGCAAAGTTTTAGAAAAACATCATTTATATGTACATCCCACCGGAGATGTCTGTTAATTGTTATGCCCAAATATTTTGTGGAATTTACATTTTAATATGTAAACAGGTGCAGGGAAGTTTATTTCTACAGTTTTCTTCACTTGTAGTTATCATATTAGTAGTAGGAAGACTATCGTAATAGTATCCAAAAGCAACGGCTTGTGTTTTCTTTATATATATTCATTGTTAAATTATTTGTAGCAATCCAGTTTTTTATTTTTATTAGTTCTGTACAAATGTTTTCTAAGACTTCAGGCCATGTGTAACTTGTATTGTTATCCTTTTGTCTATGCCAATCGGCAAATAGTGGATTCCTGAGTTGATTCTAAGTAACTTTTTTCTGTACCAAAATTGGATCTGAGGCTCAGAATTTAAGTGAAGAGCCATTGAAATTTAGAAAAAAAATACATTTCGATAGCTGTTTTGCGAAATGAGTTAGATGCGAAAACCGCAAAAATTGGCCTTTTTTACCATTTTCGAGGCCATAACTTCAGAAATATTCACAGCAGAACAAATGTTCTCAGAAATGAATTGTAGGGCTTAAAAAAACGCTTGAAAATGAGCCCTCATTCATTGCAATAACTTGAAAAGAAGCCGAGTTTCTAGAATTTTTTTTCTAAATTTCAATGGTTCTTCACTTAAATTCTGAACCTCAGATCCAATTTTGGTACAGGAAAAAGTTACTTAGAATCAACTCAGGAATCCACTATTAGCCGATTGGCAGAGACAAAAGGATCACCCAGTGTATTATAGTTGTGTCATCAGCATAGGATATAATATCTCCTTGGATTTGAGAAGTAAAGATATCATTGATGTAGATTTTGAACAATAGTGGTCCAAGTATCGATCCCTGAGATATACCATGATTAGCTGTAATTTGATTGCGATAGCGATCTTATATTTTCACAATCTACCTTCTATTGGTAAGATAACTTTTTAGTAGCCTGTACACATTTCCTCAAAATCCATACCTTTCAAGTTTACTTAGTAAGATATTATTATCAAGTGTGTCAAATGCCTTGGCCAAATCAATGAATAATGCAACTATTGGTGTTCCTTCGTCTAATGCTTTATATATATTTTCATTTAGTGTTGTGCTTATAGATTTGCCGGTTTGAAATCCATGTTGTGAGGGGTGTAATTCTTGAAAGTTTTAGATAACTATAAATTCGTTCTTTAAGGCATTTCTCAAAGATTTTTGAAACATAGGGTAATACAATCGTCCCATAATTCTGCATTACATATCTTTCTCCACTTTGATGCACTGGAACAATGACCGCTTTTTTGAAATGTTCGGGACATATATACCAATTTCAAAAGATTGCCCTGCCGAAAAAATACTATAGAACACGATTCAGAAAACATATAGAGCACCATACAAATGATATTTATTAAGAAAAAAAGTAGCTAAATACTTGAATATTAACGTTACAGAAACGTTGAGAGCTTACGATTTTATTACAAACTTCCTTCAAAACTTAAAACAGTAACTAATATTGCGAATCCCGTGTAAAAAGACCTCGTCCTAAATTGAGGCGTTGGGTTGCAAAACCTGCCAAGTCTAAAAAAATAAAAAAACTGTGATAATCATATAAACATACATTACATATAGTTCTTTGAATGTTCTAGAGATTGTGTATAATAAAAAAAAATGTTACCCTTTAAAATTGAGCTGTACACTTATGAATCTGCTATCTTTCTAATGTTAGCGGCAAATAGTTTTCCGTGTTTTTCTCAAAACTCCATAAAACGGACTTGGCAGGTTTTTCACCCCAACGCCTCAATTTAACTTTGTATGGTTTTTGCACCATTGTAGACCCAACAAACGAAAAATAATAAGATCTAATTAAGAAATTACGTTTCTAATTCGGTTTCTTGACATTAAGAATTGAGAAAATTCGTTGTAGTGCGTCGGCTTTATTATATGTATATTTTTTTTATTATAAAAAAAAGAGAAAAACAAATGTTACGTCCATGACAGGCACTGTAGACAACATAAACTACAAGTCCCTATTGTGGAACACCATGACAGGATGTCCCTACTGTTTTATTTACAATGTCCCTCATATAAAATACACTTCCTTGTTTGAAAAAAATAACTTGACATATTTTGGAAGTATTTTAGCTTCCTGATTCCGAATATAACAACAAAAATTATCGGTCGGGCATATTGAAGCCACAATACCAAAAAACCCACATTTCATTGCGTGTTTCTCCATTTATTTTGAAAAATACAAATCAGACAAAAAAATATTTCAAATAAAAAAGATAGAGCATCAAATTCTGTACAAAAAAGGTTGGATGCATTTTTTTTGTAATGCCAAAGGTAATGTGTATAAATATCCCATAACATGAAACTGTGTTATAAATGAGGTTGTATGATAGAACAAATCGATTATTGATATTATGATGAAAATGAATATAACCTTTTCTGTAGGGGGAATTTGGTTCTTTATCTTTTTTTATTTAAAGCATTTTTTTTCTGATTTGAAATTTGTACAAAAAACGCATAATACTGAAATAAAACTCAATTTTTCGAAGATAGCGGCTTCAGTATGTCTGAACGGTAAATTTTTAGTGTCATATTGGGAAACAGGAGGTAGAAAAATATTTAAAAAGAATAGTTAGAATTTTTTTCGAGTGAGAAAGTTCATTCGCTTTTACCCACTTAATAGGTTAGGTTTACACTTAATTAACCCTCCTGTGCGCCATGACAAGTATATTCGTCCAAACTACATTGTTAATAATAAATAATAAAAGAAAACCTGGTGCTCAGGAGAGTTGAACGCAGTGTTGTTCAATATAAATAGACGTAGAACTAATTCTAATTTATGCAAAGTCGAAAGTGCATAAAAACGTTCAAAATTTGACTTTGAAAAACGTAAAAAGCGAAGAGTGTAAAGTTAATTGTATCACCGTTTCATCATCGGGACAAAGTGAGAGAAATATGTCCATATTGTGAAACACCTATTTTTATAAATTATGTACTTATAAAACTGGAATATTTGTTTAATAATAACAATGTATGAAAACTGAACTTTATAATAATCAGTTTATAATGCTTTTAAATTATATTATTAGTTGAAGATTCGTCCAACCATTAACCATGTACGTTACCAGTTCCATGCTAATGACATGTCGTTTCGCTCTGACGGAGAGATATTTGCGCATGACTACTTTTTATTATATTAACAGAAATTGGCAATGTAATCAATTGTGTTGAAATGAAATTACACAATGACTTCACCTACAATTTTTGTCCAGATAATAATATGCTTTATTTAGGGTGTAATACTAGTAGTAGTATTTATTGTAGTGTGTCAAAGATTGGGACAGTGTTTCATAATTGGGACTTTTACCTTATATTATTATTACTTAATTCCGGTGTAATTGATTACATTTTAGTTCGTGTTTTCATATAAAAACTGCTTAATATTTTTTAGGTTACGTTTATGTTCTATTCACGTATTATATCGGATTAGAACGAAAGAATTTCAATGATAATGGCCAAGAAACCGTAATTAAACGTATTTAATGGACCAGGTCTTTATACACGGGATTCGCAATACTTCTTATTTTTTTTTAGTTTTGACGGAAGTTCTGAAAAAAATTGTATGCCCTGAACATTTCTACAACATAAATTTTCAGGTATTTAGCTACCCAGCAAACCAAAAAGTATACGAAAAATCTGTACACAATTTAGTACGAAACCAAGTACGTTTCTTTCCCGCTCTTTCAGATAATAATGCGAGATACAATATTATACGCGATAAATAACGATTAATTTGAATTATCGAATGATTTAAACTAAAAAATCTAAAGTAGAACATTTCTTGGAGAATTATGAATTACGGAGAACGATACAATTAATTCTTCGATTAAATTATCAGAATTTAAAGCTATTCTAAGCCTTGACAATTCAATTTTTTGAATTCGTTAAATAGAGCATCGTATAAGATCGAACTAATTATATTCTTGAATTACAGATCATATAAAATAGTATGAATTCGAATAAAAATCTCAGATAATTAATACGCCACTAGAAAGAAACAGAACGAAAAATATCGATCGCGTATACTTTTTGGTTTATTGGGTACTTTTTTCTAGTAAATACAATTTTTATGGTGCTCTATATGTTTTCTGAATCGTGTTCTATAGAATTTTGTCAGCAGGGTGATTATATAGGCAAGAGGTTTAACAATATAATTTCCACAAATCTTGAGAGTTTTCTAGGTAATTTCGTCCATGCCTGGAGCCGCGTCGTGATTTACTATTTAATAACAATTTTTTATGGTAAAACATCTGTAATCAAAATAATTTATAAATAGTACATTGATTCATAGACAAAGTTTTATGTTGTTCACATTTTTAAAATGTCTGATTTCTTCCGAATATGTCTAATTATTGAATAATGAAATCGACAATTTATTTATTAGCAAACTAAAAATATATCCTCCGTTATCGAACTCCAAAGCATTGAACCGTAGATACTTCTTGAAAGTTATAACATAAAGGCTTTAATTAATCCACAATTCAATAAATATAAACAACGATAAGAATAATTTACTTATGTACGACATAAAGTATAAGTAAACTGTAAGGTCCTTATAACTGTCAAGTTTCATATTTCTCTTAGAGAAAGAACCAGACTTTCGATGTGACGGGATAAATAAAGCTTTAAAAATGCCAAGCACATACTTATACGCCATCAACAGTGAGGGGCGCGTTTTCGCCCTTTCCACCACTGGTACCATGTGGCGAGAATTTTTGTACCTGGGTCTAGAATTTAAACAATTATCGGCAGTATCCCACTTTATGTGGGCTATTGGCGGTGATCGACAGGTTTATGTGCACGTCCATGGCCTTGACATTCCAATACGAATCAAAGAAGAAACTTATGAGAATGAAGTAAGTTGTTTTATATTATTAAAACATAAATAAACACTTACGAAAGAATAGGCGTGAATTAAGTCGGTTTGATTTTTTTAGCGTTGGTTACCATTAGAAGGATTTAGTGGACGACTGTTGCCAACAGATAGGTTTAACTTCTCCAGCCAGGATGGAACAGTTGATCGTAGTCGCGATAAAGTTAAATTACCATCTATGGCTTGGCAGTGGGAAGGTGATTGGCAGATCGAAACGACTCTAGATGGACAACCATTAGATCATGATGTAAATGTTCCTTTGTCTGTATTTCATTGTTTATTAAGATATTAAAATTGATATATTCTTCAGGGATGGACATATGCTGTCGACTTTCCAGCTACATACTCCACGAAGAAACAGTGGAAGTCGTGTGTAAGGAGACGAAAGTGGGTTAGGTATCGAAGGTATAGTGCTATGAATTCATGGTGTGCCATAGCTCCGTTAGATAAAGATCCAACAAAGGTGAATTTAGATATTTATAATTAAAAAAATAAACTAGAAGTATAATTAATCAAATGTTCTTGGATCAAAGGAGCCGTTTATAGATGTTTCTATTGGAGGCAATCAAACTCCCGGCGGAAGTTCAGGAGAAATGATGGTGTGGGCAGTCACTGCACATGGAAGAGTAAGTAATCTTTAAATTTTTGTTTTTGTTTTATTGACTAAGATAAATTGGGATATTTAGACAGTATTTCGGGTCGGAGTCAGTACAACCTCGCCAGAGGGTCAACGATGGAGTGCCATTAAATTACCAGCAGGTTGTGAAGCTTCGCAAATTAGTGTTGGAGTTACAGGCCTCGTTTGGGCCACTACCTTAAACGGAAACGCTATAGTTCGTACTGGAGTGACTAGAGACAATCCAATAGGTAATGAAATTTAGAATACAAAAATACGAAAAAGATAAATGAATTTCACAATTTGTATGCAATTGAAGGTGACGATTGGGTTGAAGTCGACTCTCCAGATCCAAGCCTACGTTTGATACAAGTTAGTATTGGATGGGATGCAGTGTGGGCAGTGACACACGAAGGTAGTGTTTGGTTCCGAAAAGGTATAAAAGGGGACATGAGTGGAGTGTGCGAACAGCTGGCTACTGGTACCGGATGGGTAGAAATGCCTGTTAAAATGTCGTGGGTTTCTGTTGCTCCAAATGATCAGGTAATTTGACTCTTTTTTTGTCTAAATTGTTATATTAGGACGGTGAAACTAAAGAAATATTTATTAGTCTAAAATGAAACTAAATTGTACTTAAGGTATGGGGGATAGGATACGATGACCGAAATCTATACCATCGTAGTGGCATCACTCGATCTGAACTCACTGGAAAGAAATGGAGAGTGATTAATGCACCACTCCAGTTGAGTCGAGCAAGCAGCAATGCAAGTTTATCGAGTAACAGACACAGTCTCTGTGGTACACCACAGCAACAGCGACATGGAACTTGGGGTTCATTGGTACTTTCTAAACATGTTAAAATTATGCCATTATTTAATATTTTTGTTTTTTTAAAGTTTATGTTGCAATAATGAAACATTCCCCACTAGCAAAGTCGTCCTCATAGTACGAGTGATGGAGCATCTCTGATAAAAGACTGGGATGAGCAGTCGAGATCAGCACCCACTCCAACGTCATTGAAACTATGGCAGAAAAATGGCGCACCTCCTAATCATATTCCTCAAGCTTCGCTCCAGGAATACTACCTTAATGAAGCAAAAAAACGGTATTATTTATTTATTAAATATAATCAGATTGCGTGTGTATTAAAAATTGATGCCTATTGGCAGAATCAACCAGGGAAATTGATTACTAATTATGGTAACGAAAGAAATAAAATTTATGGAATAGCATTATTGATTTCTGTAAGACATTTAACCACTAAATGGTAAATTTCAGAATATTCGGTGTGTCTAAAGATGTGAAAAACGCGTGTCGAATAAGTAGGTCAATAAAAGCAATTTAGTGACGCTACTGTGTAATCGAGACTTCTTACTAATTGATTAGAATATCCAATTCGTTAATCGACATGCTAGAAGCCGGAAGTTATTCCAGTAGTTGAGAGGCATTAAATATTGATTAGAAACTTACGTTTTGTAACGGAATATACCAAGTATTTGAACATAAACCTCAGAATTGTTATGATTAAATATCACAGATTTATTTTATTCAATTTGTTTGGAATAAGGATGAGGAAAATGTTTAAAATAATTAGAAAAGGTTTAAAAATATTTATGTTGTGAATTTCATTGAAATTTTAGTACAATGGAAATGGGAGATTTGAATGAAGGTAGCGTAGCCAGCATTGCGATTTCTAACGAATCGCTAGCCAAAAGCGAAGAATCGATTATTGTTCCAGGAAAAGGCATGAGCAGTACCGTCAAGGTAAAATAGAAAATTTATTCATTTAATGCTTTAAATGCACGAAATTTTTGTATTTTTAGTGCAGTCAATTTTTAGAGCATGATATTAAGCTAATTAGAATTATATTTGATCATATGAGAATCGTATTGAAAAAAGAGGAGAGTGGTCTATTTCCGGCCCCCAAAATGGTTTTGTTTATAAAATACATACATTGAAAATGGTTATCGAAAAACCTATTTCAATTCAAAAAGAGGATATGGTAGAAACTTTTTTCTCCAAGAGTCAAGCTTCTAAATTTGTTTATTTGTGAATAATGAGCCCAAACAAAAAAACTTCTGTTTTCGGTTATTTTCTAAAACCATGACCCAACTCTGACCCCTCGTGGCCTAAGACCAACTTCCTTGTGCGAAGTAAATTAAATCAATCGAATTTCAAAATTCAAAATTGTCAATTAAAATGTTGCAAATATAAAAGGAAAAGTAAGTTTATTTAATGCAGTGAAATGTTTTTGAATCGATCTTTACATTGTCAAAATGCAGTTAATATCATTAAATACAAAACATCGTTTTAAAAAACGGAGATTGAAGTTGGGCCTGTACTTAGAAGTCAACTATATTATTTTTTAGTATAAATGATGCAAATAAATTTGATTAATCAATTTGATTAATCAAATAAACACTTGCCTTTATGAAAGATAAAGGCTTACAACTTTTACAATATTTTCTTTTTATTCAAATCACTGTTTACTATAAAAAGACTCGAATCACGTGGATAGTGCATTAAAAACGAATTAACTAACAAATTTTAACAATTTATTAACTGCAATAAACTATAGTAAATTTCGGTCCATCAATCATTTGTGTCTATTAAACTACGAAATATGACATTAAACGAAATGCAACATTATAGTAATCGACCCTTAATGTATTCATAAATATGAAATGGTTATTTCGCTGTAAAACCCCTAAACCCATTACAATTCTTTAATAATTGTTTGACAAACCAAATCGCAAGTTATCAAATGTTCACTTGTATATGCACTTAAATGAATGTTATCTCTTCAAACGTTGTCAAGGTAAAACAGAATATGAACAATATAATTACAAAACAGTAAGTATGTTCTTGACCTTGAAGGATGATAAAATCAACTAACAAATGACTCGATAAGATGACTCAACCTCACTCAGCAGCAGAAAATGTTTCGTAACTGATGCATAGCTTCACGTCTCCAGATATTAATAGATTTTAACATTACAATATTGTACTGACGAGAATACAAACGATATGTTTTCGAAAGAATATAAAATCTAATAAGCACATCTCTTAAACTTTTAAAGTTTAACGGTATGATGAGATTAAGTTGTTTGAAAATAAATAATTTATAATTTGTCACGTCAGTTTTTCAAACGCGACTTGTCACAACGATGTGCGTAAACAATTTTTAAAATAATATTAATGTATAATAAGGTTGGGTCAATGATAAATTAATTGGCGATACTGCAATTACGTTTTTTTAAATTTACAGTAGCACAAATCAATAAATGCATGCTTTAATGGTTTATTTATATATTTGAAGTAGTGTGGAACAAATAAATAAAAGTGATGAATTTACCTAACCAATTTCAATTTTTTATTCATTAACTACAAATTAGACTCGTATTCTAATATTGAGAGTAAGCGCAATTATAAATTAATTGATAATCGAATTTATGGCCATTTAAACGGATTTTCTAGTCTGTCAAAAAATATCTATAAAAATGAAAAGTGCACGTTTTACGTGCAATTCACGTTTCTCACAAAAATAAAATATGAACATGAGGTTGGAATATCAATCGATAGGGTATAGATGAAAAATTGAGGCTCCGGAAAGCAGAACTCCCGTCACCCCACAAGCGTAAATAGAATCGGTCGAAGAAACAATTGAAGAACAGATTATGATAATTTGATACCTTAATTCAACTTTTTTAGATGATTTTCACAATATTTCGAATAATATTTCGTATGCTTGAAAACATCTTTCATGGTTGAAGAAATAAAATGTTTGTATTAGTAGAAACTGACATTTTTCTTTTCTAATAACTTGGTATGTTTTTGATCTAAAAATTGAAAATGAAAATAGTATATTTTACATCTAGGGCGAAAAGAAAGAGATTGGTGACAGGTGCGCCGTGCAAAATGAGGGGGAGGGGCGGGAGTCCCGACAAAGAAATATACGAACCTTCAGTTATTACCTCAAAAAGTTTTATGTCATTAAGTGCTATTTTAGATATTTTTTACTTTTTTATTTCGCATTTTACTCACTTCAGTTACGTAAAATATATAGAAATTCGTAAATCTATTAATTAAGTGGTATTCTGAAAAGATAACAAAATCTTTATAAATATGAGTTAATAAGAAAATCAATTTGGTTTGTGTTCTAATACAGCGGATGAATAAAAAGTATAGGATATTAGTTTTTATTAAAACTTTTAACCGATATTCAAATAATAATTTTGAAATCCCATGTGTAGTAGTCAAAAAGTAAAAAACTGATAAAATGAAACATACATTATTAAATTATTAATAATACTATAACTATGCCAAATGTTATTTCAAACATTTTATCGGAAGCGATTTCTTTTTCCTATCCGTGCAATGAAAATCGGTCAAGGGAAAATAAAGTAAGCATTAAAAATACAATATTGTACTGAACACTTAACAAAATAAATTGTAACTTTATTTAAAATATTGGATTGATTAGGTATTCACTCACTGGACTTGAATTTTATTTGTATTATCATACAAACTCTAAATCTTGTAAATACCAATTATTAACCCTTAGTTCCGACGGCTATTTTCATTAATGCCTGAATGTCCAAAAATCGTACAGTAAATTTGAGCTAAAATCTTTTAATGAAATCGCTGAAATTTCTATTTGGCATAAGTTGTTCTAGACGTTTTCGGGTGTGCTCTACACGATGCGACCATTTAGAAAAATGAAAAATTTCATTTTGTATTGTTTTTTGATAAATTTATATAAAAAATAGCGTTTCTTACGGGATTTTTCGTAGAAAATCATAATTTTTTAACAGAAAATATATGTTTATCATATTAAAATTCATTAAAAACGTGTCATTAGTGGTTGTACCAACAAACTATGGATGTAGATTTTTCAAAATTTTTTTTTTCCAAAAATAGGAAGCTTTGGAATGCAAAAAAATATCACTAGCGCGGGCATTATCAGAGTTGTTCAGTTTTTTTTTACTATTATAATACCCGATTATTCACAAAAGTGTCTATTCCGGGTTTTGGAGGATGCTGATTACAATTCTTCTGTCAGAAATGGAAAATTAAAAATGGCGGATTCAATATGGCGGCCGAATTTTGAAAAACCGGTTATTTTACGGGAGTAATTTGCTCAAATGGGGTTGTTTAGAGGCGCTGACTATGAATCCGTTGTTTAGAATTAGAAAAATCAAAATGGAGGATCATTTTGATAAAACATAATTTGACTAAAATGGAGTTTGTGGCATCTTTGATTCGAATTGTTATATTTATTTATGTAATATGTTTATATATTATATATTTTTGCATTCCAAAGCTTCCTATTTTTGGAAAAAAATGTTGAAAAAATCTACATCCATAGTTTGTTGGTACAAATACTAATGACACGTTTTTAATTAATTTTAATATGATAAAAAGATATTTTCTGTTAAAAAATGGTGATTTTCTACGAAAAAATCCCGTAAAAAACGGTATTTTTTATATAAATTTATCAAAAAACAATACAAAATGAAATTTTTCACTTTTCTAAATGATCGCATCGTGCAGAGCATACCCGAAAACGTCTAGAACAACTTATGCCAAATAGAAATTTCCGCGATTTCATTAAACGATTTTAGCTCAAAGTTACTGTACGATTTTTGGACAATCAGGAATTAATGGGTTAAAGCCTTTTCCTCCCTGGGTCAAATATGTCCTGCCGCTTGAAAATGTTTACAATTGTGCAATTTATAAAGTACAATTTGAATTTTCTCTGCGTCGAAAATGACCCTGGAGTCGGGATTGAGAGTTAAACAAATAGTTAAAACAAGATTGAACCTTTTAGGTCAATCCAGCCGCATGGAGTCCTGTGCATTCAGTTGGATCGATGGTGGGAGTGGAAGCACATCCCGAAACCGATGGTAGCATATTCGATCCAGATTTAACAGGTGATTCTGGTGTTTATGGTGAGGACGAAAGTACAGCTGCTGTTTACTGGGCCGAATGCGACATGCTCTGGTGTAAAGTCCACGGTGGTGCTTGTATCGTCGACCCGACGAGTCCACCAAAATGGTAACCTTCCTATAAATGTCTTCTCTTTCAGTAAAGCTTTATGAATATTTTATTGTGCAAGATAGGTACAGTTTTCATACAGTACAATTCGCAAAAATCTAAATTCTTGTAGGATTGCGGATATCAACGGTGCTGTTCAGGGGGAACTCGCTGAGCCGTGGCGAATACACATTTTGGACGAATTGAAGAATAGATTGAAAGGATTACATTTTGATGTATCTACCTGCGAGAAAGCTGTGGAAAAGTAAGAATGTTATCTTTAGTTATTATTTCCAAATATTTTCGAAATAAATAGTAAATGAGATTACAAGTAGTGGTTCGGACTCCACTCTACATTGTATAGGGACTGCATATACCTCCTGACACAAGTCAGGTCCACAGAAAAAACAAATTCCAACAAAGACTGACTTAGGAAAAAATGTAAAGCGAGAAATAAAGTCATAACGGACTATATCACTGGTGTGCTGAAAAGTGGTGGACGATGTGGTGTGTCTTTCCTTCAGAAAGCATACATGGGAACCGCATTTTTTTGTAATTATTTCCAAACGTATCTTAACAAGAAAATAGATATCTTGTTGATCCGAACAATAGGAAGTCAGTTGAACTACACGAGGGTCGAGGGGCTAGTCTAAACTCATTCTAGTTATTTTGAAGAATTAAATCAGACCGAAAACTCGATGTTTAACAAAATATACCCCTGGGTTTTCTGTACTTCATAGACTTTTATAGAATACCAATTTAAAGATTGTCTTGGAATAATGAAATGCTCAATGTGTAAAAAGAACTCTTTGTTCCCTTTGAAATTAACCTATTAGTTTGAATAACAATGCAAGCTTTATTATAAAAACAGATCATCCTGGGTAAAAAATGGAGAAGCTAAATGTAAATTGAAAGGCTCGGCTGCCTACGAGGATTGTATCGTCGAATTAGAATGGATAAGCAGCGATACTGGCTCTCTAGATTCTGGAACATTGTTGATATTACATCCAGATGGCGCTACGACTATGGTGGGTTTATAAATATTTTGTACATTTTACTCAATAACAATTGGGAATTATAGTTTATATTAAAGAGTTTTGTGTTTATTTATATAAAAAACAAAATCTTTATAGGTACAATGTTCAATTTCCGATATTGTATGCGTGGTTTGCTGTAGCGAACCTGGTAGTCCTCGTTTAGCTATATATGCACCGCGTGCGTCTTCCGCAAATGTTGTCAGGTTACAATTTGCGAGCGATACGGAATTGGAAGATTGGATCGCTAATCTTACTTCAGGTACGTGCACAAATATATAATTTTTAACAGTATAAGATAATGTTTAACTCATTACTACAATTGGGTGGAAAATATCGTAGCTTTTTTTAAACCAGAACATTTAAATTTTCAAAAAATGTTTACTTTAAGTTATTAATAATGACAAATCGTAGAAAATCAATAATAATGATAAATAATTAGTTTTAAAATAAATATTTTCGTATGATGGTATTGTGCAATATTTATAACGTATTTACAGTTGATTTAATGTTGTTTTTTAGTTACCTGTCAAATAAATAATGTTTACGGCAGGCCCGGCCCGAATTCTATTTGGTCCACTACCGCCCTCGGTGATGTTTTCGTTTATGACCCGGCGGTAACAGAGGTTTGAAAATATTTTTATAATACCACATAGTCTTCTATTTGTTGATTTGTTATAAAAAAGATTTGCACGCGATACAGATTTTTGTGACTTTATTGAAAATGTAATTTCTGCATAAGGGTATTTTATTTTCCTTCAAAGGATTTACGTAAATGTTAACATCGTCGCATAAAGATATTACATAGAACCATCTCTTTCAGAACATTATTTAATTTATAACATTTTTAAGGCGTTTGATCGCTAATCGGGAAGGTCATGCATCAACTTGTTATTATACTTACACTTATCGAATGATGTTCAAACGGTAAGTAGTAACAGCTCTCCCAGGTCAGACACGCAATGCATTTTTAATCATTTTGGGACTATCGTAATTCCTTTAATTTTTGAAGATTTAAGGCTGTAGATGAACCAATAAGATTGTATTTTTTTGCACTACTAATTTTTTAATTTTCTCTAACGTTTGCTTCTAAAGCCAGAAACTCGCCTGGATTCATTAGAAGAATTGCAAATATGTCAGAGAACATTTTAATTCGTAAAAATGGAAAGGATGGAATTTTTTACGAAACTGTTTTCTGGATTGTTCTCGATTTTCGAAAAAAATGGAGGTGCGAACTCGAGAGATTCGACAGGCCGGGAATCGAACCCGGGACCTTTCTATTGCCGGTAGAATGCTCTTTCCATCTGAGCTACTCGCCCTCTCGCAAGTTCGTATCATTAATTTCGTACCATCTGATTGGTTCATCTACAGCCTTAAATCTTCATATTTAGTAATAATTACTACGAAGTGAACCAAAAAACTTTAATGATTCCTTTAATTTTTGTTTATTTAGATAAAATTTAATGTTACATAAGAAATTTTAATAAAATCCAAACTTATATATAATCATCGTTGAAGAAACATTAATGTAGTTATTTTTACATGTACTTAAAGTTTGCATGAGAAAATCTATTTTTCTCGTAAGAGATAAATTAATCTATAAAATTGTACAATAGGGTTCAAACATAAAATGAATACACGTGTATATTAAATTAAAACTATATTTTAAGCACCTCATTGTCGAAATCATTCTGAATCCTAAATAACAAGACTTTTTTTTAAAGTATTTGATATTATTTATATGAAACGAGACATAAATAATAGAAAAAAATAAAGAATGAGAAACAGAACGTCTAAAAACAGAATATCTACAGAAAAAACAGAACATCTACATCAAACCAACAACATATTATAGTCGGGCATATTAGGAGTTGTGAGGCAGCGCAGCACAGCAGTTTGACATTCGGTTATAAGTTTCGATACTAACTAAACAGCTAGAAATTAAAATATCAGTTTCCCACAGAAGAAAGTGAGCTTGGAAATCAATTAAAACATTCTTTTCTAAAGTATACGAATTTAATGGAATTTATATGCCACGATGTTCTACATTCTTTACCCAAAATGAAAACGTGAATCCAAATGGTCCTAATTGGTGCGATCTACGCACAAAACTAGGAATGAAGTATTTTTTATATTCTTTATTCTTAGTCCTAAGGAATTCACTTCCGATGACAATCTTATGCCAACAAACCGAACGAAATGTTTTTGAAGAAAGTTTAAGATAAATTGCGGGTTTCCATGCAAGAAAAGTTTTGTCCAACTAACAAATTTTCAAAAAAGTAAAAATTGTATTTGTATACGCAATTTGGATACGCATATTTTTTCCCTTTGACAAAAATGGCCAAATTTTATTATTTTTTAAATAATCCCTAAAAATGTTATTTTAATTCCATACAAAATTTCAATATTTTCTCACTTCAACTCGTGGTAGTGAATTCGTGTTTTCGAATTTAGGTACGGATAAAATACCAAATTTATCGCAAGAGTTTTTCGCGTCTAACGCAATAAGAAAACATAAAAAATCTTTTAAAAAATTATGAATTTTTTTCCTGCGAATTTAGAGATGAATATTATTCATCTCCGGCTATAATTTTAATTTCATAATTATTATACAATAATAATCGTTTGTTCTCTTCAATAACCATATATATAAATAATATTCTTTAAGATAAAAATTAAATCACTGAAAACAATTTAATAAAACAAAAAATGAAATAATAATAATAAACTCTTTCGTTCCATTTTGTATTTTTTCCCAAATTCTCAAAAATTCACTACCGCGAGTTGAAGTAAAAAAATGTTGAAATTTTTTATGAAATTAAAATAACATTTTTGGGGTTTATTTATTTCGATCCGAGCACTTTTCTAAATTTATCATTTGGATAAAACTTTTCCGGACGAATCCGCGCGTATCCCTTCTTGCATGGAAGCCCTCAATTGTCCACATCCAAATACAAATTCTCTATTTATTTTAATCTACATTAATAATTCTTTCTTAAAAGAAATTTTTCCTTTACTAAAACTGTCAAATTCGAGCTCAGCGAGACAATTAATTCTGGATTTTATAATGTTTATTAGGGATCTCAGTATCAGGATGGTTTATACACTTTAAACTTAGATACTTCGGGGAAAAGTATGCCTTTTGAAAGTACTCTCCATAACGGTTTTGGACCTGGCTGCGTTCTGCAAGCTTCAGTTTGCATCCATGACGATGCTGACAGGTAAGCTATTTAATGTAGAACAATTTTATCAAATATATCAAAATGTACATTTAAAAATGAATTAATCCCTTTCTTGTTTAATTATGAATCTTTGTATACTCCCAAATTGGCTAAGAATTAAATTTACAACTCATGGGTATATAAAATATGGTCGGTTGTGTTCGATTACATTTTAAATGTTCAGGGGATAAAGATGTGCACTCTGTCGACTCTATCTTTTTTAGTTATTTAACGGGAGGATTCGCGCATTTGCGCAACTTTTGCTATGTAATTAATCGTAACATTTGCGAGAGCTGCAGGTCGTCTTCGTAGATGGCGCCATATTTCACATTTGTGTATGAAATGTAGGAACTGTAGGAACTTACACCATGTACAGCAGCGGTCATTGGTGAATTTCCGCCGGACAAACAATATTTTAAATACGTAAACAAACAAAGTGGCTGGTCATACCAATAGCGAGCTGCTGTTTGAAAACGAAATCGAAAAATTGTTCACCTGACGGGGATCGAATTCACGACTTACGACTTTGTAGTTCAGTGCGTTACCGCCTGATCAACGAAGCCGATATCTTGGTAAATCTTGGTAAAAAATAACAAATTTATAACCTAAATTCTGTCGTATAAGGACGGATACCTTTCAGGCATTTTGAATGGTTATTGCAACCAACTTATTACCTTAAAAGTGTTCTCATAGTCAAAATGCATTTGAAGTATAATTGTTAGAATACAGGGTAATCCAAAAGTATGGAAACGCCTAAATATCTCAGCGGGAGTGCATTTTCGGGGAAAATCTTAAATACAAAAGTTGAAGGATGTTTCTCTGGCTATTTAACGGTACCATTGAATTCGACCTTGAAGGTTATTCCAAGGTCAAGTTTATTTTTTCAAATGGAAGCCCCTATTTTTTTTCATGGATTCGGCAAGAGCACAAAATTTTACGAATTAAAAATACGATTTTACGCACCGTTTTTAATATGCGATTAGAAAGGCCGGTGCATAAAAACGAATTCTTACGCACGCGTGTCGAACGGCATTTTTCGATATATTATGCGTAAAATTTGTGCGCCGTTTTTGTGGGTCAAACATGATGTTACACACGTGTAATGACCGCGGCGCACGAGTGCCCGGCACAGTACATTATACTACAGTACTTTAAAAAAAGTAATAAATTCCCGAATTTGGAATAATCGGTGGACGTTTACATTTTAAGCTGCACAATTTTTTTAGAGGATAAGCGCACTCTTGGCATGTTGTTTATTGAAACTCCAAGATTATACGAAGATTGTCTGAAATTATCAGAGTGATTGGATAAGAGTTACTTTTTTTTAGCGATATCAAAATGAAATTGTTGGATTTTACGCTGTGAAATTCAGTAAAACTCGTACTTTACGTTCGTTTTTCTTCTTTCCAATTTTTAGTTCGGTATTCATTTGTTTGCAAGTTACATCGTCGCGTACTATAAAAGTTAAAGGTTCTGTAGAATTACTCATATAGGGTCCGAACTTCCTAATTAATCACACCAGAAACAGAAAGGGGAAGTTTAAACTCCATAATTGATAATCCCAAGTAGCCCCAAGACTCGATACAATTCCTCTCAATTTTATCAGTGCGGGGCATGCGCGCGCAAGATATATGGGCGGTATTTTTGTATAAGAATGGAAGATCAAGATGTCAATTGCGGAGTTTTTGGCAAGATCACTTACGAGATAATCAATTATGGAGGAAGGACTATATGCCATCATAATGTGTAGTCTCCATATTTACTTATTCCACTCCATAGAGGTGATTATGGTCGGAATGATAGAATTCCTGTTTAATAGTAGGTCCCTCTAAGATCCATTCCTATCTACTCTTTTCAGCAAAGTATATCAGATTATTCCGGTAAAAGGATTGAAACTTAGCTGGAAATACTAAAGAATTAAAATGCAAAGGAGTGAAATTGTAGTCTATAGTAGTGAATTTAAATACTTACTCTCACTCTAGGGCTGCACAATTCACTTCAATATAATAAAACCGAATCGAATGTAATTTATCGAAATAGCAAAAACAAAAATAAACTATCTATTGTATCGTCACTGGTAGAAAGCGAAGAAATAATGTCCTACATTCCCTTTTAGGATCTCTTTCAATTTCGTCTGCCATACAATAACGAGTACGAAGCAAAAGACAATAGAGTATCACGATGTGGCTTTCCATTTCAATCCCCGGCTAAGCGAAAGCGTAATTGTCCGGAACACGTATCAAAATGGCCAATGGGGCAACGAAGAGAGAGAAGGAGATAGTCCTTTGAGGACTGGCTGTGACTTCGAATTAAAAATCCAATGCGAAGAGCGTGGATACCGAATTTTTATTAACGATGTCCAACATAGTTTTTATTACCACAGAATGTCTCCGCAGACTATCACACATTTAAGGATTAAAGGACAGATGACGCTTTCTAATGCTGTTTATAAATCACCTACTGTAAGCCCATCGTTTATTAATTTAGAGGAGATAAGCCTTAAATATCTGTCACAAATATAAACGAGATTTTAATGTTTTGTAGGTGATTATTGATCCCATGACCATGTTTTGGAGACAAATTGGTGGACATTTAAAAATGGTAGAAACGTGTAGTGCCGGCATTACCTGGGGAATTAGCTACGACAATACCCCATGGGTATACACGGGAGGGTGGGGTGGTGTTTTCCTAAAAGGTGAGTTTTTACTAATTCGTACCTAAAATATTACGGTAAAAACTAAGGCATCCTAAACTGACCGGACGCAACCTAACCTAATATAAGAGAAATACTAACGTATACTAACCTAACCTAAATAATTCTTTACCATTTTTTATACGTAATATTTTTATCAGATATTTACAAAAGTTTAGTGAATGGGAACACGCGGGAAATAGCCTGCTTAAAAAAAGCTTATTATATTCTTTAAAACAATTTGTTAAGAATATATTTATTTTAGGCCTAGATTTTAGCTCCGCCGACGTAAATGCCATGACCGATACCCATAATTACTTCGTTTATGAGAACCAGCGCTGGAATCCAGTAACTGGATATACGTCTCACGGTTTGCCAACGGATAGGCACATGTGGAGCGATGCTTCAGGTCGTCAGAAGCGAACCCGTGAATATACGAAATTGCTCTCCATGCACTGGCAATGGGTGAGTAAAATTATACTTTTTACAATTATTTAGCAGTGATTGATACATGTCCCCAACGGCTAAAGAGTTTTAACAAAAATGTAAAAGAAAACTACTGGTGGTATCTTCCCAAGCAACAAGAGAAGTAATTTTGACCAACCCAAAATCAGAATGCCCTAATCAAGTAAAATTTACCACTTTTCCACCAAAAAATTGTCCTGTAAGTCGAATAGATTTTCAAGACCTAAACGCAGGTCGAAAATCACCTAAATCTAATATTCCTTAGGTTTAGAAAAACAAAACCGCAAAAAGTAAGTGAATTTCTTAGGCAGTGATAGAAATGCGCAGTTGGACTACGGTCCTAAAATTGTTATATTATATATGATGAGAATTCAATAAAGATATAAATGAAGGAAAGTGTAGAAATCAATTAGAATGATTTCCAAATGAACAGGTCTCAGATTGGATAATTGATTTCCACACACCCGGTGGCGTCGATCGCGATGGTTGGCAATATGCGACGGATTTCCCATCACAATATCATGGAAAGAAATTCTTTACGGATTACGTAAGACGAAGAAGATGGTTCCGCAGGTGCCAACTAACCACTAGCGGCCCTTGGCAGGAACTGGGGAATTCAAAATTAGTCGACGTTTCATTATTCGTACGTTTTAAATCATACATAATATACAATTATAAATTTTTATAACAATTTTAAATTGTTTGATTAATATGGCGAATGAATAGGCAACGTCGGATACTGAGTCGGATTCTCCGATACACGTTTGGGCAGTGACGGTTAATGGCGAAGCGTTGTTCCGAAGAGGTGTATCTGAATATTGTCCTATGGTGAGTAAGAATAATTTATTAGTCATATAAATAGAAAAAAGAGTTAGTAATATAAATATATTATAATGTATTTCAATTACTATTATAATATTATGGAATCTAATAAAAAAGTACATTCGAACCCTCGTTAACGAATGAGGTCGGAACAATACGAGTAATTTAAAGTTCCGGTAACGAACATTTGAGGAGGAAATACCGTCTTCCCACTTCTTTTCTTTCTTTCGTTGGAACAAACACGGTGGGCTTGAAACAACTTTAAATAATAAGTCTTCCGAAATGGGATTTTTAAAACTTGACTTTTTGTAGGCAAATTAGAAAATTAATAAAATAACGAAGTATAACGTATGCTTAACTTTTTTAAACGTATATTATTTTGTTTTTAATGATAAGGTAAAGTTACTAAATTATGAATAAAACAATATAAATTGCATAGATTTCTTTTAATGTTTTGTCCACAAGAACCCTGAAATCTAGTGTACACATGAGAATAAAGTTTTGTTCAACTTTAACGAATAAAACACGTTTATGTGAAATCATTGAAAATAATAAATCATTAGTCGTTCTTATTTTAATATTTATTAACATTTTTTTACAAATCGGTCACAATAAATATTAAAAATGGAGACAATTAAATTTGCAAACACCGCGTAATAAATGTTGCTTGTATTCCGAATGTGTTGGGCCAACTTTGTGTTTTAGCCAAATAGTATTAAATTCATGATGAATATTCCTAATCCTAACTGATATTTGTTGCAAAATTCTTGTACGTGTACAAAAATACAATGCGCTTTGGAGTAACTGAAATTCCGAGACTTAAATAACTACTTCTGAAATTGTTTATATATTTGGAGTAGTCCGGATCTAAAATTTTACTGAAACATGCTTTAACTACTTCGCGAAAATCACTGAATACTTGTACGGATTTTAAACATCCTAATGGGCAATTATTGCACAAGTTGTGTAATTTATCTAATAATTTTTTACAAGAGTTCCCATTAAAGCTTGCGCCACCATACGTAACTTCACGGTCAACGTTACACGCTTTTGCTCAGGATAAAGTATGTTCCTTAAATTCTTTTGACATCTGATTGTATAAACCATTTACTACTCCTAATAATAAGTGAAGTTCTGGTGGAGGCATTAGGTCAAGAACAGTTTTCTTTTTTTTTGGCAGTAATAAATATTGGTGGTGAAATACAACACATGAAATTGTTGGCTTCTTTTATAAAAATACTCAGGAAGATCACCAGTATCAGAATCAACAAGAAAATCCCATTTCGGAAGACTTTTTATTTAAAGTTGGTTCAAGCGCACCGTGCAAGTATTTTGTCGATGCGCATGCCCTCAAACAGAATAAAATACCGTGTGACAGTGTGTTTTGTTATGAAGCACCATACTTAGAGGTGGCGGTATTTTAGAACAATATAAAGAAAAATAAGGGATAGAGAAGAATCTTTCAATTGTTTTGTTTATATTTATTTCTCTTGTTTACTTGCCTGCATGACATTGTATAAATATCAACGGGGTTGAGAAATATTAGTTTCGTGTCTTGGGCAGGGTCTGCTGACATAGCACAACTGACGAGTCCGTGGGAAGACCAGGGACGAAATACCGATCCATGTTTAATTATTTATAAAAAATTTAACTACGCATGCAGTAACATTTTTATTTTCGATCGTCAATCCTTTAATATTAAAAAATCGTTACAACCGATGCAAAGAAAATTATTCGTTAAAGGAAACATGAGCATATTCGAAAACGGAAATATTCGATTACCGAATATTCGTTAAAGGGGGTTTGACTGTGTATGTTGAGGGTTCTACCCGAGTGTCAAGAAGATATAAAGCTCCTCAAGTACAATTTAATTTGGGCATTACGTAAATAATTCAGTAATTTATGTCGATCTTCGACTTATATCAGGGAGTTTCCTGGGAACACATTGCAACCGATCAACCATTAGTGAACATTTCAATCGGACCTTCCGAGCAGATTTGGGCAGTGGGTAAAAACGGAACGTCGTACTGGAGGTTTGGAGTCTCTTCAGCTAAACCAACGGGTAAAATAAATTGTTACGAAAGCAAATTAGCAAAGAATCCAAATAACCCCGGTGTGCTTTGTAGGTGATTATTGGCAAAATGTTGAGCCACCCCCCGGTGCACACCTGAAACAAATCGCGGTGGGCCCCAACGTTGTGTGGGCTTTAGACATGAACGGAAAGCTGTCCGTTCGGCGAGAAATTCAACCCAATATTTTCCCGGAAGGCACATATTGGCAAACGTTACCAGCATTGCAGAACGATCCTATACACATGGGTAAGTTTTTCTGATCTTCAGTAATTTTTTATTCCTAATTAAATTTACAAAATATATTAACTCTTTATTTTTCCTATACACACAGAAGAATGCCCTGAAATTTATCTTTATTGTAAGTTTTTAATTTAATTTCGGCTTGCGGAAATATATTCACTAGTTCAATGTGTGCAATGAAACACATCAAGTAATATTTTTTAATAGTTTTATTTAGTGGAGGGGTGGTTTTTTAATTTAAAATTATCGTTAAAATCCATCGTTAAATTAATACATTTCTGATATGTTTTGTGATAGTGAGATTTAGTTTATTTAGTCTATATTAACATGGAGTGTTATAACACAAGGATGTTTCGATAATACTTGATGTGTAAGATACGTACAAAGTTTTTTGGTAATTTCCGTTTACTTTCTGTCTTTTCTGTACACCTTAATTGTCGTTTTACACCAAATATTTGTTATTTCCAATTGTATTGCTTTTAAACTCTTTAAGTTTAGTTAAATGAAGAAAATTTCTTTTTATTAATGAAATCTTTTATGAATTAAACAATTCATAATGCGAAAAATGACAATTTCGTGGTGTAGGTCGAAAAACCGACAAATCAAAAAGACGATAGGTCAAAAAACCGACATTAGTAAAAAAGACGCTACAAAAAAAAACCATCGGCGAGCGGACATTTTTCGAAGTGTTGGTTTTTTAACTTTCGGTTTTTCGACTCGCATCCTAATTTCGTAAATATATTTAATTAAATATGTCAAAAGTTATTATCAATATATACAATTTATAGAAGCATTTAAAAATGCTATAGAAACTCGATTGTAATCATGAAGCGAAACAAAATAGTTTCTTTCAACACTTAAATAAGAATTGAAAAATAAAAATATATTTCACATTTTTTGCGGCCTATTTAAGGATCGTTAAAAATAAATCTTATTTCAAATAAAAAGTGTCTAATAATTGTTTTTAACGAATTATATCCTTGTAATTTATGTTTTTATTCGCAATTGGTGCTCGTCGTCCGTATTTTCAAAGCAAAGTTATATATCATATTCACATCATATTCATATGAATAAGCATTGTAATTATGACATTTTCTACATATTGTTCAAAAGCTTTTGCCAGAAAACAGTCATTAAGAAATAATAAATAACATCTCGCATGTCGTTTTTTGTGTAGATGTGTCTGTTCCAAATGCTAAACAAGGTTTTCGACACATATCGGTCGGTAATATTCCTGGCCAAGTTTGGGCAGTTTCGGGCGCGGGAATAGTTTGTCGACGAACCGGCATCACCGATGACAATCCAGCAGGAAGTGGCTGGGCTACGGGGATCGGGGTGAGTCTATTCAAATTACTTATTTTACCTTCAGGTATACTTATTCTGCACATTTATTGGACTAATAAGTACACTGAGAGAAATTATTTAGTAATAGTTAAGGTAAGCTAATTTCAAGGTATGCTGCTTTACATTAACTGTGAAGTTATAACACTAAGTGTAGAATTAAAAACGACAGGTAACTCTGAGATGAAAAAAACAACACTGTCCTGCATTGTTATTGTATAATAACCCGTCGTGTCTACAATAAAAGATGTTGTTGGGAAGCTGTGGATCATCTCTGACATAATTTTGTGCATAGAATTAAAAAAATATTGTTGCATCCTGCACGTAACCTCAAAAATAGCAAAAAACTCGTTTTTAGAGTACATAACCTCAAATACCTCGAAATCCTGACGTAATGGGCGACTTATGATTACGGATTAGTATTGTACGCACAAAATTACGTCGGAAATGAGCTACAGCTGCCCAATAACAAATCTACGTTGACCTGTGTATTTTAACATTCAAGGAGTGTTTGTGAACTGTTCATCGATCTTACATTTAATTGATGTTTACACTGCGACGCAGTGTACTTGTGCAACGTTTCCCGCGCTTTTTTTTCTCATTTATATTTCCGAGCGTTGAAAAACTGTCAAAAAATCTTACTGCTTATATATATGTTTATTTATCTCTGTTTCGGCGAAACTGGAAACGCGTAAATACACGTTAGGTAATGATCTCAACATTAATATTAAAATTTCTAATATCAACTAGTAATATAACAAATTTAACCAAATCTGAGATTACGCTAACTTTATGATAAAGCACCTTAACCCTTATTGACCCAATTTGTCCGTCAACTATAAGCTCGTACAACTTTGTTATTTATGCTCTTTCAGAAATCGGATCGAAAATTTTGAAAAAACTTCCTACCCTAATTTTCAATTAAAAAAAAACACGATTTTTTAAGTTTTTTTTTTTATTGAATCGTATTTTCGGTGCGAAAGAGGTCTTGGCGATTGCTGAAACACACAAAAACTCCGGCTCAAAATGTCGAAATAATAAAGTTATGCACATAAAAAATTCATTTTTCGTCATGAAAGGGTTTTGTGACCACCTCTAAAATAAAATATTTACAAAAAATCGCTTTTTTACGGATTTTTCTGAAAAAAAAATTTGTTTTGTCTTTTGAAAACAGGTAAAACAGACCAGAAGGCGCATGGCATTCATCATATAGCGTTCTATATATCGTTTATATAACCATACTGTAATATGTTTTCCCCCATTTTTACCTGTTTTCAAAAGCTGAAACAATTTTTTTCTATCCTATCTTTAAATCCATAAAATAGCGATTCTTTGTAAATATTTTCTTTTAGGGGTGGTCACACAACCCTTTCATGATGAAAAATGAATTTTTTATGTGCGTAACTTTATTATTTCGACATTTTGAGCCGGAGTTTTTGTGGTTTCAGCTATCGCCAAGACCTCTCTCGCATCGAAAATACGATTTAAACAAAAAAAAATTCCTTAAAAAATCCTGTTTTTTTTTTAAATTGAAAATTGGTAGGAAGGGGTGGTTTTTTCAAAATTTTCGATCCGGATTCTGAAAGAGCACCCTCGAAAATACCCGCCTACAGAGGTTCCGATTTTTTTTAAATCTCATAAATTCAAATATTCATAACTTCTTTAAAAATTATCGTAAATTAATTTTTAATATTGGGTTTTAAATACTATATGAAGCTAATAGAAAATTAATGAAAAAATTTCGGTCTTCCAGAAAAATTCGCAAAAACGGCACAAATAACCATTTTAGACAACAGATTCGTATTCGGCGCGAAAAAACTACAAGAATCATCCATTTTAGAAACAAAATATTAAATTTCTCAGGGCTGTGCAATTCTTCATCCTTTTCGCAGAGAGTAATCACTTTTTTCGAAACTATTTATCTAGGTTGAATCTTGAGCGTCCAACTCAACAAGAACTTAACCAAAAATTTGAAACACAGAGTAGAAAGTAGAAATGTTCTTGCATTTCACTTGTATTTTTTCCGCTATATTAAAATAATATCTGCTCCTAGCACCAAGTAGAGTTTGATTTCAGAAGGTCAGATTGAAAAAACAGAAAATATAGTCGTATACAATTTTACCTACATTGTTTCTACTCAATAACAATTGTCCAATAACTAGGTTAATACTTTTAATTACTTCATTTCCTTTGCATATTACAGGGTTTAAAAATTTACCTGAAAAGTGAATAAAATTACTATTTTTCCTTCAATTTTCAGGCGAATTGGCAGAACATATGCGTCAGAGGACTCTCTACAGATGTGAAATAGTCGTCTTCATACCAGCAGGTAAACTAAAGTTAAATCGAAACGCCGAGAATTATCGATTATTTTCGATTTATATAATTAGCTGCATTAAGATAATGCGAAAGCGATTCCAACCTAATTTTTGTTCAAAAGACTCGGAAAAATATGGTGAAAATAATCGAAAATATTTAGACAATTTGACCGCTTGTCCTCTGGATGACGAGTATGCACGTCACAAAAAAAAAACGATCCAAAATGTGTATACACGTTATGACGAAAACAATCTGAATTGAAATTCTTAAAATTCTAAATGATGGAATGAATTATTGAAAAAGTTTTATAAAGATCGAATCATTAGAAAGTGGTGGTCAATTTGAGCTTCCTTTATGATATTTGAGTACATCGGCCAGTTTTTGCTTTCGCATTATCTTCAATGTTTGATCTTAATGCTAATAATAAGAATAAACTAAACAGATAGAAGAGGATAGGTGTGATGATCTGCAGCAGCTAAAATATACTTAACATGCTTATGCCTAACGTCATGTCGACTATACTTCTAATCATCATAACTATCATATTCTATCATAGTACCTTGTTTCAAATGTCGAGAGACATCTACGAAACGATTGTAAATAATGTATGCTAATAAGTTATCTTGGAAGACTTCTAATTCCCGAATGAAGATTTATGTATATGTGTGAAATCGAAGGAATATCTGCTAATTATATTAATACAAAGACTTGTACACTTGGCAGCTTCAATGAAAATCTTGCGGTGCGCTCGCATTGTAATCGAGATTCACAAAATACTGGTATCGTTATGATAGGCTAATTTATTTCTGATCTTTGCCGCAATAATTTGTTGAATATGATTATTGCACACTTATCGATGTTACGAGACTTTACTTTACTTAATTGCACACTAATTCAGATATTTAGTGTTTTGTTCATTCGAAAACAGAGTAATCGATTAAATTTATTATGAAAAATTTAGTGACACGATTAAATATAGCGAACCTAAATTTTAGGTTTGTACTGAAATATTTGTATACAATTTTTTCTGTAGGTAGGATAAAAGTACCTACGATATGTTTTGTACAAATAAATTCTTGGAATTTTTTTAGAAATATATTAAAAGAATATATTTAAAATAGAAAATGAAATTTAAACATTTTCCATTTATTGTTGTCTCTATTCTACAGTTGATAACCTGTATTTTGTCTTTTGGATTTCTTGTTATTCAATGGTAAACAATTACAACTCACTTAATTCACTCAAAAAATTTATTTATGAAATAAAAGAAAACTGATACAAAAATTTCCTTTAAGGGGTGAACTCCAGTTGTAACTCAAAAAATAGGGAATTTTCATTGTTTTTAATTAACTGAAAAATATTAAATAAAAAAATTACAAAAATAAATTAAAAAAAAATGTCGATATGAATGGTTCGTTTTTCACTAAAAAAATGTCGTTTTTGGCATAAAATGTCCATTTTTTATGAATAAAAACCAGCCATTAAACCGATATTTTTATGCATTGAAAAATTCTGTCAAATTTTACAAAGTTTGGTTAATTCTTTAAAGTCGGGGCAGACATTTTTTAACGCAAACATCAACAATATTGGATAATGTTATGACCAAGAAAAAACATTTTTCTTAGGTTCAAAACTAATTCCAAAAAAGATATAGCTGGTTTTTTTCAAAAAACCTAACAGATTTTTGCTTAAATCTGTAATTTACACTCGGAAACAGCAACGCAAAGTACTTAAAAACGCAAAATATCGCGCTCAAAATGTCTCAGCTTCAAATGGTATCTATATTTCAAGATTTCAAAATGGCGATTGGTAAATGGCGGTCAAAAAGCTAATTTTTGTACATTATTTCTTTGTTAACCAACCGATAGAAGTTTGTAACTCCGTAATTGTTCCATAAATCCAAATTTACGTTTTTGGCATCGCTGAGTACAAATATGAGATCACATTTTCGAATATCAAAATGGCAGATCCAATATGGCGGACGACATTTCGGGAATATTAACGGATTTTCTTTAAAATGGTCACTAAATGGTGTTCGGAGTTGCTGATTACACAAATTAGAAAAACATTGTGACACAAAAAGATTATTGTTCTTTGCCATAACATTACCCAATAAAGAGCTGAAGTTTTTTTTCTCTTTTATCGCTCATATCTCATAAAAAAATCTTTACAACTGGGGTTATCCCCTTTAAAATATTCCAGTTTAAAATTATTTTTTAATTTTAAAGAAATTTGAATAATTTGTTTGTATCATAATATAGATACGTTTATCTTACTATTAGGAAAGTAATTTAATAGTAAATAATATTTCACTGACCGATTTTAAGTTGTGCAATTATCACAGATTATTGTAGAAATAATCAAAATATCATCCGTACTATTTCAGTATTACGACATGAAAAAAATAAAGCAAAGTAAAGTTTTTTGTAGGCTCCTTTTTTTATTTTGTATTTTACTTATCAGTAGAGAAATTACAGTTGTAGAGATGTCTTTTTCTGTAAAATAGATACTTCCGCTGATGCGAAATGTAATATAGTACATGTTACGTTGCATAAGTTCAAGTAGCAAATAAATGTAAATATACCATTCGTTTACATAATGACAAATATTTTATTACGATTACAAAAGCAAACAATGAATATTAAACAGTTAGAAAAAGCGCCTATTTTCACAAATGACACGTATTCTCAGGCTTATTAATTTTTTTTGTGTGAAACATTAAAAATCAAGGTTATTTAATCAATTAACATCTGAAAATTCAATTGTTTTGCTAGAAAGGGACAGAATTATTTATGAAAGACATCTGATGTTTTAAAAATTACGATTTTTTTTACTCTAAATGAAAGCGTTAAACTCCCAAATTGCTAAAAAAATTTATCGGTACTTTTTAAAATAAAATTTGCCGACTACTTTTCCTAAGAAAATTGTAATGTAAAAAGTAAGTTTTATTACGATCTTGTTCGTTTTTAGACTTAGCAGAGAATGTAAAAAATCATTGTACGATTTTTGACGTTAATGACTTAAATAGACTCAGTCAAATTTTGCTAACAATTCGAGGTAACAATTTGTTTCATTACTAAGATTTACTAATTGAAATAATGCAATAAGGATTTTAAAATTTGCGCTTTTTAACAAAACATTTGCAACAGGTTATACAAATTTAGTTATCGGCTTAACATTTGGACAGCATTTTTTTGTATAAATTATGAATTAAAAATTGAACTAGTCCAATATGGAATTAACGTTGTTACTACAAGGAAGGAGACTTATTAGTGCTAAACTGTTTGATCAATTTTCCGAAAATATACTTTTCCAATAAGAAAATCTTTTATTTCATTTTACGCTTGGAAAAGGTTGATACATTTTAGTTTTGATTAACTATTCTACCATAAAATGTCTCTTTGTGTAAGTACATTATACGCAAGTTTAAATAATTATTAGAATGTTCGATAATTTGTTGTCATCAATCAAAAGAATATTAAAATATGTCCTCAAATGCTACGAACTTTTGCCCATCAAAGTCCAAAATTTGGTCCCAACTTTCAGCGTAGTAACTTTCTGACATGTTTAAAAAATCTATAGTTTTCGACCTCCTTATTAGAATCCGGCGATTTTGTAATAAAAGAAATAATAATGATAATAATAATCGCCTTTATTGACATAATCAACAAAATACAAAATAAATATATATATATACATATAAATATTTCGACGGTGCCAAAGGGCGAGTCACAGCTCAATGTATCCTTGTTGTACAGACAGAAAAAATTTTTTGACGATTTTCCGTACATAGATTTTGACAAAGACAAAAAAAATATTGACAAATGTAGACGGTACTAATCTCGTATTTTTTATCAGCCTTTTATTCCTTTTCAGGAATTTTGTTTTGAAAACAAAACGGCGACACCATGATGGCCGATGGAAGTTGTAACTTTGCTAAAATATCGATTCAATACGTAATAAAAAAAAGTTTGAAAACGACAAATAAATGTACCAAATTTTTACAACAAAAATTTACGTAAAGTATCTTAAAAAATGGAAAAATTGAGAAATGAATCTTTAAGTAACGTTTGCTTAAATATTGAAGTCGCCATTTTGTTTTCGAAAAAGATTCAGAAAGGATAAGAAATAGTTGTTAAAAATTCGTGATTTTTCTACAATGATCAATAAAAAAATACAGCGACAAGCGGACAGTAATTTTTTGAAATTGGATTTTTGATTGTCGTTTTTGACCTATCGGCTTTTTAACTGGTCTGTTTTTCACCTTCACCCTCATTATAGTCCCTTTCAATGACGAATACGATTTATACCGAAGAAGCGCGAGAAAATTGGCAAACATTGGGATGATCCTAATTTTTCTTACGAAATAGCCAAACTATCTTAGCTTATTTTATTTTATTTACGGCATTTGGAGCTTATGTTCTGAACGAAGAAGTTAAGTAAAAATGCAGCCATAATCAAATTACTGAACATTCTAGTAATTATTTGGAAGTTATCAACAATAGATCAAGTCTTCTTTGTAATGAATTTTGCATACAAACTTTTTTAGCAGTTTATTTGATACCATTTATCAAATTAGCCATATTTGATAACCAATTATTAAAACCCGAAAACAAATAGTTTTCAGTTTCGTAATTCCTGATTATTGTGTGTTTATTATACTTTTTTCGGAACTTGATTGAATGTTTTGAATGTTTTACAAAACGTAAAGTGTTAAATTGTTTTATCGAAGACATTTGCGATTGATGATTTAGTCTGAGTGTGACATAGCGATGAAAACAAATGTAAAGATGTGTGTGAGGATCAGATGTACCGTTTCGAATATTTTGTTACAAAAAAATGGATCTTTTTAGCGTACAGAATATTGTTTCGTTACCATTATCGCTATACGCTTCGTTGCGCAATTGCAATTCGGCTATTGTTAAGATGATTTTTATTAACTGTACCACGAATATGTCTCGCTGATGAATTGTAAAAGAAATAAACGATCCACCTGACATTTTTTTACAATAAAGATGCCTAATTTAAATCATGCATTTTTGTAGAAACATGTTGCATGCACCCCTTACACTATAACACCTTATAGTATAACTCCTTATAGTGTAACTTCCGTTCCCATAGAAATACCAAGGACATAAACATTCATCAAATTTGGATTGTCATGGTAAGTATTATGCATTCTAAAGCCAAAAATAATTATGTTTCGTGCTGAGGCAAATTCAATTTACCATACGTGTTCAATGTCGTTTAAGAATGTACATTTCAAATGTCCACGATTTTTACCGTGCTTTTGCTAATATTCAATTATATGTATATAATATTAAAACATGAAACAAAATATATTTGACTGTTGTATGTGCAAGAGACCCTTCTTATTTTATTAGGGAATTAGACACAAGTCATCAAATGAGCGTTTATTTTTTTACTGTCGAAATATGCACGAAATTGCACAAAACATCAAAACTCTTCAACCAGCTTCGGTTTTTTATCGTTCGATTTTTTTTAACAAAATGGCGGCCAAAAAACGAAAACTAAAACATCCAACTTTAATTTCACTACTGTTTTTGACGTTTTTTTTTTGGAATCGTGTAAATTGTTCAATCATTTCAGTAAAAATGTACTATATATACTATATATATACTATATTTTTTTAAAACAACTATAAAAAGGGTTAAATATGACAAATAATGTTTTTAAGGTTTTAACAAGTCCTTTTTTAAGGTTTATCGTCATAATTTGAACAGGAACTAATGTAATATATAAATATAATCCTTACATAAACAATAAACCCCCTTTGCCGCTTATATTAAAATAATTTAATACTTCTTGGTGTGACGGCACATTTATTAGATGGAAAAAAAGAATGTAAACATTAAAATGTAAACAATGCGTCGTTCAAATACGAACGAATTCGACGATATTCTAAAATAACGGAGCATATATATAAGGCCAGAAAAATGTATTTTACTATTGAGAAAAGGTAAATAGAAAACCCCACATAATAAATAATAAAGAAAATCTATTTCATTAAAAAGCGTTTCGCACTTCGCTACCAGTTGTGCTCTTCAGCAGGGATCTGGTAGCCTTACCCTGGACGCGTGTATTTAATTATATTGAAATTTTATAAATGTTTAGACTATTTCGATTTTTTTTTTGAGAAAATTCGAATAGTGTAAAAACAGTATAAGTACTTAAAAAAACCTTTTTAAATCTAAAAAACCATATAAATATATAAATATAATTCTCACATAGAGACAATAAAACTTCTTTGTAATAATCTGAACATCGTTGATTTTCGAAATATTGGTTTGCATTTTGATATTTTCAGAACAAATCTTAATGAATCAAGTAAATCTAACGATGCCCGACACTTACCGCGTGAAGGTCGATGAATTCAAGTGTCTTTTTTTTTAATTTTTTAAATATATAAAAACATTATTTTTCACATATTTTTTATAGTGATTTTTAGAAATAATATTATATTTAAATATATTTTTACTGAAGTAATTGAATAATTTACACAATTCCAATGAAAAAAACGTCAAAACAAGTATTAAATGAAAGTTTTAGTTTTAGCTTTCGTTTTTTTGGCCGCCGTTTTGTTAAAAAAAAATCGTACGATAAAAAATCAAAGCTGGTTGAAAAGTTCAGACGTTTTATGCAATTTTGTGCATATTTGCGATAGTAAAAAAAAATTTCCTTCCCACTCAAAATTTTAATTAAATAATCATTTTTCATAAAAAATCATATTTTTTTTTAAATTGTTAATCAACAATTAAAAATCAAAGGTTTAAAAATTTTCAACCATTCTATCTTGTAGAGCGTACCCGAAAATAATAGGGTTGGATATTTTCAAAAGATTTTCTTACTTTTTCACAAAGTTTGCTGAGCTTAAACGTAAGATATACAAATTTTGCCATTTTGGGACTTAATGGGTTAATGTGGATTTCTGCAGTTTCCTAAATTTTCGACAAATGTGAGTATGGCGCCATCTAAGACGACCTGTAGCTCTCATATTTGTACTCACCTTTAACTGAACAAGCTCCTTGAGTGAGAGTTTTCGGAACATCTCAATCGAGGTGGAAGGTAGAGGGTAATATAAAATAAAAAAAAAATAGTCTAAAAAAATGTTCCCCGGGCAGGTAGTTTCGGATAACTGTTGATTAATAATTTTGAAATCAATTAATTCGAAAAAAGTTGAATCTAGTATGATAAAATATATTTTTAGCCAAAACCAATTCTTAAAATAGGTCTTTCGTCTTCCAACAATTACTTACCTGTACTGAGTGCAGACAAGGCAAAAGAAATATTACGTAAATACCGTTGGCATTAGAAAAAAAATACAAGGTAAACGAGGAAAAAACGTCAGGAGAAATCACAAATTTATTTATAAAATAAGAGCTTCATCGAACAGAACAAGATACGTCACATAATAGAACGTCATGAGGCGAAGTGGAGTTCATAAATCCAGATGAACATATTGCATTTTTCATATGATAAGTATTCAATAATAATACGGCACAGTATATATGTCGTAACATGGAATATAAAATTTCTCAGTTTCAACTATATATTATATATATTTATATATGTATAATCGACAGCTTATTTTTTATTTTCTTTTCCGGTTGCAATCTTGAACATGTTCAACATAGAAATATACAATCATTACGTCGAGTTTAGCGTATCCGAACATTATACGTACAGCGAATCTATTATACACACTTACATCTAAATCGGCTTCTTCGATTTTTTCACTCGAGACAGCATGAATGTTCGATTCGTTTTATTTACGGTCGATTTTGACAATCTGAATTTTGAATAAAAAATATTCCACAGTTGACGAAAACTATCGTTGGATACCAGTTTTTAATAAATTCTAATCCGATTCATAGTTAAGTCAATTAACGATGTTTGGAAACGAGGCTTACGCAAGATGGCGCAGCTTTCACTTGCTACAAACCAAAATTTGACTACGATTGACCAATAAATCGACTTATTGAAAATCGAACATTCCTACTTTGTGATCTTGTCACTATACTTAAATTTATACATATTTATAACTATGTAAGAATGTATGTACATGTATATCGCTATCCCCTGGGAATACTAAACATTTATACAAATCCGCGTTGTCGTTGCGTCACATCGTCGACCATGTCGAGATGTTCTTAGATGTGAATATATCCGATATTCAACCCGGTGCGTGTATTAACACGAATCATTTACGCGTCGATAAAAGGAGTCATTTTTCTCCCCTTTTTTTTTATTCCGGATCGTGTGGTATTTTTTGGCACTTCCAGTAAAGAACCGGCTATCCATTACTGAAATTCGCCTGAGTTTTCCTTAGGCCTGTTCTTGGTTGAAAAGATGTGATAAAATGGCGAAAAATTACGATACTTTGGAGTAAATCGATATATTGTTACTATAAATATTTTCCATGATTTCGGTGCTTTGATATGAGAAAGCTGTGATATGTAGCAAAGAGATAATTTAGTGACCCGCTTAATTTCTTTTTACATAGTGAATTATTTATAAAATATTATTTTAAAGAAATTTAAAAGATTTTACAAGGTACATTTTCATCTACGCTTCTAATATTCAGTCGTTTTATTTAAAGCCACTTTATTTAGGTTTACTACATGGTCTAAGTGATTGCCGTTGTTTTAGATATTTGTATTGCTCGATTTTACTGAGTTATCGTAATTTTTTTCATTAACTTTGTTTTTCAGCACTTGTTGGTAAAACTAGGAGAAAGATGAAGATGCGAATTGAAAATTATATATTTTAGGCCTTTAGCTAAGGCAGAAATCTAGTCGCTGGTAATGAATCCTCAGTAGTAAAAATGTTTCCTTCTTCAAGATCTTCAAGAATGCACTTTGGTGAAACTACTTTGTTCTTTCGAGAACAGCTCTTAGGTATCTTTCACAACCATTGTAATATTTCAAAAGCATTGTTTATATTTTTAAACGATAATGTTTTTGGGTTTCCATTAACGTGATGTTATCTGTTGACATTCTTGTAACTACTTCAGTCTTCTTTCAACTAAAGTTTTGTTAATTTCTATTCTGTTTGGATAGTTTCACTATATTTTTTTTTGTAGAGAGTTTAATTGACGTTTCTTGATTTCCTAATTCTCATTTGAATTTTCCGAAAATAATAATTTTTATGTTTAAAAATTTGTTTTCAATTTTTTGCTAATTCTTCGAAGATCGAAATATTTCAAACTATTAACTCTTGTAGCCAAAGTGTATAGAATATTCTTGCATTTACTAAAATTCGTATCTTTGGTCGTTTTCCAGCCTATGCTTTATTCATATTAGTAAATCTCTAGAACTTTTTGTTATTTAAAAATAACAAGATCTTTAATAATTCATTAGGAATTCAAGGCATCCAGATGAATGTAGAATATTGTGTCAATTCTATCAATATGAAAAATATAATTATTTAAAAGGTAGATGAAGTAGCCGAAATTCAAAGATTTGTCAAGGCTTCTCATTCCTAATATCAATCACGACAATCCAACGACTAGTAAAGTGTATCCTTTCTCTGATAAACCAAAAACCTTTTAGAATATCCGTTTGTAAATTCACACTGGTAAAAAACTCAAAATATCCAAATCGTTGCCAGTCTTCTATTTCTTTAGTCTTCATCCGAGTTTAGATTCAAGATTCTGATGATAATCAAACACCTTGTTGGAAGCTACCAATTGTGAATCTTGTGAAAAATAAGTAAACCGTTGTTGCGTTCTCGGATCTGTTGAAAGTCTTATTATTATTAAAGTCTTAAGTCGGTTTCCAGATTTCTAACTCATTCCATGAGATTTTGGGGATTGAAAAGCCTCCAAGATCTTGAAGAATTTATGGAAAACTCAAGGCATCGCCACCATCTTGTCAATCGAAGCAACGCAGATCCCTCAGTGCTTCTCGTTCCTGAGGAAGATTTCGACCGGATCCTTCAACGGACTCCGGAAAAGCGAGAAGAAAGATTCGTTCACAGCCTCCAGTAGTCGCTTGTCCTCGATGCTCCAGGTCCTGGCATCCGTAGCCTTGGATCATCCGGAGCGTTGCCTCCTCGGTCAGTCTTATCAGGTGAATCCCGCAGCACCCCTTGGTCACGTCATCTGGGAGAATCCGATTCTCCATTTGGTTTTGGGGGAACTGTGCGGCGATAGACCTGGAATTGCGGAAGAACATAACCTCTTCTTGGTGGAGAAGTTCCTTGAAGACTGCCTGGAGGAGGTTGCAATTGGACAATGCCCGCTTGCTGAAGATACTGGTCTCGGTAGATAGCCTCTCCGTTCATTGTTTGTTGCCGACCTGGGCTGCATTTGACTTTCCCAAAAGAATCTTTCTTCATAAATTGTGGTGCTAATTCTGAAAGAAATAAAATAATTATGCTTCGATCTCAAGATTTGGTTTTTAATTTATGTGATACGTGGTAGAATTTGATAATGTCATTAATCAATGTGATTGCTTATGTTAGTAACGTGATCATGTTTGGTATCACGTTGGTTGAATACTTTGTACATGGTACAGACTAAATAACCCAACAAACGAAAAAGTATACGAAAAATCTGTGTACGATTTAATACGAAATAAGTCTGTTTCTTTCCCACTCTTTCAGTTACGAATGCGAGTGTATTATACGCGATACATAAACGCACATAACCTCAAAGAAACGATTATTTTGGATTATCGAATGATTTAAACTCAAAACTAGAAAACAGAACATTTTTTCGAAAATTATGAAATACGGAAAACGATATAATCAATTCTTCGATTAAATTAACAGAATTTAAAGCTATTCTAAGCCGCAACAAATCAATTTTTGTAATGCGTTAAATACGGTATCGTATAAGATCGAATGAATTCAATTCTGGTATTACAGGTCGTATAAAATAGTATAAATTCGAATAAGAATCTCGATTAATCGATACGCCATTAGGAAGAAACAGAGTGTAAAATATTTATTCCGTATACTTTTTCGTTTATTGGGATAGTCCTCTCTCCATAATTGTTGCCCTTCATAATTATTCTCTTCCTAATTCCATTCGTAATAATTGTAGTCCCAAGATTCCCCTTCCAGGTGCACCGTGAGAAGAAAGGTACCGTAAGAGAAGGGGAAATAAAGGCGGGAACGGCTTACAAGCAATTATGGGGACATGAGGAGAAATTCGGGCCTGACGGGAAGCCAATTATGGAAGAACTGTATCTTGCAAAACAAACAAAGCCAACTTGTATGATGGGATTCAAAAGCGAGAAACTTCATCGGATGCAAAATAATTTGAATTTAGATCAACTATAACTAGTCTCACAGAGTTATAAACGCAGAAGATCACAAAATAGAGTTGAATATTTTTACGAGAAACCATCGAGTGAATAGTTAATGGATTAGCAAACCAACGATTACTTAGGACCTTTATCCAGATATTCGGAACCCAGTGAACTTTCTCCTGATTTGAAAGGTGGAACAATCAGACCCAAAACTATGGATTGGTGTTCGTTTTCTAGGGATGACAAATGTTTCTATTGCGAAGAGGCCAGTTATACTGCAAAATTTTGGAACAAAAGAACGTTATCATCAAAATCTATCCAAGCGACGAGATCAACAAAGGAAGTAACATGTTTCAAATATCGAAAATATGCACACTATGCAAGAAGTTTAACGTCAAATTATAATTATAAGGCTACCAATGGTGGGAAGGTACAAACGAGGATAGAAAAAGGAAATAAAATTTTACATGTTTCGGGTAATTGTGATTCTTACGAGAAACATTTTAACCCTTTGCGGCATTGTGGTACATACGTTGTACCACCTAGATTTATTCACATTTCCTTACTTTTCTCGCATACGGGGACAAAATCTTTTTTCATTTCCTACATAGAACTTATATAACTAAAAACAAAAATCATTTTCTCGTTTATTGTTATTATTATAATTATTATTAACAAATAAAATTGAAAAAACGGCGTTTTTTCGAATAAATTCATATTTGCAATCCACACAAGGTTTTCTTTTACTATACATTATTTATGAGGGTTTTTTGGGTCGCTGATCACGAATCCGACGTTAGTTTTACCAAATTCAAAATTGCGGATCCAATATGGCGGCAAACAAAATTTTAAAAAATGCCGCATTTTCAGCAAAATTTGTTAGTTGGGGGTTATAGGAGTTGCTTATTACGAATCCGATGTTTGTTTCACCAAATTCAAAACGGCAGATCCGATATGACGGCGAACAAAATTTTAAAAGTCCTCAATTCCCTGCAAACACAAAAGTAACAGTTATGCAATAACTATGTAACAATGTAACCATTACGTAAATATTACATAACTGTTACTTTCCGTGTTTACAGGGTTTCAATAAATTTGTTACTCGGGGGTTTTGGGAGTTGCTGATTACGAATCCGATGTTAGTTTCACCAAATTCAAAATGGCGTATCCAATATGGCGACCAACAAAATTTTTAAATGCCTCATTTTTAACAAAATTTGTTATTCGCTAGTTTTCAGGATCTCTGATTACGAACCCAACATTAATTTTGCCGAATCCAATGAATCCGGAATTCGGGAATATTATCCTCGGATTCGTAATCAGCGCTTTTGAAAACTCTCCAATATAAAATTTTCTTCAAATAGAGTCGTTTGTAAAATGTTTGTCCGGCAAGTTTGACATGCCATTTTTAACTTGGTAAAAATAATAACGGAGAACGTGAAGACGTTTTCAAAATTTTTGGCTGATAAAATAGATTTGCCATTTTTAATTTTTTAAAACTAACTACTGATTCGCACTCAGCAACTTCGAAAACTCCCTAGTAGCAAATTTCAAGCGAATCTGATGAATTGTGAAAAATTCGTCCTCCATATTGAATCCGCCATTTGGAATTTTCAAAATCAGACTTCAAATTCGTAATCAGCGACCCCACAAACCCCCCAATAACAAATTTCAGCGATTTTCCATGTAAAGAAAAATGTATGCCGTAAAGGGTTCAGATTTTGTAACATTTGCTGAAAAGCTTTAGGCTTTGGTACTGGAAATGGCTCTAAAGGACAATGACGCTTGTGAAACATATAAAGATGTTCCTGATCTCGTTTGATATAAACAAAAATAATTTAAGACAGTCTAAAGTTAGACACAATATATAAACCTACCAAACGAGCTTTGCTTCTTGATCTCGTAGTCTTGGTATCGGAAGGCGGTGGGCGATGCGCCCGCGGTGACCATTTTCTGGGTCTGGGTCGGACTCTGAGTGATCGACTCGAGAACCCGACGTGGTATGTTCGGCGATGGGCAGTGGTGGGTATCCTGGAGGCCGTCGACCCGGTTCGCACTCCTCGCAGAGAAGTTCTCGACGTAGATGGGTGCACTCTCGGGTCGGCCGGTAACTATATTACGCAGACCATCGCGGTCCTTCGACCCGATACTTGTCCTGGGTGTGTTTGACACGTGGACAGGCATCGTCGACGAGGAGGCCGTGTTCAAGGAGGCGACGCTCGACCACGAAACGCTTGCCAGTTCCCAACGATGTTGGAACGCCGTAATTCGCTCATCTCTGGCTGCAGCGTCGAGACTCTCGTCGTAATCGGGTCCCTGAAGTTGATAATTTTTTATGTATTTTTTAAGGAAGTATAAGATGTGTAAATAGCGTTTTATTCACTGTATTTATCAGTTTGTCAAAGAGAGTCAACGGTGTTACTCATTTTTTTTTGTAATGAAGCTTATTTATAGAAAATAAACGTTAGAAGTTAGAAGGATTGAGGGAAATAATTTTTTACAATAAAGAAGGTACTTAGAAGTCAGTTGCGATGTAATGTATCCTTAAAATTAACGCAACAGTCACTTGAGTACGTCTCTAGTATGCTACTGTCGATTTGGCTTGATGAATGCAGAAATATCAAAACACAAATATAAATAGTTCACATTCGTACCACTGTTTAATTGTTAAGAAAAACATATTGGAAATAAATAATTAATTCCGCTTCCATAAAGAATCATTTTAAAGTACTTTTACTCAATGTATGCAAATATACATTTTTCTAAATAATAATTACTAAATAAACAATGTAAAAATATATAAATCACGTTTCGATTGACAAGAATTCAAACGCATCCAATGAGCGCGTTCCTCAACAGCGTCACCTGGTGTCAAATTCTTTCCTAAAATTTCTATTGGTGCGTCCCGTCGTATAATGTCACTAGCGCGTTCCTATTGGTTGCCTTTAAATACTTGTCATTTAAGAACTCAGCTTTAGTTATAATTTTAGTAAAAGGTTTTGATTCTTAGTTTTCTGTTATAAATGTGAATTAAAAGAAGTTTCTACTAATCGATACAATGTAGAAGAAGATATAAATGTTCGTAAACATGAACATTTTAAGTATTGCTTATCAAAGGAAGTTTGTTTTGTTGCATGGGTCGACTGTACTTGAATACTATGTCGATCTTAACGTTATGAGGAAAACCAGGTAAGGAGAGTCAAGTGCAACCGGTAGGAAAGTGAAACTATAACAACACAAGGTCCTTCATGCTTCGAGAAAGCTAATTTTGCGTTTGTATAATAGTCTCATTTAATTGCGAAATAAAGCGTAAATTTAAGTTGATTACAATTTTCGAATAAACCTTTTCTATTTCTAAAATCCAATGTTACACTTAAAAATATTTTGTACAGATTTTAACAAAAAGTGTGCATATTTTAAATACATTGTTAGTTTACTAGTCAAAAAGTGTATTTAATAGATTTATTTAGAGCCTTTATAAAAACCAATACTTTACGTTTACGATTATTTATCATTTATTTAAACGTTCATTTCTACCAAATATCGGAATGCAATTAACAAATTCATTGTGAAATTCTTTCATTGACGTGAATTAATTCGTAATACCACGAAAACGTCGAAACATTTCGAAATACAAATGTAAATAGCAGTTAATATTGTAATTCTTGTTGTGAATAAAGTTAAAATTAGTTTTATATGAATAAATACCAATTGATCATTTATGTATTTTTTTCATTTCACTTATGTTTTAAAAATTTTCCAATGTCAATATTTGAACATTGGCATTCAAATGTTTCACGCGATTTCTGTATATTGTATGCAAACATTCTCGAAATAAAAAACGAGTATTTTGTCAGGTTCTGTGTGTAATACGTAGAAAACAAACTTTGCTCCGTTATGACTCGATATTAACAATTTATTTTAAAATAAAATTAATTACTAAATTTATTTGATAATTCACTTACATTTTCAATTTTTTCGTCAAGCATCTTGAAGAAGTCCAATTGACTGGAAGATATTTCTCTGTAAACAGAAAACATTAAACTGTTATTATGTATATAAAGGAGATTTTTATTGTTAGCTCGTGATATTATTATAATTTATTAAAACATTAAAATATACCAAATGTACACATTATGCAACGAACAAAGCATTGTGGTAATTTTTTATATTTATAACTTCTTGGAAAATCACTGGAAGATTATTTAATTTTGTTTTTTAATTTATATACAAATAAATTGAAAGAGTAAAAGTTTAATAAAGATAAAAGACAAAAATATTTTGCTAGAGACTGCAAAATATCGAGATGTGAATTTTTCTTGTTGAATTAAACCTCGAAAAAAAATCCACCAAATTATGCCAAATGAATAATTTTAAATTAATGAAAAGCACCGAATGCAAAGCTCCAGATTACCATTTAAATGATCTATTTAAAGTGCATAGAATCATCAATTCTTCGTCATATTCGAAGTGCATAATTAATAAAAATCAAAGCACCAATGAGATCATGCCAAACTATTTGAACTTTTCAATCTGAAAAAAGATTGAGTTCATAAATTCAGTTTTTTACATTTTAATAAATATTATCAACATTTTTATTTTAATTACTGTTAGCAGTTAAATTCTTAGTTTTCTTAACTTTGATTTAATCTTCTTCGGTTAATATGAGAATATTTCCGTCTGTTATAATTCAGAGAATTTTATTAATTAAAAATGAAACGATTGCATTAAATTATGTCTAAGTTACTGGTTATTTACGTTCATACTATATGATGAACAAAAATGGAATATGCATAATGTCTTTTTAACTATCGATTTATATTAATGCCAATGTCGTGCTTATAAACATGAATATTTTACCATTTTTTTGAGAATTTTTAAAAATGATTTTAAAATAATTTTTAAAAATTTGTAACGCTACATAATGTTAAAAACAGTGTAAAAAGGGCGATTCCGCTCGTAAAAATGTAATATGAAAAAATGTGAGAGATTTGATGTACCGAAAACTATGGAGTTTCAGTTTTATTTGATACCACAGGTCTACATGGTGTTTTCTTTTTAGATATCGGGGTGGTTTCCAATGTAACTTTGTACTGAACTCGATCCTGAGTTGCAAAATTGCGTATCGCGACAGATTGTTAAGAAAAGTGAAAGGTAAAAACTAAAAAAAGTTTCTTTTTGTGTTTTTGATCCTAACTTTTTTTAGACACTTGATGTGCTTGAGACTTGAGCCTATACGTAAATTAAAGCTTTAATCTTACCGTACAGTAATGATATATGCAATTTACAAATAAAAACGGAGGTCCATAAAATGGCGGATCCAAGATGGCGAAGCTACGATTAACTAATATTCCACCTGATATACTAGAAACTTTAGTTTATACTTAAATAAATGCTTAAAAGACGTTTTCAATATCCTTGGACTTCAGCTAATTTTGCCTGAGCTGGTTGGACGTGACCTAGTCTTACCTTCGTTGTATCATATTAAGCCATATTGGATCCTCCATTTTCAGTTTTAAAAAACCGACATCGGATTTCTAGTTAGCAACACCGAAAACCCCCGAGTGAAAAGATTTAGGCTAATTGAATTGATTTTTAGCAAAGTCGTCTACCATTATGAGACATACCAAAATTTTGAAAATCTGGCATCGGATTTGTAACTTGAGAATCCCTAGGTATAGAATATAATAAAAATATAAAATATAATAAAAAGTAATAGTAAAAAAGTCGGATGTTAGAGGGTTAACTCCATATTAACACAAAAAACTAATTTTTTTATTCCTACGTATGTTGGTCTTATAGCTTAGAATTTAAGCTTCAATTTAAGACTATGTAAAAATCTGTAGTATGTCAGTTTAAAGAAAAATAATATTGCAAAACCTCAAAAACTCGTTTATTAAAATATATTTACTACCACTTTTCTTAAAATCCTGACCTGATACTCAAAGCCGGGATCGTATGCAGCGTCCAAAAATACATAAAAAACCACTCCTCTGTCTAAAAAGAAAAAAAGTCTTATTTTGTAGACCTGTGTAATTGAAAGTTCCATCATTTAACCTATGAACATTTCCATTTTTTAATTTTCATAAGGTAATGAATTTAAATGTTTAACCTGCAATTAAAATAAAAAAAATGCTTTCTTATTGAACTCGAAAACCAAACTTTTTTATAAGCAAATAGCCCTTGGAAACATTTTCACAGTCCACAGAACGAGATCAGTGAAGGTGCACTTCGCATAGCGATGGTGGATCGATATGTAAGTAACTGCAACGGTATATAATCAACTCGTCGAAATAATAATTTGCATTCATATTAAATGAAATTTTGTTAAACTGCTTCAAACAATTAAAAATATCGTTTGTTGAAGCTTCTTCACAGATATAATTCTAGCTAATAATTCTTTGAGTTAGTTCACGACTATAACATAATATCTTCATAACTAAGCTCGTTTATACGTATTTTTTTATACGGAAAGAGAATTTTGAGTATTTCAGCGTAAGTGACTAAAATTCCTATAACCCTTAATGGTGGCAGTACTGACCAGATTTTTATTTTTACATTTTCAAGAAATCATCTTTGTGCATTTTTTGTTATTTAAGGTACAAAGTCTATGATTAACCAACGAAATTACTTATAATTTAAAATATTACCATTTACACATTGTTACAAAGAAGGGAAATGAAAAATAGCATATATTTTAAAAAAATACATTATTAGTTGTAATTTTCTAATTTATTCAATGATTCTCTCGGTTTCATCGTTTTCAGGTCGCTGATTACGAATCTGAAATCGGTTTTAAAAAATTCAAAATAGCTGGTCCAATGTGGTGGACGAAATTGAATAAAATTACTCGACTTTGCTTCAATCGTGTCTCTCGTGACTCTTTTCGGAGTATCTGATTACGAATTTGAAATTCGTTATAAGAAATTCAAAATATTGGATTAGTCGCGGTGAATTTCTGAAAACGGTTTTCCGATTCATAATCAAAAAGCCCGAAAAAGACAAATAAGATGGTTGAAGCCAAACTGAATAATTTTGGTCAAATTCGTCAGCCATATTGGATCCTCCATTTTGAGTTTATTAAAATGGCCTTTGGATTATTAATCAGCGATCCTAATAACCCATGACTTACAAATTTCAAATAAATCGAACACAATGACAAATGTATGGATGTAAATGGTTAAAAGGACATCATCAACGATTTCATGTACCTAGCTAGTTTTTCTAGTACTTCCAAATTTAAATTACACTAATTTCAATTGAAACGTTTAAAGGAATTGGGACTTTTCTCGGGAAATTCCTTTTTTCCTTAAAATGTATATTTTTAATTTGCATATCAGAATATATAAGCAATAAAAATCGATATCACTCGCACTGCAGAATAATTAAAACAAAAAGTCATTTGTTATATATAATAAAACCAAAATTGTTTATACACTACGAGCATATATTTAATAATATTCAAAATACGTTCTTATAGAAACGTCGACAAGCCAGATGCTTTGTTTAAATTCTAATTCTGAGTAACAAAAATAAACTACGAATGTCAACAGACCGTGTAGGTTATTTACTGAACAACGTATTTCATTTTAGTATGGATTTATGGTAGATGTCTAGTACTCGTAATAAAAAGAAAAACGAGGAATTATTTGTGTCGCAACTATAAAAAGTGAGAAATTTTGGAATTCCGTACGCGAAATTCACGTGTAATTGAGAAAACGAAAAAATATGGCATTATTTATGTTGATTATTTGTAATGTAAAAACTGTATAGATGATAAAATAATCTGTAAAGAAGCCCAACAAACGAAAAAGTATGCGGAAAATCTGTGCACGATTTAATACGAAATAAGTCAGTTTCTTTCCCACTCTTTCAGTTACTAATGCGAGTACGATATTATACGCGATGCATAAACGCACCTAACCTCAAAGAAACGATTATCAGAAAACAGAACATTTCTTCGAAAATTATGAAATACGAAAAACGATATAATCAATTCTTCGATTAAATTAACAGAATTTAAAGCTATTAAGCCCCAACAAATCAATTTTTGTAATGCTTTAAATACGGTATCGTATAAGATCGAATGAATTCAATTCTGATATTAAAGATCGTATAAAATAGTATAAATTCGAATAAGAATCTCGAATAATCAATACGCCATTAGAAAGAAACAGAGTGTAAAATATTTATTCCGTATACTTTTTCGTTTATTGGGTATATAATAAAGTTCGATATAATATTCCACAAGTCTATTTGTTCTTATCTGAATTTTCTGTCAAGTAACCCTGGTTTTCAGTAAAAAGGGCGCGCAAAATTTTGTATTTGGGTCCTATTTTTGATTGGATTGAAACGGTAATGTCTATGATACTAAAGGTATCCAAAACATCTTGGTTCAATTCGTTTCTACTGCTCTGGTCGTTTTATTGACGAAATAAACATTTAAACCTGAATATTTCGTTTCGTTGTTTTTCCTCTTTCAAAGCTCAAATGAAAAACACTTAATAAAGTGCTTTTCAAAAATACGACTGACTTATTCTAAAAGTACCTTAATTCGAAAATGAATTTATTATCTGCTTTTAAAATTACGATTGTGTTTGAAAGCATGACGAGAAATTTGAAATTTTATTTTTTAATCCGCATGGCTTATTATTTATATTTAATCTGAGTGAAAATCTGAATGTAGAAAAAGTCTCCCATTTAATTTAGAACTGCTAATGAAGAAGATTTTAAATTCAATCTAAACTAATGAACAAATTTTATTGTAATGAATGCATTTTAATCTAAACAAGTCAAAATAAGATACGTTGTTTTATATTATATTATTACACTTCGTATTTTTGATAGGAATTTTGTTATGCAGAACAAATTTGGACTACGTAATGCTAAAATTGGTAAACTACACACAAGTGTTTGTGTTCCAATCTCAACAAGAACCAATTTCCGTAATACTTCAGTAATTGGCACTCACGAACTTTCGCTGTCATCGATCATTTACAATATTCAACATACGTGGCGTATAATTTCACAAACAATGTCAAATATCTCTTTATCACTTTATCACTTGTGTAGTAACTATTAATGGCTATGAAAAATATATAGTTACCGAGTAGGTCATCTGTTTTGAGAGGTACCTCCTATTTGGATGTGCAATGGCATGGAGAAAACCATTTTTATGGAGAAAAAAGATACCGTAATTGATAAAACATCGATTCTGGTATCAATATCAAAAAAATTTGGTGATATTAATATTTCTTTAATATTCCAAAAGAATAATTATAATAAATTAAGACCCATGATTTACAATGGAAAAGCTATTTTTATTTGTATTAAAGAATCGAGTTTAAACTAAGTTTATTACAATTAATAATTAAATCTTTTATTAAGTGACTTTAGTGAGATTAGACTTATTTAGTTAGATTAATTCTTGTTTATAGTAATAATTAATATTGGGCTAAATTTTAATATCATTAAAAATTGTTTGTTAAAATAGGTTCTGTAGCGTTCGCTCTTTAGCAGTAAAATGTTACGCCTACGGTCGGTAAAATTCAATTTTACGGCCTAGGACCGAAAAGTACTTAGATTTCATATAAATACTTTTCTGACCCTCCGGGCGTAAAGCTCGATTTCTCGGCCTATGGCGAATCCTTCGGCCACGAATTAACGAGTCCTACGACAATCGGATCAAAATGTATTTTTACATTATTGGTCTCGGGTGAAATATCGATCTCCGACGAGTGTGATTGTTACGAGTGTGCGAGTGTAATTGCGCCCTTGGCACGTAATGTACTATTTTATCAAGTGGTAAAAATGTATGTCACCAAAAACAATTCTTTTGGTTGACTGTGGAGTTTTCCTTTATGTAAAAGTTATAGTTTTTTTAAAGAAAATATTGTGGGTTCTTTTCAATTTTTGAAATGTGATTGCTCAATTTTTATTTTGTATGAATGTTAATGTTATTTTTTAATAATGATAACATCATGAACATCACTTACTTCTGTTGTAGCAAAGGTCCGCCACCAGGTAAACTCGGCACCTTCTTCGTTTGCGATTTGTCAAGGGAGCAATTTTGATCCTCGTTCCTATTGATTTCGGCTTCGTTATTATTTGTCTTATTGCCTTTGCTATTCCTATTTCCGTCCTTATGTTCAATCGACGCAGAACCTGGAATTCAAAATGAACATTTTCCAATTAGATATATTGTAATTTATTTGACGCAAATTAAATATTAACTAACAAACAGATGTTTTTTTTTACATTTTTTAATTAACTGACGTAATCGTCTTACCAACCAACAGCAAGCTGCTGCTTGAAAACGAAATCAAAAAAATGTTCACCGGACGGGGATCGAACTCACGACCTACAACTTCGTAGTCCAGAACGTTACTATCTGAGCTACGAAGCGGAATTTTTTTACAATTTTTTTTTCACATTTTTTAAAATCTTTGAGACATTATTATGATATATTCTAAGAGAAATTCAAATATTGTCGATACAATTCTGACTGGCAGCAACAGTAAAGAAAGAGTTAACATTATATTGACGACAAAAATATTGTTTCGTTCCTCAGGATATTGAGAATATCCAGACATTTTTTATGTGATTTTAAGACAACTTTGGCCATTATATTAATGTTCTAGAAATGTCCAAAAATCGATGATCATACCCAAAAGTCTCCGATATGAATTTCGTCTAACGGTTTTTCTTAGTGACTTAGTTAAATACTAGTCGAGTATTTTAAGATGAAAATAAATTATATTCAATGTAGAAAAACAAAAGTTGTATTAATTTTGTTACATTTTTAAATGAATTATTTAATAAAAGGAAACTTCCACGTATTTTTTTTAATGCAATAGATGAATGTTATTTCAGTTAAAAAACTCTATGATTGTGTAAGTCATTTATAAACGTATTTTCTTCTTTTGACCAGTTTTAACTACCTTAATATATCACAATACAATTTTGATTGAAAAAAAATATTTCATAAAGTAAAAAGAATCAAATTCGACAAAAGTAAAACAAATTAAACCCAACAATTCGTCAAGGTTTTTATTTATTGAAAAAAAATATTTCATAAAGTAGAAAGAATCTAATTCGACAAAACTAAAACAAATTAAACCCAACAACTCGTCAAGGTTTTTATTTGCATATTTGCATTATTGAACATATTCATCTTATTCAAATACTGATTCAGTTTTCGCTCCAAATTCTCAAAAAAGACTTATTTTAAGTAATGGTATATCGATCCTCTATGATTTTTAGTTCAAGAAATTGGGAGAATCGTGATTCATATTTTATTTCTGCTGCAAGTTATGACGTATATTAAAGGTATGCAAAAATAGTAGACTGAAACGAAAGGTCAAAGTTGAAGGAACCGTTTTCACATCGGAAAATGATTACGTGACTCTCATTGTACGTTCGTGACTCGTGAGGGTTTACTGTTTCAGTCCATTTTACGAGCCTCTTTAACGACCACATCACGAATCGAACTTTTAATTCCAACCTAGCAGGGGATCAAATAAGATCCTGTGATGAAGCACCTGTGACAATGATGTTGATAATGTATTTATTACTTTAACGGTTCGTTACTTTCTTACTAATTTCAAATGCATAAAAATAAATTTTTAAAAACCATGAATATTCACGGTCAAGTTTTGTTATTAATGTAGTTAAAATAATATTGGAACAGAAATGATATTTTTCATTTTGTCCATTTTCGAGAAAATTAGTGTTAAATGTGTCAAAATGTGCATTTGGGCTACATTTCGATTTTTTTTTGTAGCAAAAAAAATTTACTTTTATTAATCGCAGTATCATTTCGGAACGGATTTTTTGTTTTGTGTTGATGCTAACAGAATTTTTCCATCACGTCTCATTGTCCAGAAAAGTAAGGTTAAATGTGTAAAAGTGTGTGTTTTTGATCATATTTCGATTTATTTTATAGCAAAACATTTAACCTCTCTAATCTTTAAAGTCTACGAGTTTCTACTTAATCATTTTTCTGAAAAATTTGTTCTTGGGCGTTTATGGGTTCGCTGAGTCCGAAAATGTAGTCACGGAATAGACATCGTCATTTGCAAGATGGTGTATACAAAATGGCATATCAAAATGGATTGTCTTTCTAGCGCATAACTTCAAATATCTCAAAATCTTGAAGTGAGGGGCAACTTCTGACTTCGGATTCGTATTTTCACACAAAATTAGGTCGGAAATGACCTACAACTTCCCAACAACAAAAGCATATTGATCTGTGTTATAGGCCTTAGATATCTTTTCAATGAGTCCTCACTGATCAAAGTGACTTAAACCTAACCGTGTAGCAAAATGGTAAAATTTTCCGAAAACTAGAAATGTCACATGGAATCTGAATCTAAAATATTGCTGGTCAGTTTCTTGACACCAATTCTGCAAGATTAACAATGTTTCAATTTATTACACTTTTAAGAACAAGAAAACCCATTAAAAGATCAAAAACAAAGATATTTTGAACCCTGATTTGGACATAACAGATTAGCAAATTTTTCAAAATTTGGATCAGAATTAGGTTCAAAAGATTTTAGAATCTGGGTAAGTAAGTTTCATGTTTTTAATTTACGTGTATTTTTTACTGGGCACGTTTGGCAAACAAGTTTAATCTTATCAATTCGTTTATTAAGGCTGCTAGTTGTATTTTGAAGGCTTCGTCAGTAACTTGCCTGTGTGGATGCTAACTTTACCGTCGACAAACGCCTCCACACGTAGCCTAATGACACGATGACGATTGTACGTCAAGTTCTACTTAAAGCGTCAGTAGATTCGTGTCAGTCCAATTAGGGGGATATTTTGCGGATTTGTTTGTAATTGGTTTCGTTCATTATGCTAACTTCAAATACTTGATTTAAAGTCATAAAAGTTAAAAAAACATCTAAAATTGAGAATATTCAAGTGACTAACTGGAACAATTTGACGTATGACATGGAAAATCATTTTTCGTATAGGTATTGTAATTGAATTCTTGATTGTGTATACTTTTTGTATGTTTTTTGCAAAGTCTTGTTTTGTGACTAAGCCGTACTTATCGTAACAGCTCGTACTGTCTTTAAAATAGTTACAACAACAAAAAATGTAATGGTACATGTTGTTTCTTTATGTGCATCTAAAATAGCCTAAATAATCCTAATTTAGTTAATAGTTTAATAGCCTAATCAAAATTTCATTTGTAATTACATTAGTACTCCTTTGATAGGATTTAACCTTCTTTTTAAAGGTACTTTCCGATATATTCTGTTGCAAAAAGTGTTTCATAAGTTTTGCTCAAGGAAAAAATAAAATGATGATCTACCATTGTTTGCATCCAAAGTGACCAAGTAAACATCAGCAGATATGTAGAAAATTTAAATTATCCATAATCAAAATGACTACGCAATTATGGAAAACATCCAATCTCTTCATCCAGTTTTATTTAATTTATAATACGCCTGCAAAGACACTAAAGAAGTATCCCTTTATTTTAAATACTAGTCACAAAGGAGGAAATACTTACAAAATCTTAACCAACCGATATTTTCAACTGTAAATTAGAATTGGTTGTTTTTGGGAGAACCGTTTACGTTTTTCAGTACAGAAAGAATGATTTCAATAAATTTCATATTTTCTATTGTAAGATCGGATTAACTATTTCAAATCTCCTACCAGACCATCCATTAACAGAACAAAAATAATCCAAAGATGATTTGACGATACCAACTGCGGAGTGGGTACATATAGTAGAAGTTCTTTACAGCATTCGACCGGCAATCAAAAGGTCCCGGGTTCCACTCCCGGTGTACCCATTTTTTTAATTACAAAAAATAACTTTATCAATAATATTTCAATTCGTTTTTCCAGCATCTTAGCAACATTTCTGAATTGTGCAGAAGTTTTTGACTTAAAAAAAAAACGACAGGAAAAATTGAAACATGAGTATTTCATAAATTTCATTTAATTTAATCATTGAAAAGATTCTCAATCATATTTATACATAAAAAGATGACAAAATTATTGCAAAATTTCTTCCAGTCCACTTTTCTGATCTTATTATTATTATTCGAAAGATTTATTCAGTTTAAAATGAACATTTTTTTGTGGTCCTTTGAATATCATTGTTTGATGGCAGACATGAAACGGCACTCCCCCTCTTTATGTAATGTCATTGTCTATTGATAGAACGATGCTTTATTATGTATTAATACTGAACAATGTGTAGGATATACGATTTCCCTTTCTATACAAGAGAAATTGATTCAAAATCTACTTTTCCTCTTTAGCATCGAAAGGTATCTGATAATCCAATATGAATTTAATAATTATTATAAATACAATAATTCAATCAACAAAGTACAGTAAGTCAATTTTTGGGATCTGGGAAATTTTTAGATTATATTTTGTATAATATGCAAATATTCATTATGCAATTATGTTTAAATTTCTTGACCGTAATGAAAATAATTAATGTAGAGAAAGTTTTGAATATACGGTTGGTTGACAAAAAATGAACTGCTTTAACCCATTAATACCCAATGTGACAAAAATTTTATATTCTGTTTGTTTATTTTTAAAAATTTTCAATCAATTATTGCCCTTTTATAGGATTTCACGTATAATGGTTAGAAATGCAATTATGAATCCGAATAAAAAAAATGGCGTCAATCATTTTTAATTTATATTGAAGGAAAACGATTTTTCTTATTCAAATAGTTCTACAGGTCTCATTATAGTACCGATTTCAATAATTTTTTGTTTGAAAATAAAGCTTATTAAATTTCGAACAAGATTTTCGCCTTAGATTATAAAAATATTTGTTTAAAAAATAGCAATGTTCGGCTACAACCACTAATGATTGCAATAAATAATCTCAAATATTTTCAAACAATTTTAATGTCAGGTTGAATAGCAAATATGTACCTTTGGTGGGGTGGGGGGGGGGGGGGGGTAAAAGATTTTTTTTCTTTTTTTCCAAAAATTCTCCGTCAATTTTCAATTAATGTCTTTCATATTTTCAGGAAACAGTCTATAGTATAATTAGAATTGCTTTTATAGAGCCCGAATTTTATTCAGTCATCTTTAATTTACGTTTTCTAGTGAAATGTGCAACTTTATGGTCTTCATAGTACAATTCAGGATTCCTAATGAACTGTGACTATCGATTAAAGCATAAAAATTCATATTTAGTTGACAATTTTGAAATGTTTATTCCAATAAAAGTAATTAAAATATTGTTCTTAGACTGCTGGAAATATTTGTACATTGTTTCACTCATTTTAAAATTGACGCCTTTTATCGAAAAATAAAAACAGATCTCTTCAAAAGATTACTGAATTGTCTCGCATCGTTTTATTTATTCAAGAATGTGCGTTTACATTTTATGTTGATTATGTCACGATTGTGTCGCAAGACAAAGTTCATCCTCACTTTTATTACCGGTGAATGGAATTGTTTCGTATCAGCCTGGTTGTTGAACGCAAGTGTACTTTATACGCCGAGAAAGTTAGCAAGAATCAAGTATCAGGAAAGTTCAATAAAGTTTTCGCAACTACAGGTCTTCTTGCTAGAGTAAAGAAACGTGTTGTATTAAGTTCTATTTTCGTGCTCTATAATATTTTCTTATTACAGAGGATAGTGGCTTGTAATAGTACTTAGAATGTCTATTAACTAGTTTAAAGAACTTTAATTATATTTAAGGTAAAAGAAATTGTAACGGAAATTCTTCTTTTATTACAAATATAAATCGATAATTCATTATTATCTTTTTATTCGTTCCTAAAGTAGATAAAAAACACAGCTAAATTATTTACAAATTTCTTATTTTTTTTTTAATCCTTCAAGGATCAAAGGAGCCATCAATAAACTACGTAGACCTTTTTGTGGCATTTTTGACACCCCGCTTCATAGACAGTTTTATGATTTTTATACATACATTTTATATAGAACGTAGTTCTTGGCTGACCCCCCCCCCCCCTAAAATGGTAACGTAGTTTGTGGATGGCCACAAAAGTACATAAATTTAATGTGTATCGAAAAATGCTAACAATTTAAAAGTAAACAAATTTTTAAGAAAAATCAGGAATTTTTTAGTTTTTTTTTAACTTATCGCTATTTTTTTTTACTTTCCACATTAGAATACCTCAAGTATTTATAAATTTCGCGTCAGAAATTTTGGGCTAGAGACTGAACTATTGAATAAATATTAAATTGAAAAAATGGCAGCTCAAAAATGCTTAGTAAAGTTGGTTTTTTTGTTTAAAAATCATAGTCGCTTGTATTTAACGATTGACGGGAATGAAATTACTTCAAATTTGGTACCTAGCAGTTTTTGGGATCCTTGAGTCCAAATCTGATGTTAGTTTACAAAAATTAAAACTTGGAGGAAGCACAATCCGGAATCAACGACCCGAAAAAAACTTCAAATTCGAAGTCAGCGCCGCTAAAAAACTCCGAAAACCAAGTTTGAAGTGATTTCATTCGGATCGGTCTATTCAGTACATGCGACTATGATTTTGAAAAAAAAATCGAATTTAGCAACCATTTTGAAATTTAATTTTCAGCGTTAATTTTGTTAGCCCAAATAGTTTTATCGAGATATTTATAAATATCTGAGGTATTCTAATGCGGGAAATGATAAAAAATAAGAATATGTGAAAAAAACCTATAAAAATCTTGTTTTTTTTTTATATTATTTTAGGGCAATAAAAAACGTCAATTCCAACATATTTCTACAGAGCATTATTAGTACAAAATATTGTCAAAATCATACACCTTCAATTTAAAAGAGTTAATTAACTTTATTAACTTCATAATTAAATTCGAACAGTCGTTTTGAAGGTACGTAAGTATTTATTTGACTAGTAGCAAGTAATAGATTTACTTGCAATAACAATATATGTTTTTAATTTAAATGAACGTGTCTTACTTTTAGTGCATCTGACTTAATTTAAGAAAATATTTCATTACGTCAGATAAATATTTCCCTTTTTTAGTTTTAAAGTTAGTATCTGATCCTTTTACTAATTTCATAAGTTTTTTAGCTTGAAAGCATCCTCAAAAACATAAAAATCACTGTTCGACGGAACTAAAAATCATTATGACAAAAGAAATATCAGAATCAAAGTTTATTTATTTTTTTTGCCGATCTTAAATCAATTATTTTCGAATTTTTTAAAATTCGTTAGATTAAATTTGTAAATTTTTTAGAATAATAAAAAAGCGACTTAATTCTAAACGTCCCTGTAACCTAATATCAAACATTCAGAAATAAATAGACATTATTAAAGGGATAAACACACACGAGATAAGGATCGGAAAAGAGGGTAGATATAGCATAAAGCGACAGAAGAGATGGACTTCTTCGATTTTGAAAATGGGCTTCACCCAAAAACTAATGTTATTTCTGGATAAATAAGAAAACGACATCGGTTTACTTACGTCATTTGATATCTTTTATCAGTTATAGCATTCATATATTACGTATACACAATAAAAAGATGTATAAGTTTTAATTTCTTTATGGAGAAACAAAAATTTTTTACTGGTATTAAACAATCGTTATCTTAGTAATTCGGATTGATAGTACCAATAATTTAGTTTGTTGTTGAATAAACAAATTTTGCTATGATCAGAATTGTTAGAAATAATGCGTTGATTCGTTAGAATAACAATTATAATTATTATGATAAATTCCCTTGTAGAAAATTCTCTTGAGAAAATAAATATAGTATAGTTACTACGTAGTTAGAAGTATTAACTAGATTCGTGAAACTATAGTGACACTATTTCGAATCTGTCTAGTATAATTATGTTTTTTCTGTACCTATAAACAATAATAATTCTGTCAGAATTTAGATATTGATAGTTAGTAATATTACCACCAGATGTCATTGCGCGCTCTCGCGAAAGCTTTTTGCGCCCGTTATAGAAGTGGTTCTTCGTTTCCTAATCTGATCATTTAATAAACGTTTAATTCAGGTATAAATCTGCCATAAAAATGTTAATGAATGGCGTATAATTCCCGTTTACATGTCCACCGAGAAAACGTGTTGACCTTTTTATAAGTAAATTATACCTTTATTATACATATTTTAAAAAACTTATATATTAGCACCTAAAAGTTTGTGCGTAACAGATTTATATTTTAACGTATTTAAAGTGAAAAACTAGACTAATTATTATATCTTAATTTATTTTTAAGGGAGTCACCACACTCAAAATCAACTTAATTAAATGTAACTTTTTTTTTTAATATTACTTTACGTCGACTTTTGTGAACCCAAATGGGACTAAATCGCGACGGGACCTACAGTTTATGAAGGTGGAATCCGATCCACCTGAGCTTTGACGTTATTAGATACTTATAAACAAATATAGAGGTGTCCCGATGACAGATTGCAGAGGCCGGGATCGAACCAGGGTTTTCTGATTACGAAGCCGATACTCTACCAATTGAGAAATGTATCTTTAGTGTAAGAATAAAAAGTGTAAGAAAATTTGTTGACCCATAAATTTCAGTACAAAAAGAAATGTTCTTTTTGAAATAACGCTACTACATTTTTGTACACTAATTTAAAAATTAAAAAAAACAATTAGAGTGAATGTAAAAACATATTTTCTAAATTTTATGCACAAATTCTAAAAAAAATTCAATTCTTTTTTAGATACTCTTTTTTTGTTTTTTTTTGTTTGATTTGCGGAACAAAACCATTTTTGTAAAGGTCAAGAAGTTTTTTACATTTTTTATTAGTACCCTTGAATTCCACGTCAAAAATTACTAAAGAATAATTTTTTCTAATTTTAAATAGGTGTATTTCATAGAGCTAATTTTCTATTTTAGTGACTCCCCTTAAATGAATTTGTTCTTTTTATTATATATGTTTTAATCTTATTTGAAAATATTTTATAAGATTTTTATATATTTACAGAAAAAACGCCCCGTCGAATGATCAACCCAGGTTTGTCGTTTACTACGCTATGCTACGCTGCACTCACAATTGGGTTCTTAACCTGAAATATATAGTTACTTTTAATAAGTTAAACATCATCATATAGAAATTTTTCACCAAGATAAGTTTGAAATTTTGGCCGAGAAATAAAGTTCCGAAACTCAACACACCGAAAGACCACAATTACGATATAGCGTGATTTTCGTCACTTTGTATTTCAAAATGTGGCAAAAAGAAAGCAAATTAAAATACCTTGGACTCACGCAATCTGGAAATTTTAACGTTTCGGGGGGTTTTGATTTTCGGAACTTTGTTCCCCGACCGAAATGTTGACCAATTAATATAGTGGCTTTTTTTATTTTATTTTCTTATTCAATTTTTTAATTTGAATGCTTAATTATTGTTCATTCCAAGAAACGTTGCTTTTGTCGCTATTAATTTTGTATGACAAGTAGAAGTAAGTAACTAAAGCCTCCGTACACTTTTTGGAATAAGAACAAGTGTTGGCGTGGTGCCTCGCTCGCTTCGCTCGCTCAGAAACTTCGACCCAGTGGAGAGTCGGCTATTCCTTAAGACTCGTTTGTTTACTAACAGCTTTTAATTATATTATAAAATTATATTGATATTTGGGGGTCCAATCATATTTAGGTCCAAGTGGCTTCGATAGATATGTTACAACAATATAGTGTTTCTTATATGTATGAAAATTGAAAATGAGCATTTTCAAAACTTCGACCCCGACAACAGGCCAGCCGAAGTATTAATAAATAAAAGTTGCAAAACACTTACTTCATGCACCTGTATTCTAATAGACTATTCGATGCATATTACATGTTTACTGTGTTTTACTAATTACTGTCTGTATTATTATGATATTATATATACAATATGTATACATATAATTCATCAAAGATATCTTGAAAGTGTCGAAAAGATCTATGACGGATATCTTATAAATATCTATAAGACATCTTTTAGATATATCGAAATAGTTATTTTCGTATCAAGGGCGTAAAAGAAACTTGGGCCCCGTAGGTGGTCACCGCGCCCGAGGGGCTGGCAAACTACCCCTGGGGGGTAGGGGGTCGAAACGTCGAAATTTGATGAAAAACAATAGGGTAATTTTTTTGTCGCGATTACCAAATTCAATACTTTTTCAGACAATAGTCATAAACATTTTAAACCAATTTTTATGGCATTATCGTTGACTTTAGAAAGAAAATGCATACAACCTTTTTTGTAGAGAATTTCATCCTCTATCTTTTTTGTTTGAAACATTTTTTAATAAAATTTGTATTTTTCAAAATAAATGCAAAAAACTACAAAGAAACTTAATTGGGGCTAATTTTTTTTAGTAATGGACGGGTGGATCAGCCCCAAAACCTAATCAGATCTAAGTTATGCCAAGACGCGTATTTTAAAAAAAAATGTATGTCAATACTCTTATCCGTTCGCGAGTTATCGCGAGACAAAAAAACGGGACGTACGGACGTACGTACGTACAAGATCACGGACACAAATTTTTTTATTGTTGATTTGGGTTCCTTAGGGTCTGAAACGTCGACATTTGATGAAAAACTATATGGTAATTTTTTTGCCCGAAGTGACCAAATTCAATACTTCGTCCACACTTAGTCTGGGTCGAAGTAATTTACTATTTACATAGTGAATGTCCATTTCAAGAAATTCCTGGAGCATGTGTAGCCTTAAGAAGTTTTTTCCGTAGTGAAATATTTTAGTATTTAAGACAATTTATAGTTTAAACTTTTAAAAGTAAGAAATCACTAGTTACAGAGTAGAGTTACTTTCACTTTTGTTTTATAGGATTTTTTTTTTTAATGGTACAGTAGAGAACCGGTATAATTGCGTCTCGCTATATTTGCGCCTGGTGCCGTCTCGTTACATTTACCTTTCGCCGCTCTCTTTCCCCCGTACCTTGCGGGCTGGGGCCTAAGGAAGGGCCTACTGTGACGTCACGAACAAAATTCGGATGGTGAGAGTGGGAGAAGCGGCGCTCCACTTCTTTTGGTAAATATAACGAGACGGGAGGGGAAGGCTAGGAACCGAGCGGGTAAATAATACCGGGACTCTATATTTTACTCCGTTTCGTAGGAGGAGGGTCGTAAATTTAGCTTTCATCTCTTTTCACTCCATTAAGGGTGCTGGTTCACTCCAACTCACTCTAATCTATTCTTATTACACACAATTCACATAATTTATTCGGCAGCAATCGATCAAGAAACCGATAGCTAAACAAGCCTATGACGTGAAGATGACGTCATTGTTCATAACGCGTCTACATTTACGTGTAAAAGCTTAAAGAAATCTGTGAATTGGCGATTTAAGCGGGATTACACATATGAATTTACGATGCGGTTGGTAACGTCACGCGACCAGTTAGGAACGGTCCATTCATTGGCGAGTGCGTCGAGCGAGGAGAATGAACCCGCATGACAATGGAATGCAAATAAACACGGGATGCTGACTAGCTACAATTCTGCAATCTGCATAACTAGTATACATATGTGCCCACGTGGCTTAGCGCCCATCCAGCTGGTCAGGAAAGTCAAAAGGCGCTGTCATATCTTTCCAAACTTGGAATTTTCGCTTGTCTGGAAAATTTGTCTTTGGGTAGTATTAGTAAGTAGCAGTAGTAATAAGAATCCAAAAGAATTGGATTGAAGATCGTTTTTAGACAGTACTAGACTACGAAGTCGAAGGTCGCAAGTAAAATTAAAACCAAAAGGTACAAATTGGTTTTTTCTCCAATTGTCAACATGGTGTTTTCGACCATTGCGCTGGCACACGCAATTTCTAATATCGGCTCATAATATGACTGACGTTTACGATAACTTCGATAATAACGTATTTACAATTGTATACCAGATTACGCCGGTTATATTAGCTAAAAATACACGCGACAGTTTGTCGGAAAACAGACGTATCTGTCACGAAGTCACGAAGTGGCGATGAGATTTTCACTCGTGATAATTGGGCTGTCTAAAATTAACCGAATATGCGCATTCGTATATTCGGTGTTGTCATCCTGCACCGGAATCGAAATGTTTGAGTTGTTGACAATACATCACCAAAGCTCATTGTAAATGGGAATTACGATTTCCTCGCGTGATACTGCGACCAACTGCGTGGATGATAAGCTCTAAGGTGACACGCATCCGATAAGCTGTATTAATTGACCACGTGTTCAGGAACTCAATGTCTAATTCACAAACATTCAAAGATTAAAGTCTCCAACCGGAAAAATATGACTTATGGAGCAACGGATTTAATTATTTGTAATGGCGATTTATTAAAACAGGACAATTATTTTACTTTTACAACTAAAAGACCAGAAAATGGTAGAAGATGCTAATGGTTTATTGTTATTGCGCATTGCGTATCAAAATCTACGTCCCTAGGGCGCAAAATGACATTTCGCGGCCCTTCGAGCGCTCGGGGGTGCGAAGCGTTGCGCCTGAGCTACGAAAAACATTTTTTGCCGTATTAGGGTATAAAGTGCGATGAGCGCTCTGTCACCAGGAGTATTCATTACTATGGTTAAACTGGGGGCGCAAAATCATATTTTACCTATGGAGACAAAAATGACGATTGTGAGGTCAACATTGAGTTTCAAACATTAGAAATTCCAATATTGCGCCAAAATTACCAAAAAATTGTCACTTTTGCAAGAGTGATTAGAGTTGCTCGTCGGTTTTCATTGTTGCTTAGAATGAAAATGGACTTCATGCGGACGACATTGACGTTTCACTCTAAGAAATTAAAGAAGAAATTTAATAAAAATAATAGCGTTGCATTTTAGAGTTGATGAAATCATCTCGTTTCTAGAAGACGTACGTTCTCTTCTTTGTAATTCAGTATTCCAGAATGTTCACCACGAATACTTGAATATTCAAGACATTGGCGAGATGCTTATGATATGCCATGCTACCTTCAGTCTTGATCCCCCTGCCCTACTTGCGCAGATGTACAAAAGACCTTTCATGAACAAGTAAGATCCTCTGATGCATATAGATATTTAAGTTAGTATAGTTTTGTATAATTTATGTTCCGAATTGCTTCAATGCCATTAAGACAGATGTTTACATATTTCAAAGTTGCATCATTAAAAAGACTGGTTGCATGAACTTATTTGTTTATGAAATAAAAGTATTGTTTAAATGATTTCATGTAATTAAAAATTAATGTATATCTAATAGAGAGATGAGCAGTCATTAATAGCTAATCAATGAAAGTACTCCTTTACTACATATACCCGTGTTCAGGGCATTCAAAAGTTTAGCTAGCTGAAAACACTCATTCAAGTAAAGCACGGAACATCTTAAATTAAATTTTATCTTTGAATTGAATTTTCTTAAAGATCGTCTTTTCAATAATTAAAATTAAGCTGCTACTACATATTTCCACGTTGGATAAACGTAAAAACGCGTATTTATTAATAATCAACGACCAGTTGATAAATCAACCGTATTACGGTGATATATATCTGAAGAAGTCCCATTTCTACAATGAGAAACGAAAGCGTCTAGCGGATATTATAGGTACTATATGCTTGATTGTTAATTTGTAAACTAGCGCCGTTATATGATCTTTAAACATTTTTTAATATCATTTAATACGTTATTAACGTATGATGTAACTAAAAAGATTTCGTTTTGTCTTTTATATTTTATAATTATTACTTTATATAGTGATAATATGAAAGTAAATATTTGAAAAACTATGTGAAATTTTTAATTTTATTGATTTTATTAAATAATATCAAATAATAATCTCAGCTTATTTATATTTGTTCATAGTAAGTATTTTTGCTTACTACAATGATAGATTATACAGTGGAAAAAGATTTATTGTTAAAGAATTTATATGAGATTAAAAAAATAAAGTGGCGAAGTATAAATCATTAATTTCACAACATATAATTAAATTTATCGATCGCTAAACCATTTGAACAACCTGTTTTAAGAATCGATTGGTGGAAAATTGTTATGTCGTCATAAAATACTTGATTGTAAGTTACTTTTTCTCCCTTTATCGTTTTCTTTGATCTCCTGTTGCACCAGAAATGAAAGTGGCCTGAAATTTCTTGTCATTCAAAAGGAAATTTAGGGGTAATAACAACCTACCTGTTAGAAAATCAATATTTTACTTCGCGAGAATTATTTTACTTTATTAAATCAACACTTAGTAAGTCGATATATGTATTACAGTAGAATTCATTGAACATTTTTTTAAAGTTACAATTTAGTAAATTCTTGATCGCTTTTGTTTAAATAATTTCATTTGCACTGAAAAAAAAATTTAGTAATATTGACCAAATATATGGTGGTAGTAAAATATTCAGTAATTTCAACTACATTTCAGTTAAAATGACTAAATGCTCAGTCGGTATCATGATTCAATTGCAGATAATTATTGGTAACAGGTCTAATTCAATATTGAGCAATGCTTGAATTCAAGAACTAGGTTAGGAATTAGCAACAAATTTTTGAAACTCAGCGAAGTGTGGTGAAAGGTCATAAAAAAAATGTTGTACCTTTTATTTATGGAAAGTTAATAATCTTTGTCAACAAATATTTTTGACATGCCATTCAAAATTATCATTGACGATAATTTTTAAATAATTTTCGTAGATCAAAAATTGACAAATTCACTTTTACTATAATTCAAAATATGAGTCTATGAAAAATTAAAAAATACTCGATACTTTCTTTCTTCGAAAATAATAGTGAATTTTTCTGTCATGTACAGAAAAATATTGTAAAATTTCTCCATAACATATTTTCTTTAAAAAATTAGAGCAAGAAGCAAATTTAGATGACAAATTCTTGGATATGAGATTTTATTTCAGGGAAGTTCCTTCATGTTCTGAGAAATTTCCAATAAACTCTACAAAATGAAGGCGTTGAAATACGTAGAAAAAGAAAACTTATTGGGTGGAAAAGTAGAAAACTTCGGGTCAACCTCTATTTCTCATAACCAAATATAAAAACCTTTTTTACCTTATTTTAAAACAAATTTAAAATTCACAATTTAAGTAAGTAATAGTAAGTAAGTAATATTTATTTTGCCATGGGATTGCAATCCCTTGTGGCAATAAGATAAATACAATTTAGAGTTTTACAATTTAAAATAATATAAAATAAAATAATACAGAATAAATATATATTACGGTTGACTCTATATAATTCAAGTTTCATTAAAATAATAATCCTAGTGATATAATAAGTGTATAAAAAAAAAATACATAATACAACTTAATTTCACCAGTGTGGTTTACGCCTAATATAAATCATAATCAACCTAGATTTGTTATAAGACAAATGCCCATATAACAAGCATGAAATACCAGAGCTAAAACTTATATACTTCCTAATTATAAATCGGTTTGATTTTTAGCTAGTGGTAGGATTATCACAAGAAAAAAGATGACGAAATAAATGCGATTTGAAGGTATTAATTGATGTAATGTTACGAATGTCAGGTGGCAGGGACTCCCAAAGTCTAATGCCGTAAACTCTAAAGGAACGTTCAAGGGCCACAGTACGATAAGAGGGAAGGACAAATTTAGAGGTGGATGTGATACGATTTGAGCGACGGATATCTGTAGAGACTAATGGGAAACGGTTAAATAAGTAAGATGGGGAGCCGGAAGAAAAAATGGAAAATAATAATGAACCAAAAAAATAATTTCTGCGAGAACTGACTGTCAGCCAATTTGATTTAATGCGATATGGTGTGATGTGTTGATCGCGTCTAATACCATATATGAAACGTAGACATGTATTTAACAATCGCGTTAATTTTAAATTTAAGTACATTGTGAGATCGTTATAAACAATACAACAATAATCAATAATAGGTATGATGAGGGCATTGACTAACAACAATTTGATGGACGGATGAAGTACGTGTCCTCGGTATTTGAGGCGATATAAGACACCATAAACCCTACGACATATCTGGGAAACATGCGAATTCCAAGACAAATCACAGGATAGATGGAGCCCTAAAGTTTTAAAATTTTGGGCGATAGGTATGGTGATACCCCTTACTTTGATGCTAGGTAGTGACTTATTCTGAATTGATTTTAGTTTCGAGGCACTCCCTAAAATCATTGCCTTCGTTTTTGTAGGGTTGATTTCTAAACCCACGTTATTTGACCAGGTAACAATGGATGAGCTTTCCTGATTCAATTTTGAAATAATATCGTCGACTTGATTCAGTTCACACTGCAAATAAATTTGTAAATCATCCGCAAAGAGTATAAATGAATCAATACAAAAATGTAATGCTCGTGTTAAGGTGTTTATGAAAATGAGAAACAAAATAGGTCCAGGTGATGATCCCTGTGGCACTCCAGATGTTGAAGATCTAAATGTGGGTTCGGCATCGTCCGTTGATATTGCAGCCGAACGGTCAGTGATATAGGATGCTACGAATGTTAAAGCATCATCGGAAAACCCTGTCTCTCTCAAACAACGAAGTAAGACGACGTGATTTATAGAGTCGAAAGCTTTACGAAAATCAAATAAAATCAAGATGGTAATCAGACCTTTATTTATTCCAACACGAACGTCTTCAGTTAATTTCAAAAGAGCTGTTTGAGTGCTATGTCGCTTTCGGAAGCCCGACTGAAAGGGGTGAAGAAGATGATTCTTTTCAAGAAAATCTGATATCTGTGCAGTAAACAGGAAATCAAAAGCTTTCGCGAGATGAGACAATGCAATAATGGGACGTGTGTCGGAAGGAGTGACAGGAGTTTTTATTTTATTCAATGGGGTAATAAACGCTTTTTTCCACAGATCAGGGTAGGAATTTGTTGACAATGAATGATTATAAAGTGAAGTGATATGTGGTGCAATTGTTGGTATAATATCTTTTAAGTCAATTAAAGGGAGCCCATCTGGACTACGTCTAGACGTCCGTGATAGGAAATATAATAGGGTCTGTCGGACTTCGATAACGTTAACGGGAGAAAAATTGAAAATCGGTACATTACTAGGAAGTTGACAATGTAATAATTGATGTAGATCTTGATGCGTACATGAATGATGCTTTGAAGATGTTTGAGAATAATGAATGTTGAGAGTGTCTGAGTCAAAGAATGATAATGATGTTTTGGAAGATACAGATGATAAGCCAAATGAAGACAAAAGAGACCACAGATGATTGGGATTGCGAGCTTTTGAAATGGAAGATGTTAAAGAATCGTTTCTAGCCCTGGTGATCTCACGCTTTATCAATGCACGAAGAGTCCTATATTCATTATAATATAAAAGTTTTATTGACGAAGTCATCGCACGCCTGAATTTACTGTACAATACATTACGACGCTTAATAAGTTCACGAATTTTTAAACTAATCCACGGAACGGCAGGTCGACTTAAATTCCGATTAACATATGGTGCATGTTTATCTAGTACAGTTTTTACCGCTGTAGTGTAATCGGACACTAACCGCGATACATCTTCCGTTCGATTATTACAAGCCAAAAAAGGAGAGAGTAAACATAGCATATCAGAAGCAAGTTTATTAACATTACAGCGATGAAAGTTCCTTACTCGCGAAACTCGTGGACTCTTACGTAAAGAAGGGAAACTAAACTCAAACTGTAAGTAATCATGGCCTGCTGCTAGTGGTACATCAGACTGATACAAAGAAGAGACTTTATCAGGATTATCGACTATGATAAGATCAATCAAGGTATCCGAATGACTAGTATGATTAGTAGGCAGGTTATTAATCATATAAAGTGAATGCTCAGAGATGAAAGAGAGTAAATGATTCGAATAAAAATTTTCAGGGGTAAGCATGTCACAATTAAAGTCACCTACAATAGCAATATTTTTAAAAGTTGGGAAAAAAGATTCAATAACATTAAACAACTTGAAAGGAACTAAGCCTAATGGTCTCCTATATACAACTGCTAAAAGCAGATGCTCATGCTGCGAAGGAAGATAAACATCAATAATTAAAAATTCAGTGTCATTTAAGTCGACTATTTGTGGTGCAGCTAAAATACGATATCCTAAAGAGAGGTGGATATAACAAGCAACGCCACCTCCAAACATAAAATTCTTATTATTTTGACGATACAAACCACGATCGTTTCGGACAAGATTATAATTATTAATATTCAATGATTGATCATCAATATCTGGTGTGAGCCAAGTTTCTGCGACGCAAAAAATTTTAATGACTTCATCTGAAAGCATGTCATTAATTGCATGATGATGGGCGCGCAACGAGTTGATGTTAACAAATCCAATTTGCAGAGATTGAAATGACGTACACGCTTTCAGTGAAGTTGATGGTCATTCAAGTTTTGCAAGGTCTGATTCATGACGAACTTCAACAGGCTCCGAATCATTATTTCGTCGAATATATATACAGCCAGAACGACACCAGACATATTTGTAGCCTTTAGGTTTTGCTACGGATTTAACTTTCTTTAGGAAAGCGTAAATATCGGGTGGTAAAAATTCGTTAAAAAATAATTGAACAGGTGCGCTATTTGGAAGGACATCTGCTGAAGTAATTTTTCCGATACGACGCTTAGCTTCTAGGACATGATCACGGACACTAACAGATGAAAAATTAATTAAAAAGGAAAAGGTCGAAATCCGGGAAGACAACTGTGAAGATGGGTTACGTACAACTGAAGCTGGCTCGCCTGGTAAGGATGAAAGTTGTTGCTGAGGCATGCGCCTAGTAGATATAAGATGGCATGACATATTGTCTAGCTTCATAAATTTTAAAATAAGAAGCGCTAATTCATCAGTTGTCTTCTCTACATTAATGGGAAGTCCCGTAACGAGGATCTGTGATGTTGGTGAAAATGGAGGCGTACTCGATTGACATGAAGCTAATTGTGTTTGAAGAGTTGACACATCTTTACGAATATTATCATTCTCTTGTCTAATGCCTTGACAAAATTGCTTTACTTCAGCAATACTATGTGAATGTGAATCCACAGTAGTTTTTAACAGATTCAGAGATTCGTTCATCGTGCCAATTGATGTCATCACCATTCTCAACTGGTCAGATATAGACATAGTGTCCCAGTTATCAGGCACATAAGGGATTTGAGTAGGGACTTGAGGCAAAGCGCGAGTAGGGGTAAAATCGAGAAGGGGAAAAGATGATGAGTTATTTTGTTGAGTAAGTATGGGGGAATTCATAGACGGATGCTGGAATACTGGGGGAGAAAGACCTTTGAATTGGGAACTAGAAGATGAAGAAGCAAGGTTTTGGGAAAGGGTATGTGATGAAGAGGTGTCCATTGCATCGTCCATGGCTGACGTTTTGTGTCCTAAGTTGATAAGGCAGCAATTTGTATCTGGCTTTCCCACTATATAAATTTTGGCACAACTCGGATGAAAGAACGAATTACAGGTGCTGCAGTGAAAAGCTGTAGTAACCAAAGTTGCATTGTTGCACCGTTTACATGAGACCCTATCCATACTTATGCACTTTCAATACGATACGTCAATACAACCGGAACGCGAAATTATTAACAATTTTCACTTGACAGATAACTAATTTGCACTGTAAACTCGGTAAAGCTTGGACGTAAACAATAATAATGACAATTTAGACGAATCGACAAAGCAGTGCCAATGACGTAAGCAAAACAAGAAAAATAAATAAATAAACGGTAAATATAAATTAGAATAAAAACATTATGAATTATACTAAAGCCGATGCAATGAAATAAAAAAAATGACTGTAGACACTATTCCACTGCAATTAAAAGCTGTTCGGCAGTCTCCGTAATTTTGCACCCGATCAGTATTTGGATCTGCTGGTGTAATTGTGTAATTAGTACATACGTTAATTTTGCTGTATTGTATTTATACACGATGAATAATCCGCGCATGCGCCACCACAGTCTATCCAGAAAAGTCCGAATCAAGGCAGAAAAATGCTATTAAAACAAGCACTTTGGGAGCCCACTATGCACAGATTTTTAAGCACTAAATGCAGAACTGTTTGGGCCACCATTTACTTGCAACTGTAACAAAATACTCGACTCGAGCAAGAAGATATTTATGAAATATCAAGTAAATAATTTGGAGCGTTGAGAACTACGTGCGCGTTACTCACCGTCTAATGACAAACTGACTCTGAATTTAATTATAAATAGGACTAATCTACTATCGCAATTCTGTATAATTTGTACTTATTCAATTCCTAACAATTCCATTTATAGTACTGATATAAGCAGCATACAAATAAATTATAGAATTTATATGCTTTATTTTAGATTTCTCTTCATTTTCTTACTAACAAAAAGTAAAATCTTTATAAAATGATATTCATATTTCATCCAAATTGTTGTTTGTTGGGAAAGCTGCTTACACATGAATGGATTCTGAATTGCCAATATGAATTTTCCGGGAGAACAAGTGGAAGCTCCTCGTAATTTGCAAGAGCAAAGTGGAATATGTATAATGTATATGTAGGGTTCGACACATACTCTAAAAGTACTGAAAAGCAATTGAACAGATCGCTCGTTTCGACATTTTTACGGTTCGCTTTACATTGAAGCAAAAATGTGGCATACACGGTAACTCATCTCTTGGCAAAAGTAAATATTTCAAGTGGAATTTGTTTCAATGCACCTGGTCACGCAAGACGTGCATACACTGCAATCTTAGATATCATAAGTTAGTATTATATTTCGGCTAACTTCACGAAGAAAACTTCACTAAAACTGAAGAAAATTTTGACAGGTAAATATTTCAAAATAATTGACTTGATTTGATTCAATATTTTTAAATCTTTAACTAATATTTCTTCTTTTGAGTAAGTCTAACTTGATTTTAAGAAAATATACTTTTAATTCATGTAAATATTTAACTAAACATTAAGTCAATCGATAAATGTGTAGGTATATTTTTCCAAAAGAGTTCTTTTCTTAGCATTAACCGAAAAACTTTAATTACACTGTTTTGTATGGTGGTAACCAAACTCTCTTGGAACTTAGAACCGAACCGGGTTGTATTCCATAAGCAGCCATTGAATTGCAAATACCAAACAAAGTCCAATTATTAAAAATTGAGAATTTCTTTTGCGTTATTTCGTAAGCGACAAAATCTTGTTTGTGTACAATTACATGGGTTTGGTTAAAAAATTAATTATACTTCTTTTCCTTATAGAAAATTCACTTATAATGCATATATATGTACATTGTTTTAAACTGAACAGTTTCATTATCATAAACTAAACTGTTCGGTTATCACAATACCAAATTGTTTCTTTATCACAAACCCAACTGTTTTGTTATCGCCAAGCGAACTACCTGGTTCTGCCATAATCAGTCCTGATTGGTACATAGGATCAGACCGCTCTGATTTCCATAACTAACATATTAATTTTCAAAACCAAACAAGGTCCAACCACCTTGGTGGGTTGCAAAATAATTTTTTTTTCTTTTGGAAGGAAATTTCTATTTCGCCGAAATAAATGATTGAAACCGAACTGCTCCATTATCGCATACCGAACGGTTTCGTTTTCACAAACCGAAAGGTTCCGTTGCCGCAAACCGAATTGTTTCGCTGCCACAGACTGAACGGTTTTGTTGTCACAAACTGAACCAGTTCGGACAAATTCAAACTACTTGGTTCGGCTATAACCAAATTCGCCCAGTACTAGCACCGGTTTGATTCTTATAACAAATCAAATATACAAATAATACTGAGACTAGCCAAATCAGTTTCGTTACGAAATGAAATATTCTTCTTTCCGTGACGGAGATTTCTACTATTACGCGTTAATAGATGTATACTGCTGAAAACAAACTGTTCTGTTTTCACAACCTTAACGTTCCATTATCATAAACCAAGCGGTTCGTTCATTACAAACCATACTATTTTTATCGAAATATGAATAATTTGGTTATGTTATTAACAATCTCACTCGGTACTTAAGGCCGGATTAGTTTGATTTCCATAACTAACCGATTAATTGCAAAAAACGAACAAAGCAAAACCACATCTGTTCGGTTACCAAATTAAGTACTGTTCTTTTGTGATGGAACATTCTATTATTTCCCCGTAATAAATTGTAGAAACCAAACTGCTCCGTTATCATAAACCAAACTACTTCTTTATCATAAACCAAACTCTTACTTTATCACAAACCAAACTGTTTTGTTATCACAAACCGAAGTAGTTTGTTCTGCCGTAATCAATCTCGCTTGATTTCCATAAGTAACCCATCAATTGCACAAACCAAACAATATCTAAACACAGGGGTTTGGTTGCAAAAAGAGATTTTATTATTTTTATGATGGAAAAATCTATTATTTCGCTGCACTACGCCGGTTTGATTATTATCGTCAATAGTACAAATGAAACTGAGATTACCCAACCCCGTTTGGTTACAAAATGAAATGTTATTCTTGCCGTAATGACGAATTCTATCATTACGCGTTAATAGATATACATTGTTCAAACCGAACTAATGTCACAATCGTACCGTTTCATTCAAACTGTTCCTTCATCACAACCCATATTGTTCTCGTAATACAAACCAAACTGTTTCTGCATCAGAAATCGAACTGTTCTGTTATCGCAAATCAAACGGTTTCGTTATTCCAAACCGAACTAATTGGTTTGACGACAACCAAACTCAGTTGTTACTTAGAACCGAACCAGATCGGTCAAACAACATCCAAACACACCGCTTTGGCTGCACAAATGGAACGTGCTCGATTATTACTTTGCTATTATTACTGTAAAGTTAATTTCGAAAATAAAATTACTAAACTTAACAGGAAAAATATTTTCTTCTTCTATTGAAAAGATAAAAGTTTCGCTCGTGAGAAATAAACTTGGAATTTATATAAATTATCAGAACTTTCTTTTTCTGATAATGTTTTAATTTGAACCGCTCGAGCGTCGGATAATACCAATTAAGAGACTGCCAGTCAAGGAGAATACGCAACAAACTTTCCACATTACGGTGGTTTTAACGCGCTTAATACGAACGACGTTCTTACCAAGCAAAGTCGTTTAATTACAATTTAGTAACTCCAGACGCTAATTTGGAAGCCATATTTGGCTGCTCTTACGGCGCTCAGTGGGCGGAAAGGGCGCAAAATGGGGCCAATGGCTCAACATGCGTAATAGAACAATGAATCTTGTTAGTAACAAACGCGAACATAATTTTAAACAAAGAACGTTGTTAGCGTCATTGCGATTAAATTCGTTTTATACATATTTTTCGCCAACCTGATGTGACCCATTTTCCATTTCAAGAGTTCGTCAATATTTAACCAATTTACTCGTACGTTTCATTCATTACTCTCGATAGTTTGTTTAAAAATAAACGACACGATGGAAAAATGATTATAAACTACTGAATTCATTTTCCGAATTTCACGTTTTTACGAAGTATTTCGATTTTCGAAGAGTTGTAATGGAATTCTTTTGTATGATGAATTATTTTCCAACTTCTTTTTCATTCTGCATTTTATTGGCTGCACCATATTATAGAAACTCCAAAACTCCAAATTAAAATAAAATTATTTGAAATCAACAGAACAATTAAATAATTAAAATTTCCTGTTTTGCGGTCACGTAACGCGTAATAACAGTCGATTTACTAATTGATAACCGCAAGTGTACCTTTATGATCCAATATCGGTCATTATCTTAATCTGAGATCTCCGTTTGCATTCAAAAATGTATTGTACTTAAGCGACTTGTTCGAGAAGTATAAAAGTTACGTAATTTATTGAAAGGGCATTTGGCCGCGTAATAACGTTCTCAAAAATTGAAATAAATACAAATTGTTCCTTAAAAACAAAAATCCAGAGATTATATTTATGTTTCAATTTGTTGTGTATAAAAAATAACATTTTTATTTTTATTCAGTTAGAAATGACTGAAAGCGACAAAAAATATTACATAAAATTCTACAAAAAATTATGTAAACAATTCTTAATCAACTTAATATAAATTCCCTAATTGATTATGATTTGTAGGAAGACTTATTGAGAAGAAAATATGGACAAATGTCGCATAAATTAGTAACACTGTTTATTGTTCGTTTGACGTAGTTGCCATTCTGAATGTATACAATTTACATTTAAAGCCATGTGTTCGACACTGCAAGCACAAGCTTAAAAGCTAATGAATCCCGTCGAAACCCATTCATTCGTCGTGCAAATTGAAAATTTATAAAGTTGGCTGTACGCCGAAGGTCGAGTCAAAATTCTAGTGACAGATTATGTCATTCCTGTAGACCATAGACATTTTTTTAATCAAGCCGTTTTGTTATACATTTATGATTATAAATAATATAAAATAGTACAAATTCCTATGATACTTCATGGATCTAATCGTTTTTCATATCACGTGTTATAAAGATTTAATCTAAATTTTATTTGTAAAGTGTTTTTTTTGTAATATGATAATTAGTCATGAAATAATAGTACATAGCGTTACTAGTGCAGGAAATGCGATTTCCCGTATACTATTAAGGAAAATTATTTTATTTGTCTAGTATCTAAACTGGAGTAAAATTGTCACTCATTGATCACTATTGAAGAGATCCATTCTCCGAAACACTTAACGAATTTTGTCAATTTCAGCTTTAGTTGTTGGTGTTGATACTATTTTTTCCAAATTATAGTTACATTATTGTAGATATTTAACATGTGAGCAATAAAACCAAATGTCTCATTTTAAACGTTTTTTGAATCGTAAAATCTTAAAGCTGGATTTCGTAGCGTTATCTCAATGTAATGAAGATTTATAATAATTTAACACTAAAAAATTTGAATTCAATAAAAGAAAAGCAGATTAATACAGTTTATTTTAGAACACACCGAATCTTGAACTTTAAAACTCCAAGCTCAATTAAAACAAAATTATTATTTTACATTAAGAAGAATTTTATTTTTCTTAATCAGATTTTCAAATCCAAGAATTTTTCCTCAAATTGGAGTGACGTCTCACTCTAACGAATGTAAAATATTGACTCTAACTTTTGTAAATCTGTAATAGGAATTAAGAGCGAACTTTGACTGTAAAAAATTATGAAAGTATTATAAGAGTTAAAAATGTCTAATTCCAAATTTAATTCCATAATTAATTACTTCCTTATGTAACAGACTTAAAATCAATACCAGGAGCCACGAACGTTTAACCAACGATTATTTACAGTAATTAAACTGGTAATGGGAACATATTTGCGATATGAATATTTGATTTGAATTTCTCGCATTAGTGTTTCTATAAAATACATATAAAATCACTAATCGATTGTGTACAATGTAACAAAGTTTTCTCCTTTAATGTTTATATTTTCCTCTTGAATTTTTATTTGTTATTATTACAAATTAGGTGTTTTATTGTAGCTAAAATGTCATAGACGATACAAAAATTAACTGTTAGTAAAAATTCATGTCGTATTTTCGTGGTTGCACTGACTGTTCCTGAAAATTTTTCTAACTACTGTATGTATATTCATACCAGCACTTAATGTTTTATATATTATATACAATTGAAAAATATTTCCAGATATTTCTAGAATAATCTATAGAATAAAAATAATTATTCTCGTTTAAAGAACTCTCTGATATTAACAAGTTCTTGGCATTCTAAATGTTGAAATACTCTTAAAAATAAAAATTCATTTTCACCGAAATCCCAAACTAATTTAAAGGAAAAATCGTTTCATTTGATCAAATTAACTTGTCCATTGTAGAGGAAATTTGCTGCAGAATGTTCTTAATGAACTTAAAGGAATATAAAACTGTAACGACTAGTAAATAAAACAGTAATAGAAAAAAAACGAATATTGTATTTGTTATTGAAAAATTAGTATTTAATTTTCAAAATTGTAAACTGATTACATTATCTCAACTGCTGTGAAAATTATAATACTGCATTTACCAGATAAACTAATGATGTATACGTTAAATGCAATTTTCCTCATTTTCATTATGTGCTTAATTTGATAGGTAAAGTAAAATCTGTTTCAAAATTGCATTTACAACTACTGGCGAAAAGTTCGCGAATAAACGTGAATTCGTTGTTTAAAATTACTGTAAGTATTAATGATGATTACGCAGGTTATTTATCTTTGATATTATTTGTCAAATTAATATAGTTTAAAACATATTTACATCCATCTGGAATAACATTTTCGGACTTTAATAGAGTACATAAAAACAAATGTACACAAAGTAATCTCTAAAATGATTTAGGGTCAGTTTATGCAGTTATTGAATAAGCATTAATTTATTTTTAGTCGAAATTAGTTTTACATAAATTTTAAACTCAATTAAATTTCAAATAAGCATTTAGTTAAATGTAATCGTTTGGTATAGTAGCAATATTTCAAATTTAAAGAAAATGACGTTATGGAATTGCTGTACAGATTTGTGTGATTTAAAATTTATTGAAAATTACAGTACTATTCATCTATTTATTTATTAAATCTGTGGTTGGCAAGAAAATAAGGTAACTACATTTTTCGACAAAATGCAATAACTATTGAAAACAGGACGCATTTTTTATTTATCATCACTCGATCAGATCGAAAATCTGATTAATTATGCACATTTGCCCTGTTCCGTCTGGTTATACCAGTGGCCGCTCTCTTTTTCCCCCACCTTGTGGGCTGGCGCCTCATGAAGGGCCTGCTGTGACGTCATACGACTGAGTGGAGTGGGAGAAGCGGAGTTCCCCTTCTTTTGGTCAATATAACGAGACGGGGGGAGAAAACGAGGAACAAAGTGGGTAAATATGTCGGGACTCTACTGCATTTAGCATAATTTGATGACATCTGCAAGAACTAAGAAATATTTTATGTATTGGTACAATAATGTTGAAATTAGAATTGTCCCATAAAATATTTTTCATAGGACTTCAATCTGTCCTACTGGCCCAGGGTTACATCATTGTCAGTTAGACGTTTAACAAAATCATTTTATCATCCTACTTCTCGTCTAGGCATATTTGGAATAATTTAAATGAAAATTCACGGCCATGCGACACTTTTGTAGTTTCGACAGCGTGTTTCTTCCGTCGCGTTTAAAAACAATTATTTATTCTGTATAATGTTAGGTTAGGCTTCAATACCATATTCTACATTTAGATTACCTTATATTTATATTTTATTATTGGAAATTAAATTGTATATATCTCAGTAAGGACCAACTTTTCCACTTGTAAATAAATAAAAAAAAAATATTTTGGAAAGAGATTACTCTACTATACACTATACAAAAATTGCATTATATTGGAAATTTTAAATGAACCCATGTCCCCATGTCAGATCCTTAAGGCGAGATAAACATTATATGCATTCGGATGCTATTCGAAATTCGCCTGAAGCCACTTCGAAAAAGTTTATTCGTACACACAGGGTAACTGCATCAAGGCTGTCTCAAGGTAGGAATGACTCACAAGGACACACAACACCAGAATGAACTTCAGTGACGCGTCAGATAAGAGGATTTAAAGCAGGAAATAAGAGTATTGAAAACATACATGTACTTACAGTTGTTTACATGAAGAGTTCATTTTTTAAGAGTGTACTTTATTGAAATTAACACATTTTTAGAAGCATGGTACAAGCACCAAAAAGTATATTGTTCTGAGGTTAAGTGTACATTATTTCAATGATTTTTAACGAAACACGACTAAAATATGCCTTATGCAACAAAAAAATGGGGTTGCCTTGTAGTTATCAGAGGTAGACTCATTAAACCGCAAACCAAGTGAGGTTTCATAGCGATACATGATTGAAAATGAAATACTAACTTGTCTTAAAATGGAAAATGAAAACAAAAAAATGTGGTTCTCTTAAAAAAAAAACATAAGAAAAATTCGTTTATATCAACATTTTTTTACAATTTAAGCAAAAATTTCAATTATTCATAACGAGTTGGAGTATCAATATACAAGAATAACCCCCTCCTATTCTTAAAACTATTCCTCACATGATTATTATAAAATAGCGATGCAAATATTAACGTTTTTAAAGAGTCAATTTGAGGACCACGTTCGATATCAAATGAAAACAGGCTTGCGTAAGCTTTTGGAGTCGTTGAAAATCAAATTCAAATCAGAATAGCAAATTAAAAACGGGTATATTAAAAATAGCTGATAAGAAGTAAACTTTTATATTCTCAATCAGAATTTCACAACAAAAATGTATATTTTTGAGGTCGCTAATTATTAATTAGAATTTTGCATTTTTTACTTCAGGTTTATACTCTGACATTAAATTTTTCAAAATTTATATTGTAAATGTAGGAGCTGTTTCTTGGTATCCGCCGTTTTGAATTAATTACACAGGACCACCAACAAAATTTGTTTCGAGATCCCTTGAATCATTAATAGTGGATCTCATAGGTTTTTGGCCGCTGAGAACGAATTTGTTACCCAAATTGATATGCCCCGAAAAATAACCAAAAGTATCCTTTTTCGCAATTTGAGGTTAGGATAAGTGAAATATCTGATGTCACGGGTCCAATTCATTTTCAGTGACCAAAAATCTATAAAATCCAGTACCTCTGATTCAAGTTATCTCCCCTAAAAAATTGTTTTGCGGTCCTGTGTAATTAATAAGTGAAGATACTTCTCGAAAAAATAACACAATACCGCAATAGCTTTTTTGTCACAACTTGGATCAGAAGTGAAGGATCTTACAGATTTTTGGTGCTGAAAACGAATTCTTTGTCCAAGTATATTGTTGTAACATATCTATCGAAGCCACTTGGACCTAAATATGATTGGACCCCCAATATCAAATATCAATATAATTTTATAATATAATTGAAAGCTGTTAGTAAACAAACGAGTCTTAAGGAATAGCCGACTCTCCACTGGGTCGAAGTTTCTGAGCGAGCGAAGCGAGCGAGGCACCACGACAACACTAGTTTTTAATTGAATAATTCTGTATTCTAAGACGATGTTGTAATTTGTTTGCAATGGCTCAAAAACCTTCGAGAATGACTTTGCGTTAACCCATTAACTTCCATAAAAATGTACCACTATTTGATGGCTCTCATTTTGTATGAAAGAAAAAATTAAAAAATTTCTCCTGCACCATTTTTTAAGTAAAAATGATCAGCTAAAATATAGTTACTATTAACACAAACAAAGTTATGGAACATTTCATGAAAGAAAACACGACTTTTCAACATAAAGGATTTAAGTTTTATTTTAAGACTATGTAGAGGTTTCTTTCACTTCAGTTGGAATAGAAAAAATTCTGAATATCCTTAAAAACTCGCTTTTGGGGGTCTTTACTCACGCTTTTCTCCAGCGTCTAAAAATACATCGGAAACCGCTCAGATATCTAAAAAGAAAAAAAGTCTTATTTTGTAGATCTGATGACGGTTTTAGAAAATTAAAAACGTCAGATACATTGTTTGAATTTTATCCGTTCAGCAACCCCGAAAATATATGTGTACCTAGTTTCATCAAAAGAATTCAAAGTTTTAATTGCTTTTAAATGTTTTAGTGCTTTAAACAATCTTTTTTTACTCTTGGACTCCATTTTCACGTCCACCATCTTGCATTTCACACAATAACCATCGATTTTGATAGCTGATGATACGAGGACGCGGATCTAAATAAAAATAGTCATTTTTAAAAAATATTCTTAAAAAATTATGATTTCTTTTATAAAATCGATCAGCTTCCATGGCTCAGGCGGTAACGCACTGGATTTCGAAGTCGTAGGTTGTGAGTTCGATCCCCGTACGGTGAACAATTTTTTAATTTAATTTTCAAGCAGCAGCTCGCTGTTGGTAAGTCGAGTTGTTTGTTTAAGTTTCGAAAATATTGTTTATCCGTCGGAAATCGACTCATGACCGCGGCTGTACTTGGTGTAGCTTTCAGCAGTCCTACATTTCATACACAAAAGTGAAGTATGGCGCCATCTCTTAAGACGATCTTTAGCTCTCGCAAATATTACAATAATTATATATGCAAAAAACTGTGTAAAAGGGCGATTCCGCCCGTTAAATACACAAAAAATTTGCAGATTTTTTTCTCATTTAAAGCTGTAAAGATGTACTAAGTTTTGTATCCTCTTGATCGTTAAGGGTCGTTAACATCCAACGTTTTGAAGCTTGATTTGTCCAACTGACTTCTAGACGAGATTATTCTTATATGTTTGAATAACAGCTACCATCAAACCCATAAGATAACATGTTAAAATAATATAGTATTTTATAACAAAAATATTGTAAACAAAAATTTAGTACCTTTGCAAAATTATTACGTAAAAACAGACCATACAAATTAATCACCATTATGTAAACCAATGTTATAATATTATATTAAGTTATTATAATATATTTAACAAATTATACACAAACTTTATACATAAAAATATAATAAATAGTTCAGAGGTTACTCAAATACAACTTGCCGGTACATACACTATGTTTTGGTGCATATTAAACTACACTCATTAAAGACGTACTATTATTGCTTTCTTTATTAGCTTTATAGCTATGTATTTCGAGTATATTACTGTAATAAAATTCCAAATTGTCGATTACTTTATCATTTATCGTTTTTTGGGACGCCGTGGTTAGGAACGACAAATAATAGTTATTTATTTAATGCACATTATAACAGTTTATGAATTTAATATCAAAGCAAAGTTTGCAGTGAACGCAAGCGTTTCCCTGACATTTAACCTGACCGAATAAATTGTTCCACCTCGTATAGCGTATATACGCCTTGCGGCGCAAATGCGAACTAATACATATAATATATATATATATATATCGTTAAAAGAGACTAACTATAATTATATTTAAACTACAAAGAAATGTACGCTATGTTTAAATCAGTACATTTCACAAAAATTGTGAACCAGAAAGAGCAACGAATGTGAAATAATTATAGTTATCCATGTAATAAATAGCGCAAAAGGCTACGAGATTACACGTTTAGGTTAGATGGCGTTATTTTAGGTTATGTTATGTCAAGTTATTTTTTGGAAATGTTCTTGTATTTACTTTAACAACATTTTTTAATAATATTAACTATATCATAAAATCCATTTTTTCTTTTTATTATTTTATATATTTTATTTAATTCAAGTAATGTGCATTTTAAGAGCTAATTTTCATTTTAAATTATTATAACGACATAATTTTCTGAACTAACTATCTGAAATTTTCTCACATAAATGTTTAATTAAACAAAAAAAAATGTTTTAAAAAAAGAGGTAAAAAACGTGCAGATTGTCAATAAAGTTCCTGTACAAACGGATCGCACGTAACTCGTAATTTGTTGCGACATTGCGGACTTGAAAGCCAAATCCTATAAACCCGTGTTGTTCACACATACACGCAAACCCGATATTTGCGTGCGTACATTCTGCAGCCAGGGTCTGGACGAAGGAAATCGTGTGCCGAAGGCAGAATTTGCGCCAACCCCTAGATAAGCGTAAACCCAATTCTACAGCTAGTCGGTAGAGTGCCCTGATACGAATTGCCACAAGTCCTTTACCTCTAAACAAACACACCCCCGCAAAGGCTTTTGGTATTGCACCGGAAATTGGTAAACGTTGGGTCATGTGACGTCATTGCACTTTTTAATTATTGACCGCTTTTACTAATCAGTGGTATATGGAAATATGCGATTGAGTGTAGTAAATGATGCTACCAGAAGAATTATTTATTTAATCCAATGGAGCCAACAAAAATACTCAAAAGGACAACTTAATATAAATCTGCCTTGTGATAACTTTAGTGAATGGTGGTGAATGATGATCTCGCGAATAGTTTTGAGATGACAAGTGATGATTTATTGATGAAAACTCATGATGTTATACCATCGTGTTTAACCCTCCTGAGCACGAGTTTTTCTTTTCCCATATGGAAACAATGTAGTTTTGACGAGTATACTTGTCCTTGTGCACAGGAGGGTTAATATTATGATTATGGTGGTTGATGGTGTAATATCAATAGTAGAAAAATAATCCAGTTACATATTTTAGATACCATCAATATCTAGTTACCAAGTAACCCGACGAGTTTCAAACCGTGTACACGGAAAAATGGATAAGTAAATTGAAGGTGGTTAGACCCTAACCCTCTAGTATTTTAGAATTTATTTAATTCCACATAGCAGAATACAAAATAATTCAGAATTATCTTATAATGTGTTCTATAAGAGGTCCGATGCGTACAATTATGAGCTTTTTCTGAGCTTGAGGTTGTAATGATCACGTTTAGAAATACCTCATAATTTGACGCTTCTGACCTCTTGTAGAACACATTATGCGATCATTCTGTACTATTTTATTATTCTGCCACCTAGGAACTTTCTTCTGAACTAATTTATTTAACATGTCTGTTAAATCTGAACATTTTTTCTGAGATATCGCCGATAAAAAATCGATCGTTTTCCTATATACAAGGGTATGACAGCCATACTGTCGAGTACCGAAAAATCCGTCTGAACTAATTTACTTAAAAAGGAATCCTATACATCGAGCCCGTAATTAATTACCGTTTGATGTAAAAGTTCTAGTCTAATTGCAGAAAGAAATTACACAAAGTCAGAGAGGAGTGATACGATGTACAAAACAGACGGCAACGTCGCATTCGATTATCTTTGAACGCATTATTGTATCTCGTTCTTTGAAAAAGTGAGGTTATTTCGATCTTGTAGTTTTTTAATAGACGCTTTGTATACTTGTAACTTATTGCACGCATTAAGTGCTGCATATTGTTTATGTAATTATTGTTGTTTTTTTAAATCACGATATATGTTAACAATTTCGACATGTAAAGGTTAGTATGTTTTGTACTTACATAATTGGGGTCTAACCATATAAATAGAAAAATAGTTGGATTCACTACACTGAGAGAAATGTTTGTTTACAGTTAATATAATAGCATGGTAAAACTAACTGAAGTTAGATTTTGATCTCAAGGTACTTCATCGTCAAGTTACCGTAATCTGAGATTCGGTTAAAAATGTCAAAAATTTTAAATATTAATGTTCGGACCATTGCATGACATATTTACGAGCTTACAGTTTCACCGAAACAGAGATAAACAAACATCCACACGCCCAGTCATTCGATTTTCTGTGAATTTTTCGACGCGTTGTTGACATGCACAGTTCAAACGACAGAATTTAATGTAAGGGTTATTATTAGTTAACCAACGCTCATTGAATGTTAAAATATACGAGTTAATATGGAATAACATTGCTGACATGCAGAAAAGTGCTAGTATTTTCATCTCAAAGTAACCTGTCCTTTTTGACTATACAGTTACTTTTATAACTTTACAGTTAATGTAAGAGCCTTGAAATTAGCTGACATTAACTATTAGTAAATAATTTCTCTCAGTGTACCTCCGTCAGGTAAATATAACACAAACATACAATTAATTAAGTTTACTATGTTTAAATAGCATTAAAATAATAGTAAGGATGGTTCCTTTTATTGACTAAATAATTGCAATTGAGTAAACTAATAAAAAAATAGTCAGGTTTACTATCTGCTATTAGTACAGTTAATAAATTTGTTTACAGAAGCTGTTAAGCGTCAGAATGTTCACTGTTGTTGCGGTTACAAACCCATATTCATTGGTTCTACTGACTAGTCAAATGGACTAACCAATATTATTGCAATAACCTTATAGAACTTGAATATAACTAACCTTTTTTAAGAGTAAATTACAACTATCTAATTAGAATGATGAAAAATAGTTAGAAAAAAAGTTAACAACTTCTCTATCTTTTTTATAAAAATTCTTTACAAAGTTACGAATTAAACCGTAGGCTATGCGAATTATTTTTTTAATTACATTCTGTCGACAGAATTAGTCCAAGTTCTTTCATTTGGTAGCTACGACGACTTGTTCGCTCAAAAATACAATTACATATAAAGTTTTAAACGTACATTACGAAAATGTTTGCTTATGTGAAGGCAATAAAAACATTGGTAAATTAGGTGAATATTTAGATACCGATTAAACGAGGAACATCAGAAGTGAAGATAGTCGGAAGCTTGGATTAGTGACGTCGAAGATAGTTAGACTAATTGCGATCTTGAATCGAGTACTGATAATCTTGCACATGATAGTGCAACTGACAGCAGAAACAATGCCAGTCACCGAGATGATAATGAATAGTAATGAATCATGAAATAGTGAAATAGTGATATTATCTAAGAAAATGATTCCGATGAAAATGAATATGAAAAGAAAAGATATAATCTTGAAATTTTTACTATTCACACAGTAAAGATTACAAAACATCGATTCATTTTTACTAGAAATAATGGCATTTGTAATAATGGTTTTTCACTGTTTAAACAAAATTTATGAATTAATGTAGAGCAAAGACTACATTAGATCATTGTTAATCTTTGCTTACGACGCACGCTAGACGGCCCTCTAATCCATAGAAGATTTGGTCCAAGTATCTATTGAAAACGGAGAAAAATTTTCTTCGAAATATTACCATTTCTTTAAAAACTTTCTTATAAAATAGTATTTGTCAATTTCCATGTTTAAACTCATCATCAGAATCACTTTTGTCTGGCCGGCTTGATTTCTTTTTATTTTTGTTATTTATAGCAAGAAAACTTTCGTTGAATAAAAAAAGTTAGTGTGTTCGCCTAAATTATAACTTATCAATTCTTACATTTTCGGTTCTACAATTCATTTAAGTTTTCGACAGGGACAGTAGGATTCAATTTATGCTCGTCCTCATTTTTCAGCTATTTCATCGAATACTTTGCAAATTCTTGGCTGAACCGGATGAGATCCTAGGAACGCAATGGTCATGTACATGCCATCTCTCGGAGTAATATAATAAAAGTTCAAACTTGGCACATAACCTTACGATATTAAACTTCCAAGAATGTCAATTTGTCGTTACAGATATCACACGTCACACCAAGTATTCGTACGAAAAATATTTATTAAAGAAACTAATTAGATTTACCTCTACATCAACAGATGTGCATTTGTTGTTAAATAACTAACAAACATTTTTTATTGACAAATACAATTTTATAAAAAGGTTTTTTAAAGAAATGGTAATATTTAAAAGAAAAATATTCTCCGTGTTTAATCGATTCTTGGAGCAAATCGTTTATGGATTAAAGAGCCGCCTAGCATCGTAAGCAAAGATTAAGAATGATCTAATGTAGTCTTTGTGTTACATACATTTTTTTAAAACACTGAAAAGAAACATTTCTTATAAATATAGTACTTAGCGGAATGGAGAAAATTGTCATTACTTCGAGTAAAAGTGACTCGATATTTTGTAATCTTTACTGTCTGAACAGTAAAAATTTCAAGAACTTATTGTGATTTTTGCAAGAAAAAGTGGTCATTTCTCAAAATCTGGAATGGCAAAATTTAAAAGAAAATTGTTCTTCGTGTACAATCGATATTCGAAGAAAATCGCTTTAGGATCGAAGCACCGCCTAGCGTCGTAAGATTGGACTAATAAAGTCTTTGCTGAACCCGAATCTAAAGTCTGTTAGTATCCTAACCTCAAAAAATGACAGATTTTACATGACACGTAACATTTTATTATTGTTGACAGATTTATTTCAAACTTGTGTCTAGAATGGCTTTTGCTCGCTGATTTCATTTATGAGAAAATCTGATTGGAAATTTGTTATCCACGTCCTCAATAAATCCCTAGACACCATATTCAGCTAAATTCAACAATATTTAAAAAATTTGACCTTCATAATAAAAAATCACATCTGTCACATAAAACCACTAAATTTTCAAGATAAGGAAAAAAATCTGGGCATAATGGAACAAAACCGATTTCAGAGTCGTCTTTCGCAGCTCCAAAAATGTTTAATACACTAGGGCTGGTCGACGCAATCTTTCGTCGATTATCTTATGTTCGTTATTAAGTACAATACAAATAAGATATAAAAAAAATGAAGAAATATATCTACGTTTCCCGTTCTAAGATTATTAAATGGATTATTCTCAAATGACAATAAGTAAGTTATAAAATAATTGAACTACCATGATAACCAAAATAGTTAATACTAGTAGTATCGATTTTAGACATAAACCAGAGCTATTATATTTGAACAATACTGCTATTGGAGTGTTTCTCCTTTAAGGTTGTACGTCATCTGTAAATGGTGCGTGTACACGTTAATGTTAGAAGGAAATGCTTAGTACTAACAAGCTAATGTGAAATTGTAAATTACGACGCGCAACAAAATTCGCTACATCTTTTGGCTTTAATCATTACGATGGGGGATGCGATAAATTAAACCAAGGGTGTTCCTTTACGACGATGATAATATATAACTTCTTACTAAAGTAACAACATTTTAATGGAAATTGTCTTTCAGAATTTATCCATTAAATTCCTTTCAGTTTTCAACAGTTCTCATTGATAGAAGATTAAGTAGTTACGCTTTCAATAACTTTGTAAATCTAATCATTAAATTCTGTTAAAGGTGATGAAGTGTAAGAATTCCAAATAAGTAATAATGCGGCTGTAATGGAAGTTCAAAAGTCGATTAAATCTAGGATGAAAGTGATGCAACTTTCTACATTTTTGCAATATATAAACATTTATAGCAGGGACCATTTTTTACATTATTTCATTTAAATTAAAGTTTAATTAACCGTTTAAAACTAAAATAACTTTCAGTTGTGGTTCAACATAGTTTGGTTCGGGTAACGAAATTGGATTAGACAATAACCAAAAAAGTATGGTTCGAAGCACCATTTGGTTATGAGAAACAAAACACTTAGATTGGAAGTATTAATTAGTTTAGATCAGAAAAAAAGAGTTTGGTTTTGACAACCAAACGGCTGAGTTGGACCAATGGAAATATTCTTGTATGAACATCCGACCTTATATAAACCAAACGGTTCAGCTCCATCAACGGAAATTCTGATACTAGTAACCAAACCCATTTGTAAGTCTACAGGTTTAATAAAAGTAAACAAGTTTTCTAGAAGTCGTATTAAAAAAAATGTTTTAAATATTGTATTTTGTAAAATGTCTAAAACGATTATTCCATAGGAATATAATTGTTGAAAATTATATATAACAATAATAATATATATAAAATTATATATAACGCATAACTCTGACGAACAAATCGAAATGAAACAAACACATTTCTTTGCGTCGCAATCCGTCCCAATCATGAATTTGATCCAATCAATTATATTCTTAAACAATCGAATTTTGAAATTCGAATTGAAAGCATATTCGAAATGCTATAAGATTTGATTGAGGTAATTCGAAAATTCACTATGAAACTGATTGATTCGTGATTTGTTCAAATTGAAAACACGGAAAGAAACAGATTGCCGTTTTATTCATATTCAATCCGTTTGATTCCAACTCAAATTTTTGAACGAAATGGATTTATAAAGAGGCATTCGCTAGATTAAGATAAGTTTCGATATGACAGAAATTCTGGAATGATTATAAAGCTTTAACAGATAGCTAAGGATTCATTCGGATTGAAATGGAAGAAATATTTTTTTAGATTAACAAACGCCTCATTTAGCTCGAAATATCGGAATGTAACTGATTGAACATATCACAATGACATAAGATGTATACTCATTGTCCTGACAGATTGAAAAGGATTAACTAAAGTTTCGGATTGAAATCACGAAATGAAACGGATTGAATATTTCTTCGAATTGACTCAAGTTTCGTTTGGATTGAATTCGGCGAATGAAACATATTTAATGCATATTCGAAATGACTGAAGACATATTCGGATTGTACCGACGGATTGAAACGGATGGAAACGGAATAAAAGAATCAGACTTAAATCTTTCAGTATTATCCAATTTCTATCCGATTCTTTGGCCAAGGAAGAATTCTTAAAGATCATTTTAAGAGTTCTTCCTAAGCAGTATCGGGAAGCCATGACATTTTAAATGACATCTTAAAACTCTTAGAACTCTTTTTAAAGGTATTTAAAATGTAAGTCGTACGAAAATTGGATCGAAATTTTATATAAAAAAAAACTCTGCCAACTAATGACGTCATAAATAAGTAAAATCGTTTAGATCGAAAGAAAACCGATTTAATGCATATTTTGAATGAGTGAAGACTTCATTGAAAATGAAGAATGTTTTAGATTGTACCGACGGATTGAAACGGATGGAAACGGAATAAAAGAATCAGACTTAAATATTTCAGTATTATCCAATTTTTATCCGATTCTTTGGCCAGGGAAGAATTCTTAAAGATCATTTTAAGAGTTCTTCCTAAGCAGTATCGGGAAGCCATGACATTTTAAATGACATCTTAATACTCTTAGAACTCTTTTTAAAGGTATTTAAAATGTAAGTCGTACGAAAATTGCATCGAAATTTTATATAAAAAAAAACTCTGCCAACTAATGACGTCATAAATAAGTAAAATCGTTTAGATCGAAAGAAAACCGATTTAATGCATATTTTGAATGAGTGAAGACTTCATTGAAAATGAAGAATGTTTTAGATTGTACCGACGGATTGAAACGGATGGAAACGGAATAAAAGAATCAGACTTAAATATTTCAGTATTATCCAATTTTTATCCGATTCTTTGGCCAGGGAAGAATTCTTAAAGATCATTTTAAGAGTTCTTCCTAAGCAGTATCGGGAAGCCATGACATTTTTAATGACATCTTAAAACTCTTAGAACTCTTTTTAAAGGTATTTAAAATGTAAGTCGTACGAAAATTGGATCGAAATTTTATATAAAAAAAAACTCTGCCAACTAATGACGTCATAAATAAGTAAAATCGTTTAGATCGAAAGAAAACCGATTTAATGCATATTTTGAATGAGTGAAGACTTCATTGATGTTTTAGATCGTACCGACGGATTGGAACGGATTGAAACAGATAAAAAGATTAGAATTTTTGTCTCGGTATGATTGAATTTCTATCCTACTATTTAGACTGGGAAGCCTTTTTAAAGATAATTTTAAGAGTCCTTTCAGAGCAGTATTGGGAAGCCTTGATATTTTCAATAGCAACTTAAAGAACTCTTAAACAATTCTTAAGGAAGTCTTAAAGAATCAGAATCAAATCTTTCAATATTATACAACTTCTATCCGATTCTTTGGCCAGGGAAGAATTCTTAAAGATCACGTTAAGAGTTCTTCCTGAACAGTATCAGGAATTCATGACATTTTTAATGATAGCTTGAAGAACTCTTAAAGAACTTTTATCGATGCTTAAAACGTACAAAGTCGTACGAAAATCGGAATGAAATTTTCTTTAAAAAAAAAAAAAAAGACCGCCAGGTAATAAAGTCACACATAAGTAGAATCTTTTACATCGAAATCTCGGAATGACACTCGCAATGAAACGGATTAAAAGGAATAGAATTTAACGTTTCGGTATGATTGGATTACTATCCGATTCATTGGACAGGGACGTTTTCTTAAGGATCGTTTTAAGAATTCTTTCAGAGCAATATTGAAAAATCGCCAGTTTTAATGACAGCTAAATAACTCTGGAACAATGCTTAAATAACTCTTTTTTAACAGATAAATTAAAATATAATCCGTACGAAAATTGAATCGAAATTTTGTTTTTGAAAAAAGACTGCGAGATAATAGTAATAAATAAGCAAAATCGTTTGGATAGAAATTTCTGGATTAAACCGTTTTAACGTATATATAATAAAGACTTTTTCGGATTGTATGGGCGGATTGAAACGGATTAAAAGGAACAAATTGTAACGTTTGGATATGATGTTTGTCCAGGGAAGTCTTCTTAAAAATCATTGCAAGAGTTCTTCCTAAGCGGTATTGGTAAGCCATGACATTTTTAATGACATCTTAAAGAGCCCTTAAAGAACTTTCAAACAATTCTTGAAGAACTCTTAAATAACTCTTTTTAATTGATACTAATTTTTCGCCCTACGAAAAACGAAATTTTATTTTTAAAAAACTGTCAGGTAATAACGTCATACATAAGTAAAATTGATTAGATCGAAATGAAACAGATTTAATGCATATTCAGAATGACTGAAGACTTATTAGGATTGTACCAACGAATTGAAACGTTTAGAATTTTGTATTTGGGTATGATTGAATTTCTATACGAGTCTTTGGACAAGGAAGACTTCTTAAAGAGCATATTAAGACTTTCTTCAAAGCAGTATTGGGAAGCCATGGCAATTAATGACAGAGTAAGGTCCTCTGAAAGAACTCTTTTTTAATCGACGCTTAAAATGTAAGCAGTAGGAAAATTGGAACGAAATTTTCTTTTAAAAAAGACTGCCAGGTAATAAAGTCATAAATAAGTAAAATCGAGTGTGTAATTTAGAATCACCTCAACTATCGTCAACCTCCGGTAGAGCCGAAGCGAATATCCGAGGGAAAAGCATGCAAATGGGATCGCAATAAACGAAGTAATGCCCTCGACTAATGGAAAATAAATTACGGTAAGTAGGCATAAAAACCCGGCGCGACATTTACCAGAGCGCTACGCTTAGGATGGATACCCGGGTATACCTATATCTACCCATTGTGTTCGCGAGACCGTAGACTCCGATTTATTTATAGAAAATACTGCCGCAGGTCACGATCTGCGACTGTGGTATTGAGGAAACGGAAAAATGGAGCGATATAGTTGTAAATGCACTGTCGACTGAATATTTGAATGGTCCCAGTCGATTATGTGAAAGATTCAAATGCGATTAGTCAGTCAGGGACGCGCGTGGTACGTTCTTTCATTCCGCAAATACGTTTCACTAGTATCGGTCAATAGTGACTACTATTGTCTTATCGTCTCATTTGCATCTGTGGAAAGGAATGGAATTATATGTCGGATTGAACGATGACAAATAGACATACGATGATTTGGAAAAAAGCTGTTACTTTCAGTGTCCTTCCACTTATTGCGTTTTTGGAGGTGACATGTTTACACGGATGTTTACAACCGTGTCTAAGGGGAGGGAGACTTATTTTTAAAACACAATAAAAAGTAAAAGGTTCCGAAAATTGACATTTCAAAATAGGCATAATCTGATTGTGTCTAGTTTCATTGATTAATTTAACATAATTCTCAAAATTTTAAAATAAAATCGGAATCAATGTTCATATGAATTGGTAATAGTATAATGATTCGATTGTAAGTTTCGATCATTATTTGAAGCAGTGAAAAGAGCTGAAATTTATCTAATATGGCTTAATTTCTTATTCTTTAATCGGCCATTATTATCAAATTATCGCATCTGCCATTTAAATTTTTTAAAATCCAACATTATATTCGTTATCAACGACTCCAAAAACCTCTGAATAATAAGTTTTAAGTGAATCCGATCAATTTACAATTTTGTGACCACCATACTGCAGCCGCCATTATAAATTTCGAAAATCCTACGTTATATTGGTTTCCAGCGGCTTCAAACCTCCCCCCCCCCCCTGAGTAATATTTTTTATTCGAATCCAATTAATTGTCAATTTTTTGTCCGCCATATTGTATCAGCCATTTTAAAGTGCGAAAATCCAAAGTCAGATTCGGAATTACCGGTCCCGAGTAACAAGTTTCAAGCAAAACTGATCAGTTTTCAATTTTGTGTGCGCCATTTTTAAATGTCGATAATCCAATATTATATTCATATTAGCGACTCCAAATACCCTCGACCGACAAGTTTCAAGCGAAACTTATCAATTCTTAATTTTGTCGTCCACCACATTAGTTCGTCATTGTAAAATTTGAAAATCTAAGGTCCGATTCGTAATCCGCGATGCCGTAAACCTCCGAGTAATAAGTTTCAAGCAAATCCGACAAATTTCCAATTTTATGTCCGCCATGTTGTATCCGCTATTTAAAAATTTTCAAAATTTAAAATTATATTCGTAATCAATGCATCAAAATTCCTCGACTGACAAAACTCAAGCAAAACCGATCAATTGTTAATTTTTTCGTCCGTCATATTGGATCCGACATTTTCATTTTTGAAAATATGAGGTCTAATTCGAAATCAGCGACCGGAAAAAACTCCAAGTACCCAGATTCAGTTCGGTCAAGTATCTTTTTATATTTTGATCTGCCATGTTGGAGCCGCCATTTTGTATTTTAGTAAATGTGAAGCCATATTTCTGATAATAAACCACGAAAACCTCTATATACAATATTTCACAAAGTTGATGAATACTTCTTCTAATTTTTAAAAATTTTGTTTTTAAAAAGTGATATTTTTCAGTATTTGTTTACTTACGTTACTGAATTCGCTGGAAATATTTTGGAGCAGGTTACTACACTGGATATTATAAACCATCAGAAGTCGAGTTAAAAGTGGCTTAAACCCCGGATAAATGATATAAATATAGAAGGGATATCATAATAAGCTCGGAAGTGTTAAAATAAACTCCATAATAAAATTATAAAAATCCATAGAATAATACTAATTTTATAAAATGATGAAACCTAACCTAAACTATCCTAACGTAACCTAATGTAACCTAACCTAACCTAACCTAACTTTCTGACTCAAAGCAAAATTTAAACAAAAGATATTGAACAATAAAATCTATTTTTCATTTTCGTTCTAACTTATTTTCTTTTTCATATAGATAATTTCTTCGTTATTTGAGTACTTCTGCGTCTTTTTAAATGTTTTACCTATACTCAAATAACATTTCTTTTAGATTTCTCTAGAGCTATAAATTTAATTTTATTGTTTGCAGCTTATAACGCAATCATTTTAGGATGTCGCGCATTTGTTTTTAAAACTTATTTTTATATTGGCAATGTTTAGAACGTAGAATCTAGAAAGTACAATTTTATCCCTTTTTAGTCGCCTATTTTTGTTCGGGCTTTGTTTCTACTTACATAGTAACTTGAGAATAGTAAAGCACATTTATAAACACACCAAACCATAAAAAAAATATATTTCGTGTGTTTTAATTCACAGGAACGATTGACAATTATTGTTCAATGACAATAATCGCTTCGGCTTCGTAGCTCAGGCGGTAGCGTGCTGGACTACGAAGTCGTAGGTCGTGAGTTCGATCCCCGGCTGGGCAATTTTTCGAAATTGTTTTCAGGCAGCAGTTCGCTATGTGTAAGCCGAACCACGCTGTCTGTTTGGCATTTTCGAGGTATTGTCTTCAGGCGGAAATCGAGCCATGGCCGATGCTGTACTTAATGTGGGTTTCTGCAGTTTCCTACATTCTCGACAAATGTGAGTATGGCGCCATCTAAGACGACCTGCAGCTCTCGCAATGGTACTCACCTGTACCCAGACAAGCTCCCTGAGAGCTTTGGGACACCTCGATCGAGGTGGAAGGTTGAGGGTAAAAAAAAAAAAATAAAAAAAAAAAAAATAAAAATGAAATATTTGAATTTCAAATGTTTTATGAAAAGAAATCGCTGTTTCTAACAAGAAACTTTCTTTTTCAGAGGGTAAACAAATTTAACTTTTTTAAAGCATTATTTTTGTTTAGTTTATATATTATTTTTATATATTTCATTTATATTTTTAAGTCATGTAATATCAAGAGACGTTTTATTTAAAAAAAAAACGGAAAGTGCTGCTTTGTCCTATTCACTATCCATTTTGATGCCCAAAGATCTTTATTTATTTTTGACAAATTCTATTTACAATTTATGGAGTGTCTGAGATTTTAAAAATTAAAAATGGAGCATGCGAACTGGTGTACACAAATTTGATCTCATTGATTTTTGAAATAATTTTTAATCAAAAGTTATCGGTCTAACTTGAAAATTGATAAATATAAAGTAAAATTTCGAAAAATCATAATGGCGTATCCAATATGGCCGATGAAAAAATGTCGCTTGAATTTTGAAACTCGACTGTTTGCTGCACATTAATTTGAAGTCAGTTTTAATATTAATTTTTAATTTTGCAACTTTAAAACCTCATTAAAATACATTTTTCGTCCGCCATTTTGTATTTTTGAATAAAGTTAACTTTATATTCGTATTTAGCGAATCCTTAAACTAGAGGGAGCTAAAGGAAGCCAATCAACTGATGAAAGCAGTGAATTTACAGTACATTTCTTAGAGGGATACAAAGTCTTTTTTATTTTTTAGAATGGAGTTTTTTCAAAAAAGCTTACCTTTCAAAACCTGTGGGGATCTTTTTGAAAATATAATTATTTTCTGATATTATACGACCTCATGTATATAAGAAAGCTTTTAATTATTCATAAAAATTTGAGGACAAGTGAAATTGTTGGAATAAATGTTTCAGTCTTTATTAATTTTTTTTATTTTTTTTCTTTAATAAATTTAAAAAGTGAGTAATTCACAGTAGGAATATAAAATCTAAACAACTAATCTTTGAATATGATCCGAAAGGACGCAGGAATCAGAAATAGAAAATACCACCAGAACATTAAAATTTTAATGCTTTTCTAATAAGGAAGTTTTTTCAAAGAGAAGGTATTTGAAATATAAATACATTATACATCGAAAGTAGGAAATACAGAACATTGACCTTTCCAATTGGAGAACCAGATCAAAATTTCTTTTAATGTCCCTTTGATTTTATTTTTTGACATTTTTACATTTCTTTTTTATATTTTTGTCTGGGCGCAAGTAACAAAATTATACTTTTAAAATATATTTTTTGCAGATATTTTTTTCCAAATTCGATAAAATGAGGACAAATAAACAAAAGAATTATTAGCGTTTTTTTCCATTTTAATCCGCCTTTTTTAATCCGTCTTCATGAAAATGACAATGTCAATTCCCTGCATTTACTTTCATACTCAGCCAACCTAAAAATGTCTAAATGCACAATTTTTAAGAAAACAGGTGATGCAAATATCTTAAAAAAAAAATCAAAAATTGTAAACATTATTTATATAATATCTGTGCTCCAATTTTAAATATTTATCTTATTTCATCGACGATTTTTCATAAAATAAGTATTTTTTACATACTCTTGGTTTCATTTTAAATTATGACAACAATAAAATTTGAACATTCATTCTACATACTTCGGCAGTAATTATGTTCTAAAGGGGTTCGTAAGTAGTCCACCGATAAAGTAGACACATTTGCTAAAAAACGTAAATTGCAAATGTTTGAATCAATTTTTCAAACGTCGGACTCTGTAAGAGTAATTCTCGATTCTATATACGGACTCTTACAGAATTCCGAAGATGTTGATCAAGATTTGACCAAGAGGTGTTGAAAATAAGTAAAAATCACCTATTTCCAATAGTTCTGGTTCAAATCGCAATTACTTTCTTTGGCAATCGTTAATTGCCCGTATATAGTAATTAGAATTATCCTTACAGAGCCCGAATTTTGACAAATTGATTCAGACAATTTTAATTTGCGATTTTTAATGCAATTTCCTACCTTATCATCGGAGCACTTTAGAACCCCCTCGAGCAATTATTTAAAAATATCAATTTTGTATTTTAATTGTTAATTACGATTGAGAATGTTAAAAATCAATACGTAAAAAAAGGTTGGTACATGAAAGAACACAACAGAATTAGAGTCTCCCCTTTTTCATTCGAGATGGATAATCAGCATATATTTTGATAATAATACGTGATTCTTATTGAACAATGGAAATTGGTACCAGGTATTTCACGGTTTATTTTCCTTCCTTTGAAAGGTTAGGGATTACTGTGGAAAGTCGTACGAGAGAAGCGAAGACCCGTGTCGCAATTATTGTAGTCAGGGTCGTCAATTATCCAATAGACGGCGGTAAAAAAAATCAATGCATTCTCGCATCACGTCCACGAGTTACAGGGGAAGCCCGTAAATGTCAAGTTGGGGAAATAAACAGAATAATGACAATGGTATCGGATGAAACAAAATCTGTCGATATGTTTATATCCATTACAGGAATTTCTTACAAAAGAAAATAATTTGAAATTTGTCATTATTTTTTTTTGCAAGATTTTTTACATTTTTTGGAAACTTAATAATTGATATATTCATATTTACATCTGACTGTGTAAATAACACTTTAGTAGAATCTCTTATAAGAAAATAAGACAAGGTAAGAAGAATTTATGTACATTTACAACAAAAATTAAATTGTCCGGATGCTGGTAAATATGTAATTTTTTTCGAATGTTTAAAAACATTATTCTATTATATTTTTCAGTAATTTATACAAAAATGATACAACTGGATTTGAACCTGAAACCTTCCTATTGCCGGTCGAATACTGTACCCATCGGATTTTTGTTCAAAAGTGTACAATTTTCGTAAAACGTAATCGCAAAAAACTAAATATGATTATTTAAAAAAAAATATGGGTTTTTCACATTTTATTTCTTCACCTCTTTTTTCTTGTTGATATCATTTTAGAATTAGTATTTAATGGAGTAGTCGATACTTAAAATATTTCGAAAATAAAGGTGAAAGTATCAAGGATGGAAGCACAACCAAAAAAAAAAGGATTTTTTGTGTAAAAATAATGAAATGAATTTTGGAAACAAATTACTGAATAAAATATGCGTAGAATTGATTGGAGTAAAGAGTTTGTAAGGTTGTTTTTTTGACAAGTTCTTTTACAAAGAAATTTAAAAAATCAGCGTATTTTAACATCATTTTCAACTCACCAGCCATTTTTTCGTGTTTCCATCGCCATCTTGGATATTTTTAACCTTACTTTCAAAATGTTCATGAACACAATTTAATATATAATTTTCAAGGATGTCATTGCCTTACTTCAATCCTGACAGGATATCAATGCAAAATAATGTGATATTAAAAAAATGTTAAAAATCGACATTTTTTTTAGTAATAATCGCATATATTTTATCTAATTTATTTTTAAAATAAAATACAACCATTGAAAACTGCTGAGTAAGTTGAGGACGTAGCGAGTTAAATTAAATTCAAACTACATTTGAATTGATTTTCAAATATTGTATTATGTATTGTCGATTCTTTTTTCAAACAAAAATTTTTTTTTTAAGTTAATAATATTTTGTAACGTTTTTCATTTTGAATTGTTTATTGTTATAAAAACTAGTCAAAACAAAATTCTAATTCTCATTTTATTGATTTTGAAAAATTATTATAGTCTTTTTTAATTTTTGTAATGTAAAAAGCACAAATTTCGAAAAATATAGGAATATAAATTACTCAAATTCGCGTTGTTTCTGTAAACCAGAGGTAAATCCATTCCTCAATAAATATAAAACATATTTTCCTCTATTCGGGATTTTTCTGCTACATAATAACACTTTTCGTATTAAGGGTGCAAAATAAAGTGTTACGACCGTAATACGAAGAACTCACTCAGCCATGTAATTTTCGAGAGCGTAAATGCGATTTTACGCGCTCAAATCGGAATGTAAAAGTGGACTTTACGCCCGGTAGAGCGAAAACAAAACTTTTACTGTATTGGTTTAAATATATTGGAAAGGAATATTGAATATACTTAACAATTTTCCTTTTGGGTTGTTAAAAAAAAATCAAATTTACTTTAGCGCATCTCTCGCGTGCAAAGGATACTATGTTTCCACATAATGATTCAATTATTTTGTTTTCCCCGATAATATGAAAGGGAATTTGACATCATTTTAACAGCAATTAAGTGAAAATGAAAATTAAATAATGAAAAAAATTAAAATTGACGAATTAATCGTGAACAATAATTATATATGAAAACAATAAATCTAGTTTTTTAATATTTAGTTTTAAATATGGAAATAAATTGAAAAATTAATATATTACCAAAATTATTTTCTCTTCATTAAATTTATGTTCTACGGATATTAAAAGCATAAAAGAATTTCGGAAACGATTTGATACATCACTAACAAAATATTAGTTTTTCGAATATAAAATCCATCAGATATTTCGAATTAAACTTCCTACTAAATGAATACATAAAATCCTATAGAAAAATCTGGAAGTTTTTCTTTAGCTTTCAAATTATTAAAAAATTATAATAATTCTTAAAATAAATCTCTTAGGATTGATTTCATCGAACAAACCTTGTAAATAAGTCAGGGTCAATGACCTTGTTACACAATCTCTTTCAAAATTCTTTGTGTCGGGTAGCTACAATCTAATTCTGTGTGCATTGTTTGATCAATAATATCCCCTGAATAGTTTGGTTAGATAGTAAAGTTTCTTTAATTAACTGAATATTTGAGTTTCTAGATTTAGAATAGCACAATTCAGTTTAATTTGAAAAAATAACTAACAGATTTAAACTTTAAAATGGATTTATGTGAAAACCCAATAGTAAACCAGAAATCGGTATTTCCTCCTGATGTTGACACCAAAAATCGACACGTATACCTTTGACCACTAGAAAATGAAATTTAAACACGCATGTTTGTTCAGAACCGGAACAAAAATAGTGCAATTATCGCGTGCATATGTCGTATTTGTCAATTATACCGCAGCAAAATGAAAAAGCAATTCTATTTACGACAAAGTGCAACTGCGTCTCGCGGATTTTATAAATAAACGTCGCTTTTCCCACGATCGCATTTCGGTCAGAAAATTGACTGACAGCCACGAATCATATAAGGAATATGATTTTGGCCGGCCTTGACTGGCGCCAACAAGAACACGTGCTTCGACGAAAACAAAACATATATCTTTCAACGTTGGCACCAGTTTATTTTAGTGACAGTTGTATTCCTCAATTTTTTACGCATTAAACACAATCATAATTCCGGTTTTTTGCAGATTTCCGGGAACGGAACATAAACTGGGGTATCCCAGAGAATAATAAAAATACATATGTGTTTTTTTGTTATGAAATATAAAGAAAAAAATAACGGTCCAAACAGTTGTGATTGTTGTCAGGGGTCTCTTTCATGCCGTACTCAATGCGGAAGAAGGCCCTTGAAAAGGTATTCTTTGACATGTTTTATAGGTTGGATGGCGAAGTACCAAATTCAGTACTAACCTTTCTCTTTGATTGTCGACGGTGTGGTCTCGTCGTTGTCCTCGAGACTTGGCGCCAACAATTTGCAGCGCCGAGAATTTCGTGGGTGAATGTTCCGAGGATATTTTCAGATGACTTGAAAAGTTTCTTATACACAGCCATAAATATTCCGGGTTTATTCGTAAAAGCGTGGAATAAGAAAATCAGCGAAAATGGTGAAAATTTATACGATAAATGTGAACTCGGTAAACTTTTCAATTTATCACCTGATATGTTTTCGGCCCATGAATTCTTGTTTCTTATATGGTTGTTTGAAAACAGTTAGGATTAAGTCGACAGGGATAATAGATGACTGGGACAATTCACGAGGGGTTCAAGGGAAAGTAATTTTTTAAGATGACGAGTCGCAGTGAATACTTGTGGGATATTGTCAGGGTATTTACGATAGCTCTACAAAAAATAATTGGACGCATGTAGAAAGACAATTTCAGAGGATCACAAAGATACTTTCGCGTAGACATCAAAAAAGAAAAAAATAATAGTGCTTGACATCATTTTCGAGGAATTATTTCGGAGAAATGAGTATAATTAAACAGGAGTCATGAAACCATTAGAAACATGCATAAAGACAATTTCAGAGTATTGTAAAGAGGTAGAATTCCAAGGAGTTAAAACCCGTAATTGATATAATCCATAAGTATAATTATACACGAGAAAAACTATTGGACACATTCATAAAGACAATTTGAAAGGTTCAGAACGATATTTGTGTACAAATCAACAACCACGACAATAGTAATTAAAACTGGTAATTAATGGTATTCAAGAGTACAAATATATAGGAATAAAAAAAGAATAATTGGATACATGCTTAAAGACAATTTCAGAGGTCGTTAAAAATTGTCGTATATGATTCGAAAGAAAAAACTACAATAGTTTATGGTGATATTTCGAAGGAATTGAAACTTGTAATAGCTGGTATCATTGAGTACAATTATTATATAAGAATCTGAAATTAAAATGAAAGATATTGTTTAAGACAATTACGCCGGTAGATAAAGATAATTTCGCGTATAGAGTAAATTATCAAAGAAATAATTAAGGAGTAATTAAAAATTACATAACGGATGTTCAGAAATATAATTCGAAGTTTCCTATCGAGAAGTACAAAAAAGTAATACCAAGGTTCGTCAAAATATTTGTCAAACTGTCAAAAGACAGAATTGTCGACTAGCTTAAGGATACTTACGGAAGATTATATAGGATATGTAAGGATAACTACGGGAGAACTAACACTTAGATATGTTACGTAAAATATAAATAACGGCGTTTTATGAAAACGATTCCGAAGGAAAGTTTAAATAGATATTTCTAAGGACATTTACAGAGGTAGTAAAAAATAGGTATACATGCGTCAAACGAGATATTTACTAACTAGTATTGCAACTTATTATGATAAGCATGAATACGAAAGGGTGCCAATTGTCAAATGCGGAAATTCTTGCGGACGATTTCGAGGGGATAGTAATGAGTTTTTTAAGTACGGCAAGGTAAGGACGATTACAGATAATTTAAAAATTACAAACTTGTCATTACGTTGTACTCATACTTGTATGAAATCGAAGACAGATGTGTAAAGAAGATAGTAGATAAATTTCTAAGATTTACAAGATTGAATTGATCAGGGTAATTGCAAAGTAAACGGAAGGAATGGTTAGAACTACGTATAAGAATATCTAAAAGTGACAATTATGGAAGTATTCAGACACAATTTCTGAGATTCGTCAGAATAATCGTCGCCGAAATTGATAATCACTGATGTTTATTGGGCCATTTTTTGATCGAGTAAAATATTAGAATGGCAGACGCGAATAATGACAATTAAAGAGGTTCATAATATTAGTTAGAAGGAATTTGTAAAGGACAAATAAAGTGATCCAAAACATTTATTTCTCCATCAAAATTCAGAATTATGAAGATTCATAATGGACAATTTCAGAGGAGTTGGTATTGTCATACCCTGTGAACTATTTGTAAAGTTTAATCGAGATGAAAAAAAAGAAAGAAACTGGGACTTGTAATTCTTGTAAAGAATAATAAATGACACTTACGGAGGTCCTCAATTACGTTTCTGGAGGGTAATCCGGTTAATTATAGAAGAACCGAAATTTATAGTTTTCAAGTTTCCTCGGGACGGTTGAGTAGTCTTATATAACAATTTTAGAAGGACAATTACAGATGAGTCGAAAAGTACAACTGACCTGGTTTGAATTTAATATAGACATACATTGAAAATTCTCAAATTAATTAAATTGCAAGAAAATTGTACTGATAGTTAAATTTATATTAAAACTATCTAAAATTAGACTAATAATTTAATAAGAATTTTAAACAATTTTTATTTTTATTAATAAAAATGAATTATATTGTAATGATTAACATTCTGGTCTATGAAGATTTATTAACATTTCAGAAATAATTAAAAACATATTAATACATATTAATCCAAATTAACAAATTAATACTTTTGTACAACTTGTTGAAAACTGACCGAAATTTTTCGGAAATAAGTGATTTTTTTTATATTTCTTTTAATAAATCTTGTAGTGTTTTTACATCATTTTAAACGATAGAATATAAACAAATAAGGAAAAACTTGTCCCGACGAGGATTCGATGACACGTTTCCAGTTTACAATTTATACTTTTTCACTTACATGCTCAAAAAACGTCATATAAAATAGGACATTGTTTTCAAGGTCATAATAAAGTAACATCATTATTTGATAAAATTCATTACCTGGTAAATCTAAGAATAATACATTAATCAAAAGAAAATTAACCCTAAATATCGATATTTGACCTATTGTAGCGTGCCAGAGTAATTTGGGGGAGGACTCAAACTTATATCAATCGTCGCTTAGAAATCGAATTTCTTCCGGGACTAATATTATTAAGACTGATTTCATAATCCTGTCTATGTTATAATTTACTTTGAGTTTGGATTCATTTATAAACGCATTGTTTAGTGCCTTCAATAATTGATTCCTCGATTAGTACTAAAAGTGATCGACGGAATAAAAGCATCATTAATTTGTTTTAGCATGTAATATTATAAGAATAGCTGCAATAGTTATAATAAGGTTATAATCGTATAATAAGTATGTATATTGCATTCACTATTGTGTTTAGTCCTCCCAAATAATAAACTAAGTAAAAATAATTTATTTCCGAACATTCTCAGCCAGTTCTCAATTAATTCTCAATTTTCTTGGTATTAACTAAGGTACTGTCTGTAGTAACAAGAATTACCTGTACAGAGCCAGAATTTTGAAAAATCGATTCAGTCAATTTTTATTCACTGGTTTTAGTGAAAATTCCTACTTTATCGGCAGTGCATTTTTGAACCCTCTTAAAACATTAATTATAAGACTTTCATAATTACTATTTTAAGAAGTAGAACCTTGTACAAAAGTATTAATTTTTAGAATAATGTTTTAACTATATATTTGGCTATTAGCACAATTTTCTTGGAATTTAATTAATTTGAGAATTTTTAATGTTTTTTACAGTAAATTTTTTATTTTGGTTTTAAATTATATACCCTACAAAATTCTATTGTGTTTTTCGCCTCCTCTGTAATTGTCCTTCTAAAGTTGTAATTCCTTATGACTTCTACTCAAATGTCCCGAAGAACACTAACAACCAAAAATTTCGCTTCTTCTATAATTAACCGGATGATCCTCCGGAAACGAAGTCGAGAACTTCCGTCAGTGTCACTAGTTAAAAGTCGCTGTCTCTTTCTTTTTTTTCATCTCGATCAATTCTGCAATTATCCTTAGAGAGCATGCACATAACAACTCCTCTGCAATTGTCCATTATGAACCTTTGTAAGTATCAGTTTTGACTGCGAGATAGACCTTTTCAGTCATTTTCTTTGTCCATTACAAATTCCTTCCAAATAGAGTTATGAACCTCTGTAATTGTCATTATTCCCGTCTGTGATTCTAATATTTTACTCGAACCCAAAATATCTCCATAAACATAAGAAATTATCAATTTCAGCTGCAATTTTTGCAACGAATCTTAGAAATTGTATCTTATTACCTCTGTAATTATCGTATTTAGCTACTTCAAAACTGGTCCTTACTTGTTTTCTGCAATTATTCTGATCAATTTAATCTTGTATGTCTTGGAAATGTATCTACTCTTTTTCAAACATCCGTCTGTGATCTTATAGAGGTATAAGTTTGTTCCTACATTCTGTTAATGTGAAAATTACGACATTTTTTTATATTCCACAGGAATATTTGAAGGTGAAGTACAAGCTCAGTTGGTAACTTCAATTCCTATTCTAAAATGCTTCAATCGAAGAGAAAAAAGAAATATTTCCAACCCCGTGTCTATTTTATGATATTTGCGAATTTACGAGGGCAACAAAAATAAGTAGAATCTTGGGATATTTTTGAAAAACATATTTGAATTTCCATTTTGATTTTTTGCCACACGTTTTCCATCTTTAGGGTGCCGGCGTCAATTTGCACTAATTCATTGTTGACAACTTGTTTTGTGACGTAGTAAAGCTGGAAATGAGCTACGCATTGGATTTCAACACATCCTACGTGCTAATGCGCCTTTGCAATTGATAAATTAATACCAGCTGCCGACGAGTAGTCTTTCTTGTGGACCCAAATGTAATTAACCTTAACCTTAATCGTCTGTGCTTCCCCGCAATTTCGACCGCAAAACCGGAAGTTTATGTTTAAAGTGTAATCTCCGCTAATGCCCAATGAAACAATTAAGCTAAATCGGATTAGAACTGCATTATTTTCGTTTATCAGTAGTGACATGCGTTCCAATTATCGTCTAAAATACATACGACGGATTTGCATTTATCCTTATAATACGGAACATATTGGAATTGAGATTAACTTATTTCTTTTTGTTTCTTGAATACAATTAATTTTGAAATATTTTATTTAGTATAACCTGAGCAAATAAATATTTCAAAAATCACCGAAATATGTGAAATAAGTTATCAAAGGTGACATTTTTTGGTCATTGCAATCTCCAAACCCAAAGAAATTTAAGTGGGGATTTAAAGGGAACATTATATTTCGCATTAAAATATTTTTTGGTTCAAAAGCTATTAAAAATTAAATAACTCTCGGAAAAATCATTTTGGGTGATCTTTATTCGTCTTTGGGCCCATATTGTAATTTAAGATCGTCATTCCTCTTTGTGCCCCATGTAGTAATGGTGTTTCATTCATGAATCTGATCTTAGCATATCAAATGTAAGCAGATCTTAGTAACACTTGCGTCCTTTTTGCTGATCGTTGAATAGTAAATCATAATCTGTTTTTGTATTTTACTTGGTAGAACTGATTTAGACTACAGGGTCATAAATGAGAAATACGTTCCAGGTTTCTCGTTGGAAAACTGGTCCAGCGTCTTGTTTTTTTTATATGGTTTAAGATTTTGAGGATTTTCACCAAAAAGTGTCTTAAAAACAAGAAACAATTTATGTTTTCTTTCGGCGTCTTCATTTTAAAAACAAAAAGTGTCAAATTCATTTAGAGTACACTTATTAATGCCTCATATTTTTATACGTTTAATTTCTGAGATATTTAAAACAAAACACTTTAGAAGAAGACACTTCTAAACGTTTTAGTACCTTCAGACTTCCATAAGACTCGATTTTGTGGTGGTTTTGAAAATATTGTCTCTAAAGAGGCCACCCATAAACTATATATCGTTTTGTTAAATTTTGTCGTAAATTTAATTTACGTCCATTACTTTCTAACAAACAAAAAAAAAAGAATTATAACTTTTTTATTGGCCAATCATAATAAGGGCTGATTAATACTTGAATGCTGTTGGCAAAATTCAATCACTAAGGTTGATGAAGAAAGCATAAATATGGCTTCCTTTGAATTGTACCAAGATTATGATGGTCTGGCCGAATTAATCAATAAATAGTCCCTTGGAAGGTATAAGCGTCTCCAATAATATTCGTCAGCTTATGCCATGTAAAAATGTCACAAAATTTATTACAGTTTTGGTGAAAGAAAATCTTCTTGAGGGTCCTAAAGAAACTTAGAATTGTTGAATCAATTTTAAGAAAATTTGCGGAGCAAGAAAAGTATTTTTAAAAGGTTTCCTTGACCTATAAGAATACAGAAAGGTGGCTAATTAGTTCTTCTCGAAATAAAAGATTAGTTTCATCTTCCATACAACTTGTGAATTATTTTATTTCAGATAACTAAACATTTTCTGAAGCATGACCATTTTAATTCATTTATATTTTCGTCCGTTAAAAACTTTCTTTTCTAGCTTAGTCCTTTATTGATACAAATCCCTCCATTAAGTAATGTTCAAATGTTGATGTGCCTCTGCATATTTTTGTTATTTATCGATTATTATTATATTCCAAACTTTCATTTTGTTATTAACTGTAACAGGTCTTCCATATTGCTTTGATTGACTTTTATACACTTTTTGTATAAAGTATTTTCATCCCCCTCATATTTATATGTAACCTTGACCCTATAACATTTCCTGCTCTCTTGCTCAATCGCTTTACATCCCTTTTTCTTACAAATTCCCCCATATTCTCCCTTTATTTATTTAGTTTTCTTTTCCCCATACACTTGTTATTAATCCTATATTTTTTCGAGTTCTTCTTCATCTATTTCCGATCTTCGTCCCATCCTGATTCTAAACCTGTTTGGATTCCCTCAATTATTACATCAGGGTATTGCTTTCCACGTCATAATTCATTTCGAATATTTTCCTTGCAATGTTACCTTCCATTTTTTATGTTCCCTTATTTTCACCGTAGAAACAACCCTCGTATTATACTATCGATAGATGCTTGTTTTATATTCCCCTTAAATTTCCTCTTTTTGACTCCATTTACATCTCACTATCTACTCGTGTCCGACTTTTTCTATATTTTCTTTTTATTTTATATTCTTGTCTTGTTAATATGTATCCTTACATTAACTTCCTTTATTTTAATTATTTATCTGAGAAAGAAAAGTTCATCTTCTCTAAACAATGTCGATGACTAGTGTTAACTATAAAAAATAAAACCAAATATAACGCCAAAGCCTGGATTCTAACAGTTAAAATAAGAGGAGGTGTAACTTTTTGATCGTCAGAACCACAATTTCATGGACTATTCACTGGAAAAAAATATTGCTGTGTTGACAAATACGAGATCAACAATTCTGGATTAGTTGTATAACAAAGTCAAATCTGGCTTTGTTGAAAAAATAATACCTGATATTAATTATAAGAAGCAGAACCCTTATACCAGCCATTTATTTTGTTTCTACAACAGGTTAGGTCAGTTGGTTGTCAAGAAAACATTTCGTCGGATCGATAATTCAATATCTTTGTTTTATTTTACTTTATTCGCGATTTGGTTACGATACTGAACTAAAAACTTTATTTACAAGTATAGTAGAAGCACCGAAGTAATTTATTAACAATTAAGATTAAAAGGCCATTATGGCGCAAAATAAACCTTTATTAAACTACAAAGGATGTCATCCAATGCCCAACGTTTCGAACAAGACTTTTTACGGTCCTCTTCAGGGACTTTAGTATAAAAATACAAAAACGTTAAGAAAATAATGTACAAAAATTTTTTAACCAAAACATTTTAACAAAAATTAGATTACATTCACGAGTAAAGATCGCTAAGTGTCCAATTGAAACTAAATATGCAGACGCACATTATAATAGACAATTTTATTTAAATATATATTTATCAGGGACTCGTAACGAAAGTAACGAAATTAAAACTATACCAAAAATACATGGGATAACGAAAAGAAAACGAAATATTTCGTTACGTTATCCTATGTTCACAATGTATTTAAGCGTGATAACGTTACGAGTCTCTGATATTTATTATACAACTTCCTACAACAAAATTCCTAGCAAATGTACCTCCGCTATATTTCGTAGATTCGTTTGTGATACACGTAGACTTTTTCCAAGAGACACCGGAAAATACGATGGGTGTCTTGTAAAGTAGCAAGGATCGCAAGTAAACAAACAACGCAGCATTGTGAAAAATATTATGAACCGAATGTATATTATAATCAAATAAATATAATTTTCTTCACACCGGGAGGATAAGCGGCATCTTTCCTTCCGCTTGCGCAAGCGGAAGGAAAGATGCCGCTTATCCTCCCGGCCATAAAGAAAAATCGTATACTTCCCTCGGGAAGTAAAAAAGAATGTTTCCTGTTTCTCACCCTCGGCTTCGCCTCGGGTAAAAATTACACGCAGTCTGAGACATTCTTTATTTTACCTCCCTCGTTGAGTAATGTACTATAGTTGATTAGCAACATTGGTTTTCTTAACCGCTTTTGTATCATAATATTTAGATAAACAATAAAATTTCTCGGTAAATACAATTCTTGGAATGTAAATAAAGTACAATATCAAAAATGGATTGAACGAAACCAGAAACAAATTGTATGCTACCGCTCTCCGAAACTATGATTTACGAAACTGCTTTTATTTTAATTAAAATACAATATTATAGCAGGTTTAGAATCCCTCTAACGGTAACTGTAGAACTATAAATGCCTATTGTCTGTAAAAATGACGTTTCGACATGTCTCTATTATACGCATTTATGTTCGGCACCCTGAAAATGAATTTCGAGGTTCTAATGTCCTACAATAATGGAAATAATGTTCAAATAAGCAATTTAATGAAAAAAAAACAATCTGGCTTCTTTTTTCTGACAAATTATGCACAGGTTTTCATCTACAACTTATATCTCTTACACATTTTGACTTCAATACGAAAAGATCGACTGAGCACGACAATACTCGAGTATTGTTATTTTCATTTTAGAAATTTTCAGTCAAATTCGACTTTGCAATTGCAATATAACAATAATAATAACGTTTGTATTATATAGATGACATTGCGCTAAAGGCGAGCAACAGAGCAGGCTGCTGTGTATGTTCTGAAATTATTTTACAAAATAAAATAAAAGAAAAACACATAGAAACAAAAAAAATGTAAACCATGCGAGAAAGCAAAATAAACAAGAACGACCCCATATTGAAGAATATAGGTAATGAAGAGAAAGATACATTAAAACTATAGAAACAAAAGAATTTTTTTTTATTGGCACCGAAGTTATGAAGAGGTTTAGTCAAATTTATTTATTCAATACGATGGTCAACGAATTTTAACACAAATTTCAGTAAAAATTCTCAATGTTCTTAGATGGACTTCTTATTATTTATTTATTACTACTTATTATTATTTAAGTATTATTTAATTCTTAGATGGTCCATAGCCAAAAGTTTCATTTACAAAAATTACATTAAAAAAATATCGATATTGAATTTTCGTACTAGAAAATAATAACTTTTCAGATTAGTTTACACATCAAGTGACATTTAAGTAATCAATTTCTTCCAAAACTATTAAAATAAAATTAAAATAGAAGTTTGATATGTGTTATAATGAAAACTATTTGTTAAAGAATAACAATAAAAAAAATATCGTTAAAGTTATTTTTCTGAAAAACTTTACGAAAAAAAGAATTATGGCGAAGTTTACATACGTATTGAAAAGTATAAAAATAGATATTCATCCTGTTCATGTAGGAACCTTCCAGAATCTTAACCTTGAATATTCTCGAGGTAGATTTGACCAAAACAGGCAAGTAAACATCATTCATTATTCTCGGCACTACATGCTGGAATACGTAAAAAGTTTCCGTTCTCATGGTCATTTTTACATTTATTGTGTTTTTCAATTGTTCGAAAAGAGGAGGGCAGAAAAATAGTCCTTGATGTTTTAATGCGAAGTAATTTATGTGATAAATGTTTTCAGCGTCAAAATTGTCAAAATACGAACGAAATTATGTACACTTCCATTTTTTGTAGCAGTAACAGTTATAAACTTTACTGATAACATCTTCAAAAAAACAGATTTTTAGTTAATTGTGGTCTATGGAACTCTCTGACGAGACAAAATATTGTCCTAGCCATTGTAGCTAAAATTTCCGTTGTCATACCAACAGAAAAGACATATTTTATTGTTCTCATTACACACAAATACGTATTTTTTATATGTTTATATTCAAAAACATAAAAATTCTAGGATATTAATTTTACAGGCGTCTATATATTTCTCTTTGTCTTTTTACGTAGATCAATATTTTGTTGCCTCCAAAAAATTGTGTATTAAAAATTCTAATGGTAGATATTATTTCATTAACTCCAATAAAAATTCTTGTTTTTGTTTAGAGAATTCAAAATCATGGGAGTGACACTTTGTATGCTTTTCTATAGCTTTTCGTGTCGCCCTTAAATGGAACGAGAAATGCCATGTAGAAACTAATCCGCTCGGCGGCGCCACGTGAGTTGACCAGTTGACTAATAATCATGAAACCTGATTGGTTAGTATTGTGGAGTAGAGGGGAGTACAATCTCTGTTTAATTGCGAAAGCCCCAGCAGCCACAATTTTCTGATTTCGTAACTTATTTTTGTACTTGTAAAGTATTGAACTAATGAAAAAGTAACAATAAAGTAGAAACGAATTTAAAGAATATTAAGTGAATTGGTATAATAATTGGACCAATCAGGTGTCGTGGTTATTTTAGGCAGTGGTGCTGCCGTGCGGAATTGTTCATACGTTGTTGTTCATTCTGCTATAGTAACAACGACACGTTTGCGTGATAGTGTCATCTCCGCTATCAAAACTATTTACATATAACAATTATATAACGTAACAAAATCCTGAAGTGAAAAATGTCATCAACGTACTTAATTTTAAAGATTTTAAAGAAGGCATAGGGTGTCAAATACTACGAATGAATCCCACCAAAAATTAATATAAAAATGAAACAACAAACTATCTCATTGTTCTAATAAGTTTCATAAATATATTAATGACATCTTTTGGTTTTAAATGATCATTTATGAAACTAAAAACTTTACGATGCTCACTATTACAAAAATATTTATTAATAAAATATATTTTCTTGGAGGTTTCGACCTCTTGTCTTCTTTAAGGCTTCCCCAGGAAACTTGAGAGTATATATTTTGTTTTTTAGTATCTCGAAAGGCAAAAAAAACTGAAAAAGACGACCACAACTAATCGATAAAACACTTTCAAAAAACTAAAATACATTCATCATGAAAACATAATAAAATTTAAGAGAATCTCTAACCGTGTATGTGGAAATTGTCTAGTTATAAGAGTACTCCAGTAATGATTGAAAATCGAAAATAATAATGTCAAAAAACTGAAAGAGAATATTTAAAAATCACAGATTTAACTAACAATTAAAATTTAACGAAGTTAAATTTCTACAAATGGAACTCGTTTCAATTTATTGATTGGACTGGATGTATGTGTGTTAAAAAAAAAGAATTTTAACCGGTAGGAATTATCGTCGCCGAGTGATGTCTACATGCGCAGTAAAATTATTTTTTATTGCCAACTGGAAAAAAAAGAAAAAAGAAATATTAAAAATGTGTTTGTTCAATCACCCGAGTAAAAATTATTTAAACTGAAATAAAATTTAACTATTCTACCATGACTATTTTCACTTTCATAATACTTGATAGGGCCTGAATTCCATTAATTCCATATACATGTAAAGGCTGAACAAGACAAAGAATATTATGTATAGTTTATACGCACGGGTTAAAAAATCTCTATCGCATGTAATGTGTAACATAATCATTATTTTAAAGACTCTAGAAAAAAATAATATATATATAAAGTAGAAGTACATTTCTGTAGCAGGATCGAAGTAGAGCTGAAATAAAGCGTAGTGTCGGTTAAACGAACTACGTGTAATTTAGACCTTTATGAGTTCTGGACCTTATGAGATTTCTAATTTATTTCGAATTATTCTACTCTAATCATGGCCTGATCATGGTAGATTTATGTGAACTTAAAAAACATCTGAAACTATGTCTAATTTGTTAATTCGAAATATATTTAGAACACGAAGATTAACTATAACTTATTCAGTTCGACATTAAAACAATATCATATATAATTTCTTTTCATTCCTTTCCGTGTCGTTCAAGATATACATTACTCCTGAAGCATTTTTAAAAAAATGGGAGCGGAGTGAAAAAGAAAAATATAATACGAAAAAATGACTTTAGTAAATCGAGCATAATTCGTAGAGAAATGTATATATTGAAATGAAACTACCACAACTGAGAAGCTGAAAGTCTCCTCTTTAATTCCCTTTTTTATTTTTCCCGTACGTTGACTTGGCCATGAGATATCAACATTTTAATTTAGCCAAAATTCCGCAAGGGTGAGCTCATACTTTTGAGCGGTACTGTATTTCGCTCTGTTTTCATAAATAATAAGATTCGAAATTTAAAAAACGTTAAAGAATTTATCTTTTTTAAAGTAATTTTTTATTACTCAACCTCCTTGCAGAATCTTTGTACGAACGTTGAAAATGTTAAAATTATTTACGAAATCTGACGTTATTAAAGTCCTTATTCATACTGTAATATTTGATAAAAGGAACACATCGACATGGAAGTGAAATAATAAATGTGATCTCAGTATATAGTAAGGAGTAAAGCTGTTACTCCGGAAACGTCTTTCTAATGGGGACATAGCGTAAGGGCATAATGGAGGCTGGTACATTTCAGAGAAACAGCTTGAGATTGGTAATGGCTCTTCAAGTAAGTTATATACTCCAGAGGTGCCATTGGAGTGTCAGTTACTTACATTTTAAGTAGCTTTAAATAAGAGGGTAGATTTATATGCATAATTCCTATTGTCAAAATTTCAATCCGAATCAAGGATTGGATTCAAATAAATGATTGAACATTTCCTTACATCAAAGTAAGAAATAATGGATGAGATATAACGAGGAAAATGTTATTGATATAATGTACACGGAGAGAAATAGATGTTACTGGATATCATACTGATGGTACCGGTAACATCAGTATGTTATCGGATACAATACTTTTCTCTATGTGTAATAGCAGCAAAACAGTTTTGATTTTTATTCAAGAATGTTTAAAATCTAACAAAAAAGTAACATTTAGGACCAGGATGTGCATAAATGTAAAAGCAGTGAGTAAAATCAAACTTTACGCATTCTAGTACAAAAGATTAGTTTTCGATGCAAATGAGGAAAAGTTTCATCTGCGAATGTGAGGATTACTGCCCGAGCCAAATGGGTTGCAAATTCATTTACATATGAGAAATATTTTTGCACGTGTGCCAAACAATATGCTACAAGTGTGCTTAAAGTACATGTAAAAATTGAAAAAATGCATAAAGCCGCACTGGACCTCCAAGTAACAAAAACTTATGTAATGCTCGTGTATAAAAGTACCTCTTTTCGCACTAGTAGCATAATGTACTACTGTTGAAACGGCTTTATATTCTCACAAGTAAATAATTATTGCGCTCCTTCCCAATATCGGTCTATCCCATGTTCTTTGCCCTTTTCTATCATTTTTGTTTGTCTCTAATTTGTCCAATTTGTCTCTCAATTTGCAAATAACATTAAAGAATCTGCATGTGCTTATATTGGGAGGGAAAATACTTTACCTATATTCCGTTAAAATTCACTCCAATGTACATACAATAAATAATCAACAAATTTCGTGATCAAAATTATAATAGTTCGGTAAATCCCCATAAAATGAAGACATTCGTAGTTCGGTGTTAAAAGTTAATGAAATGTAGGAGTATTTCTAAGAATATAGATCTCAATTAGATGTTACTTTAGTAATTAAGATCGTGTTAAAAAACCAAAATCTTGTTAGTTTATTTACGAATACTTATTAGAGTAATGCATATGTAAATTTTTATATTTTTTTCTGTTATATCCCTAAGGTATGCTAAAACAAACGCGTTTATTTTTTAAAATGCTCCATTCGAAACATCGCATTGAAATTCGTAATGAACTGGGGAAGCCCATCTTCATAATTGTGCACAGAGTACGAAATATGAATTTTCCGGCGGTAGTGCGATAATTTTCAACTGCGTCTGTGCCTCTAAATCTCCAACATTTTCACGTGAATTTTCATACGAAAATGTTTAAATTTCTCTTCGTACATATCTCACTATTGTGCAACTTTGCGTAATGGAGAAAAATACTATTTTTCTGAATTTTATGGAATAATTCTAATTTAGTTAAACTTTAGGATGAATCTCAATTTTACCTCAGACCTTTGATCGAATGGCAGGAATGGAAACTTACCTGAAACAAAAAGGAAATATAAGTTGAGTATATTGTAAATTTACAATTTATAATTAAAATTCAACACAACATTACATTTATTAATATATTTTAATAAAACATGTCTGTTTAAATCTAAGTACACTGAGAGAAGTGTACTATATACTAGTTACAATCCCTGGTGACTTAATTAAAATGGTTTAATTGTCCTTAAAAGAAATGTTATTAAAATTTCTGTCTATTAGTGAAAAAATATTTAATAAGGGTTAAAACAAATTCTATTGCATAAATCTAACATGTGTCCTCTTATATATTATAACAAAAAATTTCTAATTAACAAAAATAAAAAACAGAAGTGCATGAGTGACTATTTTTAACCGGCAAAACATATTTTTTTACAATATTTTGATAATATGTCAAAATAGACCTTTAAACTATAGTTTATTAGAATTTCCAACATTTCTCTATCATCTCTTAACCGATAAAAGCAATATTACAGTCCCTATACGTAAAAGAATGTCTTTTAATGTATATAAGAATTCTAATACCGGGTAAAAGACACTTATCAAATTTTTCCGATAATTCTATCTTTTTTCTCTATCAAAGATAAACGATGAAATGTTTTGCAATTAAATATAGAATTAAAAAATATCAATAAATCCTAAGAGCAGTCGATGATTTCGCGAAATTCGATATTTACTCAAGGGCTGATTACACGACAGAGAAATTGTGTCAAACGTTCGGATCTTCGTGATTCTAAAAGTGTTCTAAACACATATTGGTTTATAAACGTTCTGTTTTTATCGATGATTATCGAAAAGATTAAATAAGATGAAACGACATTTATCCAAGGAAAGAATGTTTCAATCATGGCAGTAACAATTAGGAGGATTAGATTTGTATTAATTTTGTATTAGAAAACAGTGAAAAAAACTAATATTGGAATGACTCCAATAATATCTTATAATTCAATTTGCAGATATATCAAATTTGTATCACAAAATGAATGTGCACCCTATTTAATCGATAATTGCGGTAGCTGTGAATACTAAAAGCAAGTCTAAATATAAATCCACTTAAAAGTATATTTTAGTGGCAAATACAAAGTTTGTTATATCCAATAATACATTAATTTCAAGATTTTATTCCTAGCACAGGTCAAAAGGTAACTCACACCTCGATTTAATTTCATTGCAATTACCCCACATTTCCCTCATTTCGAAAGGTCGCATTAACATCGCTTACACGGAGGTCGTAATAAGTGCAATCTATTCAGAACTAAAATGTGGTAAATTGAGCAAAAGTACGGCATTTTTACTTAATTATGATATTTTAATTCTGTTTTTGTGAACACCATTTATTGTGCGAAGAAAATTATAAAATAAAATTTCGTTGTTTAAAACATTACAACCAAATTAAAGTTTCAAAGCCCAGAACCAAAATTTCATTATGTAGAATTTCGTATTTTTGAAACGTAATTTAAGCTGTATACGCGGGTAAAAATATTGTTGAGTTAAAAATATTATGAATAAGTAAATCACGTAAATTAAAAAAGTAGTTATTTAAATAACGATTCACGATTTCAATACTTAAATCCCAGGGCCCGAACGCAAACAAGACGGTTCGATTCCCCTCAGAGAACAAATTTTTTAATTTTAATTTAATGTATAAATTTGAAATGTAATAATTTTTATGTGTTAGTTGATAATATATCATCTTGAAAAACTTAATTTAATATCGAATTTTTTAAACTCTTCATAAAATTGATGAAAAAATACAATTTTTTCACTTTGTTCAACAGTTTTTACAACCATAAGCAATATTTCAGTCTTCTTTCATGTCTCAAAGGCAAGTTTTTTTTTAAATTAAAAACGATATTTATAACATTTTTATGAATCCAATGAAATATTAAAATTTCATGTGAAACGAAGAAAATTAATCTTAAAATAAAGGTTTAATTAAGGTTAGTATTCATGCCTATTAAATAGTCTTTCAGTTGTCCATTAAATAAATATATTTTGCTCCTTGTGAAAAAGAATAATTAACAAAACAAAAGTAAAAAAATATACGCATTAAAGTTTAATTTTTATTTAGAAATTAATTTTGTCCATGTTAATTTTCTATTCTTTTTATGCTCACGTCGATAGACTACTGTTCTGTTTACAAATTTTGTGAACCAGTGATTTTTTGTTTAACAAATTCTACCTTTCTTTTACAAAAAACAGTGGTAATCTTTTCAGACTTGGCAAGTACAGTGTTATATTATCTTTAAACCGAAATTTACGAACCGTTACAAGCAGATAAAGAAGGGATAAGTGCACAAAATCGATTCCGTGCCTCACCGAAATTGTCACCCGCTATTACAGACGTTTCTTTATTCGCATAAATAGCCGGAAACGGATGTCCCGTCCAAAGCCGTTATATCCTGACTATAATGATAAGGGCAACCTTATTATTTCTGATACCAACGTGGCTTTATGTTCCACATTTTATTATTCTCGTGCATCATCTTACATAAGCAAATCGGATATATCTGACACTGACTTTTATCTGTGGAATAAAATGTAATTACTTGTAATACCGTTGTTCGATTTGACCATTCGCGTTATAATTTTAAGATATCTGACCCAAGTAATATTAAAAAACATCCTTTTTTGACAATTTCAGGTTAGGGTATGTGAAAAATCTGAAAAGATTGTATATTTAGGATTCACCTTATGTACAATATTTTCTGGCCTTTAAAGTAAAATTCACCCCGAAAGCAACGCACTAAGTTTCATGAATATCTGTCAATATTTGAAAATTTGTCCGCCATATTGATTCTGTCATTTTGAAACCTTCCCTATCTGCGACCCTGAAATGTCTCGAGAAGTTTAAAAGTACTCGGATTGTATTTGAGAAATTATTCGCCATTTTGGATCCGCCATTGTGCATTTTAGTCATAGAGGCGCGATATTAAACAAGGCCCAATCTGGCATATTTTTATCCTCATATATGTTCAGAGTTTTTGGGAAAGTATGGTTTAAAAATGACTAATCTTCGCCGAGAAATCTTCTTTTTATTAAAGTTTTCACTGAAACAAAATTATGCCATTTTGTATTGTTAATTTTTTTTTCGTTTTTATTTAATAAATCGAAGAACGGCCTTGTGGTCGATTGTCAGGCAAGCTAAGGAGGGTTTTCATAGTATCGTGCGATTGTGAAGGGCGCAAAAAACAGCCTTATTGACTCGTCCTTTCACTTTAAGCTTACATTTTACTCTGTTGGAGTAATTGAATAAATGCACTAGTCAGTTTATAAAGTCTCTGTTGACTTGTTGTCTACAATCTCCAAAAGATAGACAGCTATAAGTAACAGTCCACGTAAAGTCGATTTTAAGTCAACCGTTACTTGTTGGATATTCGAGAACTTTAAGCCAATTTATAGTCACTGACGACTTTTATGTTTACAGGTCAATTTGACTTCTTGTAAAATTGTGCCCAAAAATGTAATTCACAAAAGAAAACTAGTGAAGTATTTGGTTGTCAAAAGGAAAAATTCCATGTTGGAACCTTCGGAATGTACATTGAAACGTGCAGGTGGCGAAAGTGCAACATATAAATAGACTATTTTGCTGTTTATCTTAACCTTAAAATATAATCGGATATGCTGTAAAAAATAATAATATATGCGAAAGTAAACAATGCCTGTCATGGACGTAATATTTGTTTTTCATCACACTGTGACGAAAACAGTAACTTTCCCCCACACAAGTGGGAGGAAAGTTACTTCTTTATCTTCCTGTCATGAAGAAAAATCGTATACTTCCCTCCGGAAGTAAAAAGAATGCCTCAGACTTACTTTGCCTCCCTTGGTGAGTAATATACTATTTCTTCTTTCTTTGTAATGAAAAAATATTAGAAAAGCTAAGGTTGTGGCGTTTCTAAATTCGAAATGTCAAGAAACCGGATTGGAAACGCAATTTCTGAATTCGATCTTACGCTTTTCCGTTTGTTGGGCATTGGTCAAAATTATGAACGCGGTAATTTTCACATTTACAAATGAAAATTACAAAATATTTGTGAAATTCATTGTCATTTTTTATACTATACATTTTTGTTCTTTACTGTAAGTTGAATATTTGTGTAAGAAAATAACTCTTGTAAAAAAAAGATAAATGTTGAATACAATGAAGTGGACAAAATAATGCAGGTAAAATATTGTGGCTGATTTTCATAAAGGTGATTGGAAAGTACACAAATAAATTGAATCACACTTGTACCAAATAGAAAATAAATTTCATGACGCGATTCAACACACATTATTTTATCAATAAATTAAGTCATATGGACTACAATACTTTTTTTAAGTTTTTTAAATTTCTTTATGTTCAAAATATATATGTAGGTAATAAATCAATGTGTTTTATAATCGTAATTTTTGTAAGTAAATTTTTTTTTGTTAGGTTTTTCGTTCAGTATATTTACAATTATTGCGATTAAGATTCACGAACAATTGGTATGCCAATGGTCTAAATGTAGGTCCCTTATATGGTTGGCAACGATACTGAATCTGTTGAAGGGGCCAACTACAAATATTTCGTAATGAAACTAATGATGATCAAATATATAATTAGCATTTGCAATAAATGGGTAGAATTAGTATGAGTTGCTTAAAATATTCCATTTCTACATTGTAAATAAGTCTATATTCAAATATTAATTTTTAGTAAACAACATTTGTCTTTTATTGTACACACTTCCTGACTTGTCTTCTTTGTATTCTGTATATTAATCTAAAATTCAACGACATATTTTGTCACATATTTGCGAACTTGTCAACTTTTCACTGCTTTATCAACAATCGATTGGATGTTCAAAAAACTCCTACCTAGCATTTCAATTATATAATCTGACGGAGATTCTTGGTATTTGTCGCGGTCATATGTAAATAATACTTTGAGTAATAGGTAAATAAATAAATAAAGAGACGAACATGGGATCTCAATTAACGTCGAGCGCGTTACTTTATGATCATTTAATATGTAAATTTTTAGATTCGAAAGCTATTGGGTTTGCTATTAATAGGGAAAAAGGGGAAACATCCCTCTATCGCTTAAAAATGGAACTATTGCAAATTTTTACATGCGTTGCGCCCCAGGATGCTCATTTAGATTTAGTAGCAAACGTGAACGTTACTTTTAACTTCTATTAACAATGTTGTATCAAAATAGTTGTGTATAACAAAAAATGAAAAATCTTACAATTGCAATGTAAAAAGTTTACATTTAAAGAATATATGTTAATAATATAATAATAATCTCATTTTAACTTTGAGTCTCTTTTTCGAGCCCTAGAGTCAGTAAAAAGTTAAGACAACCAACTGCTGTATCCGTTCAATGAATCTATATAGGTTATGTTACCCGTCAAGTTGCAAATATAATCGAAGATATTCGACCACATTATCTTCAGAACTGTCTGAAACCTAACAGTACACCCTAAAGTAGTTTCTCCATCCTCATTGCATGTCTTGGGGTGTAAAACATAAAGGTGTCTTATTGACGATCAACAAATGTCATGTAATTTAGAAACCACGTGTTTGAAGTGCCTAATGTGATTAATTAAAATTTATAAAATACCAATTTTGCACTGTTGGAACACGAAAAAATAGTGTAAACAGTTCAACTATATTACAATTTAAAGTATTTTATAGTTGTCCCAATAAGTCATGTAGATATGTCAAGTGTACTTTGAGAACAATGCTGCAATTATTCCAAATATTTTGTATTTTCAACTACTACTCAGCCATAAACATAGTTGTGTCAACTATAGTGCAGTTCCTCCAAGTGCAGCTTTACTTTTTAAGTATATTATAAATTATTAATAAAATAAAATGATTGAAGTCTTATTACCTTTCTTGCCAACAAAATCATTTAAAGCCCGAAAATTAATGACAAGATCGAATTTTAGTAACTTTTCATATTTTCAAGACACTTTTTCATACACATATTTAAAGCATTATCTAAACAAATACAAGACCAGTTTCTTAAACACCAATTCATCGGAGTCTCATTTACATAAATATTTAGATGAAAACAATACGGCTGAAAAAATAAACTAAAAGCGTCGTGTAAACAACGCTTAAATATTAAGCAATTAAACTTTGAAGTTAAACCTGTACAATGTCGGCATTTTTCGACGTGCCACCCACGCTTTGTTTATCGCGAATGCGACGTGTCGAAGCATAAAAACGACCGGGCGATAACCGCTTTTTTTCCATTACGCGTTTGCGAACTGGATTAAAATAGAAACGTCGGCCTCGAATAGATACGAAAATTCGCATGTTTCTATGAACATCCATATTGTTTTTACTTCCACCTGCCTATTATATTTAGGTTAATTTCGAAAAAAAAATAAAAAGCGTAACTCGAATAATGACTGCATTTGTGAATCTTCCGTAAAACGTACGAACAAAGCGTGTTCGACTGAAATAAACACATTCTGTCTATTAGATAAATTTAAAAATAAATATTACGCTTACATTAATTGTTTGTCTAGTCAAAAATTACCACACAAAAATTTAGGCCCCTCGAATCATTGGGGTTGAATACACAGTAGGGGCCATCTAAGAATAATACGCAGCGCATTAACTAATGACAAAATTAATAATATTGTAAGCAATTTTGTTGCCACCCTGTATCTGGTCTTTTCTAACATAATGATCAGCCAAAAATGTTATTAAAGTTTTTACCCTTACTTGGTACGGCATATATTACATAAAAGTTCATTTTCAAACGCTAGGTGGCGCATAAAACCAAAAGTATAGTTCTAAGTAAGTTCCTTTCAGTTACCGATGCGAGCGTTGACTCGCTAAATTCCTCAGATCCACACTTTAACTGTACTTTGAGCGACTTTCTTTATTTGGGAAGCCGCCTAGCGGTCCCTGCATCAGCTGCCTTTTATTTCAAACAATTACCATTAGGTTACTCTTGGAATCTGTTTATAAAATTCGACTGCATTTTTAATAATTCTACTAGATTTAAAAAATCTGCGATATAAACTTTTAATTTCAATTGAATGACTTGTGCAGGATTCAATCTCGAGAGACACAAAACGAAATTCTATTTATTTTATACGAATGAAATGTAATATAGTGCACAAAGCCATTAACGAGAGAAGAAAACTACAGAATTAAATGAAGATCGTAAACACAAAGGGAGTCGATGATGGGAAAAGAAGAAAGTAGACCAGAATAAGGAAGGATTAAACTCGACAAGAGAAAAGTAATTGCTCGTTCGAAGCCAAATGAGGAAAAAATTCGTAACAAAGTCGTACTTGATTGTTATTACATTTTTTAGAAAAAAAAAGTAATAAAGATTCTAGCTGCCGTTTATGTTTCCTTGGTTCGATTTCTTTGTCAGCACGATAAGATCGCAAACTCCAATCGCAGGAATTAAATCTCGAACGCATTTTGAGATAATCGGAAAAATTCGTGAAAATTAAATGCGTCGAAATTAAAGTGCAAACTGCGATAAGGGTGTTTTTCGTATTTATTCGCAAACTCGATGATTTTATCACTCAGTATTGTATATATATGCAAACACGCATTAAATAAATACTCGACGATAAAAAATACAAACAAAATCGAGACGCATCTGGAAAGTGAGTCAAACGCAATGTAATCGTCCGCAAATTGTCCACTGGACACCGAAGGCAATAAATATTTATATTTATGAGGCTGTTTTCGATCTAGTTTATGAAATATTTTCACGCTTTTAGACGTATTCTTCATTTTAATTTGATGTATTTGTTAAGAATCATCGACATGATAATGATGATATATAGTGCTTCGATGAGGAAAACTCATTACTGTAATGTTTACGAGTTAAAAACAGATTATGTTTTATAATTTTCTGGTTATTGTAATTTACGAGTGTAAATGAATATTTACTCTTTCTGGATTACGAGACCATAAATCAGTACTTACAACATGCAATCCTCGTGTTAACTACATGTTTCAACCGTTTCTAAAACTAAGAATGATTTTTTACAGCCACAATAATCTTCAATTTTTAGTTCTTTTGGTTATAGTTATTCTTCGTCTTAGTGTTATCGTATTAAAGTTTTCATGTCCGTGTGCATCCTTACGATTTCTCGAGGAAAACCTTAGGTACTCGTGTATTTAGAACCAAAATAATAAACATAAATTATCATATGGCTAAACATAAGCCGGTTACAATAACGAAAATAATGATCGAGTAATCGAATATTACTCTACTGTTACGACAATGTTACATTAAAGACAGTAAAAAATAACGTCACTTTTCCAATAACACATTCGACCACAGAGACTAATGGCAAAGTCAAAGCAATAATAAGGAAAAGGTTTCAAACTTGCTATAATGTCATAAATTTGCGAGACAAATTTACGAAGCATGCGGTGTTGATATAATTATTCAATACGATAATAATTACAATAATAATCGTGTGAAAAATGCAATAGTGATAAAATTACAATTCTTCAAAGAAGTAAGGATAATTTAAGTTTAAATCTGATTGAAACTGCAGCCTTCAACAATGTTTCTTATTAATTCAAGCATGAAGCAATGAGTAAATATAACAATATATGTCTTTGCAATAACGACAAAATTAAAATACTCGTTTTCGAATTACTCACAACTTTTATAATTTACTAACTACTTCTAAGGTCATATACTCTTGACCTTTAAGAATTACAATAGTATTCTGGCAGAATAACGACATGATTCTGGTAGAATAACGACAGACTCACGGCAGGATAACGACAGAATAACGAAAGAATAACAATGGAATAACGACAACACTATCATTTCGACTATGTCGTTAGGATGACGGAATAGAAGTAATGACGTAATTAAAATCAAAATTGTAAATTAAAATGTTACAATATTAACAGCACCGACAGAATGCGTGAATAACACATTTAAGACAAAAATAACAAAAGACTAAAATTATAATATTTTACTGAATTATAAAATAAACATTAACAATTATTTAACAATTGAAATTAAATCCAATAAAAACTATGTTTAAATAACGGAATAACGATTGAAGTAATGACAAAAATAACAATAACATTCAAAACCATGATATAAAAATATTTGTATTAAAGCATGCGATATTTTGAAATCATACATTACAAATGTAACAATATTCATATCCAATCTGGATGACACTAAAATAATGTCAAAAACAAAACAACAACACAGAAATAAAATTTAAGGTTATCATTACCAACAGTAAAATATAATAGATTAATAATAAACAATCCAGTGCATTTACTTCAAGCAAGATGTTTGTCTGTTGTCGTTGTTCCAAACACATGTATTAATAGGTTTATTGTTATTGTGATGCTTGTGATTGTAATAATATAGTTCATTTTTCGAAGGAACGAATTTCAGCATTGTTTAGTAACGACATGTTATGAGAAACTGACCACATTGCGACCTTGTCGTTATTTTAAAACTAGTCAATCGATATTGCCAGACATACCTTATTTTTATTATTATTTGATTGCTTGTCTGGTTCTTGTTATTTTATTGTTATTCTGCTTTGTAGTTATATTGTTCGTATAAAATACTATGGAGTGATTTTACTCGTTTTATCATTATTGGGCGTATTATTATTATATTATTACAAAGTTAATGTTGTATTAAATTGGTTGACGAGTTCTACTTTTAAATTTCTTACTTGCATTATTGCGAATTCACTGATATCGTATTATGAACTTGTTAATACTTGGAATTCGCCGACATACAATTCCATGGTAGTGTTGGTAGTACATGGACGTTGTCATTGTTTTGATTCTGACGTTATGATTGCATTCGATGTTAAGAGTTTAAATTCCTTCCTTAAGGATACGAAACAAGTATTTTTGATCCTCCGGTCGTAAAACTTGATTTCTCGGCCTAGGGCGAAACCTTCGACCGCGAATTATCGAGTCCTATACGACAATCGGATCAAAAAATACATTATTGGTCACGGGCAAAATATCGATCTTCGACGAGTGTGATTGTAGCCCTCACTTCGTTCGGGCGACAAACTTCACAATCGTCAAAGATCGATATTTGCGCCCTTGGCACATAATGTACTGTTATATTATCATTATTTAAATTTTGTATTTTAATGTCCTTATTTTGCTTGATTTGTTGTGGCTTGAAAATTGCACATGTTCTGACCACAAATTACAATTGGCTTAATGCCATTCTAGTTTTTCTTTGTCATTATTCTGTTGTTTTTTACTGTGGTTATCCTTTAATTTTTTTTGTGTCATTATCCTTTTGTTTATTTTTCATCATTAGACGTGCGGTGCTGATGATCTCCGCAGTACTCTATATCGTCCATTACGAAAGCATGTTGACAGTAGCTCCAAGACAGGAATTTTTATTATTTGTATGTCGTTGTGGTATAGTCCCGTATGTTTGTAGTTACTTTTATTTTGTCGATTAACTGAATTATCATTTACATATGTTGATGTAATAAGGTGAGTTTTCTTCAATTGCAAAAACAAATCTGAATAGCATTGTTGTTATTAGCAAAATTTTGAAATATAAACTTAATCACGCTCAATTTTGTTTTTGACAAGCAAAGTAATATTCCGAAGTATTTTTTTATGCTGAAATAGATAGCGCATCACGTTGCATTTTCCAGAAATGTGAGGTAAAATATCACAAAACTTTCCATTTTTACTATATTTCGCACATTTTTGTCTTAACTTCACTTTTATCGAAAATGCGACACGAGAGGCAAAATTGGCTAACGCCATACTTTTCAGCAATAAGAAATACTTTATAAATTACTTCACTTGTAAAAAATACATTCTCCTCTATTGTAAAATAAATCGAAATATGGCAAAAAAATGATTCTTTTCAACATTTAACATCACTTTCCTCGAAAATAAGACGTGACTGGAAAATTGCCATAAAACAAGAATTTGGAAGCCTAGACGATGGCAATATTTTCGAATGCTTCTATATCGTTCGATGAAAAAGACCTTTTTATTGTATGTCATTTACCTACTATGACCTAATATAATACTATATTATTACTTGACTCTGGCATTGTTTTGATCAAATTAACATTCATTTCTACATTTTAGGAACAGCGGACGGCGGCATATATGGCTGGGAAGTCGTCAAGGATACCTGGCGGTTATTGCCCTAACAGCAGAACGGAAGCGATTTGTTTGTAAACAAAACAGCACGTGCATTTTGTGGGCTTCTCTAATAATTATAAAGCATTCGTAAGTTGTGTATTCAGAATGATTGATAATTTCTCACAAAATACTTCTAGAAGAATCGTAAAACAATCCACTTCACCATCGCATCAAGTATTCGGAAGGATTCAAAACATTCACGTCAATACTTCATTGGGAATAGTGAAGAATTCGCGTTATAATTGCACAGGAGCATAGAGAAGAATTCAAGAATGAGATTCTGAATGATTGACAATGGAGAATTATTCACAAATTTCAACAAATAGAATTCAAAGCTCAAAAAACAATCGTCTTCAATAACTCAAAGAAAAGATAACAAATTTGTCGGTTAGTGCTTTTACATTGGTCTTTAACCTTTGCTCATTACTTTGTGAGTAAAATTTATCTGTTAAAAGTACTTTCAATTTTCGTCGCTAGGTAAGTTCGTAACTCTTCTGGATCCGACATTTGTTCCCGCCATAAAAATGTATCTTCGTTTCGTATAATATATGATTGTCTTTCCATCAAGCAGTGATCATATATCCTTGTACTGTGCTTTTTATGCATCATAAACATTTTATGTATATCATTGCTATTTATAGGCATTATACGCTATGTATGTCTTTGAGATTCCTTAAGAGATTTCTTTAAGATGTCTTTCCTTGTAAAATGCATCTAAAAAACTTTTTTTTAAGTTATATTTTCCAAGAAGGGGAGCGCCGCTTTCCCACTCCCCGCAGTCACTTTATGTTCGTGACGTCACAGCAGGCCCTTCATGAGGCCCCAGCCCATAAGGTGGGGGAAAAAGAGAGCGACCACTGGTAAATATAATCGGAACCGGGAAAATATGCTAGGATGTAAATATAACTAGACGCAATTATACCGAGACTCTACTGTAATAGCAGTGACGCAGTTTGAATTGTTCCCGCTAGGTGCGTACGGGACTCTTTTAGATTTAACGCTCATTCCCGCGATTGAAACGTTTTTTTTTTCACTTCGTATATGAAAGCATCGGTCTCAAATAATTTACTACTGTATCATTTCTATGAAATATATGCATTTTTATATACAGGGTATTTTTTTTATAAACGTGATATATAAGCATGTGTTTTAAATGTTGGAAAATTTTTTTGAAGTCGTCTAAAAAAATATCTTTAAGTCGTTTAATATACATCAAATACAATGTTAGTAATCAATCCACTTTCGCGAATTGAAAGTAGTCTTAAAGAAGACTGCAAGTTGTCTAAATAATTTCTGAAAGCGTTGGACAGGATACCTTAAAATAACTTTTAGATGTCTCCAAGAGGGCTTTTTGATTATTGGTCACGGTACAAACATTTTTCTAATTATTTTAGATTTGTTAATTGATAGTAAACAGTAGTCCCGTTCTAAGTTATACAGTAGGTTCTTTCAAAATTGCCAAAGTTATATCCCTTCACTATCCCCACTTCCGTAACTCTGTTTATATCCGTGCAATAAGTGGTTCTGTGCGCGAAACAAGTGCGACACACCAGCGAAACAATATGGTGGGGGAAGGAGAGGAAGAGATTGGTATAACTTAGGACAAGACAAATATATAACTTAGGATAGACATATATAACTTTGGGTGATATAACTTAGGGCGAGGAGTATTGTATTGTTTAGCATGATTGTCTGTAAGTTGACCTGTCGTTAATTTATTCAGTATACAATGCAACGTACGCAATTTAAAAAAAATGCAAAAATGAAAAATGTGTTCGCGTTAAAGCCGCTGGAAACGCCGAATCGAGAAGTTTGCGAAACGTATCGAACTGCACTATCCGACGCAATGCTATAAATGTCGATGCGAAAAAAAGATGAAAGCAGAGCAGTCGCATCGAATTACTCAGCGGCATGCACGGATAAGTCAAGAAGTATCTATCCTCGCGTTTGCAAAGTCCGCTCGGAATAAACGCATATAAACATCGTCCACGTATACCAACACATGTTGTATACATACGTAGACGCCCGTGGAATGAGCGATCGTGTTCGCCTCTATTCGAATCACATTCACCTTACGCCAGTTATACACAGTGCGCGAGGTGCGCGGTTTCTTACGTCACGATGCTATTTTTAGCGAATTTTCACTCGACGCGACGTCACCGCCGCGCAACGGCGACTCCTGATACGTGTATATACACACCGACGCTCAATGTACTCACGCTTCTGTTATTTCTTTTTTATTCCACGGCGCTATTAGCGATATACCCAGCTCGTGGTGAGCGGCAATGAATCAGATTTAAAAGCCGGCTCCTCGTGTTTACAAACGCCGTCAACAGAGTGTGCGGAAAATCTATTCGATAGTCCGAAATTAACTGCTTCGATGATTGGCTAATGACGGCGCTCGAGGAAAAATGCTGATTAATTACCGCGCTAAGTAAACTAATTTCGCGCTTAAGATAGGCGTTGGAGGAATTTCGGTTTATCGACTTTCCTGCAAGCAAAACGTCATTTCTTCAAAAATGCACACGCGCGTCATGTGGGCTTGTACATGATTTTTCTTGAAAGAGATATGTATACGGGGTGTCCAAGAATATAATAATAATTTATAAACACATTCCAGTTAGTTACTAAAACATTAAAAGACCTATACTATAACTAATACACAGAGCGATATAAAATAGGTCAATAGACCCCGTCCCACTACGTTTGCTTTGTCCAAAGTTATATTAGTCTCCGCCCCTTCTCCCACCCCCTTTACCACATCGTTTCGCTGCGCTTCGTGCCACTCCTTAGCAATATTCGGTAAGGATCGGTAAACCTCAAATGGCTTCCGTTAGGCATTAGTCATTAGCACCTTCCCTTATTCTAACTTCTTCTCTTATTCTCTCCCCACCACGCCTACTATCTTACTTAAAACCATGGAGTATAGACATAAAGAGACCGTACTTGGCCCTACAAAGCATCCGTATAATTCGTTGAAAGGAAGGACGCCGAAAGCTCCGCGTGATGTCGTTACTTTCGGTGAATGACTCGGTTATCCCCGCGAACTTTGTCGAAATTAACCGAAGTGATGGGATAGACACGAGCTCGACAGCGCGGGCATTTTTCGAGCCATCGAAGTCACAGAAACGGACATTCACGAAGTCACGGACACTACCAGAATTAACCCGAGTCATCCATCGTGGCGTCAGTATGCATATATAAAGGATATATAGTTATACATACACCGACAGTAACCGATAATGAGATTGAACCCCCAAGTGCGGTCTCCTTATGTCTATACTCCATGCTTCAGACGTTGGTGGAGAAGAGAAAAAAATTGAATAACAGAAGTAGGCCACCATCAGGGTTCACTCGACAAATTAGAATAAGAGAAGCACTACTGTAGATACACATCCGACGGTCGGAAACGAAGATACGGAAGTGGGAGTAGTAAGTTGATATAGCTCAGGGTGATTTTTCGCCATTTTGAATGAATGAATCGCAAACTTGGGACGGACACTACTGTACAACTATCGGACACTATTATACAGGGTGTTTCTGGACAGCATTCAAAGTAACAATCTCTTTGCCAAAAGTATTGACTAGATTCAAAAATCGAAATAAGTCGAACCCCCATTAACGAATACGATCGGGACCAATCGAGGCATTTAAATTTCCGGTAACGAATATTTGAGTAGGAAATATCGACTCCTCTCCTTCCTTAGTAGGAACCTGTACTCTAGCGCATGTCCAATATCCTAAAAATGTCTAGAGAGGTTTGAAGGGCGGATACCGCAGGAAGAGAAATTATTTGTTAACGATAACATCTGTATTCGTTGAAGAAGGTTCAACTGCACAAGAAAATTGGGACTGGCATTGACCCATTTTGCTTGGTCGCTTTCTTGAGGCCGACGAACTAAACCGTATAGCGGCGCGACGAACACCTTGCGACTCCCCTCCACAGCGCAGAATCTCGAGCGCTTTCTCCTTCCATTCTCCCTTCCTTTTACACCGCGCAATACGAACAGTACGTCCATGCGCTCAGATAGCTGCGCACGAAATTCCTTCATATCTCTTAACCTAACTACTAAATAGCCTCAGCAAAACGAATAACGTTATTGTTGGTAACTGCTGTAGTCTTGTTAATTAAATCCTACCTCGTTAATTAGATTAATAAGTGTAGATTAACCATATGAGATATGTGCATTACCGAATCGGTGTTCCAAATTTTATACTTATTAAAAAATTGTATATTTATGTAGGAAAAATATAACTATTAGAGTAACTTGGTAAGCGCAAATATTTACTTAAGCCCTAGCCTTAAAATTATCAAGATCCTCAATGTGCATACTCCAACTAATCATTAAGCAAACTGTTAAATTCTCGAAATATTGGCTCAATCTCAGTGACAATTGAATGGCAACAGGTTTGTTAGATATATTGTATGTAGTCAAATATTACCAAAGATCATTTAATAAAAACGTTGGATTAGTATGGAAGGAAATTTCAAAGCGTACATATCTATCAAAAGAAGATCCAATTTTCAAAATTCAGATCGATATATTCATTGTAATTGAGATTAAATGCTGAAAACGCTACAAAAATCAGCTTAAACCAATTTAAATGTGAGTAGGGTTCACGCTAATAAATATAATGGGTTTGATTGAAATTAGTGGCTTGTCAGAGCATGCCGTTAAAATGGTCCATTTGAATGAGAATCACTGTGTTGTTTGAGTTCCATTTGAATAATAATCCATGTCAGGTAACATTACGAGTAATTGTAGCGCGACGAGGGTGCGACGAGTAATTGCATACGTTGGTAATATTCACGGAGGAGTAATGGATTTCCAAATACCAATTTCAGCCCGTTCAACGAAGAATAACTATTAATCGATAACAATTTTCAAGCATTCATTGAAATATCGTATCAACGACACGGTGAAAATGGAACTTTATTGTCTACGAATTAACTGCCGACTTTATTGAAATTCTACTTTGGATTGTGCTAACCTTTCTGCGCTTCTGCATTTTTCACACTTTTGTTCAATTCATTTACATGCTTTTTTAACCGCTATTGTCATGACATATTTGATGTCGAAATTTCATGCATAAATAATTCACTGCTGGTTTTATTCGGGGCAGCGTCGTTTAATTATAAAATACGTAATTTGAATATATTTTCGTAAATGTTTTCCCAGGCTATTTCGTTTCCCTGTTATAGGGTTCGATCGTGTTGCAAATAAAAGTATGTCTGATAATGATGTAAAAACATTTTTTTTAACTCCGTGCGCTAAGTGCTCACTTAGCACACTGTTTTCCGTGTGCAAAGTAGAACATTCGTGCACCGTGCGCTAAGTAGTCACTTAGCGCAAGGTGCACGAATGTTCTAAATTGCACGGAAAACAGTGTGCTAACTGGGCACTTAGCTCGCACGTTAAAAAAAATGGTATACGATACGCGTGCGCGATCACCTACTTAGCGCACTTGTATCGTAATGTACTATTAAGCGCAGTTTCTTCATGGAGCACTAGATGGCGTATCAATCCATAAATAAAATTCAGAAGTTTTTTATCTATTGTTCATTTGGTGGACGATAAGTGTAACCTGTGAATTTACGGTAATTCGTGTTTTTACAGTAATTATCGGGAAAAAACGCTTTTGCATTTCAACGCCATCTGGAGCCTTATGATTTATAGGAATAATTTTTTAGATTTTTCTGAATTTTTAGTAGATAGAAATCTTCTCAGAGTGAATGTGGCGCAATTTCACTCTGGATTGTGACACTACCTATTGTCCTTAGAAGAATTCGAATTGTTAAAACTGTGGATTGCCTTAACAAAAAGGAATAACTGAAAAGAGATATCTTGGAGATTATAATTTTAAGAAGTTATAAGCACTTCTTTAAGAGCTCCTTGTTTTAGACAATCGCGAGAGTTTTGTAAGAGTTCTTTTCGGAAATATCTTTAGAAAGAGCTCTGAAAGACCTGTATACCCTGCTCGGAAAAGCTTTTTTCAATTTTCTCTTAATTTAAGACGCTAAATTTCATTAAATTGGCAGAAGGAAGTGTTTAAAAGAGGTCGTTGTTATGAAAATATTTTCATTCAAATTTTTCAACATCTCAGTTTCCCGAAGCTTTTTATGACACGGGTACAAATAAAAAAGCGAATAAATCCGGTAAAAACGGGAAACTTTAAAAATAGGACGCGTACACGTAGTCCATTTTCCGGAAAGTGGAGGGAAACTCGCAGTTTGGCGAAGACGTGAAGCTCGAACACGCAGCATGAACATTAATTTGAGCTCATAATGTGTTCGTGCACACACATGGATTTCTTCGTACATATGTGAGTGTTTATCGAACCTGGAAGCGAATCCCCTTTTCGCAGCGTCGGCGCGATAGCTCGATTTCCACAATGCGGATCAATTCGATCTCGAATGACCGTAATCTGAAATTCCTTGACGCCCAAATGAATTATGCGTCCCTCGGCCAAATGGAGGCGAGCTGCTTTATTTCGAAATTCCCGTGGAATAATATCCGAAAACAGGCAATATTGGCAACAAACAAACGCTCGTCGAATATGATCAAACGTTTATTTAATCTCATTTGGGTGTTAATGTCGAGCTTTATTACTTTTATCAATGGTATTCAGGTTTCCGCCATGTTTTTGTAATGAAGTAGGGCGTTTTGTGATAATAATTATTTTTTCGACCCGTTTGAAAACTTTGCGCCCTTTTTTTGAGAAATTGTCAACACGCAACATTTTTAATGAAAAAAATATGGGAGTTTCTGAAAAAATGGTATAAAATTCTAACGTAATGAAACAATATAGATTTTTCAAATCTAATCTAAATCGAACGACTACGGAATATACATGCAAATATTTTTTTTCAATGTCTATTCTAAAATTAGAAATTAAAAGAAAGCACGAACTGGAGAGTTTCGGTTCCCCGGGAATTGAACTCGCGACCTTTCCGTTACCGGTCGAATTTTGAAATTTATCATTTTTTTGTTGCCACGTACATCAATAATATAATATTCGCTACTAACTACTGAATAATTATACTGGATATTAGTGACAATTAGTACTTAGTATATCCGTCAAGAGTACTTTCACCGGCGGTAACACTTTATAAGTCGGAATTAGAAAAATGCTACTAATCAAGAAGTAAAAAGTTGGATGATGTTTATTAATAAGTACTAAATCTACTAATTCAGTATTAAAATACTACTAACCTCAAATTTGTAATAGAATATTTTAATATCTTATTCAAATTAACCGAGCACAAACAAGATATTTATTTTTGTACGTCAGAAGTAAACCCTCATCGAACTAAAGTTGAATTTTTCACTACTACTATTTATTTAAAGTAACCATAACACTATTTTTTCGACTTATTTAACAAATAAATACGTAATTAATTTATGAATCTCGTGGGTTTTATGACATGTATTCAAAGTTTGCATCTTTGTAGTCCAATGAAAATTCAAAACCATTTTTTTACTGTTATTAGTCTTATTATTGATAAAAACGTTAAATGTTAATATATTGTGCCAAAAACCTTGACTGACATAATCGGAAACCAATAAGTCCATAAAAAAAGTACGAATAACAAAATTATTTTTAATTTTGGTTGGAATCCGACGATACAATTGAAGTTTGTGTCCCACGTTGGGCGCCAAAAAATCTGCTTTCGTTTTTACTAATTAATCAGTATGAAACTTTTTATTAATTTCGTATATAATGTAAAAATATTAAAATATTAAAAAAATAAATAAAAAAAAGTATATAGGAAACAAATTATTACATTTAAATAAATATTCATTTGATTAGACGCAAGTCAATTATTAAACTTGAATACAGCAACTTTTTTTATGTTTAATAAATAAAAAAAATATCCCCTGAATTTCATGAAATAAGATGAATGTACAAATAAAAACTTATAGGAAATTAACCTCGAACATTTTGTTGTAGAAGAGAATTACTGTCGCGAAATATTGATTATGACTGGAATTTACTATTGAACATTATTGACAACTAATGTTTCACTTACATAATACTTTGGAATACTGCGCAGAAAACCATTATTACTACATTAGCGTCGTGAAAAGTTAATATTGAAAATATTAAGAAATACTCGAATTTACTACGTGAAATCGTCTATATATCTTTTTCAGTTTATTTCAAAAATTATGAAAATTTTGAAATTTAAATAAAAATGGCTTTTTACTACCTGTAGACTGTTTACTTATCACCAATATAATGTCAGTTATTTAGATATTGAATATAGCGTCAAGATATCTATCTCTTAAAAATATCTTTTGTTATTGTTTACATTCAAATCGGCTTATCAATATTTCTTAAATTATCAATTTGATACCACTGACATCAGATGTGAAACGTTATACATGCTAATCTAACAGACAATACGCAGAAGTAATTTTAATACACAAAAAATTTATCATTATTGTGAAATACGCAGGTTTATTATTGATATTTACAGTGTATATAATTATATTGTGTAAATACTTGTTCAAATCCGCTCAAATTACATTGTCATTTCATCGAATTCATTGAATTTACAGATTACCGAAAGGTGGCATTAAAATATTTTTTTTCCGAAAAATTACTACTTTTTAAATGTAAAAAATGTTGAATAACTAAATGTATTCATTGAATTTACAATGTTAACAAATATTGTTTAAACCAAATGTATTTAAATTAATAATTTTAAAATTTTACATGGTTTCACATGGTTATATTTTATATTTATTTTAATATTGTAACGAGATTTGATTATAAAAAATGTGAAATTTAAACAGAATTAGTATGTTTTTAAATATTTTTTTTAATGAACATTGTAACACCCAACATGCATAATTTGCGCACGGTTTTCCGGATCTCTTTTTGTATCGAGACTCTCGATGTGAAATACCAAATTAAATCAGAAAAAAATACATAACTTTATTTTAGAAAACATTCTTTGAATTATTAACAATTTTAAACACTTTTAACTACAATCGGACACTAAATTACCAACAAAATTTTTGGTAAACACAAACATTAATACAATTTCACAAGGAGTTATTTTAAATAATTTAGATGGGTGAGGATCGAAAAACCCACATATAAAAATCCTGTAGATCAAAAAAACCGACAGTCACAAAGCCCACAGTCTAAAAACCGACAAACACAAAGCCGAGAGGTATAAAACCGATAGTTGAAAAGCCGATACAAAAAAATAAACACGTCGACCAGCGGACAGTAATTTTTTTAAATGTCGGTTTTTTTACTATCGGCTTTTCAATTGTCGTTTTTTTGCTGTCGCTTTTTTGACCTGTCGGCTTTTTGTTTTGTCGTTGTTCGACCCGCACTCTTTGTTATCATTGGATTCTAAAATAACTTTGTTTCACAACTTCAACGACATATTTTTAGTTTAGAGAAAGTGGAAATTTAATTTCAATTGTTCCAAGAACCAATTTTTTTAATCGATTCAACACTTTCAAATTTTGACACAACAAGAATTTTACTTAGATATTTCAAAACTCGAAACTACGAATGTTATCAATTTACTCCATTTCTTATTGTTCATTCATTTTTTTAAGTTACTTTTTTGAAGAATTAAATATTATATTATGTCATGTTATATTGTACTCTCTAAATAGAGATTTCATGTTTAACGCTTGAAATTGCGCTCGTTAAAAACTTGAGTCGAATTTCACTCTTTTACAAGAGTGGCAAAATTGAATGGCCTCTTTAAAAATGAAAGAAAAGATCGAAATAAAAAATATGTTCCCGTAATTTGTTTGCTGTATTTAAATACCTACTTCCAACATTTCTTTAAGAGAGAATCCACTCTTTATGGTGTGAAAATCGAGTACTATAGAAAAGTTCTTATGATTTAAGAGTAAATTTTCATTTCGTAACAAGTGACTCAAATTTCACTCTGCAGAGAGTGACTTTTCATGTAGTAAAGAAATGTTCAAATTTCACTCCGAACAGAGTGACTTTTTGAATTCACACTTTGTGGCTTGAAAATCGAACCACTCTAGTAAAAGTTTCAATGCTTTAAGAGTGAGTCTTTACTTTGACATAGTAACTCAAATTTCACTCTGTACTGAGTGGCGTTTCACTCCAAGAAATTTAGAGACTATGTCAACATTTCCAATATGGATTGTAATATTTGAAATATGCATTATATAATTTACCATACTTACAATAGTTAATGTATAAATATTACAATGCAGTATATTGTAAATTTTATTATAAATTACACTCCGCAAATAAAATGTAAACAATTTTTTAAAGAAGTGCATAGCATTTTTTTTTAATGATTATCATTAAGAAGTTTATTACAATAAATTGTAAGATAATTTCTAATTTGTATGCAATTACTGAATCCAATAAATTACTAGTGCATTTAAACTATATTCAAAATTAATTTAAAAGTCGAATACTTACTAAATTTGCTGAAGTGATAATTCACTCTCAATATAAAGTGAAACTTCAACTACTCTATTCAAAGAGTGAGTTTCCAAGCTTAACGAACGAAAACTCATTCTGAACGGAGTGATAACTTTCTCGGTCTCAAGTAAAAATTCACTCTTAAAAAGTGAGAATTCAAGAGGGTTTCAAATTTCACTTCATAAATTTTCACTCTAAGAAATTTAGAGAGTATCCTGATAGTAATAAATATCCATTGGATATTCGAGCGTTAAAAAATAATAGACCGTATAAATTAAGATAAAAATTTATAATTAATGTTTTCTATTTTATAAAATTTACTAAATTCAAAATCTATAATGTTTATACACCGTACGTACATGAAATTATTTTGACGTATAATCAATGGACATGCAATGGATGTGAAACGAAACTGATTTGAACATATTACTGAGTTATAATGGATACTAAATTCATTAATTCATTTATACTGAATATCCAATGGTTATACAATATCTGCAGACGAAAGTCTTTTTAATTGATTTGAACCATTTCAAATTCTGGATTCAATTCGAGTAAATTGAATATTCTAAGGAGGTCATCCATAAATTACATTACTATTGAGAGGGGGGGGGGGGTAAAGTGTAAAAAAATGATTATGGATTCTCTCTAAAATTTCTTGGAGTAAAAATTGAACCACTCTTTTATCAAGAGTGAAAGAAAAAACTTCGCTCTTAGAAGAGTGGAAATATCACTCTCAATAGAGTGAAAACTTTAATCCATTAAAAGTGATAGAAAAAAATTAACTCCTACAAAAGTGTAATATCACTCTCAATACAACAAAAAATTCCAAAGAATTTAGAAAGTGGCTCCCAATGTCCTCATGAATGAAATTCAAAAACAAAAAGAATGTTGTACACATTTTTAAAATCAATACAATGAACACCAACCTGAATGTCTTGTAAATTCATCCTTTACTCAATTAAGATTTAGTTATACTCCATACAGAGTAATATTTTCGCTTTTGACATTGTGAAATTGCACTCTGTAAAAACTGTGATCAAAGTTCACTCTAATAAGATTGGCACAGTTTTTCTCCTAGGAAAATTAAAGAAAATAACGAGAGGTTTAAAAATGTATAGAAATGTACTCTCTAAGTTCCTTAGTGAGAATTCACTCTTTATGGAGTGACAATTGAGCTACTTTAGTCCATAAGGTAATTAGTGACGATTAAGCGTAATTTACTCATTATGGCTCTGATTGTAATCTGCGTATTTACTGAAAGTAGATGTTTTAATTTTCAATACAACTATAAATGATTTTTTTTTCAATGAAAACAGATTTGATTAGTATGTTAGTTTTGTTTAGTAAATTAATGTACGATTTAAAATAATTCATTTAATGTAAAATACAAATATTGAGTTTTCTATTGTCTTCGTTGAAACATAGTTTGGTCAATAACTTTAATCGATACTGCTGAAACCGTTTCAATTGCAAACTACCAATAAAATATGTCTAGTTTACGAATGATCAATAATATGTGTTGATTACAAATAAATTTAATTAATTGTATTGTTACTGGCTTAGTTCAATATCTTAAAATGAAAAAGAATATAAACTAGAGAAGAATTCATGAAATCTATGCTTGGATTTTGAAAATAGTAAAGTAAACAAAAGTATAATAGAATGTATTGTAGGATTTAAAATGCATTTAATGTTTCTTTTTTTGCTACAAGTTACTAAATAGTAGTTATTATTTAAATAATAAAGTATTTAATCATTTTACCTAAACAAGTCGTGTTACTAAGTCTGGCAATATGACCAAATCCAAAGTTGACAAATGTATAAACTCCAATAAACAGAAATTAACGAACTATTAGATCTAATTAGTACAATTTAGAAAATAAACATAATGAATTTCAGCACTCTCGAAATGTCTTCATTTTAAAGAATCAAATGTATGCACATTTTAACAACCTTACAGGGTAACGTATTTTTACGCGCTATCGACTAGTAAACACAAGAGCAGTAAAAAGACTGTCGGGACTCCACGTATGCAAATAAAAATTTAAACGACGTTTAAATACGTCAGTTCGACATAAAATTTGATCCGCATACAATCCTCCATACGTCAAAACGTTAAGTATCACCAATACCAAAATGATCTACATGTGACTCCAAACGAAATTTTGACAAATTGGTTACCTTTGGCTCTACGAGCAAAGTGGCTGATGTTTTGCCTCAAAATTTTTAGCCACATCCTGCCGTCGAACCTCGACTTTTTCCCTTTGACAGCCAGGATTTCGCCGTTTAATCCCACGGTGTCTGAGGAAATCTCGACTCCTGTCCAAAAAAATCCTTGGCGTATATGTCACTTAAAAATCACTTGATTCGTATCACTTGAACCCGCGAGAAACTTTCACCATTCAAAATTTTTTTTTTTTTTTTTTGTGCAACACGAAGGGACGAACCCTCCTGAATCGTGGAGCGTTTCGAAAGCAGCGATCGATTCGAACGTTGGTTCGGTACTGAAGAACCACGCACGTCGGCTCTGGCAGAACGGCTCGAAATTCACTGTGTAGGCGATACGGGTGGCGGGGCCTCGGTGTCCTCATAGTGTGCGACGCCGATATGCCTTTACATTTTCATGACGCGAGACGAGCTGCACGTAGTCACTTTTGCTATGCACGTGCCTATGGTATTGTTTGTTTATCGGTAAAACTGTTTGTTTGTTTGTTTATTATTCTGAATTTGGCACTCTGAACTCCCAAGATCGATAAAATAGAAAAAAGTTCAGAATTATTTCGAAATGTGCTCTAAAAGAAGTCATACTCCCACTTTCTGAGGGTTTTCTGAAGCTGAGTTCATAAAGATCTCATAATGACATCATGTTCAGAAAACCTTCGAAAAGTGAATCATCTGATTTCTTTTAGAGCGAACTTTGAAACCATTCTTAACACTTTTCTATTTTGCTGTCTGGATAACTATACAAGCTTAAAGCAAGCAGGTAAGAATTACATAAATTAATAATTAAGGTATTAAAATAGAATTCAATTAATATTAAAGATTACTTTAAGAGCTCTTTCTGACAAGTATTTCAATCAATTATGATGTATCATGTAATTATCAGATCTTTACGCCCTGAAGTTCAGAAAAACCTCATAATTTGTCGCATCCGACCTCTTTACTATTTTTTATTCCGGTATCTGGGAATCCCAAACAGCAAAATGACAGCAGCGCTCTCTAAGAAGTCTTAAAATAGTAAGATGTCTTAAATACTTATCAGAAAAAGCTCTTAATGTAATCTTTAGGAACACTTATGCATGGATTTTAAGAGCTCAAATGTGAGGTCTTAGAAAAGAGCTCCTATTTTAGAGCTTTAGCATATAATATAAACAATATAAATAAAAAGCAAATTTCTGAGAATTATAGATTCTATTTTTGTACCTTAATTATTTATTTATGTAATTTTTACCTGTTATCTTAGATGCAGTTAGCCAAAGAGCAAAATAGAAAAGAGTTCAAAATGATTTCAAAATGTGCTCTAAAAAATACCAGATATCCCATTTTCTCAGAGTTTTCTGAACACGAGTTCATAAAGATCTCAAAATGATATCATCTTCTGAAAACTCTCGGAATGTGGGACATCTGAATTCTTTTACAGTACATTTCGAAATCAATCTGAACTCTTCTTTATTTTACTATCTGTGTCCAATTTGCCAACCATTTAGAGTAAAATATAAAAAAAATTCAATTTCAATGAAATATTCGTATTACATACTCGGAAATCCTGTTCAATTGAAATGGTTAAATATAATTAAATTAAATCATTAGAACAATCACAAACGTCAAAATGACGTCTTTGAGAGCTCTTTAAGAAGTCTTAAAATAGTAAGATGTCTAAAATACTTGTAAGAAGTATCTCTTAATGTAATCTTTTGGAACACTTATGCATGGATTTTAAGACGATTTCAGATGATCATTTTCTGAGGGCTTTCTGAACATGAGTTCATAATCATCTCATAATGATATCATGGTCAGAAAACCTTCCGAGGGAGGATCATCTGATTTCTTTTAGAGGACATTTCCAAGTCATTCTGAACTCTTTTCTATTTGGCTAACTGGGTAACTATACAAAGGAAAGCAGGTAAGAATTACATAAATTAATAATTAAGAATAAAATAGAATTTACAATTCAATTAATATTAATGATTACTTTAAGAGCTCTTTCTGGCAACTATTTAAACCAATTATGAGGTTTATGATGTCATTATCAGATCATTACGACCTGAAGCTTAGAAATACCTCATAATTTGTCGCATCCGATTATTCTAAACTATTTTTTATTCCGCAATCTGGGAATTCCAAACAGTAAAATGACGTTTTTAAGAGCTCTTTAGGAAGTCTTATAAATTGTAAGATGTCATAAATACTTGTCAGAAAGAGCTCTTAATTATGCATTCATTTTAAGGTCTACCTAGTAATCGAACTACCGCAATTCATTTACGAAAATTCGCTTTTGTTTTATTTTGGTCATGGGGATCATAAACAGTTTAAAAACATCGCATTAGTCTAGCATATTCAAAATCGAAACGAACAGAATGTAACATTTTAGTAACATTTTTTTAAATTTAACCACGTTCTGTGTTGGGACAATCATTTCTATGCGGGTAAAATACTTTTTTTCATTTTAGGTATCACAATAGGTGATCAATACGCAGGATATGCTTCGAAAAATGAATTGTACATGCTAAACATGAAAAGTTATGTGGATTGGCCCATGTAAAGCTCCGACCTGGAATGAATTATTTGCATTTCTGTGATTTGTGACAACAGTAACTGAGTTATTACAAATCGATGCGGAACAATTGATGTACATGGATACAAAAGAATTCATTATTGCATCTCATTGGCAAAAATAAAAAATAAAAAGAAACTAATTAATTTAATCAATTAATTTCAACAAATATAAATATAAATTTTGCATAAATGTATCAAAATGTATTTACTGCGATAGTATAACTCCATCTATTTTAGTGTGATGTATGCCCTATATAATTATGAAAACGTCGCGTATATTCTGCATTTCATCCACGTGTTGCACATGTTCTTTGTTTGAATCCCTTCTGTGATGATCAACAGTCTAAAATATACGATTATAAAGAATGTATAAAAGCAAAACTAGGGGATAGAGAGTAAAGGAGCCACCACCATTAAAAAATTCGGAAAGAAATAGGGGACACCCTATTGTATACGCATTTTATTTTTGCCAACTGCCCTTATTCAATGTAAACAGCTTCATCTTGAACATTTTTCATTGAAATTCCATGTTTTTTCTTTATAGACTTCGTTAAAGCAAAGTATAGTTTGAGAAAAATATGTATCTATGCAGGATTATATTCTAATAATAATAAAATGATTAATTACACAGAACTAAAAAAAAATGCCGAAAATTTCTTTTTTTGAACCCAAGTGTTAGTCAGGATTTTGTCTAACCTCAAAACACATTACGAATTTTGTACGACACAACATTTCGTACACGTCGTCGGCTTAAAGTCAGATTTTCAAAATAAAAAAAGGCGGATCCTATATGGCGGTCAAATTTTTAAAAAATTCTTGAATTTTTACAAATATTTTACGTATCTAGGGGTTTTTAGTGCCGTTTATAATGAACTTTCCAATATCTTGCAAATCCATTGATCAAACTTTTGACGAAGTTATATTTTGGGTTACGATAAATCATCGGGGTTATGAAAGAGTTGTGCTAACCCTAAAAATGAATTTAAAACAATTGATCGCTATAAAAAACTTTGGAAACTCTTCAGAAATCCTAAAATTTGAATATCATTATGCTCGCATTTTAATAAGTAAAGCAAAAGGTGAACCGCTAGTCCTTTAAGTAAATGCACTTTACTTGCAGGCACCGCCACCATCTAGCGGCGTAATACATAACTGAGTGCCTGAAGGAAATGACAGTAATATAGTTGACGAATTCTAGCATTATTGATCGACAAAAAAACGTTGAAAAAAAACCAGAGCTCAACATGTTTCAAATCCATAAAATGGTAATAGAGTGTTGATTTTGTAGTTTAAAAATATTTTCATAATACTTCATCCATTGTTACCTTCTGCAGCGGTTGCATATTGCTTTCAGTAACTTTCTCTTTCCATTCGCTTTCAATTAAAGACAATAAAAAATGTTCGAATAGAGGAAGTTCCCTAATTTTTGGTAGAGACACGGTTTGTAATTTACGTCATGCATAGGTGCAGTTGGTCTTTAGCAATCGCTGCAAAGAACGCAATTATTACAGGAAACATTTCGATTTGATTGTTATTTGTATTAATTCAGCTTTTAATATGGAAGTGTGTTCGATTAAATTTGTACTATGTTATAGGATATTTATTAATCTATCTATTTATTATATTTAATTCGTAGTTTACTCCCAATGCGTAAAAAGAAATGGTGAAATATTCAAATACTTCTTTAATGCTTTTCTGAAATAAGAATTCTAGAAGAATTCTTTATGTATGCTTAAAGACATATTCAATGTCCGCTATAGTTATTAAGTTAGGAGTTTAATAAGATTACTTTTTTCAAACGTAATAAAGAGTTTTTTAAAAAATCAAGTGTTAGTAAAGAATTCTTTTGGAATGCTTTTTTGTAAATAATTATTTTTTATAAATCAGTACTACTAATAGTAAAGAAACAACGTATTACCCCATATATTATTGACTATCATTATATTACAGTCTTCAGGAATAATGTAGATGGTAGGATCGAATATAATGCAATGCTAATTACAACTCGTGGCTTCATCGCTTGCGAGAATGTGCTCTTCATGGCTCTCGATGCGCCACCACGGTGGTTACTTGAAACCTGAGATATTATCCATTTATCGTTCAAGATGGCCACACATACCGTGTAGCACGAATGTATATACAAAGAATACTTTGGGAATACTTTTATGACAAATGCAAAACACATAACCGTTATTCAATGTCGTTTTTCAATTCATATATGCCTGCATTGAGATTATTTGGGGCTACCTTTGGAATTATTTTGTAGTCTTTCTAGTTTACTTAAAGAATTCTTCATTTTCGTAAGTGTGTTTATTGGACTGTTAAGGGTATGACTTTAATTAATTAATAAGTATTAACCAACGTTATTTTGTATAAAGACTTCTTCAATTAAATGTAACTCCATTTCAGATGTTTTAAAAATTGTAATAATTCAGAAGTGTACACGAATTATTTGCATTCGATATGCGCAATAATAAATGTAATATTTTAAATGACACTTTTACTTTAATACAAATTCTGTAGAATCTAAGACAAGATCCGGAAGTTTTGATTTGAAATCCTCATTTTACTAAAATATTCGCATGGAAGTGTGAATATCAGTTACGTAACTAACTTCTCAAACATATGTTTTAGTTTCACATTTGCATACGACTAGTTATTATATTTTGCGAAACTGTGACAACATGATTACAATGCGCGTGACTTTAATACAAACACGCATTGCAGACGAGTATATGGTAAAATCATTACTTCTTACTCATTCATGGTGCTACAATAAATGTTTTGCATGCATTACATAACATGGAAAAAGTATACACTCCGGATAAATTTTCAACGCAATGTTTTCCACATAACTTACTTCCACATTTTTCAAATTCATATTTAGAGAATAGATGGAAAAATAAAAAACGTGTTTTTCAAATCGTGTTTATCATTAAATAAAACGTGAAATATACGAAACCCAATTTAAAATACATGACATACAGTATATTTGTTTCATTGGTAGTGAACACATTCACGTATGCTTTTATTATATTAGTATAAGCTTCTTAAAACATTAGTTATAAATTACATAATTCAGGTATTTTTATTCAAATTCCATGGAAGAAAACAACAACAATAGAGTTATTTAATGTTTAAATACGAAAAACTCATGTGCTTGTCATTCGATCTTGTATACATTTTTATTTAGGACTGATCATATTATTAGAATATTTTTAATAATAAAGATATAGCCATTAAATAGTTGGCATTCCGAAATGAACAATACGAACTTAGTAGCGCATTATACATATTTAAGTAATTTTCATTTGATCTACACTTTTGTAAAGTATATTTTTGAATAAGGAAAAATGTATGAAACAAAATATGTGAATAGTTAATATGTAAACTTTACTATTAAATTGATATTTTAACAATTAATTCGTTTTTCTAGACCGCATAAAAATTGATTGGTGAATATTTAGATCTCAGATCAGACTTAATATCCAAGTGTATTTAGTAATTTTACATTTATGTTCATGAACCGCAATGCAAACATTTCCAGATATACATTTGACCTTTTAATGTCGTTAAATATTTGTAAAATTCCCAGCATCTGACGCTTTGACGTTTTACAATATTTTTCATAATGTGCATATTGCACCAATCGCATATTTTAGCAAGACTAAATCAAATATACGTTCACATTGTGATTTAGCTGACAACGAATAGATATAGAAACTACCGCATGTGAATTAATATATGATGTAAAAGTCATTATGCTTACAAAATGGAAAAAACTTTTGAGATCTACACTGTTTTTTGGGAATTTTCTGAAAATGAAACTGTCTTACTGTGACCGTTTCAAAACAATTTTGTTACAATTTAGTAATTTTTTTAAACGATAACAGAAAAAAGATTCAGTTATGTGCTACAAATGTTCTGTATCAGTTTACTAATTTTTAGTTACCGCAACATAAAAATATAAGGGGTGTAAACATGTTCTTGATTATTGGTTACTTTACATTTATTAATATGTTTTACATACGTGCATAATTATTGAGTGTGCGTATTAAACATTACTTGAATTAATTTGCATACAACATATTGTTTAATTAAATTTAATGAAAGATACATAATCAGCAGTTAAGGAAAATTGTATTGTCATCGTAGACATTAGAATCAACGTCATAGAATGAAAATCCCACTTCTACAACGGGAAGCACGAGCGCTAAGTATAGAGCTGCGCGTGTCGCAGTTGCATCTTGCGGCTACAAACCAAACTAATAGAATGCCCCCTTAGTTATCTGATTCCATCTCAGATTTCTATTACAGTTTTAAAATGTTCTGGAAATGTTACATAATGTTTCTTTCTGTTACAGAATTTAGTGAAATTCTGTTACCTCTGTATAAAAGCATCCGAATTTTCCGAACATTTCTAACAGTGTACTGGTAACTATTCAATAGTAATGTGAATAGTACAAACGAAATATTCGAAACTACTAACTAGCTAGCAAGATAAGACACAGGCATCGTTTTCAGTTAATTTTACTATCTAAATCACGACCTCGACAAATTAGGTAGTCAAACTAACTTTTTAAGTAGTAAAACCAACTAAAAAATGTAGCTGTGACCATTTTTCCCACTATTTAGAAAGTAAGACCAATTAATTTTTTCCTTGTAGTTTTACGTAGATTACGTTTTTTTTACTATGAATCTAATAGTCCAGGAGGAAATTAGTGAGATATGTACACTGTTAGAAATGTTCGGAAAATTCTGTTACCGGAGTAACAGAATATTACTAAAACCTGTAACAGACAGACTAATTATGTATCATTATCCGAAAATTACAAAACTTGTAACAGAAATATGAATATGAATGAGGGACCGAAGATACAGTTAGTTTGGTTCGTCGTCGTCAGGGGCAGACGCGAAGTTAGCATCCCTATAAGAGGCTCCCGTGATTCCTGTTGTAGAAGTTGAATTTTGATCCCATCATAAGGGATTCCCAGGCCTTGCTTCCGTGCAGAAAGTATTTCATATCTGAAAGGCATAAAATCATAGAGTACAATGACAATATATGAATAATATTTTATTATATACGGGACAGTTTTCTTGCCAGTGTTGTTGCATTAAATTTGATAGGTTTAATATAATTTATTTATATAAATAACAAGAAATGAATTTAAATTACTAAGAATTTACATACGTAAACTGTACGTAACTATAAACATGTTCATAAATTTAATGAAGTAAACAAACTTTTTTTATTCACCTTACATATTTCTGTTACTGTAACTAAAATTTACTAAATTTTATTTCAGACAATTATGAAATAGTAACCGTAAAAAGCTTCCTTTAAATGTTTTAGAAAATTTATATAAAAATGTTTAACTGTGTTGGTATATATGGCGAAAAAATTAAACAGCACGGCGAAGACTTTCACTTTTTTTGGATCCTAATTATTACAACTTCTTCAAGTCGTAGAGCAATAAACGAAAACGCAATTTTTTTGTGAAACCTTGTACTACAATACGTATGTTTCATAGTTTTCGATTATCGATTAAAACGTTGTCAAAAACGCCATTAAACGACATATTGTCATTTCATTAATTGAACATTTAAAACCAAAAAACTTTTGGTTACTTTTTGAATTTTAAGAATTTACATACCCAAATACACACATTTTACTAATTGCCTGGACATTCAGAAAACTCGGACGTTAATGGATTAGATGTTGAAATACACATGCTAAACAATAATGCCTAAAAATAATGTCTTTCAATTTATATAAATCTGGAACTAATTAAAATGGGTAAAATTTGCTTGAAGATGGTATTAAAGTTACAACTTATACATAATTATATTTATATGTAACTAATCATTATTTCATATTCACAAGAGTTGAGACGACTTTGATGAGTTATTATACTTAATAAAATCGAGTTTAGTATTACAGAAAATTTAAACATTTTATCGGATGGTAATTTAGAAACAGATTTTCATTGGATAAAATTTCCATTATTTATGATAAAAATGACTGGAATTTTTGTAATTTTTAGTATCCGTAATCTAAACCATCCAATGATTTGTCGTAAAATGTGTCAACATTTTACGTTATTATCGTAAGTAATAGGTATCGTAAAATCATAATTAATTTAACAAAATTTCATAATCATTTGTTTTACACTTACACAATAGTTAAATTTACTATTTTGTTCTCTTGATATGGATTGCATCAGATTTCGTGATGAATACTATATTCATAATTTACGATTGAATGAGCAAATTCCTCTTTACCGAGGCGTATAAAAAGAATATTTGAATGTTTTTATTTGCCTCTAGCGAAAGAAACATTTCCCGATCAAAATAAATTTAAATTAATGTATATCATACATTTTATATTGCGAACTACGTATTTCAAAATATTTTTGATGGGTAAGATATAATTTTCAAATTATCCATGGAGCAATTTTTATATTGATATTTGTTGCAGGCAACCCTAAATAGATTCATAATTTTGCATTTTCATTTTTTTATACTAATAATTTCTATCAAAATCGCGAACATTTAAATAAATCTTTTTAAAATATTTTTATTCTACTCTTTGTGATTTTGTACTAACTATAGTGTAAAATTTATATTATAGCAGGTACCTACTAAATATTTCAATTTCCTACAAATTATAGAATGTAATATAATAATGTTTTTATTCTGAGTTTTTTCTTTAGCTACTTTGTCATAAACCAATCGTCCTGATAGGGCATTTTTTGATTTTTTTCAATGGCTGTATTTTGTATGAAAAAGGGCTATAAAAATGTCCAAGACGTAAAATTAACTGTACTTTCAGAATCTTTTGTTAGCTTTTTTAAAAAATGTAAACATGAATAACTATTATGATTATTTCCGAACAAAAAAGGTTCAAATTGTTTTTTGACATTGAAATAATTTCAGAATTCCTGTTTGAATTAAAGAAATCCTATCCATGAGACTGGAACGTGTATATTAACATTTTGCAAGTAAAGATGAAAGTATCAAAAATTATGGCTAAACGATGGCAAATTCGACAATAGGTAAAAAACTTTTATTTGAAAAAGATAGACTTGCGAAAAAAAAGATGCCTAACAAAAAGTTCTTATAATTTTGAGCAAAACTTTCTAATTTTTCAAAATTTTGTCATTATACGCTAGAATACGCTGAAATTTTGTAGAAATGTTTTAAACACTTTGTTCACTTTTAAAAATATACAAATTTTAAATTCTTTTTAAAAATGTAAAGCTCTTCTCTGAGCAATTCGAACAACTTTCTATTAGGCATCATTTTCAAATAAAAAAATTCCTGAACTATTCGCCGATTTTTAGCAGCCATTTTGGATATGTTCCTCTTTATTTACAAAATGTTAATATTCACATTTTAAAAATCAAGTCTCCATGACACGATTTCGTTACTTCACACCAGAATTCTGAAATATTTCAAGGTAAAAAAAACAATCTAAAGAAAAAACAATTTAAAAATGTAATCTTTTTTTGGAAATAAGGTTTAACGGTTGATTTTTCTGATAAATTTAATAAAAGATTCTGGAAATTCAGTTAATTTTACATCAGCTATGACTATTTGGATATTTTTTAAAACTTGTACGAAAACACAACCGTTGAAAACTGTAACGAACAAACATACAATCAGGACTGTTAAGGGTAAAAAATATCTCAATGAATGGCACTGAGTTTAAATGAAATACTTTCTTTGTTTTTATTTATGTCTTGAAAATTCAGTTACTGAAGCGAACACAAATTGTATTATGGGTTGATGCATTTTATTTAAAAGTTTATTTGAATGTTTGACAAAGAAGATATCGATTTGAAGTAATAGCGAAAAAATAAGACACATTCGCCGTACTTGTACCTAACCAAATCTTTTTTATATTTGTGCCAGAAATATAAATTAATTTTAAAAATACCATTATGATGAATTTTCCATATTTAAAAATTTGTTCTATTCCATTATGTAAGACTATAGACATAACCTCTAACTCTCTTACGTGACAGTAAAAATGCCAGGTTACATTTTGCACATAATTCTTGTATTTCTAATTCAATTAGTTCCTTCGCTAATCGATTCAAGAAGTTAAAATTTTTATATCGCTTCCCCTCCTGCCTCGTTATATTTATCAAAAGAAGGGGAGCGTCGCTTTTCCCACTTCACTGAGGCCCCATCCCGCAAGGTGGGAGAAAAAGAGGCAGCGATTAGTAAATACAGCGAGACGGAACCGGTTAAATATGCTGGGACGTAAACACCGTAAGACGGAAATATAGCGAGATGCAATTATACCGGGACTCTACTGAACTCATAACGTTAATGAAGAGATTTGGTCAAAACATACAAATAATATAGTTCAAAGTGAATGAGCTGAATCTTAAACAAACTAATTGGAAACCCTATTAATAATATCTCCAATCATAATAAAAGAATTTAATCAACCTACGTCGACGTACATAGAATATGTGAAGTATTATTTAATTCATTATAATTACACAAGTTTATTATGATTGCATTTCTCACTCGTGGAATTTTATCGAAAATATTTGCGTAAAATAATTTATAACCGATCTTGTAAATACCTCTTTGACACCATAATAAAAAAGACCCATTATGTTTGAAATATATACGCGTCATGTATATAAATGATATAAAATGATCGTCGCATATTTTATTTGCTCTTTCGTATTTAAGTATATCGTTTGAATTTTTATTTGATAGAGGTGATAATCCTGATAGTTTATGTTCACGAAAATAACATAATATTTGACAAGAATTTTCTAACAATCTTTTATGAACTTCAATAGTGTATTACTTGGAAAAACAACGATAATTTTACTAAACTAAGCTTTCGCAAAACTAAAATTGAAATTCGGAAATGACAAAAGTACCTACATTTCGAATAAACCTTCAAAATTAAAAAAATTTTCTTTTATACAATCCGACAAAAAAAAGATTTTTTTTCCGGCGAACTAGACGAGTAAATTTTTACGTATTTTGGATCTTCGAATCCAAATCCAGAGTCACAATTTATAAGTTGGTTTCTGTTTTCTTCATATTCTAAAAGAAAATTGCTTTTTCGGTACAATGTGTGAGAGACTGGAACAAAGTGAGCTAATTTTGAAATTGTGACCGTGGATTGCGGTTTTCAAGTTATATTTACAAATCAATTGAATTGATTTTTCTCAAATTCAAAATGGTGGATCCAATATGGCCGAATAAAAATTGTGGATATTTTAAAAATTGATCCGATACGTTTCAAATTTGATACTTGGTGATTTTTATGTCATTAATTACTAATCTGGTGTCAATTTACAACATTTAAAATAGCGGATCCAATATGGTGGAACAATTTAAAAAATGTTTTTTTAATAGAAGTTAGCGGCTTGGAGGTTTTTCGGTTCGCTGATTGCAAATATAAGGTCATTTTTTGAATTTAGCATTTGCGATAAAAACTCCTAAAAGTATTACTTGCTTTTTGGACGCCATTTCTCAAATTAGAACATTTTACTATTGTCTTAGTTGAATGTTGCATGAAAACGTGGATTTCGGGAGACATATTTCGTGTGCCATATTGGATTTTTTAAAAGGCCAGAATTTTTTTGAAAGCAAATTTTTTCTTTCTTGAAAGCTGATTTCACTCGTAGTTTTATTCAATTCCAATAGTATACGTGGCTCATATTTTAACATTTTTGTATCTGGAATCAAAAGCTGAGGTACTTTTATAAATTTTCCAAATGGCGAACACTACAGCGACATACGTAACGCTATATTACGACTTATTTTCTTTAAACGTTTAACACATTTACAGTTTATAATTAAAATTGGCCAAAACAGACTGTTCTTATGTGTCTGAGGTCATCAAACAAGAATCTGTAATAGAAATTAACAAATTCAAAATGACGAATAAAAAATGGGGGTCCAATTTTATATAATTGACTGTATTCAACTATATCTTGATATTCGTGTTTTTTGGGCTCGCTAATCATGTTTCTGCCACCCAAAAGGTGCAGAAATTTTGACACTACCAACAAATATTTATTTATTAATCAAAATTGAAAATGGGGGATCCAAGATGCGGGAACAAAATTCGAAAAGTCGTGATAAGCTGATGAAAATAACTATTCGGGAGCTTTTGGGGTCGCAAATGGCCGGTCCAATAATTCTGGGAAAATCCTCGACGCTTATTTTCATGAATAATTTTGAAAACTAGCAAATGCAGTTTTACACAACCAAAATTTACTTTTTCTATTTAAAAACTGTTCGTGAAATCTAATGTTACGAATGTGATACGAAAATAGGATATTGGTCAAAGAAAGCGCTCCATTATTTCGAGAATACCAATACAGTTTTCTTTTTCACTGTTATCAGGATATTAAAAAGCATGAAATAATAAAAACAAAAAAAAATGGAGTGTATTGCAGGAAATATAGATAATAGGCTACATATATGCGAAATCGAAGAGAAAAACAAAAATGCGAAATTGCATGCATTTTTTGCGACTTCCGCGTTCTCGATATGCATTTCTGTCGGACTATCCTCATGGATATTCATGCATTTATGCTGTTGACTTCTCGAATTCCCTCGTTGTCGATCTGTTTTTAACTTCCGAGAAAACCGACATTGATTGCGGCTAAACATTCGTTTCAAGGCTTTCGCACGAGGCTGGTTTTGGCGAATACGAATTTACTCGCAGTTTCTGTGTAATTGAATTCGTTTATGCGTTGAAACGATGTTTACCTTTGTGTAATACATCGCGCATCTATTTAATCGTGTTCAAAAAGATAAATACGATTAAAGTTCCTAATTTCCTTTAATTAAGAAATATTTTGAAGTCATCTAGGAAGTTTGGCAAATCTTATGGATGAATAAATAAACAATTTGTTGAAACTACATAGAATGAACGAAATTTAATTAACAGGTTTCTTTAGACTTGGTTCGATTGGCGTATGTAAATTACTAATTAGCAGAACTGAATCGGCTCTAACAAAAAAAGTCTTATTCATGTATTAAAACGTCCTCTTGCTTTTTGATTGTTCCACTCACCGAAAGTGATTTCTACTAAGTGGATTCCGTATGCGACAAGAGGACTCAAAAGTGTGACGATTCCAAGATGCTAGACTAAAATGATAACAGTGGGGCATTTGGATACCCAATAAGAATTCTATGGTTTAATAAACCAATTTTATACGTAAAAGTGGTATAAAAGCGGTATACGTATGTTGTGTATGCGTTAATGTGATAAACGACGACAAAATGGTAGTATAAAATACGTTTATTGATGGCATTTTAAATACGTACATATAATATGTTTACGTTTATTAAACGTATAAATCTGGTTATGAAATGCAGTATTGTATTTTATGTATGTAAAACGTATGTAAATCGTTCAATTTCCAAGTTGAATAAACGTATTTGAAAAACGTTTATAATCTATGAAAATATAACCTTTTAAAACCGATTGCACATATTTGTGTTATCTCCACGTTTCCTACGTAGCATGTTCGAATCCCCTTTTAGCCATATAGTTTCTACTTACAATTTGTTAGTATAGTATTGACAGTATGAAAAAAATGACTTCGAAATTAGTACATATAAAAATCTCAGCTTTTTTAATTATATTCAATAAATTTCTCAATATTTTCTACGTTTGTACAAGCCACGTTTTTTCACGTTTTACAAGCGGCGTTCCCCTTCTATTGACAAATATAATGAGACGGGAGGGGAAGGCGTGGAACCGAGTGGATAAATATACCGGGACTCTACTGTACATATCTATATGAGAGATATATAAAGTATTTGTATATTTTAGTATAAATATGGTATAGTAATAAGCCCTTTCATTCACCTTAAATATATTTATAAACCATTTCCAAAATAGTAAACTCATTTTGTAATACAACCATTTTCAATCTTGCCTTCAATAATTAAAAAATAAATAATAACATTAAAATAAATGTTGAAAAAATGTTAAAAATTAGTATATAAAGCAGAAATGACAACGAAATTAATAATGAAAGTTCCACGCAATGAAAAGTTGAAATTTAATTATGATTAATTTCCAAACAATAAATTATATTGAAGACGTATTTATAGCTATTTAAAATATAAAAAAGTGTTTTTTACATTTTATCTTTGATAAGATGAAAGCTCTGCGATGTAAAATATTAAAAACTCGAAAGCAAAGATCAAATTACCTTACATACAATACAGTTCTAGTTCTGTTGTTGAAAATAGGTTTTGAGCATGTATCGATTAATTAGCCCCCAAAATCAATGATTAATTAAATGAGATACCAGTGTTGTAAATCGCATGAAAGCATATCGACATATTTTGAATGTTTCAGTGTAACAGAGCCAGCATAGTTCTATAGATTGATGGGAATTCAACCAGAGATTCCTCGAATTACATTGAAATACAAGTTTTAAAGCATAAATTATTTAATTACATTGTACTATAAATACTATCTTTTGATTATCATAACAATGGCGTATTTATTAGAGGTCTGCAGTTATTTAATGATTTAAACAACCTCCGTTTATTGACATTAGAAATTCCTTGATAATAACGATATTATTGAATGCATATTTGGATAAAACAAAATGTGTTTTTGAACATTGATAAATATTCATTCACAAATAGTAATTCATTATTGTATTGAAATATTTAATCGTATTTCAATAGTAAACATATTCTCGAACTAGAGAATGAACGGAAACAAGCTGTAGTATCCTTGTAATATTTTTACACTTATAGACAACAATTACATTAAAAAATGTATAGATTCTACTTTTATTTTTTCTCTTCACAACTCACGATTCCGCAAAATTTTAAGAATTTTAATTATCATTTTTGAAATTCAACAATAATTACTTTAAATATTTTTAAATTCCATAGATACGATTACTATATTTACCGTACTACTATATAACTATATTTCTTTCAATCTCATATAAAAACTCCAGGGTCTTCCCTCACCTCATTAGTATTTTCCATGTCGATTTTTGAAAGTTTAGTTTTGGAAGCTATATCCGAGCTTTCTTTGAGCTTCACTTGGTTGTTTTCGTAACCTTCAAAATGCTGTAGCAGAAACTCCCCGCGGACTTTGTAGTTATCTTTTAGTTTTATAAAATTATGTTTCTTGCAAGTTTTGGATTATTTTTGAGAGGTTTCAAAGAAATTGTCTGTATTATTCGGGGTTTACTTAATTATACAAGCCCTTTACCTCATTTGAATGGGTCATTTCAATAAGCTACCAAATGGGAGATGTCCTTTTTTCCTGGGCACTTTTTTTACGGGCTTTCCAAACGTCCATATAAATCCAGGTCGATAAACAGGGGGGACATCAAAAACCCGAAAAATAAAAAAATAGACACATAAAAACCCGGGCATTTAAAATAACAGATATTCAAAAACTAGACATTTCAAAATAAGTTGCACCTCAAAAACCCCACAAATCACAAAACAGACATTTCAAAAACATGACATTCAAAAAACAGACATTTGATGAAACAGAGATTCAAAAGCAAAACAGTTCAAAAAACAGATTTTTAAATATGCCTGCATTTTTAAATGGCTGGCTTTTGAATTCTGCTTTCTTAAATGTCAGTTTTTTTAATGTCTGTTTCTGGAAATGTCAGGTTTTTTAATCGGGTGTACCTCATAAACCCGGCATTCAGAAACCAGACTTTTCAAAACACCGTCATTAAAAAACTAGACATTAAAAAAAAACAACCATTTAAAGAAACAGCGATTCAAAAACGAGACATTTAAAAAAAAAGAGAAATACCAGACATTAAAAAACCAGACATTTAAAGAAACAGAGAGTCAAAAACAAGACATTCTAAAAAACAGATTTTAACATATGCTTAAATTTTCAAATGTCTGGTTTTTAAATGTTTGGCTTTTGATTGTCAGTTTTTGGAAATGTCAGGTTTTTTAATCAAGTGAACCTCAAAAACCCGACAAATCACAAAATAGACACCTCATAAACCAAACATTCAGAAACCAGACATTTCAAAACACAGTCATTAAAAAACCAGACATTTAAAGAAACAGAGATTAAAAAACAGAGATTCAAAAACCAGTCCATTCAAAAGACAGAGATTCAAATATCAGACATTCAAAAAACAGAGATTAAAAAACCAGACATTTCCAAAAACTGACATTCAAAAACCAGACATTTAAAAATACTGACATTCAAAAAATAAGACCTTCTAAAACACAGATTTCAAAATATGCCTGCATTTTTAAATGTGTGGTTTTTTAATGTATGTTTTTTTAAATGTTTGGCTTTTGAATATTTGTTTTTTTTAATGGCTGGTTTTCGAATGACTGCTTTCTTAAATGTCTCGTTTTTGACTGTATGTTTTTGGAAATGTCAGGTTTTTTAATCGGTTGCACCTCAAAAACCCGACAAATAAAAAAACAGACACCTGATAAACCAATATTCAAAAACTAGACACTTCAAAAGACTGTCATTAAAAAAAACAGACATTCAAAAACCAGACATATAACAAAACAGACATTCAAAAAATAGGCATTTAAAGAAACACAGATTCAAAAACAAAACATTTTAAAAAACAGAGATTCAATTACGAGACATGAAAACAACATTAATTCCTTGGTCAAAAATTTTTGACCTTCAAATAAACTTCCATTGAGACCTCAAGGGCGGCGACCAAAATAATTTTTGTATGTAGTGAACGCACAAATCGTATTTGTCTGCATTTTGAAATGTCTGGTTTTTTAATGTCTGTTTTTTTTTAATGTTAATCGATTTATATTTTGTCATGGCAAATTTGAAAATTTGGAAGAAAAATAGATTTGAAAGTAGAGGACAGTAAATGATTTCCGGGGGATACAATAATTTCCAGCATAAAAACATTTTTTTTCTTGAGAAATATAATCTCTTATTAATATTTTCGATTACATTAAATACGATCGTAGGCTTATTAGTAATTTATTACTGGTATTAATTATTATAAACTTTGCACGTGTCACCTTTTTCTACGTATCTAAAATTATGACCGCATTTAATACACGGCGTTTTTAAATCAAATTACAATTAAGTCCTTAAAATTTCAGCATTTAAAAACATCTAGTTGTAAGAAAAAGTTTTTCTAAGTGACGGAAATCCAATAACCGCACATGCTTTATTCACTGGTTGTTTCCTTCGCCCATCATCCTTAACTTCATTAACCACTGGTGTACATTTTTCCAACGTAGCACTTTTATTTTCCCCTTTTTATATCCGGCCATATTTTCCCTGCTGATGTTCCTGTTATTTCTGCACCCGGCACAGTTCATCTTTGACGAATATCTCTTCAGAGATGGTTGCCAGTTTTCAACCGTCAGTTTTCTGTTCTCCAAAATGCATATATAGCAACCTCAATGTAATTTCGTTCTGCCATGTTCTTGAAGGGAAGTATAATTATATTTTGACGAAAAGAGCTATGAACCGCGTAAACAAGGCAATGTAGGAACTTAGCACGAGCAAAGGCGATGTTTGCTTTTCCTAAAAATTAAATTTCTATACACTCGGTGCTTTTGTCCCGTTTCTGAAAATGTTATTTTTAAGAAATCCAAAGATATCAAGGTGGACAGTAATTTATAATCAAACCCAACGATATAAAGGGTGTGGAAATCTATTAATTATTAATTAACCCCTTAATGTGAAAATTTCATTTTTTCAACGCCTTCGATTCGTCGACGCCGCACTCGATGAAACTGATAATAGTACATTATGTAACAAGAGCGCAATCTCCGAACGTCGACGAGTGCCTGTCTTGCATACGATATTTTTTAATACGACGGGAGTGGGGTTCAATAATATGCGCCCGAATATTTCACTGCAGGGCGCAAAATTGAGTTCTACTCCCAGAGTATTAAAAAGAAATATCTGTCACTGTATATCCGGATATTTTCGTTATTTAAGATTAAACAAAATCTTGACTTACCGTTTATTTTTGTCAGAAGTTATTTTGGTTTTATATATTTACCAGATATTCGAAATTGAAAATGGCGGATCTAGTATGTCGGACCAAAACACCAAAAATTACTCGATTTCAATGAAACTAGTTTTTGTGCAGCGTCAGCAATTGCTAAATACACTGCTAAAAAACATCCATAGCTAAATTTACTATATCAGGTAGTTGGAAAAATATAGCTAAAACTAGTATAAAAATGATTAAATTTACCACTTTCGTAGTCGATTTTACTATTATTTCATTGAACCAACTACCTTCTCATAGTTGTTTTCACTAATATCATGTAGAGTTCTCATGGTTCTGTATATTCAAAGTCATTTTAAATACTTATTTGATTATGTTGTAAGATTTTCGAAATCAAAATGGCGGACCTAATACGACCACGATTAGGTTCGATTATTAGATACGATTATTGTTTACCTTCGATCATAATACATCGATTTGCAACATTCAGTATACATTCCCGGTCTATTGAAAACAATAAATGTGAAAAAAAAATTACGGACACCTGATCTTCTATCCGTCATTTTTATCTCACCTCGATGAATATAAATTTTTCTAAGAAAGTGATTTTAAAATTTATATATTAGTTACAGGATCTAAGGAGGTTTCAAGTCAATCGGTAACACATTTCAAGAGGAAAATAGTGAAATACTAACAAAAATTGGCAAAAAAATGTGCATTTTTTCCATTTAAACCCCACAAATAACCAGAATCTCCAGTATTTTTTAATTGCAAACATCACCAATCGAAAGGGAACCCTATATTCGGATATGGTGTCAGAAAAGTCGTTGAATCGAAGGCTTTGATAAAGTACAATCATTTTGACGTTAAAGGATTAATATGTACGCATTTATGATTAGTTTTACATTAAGTGGTCACTGATAAATTAAATAGTATTAAATTTAAAATTTACTTTCTAGATTTATGTATGAAAAATTTTAAATTATTTGTTATATAATGAAATAATCAATGATGGAGTGGTGATTGATCGTGATGTGCAGGCTTTGTTTTTTGCGAACTTTCTACGATCAATCATAACAACGTCAGAGTGTTATCGGAATAATATTTTACAGGTAATGTGTGATTTATTGTAATGAAGTAAGACTGCATAATGCTCAAAAGCCAACTATTGTAATGGTAGTTATGCACAATATTATATTGGAACTTTGTCCATGTTATTGCGACGGGAATATTGAAATTCGCCTTTCTTTACATCATTCCATTTCAAGAAATCCTAAGCAAAATTGGTTGTAAAAATAGTTATATACAAGTATTACTTAATACCTTTGACGCTATCAAATATGCCAAAAAAACGAAATATGAAATGTCGCACACTAATTTTATTTTTACGTCTAAAGTAAATGTCCCGATTAATGTGATTTGTTTGGCAAAAAATATAACTATAAATCACTCCAAATATAAAACAATTTGTTTAGTAGCAAATTCAATTCATTGTTAATCGATAATGATGACTGCCGAAAATTGGGGTTTTTTTAATGTTGAAAACATTAAATAAAAAAAGAGTAAAATTGTCCCTATTAATACTCATTCAATTTTTCCCAGTCTCTATAAGCCACCGGCAAGTGTCCCGGTCATTGATCGGTACAATACGTAAAAGATGTTCATGGTTGTCCCAATCAATGACTGATTCTTGAAAGTCTATTTTTTAAATTCTTTCGAGAATTTTTTCAATTTTTATTTTAAAACGGTGTGCAATGATAAAAATGTTTTCTTTCTTATTATTTATTTATAAACCCTGTCGGTCTGGGTCGACCGAAAATTGATCAAAAATCGACCTTAAATCGGTCGACTTATGCAAAGAATCGACCCGAAATTGACTGGCAATTGACCGAATGCCGAATACTGTCGATTTTGGTCGATTTTCAGTCGACTTCTATGAAGTTGACCGATTAATGCATTTTCATTAGGTGGATTTAGTAAAAGTCGACTGTAAAATGACCCAAAATTGGCATTCGGTCAATTGTCGGTCAATTCTGGATCAACTCCCTGCACAAGTCGACCAATTTTCGGTCGTCCCGAGTAAATAGGGATGATTGACGCGTTCAAAATTGTTTTGTAATTCTTTTAAAAAGATATCAAGATATTATGTGGAAGTCAAAAGTAAGACTGGGATGCTGTTTAAATCGCAATGCGAACTCAAACAATTAATATTTATATATAATATCATGTTATAATGATATGATAAAGGTTATAAAATTTAGCAGATTGACAGAAATGAGACTTTTTGGACGCATAAAAAATAGTATTTTATGTTACAGTGTGAGTAAAATGCTATTTTACACATTTTTCACTTTTTTTCTGGCGCATTTTACACACACTTGCAACATAAAATATTGTTCGACGCATTTGTATCGAAAAAATAAGAAGACGAGTTTAGAATTCGCAAAAAATGACTGTAGCTGGTCTGTTGACGATTGGAAGAAAGAAATGTTTTCAGTTGACACCAAAATTAATTTATTTGGTAATTCTGGTAAAAGGTGCATTACGCATTATGCACTGGGGTTTCGTTGGAGGTTCGTTTTCTTGGAAAAGTGTCGAACCAATATTAAAAATTGAAGACACTATGGACTCTGTGTAAAAAGTGTATTGGAACAAATGCTCGACAAAATTTGCCACGAGGATGGATTTTCCAACAGGACAGTGATCCAAAACATCAATCGCAGCTGATTTATGAGTTTTTTAAGACGACAAAAATCCAAGTTTAAATCCAAACAAACATTTGTGGAAAGAGTTAAAATTAAAAATAGGTACTGAAAATTGTACCAACAGAACTACAATGCGGGAAAATGACGATAAAAAGTAGGAAGTGGGTCTTATTTGTCATCATAAAATATTCAAAAATTCACTTTGGCGGTTTTTGGGGTCACTGATTACGAATCTGATGTCAGATTTTCACAATTCAAATTGCTAGATGCAAAATGGCGAAATTTTTTCTATTTTATTGTGAATTTGGGATGAATTTCGAAGGGTAAATAATTCTTAAGCTAAACTTGTATTTGACATATTGCTCAACTTTATTTTATTTTCCAACTTGTTGTTCACAACTTTTGTTGAGTACTAAATAAGTATCCCTGCTCCGTCGATTTTCATTGAAGTGAATTTTTATGTAGTGTGATGATAAATAAATCCCACTTGACACTTTTTGTCCTCATTTTCAGAAACTTTTTGGCAGTTGAGGAAAGGTGTGCAAATAGCTTCGAAGGGTATGGCTACTAACGAAAAGTTTATTTAGTTCAGTTTTCTTCAATTTTCACATTATTTCTTTATATTTATGACATAATCTTTATTTATGTAATTAATAATTATAAATATTTTTTACATATTTTGATTGGGTATATAAAAACACCTTTGACCCAACACTTTTGCATGCCACTGTAAATAATTGTATAGACATGTTCATATTTAAATTTAACGCTTCCATTTATTCTCGGTACACACTTTATCATTCTATATAATCATGATTTATTATAAATACAGCTTATTTATCCAGTCTTTCGATAAATTTTCTTCAAGAGGACTCGAATACGAATCGAAATGTCAACATTATTTATTTATATTTTGAAATGGTCATTTTATTGTTTTTATTTATATTTTTAAAGCTTATTACACTTCAGTAAAATCTTTTGTAATATTATTTTACTTACCCTCCACTGTCCATTGTCAAGAGTGAAACTTTTTTACAGCTTGTTGTATTTTATTCAACCTGTATTGTTTTTTAACAGACATGAACGGAATAAAACTGTGATGAGTACGCACAAAAAAGCTATACTTTTAACGTCTTTTTCTTCTTGAGGCGGTGATAATTGACACGGATGCATACAAAAAAGTTTGTACATATTAGACCAAGTACCTTCTTTAAATACCATAATAAACAAGTTCGATTTGTTTTTCATTTATACGATTTCCATGCAAGTACAGTAGAGTCCCGATATAATTCGGTTGGGGCCTCAGGAAGGGCCTTCTGTGACGTTACGACACCACGTGACTTAGGGGAGTGGGAGAAGCGGCGCTTCCCTTCTTTTGATAAATATAACGTGACAGGAGGGTAAGCGTGGAACCAAGTGGGTAAATATACCGGGACTCTACTGAACTTTCAATGTTAAAAGTTCTACGGACTGTAAACATTTTTGCACTTTTAGGAATCAACATTTAAAGGTCTCCGAGAATGTCCCTTTCAAAAGTATATTCTGGTTCGTAATAACAAATTATTAGTCTTTGTTAGAACGTACACTGAGAAAAAGCTTCGTAAAAATCCTTTGAGCAGTCGTAAAATAGTTTAGCAGGAACAGTGGTAGCAATATTTTATACGAGTTATAGACTACGCTAGTTTCAAAGTCGTTTTCCAATATAAAACTCGCGATAATGAACGCTTGAATTCTTCTGTTTATTAGATAAATTTTATGATTTTAAAATATGAGGTTACCGAGTTTAGTAATTGAAGCTCTTAATGGGTTTTTAATCTCTTTTAAATTAAAATAATGTGACAACCACCATTATTTACTCGGTAATATTGCGTCGTCCTTCCAAGCCCTTAAGAAGGTTGTAAAGTGGTCAGCCCAGCAGTGTTCTACTTGTAAATACGTAAAGCACTACTATGTACTACCTCTTTAAAATCATCAGAAGAAAAGTAAAAAGGTATTTCATAAACATTGGCATTGTTTTTGCAAATTAAAATGGTCTGAAGGTTAATGCCATGAACGTAATAATATGAAATGTAACAATAGTACATTTATGTAGCAAGGGGGAATTTACGATACTTTTTAATACGACGGGTCGGCACATAAAAAAATAGACACATCAACAAAGGGACTGTCATTTTTTGAAGTGTCGGTTTTTTGACTGTCGGCTTTTTGACCTGTTGGCTTTTTGAGTTGTCGACCCGCACCCAAACACAAGAGACAATACAATGTGAATGTCGAATAAAAACAAAAAAATATAATTAAAATAAAACCGAGAAAGGAAAATATACGAATGCAGTTCTGTGACGAGGCTGGCCTTGTTTGTAGGTCCTCTAAATGTTACGCATCACAACCTTCGTTTAGATGCACACCGCACAGAAACTTCCGGTAACCGAACATAGTTTACTGTCAAAGGGCAGTTACTTAAAGGGCGGTTGCACTAACGATCATTAAATATGTACTGAGGTTTCTAAATTTTACAAAATGAAAACCGAGCGTCTCCTTGATAACGAATGAAAACTATTATTAGACCTGAAATAAATTTCATAAGAACAATAATGCTCTAGAAAGTTGTCGTTTAAATTGAAAAAATTACAATAAGAGAATATTATGAAAATGGTATTATTATATTTCAGTGGTTATTTATTTTAAACTTAACCCTTTGAAGCATACATTTTTCTATACCCGGAAAACATCTGAAACTGGGTACTCCGGGGTTTTCGGCAGATTTTCAAAATTCAAGATGGCGGATCCAATATGGCGGACAAAATTCATAAAAAGTATCTTGCTCAAGCTGAAACCTGGGTACTCGGGGGTTTTCGGGGTCGCTGATCACGAATTCGGTCTCAGATTTTCAAGATTCAAGATGGTAGATCCAATATGGCGAAATGTGGAAAAAGTTCACGAATGTGGACATACATTCTGTAAATACCGCTCTCAGCCGAACCCGGAGACACGAACGAGGACGTGGCGGCTACTGTCTCCATTTTTTTATTTATTTTTTTTTGTTTTTTTTTTTGTTTTTTCATGATCATCTGCTAGACATGATAGTGGAACAAACTAACCTTTATTTTCGCGGTGGCGTCATGTTACTAATAATCGAAACCGTTACCCGCAAAAATCGAATACAAAATTTTGTAACAATTTTTATTTATTTATAAGATAAAGAAAAATTTGTAGACTGAACATTTTACAATTCGATCCTTGCAATCGGCATTTTGAATTTTGAAAATGTGAAGATAGATTCATGATTCAAAAATCCCCTAAGAATGTAGTTTCAGCTTGATCAAGTCCCTTTTTATGAATTTGAATCCCTATATTAGATCCACTAACTTGAATGTTGCAAATTTGATGTAAAGTTCGTGATCAGCGACCACGAAAAATCCCGAGTGCCCAATTTCAGATTGATCAGATAATTTTTTCTGAATTTGGTCCGCCATATTGGAACCGCCATCTTAAATTTTGAAAATTGGAGGCCGGATTCATGATCAGCGACCCCGAAAACCCCCGAGTGCCGCATTTCAGATTGATCAAGTAATTTTTTCTGAATTTGGTCCGCCATATTGGAACCGCCATCTTGAATTTTGAAAATCGGAGGCCGGATTCGTAATCTGCGACCTTGAAAACCCCTGTATAGTATGGCTTGCATAAATACGTTCAATACTTTTCCTAGTAATGGATTTTTCGTGAAAAATAGTGGGTTTTTTAGCATTTGTTTATTTATATCCGAATTTGTAAGCAAATATTCACTAATGGCATGTCATTTTAGATTCTTTGATATGTCACGATGATGAAATAACAAAAAAAAAGTGAATGAATCGATTAAAAATAGACTTAGAAATAAAAAAAATGATGAATAAATAGGTGGTATAGATTTCATACCGCCATGCCGCAAAGGGTTAAACTGAATTCGAGTTGTGAAATATTTTAAATCACAGTTCTTCGTTAATTACATATGGACTAAACCATTTATGTTGAAAGTTTTTAATTTTCATTTTTAATAATTCCAATTTTAATCAATTATACTCTTTCTATTTTAATTTCCATTTGCGTCTGCTGTTCAATATACACATTTATTGTTGCTTACAATTATTGTACACAAATTCTTTGTAATTCATAAGTTACTTTTGGATGAATTACACAAAATTGTTAAAGTCTTGCTATCAAATATTATGAGATCACGTCTAAAACGGATTATCAGGTTTTCAAAATGGAACATGTGATACTTTTTTTTTGAATATAATTATTTTGCCTAAAGCTAGCCATTGACAAACACGGCACTTTTAAATAATAATAGGTGACATAAAATGTATTCGGAATAGTATATCAAAGTTGCTTAATGACATTGCAAGTTTCACAATTTCTAAAAGGTAATATCGATAATCTTGTGCAATAGTTGACAATAACAATTTCAGTTTATGAAATAAATTAGTGTAATCTAAGTATGCATCGATGTACATATAATTTAAAATTAAACACGTGTTTTTATCTAATAACATACTACAAAATAGTGCTATAACTTGTTCAAGGGGCATTAAACTATTATTGCTATTATCAGGTGTTGCACAAAATTTATCATTTAAATATTACAGAAATGTTGAAACTAATAATAATGTCATTAACATTGATAGTAATTTATTCGTTTTAATTAATGAATGTTTTGATTTTAAATCAAGTATTATAGACTTGTCAATATTTCGCAAGCATGTCTTTTTTGAAATATTTAAAGCCTAGTTTTTACGAATAGATAAAAAATTAAGAAACATTATTGTAAGAATTGAAAACAGTTTTATAACAATACGAGAGGAAGGAAAGTATGAAAATTGCATTCAAAAGTTTTTCCTATTTTTTCTTCAATGAAGATCAAATTACCTTTATTCTGGTAAATTGACGTAAAAGGGCATCAATGTATCTTTAAAATAAATAAAAAATCGTCTCGATACGATGTTTTGTTACCAAGATATGCGCAGTTGAATGTTACAAACGGTTGGCCCCTATGTCCTATGGGTTAACTCGACACGTAGGGTACTTCTTCTTTTGCTAGCCTACTACTACTTTTCTATTGAATAAATGCAAATTTTTTAAATTTTTCGAAACCGTTTCCCGTGGCCTATTAATTTTTTTATCAGGAGAAAGCTCTGTTACTGTAGAAAGTATGAAAATTACGAAGCAAACGATAGACACAAAGTCTGGACGAGAAGTCAAGACCACAAGCGAAATTTTTGTTTACCTTTATTGAGGACAGAGAATTAATCCGCTCAGTGACGCCAGTATGTTTTGGGAGCCCCTACTCCTCTTATCGTTTACCCCTCCTACTCTCCCTCTTCCCGCTTAAGCCAATAGCGAAGAGCGTTGAATTCCAAACATGGAGGGGAGTAACGGAAAGATACTAGCGCAACCATGCGGATTAATTCATCCTCATTAAGGCCTCAATAAGGTTTCGCAAAATCAACAATAGACAGGAACTATAAACACAACTATATGTTTACAAAGAAGAATGTCCACGATTAATTTTTAAACATACCTACATTTGGTATAAGTACTTTTTCTCATACTTTATCCATCACTAATAATACTCAATTTCAATTGTTTCAAACTCTTGTAATCGCTGAAATACCTTCCATAAATCTTAGAAAATCAATTATAAGACCAAGCAACGCCGCCGCGCCGTGTTGTGTATGTGCAATGCCATGAGGAGAAGCGCTTATCTTTTGTTCCTCGACCGATAGTCAACAAACCGCTCGCAAGTTCAATTTGCTGTCGACAATAATTGTGCCGCTATGCAATTCCAATCGCGTGACTAATGAGATTAACGGTTAATTCTCGTCGACAACGATCGGTATTATACTTCCATCGACGACAAAAACTCTGCGTATCCGATAACCTGACCAGTGCGTATTGACTTTTTTTAAGTCGCAAGTTCTGTTTACCTACAATCGATTGCAATTGTTTAAGTTGATTAAAGAAACGCCCTGTTTGCATTGAGGTTGTTGGAAATGGTACATTCTTCGTGAGAAAAGACCATTTTTATAACCAGGTCACTTAAATGTTTGAATACACAGGTCTTAAAAAAAGGAGTCAAAATTGGTCCATCACATCAGGATTTTGAGATATTTGAGGTTATGTACTGGATATGACCCACGATTTCCCAACAATAAACCGATGTTGACGTACATTGTTAACTACCAGAAATAGATCTTACCAATCGGCAAAATAAAACTGATCTTGTCAACCGGTTTTGGACAAGGCACTTAAGATCTTTGCTAATATTCGTCGATATATAACATGAAGAGAGTCATGGAATAGAGCAGATATTACGTCATCATGGATATTAAAAAATCATTGTCGTTATTAGTAGTGATGAAGGTTGAACATCAAATAAGTATTCAAAGATTTAAAAGAGAAATGACAGTGAACTTCTAAGGCATGCACTTAGGACAACCAAGATCGTGGAGCTTCTTCTTAAGTTATAATTTTTGTAACCTCCTAGTTCAATAAAAATTAGTTCTTATTATACACACACAAAATGTGTAGAGGGAGTAATGGATAACAAGTTAGGGAAAAAATAATTCTTAGAGGAAAGAAAATATATACTTTAAGGAAACCATATGACCTAAGAACAGATTATTTAAGGGAGCGCACATGTAAATGATCACTGGAAATTAATTGAAATGTGTTTATAAAGACTACCTAAATCTGGTTTCCATGTGGACTATATATGTTTCAGATAACATTCCATTTGTTTAATTGACATGTAACTTTTTTCCAAACGTTAAATTGGGAGATAATTGTCAAATACCAAAATGGTCGGTACCATTACTGATTTGAAAAGAAGAAAAATATATTCCACGAACCTGGAAAATTTTTACTAAAACTTAGAGATAGTTTTTTAGTTATATTTTATTGGTTTTTCTCCAAGTGTGGTGTTTTCATTTCTTGTAATAACGAAACTAGCTATGGAGTGCATCCTCTACTTCCCTTTTGAATATAGTACTTCGAGATTAATAATATTCAATAACTTGAACCGCAGTAACGAACACACAATATAAGAACTTTTTGAAGTGTTATTTTGAACTCTAGCACTGAAATGAAGTATTTCATGATTGGATCTTTGAATATATTGATATTTGTTCGTGTTTATTATCAAAAGCGACGCGACCTTTCCTCGTGCAATAGGTTAGACTAAATTGTTTTTAATTAAGCAATTAATATTTAAGTGAGCTGAACACGTCTTTTTATATATGGGACCCACAAATAATTCTATTAATCCCTTTGCCGAGAATGTTACAGAAAGAGCCCAAAATAAGAATAAAAAAATTTGTCAAATATAACTTTGACATGGTATATAAAGGGTTTTTAGGTCCCTGATCAAGAATTTAAAGTAAAATTTTGAAAATGTACAATGCCTGGTTTAATATGGAGCATAAATTTTCCAAATTCAAATCATTCGTTTGACACTTGTTCGGGAGTTTTCGGGGCTTCTGATCAAGAATTTGAAATCAGAGTTTGAAAATTTAAAATAACGGATTCAATACAACTTGAGCAAAATTCCAATTATTTTGCTCGGAATTTATTATTCTGGGTATCTTAAGATTGTTAATTACGAGTCTTACGTCAGTTTTTGCTTGTTATCAACTACATAAAGGTTATTCATGGAAAGAGCACCCAACATCTCGCTTTAAATAATTCAATTTTTGAAAAACTTGGTCGCCATATTGGATTTGTCATTTTAAATTTTCAAAATATATCAGATTTATAATCAACGACTTCGAAACCCCCTAACTTTTTCGAATTTGAGCTTCACTTATTATTTTCGGACCAAAGTTATTTCTCTCACATTCCGAGCGCAAAGTGGTATGTTTCGCCCTATATCCTGGGACACTTTTTCTCCCTAAATCTATAAATCCTGTTTCATGGGAGTAAAAAGCACGATCTCGTATGAGGAAATAATATATGCAATAAGGGAGAATAGTTTACTCCAGATACCTATTTTGCTCCCTAGTTGCACAATGTACTATTGACTACTTACGCCTAGCAGGACCAAAGTGGTTGTAGATGTAGGAAATAAAATATTATCTCCTTAACTTTTAATATTTGAATAGTTGCGTCGTATAATATTGAGAAAACATTAATACTCGTTGATTATGAATCTGATGTCAGTTTTCTTTTAAATAATTATATATTATTTAAAATTTATTGATTTATTGATAAATTGATTTAAATAATTGAGAAAAGTGTAAAAATAAAATAACAAAAAAAAAAATGGTTCAAGAAAAACGAAAAAGAAAAAGAAAAGAATTAAAGGAAGAAATTAATTTTTCTATTTAGAATTAAAAATATCCATCAAACTTAAAATGGCCTCTAAAAATGTCAGAATTCCATAAAATGATATTTCAGATTTAGCCAAATACTCTAGGACTCCAATAAACAATAATTGACACAGAAGGGAATATGTTTTAAAAAGTTTCGTCACATACGAAAATTTAATAAAAATATTGAACATTAACACTACAGTATGTAAAAAAATTCATAGGCCATCCTCCAGCACGTAACCCGGGACTGCTAAAAAAAAGGTCAATCAACTTTTGAGACCTCCCAACGGAAATTCCCAACAGTATAATAAAATTTGCATTTGTTTTCCCATTGATTCTTTCTAAAGGTGTAAAGGAAAAAATTTGGATGTAAATTTTGATTCACGATCGATTGGTACCATAATGTTAAAAAAAATTGAATATATCAACATTTTGGTTTGGGGCTAACCGATGTTTGTACTTAGTTTTCGAGTTTATATTAGGTTCGAAAAAGGACATTTATCATTGAGATTGAGGTTTATGTGAAGTTTCTTTGGCAAGTTTATTCTCTTTTTCGCTGCCCTGAATTCCGTTGTAGCTGAGAATTCAAACAAAGTTTATCTTTTTGCGACTACTGTAGACAGCCTTTTTTATTGCGTACGTAGTAGATATTTCGTTTCTGTCATTTTTTGAGGTTGCGGAAGTTTATAACAGTGTCGTTCTTTCTGAAAGTAAATGCGATAGCTTTCACGCGATTAGCCACTATATGAAAAAAAGTAGTGACAGTACTAATTCTATTCTAATATAAGAAAATACAATTCTTCCCTTATGAAAACTTTCTTATTTCATTTGTGTACGAAATGTAAATAATTCGGGTGATGCTCATTTTTTTTTATCGTCTTCTTGACCAGCCCTTGAAATGTTCACACATTTTGCTTTACAATTATGTAAAAAGTGATTGTGTGGCAATGTTACTTTGCAAAGTCTTATTTTATATATATATTTTAAACAAAATCCCTAAAAAGGTTTCGTTTTAATGTAGTTTCGAACAGTTTGTATATTTTCAAATAAACGTTAACATAAATCTTACCGCCGTTTCACCGCGCCATGCTATCGTGAAGGTCAATTAAAGGTCAAAGTATAAAATCAATATAATACATATCAAAGTAAACCAATATATCAATACGTTTCTAAGGTCGTTGATTTCGAATCTGATGTCCGTTAAATCCGATCATTTCCGGTCAAGGTCATTTGAAGGACAGATACAGAGAATGAATTTCATATGAAAATAAACCAATATATCAATACGTTTTTAAGGTCGCTGAATGTGAAACTGACGTGAATTTGACCTGATCACGTCTGGGTCAAGCTTATTTGAAGGTGAAATGTCGGGAAACAAAGTAAAAACGCATTATAATAACATTAATGTTTTGTGAATTAGAAAAATACATATTGACCTGTCAAATATGGCAGGAACTTCTGGTCTAAAGAAAATACGAAGAATTCTTCGCCACATTGATTTCCCTGAGAGAATAAAGCTCCTATTATTTTTTAACAATCGATTCCATGCGTCATTTCTCCATAAAATATTTCGCACGATGTGATATTTTGATAAAAATTTCTATAGATCCGTTTCGGGAATGAAATGTGCCGTTTGCAAAAATAAACCGGGGAATCTTCTGGTTGCCTTGAACTAAAAATCGAATCGCACATTTAATTGGAAATAATTCGCACGCTAATTTGAGGTTATATTTATTTACGTCGTGCATGCGAGAGAGTTGGAAGAGAAAGAGGAAAAGGAAAATGCGAGCAAAAGAAAGTTGGAGATGGAGATAGAAAGGAAGATAAAGATAGAGGAAGACTTGGAGGGAGATGGGACGCAAAAAAGAGAGAAAGAGTATCAACTATGACCAGCGTCTTGCATATTTAAACGTAAACTTTCCACATGCGACGTGAGGCTCTGGTAAATTTAGAATTTTCCGAGACTCTTGTGACCACATAGCGAAAGACGAAACCACCGAAAGTCGAACGATCCCTGGGTGTTGTTGGCTGATATCGATTATGCATGTCGATTCTTTCTCCCTCGCTTACTTTTGTATTTTATCTCTATTTCATGCATTTTTTATGTGTATGCGTTTTCTTCGTGACATTCTCCAATTTTCTTTCGCCTTTATCGTCTTCCCTCCCTTTCACAAATCTTACAGCGGGGCGACGACTTTTTTACGACGGCGTACATTCCAGAAATTGTGACCTCTTATTATTTCTCTCACCCCCGAATCATTGGATATTTTTACGAGTGCAGTTACCGCACGAGGTGACGTGTGCGTGAGCGATAAAAAAGTTTTTTAATATAATTTTCGAGTGCCGATACGTCGATACCAAGATGAGTAAACGAATAACAATTCATTGTGATATTGTCAAGTGACAGTTGTCAGATATGTGAATTGAACAATTGACACGTCCGAAAGACATCTTTAAGAGCTCTTTAAGACGTCTTAAAAATTGTAAGGTGTCTTGAGTACTGAGCGGAAGAAACTCGTAAAGTGGTAAGATTTTTCTTGGGGTCATAAGATTTTAAGGGGAGGAGCCAGAATTTAAGCCCTTGATTTTTAAGCGTGCATCAGTAAATATTCTAATTCTTGTTAACGCTTTTATGCTAATCTGTACTAGAATTCACCGTTAAAATAAACATTTTATAACAAAAGTTTCTTTTTAACACCCCGGGAATAGAACTCAATGTTGCGCCCTGCTGTGAAATCTTTGGGTGCAAATTAATGACCTCCACGCAAGTCATATTAAAAAATATCGTATGCTACATGGGAGAAATATCGATCTCCGAAAATATGGCGACAGAAGTATATAGAAAGTCTTATTTTATGAATGAGTATTAAAACAAAGCATTAGAAAATAGAATAGAGCAAAATATTTCTGGAGAAAATTACTGTAAACTTTTGTAATATAAATAAACCAAACTCTACTTACAATTAGATTCCTGTTTAAATAAGATATTTTGTCGAGTTGTACATAACACTCTAATTATAGTCTTCTTATCAGAACACTCGAAAACGATTTCGTAGATCATTTGTTGGGCCCATTGATCAATAAAAATCACGCCCCTTACGCGTCATCATTATGTAAACAAGTCCACCGCACGTGTTTTCAAATTTTCTCATAAAAACAAACAGATAAACCGCGATGTTTATTATTTCGATATATGTCATAGTTTTCAAGGGCAAATTCCGTTATAAAACGTCAATCGTGAGATAATACAAATTTCAAGAATTCACATGATTAGGACGAAATGTGAAGGTAATTTTTCTTCAATGAAATTCGAGTCTGCATTTTTAGGTAAATTATGCAATTAATTTGTTTTGAATATAATGACAATTTGTTTTTATTTATCTTTCACTTTCAAAATATAAATATGCGATGGTCAAATAAAGTAAATTGATGTAGAATGTGAAGATTCACCCTAAGTACAATTAATGATTTGAAAAAAAAGTAATTATGGTACATAAGTAACCTTGGAACTCTTGTCGAAACATACGTCATGTGGGGAGACTTCTTTCAAAAAATCGTTTGCTTTTTTTCAATTTTTACGATTTTGACATAATCAACATAACTCAATAACATTTATAAACTTTTTGTAATTGTCTGAATGTGTTGAATATACATTGAGAATTAATGACTTGGAAAATATATTTCTTTCGTGCGTAGTTTAATTCGAGTATTTCTTTCTTTTATAAATAAAATTATGTCAATAAGATTACAATACTGAGAAAAATATCTTGTAATTTATCTAAATTATAAGTTTCCCATTGGGGACTAAATTTTGGTAGTTTTTAACCAATGTTTAGTTAGTTTACTAAACTCTTAATTCACAGTAGTAATTCACCATTTAATTCGACTTGTATCGCTGATCATCTTAAACTCTTAGAAGAAAAGAAGACAAGTTACTCGAATAACTTACACATTTTTCAGAGACTTTTAGTAAATGAAATATCTTTAAAATAAAAAATAATCGAATAATAGTACATTATGTGCCAAGGGCGCAATTATCGATCTTCGACGATTGTGAAGTTTGTCGCCCGAACGAAGTGAGAGATCGATATTTCGCCTGTGACCAATGTATTTTTTATCCGATTGTCGTAGGACAACGAGAGGACTCGATACTTCCCGGGAAAAAATGGATTATATATAATTATATACAATTTTTGATACAATTAGATCCAATTATATATAATAATATATAATTATATATGTTTATATACGATTATATACAATTATATACAATTTTTGATACAATTAGATCCAATTATATATAATTATATATAATTATATATGGATTTTGGCCGTATATAATACAAAGCCGTCAATTATATACAATTATATATGCTAATATATAATTATATATGTTTATATCCGATTATATATAATTATATACGGCCAAAATTCATATATAATTATATATAATTATATATAATTATATATAATTGGATCTAATTGTATCGAAAATTGTATATAATTATATATAATCGTATATAAACATATATAATTATATATTATTATATATAATTGCATCTCAATTTATATATAATTATATATAATCCATTTTTTCCACGGTTCGCGGCGAAATCGAGTTTTACGGCCGGAGGGTAAAAAAAGTTATTTTATCAGGACCAAATGATTTCGAGTAGATTATTTTTAAAAAACATTTAATTTCAGTTTTTGTCGTTTACTCTTTCATTAACAACTCTAGAACTAATTAATATTTTAATTTCAAATTTGGTAAGTATACATTCTTCGAGTATAAATATAAAAATTTCCACATTTGACCTTCTGACGGTTAATTTGGAGAATTACATATAATAATTTTAGGCTGGGAAATTTTAAACATATTTTTTAAAGATGGTAACAAAAATAGAGGTTGACATTTAAAAAAAAACCTTAAACTTCAAATAACCCAGAAAAACAAGGTCAAGATCATTGTAATTTTTGTTTGAAACGTTTTTTTTATTTAAGTCAAAAGGGGAAAAATTTTCAAACTGTTCAGTAAATACTTTAAAGTAGCTTTATCGTTTCAGAATATGTAGAAACTATCTTAAACAGTCAAAATTTGTTATTATTTTTATTTATATAAATAATTTCTGTCATTTATCATATTGATCATGTGTAATCTACTTATTTTAGTTTTCGAGATTAGTTTTAAAGAACATTTAATTTCAGTTTTTGTCGTTTACTCTTTCATCAGAAACTCTAGAACTAATTAATATTTTAATCTCAAATTTGGTAAATATTCTTATGTTTACACCTACTAAATGTTCTTCAAGTTTGAATAAGTTCTGAAACTTTACTCTGAGACACGGGTGATTTCACGTGGAATGTCCCACTTACAAACTATAACGTGTTGAAATGTCAAACTGCGCAATTAAATCACCATCGCGAATTGAAACTTCATACACTGAGAATCTATTTACCTTTATAAGAATTGTTCTAGGCGTTAGTATGTACTTTTGTGTGAATGCAGATATTAGTGTATTCCAAGTAACTCTGTACATACGGACGTCCACGTAAAATAATATACAATTTTGAATAAATGTATTTATTAGTAATTAATAACTGAAGGATTACTTGTATATAATATATGGTTTATACAAAGCATGATATTCCAAACAGCAAAAAGATATCTTAAAGAGACATCTTTAAGAAGTCTTAAAAATTGTAAGATCTCTTAAATACTTATCAGAAAGCGCTCCTAAAGTAATCTTTCAGAAGACTTATGCGAGGATCGTAGGAGCTCTACAAGACCTTTCGTCTCAGAAAGACACGTGTAAAAAAGCTGAGGTATCTAAAAGATTTTCGAAATTGTTGTCTAAAACTAAAGGAAATCTTTTAGAGATCTTTTCGACATTTTCAAGATATCTTTGACGAATTGAAGGATATCTTTTAGACATCTTGAAGACATCATTAAGACATCTTTTTGCATATTTGGTATTTCATTAATTGTACAGATTGCAATGTGTCATAAGTGGGAGAACATGAACATAATTAACGATTGTTAACCAATTTATCAAGGATTTGAAAGCAGATACGAAAGATACAAGTGTATACTATGTGTGACCTTTAGAAATTTTTAGACCCAACAACTTGTTGGTAATAGTAGAATTTTCACATTTAAACATTTCAATAGAATTGTAGTTTTGCTCTAAAATAGCTAAAATATTGATTGTTTAGTAATGCGTGCAAACAAGTATAACGTTTATGAAAAAAACTACCTCATGGTACCATTTTTTATTTCATCAATTAAATACTAAATGAATATAAAATAAGTTCCAAGTATAAAAAATATGGGTGCACCTCAAAAACCTGATAAATCACAAAACAGACACTTCAAAAACCCGCCATTCAAAAAAACAGATAATTAAAAATGCAGACATTCAAACAACCGATATTTCAAAAAACAGACTTTCAAAATATGTGTACATCTTGTTTTTTGAGAGTTTGTATTTTGAAATGTCTGGTTTATGAATGTTGTGTTTTTGAAGTGTCTGTTTTGTGATTTGTCGGGTTTTTGATGTGCACTCAAAAATATCCATAAAAAAGGAGAAGTTGTTTACATTTTAATTTGTTTCCAAAATAACTTTTTTTACCAATAAATGAACCTTTTTTCAAATGAAAATAATGAAGTATTAAAATATAACATGTAAAGTTAATTTCGGTATAACAAAGCAACATGTTAATATATTTTTACAATAAAATTAGTGTGATTCATTACTCACTATAACTTTATTTTGGTTTATAAGTTTTAAAAAACAATAAGCCTGGGCAAATCCGTTTGTGATATTTACGTGACAACATCTTTCTCAAAAACTATTGAAGACAGCAAAAAACAGTTAACACAAAAAAATATTCTCAGTTTGAAAATTTACAACTCTTGTCTCAATCTTTTTTTCGAAAAACCAATATTTTTTCTTAAAAACTGCATTTTTGATACTCATCGATATATTCGAAAGATATTTTGCTTAAATGATCAGCTAGGATTTAAAATCAAACGGATTTATGATATTTACGTGAAATAATGTAGTTTCGACTCTAACCTAAACGGGATTTTTTTAGTTCAATACTGCGTGAACATTCCTGAATATTTTCACAAAAAAATCAAAATAAACACACAGCCTGACAAAATCTCAACAACTACACGTTGTATAAAATGTTACAGGCGATTCTTACAAGATTTTGTCCGTAGAATCCGAATCTAACCTTAAATATACTATATTGTCTCTAGTTTTTAAGCAATTTAGGTTTAAAAGAGTAAAAAACGTATTTTGGTATTTTATGAATGTGCTTAAAACAATGAAGTGACCCAATACAACTGTCCTCGACGAATCGAAAGCTCAATATTGGGTTTTGGGGCCTAAAAACAGGTTGAACGGTCATGTGTAACCAACCATTCTCTCAGTGCAACCAAACGAAAATGTTAGAACTTTTTCCATCTTAAAAACTACTTATAAAAGTGGCCATCTTGTTTTCAAAATGAATGTCAAAAAGAAATGTCCTGATTACGCTTTCTATTTTTTTATTTTTTGTTTATTTTTACTTTAGACCTAAATAATTATTGATTGCATGCACATATCAATTTTCGAAATTCTATTACGCATGATAGAATTTGCCAATGGCTAACTGTAGTTGGGAGAGGCAGCTAGCTAACTAGCATCGCTGGCTATAATCTGGAAGCGATTCGACTTTGCCTAACCTTGCCTAACATCGGAGGTTCGCAGTTCGGCTGAACAGCTGCGCATTAAAGCGACGTAATCGATCTTGAATATACCCGGTCGACCCTCACGCTTGCGTACATAGACCTACACACGCATGCACCAGATTTTCCTTGCAATTAAAGCTCCGAACGACTAATGACCTTCTGGCACATTTTCGAGATGTTCTCACTGATGACCATCGTTTTTCTTTTAAATTTTTTGACAGTTTCCCTTAAGCTTTAGAGGTACCTTTATTACCTATTATGGTGAATTGATTGTAAATTTAGGTGACTGCAGTGATAAGAGGTCTAAAATAGCAACGTGTAAGACAGGGAGCCTTTTTTGATCGAGTCTAACGATCTTCATGAGATACTATTGAAAATCACAACCACTTATCGAGGTGAAGGAACATTTCCCCCTTATGACGTCAGAGAGTTTTTCCCTTGGGATGTAGACCGCGATACTTCCCCACCGTATTATCAAAAATGTCACATGCATGAAAATTAAGTATGTTTTATGTGGTGCACGAAAATGATGTATGGCGTTGTCGAGTTCGATTTTCATTGTACTCTGGCGTTTTGAGGACAAACTTTCGTTATTTTATCAGTACTTTATGTAAAAGCTACTTATTACAAATAAATCCAAATTATTAAAAAATAAGAATATAATTCCTTTGAAAAAAACTGTTGGGTAGATTATACATCTACATATCCAAACGAAAATATCTATGTGTAAATGGTCAAAACTGGAATATCCATTATAAACACATTCAAAACACAAATATAAAAAAAAATCCAATAACTAATATATCCAATACAAAATACCTAAATAAAATCCACCGCATACAGTGCCTTAATTAAAAAATAAGCATCAAGGAAGATAAAGGTAACAATAGACGCTAAATGAACACAAACTGACACGTTTCGGTGCCCTTCGAAAAAACGACAAACCCAAAACCGTTAAGTCAAAAAAAAACCGTCAAAAAACCGACAGTCAAAAAAAACGACAGTTAAAAAACCGACAGACATATAAAGACCAACAGCATAAAAATTAACTAATTAATTTACGTAAAAGAGGTTTTTGATTTGTTATTTTTTTTACTATCAGTTTTATGATTTCTCGGTTTTCCCGCGTTTGTTGCGAAGTTTGACTTGTGATTTGCACAGATTTGTCTACTCTTAACTATTTTTTGGGGCGCCGTGATAATTATCAAACAAACATCATGCACAAAGTCATTTACATACTTTCGAAGTAGTTTATAATACTCAAAAACACTCAAAAGTTGATTTTACGCTATGTAAAATTGTCTTAAGCAAGAAAATCCCGAATTAGTCATTTTCGCCGGAATTTTAATTTTCATTTATTATTTTATCTCATATCGTTACAAAAGTTTATTTATTGCTAGTATCTATTAGCGACTAATTATAAACTTTATGACCTCTCCTTGTCGGTAGGTTTATATTACCATGCATGCGTAATGATTTCATAGGTAATCTGTCAAGAAGTATTTGTCATGCACTTCGTGTATTTATAACCCCCCTTCTGTTCATTATCCATAAAATGACTATTGCACAATTACTGACCCTGTAATTAACAATAACAAACGAAAAGCTACCAAATAAACTACAATTGATATTTAAAAAAAATCCAAAAGTAAAAAGGTCAAAGTAAAAAATATTAAAGAACATAATCGTTTGAAAGATACATTCAAATTTAATGCTTTTTATATTACTATTATTAACCCATTAAATCCCAAATATAATCAATTTTCAATGGCGTTTCATCAATTTGCAGTTGCAAGTACCAAAAGAAATTTCGATACACCATATTCGTTCAATTCTCTTTCAGAACATGTCCACTGAATGTATCTAAAGTTAATAATTAAAAAGTTATAAACAATATATGTATTATTAAAAGAAAATAAAGCCCTTGATTAATATCACCGTTTTGTGTGTGTGTGTTTTTGCTTGTTGTTTTTTTCCCATGCTTAAGTTTTTGTTTTTCCATATTTTCACAAAAATTTAAATCAATTATGTTTCGAAGTAAAACTGATAGTAACACTGATAGAAAATTTTGAAAAATAATTTTAAAATTTCGTCGTATCTTTGGTCAATTCTAAGAACTTCTAATAGTCATTTTCAAATAAAAAAGTTTGAATATTTGTTAGATTTAACATTTTTTTCAGTAAAAATAATGCATTTTTTTTTGCAATAAATTTTCAAGCATTGACATATTCTGTGGCCATATTCTGAAAGAGCAAGAAATTTTACATCGGATATGGTGTATCGATATTTTTTTTTATTTATTCATTATATATTACACATTACATATAATTATTATTGTTATACTGTTTACCAAATTTATAACATTTATTTTTATTATTAAGTATGTTCCTATTTCTATATATTCCTAGTCCATATTTCTATCATCAGAATGGGTAACAATCAAAACGTGTGTTTTGATTGAAAAAACATGTTTTATAATAATAAAAAATTTTCTGGACTTGCCTATATATATTAATATTTTCTCCGTTATTCCGGATATTTTTGTTATTTGGTATGTTTAATTTTTACCTACATTTGTGTTATGGAGATTTTTTCGCCGAATATTTAGACCAATTACCAATGGAAACTATTGGACTTTAATTAGAAACTTGTGAGAACCAGTGATAATTGAATCGTTCGATTCCGGAACCTGTCAACTCCATTTTGTGCAGCCTTGTGCTCTCTAAATTTGAATTAGTTAAAAACTACTAAATCGTAAATATCAATTAACAATCTCCTTCTCCGTTATTCTTTTTTTTTTTATTTAGACACTAAAGAGCCTCTGTTAGCCCCACACAAAAATTGCCCCTCAAACTTTTTTTATGCCAATTGGTTACATATGATGACATTGATGACCCAATAATCCCTGCAAAATTTCAAAGTGAGCATATGCCCGGTTTCGGAAATATGAGGGGTCAAAGTTGACCAGGTCCAATAAAAAATGTACATCAATTTCACATTTATACTCGAATAATAATATTTTAAAAAATCAGAAGATATGGATCTTTACACATTTTTGGCTGCTGATTACGAATCTGAAGTCAGATTTTAAAAATTAAAAATGGCGGATCCAAAATGGCGGAGGACTTTTTTGAAAATCGATCTAATTTGCCTAAAAATTATTACTCGGGTTTTTTTTTGGCGTCGCTGATTACGAATCTGAAGTCAGATTTTAAAAATTCAAAAATTCAAAATTCAAATGCAATTCGCTAGAAACACGTTATTCTGGGGTTTTCGGGGTCGTTGATTACAAATCGGCGGTTAGTTTTTCAAAATTCAAAATGACGGATCCAATATAGCGGACGACTTTTCTGAAAATCCATCCAATTTTCCCAAAAAATGTGAGTAAGGGATTTTTGGGGTCGCTGATTAGGAATCGGATGTTAGTATTTCAAAATTCCAAACGGCAGGTCCAATGTAGTTATTGATGACTTTTGAAAAAGGTAATGGAATTTGTTTGAAACTCGCCAGCTTAAGGTTTCTGTAGTCGATGAAGTTGAATCTAACGTCGAATTGATATTGAAAATTTTCAATACAGAGGCTCTTTGTTTGTTTGTTGTTATAAACTATGAAGAAAATCTTGTATTGTGTGAAAACTTATTATAAAATATGTGTATAGGAAGAAAATGATGTGTCTTGCACCGAAGTGAAAAAATTCTTCTCATTATCGATGCCGCTAGTTTGATCTTGATTGTTTTCCTTTTTTGTTTCAAATTAGACACTAAATTTGTTTGTTATTAATTTATTATACTAAAAAACAAAAGGTGGGTTATTCATTGGACTATAATAAAATTATATATATAATAAAATTTGCGAATAAAAATGAAAAACTACTATTTCATTAGTCAAATATTACTTTCTGCTATCAAAGAAGTAGTATCAACACTTTGAATAAATATTAAAAAATAATAACATTCCACAATTTTTTAAAATGATTATTGCTAATTACAAATTTTGGTTAAAACATGCATCATTTTACAAGAGAAATTCATGCTAGAAGGAACTAATAGCTATTGTTATTTGATACTTGGTATAAAGGAGTTTTTTAAATTCAAATTTTCGGATCAAATCTGGCCGACGAAAATTAAAAACAATATTAAAAACAGTCATTTTGTTGGATATATTGGATACTGAGGTTTTTAGGGATCGCTAATTACGAATTCGATGTCAGATTTTCAAATCCAAAATAACGGATCCAATGTTACCGATAAAAATAAAAAAATTAATTTTGTCTGAAATTTGGTATACACAGTTTTGATAATGCATTTGCTGTCAACTTTTCAAAATTGAGAATGGCAGGTGGAAATTAAAAATATATATTTTTTTATTTTTGTCGGCATTATTGGATCTGTCATTTTAAATGTTGAAAATTTAATGTCGGATTCGCAATCAGCGTCTTCAAAAACCCCTGCAATCGAAATATCAGACCAAATTACGTTTTTTTTTTATTTTGGTCGGCCATATTGTGATTTTTAATTTTGAAAATCGAACATCGTAACCAGCGACCCAATAACCCCTGTGTACCAACTATCGAACAAAAGTCGTTGCTGAAAAAATTCATGACTGAATGGGTTAAAATGGAAATGTATCGAGATTATAACTATACAGATCAATTGTATAATATAATACAAAATTGATACCCAACAAGTCAGTATAACCAACTTTCACTTCAAAAGAATAAGCTCCTCAGGTCGCATTAGCTTTAAAATATTCAATTTTAAACACATGTTTGAATAAACTTAAAATTCATAAAAATTATTTTTTTACATGGTTTTTCAAAAAAGTCTTTGCAATATATTGTAGATTTTTCAAACTTTGCGTGTTACTCATGTGTAGTTTTTTGCTAGCCATTTCGCAAAACGAGCGATATTTGAAGCCCCGCAAAAATTGGCGTTTTTGCGCTTTATCTAACTGTAACGGATGAAATAATCATTTTTTGTAAACTAATACAGGCAACACTTGTAGGACATGGATAAAGCTACAAAAAAGTTTTATTCTGTAATGTAGAGAAACCGTGTGTTATTTACACTTTTGACCAACATTTTACAGTTTTTTCAATCAAAAAACCTGAAACTCTAGGATTTAGATTTGGAAACCAACATTTTTGTTAAATAATTTGAAGCAATAAACAAAATGTTTGGAAAGGCGACCTCTATCGGAAAAAATCATAACTAGGTGATTCTGACGTATTTTGGTCTCCTGAATCCGAATATGATGGAAACATCTGGCAGTCAGCCATATTAAAGTCGCCATATTTTTTTTGTTTTTTATATTTATCTCGAAAATTAAGGGACTGACAAAAAATGTGTGAAACAAAAAATGTAGTCTTCGATCAACGTATACTTTTCAATAATACAGAAAAGTAAACATAATCTCCACTTTTTGTGTTTTTTAAAGATAGCAACTATCCACGGCACGTTTCCTCAAAACATACAACGGTGTGATTCCAGGCGCCTATGGTCTACCTAAAATACATAAGGAGAATGTTCCGCTGAGATTAATAGTTTCCACCATAAGCTCACCAACCAATAACCTGGCAAAATTTTTCTCAAACATCTTGAAAAAGGTAACAGGAAAAACAAAATCTTTTGTTTGTGACAGCTGGGATTGCAGAGATAAAATTAAATCCATCACACTACCAAGAAACCACACACTCATGTCGCTCGACGTCGTTTCGTTATATACCAACGTATCCACGGAAATAGTATTACTAGCTGTAGACAAAAAATGGCAGGACATAAAAAAAGAAACTTCCTTACCTTTAGACGAGTTTAAAACAGGTTTGAAACTGGTCCTTGAAAATACTCTGTTTACATTCGATAACACCTTCTACAAACAGATATATTGGATGGGATCACCACTTTCACCAGTAGTTGCAAACCTGGCTATGGAACTTGTAGAAGGTGTTCTGCTAAACAAACTCAAGTTCAAACTACCACTATTCCTTAGATATGTTGACGACATTATACTGGCCTATCCACGAAATGAAGATGACCACATTCTTACCACTTTCAACAGCCTCAAAAAAATCAAAGGCAAGGTCAACAGAATCACATTCACCCAACAACTTGAAGTGAATGGCTGTACCAATTTCCTAGATATGAAATTGATAAAAAAAAGCAACGGGTTCATAGACACTGACTGGTACCATAAAGACACGTGGTCCGGCAGATATCTAAACTTTTCATCAAATCATCCGTTGACTTACAAAATCGGGGTAGCATATGGCCTAATAGATCGAGCGATAAAACTCTCAGAGGTTCGCTTTAGATCAAAAAACCTCAACAAAGTAAGAAACATCCTAAGAGAGAATGGTTTTCCCAAACAGGTAGTAGAAAATAGTATCTGTAAAAAAGGCAACGATTTTTGCAATACAGAACGAAGCAAAAAACTCACAACAATGAGGAAATAATAAAAATAACAGCAATGCCATATGTTTACGGTGTCACTGAAAAACTTAAATCCATCTTAAAAAAAGGAAAAAATACGACTAGTGGCGACACCAATTCATAAAAACATCGCAGGTATTAAACTTCAAAAAGATAAATTGCCACTTTTAAAATCTAGTAATGTCGTATACAAGATCCCTTGTCTCCACTGTAATAGTGTTTACATAGGGGAAACAGGTAGAAGGCTCGAAACACGACTAAAAGAACACCGTAAAAATATTGAAGGGAGAGTTGAAGCCTATACAGGGCTAACAACACACAGAATCGAAATTTTTTAAATGGTTCCCCCTCCCCCCTTTTTAAAATTTTTTTAATCTAATCCGTTAATTAGTTCATTGACCTGCAAAAACGCCTTTTAGTATAATTTTAAATTAATATCTTGTAAGCGGTCGTATGTAAATAAATATGGTAAAGTTGCAGAAGAGCTACCTCACCTCAAAAATTAATTGTACGACATGTTTCTGACGTATTTTGGAGCGCTGATTACGAATCTGATAATAGAAATTGGCGGTCGCCCATATCTTGGCCGCCATTTTGAAAAAAACATGATTTTTTGTAGATTTTTGCATTTATTTGAAATAAATACAACTCTGACGAAAAAATGTGTCAAACAAAAAATGAAGAGCGGAAAATACTCTACAAAAAAGGTTTTATACATTTTTCTCGTTATCCCAACGATAAGGCTGCAAATGAGCGGCGAAAGTGCCCAGGTGTTGTAAGGACACTACCATAGAAAAACCTAGATGAAGGGATCCCGATAGTTAAAGCCACACAAATTGCACGTGGGTTTGATTATTAACCGCACCTGTGTGGTTAGAGGTTAGGGTAGTATAAAAAAGGGGGGTCTGGGGGCGGAGCCCCCCAGCACGCAAGCGCCCCTAGGTTCACGCATTAGGTTCTACTACTAGGTTCGAACGGAAGGGAATAATATATTGTAAAATCTGAAGGTAATGCGTAAACCTAGGGGGTGCTTGCGTGCTGGGGGGCTCCGCCCCCAGACCCCCCTTTTTTATACTACCCTAACCTCTAACCACAAAGGTGCGGTTAATATTCAAACCCACGTGTAATTTGAGTGGGTTCGACTATCAGGATCCCTTCTGCTAGGTTTTACTAGGGTTTACTACAGTAGTGTCCTTACACCACCTGGGCACTTTCGATGCTCATTTGCGGACTTTTCGTTTGGATATCGAAAAAATGCATAAAAACTTTTTTGTAGAGAATTTTCCGCTCTACAACTTTTGATTGAAACATTTTTTCGTAGGATTGTTACTTTTTCACATAAATACAAAAAACCCCCAAAAAACGCTTTTTTTTTGCTGTTTTTTGAAGATAGCGAACGAAATACGTCCGACCGCCAAATTTTATTATCAGATTCGTAATCAGCGCCCCAAAATACGTCAGAAACATGTTGTATAATTAATTTTTTAGGTGAGGCAGTTCTTCTGCATATTTACCATAAATATAAACGATTAACTTTATGGATAGTTCACTTGTAGTTATTGTACTTTACGTAAACATTAGACATATCGTACGTAACAAGAAAATGGAGAAAGCTACATTCCTTACTCAATAAAGTTTTTTGAAAATCACCCATATAATGAATAAACTATTTTAAACTAAAAAACCTGCGATTTTTGTTACACAAAAAATTGCAATGCTAAACCCTAATTAGACGAATAAGAAAAAGTAAATAAGAACCGCCAATATTACCTCAGAACAATTAAAATAGAATATTCCAGTTATTAACATTTTATTTGAGAAATTATTACTCTAGCTGCTAGTCTTCGAAATATGGAATAACAGAGTTCTGAAGATCGTACGTACATTACGGTAACAGACTGACATAATCGCATGCATACTAATATTAACATAATTATACTTCATAGTTACATGAACTACACTTTTATGACTGTCAAGGGTACGTATAGAAAATTGTCTGCACGTTTGTCTATACCTCCTCTACCAGCATTACTATCGATTTCTTTTATCTTTCCTCGTAGATGAACTTTTACGACTGACACTACGTCTTGCAATAAAAAATTCCAACTATGAAGAAGTTACTATGACCTGGAAAGAAGATACAAGTACAATCTAGTATTGTAGCGAGCCGCCAGTTTCATTATTAGAGTTTTAAATATAAATATTTAATTGTACTTTTTAAAAAGTCAAATTTTTATTAATTTAATTAGTAGGTCGATACTTTACTAATGAATTAGTCATTGTATGACTAACCCATTAAAGCCTGAGTAACACAAAACGGAAAAACGATTTTGGACTCTACATTTTTTTTACGACACTACACTTTTGAGACGTTTTCGTTTGAGCTCTTCAAGATTAAAAAACGGTAAATGTCATCTTATACGGTTTTTTGGCAAATTCTCAAATCTTGAGTTTTACACGATTTTTTGGTAGAAATCGAGGTTTTCTCACTAGGAAAGTGGTTTCTCGATGCAATAAATAACTAAAAACGTATTATTAAAACTTGTACTTGAAAATTATGGAGTTAGTTTACTTTCGATTTTTTTTCTGCAACGAAACTTTTCAAAATTGATGACATCGTTTTGAAATGGTGAAAATGACTTATTAGAGTGTCGCTGTCAGAAAGTTTATTCTGCTCTTTAAAATTGTTTTTCGAAATCTTATTAAAAAATAGTTTATACTTGTTACAGTCAAAAATAATTTAAAAATATTAGCTAAATTGATGAGGATTAAGTTGCAAATTGGGGCAATTGGTATAGAGTGTCCCTTCCAATGTCACTCGACGCTGAATGTTCATTTGCCATCAACTTGTTGAGCCTATAATTGAATGCCACCTGTTTGCTAGTTACCCATTATATAACTAATGACGAAATTTTCGAATCATTTATTTATTCAAATATTTGGATAATAATTTTATTCTGTGAATATAAACAGTAATGAAAATATCCGAAATAATGTTTCATAATTTGTCGGCAATTAATCAACCCCTCTACTCTGAAGTTATTTACAGAGGGTAAATATAATGATGCTGCTACTATCCCTAATCTCGAAGGAATGTAATAAGTCGACAATAAATATCGATTATGTTTTAGGAACATTAAATTATGTAATATTCTATTTATATACATTCATAATATTTGAGTTGTGCTACAATATTGTACTTCAATTAGTTACGAATGTATTTTAAGATATCTTCAAGTAGTTATCGTTTAATTATAATGACAGGGTTTTATTTTTTATTAGATATTGGAAATGAATCACTATCGTTTATTATTTCTAGTGATTTTCTTCAAGTGCCACTTAATTTATACTGCATTAATTAAAAATAAGTATTAAATCTTCTAAACGAACTGTTACTCAATAGAATACTTTAATATGTAATGTCATTGATGTACACTATTCAGAAATATATTAACGAAGTTTTACATTCATTTTTATTGGAAATGAATAGGAAATAACGATAGTGAGATATTTTGCATCCCCCACTAAGTTTTGTATCAACAATTGAATCCCACTTTTCTCGTGAGAACAAAGCAGTGCCGTGCGACTCCTAGCGACGACAACGCCAACTACTCCCTTAAAGCATTGACTAGGCTATCGGCTCCTTCTAAGTATTGTAGAGAGGGTTCATTCCTTCGATTAATAATTCAAAATGTTTATTGACGCAGTAAAGGGAAATAACCTTAAGGCAAACTTTTTCGAATATTCGTTTCAGAAGTTGAGATACTCAAATCTTCGTTTATCAAAAAGCAACCGAAGCGAAAAGGAGACACGAGACATTCAATTTCAACTTTTCTTCTTGCTGATGTCAATTAAGAAAGAGAAACAAACTTTTCCCTGACCAACAAATCGCCTGAAGAAACGAATGGTGAGTGAAAAATTTCCTCACCCTCTCGAAAATTTCCGTGCGAATTACAATTACTGTGGACGTAATTACAAACTTTTTGTGTAAAAATATCCAGACTTGAGACATCGCTAAATTGGACAAAGAGAAACCAGGACTTGCCTTTGAGGAAGTTCTTTTTTAGAGAGTGAGAGGATTGGTTGTAATTGAGTTTTAAATTGATTTATCTCGTGGTTCATCAATGAAATTTGTAACAGGAAAGATAAGAAAATATTTTTCAACTTTTGTTGTAAGTAAAGGTCTAAAAGTAAAGAATTTTCTTATAAATTCGTATCAACGTTTTCATAAAAGTTCGATAAAATAGTCAGCAATAACATTACTTTACTTACTGTCTTCTGTTATTTACTATTTCATTATTATACACAATTTAAAAAAATGCGCTTCAAATTCGACTTCGACCAATTGCGAATACGCAACATAATAGTTTCGCCACCTAGCGGGAAATGATGCTGCTTGTAAAGAACTGTCAGTATGACGGCGGCGGAACTAAGACTTGCATACTTATTCCCGATGTTCTACAGGAGTAGTTTGCATAGTCGCCGCCAAAAGTCGCATGTCATTGCTTTGTTCTCATGAGAGAAATGGGATTTACTTTATTTGAAATTTGGAAAGTTTAGTTACAGCGATTTGGCACATTATTGTCAAATATTCTTCTGAAAATTGTGAATTCTTTCAAAAAATATAATTTCTATTAAAAAAATGTAGTGCAGGTATGCGATATATATAAAAACTTGTCTTTATTTACAATCTCGATACAAACTTGAAATAGTGGAGAGGTCGTCTGCAATCTTGATTTAAAACTCTAGACTGGATTAAATTATTTTTAACTACTTTTAAACCTCGTCAATTAGTACCCAGTGTCCACATAAAAATATTCCACAATATGATCGAATATGTCGAATGGACACTTTGCCTTAATCCAAACGTGTTCAATGCGAGTCGGTTCGCAAACACGATTAGCGAAGCCTTAGAGCTTGATTAGCTTACTGCATAGAAGAAATTTAAGTTCTTAAATTTTGTTTAAAAAACAACAATCCATTAACAAATGAATAAATAAAGTATTCTTATAAAGCTAAAGTAAACACGGTATAATGACATTAAAGCCACGAAGAAATAATAACAAGAAATCGGAAAGAAAAAATAAATAAAAACATTTAAATAACGGATAACACAAAGCTCAAAGGGAGAATGAAAACATACGGCAGAACCTTGCTAAGCGCAATATAATCAGAAGGAAATAATTAAACGGCGTAATTGTTCATTTTATTTCAACGTCCTCTACAAACTTTCAAGATACTTTCCCCTATGAAATAAACGAAGGAAGCGAAATCCCAGACATTTCAAATTAAATTGTACTGTATTATTTTAATTTGTCCTCAATGTCATTATTTACTTCATTAATTTATTGTAAATAATAAGAAAAATATCAGGATATTTTTAGTAAATTTTAAAACAATTTCAATTACTTAATTTCTTATTTAGTAATAATATTTGTTTTAAATAAATTTGGTTGTTTTAGGCAAATCTAAATAATTGAAAGATACAAATTGGAAAGTGTTTTAGTTTTACGAGTCAAATTTTTTAAATACTTTTATAAATCAGAGAAATACATTTGTATAAACTGATTTTAGTCATGAAACCAGTAATCAAAAACCAGTAATAAAATTAAATAACAGTTACATAAAACAAATGATATTATTTATGGACTAATAATAGACAATTAAGTTAATGTTCCAATAGCCGAACGCTTTAGAAACGATTCTACCAGTAGATAAACAGGCTAAATAAAACATTAAAACTGGTTAAATTTAATGTTTAACAGAATTTTCTTATAAATAGTTTTGAACTCTATCTTTTAGATTCTTAGCATTGTTAAAATTTGGCTTCTAAATGGAGGAAACCTTATTTTTGTTCCAATACTGGAACACGTTTAGCTATTGGGACATTTATCTTATTTAAAGGTAACCAGTGGAACAACCGGATTTGTTTTCTTCAGCTTCGAATTTCATGACAAAAAATAGAGAAAATAAAAAACCCAATTGCTTTATTTACTTTCTACTGTGTATATGCTATTTATACTGGCCGACAGAACAAAAAAAGTAAAAAATACTTTCCGCAGATCTTTGTCATACTAAGTCTAACCTCAAAAGAACCCCAGCAAGTTTTTGAGATATTCTAAGTAAACGTGTAAAAAACACCATATTTATTTTTTGAAAAACCAAAAGAAGAGCTCGAGAATCAATATAATCTAACCATACCCATTTTTTAAGGTTTCATAAAAATCCAGCATTTGGTGCGTGATAAGTTATGTAGATAAAATAAGACAAATAGAAAATAACAATTTTTTCTTCATCCACAATTCATAGCCTCTTCTACCACCTTTAAAAAAACTCTCAACTTTAAATTCAACTACAAAATCACGATAAACGTGTACGTCACTTCAGTAATCCAGATAAGACATAATAATTAAAAATATGCTATTTTTGGAGTGTAAATTAGAGAGCGACGAGACAAGCTCTTAATTGTCGCAAACTACCGTAAACTGTTCTAGGCATTACACTAATGTGTTCTTTCCATGATAAAGCTGAATCAATCATCATTACATGTTTCCTTGTTTAACTCACGAAACAATTTAACCACGCATTATTAAGTAATTCCTATATCACATCCAAATCGATTTTTCCTACATTACGGAGATTTCTAATTATTAACGTTTATGGACAATTTACAGAGCACAGTTGCCGGTAGACAATTTACTCTCCGGACAATATACCGCCGGAAAATTCGTCGACCACTTTTTTCCATCATAAAATTCGTTACCCACAATTGACCAACTGGACTCTTTAAGGTCTGGTATCCAAAGATATCAAGTAAAAATTACTTATTTCCGAAAATCCTAGGTCAGTTATCAATTAATTTTTTTGGTACTTTCGAAGAAACCGTCCCTAGCAATTAGAATTACCTTCACGGTGCCCGAATTTAAAAAATTGTATTTTGTCATCTTTTTTAATGAAATTTTCTACCTTATAGGTGGGTTACTTTAGAATCCCCTTAAGTGGAATACTTACAAGGTGTGAATTGTGGTAATGAAACAACAGGTGATAACAAAGCAACAAGAAACAAATGAACAAGGTACAGTACAGTTCGGGTATAATTCCGTCTCGTTATATTTATCTCTCGCCGCTCTCTTTTTACCCCACCTTGCGGGCTGGGTTTTCCGGAAGGGCCTGCTGTGACGTCACGAATATACCTAGACTGAGAGGAGTCCGAAAAGTGAGGCTCCTCTTCTTTTGGTAAATATGACTAGACGGGAAGGGAAGGCGAGGAACCGAGCAAGTAAATATACCGGGATTCTACTATACTATAGGAGATCTGCTTATAAACAGGTATTAGGCTATTTTTTAATACATTATTTCTATTTTATATTTAAGTTACAAATTATAAATTCGAAATGTTGCTTTCTTATGCAATTTGATACAAAAACAGATTTATGAACACTTTATCATGCGTTTCAAACATATCGCGTTCAATCCTTCCGGTACTTCATTACCTATACACGACATCGTCTGGAGACTTCATTTAGTGGAGCATTCTCTTAATATTCCACATAACAACATTTATACTAACAGCTGGGTATAAAGCAGCGAAGAAGAAAATATGAAATTCCGAATGACAACTAGTAACCTCCAGGTTTCAACCTTTCCAATCTTCGAGAGGACTGGCTAACTAGCAAAAACCTTCCTTGTAAAGAAAGATCCCTTTGGATTCGAATCTCATAACATTAAGAAATGCTGTGCAGGATCAACTTAATTAAGAATCTTCCTTCACAAAGAAAAGACAAATACAAACATTAATCGACTTTCGCGCTGACTGTCGTCACACCCCCTTTGGTCTGTACCTTTCCGCAAAACTTAAACATCATTTTCGAATTTAATGAAACAAATGTTCGCCATTGTTTATTTAATAATAATTGTAAAATATATAATTATACCAAAAATAATACAGAAGTACCAAACAAATAAATAAATAAAAAATTGTTTAATGATATAGAAGTGTTTAGATACCTTACTAATTTACCAAAAGAAAATAAGACAAGAAAAAAAAATTGGGATGAGGGAAGTATCCCTTTTGAAAAATTCTTGTAATACTTCAGATTGGTCAAATAATTCTTTCAATTTTAAAACCTAGGAACATTTTCTCTAATGTCTATACTTTTAAGAAAAAAATTGTCACTTTAAACAAAATGGCGGACCCATTTTGTTTACAGAAAATTCATCTGACTCTTCATACCAAGATATTTCAATTTTAGGAACCAATAATATTATCTACTGAAGTAAAAAAATATTCGCAGAACAAAATGTCTTCAAAAAAAAATCCTCAAATCGTGCTTTTTGTTGTTAATATTTGAGTTTTCAGCGATTGAAAGTCGTTTTTGAAAATTGCAACTAACCTCATTTAAAAAAACATTTTCACAAACAAACCGGACTATGAATTCCAAATATTTGTTCGACGGACTCATTATCAATAATTAGCAATTAAATTACTCATCCTGAGTTTTAATAGGTTAAAAAATAAAAATTACATTCCCTTATTTAAATATCCAAAGCTCACCTTCCGTAATCAGCAGAAGAATTCAGTTTCAAGAGTCTTAACTTAAACCTCGTTTTAACAGCTTTATAATACCTTATAAATTTATTACAAACACTACAATGAAAAAATTGGAAAATGGTTATTTAAAGTCTATTGGAAAGCTCTCTTAAAACGCTCTTCAATAACTTGTTGATTACTTGGTAAAAGTTCGAAATATAGAAGCATCGTTTTCACTAAAATTAATAAGTAAAATCAACTCACGTATCGAGTTGGAGTTCCTCTTGGTACTATTCTTGTTCTTCTTATTCTTAGGGTAAATACTGCCAATTTTGCTCTGCCCGCAACCCATTCTGATATTCTACAAAGCAGTCGAAGATCCCAAACACACAATCTCCCTGTATTTACTAACACAGGAAAGGAATCACATTTTACCCCCGAAAAAAAAAAGGAAAACTTTTTCACTTCGAGTCTGATGTGCTCACACTTTTTTCCCACTATTCTAGCACTTGAACGAAAAATAAAAGCTCGATTGATGGATGTGCACTCGAATCCAAGGGCTTTTCGCCTTTCACAGATGACAATTGATTCAACGAGTTTGTAGAAGCTTCTTTTTTATCGCCTTTACTTTTAGAAACGCTTAGCATCAGTCTTTCATCGATTTTTGATTCTACTGGTTGTGTTTGTACAATTACGATATGTTCCAAATGTTTTAGGTACTCCGATTTTTGGAATGACTATATCTTATCCTGTTCTGGTGTCATTGTCATTTATCTTTAGAATTTCCTGATCATTGGATTTTCTAGTCACTTGCATTCTTCTCTGATGTTATTTTGTACTCTTGGGTTTTCTTCTAATTTTTCTATTTATTTCGGTATGTGATAATCTAATGTTATCCTCTATTCATGTCACAGTTTATATTTCCTTGGTCTTTCTAGTCTTAGATATTTGTTTACCCAGTTTTACTTTTTCCTCTTTCTAACTAGAACTTCCATGTCTCGCTAATATATGAAGAACCAAATTCTACATATATATATTTATATCTGGAAATATTCTCGCTGTTTCTTCATTTCCTTCAAAAAATATTACCGTCTTGTGTCATATATTTTTTACTTTGTATAAAAACAAATTCTTCTGTTGTTTTACACAATTTTTATACTTCATTTGCTATTTTCATTATCTGCTGATGCATTTCATCAGATTAATTACAATTTCCTTCAGCTCATTCAATTTTCACTGCTTTTCCAGAAGTTAGTATTGGATTTATATTTACGACCGTTCCGGTTCCATGTGTTTCTTGTATTTTGGCTACCTTACAAGTGGCAGCCAATCCATCGTCGGTCCTTTCAGTCCTTCCGTTTCATTCTTGGGCTTACCCGACGGCTAGCTCGATGTCCTCATTTTCTTTCCGGTGCATTTGCCGTCTTTCCTCCTATCGATTCAACGATCTCCTCCTTTAACGAATGCCAACCGCACTGGAACGAAAAATTCACATTGCAACCGTCATGCATCAAACCGAAACTTCGGATCGATTCGTCAAGACTCGGGAAGAACTTCGTCAGTAATTCATGAAAAATATGATTATTTCTCCAGCATTTATTTTTATGAAAGTCTCTGCAGTCATGGAAGAACTCGTAAAAATAGTTATGGAACGTAGTTGTGGATGTTTGGAATTGCAGGTACAAAATTAGTGTCGCATCGGTGTTGCATCGATAGGTCGAAAGGTCAACTTTCGATCAGTGGCTCTGAAAACAGAAGAAAATAAAATATTAGGTTCAGTCTTGTGGAAATAATACCTATCAAACATTTATGAAGGATCTTTCAAAGTTTACGTGAGTCCTTATCACTTGCTTTTCTTTTACTGACGACTTTTATTAATCTACCAAAGTTGTATATGTTTTATGTTTAGTATCATCTTCTAGTGTAAATACAGAAATAAATTTGAAACTGATTTTTTCCTGATTAAGTACTGAAAAGAAAATTACATAAAAAAGTTGACCATGACTGTTTGTACAATGACCTTGAAGATTTGTATTTACATAACATTGGTGCAGGTTGAAAATAGTTACTCTTTCTTGTTCTTCAGTATCCCAAACAGAAAAAAGAATTCATTAAGAGCTATAATAAGCTATAAGAAACTTTTATATTGTTTAAATATTTTACATCATAAAGCAATGATTTTTCCGGATAATAACATAAATTAAATATTTGAAGGCATACAAAACCCATTTATAATTTTAACATCAACAAAATTTAAATAATTTAAAATAGCCCACGATAAACAAACGAGGAAAATTTAATTAACGTCAAAAGTGAGTATACGGGCGCTTATTCAATCTTGACAACTGGTTGATGAAAAGTTCAACAAAGCGCACTCTGAGGCACATTTCTCTTATAAGACGAATCGATTCTTCTAATTACGCTACGCTTACCGCATTCGAGATGGAAATGATAAGACGTCCCGTGGATAAATAACGGACGCTTTTAACACCAATTTGCATATTTCCTCGATTTTCATTCACTCCCATTTCGTGCGAAACGTCAGGAACATTCACACATCGGTCAAAGTTCAGTGACAAGCGATAATTGAATCAAGTTCCTTGTTATCGCCACTTTAGTTCTTTCGTTAGCTGTTACATTTAGAACTCATAACATTTCAGTATTCTATTTTCAAACTTCTAAAAATAACACTCAAATTTATCCAAAAGGATAATTATGAAAATTGTAAATTTCATAAAAAGTGAAAAGCGTATTTTGTCTTAAAGTCTGATTCGTCACATTTTAAAAATGGAAGATATGGAATGATTTTTTGACTGCAAATGCTAATGCTAATGGAGTTCTAAAAAAAACATAATAATTTTGAAATATTTAAACTAAGGTCAGCACATTAAATTTTGTTTTCAACCGAAAATGCACAAAGATATACATATAGGGGAAAGACTCTATACCGACTTCCCGTCTTATAAATGGGGCTGGCGCCGGAATGTGACTGGAACGCTCTCTTAATACAGACGATTTTCTCGTAGATTCCGTCCACACTCATTTTATTCAAAGGTTATCACATCCAAAAATTTAAAAAGAAATAAGCATTCCTTATATTAAAGGGTTTTCAATTTTCGAAAATAAAAGTTTATTTATAATAACTTGTATGTACTGTGCAATTTAATTTTTCTACGTGAAACCCAAAAAATATAACTCCTACAAGAACGTGAAAGTGCCTCAAAAAGCTAAATAATTTTGTGAGAATGTAGCGTAAACAATTTTCACACTTATAAAAATATGTAAATATTAAATTCTTTTTACCATACACATGTTATGATTGCAAGGAGATCAAAGAAAATTTGCACAAAGATTTCTATGATCTATAGACGTTCGAGAATGGATTTCGCGAGGCAAATGATATAAAACTGATCTTCAATCTTTTGAGATAGTTTTCTCGAGTTGTATTTTCAAAGAATCAAATTTCATTCGATGCGTCTGAAGTATATAAAATATTACTCTCCATCTAGAAAATATTCAGAAATGTTGGAAAACGGATCAATGGACATTATAGATGTAGACGAGTCGAAACATTATTCCATGCCTAGAATAGCAAGATATAAAAGGGATCTCAATTCTCCCTATAAAATAAGTATCCTAGTAAGCATGAAAAATTAATCGATTTCGAGGTATGTAAATCCAAGAAATAACAATAGATTGAATACAACTGACAATAGTAAAAAATAATGTAGGTATCTATTAAAAAAATAATTTTGTTCATCGAATATTCTGGCCAAAATGTCTGTAACTACTGAAAACTAAAGTAAGTAGTAACGGGCGAATTTTTTAAATGCTTTTGCTGTTCGTTTATTGTGTTATGTTCTTCCCTTCTTGAATATCCTCAGATCTGAGGTTATCTCTAAAGATTAGAACAAAGTCTATTTAACTCCATCACGTCAGGATTTTTACATAATCTAATCAAACCTCAAAATCAAAAAATTAGGCCTTAAAATGTTAAAATAAAGAATAATTTGGGGTTGGAAGTCCCTTCTACATTTTCGTGATATTTTTGGGTTCGCTGAAACCATATCCGAAGACAATTCAGCCCCACCACGTTAAGTTCTTGACATAATCTCAAAAAGAAATGTAAAAAACTACCCTGAAATATAAAAATAAAGAAAAATTCTGCCCTACAAGGCATACCATTTTTACTGGACAATCCTGGACACTACTGAAATGTATAGTGGATAATTCTCCACAATATTGGACTGTACTGAAAGTACTGGAATATATACTTTGGTCAGTCTGACAAATAGCATTGTTCGCTGTGGCTCGCCATTTGTACTAAAGGGAATGTATTGTACCTCTCTTTGATGTCAATTAAGTCGAAATAATAATAATAATTAACTAAAATTCGTATATAATGACTATTACAGTTCGTAAAGTTGGTAATGCAGATACCTTCTGGATTGAATCCAGAAGTATTCTCAGCCTACCTATTGAAATCAATTACGATTTCCGTATAATCAGGCTATATTTAATATTTATTTTTAAATTAATTTATAAGTATAATTTGATGGTAAATAAATTATAGAAAAATATGAAAAAGCTGACCGAAAAAAACGGGGAACTCAGAAGAACATGTTTTTTAGAGGAACCGGGTTACGATCCCGGGGCCTTTCGATTGCCGGTCAAATGCTTTTTTCGGTTTTCTACACATATTCAGCTTTTTCATATTTTTCTATAATTTATTTACCATCAAATTATATTTTTTAATTAATTTAAAAATAAATATTAAATATAGCCTGATTATACGGAAATCGTAATTGATTTCGATAGGTAGGCTGAAAATACTTCTGGATTCAATCCAGCAGGTATCTGCATTACCATCTTTACGAACTGTAATAGTCATTATATACGAATTTTAATTAATTTAATTTTTGGATTCATTTTCAGAAAAATTAATTTAACAATAATAATAACACTGAACAATACTGGACACTATTATGAAATAAAGGAAGATTGGTTAAATTTAAAAAAAAAACTTATAATTCTGAATTTTATCCCCCATAACATTAATTGGCCATTTTACGCCTTATGTATTACACAGGAGTTTTGCTCTAGGGTGATGAAAGAAAGTGTATTCTGCACCTAATTCAGCGTGACAAAAAACATAAAGATACATAAAAAAAATTTCGACATCAGACCATCGTACGAGTTAATGTCACCGTGATCATGTAAAAATCCTGAAGTTATAAAGTTGAATGAATTTTTAGAATTAGAATTTTTCTTTTATTTCAATATTTTGAGGTTAATTTGTAGATTTTTTGAGGTTATATAAAAAATCCGACGCGATGTGCTTAATTGGACTCTGAATAGGATTCACTAGTACCATCATTTTTAGTACGACAGACGAGTCTTTCGATTCCTACCACATGCTGCTATTCGTTTGAAATTGCACAATTCAAGCAGAAATATTTAAAACAGCTTCCAGTACTGTCCAGAACTGTGTGGTACTTTCTAGCACTACCCAGTACATTCCAGTATTGTCCAGTACTGTCCGATAAATTACAGTATTCTTCAGAACAGTACATTCCAGTGGAGTCAAATATTCTCCAGTACTTTTCAGTACAGTCAAGTCCAGCACCGCTCAGTTGACAGTTCCGTTTACTCCAGGCAATTCAGGGAGTAACTGCACAGCACAAGCTGTCGAGTTTTGAGTTCAGCGTCCCGTAGAACTAAAAGGAGACATGTTATGGCTTTCAGGTTAGAATTTTCCTATATTTTAACATTTTAAAGTGGATTTTTATGATATTTTTCAGGTTATGTCAAAAGACTCTCCTGACGAGATCGAATGGACTTCGAATTCAATTTCTGCGGTCCCAAAAACATAATGGAAACATGGTATGCCTTCCAGACCAGAATTTTTCTTTATTTTCATATTTTAGGGTAGATTTTTAGTTTCCTTTTTCAGGTTATGTCAAGCACTAAATCTGATAGGGCTGAATATGCTGCGAATATGGTTTCAGCGAGCCGAAAAACCTAACGGAAACGTGGGATAGACTTCTAAGTGCAGGTTAATCTTCATTTTAACATTTTATGGTCAATTATAGGATTTTTGTAGGTTTTTTAAGATTATGTCAAAAACCTGATATGATTAAATGGACTTCCAATTCGGATTCAGCGATCTAAAACACATATTATAAGCGTAGTCAGACCTCCAGATCCGGACTTTCGTTTTTTTTTTGTGAGGCTGTGTAATTTGACGTAACGTGATATTTTTGTCTTATGATTGATATTTAATTCTGAACCAAGTATTAAATTTAGTCATCTCGGTAAAAAAAATAGGCTACAGTCTTTCATCAAATATCAATTTCAGTTTTTTTTCTATTGTAAAATAAATAGCTGAGTCTTCCTAACCATTCCCAGTCAAAGAGGGTCGAAATAGTTTCTAAGTTGAAAGTGGAAGTTTAGTTTTAAGTCGAAGAAGAAGTATAGTTTCTAAGTCGAAGTGTCAATTAAAATCATTGTTTTAAATGTTTTTAAAATATTCAATGTTAAAAACACGTTGACCGACATAAATATGGATTTAATAATAAGAATTAATAAGTCCTCACCTACTTTCGACACAATTATATAAAAATGATATGTTAAATTACAAGCTCGGCTGTTAAGAATTGATGTTATTGATAGACCAAAAAACGTGCTTTTCTAAGAGGTGGAAAGTTTATCTATCGGGATTCACCGCAGCTCAGGATCTTAAATTTCAACAACTCGAAGGGAAAAGCGAATCATCCTCTCGAAAGCTGACACGAGATTCGATTCTACCCTTTCATTCTCGTTTTTTTGTAGCCTGCAGCTGTTATCGACTCAAACGCCTGCCACAATAATACTTTTTTAGTGATTTTGAAATAGAGGATCTTTAACTTTTTGTATAGGAACATTTTCGGTTCCACTGAGCAAGGAAATAGTTGATTTATAATGTTGTTTTATGATGTCAGGATCTCTCAAAAGTAAAAACTTTTAATTGGGTTGGATTTCTCATTGTTATAATATAAGTACTGCAAAAAGCTAACTAATTCCAGCAAAAACAAAACAAAAAATTGTTTATACCTTGTATTTTAATGGCAGCAAAGATGAGAATTCGATATCGAAAAATAAATAAACTCATAGAGAGAATAACAATCATTACCATCGTAAAATGTTATGCTCATTCCAAATCCGTCAATAAAATTTCTATAAAATTAATCCCAAATTCTACTAATCATTTTTTGGCTAACTTTTTCAACTCGAAATGGGATTTAAATATATAATAGCCAACTAAATAGTAATACACAATTGTCCTCAACTTCTGAAAATTTTGATGACAAATGACAAATGGGTTTCATTTGTACTCACAAAATATACCATATTTCTCTCAAATTAAAATATCCAGAGCAAAGACATTCAAATATCAAATAATTTGGGATGTTTCTTCTCGAAAACTATCTGGAGAAAATTGTTAACAACAAAAATTTCTTAGAATTTATTACGGAATTTAACAAAATTTTTTTGTTTTTTAAATTTTTAAGAAAAATGTAGGAAAAATATTTCTCAAAATACCATAAAAAAACCTGAAAAATTGCCAGTATATTTCTCGATCAATTTCAAGAACTTTTTATACCTATACTATTTTGTTGGAAAAGCTCATAGTTACAGCGTCCGGAAATTTTTCAAACAAATTTTCATTACGGACAGTTTAAGGACGTTAAAATTAAGTAACGCAAAAGAGTAACATTTGTTGCTAAAATTCAACTATTCTATGCACTATCGTACACGAATCCCAATGACCTAATGGTTCGAACAAAAATTTACAAGAATACAAATTTCAAAATTTTTTGACATTTTTTTTTCAATATTGGCGCCATATTGGAATTTCTGTTGGCTGACACTCAATTCTGACATTGGAAAGTTGGAAAATGACCTAGAAATCATTAAAGTACTGAGTTACATTGAAACTATCGAAAAGTAATCTCTGAAATAAAAAAAATCTTATGGACTCTTGGGCTTTAATGGCTGAAAATGTTTTTGAGACGTGGACTCCAAAAATTTAAACTAAAATATTTATGTTGTAGGAATTACAGAATACTTAAACATATATATTCATGATTTTCTTATGTTTTTTAATGAAAAAAACCAATTTCTATGTAAAAATCTATTAATGTCCACAAGAAATATTTATGTACAATAATTGCACACTGCCAAAAATTGTCAAGGTTTAATATATCAAGAATTTAAATACGACGATAAAATAAATATTCTTATGGAAAATCTGTTCATGCATTAATTCATTAGAAATTTTAGAGTTTTAATTTCCAGCTGAGTTGCAACACATTGCAGAATATTAATTAATATAGCATTTTCCAAAGGCTGTAATCTTTTTCAAAAGATTACCATTCATAAAATCAGAATACTCTTTAGAAAATTCCGCTTTTCGAATTACTCGTGCTTTGTTGCACCAACGTAATTCTTAATATCCTACTTTAGTTCTCGCTAAGCCGATTAATGAATTTGACGTTTGTGCCCACTTTTAATTATCGTTTACCGAATCAACCCACACCGGCAAATCACTGACAGTGAATTTGTCGCGATTATACCCTCGTCAAAAAGTAATCGTATTTCAATCAATTCTTTTCTTTCCTCTCTACACGTCTTTCTACCTGCTGCAATAAAGACAAGTACCTCCTTTTTTAAAAAGAATACTCCTTGCGCCGCAAAATTTACAAAATTTTAAAATTTATGACATGAAATACATTACATGGTTAGCATCCATGTTGAAAAGAATTCAAAATATGAATTTATTCGTATTTTTTCTATTCTTTCAATAAAACGTGCGCTACAATTAAATGTTTACAAAAGAATTCAAATTTTTAATTTCGCATCATATTTACACACTCAATCTAATCTACAAATTTGATTTCAATCAAAGAATTACATGTAGATTCAAATGAATATCATTTTAGTGTTTTATTTATTTGTAAGTATTGTACAATAATTACAACAATTGTACAATTGTACATTAATTGCGAAAAAAACATACATGAAATAATAGGACTTAAAATTAAGTATTTTCAGCTATTATTTTTGCATTGTGCACTATAGGACCTCAACATCAACAGAATTTCTGATGAATCAATGAGCATTGCCATAATTTCGAACAATTTTAAACATGCGATCTTTTTTGAGATGTAGTCTTTTGTTTTCTCAACATATCCATCAGCTTCCAGCATTGATAGAACGGTGTGACAAAATAAAAAAATTTAAATTTACTTTTAACGAAAAATAGTAGACCAAATGAAAACAGATATTACAGATGACTGAAAACTGAGAAGGTTGATATGGTTATTTTTGTTCATACACCTCCAAAATCTTATATTATACTTAAAAAACTTTTTTTTTAACACATTTGGAAAATGTATCTTTTTGTAAGAAATAATGTATAGTTTTTAACTGGTGCATTTTTTAACGATATAATAACAAAATCAGAAAGTTCAGTTAATTTTACGCCAGATGTGACTCCTTGAACCATTTTTAGATCATTTTTTTACCCAAAATACAACCGTGGATAACTAACTGTATTGCAAAAATTACCACTCAGGACTTAAGAGATGAATGTAATACTTTGCTCGTTCGAGATTGAACACTCTTTTCGGTCATCTAACTGTAAGATTAAAACTTCACTCTTTCTTAAACTTTGCTTGATTTTCACTCCGTACTCTCAAAAATTCTTAAAATGAAAAATCCGAAATCTCACTATAAAAAAGTACCAAGTGGACCACTGATAGTTAAAGTAGTCAAATTGTCATCTTTATACCGTGAAATTTCACTTTTATACAATCAAATTTCGGAGATTTCAAATTGTAGATTAACTGCTGATTTCTATAAACTTTCAGGATAGAATAATGTATTTATTTCTCGATAGTAACAAACATACATTGTAATTAAATAAACTTATCAGTGATAAACAATTTGGTTGGTTTCGATACTTTTGTATAAAAAAGATTGTAAAATAAACTTCCCAATTCATTAAATAAGTAAAGTAAAATTTGGATCGACAACAAACAAGAGTCGAATTATAGAGGAAATATAAATTAAAAGAGTAATTTTTACATACGCATTAAAAAGTTTTATCTGCTTCATTTATCGGATATAGGTTTATATCATTTCCGGAGAAAAATCTGAAAGCGAATATGAAAATTCCGAGTTACTTTCGTAACAGTTTTAATGAAAAATTTCTTCCACTCATACAAAACATTATGAATGACTTATCTTCACTTTCTCTTTTATCTTTAATTATTTCTACGGAATAAGACTGTTAGATTTAATTTCATTCAAATGAAGTTGCGTATCATACTTATTATATCTTTCATTGAGGTATTTTAATGGTTACATTGTCATAAATGATCTGGTGCTCTAATAATTTCTTGATTCACTCTGCATAATTTGATCTTTGAAGACTTTAGTAAATAGTTTATATTATTTGTTGATAATAGACACTTTATTTTGCTCTTCTTAAAAAATATCATAAATTCATACAAAATCTTTTAAAACATTTTTCTGATGTGCGGATCCAATATAGCGACCGAATTTTTAAAACAATATCGAATTTAAGTAACATTGGGTTTTTTTGGGGTTCTAATAGATTCTATAGGTTGTTCTATCGAATTGGTTCAAAAATTCAAAAAATTACAGCAGCTCAAAAATCCAAGATGACGAAATAAAAAAATTCAAGATGGAGTCCAAATTTGCTTGAAACTTTCTACAAAATCGGCTTTTTTTATGGACCTATTTTCTCTAGTTGAAACATTTCTAGCCTTGCCTTTTTTAGATGGAAAGAAACTGAAATATTGGATCCACCATTTTGAATATTAAAAATTGGATGTCAGATTCGTGTTCGCGACCCTGAAACCCTCCGAATGACAAGGTTCAAGTGCATTCAAGCACATTTTTTATACATCTTCCATATGCGCCATCTTGAATGTTTTATTTTGCCATTTTGCATTAAGTTAATTTAAATTAAAGCAGATATAATAAAGTACATTTGAATACCTATATTTTTAACCCAATTAGAAACCCAAAAAACATATTACAACCTTTAAAAGTCCGATAAGACAATTTTTATTTAAATTTGATATGATTTTTATAAATCGGTCGCCATATTGGATACGCCATTTTGAACATTAAAAATCTGTTCGTGTTTAGCGACCTTAAAAACCTCTGAGTGACAAGTTTTAAGGGAACTCAATCAATTTTGTATAATTCTTCCGCCGTATTGAACGGCCATCTTGATTTGTTTATTTCGATATCTTGGATTTTTGAACAGATTTAATTTCTTGAATCTTTAAACCAATTAGATACCTACAGAATCTACTAGAATTCTAAAAACCCCCATGTAACAAGTTTTATTTAAATTCGATATGATTTTTAAAAATCTGTCGCCATATTGGATCCGACATTTTGAATGTTAAAAATCGGATATCGTATTCGTGTTCAGCGGCCCTAAAAACCCTCAAGTGACAAGCTAGGGAACTCTTTTTTATACTTCTGCCGCCATATTGTATTTTTTCTGTTGACACTGTGAATTTTGAAGTAGATTATCTAAATTTTAAGCCTTAGTAGAACTCTTTTTGTTTAAACCAAAATTCGATCATGAACAATATTGTTCTAGTAGTTAGAAATTTGTTGTACTATTCTGCTTTCGTTAATAGATTTACTACATCGAGTACTCTGTGTCGTGCCTTTTTGTAATATTGTTTCTCTGTGTACAAATATTGATTACGCTTGTAAAATTTCTAAAACTGTAGAAAATATGGAATGAACCAAAAGAAATATGGCTTTAATTCCGTGTATTAAAATTTTATTTCAAAGTAATTTAAAACTCAGTTACGCAACGGGACGAACTTGAAAACGTATGTCTATTTTTCACGAACATATATTTTCAACCATTTACCTCTTCACTTATATTTTATAGCGTAATATACTTGCACATATCAACAACACACGTGTATGCAGGTAGTTAAGAGGAACTGGGGCATTAAATGTGGAATAACAAAATTTAAGCACACTCTCTAGGGACAAATTAAAACACCAGGTGGCATTGCTATAGAAATTGAAAATATAAAAAATAAGAAATAACTTAATATTACTTTTTGTACAATAAACAAAAGTAGTTAATTGCAGTTACAAAAAACGGGTTAAGAGATTAGATTCCAAATCTTTTGCTTAATCTCACTCTTAGAAATATGAACTTAGAAATGCAATAATTCTTGTTAAATATGTCGACGAAAATGCTACTCAGAGTAATAATTAGTACATTATAATACAAGGGCGCAAAGTAGGTGAGTTGTTCCGTGATATATATATTTCTCCTACTGATTTGAGTGTGCGAAATTGAATTTCGCGCACGAAGTTGAAAATAGTATATTATATATATTTCTCCCATGTTGCACACGATATTTTTAAATACGACAGGCGTTTTCTGAAATCAAATTCCAATCGATATATTCCTTTTTTAATTTCTTGAAATTAACATCTAACGACTGCAACGCTTGAAATATTTTAATACCGGTGACCAAAAAGTACTAAGAAAAAACGGAAAAATTGTTTTTTTTTGTTGAGTTTGGATAGGTACTAAAAAATATTGTCAAACTTTCTGCGATTTTTTTTTGTATTTTGTCCAAATGTCTTTAAATCCATAGCAATGTGGAGAGAAAAATATTACTATTAACTTCAATTGCGCGAAATATTCTGATGAAAAGATTTATCATGTTCTTAGTAGCAATATGGGACAGAAATCCAATGGTAAACATTACTATAAACCGAATACATCTCAAATTTTTCAAAACTCCGTTTTTTTCGTAAATTTGAGAAGTTATTGAAAATTCCTTTTATAAAGACAAAAATCACTTATATTTTTTAAACGGTTGCCATTCTATAAAAAATATATTATTTTTTAATTTGTTTTATTGTCTTAAGCAATTGGAATTCTAAATTAATTGGAATTCTGTATAAAATTTTAAAAAATGTCGAAAATTTACAAACTTACTGCCATTTTTTTTAAATTAAAAAAACTCTATTAAACTAATTTTTTCACAAAATTTCTGTTTCTTTTTGAAATTTTGTTGGCAACTAAATGAACGAAGAGAGACACAGAATATTGTTCCTTAAAAATTGATCAGCTATAACGAGAAAAATTGCACAAATTCGTTATTTTAATATATATAACAAAGAATTTCTACAATTTTAAAAAATTATAGATAAAAATTAAGAAAAAAATCCTGCTTCTTTCACATGCATTTAGAGCCAATCAAACATATTTAAAAATGACTTGTAATTAATTCTCAAAGAAAAAAAATAGGTTTTTAAGAAAATTTAGTTTTTTATTTTTCAAAAAATGGTCACTATTTTGAAAATTTTCAACATTTTTCATAATTTCAAAAATGATTCAAAAGAGCATTGAACATGCTACATAAGACAAGAAAACGAATTTTTTAATTTTATTGATGATAAAATAGCAGGGTTTTGAAAAAATGTGTGATTATTTTTTTCTGAAAATGCTATTTTGACCCCAGGATGCACATGGTAAAAACTTCCCAACAAAAACTTTGTTCGAATAACTAACAGCAAAACGGATTTATACTAAGAGATTTCATCAACTTCTCAAATTTACAGAAAAATCGGAAACCTCATTTGCAAATTTTGAAAAATTTGAGATAGTATCGGTCTATACTAATGGTTACTATTTGATTCGGGTACTGTTCACTTTTAAATACTGGTATTTATTATTATTTTAGCATTTTCAACGCTGAATGTAAAGATTATATGAATTTTAATTCAATTTTATTGAAAATAATTTCCATAATGAAAATCGAATTAAAATAAACTCGATAGAAATTAAATTTCAAATAAAATAACATTCCCAGTAAAATTGACGTAACGAATTGCGATACCTTTTATTGTTGTAAAGTATTGATAATAATTTCAGTAATGACACGTTTACGTACTTTTATTCGTAGTTTTTTTTATACGGTACCTAGCAAAATAAATATTTATTTTATTCATCAATACGAAATTTAAAATTGCCGTTTGAAACAAACCCACCGGAATACTTTTTATCTAATTTCTGTAGTTATTTTAGTATGCGGTACAGGTAAACAATATTTAAATGTCAAAATACTGATGTATATGTACTAAACTTTCAAAAAAACATTCGAAATCGAAAGCTGGGTGTGTTGTTAAAATATTGTATAATTGGATTGCCCTTTCCATCGATAAATATACAAAATAATATTAAAAAATATGTAATAAATTGTAAATCTTATAAAACATAAATTTTCTTTAATATTTTGGTCTATTAGTTATTTTACAAATTATTTAAAAACAAATGCTCAATATCCATATTACTCATAGTGTATCTTTAAAATAGATTAATTTTAATTTAAATTATTTAATTATTGTAAAAAAAGAAAGACTACAGAATAATAAATCTCGGTAATAATCGGTCAACGTACAACATGTTTAAAAGTCCAAAAAAGAAGTAAAAAAGTATTTCAATCAACATTTTAAAGTTTATTTATAGCATTTTAAATATCTTTGATATCCTATCATTTTTTCTTTATTATTTTTATATTTATCAACGATCTGGAACAATTTTAAATAATTTAATTTATATTAAGACTTAATTGTTATTTGAAACATTTATTTTCCCAACTTAGTCAAATATTGCACATTCCAAAAAAATGTTGTTGCCCTATAAGTAAGAGTCGATTCTGATAGGATTTTTGCTCCAGAATCCAAAATATGACAGCTAAAATATTCTAATTTATCAGATATTGCAGGTCAAAGGGGGCCAAAATTTAATTCTCGTTATTTTATAGCATATATTCTGAGTAGTCCCAAAGAAACGCTGCTATCCCACCAGTAAGAGTTAATTCTTAAAGGATTTTTTCCACATAATCCAAATATGTACGCCAAAATATTGAATTGGACCTCCTTTTTGACCAAAATAAAGGTCGGGCGGGTAAAAAATGGTAATTTAGGATATTTTTACTGTTTTCCTTGAAAAGTAGTAGACCATAACGGGTTTGACTTTATTCGAATTTCAAAATGTTCATCGAACCTATTGGAATCGCCATTTTGCATTTCTTGATTTTTTTGCGTCGCGTTCTATGATGAAAAATGTTCAAACACGCGGTTTTTTATCGCATTGCTCCTCAATTTTGTCAAAATCTAGGTGCAAATGGGTTATTTGGGCTGTGATAGATGCCAAAAATGCCTGAAATAAGATTTCATAAGAAGAAATAAGATTTTTTTATACCTTTAACCTTCAATATCTTAAAAACTAGATTCAATTGGATATTTTGGCTGTCATATTTGGATTCTGGAGTCAAAATCCTACCTGGATGATATGTAAGTCTTACATTTTTGTTGGGCTGTATTATTAATATGTAGCAGTACTTGTTTTTTTTTCTATTTAAAAATACTTCAGATATACAAATAACAATAATGGATATAAATCACCTTATGCTAAACTAAGATGGAAAAGTAGATAATATTTAACTTTCTTGAACATTTTACCTGTAAAATCTGAAACTCCACTAACTGATTCGGAGTTGTTTACAAATTTATATTAGTAAATATTAATAATGTTTTTAATGGTAAAAGGTCGATCATTTTTATAATATTTTTAATCAATTTTTAGTAAGGGACCTGTCGGTGTCGAATTTCCTAATCTTAATATATAGCATGTAAAAACAGAGCATAATGAAAAAAAACCTTCCGACTCTTTAAACTGACGATTTCCTTGCTAGATATTACAGCATGTTTTAAAATGTGATTAACTAACACACTGAAAAAAATTGGTTAGCAAATTAATGGTGAGTTATCAAAAAGTTTACAGTAGTTTTATAACAGAATTTTATTAAATTGTTTAAAATTAAATTAATTCTACCTTTATTTAGTTGGTATAACCACAGGACACTATAAAAACGACTATTATCTACCAAACAGCTTTTTCATAATAGAAAAATAATTTCACTGTTACTAATTGTTGCTAATAACTTAACATTGTCATTAATTGACGTTCCACGTGTTTTGTGTTAATTTTTTCTTTCTTGAAAACAAAATATGAATTTAAAAAATAAAATTGTCAATAATTACGATCACTACGACAATCGAATTTTTGAATCATGTAAAAATATCTACTAGCCTAGGTTAGTCGATAATACGCCATAATTTGTTAATTATATTGTTGAATGAATGATCGATTCTAAAATATTATTTCGTATTGATTAATCGTAAATGGTAAAACCTTTTAGTGTTATGTTAATCAATAAAAAGAATCATTCACCAAATTTATGTAATTTATTTTTTTTTAAGTTTCCGAAAATCTTTTAAATTTAAAAATAAATGTCAGCCTTCAACAAAATAAAGAAGTACTAAAAGTAGTCAAATAATAATTCAGAGTGCCTTTTTGAGAATAATTTTTGCGATCTAACATTCGGATTTTCTTACTCCCCTAAAGCAACAACTGGTCTGAAGTGAATATTTTACATATTTGAGATGCAAAAGGTCTTTATTATACAACTTTTAGTGAAAGAAAATACAGATTAAAGGTAAAAACAGTGTTCATTAAAATTCCCCTGCATAAAACTTTTCCCTCGAGTGCTGGATTTAAAGACGTTAATGGCTCTAGCAGTTTTAATCCTTAACAAATTTATTTATAATTTCAACTGCAGCCTCACAATACTCATTATTCTACAGTCAATATTTCCTTTATTATTATTGTAATATTAGAAAATACTTCATATCTGCAATTCTGAAAATTAGACACAAAATTATATGGTAATAAAATATTGTGCAACTAGGGAGCAAAATAGTATTTTGCGCTCAAAGTATGAGAACATTTTTTATTTGCTTATTTATTTGGCATATTCTATCCGCCATTTTGAATTCTTGATATCTAAGTTTAGAATAGTTATGAGTATTTTTTACTGGTACTTTTTATTGGTGGTTGATAAGGTTCAAATGTACAAGGAAACCTTATTATATTCTATTGGCTTGCGCATAGTTTTTGACTGTTTTTTTTTATTTTTTTTGTGGACGATAATACAATTATAAATGATATTGACAAGCACATTGTAGCTCCTAATATTTGTTTAGAAGAGATACCTTTTTCTCTTTTTTTATTTTTGAAGTACCAAGAATTAAAATTCATGTCCCGCATCTTGAAATCATCATTTTGAATTATGAAGATAATACTAAAATCAACATCAGATATTTCTATCTTTAATCTGTCTGTTGAATTGAATTCAGAGATCCCAAAAATCACCTCAGCAAATTCTCCATGCAACATTTACAGTTTTCTTGTAGAAATAGATTTAGGCACTTCATATGCAAGGAACAATTGATTCTAACTACTGCTGCTAACTCGGGTTAGCTGCAGCTAATCTATTGCCACATCTCGCAAGTTTTCGATGGCAACGAATAGATTACAAGGTACCAAAAATATTCAGTACATCCAAAAACACGTTTACCCCCACTTTTCTCAAAATCCTTGCACGATAAGGAAATTTGGAACCCTGGGTCATGTTATTCATACAAAATTGCATCGGAAACCATTCCGATATCCAAAAAGAAAAAAACACGTAAACCTGTGTTATTAAAGACATTTTAGATATTGTTATTCCTATCATTTGAGATAACTTAAAGTCTTCTTACTTATTTAATAGAAGCAATTACTCATTTTAATTTAATGTCTACTATCTACGATGAAAGCATAAAAGTGGTATTTTTTTTAGTGGAAAGGTCGAATCACTCATAGGCCGTTCTTCAGGAGAAACGAATTTAGTTACGTCTCGGTAATCTAGATCGAAGTTCAGTTAGTAAAGTTAATTTCGCCAACTTGTTTAGTTAGAAGATACGAGTTTTTCTCACGAAAGGTTGTTGATTCAGAAAAAAAGGAACTCCAAGACGTGAGAAACGAAGAGCTTCAAGTTTCTAATGCGAATAGTTAGAAAGAATATAAAAAAATTTAAGAATACAAAATAAAATGACAAATTCTGGATGTTTATTTTTATATTATTTTTGTTACAAAGTACATTTTATAGTATTTAAAATTTAGTATTTAAAATTTCTATATTTGACTATTTTTACTAATTTTTAAAGTTGCATCTACCTCAGAGGGGTGGCAACAGAAAGCATCCCTTTTACAGATTATATAAAAATTACAACTCTTAAATTGCTCACCGCTAGTCACATTTTCAAATTGTATTTACACTTGATTCAACTAAGCATAACAAATCATTTCTGAAAGTTGAAAGAAGATCCACATAATCCAGTAGTTAGAAAATGTGTCAAAATGAATATCTTTGAATTGGCATCCTCTCAAATTTGTTTGATGTTTAATTTTACACTCGTAAACATTGGACAAATCGCTGATAAATGAAACGGTTATAATACATCATTTTAAAATGAAATATATGTCAAAAAGGCTTAAATTGTTTTCAAAATGTAGATTTCTGAATTTATATACATTATTATTGATGATATTTATTTTTGTTTGATATTCATAGTTAATAAACAATAATAAGTATAATTTTGAAAGTTACATTCAAGAAAAAGTGGGGTTAAGGGAGTTCTAAAGTGCTCCGCCGATAAAATAAAAATTTTTATTAAAAAAAGTAAATAAATAATTACTGAATCGATTTTTTCAAAATTCGGGCTGTGTAATGGTGATTCTAATTTTTATAGACGGACCAAAATATAAAAAGTTGCTTGATCGAACTGAAACTAGGTACTCGGAGAGTTTCGAGGTCACAAATTAAGAATCTGATCTTAGATTTGGAAAATTCAAAATGGCGAATATAAGATTCTCGACCAAAATTAGTTGATCCAGCTGAAACTAGGTAATCTAGGGTTTTCGAGGTAGCAGGTTACGAATCTGATCTGCGATTTTGGTCGGCCATCTTGGCTCCGCCATTTTGAATCGACACAATCTGAGGTCAGATTTGTCATCAGTGACCCGGAAAACCTCCGATTAAGAAATTTCAGCTGTTTTCATATAAAGTAAAATTAATGCTTGAAAATTAATAATTATGCACGTTATGGTAAACAAAAAAATTTGCCGAGGGGGATGGTTTTCAGAATTTTGAAAAATGTTGCTTTTCCAGATATTCATTTTGTTTCCGCTATCATATGGTAACATTCTTCAAATTACTATGTTTGATATTATTGCCAATTAAATAACAAAAAACACCCCCTGTTGTAACTCATTTTTAAAACTTTTTAACTACTTATAAGTTCCCCTCTACGTCTAAAAAAAATACTAAACGGATAGTTTTTCATATTGTAAGTTTTTTTTTATATTTTTATATCTGGAGGTTTTAGATGTGACTCATTACTATTCTAATGTCAAATTTCAAAAATTACAATTGGTGTATTCTATATGGCGCATTCATTTTTCGACGAAATAATCGAATTTTATAAAGGATCATTTTCGACGTCACTAATTGCTTATTACTATGCTGAAGTCAGATTTCAATAGTTCTGACATCAGTAATTGCTAATTACTATTCCGAAATCAGATTTCAACATTTCAAAATGGCAGATTCAATACGGCGAAACATTTTTTGTAATTATTAAAATGTTGCGTTATTTTGTACCGAGACGTTTTAAAAGTCGTTATTCACAGATTACTATTTTTAAATCAAATTCCAAAAATTAAAATGGTAGAAAGAATATGGCGTACTATTTTAAAAAAAAAATGCTAAAATTTAATGAAATTTTGTATCTAAACATTTTCGAGGTCACTCGAAATCAGTGCATAACTATTCTGAAGTTGGATTTCAAAACTTAAAAATGGCATTCAGAACTAATTTTTTGAAAATATATTGGTATTTTATAAAATTTTGTATCAATGATTATTATTCAAGAGTCAAATTTCAAAAATTACAAATGTTGGTTCCAAAAGACGAACTAAATTTTTTAAAAATTGCTAGGACTTTATAAAAATTCGTATCTAAACGTTTTCAATGTCAGTGGTTGCTGATAAATAGTCTGAAATCAGCTTTCAACAGTTTCAAAATGGTGGATTCAATATGACAAAACATTTTTTAATTGTTTTTACAGTATGACGAACTAATTATTATTAAATTGTGGAAAACAACTCAAAATTTAATGTCATGAGGTTTTTGAGATCACTGATTCATAATTACTACTCTTATATCAGGTTTCAAAAATTCAAAATGGCGGAAACAATATGGCGAAATATTGTGTTCAATTGTTGTAATTTTACATAATTTTATATCCAGACATTTTCAGTGATGACTAATTACTGATTTGAAGCCATATTTAAAAATCAAATTGGCGGATCCGATACGAGAAATAATTTTTCGAAAACATTGTTAAAATATTATGAAATGTTGTATCGAGAAGTTATGAGGCTCCTGATTGTTTATAACTATTCTAAAGTTAGATTTCAAAAATTCACAATGGCTGATCCAAATGGCGAACTAATTTGTCGAAGTATTGTAATTGCATGAAATTTTGTATTGTGAGGTTTTTGAGGTCAAAGATTATTATTCTGAAATCGGATTTCAATAATTCAAAATGGCGGATCCAATATGGTGATATATTATGTTTAATTATTGAAATTTTACGTAATTTTGTACCCAGACATTTTCGAGATCGCTGAAGATCGATTAGTATTTGGCGGATTCATTGCGGGAAGTCATTTTTCGAAAACATTGTTGGGATGTAATTAATTTAGTACGGAGAGGTTTACGAGGCCCTATTATTTTAGTAATTTATAAATATTCAAAGTTAGGTTTCAAAAATTCACAATGGTAGATACAATATGCCAAACTAACTTTCTGAAAAATTCTTGGAATTTCATCAAATCTCGTAAGTCACAAAGTAAAAGACAAAATACTAAAAACTGTCACAATATAATAAATAGAGAAATCAGGCGAAAGATATTTATAAAATTGACTATCTTTCATTTCAGTGTGTCATCAGAATTAAGTATTAGTACGAAAAAAGGGTGAGTTTCATTGATTAATCGCATGCCTAGTTAGCCCAGTTAACCACGGCAAATAAATATAAAACTTGACCCATAACCTACAAAATAAAATAAAAAATTGCATTCACATTAACACGTATAGCATTTACAATGCTCATAATATTTGTTTCTTTTTGAAGAACAAGCAAACAGAAGATCTATCAACATCGAGGAAACATTATTTGTCACTTTTAGGAAACAGACAATTATTATCACTCATAATCTTTCACTCATAAGTTATTGACCATAAAACAGTTTATGAGGAAATTAAGGTACATGTATACATTAAACGATCTGAAATCTTGGTCAAGCTGTAGGGCATAAAACAGTAACAAAGGATAAATTTAACGAGACGGAAAAAAATGGTTTGTTAGTGCTGCCTGAAAATTTAGCTACTCCTGTAAAAGGAATTTCCACTCGTAACGAGTAAAATACAACTCTTAAAAAAGTGAAATTCCTAAAAGAGTGGTTGAAGCATTGTTCTACAAATCGTGAATTTTCATTGTAAGATTATTTCAACGATTTTAGCATCATTATTGTAATATTACACCGAAAGCAATGGCTCGATAACTCCGTTTACAGTGGTGGTAACTACGCTATAATTTACGTGATAATATGGTTATTACAATTTTTAGTGTTTTCTACAATTGCAATTGTGGTTTATGCCACCTATTAGAACGTTTCTAGGCATTTTACAAGAAGAAAATCATGTACACTAACAAATTCCTCAATAAATAGTTTAGATAAGAAAAACCAAACCCTCTTTAAGTGTTCGTAAAGTATTCAAATGATTTTCGGAGTAATCAAAAAGACAAAATGCAAATTCTCGAATCAAGAGAATAATCGTTTTAAAAGTCAAATTTGTTCAGCAAAACTGTCCGCCAATTCGCCAGGATTGCGTTTCTCGTTTCCAAAATATGATTAAGATGTCCAACAAGTGACCGCGCTCGTACAATTTTGTACCGGAAATTCTGCGCGTTAAATTGGAAATTTTCCAGAAAAAACTACTTTCAAAGAATTAGTTGTTTTTGAGATTTGCAAAGTTTGATGATCTTTCCAGTTTCAGAAAAACTCACTATTACTTAAACAAAACTTGCATATTTCCAAAAGGTTCACTACGAATTCACTTCATTACATTTCCATATTTTTACATTTTTAAAGCTTCACTGAAATACACCTGATATTTCATGTACACTTTGAAGAATGTTCATCCATCATCAAAGGGATTGTTCATTGGATGTTTGGTTGACTCCACATGAAAAGAATATCTTTTCGTGAACTTTTAGAAGGCTGTAACGTCTCCGATTTAGGTCATTGAGCTTTTCAGTTACAGCAATCTATTCCACGCGGTTTGACAATTTGGTACTTTAAGGCAATTGGAAAAAAAATGTTTTAATTAGTTTGAGGAACGTAATTGAATGTCATCGTATTATCGCTAGATTCATTTATCTTAAGTGAAGCTCACCAAGGGAAGCTTTTGTAAGTTCGTGTTCTTGTACGAATCTAAGAGCTTGATGATATTAACCTCTTCCCACCAACATCTTTGAGGAGTCGTGGTTCTAAGACGAAATTACACCACCCGATTATTAGCTGTGCCGCGCGGCTGAGGTCAGTTACACTCGAATCGATACTGGAACACACACGTACACAACAGTGGAAAATCTCTTTCGGGCCAGGTCGGTTCGGTCGATCGAGCTTCAAAGAACAGCGAATTTGCTTACGAGCTTTCGCCTGGTCTGTCCATGGAACGACAACATGATGATTTTGGGTACATCGAATACCGTGCGGAACGAATCCGTTTGGCCGACGTCCCGTTCACTTCCGGTTCACGCCGACGACCTGACCGGATCTTCGCATTTTCCGGAAAATCATCCGACGGGGATGTGCAAGCACGACATCCTAAAACTCCAGTACATACACCACGTGCCGATTCGGCCCTTCTCGTCCCCGTCGCGCAGATGGGTGATGCGAGTAGCACGAGGTAACCTGGCGGGGAGGGGAGCTTGCGGGACGTCGGCGACGACGGGGGCTTTCGAGCGCCGGAGAAAAAGCTTCCTCGTCGCTCGGCTCTCCAGCATCGACTGTCCGCGGAATCGCGAAGCGCAAGGAAAATCAGCGCATGCGCTTGCAAGCTTACCAAACGCATCCCAAGATGTGGATGGGAGGAATAGAAAGTGAGAATGGAGGAGAAAATTAGGAAAAGCTCTGAACGTTATCGATTTGTTTTTCCGGCGTCGAAAACGTTTCGCATTATAATGTGTGTTCCGGAAGTAGAATGCGTATGGAAGGTACCGAGGATTTCATGGAACAAGAACCGAACAAATCTTTGAAAAATTAGAGAAAATGAATAAGATTTTGATTTTATTTTGAAGTTTATTTTACTCTGATATCAACATTTTCATTTTTTTTTATGTCGAAAATGTCCATTGTTCGATTGGTGAAAACGCTGAGAAACGGGTTTCAAATCAATAAATTTAGAGATTTCGAAAGTCTATGGTATGGTCTCATGAGCTTTCATTTCCGGTGCACCAATTGTGGTACCAAATGTTGGAAAAACAAATCGATATCGTTCCGAGCTTTTCCTAATTGTCTCATTCAGCATTATGGTTCTCTCAGCCTTGGAAATCAGACTTCAGATACGTAATTATCAACCAAAGAACCCATAAAATATCAAAATACATAAAAATTTATTCATATTTAAAGATGTTATGTCTGCCATATAGAGTGCGCAATTTTTAATTCTGAAAATCTGCTCTTAAAAACATAAGCAGTGACCGAATGTAATAGAAGTAAATTGATACCTCATAAATGTCCATTATTTTGGATCCGCTATTTTCAGTATAGAAAACTTAACCTCAAAATCGTGATCACCGATTTCGAAATTTCATTTTTTTTAACATATTGCGCATCAGTTACTCCAGACAATTGAGTTAATAAGATTTACTAAGTTTATCCGTTGATAATCAACATTCCTCAAACACAAGAACTATTCGTGCAATGTTGGAATGCGTAAACCATTTCATCCTTTTTTCTTCCGATTCCTGCATTTAACCTTGGCAGTTTAATTTGGTAATACGAAATATGTGTTTTTCATTTGAGTGCAGCTTATGTACTGCCTGAAATCAATAACAAGTAAACTTAATCGCTTTAGCGCAAGAATCGTAATTTCATTAGCAACTTTCTTAATATGAGTAATGTGCATTGCACAATCTCTGTAATAACGTTGAAAAACAACCCTTTCAGTCACGCAATTTTCTTTTCCCTGAATTTACTCGAAACTCTTTACTCGGAGGGGTTTTTGTCCAGTCAATCCGGAACTGAAAAAAGATCAACTGCATTTTGGAAAGGCAGCGACATTTCTTTTGGGGTTACTTGTGGGTCTAAACCAAGTTTTTAGTCGATGAACACAAATCTTATATCAGTTTTTAAAAATTAAAAATTTCTTGGAAAAAAATTGCTGGGGAAAAAATTTCTTGATTTAAGAAAAATAATTGTCATTACGAAAACCATTTTGTTTGGACATAAAATTTCCGTCCTTACTATTCATATTTATTTTAAATTCAAACATCGAGGTCGCAATCTAGCAAAGTTTACGAACACAAATATATAATACCGAATTATCATTATTAAGAAAAAAATAGAAATAAAAAAGATCGAGTTTATTTTGGTAATTTTTTTAGGATTGAATTTTGGAAAATTCAAACCATGACCATTGAAAAGAGCACCCTTAAAAACATAAAAAACAATGGTATCCGAATACTTTTTTTAATCGCACTCACCTTATGGCAAAAATGCCACCTAGTCTATCAACCATTTTGAATTTTTAGAAACAGACATTAGATTCGTATTCAGCGATCTCCAAACCCCCGAATAAGAAACTTTCGTGAACTTGGCAGCAATCTTTACATTTTTAACCGCCATATTGGATCCACCATTTTGAGTTTCAAAACACAGACATTAGATTCGTATTCAGCGACTTACCATTACCACCGAAAAAGGAACTTTCGTTAACTTAATGGTCATTTTTTTATTTTTTGTCCGCCATATTGGATCCGCCATTTTGAATTCTTAAAAACAGGTATCCAATTCGTATTCAGCGACCCCCAAAATTATAAATATATACACAAAAATGTGGTACGACTCGCAGTTTCAGAGAGATGTTCGAAAAACTAATTAACTTATTTTCAAAATGGCGGATTTTCCTCCCATCACTGACCCCAAAACATAATGCAAAAAAAATCCTGTTGCCTTTCCCAAATGCATAGCTTCATGTCGGATTAACTAGATTTTGGTTTCCCGGAATACGAATCTGACGACTGTATTGACAAATTAGAAATGGCGGATCCAATATGGCGGGCGAATCTTTAAATAATTAATAAAATTAAAAATTGACAGAATTTGCTGAAAATTCGTTACTCGGCAGTTTTTCGAATCGTTGAAAATTAAGCTTTTTTCATTTGTAAAAATTAAAATTCATTACAATGTTTATAGACTATTGATTTTTGACATATCTGACCGCGCCAATCGATTATACGGGCAAAAAGAGTTTGTCCATGTACATGTTTGTATCTAAAACATATATTTGCGTCGGATGTTTGTTTATAACTATTCATTGGATATATTATTGTGCAGCTTTATTTAAATAACAGTTTCGAAAACGAATAATCGATGTAAGTATTAACAATTGAAAGAAATAAAGAATTTACAAAAATGGTATTCAAAAAATTGTTTTTGCAACTTTTTTCCATGATTAATATTCTTTTATGTCCACGAAATCAATTGAATTATTCAGCAATTAATAGTTCTTACATTAATAATTTTAAACAGTTTTGAATCTTCTTTTTTATCAATGTTATATCGTATTAAACTATATTTGCTACTCTTTTCCACGACACATATTCTTTTGTGTAAATTGCATCCATTTTTGCTGGAAACTTTTTTCCATTCAAAATGTGCTGGATCCTTTGTATGATTCACAAAACGTACATTATCTCAGGAATGTACACTGAAAAAAAATGTATAGTTTCAATCAAATATCACGGTGGTCCTCGATTGCATTCAACCCTGATTTTCTTTCTGGAATTGACTATGGAATACTTCAGAATCATTTAATATTTTGCAATAAATATTAAAATCGAAGAGTGAGCACTTTTTTTTAATCGAGATTTTATTAATTAGTTTGTTTATTTTTTACCATTGCAACATGTTTGAAGAATCCTCGGTTACATGTTATTTACGTTTATAAATAAAATGTTTAGTAATATATAATAAGTGCTACATGTTATATTTTAGTACATGTTATATTTTAGTTTTAATCAACTATTTGTTATTGATTACATATATGTATTTAATTCTAAGAAAATATAGAAAATAATTACATTTAGTTCAATACTTAATTAACTTGCAGATGTACGCATGAAATTATTATATTGAAACTATGGATTAAAACTTAAAATCTGGATTAAAAAGAAGTGCTCACACTTCGATTTTAATATTTATTGTAAAATGGTCCTGAAGTATCCCATAATCAATTCCAGAAAGAAAATCAGAGGAGTCAGAAAGTCAGGGTTGAATTCAATCGAGGACCACCGTGATATACGAACCACATATTCGGATATCATGTTCCATTGAAATTGTTAAAGAATTAACTTAAATAAGTAGATTTGATCAAATGATTTACTAAATCCGCAACATTATTCATTGAAATTAGTAGACTTATCTGCTTGCGAAGTGACGCACCTCAATGCTTAGCCACCTGGTGGTAAAACTTAGGTCTACCAATTAGGAAAATGAAAAATTGGCAGAAAAATTTGAATTGAATTCATGTGTAATATAGAATTTAATAAATAGCATACAAGTAAGTCAGTGCTCGAGTTGTATAAAAAGTATACAAAATCCATATACACTCCCCGGCAATCACTTTTGCCATGCCAAAGACGAAATTTATTAAACTTCAAAGTTTAATATCTTTGCGAAAAATTATCGTAGCTTAAAAAATCGAACGGCATTTCAAAGGTTATTGCAATAGCTTTCACTTGAGCAGAGAAAAATCGAAAAGACGCAAAATTCAGATTTTTGTGTACTTTACAAGTGTTATTTTCTTTGATTGTTCATACAATAAATTCCATTGAGAAAAAGTAAGATTTTGTATAAATATTACAAGTTGATTATTTTAACTTTGAGGAGTAAAAGAATCGAAAAAAAGAATATGTCATTCAAATATTTGATAGAATTGCTCATTTTTTTCAGTGCATTCAACAGAGCAACATTCCTTATTGGATAAGGGATTAAAAACTTAGTTACAAATAAGCAAATGGAGTCAAATTACCATCAAATTATGTGTCAACGTACATGATTTTGAATGTGTCTATTTTTCGATCAACAGAACTTACGTCGTTTTAAAATTAACGTACACAGGAGGTCGAATATATACTCAGTACACGTTCAATACACGTCGACAATATACCAGAAGATGGATTTGCTGTCGCTTAGTGCACGTGGAGTTCTAACGATTTTATTTTTCTGAGGTAAAAATTGGTTTGAGGTAATAAATTTGCGGTATGTCATACGATATATCGTGTCAATTTATATATGTGACACATAGTATGGATAAAGACGTATTTTACCCCCGAATAAGTAGAATGTTTAATATTATAATTAGTGAACATTATTAGAATCCTTTAAGAGCTGCAAATGAGTAGTAGTCACTAATATCAAAGAATTAGGCACAATATTTAAATCGATAGTATTAATTGCTTATTAAGTTAATTCCATAATTTCAATTTGTGTGGAATTTTGCTATTTAACTCGATGGAGACAAGAATCATGTGTGAGGATTGTAGTCATTCCTTCCACCGCTAGTCACATTTGTGACCATTGTAATTTCTTGTTTTCGCAAGCGTGAATGTGACGAATGTTCATTTAGTACACAAGTAATATTGGTATTTTAAGTCATAACATTTGCATCTGGTAAAATGTCATAATAGCAAAACTAGTCACTTCGTACTATTATATTAGTTACAAGACCATTTTTTTCCTTTCCCAATTAATTGTAATTTAGAAAGTATTTTAAGTATATTTCTTCTGAATTTTTGTATCATCTTCTTGATAGTTAAAAAAATTATTTAAAAATAAATTGTAAAACAAACAATGGTTAAACAAATTTATTACATTGAATATAATTCCATTAAAAGCTATAAAAAATTGATCACTACTTCTATCCAGTATTTTTTTGTAAACATGAATAGGAAACAGTTATAATTTTTTAAAATAAAAACTCCTAAATTTCTAACTGTTTATCACTCGAAAAATTTTGTATTAAAAGAAAAACTGTTTGGTACACTGTTTTATACCGTAGCACCTCGTAAATACTTTGTTTCAATTTTTTTAAAGTTATTTTACATGATGATTTTTTTCTAAAAAAAGATTTCATACATTTTATTATATAATTATTAACCCTTCTACGACCTTGTAGTCAGTTTTATCAGAAAATATTGCATTTTTTCTTATTCTGCAAATTTGTTTAACCGTGTATTCCGGCGCATTTTTCAAAGGCCAATATTTTTGTTGGAAGATTTTTTATGGAAACATTAAATTAATATACTAAATTTGTTTTTGGGTTTAACCTGTGCATTGGTTTTAATAAAATTTTACTTGATTCTAGTAAGTGCTTTCTTTGAATAGTCGCACGACTATATTAATTAGAAAAAATATTGGTCTGTTGCTTAAAAAAATTAAATAATTCATTGACTAAAATTAATATTTACTTAATTCCACAAAATATTTAATTTTTTTTTTTAAAATCAATTTTGCTTAATCAAAGCATTTATTAGTTTCAGTAAATATTTTACTTGAAAGAAGTACATATTTACTTCACCGTATTAAATAATTTCTTCTTCCGACTTGATTTAAGTAAATATTTATTTAACTCCAGAAAATATTTCATTGCTTCAAGTAAACAATTATTTGGAAAGGGTAAATATTAAATGGGGAAAATTTAGAACAAAAGAAATAATTGTACCATATTACAATGTTACTATTTGTTGTCTACATTCGTATGTATTTATATAACGCTCATACACATACATGATATAAATACGGAGGGGAAATTAGCTAGAAGTTTTATTATAGTTAAACTTCACAGTCAACGCAAATTTTTCTATTATTAACCGATAATCTTAATGTAATTCAATAGTCATGAAAATACTTATTTGACCAGTTAATTGTAGGCAAAAAAATAATATTTTTAAAATTGTATATTTTTTAAACTTCATGAGCAGAAAAGGATTATAACTTTTAATTACACGAATACGATGAACATTAAAGCGATAAAGTAAGAAATGTGCCACGAACCTGAAGCGATAATTAAAATATTTTCATTCGATCTCATGAACTTCCACAGTCTTACTTTTTAATACAGTGATAAGGTTTCAATTTCAAAACAACATTTTTAATTAAGGTAGGTTAACAGAATAACATTAATAAAGTTAAAGAAATCTGCTTTAGTTTTAATGTTAATTATAAAATCTACGAAATTTGTAAAAAGAAACTGTCGTGAAGAAGGAAAAATGCTGTAGGAGAAATTTTTGTTTAAATAAGCCATTATAATAAAAACTCAGACATCGTGATATTCAATTCGAGAAGAGTGATCTCATACAGCACATATCTCTCAAAGAGGTCGTCCATAGCTCAGTCCAAAGATATCTCTAAAAAGACTTCCTGAAGAGAAAGAGTTCTGAATTATGATAATCTATAAAAAGAGCTCTTAAAGATATCTTACTATGGACTTCTTAATATCGTAATCTCGAAGAGGCTTAACGTTTGAGGTCTTAATCTAACTCGGTTTGGTCCACCTGTCTTTTAGTAAAGGGATTCCCAGAATTGAGATCTGCGTTTCTTCCAGAGGCACTAGGTGGCTATTGAATGGGAAAATGAGATCACGCCATATTTACTTCATATGCAGATCGATAGATTATAACCTACAATGACAAAATAAGTGCTTTTACGATATTTAGCAAGTATTATCACAATTTTGTATTCTTATATTGCATGATCCCCATTTTATTGAGCACCATCCAATATATAACTGTACAAACGATAAAAAGGAACTTAGGTAAAAATTATATAAATGAATAATTAAGATACAAAAATATAATCTAGAATTTTCAGAAATTTGCTTTTCATTTATATTATTCTTTTTATATGTGAAAGCTCCCAAATAAGGCCACTTTTCTAAGACCTCATATTTAAGAGATCTTGTGGAGGTCTTTAAATCGACGCATAAGTCTTCTTAAAGATCACTTTAAGAGGTCTTTCTGATAAATATTTAAGACATCTTACAATTTTTAGGACTTCTTAAAGAGCTCTTCTGGATGTCTTTTGGCTGTTTGGGTAACTACACATTTATATTTGTTTTATATTGTTGTTATGACAATTTAACACGTAGCAGTAAGTCATTATACTGTGAAATTAATAGGATGTAGTATGAACCAAAGTTCAGAATCACAGAAAACCGGCACAATCATATTGTAACTCAAACAATACCCACGCACTTAAGTGCTGAAGGCTGAATAGGGTTCAACATGCACCTCAAATATCCAACTGTTACGGTCGGAAGTCAAAGTACCTAACAATGCAAGAAACGAAACAATAAAGAATCAAAGGGAGTGACATAAAAAATGGAAACTACAAAAATGTTATTTTGTAAAGTAAAGCAGAAATGAAAAACTAACATAAACGCTAAAAATAAAAAAAATGTTATCTTTGCTTAATATCTCGTTTAATAACATTCATTAATTAAAATATTAATTTATTCAGTAGTGGATTAATATGTTAACATTCGAAAGTATTTATAATGAAAAAGCAATTCGAATATACAGGAAAAAGGATCCACCAAATTAAAAACTGAAATTTAATACATATTAAAAACGCGTCTAATTGCAATCTCAATAAATAATGAGATTTTAAAATTAATCATCAATATTTCAGTGATCAATGTTCTTTCTACATTTAATTTTGGAAGCATTCAAGTAATTGTAAAGAGTAACAAATAAAGAATTTTGAAAACATATTTCAAAATCACAACAATTTTAATTTGTTTATCATAACTTCACCATTTATTTTATACACGTAATTATAATCTAACATTTTACTTGTTTCCTCTGGAATCGAATAGAATGTTTAGAACTGATATTAGTAAATCTAGCGCCAATAACTAATAATTTAATCATTAGTGGAATGCATCCATTTTAATGATAATTATCAATATTTATTTCGTTACTATTTATTGACATAAAGTGTTAATTACTTTAAAAAACTCAGAAGATATGAACTGCCACTAATAGTCTTCTCTCCAAATCTTACCAACTTATTACAGAAGAAATGTTTGATTTCGCGAGAGAAAAGTAATTTTCAACAACTCTTTACGAGGTCTTAAGTACTGCTCAGTAGTACTCTTAAACTGAGATTTAAGAATACTTACGTGTCGATTATAGAAGGCTGTAAGACGTTTGAGATCTCATTTTAAAATTAATAATTCAAAATTAGAATGTAATCAATTAATACTGTTTAGTTTTGTGTTCTTTAGCCTCAGATATCGTCATTTATAAGAAGTTTTACGGCAATAATTTTGAATAGAAGGAATATTATGTAATAATAACAAACAATTAAAATATCACTTGCACCTTCAAATTACTCAAATGTTGCAGTGTCTCGTCAATTGTACGTTATATGAAATAAATATGGAGCGAATTCATTTTTAGATTCGAACGCAATCTAGTTTGATATGAAGAAACCCAGATTCAAAATTGCAGATTAATTTAAGGGAAGTTACCTTTATTTTTACCCCTTTCGATTTAATTTATCAGAAAAGGTTATATTCTCTTTCTTGCATCATTTTTGTCCTAAACACATACAAAGTGGTCAAAATTTTAAAATATTCATTTTTGACCTGTGTAGAATTTGTTTTCATCGCCAGTTACTTATTTTTTCAAATCTTTGCGAGAGGTTGTTTGAAAGTACAAAATACGCATAGAAACAAATAGGCATTAAAAAATATTAAAAATTGTAGATACAATTTTTATTTTCGACTTTTATAGTTTTGGACTAAAAAGAGTTTGAATCGTCTGAAGAATATTTTTATTAATAAACACTAACTTTCTCTGATAATTTGAATATGTATAAAGGGGTCAAAATAAAGGTGGTGTCTCCCCTTAAAAAATAAAATATGACATAAAATAAAATAAAATAAGTTTAAGATCTCACGCATACCTCTTTGACATTATTATTTTAAGAGTTCATAAGTAAGACTTCTTTAAGAGCTCACTTGCGAACGATCGTAACTAAGAGCTCCTCAAGAGAATTTTGAAAAAAACTCAGAAGCTCTTTTTAAAAGGAATATTCTGTTTGTGTAAGTTTTCAAGAAAATTTTTGTAATATTTATTGTAAGAGTTAAAATAAAAACTTCATCTTTTTCTAACATACTTTGTTATGGTCGATAACATAACTTATTAAGAAAATAATTTTCAGTGTAAAAGTATGTGATTTTCAAAACAAATTAACACGTTACTAAGAATTACTAATATTAGTATTAAATTTCCTGAAAATTTCAGTGAAAATTACGAGGAAAAATTGACATAGTTTCTGTGACATTTTTTTATAACTTCCGCAACAATTGACTTAATTTGCGACTACATACTAACAAACAGAATAATTTTAACAGGCAGTATGAAGGAGGCTGACTTACAAAATTAAATGCAACAGTTTTCAGTAATTTTATAATAAATTATACTTAAATTAGTAATTTTTGCATTGGTGAAATTGGGGAAGGGATCATCGAAATAATTTCCTTGAAACAAATTATTGAATTCGGAGTCTTTTAACGCAGACATTTAGAGAAACCGCATTACTTGGTAATAAAATTATTAATATCCTTGCAAGCTTTCGACAGAATTTTACAAAAAATTAAGTACTTATATTCCCATCATTCTTACAATGTATATATTATTTAATTTTACTACGTTATCGGAATATTTTACAAAATATTCAATGAAACAGTTCAAAAACGTTACATTAACCCCAGAAATTATATTTCATTTATAAAAGCAACTAAAATTAGTATGAACAACATATTTTATTTATATTAAATGCGTTATTTTAATGCGAATATAATTATTTTTTTAAATTGTAACATTTAAAGTGAAAAAATCTTCATATACTTTTATTATGTCCTATAATTGGTACCCTAACATGTCTGCACTATTGAGAATGAGTCTCCTTCATGATTTAGTTGTTGTGATTGGTCTCTCTCCAATTTACGATTAGTTAATTATAAAAACATGACATTGATACAATACTGAATATAACCCGAAAGAAACACTGACGATTTTCTATGTTTCTTTCCATTTTTCTATAGTTTAACCCCAAATCTAAGTAGAGTTGAAGCTAAATAATTTTTAAACAAATAATTATTTGTGAATTTGTTAATTATAATTAACCACTTGAGCCATTTTACCATTTAACCATTTTAGCGATATTCCATATTTTCATGAAATATATCTTATACCGTGGAAAAAATAAAAAAAATTATAATACGACACAGTACAGAAAAATAGATAAAACACAAAATAAACAAAAGAAAATATGCCAAAAAATACTAGCAATAAAAAACATGGTTTAAAAGTGGCATAAATTTGACGTTTCATTAACGTATTTCATAAACAAATATGAAACTAAATTTCGTAATCGTATATAATATATAACACCTTTATTAAACGGACTTTAAACTTATTCTATGTATTATTCTTAATAAACTATTATTTTACGTTTAACATATATTTCATGTAATATATACGAATTATAACCGTATTGTGTTTCGAGATAAACACAAAAAATTGTTTATAAGAAAAATATTACAAATTATTATATTGTAATAATTAGGATTACTTGCTTGACAAAGCAAGAAAAAATTTCCACGTTTTATGCAAATGAAAGACTTATAGTATTAAAGATATTGAATTTTAAGAAATTGACTTGGAAGGTTTTGATACAAAATTTTGGACTTGGCCAATTGGGTCCCATTTCTTATGGACTTGTCACTTTTTGAAGTACATTTCTATGGAAATAAATTTATAAAAAAAATGTGTAGAAGAGGTGTGATTTATAAAAAAGCGATCTTTAAGACAGGGAGTGAACATTCAGCCACTCTACTGAAAGGGTGAAGTCTCATTTTTGACTAGTTATTTAACTTGTCAATAATACTACAATAACTTATAGTTATTATTACATATTTTCTAAATGTTGTTGAATGCTTCAAGAATGAAATAACTTAAAATAATAATTGTTGACTGTTATTGAGTGAAATCTCACTCTTTATGGGGAGAATATCCAACCTGTTTGGGGTAAAAACCCAAATCTAACAGTTTGGGGTACTGCCAAAAAGTGACAATTCTCTTGTTCACCCCATAAAGAGCGAATTTTCACTATAATGTTTTTGCAGAATATGAACATTAATTTTTTTAATTGTGTATTAATGATGTCAGTAATATATTGTATAGCCTGTATTTTTCATAATTAGATAATGGATAAATTTAAGGACTTGGCAGGTTTTGAAAGGGCAAGTTTTTGGACTTGGCAACTTTTTGATTTGCGATAGAAATTAATTCCTTCCTAAAAAGAAATTCACATTTTTTTTAAGTTTTTTTTAACACTTAAAACATATAAAGAACTTACAAACTATTGCAAATTTGTGTTTATCTTAATTTTTTATTTTTTTGGATTTGGCAGGTATTGCACCCCAAGGCCTCATTTAACGATATTTACTGATAATTGGTTAAATTTTACAGGTGCCTTATCACCTTCAGATTCATCCACCTAAAAATCTAGAAATATAAAATAATAAGTGAAAACAGTCATAACTGGTCAGACAACAATTGAAGGTCACTTTTTCTATTTTCGTTTTTAGGATGCCAAAACCAATAAATGGTTTACATTATACTAGTGCTGTTCACCTAAAAAATTTCAAGTGTCTTATCAATTTTCTTGGAATCCAGAATATTTAGTATAGTAACATACAATTTATCATCCGAAAAGAACATACAAATATAGAATTACTTTTTTATATTTTGCGTCTGCCATTCTGTGTCTGCCATTTTGAATTTGGAAAATCTGAACATAAATCTGGTAAACAGTTTTGTTCAAATTACTTTATACTATCGTGTCCAGTTCAGTGCAATTTTGAAAAACGCATAAATATTTCGTCGTATCGACATCCACTTTGTTAATAAGATAATATAATAAAAAATATAGTATGATAAAATCCTTTAAAACACATTTAAGTTTATGATACGTTTTAAGGCAACACTAATGCATTTGACATATGAAATAAAAATATTTTATATGAAAAACGACACAAATTATGTCTGAAAATTTCGTGGAGAAAAACATTTGAACAGAAATAAATAAATTTGGAAAAAGCTATTATAAACTAGTAAGCTCGTCTGATTTTTAAATTCTTTAACAATTTTGCAAAAAAAAAGTAGTTACCCAAGCAAAAAACAGTTTATTTAAACAATAGTGCAATAACAATTAAATAACGCATCATTTTAATTGTAATTTATTTTTGCTGCACCACTAGAAATGGAATCAGTCAAAAGTAATTTAAAGTAAAACGTAGTTTGTTTCCTTGTTCTTATCTATTTTGTTCAATTAATCAGATTAAAATTAGTTTCTACGCCGACTATATTTGGTAACTTCTGATATTTAGGTTTTAAGCAATCAAGCTAGTAAGCCTTAGTAGATATTACCGGTTAAAAGTGGTAACATCGTGTATCTTCGAAATATCCGCTTAAAAATGTGATAAATATTTGTTGTTCGAATCGCAATCACCAATCAGACAGATCCTTACATTGTCATGGCGCAATTCGATTGAGGTACAGTTTATTTTTATTAGAGATGGACAGAAGTTCTTTACGAATTCAATGATTTGTGGTATTAAATGGTATTTAAAAAATATAAATTAAGAAGGATTAAAAAATTGTTGTAAAAAATAGTAATTCTAAAGAACGCACAATTCCAGATTCTACATTTTACAAACATTTTATATATATTATTATTAAGAATGAAATCCTAGTAATCCCGTTCTCTGTTATGTGACATCAATACTTAGAATTATTAGTCTCGCTGCATTGGCATCTAGCTGCATTTGCGCCGCGTTGTATTAGCATGTCTAGGTAAACTGCGACCCAGGATGTTCAATACACGGCAATTGCAGCGTAGAGGAGAAAGCGATGCTTCTCCTACTTTCGCCAATCCAGCGGAACTTCAGAGAAGCTGAACCGACTATGACAATACAGCGAGACTCTACTGTACTAAATCAATTTTTTATAATCATTAGGAGATACTATGCCGCTACCATTCCACAGTTAATTCTGTCGAAGGAAACAATGCATGAATGTTTTCTCTTCATAATAACCATTCAAAGCAACTTTTTTAAATTGTCGTGCCTTTTAACCAGAAGAAATTGTAGGGCTTTAAAAATGGTTACTCCGTGCGCCCCTCACAAAACGCATGGGTGCGGGTCGAAACCCCGATAAATAAAAAAGCCGACAGGTCAAAAAACCGACAGTAAAAAAAATGATACTTCAAAAAATGATATTCCCCTTGTCGGATATGTCTATTTTTTTATGTATTGGATTTTTGACTATCGGCTTTTCGACTGTCGGCTTTATGACTGTCAGTTTTTTTATCTTTCGGTTTTTCGACCTGAACCCAAACGCATTGCTAATCAAGTTGCTAAAGATCATTATGGCTAAAAAACAAGATTAACAAATAGAAGAAATGAAGGAAATTAATTATTTTATATTATGTTATTTTATTCCTTTTTCAGTTTTATTGAATGTAAATTTTGCACGATACAATACAATAATAAACAAGACTTTATAAAAATAAATATCAGAAAGGAGAAGAGCTAAGAAGGAAATTAATGCAGCTCAGTCCACACGGAGGGGACTTTACAAAATAACCTAGACGTTAGTTAATATCCAACTCATCTGTGAAATAATCCAGAAAATTTCTTTAACCGGTAAGGCACAAATGTTTCACGGAATGTTTGTTAAACTCTAAACTCCACAAAATACTTTTCGTTAGTGAATTGACAAGAATCTAATTACCTGCCTATTATTTATAAACAAAAATAATCTACAATCTTATACTATCGTTTTATCGAAATATCATCTTTTAAACATTTTTATCACACCCAGCCAGAAATTACTTACTTTTCGGGGGTGGATCGAGTTTTACGATGTAACGTCTTAATTATTTTTTACTCTACAGACATTCTATCGATCCTTGAATAAATATCGATATTTTTTAATTCATCCAAAAATAAGAATTTGGTTCTTCGACAGTGAAAAATAGACATAGAAATTTAAGAGAGGATAAAGACTGGTGACGAGAAGATAAACGAGGAGAGAGAATACGATAATAGCAAAAGAATTGTAGACATGCAGAATGTGACCGATAAGGAGAATGTGTGGAATGAGGAGAATGAAAATTGTACCTAAAGCAAGAAGACAAAGACATATAGGAATTAGATGCAAATCAGGTATGAAGGAGAAATGGGAAACAGTGGTTTGAGATACCAAAATGATAAAATTTCCAAATATTAGAAAACCCACGTTACATTTTATTTAAAATGTACAAAAAATTGTTTAACTATCATAATTTTAGTTAATGTTGATTAATATTAAATCCTAGGGACCTGCAGGTGCTCGCCCCTAAGTTTTTTGGTCATATAACTCTAAAATTAACATATCGTTAATGTAAACATACCATGAAAAAAACGCTACACAACGAAAAATTATTTGAATTCTCAAAGAGTAAATATTTAAGTTTAATTTTAATATTATTCAGTACGGATCATCTTAATCGTGTAAAATTTCATCCCAAATTAGTTCCGAATTTAAAAAATTTAAAAAAAAAACTTTTTTGTTATTGTTTGGATAAAATTAAATAAGGATACTTCCCAAATTAATATTTTATTTGTTATTTATTGCATTTCTAACAACAGTTATTAAATAACAAAATCAAATTCAAATGGGCAAAAACAATATTCCGGTTAATAAAAGAATTAAAGTATAATGGGTAAAAAGCAAAATACAATGGAATTATCTAGCGCCTACTCTCCGATTTCTACTATTTTTTATTATATTTAGTATTTGATATCAAGTTACTTGATCTCTAATTAGAGCCCACTATTCTACACCCTTCGAAATATACGATTTTATTATTTAGCGAAAAATATTACAATTCACTCCTAAACATATTTCGTCGGAAAAATTCTCAGTTGTTCGAAAAAAATTTATTTTGTACAATTCTTCTTGGTAAAACGCAATTTTGAAAATTTAAAAAAGAAAAATATTAAATCTTACGTGACTATCATTTATTGCGTTTTTTAAGAGCTTTCACATATCTAGAAAAATGTTAAAAACTCGGAAATTCAGAAGAAATCAAAATGTTCGAATTGCTTTAAATATTATTTTGAAATTCGACGATAAAACCAATTCCATCTCAAAAATATCAAATGTAAAAAAAACGCTATTCTTGCAAAAATGCGTCAAAAATTTATCTTATGCTATGATCATTTTCAATATGGATTAAAACAATATAATTAAATATTAATATTAGGTATATATTAACTCATATACTATTTTTAATATCGAAAAGGAGAGATCTCTACTTACATAAAAAAATTAATTCGACCCCATTCACTTCAAAGTAGCCTATAAGCTCCAAAATACTTTCTCTTTACATAGTCTGACCAATTTTGCATCTTTTCACTTATTCAGTCGAACGCCCATGCGAGTAACATTTCGTAGACATGTGTTTTTTGAGAATTTATTCTATCTTTGTTTAATATTACATATTGTGTATGGAAATATTTTCTAATGTACAAACTGCAGTTTCATCTTTTCATCCCGAATTGAGAAAAGCAGGTACGTCAGCTTCGGTTCAGTTTCTCCACTAGAAAGATATTTTTTAATTTTCGAAAGATACCTTTTCAAATGTGCTCTATCAATTCCCGCCGAGAAATTTTGAAAAAAAAACGATCATTTTCGCAAAATCCCCAATTAAAACTTGTCACGATTTTCTTCATTGAAACAGGTTATAAGCAATGAAATGAATAGGGGAAAGCGGGGCGAAGCGGCGAGGGTTTTTTTCCGTGTATCATATCTCTCCTTGAATTTAGTATTTAGGATGATGCAAAGTATCATTTGATAAGTAATTTCATAGTCAATCTTTACATTCATGTTATAACATATATATGTACGGTATATGTTTTACAGATGGCCAGCTATGGCCAATTTAAAAAACTTAAAAAACACGGGGCGAATCCTTATTTTTAGAGGTCTCTGAGACGACTATCATAAAATTAAGTGCAAGTCATAATCTTTTAAGTTATTACTGTTTGTTTTAATAAAAATAAAATTTCCTCGTTGGTGGAATGAACCTCTTCAGATATATAAAAGTTTCCAACAACAGTAAAACAAGAAATTGCATCTTCGGAAGATTTGAATACTCGTATTATGTCAGGATCACATATTTTAACTTCGTCTTTAGTTACTCAATGCATTCATCAAAAGGGAATTCTACTTTCTAAATTCCTTGGAGTGAAATTTCACTCTTAAGGAGTGAGAACTCACTCGAAGCTAAAGTGATAACTGAGCCACTCTGCATGGAGTGACATTTCACTCCATGCAGAGTGAATTTTTTCCAAACAATCCGGACTGGTCCAGCCAGACTCCACAGGCCGGACTTGTCGAGACTTTACATAAGCAGAGAGAATAGGGAAAATGTAATCTTCTTAAATTTAAATTTCAGTGTATATAAAAATCTCCTTTTGCAAGAAAATGGTACTAGTAATTACTCACTCTCTTTGGAATGAATTGTAACTCCCCATAGAGCGAATTTTCACTCTACGCGAAATGTGAATTTTCGCTCCAACATTTGGAGGGAATTCCTTTACTGTTTCCTTTGGAGTGACTGCTTTCACTCTGTTCAGAGTGGGCACCCTGCTCACTCCAGGTTTGGAGTGAAAATTTCGCTCCAAGAAATTTAGAGAGTAAATTTAAAAATAATCACGGAATAGAGACATCCGAAAAAAAATTTCGCCGCTTCACCCCAAAGTATCATTCGGACTTCCAGGTTCGATATCTCATTATATACACACAAAAAAGGAACAATTCATGTTTTATAAATAAGTCCAAAAAATATACTTTTAGAATAAATATATATACAGGGCGTCCCAGAACTCCCCAATAATATTGCAGGGGGTGAATCCCAACATCATTTTGAGCGAGAAAGTTTAATACCAAAATCGGATCTGAAGCTCAGAATTTGAGTGGCGAGCCATTGAAGTTTAAAAAAAATAGTAGTTTTTTTTTGCAATAACTCGACTCGTTTTAAAGTTACTTTAACGAATGACGACTGATTTTGAAGGTTTTTTATAGAGCTATAACTTACCTTATAGAGCATATGACCTGCAATGAATATTTCGCCAGTTATCGACCTAAAATGGGTAAAAATGGCTTTTTTGCAGTTTTTTGCGTCCAACTCATTTCCGTAAAATGCTAGCGAAATATCATATAAACAACGTTGGAAAGCTTGAAAAGACGAAGAATTCGCCCCCTCATATGTTTCGTTTTGATAAAAATTGAGTCCGTGGGGAGATGTTAAAAATCAGAAAACAGGCGAAAAATGGATTTGGCATTGCTGAAGCGTGTGTTTTTCGCCTATTTTCTGATCTTTAACGTCTCCACACGGGCTCAATTTTTGTCAAAACAAAACGTATGAGGGGGCAAATTATTCGCCTTTTCAAGCTCTACAACGCTGTTGTATATGATATTTTACTATCATTTTACGGAAATGAGTTAGACGCGAAAAATTGCAAAAAAGGCCATTTTTACCCTTTTTTAGGTCCATAACTGACGAAATATTCGTTGCAGGTCATAGGCTTTACAAGGTAAGTTGTAGCGCTATAAAAAACCTTCAAAACCAGTCATCATTCGTTAAAGTAACTTTAAAACGAGCTGAGTTATTGCAAAAAAACTATTATTTTTTTTTAAACTTTAATGGCTCGCCACTCAAATTCTGAGCTTCAGATCCAATTTTGGTATGAAACTTTTTTTCTCAGAATGATGTCAAGATTCACCCTCTGCAATATTCTGTGGGAGTTCTGGGACACCCTGTATAGTCATTATTAAACTACTAACATCAAAATATTGATCATTCTGAGAAAAAAGTACAAGAAAGTGATTTGAAAATTTTGTTTAAAAATTATATTTCTCGCTCCCAAAGGTAGGTAAGAGAACCAAAAATGAAATATCATGTCTCAAAATGTGAAAAATGGTGTAAACAAAGAAACCACATATGATATTTTACAATCAGTATGATCATAATGGAAATATTTGAGATTCGTCACTTCGCCCCGTCTTCCCCTACATAAAAAGCGATCCCAATTAGTAAACATAAATAATATGGTACAAACAAAACAAATGTATGTAAAATTATGAATTCCTTGAAATATAGCTCATAGAAAGTTTTTTTAGTTTTATAATCATTATGTAAATATTGACTGTTATGTGTGAAGATTATAACAATTTTGAGTTAATAAAGTCAAAATAGCGAATCTATAATGACTACCGGATTCAAATTGTCTCTATTATATGCAACGTTGTCGCATGAATCGGTGCAGAACATATAATTACGAATGTTGTACATATTAAGACATAATAAGACCAAAATGGGGGATAAAATATGACCGCCTATACGCAGCATAAAATGTCATACAAATTTCACCTATATTGATCTGTTACAAATTGTCAACCTATTATTTTTATAATTTGGTAAATATAACAATTTTAGGCACCCTAAAATGATACATTCAAAATGGCCGAATCAATAGTCACCAGTCATAGCTCGATTCATCGAATGTAATTTATCTTTGTGAATTTGTTATGAAATTGTAAGTATTTATTTTGTGCGTTTGTGAATGTGTTAAATTTGGCTAGTGACGTGGCCATTTTTAAACGGTCATTGCTTCTAAAAAATATTCCATTACTTTTTTATGTATGCATACACTGATTATAACCTATTGATTATACATTTTATTTTGTCTCTTAATTACCCCTGTCGACTCGGTCGACTTAAATCGGTCGACTTGTGCAAAGAATCCACCAAAATTGACCGGCAATTGACCAAATTCCGACTACGGTCGATTTTCAGTCCATTTTCAGTCACTTTTACGAAGTTGATCAATTAATGCAGTTTGATTAGGTAAATATTAGGTCCATTTATTAAAAGTTGACCGATTAACGTATTTTGATTAGGTCAAGTTAGTAAAAGTCGACTGAAAATCGACCAAACATCGGAATTCGGTCAATTATCGGTCAATTCTGGGTCAACTTCGTGCACAAGTCGACCCGAGCCCATAGAGACGTCTTTAAATATTTCTGTTGGGTGAATTTTTGGAGGTTACGTATATTACGTTATAACGGTTTGGCCGTCTATCGTCAATTAATGCGATTACTGTTAATTATGGATATAAACACAAAAAAACATTGTGACCAAGAGTAGTACTGGTATACCAAAGCAAAGTTCATAACCCGAAGAAACCGTTAGGTTTCTGTTTGGTAATTATCTCAAAAAAACTGACATTTTACTGAAAAAATTCCGAATTAATCCACGAAATTAAGTATGACAGTATATTCAGTCGATATAAATAGGAAAATTTAGTATTTTTGACGATTATCTGTTGTCCCAACTTTAATCAATTTCTAAAATAAAATATATTTCGTATATAAAATAATAAATGCATACTAATTTTTAACATGAAATACTTCAGTTTATTGCCTGCCTATTAATGTTGTATTTAAATAAAATGAATGAAATGTAGCATTTTTATTTTCACAATGTGACACCTTTTAAATTTCTATATTTGCTCTTCTAGTATTCTTAGACATTTTTACAGATTTTTATTAATTAATGGTGATATAAAAACATAAAAATCAATACAGCTAAATATCGTTGAACGAATCTTTAGATAATCAATTACTTTTCCATTTCTCTTATATTATAACAAATTAACTTAACTAGGTGCACCAGACGACTATTCGGAGTGCTTTGATCTAATTTTCGAGGAGATAAGCCATATCTAATTTCACCCCAATCAGAAATTACGCGTTTACTGTATCCTACTGATGAAACTCTACGTTTCCCGCAACCAATATCGTCTGGAATCCGTTCTAAGGTCATGACTTAACCACAAAAGCTTCTTCTAATTCTCTGGCGAGGCCTTCTGTGTATTACATCGTCCCGAGCTTTTTTTTCCCGCCCTCAATCCTCTTTCCGTATTCCGCAGTCGGAAAGGGTCATCTCTTTTGTTCAAGCCTCATTTCATTCCATCTCTGGTAAATGATCCGAACTCCTTGTGGACCTATATCAATTTCTCCTCTTACTAAGTTTCTTCACCCTTGCCTTTCTTTTTTCAATTACAGAGAAAAAAAAATCCTGAATTGAAATTTACCAAAAAAAATTTCTTAGGTTATTTAACTTATTGTAGTATAAAAAGAAACTATTGGTGAATTTTGTTTTAACTTTAATTATATCGATCAACAAAATTTGTTGGCTCAAGCATTGACAGTCGATTTTTATAGGATTTTGATGTAGAATCTGATTCTAATCTGAAAAATATTGGATTGACTCCAGTTTATGAGTAATTTGGGATTAAGAGTATACAAAAATTCGTATTTTGCATTCTTTGAGATATATTAAAACCATAAAGCAATGTACTAAAAAAGTCATGAGCTTAAATAAGTTGTTATCAAAATTCAAAACAACCAAGATTATTTCTTCCAGGAATATTTTCTAAAACGTCCATCGGACTTTTTTAAAAAAATGTATGAATTTTTTTTTCAGAATCCTAGTTTATTACAATCTGTCTACATTCATGTAGAACATTCAGCAATATTTATGATACATACCCTGGTAGAGATGATGACGAGAATCTAGCCAGAATTATCCTAGATTTTTATGATCTGGGTAGAAACTAGTCTGTAATATGGGTACAAATCCTACGAAAAAAGACATGAATTCTAGCTGAAATCTATCGAGACGCGAGACATTGAGACCGACATATTGTTTAACATGAGTGCGACAAGCTAATAGAGAATACCTCTCAATCGAACTACCAATATGGCAGCTGGCTCTCAGCTGATTCGCGCGCACATGCTGTCGAGATTGTTTACAAAGCTGCTGTAAAGATCAAATCTTCATTTCGAAAGAAAAATCGTTTACATTTACACTTGCTCGTCTTGTCGAATCGATTGATTCTTACCTATTATACAAACTTGATATGATATTTTTTTTCAGTTTGCAATTATTGCTTTATGTCGCTTTAAATATATGTTACTGGTCTAGCGGGCAACTATAGGATAATGGCTAGCTCAACCAGTCAAATCGCTACCCCAGGGTAATTGGACATATAAAGTGTGTGTCCATTGACGCACCCTTCTACAGTAATATAAGATATTAGAATGTCATCGAATACAATACAAAATCACAAATTGTTTATTCTTCGAAATCTTCTGGGACGTTCCATAAGATTTTTCGCAAGGTCGTTCGCGTGGTTTTTGAGACGGTCTTGGCAGTTTAACATTTTGTAATTTCTTCTTCGATTGTTAAAATTCCGAGATCGCGATGTATGTTTTCATTGGTCATAAATAAAAAACAATGACGCATTTATTATCACTCTGAGGACATTCGATTGAAATAGTTGAATTATTTCGATATTGGACTTTAAGGCTGTTCCTCAAAGCTGAATACCGTATGTTCATACACTCAGAAAAAAATGTAGTTGAAATGACCATTTTTTACTATGAATCATAGTGTGAAATGAGGACTAGGCATGCTAATAGTTAAAATAATTATTCTGAAATGTTTAACTATTGTTTCATGATTCAAAATGCTACTTATAATAGACAAATAGGCTCAACTATTTTTAAATGGTCATTTCAGAAAATGATTACCTTCACAGAGAGAAATTGTATAAGAAATTGTCATAACATATATGGAAAGGAGTCAATATTTACTTTTTAAAAATATTTGTAAACTATATATATCATAGTATATGAAAAGTCCACTATTCTCCCTTTATTCATCGTTTAATATAAACAAGGAAACAAAGAGAAAAACAAAAAATCAATACTGTGCAAAGTTTGTGAATGTCACCACTCCAGTTAAAAAATGGATCGTGCAATGACATTATGCACACAAATTTCAATGTCTTGTAACTAGGGTATCATATCTTGGTCCTTCTTATGGCCGAATGAAAATCCACTTCAATAACGGGAACCACGGGCTCGAAGAAAAAAAAGCCGCGTCGCCACCTGGCGGCATCAAAACACGCGGGATGCGGTCGTTTTTACTTAGGTTTTATAGTAAATACAAACTTTAACTATGAATAGTAAATATAAAGATTTACTACGATACAGTGTGAAATTAGAACTACACTAGATTATAGTTATTCTAACTATATTTGTCATATTTATTTAAATCATTCTACGCAGTTGATTTTTGTAACTATGAGGAGCTAGTTGGTGTAACAAAATTACAGTAAACTCGACTATGAAAGTGGTAAATTGAACTATTTTTCATAGTAGTTTTAACTATATTTTTCCAACTATGTGATATAGTCAATTTAACTATGGATTTTTTCTCAGAGTATTGGCTTCAGTATTGCCTTATATTAGAACATTTTTTTTCATAGATAATTGAATTCGATTCAATAACCAAATCATTTCCCTTAATTTTAGTCCGAGGTGTTTTCTGTTTGTGAATATGTGATGTTGCCAGTTTAGGAGCCGATAGAAATGTACCTCCAGAAAATTTATGGATTTAACTAATAATTTTGCACAAAAAAACTGAAAGAATATTCCTGACGGATTTAGTGTTTGTTAATGTGACGTATTATTAGTAACTTTACAGGGGCCTTAGTATTAATATAAATAAAAGCAGAACGTCCAAATTTCAAACTTAACGTAAAATCTACTTTTTGTGAAAACGAACGATATTTTTAAAACCAATAATAGAAGGAATTAACTGTAACAAATTTTGATTGACGAACAGAATGTAATGCCAGCGGTACTTTCCTGAGGGCGTAGGGAAGTCAAATTTTTTTCATTGCTTTTTGACGAGGGTCCTCCAATAACGGTGCGATGGGGTAAAACGTGGTGGAACAATCGAGGTTATTCAAACTTTGAATTTCAAAGCACGCAGAGTCGTCGTATGAGGGTAATCCTCAAAGCACCCCGTATATTCCACGGTCTTCGCGTTCCAACTGTTAGGCTTCATTGCTCGTTTTTAGATTCTCGACATTCATTTCCCTTTATGCCCGAAGAAGGAGAAATGATCATTTTAGATGCAGAAATGAAATTAGATCAAGTGTCGAAAGTCTTACACGCGTAACTCAGATAATGCTGCATTTAAGATCATCGATTATCTTCAAATAAATTTTAATTCTACTTTCTAAAAATATGCTTCATAATGATTAAAAAATATGCAAATTCGTTGCAAATATCTATAAGATTTTTGTCATTTGTCTGCAAGTCACTATTGATTTACTCTGAAACACAAAAAATAATTATTATTAAAAAAGTCAATTAAATTAATTTCATACTTGACAATAGTTTAACTAAATTAAAATTGTAACGTTCAAAATTGATTATGTGACAGTGCCACCATAAAAAGAATTTAAATACAGTCGAAAAGTTCAATAACTAAAAAATGGCAAACATATCTTTGATAGCGTAACATACTTTAAAATAATTCATGAATTTTAACGTAAAATATCGAAATTCCTATTCATAAACCTTTTATGACGAAATAAAGAGCCAAGAGAAACACACAATTTGGTTTTAATATCGATAAAAAATGATTTGCTCTTTATTAATACTAAGAATATTCCGGAAAATTTGTGCAGCAAATTACAATCACAAAAGTTAAGCCACTGCAGATTTAGAGAAAATGATTGTTAAGAAAGTTCCGACAGAGACTTTACTTCATCTTTGAATTTAATATAACTAACGACGGGAATTGCCAGCAAAGAAAAATATTAAAAGAAGATTTTTTACAAAGTAACGGAAGTAAGACTTCTCTTACCTTCCTTAATATTTTTTTTTAGATTTCATTTTAAACAAGATGCGGAATAAAGTCTAGACCATCGGAATAATTTTGTCATGAATAATTTATTAGCATTACCTTTGATACGTTTTTAAGAAGAAATGAGGTTTTCCAGAATTTTATTAAAAAATTTTGGACGTATCTAGATGTACATATAAGCATGTACTAGACATTTTGCTTTTTCCCAAATTTTACATTTCCGTCCCTGAGCGCATTTGATATTATGCGTACGATAAATAATATTTGTTTGTAAATACTGAAGTAATATACTACTGAAGTAGCTTTACTATACTTGTAATGTCTTAGCTGTATCATTCTTTACACAAATTAATTATAGCAATTTTAATTGCAGTAGTTTAAGTCCTGCAGAAAAATGGTAAAACATCTATAAAACCGAATTTTAAGTATTTAGGATTATTTTGTTTTTAACCGCAAAACGAAAAAACGTTATATTTCTTCTAATAATTATTCATAATATAGTACATTCCAAAAAGTATATTTTTGTTTGTTTTTGATACAATTTAATTTAACTGTTAATTGAATATTATTCTACGTCTACGGTACAGACAGATGAATAGTTTCTTTTTGTTTCCACGAAGTCAATTTTGAACAAAATCTGCAAGAAATAAGGTTTATCTACTAGAAACTAGAATAATAATAATAGAATATTTACTAGAATATATTTACTAGAAAACAGTATGACATTCCCGGACATTTCTTAATATATTTTGAATTCACGAACATGCTAAACAAAATTAAAAAGGATTTAAAATGGCTGCAACCTTTGATCCAAAGAAGGTGAAACTAAATAACACACCTCAAAAGACGAAAATAATTATCTTTGAGAAACAAAAAATGCTCCCCGTGGGAATTTCTGATTGGAAAATACCAACCCATCGTCAATCGCATTTTTGAACGCCAATGATACAACACAGTTTTTACATACGTTCGAAATTACTTTAAATTATCTCATTCTTACATAATTGGCATTATATTTAACACAAATCCAGACCGGGGATCTAGGAAATATGTTGCAGGACCTACATTTTAGAATGGGATCCAATTATCTTTGAGAATATTTTTATCGTAGAAAGCTCAAAATTAAAAAAAAAAGTTTTCCAACCTTTTTATTCCTCTCTAGCAGCTCGAAAGCACCGCAAAAATCTATAAAAATCCAAGAATATATTTCAAGTAGTCGCTTTGTAGGTTTAAAGAGGGAAAAAAATATTACGCAACTTTTTATTTGCTAAATTGAATCGTTATGCAGAGACATTTGTAATGAGAGACAAAGACAGCTGAAAAGTAAATAATATAGGTGAAACAATCATTTGTATTTTTGTATGGAAAAATTGTTGTGGAAGTAGAGCAAGATGTCTGTAAGGGTGACAGTCAGGAAGATTAGAACTACATTGTAAAAAACATCTGCGGTAATCTTCCGAAACATGTAAAGCTCCTGTATTTCGACAACATGTTGATGAGTTCCAACGCCAGAAATAAGAAACGGCAAACAACACAACATTAAAATTTCAATTAAATCGGCTCAAACATAACAGAGAGATATTGGAAATAAATTTTACGGCAAAAATTTCGGTACAAGGACCGTTTAGAACCTTCTTAAGAGGGAAATTACGCTGAAAAACGTAAATTAAAAAATGTGTGAATCAATTCTGGTTCTGCAAAAGTAATTCAACTTTCTATGTACGGACTAATACAGAATGCCAAAGAAGTTAATTAAGAATTGACAGAGAGTTATTGAAAACAAATAAAAATTACTTGTTTTCAATAGTTCTCATTCGATTCCTAATTAACCCTTAAAGTCCAGAATGCACGTTTCCCATCTGCAACTTCCACCGTATATTTCAAACTGAAAACTAGTGTTGGCGTGGTGCCTCGCTCGCTTCGCTCGCTCAGAAACTTCGACCCAGTGTAGAGTCGGCTATTCCTTATTAATACCCGTTCGTTTACTAACAGCTTTCAAATACGGACGTACGTACGAACAAGATCACGGACACAAATTTTTTTATTGTTAATTTGGGCTCCTTAGGGTCTGAAACGTCGACATTTGGTGAAAAACTATAGGGTAATTTTTGTGCCCGAAGTGACCAAATTCAATACTTCGTCCAGACCTAAGGTCTGGATCGAAGTAATAATACACAGGCTGTTCGTAATGTGTCTTATTTACTATGTTCGTGCTGTTTCGAATGGTCCCTTCAAAATTGAGTATTTTTCTTTGATTTTGGCAAAAGTATGTGAAAAAAACACATTTTTTGGTCATTTTTTTAAAATTTCATTTCCCATATCGATACCGTGATTTCTTTGACCGGAAAAGTGCATAAAAAGTGCACTTTTTAATTGAACTTAAAGGATATGCAGGTAGGCATTTTTTATTTCACATTAAAATATCCAAAATGGCGACTTGTGACGTTCAGTGTAAATATAAAAGGCTTTCGTAAACATAGGTAAAGCGATGCATCAGTTGACTGGTGTGGCTCCGTATGGGACCAAAGCTACTGTGTATGTTCATAGTTATTTATTTTGAATTGTGTATAATGAAATGTAATACAGTCGACCCGCTAAATAGAGCCGTTCTCACTAGTTCCACTTCCTCAGTTTGTCGAGCGAGTTTGTTCCCTTTCTACTGATCTGGAATGTTTTTCTCTGAAATTTTATTTACATTGTTCTGAATAGTTCCGCTAAGCAAAATGCAAAATAGCCGTCTTGTATCCTTCGTAATAAATTTATGTTTGTTCTAGGTTTGCAATATAAAAAGTGTAATACCAAAGACAACAAAATTTGTTTGAAAATGATTACAGTTCTGCAATTTAAAAAGTACAATTTGAATTTTCTCTGTGTCGAAAACGACCCTTGTGTTAATAATCGCGAACAATGTATTTTCATAAGCGAACATGTCATCTAACAACAGTTACATAAACAAAACACGCTCGAGGTCAAGTTCGGCATACCGGCATTACTGCGAGAAAGCGCGAAAAAATTTTCGGACGAGTAAAGAGTGAGGAACCCGCGTTCTTGGAAAAACTGTATAGCAAGCATAGCTATATCGTAGTAAAAGTGGTTGAGTAACTGAAGCGTTAGTAAAGCCTGGCTTTAAGAGTTACTAAGGAGTTCGAAGAGCGTCAAATACACTTCGTGAAGCGTTTCAAGAGCATTCCCAAGGGATGGATTGGGAGTAAACATTTTCTCGTAAACTTCCTAACCATTTTAAGAGCGTTAATGAAGCGTGCATAATACGTTTCTTTTTTTAAACGATTAATGCACGCTTCCCTGGTAAAAATCGAAGAGTGTATTAAGCGTTTCTTGTCTAAATTCACGCTTAAGATAGCATTTAAGCATTACACAAGAATAACGGAAAAATGAATTTAGACAATTTAAAGCGTCCGACACCCTTCATTTTTACCTTCATTTTTACAAGGACCTCTTAAAGATATGTTAATGGGGAGTTCATTAAGCGTTAAAGATTGTCCAAATTCACGACTAACGTTTTGTAAACGTTTCTATGACAGATATTCTTGTGGTAGCCTTACTGAAGGGTCCAACACGAGGTCTCGAGACGAAACGCTGTGTCGCTAAAGGGACACAGAATCTATTAATAGTCAACTTTCAAATAAAATATATAAGCAGTCCATTAAAATCAAAATTCTGTCGCGATAATCATACAAATCCCGACTATGTGTATACAAGTTTGTTTCCATCGCACGTGCTTTCTATCGAAAACCAAATATATGCATTAGTGTTATTCTTTTTTATATTTTTATTTTCAGGTGACCGACAAAACGAAGAAACGACTTTACAAATTAAATTAATAATTAAAACGGTCGAGAAATGTTATTAGATGATTCTGCATCAAGTTTTTATATTTCTATAACGCTTATAATTAATGCACGCTTTTATTTACGGCAGGGTATACTTGTTAGGATCATACTTTTAATGTAGACACGTGTAAAATAGCTGAGTGAATCCATTGGTCCACAAATTTCTTTCAAATATTGACCACGTACGCTTGAAATTTTGTAGCTAATTTTTTCATGATAACAGAAACTCGTCTGTTCGATCAGAAATATCAGAAATATGGAGGGAGCTACGCGGAATGGGCTTGGCTAAAATAAAAAACGATGTAAAACCGCTATGCTATACTGTAGCTGAAATTAATGCTTTTTCTACTTCTCTATCCCAATACTCAATTGATGTAGAGACCATTGATCACCTCGCTTGTTATTCACCCAGGCTTCTCGGAAAATACACTATTTTTTTACTATATTACACCGGAGGTATTGCGTCGACATTTTATGCGCATTTCATCAGATGCTAAAGGCGTTGATGAACTCTCAAGCTCGTTTCTTGAAATGCTTACCGGCAATTTTCCCTTACTTGCTGCATTTACTTAATCAGTCTGTACAGATGTCGTGTTTTCCTTTGTTATGGAAACATGCCTTGTTGACACCCATCAAAATAGTAAAATCGCCAACTGGTCCCTCGGATTACCGACTCGAGAGTCTGTAAATACCATAGCACTCAGACTGCCGTACTGTTCGTCACAGAGAAAATTCGCTTTGCAATCGAGGAGGGTATTATCGTTATTTTAGTGCTTTTCGACTTCAGGCTGTTTGTGGGCCTAACGGTTACCAGTGAGATCTGGAGTACCCCAAGGCTCGGTTCTTGGTCCTCTTCTCTTCTCGATGTTCATCAATGACTTGCCCTCTATATTTCAGCACTCTTGGCACGCTATATTTGCAGATGATACGCAGATTTTCCTAAAATGCCGCCCTAATCAAATTGACTTAGGAGTACAGAGAATTACACCTGATGTGCAAATGTTCGCTGACTGGGCTGCTAGGAACAACCTCATGATTAATGTTAATAAAACTAAGGCCATGATAACCGGCGGCGGCTCACGTAACATTAACCAAATGGACCGTAATGCTCTCCCTCAAATTGCTATTCTTGGACAATCATTGACTTGGACTGTCACTGTCAAAAATCTCGGACTTTATTTCGACTCAACACTGTCATGGCGAGAACAAACATTGTTCAAATGTCCCGTAAAGTGTATGGTACGCTACGGCAGCTATATTCCAGTTAGAATGCCCTATCCGAAAAACTGCGACGCCAACTTATAACATCATTGTTTCTTCCCTACTTCGATTATTGTGCTGCAATCCACAATGCTGTTGATACAATCCAAAAACTTAAAATTGAACAAATGTTTGACGCTTGTATACGCATTTTTTGCCGGGTCCGGAAGTTCGAACACATTACCTGTTATCGGCGTAAACTTGGCTGGCTTACTGATGCACACCACAGAATACTTGTTATCGGTTGCCTGACTTATCAGCTTATCCATCAAAAACAACCACATTACCTTTACCAACGCTACCTTTGGCGCTGTGATATTGTGTCCCGTGAGCTCCGGCCTGGGGGGCTGCATTACGACTTCCTGCCCATCGTACATCTGTTTTTGCGAATTCCTTTATTATTACCTCCAGGAGACTGTGGAATTCACTTCCTCATAATATTGCAGCTACTGCTACACTATGCTCCTTTAAGAGCAGACTTTTTGAATATTTATTCGAAGCTAACAAGTCGGTCCGCAATGTGCTATCGGTACGTTAATTCGCGTATACTACAGTCGATTGAAGTTTCGTATTTTGGTGTATCCGCGACAATTTATAAATTAGTGGTTGAAACTTATTGTTCGTTTCATATACCGTGCTCATACAAATTTATTAATAACTTCTTTTTAACCCTTTCCGTCCCAAATGTCCAGAATTTGGACAGAACTTTCAACGCTACCATTTTTGTTCCAAATGTCGTTAGAAAACATTGAAATAAGTCAAAATCGATAGATTTGGACCTCCTCTTTTAAATGCCGTGATCAGAATCAGCCGGCAATTTCAAATAAAAAAGTTATGATCATTTTTTCGAAAAAATCCTGATTTTTTTGACGTTTCTTCGCAGGAATCGCGTTTTTTTGTCATGGAAAAGGGCAATGCTGACCATTTCAAAAACCATTAATCGCGTCTTTTTGCTCAGCCCTTTCTTCTCCCGTGGGATTTTTTTCATAAAACAAAATGGCGGTTTCAAGATGGCGTCTGCAAGTTATCATTTTGCGTTCTCTTGCACAATTATCGATTATTTGACCCCGTAACTGTTGAGATCATGGAGAATCGAGATGCAAAAATAATTATTATGATTTGCTAATACCTAGTCTCATTATTATTCATTCATAACCTCTAATTAGTTACGAACAATGGACTTTTACTTTTTTTCTAATTTTCAGTCAATTTTCGACGTTTCCGCAATACTTACGTGTGAAATTAAAAATGACAAAGGCTAGAAAACCTTTGGAGATGCACATTATAAAACACGAAGAGTCAAAACGATATTGTTCTCATGACAAGTGTGAAAAATGAACATCTAATTGTTCAGAATGTAATGAAAATTTTTGCAAGGTACGCTCCAAATCATTTCATAAAGTTACATAGCTTTACCATATTACTATTGACTTGATTCACAGTTGTCATTTCTTGGAAAAATCTAATATAAAACATGTTATCAAAATGAAAGAATTAAAAAAATTGTAAAAAATAAAAACAATACATACAACATTTAAAAAATAGTAAAAAAAAATTACTCTGAATAGCGTTTACTTTAGTCTGATAACGGCAAAATGTGTATTGAAGGCTAAACAATGTGTAAATCGTTGTGAATTAGTGGTGTGTAGGTAATGTATTATATTTATAATCAGGAGTAAACAACTTTGAAATTAGGCATTGGAGGATCGATGTATTTACTCTGATATTCACATTTATTAAATCTACAAACCTCATAGAACCAAGTAGCAATGCGCAGAATATGTGCTGCACTCCAATTTAAGGTTATAAACCAATCACTGATAGGGCACAATCGAATATAGTAATTTTCAATTTCACACGTAGGTAATGAATGATACGGAAATCAAAAATTGAGTGAAAATCAACAAAAAATCGATAAAAACCTATTATATTGTATATAACTAATTTGAGGTTATGAATAAATAATAATGAGATTTGGTATTCACAAATAATAATAATTACTTTTTCATCCCACTTCTACATGATTTCAACCGCTACAACGATAAAATACTCGATATTTGTGCCACAAAATGTAAAATGACAACGTACAGATGCCATATTGAAGCCGCCATTTTGTTTTTTGAAAGAAATCCAACGAGAGAAGAAATGGCTGAGTAAAAAGACGCGATTAGTATATTTTAAAATGATCAGCATTGCCCTTTTCCATGTCAAAAAACGAGATTCCTGCGAAGAAACGTCAAAAAATCAGGATTTTTTTCGAAAAAATGATCATAACTTTTTTCTTTGAAATTGCCGGCTGATTCTGATCACGGCATTTGAAAGAGGAGGTCCAGATCTATCGATGTTGACTTCTTTCAATATTTTCTAACGACGTTTGGAACAAACATGACAGTGTTGAAAGTTCTGTCCAAATTCCGGACATTTGGGACGAAAAGGGTTAATATTAAATTAAGCCGCACTCACTTTTATTTTATGCGCCTATATTACTTCATCAATGCTGTAAACATTATTATGTATATATTATGCTTGGCTAAAGGGAGTTAATCCTGTGCCATTAATAAAGTAACCAACTAACCAACTAACTAAATACAGTGGAACCTCACACTAGTGAAACTCACACTAGTGAAATTCTCGCACTAGTGAACATTTGTCTCTATCACTAGTGAAACATCAACTTCCCTTCGTACCCCCACTCTGCCACTTTCTTATGCATGTGTATGTATGTACACAAACATACTCGAAAAGCTGTATGTATACATATGGGTATTACGTATGTATTTACATACTCAAGCTGTAACACATTACGATTTGTGTATTATTTATTGTAATTAATTTAGTATCGGTGGCTTGGAACATCATGTGAAAATAATTCTACGCTTAAGAACCTAAATGCGGACACAAATGTAAAATTACTGGCAAAAGAGTTCTCTTTTGAGAAAGCGAGAAAAATACAAGTATTTTTGGTTATGAACGTTATGAAAGTGTGTAGACATATGTATGCACATGTTTGCACATCTGCCGATGCGCATGCGCTCGCAAATACGATACGTCCCTAGAGAGGGGGTAAACATTCCACCCCTCCGCATCTCACTAGTGTGAGAAAAACAAAAAACCGCTGGTCCCGACAGTGCCACTAGTGTGAGGTTCTACTGTAGTGCAAATTTTGTTAGGGAAATTCACAAATTTTTGTATGGTGGCTAAGATAGAAACTTTGGATTGTTAGGAAAAATAAAATATCGTTACACTTATTTTTTAAAATGAGGACAAAATCGTCCAAACTACAGTTTAGAGATCACATCGCTAAGTTTTCGCGCTATAATAATGACAATATTTTAGCCACATAAATAACCATCCTCACTCAACATCACCTCAAGAAACTTGATCAGGATTCTATCTGTAACAAAACCAATTAAACAGTTGGAGGCTGCTCCAAGTTGAATTCACTGTCGACAATTATTTATAAATAGAAATAGAAAAGTTACGAAAGAGTAGTACATATTTTGGATAAGTTTTTCAATTTATTCAATAACATATTCCTTAAACACGTTTACACTTAAAATGTAACATTAAATTATAGCGGTATGAATGAGATTATCTAAAACACATATTTGAGATTTTATTTAGTAAACGGAAAAGTCCTTTTCTGGAAAACTGCGTGACCTTTTCTTAAAAACTATGTGACCGTAAAAAATTGTACGAGAAGTGAAAATAAATGTTTAAAAATTATATCTCTAATGTAAAGTAACTTTTTCATTTATTTCAAATAATTTTTTTCTTCGAAATGAATTTTTCCGTTTTCCTCACGAGATTCCTATACGAAAATTTGGATATTTACGCACATTATTGTCGAAAATAATTGAGTGACATTGTAGTACGAGTATTATTAACAGCTTCGAAATTATTGTATATTGCGCTTCGAACATTTTCCTATTGCTTTGAGGTTATTCAACATTCTCCAGCGCATTTTTATACCATTTATAGAAATATTAATACATATTTAGACCGTTAGTAGAAAATTGTTACAAAATTAAAACATTTATACGCGATTAGTTATTTGTATTTGTACCTCAGAAGCTGTACAGACATATTATATAAAGAAAAGGTTTTTGTGAACATGTGAACATTTATATACATATGGAAGATTGCTTAAGTTTGTAGTCCCAGGTATAGCTCCGATGTTTTTATTAGAATAATTAGCTGCAAGTATAAATAAAGTTTACCATCATTTTATTATATTTCTCCAATTGGTGAGTACTTCGCTTTGGATTTAATCATGACATTCAGATAAAATTTGTCGTTTATTAGTGGAATGCTCTTATTTATGAAAACGAAGAAACAAACACGATAAATATGTTCTTCGCAATTATTCTTAAATAAAAGCCGAAAATTGTTGCTTGGATTTTTTAGTCATTAGTAATAAAAATTCATAAAAAATATTTATTAGGTAACTGGATTAAAAATTGTTAAGCAGGAAACATTTTGTAACAAATTTCGAGGTTACATAACATATTTTTTCACTAAATCGTTTATAACCTAAAAATCTCCGAGAATCAAGATTCATTGAGTTTTTCACGTACAAAATCGATTGAAAATTATAAATATTTTTATCTGGTCGTCAAATACTGAATTGGCAACGGTTTTTTATAGAATTGCTACATAATATACCTATAAAACGTGTTATCTAAGTAACAGGAGAGCGCGTAATTAAATGGTTTGTAAGTTTCAACTTGAGCTCGTTGTTACGATTATAAATACAGACTTAAATATCGTGTGATCGAACTTGCATGCGTAGAAATACACGTTTATAATATTGTACTCCGATCGAGGAAAGAAAATACAAATGATTAGACTGTAAAAAATAGTAAAAAATTATTATTTAACGACTATTTTTCCTGAATAATACTTAAATATTTCTTTTAATACATTGGTAATTTTTTTACAGCTGTCAAAATGTCTGTTATGGTCGATTAGGAGAAATTGTTTGTCTTTTAACATCCTCTAAATGTTTAACTAAATTTTATAATTTATATAAGAATTTAGATGCTAATTTTATTACTTTTACGTCGGAAATAAGATCTGAATTCTTAATTACATTATGCAAGTAAAATAAATTAAGACATTTTTCTAAATCTTGAAAAAATATTAATAGAAGATTTTTCAAAATATTTTTCACTTTCACGATAAGAAAAACAATAATTGACCTATAAATTAAAAAATAATAACTACCAATTTTTGAAGTACGTTTTTAATACTTACCATTATCAATTCTATTTAGTTCGGCTTTCTGTTAAAGGGTTCATAACAAAGAAAGAAGATGGCGCTGTATCATTCTTGTGAGTACGAAAGCACTTGAATAACAGTTGAGGGACAGTTTTTATTTCGAACTTACTTTAAAGTAACGCAAATGAAAAAATTGAATTATTCATAACATTTACGACTTTGAAAATAAAAATCGACAATAAATCGAGTTAAAATTATTCCAGCACGTTATGATTTTTTTTAATTATCGCATAAATTGTCAAAGGTCTCTTTTAGTTTATTTCAATTTTCACTACTTTAAAAAATCGATAACAACTAATACTTATTAAAAACGTATCAATAAAAACCCGTCTTGTAAAAAGTTACTAGAAGTAGTAATTTATCCTACTTTAGACGATCATTTTAAATGCGATTTTGTAAAGGATGTTAAAAGACTTCAATTTCTTTGACCTAAGTAACAAAAGATAAAAGTCTATCAGAAAAAGTGAACAGCTACGATTCAACATTTTTCACAACGAGGAATAAAAAATAGGGATTCGAGCATATATTACAGATAAAATACCTTCGTCGTAAATGTTTATCACAATGCAGTCTCAACCAGCTGAGCAGCACCTAATATCCCTTAGCACCGTAAATAGTTTTCCTTTATTAATTATACGAATGCTTAAATTTCATCTTAAAACGACTCCTTAATCTGTTTACTCGATTCGCATTTTCAATTGTTGGGATATGATGTCATAATACTTTCTTTGTTCATATTTTCAACAGTATACCTATGAATAGTATTGCGGTTTTGTGATGAAATTTATGCTTTCGAATTGCGAATAAAGACGTAACTTACATCACAATGTTACATATCTAGATTAAGGAAGATCTGACAGAGATCAGTGGCACTTTTCGGATATTTCTTCGTCATTTGTTCAGTCAGGTGATGACAGTCGCACGGACGAATCGGCACAATGATACTGATACACTGTACTTGACGTACTAAATTCGGAAGGTGCTCCACGTAAAGTTGGTTGTCTTGGACGACTATCATCGTTGTCATCTTCGTTCTCTCCAGTCGAGTCTCTATTCCTATTAAATATTGATCTGCGGAATCTAAATCATTCGAAATTAATCCACATTGATATAAAATATTTTCTTTAAATACTTAATTTTAACAAACTTATTTTAAGCTTACAGCCTAAAATTATTGGAGTCAATTGCGAGACTTAGATCGATAATACTTTCCCAATAAACACAAAAAAATTTTGAATATTCCAAAAGAACACTTCTTGAATGCTTTTATGACAGATGAATTCTAAAAGAATTCTTTGCGAAAGCTTAAAACTATAACCAATGTTTTTTTTAAAATAAATTAAGCGTTAGATTAGAATTCTTCTTTTAAACAGTTGTGGGAAAAAGTGCTTCAAAAACTATAACAAAATGTTGATAAAGAATTCTTTTTCATAAATAAGTATTTTCTATAATTTTTGTCCGTGTTATTTAACATTATTATTACATTAGAAAGTTTCTTGACAAACTAATCCGCCAGGTGGCAGAAGCAGAAGTTGGCACGATCATGGCCGCTCGCTACAACATTCGAATGTTTACGTATCGATGAGCGAATGTCAGGCGCCGGTTCGATTTGAAAATCGGGAATGAAAATGATTACGGTACTATAAATTTTGCATATTTAAGGAAATTGTTGAAAGAAAGATATGCGAAAGTGACTGCAAGACAATCTGAGTTAGTAGAAAGGTATAAATAAAGTGTACAAGTTTTTCCTTCACTATTGAATTTTCACATTTGATTTAATTATTTTTTTTTAGAACAAATTAATATATTATGACAAAAATAACTTCCGGTACGAGCCGGTTAATAATATGAAACTTATTTTGAAAACTCTTTCTTTTACATCCAGCTGTTAAATATCATTTAATGTAATTGACCTAGTAAAACATTAAATAAATCAAAAGAATTAATTAAAAACTACAACATCCTTTGGATTAAAGTGCTCATTGCATAAACAATGTCCTGAATTTGGAGAAAGAGAAAGCTTTTTAATCGCTTTTAGCCATTTTTTTCGTTGGGCGATATTTGTCGGAAATATACATATTTTATTATAAAAAGTGTTTAAAGTTATTGAAGCTAAAACAGGTCGTGAAGTTATGAATGATGTTTTGTAAATTACACACACAGATGTCAGCTTCTACTGCTGGTGCCTGGCGGATCAGTTTGTCAAGAAAGTTCCTATGATCGAATTCATGTCTTCGTGCCTTCTTCACTCGCGAGAATGTTTGTGTATGGCACGGTGTTTATGTTGAAAACTGCACTCGAAGCGCCACCTTGCGGTGAGCGCTCAAAGCATCCACAGTTGTCGACTAACAATTTAAAAATGCCGAACATACAATGTATTACACAGGTCTACAAAAAAGAGGGTCTTAGATGTTGTTAGGAAGCTGTGGGTCATTTCCGACCGAATTGTATGCGTAGAATCCAAACTCGAAGTCAGAATCGGTTCATCACGTCAGGTTTTTGAGATATTTGAGGTCATGTACTCGAAAACGCGTTATTTTGCTATGTTTGAGGTTACGTACAGGACGCAACAATTTCTTTTGGCCTTCTGTACTATTTGCATCTTTTAGTACTACATTTACCCTTCAAAATGAGGTTTTATTCGAACATCTAAGATTTTTTCTTACAAAGTTACGGCCATTTTGAAATTACCAGATATATTCTATTAACGTTATAAAAAAAACATTCACAATACTGAAACGTGATTTCAGTTATTAGTATCCATATTTTATATAGTTGTTTATATTTATATAGGTTGCATAACATTGAATTTGACCTTGTTCTCCAAGAGCATTTCAAGGTAAATTTGTTTACATGTATATCGTAATTTCAAATTGGCGTATCTTGGCGAAGGAAAGTCGTAATGGAATTATGCGCATCCCATATTAAAGAAAAAGAATAGTACCACATGATCCAACGAAAGAAAAAACTCCTAAAAATGTTGTGTCTTCTGAACATGACCTCAAAATAGCAAAAAAACGCGTTTTTCGAGTAAATAATCTCAAATATCTCAAAATTTTGACATGATGGGCCACTTCTGTCTTCGGATTCTGATTCTACGCATAAAATTACGCCGGAAATGACCCACAGCTTCCCAACAACAAAACCATGTTGACCTGTGTTATTTTTGTTCAAAAAAATACCTCAGCACTGTTTTTATCACAAATGAGAAATACTTTACCTCTAATCGATACCTTTTTTCAATTTATTCATTTTTGCATAATGATTACGTGAGGAGTACTTTTGGAATGTTTTAAGAATCATTTATTGAGGTCATTGGAGAAAACGTAAACAATACTTTTTTCGCAAGTGTGCATATTGTAAATGTAATAAATTATTATATTTGATAAATATAATGCAAGAAAACAATAGAAATACATTTAGAATGAAGTCGTTATGAAGGAAACGAAAAGGATATGAAAGAAAACTGGAAACGGCCATGGGAGTGTATTCAATATTGCCAGAGCAACTATTTTGGGCTCTTGTTACAACTTAAGTTCTTCCTTCATTTTAAGATTTCATCTTCCTCTTCATTGTCAATAATTTCTTTACGAATCCCCGAAAATATATTATATAAAATAAATATACTGTTTAAGAATTTTATGAAACAAAATGTAGCAATTTTTAGTTACAGCAGCAGAAAAATGTAAAGTGAATAGAAAATATCTTCGATTTATTAAATTTTTTGATATTTTTTGATATTTTTGATATATTTATATACATAAATCCGACGGGTATAATTACATTGCAGAAATGGTTCTCGAAATGATTCATTTTGCTCACAAACTATTTAAATTTCTTCATGGATAATAGTTTTTTTTTTATTACTACTTACGAATGCAACGTCAGTTTTCAAAAATTCAAGATAGCGAACATTTTTCAACATTTTTTTTAAATTCTTCGGACGTCATTTTTAATTTTTGAAAACTGGCATCAAATTCGTAATCTGCGATCACAAATAAGCCCCGAGTAACAAATTTCTAACAAATCTGATAAATTTTGTTAAAATTGATGAAAATGTCCGCCATATTGGATCAGCTATTTAGAATTTTTGAAAATTTCGATCAAATCTGTGATCATTTTCATTAAATGAACATTGTTGAACTATTAAAAAAATCTCTCTTTTTTAACTAACATTAAAAGTTGTGTAACTTTTTTAACAAAATTTTGTATGATCGAGAACAGACATTTCTAAGAAGCATAAATCATCTCTTTCAAATCGCATTATGAATCATGTAAATCCGTTGATTCTTTGCTGAGATAAAAGTATTTAATTATCCCGATACGTTAGCATTAAATAAATTACATAAACATATTAATAATAAAATGTAATAAATCAATATTGGCACATCAATTTTCAATAGATGAAAAAATATTATCAATGTATTGTCATTGTACTAATAATTATCAATATCTTGACATGTGAAATGTTTTGCCACTATTCGGACATGACAATTTTATGGACTGCTTGTTAAATAAAGAATCTCTTACGACCGAATCAAAAACTTCTGCAACAGGAATCACGAGTGTTTTTAGTAAGGCTATTAGCGCCGTTACTGCCTCTGGCGGCAACTAACCAAACTAACTTCATCCTAGCTCGCTGATTCATAACCAGATTTCTATTACAAGTTTGTCTGATACTACTGCACAATTTATCTGTAATTTAACAGATTTAGTAAAATTCTGTTACTCCGATAACATAAAAGTAACGAAGTTAAGTTGAAAATTAAAGTTTTCTTTACGTTTAATTTCCCTTTTCTCATTCAGACAGTGAACAGGAGAAGTAAGAACGTTAAAATATAGAACCGCCATATTCTTTAATTCATAAACTTATACTAAGAAAGTTAATGTATAACTTATGCAATATAACAGGTACTATTATAATTATAAACAGCTTCAAAATATTTACCTCGGATATCGAAACTGTGCAAAGTGTGACGATGGTCCTGCAACGGCTAGTAGAGAACAAAGATAAAAAGTTGCGTACATCCAGCTGACAGCCATGATTATGACCAGGAAAACACCAATTTGTATATACGCGAGAACGCGAGACAGAATGACGAAAGCGCCTGCAGCGCCACTTGTAACAGCGGCCATTAATGTCGGACCGCCCATCTGCGTTAATGCAATTTTTACCCTGGTAATCCGACACCCTGATTCGCAAGTGCGGTAACTTACACCGTAGTGTAAACTAAAATCAACTGCGAGACCTGAAAATTATATAGTTTTTTAAAGTTTACAAAAACGCGAGGAATTTAAATGTTTTTTATAAATTAATTATGAAATCGCTATCAGCGCCATCTATCATCATTCTTTATCGCATTAATCGTTATCATTCTATTTTATTTATTAGTTTCTATCCAGAAAAATGCTTTTCACGAAGTAATAACTTCAGATGCGTAAGTAGAAATAAGTTCAAGCACACAAAAAATGTTGCAGTTCATATAAAAATTCCCTGTATTATTTAATCAAAGTGTAATTTAAATTTTCCAAAAACCAAACTAACATCTAGGAAATTCGATTTTCCCGTTCAAACTTCAACATAATTAAAAAGAAACGCTTGATTAGTATAACGCTAAACTTGCAATAAATTAAATAGGGGAGAACGGGGTAATTCCGACCTACCTAAGCAAAATTGATTTTTGAGGTAGAGAATGTGATTTAATGAATTTGTACGTTATGCTTTTTTAAAGTGTACTGCATGGGTAAACATTTATCGATATTATTAATACCTTGTTATAGGTCTACTATAGGATTATATCTCCATTAGTAAAAAATTGCAATTCTTCAGATTCCATCAAAGTATGGGTAATTCCGACCTCAAAAGGTGTAATTCCGACCGCGTTTATTTTCAGCACAATTTCGTAGTGATTTATAGGTTTAATTTACATTTATTAATAATAAGTAAAGAAGATAATATTTTGCTATCACAATAACTTGTTTATGTACAACACTATGTACATAGATCACATACCTATTCTACATGGTTGGTCAAAAATGAAAACGCAAATAGTCACTTCTCATATCGCACGAGAAACAAGCGAAGTAAATTCAAATGTTGTGGTCGAAATGTATAATGAAAAAAAATCAACACATTTATGATACATTATATATAATGTATACATAATATTGCATAATATGGTTGTGATAAAAAGCAAACGAAAATAAACTCGAAAAAGGACGGTCGCAATTACCCCGTACATTAGGGGTCGGAATTACCCTGCACGTTCGTTATTTAAAAAAATACACGCACTTAAAAACACACTCTCATCTCACTAAAAACCAAATTGATTTCATTAAATATAAGGTTAAGGCTTTCTAAATTACTTACGTTTGATTCGTTTGCACAATAATTTCAAACTATATTTACTTATTTATAATACTACAATTTCTAAATTAGCGCAGTAAGAAACAATAACAGCACTACCACATGGTTCAATGCAAAGTGAATAAACAACTACCGCAATCAAAATAGTTGTACTCATCAGTGTTTTCACAAAATTTCAATAACATTACGGGATGTCATATTGTAAGCGAGATATTACGGGGGGTCGGAATTATCCGACCTGTCGTAATTACCCCGTTCTCCCCTATATTAAATATGATAGATGTTAAAATGCTATAGTTTGAAGTCGCTTGGCCTTGTCCGAAACATTTATAATCTCAACTAGTAATAAAATTAACAACGAAAAAAGGTACAAGATAAAAAACTAAAAGATAAAAACTATATTCATAACTATAAAGTTAATACAATTATATAATATACAGTTACTTGGAATAGACTGGTATATGAATATGATTTATTAGCATGCAATTATAATAACTCTAAAGAAAGAAAAAGGCAAATAGTATAAAAAAATATATGAAAACAAAAAACCACGAACAAATTTTTATATGGAAATGCAAAAAATATTTATATAAACATGCAAAAAATACAAATAATTAAAAATTAAAAAGATACATGCGTGAGGTATTGCAATAAATTAATAAAAAATACTTACCAATTGCTGTTGATACTACCACACTTTCCAACACGTTCAGCTTCCAACCGAGAAGTACCAAACAGGCAACTGACACGGCAATAGCGGCTGATATTGCAAGTGTTACATGTAGACTAACCAATGGATTTAAAGTAACCAGGGCAAGTACTGTTAAGGCTAATCCCATGGAAACGACCATAGCCCACATGGTCCCATCGTAAAGGGTTCGTTGAAGTTCGTAAAATTCAAAGTTACTCACGAACCACCCATTTCGCATCCCCACCGGCGCAGTTTTTAATTGTTTCTGCATCCATTTTTCCACCTATTTTATGGTAAATTTCGCGATTAGTGAATTTTAGGTCACGCCTAACAGTGACGAAATCTGGGGGGTTCTTAATCGTATTTTTAAAAAAGTGAGGTTAGAAACATCGATGTTTTTTCGTGTGTTATGTTGGCAGTAGCGAAACGAAGATAAAGTTCTTATTTCCACAAGTAATCCAAAGTTTTCTTGTAATTTTTGGTATTATGAAATATTTCAGTGATGAAGTTACTTGTCTACATCAGTGTTATTCCCAAAACCCAAATTATGAACCAATTCTAAAAACAACCGCTTTTATAAGATAAAAATACGTACCTCGTTGTAAAATCGATCCATTTCTGCAAATGACAAACTGTATACGTAAATACTATCGTATTCAACGACGATCGTCTTAATTTCCGGAGTAATTTTTGGAGACATTTTCCGCGAAAGTGTTTCGTTGACGGTAAAGCTGACATTCGAATAATCTTCTTTCAAAAACTTTATGCCTGCAGTGAGTGCCGTTCCGTAATTCCAGAGATGTATTGGTGTTTTATGTATTTCTGCGAGCACTTCAGCAGCACATTGTCTGAGTACTTCCCGTTCGTAGGGGAAAGCACTCCGTTCGCAACATGGAAATCGATCAATATCTTCGTACATTTCGTCTTGACATCGCCGCTCCATCCAGGATTGAAGAGATTCGATGTAGCAATTAGGTAACAAAGGACCTAATGTACTTCGGTAAAATGGCTGAGCGCGCAAGTTTTTACAAAATTTTTGTAACCAAATCTGAGAGTCGGGATCAGCGGCATCGAACGTTTCATCAGCGACCAATGTACCTCGTGACGATGGATTCAGATAATCTCCATTATCCTCAGGAAGAACGCCCCATACGAAGCGCATTGGCATAGTCGCACCTCTGTCGCCCTACAATTGGGTTCGTACAAAATAACAAATAAAAATAACATGAGGAAACGGTCACTTACATTCTCGATTCGTTCAAACCAGAATCGCTTGGAATATATTAGATCATATTCTTCAAAGATATGAGAACTATCGAAAAGTTGAAAATCTGGAGAATCCGGCAACCGAAGACCAGGGAATTTGAAAACTACCAAACAGCTGCCAATCCCCAAACTGCTGAATATTAAAATCCATAACCATCGAAAATTGGTTACTAGCAGTACAAGGTTGTCCGTAAAGACCTGGGCTACTTTATCGAAAAAGAGTTGAATAGGACGGGCGATTTTCCTTACGATGAAATTGGTAGGGGACAAAATATTATATCGGCGGTTTTCGGCTATGATAACACTCGCTGGTAACCATGTTATCATTAGCAAGAAATTCGCCATCACAGTAACACCTGAAAAAATACTGCGAAAAATTTCTTATTAGTTTTCTTAAGTGGTCGTCTTCACGTTTTCTTAGCGAAAATACTGAAATGTACATCACAAACCTAAAACAATTGATTGCTGTCACGTTGCTCACGATCGAAGCAAAGAAAGCTACTGCCGTTGTCAACGTTGTCACGAACATCGATGGGACAGCATGTACCATAGTGTCTTGAACAATTCCCACGATCCCACCGGAAACGTTAGAAGATTTTCTATTACGTTTACTCCGTTCCCAAATCTTACAAAAAATAAAAGCGTCATCTGCCCCAATTCCTTAAATAAAAATCCCCCATTAGTTAGAAAATAATCGAATTGTTTAACAATTTATCGATACTTACCAACAGCCACAACGACTCCTAAGAGATTCATAAAAGGAAACAGTTTGATATTAAGCACAAGCGTGTAAAAAGCGTAAGAAATCCCGAGGCTAAAAATGACCGCAAGAACCGTCGAGATGGTCAGCAGAAACGAGCGGGTGTAGGACCAAATACAAATCGTTACGAAAATGAATCCCGCCACAACCAGATAAGTGTCGGAGACTAATAGGCGGTCAAAAAGTGTACTTTTCAGCCCTAGTTCCATCCCTGCTACTCGAAACTTTTCGTATGTTAAACTCTCGACATTCAGATCTTTATAAAAATTTAAACTGGCTGAACTCGAAGCGATGGGAAGTATCAACATCGCCGATCGTAGAAAAGTCGAGTTGTCCGAGTCCGTGGAGTTTCCCAAAAAGTCAACATCCAATTGATAATGTAGTAAATTGTACACAGCGTTGTGCGAATAACATTCCATGGGAACTCTGCGCTGGCATGCGATATCTTCCGAGCACTCTGGTGTTAAATGAAAATTCCGATAAAATGGTGCGCAATACCGCAAAAGTGTCTGAACTCGTGTAAGATCCTGATCGGTTACCCCCAAACAGGAGGTTCGATTCGAAAGTTGTGCCACAAAATTAGCAGGGGACCAACTTCGACAACAGTCTTTCTTCTCTTCTTCTCGGCGTTGACACAACGAGTGAAAATGAGGATTCGCGCGTAATGCAGCGTCGATGTGACATTGCGCTAAAATTCCTTCTAAAGACCATAAACTGTGACTTTCTCGTGTAGAAGTCAACACAACTCTGGCGTACGCTGAACTTGGAGCGTTACAGAAAAATCCACCAGATTCCAAATGTTGATTTTGACTGACGAAATCATTTTTGTTTCGTCGGTCATTCGTTTCTTTGTCGACGTCGTCATCTAAGTCCTTTTTCGAACCAAGATTCATGAGGTCTTCCCATTTGTCCGAACCTTCATTCGTACGTCTGTCGCGATTGTCTTTACCACTTTCGTCGCCTTCGAATTTTTTCTTTTTTCGATTCTTCCGGGTTTTATGGTCGTTTGTTTTTGTCTGATTCGTGTGATTCTGCTGTTTTCGTTTTTTCTGCAACAGCCATACCACACACGTAAGAATATACCAGCGACTTTTTTTTTTAAATTAAGTTTTATATGTTAATTAATTTCCAATCAAATGTATCATCGTCATATTCTTTATAATCTTTTGTTTACGTAATGAAGGAAAATTGGTAACGAAAGAGAACAAATATATTCATTTAGCATTATAATGTAACCAGTGAGGAGCAATTTAACTATTAAAATGGTGGGAAAACTCCATCTATCTTGTTGAAATGTAACTAAAAGAAAACGCTTCTCGTAAACAATATTCTGTGTACTCTTCAGTAGGGGCATACAAAATACTCCATCTTAACCCATTAATGCCTAAAAATTTGAATGTTTAGCTCATTTTTTAGCCTACTTGTAAATTATGTGACAATTTTTGTTTTTAGCTTCATATACTTTGTACTTTTAAAAGGCGAAAAATAAAACTATTGTCTTGATCCTCCATCATTTTTCAGTCCATTTGACAGTTACAATAATGAGGAATAGGAAAATTTACGAGTTTTATCACGATATTGTCGATGAAAGATTGAGAATCAAAGAATTCAATCAAAAAGTGGAAAAATGAGGTAAAATAAAGATTTCAAACATTTATTGGCCATAACGTGATAAATTTTCTGTATTTTCCGACCGCTACACGGTGAGTTTTGATCGACTTCAACCCAAAAGTTCTCTCACCTCCGATTTTGTATGTCTTTTTGGGCTTAGTTCGTGCTTATTTTAAGCCAGGAATGAAAATAATCGCTCGAGGGAAACTAAAAATATCTTAATTTTCGTATTTTTGGAAAGATTATTTTAAATATTTGAATTAAAATAACTTTTAGATCTAGTTTTATCACAAGAATGTTCAGATTTTGGCTCTAGAAAGACAATCCCGAAATAGTTTGAATACTTTTATATATTAAAACTCGAAGTATTTCCGATAAAACGCAAAAAAAACGTAGTTTCTGTTGCATTTTTGTGAATAAAATTGTTGCTAGAAATTCCACGACAAATCACTTGAAGAATAACTTCAGGGGCTAGTCCAGTAGTTTTTTATGGTTTAGAAAATTATTTATATTTCACGCTGGAGACTTAATGTGTACCAATCTTTTCACACTTTAAAACTTATTTAAGTTGCAAACCATTTTTCCTAATATTTAAAAGTATAAACTGTATGAAGCAAAAAGAAACCATTTTCCTGTAATCTACAAATATTTTGTCCATCTTTATCCATAATTTGGAACGAATTGACATCCAACATATTAAAAACCCACAAGACTAATTTACTTTGAAAACGCATTTATCAAAATGTACATAAAAATAAATGAGAATGTAAAAAAAATTATTAAGTAGTGTTTCAATCATGATCAGAACAGCAACGAACTTCTGTTTCAATATTAGGAATGATTCAACATAGAATTTTTACACTGTCCAAACAATGAAAAAAATAGTGATTAACTACAAATTGTAAATATTTAAATATATTTCAAACTTTCTACAAAATGGAGCCACATTAAAAAAGAAAAGAGATGCAAAGTCATATATCCAATTCATATAAAACTAATATTCGTCAAGTTCCTTATGCAAATAAAATACCAATTAAAGCTATAATTTATATGATAAAACTTCACTTATTAATTTTCAAATTTGTAAGAATTTTCAATAGTTTCACATTTCAATAAGTATAAATACATCTAAAGGCAATACAAATTTATTTGAAATATTTACGATGCTTCAGAATTAATATTTTTGAATTGAAATAAAAATTCTATAAGAAAATGTTTCAGGGAAATACTCCAAAGATACCCATAAAATTAGAATAAAGTCACATAATAAAATAACCTTCACTCTTTTTCTAAAGATAATTGATTATGAATTTCAACACACAATCAAACAAATTAATTTTTCAATTAATATTCTTAAGATTTTTATATTCTTTTATTAACGCAGGATATTAGTACATAAAATATATTTACCTGAATTTTCGATTTTTGAACATAAGTATAATATTCTAGTGGATTGTCAATTAAGTGACCTCTTGGTTTTGAAGCTTCCATGAGATTCTGCCAAGCCGTTAATCTCTGGGCTAAAGGTGTACCTCTAGCCTCAAAACCCTGTTGATCATATTTTCAATTTTAAACATTATGCATACATTTATTTTACTATTTAACTTCTGATTACTTAAATATATTTTACAAGTTATTTTACTGTACCAATTGAGGATCTGTGAAATCTGGAAACTTGTTGGTTATCATAGGTACCGTCATACATATGGAAGACAAAATGAATATTGCACACAAAATAACACAGGGATATTGTGCGAGCGTACGTGTATACCAAGTTACATCCATTGTCGATAAGTCTTAGGAACTTTGTCTTTGGCATTCATTAATTATTTAACATATTATTAATCAACTCTACTGGCCAACCTGTAAGACATTACTTCTTATAGAATGAAGTCAATTTTGAATGCTGTGGAAAGTGAATATTAGGAAATTTACCTGTGAATTAATATTTTTTATCGCTTTCATTTTTTAATATAAATGAAATCTGACAGTCACATCCATTAAATATAGTTTTGATACTGTGTGGAATATTCCAAGTAAAACTCTAAATAAAAATCAGTCTTTCGGTTCGTCCTGGTTTATTTATTTCTGAAATTAATCGTCGAATTTTAAATTTTATAAAAAAAAAATGATTGTAGAATATATTTAACAAACTACGTCAATTATTTTTTTATAAAAGTCTAGGATAATCGTTGTTTTTTAAATATTTAACTCTCCTTTAAAATTTGGCTATAGTTAAAAATCAGTCAAATTTTTGTTATATGAAACAAAAGTTAATTTACATATAATTTTATGAACTCGTGCATCTATTCAATGATCATTATTTATGTTTTTAATAATTTTATCACAATAGTAAATTCAGTATTCACTGAACACAATTCCAAATTTGGTATCCTTTGAGATAAGTTTTAATTTTTGGAATCGTTGGTATTCAAGAGGATCCATAATATATCTTTTGCAATTCTGGGCTGGAATTCAAAATTAATTTAGGGCCATGGTTATTCAAGGGAATTCATTAAAATGAGTTTGAATTCCAAATATGGAATACAGTGGAATTAATTTTGAAGTGGTAGATTTCGAGGGGATTCAGTAATACATTCTTTTATGCCATATTTGGTATTGAATGGTATTTTTTAATGGGAGGAATTTGAGGGGATTCAATGAGATATTTTTTAATTCCAAATCTTGTATTCGCTGGAATTCATTTTGATGGCCGTTAGTAGAACAGCATTTGAGGGGATTCAATAAGTCAAAATTTTTTTCATAATTGGGGTTTTATTGGGATTAAAAATCATTCCAATACCTTTTTTTAACAAAATGAGATAAAAACAATCAAGTTTTAATCTCCATTAATTCCCTTCTAATACCTTTCAATCTTTTTTCGTTTACTGGGATTGGTAATCGATAGTATTTGACGGTATTCAAAGAATATAATCTTAAATCCCATATCTTGTATTAAATGGGATTCTTTCAAATATTGGTAATAAATGGTATTCGAGGGAATCCAAGAAAGGAATTTTTAATTCCAGAAATGGTATTTAAACGATACTGACAGATGTGGAATTCACGGGGATTGAAACATACGTTTTTCAATCCCAGTTATGGCATTCAAGGGGATTGATTTTCACAACGATTATTCGAAGAGGATTCACAGGGATTCAATAATTTCAATTTATTTACCTACTTTGGAATTTACTAGAATTCAAAACCACTCTAATCCCTTTTTAGAACAAAATGAATTAAAAGTAGTCTCATTTTAATCCCAATTGATCCCTTTTTAATACTTTTCAATCATTTTTCGTTTACTGGGAGGTGACCATATGAGAGAGGCATAAAATAAGTGTGGTAAAACTAGTGTACGAATGAGATATGTGATCGAGAATACATCGTTAAAATCTTTTGTGGCTCTCTGAACAAATCCAAGCATCCTCGCAGCTTTTGCTCGAACATGATTTAAGTGAGATTTTCACACATAATGACACCAACGTCTGAATGCTTAAATGTTCTTGAAATCGGTTCTTCAAATAACATGTAAGCAAATTCAAACTTCTCCACACGTCGAGTAAAAGACACAATTTTGTATTATAAAGAAATAATTAAAAATCAACTGCAGATACAATATTGTATAATAAAAGTGGTTAAGAAAGGAGTCGCTGAGTTAAATCATTTTTTCAACATTAGAATGAATTGACAAAAATCCTTTTTGAGCTGTCAAAATTAACCAGCCATTAATCATTTTGTCATCATTACGATTGCCATTGTTACAGTAATATTTCTTTTTAAGTGAGCGCCAAAACATTTTTATTAAAGAATTTTGTTATTTTTAATTATTTGGACCGATGTTACCAATCTTTTCTTCTAAAGAATTTTAAAATTAATTATTACTAGCGGTCTAAATACTGAAATCCGAATGAAAATCCTATTCATACTAGAATTGAAAAAGCGTTTATTTCGAATGTTTGGAATTCCTTTATTGATAATTTTAGACTGACGAATTCCTTTCAATCCTTTTTCGTTTACTGGGAAAAATTAATACTTTTTTGATTTAATAGTACATATTAATGACAGTTTTTTTAAAAATCGTCCATGTATAGAATGTATTTAAAACAGTTCAGACGGGACGAAAAAATATACGAAATTTACCATTAATTATTTCGATTTGTTTGCAATATCTCTTAATGTCACAAGTAATATTATTTATTAACGTATAATTATATATAGTGAATTATGTTACTTACTACATCCCAGTAACGTTCGTAAATAAAATTCCAACAATTTTTTCCAAGAACAAATTATCTTCCATTCATCGAAGTAATATTTGGAATTATACACATCACGAATAAATATGTAAATTAATTACATACAGATACACTTCGTATCAATTTAACCACCCTCGAATATATTTGCACTTACTAATTTCTGAAGTAACATTTCGAATTTATATTGCAAATTTAAAAACACTTAACAATATGATATACAAAAAGAGAAGAATTATCAGAGATGAAATAAAGATTCACAGCAGCCAGTGGTTGGCGGGGGGGTTGACGAGGGGAAATAGGGGAAAGTCACCATTTTATCTACTTGGACCCTACCATACCACACGAGTTTTTATTGCAGGTTCGAGTCCTCCCCCAACTAAAAACTCTACTTTATCATGAGTCGGTTTTCATTATATTTACTACAATTTTATTGGTAAATGGTAAAAATAATAGACGTTTCTTAATTTTAAGGGGGTTCTAAAGTGCTTGGTCGATAAGGTAGGAATTTTCACTAAAAATCGTAAATAAAAAATTACTAAATCGATTTTTCAAAATTCGGACTCTGTAAGGGCAATTTTAATTACTATAGACGGTATCCTAGAAAATGCCAAGGAAACTAATTGAGAACTGACCGAGAACTTTGGGAAATTTTTAATTATTTCCAAAAATTCTTGGTTGGTTCTCAATTATGTCTTCGATATTTTCTAGGAAATTGTCTATATCAGTTAGAATTACTTTTACAGAGACCAACCTTTGAAAATGATATTCAGTCATTTTTAATTTACGAATTTTAGTTGTGGAACACCTTTACAACCCCCTTGAACATTACTTTACTTACTGAGATACCATTATGGGGGTTCTAAAGTGGTCAGCTGGTAAGGTAGGAAATTTCACTAAAAAAACGTAAGTTAAAGATGATTGAATAACATTTTTTAAATTCGGGCTCTGTAAGGGCAATTCCAAGTACTATAAAGAGTTTCTTAGAAAATACGAAAGATATTGACTGAGAACTGACCGAGAATTTTTGGAAATAAATAAGTTTTAAAAAAAATTTTGAGCTTCCAGGCGCCATTTTGGAAGACGCCATCTTGAATTGTAAATTGGCGCACGGTACATTTTAATCTAGAGAGTCCACGGATGCGATATTTTCACCATAAACATGTTTCCTAACGCTATTTCGTGGTGACAGTAATGTTTTAATAAAAAAGAATGTTTTTTTTTATAAAAAAAACTTGTATAACTTTTTTGCGGTTCATTTTATAAAAATTTTAATGAAAGATTCTGAAAAAGGATGAAATTTTACGTTAGAAACCGTGGAGATAAAATTTTTCCAAAAGGTTTATACAGTAGAACCCCTCTTATTTCAACTGGTCATGGTTTTCAAGATGGCGCCGGCACCTCTTATTTGAAATTTCCCCTTACCCCCTTAATCTACTTATATATATCAGTGAATCTACTTAACGCTTTAATAGTGGATGATAATATCTGATATCTTTTTATTTTTGTTAGACATCGTATATATTTTAGAATTGAATTATGTAAAATATATATATAATTTATCTGAAAAATGTGTAGAGAATTTTAAATTTGGATAAAAATGTAACGAGATCACAACTCGTGCCTTTATGTGATAAATAAAGACTGCAACATTTCGCATTTATTTATGGCCATTTATATCTGAATTCGAGTGTAGAAATAAACATTTTAAATTTACATTATGCACTTTATGACATATAATTATGTATCAATAATTTTTGGTTTCACAAACAAATACATTGTGATTAAGACCGAAATTAATATAGGAGACAATATTTAACCCAAATTTGCAAATATGATTAATGAAAGCTTCAGATCACTTCAAATTCAGTACTAAGCTGCTGATATTACATTTGTTTGTTATTTTGCAAATGAAAGACTTTTCAATTTTTGTGGAGGTCTTGAAATACACATCATTAAAAATTGACAACATCCTAACCTTCAAATGTGCACTTTTATTTTACGAAATTAGCAGCTTCTCGAGTAATTTGTATGATGTAAATCATGAGTTTCATGCGAAATTTTAAATTAATTTGAAATTTCATTACATATCAGTCTACCAACTATACGTGTTTGCAAATTTAGGTTAAACGGATTTACACTTGATGGTGCGTAAACACTGTAAGTAAACTGTATCGAGATGTTCGAGCGGTGGTGGGGGAAGGCCTGAGGGGAAATGATTCAAATAAGAGGGGCAATTGAAATAAGAGGGGTTCTACTGTATGCCCCTCCCGTCCTTAAAGGGTTAATTTACGGTTTTTAGTGATAATTCCTACCTTATCGGCCGAGCACCTTACCCCCTAAAATTATAAATCCACAGAATACATAGAATTATTTATCACCAGATGTTTCTACTGAAAACTACATTAATTTCTCAAATTATCGACATTCGATAAAACAGGTTGCGTTCTGACCGATAGTTCGAAAAAAACACAAAGGCGCTGTATGCATATAAGGATATCGAAACATCTGTGTGTAGATTTGTGGTTGTGTGCAATTGTTCGTAACGCCATCTTGTTCGTCAGTTGACATATAGATATAACATTTGTTTGGTTACTCTCTCGTTTTTAATAGTTTCTACAAGCCATTGTCTTTCATAATTTTCGCAATTTCGCAGTAACCAGTAGCTTTACTGGTTGAAATCGTCATTAAGTTTGGTGAAAGCACCAACAATGGACGATTTACAAAATTATAAACTTCAACTTCAACAAGTAAGTAGAAACTGGTTAAATTTATCCCATACTATTTTCTAGTAGCCATCAGGAATCCTTGACTTTGGAACTTTCAGGTTGAAGCAGCTTTGACAACAGACTCGAACAATGAAGAACTGTTGAAGCTAAAGATCGATCTTGAAGAAGTCATCGAACTTACTCACGATCTGATCAAGTCGCAACAACAAGAAAAACGTCAAAGCAATACTATAGACGAGAAGGATCCGATTCTTCTCGCAGTGTTAGCAAACAAATGGAAAGTCGGAGACCCATGTATGGCACCTTTGAGCGAAGATGGAAAGTAAGTTTACGAAAGTCTTTGGTTGTTTACGAACTTAAGTACTTTCACTTTTTATAGATGTTATTTCATTGCAGATATTACGAGGCGATGATTGAAACGATAAGCGAAGACGGAGTTGTTAATGTTACATTCAACGAGTTCAAAAACACAGATGTTATGATGCTTAGTCAGTTAAAACCTATGGCCAAACGACCAGCGTCGGATTGGGCAGACCAAAAGGCGAAGTGAGTATTCTTTTATTATCATTATAATAATAACGCTTTTAATAATACTAATAAATAACTTAAAATTAATAAGATATGATTAACTGATATTTGTCTACGTGTGTAATAGGTTTTTTTACATTTTAGGAAACTTCAAGCTACGTCGGTCGCTGGTTCGGATCCTACCAAGCAACGAGAATACTTGAAAAAAAGGAAACAACGCAAGCTTCAAAGATTCAAGGAACTAGAAGAAGAAAGAGAACAAGAGAAAAACAAATGGCTAGCATTCGCAACTAAGGTACGATATATTAAATTATTTATATAATCTCCTAATCTTTAGTATTGAAAACTTTGTTTATTTCTAGACAACAAAAAAAGGTGTAATAAAGAAAAGCATTTTTGCAACACCAGAGAACGTCAATGGCAGAGTCGGTATTGGCACTTGCGGCGTCAGTGGTCGAGAGATGACGAAATTTAGCAACGGCGAAAAGTGGAGGCGAGGAACATAAATCTGTTTATACTCACGCGACTGAATCTGTATTTTTTGGCATCGGTTATTGTTAATTCAATTTTACCCATGACTTAAATATTCGGAGAGTATATATTGGGCGAAATTGATCCATAAAGTCTACTATTCTTCGCCGATGTTCTCGGCGAACTTAGATGAGTGAACGTGTCGAAAGAATGTATACGCAAGCGAATTTGAGAAAATGAACGAGCGAGTTTCTCATTAGAGATATATTCATATTGCTGTATGTACTGAAAAGTATGTTATAGGTTATAAATAAATGATTATTTTAAGGTCACTCATTTTTGCTTTCGATTTTATTAAATCATCCCCACCACCTCCCATATGGTTTGCAGAAAAGAAAATGGCGACTCGACGTACCCACGCGGATAACGGTGCGTCAAATTTTACCATCATCAGTTATTATCAATAAAAAAAATAAGCATTGTTATCGTTTGTGATAATTTTAACGCGTCACGAAATTCCGAGTTTTTTTTTTATTCAAAATGATAATTAACCTTAACCTAAATAGATCTGTCATTTGATGACGTTTCCATTTTTTAAATAAATTAATTGATTTTTCATTGTATTACAATTAAAAGTTGTAATCGGTAACAAATTTCCAGACATGAGGCTCAGCGAAATGAATTTGCGGAGGTGAGTGCTTTGCTGAAAGAACGAAGAATGGTATTTTAATATTACGAAGCACAATGGAATCGAATGAAAGAAGTCAGTCGAGTAATGACCAAAGGAATGTAGACTGGTCACGTTATGGTCTTGGAAACGTTGAACATCGAATGTTTCCAAGATCCGACAACAGGAATAATGAAGATTTTGGCCCAGAAATGTATCAGACAGGAGCAAACGAATTGTTCGCTCAAGAATTTGTAAGTTTCTTAAAGTCGAAATGTTTAATCTAAACAATAATCTGGTGTTTATTTGAAAATAGTCATCGGAACCATGGTGGAAGTCAAATTTTTTCATATCACAACCTGTTTTATTCGGGACATGGGATGGTGTGTTTACTTCCTGTCTTATCAACATTTTCGGTGTAATAGTTTTTCTGCGATCAGGTTGGATCGTCGGTCAAGCCGGTGCCTTGAACGCCGTACTTATAATTCTTTGTACAGGTATACAAAACAAATCTTTTGCTTCGATGTATTTTAATTGAAATTATATAATTGTCATATTTCATTGGATAGCGGTTACCAAGTAGACAGTATCTATCTCGATTTTTCAAAGGCTTTCGATTCAGTGAACCACTTGTTATTGAGTTGTATCGAGTCATATCTTTGGGGTTGATCACAGATAGTTTGCATAAAAGGAGACACTTTGGTGTCATTTGATGTGCCATCGGGTGTTCCCCAAGGATCACATTTAGGTCCGCTTTTGTTTTTAGTTTACATAAATGATATCATCAACGTAATTTCCTTCTCAAAGGTTGTATCATATGCTGATGATATCAAATTATATAATGTTATTAAAACCCCGATGTGTGTGTCAAAATTACAAAGTGATCTTTCCAATATTGAAGAGCGGTGTACAGCAAATTGTCTTTCGTTAAATATTTCTAAAATAAACGTGATGCATTTCAGTAGATCGAAAAACCTACTGACGTTTCAGTATTTTATTGATAAAACACCAATAAATGTAGTAAATAATATAAAAGATTTTGGCATCTTTTTTGATAGTTCTCTCTCTTTTCCGAATCATTTTTTTTATTTTATTTTTTATTTTATTTAAAGAAATAAACGGCCTATAAGACCTTTGTACAAAGATATACTGACATAATCAGCGCAATTTGAATAACAAAGAAAAGAACATAAAATTTGGTAATAGAATAATTGAAAAACTGTATGTTAAAACAAAATAAGAAAACTTAATAATAAGTGTATAATAATCGTCGCGCTTTAAATCGAAGTGATACAAAACTAGTAGCGTTTTTTACATCACCGGGAACACTGTTCCATTCACGCCTGAGTCTAGCTACACTAGAGTGAAATCCATAACGAGATTTACTATTATTTTCACAAATATCCTGATAACGACGCAATGAATACGGTTGAGAACGAGTAGAGAACAACGAAGATATTTGCTCAGATTTAATCATACCCGTAGTAATTTTACGGACAAATAGTAAATCAATAATATGATGTATTGAATAAATTGATGGCATTGAAAATTTAGAAGCAACAGTAGAATAATCATGGTTCACATAACTCATAGGAGTACCTGACTTATACGACAAATATCTTAAAAACCTGTGTTGAACCTTTTCGAGCTGATCAATATCTTTAGAAATAAAAGGGCGCCAAATAACTGATCCATAAGACTCATAAAGATTATGTTACAAATAAAACCTATAAACAACTAGGCTTTATAATAAGATCTACAAAATTTTTCCGAGATTGTAATGCCATCATCTATATATTCAAATGCCTTGTTCTGCCACATTTGCTGTACACTTTCCCAGTTTGGTCACCCTTCGATTGGAAGCGGTTCAACGAAAATTTCTGCGCTTCCTTTCCTTCAAATCGGGAAATCCTATGAGCTTCTTTGACCACGATTTCAGTAATATTTCATCAAAATTTAAAATCCCAACAATCAAATACGTACATACAGTAAATGATATTATTTTCTGCAGAAATGTTTTGAATAATAGAATACATTCACCGGAATTGAAGGAGTTTCTTCGTTATCGTCCTCAATTTTATTCTCACAGGACGTACCGAATATTGGAGGAAAGAAAGTGTAGATCAATTTATTTTTATCATTCTGGTATAAACAGACTCATAAAATCGTGGAACCTTCTTCCCACACCGATAGTAGAACTTGTAGAAGCTAATAATTTTATCCCGTCAGTGAAATGTAATTTGTGTAAATTTTATTTATTTATATGTGTATTTAGTTTACTTTCGTTTGCGACAAATTTTTGTATATTTTTTGTATGGGCAGTTACTGCCGTTTATAAAATAATAAATAATAAATATTTATGTTTTAGTTTCTGTCGCACTTGTTACTGTTCTTTCGGCAGTCGGAATTTGCGAAAGATGTAGAGTGGAAAGTGGTGGTGTATATTTTTTGCTGAGCCACGTCTTAGGATCTAGATTCGGTGGAGCAATTGGTTTGCTTTATTGTTTCGGTCAGGTAAAACTTTTAAATTTCCTTATATACAAATATAGAGAAATATAAATGTCGTACAAATTCAGGCAGTCGGATGCGCTTTAAACGTGTTGGGGTTTGGCGAATCAATGGCGGGCCTCTTTAATTTTGATCCCTCTTCGTGGGCTCAACAAGGTTTTGCGTGTGCAGCTGTTATTCTACTTTCTGTAATAAATGTTGCTGGAGTTAAATGGGTCATAAAACTCCAATTTATATTGTTGTTAATTTTGCTCCTTGCTGGGCTTGACTTCATCATCGGCAGTTTTACGCACGTGGAAGTTGGTGAGAAATTAAAAACAATGAATAATGCAGTTGTACCAAACTGTAAATGATTGGTGAATTATTTACAGAGGCTGGATTCCAGGGATGGTTCTCAGGAAATCTAAGAAACAATACATTTCCGTCGTACCAAAATGGTTATGGGTGGTTCACTGTATTTGGTGTCTTTTTCCCAACCGCTACTGGGGTTTTAGCTGGTATTAATATGAGTGGGGATTTACGACATCCTTCGACTGATATTCCTAATGGAACTCTCGCTGCGTTAGCTACAAGGTACGTTAACGTAATACATTTATTCGTTGACCCTTTCAGTCACAGTAGTAACCCACGTTACTACCTCGATTTCTTTGAATTTTAATTATTTACGTTCAAGTTAACGTATTCCGATCGGTCTTTTTGCTATTTTCTGTTACCTTAGTACTTAAAGAACATATCCACATGACTAAAAATACATAATTGTTTATTGTTTACTTTATATAAATAAACCAACACTAAAAAATCAAGTTTTTTTGGAAAGAATTCATTTTTGATGCTATTTTGAAAGATAATGACTTGAAGTTCGGGGTATATAGGTTTTTGGGGTCGCTTATTACGAATTCTGTGTCAGATTTACAAAATTCAAAATGGCGGTCAGAAACATGTAAAAAATCGCAAATTTTGTTGAAAATGCCCTAAAACCCCCTAATACGCATTTTCATCAAAATTCTCGGTTTTTATATATGGGTGACGACCATATTCAATCCGCCATTTTGAATTTCGTAAATCTGACATCGGATTCATAATCAGCGACATTGAAAACCCCCGAGTAGCAAATTTTGTCCCAATCGAAATATATTTTAAATTTTTGTCCGCCATATTGGATCCGCCATCTTGAATTTAGAAAAACGAACCTCGGATTCGTAATCAGCTATGTACCTTGAAAACCCCCGAGTAGCAATTTTTGTCCCAATCGAATCACAGTGGTCCTTCCCTTATTCTAATTTTTTCTCTTCTCCTATTCTAATATTTCCCCTCACGCGTTCTCCCCACTGACGTGTGTTGACGTGTGGATTTTCTAAATAAAAATAACGGCGCATGCGCAACAAAGGAAAAAGAGACAATAATGAGACAGGAAATCTTAGTAGTGGGAGAGAGGAGAAAATTAGAATAAGGGAAGAAGTCCGCCATCTTGCCTGACTGGACAAATTAGAATAAGGGAAGGACTACTGTATATTTTAAATTTGTGTCCGCCATATTGGATGCGCCATCTTGAATTTCGAAAAACTAACCTCGGATTGGTAATCAGCGACCAAAAAAAAACCCCGAGTAACAAATTTGAGCTAAATTCGATAAAAGGAAAAATGTGTGACTCAAAGGGTTGACACGACCGACCTGTCAAATATTGTACAGGGAAGATATTGAAAATTACACTCGTTTTATTTACAGTACAATTCTTTACTTGTGCTTCTCCCTCTTTCTTGCCGCAACGTGTACAAGAGCAGCGTTACAAACAGACTTTATGATCACTTCGACAGTGTCTGGTATTTCTGTGCTTCTGCTTGCTGGTTTGTATGTTTCGTCGTTCAGTAGCTGCCTTGGCGCAATGTACGGAACACCTCGTGTTCTTCAGTCTATCGCAGGACAAAATGTAATCCCTGGCATCAGCTGCTTACAACGAGGGGTGAGTAGTAAAATTATATTTCTAAACCTTTTACAATTCTTACAACTAAGGATTTTGCGATAATCTTTAAACATTCAAATTCAGCGATATTTAAGGGATGTATTTTTGCTACTAGATATATTGCTCAATTTTTAATTAAGTTTTCATCATTGGTTATGTCCTGTGGAATTAGAAAAATGTTTATTTTCATTATATGAACATGTTTCAAACATGTTTCTTATGATCGTAGAACATTGTTAAATATTTTAATTGAAGTCATATGTTATTATAATGTTTATTTATTTATTTAACTATAAACAGGCTCCTTAGCAACAAAAATAATGTATTCGGTACAATGCATTATCCTGAAGATAGATACAAGCATAAAATCGACGGTTTTGTAGGGACATAAAACCGACATGTACAAAATTATCTGCAAATGAGGCATTAATTATATTTTTACGGGCTACCTATGCATCGTAGAACAAATGTTGTAAGGACCATTTTTACTGCAAATCATTCATATAATAAGAAAACAAATTTTTCACTTCGAAAATCGTAAAAAAATATTTTGTTTATAACAATTGTTATAAACAATCCCGTCCCCGCCCCTCTCCCTTCTCTCTCGTGCAATGTACCCTACATTTTTCATGTACGTATTGTTAGTATATAAGATACAAGCACGAAGTCGACGTATAGAGACATGAAACCGACATGTACAAACTTATCTGTCAATGAAGCAGTTATTGCAACATTCATTATTTTTTTACGGGCTATCCATGCGTCATAGGAAAAATGTTGTAATGACCATTTTTACTGCAAATCATTCAAATAATATGAACATTTTTTTTTCTTCGAAAATCGAAAAAAAAATCTTTTATTTAAACAAATTATTATAAACAATACTTCTCCATCGTTTCAAGCTAGGCACCCTCGATATTCGGATTCAGGGGGGTCAAATACGTATAAAACGCTTGGGTTCATCCATGTAACTCAATCGGCCACGAACACCCGTCTGTGGCCGCCGGACTAATATAAGAAACACTATATTATTGTAACATATCTATCGAAGCCACTTGGCCCTAAATATGATTGGGCCCCAAAATATCAATATAATTTTATAATATAATTGAAAGCTGTTAGTAAACGAACGAGTATTAAGGAAAAGCCGACTCTCCACTTGGTCGAAGTTTCTGAGCGAGCGAAGCGAGCGAGGCACCATGCCAACACTAGTTTTATTTTGAAATTTAAGCATCTAACCCTTTTCGCCCCGAAAGTGCAAAAAACGGACGAAACATTCAGTGTTGGAGCCGCGGTTAAAAAAAAATGAAATAAGTCGACATCGATAGTTTTGGAACTCCTTTTGCAAATCCCATAGTCAAAATCAGCCGACGAATTCAAAGAAAAAAGTTGTGATCATTTAAAAACAAATACTGATTTTTTTAACGTTTCTTTGCAAGAATCGGGTGTTTAACATTGAAAAGAACGATAGTGACCATTGCAAAAGGTAGTAATCGCACATTTTCAATTTCGTGTATATGTATGATACGGAATGATATGGAAACGTCTGAAATTGAATGAAAATAAGACAAAAAATCGGCAAAACCCATTATATAAAACTAGTTTCAAGTTATGAATGATTAATTATGAGATTATGTACTCCTAAATGATAATTATTAATTTTTCATCCCTGTTGTCTATGATTTCGACCGTTACACAGTCAAATACACGATATTTATGCGAGAAAATGCAAAACTATAACCTAGAGACGCCATCTTGAAGCCGCCATTTTGTTTTTAAATAAAATCCGAAGATGAAAAGGCTGACTAATAATACCCGATTGGTAGTACTTCTTGTAATGGTCAATATTACCCTTTTCAATGTCAAAAAAAGAGATTCTTGCAAAGAAACGTTGAAAAAATCAGTATTTTTTCGAAAAAATGCTCGTATCTTTTTTTCTTTAAATACGCCGGCTGATCGAAAGAGGAGATCCGAAACTATCGATGTTGACTTATTTCGATGTTTTGAACGGCGTTTCGTGCATTTTTTTTGACTTTCGGAATGATCGAGTACAATGTATAAGAAGTATTTAAAAAATCCCAATTTCTTCAATTATTTTTTAACAATAAAAAAATTTTAAAAACTCACTTGACGACGGAGTTAAGCAATAGTTAAAATATATCATACTCAAATAATCTAATTTATTTAATTTATTAATTTTGCCTATTCGATTTAATTTGCGATGTTAATTCTGTAATTTATTAATTTTTTTCCAGAGAGGTCCGAATAAAGTACCTGTTTACGCAATGCTTGTTGTCGCATCAGTGACGGTCACTTTTATAATACTTGGTGAAATAAACACATTAGCTCCAATAGTGACAATGCCATTTTTACTTACGTACGCATGCATGGATTATGCATATTTTGCTCTAGCTCAAACTTTTGATATAAAACATTCTCGAGAAGAAAGATTCCGAGCACAAACTCCAACGGCGGAGCGAAATTATGGAGCTGCTGAAACTATCAACGTAATGGAGACGGAAAATGATCTCGATAGTCTTTTCCCGGAAAGAATCAGGCACAAAACGCTAGCGGTGAGTTTACTATTCAAATTTTCGTTTGACTTTTATCTGGATTAGTATTTGTTTTTAATTTATACGGATAGGAAAATAAACTCTTTCAAGGAACTGATAGTTACATAAATTTTAAAAGCGCAATTTTGTATCATGTAATAAATAAGAAAATCTGTAGCGATTTTAGATATCTACAATTCCACAGAACTTTTTAGTTTTAATAACATTTCGATAGTAACCGCTAGATCTCGTTGCGACATCCGTTGCTCCCGTGGTCGAAATTAATTTTCTTATAGTCAAACTGAATTCCGACGTCAATCAGTAATATTTTATGTGGTCTATCATGTGTAGATGATGTCTTTGTCCGTTGCAAATGTCAATAATTCTGAATAATTTCTCTTTTGCTGTAATTGGAATGGCGCAAATGGAAAAAAAGAAAGTGTAAAATAGAAATTAAAACTACAGAACATAAAACCAATTCTAAAAAATTATTATCCACTCTAATTTGTAAATTCTACATTTTATTTTTCAATGCGCGAGTAACGCTTTTAATGAATTGAGTTTATAAAAATTGAGTTAATTAACATGTTAAAACCCATGTTTAGATAATGTTCGTATCATAACCATGTTGGTTTCAAAAGTTATGCAGTACATTTTTTAACCACTTCACTGGCAAGGCGTTCCAAATGGCGTTCCACGCCGTGGCCTCCAGATTGGCAAAAATACCCAAATGGCGTTCCTCATTAAACTCATTTTCTAAAGTGTGTACCCTACTTTTAATTACTAAAAAGCAATATTTTCATATTTTAGACATCAGAGTAAAAGATTATAATAATAAAAATATTAGTTTTTGAGATTTTCAATTTTTTGTTAGCTTTGAAATCGGCTATTTTCAATACTTTTCAGCAAATGGCGTTCCACCTTTTCTCAACTATTATTCAATAAAACTCATTTTTTACAAAAAAAAGATGCTTATATGAAATATTTCCAATGTATAGAACATTGTAATGATAATAATAATAATAATAATAATAACTATTAGTCATTATTATAAATGTTGATATTATAGGTATATGCAATATATTACAACAACCTATTCCATTTGCTAGAGATATAATATATATATATACCCAGAGCACGCCACGTGGAGACTGCAATGATAGGATTTTGTGCTCCATTTTTTTTTCAATTTAAACAATTTTTTTGTTTTTTAATTTTTATTTTTTAAATCAATAATTTCATAAATTTTTTTTATTTTTGGGAATACAATTTTTTTCGTTGTCATCAAAAGTATTTTTACTGAGCATGTAGTTCCATTTCACGAAAACATGTTTAGTGTCAGTTCTAATTTTTTTTGGCTGCACATTTCACATCTCAATCTCTTTCTTTTACCGTTATCATTTGGAGCAAGTTTTATTAGTTTGTGAGTCTGAGAGGTATACATATACATATCATATCAACATTTATAATAATGAATAATATTTATTATCATTATTATTATCATTACAATGTTCTATACATTAGAAATATTTCATATAAGCATCTTTTTTTTGTAAAAAATGAGTTTTATTGAATAATAGTTGAGAAAAGGTGGAACGCCATTTATTGAAAAGTATTGAAAATAGTCGATTTCAAAGCGAACAAAAAATTGAAAATCTCAAAAACTAATATTTTTATTATTATAATCTTGTACTCTGATGTCTAAAATATGAAAATATTGCTTTGTAGTAATTAAAAGTAGGGTACACACTTTAGAAAATGAGTTTAATGAGGAACGCCATTTGGGTATTTTTGCCAATCTGGAGGCCACGGCGTGGAACGCCATTTGGAACGCATTTGACAAGCTATCAAATATTTGGTTCTCATAGATTTGAAATGCTCTACATCGTTTTGTCCCCTTAATAATTAGTTCTTGAAAACTGTCAGTTTTAATAAATTTCAATGGATAATATAATCATACAAAACTCGTTTTATTTTTATTTTAATATAAAAAATAATCTGCTTCGTTCCAACGATACGCCATTCAACTAAGAAAGCTAGAAGTACCTTAACGCATAATACTTTATTGCAGAGGAATCCAAGCATCGAAAGTAATGGTTACGCAGACTCCTCTCCAAGTTTCGAAGAGAATAGTAACGTAACCAATGAAACCCAGAAGAAAGTACACATCCACAGTAAATTAGGAAATTGGTACAGCCCGTTCTGCAATCGATGGTTTTCTCTTCTGGGTGTAAGTATCGAATTGAAGAATATCGAACCGTTATTTTTTGTAAATTTATGCATTATTCACATTGATTTTTTAGGCTCTTGTAAAACTATTGATCATGTTCCTCGTTCATTGGGGTTACGCAATAGCAAATATAATCGTTGTTTTTCTCGTGTGGAGTTACATCGGTCACGCTAATCCAGCAGTGAAACCTGGCGTTTCAGCAGAATTTAAATTTTTCGAGTGGCTTAAAAATGCGATTCTCCGAATTATGGGGTAATTTATTAGCTTCTATAAAAACGCGACTGTGATAAACTTATATAAAATATTTTATTATCTTTACAGGAGGAAGGTGTACAATTACGAACAGATCGTAGTGACTCCGATTCATCCTGGCGTCGAAACGTCCTCCGCACAATTGAACGAAGAAAATGAAGATTTCGCAGAAAGGCGACGATATCATCAGACGGCGACCGTTACCGGACAATATGTGAACGACTACTAGTACAGTTATTAATTTTGAAAGGGGGAATTACCGTATAACGAAATTTAAATTTCGAAGATTTTATTGGGCAGCTATTAGCGTAAACCGTGAAACGCGAATGGTAAAATGAAGCATTCATATACGTAAGTGCAATGAAGTGAATAATAAGATACGATTGATCGCACAGAGCCTAATTGCCGTATCCCTAACCGAGTTGCTCTTGGAAAAATACATAATTTTAACCAAAGAAATAAGGGTCCATTAAGAAGTATTTTCGCAGTTTGGCAAGAATACCAAATCGAGACTATCCATTATTTATACCCCAATATTTACATACGAAAAGAAGAAAATAAAACGATCAAGAAGTGTCTAACGATTCGCGGGGAGCGAAAATAATAGTTAAAAAAAACGTTATTAGGACTTATAATTTTATGAACTGCATATATTTCTAATACTCTGTATAGATAAGGCATCTATGTTTATACGCGCGCGCATATACATATATCTATTTATAAATCTATACATACATACGTAAGTATGACGTTTTTATAACAAAAAGAGAGTATGGCCTGGCTTTTAAAAAACTGACATTGTATTATTGCATTTGTTTTATCTATTGTAAGATTTAAAGATTTTCGATTTTTATATGTTGCGATCAGGAGACTTAGTAAATAAATTAGCGTGCAACTGCACAATGCGTGTACAAGGACTGTGAAATGTTTTAGTGCAAATGGTAGCTACACTTTTAATAAAATGAAAACTATTTCGCTTGTTGTAAATCGGTGATATTATTTATAATTATTTTTTTAATCTTTGCATTATTTGCCTAAATGACGTACAAAGTGTACTTTAGACAAGACTTTGATTTGTAAGATATTATTATAGTGTTGAAGCCGCAGGCGAAATCAAAACATTTGTTTAAATAATAAAGACATTTGAATTCCATTGTGTATCGTTTATGTTTCCTTGATTTATTAATCATTGATTCCTCTATTATTAATAATTGGTGTTACGTCCCAGACTTACTCACAGGTATATTGATACCCAATATGCTTAGGAATATCAAAATACTCACGCATTCACGAAACTTTGAACCAAAATTCCTTTCGAGAAGACCTGCAGGGTCGTATGCATCTTCAGTAAGGTCCGATTATTTTTGAAATTATCCAGGAATAAACACAACGAGGTAAGTGTCAAGGTCGGTGATAAAATGTTATATACAATTTTTCAGCCACACACACACGAACTCACGCTAATTTGTCAATTGACTGCTCAAAATACTTGGAATATCATAAGTGCAGTTGATGATGTTTGATGACGATGGTCGCTTGATAACGGCTCTTGAACCATTGGATTGACCCCTATAATTTTCGTTTAGAATTGCCAATCTAAAATAGATCAAATTAAGTTTTTTTACAACTAAATTAATTGAATTTATGTAAAAAATCGCAAATAATGGTAATGGTGGGGGTCGAAATCACGAAAATCCCAATCCCGAAAGGCCAACATTTCTGATTAGGAAGGCTAATTCAAAGTTGTGGTCTTTCGACATTTGGACCCGCACCCATTAAAAATACATATGTGGATTTGACGATTTGGTCACGGTGATTATTATGATATCAAACAGTTATCATAAAAAAAACTATTGCGAATCAAACTAAAACACTTTCTAATTTAAGTCATCCTTCCTAATATTCATTTTTTAAATATTATCCATCTATACCTAAGATATTGCGTTCGTTAAAAAGCGGTTGTATTGTTAGCATTAGTAACTCTAACAATACACAACCAACTTATCTGTCGATTTAACCTAGTCGGCATATCTTTGACATTTATAACCTGATTGCACTCCATAAACCGTAGCTGCAATTAGCAATATCTTTTCGTGTTCTACAATGTCTTTTTTGAAGGAACTTGGTTTTATCTGATCCAACACTTAAAAGCTCAATTAAGCACTTGAAATTCATTATATATTAATATCTTAAATTTAAAACGCCCAGTACCTTATCAATAAGTTGACATTTTTTTTTCGAAAATAAAGCCAAGTTATCTGCCGTTAGCCCGGATTTTTGAAGATGGAGTAGCGAGAGTCGAGTAAGTAATCTTTTGTGCTTTTTATTTTGCAATCAATTTTAGTCAGTATAGGTTAAGCAGTTCGTTTAAGCGTATTAACAGTTTGCTACTCGAGTACAGATGAAACTTGGAATAGGTAAAATTAGTTCAATTTGTCGGCATATTTGTAAATGTTTAAACTATACATACTTTTTCAGATCCATGATGTTGTCAAAGGATGTCAAGTTCTTCACCAAGCACCGATAGCGTGAATTACTCCGATAAAGACGTCGTAACCGTAGATGATGTTGCAGTGGTCGTAGAGGCATTGAATAATAAAGTAACACGCTTGAAGAAAGAGCTTCGCATCTTGAACCCTTCATCATCACGCGATGACTCACCTGGTAATTACCGCTCGTAAGCGCATCAATCCAATCGGTAGGATGATACAGGCTCCAAAAACGCTTCTTACACAAACTCGCTTACGAATCGTCTTTCAGGTGGTCAACAAACGAGAAAAATCATACAAAGAATCCTAGAGCGGCAGTTCCTGAATATAACACCCGTCATGTAAATAAAAAACCTAAAGATGAACCTTGGGACGACATTGATGAATACATCAGATGGCGACAAAAAAATCGGCAAATTGCAGGAGCAGACCATCGAACACTACGAAAGCCCAGAGATTCCTGCTCCATCGGTTGTGATGAAAATACGCCTAATGCTCAGAAGTCGAGACCTAAACACTTGAATTTTGAGCTTGAAAGAGAGGACACCCGACATGAGTATTCGAGAAGACGTGAACACGATAAACACGCTTCAGGGTCTAAATTCAGATCGGATTATACGCGAAGACAGCATTCCGAAAAACCACCGACCAGATACTCTAAACATGAGAGTCCGTTATCGGATGAACGTGATTCAGAGTATAAATATCGAAAGGACAAAAGAGCAAACGATTTAATTGCTTATGAAAATTATCATAAATCCAAAGCCTTGAAATCTAGACCAAAAAGTCGTGGATCGAATTCTTCAGACGAGTTAGAAAAACCACAGGATGGAAAAAAGATTATAAAGAAAAGAATCTCGAGAGGGATTCAATACGAACAACCGCCTGAACGTAACATATGGTCCAATTTATTTATTTGTTGCAAATCGCAAATGCCAAAAGATAAACAAAAATATGCGATTGACAATATGAGTAATCGATCAAAATTGGATCAAATGTCGCCCAGACGAGAACATCGCAAAACGAAACACAGGTTAAGTTTGTAGTTTTCTCAAAGACAATATACAGTAGAACCTACGATATCGCAAACTCGGATATCGCCAAACCCATGATATCGCAAATGAAGAACCTCTTATATCGCCAAAAGAAGGAAAGTTTTTTCCCCCACCATCGTCTGTGCATTACATACGTACACACATACATATAGAGAAGCGCATGCGCGTCTCCGAAATATGGGCGCGAGGTATATAGAGAAGGGGTACAAGGAGAAGGGGTTTCTTTTGGCGATATCGTAGGTAGGCTGGAACCGACCGTTTGCGATATCGTAGGTTCTACTGTACTTCAATTTGTCTTATAGGCTTATTCCAACATCATTAATGATTGTTTCAGGGGAAGTAGAAGCAGAAGTAGGAGTAAAGCTGAATCCAGAGACAGCAGACGAAATTCATGGAATGAAACAAACGTCTCTCCAGACAAAGATCGGCCCAAAACGATTAGAATAAAAACATCGAATTCGAATTCGTTTGACTCTGAAACCGATCTCAAGTCACGTCGTCCAAAAAATGAGCACCTAAATATTATCCTTTCCAGCAACGGAAATCGCGAAACTAAGTCGAGGTCAAAGAAAAAACAAAAGGATTCATACTCCAGTTACTTGTTTGATAAATTTTTTGGTATAATGTCCGACGATACCATGCGTGGCAAAAACGCCGAAAAACGACGGCCATCTTCAAAATCAACAAATCGCGATTCGTCATCTACCAAAGAATCACGGCCTAAAAATAAAAAAGTTCAAGTTACGAAAATCGGAAAGGTAAAAAAGAAAGCAAAAGATCAAGGAGATTCCGAATCGATCAGTAATAAAAAGCGAATCCAAGGAGGCTCAGATATAGTAAAAAGAAGTACAGGTTTTGGAGAGGAAACGCAAAAACTTTACGAATTTGAAAATCATCGAACTTTAATGAAAAAACGACTAGAGGCCTGTGCTGTAGAACTTAATGAACTTATTGCAGACGTTTCGATGCTTTTTCTATGCGATAAAAATGATAAAGTATTGTCCGCGCGCGATAAACAAATTCGATCAAGCGCTCGCATGAAAAAGCAATGAATCTTGTTATTTCAATTGTAATACACAATTTAAATATAGAATTATGTTATTCATATATTGCGTTCTTAATTTTACAATTTGCAAAATTTTTACATGTAATGCGTCAAATATATATTTGACCAATACTGGTAATCGATAGTATTCGACGGTATTTAAAGAATATAATCTTAAATCCCATATCTTGTATTAACCCATTAACGCCCAAAGGACACTTTTTCTTCCTTCTATTTCATTCGAGTATTTTGTATCAAAATGGAAGTTAACAAAAATTAAGAAATACATATCCTACTGTTTTCGAGGTCGCTCTTCAAGATTCCGAGGTTTAAAATTGAGTTTCGGCCATTAGGAATTCCAATATGGCGCCGAATTTGAAAAAAATGTCAAAAAAATTGGGAAATATTTATTCTTACCAATTTTTTTCGAGCCCTTAGAATATTGGGATTCTATTGAAACTCTGATTAAGGTGAATAAAATACTTCAATTTTAAGGAAAAATTTTACTTTTATACCCTACATCATTCTAACAACCTCAAAATGGCCGCAACAATGAAAATTTCTTTGAAATTTTCTGGATGTTCTAACTCAAAAACAACGATCTTTTTTAATACAATGGTAAAAATGAAAAGTTCTCAGAATTCATATAGAAATATCACGGAATTTTTTTAGATTTTTGTAATGATTTTTTTTTTTAATTTTTTCAAAATTATAATTTATTTTCGAAAATTCTGAAAAAAATTTAGTGTATTCTCTCATGAATTCTGAGAGTTTGTTCTCCTTTGTATTTTTTCCGAAAGTTGATAGTTTTTGAGAAAATGAATTTTAAATATTATAGCTTAGGATTTTTTTCTCGAAAACTGTCAATATTTGGAAAAAATTTTAAAGAATAAAAAATTCTTATAATTCATTAGAGAATACAGTAAATTTTTTTCATAATTTTTCGTTAACAAATTACAAGTTGGAAAAAAGATTTTAAAAAAATCCCCAAATGTCATAAAAAAAATCTAAAAAAATTCCGTGATATTTCTGGGTAGATTCTAAGAACTTTTCATTCTTATCATTTTTTAAATAAAGCTCGTAGTTTTGAGATAGAACGTCCAGAAAATTTCAAAGAAATTTTCATTGTTGCGGCCATTTTGAGGTCGTTAGAATGATGAAGTGTATAAAAGTAAAATTTTTCCTTGAAATTGAAGTATTTTGTTCAGCTTTATTCAGAGTTTCAATAGAATCCCAATATTCTAAGGGCTCGAAAAAAACTGGTAAGAATAAATATTTCCCAATTTGTTGACATTTTTTTTCAAATTCAACGCAATATTGGAATTCCTAATGGCCGAAACTCAATTTTGACCTCGGAATCTTGAAGAGCGACCTTGAAAATAGTAGGATATGTAACTCTCAATTTTTTTAACTTCTATTTTGATACGAAATACTGGACTGAAATTGACGCAAGAAGAAGTGGTCCTTGGGCGTTAATGGGTTAAATGGGATTCTTTCAAATATTGGTAATAAATGGTATTCAAGGGGATCCAAGAAAGGAATTATTAATTCCGGAAATGGTATTTAAACGATACTGACAGATGTGGAATTTACGGGGATTGAAACATACGTTTTTCAATCCCAGTTATGGCATTCAAGGGGATTGATTTTCACACCGATTATTCGAGGAGGATTCACAGGGATTCAATAATTTCAATTTATATACCTACTTTGGAATTTACTAGAATTCAAAACCACTCTAATCCCTTTTTTGAACAAAATGAATTAAGAGTAGTCTCATTTTAATCCCAATTGATCCCTTTTTAATACTTTTCAATCTTTTTTCGTTTACTGGGATATTCCGCGCCAACGGCAAATAATTCGAAATTTCACGTTATAACAAGTTTCTCGCAATTATCCAATACAATGCAAATACAAAAGTACGTCTGTTAAAAGGTCAAAAGGAAAAACAATAATTCTTACAAGACCACAGACATTTTTGAAAACAATGGCGCACCCAGAAATTCTATTTGTCGAATCGAACGGCCTCAAGCGTACTGAAATTCTTTTTCCACGTGGTTTTGGAAAATTTGGTATATAATATAATTTACATGTAATTAATAGAATAATTTTTTTTAATTGTTTAACACGTAACCTCGTTATTTTCAAAATAGACCATTCGGGCCGTCCTGTCATTACACAAATAATACCTATCCCAACAGACTCTTGGTTAAAACGTTCATTTTGTTCAGTTTTTAAACAAGTTTTTCTACCTGAAGGGTATCCAAAAAGTGTAACAGCAGATTATTGCACATATCAATTATGGGAGTCTATACAGGTTTGATTAAATAGTTAATAAATATAAATAAGTAATAAGTTTTCTGTTTATTTTTTATTAATTGCATGAAATTAATATAAAACTTTAAAAATGATTATAATAAATTCTTTCCAGGCTTTAGCAAGTACAATAATGGGAATATTGACTACACGTTCTGTTATAAGATCTATCGGAGTCGGAGAACTAATTGTGACCCCTATGGCTACATCGATCACTTGGGTACTTAGGGATGGAATCGGAATGTTTGGACGAATTGCTTTTGCATGGTCGAAAGGGTATATTCATCCACTTTTCTTCATCCTTAGACATTGGTACCTGCATCTTATTTGCAGAACAAAGAAATATGAATGTATTTTCATTAATATCAAAACTTTGTATTTTCATAGAGGCGAACTTGATGCACAATGTAAAAAATGGAGGCTCTTTGCTGACATTCTTAATAATGTTGCAATGGGAATTGAATTGGTAGTTCCTTATTTTGCAACTTATTCGACAGCAGCAATATGCCTAACGACTGGGATGAAATCTGTTATTGGAATTGCTGGCAGTGCGACTAGAGCTGCTCTCACGCAACATCAGGTTGTTTTATTAACATAAAAAATGTATATAAATTTTATGGGCTCTGCCTATCACTTGAAAAAAATTAAAAATTTCTTCTTTCTTCCTTCTTCATGAATTTAAAGACACTATCACTTTTTAAAATTAAGACTTTATTTTAAATTGAAAACATACCAAAAAAATTTTTTAAATTATAAATAAAACTTAAAACTCTTTAAAAAATATATACAAAAAAATAAAAATTAACTTTAAAAGACTCAACGTTTCGGACCTCTCGGGACCCTCTTCAGGAGTCAATAATTAAAAACTTTAGTTTTAGTAAGAAATTCTTAATTTTTTTCAAGTGATAGGCAGAGCCTATAAAATTTATATTTATTGAAGAAATCAAGCCTATCTTAAAACCCTATTTATAATAAAAAATGTATCTTTTTTAATGATTCACTTATATTTCAGGCATTGGAAAATAATTTTGCTGACATTTCTGCTAAAAACAATAGTCAAGAAACTTGTGTAAAATTAATTGCTTCTTTTATAGGAGTTTTAATACTATCGATTTCACCAGAAAGGTGACAAATGTTAATATTTTTCTAAATTTTTTAACGATATTTAAAATAATATCTAATTCTTTCCTTTTAGATACATTTTTAATATATTCACAGCATTAGCAATATTACACATTTACGCAAACTATTTAGCTGTTAAAGCCATAAAACTAAATTCCCTGAATGAAGATCGTCTTTCATTTATTATCGAAGATTTCATTTTATACCGAGTTATTACAAGTACTAAACGTGTCAGCAGTCGTGAATCTTCACTTATTTTTCAAAAACCAGGTATAGATATAAATATTTTGTTTACCTTAAACTCATATACAACTTTCAAAACTTTAACGATTCATTAATTTAAAAATTTCAGTTAAAACGCTGTTTGGATTTCATATTGAAATGGGAACACCTTTAGAACATATTTTAAGATTAAATCTTGTGCAAGAGAGTGATATACATAATGTGCTTATTCTCTTCCACCGTCGGAAATATTTCCCAGTAATGGATTTTAATCGACGTACAATTCATGTTCTTCTGTCGAGCGAAGTTTCTAATTTAGAAATAATAAGAGCTTACTTTCATTGCTGCATATTTGGCTTTGCAGTCTGCCTTATTTCCAAACTTCCATCTGTAAGTTATTTACAAATTTAACAATAATCAATTACTTATCCCTTCTAAATATTTGTCAGGAATCAGTATTAAAACTTAAACAGAGCGGTCCGACGTATGCAGTAATGCGCATGCTCATGCTAGCTAAAAGATTCATAGTGAAACCTGATGAACGTAATAAACAAATTCCTATGTCAGTTATGGCTGGAATCGATCAAATAGTATACGAAGAATGTTATATGTTTATGCATCTTTTGGAAGAAAGTCGTAAGTTTTATTTAATATCAGAAAATTGTATTTAAGGATAAATTAATTCTTTGGGTTACTTTCTAACTGAATGTTTTAAATTTCACAAAATATGAAAATTATTTTAGAATGGAGAAATGATACTGGATTATTGCCAATGAAATCTTGGAAAGGATTATTATGGTGAAATTATAAAATGCTGACATTTTTTCCTTTATTTGCCAAAATCTTCATCCAAGATGAGATTTTACTTTAAGAAAGACTGGCAAACTTAAAAAATGACTTGTAATTTTATAAAAAAAAAATGGTCGTTGTGTGTATATTTAATGGAGCGAAGATTTCTTTGATATTGTTTATTCTATGTATATATTCTATTTAGAAAATTGTTTTTAACATGAAATATATTTATTTTATACTACTTTAAAGTTAAAACTTTGTTTATTTTATATACCCCAATAAAAACTAAACTGCTATTAAGTAACGTTAAGTAATATGTACTTTGGTAGACTTAGGAAATATTCATTTGACGATTGTTGTTATTTTTCCATGTCATAATTGCAATAGAACACAGCTTTAATAACAATATAATTACATTTTCCACGATTTGTATATTTATACCTCCGCAATTGGTTTTATAAAATTATTAAATATTTAGTGAAAAATATTCAGAGATGGTCACTTGACATCCCAACAACTAAAAAAGAATTGAATCCGGAATCTGTCCATTTTCGTATTGAATACGTTTCAATTCTTTATAATCCTATAGTAAATAAATAAAAAAAAAACTGTTCCAACCAAGAATCGAACCCCAGTCCTCTGCGCAGCACTTCTGAGCCATAACCACTCAACTACAGCTATTGTTGTGAAATATAGTAAAAATAACGAATAGTTGAAACAGGGAGTATTTTCTAGATATAATATATACATAGTTTGGTTTATAAAAAGTGCATCAAAGTTTTATTCCATTGTTTGATAATACTTAAAAAAAAAAATAGATATGTGGATACATTATTGTGTCGTTTCGTCACATTTCAAATTATCTACAAATTGCATGGTCCAAGTAAATTAATTATTTATCAGACTGATCAATTTTATGACAATTTTAGTAATAATATTATTAATAATCATGTAGATGGAAAATTCATAAATATTAGTGTAAATTTAAAAAATAAAGTAATTACTTAAAAACGAATACTATTTACCCACTACATCTTCAAAATTTAATTCGCTCGTCTAACACTAATTGGCGAATACAGTTATAAATAATATGGAAATGCATTTTTGGGAAATGGATATAGATTCTATCCTGTAATGACTTTCATATATATTATTCCCTAATATCATTGTAACATTATGATTTCAAGTGTACAGAGGCTTCATTATAATGTTCATTTTTAGATTCAGTTTTCATTTCCGTTTAAAATCTGCATTATATTCACGACAATAATACTACATTAAACTAACATAGTTAAATTAATATACTGCTGTAGTGTTACAAATCAATGGACGAAAAAATAATAGAATTAGAACCCCATCCTTTAGATAATAGATTTTACTCTAGGATGGAACTCTTTCTAGTACTTTCTCGCCCAATGGAATTTGACCAGATGTATACGTCAAAATTTTGACGAAGTATTAAAAAGAATTATCCTTGCGTTATTGAAATTCATCAGAAAGTATAGTGTCGAATTGAAACACGTTGGAATTTTTACAAAGTATTCAAAAGAATTATCGTTAATTTATCGAAATTCGTCCGAACGTATAGGATCGAACTGAAACACGTCGAAACTTAGACGAAGTATTGAAAAGAATTATTATGGCTTTAGGTAAATACAACCGGCCGTATTGGTTTTGATTCAACTACGTTAAAATTTTGACGAAGTATTGAAATTAATTATCGGCTTCAATTATGGCTTTAGTGAAATTATTAGGACGTTGTGCGCCAAATTAATATTATTAGTTAAATGGGTCAATTTCATTTTCGAATTGATTCGAATTAAATGGAAGTCCTTCTATTCTTAAATGCCGCATTGTATCGTATTAATGGAATTAAAACGAATTATATAGAATTAAAATAAAACAATGTCAATTCGAAAATGGACAGATTACAGATTGAAAATTTGTTTGTTCTATTCTTTTACAGTTTTTGGGATTATTCTTCAGAAGATTAGTGACACTCTTTTATTAAAAACTGAATTTGTCGTTTGTCCTACTGCTAATTTTCATGATATTTTAACAGCAAATGTAATTGTTTCATTAATGAGTGAATTCCTGCTTTTTTAATATTACGTTAAGTTGACATACGATTTGCGTTTTACGACGCTGGATGTGCGACTAACCGATTCCATATAATTATTAAAAGCTTACAATATCTAATATATTTCTGTAGAAGTATACAATGGTGCCAAGGGTGCCCTATCGTAACATTTAAAAACATTATGTACTTGATACAACTTTACGAGAGTTTTACAATATAATTTTAGAAATTACATTTATGTGAAAGAAATACGATGAAAAAAGCACAAAACATTTGCAAATGAGACTAAATTAACCAAATGTACTTATTCGATGCACGGAAAGACACATTTTTTAAGCAAATTGCAAATGTCGATAATGAAAAAACTGATATGAATTAATTGATACTTTTAGCGATCTACTAATTAATGTAAGCTTAAGATACAGACAAAAAAGGATACAACTTAAATGGATACAAGCAAAAAAAGAATAAATTATTCCAAAATTAGAATTGATACACCAATAATGAAAAATACACCAAAAATAATCCAATAAATGATAAAAACAGCAAATATATTTGAGTACATAATTAAAAAAAATTATAGATTCTTAAATTGAAAGATAGAGACTGAAATTGCAACAATTTGAAAAATTTACCTGGTACTGTATGTATATTGCTTTATTTCAGTCCATGATTCAAAAGTAATTCCCGCGGTCATGAAAAGGAACCTTTATGGCCTTTATGTAAATATTTGAGGTTAGGAAATAAAACATACCATGTTCACTATTTGGCGTAAAATTACCAGAGTAGGTAAGTTACTAGGGTTACTAGGTAGTTGTATACACATTACAGTTCACCGTAATTTTCACCCAACTTCGAAGGGAAGGTCAACATTTACAATCGGTGCAGTAAAATTACAAAAATTAGATTAAGTAAAATCGCCATTTCTCATGTAAAATTACATTCGGATTTTGCTCTTACATTTGAAGGTTAAGTAGTCTGTAAAGGTTATAAATATATTTTGCAGTGTTTTTAATGGTACACTGTAAAAAAAGTCGATGTAATTTTACTATGTGTCACGTTGGAAATAAATCGATTCACGTGTAACGCAGTAAAAATACGAGCCGTATGTAAAATTACGTGGTGATATTATATTGAAAATTTACAATCGATGTGTAATCGACGACAATTAAATTTTCAAAGTTCGGATCATGTAGAACAAGAAAACACACGGATTTCTGAAATAAACGTAAAATTCGTAAAAAATGGCCGAATTTTTATAATTGCTGTTTACATACTAATTGTATATCCGCAATGTAACACCATGTTATTTTACATACGGCTTGTACTTTTACTACGTTACACGTGACTCGATTTATTTCCAACGTGATACCAACGAATATAGTATGCGTCTATATTCGTTGGTGATACGTATAGTAAAATCACATCGAAATTTTTTACAGTGTATTATTTATTTACCTTTGTGTTACTTTCAAAAAGTTTCAGGATACAAAAATAAATGATTTTTCGAGAAATGCATTTAATTTATTACATTATAAAACGAAATAAACACTTATAAAATAGACATCACAAATTGTTTATTATATAAAAGATATAGAAATGTTTATAAACTTTATGCGTCAATCGCACAATTATTTTAATATTTTGAAATTTTCTAAAAAAAGAATATATTTTTTCAGTAACAGATTTGTTTTTACTTTTCGCAATTGCTTCTCTATAATTTTCAGTCGAATAATAATATTGAGAGAGAGTAAAATTACTACTCTCAGAGTGGGTAATTAAAATTACCTACTCTCCCCAGCAAACAGAAAGGAATTGCAAGAGATTGAAAGAAATTGAAAATAATTAACGAACATACGTCTCGAAATCTATTAACGACAATCTGAAATTGAAATTTTGTCAAAAGGTTATGGTCGCATTTTCTATTCCTAAACCACAAAAGAACCATATACTTCGGAATTCAGAAAGAATTGAGGGAATTGAAAAAATGTTATTCTTTTCGATTCCATTGGATGCAATTTTTCCAGGAATTCGTAGGAATTACAGTAGGCCCCGGTCTAAGTTATACCTTCCACAGCTATATGTGCGCTGATAAAAAGGCAGTGGTGGGGATGAGGGGAGGACATGAAACGACGTCTTATCGAGATGACGTATTAACGCGGCGTCGTCTTATCGAGTTTGTACTGTATTTTATATTCCGCTAAATTCCATTATATGCCGTCTTTAATGTAATTAACAGGAAATTAATTTTTCAATTACTCGCTATTCCTTTCTGTTTATTGCATTTAAAAAAATCCCTTTGTAAAATTACTAGGGAGTTGTAAAATTAAATCACAGTTTTACTTGCGAAAGTGTAAAATCACAACTCTGAAAAATGTAAAATTCCTATTTGGATAGGTATTGTACCACTGCAACAGTAATATTACAACCAAATTGTAAAATTGCTATTCTTAGAGTGGGTCGTAATAATTAGCTATTCTGAGGGTAGTAACTTTACTACTCTGAAAGTTGCCATTTTTATTATGTACTTTGGAAGCAGTAAATTTACAATATTAATGTAATTTTACTACTTTGGAAGCTGTAAATTTACAAGATTAATGTAATTTCACCACTTCGGAAACGGTAAATTTACAAACTCGATGTTAATTTTACAATGTTTCTAGGGATTTTACCACGCTCAGAGTGAGTCGAACTACTCTCAGAGTAGCGTGCGGTGTTGCTGGTCACCCATCGGGCGCCTCCCCATGTGGCGGATAGGGGAATCTCGCCAGATTTGGAGGATACCGGAGAAATAAAATACCCGGGGCGGACCAAAACCAGATAGTGGAAGGCTACCACGATAAAACAACCTAGGGGAAGGCACCCCGAATATAAAACCACCCATGGAAAATTCAAAACCAACAAAAACGTTTACGGTGCAGGGGAGGGACACCCCAGTACCGGCGCCGCGCAGCCGCGACTGTTCAGGCTCGGCTCAACCAGGTAATGCTGCGTATTCGCTCCTGGATGGACGAGCATGGGCTGGAATTGGCATTAGCTAAGACCGAGACCGTCTTCCTAACTAAGAGGAGGACCCCACCATCATTGATCTCAGGGTGGGGAGCGAAATGGTCCAGACTAAACGAGTCGTTAAATACCTGGGGGTGAGTCTCGATACCCGGCTCACTTTCTGGCCGCACATACAGCGAATGGCGGACAGGGCAGCAAAGGTCGCCACGTCGTTTGCCAGAATTATGGCAAACGCGGGTGGTCCGTTGCCATGCAAGCGGCGGCTGCTCTTGCGTACCGCCGAATCCATCATGCTGTATGGAGCGGAGGTCTGGGCCGACGAGTCGCTGCGGTACGAAATATACCGCAAACGTCTGGCCGCTGTTCAGCGAAGGGGGGCCCTCCGAATTGCCTGCTCCTATCGCACGATCTCGGAACCCGCAGCGATGGTGGTGGCTGGTGTCATTCCCATCCACTTCCTCGTCCAGGAGTGAATGTTCGTCCACCAGAACAAATCACAGATGGGGTTGCCCTGCGCCAGAGAGACTGCCAGAAGAAGGACCATGGAAGCCTGGCAGGATCTCTGGAGCCAGGAAACAAGAGGGAGATGGACTGCTCGCCTTATCGGCGAGCTAAAGGATTGGACCGATCGCAAGTTTGGCGAGGTAAGTTATTACCTGACGCAGTTCCTGACAAGACACGGGCTGTTCCGCTCCTACCTTCACAAAATGGGAAAGGTAGCGGACCCAGGCTGTGTACTGCGACTGCATCCGCGACGATGCCCTCCACACGTTCTTTGAATGTGAGCAGTGGAGGGACGCCAGGTGTGGCCGAGAAGAAGAGATTGGACAATTCACGCTGGATAATATCATCCGGCTGATGCTACAAAATGAAGACACCTGAGCAAGGACTGCCGATTTTGTCGAGGCGGTCCTTCGACACAAGAAGACGGACGCGGATGCAGCCGCAGCACGATGAAGAGAAGGTCAGGCAATTGAGAGTCCAACCTATTTATTTACTTGTAACAGAAGACGACGCAGCCACTGGGCGCAAATCGTTCTGTGATGTGTGTCTCTGTTATTTAATGGGATGTACGTATCTGTTACTTTGTTGTGATATGTACTTATTTATTTTTTTTTATCAGCGTGACGCAGCGGTCACTGGGATCCAGGGGTCGCCAAGACGTCAGCTTTTAAATACCGGACGACGAAATAGATGTAAAGTATTTATTTATTTTTTTACTGGAAGGACGCGGGAGTTACTGGGATCCAGTATCTGCTCAATAACCGACGCCACCGCGGAGTATTGTTATTAGTTCCGCGGTGGTCACTTGAACGTCGGTCAGATAAGAAGGTTAGGTTAGGGTTTAGTGGGTATGCCTGTGTCGGATAACAGGTGAGTCCCACACACGAGGGAGAAAAAAAGAAAAAAAAAACTCTCAGAGTAGTAATTTTACAACAGGATTTTTTACAGTGTGAGTCAGAACAACAATTTTACAACTTTTATAGTAATTCACATTTAGCGTAGTAAAATACCCAATAAACAAAATCCCATAATGGCTATAAAGTTACCTAAAAGTTGACTTGTAGGCGTTTAATGCCCAACTAATAGGCAACTATAAGTACACTGTAAAAAATTTCGATGTAATTTTACTGCGTATCACGTTGGAAATAAATCGATTCACGTGTGTACAATCCGTATGTAAAATAACATGGTGTTACATTGCGAATATACAATGAGTATGTAAACAGCAATTATTAAAATTCGGCAATTTTTTACTGTTTTTACGTTTATTTCAGAAAACCATGCGTTTTCTTGTTCTGCATTATCTAAACTTTGAAAATTTAATTTTTGTGGATTACGCATCGATTGTAAATTTGCAATATATCACCACGTAATTTTACATACGGCGTGAATTTTTTTCTGCGTTACACGTGAATCGATTTATTTCCAACGTGATACGTAGTAAAATTATATCGACATTTTTTACAGTATAATAGGTAACCTAAAGTCGTCTTCAAGTTAACTTTTACTTGTAGTTGCCTATTAGTTGGACATTAAACGCCTATTAGTCAACTTCGAGGTGACTTTACAGTCATTGTGGAATTTTGTTTATTGGGTATGTACTTAACAAACTGTAATTTTGCCACTCTCAGAGATGCGATTTTACCATATGAGGTTCCTACTGAAAAAAAAACGGCCGGTATTACCACGTGGTAATTTGGAACGGTACACCAGGCAATTGTACCAGCTGACAAATCTGGCAGGTAAAACCGTACGGCAAAACCGGCTGGTAACACCGGCCGGCAAAAACGGCTGGTAATTCCGGCCGGTATTTTTAACATAGAATTTCGATGAAAACTATTAATAATAATAATAATATGTGATCTGGTGGCCCCCCGAAATCTGACACAGATATTGGGAAGTCGGCAGATTACAAAACGCATGTCTCAATTGAACGGCAATATTCGACTGACGCGGAAACTCGCTTCCCGAAATCAGTGTGTGATCGACTATTTAACATCTGGCCGTTCATTTACAGCTAAAGTCAAGAAGTTCGCGCAATAACTGCGGACGTACTATCACACACTGAACAAGTTGAAGTTGCTCAACATCAAGCAACGTTTGGCGGATAAAATTCGGGTTTTGACTGATGCCAAAAAGAGGCTGCAAAGACGGGAGGATGGAATTCGACAAAATGCAACATTTTGGACGAATCCTTCCAACCTCTTCAAACATCGTATCGCAGCCTCACGCGAGTTTCCATCGATGGCCTCGGTTGAGGAATTCTGGGGGAGCATCTGCGAGAAAACATCTAGGCTTAATGCAGACACTCCAGGTATTCAATCTTCACCGAGTTGTGCGATGAAGTCACACAACAAAGTGAAGATTGCCCACCCGTCAGTGCATTAGAGGTGAAAATGCCATCACAAGAGCGAGGAATTTCTCCTCGCCGGGCTGGGATGGAATTAACAACTATTGGTGGAAGAAGTTCACTTCTGTCCATCAACACCTAGCCCGAATATTCATCTCTTATATAAATGGAGACCAACCCATTCCGCACTGGCTGGTGGAGGGCCGAACGACACTAATCCCAAAATCGGGAGACTTGTCCGATCCGAGAAACCATAGACCAATCACGTGTCTCAATACGTTATACAAATGGTTCACTAACATCTTGAACGAGCGTATTGAGAAATCCGTGAAACCGGTGTGGCAACGGATAGTATAACAACGAGGCTGCAAAATGGGTGTTTCCGGCTGCAAGGACAACTTGCTTATCGACATGTGTGTTTGTCAGGACTCAGTCCAGTACCAGCGTAACCTGTCAATAGCCTGGATGCCTCTTTGGAAAACACGCTTTGTCATGACATCGAGCAAGCGTCGAGCCATGTTTAGACTGGTTCAATTCCAAAGAGGTGTCTATCAGGGAGATTCTCTGAGTCCTCTGCTCTTCTGCATCTCACTATTGCCTCTATCCGTTGCTCTCCGGAAATCTCAAGGGTACATGTGTGGAGCTCCTTGTGAACGTGTACATAAGATCACCCATCTTTTCTATATGGATGATCTTAAATTATGCGCATCAGGCGAGGATCAATTACATCAATGTCTGAACATCGCCCTCACATACTCGAGAGATATCGGCATGGAATTCGGATTGGACAAGTGTGCAGTCGTTCATTTGCACAGAGGAATGTCAGGCTCCAATAACAACGATATGGAGCTCGTCAACCGAAATGTCATCCGCCACCTTAGCGCCGAAGAAGCCTAATGTACCTGGGCGTACCTCAAAGGCATGTCCAGGATGTGCAGGCTGCTAAAACCACCATCATTAAGAAATATCGGCGCATTCTCCGTCAGATCTGGTCATCAGATTTGACCGGGAGAAATAAGGTGGCAGCCACGAATATGTTGGCCGTATCACCAGTGCTCTATTCATTTGGAGCACTGAAGTGGAACGTTGACGAGCTAAGGGGTCTTGACCGTAGCACACGGAAGATGATTTGTATGCAACGCAGTTTGAATCCAAGATCTTCCGTCGAACGACTGTATTTGCCCCGAAATATGGGAGGTCGTGGCATTTTAAGCCTGGAGTGTATGTATGACCGATTGGTCCTCGAGACAGCTTGCGACGTGATTAATCGATCAGAGGATCCCTTGATGATGCTAGTTCATCAGCATGAAATTTAGGGGAAGGGGACGTTTTTATACAGCGCGGCGGAACGAGCGGCGCGAAACCTTGGTCTGGTCTTCAACGTGAGACGTAGTGGTGCACAGGAAGCTGAATCAGTCATCAATCTGTGCCCAGTGCATCTCAGGGCTAACATACGGAATGAACAACTCCGTATGTTGGAGAGAAGGCATATCGACAAGCCATTGCATGGACAATTCTTTCGAAATGTCCAACAACTTGGCTTGTCGACAGAGATGACCTTCTCGTTCTTAAAATCAGCTGGCTTGAAATCCGAGACCGAGGGTTTTATCTTCGCATGCCAGGATAAAGTCATCAATACCTTAGCGTATCGCCAGACCGTCTTACACCAAGCGGTACAGAGTATGCTTTGTAGATTGTGTAGATGTCATGCTGAGACACTAATGCATCTTTTGGCAGCATGCCCAATATATGCAGTTTCAGCATGCATCGAACGTCACAATGCGGCTCTTCGAGTGCTGTATTACCATCTTCGCAGCACTTATGGTATTGAAGCAACCCCAGTTTTGCCGTACGTCCCCACTGATATTGAATCTGTAGTCGGAAATGAGTCGTGCCGAATACACTGGAATTACTCATTCCCGACGAGCAGGCAAATATCAGCCAATAAGCCTGACATCGTCCTTGTTGACTTCGATGACAAATCCATCTTCGTCATCGAGTTTTCTGTACCAGCAGAGACAAATATAGTCAGCAAAAAGGACGAAAAACGGATGAAATATCAGGAACTCCTGTTCGAGATTCGTAAGCTGTATCGAGGATTCAAAATCAAGCTCGTCGTGCTGATAATTTTTTAGATATGCTGCTTACAAACTACGAACTCCGATGTCGTTTTCCAATCACGATTATGCACCAATAGCTTTTACTTTAAAGATCCCTTCTTTGTATTCCTATAGACAACTCTCTGACTCTCAATTCTTATATAAAATTAATAACGGGACACTTATTCTTCCTGATACTGACTTTATTCTACCCCCATATAATTCTCCTTACACTCTCAGAACAAATCCATTTAATAGAACTCAGTCATATTCAACAAATCTTGGGCTGTATTCTCCCTCAGCCCGCTTGTGTAAAATCTTTGCCACAATTCATACGGATTCAAATATTTTTAACTTACAACAATTGGAAGCATTTAGGCTACTTAAATTAAAAATATTAGAATATAATTAATAGATTAGAACTATTGTAACTACCAATGTATATTACTCTGCTTGTATATTTTATGTAACATTCTGATAGGGCCTTCAAGCCCGTTAATGAAATAAATAAATAAATAAATAAATAAATAATTGGAAAGAAATGGCCCGGTGCAGTCTGCAGCGGAGGAGATGGATATCGGAGCCACTTTTTTGCTGCAGACTGCACACGTGGATTATGGAGGACCAAGGGAGGTATTCAGGTAATATTACATATATGCTTTGGGGCAAAGGCCCAAGTACATAGTAATTGCAAAAATACATTTAAGTACTTGTCCGCAAACCTGAAGCTGTCATCGCAAGACTGCCACGCCTTAAACAAAAAACAAAAATAGTTATAAAAAAAGAAAGTAAAAGAAAGGAAAGGTGCCTGCCTAAGAATATATTAAATTATCACAGCTTTATATAAAGATAAAAAATATATATGACAAATGTGACAAATAAATATTTCTTTAGTATCGTCAAGAATCATATAATCTAACTAACAATTACACAAAGTCTGCAGGTACTTAAACTCTGTTTAGTTCCAGCGAGTGATTGTTGCAAAGCCAATTTTTTATATCTTTTTTTGACATATCATTGCTAAAGATCTTATTTCGCAAGTCGCACGGAAGTAAATTTGTACATTTCAAACCGACATATTCAAAAACTCTTTGTCCGATAGTCTTCTTCTTCGGAGGTAGTAGAATGGTCCTATTTCTTTTTCCGCGGGTTTCTGTGGAGTGGTGCACAAAAACCCATAAATTTTCCTTTTTACATTGTATTACGGCATTTAAGTAAAATATCTTTCTAACATCTAATAATTTGGAGTTGTAAAATAATTCAGTTGATGAATAAAGCCTTGGTTTGAAAAAGATTCGTTTATGAATAAATTTTGGAGAATTTGTATTGGAGTTAAGGAATTTGTATATGCTCCACCCCAAGCTATAATACCGTAACTCAGTATGGATTCACAGAGCGCGTAATAGACACACAATAATGGGCTACTTGCATCAAAATTTTTTGTTGGTTTTTATTGGATCATTATAAAGTATGGGTTAGATTATTACATACAAAAATACATTCCTGTGTTTTTTGTGAGTTTTTATATATTTTTTGAACACTTAAAGTTCGACTACTTTTGAAACGACCTGTTTTGCGCGCCATTGAGGCGTGACGTCACTGTTCACTCTGTAACCTAACCTTTCTGTCCCATATACATATACAAACAATACAAAACTCCGAAATCAGTTGATCTCCAATATTGAAAATGTCAACACAAAATACGGTTTCTGCCTAACACTGTGCTCCGGGCAAACCCTTCCACGTAATAGCAATATTTGTTTTCCCTGCATAGTTCTACGTATCCAACAACCGAATCTCCATAATTCTCGCGTTTTGACCTACAATAAAATCATTTTTAATATTCACATTATCTTATAACGATATTATAATTAGATATATACATTATCAGAACATATCAGTATTGGATGTGACATTTTGAGGTTATGTCACTCTGCTTCAATGATAAATTGATGTAAATACATTAAAATAATTTGTAAAATTAGAAGAATTAAGTATATTTTCTATTTTAAATTTAATTAAATTGTTTTAAATGTAAAGAAAATTACCTGTCAGTCTTGACTCCTCTGCTATCAGCAACATTAAAGAACTCATTATTTTTAAAAAAATCAGTCACCATGAATATATTAATCGTCGGCAAACTGTCGGACTGAGCACGTACACAAAATTTGTTTCCTGACATGCTCAAAAATATAATTTTCTCCTTGACAAACGTATTGTTTCAATATTTGCAACTTTCTGTTTACCCGGGAAAAAAGTTCGAAATCTCATTCAAACCGACGATGAATATCTACGTCACGACCGTCGCGACCAATCACAAACGTTTCTGAAGATCGCATTTTTTTCAAATTTTATTAACTTTTTTTTGGAACTTCTCATTATCAAAAAAATTTTTCAATATTTTTTTCAGGTTTATGGGGGTTTATAGAAAGTCTACATATTTTTTGTGGATTTTTAAATTTTTGATGCAAGTAGCCCATTGTTTTTGACTCAATAAGGTCCTAAGTTTGTAAAAGACAAAAGGAAGATGTCTAAGCTTATTTGTGAAGCTGTTTATATGGAGGTCCCACTTGAGATGACAGTCAATTATTATACCTAGGTATTTTACATTATCAGCTCTTTCTATGACAATTTCTTTATTCCCTACAGTAAATGATATCTTCAAAAACTTGGGCAGGATACTGTCAGCAAAGCATCCAAAAGGAATTAAAAACTATATATTACAAAATAAATACATTTTTAATTGTTTTCATCGGTATTCTATGTTAAAAATACCGTCCGGAATTACCAGCCGGTTTTGCCGAACGGTTTTACCTGCCAAATTTACCAGCTGGTACATTTGCCTGGTTTACCGTTCCAAATTACCATGTGGTAATACCGGCCGGTTTTTTACACCAGTGGTGTAACAGTGTAATTTTACAATTCCCCCAGTGATTTTTACACCGATATTTTTTTTACAGTGTGTTCAGGCAAAGCCTCCTGGTTGGTTAATAAGAGTTATAAGTTATGAGAAGGACCAATCAAAAGAGTCTCCTTTTGTCCAATGAAAACTTACCCAAAAACTGCGCATGCTCAGTACAGGTTACGTATTTTCGTGCAATAGCGCACGCACGCACATGCATGTCGAAACACGAAAACAAACGTGTAGCTTGTGTACTTTTGTGTTATTATTTTATAAATACAGTTTAAAAAATGTTGATTGTAATATTTAACACAAAATTTCTGTATAACATAATACAACCTTAAAATCTATTTATATACATTAACCACAGATTAATTATTAATCTTTGTAGTAACAATACTTTAAAAGTTTTGTGCAGTGAAATTTCTAATAAAATTAGTGGAGCACATCTGGGATAACTTTTTTTCAGAAGTTATATTTATTACATATTTTTAAATAAAAGTATTAATATTATTAGTAAAAATGTCGATGATATTTACACCAACTAACCAAATACGGTTAACGAACGTTGCTGTTGTGCGCATGAAGAAAGGTGGCAAGAGATTCGAAATCGCTTGCTATAAAAACAAAGTTATTTCCTGGAGAAATAAGCTGTAAGCATATTTGATCGTTATATTAATTATATACAATTATCAATAATTAAAATATATTTTAGAGAAAAAGACATCGATGAAGTGTTACAAACGCATACCGTGTTTACAAATGTATCGAAAGGCCAAGGAGCTAAAAAGGAAGATTTAATAAAATGCTTCGGCAAAGACGATCAAACAGAAATTTGTAAAGAAATTTTGGAAAAAGGTGAACTTCAAGTTTCCGATAAAGAAAGGCATTCCGCATTGGATTCTATGCTTAAAGATATAGCGACAACAGTAGCGGACAAATGTGTAAATCCAGAAACGAAACGACCGTACACCGTAACGATGATAGAAAAAGCAATGAAAGATGTTCATTTTTCTGTGAAACCAAATCGAAACGCCAAGCAACAAGCGCTGGATGTAATTCCGCAACTTAAGACGGTTATGCCGTTGGAACGAGCTCAAATGCGTTTGCAAGTTTTGATTCCTGGAAAAGAAGCGAGGAAATTGCGAGAGAAAATCATCAAATTAGTAGGAAAATTGGAGCAAGAAAATTGGGATAACAATAGTTTAGCGATAGTCTGCTTAATCGATCCGGGACAATATCGGGCGATAGACGAATTAGTGCGATCTGAAACGAAAGGTTCCGGAATATTAGAACTTTTAAATCTAAAAGAAATCGTCGAAGGAGAAGAGGTTTTGGAGTGAATTAAAACTTGTGTTTTGGAAATGAATTTTATTTTTCTTCATAATTCAGAAGACTAAACTACTCGCTACCAATTTTACACTTTTTAAACATTTGTCAAGTTTCATATTTTCCAAAATTGGAAATTAGCACGATTGGTTAGATATGATGTACATATTGTCACAATGCGACTTTCTCGCAGGTTATATTTCTAACAAGTTAGCTGGTGACATAAAAATATATCTGTTAAATTTTATGTTTTATTTAATAAATAAATATTGTGTACATATTTATACATAACAATATCAACTATTGAACAGTCTTCTCGCAGCTATACTATTATATACAAACAAGTATGTTTACGAAATCAAAATTCATACCAAGATAACAATTATTATACAAGACGTCCAAAATATAAGATTATTAAATATCTTTACTTTAAATTTTGTAATTAATCTTCAAGTTTTGTATAGATCGAATTTAATGCAAGATATTTTCGTAATCCTATACTTACGCAACGTGTGTATTGCTGTGATATTCACGCATACTACTGCTTGGTATATTATTGAATGTTTTCAAACGAATTTCTGTAGCGATTCCAAAAAACAGTTTACTTCTATTTTTTATCTGCTACTTCTGCCACTTCTGCTCTGGGTATGTAAATATTCTCTGTGCGTTGATCGCATTTGGCAGCTATACGAGATATTGTTAAAAGAAAGTCTGATAAACGTTTCAAATACATTTGTGCTTGACAGTCGACGGTACCGTCTTTTATCAAAGGACTCATGCTCCTTTCTGCTTTTTTGCAAATCGTTCTCGCCACGTGCAACGACGCGCAAGCTTTGCCACCACCCTGAAAAGAAAGTTTCTGTCAAAATTTTGTTTCGAAAGATTTCAGAAGAAATGTTACCGGTATAATGTAATCCTCAGGTGGTGGAAGTTGTTTGGCGTATTCTACAATCCATTCTTCGAGATCTTTAGTATGTTTATTTTCAAATATCTTTGGTTTACCAGGACCAGCTTTCGATATAGAATGATGCAAGTCGTACAAAATCATTTGTACTCTTTTTAACTTATCGACGTAAGGATGCTCGACTTTACTGTCACAGGCAAACTCCCTCGCTAAACCTATGTAAGAGGAAAGTTCATCGGTGGCACCAAGGGCGTTATTGACTTTGTCTTCTTTAGGACTATCGTCCAAATCTGCTATTCGAGAAAGTATTGCAGCTTCGCAACTACTGACAGTATTGTTGCTTCTGAAAATCCAATAAGTAAATGTAACACATTTCAACATTTTGAATAAGTTATCAGATTCAAAACGAAATAAAATAAGAAAATGTAAAATGTATTGAAAAATCAATTTTCAATATTTGAGGTTATGTTTTATGGGCACGGCAATAAACTTACCCGTTTCTTATCGATGCTTGAACACTCGACTTGTACACGAGCAAAGATTTCCTCCAGACGTTTCGTGCTAATTCCATTTCTGAAAAAATATACTTTTTCTCATAATTATAAAGCAATTTCAATATGAAAAAGCGAATGACGCCGAAACTCACCACTAGTTTTTAATGCACCGAAGACGCAATTCTGTTTACAAAGATACGAGATCTTGAGTCTTCGTCATGAAAGGATGTTGAAATATCTGAGAGTATAGTTTCTTTATAATCCAATAAACATGATTTGTTTTTTATTGAAGATATGTTGTTAAAACTTGATTTTATGTACTAAAAGTCAATTTTAGTGGAAATATGAATGATGCATGGACCGTCTCAAAAAAACTTTACACTCCGTCCGTGCATGCTTTACATTGTTGGTACGGAAGATAGTTACGTTACCGATCAATATGGGGTCGGTGGGTTCATTTTTTTATCGAGAGGTGGCCAACCTCTCTCTTATAAATAGAGTCCCTCTAGTTATTTAAATTATCTATTGTTTTTCAGATCATGAATCATTATATTGTTCGCAAACAAATGCACCCGGAACTATTTTGCAAGATATTTTTAGCGACAATTGCATTTTCTCTACGTAGTATTTGTGTATACGTATTTCAAAACATCGGTAAATAAGAATGCATTGAATACAATCTCAAAACATTTGAAATAACATCAAATGTATTTATTCTTTCTATTTATATATAAAGAAACGATTCTGAACTTTAATGCAGGTCTCAATCGAGGCGTTTCTTAAGGGGCTTCTAGAGTGCACGACAGATAAGGTAGGAATTTTCAATAAAAAAACAGATAAAGTGGCGCACCTGGTGTTCGAGTATGAACTAATATGGACACGACCTACACCACTCACTGTATGGTGTTCAATGTAAAAATATTCGTTAACACCGCTGCCTACAATCTCTACCGGCAGAAAAGTGAACTAAAATGAGGGTCAGAGTTAAAAAATAACACAGGCAAGCTGAGCGAAAGCCAATATTTAATTAGTTTTGTAGATTTAATAAATTACATTGGACCAGGTTCGCGATCCGCGATGCTACGTTAAAGGCGAACTTGTTCTCAATGCAAAACATATAATGTTTTGTGCATTGACACATGTTTCCGATGTTAAATGGGAAATTTTAGTGTTGTGTTTACAGACGTCATGTCTCTCAGGAAGCCCGCATGAAGTTACAGTTTGTATAAATAAAGATAATGACGTTATAAATATTAATTGCAAATGCTCATGCAAGGCTGGAAGTTCAGGGAAATGCAAACATTGCGTGCCTTATTAATGCATTTAAATCGGTAACAGTGTCTGAAAATAATAATGGAAAATATTAAATGACAGTTTGTTTAATTATTATTTGCCTTTTAATTACTTACAATACAGAGTTCCTCATAATGAAATAGAAAATGTTAGCTGTACCGACATTCGACAGAAATGGGGAAAACCGAAAAATGATGCTAAGGACATGTATAGTGTCGTTCCTTGCAAACAATTTTGCAACATAGAGAAACCAAAAATATGTAAAAAATTAGATTTTTTTAAGAACGCTGGTGAAGATTTTTACATCAGAGACATTTTAAATTGTAAATTTAATCCATTTTAAATATGTATAAAATCATTCACTACGATTAAAGAAATAAATGTAATAAAATTATTATAAATTACGCTTTACAGGTGCCCCGAATAGCGTTCCATGAACATTTGGAATTAATATTTATAACGTCATTATCTTTATTTATACAAACTGTAACTTCATGCGGGCTTTCTGAGAGATATGACCACTGATATATAATATAATATCAGTGGATATGACGTCCGTAAACACAACCCTAAAATTTCGCATTTAACATCGGAAACGTTTGTCAATGGACAAAACATTATATGTTTTGTATTGAGAACAAGTTCGCCTTAAATGTAGCATCGCGAACTGAGTCCAATGTACTTTCTTCAATCTACAAAACTAATTAAATATGTATTGGGTTTCGCTCATCTTGCCTATGTTATTTTTTGACTCTGACCTTATCATTTTAGTTCGCTCTTCTGCCGGTAGAGATCGTAGGCGGAGGTGTTAACAGGGCGAAGCGAATATAGGTTTTGAGAGATTTCAAGTTTAGTTTACTATTAACGCGAGGTTATTAATACTTTCAATATTATTTAAATATCAACTAATAATCATGGAAGAAAATATGTATTTTCAGAAAGAGGAGAACAAAAAAGGGGAACGAAATAACTTCAAGATTCCAGTCGAAAAAAAATGCATGCCAACATCCCCCATTCTTCATCGTGCCTGAAGAATGATATATTACATAAAATGATTTGCATACTCTATAATCTAAATTAGTTAATAACTCCTAGAATAATAGTGAAAGTTAGTTACTAATTGAGTAAGTACATTTTTAACAATAATAAAAATAACTAAGTATAAGTCAAATTAATTTTGGGTTATGTTCATTTTATTTTATATTAAGAGAATTAATACATTAACATATTATTATATTATTATTTGTTAAAAATATATACTTCAATATATCTTTTGTTATATTTTAGTAAAATTAACAGAATATTATACATATACATAATTCCTTTTCAAGGTAAATAAGCGTAGCCATTGCATGTTTTCAGCAGTATTCATTTGAAGCACCTGCTGAACACGAATATGAAATTGATTTTATTTTTCCTTCCACTTCTTCATTTTTTTTATTAATCTGGATTGGTACTTCGTGGTATTTCGTGCAGGATCTTAGAGAGTTTTTGTCGTCGTGACAAAAAGAGCCTCAATTTTCACAAAGGAGTTTTTCTCTTCTCGAATACTCACAAAAACTATATTTTTCACAACCTCTCTATTTCACGAAGAGTAGACCTCTAACAAAACCCTCTAAGTGCGTCAACTAAATGCTCTAATTCTGTTAGAGGGGACATTTTAAATTTGACAAGAAAAAGTAAAAATAAACTTTATAAACTTTTAAACTCTATACTTAAACTGTACGTGTACATTGAACACCATAAAATGACTGAATAACATTTTCGAAAGTCGGGCTCTATAAAAGTAATTTGAATTACTAAACACAATTTCCTAACAAATACCAAAGACATACCTAAAAACTAACCAAGAGTTTTTTTAAATAAGTCAAAATTTCCTAAATTCCGGCTTCGTAGCTCAGGTGATAACGCACTGGTCTATACGAAGTCGTATAAGGTCGTGAGTTCGATCCCCGTCAGTGAACAATTTTTCGATTTCGTTTTCAAGCAGCAGCTCGCTGTTAGTACGTCGAGCCACGTTGTTTGTTTACGTTTCGAAAGTATTGTTTATCTGGCAGCAATCGACTCATGACCGCTGCTGTATGTACTTGGTGTAGGTTTCTGCAGTTCTACATTTCATACACAAATGTGAAGTATGGCGCCATCTTCTGAAGTCCATCTGCAGCTCTCGCAAGTATTAGAATTGAATATATACAGGGTCATCGAAAAGTATCGGACCCCCCTAATATCTTCAGTTAGAATGCACTCAGTAGAAAATGTCCAATAGCAAAGTTGTATGGTTTCAAGCGGGGAGTAAGATGATGACCTTGACTTTGACCTTGACCATGTCCTTCAAGGTCATTTAAAGGTCAATCTTATTTTTTTAAATAGAACCCCCTACATTTTGTTGCATATTGTTATAGCTTATCTCGAGAGCTTTCCAAAACACTATAATAAAATATTTTTTTATTATGTACTTTTTGAGTTATAAAGGTTTGAAGTTAACAATTTGTTAAGTGGTGTGCGAGTCCGACCAGTTAAGGCAAGAGTGGTGTGCGAGTCCGACCAGTTAAGGCAAGAGTGGTGTGCAAGTCCGACCAGTTAAGGTTATGATTACTGAAAACTAAATAATATTTTACAAGATATTCTACATTTTGTGTCAAAAAATTGTTAACTTCAAACCTTTATAACTCAAAAAGTACTTAATAAAAAAATATTTTATTATAGTGTTTTGGAAAGTTCTCGAGATAAGCTATAAGAATATGCAATAAAATGTAGGGGGTTCTATTTAAAAAAATAAGATTGACCTTGAAATGACCTTGAAGAACATGGTCAAGGTCAAAGTCAAGGTCATCATCTTACTCCCCGCTTGAAACCATACAACTTTGCTATTGGACATTTTCTCCTAAGTGCATTCTAACTGAAGATATTAGGGGGGTCCGATACTTTTCGATGACCCTGTATATATGAAAACTGTAAAAGGGCGATTCCGCCCGTTAAATAATAATAAACAAAAAAATTACTGTTTTGTTATTGTATCGGTCAGTTCTCCATTAATTTCTTTGGTATTATCTAGGATATCGTCCATACTAATTAGAATCACCCTTACCGAGCACGAATTTTGAGAAATAGATTCAGTCATTGTTTATTTACGATTTTTTGTGAAAATTCGTACCTTTTCAACGAAGCACTTTAGAACCCCTTTAAAGGGAAGTTGAAGCGTTGGTCGGTAAAGTCAATTCATAACTTAAAATATGTAAATTAATAAGAAACTAGGTATATTTTCAAGACCATATCTACTGTAAATCTACTTTACACGTTTTTTATGAACGTTTTTTAATAAAAAGTAAATTTTTTCGTAACAAAAAGTACTACATTTGAAATTGAAACGAGCGGGAATACATTTCTACAGTCCTCTCACCGTAATTACTTCCCTCCATAATTGTCGTCTTCCTGATTCCATCCGTAATGATAGTCCCAAAACATTCCGTAATTGTTGTTTAGGTCCCTCCTTCCAGGTGCACCGTAAGAAGAAAGAAGACATACTCGCGCATGCGCACATATGCTCTATTAATTGTTCAAACATGGAGAAAGGAAAGTAGAGGCGGGAACGGTGGACACGCAATTATGGGGAGCATGAGAGGAAGTTCGGGTCTACCCGGATAACAATTACGGAGGGAGGACTGTACTCACATAATTTGCGCTGTTACCTACGAAACTTATTCTTGTGAATTCTTGCCCGTTTTCTAAAGATTTCGTTGAAATTGATCGTACATCCATAAAAACATGTGTATGTATCGTCAAGAAATTTATTTAATGTTTTTTTTTTGTTTTTGAATCGATTTTACCGAAATTTCAGCAGAGTTTCCTACGAAATGTTTATGTTTGCAGTTACAGAGCCAGAATTTAAAAAAAACCTTAAAAATTATTTTTTTAAATTTAAATGCAGGAATTTGAAATTCTGGAAAATATGGATTTTCAGGCAATTATCACGAAAAAATGTTTTATCGCAGCAAATTACTGAATTTACAAATATGCCTTTGTAACGTGGTTCGACTTAAAAGGTTCCAAACTCGATCGAAAAATCTGACATTGGCGTTTTTATATAGCTTCCGTTGGCAACGGTCGGTATATAAATTTATGAAACACAACACTGACCCGTGTCTATATATTTGTGTATTCCGAAAAGGTGATTAAATTCATAACGATGTAAGGGATGTCTTTGTTTTCTTGAAACTTCAGCAACACTTTTTCGGCATGTCAGAATTATCGTGAGGTCGAAACTGCATATAATACGTATAATAGCACCAAAAACCAAACATTCCAGCAAAAAATATGTCAAAATTTATTTCCAATATTTTTCTGGGATTATTGCACCAAAATATAACACCGTCATATGGACGAAGCGGTAAACAATGGAACCGTAAAACGTAATTATGTAAAATTAAGGAAATCCTTTTTAACTATTTTCGAAATTTCGGCACGGTAACTGCTAAAGTAAACAATTCATAGGATCGCTGCCAAAATTTGAATAAAATCGGTTGCATATATTTTATGATAAATCTTGATGGAACCTCGCAAATTTGAACCCCCTTGATGTCGTAAACCGATAAGATAGTAATCTAGGATACAGGACATCTTGGCGAGGCCGGTTTGGCGCAAGGATGTTTTGGCACCGCCCTTTTTGGCTTCGCCATTTTGCCGCCAGATTTTTTGACCCTGGTTCTTGTCGCGAGATTTGTTTTAGATAAAAATACGTAGAGTAAAATGAGGGAAGCGGAGAAATGGCGTCACGAAACTAACCTAACCTAACCAGTCTGAAGTCTCGCTTCCCCTAGTAATGCCTTAGAGCATATGCGTGTCTTAAAACTAACCTAACTTAACCAATCAGAGTTCCGCTTATCCCTAATAATACCTAAAAGAATATGGCTGCCCAGGGAAATTTTGTCCGGAGAATTTCTAAAGATGAAATTACTTCCGGGAAATTCTTTCCTGCGAAATAATGTCTGATCACCATAAATACGAAATATCACATCTGCTTTAAGTCCTGCTCCGAGTAATCTACGTTGAAAAATCTAATTTAAAAATTATCCAAGTTAATAGGCTCTGCAACTCCAATTTTAACCATTATATGTATATGATATCCGAAATTCGATTATTTGCGAAAATTCTCGGTAAATTTCAGATAACGTTCTTTGGTATTTTTTAGGAGACCTTTATAGTGATTAGAATTGTATCTACAAAGCCGAAATTTTAAGGAACCGGTTTGAATAATTTTTAATTTATGTTTGGACTTAAAAATTAAAAAATCGGCTACCTTACAAAAATTAAAAAATCGGGATCGTGTGTAAAGAAACCCCCGACAGATGACACAAAAAAGTACTCGAATACCGATTACACATTCACAGAAACTTCTTGTCTCTGCCTTTCCGACTTACGTTTAAAAACACTGCGAATATATTTCCAACCGTGATGCAACATAGAGATATAAGAATATCTCATATCTTTATATGATGCACACTGAATTTTTTATTACACCTTTCTAGGAAACACCTTCGCGGGCCATGGATAAAGAGAAGCGGGCAAAACTGGCCTGCGTGATCGGTAAAAATTGCAAAAGGTCCGTGCGCAAAATCGTATTTGTCTCACCTACACAAAACTGCCACTTTCCCTGCCGGTGCACCGAAATTTAGCGAAACAATTGACGCGAACAAATATCTAAAGTAATTTTCAAAATTGTATTAAACCCGGCTAAATTCGCTGCATAACAGGTGCCTCGCCCCTATTAAATTATATTTGTGTTTCACTGGTGTATTAGATGATGTCTATATTGACACCCTTTGGTACCATGCAACAAATATAATTTTGGTTATAAGAAAGATGCTGGGTAACCTGGTCGTAACCTGCGTCTCGAAGTGCAATATGGCCCGCGCAGTAATGCTTCTCTTTCCGTCCTAAATGCACAATGCACATGTCACAAGGCGAGACATTTAAATTTCCGTTAACGAATACTTGAGGGAAAAAAATCGGGTCCCCGCCTCTAACATTCACTCTTTGGTGTAGGAACATGTGCCCATCCGCCGCGCATGCACATCTTTTCTCGTGCACCTGAAAGTGTCTAAAAAGGGTAGACCAGCGGAGGAGAAAGTATTCGTTAACGGAGGTGTCTGAATATTCGATAACGGGGTATTCCAGAACGGAGGTTCAACTGTAATATTATGTATCAAGGGTGCAAATATCGATTTCCGAAGAGTGTTTGTGGCCCAAGCGAAGCGACTATCTGGCATCGAATGTAAGGGAAGTCCTGTACAGATAAATCACGTACCGAATGATTTTTCAAAACATTGTCGAAGGTAACCCAGCATCTTTCTTCCTGGAATAAATATAGCAACAAAACTTGTTGATTTTTTGATCCTGCAGACTTTGTTTTATATATTAGCTAGAGATTTGCAGGACAACTATAGATTTGAAAAAATCTTATAGTTCATATGCGGCGAGTTTAGCCGGATTTAATACAATTTTGTAAATTACTTCAGATATTTGTTCGCGTCAATTGTTTCGCTAAATTGAGTCTACACTCAAGCACTTCATTAATATACATAATAAATTTTGATTTATTAAAATGTGCTAATACTATCGTATATCCTATCACTGTACCAAGAGATTGTACACCAGACATAGGTGCTTTTCTGTATTGCCAACTACTTTCAAATTAAGAGCATTCAAAGTGTATTTATAATCTTTGAGTACTTTCTTTTGGTTGGAAGGGTTAACTACCTGAATCGAGCACTTTCCTGTGACTGAGTTATTTGCTTTTGTGATTGGATACTTGTACAATAAAGTCCTGGCATATTTAGCCGCTCGGTTCCTCGACTTCCCCTCCCGTCTCCTTATATTTGTCAAAAGAAGGGGAGCGCCGCTTCTCCCACTCTCCTCAGCCGCATTACGTTCATGACGTCACAGCAGACCCTTCATGAGGCCCCAGCGCGCAAGTCGGGGAAAAAGAGAGCGGGGACAGACAAATATAACGAGACGGAACTGGGCAAATATGCTGGACAATAAATATAGCGAGACGCAAATATACCGGGACTCTACTGTATTACGTTGTTTTTCGTTCTTCTTTTAACCCTCGATGGACCTACAGTTTTATGAGAACGCCGAACCTAGTCTACACCATTGCTGGTGTAGAGTCTTCCAAAGCCGCCCAAGGGCCATTCCACTTCTACTAGCCTTAGCTGTGTTTCTATAACTAGATTTGTTGTTGGTTTATATAATATGTTGTATCAACTATTGTTTAGAATTTGTGTCTATTGCTTTCGCCGTTTTTCTTTCTACTTTTAAGCTTGTTGCTCTTGCTCTTTAAGTACTTTTTGCTTCAGAAGAAGTTCCGCATACTTCCTAAATATTGCATATTTTGTTTCCTGCGCAAAGTATTTTAGTTCTAACTTGTCACTTTCCTGCATCCCTAACTCAGTTTTTATTTGATATCTCAACCCCGTATATTTTGGACATGCACTGAACACGTGCTCAGTATCTTCTTCCTCACACGTGCACAACCCGTCTTCCTTTAATCAGAATCCTGCCAGTTTTGGTCTGTTTTCATGTCGGGTTAGAAATCGTGATTTATCACAAGTTAGTTGGTTGCCATCTACTCTAAACACGTCAAAATTAGATAAAACGGGATCCGAATCAAGAACATCTGGAGTTAAACAGGGTTCGGTTAACGCACAGTGCGTCAAAGTTGACCACTGAGACCTAGACATTGTTAACGAAAAGAGAGAGTTTGTTCCTAAGACCGTGAACATTCTTATAATATATTGATAGATTGTGGGCACTAACTAGTTTTTGTGTTCTACTTCGTGACTATTTGAGGCGCACCTTTAATGTACTTAATAACTAAGACCGGATTTACCATTCCTTAAACGTGTGTTAATGTAGCCCCTTAACTTAGTCAGTTAGCTTGATGCACCATGTCGTGTCATTGTTGACTTGAGCATTAAATTTCTGAATATTTCTTTATTTTTTAAGAGCCATATAGCATGGACATTACTATCCAGCAAACAAAACATTATTCAGAATGATTGAAAAGTGTTCATTTTTTAATTTTGAATTTTATTTGTTGACCTTCATGAATACTTCCACATTGTCGATCGTTCTAAATCCTCTTCCAAAAATTGAATAATTTATTCTTGAATGGTTCTCAATACTTTCGGACAAAATTTACTGTACCAATACGTCAGTTTTCCGAATGAAGGATTGGCATGCACATTTTGAAACCTTCTGAATGCTTTCTATGCTTGTCAATACTTATTCAAAGGATAAGAAGCAGGATTCAGAAGTATTCAAGTTTCAACTAAAGCATATTATTTTAGATTAAGTTAGGGAATTTAATACAATTGCGCGAAATAGAAGTTTCACTTACAATTTCGATAAATTCCGTATCAGAATTCAATGAAATTCAACGAAATTCATATGTAAGACAAACGGAATTGAAAACTCCGAATGTGCAATTAAAGGATTCAAATTCAATCCCTTTCCGTTTGCTGGGCAGTTTATTGTTTACAGTTTGGGAGCTAAAAGCCCTACCGGCATAGGTCGACTCGTTTTCTAACTCGATTTAGAGTCAACTCGACCGAAATCGGTCAGTATTCGGTCGCATTAAAGTCGACATGATCTATACAAAATCAATCGGTCAATTGTCGGTCAATATTCGATCAATTTTTTTGCACAAATCGACCGTCGATTTTCGGTCAATTTTCTAAAATCGACCAACTAAATTTTGAGTCAACTTCCGGTCGCTTTTGCTAAATCAACCAATTATTGTCTCAATCAAAAAACCTCCCATCCTAAAGTCCCCATCCCAAGTTATACTGTCGGTTCTTTCAAAATGGCGGACGATTCTCAAAAGTTATAGCCCCTCACTATCCCCAATTCCATATCTCTGTTTATATCCGTGCAATGGGTGCGTCTGTGTGCGAGTGTGGCTCAGCAAAACAATGTGGTGAAGGAAGGAGAGGAGGAGAGTGGTATAACTTTGGAGAAGGAAAATCTATAACTTATGATAGACATACAACTTTGGCCGGTATAACTTAGAACAGGGAGTGCTGTGCTAAGTTAATTTTCGGCCAACTTCATAAATGTAAACTGAAAATCGACCAATGAAAATGTTTGGTGTCGACTCACGGTCGACTTTCCTCACATCGACCGGTTATCGACTCAATAAAGAAAAAGCCTTTCCATAAATTTTCGAGCAACTTTGTAGTCAGCTGAAAATCGATCAATTAAATGTTGGGTCAACTTACGGTCGACTTTTAACAAATGGACCGATTATAGACTCAATAAAAAAATACCGTTGTTTAGTCAATTTTCGGTCAACTTCCTAAAAGTCAAATGAAAATCGACTTATGAAAGTTTGGCGTCGACTCATGGTCGACTTTTACCAAATCGACCGATTATTGACTCAATCAAAAAACTATGTTTCACTTGTAACAAGTAAAAATCGACTGATGAAAGTTTGGTGTCGACAATATAAAAGTACCTTTCGGCAAAAATATTTCCGGCACTCGGTTAATTTTGAGTCAAATTTTTTACCACATCAAACGTCGATTTTCAATCGACTCCAGCCAATAGGGGTGTTGTATTTCTACTTCATTTTTTCCATTTTCAAGAGATTTTTCAAGGATGGTCACAACCGATCGAATTTTTTTTTTTTACGATAATTGCCTCTTGATTAACTGTTAAAACAATGTTGTTAGTCGCGTAGGTCAACGTATTATATGCACCATTCGTTATGCATTTCGATACATATAAATATGCACGCATAATATCCATCGAGGTAAAAATTATGAGTACCAAACGAAAGCGCAACCACAAGTAGCACATCTCCCTTAAAATTGTAAATTTAGTTAATAACAAAACTTGACGCTAATAAAGTCATTAATTTCATTATAATGGGAATAATGGAATATTTTGTACTATTCTTATCCGAGAATATTTAGTTTCTTTGTCGTATTATTAGTGTCGATTTCCCATTAATTACACAGGACTACAAAAAATTTTTGTCGGTTTGACATTGAAACGCGACTAGGCGATTCTTATAGATTTTGGGCTCCTGAATTCGAATTGGACAGAATTTGTCCTATACGTCAGGGTTTTTTTTATATTCTCGGTTTTAAGTGTAAAAAATGTTTTTTTATGCATATTTGCTACATAATTGTATAAAACAACGATTCGACGACAGAATGAAGCCGGACTAGACGATTCTTATAGATTTTGGGCTCCTGAATTCGAATCAGTAGACAGAATTTGTCCTATACGTCAGGGTTTTTTTTTTATATTCTCGGTTTTATTTATATAAATTGCTTCATTTGGTCTTTAAACCTTCCTTACGATCGACACGCGCGTGGTGTAAGGCTAAGGACCCCGAGGTTCGTCAGTTCCTCAGTATTTTTTGACTCCAAACCCTCCTTACGATCAGCACGAACGGGACAATCTCATTGTGTTCGGGTCACACTAATCTGTTTGGACATAAGCTGGCCTATAAATGTCATCATATTTTTTGAATTTTGTGAGATCGCACTTTTTGGTAATATGTAAACAGTCTGCGAAATCTTGGATAAAAATAACATGGTGAACGACATTAAATTTATGTTATACCATTACAGTTTTTATATTGCCATCTATTAATTTTACAGAATCATAAACAAATTTTAAATAAAAACCACGCTCGTGAGGAGAGTTTGGAGCCTAAATAACGCAATTTTTACAATTATAAACTAAATTTTTACAATAATTCTGATGTGATGAAGGAATTCCATGCGGGGATTTGAAATCAGTGCGCCAAAAATTAAACAAGAATCACCTAGTCAGCTTCATTATGTGGTCGAATCGTTGTTTTATACAGTTATTTAGCAAATATGCATAAAAAAACATTTTGTTACACTTAAAACCTAGAATATAAAAAAAACCCTGACGTATAGGATAAATTCTGTTCACGGATTCGAATTCAGGAGCCCAAAATCTATAAGAATCACCTAGTCGCGTTTCAATGTCAAACCGAAAAAATTTTTGTGTGGTCCTGTGTTATTTGTCAGCATCTTCAAATATGCTGATTTTCAAGACTGGAGGCTTTAAATAACATTTTTTAAAGGCGCAGTACCTAATTTCTCATAAATATATAACTACAACTGTAGTTTTAATAAATTTCACTTTTACAAGAACCAAACGAAGCCACCCTAGAGCTAGTTTCGAATTAGCCGGTAGTGGCGCCACTATGGAAAGGGTGCCTACATAAAGTGTCATGAAAATATAGTAGAGATTCAGAATAACGCAGGACATAAATGAACTCTATGTACCAATTAATGATATGGTAACTAATCTGAGTGTTGATTAAACCATTATTTAGTAAGAATAACTAATTTTATAAGAAACAGTAATATTTTGATTTTGTTAAGAATTATCTATCTTAATTAGACAGTTTCGTGGATTACTTATTACGTTATTAAAATATTTCAAACGGAAAACAAGTAAACGGGTATAAAAAGCAATAGAAATATATTATATATTACAAAATTACGTATATTTCAAATTTTACGCTCCGAACCACAAGACAATGAGGAACGTAACGTAAAGAAAATGGTGCTACACGCTGATTGGCTGTCGGCGTCCCGGCATTCCGCGTCCCGCGTGTTCCGCTGGTTCCGCGCGTCGCGCGCGCATCTACGGAGGCTTCGGATTGGTCCCTTGACCGTTCGCTTCCGCCCCGGAGGAACACGAAATTGGATCGGGCCACGTGATGCGCGGCATCCAATCAGCTGTTTAGCTTTGTCCTGCCGCCAAGCTCGTCTCTGCTCTATTTGCACGCGAAAGCAGCTTTCGCCTATCGCGCCTGTTCTGCGCCGGCGAAGCACACGGTCATCTGGTTTTCGACCCGCGAAAGCGCGATCGGTCTATTTTACCCAGGAGGTATCCAACGCCAGTACCGGTGCCCGGTGAGGACGTAATCTCGCTCGCAAATGGTCCTGCATCCGAGTCGCCATTTTGGAGCAACATCGAGTTCCGAACAGCGGCTGCACCTATGATCTTTTTATTTCCACGGCATCTCGGCACGCTTTCCCAGCCCGTTCCACGCCCGCTCGGCACCCAGTGATATCTACGATGACGCAACAAAATAAAACGATGAACTTCCTCATACACGACGCCAACGGTGAGTTCGACAAGTGCGCGCCAAGATTCGGCGGGCACGGCACTCGGTGCATTACGTTACACACGGCGGCCGCGTTCAAATCCTCCCTCAGGTCGTCCACCGCCTCCCGGAGGCCGGCCCGGCCTGGGAGAGTACAGCCAATGTCGTCTTCAAGGCCTCAAGGGCTCGAGAGAGCCCGGGTCGCGACGCCGACTCCCGGCTATGGCTCCCTACAGGTCTGTCGCTATTCTTTGAAACCTAAGATGTCCTTTCGCCAAAAAAAACAAACATAGTGGTCCCAATTTAATATTAAAACAATAGGAAACACTCGCAGGACCTTCGGGTATAAGGGCGTCAAAGCAGCCTTCTGCGAAAGGACAGACTTACAGGTTTCAACGGAATGGACACTCTTGTGATTCGTTTATCAATTATTTCCATAATACATTTTACCTGTTGTTTACATTTGTTTTTTAGGATGTAGGAAAAATCTATAATAAAATAATACATGTTTAAAATTTTAGTCAAGAGTAAAAAAATCTTTGTTTTGAAAATACTTACTTTGAAGATTGTTTGTTTATACGAAAATCAATGTGATAAGTTAATTGTCAAATATTTAGGATTTTTGTTGACGTAATTATTTTAGATTTTGAATTTAGCAATAAATAAAATATATTATCATATTGTTGAAAATAGTCAATAATCGTGTATCATTTTTTCAGTGGCTTTAATTAAACGGTAGTATTTTCAAGTAGTGGTGTATAAAAATAAAAGTATTAGAATGAAATGATAATTGGAAATATTTAGATACTCGTTAATTCGTTGTATTATAATTATGTTTTGTTGTATCACCTATTTTACAATACTTTATAAAAAATATGAAGATAATTAATTTGTTTAACTTTAAATTTAACAAATAAGATTTTAGCCCAAGCGTATTCAGATAAGAATTCAGAACTAACGTTTTATTGACAAAATTTCAGTATTTTGTATTTTGCATGTTTTTCAGAATAAAAATATAAATATGACCATTTTTAAGTATCTCATATAATAAGAACCTATAAAATTAACTTACGGTTATAAAAATATATATATATACTCTGTAAAAAATTGGCTTGGTAATAATACAACACGTATTTTTACAGGGTTGAAAGTTATATTTTTACACACCGATTGTTAAATCACTAGGTTATTTTGCAATTTTTGCATACAGCTTGTAATTGAGGGGTCCCGTTCAATAAGGACACGAGCGCTCGAACCGACACATCGTAAGTAGTAACAGTCGGTTTTGCCGTTTATTTTATTTATTCTGTTTTGCTTAATAAATAGCAATTTGCCGCCACTGACAAAGTAATTGGTGTTAAAAATATCTGCAATTTGAGCCATCACTCGTTTCAATTCGATGAAAATCTAGTCCAGGGAAGTCTTCGGAAGACGCATTTTTTACCGAAGCCTCCCCTAGACTTAATTTTCATCGAATTGAAACGAGTGATTACTCAAATTGCAGATATTTTTAGTACCAATAACTTTGTCAGTGGCGGCAAATTGCTATCTATTAAGCAAAACAGAATAAATGAAATAAACTGCAAAACCGATTGTTACTACTTACGATGGGTCGGTTCAAGAGCTCGTGCCCTTATTGCACGGAATGCCTCAATTTTACTGTGTCAGACGTGAATCGATTTATTTCCAATATGTAACGCAGTAAAACAACAAGCCGTGTGCAAAACAACCTCGTGAGACGTTGTAAATTTACAATCGATGTGGGATCAACCAAAATCAAAGTTCAAATCGTAGAAAACAATAAAGCACATAGGCTTTCTGCCGTTTCGTCCCTGATAAAAAAATTTTTTTATTTTTAAGTTTTACAAAAACATATTTTTACCCATATTTTTTGACTCGTTTAATTTATTTCAATAAATTTTATCCCTTTTATGTATTATTAATTTAACGAGTGAAAATTTGTATTATATAAAAATATTAATAACTTTTATAAAAATAAAGCACATAGCTTTTCTAAAATAAACGTAAAAACTGAAAAAAAAGTCAAAATTTCCATATTTGTTAATTACAGCCGATTTGTAAATTTACACACGGTTTGTATTTTTACGACGTCTCACGAGGTTATTTTGTACACGGCTTGTGGTTTTACTGCGTTACACGTGAATCAATTTATTTCCAACGTGCAACGTAGGAAAATTACATTGAAATTTTTTACAGTGTCTGTAAAAAATGAGAATGAATTTTACAGTCTCATTGTAATTTTCATTGTATACAAATTTGGTTATTCTCATGACTAACATAAAGTTTTTACCAATTGAAGTTAGAGATTTTATATTTTTGTAATTTTACTTGGAGCAACTGTGAATTTACAATATCAAGCAAATGAAAATTACAACATATTGTTCACTGCTTTACATATTGGTAAAAATCGAGCCCACGTTGAATGTGGCAATTATACCGTTTGCAGGAGAAAAACATAAAAATTTGTAAAAATACAATCTCAAAAAGAAAACTTTACATTATTATACATGGAATATTTATCACATTATATATGGGTAAAAATCGAGGACAAATTCAATGTGGTAAAATTCATTTTACGGTGTAAAAATGAAAATGAAGTAGAATTAATTTTAATAGAACAATGTTAAATCGACGGATATATAATTGTTTACGTTTCGACCCTAACGAAGTCTGAAGATGACACGAATCTAGGGTCGAAACATAAACAAGTATATATTCATCAATTTTACATTACTCTATTAAAATTAATTCCACTCCATTTTTAGTTTCCTTTTTTATATATATTTTTTTATAACCTTAAGTTAATCTTATAGGTTATTATTAATACTGACTGATAAATATCCAAATCAAATTAAAAGATATAATTTATAAAACGGTAGAGAAAAATAATTAAATGAATATTTTATACAATCCAGAAATTATTTTTTTTATTTTATAAACAGGTATTTGTCCATAATTTCCATGATATAACAATAAAAGTATATATAACATATGTAACTGCATTATTATAATTTAAAATAGTATTTCACAACATACAATTAAAGAACATAAAAAAGAAAAAAAAATAATTTATGGTAAATAGTAAGAATTACAGTATACTAGTATTCTCGCACTACATATTTTAATTTCAGTTTCGCTGTGATTTTTCATAAATTATTAAACTTATTTATTATAATGTATGTACATGTACATTAAACGTACTCAATAACAATTACAACAAATCATAAATCAATTGTATATGTTTAAAATATGAAAGTTTGGCTTCCTTGAAATAGAGGTTATGAAATGCTTCATGTTATTGAATGTTTTCTATACTTTGTCCTGAGTGAAAAAAACGTATATGGTTTATGTTAAATATTTATATTTAATATTTTTTCAAAGAGTGAAGCAGATAAAAGTTTCAAATTTTGTAAAATAAAAGTTAATTTGTAACATATATTTTAAAGTAATGACCATATCGTTTAATTGTTATTGGTATTAAATATGCTCCATATGGGTATAATGAATGTAAAATCATAATTTGTTGTAGTTTTTAATCCATTATAGTAAATTTCTTTCCAAATTTTGTTTAGTAAAAAGTTAATGACCGATCATCTTAGACAATCATGTTTTTTTTATAAGAGTTATTGGTGTATATACACTGTGGAAAGTAAAAGTAAAATCACATTTCTGAGTTTTTACAGTTTTGTTGAAATTTCCTATTATTTTAGTATCAAAGTACAATTTTCTTGTAAAATTCATCCTAAAATAGAGAGGAAAATTTACCATAAACATGTAAAATTTACAAACGGGAGTCGAGTTCCTCTCACCACTGATTGATGTCTTATTTACAGTACACTTGTAAAATCACATCGATAATATAGGAATTTTACCACAGTACTGTAAATTTACCATGATTTTCGCTGGTATTACCCTATTATAACTCCTTATTATATTTTTATTTGCTCCGTTATTAATTTAATTTTTGAAAATTAACAATATGGAAAGTTAGAAGACCTATAATTTTAGTTTGCAGACGACATGGGCAAATCCACGGAACTTTTAATTTTTGGCACTAAAACATTTTTGGAATTTAGTTTTTAATTATTGACTCCTGAAGAGGGACCCGAGAGGTCCGAAACGTTGAGTCTTTTAAAGTTAATTTTTATATTTTTTTGTATATATTTTTTAAAAAGTTTTAAGTTTTATTTCTAATTAAAAAAATTTTTTTTTTTTTTTTTTTTTCAATTTTAAATAGTCTTAATTTTAATAAGTGATATAGCGTCTTTAAATTCATGAAGAAGGAAGAAAGAAGAAATTTTTAATTTTTTTTCAAGTGATAGGCAGAGCCCATAAAATTTATATTTATTGAAGAAATCAAACCTATCTTAAAACCCTATGTATACTAAATTAATTTTATATTTCTACAAAACTTATCCTGCAGTTTTAAATCCCTGTAGTTTTTTATCACAAGCAAGCACATTGATCAGACTGTGACTATTACTTAGTGTATTTACTTGAATACATTTTGTACTTTGAGAAAATAAAATATCTTCCATGTCATAGATGTAGCATATCATAGTTTTAAATGATTTGTAAGAATCACAAGTTACATTTTTCGGTTTTCAATTCGGAAATGTCTGTAACAAGTGTCTGTATGAATTGACTCGATATCGTCCAGATATATTATTTAAATGTGTTTAAAACGAAATATCAACATACATTAAATATATTTTAATAGTGAACATATTTATTTCCGTATATCACTGAATCACAGAAAGGTTAAAAGTTCTGTGGATTTGCCCACATAAGAACAATATATAGTAGATACTGGTTTTATGAATTTTAATAACAATATAAAGAAAATTAATATCAGAATTGTCAAAAGGATAATTGACTTTTCAGTCTTGAATAAATTCCGTTTACGGCTATAGAATTCTTTAAAAGTAAAATTTTTTGCTGTATATAAGTAGAATTTAATATCATTTATTATATGAATATTTTTATATTTTATTTCAGGCCATCCACAAGTAATAAAGGTCGTGCAGAGCACGCCTAATAAAAACTTAAGCAATATCGTTGGAGCCACAAATACAGGAGGTTTAAAAGTTTTTAAAACGCCAAGTCAAGATTCTCAGGTATGCATATTTTACATAAATTTTATATGTACTTTATATAAAACAAATAGCATATTATAAAATACTTTGAATACAAAAACAAATTACGTATTACAAATTAAGTAAATTGTTGCAAAATGCAACAAAGATTAAAATTTCATAAATTAATTAAATTAGATATCTTGGTGATGCAGTCTCTCATATTGAAAAGTAAATAACAAATATATAAACAAAGGGTTGTGGATTTCAATTATGTAATTATGATTTGTAAATAGGAAAACAGCTTTAAAATATTGTAATATTGCTGCTACTACATTTTTTTATATTGTCGCTAGAAGGAAACTAAATTTGTTAGTAAAATATGATTTTTAATTATATACACTGCGAAAAAAATGTATTAAATTTAATACACTGGAGTAGGAAACAAATATGCATACACCTTTATATTTTTAATTTAATATGATGTTTTTTAAAATTAAGAATAAATATATTAAATTTCAAATACGTATTGATTGGATAATTATGTAAATAGCATTACGTTTAATAGAAAAAAATGGTATATTTTTCAATCCAATATATGAATTTTCTCAAACTTTGTATTTACTATTACATGATTATATATTAAAATAATATTATGTATTAATTTAGAGAAGTATCATATTAAATATAAAATGTAAAGGTATATGCATATTTGTTTCCTATACTGGTTTGTTGAATTTTAGACACACTTTTTTACATATATTATCCAGAATTTAGTTCACATGCAATTTAATTTATTTAGTTTTCACAGTGTTTCTTATTAATTCCCTTTTATTTATTATAATTTAAAATCAAATATTACATTATGCATATCTTTTAATCAATAGCGTTGCTTTCCTTTATAACTTAAGATAAGTAAACAAAATTATCACAGAAAAAATTTTGGGGGGTAAGTGGATTCGAACTCTTGATGCTCGGATTGCAGTCACTACATTATAACTACGCTTTAACCATCTACTGCGCTATAGTAGTGTATATACAATTGTGAACCAGTTCACTAGCAAGATGCTTCAAGTGACGTTTTGCAAAGTAATGAAAATAGTAAACATGTTACTTTCGACTATCACAAAACAATATATCTATCTTTTTGATATCAAAGAAAACGAATAAGACAATATTTAAAAATGTAATGACAAAAAATTTAGTTTTTTAAATTTATGAATTTTTTTTTAAATGTTGAAAATGGAAATTTTTAATTCTTTTTTACCAATAGCGTTCGATTTGGTTATTATTCAATAAATTTGATTCTTTATATAGATTATTATAATGATATACTATTCATTTAATAATATATAAAATAATGATAATAATATAAAGTAGGAGAATATTCTTGCCTCAAAAGTACAAATCGTAGACTCCCATCTGCGATGGAACTATCACTGTAACTGCGAAGCTCCAATACCTGACCTATTTTCTTGCTAAATTGCAAAATATTTTATCCAGTTTGAAATTGCAAATGGTATATTCTGCGCTATTTTCGACAATTTTATTTTACGGTATTATTGCTTGAGGAGGTGTAAAGATGAAACATCTAAATAACCTGCAAATACTACAAAAAAACAGCCATAAAAGCGATCTTAGGTATTAATAAAAGATTCCCTACTGAATTAGTGTTTTTTGAAACAAAGCTATTCGACATTAGGCAAAAATTTGTGATGCTAAAATCCACAAAGAAGTGGCGCTAAAATATTCCATCCAAAATAACATCCTACAGAAAATTAACCATCAAGTTCCAATTAGACACATAGAGAGAAGAGAAATGTTATAGTACCAAAGAGGAAAACTAGTCTAGTGTGCAGCTGTTTCGATTATGTAGCAGCAATAAGCTACAACCATTTTGGACTCTGTGAAGAAGATAAAAATTACTAACTGTGATAAAAAATAAGATTGTGGACAGGAGACTAGATTGTCACAAACTACTTAAGCAAATATAAATTGCATTAAGCTACGGAACTTGATTTTTTAAAACTATATAGTTAAATTATATGTTTACAAAATTGATTAAATAAAGTAATAAAGTAATAACAATAATAATAACAGTTTTTAGTAAAACTGTTGAGTTAATTAACTTTTAAGAAAGATGATTTAAATGTTTTATATTGCAATCTAGCTGGAACGTTCCATTCTCTCTCTTTATTCTTTTTTGAGGCATATTCTTATTTTTTACTATTAATTTCGTACCTCTTAATTCTTATACGTGTGTGAATTTAATGCATTAATGACTGTTCAATTTAATAACTTTTTTAATATTACTGCAAAACTGAATATAAAATTTAGAAAAATTTGAGACTGATTTTCAATGAAGTGAAATTTAAGTATAAATTCACATTCAAAATTAAAAATCGTTTTTGTAATATCTAGAAGAAATTTATTAAAATTAATGTCATTGTATTAATTTTAAAATACCGATTCCTTCTTAATATATAAATATACAAATGAATCAATAGAAAATATTGTAAATCAGGACTTACCGCTAATTTTTAGGTGGTTTAATGAAAACTCCCTAAATTTGGAAAAACTAAATTTGTACCATTTAAAATATATGAAATATTGAAATTAAGACGCTTTATATTTCTATTTAAAAAACTAAGAAGTATACTATCGTATGATAGTTTATTATGCTCTATTTCTATCGATTGCTGAATATGGAATTAACAACGATAATGAATTACATTGTATTGCAGTATATTAAATGTTCCGCTTTATATTTAAAATAAATTTCAGAATACTTTTAAGAATATTTTTGTTATATAAGGATAAGAAGGATGCCAGATATTAGGGCCCATATTTAATCTCTCCACGAATTACTTTTAACATTTATTCTCTTTCCTTATCGAATAAGTTACATGTCCAGAAAATGTGATCTATGGAATCCTCACATTCACATAAGCTTGTTTCTACAATGTCTTTGCGAAACAAACTCGCATTTAGTGAGGAGCGATTGCTCCTCATCCTATTTATTGTAACAATGGTTTTCCTAGGCAGATTATATTGATAGAACCATGGCTTATTCAAGTTCGAGTATAAGTGCTCAAAATAAAATTTCCCTTTTATCTTTCCGGCATTGCAGATTTCTATTTCGTGTTTTAATTTACACCTGATCTTAAACTGGGAGAAAACATCAGAGCTAGGGATCGATATATTCTTTGCCTGACCTTCAATTGTTCCTAACTTTGCATACTCATCCGCTTTTTCGTTTCCTATCACCCCCATGTGCGCAGGGACCCAAACTAATTTAATTTCTATCCCTTCTTTTTTAGCAGACATTAATTTATGTCGAATCTCTTCAATAAGATGAGATGGCTCATAACTACTATTACCTTTTAGTGCTTTAAGAGCACTTTCCGAATCTGAAAAGATAATAGACTTCGGTTTTTTGTTACGGCTTATACTTTCTATCGTGGTTCTTAGCGTCATGCATTCTGCAGTGAATACGGATGCATTATCCGGGATTTTAAACTGGATACAGGATGCTGCATCACTACTCCAATTTGCGAATCCGGTGTGGAATTTGTTTGCCTCAATCTTGATTTTTGATCCATCTGTATATATATACACAAATTGCTATACTCCATCTAGTGATATTTACCAAAACACACAACTCTTAGAACTAGTAACACTTTTATAATTGAGAAGCAACAAGTTGCAGTAATTAACATGGTAAAAATACTAGGCGAATTTCACAAAACAAAGTAGTAGTACCGCCTAGAAATAAAAGAATAGGCCAGAGATGTTATGATTACTTAGGATCAGATTTATTAAATTTATTATCCATAGAAATAAGGACTACCAGAATTAATATTAAACACAAGATCAAAAATTGGATAACAAATTTTGGCAGTAGAAAAATTATGGATGTAATCGAAACAGGGAACACGATTAGTGGCATATAAATTGTATTATGATATACAAAGAAGAGAATTATTATTGCATTAAATCGAGAAATCTAGGAGTATTAAGTTTGTTAAAATATTTTGTTTGTTTTGTTTTAAGTAATTTTAAGTACGGCTGTGGGCGAGTAATTGTTACTCTTGCAGATGTTGGGATAGAGACATTATATTATGTTTATGAGTGTCATAAACGAAGTTATAATATATCAAACCAACTAGGTATTACTATTGTAACAAACCTGAATAAACTAAAAAGGAAAATACAATACAAAATTTGTGAATTTCTATCACTTGTTCAGAAAAACAATACACTGCAGGTATTATTTTGAATGTAAATTGTATTAAATTTAATTCATAATTTTGATGTACTTATATAATTTTAATACATAAGTAATTGAAAACTTTTTTTTCAAGTATTACATTCTTAAAATTAATATACATGGATCAATTAAATTTACAATTTTTGTAATATTTTTATATAATATAATAATTTAATATAATAATATAATCATTATTGTATATCAATCTGAAAATTGAAAATTTAGTAGCGATAATATTACAATATTTTAAAGCTGTTTTTCCTATTTACAAATTATAATTACGTAGTTGAAATCCACAACCCTTTGTTTATTTATTTATTATTTACTTTTCAGTATGAAAGACTGCGAAATCAAGATATCTAATTTAATTAATTTATTTATGTACTTAGAATTATGTAATTGTGTTTGATGTATTACTTAAAGAATCATTGAATACTTTAATAAAATCTAAAATAAGTGTTTAATCAAGTAATTACTTTACGTTTTAGGTCATATCATCTGGGACGCAAGTTCTCAGAACGATTAGTTTTCAAAACCCATCAACACCTGGTCAACGTAAGTCTTCATTTTCATTGTTTGTTTTTGTTTGGTTTTGAAACATTTTCTTTGACTTTTTCTGTATATTAATTTTTAGGATTAGTGACAATACCTTTACAAAATGCAAAAGTTTCTACAACAGTGAAACAAGCGGATCCCATGATGACTAAAACTATACAACTGACTTCTGCTCAAATGGTGAATATATTTTTTACTTATTACATTTTAAATTTCGTTTAAATTCCTTCGATATGAATAATAAAAATAATTTTAAAGTCCAAAACAGAATTAAAATTATTCAATTTTTTTCATGTTACACCAAATAAAAATTGTAATGGTGTAGAATTTATCACTCGTTTTTTAATTATGAAGAAGGAAAGAATCGAACGATCTTAACAAGGCAAGACTTAACAAACTAACGGCAGATTTGTAATAAGCAACTCCAAAAACCCCTGAGTAGTAATTTTCATGAGCCTTACTTGAAGTAATTTAACAATTTTTAATTTTTTTAACAACCCGTAGCAAAAACATTTTTTTTTAATATAGTTATAATTATAATATTGTTGTAAATTTATTGCACTTTAATATAAATTTATGGATCTCTGGCGTTTATAACTGAAAAATTGATTAATTTTTGACAAAGTTATGAATGTGTGAACACAAAAGTGGTTTCAATCGAAACCGCTGGGCCTTAATGGGTTAAAATAATATATTTTAACAATACCCTATTTTTTTTTACATATCTAGATAAATAATCGATTAAAAATGCTTAAATTTGTCAACTATAATATAACAAGGTACTTACAATATAAAAGTGGGATAAAATATTATTTTAAATTGTGTATTTTTTAATTTTTAGTAAAGCATCCCCTTAAATTATTCTGCAGATATCCGAATTTTATGTGTTTTAAAAAAGTGTAATTTATTTCTAATTTTTCCAAAGTTTCTTCTAATATTCAGAATTATCAAAACAGTAAACATTACTTGGTTTTATATTATATCATGCAAATAAATATAGAATTATTTATTTATTTATTTATTTATTTATTTATTGAGATCAATGGCACAGATGTGCCTTTTACAACAATGTGCCTCGTGGCACTAAATCTGTACAATTTATAAAGATAACAAAATTAACAAAAATATGAATTACAAAAGCCAACGACTAATTTTAAGACTAAAGCTAATTAAATAGAAAAAAAATTTTAAACGAAAGCTGAAGTAAGTCTTCTTATTGTCGATTTGAACGGAAGTAAACCTAAGCTGCGTACATTGTGCAGTAACATATTCCATTCTCTTTTAACGTGCGGAATAGTCAAGAAAAAGCCGTAATTAGTTTTATGGAGACCGTCGCAGACAGGTCTAAAAGAGCGTAGGCTATGTGAGACTACTCGATGTTCGAATAAATTAGATGTAACGGGTCTACGAGTTAAATTGACAATATTATAGGCCAAAGAAATTGAAAATTAAAAACTTATAAATTAGTTTTTTGCAACGTTTCGACAAACTATATTATCAAGTCCCAATTTATGAAATTAAAAAATTAACAATTTTTCATGTTTTTTTTATGAATAGACGTATAAATGAATAAATTATAAACAATTTACTTAGAAAGCGACATACCAATAATTAGTATAATGATATTTATATGTGCACTTTGTCAAGAATAGAATATCACTGACATTTGAATATTAACGTTAAATTTAAGTGCGAACCGTACATTATACACAATGTCATTGTGTATTAGTGAATTCGTCTGAAGCAAATGATAACATTAGAAATTGAATGTAGGGAAAAACAAATAAAACAAATTTACAAAATTTTGAAGCAGTTTAGTAATCTGATATTTTTTTTTTGTAAGCTTTGAGAATCTTCTTTCTTGTTAAGTCCCATATTTTGTAAATAAATATATAACATTTGAGAAATTTTATCTTCTCTCAATTGGAATCATGTTCAATGTTCCGTAATGATATTTCTTTTTTGTGAACACCAATTAATATTATTTTTGTGTTGGTTAATTCTTGCAGTTAATTAACGTTTTGTTTTGCCAACATAAAATGCTTTGCAATCGTTACAATTTATTTGATACACTACGTTACTTTTTATCTGACTTTTTAGTTACGTCCTTTCCACTTTTTACAATGTTATTATTGTCAAGGATTCTCGATAGTAGTCTAATATAACAAACCGGTATGAACAATTTTTTATTATTGAATTTATCTTAATTTAGAAATTCTAAACTAAGAAATGAATTTATCGTTCAGTAGTAGTATTAAATACATTATAAAGTAATGAATTTATCTGCAATCCGAACCAAATGTATCTGAGTTTTCACATTTCATGCGACAAATATTTTGCCAGACAACGAAATTGAATGTCATTTTAGATGGAAAGTGACACGAAAATGAAATAAATTTGATTTCAAAGAATCATAAGAACGATTCTGAAAAATATGAAAAATAGACGTTAATTAATAGAATTAATTTACAATTTTTTATTATTATTAGATAACACATTACTATTATATACTTGACTTAATTAATAATTATTTTTGTTTGTATCATAATTGGAAGCAATAGGTTTTTAATAAATTTGTGTACAAAGGTGATGGGAAAATTGTTATTGATTAGTTGTGATCGTACTATGTTTAACCTTTAGACTGCTGGGATTTAGAAGAGCATATCGCCCTCAGAAAAGTGGTATTTAAGGTACCTCATATCAATGATTGAACATACACAAAGTGTAGATCATGAGGTGCGTCGATATATTGATTCTCCGGCAGGGAACGGAACTGCTAATGTTAAAAATTTCAAATTTTAAAAAAATGTATTTTTAATAGTAGAAAACGCTTCTTTCTTTATGAGAGCATTATATAAGTTAAATTTGTAGATTTAATTAAATATTTAAAGCATTTTGAAGGGTTGATAGTCAAATCTTAAGGGTTGTTTTAAAGATATTTCACCCCTTTAGACATAGGATTCAAATTTTATTTATTTTATAGTGCAGATACACTTTTCCGGAGTATTTTTCGACGTTGAATCCAAATCTAATGACGAAAATACAATAAATTAAAAAACAACCCCTGAAATAATTAAAAATAAAAAACCACCCCATCAAATATGGTATTCAAGTTTTATTTATTTTGTAGTGTAAGTACACATTTTCGGGGTTCTTTTTGATGCTGAATTTAAATTTTATGTCAAAATTACAATAAAACCTAAAACAACCCTTATAATGCGATAAAAAAAACCACCTCTTTAGATACGGTATGCAATTTTTATTGATTTTGGAGTGCAAATAAACATTTCCGGGGTATTTTTTGGTGCTGAATTCAAAGTTTTTATCAGAATTACAATAAATCCTAAAACAACCCTTATAATGTTAAATTTTATTGCATAGTAATAGCAAAAAGCTTTTCTAAAAATGTATTCTCTTGTAATCTTGTAGTCTGAAGGAAACAAAATAATGACCACTTAAACAATGTAGAAAATACAGATTTAATGGATTCGGGGTACTGAGAAAGTTGTAGAGCTTGAAAAGAACTAGGGGATTTTATTCAGTAATTTGCTAATAACATTGGATAAAGAATACATAGATGAATTAATAGATGAAACGATGGGTCATACCATTTTTAATTTTCAATTTATTGACTCGTTAAGATCGTTAGGTTCTTTCCACCGTCATAAATAAAAATTGCGTTGCAAAAGGTATAATTTTTTTTAACGTTGCTTCGGTTTTGCAGAGCGATATAAAACAAGCTATTGTATCTCAACAGCAACAACTACAACAGGCAGTTAATCCGCAGATAATGAAGGATGCATCTGGGAAAACTTTCATAAGTCCGATACTGGATCACACTGGAACAAGAAAGCGCCAGGATCCAGAAGGCAATGACTTTGTACCTGAGTAAGTGTTTAATACATTACTCCTTTTATTTTAATGAAGTAACTGTTAAATAACGAAAAAAAAAAATGTTTCAGTAAACGTCGAAAAACAGAAAAAGTTGGCAAAGGTCTTAGACACTTTTCTATGAAAGTCTGCGAGAAGGTAAAAAAGAAAGGTACAACGTCCTACAATGAAGTGGCCGATGAGCTTGTTGGAGAATTTACAAATCCTGCACATATGAATTCACTAACCGATCAGGTAATTTAAAAAAAAAAAAGTTATTTACCGCATTCTGTACGACATAATTTTATGGTGAAAAATTTTACATTTCAGCAATACGATCAAAAGAACATTCGAAGAAGAGTCTATGACGCATTGAATGTTTTGATGGCAATGAACATTATCTCCAAAGAAAAAAAAGAAATACGGTGGCTTGGTCTACCGACAAATTCTTTACAGGAGTGCATGGCCTTGGAAAAAGATAAGAAGAAGAAAATTGAGCGAATCAAAGCTAAAACCCAGCAGCTCCACCGAATCATTCTCCAGCACATTTCTATCAAGAATTTAGTGGAACGCAACCGTTTGAACGAGTCTTTGTGTGGACCACCGAAACCGAACTCTGCAATACAGTTGCCATTCATCATAATCAATACGGATAGAAAAACTGTCGTCAATTGCAGTATCTCCAATGACAAGTAGGTTAAACAAAAAAATTGTCTAAAAGATTAAAAGGAGAATTTAATAGGAAAATAATTTCTATAACTATTTTCAGAACTGAGTACCTGTTGAATTTTAATGACAAATTTGAAATTCATGATGATATCGAAATTTTGAAAGAAATGGGATTAGCTCTCGGTATGTGTTTTCGTTTTTGAGATCAATTGTTAGATTTATGTTTAATCAATCGATTCGTAATACAGGTCTTGACAAAGGTGAATGTACGGAAGAGAATCTACAGAAAGCCAAGTCGATGGTTCCGAAAACTCTTGAAAAATATGTCGAACGTGAGTAAATTTGTCTTGGATTGTATCATACAGGTTAGGTTGTGTATTAATGTGCGATTATTGCAGAAATGGCATGCGGTGATCTGGAGAAGTTTATTCCCGTCACAATTCCTGGACCGAGTACGTCAATGGATGACCTGGAAATCAAATTGGAGTCGTCTCGACCACCGTCGTCGTCCCGCACATCTCTGTCGGAGGACGCGCTCTCCCCGGCTCAGTTCTCCGAGGACGACGAGGAGGACGAAGAAAGCGATCAGGAGTTGCTGGACAGCGACCTCGAAGTCAACTAGCACATCGATCGCAACTGCGTTACATGCTAGACTCAGGGTTCGTTTGCTCTTAAAAAAAAGCTGGCTCATCGCAGAGACTCTCTGGGAAATCTGAAACGACAAAGTGCATGAGTGATCGAAGAGTTGCGTCGATCGAACCCAACAATTATTTTATACATTGTTTACACGGCGTCGTGGGAGAGTGATTGTGAGCAGTGATAAAAATGGGACACGGCAAGAAAAGCAAAAAGAAAAAAAGAAAAAAACACACGAATCTCGGGTGCAGTTGAGACTAAAAGTCGTGACTTCTTTTTAAGTTGCGCGTTAAAGTCGGCCATTTTCCGTCGACGTTAAGCGACGCGAGTTACGAGAGAAAGGGATCTTAACACGAATGCGCAGTGCGACTGAGAAGCCGGTGCTATTTTAATCGTGCATCGTCTCGCAGGTTTATATGCCTAGTATAAATGTATTGTAAATTATAATCCGATAACATTATCTACGGTATATGTATAAAATATAACTTACACTACTCATTTTTTTCTTATGGCACGTTTATATAATTGCGACGGCAGGAGACACAGTACGATGAAGAATGCAGACGCGCGTCTGCCTCGATTTGGAAATAAAGTGTAATGAAGTTGCACAAAAAAAAAAGTAAGAAAAGAAAACAATGAAAGAGAAATCATGCTCCTTGGTTGATCCTGGCGTGCACCCGTAGTTCTTGGAGAATGACGAATGCGTATTCTACATTTCCTTGTCGTGCATCACCGCAGAATTTTTATCGATATAGTTCAGTATAAATCATTAAGACGGGAAGTATTTTCGCTACATTTTTAGACACGTCGCAAAGCGATCGGAACGAGTTGGCGAAACTGAGGGACACATTGCGTTAGTCTTAAATTTTATAGCAGTTTTTTCTTAAACGCCGTTTAAGAATCTTTTATTTTTATGCTTAGACGTGACAGTCTTGCAATTGTACATAAACATTATAGGTTACACCATACAATAAATTGAAATGAAAAGAAACAGGCAGATAAATTCGTAATGCATTTAACTTTTCGGTTTTATTGAATTTTTAATGTCTAGTATTTGGCTCAAGTATATTTTACAGTTTTTGTTTCGACTTTAAATTTTAATTTGTTCGTACATTACTTTCGTCGGGGATCTTGCAAGTGAAATGCAGGTAACTTCATTCCAGGTCTTCGTCGTCAAAAAGATCATCAAAGTCTGAACAGATAAAAATAATTAAAATCGTGTTTGTAATTTTTATTTTTAATATAATCTTAAAAACTTTAAATTTCTATTTTAAGTGATATAAAGATATTTCGAATTAAGGGATGTTTATATTATAAACGATTTGAGAATAACGTACCATTGAAGAAACCTGCGTGCACAGCCTTTTCATCACAGCCGAGATCAATCATTATGCCTCCCGATCCTCCAGGCTTAAAAAAACATAAAAATTCATTATCGACTGATAAATATAAAAAAGGCAAATATTAAAGTCTATTTGATACGTAACATCATGCTGCAATATTCGAAGATTGAACGTTTATAGACAGTAGGACCTCTCTTATTCTAATTTTCCCCTTACCCCCCCTTACTTTGCTTGCGAGCTTGTGATTCGTGGACAATATTTTTAGTTGACTTTTCGTGTGATTGTGGGAGAACGATTAGAATAAGAGAGGCTGGACAATTAGAATAAGAGAGGTCCCACTGGACTAATTTAGAAGATAAAAGAAACTTTAATTTGTTTAAAATAATCTAAAGATTCATATTTGTAACAGATTTCATTGACGGTTTGGATAGTTACATCTTTTTTTGTTATACTTTTTTGGAACAAAGAATAATGGTAATTCTAAAATATTAATAAATTACTAAACGTAACAATTGATAACGATATTTAAATTGAACTAGAATCAAATTATCGACTGGTAACTTTAACGACAACTTGAAACGAACCAAAACAAATAATAAATCGTATAAATTTATCAATATTTACAATTTCTTCGAGATTGTCAGTGACCATTTCAAATCCCATAAAACGCCCTGCGCCTTCAGGAAACATTTCATCAGCAACTAAAGGTGTTGGCTTCATTTCGATGTTTTGTGAGATGAATCTAAAGTTTACTGCATTTAATAAATGTCAGTAATTCTGATATGTATTAAATTATAAGATGTTATTTACTAACCTCAAATTTAGACAACTTGCACTTTTGGAAGTTCGAAATAACGACTAACAATAACCAAATAACAGTCAGCTGTCAAAAGAGGTCAAGAGAGGTTAGTTTTGATAATTTGGAGGAGAGTTGTTTGATGTCGCTAGTGTCGCTTTTATCCACACACGCAAAACCGTAAAGTGGCGCCACCATCCGGACGGAAGTCGAAGATATGGTAAAACAAGATAAAGTACTAAATAAATGAAAATACTTTTCTTTTTTACTGCAACTTTTCAAAACCGGAAATAAATTAAAAATAACTATATAAGTTGCTTTATAATAAACTTAGATAAAAATTAAAGGAACCTTATAATTCCCCGCAATCCAAAATATCGGTAAGGTAGAAATTTGCTCTAAAAATAGTAAATTAAAAATTACTGAATCAATATCTCAAAATGCTCGAAGTTGTATAGTAAGTACAATTTCACAATATTCAAATTTTAATTTTAGATTTATCAATTAAGTAAAGAAAAATAGAGACATTTTGCTAATATCTATAAACTTACAGTAAAACTTCACTTTATTGTCCTTCACTTCGTTAGATAGCGCCTTCACATTATTAACGATATTACCTTCACGTATTTAGCGCAGGTAAGGTTAGTTCTTCTTCCCTCTGTCGTACAGTAGTCCTTTAGTTTGCCTCAAGCATATGACTTAACCGATTAAGGCCCAAGTGAACTGATTTTTCACGTTGAATTTGATTGTTTACAGCATTTCCAAAAATGTATGCATGCTTTGGAAGCCTATCATTTCCTATGTTTCTGAGGTCGATCTTTCGAATGCCGCTGAGAATATTTTGAAAAAACGCCACTTAACCTCACTTTTTTAAGCAAATACATAAAAAATACCGAATTTTCATGATATTTTTTTTTATAAATTCATATTTTTTAATGAGAACGGATTTTTTTTCTTTACAAAATGAATCGGAAAAGTGATCCCGATATCCAAGGAATAAGATCATGATATTTTTTTTCCAAAATGGCGGCTTAAAGGATTGTTCTTTTTATGGGTATATAAATTCCAGGTTTTAAGTTTTCTTATGCATTTTGGCAGATAAAATATCATATATAGGGGTTTTTGAGGTCGCGGATCACGATTCTGATGTCAGAATTGCAACATACACGATGGGGGCTCTAATATGGCCGACATATTCAGCTGAATTCGTTGCTTCTTATTCAGTTTGCACGGGAATTTTATGAGAATAGGGCAACGTTTGCTGCCCTGAAAATAATTCATGACTTATTCTTTCGAGAAACTGCATCCAATTATTAATAAAAAAGCAAAATATTAATATTTACAATCGATTTTCGTATGGGTCGACTCCGAGGCTAATAAAATTTCAGTAAAATTACGTAAAGTTCTCACTTTATATTTTTTTTAACAAGTGACTAATGATCATTGCAACTAATCGTTCAATCGAAAAACATCATTCTTGATTCTAACAGTGATAAAAAATTTCTAATACGAAATCTTGACAATCTAATCTACATTTTAGAAAGCGCATAAAATGTGATAGTATTAAATTTCGGCACGTTTCTTTTTTAATGCTTCAAGAATGTAAACCGAGAAAAAGAATGGATAAAATCGTAAACTACCCACTTGTTCATATACCATTTTTAAAAGAGTTACTTGCATCCTGTCCAACTTTCTGTTACGAATGATACGAGGGATCAAATTTCTTCAAATTAAGATACTTTGACCAATGCTTCTGGTCAACGTTCCGAACAATTTTACTGAGTTGTACGTTTACTAACTAAAAAACACTAAAATTCTTAGTTATTTTTAGTATTGTGAAATATAGTTAAGCAACACTGCAATATTGTGAATCTTAAGGTTTTGAATTTTGACAGTACTCGAAGATGAATTTTCTGAGTTTTTGCAATCTCCGTTCCTTGCGTATTATCTAAGAATTTTGTTCACTGAAGATGTTCTGTATCACAAAAAACGTCATTATTTGTGTTGATTATTTTTAATATAAAAACCGTATAGATTGATAAAATGTTCTATAAAGATATATAATAAAGTTTGAAATACAATTTCACGAGTCTATATTTGTTACTTTAATTTTTTTTCGAGTAACCCCGTTGTTCAAAAAGGGCGTTCAAAGTTGATTCTTTATTCGGGTCCTATTTTGTTCAGGTTGAAAAGAGTATGTTTAACTAACGTAGTCTTATTTTATGATACTAAAAGTACCTAAAAGATCTTGATTTAAACTCGTGTGTACTGTCACGGTTGTTTTATCGACAAAATGAAACTTTAAATACGAATTTCTCTTTTCGTTGTTTTTCAACATACGATGCTCTTTATTAAGTAGCTATAGTCCACAATTTTTCACTTTATGTCACTCAAAATTTAACTATTTGACTAATTAAGAAGCATCTAGCATAAGTTTGTATTCGTTAATATCAAAAGTTACGTAATCTCGATATATAATTTTTAAAAATACTCAAATTTAGTTCCATTATAATGTATTTTTGTTGATATTATTGGTTTAAAAATGTAAAGATCTCCTTAAATAATTAATAGCATTAAAACTAATTAATAGGTAAGTTTAAATTACGTTGCTCAAATGAACTAAAGTATTTACGACCACGTACTACAATTAAATAAGTTAAGATACATATTTTTAAAGACTGACTGTCGAAAAGATCAGTAATGAAGAAAGTAGATGAGCATAACAGAACGTTTACGAAAGAGAAAATTTTTGTACCGATTATCGACATGTTAACTCTTGATTATAATCATTCATATTAACTCGAACACACGTGATTTTTCATCGGTATTTTAGACGAGTCATTCTAGACTAACTGAATTAAACAGCAGTAAATTTTAACACGAGTTAAGTAATGCGATTAAAGTAGTTCCAAATAGAAATGAAAGGAAATGATAAATTATTGTTGGTGTCGAATCAATTTTATGCAATTTACGGTTTACCAGTAACGGAAATAATCGTTTTGAAAAATTTACCGTCATTTTGGATCAGCCATTTTGGTAATAAAACGATTGTTTTTTTTATACATTTAGAAACGATGAAAGACCATTCGGAGTCGGCTAGGAATCGGTTCGTATATCGAAATTGTATGACAGATAATAATGGCAATGTCATAAATAACTTTGATTATCACTTGTACTCTGGAATCGACCATTTTCATAAACCGTCAAAAAACCGAACATTTGGGCCGCCATTTTTGGTCTGCCTTTTAACAAAAAAAGCTTCCTCCACGACTATTTATTATACTTGTGGGGTTCATTAATTACATGTATTAGATGTCGGCAGACAGACAAAATTTTAATAAAAATTGAATTGGTTGGAAAAGCCAACAATATTTTTGCGAAAAACGTTAAAAATTCATTGAAATAGAAAATTTTCAAGTCGCCTTATGGGCAACGACCATGTTTATGTAAAAATGGAGGTCAAAGTCAGACAATGTTGCTTGCAAATCTGGATTATGTAAGAGTCTTAATAATGCCAGTACTAAAAGTGATGTTAAATTTTGTCTAATGATTTATAACTTTACGCAATAAGACTTTTGTTTAAAATATCAGACTAGTTACACGATGCATAAATGTATTCTCGGATTGATTAGATAAGTTCAATCTTCGCATGAGACTGCGCAAGGATGGTTCTTGTACTGTTGCGAGGTTCCTGGATATGGAATCTATACTTGGAGAAAGACCAAGTAAGGATACGGTATCTGCAAAAACTAACTGAAATAAAAGCATCGAGAGAGATCCAAAGACGATAGAATGAAGAGAGTAAAGGCTTGATTGATTAATCGATAAATTGTTGCTCAAAATTTTACGACCTACGATGGAATCTTCAAGATACTTAATCGCGCTGATAATTACGTACCATTTGACTATAATGCAATAATTTTACTTTTTTATTATATTTATTTTATATTAGATAGTTTCTTGGGTTCTTGACGCTAACGAGCGAAGCGTCATGTTTATTAATTTATGGCGGTTATTTGCATATATACTAAATCGCGTGGTGTATTCTTGATTTTTATCGAATTAAGATACTGAAAGTGAAATACGATGTGCATAATATGCATTTTCTCGTTGCTTTCGAATTTTCACTTGTAATCGAATTTTATCTTTTATAAGTTACAATATGAAAATTTAATGAAATTTCATGTGCAATTATAAAGTATATTAATATTTTATTAGCTGTGCATATCTACAGTATCCTCTTCTTTTACCGGTCCATTTTCAGTTCATCTTTTACTTTAAGTTTTCTTGTTTTTATAACCTAACTTTTTTGTTCAGGTCCTCTACCTCTAAAACTAAACATTAGGATGTTTCACGCGCATGCTGAGCTGCAAGATGGCAACAGAGTGACCAAGAATTTTACCCATTTTAAATGGGTGAAGTTCTTAGTTACCCTGCTGCTATTTTGCGATACAGATTGTGCATTAAACATCCCTAAATACAGCAGCTTCAGAAATTTTAAGACTTTATAAACAACTCGTGATGGAAAAATATGAACTGTGTTTTTACAATTCTATCTATCCAATTAGATGCAGATGTAAATTTTACGAAAATATCTAGTAGATTGTTTTTTTTTATTTTCAACAATTATCATTATAAACAATTAGCATGGATGAGATTTGATACATTCGAAAAAAGGTAAAAAAGTGGCCCTGCATTTGCCATAATTCCTTATAGGATGTTATCTCCTTATATTGATGTTATCTCTGGCAATGAGTATACAAAATAATGATCTAATTTGATCGAATTTGACCGAAACTGTATGAATCAAATAGTATCGTCAAGCATGCTTCTATTTATGCAGCATAGTGCATAGCAATCAACTCAGCAATGGATGTGGCCCTAACCACGTTAATAAAAATATATACATATTTTCTGACTCGTTAAGCGCGATAAAAGCTTTAGAAGATCCTGAAATTGACATCAAAATAAACCCATACATCAAGATTAGAGAAAAAAATCGATTCCCAGTAATGGAGATTGGATAGGATTGGATTGAAAATTTCAATTCATTTTGAATTCATAATTTGATTCCGTAAATATGTATGCAAATGGATTGAATTCTCAAGAAAGGAATCCATCTGTACTCAATTTTACGAATTCAATCGGAAGCGTAATCCATCTGTATTCAATTTTACGAACACAATTACAAATACAATCGGAAGCAGTATAAGAATACAAATAAATACAGATTTATTCGAAGTTTATTTTTTGAAAGAAAACTTTTTTTGGATTGAAATGAATACGCTTAGGTAGTTTTGAATCCGCAATGTTGAATATAGATGTATTCAAAGTTTCGTTTTTGATAGAAAACTTTTTTTACATTGAAATGAATATGCTTAGATAGTTCTGAATCTGTAATGTTGAATATGGAGGCATTCAATATTTCGTTTTTAAATAGGAAACTTTCTTTGGATTGAAATGGATACACTTGGATAGTTTTGAATCCGTAATGTGGAATACGGATGCATTCAATATTTCGTTTTTAAAAAGGAAACGAATTTTGGTTTGAAATGAATACACTTAGATAGTTTTGAATCCGTAATGTTGAATACGGATGTATTTAAGATTGTATAGACTGTATTTAAAGTATATGTATTATTTGTATTGTACTTAATAAATCTGCATCAAGGTTTCATAAGTTAATAAATAAATAAAAAAACGTAATTAAAATAAGACCTGATCTAATCAGATATGTTCATTCGTAACCTGTATAAATTACACAAAATGAATGCGAATTATATCATATTTTGATCAACGTATAGGATCTCTTTTGAAACCCAAGTAATTTTCAGAATTTATTGGTTTTGATTCTGAAAATACAGGTCTAGAAAAAAGAAGGACTTGCATGTTGTGAAGAAGACGTTGGTAATTTCTCAAAAAATTTTGTGCGTAAAATTCGAATCCGTCATTAATAATAATAATAATAATAATAATCACGTCTTTATTGGCCATTACAAAAACGAATACAAGATATAAATAATACGAAAATGCCAAAGGAAGAGTCACAGAAATAGCTGTTTTACAGACTGACCGGTGCCATTATTCAGAGATATTTTAGGTTATAAATACGCATTCTTCTATTTTCGCGGTTATGTACAGAACGCAACAAATTGTGGCTTTTTCACTAATTGGATCATTTAATACCACTGTCACCCTTCAAAATGAGGTACTAGTCAACAACCGAAGGTTTTTTTCTTCAAAATTACGGCCATTTTAAATTATGGCATTTACCCCAACAGTGCCGACTGTTCTTGCAATCGCGAATTGCTGGCTGCAACTCCAAAATATTGTTTCAGTTTGTACAAGATTTGTTACAATTTTTCGGGGTCACCCATATCAAATCTTTAAATTTTTCATTTTTGTGTTTGCCCTTTCCCTCGTTTGTGGTCTCATCGGTAGGTCACTCCTTTATCATTCTTTTTGATTTCCTACCCCTCCTTGTCCTTCCTTTTGCAACAATGGACTTATATAACTAGTATCAAAGGGCTGCTTTATCCCTTTGAAATAGACATTTTTATTTACAAAGAAAACAGTTAAAATATGTTACTTAAGGGGGGGGGGGGGATATACAGTTAGAATGACCAAACATTTTTTTTTAGACTCGGAAAGAGCGCAAACAGATGTCCGACAACATGTTTGAAGAAGCCGAATGCTTGTTATATGGTCCTGGGTTCGCTGATTAAAGTGTAAGTGCGATTTTTCGATAATTAAAACTTTCCACGCGTTTTTCTCAAAACAGCATTTTTGGAGTTTATGCCGGTGATAATTCGAAAACTAATTATCCGATTGAGCTGAAACATATAGGATTTTTTTATTATAGTATTACCTTCTACATGAATTAAAAATTATTGTAATATTTTATTATTAAATATATAAAAATGTGATAAAATAGCGTTCAAAATTTGGTCCGTTGATTTTTTCGAAAAATTTACGCCAAAAGTGCAAATTTCTTTTTCACTTTTTTTTAATTCATCTACTAACTGTGAATGTAATTAATGTAAATTTTTTTGATTTTTTTATTTCAGATCAAAATTGCGACCAGGAAAGCCGGTACAAGCGAAACAATGACTTTTTCAACGCCATCTAACGGCCGCCATTTTGTTGAAAAAAATGATAAAAAAATATTTTTGTATACTACATGGATACACTTACAAATTTAAAAAAAATTTCGATTGTTTTGAATAAAAACATCCCCTTGAAAAAAATTGTAAAAAATGAGTTTTTTTCTCGATCTAACTGTATATCCCCCCTTAAATGTTTTGGAGTCCTTGACGAATATAACCTTAAAATAAAAAATAGCCGATCCAATATGGCGGAAGTAATACCGAAAAAGTTCCTAGGTCGAGATAAAATTGGCTATTCGGGAGGTTTCGGATTCATTAATTATGAATACGATCACATCAGATTTTCAATACTCGTTCAAGACAAAGGGCCGATATGTCAAAAATTACTCGATCTAGGTGAAACTTTGTACCCGGGGGGTTTTTTGTATGGCTGATTATGTTTGTCACCGCAAATTTCTAAAATTCAAAATGGTGGGTGGAGTGCATTCGAAAAAAGTTTCTCGATCAAAGTAAAATTGGATTGTGTTTTTTTTTTGGAAACGCTATAAGCAATAAGAGTTTCACAATGTAGACTTAGTTTTATTCTAGAATGGCTAAAATGTATTAATAAAAATATCTTCCGTTTATTTATAAAAATTTGAAAACAAATGAAAATAAAATATTGGTTGCGAAATTTGAATATGATACTGAATTTTTGTAAATAAAATAAAACAATTACTTTTGAATGTGTAGTAGCTTTTACAATACTAAAATGACTAATAGATTAATAATTGAGAATTCTCTGGTTAATTAACAACACTCTAAAAGCTAATATTGTTTTGTTTAAACAATTTAGATTGAGTCAAAATATATGAAATGGCCCCTTATTTCACCAACATTCATGAAAGATCAAAATCAATGTATTATCTTATAGTATGAGGTATTATAAAAGAGATCCCAAAAGGATTTTGAAAAATTTATTAAATTAAAAAAGTTATAAACAATTAAAGTTTTATGCATCATATTTCTAAAAAATTCGCAGTTTTAAGGGATTATATAAAAAACGTATATAAATGCCGGGATTTTATCAAAAAATGTTTTTACTTTCAAGTACTAAATAGCAATTTAAAAATTTTCATTTTTTAATGCAAAATTCTGCAGTTTTTTCTAAACAAATAGAGATATTTTATTATTCCAAATCGCAAAATACATTATTTGTTTTACATTTCATTTAGTCGTACATTCAAGATGAAGTACGAAGAAAAAAATTTTGGTAATCTCTATTAACGAGAAAATGACAGGGGTTTTTGTGCGCGCAACGCGGCTGCATAATCTGTACCGCGCCGCGCCGCGCAGCTCGCCTAGCGGCTCTACCACGGTCTTTGGAAAAGTCAAAATAACTTAAAATACATATTGTACAATAAATATCTTTATTTTTTAACTTCTTTGAGTTTTAAACGTTGTTAACAATCACAAGATTATCATTTGAGAACATTTTACATGCAACTTTATTAGATGACGAAGTAGTAGAAAATAATGAAATTGCCTTGTATTTTTAATGGTTTGTGCTTTCGAAAACCGAGATTTTAATGATTTGTCATGAGCCGTATGTTCTTCATTCGTACAGAAAGAAAAATTAATATTTTTAAAAAATGATTTTGCCTTAAAATTACAAGGCAATTTCATTATTTTCTACTACTTCGTCATCTAATAAAGTTGAATGTAAAATGTTCTTTAATGATAATCTTGTGATTGTTAACAACGTTTAAAACTCAAAGAAGTTAAAAAATAAAGATATTTATTGTACAATATGTATTTTAAGTTATTTTGACTTTTCCAAAGACCGTGGTAGAGCCGCTAGGCGAGCTGCGCGGCGCGGCGCGGTACAGATTATGCAGCCGCGTTGCGCGCAACAAAAACCCCTGTCATTTTCTCGTTAATAGAGATTACCAAAATTTTTTTCTTCGTACTTCATCTTGAATGTATGACTAAATGAAATGTAAAACAAATAATGTATTTTGCGATTTGGAATAATAAAATATCTCTATTTGTTTATAAAAAACTGTAGAATTTTGCATTAAAAAATGAAAATTTTTAAATTGCTATTTAGTACTTGAAAGTAAAAACATTTTTTGATAAAATTCCGGCATTTATATACGTTTTTTATATAATCACTTACAACTGCGAATTTTTTTAAAATATGATGCATTAAACTTAAATTGTTTATAACTTTTTTAATTTAATAAATTTTTCAAAATCCTTTTGGGATCTCTTTTATAATACCTCATACTATAAGATAATACATTGATTTTGATCTTTCATGAATGTTGGTGAAATAAGGGGCCATTTCATATATTTTGACTCATTGTTACTTTCTTAGTATTATTTGTTATTCATTGTTACCCAATACACAAAAATATATTTTTGAGAAAATGTTTTTACCTTCATGCGCTAATTTCCTTCTTAAAGTACCTTGTATCTTTACATAATAGTTTTAAGCATTAGTTAAATTCAACAAGGTTTTACAGAAATTTCAAAATCGAGTTGAATCAAGTACCAGTTAATAAGGCTCAATTTAATGAATATTAACAAATCTTGTGTCAATTTTTTTCATTTTTGCAACGCTTGTAATTAACTATTTACCATAGAAATATCTTTCATCATATAGTCAAAATATAATTGTGTTACAATCGATTTAACCTCTTAGCATAATGCTTGAATGACGAACGTATTTTTCCTTTCCTTTTCTGACATCACATCGAATGGGTCATCAGACTTTTTTATTTTAGGACCGTAATTTAATTATCCTAGTAAGTAAAAAGTTTCGTATTTAAATAGCAGTAATTACTAGTTTAATTAGATTATATCACAATATGGATATTAGTAAATTTGCTTTATAATTTTTGCTTTAAAAGTTTACACTTTAGTTACACAATAAATTGAGAAAATTCTGTCGAATTATGTAGAGAATACATCAAAACAGGAATTAAAAAAATCAATTATTCAGTGAAAATAAAAGTAGCTGAATATGTTAATAATCGCAGTGCAATTTAACGAGTGTTGCTAAATAAACGTCAAAGATTTTTTAAATTTTGTCAATCTTTTTTCATTTTTCACATAATTTATTTAGCATTCAATTTAATTCCATTATTTAGTCCAATCTTACTCGTTAAATTTATTACAGTAACAATCCCGTCATTATATAGAATGAAAAGAGTGAACGCATAGGAGGTATTCATACTGATTTCCGATGACTCTGAAAATCAATATAACGGATTTTAATAAAATTAAGAAATTTTTTTCACATCAATATATTTGGGGGATCGATACCAACCCGCAACCGAAAGTGCTCAAAATCAATGAACTTTAACCAATTTGCACATGGATTTTAGCATCGTTTTATTTGTACAAAACATTTTGTTTTAAAATAGACGCATCCATATTAGACTTGTATTGAGTTCGCTTTTTCGAATGGAGCTGGTAAAATTTTCGACCATGTTTTTTTTTAATACTGGGAAAACACCCGATTTTTGAGGTACAATATTTTTTAGAATGCAATTTTCACTATGATGACCACTTTAGAATTATTCATTCACATATTTTGATTTTTATGAATTTGGATTGTCAAATGGCTCCGGTGCATCGAATTTTTTCAAAAATGGGTAATTCTCGATCCATGTATAACAATATTTCACATGTCACGTTCTCCATATTGGATCCACATTTTGGATTTTGAAAAACTGACTTTGTATGATCAAATTCAGGAATGTCTAATAAAATGGTAATTTATAGATTGCAATTCCTTCTCATTCTGTAATAAAAGACGAAATTAAACGCACTTTTACTTGTGGTGAATATAAGCCGCCATCTTGAAAATCTGTAACAACACCTAATGTAATCATATAGAGTAAATTCGAAATAGAAGGAAATAGAATTAATCAGCAAATTGTAGTCATATAGAAAAGTTATGAGCATTTTTTAATACTCATTATCCGACGTTTCTTCGTAAAAATCGTATCTTGTGACAATGAAACAGAAAATAGTGACTTTGCAAGTTTTCAAAAAACAAAACGACAGGTCCAAAATGGCACCTACAAATTGTAATATAACAGTTTCTTGCGCAAATATTTATTATTTAACGATAAGGCTGGAAAACAACGAATTGGGATGAAAAATGTACCTAACCTCAAATTTTCCATACCTGTTTTCACCTAAATTTCTCCTGTTATCACTTATTTTACAAATGTTTTCCTGTCGTGTGACAAAATAACATCTTATTGTTTTTTAAAAAACGTTATAGTTTTTATATAATTACAACGTTTTTTATAATAAAAACCAGTCATCTTGTCTAATTATTGTTGTTTCTAACGGCAAACTTTACTCGTCCAAGAAATTTGTGAATTCAGTATACGCTAAAGTAACCCTAGTTTTTATCAAACAAGACTCTGGATTTTCTGAAGACGATTCTTAAGTCCTCCGCTGATAAGGTAGGCATTTGTGCTGAAAATCGAAAATTAAAAATGTTTGATTCAATTGATCAAAATTCGGGCTCTGTAAAGTTACTTCTAATTGTTACGTACGGCACATCATTTAAAAATAAGCTTCGGACCTTCCTTTTTGTCAACTCGTCGTTCGATATTAGACCTTTGCGGTAACACTTTGCAGCGTAAAATAGGTTTATAATGTAACTACGATCTGTCACTTGCGTTACTCTCTGTACATATATTTGCAATTACAGTCTTCATCTTCATCTGTATCACTGGCTACGTACCTTACTGTAATCGCACTCGAACTCATCATTAACGTATAGAAACCTTTTAAACAGTGTACTACGTCTATGTTTATATTAATCTTATATCAATTCATTTATATTAATCATAGCCTATATTTATAAAATATCAAATAAATTGTAATATCTTTTTACTGATTGGCCAAAGAGGTTCTGCCTCAAGCCAAAAATAAATCAATACCAAATACCAATTAACGAATGCCAAAGAAATTAATTAGGAATTGAACGAGAACTATTGGAAATAGGTAATTTTTATTTATTTCCAATAACTCTCGGTCAATTCTTAATGAATTTCTTTGTCATTCTGTAAGAGTTTGCATATATAACGTAGAATTACGATTACAAAGCCTGAATTTTGAAAAATTGATTCAGACATTTTTAATTTATGTTTTTTAGCGTAAATTCCGACCTTTTTGGTGGGTTACTTCAGGACCCCCTTAAGTTCATCATAAAGTACATCATGTTTTAATTTCACTCCTAAAAATGGTAAATATAGACGTCAAACTGGCTTTCTAATCACATCGATGATCACATCGCAAATAATTAAAACAACCACATCTAATCTTGAAGATTCGAGGTAAAAAGTTAGCTTCAGCCACTAAATTTTAGTAGCTAAAGAATGATAGCTAAGTACTTTTACCAAATGTGTTTGGGTGTGTGTACTACTAACATTATTTTTACTGCCTAATTTCTTTGTAGAACTAACTTCAGCTAACTCCGTACAGTTCCAGATAGCAGAATAAAAATATAGTTTAGAATGATGTGTTCTATGAGAGGTGAGATTCGTCAAGTTATGAGGTTTCTCTGAACTTCATATCATTATGAGATCATTATTACCACAAGCTTAGAAAAACCTCATAATTTGAAGTATCTAACTTGACAGATCTGACCTGTTATAGTACACATTATGAGATCATTCTGAACTATTTTTTATTTTGCTTTCTGAGGAGGTTTTTCTGAACTTGATATCATTATTGAGATTATTACGACCGCAAGTTCAGAAAAATCTCATCATTTGACGAATCTGACCTCTTGCAAAACACATTATGAGATCATTCAGAACTGTTTTTTTATTCGGCTTTTTGGGGGAGTAGTAGCTACAACATTTGTTTCCAAAAATTTTGAAAATTGTATCTTCCCATAAATTTTTTGACGTGGCAAATAGACTTACCAGTTTAGAGGTCAGTTTTTATTATTGGTTGCATTGAAACCCCCATGATTTTCAAAAATCTTATCAAAATACCTAAATGCTAACTCGAGTTAGCAATCGCTGCTAATCAATTTGTTGTGCAGGGGTATTTTCGTCATTCCAAATGAATTAAAAGGACATTTTTTGGGGTAGGACAGAAATAAACTTGCGGATATTTTTTGTGAGTCAGTTTTGGATTTTTATTTTTTACTGACGTTAACCAAGCAGGCAGGTAGGGTTCGCGAACACGAACGCCCGGAGAGTCGCCGAGATACCACCTGAGGATGATGGGAACCCATGGTGGGAGTAATTTAGGTTACTCGTAGCACCAGGGAATGTGGGCCGACTATATACTGGCTCATCACGATCGGCTGCCAGTTCATTCCGTCTTAGTATTTCCCATCCGTAAGACCATCGGTGCACCGGCCTCTTTTTCACGGCGAACCACGGTTCTTCCCATTCCGGCAATCTTGTTTAAGCTTTTTCGGTGAGTACATTACTTTTGTACTTTTATGAACATTTTTTTGAAAAATTGTTAAATAAAAAATTCGAAAATATCCCTTTAAAAAAAAATTGTGGTTTTGGTTCTTATAAGTTAGGCACTGTTGAAAATGTTCTCTTTCATTAGTAACAGTTTAATTTTCTGTTACCTACACTGAAAACAATTTTTGGTAAAGTTAACTACTAATTAGCTGTATTGGAATAGTTGGAGTATTTGTCTTTAGTTGTTAATCTGAACTAAAAATGTAAATTAGTAAATTTCTAAATTATTTTTAAATTTACTCAAATGACAGCGACATTCTCCTCAAGATTTTAATACATCTTAATACAATACTTGATTTTTTCGGCGTGGTTGAGAAAATTGTCTAACTAAATTAAAAAAAGGAGTAAAATTAATTACAATAACGACACAAAAAATAGTGCATATCTACATAAGTAGCATCTGTAAGAAAATTTATTTTCAGTGTGGTTTCGACTTCATATAGTTCAAATAAAAGTTGTTGCAATTAAAACCCATATTATAAAACTCGTTTGAAATAGTTTTCGATATTAGTTTTCATATTAATCGATGTAGTGAATTTGAATTTCGCGCGATTTTACAGAATAGAGGCGGGAATTTCAAAATTGTACTAAAGTGTAATTAACATTTTTGTTCTTTTCACTTCTCACGGTTGTCAGAAACATCCAGGGTTAGTTTAGTCACCAAAAAGTGTTGTGATTTTATTTCCAGATTATTATATAAACGATTAAAGATATTTTTACGAGTTATGTAATAAATTTTAGTGTACAGAATTAAAAAAGAAAAATTAATACATACAGTTTTTGTTTAACAATCATTTTAGTAATTTTAACTAGTAACATAAATTTGTTCACTCCTCCATGCTTTAAAAAAGAAATAAAAAATTATTCTGTTCCAATTTGTCATAAATAACATTTTTTTTATTGTTTTTAATGTGGTTTCTGTAAATTAATATTTTGCGATTTGTTTCTTTTTTGTTAAAAACTCAAACATTGAATTTAAAATTTTTCTAATTACGGAAACGGGATAATTCAACAAGATTTTTTAAATACATCTGTAAGTTGTATATATTTGTTATTGTTATTTTTAATTTTTAACCCGTTCCTTGCAAATTTATATTTTTTTGAAGACAATAAATAAGGGGGCCAACATTATTTCGAAAACGAAAATATAAAAGTTTTTTAACGTCCGCCAATACTCGTACTAGTCTAATATAATCACAAGTGGCCAAGAACATTTTTTTAAAAATGCATCATCATAATCATTTTAATTTATTATTTTTTATTTATTATTTTAGATATGTTTATTTATAAAAGTAACCATTTCTTTAGTTATGGCAGTGATTTCATTAATATAATTTTAAGAAAAGAAAACAAAAAGAAATAATAAATAATAAAGATGATTTTTATTTTTTTTACTGTTTTTTTATACAGATTAACAATTAAACGTATATTATTATTATCTTTATTATTTATTTAATTTTTTCACGATGGAAATAATTACATAATTATAAATAAATAAATAAATGAATAATATATATAAACTCATGTTTTTATATACGAGTAAAAGTTAATATTTTTTTGGTATTGGTGCATTTTATATTCCACTTAATTTATGTTATGATTTATAAATACGATGGGAAACGAATAATATCTGTCATAATTGAAAGATTACTTTTTTTATATAAATTTTGATTTCTTCTCATGGGAAAATTTTATTGATATAAAAATGCATTTCAATTCAATCTTATATTTATTAGATAATTAGAAAGAATGCATACATAATTAGATATAAGTTTTTATAGTCTGCAGTAACTCTTAATCACGCCAAAGAAAATGAAAATAGTAATATAGTGATTTGTGTAAGTCATCCTCGATTGCATAAAATCATGTAATTTACGAGTAGATTAAAGGGTACGGATTATTACGAAATTTTACTAGAAAACTTAAAAAAAAAGTCTTTCCTTTCCTTCATAAACATCGCAGAATTTTTATTCTTTTTTTTTTATTTTAATAAACAACAAAAAATCGGATTCTACATTGAAGGATTTTTGTGTAAACTAGTAAAAAATTATTTTTGACAATGAAGGAGCTTTCGTTTAAATGTTTATTTCCAGCAATTTGGTAAATTATTATTTTAAAAATATTTTACGAATTTAGTTCAACAATTTCCATATTTTTAAATTATTGCATATATATCGAGAAAAGTATTTTTGGATCAATGAAAGTTTTCCAAATTATTAAGTAGAAAATTAAAACTATTTTAGATAATTTCATTAATACTCTACAACGTGGATTATAATTGTACCTAAAGTTTTACTAATTGTTAGTCATTTTACAACTAAATTTACACGCGCAACTTGATATTTAATTCCCAGAAGACTACTAAAATAATTGAATAAAAATTAGCAAATATTTTGTGACAAACAACCCTTTAAATTTTATAATACTTATAGGAATTCAATTCTTGAGAGGACTAATTTAATCTACTGTAGACTAAATATAATGCACTTACACTAAGCCAATTAGACATATTTTAATTCACAGGAGTAAACACGAAGCTTTTTAGATTGAATAATCAATTCCAACCTAGGATGGACAGATTAGCTGCACGGAATTAAAAGTGTACTTATTTGGAGTAAAAATAGTCCCAAAGGATTAAAGTGTAGTAACTAATCTCAATTGACATCGGTAATTAAATCGATTTGGTCTCAGAAATTGATCATCATCAAGCCCATTTCCGTGCTTTTGATTTTGTCAATTAAGATATATTTTATAAAATTGTTTAAATCATTTTAGAAAAAATTAATTTATTTAAAAAAATTATTTTAATTATGTGGTTATATAAATGTTTGGAAAAAAATATTCAAAAATATTTGTTGAAATTTTGTTACAATTGATAAATATTTTTTGTTAAATAATGTAACTATCGCAGTCTTTTTTATTATTCGTACTAAATACTTTTAACCAAAATAAAGTGAATTAGTTTTTACTTATTCTAAATACAGGTCTTCAAATTACGATAACTATTTAATAAAAATATGGAATAATAATTGCTCGTCCTTTTGTTTTCTAAGAACACCTATTTAAATAAATTGAACTGAAATATTTTTGCAAAAAACGAAATATTTACATGACATTCTTTTATTTAATATCTGGCTTCTTATCAAGTAAATATTTACAAGCATTTTCCACTTCAATACAAAATACCACTCTAATTCCTTAACGTTAAAATTAGTACAAAATTCTACAAAATATTTTAAGCATCTCCTTGGATATCATTCTTAGTTATGATAACTTTTATTCCTTAACCTTCCACTGAAAATTAAATTTTTTACTATGTTTATGTTATCTGGTGCTAAGAAATCGTTTTATCCCAGGCTTATGAAAATTAAATTATTTTTGACCCATGGCACTAGATTATCCCCCGCAGTAACTCTCAGGCATAAATTCCCTAGATTGCTGAACAACTCTTAGCCAAAGGCTCACGTGTTGCTTCTAAAACTTTTGAACATTTGAAATGCCGATACTATAACTATAGGATACAAGATTGTGAAAATCATTTCTAAAGCAGCTTTCGCACAACTTTTAGGTATTAAAAACAATATTTTTTTTAATTAACACAATTAATAATATTGGACCATTTTTTTATTTCGTATCAGCAACTGATATAAAATTACACAAGTCTTCTTAAATTACTTGTGTTCAGTTTGTAGATATTTTTAATTTGGACTTACTTAATCTCAACTTAATAAATCGAAATGGGAATTCAGGAAATTGGGTAACATGGTTCTAACAATCGATTTCAAGTACCTGACGATCAATTGGTAAAGTCAGACATTTTCGAATTACCTTTTACTCTTCCCATTCTTCTGGGTTAACTAATCAGTCACTAGTCTGGTTAAATTGGTAGAAGACAACCAACCTACCTTCCTTCCTTCTACTGTGTTCTAAGATGACAGTTGAACCCAATGGAAACAATAGTTCATAGTTGATATCTTATCGTCAAACATTACCAACACCAAGACAATTTGGGTTTTCCAAAAATTATCCCAAAATGACAAAAAATCGGCACCAAATGGTCATCAGGCCCTCGCAGCCCAATCTTCTTATCCTAGGTGCCCATTACTGATTACTGGACATGACTTTTTAAAATTTCCCTAAACAACTATGACCTCCCATACCTAAAAGACTCGTGCATCATTAAAAATTCTACCACAATTTGTTTTTTTTTTTAAACTTTGAATATTCGTGGAACCTACCGAAGGTTCTTTTACCTCCGGAAATCGCTGGTCATCTACTTTTTCGCAATAACACGTTTCCAATGTATTTTTACCAGATTCCAAGATTGTTTTTTTTTAATCGTGCACCCGTGTACCGGATCGGGCGCCGAACATCACGATTCAGCAACGCCTTTACGGCGAAATCATACTGTTCCAGGTTCCAGGTCGCATCTCCTCGAAACGGCGACGTAAAGCCGGCCAGGTAACGGTTACCGAGTTGTGTTCCCTACACCGTTTCCCATTCGCAAATGGTATTGTCAATATAGTTCTCGCACCGGCACGAGCGCGAATGAAGAAACGTAGCACCATTCCGACATCCGGCTAAACGGATCCTTTCTTTCCCAGAGTTACTTTTTTTAATTCTTCATTTATTACGATAGTTGTTAAAGTCGAGGACAAAAATTCCAAACCCGAGTTGTCCGGCGTAGAGGTGCACGGTGGAATTTCGTCGACACATGGTGATGCTACTCCAAGTTACTCCAATTGAATGTCCACCGGAAATGGAGTGGTCTTTTCAATGCGATTGTTGCAATTTAGTACGAGGTCAATAGTGTGTTTTAGGAAGTAGAAACGAATTCCGTTATAGTCACTTTCAATGGGTCTAGGTGTCGTGCAAATTGATAGTTCTATGTATTGGTCACGGTACCTCCAAGACCGACAGTTGATCATTCATAGATCCAAGATTTAACTACGATTCATAATTTATCACTTAAACCATTTTAGAAGTGGTTTTCACTGTACAGCTGAGTTTAGTTTAGTTACGTGGAACGAGTGTCGCTAAGTACATTGGCAGTATGGACGCAACAATTAGAAACGTGACAAAATTGGAACCTGTGGGCAAATATCATATTGCCAGTCTTTTCTTACTGTAGGCTTTATCATTGGTTGGATATTCCTCAATGATGTAAACATGTCATCTTAGCATTAAGATTCCATCCAAATTCTACAATCGATATTGTACTTAGATATACTCCTTATTTTAGTACCAAAATCTGGATGGCTTTTATAGAACGTTTCAATATAAGATTCGAATCAGGGCCGGGGAACCAAGACACTGGTAGACTTTTTGGTGACTGATTTCCGCGCGGCAAACAATTTTTTTAGTGATATTTGAGGTCGGATCTACTAGATAAATGCAATCGTCAAAACCGAGTGGTGAGACACAAAGCACATTTTAAATATTGCTTGATAGAAAAGTGTCATCCTAAAATATATCTCATAAACAAAATGTAACAATTTAAAACATGACACCCATAACTCATTCGACTATTTGGTCGGACACTTAATCTTTTATTGTCTTAAATTATCAAGAAACGAAATTTTGTCATATTTATTATAAACAGATTTAAAAACTTTTTTAATTTCTGTGCAATCTGTGTTCCGTGTACAGACTTTGCCATCTATTCATACTTCCCACATATAAACATAATAACACATAAAAAAAATGTCAGAAGTGAGGAAAGCAGTCACCAAAAAGTCCTCAGCTCCTGCGGTTAAAGTGATTCATGTCAAAAAGTCATGTTCCATTTTTGTTTTCAGACTAAAGAACACTACCCTTATTTCTCTGAAAAAAAGGGGATTTTTGGAAGTTTTGTAAATTGAAACTTCTCCATGGAATATTTGAATATTTTACGGATATACTTACGGATATATATGCAACACAAATGATACAATTTTTTAACAACAAAAAATACGAATTTCCGGGAGTTGTTCCAAGTCTCCTTAGGCTCTAAGAAAGTTCTCTAATTGCTGAAGTGGGTAGCTTATTATGTCATTATTATGAATTATGTAGCATTATTATGAATTTTTATTCGATCAGAAATCAGACTCGTTGACAAAGACCCTAGATGTTGATCAGACTATTTAAAAAATCATTAAAAATTTACTGGTAATGTGTTATATCGTATTTTTTAAGAAATAATTTATTTTACAACAACCGCAATTGTAAAATGTACTTGAAGACGTTCAACAATGTTTTCAATTAATTGGTCGAATATCTTCCGTGGGTCTCGAATTGCTTTCGCAGGATGTAAACAAAACAAACCACGCCCTGCTGCAGGATGATTTTATCTTCTAATTCCACTGGTGTCACATGTATACTAAATTTCTCCTATGATGTGAATGCACGTGGATATGTCGTTTTGTGAAATGGGTATATTATGTATCGTATTTACGAGCTGAAAGACAGAAATCGGAAACCTACGCTACACGGCAACTTATCGAAGAACGCAAACCGACTGATATTTGTAAAAGTAGAAAATATTATATTGGAAATTACAAATTGCCAATATTTTTGTAGTATTTTTCCTACTCAAGATATAAAAACTGAAACTCAAATATACTACTTTATTGAAAATACAAGATGTTGATTGTCCGAAAACATGTTGATTTCAGACATTTTCCACCTATCCATTCTTGACTTTGTAGTCAAAATCTCCACCTGGTAAAAAGTACAAGTAGCATCTTCTGCTATGGAGTTATATACACGCAAAATATATATGGTACAATAATTGACATAAAAGTCGATGAGTATTGATTAACGCTGATTTGAACATGACAGATATCGACGTTCATTAATGGTACTTATCGACATTTGTACCAAATAATATATATGGTTTCGCTTTTGAGCCACTATCTATCTACCACCACATGGTCGCTAGTATACGGTCAAAGATGTTACATGGAGGTAATTCACCATACGGATATTTTGACCACGTGGTCATTTTAATCACGTGGGCAGCATTGGCCCTATTGAGATTTTGACCATGTAGTAATTGTTAGTAAGTACTTTTCAATAGTTTTCTGGATTCTACAAGATTGTCTGAAATTTAAAAATGCAATCTATTTTTTTAAACAGTATAACAAAAACTACCGTGTTGGTTCACTGTCGCAACTATTGACTAAGAGTAAACCAATACAATTTGGGTATAATTTAAGTACATAGTAATCAATAGTTGAGTTGAAACAACGGAACAATGACTATATTCGCTATCCTAATCTCTATTGTAACATTTGATCACGGACTAGCTACTACTTGAAACTTTATAGTTCTTTTTGAAAATAGACCAGTTACTATTGAAACTCAATAGTAAATAATGGTTACCAGTGAAATTAAATACCAAACAATATTTACCATTGAAACTGAATAGTAGCAATTAAACTATAACCAATTACTGTTGAAACTTAAAAGTAGTGATTGAATGTTGGCCAGTTGTAATTATTATTTAAATTTGAACAGTAACGATAAATCGGTAACTAGTTGCAATTGTAACTCAATAGTAGTGATGAAGGCGTAACTAATTACTGTTGGAAACTTTATAGTAACTTCCGAAGACCGACTAGTTTATATTCAAATTGAATAGCAAACAATGGTTACTATTAAAAAGTTAATAGTACAATCAAAACTATTACACGGTTGAAATTGTACAGTAGACATTGAATACAGTATAGTTACCGGTGATATCTGAATGGTAGCGATGAAACAGTAACTAGTTGTTCATTACTGAAATTGAATAGTGAACAATAGTTGCCAATAAAATTAAATAGTAAACAATAGATAGTATTAAAATTGAATATTGTACAATAGTTACTATTGGAAAGTTCGCAGTAACATCGAAACTATAACCAGTTGCAGTTGAAATAGTGTAGAAGATATTGAATATTGTGTAGTTAAAATTGATATCTGAATAGTAACGATGAAACAGTAACTAGTTACTATATAAATCTTTATTTACTACCGAAACTGAACAGTGATCAATAGGTGGCAATAAAATTAAATAGTACCCAATAGTAACTATTGAAACTGAATAATAATTGAATAGTGCAAAATGGTTATTATTGAAAATTTAATAGTAAATAAGAAATACTATGTGGATTACTATTGACACGTATTAGTAGTAATGAAGCTATAATTAACTACTCTTTGAAACTTATTATAGTACCTTTTGAAAACAAGCTAGTTTCTATTGAAATTGAATAGCAAACAATAGTTAATATTGAAATTGAACAATAAGCCATAGTTACTATTAAAATAGACTGTTACTAGCAATAAATAGTTACTATTGAAAAGATAATAGTAATCCTAACTATATTCAGTTACAATTGAAATTTAATAGTAGCGATGAAACGGTAACTAGTCGAAACTGTATAGTAACTTTAGAAGATAGACCAGTTACTATTGAAAATTTAATAGTATCTATTGAACTATAACAAGTTACTGTTGAAATTTCAAAATAGCTTTGAATTCGCGATAAAACTAGAACTAGTTACTTTTTGAAACTTTATTGTAACATTTATAGTCCGGCTAGTTACTATTGTAACTGAATGGTAAATAATACAGGCTGTTGGCCTTATACTATTGAAATTGAAAACTATACTTAATATTTGAAATTTTATAGTAACTTTGGAAGACAGACAGTTAAAATTGAATAACACAAAATAGTACTATTCAGAAATTGATAGTAAAAATGAAACTATAACCACTTATTATTAAAACTGAATAGTATCTATTGAATATTTATTGTTACAATTGTTATCTGAGCAGTACCGATGAAACTGCCACTGGTGACTATTTGAAACTTTATTGTAACTACTGAAGACTGACTGGTTATTGCTGAAACCGAACAACAAACAATGGTTCCGAATAGTTTCTTTCCGTACGGGCTTCTTCCATAAATTGCAAATAGGGGTAACAAGTGGACCGATCGTTAATAGAAAGTTTTAGGAGCAAAGCAAGCGAAACGGTACAGTTTGATGACCGTATATCGCAACTGACGGTGAAACTGTCACATACCAGAGTTCTACATATTAAAACAGAAAATTCACCATGTCATTGTGGTACAAAGAATGCGACCTTTTCATCTAACTCTTGTGTCTCGTGTTCTCTATCGCATCATTCTCACTTTCTAAAAAAAATATTGAATGGTCCATGGCATTCTTATTAATTCGACGTAATTCTAATTTTTTTCCCGTGAGAAGACAGCTTTCTTTCGTTATGAATTAACTTGCTCCATTCGAGAAACGTAAATGTTAGGCTTGCCTTAACACAAAATATGATTTTCTATTATGAAAATATTTTTTGAAATTATTACTAAAACATTAGTTATTACATATTCAATACTGTGGTTAATTTTGTAATTAATCATTTTTATGACAAATTTAAAGAATTATAATATACTACATCATGCACTGCACAATTAACAAGACAAAATTCCCTGCAATAAATTGGACGTTGAATAAAATTGGATATTGTGGGTAAAATAAAGTGACTCGCAATACCGACAATTGTGATTTCCTCGGAAAATGGCGCATATATATATGGGTATTATTGATGGTGTCCATGACGCAGTCATGAAATAGTCGGCGGCAATATTGCATGCGAGTGTTGTTAGGGTTGTTGACAATTAATGTGATAAAACTTTGGTTGGAAAAGTAAATACATTGCGAAAAATCTGAAACTCGCATGGTTTTTGCAATATACTTCCGAAAAGGACGTTCCGGCAATCTTTAGCGGGCATATGTTTTCTGACGTATTTTGATGTGCTGAATTCAAATATCATCATGAAAATTGGCGCAAATACGAGTATCATAGTTAAAACCAAGAAAAACCCGTAAAAAAGCTATTTCTTTTTGTTGTTTTGCATTTATTTGAAAAACACAAATCTGACAGAAAAATGTTTCCAAGAAAAAAAAATAAAGGACGAATTTTTCCCATGAATCGAATGTGCCCGGTTTTGCAAAGATTGCATTGTTGGATTTGATGCTACGTTCGAAAAAGTGAAAAAAAAAACAAGCCATAACAATGCGTGCTAACTTAAGTGACGAGTTTTGTTTAAGTTTTTCGTACTTATTTGATTGTAGATTACGTCTTTTATGATATTTCTATTTTTGTGATTATACACGGAATTTACAGGCTAGTAAATAAGAAAAATGACCCTGAAAATTTGACGAAATATATTATAAAAAAAGTTTATGTATATTTTTTTCTAGAGATTCATACGGACATCTACAATTTTTTTTTTATCCAAGACGAAGGATAACTTTTTTTCGACGGTATGTTACTTCATTTTCCGATTTAAATTAGATGCATAAATTAGACGCAGAATTAAACGTTACAAAAATTCGACTAATTTTTAACGTAATTAATGAGAATTTTTTTACATAAAGTAAATCAGTCTCAAAAATATGATAAACGTTTCAAGAAAATTTTCTTCATTTTTGGTTATTTTTGGACCCTTTTACTCATCCTTTTTTCTTTGCAATTTTGTTCATATTTAAATACTGATTTTTTTAAATTCCATTTAAAATGATGTTTAAGCTTTAGAAACATAATGGTATTTTTTGAATTTGTAATTGTTTACAATTATTATAAACACAGACATAAATCGCATTTTTGGCAATATAATTTGTTAGCAGAGATTTTTTTAGAATAAATCTATACTAATATCAAGTGAAATTTATTATTTGAAGATCAGAGATTACAGATTTTTCGTTAAATTAATATAATTGATAATGGCGGATCTAATATGGTGAATCACAAAATTGCAAATTCTTACAATCCTCGGGAATTTTTGTAATTAATAAACATAAATCTGAAATCTGATTATTAAATCCAAAATGGCGAAGTTTATTGTATTGTAATGTTGCTTAAAATTATACCAAAACCTCACACTTAATTAAAAAAAAAGATTCACAGTTTTCGGCCCTAAAAAAGTACGCTTCATTTTCTTAATTGTTAGTAACACCAACATACTGAATCATCCCTCATAAAAGAGTACATACACATAAGAATTTATAAAGAACGGGTTCGATTTGCGTCATCAAGATTTTCCATGTAGTAATTATGCAAGCGCGATAGCGATCAGAATCCTGAATACGAGATGCTTCCAATGAAACGTTTTACTTAAAAAAGAAAAAGGTCAATGTCCTGCAATATCGTGTCGTGTTATTCTGACTTGGTAATTCCACAAATTATTTTACAACAGTTTTTTTGCATTAATTTGCAGAGTATAAAATGCCATATAAATGATTGTAAACCCCGTTAATCGCAACGCAATAAAGATCGAAATTTCCATTGATTCTTCTTTTGCGGTTGTTCATACAATTTCTCTTTTGTCTGCAGTTTAGATTTGATTAAAAATTGAAATTGGAGCAATAATTTCTAATAAAAATTATTAGGACGTTAGCATTGCAAAAACTGTCTTCATATAAAAAATGTGTCACCAAATTAGCATATTTCTTGCAAAGACACTTTTTAAGGTTGAAGTTTGGCTTATCGACAAGATTAAGATGTCTCTCGACCTTAATAAGAACAATTCGTAGTCATACTTTTACTCAGATTCTTGGAAACCTGTAAACAATGGTGGATAACGATAAGAAAGGCCTTGCAAGTATCTTAAATTTAAAGCTGCATCTTGGGCGCTTGTAATTCCTTATATGCTCTGGTGCTTGTACCAAGATGATCCTCTTAAAATATATACCGTTACGGGCATTCGAATATTTTACTCTGCTCATCGTTATATATGCAATATAAAAAAACGGCGATTCTTTAAGATTTTAATCTAATTTGGATACAAATTTGGAACGAGGATTATCATGGGTCCTAGTCGTACATTTAAATACAGTCACCAAAAACCATTCTGCAAAAAGAAATTCAGATTTCATGTGATCAATTGAGATAAGTTCACATTAGATTCGGTTCTGCACATCTCTACAAAGATCTTTAATTTTTATATCCGACTAAATAGACACAAGTTAATCTCGATTCAAAGAACGCCTTTTTTATGTATTGGCATAGTCGTTCTTTTACCACTTATGAGAAAGATTGGATGTTACTTCATAAATATGAGTTCGGTGTGCTATTTTGCACAACATTGCGGCAAACATTCGAAACGTTATGTTCTGTATTGTCGTGATGGTGATTCTCGCTCGACAGTTCAAGATGTTAAATATTAAAATATTCGAAAAGGTTACCGTTTGTTATACTTCTGAAGTTCTTAGTGTCATTAAGTTATATCTTAAAGAATTATTGTTAAAAAAAGGTGAGCTTATTATATCGTATGTCTACTAACTTGTAAATATTGTAATCGTTAAATAAATAAGAAAAGAGATTTTCTAATTTTTTGTAGGGATTAAGTTCGCAATATTTTTTTTATTTCGGTACAATGTTATGATCTTTAAAATTATAGGAATAATTGAATTTTCAAAACGTTTTGAGGGATCTAAATTGCTCAAGATGACCCTTAAGCATTGCCTTAAAACATACAATAACGATTATCCATCTGTTTTTTCAAAATACGGGCTAACATTGAGGAGAAAATATATATGTACCCGTATTCTGAAAGTTCCTGCAGCGATTTTCTTATAATCTATTCATGATATTTGCATTAGAAACGGCCTCTTAAGTATACACAGTGCTAGCTACTTACGGTAATAGTGCAAAACTAGTCATTAAATGATGAATTGTCTGCCATTATTTCAATTATTTCTGATGTATGCTAATAAAAACTACTAATTTGTTGGTTAAATTCAATTAATCTGCTTTAGTAATGCAAATTTATAAGTTACCATTTCAGATGGTCAAACAATAAATGAATTTATCTTCAAGGACCATTTAAAATGAAATTTTTATGACCTTATAACATGACCGAACCGAATCAAACTAGCATTAACATTTGTTGCTCAATTGTTGCTCAAAAGTTGATCTCTTTTATACGTCAAAACGCTCCAAATTCTATAGAATTTTATAAAACTTGTTACTTTGTTATTTATGGAGCTGTCGAATACAAAATTATTTCAGCATTCGAATTATATTAAGTAAATTATTTCTGAATATGAAAAGGAAACTTTGACACTGTTGAAAGAATGGGACCTTTAAATAACAAATTAACAACATTTTGAACTTATTTTTTATCATAACTTTGCATTCTGTATACAAAAAATTAAGTCGTCGCTAAATTTAAAACATCCAAAATGTGGTTTCAATGTGTAATTGGCTTCCCACTCAGAATCCGCAACCTCAGAAAATCCTCCAGGAATAACTGAAGTAGATTCGGTCCTTTATAAGTTATACCGGGGCCTTGTCAAAAGTTGTGCTAATCTCTTCCCATTTCTCCTCCCACCTCATTTTGCTACGGTTCGCAACGTTCGACAAGGATCGACAAACTTCGTAGCACTTCGGTTAGACCTGCACTCGTGACAGACGTAAATGCGGAAGTGGGGGTACTGAGAAGATACAATCCGTCTGATGCAATATAATGCAGGACATTTAAAAAATAACGAATAGCGAATGAAAAAATAAAAGGTAATAAATTTTGAAACTTATCTTAAATTTATTTTCTGACTTCGCAAATCGTGTTAATACTACAATATAAATCACATTTTAAAAAATTAAATTTACCCTAAATATTAATCAAATTCAATGAACTACTCGATTTATCATCCGACATCAGTGTTAAATATATGGGATTGAATTGGCAAATTTTTAAAATCATTGTTGGCTGCTACAATGTATACAATAATAAAATAAAATTCACGCTTCATATTTCGTAAATTTAATTTGTGTAGTATCAAAGATCTGTTAATTTAAGAAGCAATTTACATAGTATAAAGCAGTGAAGCTAATTCATGAGTAGATACTTTAATTATGTGTTAAGTTTTCTTGACAGGGGTTTAATTTTATCATGTTGAAAGAAGTCATAATTTCGCTAGTAGTACTAATTTAAGTTCGATGTTTCTTAGTCACTTCAGGAGGACGAAATGCTGGAAGAGACGTTGACTTTAAGAACAGATGAAAGACGCTAAGAAAGAGAAAGGTCAATTGCGGAAGCGGTTTTGTTAAATGTCGGTAATCATAATTAAAACATTACGACATGCTACTAAGATGGAATTAAATAGATTAAGTGTACCTCACAAAAACATAATGTGCCCAGCCTGAATATCTACTTTCACAGCTGAATAAATGTATTAGATACAATTTGGTTAATGACAACAGTTAATGACAGATAAACTCAATGTACAAAAATTTATTATTGGTCAAGACCAGAAATTCTATAGACCGCTATCGCTCAGTGGGAAAAAGGACTTCATTTTTTAACAAAAGTGTACATGTTTTCAGATTCGCGTGAAATTAGTTTCTCGGGGGTTTCGGGATCGTTGATCACGAATCTAAATTTTAGAAGCAAATCAATTTGTTAACACCTAGTTTAATTTTATTAAAATATTACAAAATCAAACTTCGGCCACTGAAATAAGCTCCAGACCTACCGTGGTTCAGATATTTTTCGATCAAATATTCCTTACAGTCCTTTTTTGATTAGGTCAACACTTGGAGTTTTTAACAAACTGTTGTTTCAACATACTTTGCTGTCTAAGCGATTACGTGAAATAGCAGACCTCTTGAGGCATTCTCGTGACTACAGATCGTTCGAATCGTCTTGCCAAGTGGTATTTAATTGGTGGTCATCTGCTTTTTTTGCATTGGTGCCTTAGCTGGTAGACTATCTTACCTTTCTCTTCCACAAGTTGGGTGTCGAGATTGCTCGTGTCGGTTCATCACCCAGTGACCCGTTGTCTTCTCTGAAGCTCTTGAAGCCTTGGTCGGGCATCGACCACGCACTCGGTAACGACCGTAACGAACTCGATGAGACCTGCGACGCGTAAAAGGAGCAAGATTCACCAGGCGTGAAAAGATCGCTTTTTAATGGTCTCGCTCCGTGTTAATTAAATTAATTTGCTCATTTGCCGAAAAAAGTTACGCCTTTAATTAGACGGGATTCATGTACTGTGAGAAGAAAAATTATAGCTAGGTATGCACAGTTAGGGTTCTTGAAAACTTACGGTGTCGTAGAATAAAAAAGGTTCACCTCATGGGATCCAGACTGGAAATTCCATCACCAGACAATGTTTAAATTATTTAAAACTCCAATTAGATCCTGTTATGAAATGAATTTATCCTTGGATAAAAAAAGGATATTCAATAATGGTTATGGACAAAACATGCTGATAAAACACAATCCCTAATCTGTTCCAATATCTCAACAGTTCTGAAGAATTCTCTTCAGCTGGTTGGGTGTCAATGATCTATTCCTCGGAAGCAGTCTGCGTTTAGTCTTTCTATCATAAAGAGCATTTGGATAAAAGATATTACCTCACATTTTACGATTTGGTCATCCAAGTGTAATTTTTAGAACAGCAATAACCTAGATGGTTACAAAACAAATTGATGAGACAGGCCATTGAATTGACCTTAAAATAATATAATTCAGGTCAAATTTTACCGCAACCACGTAATTTGAAATTATGTTAACTACGAAACGCTCGACTTAATAAGAAGCACCAATGTCATTTTATACCGATTGATTACGGCAACTGAAGGATGACCGCAGAAGAGAGCGTTAGGAAACCTTCCGTGAAGAACGGTGGATCGCAATTTCTTTCGTCTGCATTGTAAATTACACAAAGTATGAAATGATTATGTTCATTTTTATTATAAAACAAGGTATTATAAAATTAAAATGAGGTATGTTGCATATTACAAGTAATATCAACTTCAGATGTAAAATATAAATTTTCTTGAATTGATAATTTCTTTGAGAAGAAACTTTGGAGGATAAACCCAATTTTTATTCCTTGGAATTTATCTTAATCGTATAGGACTCGCGGAAAACCAAATCCTGGCCAGACTCTATCAGGGATGTTCCTTGATGAACATCCATCAAACATCTGCAAATTGATATTAATGGGCAATTTCAGGGCTATAAGTTGGTTGGTACCAAATTAAGTATTGATGCAGCTTAAACAGGTTTACATAGAACTGATAATCCAGGTTCACCTCCTCAATTTCAGAGCACCAAAAACATGTTGACTATCGCCCAATGAGTAACTATAACAATAGTTTATACGGTACATTAGGAAATGCTATCAGCAGCTGAGATATTGTAATGGCTGGATCTCATCTCGTTCTCAGTGCATCGAATGCAGCGCTTAAATCCTTTTTTTTTCCATAAATCTCAAAATCTCGCACACGACATAAGGACCCCGTTCTCGTTAGTAATTCCATTGCATAATTATTTACATTAATCACGAGGTGCATATTAATCTTGCGAAAGATGCCTTCGCGTCGAGGCATTCCATTAAGTGCCGCCACGCCGCGCCGATATAAATAAATGGTAGGTTTTCACTTACGACTTTCGGGAAAAGAGTCTTCGTTGCGACAAGAGCATTAATTTCCTGGTATACACCTAGTCGCGGTCGTTTTGCGCAGTTCTATAATGTCGATTTGCGATTTTCAAGTCTCTGACGTAAGACCCGCTCTAGTAACTTTCTACGCGATTATGTGTGGTGTCGTCGGTATTATTTTCACCGTGAGCTTCTTTCTTTGGCCAATCGGGATAACAGTAGGTAATAACCAATTACTTCGCGCCCGTCGTAGTAAAAACCCCTGGTCTTATTAGTAGCTTCTCGAAGCTGATGGCGTGTGAGATAATCCACGATTACCTCAGAACAGTTTGAAGAACGAGACTACTTGGCAATTATGCTCGATTTATACTGTAATGATGATAATGTAAGGATTCAAAACGCCCCATCATGGATCGTTTATCTATTAATTCTTATTAAACGTTGCTTTCTCTCAATATATCTTAATCTTACATTTCAAGAAATTTTAACATTGGATGAAAAAAATTTTCTTTAGAATTCCTGAGGTGATGGGGTTAAACTAGCCGTAGATGGCAATGTGTGGATTCTTCATAGAACTTTATGGTATAAAACGTAACTTCTGTTTTGTTATTATGACTTTGTTTGGATTACCTTTACTTTCTGTAAGAAGATTTTGCCGCCTGTTATGTCAACAAAACATTGGAGGTCGTGTCCTCCGTAGAGTAATTAAACAAGATTGTTATTGTACACCCTTGTTCATGTGATGCGTTGTCCTCCTTGGTCAACTTTTAATGATAAACATTAATTAAAATGTCATTAAAAACTAAAAGCTTTGGACATGACTTCTTTTATTGAAATGAAAACACGACTCATATAAAAGTATAATAATAACATGAAAATACGAATGTTCAGTAATTACCGACATAGGAATTAACTGCGGAAAACTATTACCGGAGCTGTAATAAATTACTTATTTAAGTTCCCCTCTATTGATTTTACGCCTAGAGGATTCCACTCTATTGTACGAACGATTCGATGTACGCCGTACATCATAACGGCAATTATTCATGTACGGGGGAACCTAAGGCATTCATAAAATTCGCGAAGGCAACGAAGAAAGTTGTGAAACTTGCGCGAACACATGTTAATCGGTTGTAGCAAAACGTTTTATAACTTGGAATAAAAAAATCCTTTGCGATGGGTCGACTATAAATGGTCTTACCTCTCACTTGGAATTTCTCTCGATGTGTCGATCGGCCCCGGTGCGACGATGAACCTCCGTGAAAGTGCGCGTCAGGGAAATATTTTGAAGTGCCAGATTCGATATCCCCGATCGTTAATATCGGGAGCACGAAATTGTGCGCAGACTTTCATTCGTCGAAAAGCTGTCCGAGATTTTAGAAAAGCAAATTATCATAATTTATTGGGCTGCTATACATTTTATGGCGGTCGTCGCTCAATTATGGTACCGTTATGAATAACACTGGATCGATGAAGCGCTCCAGGAAGGACTTTGCCAATCTTACGTCGTAACAATCGAAAAAATTGGCGCATGCTACCAGCGACAATGCTCGCAATAATGAAATTAAGCAAACAAAAAAGACAAGGAATACATGGACTAGGTATTGGTCGTGTCCTTATTTGGCTTATTCGCTTTCAATGTGTAATGAGATTCTTTTATAACGTAACGGTATTTCGAAAATTAGTGTGGTATCTGGAAGTTATTTATTAATAATTTAAGTCAAACAAGACAAATTACCAGAAGTTGTAATGATGCATAAACTGACTCTATTCTGAAAAGCATTAGGTCCTTTTCTTTTGTTTCCCCGACAGCTTCATCTAATGTTTGCTTTCATTCCCGTACGTTACATCCACATACTTAAATTTTAATGGTCCATATTCTTCCTAAAATGGGTCCATTAAGTCCTCAATTTTTCCTGTTTTCCTAAATACATCATTTACGTTTTCTTCTTCCCTTTTTAATTTTCCTCAAGCTTGCACAATACCTGGGCAATTTTGTCTAACATTTTTCTTGATTCAGGAACTTAATATTATAACTATATTTCCCTTGAAAATTATGGTTTGAATTTACCCTTCTGGCGGTCTCAATCATGCCCATTCCATTTGATGTACCTAACGCCGTAGTTTTGTCCATGCATGGAAAGAAAAATTATGCTGATTCAATACACCGAAGAGGGGCTACTGATATAGCAATCCGGCACAAGTACCGGAGTCGTTTCAGCATTGTTGGAGACCACTTTGGCAACGTAGGGAGTCCAAACGGCCCCGGCGCCTGTACTGGCTTGCTATACCAATGGGGGTAGCCAGCTAGCCTCAGTTCGAGCGGGTTGAATTAGTCCATCAGCATAATTTTTCTTTCCATGTACTTGTGCTTCCAATCTGGTAGATTTTTTGGCGACAGTGGGGAAACATGCTCATAAATTGAAATACAGAAACCTTCTACTACTATCGCCAAAAATTCTACGAGATTTGCAACACTAGTCCCCTACCCATCTACGTCGTTTAACCTCCTACATGGCATGAGTTTTTTGTTTTATATTGAGTTATATCTCACTGTAAAATTTATCTCCGTGCATCAAACGACAATTCTAGTTTCGGTGTTCTGTCCAATAGTGTAGACGATGTTGCCATTGTCAGGAAGTTTTGACAGTAATGGGAGAATCGTCCAATATATCCCTAAACGGCCTAAACTGGGACCACTTAGTTTAGCATCCTACATAACCCCCCAGTCCAACAGTCCAGTGTTCTATCTCGCTACATCTATAGACTACAAAGTATCTAATAGGTATAGGAGGACTCGCATGTTCAGCTCCTTTATCTTCCGTCCAAAATAAATCATAGAATCTCAGCCAGTTTGAATTTTTCTTTCTTTGTAACCTTACTAGCATGTTCTTTTCTTTATCCTAAGATCTACCGGTACGACCCTCTATTACTAAGATAGACATTGCTGATATATTTTTGTAAGCTTCTACTGTTTTAATTATAGCATATCTTTATGCTCATTAACTCATTTTGAACCAATAACGTAATTTTGTCTTCCCATCTGGAGACCACGAAGCTGGCGATTGGAAGGAACCAAAACTCTTGTACATCCTCAATTTTTTTTGGAAAAGTGCCCCTATACTCTTCGGAGAATAATGTTGCCTACTGATACTTTATTTCAAGGGAAGATAGGAAAATTTATGACTTAGGTGTTGAGTGGAAAATACCAAAGCTTTCTTTTATCCCACCTGTCATCCTTTTCCTACCAACCAATATATTTTCGTCCAGAGATTATTCCGAAGGATTTTGGAGATAGAAAATGCTCGGAAGTATTGGTACATAGACTTTTCGTTTTCCCGTCGAATCTATCCCTACTTTTTTTCCATAATAATAAAAGTCTGAAACATTATTTTTAAGAATGACCGGAGAATTTCTGTACGAGGTAGATTGTTGTCATAGAAGAACAAGTAGCATTCTCTGAACTACTCTGTACTTAAATCAAAATCTTCGTTTGACCTCCCAAATTACGTTTGTTGATGACCAAGCCTTAAATTATGAAAAACTTCGTCCTCGTAGGTACTTAGTGTATGGGGTACAGAATTAGGGATTATGGGGATCAAATTACAAAATTGATAAAACTTAGATTGTACAAGCGGGACAATTGTTTGAGCTGTTTTCCCAGAGATTTTCTTTCAGTCTGTTTTTCCTGGTCATTTTCCTTGTTTTTCCATTACTGTTTCAGGGGGATTACGTATTTTTAAAAATTTCCTGGGCGATGCTTAGTCAAATCTCAAATTTTACGGCAACCGTTGGTCCAGTAACATGTTGCGTTAATCAGCCAGTACATTTTCAGGGGAAATTATACTGTGGAGTAGTCATTTTTCCTTCGAAGTAACAGTCGTGGAAGAGGAGAAAATAATATCATTAGATTGCTGTGTCTGTGTGTAAGAGTTGTCGTCAGGCCATACTATCTTAGAGTAATGTCTTGCTTAAAAAATATGCAGTTTGGTTAATTTAGTTGGTACTCTCAAAAACTTTAATAATGCTGAAATCTATTAGTTTTATTATGAATACCAGATATTTTTTGTGCATCAGATTCTGAAAGATTCACTTTCATACAGCATCAAATTCATAACCAGTGCAAAAAAAATGGTAGTCGATTGATGCATATTTTTACAAATTCAATTAATCGGATAGCCCCATAATAGAACTTGATTACAAATCAACCAACTATCTATATTTCCTTCAATAAAATTTATTTATTTAAAAAAAGAATAAGAAAACGTTCGTGTTAATCAACAAAAGGAATAAAAATGTAATTTTATTACAGAAAAACATGACAAAATTAGTGAAACGCCATGAAATAAGTTGCGCCTTTGTCTATTCATCATACGGATACATAAATCACTGATACCGTCTGCAAAACGTTCACTGACTAAATCTAAGCATCATATTATCTAGTGTGCGGGAATTTCGACGCCGTGGATCCGGGCAGTTCGAAAGCGTGACTCCTTGAAGATACCACACCAAGATGCACTTTGATATAACGTTCATCTTCACGCTATTTTCATGCGCATCCGTGAAGTGCCGACGATTAAGAATATTATTTATATGACACGAAGTCGCGTTTTTACGAAATTTCAGGCTCTTGTGTTTGGCCTGCCAAATTAAGTAATAGATTTTATTACATTACTGACGTAAACGTGCAATGCAAATAACGACACTAACAAAAATTTCGAAATGTGGTCTATTAATAAAATTACTGCACGGGTAAGTCAAGATTTTCTCACAAAACATTCTAACTACAATAAAGTGTCATTACTCAAACACGGAGAGAAATTTGATGGTAGGTTTAGTCACATTAATAACAATGGTTATATCTGCCATCGCAAGTCGTTTTTTATCTAGCTAAAACTTGATACCAATTATCATTGAAAGCCAAAGATATAATTCGTGTAGATCTTTGATGGCCTGTTCTAGAATCTTCGACAAACACAAAATGCAATAAAATGTATGGTGCTAACTGGAACAGCAATCAATCACACGATCTATCTGCTCGTGACAAACATAATTTATATTTCATAGTATATTGTTTGCTAAGCATAAGACAATTTATCGAACAGTTTAAGAGTCATCAATAAAAATCTATATTTTATATACCAAGAAGCCACTTTGAGTGAATATTTCGAAAATGTGTTATTTACGATACTCGTTCGCACACTATGCCAACATGGGAAACATCGTTTTACGACCACGACATCGTTAATCTCGCTAACTAAACCTTTTGACTAACAGAGTGCAAAGTTAAAAGCTGTGTTTTGAATTCCCATTGAAGCTGATGTTTTTTCGAGGTCGCCCATTTCGACATTATCCAATTGCAACACTGGGAACGGTACGCATATACAATTGCACCACGTATGACTGACATAAAATTCAAATACAATAGAAATTCTTTACACCGAAAAAGGGGTACAGTAAGTCGCATGCAATTACTTACAGCTACGTCTAGGTCAATTCGGTTTTGTAATTATTTCAATTGTAGATTCTAGAGTTTTCCATGTAAAGAATGCAAATATCGTTCGAGATTTGATACACGTTTGTCGCATGTCCCAGAACTTATTTACATTCTTTATATATCTTTTTTCAAGGGAAAATGTGAAATTTTAATGAGCAATTTAAATAAGATGAAGGTTAATCAAATACCCATTTTTGTCTTCATAACATAACCACGAATCATAATTTATGTCGCAGTAATTCAGAATTTAAGAACTGATTTGTGTTGACGTAAGGCCTCATGCTGAGAAAAGTTTTTAAAATCGACATGAAAGTGAGGATTTCAACACATTCTTGATATTAGATGCACCATGTGGTCTAATCCTTTATAAAATCTTTCATAACTCCACGATGACTAGGTCATTATTTCGTGACGTTCTAGGTAGCTTTACACTTTCGTTAAGATTGAAGAAAAAAATCTACACATAACTTCAGTGTTAAAGAAAACAAAATTTATGACATTTTTTTATAAGGTTTAGAATTATTGTCAATTAATTATATTTTGTAATTGGTTAAGTAAATTTGGTATACAGAAGGGGTTATCCCCATCTGAACCGTCTGACTGTCTTACCTTCATTTCTTTTTTGTTGTTTTTTTTACGTGCGTAAAGTCGCATAATACTAATTAAATGCAATTTAAAACCATCCTCAATATATAATATTGGTTAGTTCTCGATTTTCTATTTTTTTTTTTGCCAAAAATTTTTTTTAGCATTATCGTTTTTTCTTTTTTATTATCCATTTAAAAAAATGTTTACTTAGTTTCTCATCGTATTCTAGTTTTGAATAGTCAATGACTGCAATGGCGTATTATTCTCAACATTTTTGGTCGTCTTGTTTCATTTCGTACAAAACGGAGTAAAAATTTTGATTTTCGCTTAAAAACAGTATTTTAAGATGCAATATTTTTCAATATTGCCATCGATTTTTCAGGATGTCTTTGGTTTCAGGGTTCGTCAATTTGGGTATGAGGATCTTGTGTATTCCGTCATACTAAAAGTTTAATTTTTTTTATGAAGATATCAAAAAGTCAGACAATATAACAACGCAAGGAAGATTTTTTCAAGTACATGTGAGTCTTGAAAGAGGTTCAAGCACCGTAGGATTAAACAACTTATAAAGTACTTTTCAGCACGCAAAGAACATTTGGGCCAGAGATCGGGGCCGGTCGGGCCTTTGGATTCGACAGCGTGTCGTTCCGAGCACATCGCTGTAGACCCGTTAGACCCCTCGCTTCATATATGCAAACACTGATTCTTCCGCGTATTTATGGTGTGTACATACCGTGCACATTATGCGCATAATACCGTAATGCGAGACAACGTTCACACAACTATAGTTCTGGTCTCGACATCCAACGTTTTTTTCATATATTACCGTAAAAAAGGTGCATTTACCTGAAATGGTTATTTTATTTTATGTTCTGACAAAGAAAGTGTACGATTCAGTTTCGAAACTATCAATTGTTTATTGCGACACAAAAACAATTTCATATTTTAGTATTGATATTTCGATTGATGTCGATGCCTGATGATGTTGAGCAATGATCGCATATGGAATTACGACATTGATTCATGACAAATCATCTTCATATGATGGGTTCGGATTTTGATGTTAGGTGATGATTATACAGACGTTGTTCCATCTCTCCCTTCTCCATATAAATAACTTTGAAATTAAATTATAATTTGAAAAACTTTAGAAGAAGAAAACACTAGCTCTGCAGTAACGTTGTCGACAGTCTAAGATCAAGGTATTTATAGGTTTTCGAAAATGCCCTGTAGGATGTTTATGGTAGGGTTAATCAGATGAGGAGCTACAAGTTGATACATTATTTTGATAAAGAAAACTTACAAGTTTTAATTGATTTTTTCACTATTATTGTTTTTGTTGAAGACTGTGTTTTAATGATGATATTGAGCATGGTTGCTGTTCTGTCCACTTGGAGGATATTCTAGTATGATGATATTGAATTTTGATATGGAATTGCAATATCAATAGCTCATCTCGTTGAATGATGGATTCGGATTCTGATGTTGGATGACGATAACAAATCATTTCATCTACAATAAATCATGTTCCGTTTGAGTCATCTCCTCCTCCCTAAAAATATCTTAAAAGAAAATTACACATGAACCTTGCAAGGAGAAAACCACTATGAACATTGTGACTACTAGACTGACATCATCCCAGTTAGCAAAATAGTTCAGAATGATCTCAGAATGTGCTCTACAAATTCTTAAACAGTAGCTTGTCCGAATTCTCTTATAGCACATTGGATTCCATGAGGACTGGGATGATTAGAACATCTTGTTCGATGGTGGCGTACGACTGTGATGTCGGCTGAGTCACGTGATGCTCCAGAAATCGATCGGATATATTTTTGGGCATTCTAAGAAGCTTGCTCTATGGTTGACTCTTTACATCTTGATACTTAGGGGCCGTTCTTTAATTACGTAAGGACGATTTTGGTCAATTTTGACCCCCCCCCCCCCTCCCCACGTAAGGTTACGTAAGATTTCTCAGACCCTCCCCCCTTCTTACGTAAGAATTAACCTAGAGTCTTCCTAAAATGCGATAAACAGTGAAATGTTATTAAGGTAAAATTCAATAACATTGAAACTCGTTAATACTATTGACCATAAATCCAACGACACTTTTTTTAATTACAATTATTTAGTCTTTGGAATTTTATTATCTTTAATAACGGTAAAATCTTACATAAAAAAAAATTATTAAAAACTAAAAACAAGGAATACTCTGTTATAATATAATGAACGATTAGATTTTAAACAATCTTAAAATAAAAAAACAAACTACAACGAAGCGACTAGATTTGATACACTATTAAATGATAGCCCCATTATCGGGATAGCAAGGAAACTATTTTAAAAATCGCAATTTTATCGTGACTGTTTAATCAAATTTAAATGATATGCATTAAATAGTTTGAATGCAGGAATGGCTTGAATACTTGACTGAGGAATTTTTTATTATATAATTACGATAAAAAATGTAGGGAATAATTACACGAAAATTTTCAGGAAGTTTTAGAAAATCTTACGTAAGAATTACTTCAGCCCCCCCCCCCACCCCAAACCCTTACGTAATTAAAAAACAGCCCCTTACTAAACGAGTGTATTAACATGTGGGTGATTTTGGATGAAAGTGTAGCAAATATCAGAATCTGTTGGGTATAATGTAAATAACGTTTTGGTAAAAGAAGGAAAAATCTCGTGCGGTTTAATCCTATTAAATTGACAAAAACTTGAATAGCAAGAGGCAATCGTTCGGTGTTGTAGGCGTTAGGATGCCAGTGCTGCAAGACCTTTTATCGAATGTACATTAAATGATGTTCGATGCTCCCCTCATTCCGGATTGCAATGTTTGATATTGGATGAGGATTAAGGATATGTTCAATGTTGACTTTGGATGATGACATCGAATAATGTTATGTATTTAAATTGTCGTTTTAAGATGTCGAATTAGATGAAAACGTCAAATTATCTTTTAGGATACGAATCAGTATTGTTACCGAATGCTGTGAAATAATGTTGCTGATGTTAGGTGAGAGGGATAAGAAGCTAGATAATAACTCTTGATGACGATATTAAATTACATTGTTGGACGACATTTACTGTAGAATAAAAATTAAGCTTATTTCACACTGGTTATTTAAATGGCCATTTATGTATTGGTTTCCTAAGAAAGAAAACTAAAAAAATTCAAACTTTCCCTTGCCAATTTTTGATTGAAGATTATAATTTAGCATTGATTAAAAATTAAATAATATCGATTCTGTGAGAGAAAGGGATCGAGAGTCGCGACGATTTCACTCGTAAAATCGATTAACCGGTAAGAATGACTATTTTTCGTGATTCGCCACACTTCCTACTAGGATCTCGCCGACATAATACAATTATGTTAACCGTGGAAGGTACAACCATGGCACTGCGGTGAAAGCCGAAGTTTTATTTTTCTCTTAACGAGCCATCGTATTTTTCACGACTGCAAAAATGCCGATGTCCCGCTTAAAAATCGAATGCAATAATGCCTCGCGGTTTTCATCGTCTGGCCGTAATTAGCAGAAGAAATTATACGACCTAAAGGATCGAGTACCCTGGTGTTAAGCTATTGAACTTTGCATAAATAGGATAATTGAAATAAATGGAATTTGCACGCTCAAATTCCAGTGATTAACTATTTTATTAACTCATTTCCGATATTTTTATACGAGTTTCTCACGGAACAATCGTTTCCTGATTTTGTCGATTGCAATAGTTAAGGGGCATTCACTTAAGGGACCACGTGAGTAAATTAAACCTAAGTGGAAGATATGTTAATTTTTGTTATTTTCAATGTTGTTATAAACAGTTTTTTAACTGGTGGGTAAAAACTTTTCACTTTAAATTTTGTGGAGTTGGCAAAAATTGTTCCAGTTTTTTTTTCCCGACCTTCCCTTATTTTAACAATTCTTTTCATGTCTGTCTTAGCGAAAAAAGCCCCAGAGTGGACATAATGTCAAGAGTATTTGAAGATAAAGCAAAAAAGAAAAATTAATATAGAAAAAAGAGAAAAATCAAACAAGGAAACTTTCACAGACAATTAAAATAAGGGGAGCGATCTTACTACAGATAGTTCCATAAATATAATAACAAAATATTACAGTATATTGAATCACAGATAAAAGTCTAAAATGCAATAAAAAATGCAAGTAACTGTCTTAAGAAAAACAGTTTAAATTTTTATTTTTGTTATTTTAAATTTTTTAACCTAAACTGTTTAAATAAGTATTTTTTTTCAAGTTCAAATTTGTCAGTAATAGTTCTCTATTTTTCAAATTTGTTATTACTGGAAAGGTAACATTGACCTCAATCTATTTCCTTCATTTCGCAATAATGAAAATTACACATATGATTATTTCACTTTTATATTGGAAATAATGTTCGTAATTATCTAATTTATACTAAGATTGTTGACGAGTAATTTCAAATAAAATTAAATAATTATTTTTCAAAAAATGTTAATTGCACCGCATGGTTTCTAATAATGATAAATCATTCGCAGAAATGATCCACATTATTATTAAAATCAATAAAAATGATACGAGACGCAAAAGACTTTGATCTATGGATCATTGAGCATTGCAATTATTATATTATTAATTTTTTTCATAGTAAAATTTCTTAGAACTTGAATTGTTTTCTATTTAGTGTTAAAGTGACTCGTAAGTAATATGAAGGTCTAATAATTTTGTATAATGACAAAGCTAATAATAATTTTCGACTTCCCCGTCACGCGTCGTGAGAAATTTCTAAAAAATAATTTGCACACTGAAAATTGTGGATTATGAAATGGGTAATGAGAAGCCGTAATCCTTTTACATGTGACGCAATGGTCGAAGATGCATTTTAAGAACATGTTACTGAAAGTAGTTCAATGAGAATCATTTTTTTAATTTATTGAAAATTGTTAATTTATGGGAAAAAATGTTTTTCATTCACAAAAAAATTGTTTTTCATTCAAATTTTTTGCAATTCCTGGTTACTAAATTTAAATATATTTGGAAATTGTATTATACAAAATCTATTATTTTAATAATTTCTAAATTTTAATTTATTATTTTATTTTTTAGTATTATTTTTAAGTTTAAAGAATTTTTTTTCATTTTAAAGCATTGATACAAATTTTAATTTATGATTTTTAATCTAAACAAAATTAGCAATAAATTTATATATTTATTAGTTTGATGGTTTAGTTTTATTTTTGTTTTTAATTACTAAATTGTAACTAATCGACTCACGGAAATGAACAAAACCAATTTAGTTGTAATACAATAATTTTTTACTTGACAAACATTTTTCTAAATTGACTGAAATGAAATTAAAAAAAAAAATTATTAATTATCAATCTTAATTACATTCAATTTTCAAATTAATATCTGTTTTTTATATTTTTTTATTTTAAACCCCACTATTAAAAATAAATTGCAATAAAAACCCCATAAAAAATATTACAACGTGGTAAAATTAATTTATAAGATAATTACGTACTCTAATGATACGATCCTTTCTTCGACAATAAATAACACTGCAGGATACCAATCTAAAAAAATAATTGATAAACAACTTGACTTTATCGGTAAAGCTGCGGCAATTGGGTTGTAATGTACTAAACGGGACGAGTCGAAACAATCCGATTATATAAATTAAATTGTCTTGTGAAATATCTAGTAATGTACATTTTTTTGTAGAAATTTGCAAACATCCTTGATGATGTTGGAAAGTGAAAGTACCCGCACCGGTTTGAGATAGAGTTAATTACAATGTGGTAGCATCGATTGACATCTTTATGGTACCGTTACAATTTTCCATTTCCACGTTTATACATTTTTTTTTCTTTAATAACACTTGTACTAATTAGTATTATTTTTTATGAAGAATTCACGGTAGAATAAAAATTGAATTTAAGTACTTATAAATTATTGTCGTGAGTTAAAACATAATAAAATGGATTTGACAAAATCATTTAAAAAATATGCAAATATTACAAAAATTGTTTAAAAAGCTTTAAAATCGTTTAGAATAAAACCATTGATATTTAGTAAAAAATATGATTATAATGACTACTATTCTAAATTACGTGTACTTTAAAAATAAATAGTTAAGCGCGTTCTAAAGACGTCAATCGATAAGTTAGTACTTTGTTCTGAAACATCTAAATTAAACATTACATTATTTTACACAAATTGTTGTTAATAATACTCCAGAAAGTGAAAATCAAATAACAATGCATTTTAGCATCAGCGTTTCATGTTAGTAATATTTGAATCATGGATTTCAACCTTTAATCTGTACGATTCTATAAATTACGTCTAGTTAATAGTTAAGCGGGCTCTAAAGACGTCCACTGTATATTTTTCAATTTATCAACTTTTAATATAGAATTTTAATACCATAAAATTGTATATTGAGTGACAAAACTTTATTGCATTTGGTGACTCCGCAATACCGTCAATTGTGTTATTCAATTTCCTCTCAGGGGTGGCGTTTATGAACATTGGCAACAATCACGACCAGATCGACAAAGGCATTGTATTTACGTGCGTGTGTTGTTAATGAAAATGAATGTATACAAAACTTGGGTTGGAAAATTAAGTAAATGTAATACGAAAAATTTGAAACTCTAATTGCTGGAAATCGAATATGTGAGGTTTAAAAAAGATCACATTGTTGGTTTTTATGGTTACACAGCTCAACTTGGTTTTGTTGTTGGGAAGTTGTAGTGGGTAAGTCAGAAGTAGCTCATCACATCAGGATTTTGAGATATTTGAGGTTATGAACTCGAAAAATGCGTTTGTTTGCGATTTTTGAGGTTATGTACAGACGACACAACATTTTTAGGAGTTTAGGTGTTTGCTCTCAATCGATCATGTAGTACTACTCTTTCTCTTGAACATGAGAGGCGCAGAATTCCATTACCACTTGTCTGTACCAAGATACGCCAATTTGAAATTACGATATACATGTCAACAAATTTACCGTGAAATGCCCTTGGAGAACATGCTCGAAGTTAAATTCAATGTGATGAAACCTATATAAATATAAAAAACCACAAAAAATATGGATATTTATGTCTAAAAATACGCAATATTGTAAATATTTTTGTGAAAACTTTGTTATTTTTTATAGTCTACCCAGCGGGCACGAAGGACCCAAATGTTGCTAAAACGTTTTTAGAATGTTCCAGAAACGTTCCTAAAACGTTTTATGTCTGCAACTTTTACGGAACGTTTTAGAAACATTCGGGACTTTCGTGTCCGTTGGGTATTTACCTATTTTGAATCAGCCTAAATAATGTTAATATCTTGACTCAAATGAAGGTACTTAGCAAAAAATATCTGCCTCAAAGTACCTAAAGCATATGTTCATGACATTAATGGAATATATCTCGTACATCAAAATGGCCGTAACTTTGTAAGGACAAATAGTAGGTGATCTAATAAAAGCTGATTTTGAAGGATAAGGGTAGTACTACAAAATGCAAGTACTACAAAAGGCCAGCAAAAATGTTTCACACTGCACGTAACTTCAAACATAGTAAAAAATGCGTTTTTCAAGAACATAACGTCAAATATCTCAAAATCCTGACCTGATGAACCAATTCCGACTTCGAATTTGGATTCTGCGTACAAAATTACGTTAGAATAGCTTCTCAACAACATCCAAGACTCCCTTTTTTTAAGACCTGTATTATATGCCAATGTTAAGGAATTGCAATGAATTCGTATTTATGACTCTGAAATCGGATTCTTGACGTCTGATTCATTTTTGTTTTCTGGGTACACGATAAATGGACACAGCGACAAAAAGTCGCGTAACTAAATAATAAAATTCTACCTTTAGTTTACATATCGTGAATTTCTTAGGCAAGTCGGTCCTAAAGAAAAAATCTTCAAACAGTGAAGAAGATTTTAATAGATTCTCTAATTAGCGTTGATAATGGCGATAGTTTCTAAACTTTTCTACTTGTATTCATTTAAAGGTAAACTTAAAAGGTTTGTGGGTCTTCTCAGACACATAACAATTTCCCTAACAATTTGCCTTCGGTCACCGAATAATAACATAATAAATATGTTCACTTATGTCTGTCGTTTCGTTCAATTACAATTTTTATTGTGTAGTGATAGATAGAGCTTTAAATCTTCATCCGGTGCTATTAAATCCTTCTAATAACGCGATAATTAATCAATGATTTTAAGTAATAAATAATTGAATTAACACGTTATGTCAGGTGTGAGTCATCCCATCGCGTAAACTCAAAGTTGCGACCCCGTTTCAGAAGTACATAATTCATGGTTTCGAGTAGTATACATACAACAGGCCGTTTTAACTTGACCTTTTTCAAAGTTTGCTTACTTCTTCAATTTTATGAATGATTCATGACAAGGAGATAATTTAATTGGAAAGTTTATATATATCTTTCGACCGTAAAGGTTTTTTAGGAACATCGAAACTTTCTCGCCATTTATCTGGTTAATTTATGTTTTTAAGTGAACATCAAAAAGTCTCTGATAATTTTTTGTATTTTTGATGGTATGAAGTGGCGTTTCTGCGAAAAAATCAGATCGCCTCTGTGATCTGAAGATCAGACTATTTTTTGTTATCTGAACCGGAAGTAAAATCTGTCAAGTGGCTCTGGTTTCCGACATATAATAAAAAATTGCAAAAACAACGATTTTGGTCTGTATTTGACGTTATGGGGCATCGAGTTTTTCCTTTGAGTATGCTTACCTCAACATCTCTCTTTTTGGGGCAGGTATGACCTTTGGGAATTTTAAATAAAAAAAAATTAGATGCTACATAATCTCGAATACATGAAAAAAGGCTTTTTATGCACTTTTTTATATCTTGGAAACCGGAGTCACTTGACAGATATTGGATTTGGATTCAGCCTACCAAAAATCCTCGGAATGGTATATTTTGGTCCCTAGGTCACAGTATCAACTTCATTTGGTCGGCCTATGTTTATTTAAGATTCTGTGTAATAAATATAAAACACTGACAATTTACATACTAAATTAGTCGATAAAAAATTAAGGACCATTAACCAAAATCATTTTGTAAATAAAAACATTCTTCAATTTTGACAATTTTGCATAGCACATCTTCCAGACATCTAAAACGGAGTTTTTTTTTGTTTCAGGTAAACAATGAAGACGGCATTACTAATATTCCTTGGCACCATAGCGGTAGCAACGGCACAACGACGTCTCGCACTGCCAGATCCGAGAAGCTGCGCGAATCGTGAGTATCACGTCTCTCGATAAAGATCATAATTGTGCATTTTCCTCTCGAAACTTCCCTGTGCAAAGTCATTCTGGTAAAAGCTAAGTTGCCGGTTTGTTGTTAGAAGCATTTCAGGGCGACATTCGATGCTAAAAGATTTTTACGCGACAGTACACACTGCACTTTCATTCGCGTATTTACGAAAGCATACTTAAGTGCCGTGAAAATAAATTTCACTGCGCAATTTAATAAGGTGCACCGTCGATCCGCTTATCAGACATCGGCGTTTCGTTCTCACGCCTTGGTGGAATTTCGAAATTCTCCAGAGAATTGGGGTGCGAGATACGAAATTATGAAGATTTTGGTGTTTTAAAATGGGGAGCTCAATAAGCCTTAATGCTGGCATTTAAAATCTATGTTCTTCAAACCCTTCATTCTTGCAAACGCTCTTAATACAGAGATTTATTTTTTATGATCGAACGATTGATATTGATGTCGCAAAACTGTATGCAAATATTTCCTATATTGTTCCAAATTTAAAAATTTAGGGTTTTGCCTTGAAAAATGAGAAAAGTTTTATGGGCACCATGGTTTAAAAGTGGCCAAAAAGGGTCTTATTTTCCACGGGAGTTGAATTTAATTCAACCAATACCAAGTCAATCATATTTGGTAGCAACCATCGCCTAAACATCATTCTAAATATACTAGGGTTAAAATTTGACAACCAACACATGAATACAGTTATCTCATGACCACAAGCAAGATTGTTATATTTGGGTTATGGAAGAATGCAAGATCCTCTTTGTCGGAACTTCAGTTGCATTTGGAATTGAGTTTTTCCGCGTTGGGGAGTTTTTAAAATATTCCGCTGTTGTTGTAAAATGTTTAAAATCACCAAACAGATTGTTGATTTTTGGATATTGGAGGCATTGAAAGGTATTTTTGGAATCCGAAAAGTAGAGCTATCTATGATGGAATCCATGCTGCATAATTGCTTGAAGCCCTCTAAAATCCCGCTTTTATCATATTCGTGCTATCCTCAGAACATTCGGAAGTTTATACGACAATAAATCCTTGACGCATCCCTCCATAAACGATTAGCGAATTCACTAGGCATCAGAGTTATTGACTACGGATGTATTGTATATGATGTATTTAAGTAACTGCACGTCGAAGAATTACTAAACATAACCATAGTTTAAGTAACCTAATGGTATTATTATCAAAAATTGTCTACTTCAAATCATAGATTTATATATTTTCTTTGTTAACCATCAGGTGTACGTCACTCCACCTACAGGGACGCCAGGGGTGTAGCACATTCGTACTTCTTCAGTTGGGAACATCAACCAACGAGGGGGCTGGAGGTGGATTGGTTAGATGCCCGTAATATCTGCCGTCGCCATTGTATGGATGCCGTGTCCCTGGAGACGCCACAAGAAAACGAGTTCATTAAGCAACGAATCGCACGAGGTATAGTAATTCATCACTGACATTATCGCCAATCACTATAAAGATCTTCACTGCCTTCCATCTCCTTTTTCATCATCTTGGATGTCACCATCAAGTGATTGATTGGATCCGATCATTATATGCATTATTGCGTTTTTCACTTTCGTTTTCTCCACATTCTCTGGTTTTACTTCATTTCCTTTTTTGTAATTTTCATGACATTGCAGAATTTTTATTGTTTGTTTATGAAAAGTTTTGTAATTGTTATGTGAACAAATTTGAACAACTACCAAGACAAAGTAATACCGTTGCTCTCTAAACCTGAGAAATGGTATTTAGTTAAACCCAGTTATGTTTTAAGTATTCCTAAAATTAAATTTCAGAACTGTTTTCTCAACATCATTTATTTATGTATTTAGTAATATACGGACCAAGTGGTCCTTTACACAATAGGAAAGTAACAATGCCGATACATCACGGGGAAAATATTTTTCACAAAAAAAAAGATCTACATTGGAATTCTTAAATTAATTTTCTTTGATTTCCATTAAACAAAATTGTATAGAAATTTGATCAGAATTTAATAAAATTGTTTAACAATACGACTTTTCTCGAAATCCGCTACGCGGCTCTTCAATCCATCAATAAAATAGCCCAGTTTTTAATTTAAGTGCCAATGTGATAGAAGACTTTTATAACAAGTAAATGAAAAAAACAACGAAAATAAAGAACTGTGTCGGTTAATAAAGATCCAGTTGAAGAAATCTATGTGCTATCTAGTGATCTAAAAAAGAACTTATGGTTTTTTAATCGAAAACTGTAGAATTTTTATATTAAGAAAGATTTTGAATATAAATCCTGGTAAAAATTTAAAAAAATACAAATTGAAATCTAATTCCTCCTATTAAATTACTTACAATATTGCAAAATCCATCTGTATAATATTTTAATGTTGCTGAGTACACGGTGATTTTTAAAATAATAGTAGTCATGAATAATTATATTTCGAAAAAGACGGTCAAGGAAAGTGATGAGCATCCTGTAAGGAAAATAAATAATAGCCAATATATTTTAAAAACAGCTAATCAAAACGTAATAATTCATATTTCCCCCAACTGCATCAACATTTATACTCTTCTGGCTTTCCTTTCGCTTCATTTATATTTTGTGAAATCGTACAATCGAGGGATTGAAACTTCTTCCTGTAATTATAGAATCGCCATTATACAAATGATTTTTTCTTGGAAGAAATTTTACTAAGTTCGGGAATGCAAATTCCTCAACATTTCGCGTGTTACTTTTGCTAATTAATTTAAAAAAGCGTTCAGAAGAAATTTGAATACCAAATTATTAAATCTTTTCAAAGATGCTGTTCTTTTGATATTCGTTGTAAATAAATAATTCATTCGTTTCTTTAACTTTCATTTTCCCGTAAACTGACATCCGGTAATTATTTCTCTTGCCATTATTGACATTCCGCAGCTTCTGATTCAGCTGGCATGAAATTTTACTTTTTAAGTTTTACTTTCATTTAATTAGTTCGCTGTAACTATTATATTTAGTAAAGATGAAAGCAATTTGAATTCAATTGATTTTCAAGATTGTTTCTTCGCATAACAAATTCATTATAAAATCCACGCGATTAAGAAGTTGAATAAATCGTACACATTGATTGCACTAATAACAAATAATAAATTGACTTCAGTATGTTTTTACTATTTTGTCGTTTAAATTAGTAGAAACCTTGAGTATTTGAATTAACTCGCTAAGTTTTGAATATGAAGAACCGTTGAGACAATAAACGCAATATAGTTGCTTGGGCTGCCACTAGTCGGCGCCGTAAGTAAATACACGCCCCTTAAAGAAATGCGTTTCCATGGAATATATAACCTTAATACTACTTATGGACATCTTCTCGAACATAAAGTTGGGGTACGTTGCTTAACATTTTAGATTTATTGCGTACCCTAATAAAAATCTATATGACAAATTAAAATACTGGAAGGCCAGAAAATAAAAACAAATACTTTTGAAGTTATGATAAATTTTGTTCCGCTTGGACAATTTCCTGCAAAAGTGGTAATTTTTTTTTTACTATGACAATTTTAGAATATTTAATCTACTTTAACGGTATTTAACTAGTTCATGTACTGATTTATGTTTGCTTATAATACTAGTACTTTTAGACTAATTGTTCAAAGATTAGTAGACATTGACTACCAAGAAGTAAAATCTTACTATGTCAGATTTAAAGCGGTTAAAGTCGCGTTAGATTAATTAAGCATATAAAAAAATTGTTAGTTACTATAACGTTCGACTAATGTCACTTTGTAATTAGACGTTGCCTCACGTCTTCGGGTCTCGGTCATGAGACAATGGTGCGTTCATACGAAGATAGGTACTTTACAATTACTAACGTTGCGTTCTTGGGAATCGCGATTCCAACTGTGGATTTATAATGCACCTTGAAACAACCCACTTTCACTTGACCGACGACGTCCCGAAAAATCAGAAATGCTAAGTACATCTAGTGTCCTTGAAGCGTATGGAAAACCATGAAGAAGAAAACTATTAATAACTAGTATCGTTCGAGGCACTTGTAATATCTTGGTATTAGTAACTTTCGACAAAGAAAATTACTAATATTAGTAAATCGGAGTTACTAACTGAAATAGTAAAATACCGTTAAATTAATATTATAAACAGGAAATCGTCATTTTTATACGCGAAAATTTAAGTCAAGATAGTTAGTAACATAGTTTGTGTATATAAATGTAGTATGGAAAATTGAATTCAGTAATTTATTATTTTAATTATTAATTATTCCTTGTTACATCGATACTAAGGTCGTTCTAAAGGACGGAGTTCGATTCTCGGCCGGACGCTTTTTTTCTTAACGAATAATAAAAATTCTATATTTTTTACTTCTACTTTTCACAAGGGTAATCTTATTTTGTATTCATTTTTTAACGTACAAAACAAACATCATTTTTATGATAAGCGACCCGAAAATCCCCATGTAAAAAGTTTCAAACTAATCTTCTGGATCTTATAAAAAAACGTCGGCCACATTGAAACTGAATATTAATATTTTAAAAAATATTCTTGCTTTTACATTTTGCATCCGCCATCTTGAAAGCTCTTCCAAATTTTTGTACACTCCTTATTAAAGAAAATAAACGACGATTATTTTGTATGTCCGTCAAGGCGTTAAAGGGTTAATTGCATCATTGAAGTCTATCGATAGCTCAACAATTTTGAAATATCTTCCTTTAATTACATCGTCGACATGTGTTGATTTACACAATGTCATTAAGATCCGACAACAATGCAGATCAATTACAGGGGATTATAAAAAATGAGGTCATGATCGCTGGGAATCTGGGGTCTTTTCCGAAGTAATTTTCTACGTGGAATCTATAACCGAGGTCAGAATCGATCCGCGATTTTGAGATACTTCAGGTGATTTATAGGACAGAACAAATCGTTTTTACAAACTGTCTTAAAATTTGCCGGTAAACAAAATTAAAAATGATACACACGGAAATAAAAAATTGTAATGTACCGTTCATTTTTTGGTGCGTATTTTCAAACGCACTGAAAAATCAAACAAGAAAAGCCAACAAATATATTCTGAATCTTAAACATAACTTCAAAATGATTCCCGTATGAGGTTTCCAGAAAAAAAATTGACTTTCGAGAAAAAACATTTAGCAATTTGTCCAACTGGAGTATCTCTGAAGGATTTAACAATATGACTAACCTCTTTTCTTTTCAATACATCGGAATCCGTAATTTCCTGTATTTAACTATATTTTAACGGATGAAAGCGACGCGTAACTGCACATAATCGTGCAGCAATTACCGTTCATATATTTGTAGGAGCCTTCGAGAAAAACTTTCTACACGATCCTTTTTTAACAAACAATTTCTGATTTGTAAACAACATGGCGGCGGCGGAAACTGCAACGACGACGATGTCGCACGTGTGATAATTGTTTCACTCGTCGGTAGCTTTAAAACATTGTTATTACCCATTGATTTCGCCAACTTGATTACCTTCTCACGCACTGTACAACAGCGAAGAATACTAATTATTCACGACTCGCTAGAAATTTATTAGGAGTTTTTTAGCGACGGACAGGTAGAAATGATGCGTGGAACAATAGCTTTCTGTTCTATGGCTTGAAATCTTGCGTGACTTATTTGCATTAAATAATTATTGTCTTTTTATTTATGCCTTTGGTATATTCTACAAAACCTTCTTTAGAATTGCCTTTACATAGCCCGAATTTTAAAATTTTTATTCAATCATCTTTAATTTTTTAGTAAAATTTCCTACCTATCAACGGATCACTTTAGTACCCCCTTAAGGAGGATTCTAATTCATATAATTTACTTCTAAATATATATGTTTGAATTGACAAACATTGAAATACAAAATATGAAACCCCCGAATACAAGATTTAACATAGCCATTGTCGTTGGACCAGTTCGATTTGTTGAAAACTATACCATACCGCTTGGAATTTTTAGGTTATGTGAAACTGATTTTCAGCTTTATTTACTACATACGCATATGGGCATTATTCTAGAACTTTTAAACTTTGAGGTTGAAGAAAATTTCATTTTTTTTTTAGGCACATTCATGAAATTAATTTTATTGGCTTTAGAATTGATCAAATGACAGGAAAAACCTTGCGTGACTCATTTATACACAATGTATTTTTTTTTAATGTAACATATGTTACGTTACTCGTAAAATTAGTTTTTAGTTTTGTAACGTTTAATATACATAAAAAATTCAGTTCTTTTGCTTATGGCCTAATTTTTAGAAGCTAGTATATAAAATTAAACGTCTAGTTAATAGTTATTCAAATTTAAAATAATGGATTAAATATGGCGGACTATTTTTACAAAATTTCTTTGATTTTTATAAAATTTGATATGTTAGGGTTTTTGAGGCCACTGATTACAAATCCAAAGTCAGTTTTCATTAAAATTTGAAATCCAAATACATGATTTAACATTAAGGATACCAAAAAATTAAAACGATTTGTAAAGAATAATCATTTTATTATTGTCAAAAAGTGTGTTTTTTGTTGTATTAAAAGAACACAAAAGTTATAAATACTTGAATAACTTAGGAGAAAAGATCACAATGATTCCAAAGTACTTAGAAGCTAAATTGTAGATGTGCTATTAAATAATTTGATTTTTCAAAGTGAGTTTCGCTTGGAAATTTAAAGTTTGACGTGGTCGCATTTTTTATGTATAGGTGGCACACATTCGGGCAAAGGCTCAAATTACTTCTTATCATATAGGTAATGTACCCCTGTTGTGTGCTTTCTTAAAAACCAATGTGAAAAAAATTATCTAAGGTTGATTGCTAAATTGTCAACTATAAAAAAAAGTTATCTCGCAAGTTTGAAGGTATATAATTTTATTCCTCAGTGAGGCACATTATTAAGTTAATGATTTTTCATTTGTTTACATCCCCAAATACTTCCACAAAAAACCACAGACCATAAAAAAAAAGGTGCAAAAAGTTTCAGTGTTAAAACTGAAACAATGTAATGAGTGTCGCGCACCAAAAACAGGCAAATTCACTACTTTTATTTACTCTCATTGTTTTCTACATATCTGTAATTAGTAATAAACACTTATTACATGTAAAACGAACAAAAATTTGTTAATCTGTCGTGTTGCAAAGTTATATTTAAAATTTTTAAGGTATCATAATGAGCGACAACATAAAGTTTAAAAGTTCTAGAACAATGCCCATATATGTAGCAGGGTTAACTTCAAATGAAGGTTTCAGTTGTCCTACTGCAGTATAAAATAAAATCTTACTCCGTTTTATAATTAATTTTAATCATGATGTCCTTCTCGATTTCTTCACAAACTTGTTTTTATTTTCTGAGAATACCATTATCTTTCATTTTTTTCTCTCTACATTCCCTTAGCTACGTATTTGTCATGTCCTCCTTTCCTTTATGACAACACTGTTTATTATCTGAACAAACCTAGATGGTAATCGTAACAATTCCGAATCAGCAAATTTTCTTCTTGTCTCGATAATAAATCAAAATGTTAGTTCTATATTGACAATTCCGGTTATTACGAGAATAAATGTTTACTAACCACAACAATTCTTTTTCCTCCGCGTATAACTTACTCTCATGAGTGAAAGTAAGTATAACAGAGTGAAGCATCATCACTTAAAAAATGAAGAGTTTAAATTGACTACATATTCACTCCAAGAATTTTAGAGAAAGTTTGCTATAAATAATTAAAAAAAGAAGTAAAGTACCACGATTTAATAAAGTAAATTCCCTTGCATTGTGTTGTGTGATGTAAAGATTCTGTAATAGTTACGTTAATCTCAGCGGAAATTATGAAGACTTCTTTGGGAACGAACAATCTAATCGAATATGTAATGAAGAAAAGCTTACAATACCCAGCGAAAAGTACCAATAAAAAATAATTAATCTGTAAATTATGGAAAATTATGTTATAAAAATGCTAATTAAGGGTCATACTATTTGTAAGGTGTTTTTTTATTTCTTCTTCTTTTTCGTTAAGTAAACAATAAAAAACAAACATTGTTGATATGAAACAAATACAATATTGATTTATAAAAACAAAAGTTTAAAAAATAGAGGACCCGTGCCAAGAAATGTCAATAAAGGTTTTGGTCTGCCACAATAATATCAGAAACGATTTCCATGAGAGATATACCACATAAATTTAATTTTGATCGAAATAAACAACTGAACACATTTAAAAAAAAAGTAAGCGTGACGAGGACATACTATATTCAGAAAATTACTGTATATGTCTATGTTTAATTTTGGGATTTACAAATTATAGCAAAATCTACACTAAAAAATGAAAAATTTCGCGCAAAACTTACCTCTGTACGTCTTGTCGTTTAGGAGTATTACGGTGTTGCACGAGGAGACTCTCAAAGTCTCAAAAGGTACGCGGAATTGCGAACAAAACAAATGTTTGTTTATTTACATTGCACGACATTCTTAAACGCGAAAATTTAAAGTAACTTTTGATATAAGTATACATATATTATATTAAATTTGTCGTTTACAATGAATAATAAGAAGAAAATTAAAAACGTTGCAATCGAGTCTAAAAATTGTCGCTTACAAATATAATAAGACGACATAATTTTGTACATTTATTCCAGGATAATTATCTAAAAATATAAGCTTTGAAATCCACATACTGGAACTTTGTAAAATTTAACTAAATGCTGTTGATGATGATAACTGGTAACCAAATACGAAACGCGGTTTTAATGTAATAGTTTTGAAATAAAATACTAGATGTGGAGGGGGGGGTCCACATTTCTCAATAGTTAAATAAAAAATGTTTGCCTTACATTCTCAGCTTCTTTCTCGGACGACGCATACTTATTTACATACCTTTGTTTATGGAGAAAATATCTTTTTTAGCCGAAACCTTGAAATCGTTCGAAATTTGTTCGCCTAACTACTGTAAATTGTATTATTGTTACTTCATTTTTAATCGGTCCTACACCAGTTACTCATTGAAATATTAGCCGACCATAAAATATTTTCTATTTATACATTTCATCTGCGTATTAAAACGACTACATGGTATCGATATATCTATAAAATTACACAGTAAGATAATAACGAATGAATAGAAATTGAAGTTAACGACATCGACGATGAAAACTTAGTGATTATACGTTGCTTTCATCGGGAGAATTTTACACGAATCTTCTATACACGAAAAAAGAACCCAATGATTTTGAAACTACATTTTCGCACAATTACATCCATTGTAGTCCGTTTAACCTCTGCAAGGAAATTATAAGTTTACGCGTGGTTGAATCGCATATTACATGCACAATAAACTTCAGTCTCTTGTGAATACGCAGCAAAATAATTGAAAGAGTACCTTGTATTACTGTTATTAATTGCGAGGTAACTTAGAACAATTACGTTAATAAATATTATGATTAACAATCTGGAAATTCTTGGGAACGAAATTAGTCAGTTTTGGAACAAATTTTCTAATGTCTTGAACTATAAGTTTGTTTGACATCACTTAAATTACTCCTCATCTTTTCTGGTTTCGCTGCTCGGGCGTGCAGAAAAGTCCATTTTACGCCCTTGTTAAATAAGGCATCAGAATACTTATTATAAAAAGGAGACAATGTGAGTTAAAATTATAGCATGTATTTCACATATTTCCCGCAAAAAGTTTAAACGTATTTGAAGATGTGAACTGACCCAGAGGTAGATGAATAGATGCCATACTCCATTTTCACGCCCGTTTGTCGTAACAATGAAATTACGAGAAGCTGTCTCCTAGGTGACTGTTACAATAATTACGAATAATTATGCGAACGAGTCTTTTGTTTTCTTGATGTAATCTACTTGAAGAAACATCAGAGGCGTTATCGTTTAATTCTTATTTCACGGTCCAACGACATTGTTCCTTCTTATCCTGATGGTTGATAGCTGGTCCCATTTTTTTACATTGCACAGGTGGTGAAGATTTTTTTCATTTGTTTTTAATTTATTGTCATTAGCATTTATTATCTCAATAATACTTTAATTTTGTGTTTTTTTAACTGATTTAGCATTTGATACATTTTTTTATTTCTATTAGTTATTATATTTTTTTAGGAAACATAAAGTACATCTGGACGTCAGGAAGGAAATGTAACTTTAATGGTTGCGACCGAGTGGATCTTCAGCCGCAAAATATCAACGGTTGGTTCTGGTCTGGATCCGGAGCTAAAATTGGACCAACGAACCAACGAAACACGGGCGACTGGAGTCACACTGGTGGTTACAACCAACCGCAACCAGATAACCGTGAAGCTGCACAGGTAGAGCAAAAATCTATTATCTAGAAATAATTTCTTTTTTTTCTCATGAAATTTCTCAATACTGATATGATAAACGTATAATTTTACATTAATTTCATAAAGGTTACCTTCCTGAGATTAATAAGAAATTAAGTTAGGGAAAACGATATTTATTTTATTTATACTATTAATTTTCGAATCGTTCTTTCGAAACAAATAAGTAATATATATAGAAGAAACGTAAGTCAACAGTTTGCGAAATTCCACTCGCGTTCAAGAAATAAAAATACCAATCAATAGATTATTCGATACATGCTGAATCTGTAGTCGACTTAAATCGCCATCAGAGTGAATGGCTAATAATTTAACAAACAGAATTGATGTGAAGAACGTGTAAGCTGTCATTGTACGAGATTAAGCAACTTTAAATTAATTGATCGTTTTAGAGACGTTTTCACCTGCGAAATGATTAGTTATATTTAATATGAAAGTAAGATCGGTGAATGTTAAACGCTGCATCTAATTGCCTAATAATTGTTTGATATTTTCGTTAAAACCCACACGATGACGTGTTATGCAATAATTACGAAACTATCTACGATGTACTGTAACATTAATATGCGATTAACTTTGATTGTTTTATATACTGCTGAAATATTCGATACTGAATGTTTATGATTTTGCGTTTTAAAATTTTAATATCTGACTCTGAAAATATTTTTACATTACTAAATTACTCACTGATGAAATTTCGTAGCGACTAGCTAAATATGCACTCGAGTTAATGATCATCTGGAATAATCATTTGAGATTATCATCCAAATATTTCTTTCTAAAGTAATTTTGTTGTTATTAATTTTTTGTTTTACACATTTGATTATTTTATGATTAGAACATTCTAAGAACTAATACAGCTGCAATCAAACCGTGCAAAGCAGAAACGTAATATTTTCTGCCAAAAATAGAAAAAAAATACCCAATTAATATGGAAACTTTACCAGAAATGAATATGAATGTGTTTGGTTATGAACTTTGTCGGGAAGCGCTAGGTGGCGAACGAATCCATAGACAAAGTCGCACTGCATCAAGACATCATGAACAGAAATCACGAATTATATTGATATTTTCAAAGAAATTTATGTGCGATATCGTTTATGGATATGCGCGCCTCCCAGTGGCCAACACATATTTCATTTTGTTTTCGTCAATATTAATTCAGAGATTATTATCGATAGCACCTTTCTTAAATTATATTATAATAATTGTCACGTAAATGTTTAAATTTGCTAAACTACTATTTTGATTTCAGGGAAATGATGAATCCTGCTTATCGATTTTAAATAACTTCTACAACGATGGAATCAAGTGGCACGACGTTGCCTGCCATCACGTCAAGCCTTTCGTCTGTGAAGATAGCGACGAATTACTAAACTTCGTCGCGTCTAGAAATCCTGGACTTCGTTTGTAATTGATGTAATATATATGCGTGCTGCAAAAATCGAAATCGCACTACAAAAAAGAGTAACGCGATGGCCGACGAACCGTTGATGATCGGCAGGTCGCGATCAGAAGGAAAAAGCAGAAGACATTTACCATTGAATGCCCTTGGTGTATTTTAGTAAATATTTATGTTTCACTAACCGACGTACATACGTATATCGCCGCTCGATCCGATGAGAAGTGTATTTCTTTACGTCTCTAAGCTTAACATTGTAATTTCTTTAGTTTTACGTCTTAGACCTCTCGAACTGAAAATGTACAATTTTTCTATATTTTTCTAACGTAAATAAATGTCCATCTATTTGTACAAATTTAATCGCCAAGCGTTTAAAATGTTTATTATACTTGTCTTATCCTTACCAATTCTTCATTCCAGCCATTGGACGGGATCTCAGAGGAGATTTTAGATAGGTTCGGTAGAGTCCCAGTATAATTGCGTCTCGCTATATTTACGTCCCAGCATATTTGCTCGGTTCTGTGTGGTTATATTTACTTGTCGCCGCTATCTTTTTCCCCACCTTGCGGGTTAAGGCCAAGAAGGGCCTGCTGTAACGTCACGAACACAGCTCGACTTATAGAGCAACATAAACCTTCCTTTGTTTTATAAACAGGATGGGTTCTAATGGATGAGCGTTTCACTTTTGGAGAAAAATTGACAAATGATGGAAGACAGGATTAGATTACTTCTCCTCTCTTGGAATGTAAATACTATTCAACAAGTAAAACATTACTAATAATACCTGTTACTAATCGAATTGGTTTCTTTCCTCTCCAAATGTAATATTGTAGTCCCCGCCTAAATGATACCGTTCAAAGTTATGCGTCTCTTCTAAATTATACGTCTGCCTTGTCCAAAGTTATACCAGTCTCTTCCCTCTCCTTCCCCCACCACATTGTTTCGCTGAGCCGCACTCGCTTCGTGACACTCACGCACTGAAGCACCCATTGCACGGATATAAACAAAGTTACGGAAATGGGGATATTGGGGGCTATAACTTTGGACAAACTCCCGCCATTTTGAAAGAACTGACCGCATAACTTAGGGCGGGAACTACTGTACACTGTAAAAAAAAGTCGAGTACTGTTTTTACGATTATTTCAGAAAACCATGTGTTTTCTTGTTCTGCATGATCTAAACTTTGAAAATTTAATTGTGGTCGATTACACGTCAATTGTAAATTTGCAATATATCACCACGTAATTTTACATACGGCTTGTATGTTTACTGCGTTACACGTGAATGTATTTCCAACGTGACACGTAGTAAAATTACATCGAGGTTTTTTACAGTGTAGCCCAAAAAAAGGAGATCGTGTGAAAATTTTCAAAATACCATACATTCGATTTGTTTTCACTTTGGAATTAAATTCATCGAATTCTAAGTTCTTTCGATTTACATTAGGAAATTAGCCGTGTGTTAGCACGCAAACAGATGGACATAACCTCAAACTTAACATGGCGCTTATATTCGTTTAAAAACGGCTAAACTCGCATTAAACTTTGTAAATTTCATTCCAACGCTGAAACAAATCAACTATACACAGGGCACCACTGAACATTTTGCACACGCTCTCGTTTACTGGGAGGAGAAGATGACATAACGAATTGCTTGAACGCAATCGTTATTACGGAAACCTTCAGTTACGAGTATTAAGGGTCATTATTATAAGAACAAATAATGAACATATACTATACAAAACCAGTCATAGTTCAAAATTAATACATGATATTAACCCTTTCGCTGTGAAGACCGAAAACTCGAAAGTGGGCTCAAAATGTTACGATGTTTCCCGCCAATTTGTAATTTGTGTAGATATTGATGTTTATGTTTTCGAAGACGTTAATTACGAATTTGGAGTCAGTTTTCAATCATTCAAAATGGCGGATCCAATACGGCCGACATTTTTTTTAAAAATTCAATATATATTCGATATAAACAAAGATACGGAAGTGGGGATAGTGAGGGGCTATAACTTTGGAAAATCGTCCGCCATTTTGAAAGAACCGACAGTATAACTTAGGATGGAGACTACTGTAATCGAGAATCTCGAAATGTATTTATTCGGCTACCAATATTGACTAATCAGAACATTTCTTTATTGGTGTGCTTTTAGTGGGATTCTGAAGCCCGACACGAACTAGAAATTCCTATGCAACAAAAATTGAAGTTTACTGAAAAAGTTTTCGCTATTTTTCACATTTTATTTCGTTTAAGTAGCTATATTTAAAAAATGGAAAGCGATATAGAAAAAGGACTTCCGATCTGAAAAGAACATACCTAAAAACTATAGGAATCTTACATTTCATAACAATATCTCAAAGAAATGCATAAACTTCCGGGAGGGGGGGGGGTGAATACGGGAGATAAATTTTGTCGTTTTGGGACGAAACGGGTTAAAATATATGTACTTAGAGCCTTGAAATGTGTCTAAATACCCGAATCTTCTCCCATTCTGTGGCGAAGCCTCGCAGGTATTTAAAAATTTAAGGGAGTTCTAAAGTGCTCGACCGATAAGGTAGACATTGGCACTAGAAACCTTAAATAAAAAACGACTGAATCGATTTTTCAACATTCGGGCTCTGTAAGGGCAATTTTAAGTACTTTAGACGATATCCTTGAAAACTCCAACAAAACTAATCGAGAACTAACCGAGGATTTTCGGAAATAAGTGATTTTTCTTGATTTCCGAAAATTCTCGGTCAGTTCTCAATTAATATCTTTTGTATTTTCTAGGAAATTGTTTGCAGTGCTTAGAATTGCCCTTGCAGAGCTCGAATTTAAAAAATGTTATTCATTCGTCTTTTATTTACGTGTTTTTACTGAAATTTCCTACCTTACCCACGGACCACTATAGAAGCAGACTTAAGATATTCCTCTGAACCAACCATGGTATTGGAATCAGGAGGTTACTATTGGCAATTATTCACATGGCGGTCAAGATTGAACTGAAATCTATACGACTCACTGTATGGTGTTCAATGTACACTTTCAGTTCAAATACACGTAGAGTTTAAAAGTTTATAAAGTTTATTTTTACGTTTTCTTGTGAAATTTAAAATGTCCTCTCTAATAGAATTGGAGCATTTAGTTGACGCACTTAGAGGGTTTATTAAACCTCTTCGTGAAATATAGAGGTTATGAAAAATATAGTTTTTGTGGACATTCGAGAAGAGAAAAACTCCTTTGTGAAAATTGAGGCTCTTTTTGTCCGCACGACAAAAATTCAAGAAGACCCTCCGCGAAGTACCACGAAGTACAAATCTAGATTAATAAAAAAAAATTAAAAAGTGGAAGAAAAAATAAAATCAATTTCATATTCGTGTCCAGCAGGTGATTCAAAAGAACACTGCTATAAACATATTCTTTGTGAAATCAGACACACCCCACCTGCCCATTTTTCTTTTGAGAAAATAATACTTTGTCAGATACCAAAATGTTCGTCTAGGTTTGTAGTTTTTAATGCAATCTGGGGTTTTGCAGAAATGATGAAGCGCAACCTCAAAATGGCCGTCACTATCGAGCAACCCCACAAAAAACGTACGATTATTTCACAAGAATTGCTCTAAAATTCTTATTAAATTGACTTTGACATTAAGACTGTAGTTACAATATCATCAGACATCAACTTAAACGTTTCCGGACGAATAAGTGCAAAATCGAAATTCAATAGCCAGTGTAGCGATTAAAATGGCGGCTAGTTTTTAAACCCTTTGTATCTCGATGTGTACATACCGCCCAATGCGCTTGAATATATTTACTCGGGGGTTTTCAAGGGCGCTGATTACGAATCCGAACTCAAAATATCAAATTTCAAAATGGCGGATCCAACATGGCTGATAAAATTTTTAAATTTACGTTAAATTAGACAAAGCTCTGTATTTGGGGTTTTTAGAAGCCGCTGATTACGAATCCTAACTGAGAATCTTCATACTCAAAATGGTAATATTCTGATTTTTGTTCCGCCATATTGGATCCACCATTTTGAATTTAAAATTTTGCATTACGAATTCGTAATCAACGAACTCAAAAACTCACTACTGCAGAGTTTTATCGAATTTAATGTAAATCTAACATGTATCCAGTACATCAGTTTTAGAATCATATATCATAATAGACTAGGAGCTAGTGACCAAAAAATGTGAATGATAGATAAATGTATGCAACTTAAAGAGGGGAATTGTATGGATATTTCAAGAATTTTAAGCGGCTTATTAAAATTAAAAATTCAAATTCAAATTAAAAATTTTGCATTTTCAAAAATCACCAGAAGCACATGTGCACCCTGTAATCGTATATGCAAAGTTCTTTTTCGTGAGTTTCATAGCAATAAACAGAAGATAGCGAAAATTGCATACGCGAACTCATTGTTTGTCATAGTCTTTTTCTGTAATTTGAAATAATTTGTTAGAATTTCCCTGCACGCGGAAATCGTATGCAAATTAGTTCTTGTTGGTTTTTTTTCGATAAAGTATAAGAATAAAATTTGGCATACCCTAACTAATCTTTAAAAAACACAAGTTTTTGTTACAAACAGTAGATTACGTTTTATTCTCACACTACCGGGCGGAAACGCAAAGAAAAACGATCTCGTTATTGAAACACAAAATATCTTTATTTAAGAATGTATAGCGACGACAATTTAACCTTCCGGGTACTCTCCATCCGAAAGCGAATCGCCAGCAGGCAAATGTACCATACTCCAAAATGGAGTCCTATCCCTATCAGGACGGGCAACTGCAAAATAACCGAAAAAAAATAACCGGTCGAAAACCGCCAAAAAATAACCGTCGTACAACCGTAATTACCACGAAAAAACCGGACTACGAGAAAAAGGCGTATGGTTAAAATTTATAAAATCACCGCAGAATAACCGATAAGAAACCGCTCTTCAGGAGCGTCAACCGGTCATTTCCAGCAAAATTACCGCAAAATAACCGATAAAAACCCGATCTTCAACAGCGTCGACCGGTCGTTTCCAGCCAAATTACCGCAAAATAACCGATGAAAAACCTCTCTTCAAGAGCACCGATCGGTTGTTTCTAGCGAAATTATCGCTAAATAACCGATGAAAAACCACCATTCCAAAGCGGCGACCGGTCGTTTCTTGCACAATTACCTCAGAATAACCGATGAAAAACTATTGTTCCAAAGCGTCGACCGGATGTTTCTAGCGAAATTTATCGTAAATAACCGATTAAAAACCGCTCTTCTAAAGCGTCAACCGGTCGTTTCTCCCAAAATGACAGCAGAATAACCGATGAAAAACCGTTCTTCCAGAGCGTTGATCAGTTGTTTCTCGTAAAATTACCGCAGAATAACCGATAAAAACCGTAGTACCATAGGGTGGATCGGTCGTTTTTCTTAAAATTACCGTAGAATAAACGATAAAAAACCGCTGTTCAAGAGCGGCGGCAGGTTGTTTCTCTCAAAATTACCGAAGAATAACCGATGAAAAACCGCGGTTCAAGAGCGGCGGCCGGTCGTTTCGGACCAAAATTACCGCAGAATAAACGCTGAAAAACTGCTCTTCAAGAGAATATAATAGTTAATAATTATTTGCAAATATATTTATATATGAGGTTTTTATTTACTTATTTTCTGTTTTGTTATGCATATCTATAATCATCTTTTATAGATCTAACAAAACTGCTCAGTCGCTGTAGTAAATGTGTATGTAGGTACCACGATGAAAGAATTCACAAACGTGCATGGTGAAAACCCGAACGGTCAGGCTTATTATACGAATTACGGCGCTACTTCGCTAGAGGATTTCGACGCCACCTACTGCTGGCCGAGAAAACTCTATTTGAATGAAGGGTACTGTTTGTCGGGACGTATCGTGTCGAAATCACCGCTGAATAACCGCTAAAAATCTGTTAATCAAGATCGCCGACCGGTCATTTTGCGAGAAATAGATTTTTAGCGGTCATTCAGCGGTCATTTCGACACGATACGTCTCGACGAACAGTATCCTTCATTCAAATAGAGTTTTCTCGGCCAACGCTAGGTGGCGTCGAAATCCCCTAGCAAAGTAGCGCCGTAACTCGTACAATAAGCCTGACCATTCGGGTTTTCACTAAGCACGTTTGTGAATTCTCTCATGGTGGTACATACACATTTACTACAGTGACTGAGCAATTTTGTTAGATCTATAAAAGATGATTATAGATATACATAACAAAACAGAAAATGAGTAAATAAAAACTTCATATATATACATGTTATTGCAAATAATTATTAACTAATTCTCTTGAAGAGCGGTTTTTCAGCGGTTATTTTGGTCCGAAACGACCGGCCGCCGCTCTTGAACCGCGGTTTTTCATCGGTTATTCTTCTGTAATTTTGAAAGAAAAGACCGGTCGTCTCTCTGGAACAACGTTATTTCATCGGTTATTCTTCGGTCATTTTGAGAGAAACGACCGATCCACCCTATGGTACTACGGTTTTTTTATCGGTTATTCTGCGGTAATTTTACGAGAAACAACTGATCAACGCTCTGGAAGATCGGTTTTTCATCGGTTATTTTGCGGTAATTTTGGTTCGAAACGACCGACCGTCGCTCTTGAACAGCGGTTTTTTGTCGATTATTGTGCGGTATTTTTACGACAGAATTAACCGGTCGACGCTCTTCTACGACATGTTTTATCGGTGATTCTGCGGGAATTTTGTAAAAAACGAACGGTCGTCCCACTGGAACAATGGTATTTCATCGGTTATTCTTCGGTAATTTTGAGAGAAACGACTGGTGGACGCTATGGTACAGCGGTTTTTTATCGGTTATTCTACGGTAATTTTAAGAAAAACGACCGATCCACCCTATGGTACTACGGTTTTTTATCGGTTATTCTGCGGTAATTTTACGAGAAACAATTGATCAACGCTCTGGAAGAACAGTTTTTCATCGGTTATTCTGCTGTCATTTTGGGAAAAACGACCAGTTGACGCTCTAGAAGAGCGGTTTTTAATCGGTTATTTATGATAAATTTCGCTAGAAACATCCGGTCGACGCTTTGGAACAATAGTTTTTCATCGGTTATTCTGAGGTAATTGTGCAAGAAACGACCGGTCGCTGCTTTGGAATGGTGGTTTTTCATCGGTTATTTAGCGATAATTTCGCTAGAAACAACCGGTCGACGCTCTTGAAGATCGGTTTTTTATCGGTTATTCTGTAGTTATTTTAAGAATACTAACCATATGCCTTTACCAGGTTTTTTCGCGGTAATTATGGTTGTACAACGGTCATTTTTTGGCCGTTTTCGACCGGTTATTTTTTTCGGTTAAATTACCGTTAAAGTGCGGTCGCCCGTCCTGATAGGGATGTCCGATTTCGAGTTGTACCAAACTCTTTACTCCAAAAATGTATGAAACCTCCGACTCCGAAACACGCCAACGTTCCGACTCCGAAATTCGACCATGTTCTGACTCCGAAACGCGCCCTTGCTCCGATTTCGAAATTCCTAGATCCGATTCGACACTTTAATTATGTCAATAGTTGAAGACGATTTTAGGATCATAAATCGAATTGCATCTCCTCAAGTTCACAGAGGCGTTACAATTGGTATTACTCCGTTTCCCGCGTGTCGTCGCTATACGTGAAGGGCCCGCGTACATACATAGAACCTATAGGCACCCTTATTGCGGCTGCAGCCGACTTCTGTGAGGAGTACCCCCATTCGGGTGTGCAATGGCGTGGGGAAAACTGCAGAAAACCCCACGCCAGGTACCGCAAATAATAATTTCGATTCTGTCCGGAACACGTTTACAACACCGCTGCACGCGACTGCGGATTAATTAGCCGCTTAAAATTCTTAAAATACCCATACAATTTCCCCCTTTAAATTGCATACCAATTATCTATCATTCACATTTTTTGGTCACTAGCTCCTAGTCTGTATAACTTGCTACTATTTTATGTGACTGCATTTTGGTAACCCGAAAAAGACCTTACTCCACCGCGTATTGTCGTTTGGTAATGATACATACACCCAACGAATTTAATTCGCACCGGGAATTACCTCGGATTTCTCTGTTTCTCACATTAAGCGATATATAGGTAAAAACAAGGACGACTGCGGATTTCCCCGTGCGAATTAAATACGTTGGGTGTATGTAGGTATTATAACCAAAAAAGACGATGCTAGCACCAGACAATCATAGTAATTATTCCCTGTTATTAAATGTTACGCATATGCACCGTATAAATCTATGAAATCTGCTTTCCGTGTACTCAGCATTTGGACTATACTGTATATTACTATATATTTGTTCTCTTGTATATCAGATGACCACGTTTTCAAAAACAAAAAGTATCTTTTAGGAATAAAATGAAATAAATGAAACGCAATTCTTCAATACAGAAATGGTAAAGCAATGTACAAGTTCGGTTGGTAACAAAAACGGAGCATATTTGTCACACATTTAGGAGAACCTTTGATGATCTGTTGTTAATCTGTGCTCATGTCTTTTATCTGTCCATCTACATATATGCTTTTCTATGGTCTAAGACCTATCAAGTACGAACAGTTGACTTAAAGTTATCTTAAAGTCGACTATTTTCTTATACTATTTACAGTACAGGTCAGGCATGAAAAGGTGCGTTCTGCTTCGGTGATGATACCTCACTAGGTATATGTTTATTCTATGACCATATCTATTCGCCACCATGTTTTTCTCCATCGTCCGGCAGCGATAGAATTTTCACTAATGGAATCCCGCCATTTGATTCCAATAACTGATCGTTTTCCACCGTTTTGACACGATTCGTATTTCTGTTCGATACATCGGATAATACGGGTTTTTAAATCTAATTTATAAATATAGTAGTATAAAAAAATTGTTTACAAAGTTACGTTTCACACCGCTTTTACATGACTCATATTTTTATTCGATACAATAGATAAGAGTTTTTAAACCTAATTTATAAATATTCTGACCTTAAACAAAAATTAACAAACATGTCGATAGCTGATTGTACAACGTTATTGGTGCAGTATCGCATGAAGGTACGTATACAATGTTGCCGTTTGTAAACACATTTCATGAAACACGGCTAATAAAAATTTACATAATTATTGTCGGTTACATTTAAACTTACTTTGTTGCAACTGCTCAAAACGCATCGAATCCTAACTGACGATTTAATTTTACAGAATAATTTCACATTCTATAATTCAAATTTACTTATGATTTTAGTATGCGGAAGATCTGGAAGATATTCTGCAATGTCCGGTTTGTTTGGAGCGGCCAGAAGGTGATATACTTTTGTGCATCCAAGGTCATCACATCTGCACTACGTGCCATCAGCAAATACACGAATGTCCCATGTGTCGCAGTAGATTTTTAGGAACGAGAAGTTTTCTGGCGGAAAGTTTAGCCTTGAAACTGGACGAAATAAAAGTTAGTTTCTTTCAAAAAATTCCTAGAAGTATCTAAAGTAGACGACGGGTAAAAAACTTATATTTTACAGACGTCCCTTCTGGATCCCAGTCACACAACTAATAAAAGAGTACTCAGAAATAAAGTATCTCGATACACTCAAACTGATTTCAAAGTAAACGATGTAGAATTGAATATAAACAATAATGTTTCGAACACAACCGTCATTCAACCGTCGCAACCACCGGCGACTTCCCTGTCGAGACCACCTGTCGGTAAAGGAATATACCCGTGTCGAATATTCAATTGCCTCGAGAAACATCCACACGGACGAATGATTCCGCATTTAAGATATTATCATGCGCAGCGATTGTACAAGGTATGTTCAAATATTTTTTAACCCTTTCAGTCACCAATTTTTCCAGCCATGGCATTTTTTTTAAATATTTAAATTATTTTAAATATATTTAAAAATACTTGAGTTTTTGAGGTCGCTAATTACGAATCTGGTGTGAGATTTTCAAAATTCAAAATGGCAGATCCAATATGGCCGACCTAAAATTTGAAAGAAAGAATTTGGCTCATATTGAGTATATAGGGGTTTTGTAGGTCGCCGATTACAAATCCGGTGTCAGATTTTCAAAATTCAAAATGGCAGATCCAATATGGCCGACCAAAAATTTGAAAGATAATGAATTGGCTAAGCTTTGGTATTTTTTCGTTTTTTATTTTATATTTTGATTCGTAATCAGCGACATTAAAAACACCTGCATACCAAATTTTAGGCAAAATCAAAATCTTTCAACATTTTTGTCGGCCATATTGGATCCGCCATTTTGAAAATTGAAAATTCAAATAATAATAGCGATTAGTTCTTCCTGGCATGAATTTATTTTGAAAATTATGCCTTTTTTTGGTACTAATTTGTTATTAACAATCATTATTTTAAATAATTTTGCAATATTATTTTTTGTTAACACTTATTGGAGTCTTAGGATAGGAACAAAAAAAGGCATCGAAATCGATAGCATCTAGGTGGGACCCTGATGCCCGACTGACTGAAAGGGTTAATCGTAGAAAATTATGAAAAAGTTCGCATTACGATCCGTTTCTTTTCTAGATTCAAATTTCGGATAAAACTTACACTAATTCTTGGGAATTAAAATATGCGAGTAACGAAACGTTCGACTCGGCTTTGCATATTTCAAGTATGGGAATTTTCTTCATGATTATCCGCATCAATGAGAATGGTGACTTTAAAGGAAACTTACAAATTGTTAACAGCCATAATAATGCTCAACAATTTAAATATAAATTGGAAGTAACTAATGGCCGAAAAAGTATAAGCTTCAGTGATTCGGTAAGTGAGCTAAAAATATGTTGCTGACTTTAAAAAAAAATGATTTATTAAAAACAATACATCCGCAGGTTCCTTCGTGTAAACTGAACGAAACGAAACTGGAATTGAGAAACTTAAAAGTAAGCAAATCGGAAATGTTGGACATTGTAAATAAAGAGACGCTATTTACTTGCATGCTAACTTTAAAGCGTCTTGTGGAGCATTTGTAAACGACTCGACTACACCTTCTATCAGGGTATTGTAAATTGAACTGACTCCGCTTGATTTTGTACGTTTATACAACAAAAATAGAGTAATGCCGACAAGTTTATATTAAGACAACCAAAGTTATTGGCTCGGTGATAAGTGGCCTTTATTACAATAGATTTCATTACTGTTGCGTCGTTAGCATTGTGTGTATTTTTAAAAACTGATTGATATTTCATGCTGTACCTTACGATTTGTTCTTGGCTGGTATCAAAGTTGACAAATAAAGAACAAGTTTACTTTCAACGTAATGTATTTGTTGATAATGAATATAACTGTCATCAATTTCGTTATGATTAAACGCAATCGTTGATACATGGCTATTAGTCTATCGACTGCCTCGTCGTTTCTTTCTTTCGGCAGCTCTGCGAAACTAAACAAGCCTAGAACTCGTGTATCTTATTAAGATTAACGTATCAGTCTCTAGCTGCTTTACACGTCGTTTACGATATACAAAATCTATTTACTCGTCGTGCCTCTTGTCTCGAGCTGTCGATGTTATATTCTTCTCGTTTTTTAAAATAATGCCCCGTCACTCCCCGAGTGAAGAATTAAAAGTACATCGAGTAAAATACAAATTTGGTCGGTACGTTCGACCGCTCTCCGTCGAATTATATCACTATCCGAAACGAAAATAAATAATTAAAAAAAAAAAAAATTAAACAAATTGAAGGAACGCAGAAAAGAGAAGATACATCCGGGGCGATTACTTCGGTCCTCGCGCTAACGCTTAATAGAGGCCACTCTATTCATGTGCGGAGAAGATCCGGCAGCTAAAACTTGTCGCACCTAACGCGTCCTATGCAAATAAAAGATTTCTGTCTCTCTCCGAGACTCGCCATCTAAATCATCCGTCTAATCCAGTGGTCGATAGTCAGACTGACATTTCCATTTCGATGGAGCGTAGAAATTTTTTAATTCGCGTCATCAGTGAAGAATTATTCGGTGAATAGTAACTTTGTCGATACAGTTGTGTGTAACGGCTTCGATCGTGCTCAGTTACGCCGAGACCCGCGTGTTGGGTGAAAGGGTCAGTTTCCTTTGCATGTGTGGTGTCATCGCTGCCCTTGGCGTCTTCCTTCAAGTACCACCCTCGCGCAATGACTTTTGCTGTTCCAGAAGTCGTTCCAGGGGTGAGGGTCCCGGGCCCGACCACAACGACTGCTGGTTCATACGTGTCTTCATCTGCTCTTGGCTCGACGGATTCGACATCTGACCTCCGACACTCCAGCTATTGCCGCTGAACAACGAGTACGTGTTGCCGGTCGCTGAAGGCTGCTGCTGTTGCTTCTGGTCCATCTGCAATGTTTCAAAATTAGAACCAGTTTGTAAAATTTAGTGAACTAACCTCTTCGCTGCGGCAGGAATTTCACAAAAAGTGATCAAAATGCGGGACAAAAAGTTTGGTTAGATTATACTTGGTGTTTAGGGTTTTTGGGACTCTGATTACGAAACTGAAGTCAGATTTTGTAAATTCAAAATGGTGGGTTCAATATGGCGGACAAATTTTATAAATTCCAAATATTTTGCTTGATACTGAATACAAATTTAAAGTCAGATTTCAAAAATTTTAAATGTTCAAAATTAAGGCAATTTGTTGCCTGACCAAGCAAAAAAATGAAACTGTAACGTGCGAGCCATACGTGCGTTTCTTTTTCCATAATAAATTAAAGTTTTTAGAAGCTAGCCGAAAAAGTACAACATGCGGTTTCCTTGTACAGCTGCATATCATAAATTTTAGATAAGCCTAACCAAGCCTGGGAACTAGAAAATGGAACCGCCGATCACACACGCGTTTTCTTTCATGTATTGAAACAGATGTACTTTTATGTATCTTAAGACGGAAAACCGTCATAAAGTTATCTAATTTAAGATACGTCTCGAGTCTGAAACCCTTGAACATTTCCAAGCTTCTAGAAACTTCATATTTAGAATATTCTAGAAAATAATATTTTGTTTAAATTACAAAAGAACCATCCGATTATTTTTACGAAATGATTGAAAGTATCTTCTTTAATTATTGAATCTCAAGTGAAAACGATTCACATAAACCCATATTAAAAACGATGGTTCTTTCGTAATTCATTATTGTTAGTTACAATAATATCGTATGTTAGTATTGTTATTTATACTTTTTAGAAATATTAATGTATAATTAGAATTAATATTAATTATTAATAGAATTTTTATTGTAAATCGCTTGTCTCATCGACAAGTTTGCTCAAGCCACACCCCTCGACGCTTTTCCGCGCGTCTCACTCCCTTCTACCTCAAAAAAAAAAGGCCCTCCACTAACTCCCACTTACAAATCCAAATTTCCACTGAAAAACTCTCTTCGGCCACTATAAAAGGGGGCGCACATTCTGACCAATTCGTCAGTTAGTCTCCACCAGCCACCAAGTCAGAGGATCCATCCGACAAACAACTCCCGAAAAAGTAAGAACTCGCCCCTGTTTGAATACTTTCTTGTTCCCAAAGAAGTATTTAAACCTTAAAAATCGCCCTAGTATTAAACTATTTCCCTTAGAGTCTATGCGAGTGCTAGACTGTTTCCCTAAACTATTTCCAACATTCCTTTAGAGTCTATGCGAGTGCTAGACTGTTTTCCTAAACTATTTCCAACATTCCCTTAGAGTCTATGCGAGTGCTAGACTGTTTTCCTTGAACTTTCCAATATTTCCTTTAGATTCTATGCGAGTGCTAGACAATCTAAACCCTTATAAACAAACAGTCCACCTCGACCCATTATAAAAATTGACCTTACCTTTTTTTTGTTCTACGAAATATTCTAAGGAACATTTCGTAGCCCCATTCTTTTAGTAATTCTGCTTAATATTGTTACAGTGGAATTAACAAGAAATGAAATCCTTGCTAAAATTGCGAAGAAACGTAAGGTTCTCGCAATTTTAAAATATGTGTATGCTCAAAACCCCCGACCCCGGATCTTGAAAAATACACAAAGGATAGAAAAGTATATAAATATACTGAAGTCACAATTAACGAAAGATATCTCAAATTCTACGGAATTTGAAATCAATCGTACCCCTGAAAAACCAATTGAAGAAATAGACCCCGAAGCTATTTGGACCCGACTCTTTAATTTAGGGAATAAGTTTTTAAACTATAAGAACGGTGCGGAATTTAATGTAACTTAATAATAATTTTTGAAATAAATAAATTTTTACCTATTAATTTTCTAATAATAATTTCTTTTCCTAGCCTTCGAGCGTCCTAAGTTAAGAAGGACGATTCCTTTTAATTTATTTTTTTTACATGCATGTGTTAAGTCTCTATTTTATTATTCGGACGTAACAAAACAAAAAAATTTTAAACGAAAATACAAAAAATACACCAAAAAATTTAAAAGTAAAATATAAAAAAAAAAACAACAAATTTTAACAAAAATACAACAACAAATTTAAAAAAAAATACAACAAAAAATTGTAAAACAAAAATATAAACATTTTTAAACAAATTACAACAAATTTATAAAAAATACAACAAAACTACAAAAATCAACAAAAAATTTTAACCAAAATTACAAACAATTTACCTAAAATTTTAAGCAAAAATACAAACAATATTAATCAAAAATACAAAAAATACAACAAAAAATTTAAAAGAAAAATTAAAAAAAATACAACAAAAAATTTAAAAGAAAAATAAAAAAAAAATACAACAAACAATTTTAAGCAAAATTACAACAATATAACAACAAATTTTAAACAAAAAATTTAAAAGAAAAATTAAAAAAAATACAACAAAAAATTTAAAAGAAAAATTAAAAAAAAAATACAACAAAATATTTTAAGCAAAGATACAAAAAATACAACAAACAATTAAGCAAAATTACAACAAATATAACAACAAATTTTAAACAAAAAATTTAAAAGAAAAATAAAAAAAAAATACACCAAATTTTTTAAGCAAAGATACAAAAAATACAACAAACAATTTTAAGCAAAATTACCACAAATATAACAAATTTTAAACAAAAAATTTTAAACAAAAATACAAAAAATAAAAAAATAAAAAATTACAAAAAATACAACAAATTTTAACCTAATTACACAAAATTTACCTAAAATTTTAAGCAAAAATACAAACAATACAACAAAAAATTTAAAAGAAAGATACAAAAAAAAGAATAAAAAATATTTATTTATTTATTTATTTAGAATCAACGGCACTAGAAGTGCCTTTACACAAAATATAACAAAAAACATAATTTGGCGCTATACAATTTGAGTAACAATAAATGATATAAACTAAAATAATAATATAAAATTAAAGTGTAATAACGAATAATTCAATTAATTAACAAAAAGTTTTAGTGAGCCCGAGTACATAGTATTTAAAATTTGTCAGTCTCTCCGAAGTAATCGATTGTGGTAATAAATTCCACGCCCGCTTTAGCCTTGGTACCGTAGAATTAAACCCATAATTTGTGCGGTTAGCGGATTCTTCGACGAATCGGATAGTACGAAGCTGGTGCGAGATTGACCGCTGTATAAATAAACCCGTTACTTCCTCACTATGAATCAAACCTCTAAGAATTTTATAAGCTAGTAAAATATCGTGGTATGAATGTAGGGACTTTACCGATTGCAGATCAAAAGACTTAGCTCTGTCATCGTAAACATGGTCAAATGGGTGCATCGGATTCCCAGCCTTTCGAGATAAATATCTCACAAACTTGTGTTGTATCGATTCAAGATCAGAAATATCAGTAGTAACGAAAGGTGTCCATATAGATGAGCAATATAATAAATGAGGCAGAATTAATGTGCGATAGAGATATATGATCGTATGAATATTATGAAAGTTCTTGGTAGTTCTGATCAAGAATCCAAGAGTTCTGTAAGATTTTGTTACCACGTACTTTAAGTGTTCCTTAAAATTCAAAGAGCGATCGAAACCGACTCTAGACCAAACCCGTTTATGGAATATGAAAAAAGCATAGGTTCTCTAATTCTGTAGAAAGAAATGGACTTACACTTAGCAATATTTAGACAAAGTCTGTTATCCAATGACCATTTGACCAACGCCTCCAAATCACATTGCAGCTTGATTGCATCCCTAGGGCTTCTGATTTCAGAGAATATTTTGACATCATCAGCGTAGATAAGTATCTTACAAGTAACCGATTGTACAATATCGTTTATAAATAATATAAATAAGACAGGTCCTAGGTGCGAGCCCTGCGGAACACCTGATGTAGTAAGGTATTTGTTAGAATTATTGCCTTTTACCCTAACGATATGTTCATGATCGACTAAAAAGGAAGAAATCCATTTAAGGACCTTCCCTCTGAGCCCTAAGTGATATAGTTTATCTATCAAACACCCATGATCAACCGTATCAAAAGCTTTGGAGAAATCCAGACAGATTGAGTCAACCTGTCTGGAATTCTCCAGTGCCTGAACAATAAAATCATTATAAATTAGTAAATTCGAAATGGTAGATTTACCCCGTACAAATCCATGTTGCGCATCCACATTAATAGACGAAAAGGCATTCGAGATTTTAGTTGCGACGATTGCATCAAGTAATTTGGGTAGGATGTTAATAAGTGATACCGGTCTGTAATCTCTTACGTTACATACATTGCCAGCTTTGAAAATAGGCGTGATAAAGGAACGTTTCCAAACATTAGGTAAAAAACCTTCAGACAAGGACTTATTAAAAATAAACAAAATGGGTTTTAGTAATGGACCAATGCATTTCTTAATAAAAACCGAGGGTAAGAAGGCAGGTCCAAAACTAAATTTATCCTCTATGTTATTTAGGGCCCGAGTAATGTCATCCTCTGTAACAAACGTATCATTAAGTATTCCCTCCTGCTCTAAATCGTAATTTCTTAAATCTACTGAGCTGGATTTTATATGAACGGAAGAAAAGTAACTAGCGAAGAGGTTAGATATGTCTGGTCCAGCTGAGACGCGATGATTATCAAGAAATATAGAGTTCGGGACTCCATTTGATGATTTCAGGTTCCTAACATACGACCAAAACGCTTTGACGTTGGATTTCGCATTCAATTCCACTTTGCTAATATAATTTCTATATGATAACTTCGAGAGTCGTATGCACCTTGCGCGTAACTGCTTAAATATTATAAAATGAGACAAGCTTCCTGATTCGCACCAGTTCCTATGAGCGATTTTCTTATCAACTATTAAATCTTTTAGCTCTCGGGTGTACCAGATAGGATAACTAGAAGAATAAACTCTCTTAACCGAAACGTATCTATTTATAGTCGAGTAGACTGTATTATAAAAAATAGAGATATTATCCTCTAGCCTCTAATATTAACAAAAATACAAGAAGTACAACAAATTTAAAAGAAAAATAAAAAAAATTACATCAAACAATTTTAAACAGAAATACAAAAAATACAATAAAAAATGTTAATCAAAGATACAAAAAATAGAACAAAAAAATATTAACAAAAATACAAAAAATTAACAAAAAAATTTTAACCAAAATTACAACAAATTTAAAAGAAAAATACACAAAAAAACAACAAACAATTTTAAACAAATATACAAAAAATACAACAACAAATTTTAAGCAAAGATACACAAATTTTAAGCAAAATTACAACAAATTTAAAACAAAAATGCAACAAATTTTAATCAAAATTACACAAAATTTACCTAAAATTTTAACCAAAAATACAAACAATACAACAAAAAATTTAAAAGAAAGATACAAAAAATAGAATAAAAAATATTAACAAAAATTTTATTTATTTATTTATTTATTTATTAGAATCAACGGCACTAGAAGTGCCTTTACACAAAATATAACAAAAAACATAATGAGGCGCTATACAATTTAAGTAACAATAAATGATATAAACTAAAATAATAATATAAAATTAAAGTGTAATAACGAATAATTCAATTAATTAACAAAAAGTTTTAGTGAGCCTGAGTACATAGGATTTAAAATTTGTCAGTCTCTCCGAAGTAATCGATTGTGGTAATAAATTCCACGCCCGCTTTAGCCTTGGTACCATAGAATTAAACCCATAATTTGTGCAATTAGCGGAAAAATACAAATATTCAACAAAAAATTTAAAAGAAAAATACAAAGAAAAAAACAAAAAATTTTAAACAAATATACAAACAATACAACAAAAAATTTAAAAGAAAGATACAAATAATACAACAAAAAATTTTAAGCAAAATTACAACAAATTTTAAACAAAAATACAAAAAATATAACAAACAATTTTAAACAAAAATACAAAAAATATAACAAACAATTTTAAACCAAAAATACAAAACAAATTTAAAAAAACAGAAAATTTTACACAAAAATACAAAAAATACAACAAAAAATGTTAATCAAAGATACAAAAAATAGAACAAAAATATTAACAAAAATACAAAAAATTTTAAACAAAACTGCAAAAAATACAAGAAATACAACAAATTTTAAACAAAACTACAAAAAATACAACAAATTTTAAGCAAAATTTCCCAAAATTTACAAAAATACAATAAAAACAATAAAATATTTGAAACAGAAATACATAAAATAATTGTAAACAAAATTACAAAAAATACAACACAAATACAATAAATACAACAACAAATTTTAAACAAAACTACAAAAAATATATAAAAAAAAGTGCACCTTTCTTGAACATCCTCGTAGTAAAGTGTGTAAGTAGATATTGTATATCGAAGCTAATGGGGAAGGATAACATCATTTTTTGACAAATTTTATCGCCACACTGGATCCGCCATTTTGAATTTTCAAAGATTTTTATAAAATCGTAAAAATAACATATTTTAAGAACTCGTATGTTTTTATTGACTTCATGTTTTTGAAAAATGGCAACGACATGTTGTTCGGTATACCTTAGACTGTCTAGAAATGGTCGATTTTTCAAATTTGATGCATTACTGACTTCATTGGACTAATTTATGCCATGACAAAGATTTGCGTTTTAGCCGAAAAGTCCTAAATGACAAAAATCTTTGTCATCCGCTGCGAAGGGGCTAATTAAAAAAGTTGACTTACTTCGTAAGGTCTTGCCTCTTCAAAACTATTCCTGGCGGCGTAGTGTCGTCCCTGCAATTGACTCGGTTGTTGATAATTGTTACCGGTATTTGCCCAGTTTTGAAAAGCATCTGCGTTAGTATCTTTACTGTGCAGCACCTGACCGGAAGCACCCCACCACGTAACCGGGGGCTGCGGTGGTTGGGGTTCCTTCCATGGATTGTAATCCTTCGTTTCGTAACCGTGAAACATGGCGTAGTTGTTCGCCACCGGCGGATTCTTGTTCAAATTTTGATTCTGACCGATGAACGAGAACTGTCCGGAACTTTTGGGATACGTCGCTGGCGACAACTGATTTTGAACCTGAGCAAAGTTCTGACCGTAGTTCAGGGCAAGATTATTCACGGCGTTGGATCCTATCGGATTGTTGGTTAGGACTGCTGGACTGGCGTGCTCGACATTGGCCTGATATCCCGTTGCCGGTATATTTAATTGCTTCGGAATATTCAAACCGTTGGGTCTGTGATTGCCCATCATCATTTGCACACTTTGTTGCTGTAATCCGATCTGCGGTAATCCCTGACCGATGGCCTGTTGCGTCGGAGGTGTCAAATTCATTCCTTGAGCGGGTCCCAAGTTACCTCGTTGAGCAATACGATTTTGCCCCATGTTCGGCTGAAATGCAACGTTTTGCAACGTTTGCGGCGAGGGATTGAACTGTCCGGCCAATGGATATGGAGAAATCGATCCTTGAGAAAGCGATCCCTGAATGTGATTCGTTAAAAAGTTCTTCGCGAATTGAGGATTTTGAGAGTTAAATTGGTTTGGATAGCAATTGGAAGCTACCTGCGGAAACTGTCCCACTCCTTGATCAATAAGTGAATATTGATTCATTTGTGCCTGAGAATTGTTGGCGTTATTCGTGTGCTCAAGCTTTACAGTGTTTTGTGGCGTATTTTGACTGGTTTGTACATTTTGCACTTGACGTATTTGTACTGTCGCTACGGGAATTGGCATCGCTACATTGTTCGACACTGGTGTTTGCATGTGAGGCTGCATCGGTTTGTTTCCGTTGACTTTTATTGGCGAAAGCGAGGTTGATGTCCGGTTTGGACTCTCCTCGTCTGCTACGACGGGTGAAATATTCTTGAAAGTCACTTGTTTCTGTTCGTTTTCAGCCCGACGCATGATGGCTTGCATGGCAACATTTTGTCTTGGTTTGCGCGTCTGAGGCAGGGAATTTGACTCGATTTGTACTCCGCTAACCTCTATGATGGTTGGATTTGTATCACGGTTGCGCTCCAAAGACCCCTGGGGTTTTAAAATGCCGACTCTTCGTTCCACTAAAAAGAATACGTGACGTAAGATTTAACAAATAGGTTATATATAGAATTTGTAATCTTTATTCAGGTATATACATATGTCTGTGGGTTACCTACTACAAAGGTTCGCAGAAATAGCAATTGCTAGATTAGAATTATAACTAATATTAAACCTAAATTATAACTAAATAATAATGACATAAATGATTATTAGGATATACATACAATAAACTGAATAAATCTTTAACGGGTATAAACTATTGAAAAAAAAAAAGAAGAAAAACAGAAATAGAAATACGTGTACAGCGGTTCGGTTTTATTCAGTCGGAACTAAAACCCTATTTAAGTCATCGGAACGTTGTATAGCAAGCCACGTACATTACTTTTTCTTAAAATTTGTAATGCTTTTTTCATTTTCACGCAACGAAGTCGGTATTAAATTTAAACATTTACAGCCTATATAATCTAAAGCTCTCTGACCAATAGTTTTGTTCCTTTTTGGTAACGTTAATAGTTTGTTTGTGTTTAGAGAATGGTACGTGTTATTGCTGTTAGCGTTCATTCTACAATATAAAGAAGCATTTAGATAATAGTTATTTTTGTATCAAGGGCGTAAAATAGAGTTTTACGCCTCGACAATAGAACCCGAGAGACGTCAAAGCCGGCTCGAGGTTCATGAGGGTGAAAATTCTACGCCTGAGATTCAAACATTGTTTTTTGATGCAGTAGGCGTAAAATTTTTTACGCCTCGATTTTGCGGACCTAAAATGCCAATTTCACGCCTCCGTGGGCGGAAAATTTATTTTACGCCCCAGAAGGCGTGAAATAGGGGTTTTACGCCTGCAAATGAGGGCGTAAAATGACTATTTTACGCCTACTGCATCAAAAAATAATTTTATGATCGTAAGTAGTGAATTTACTTTATACAGTTCCTGGAGCTCACTTGTTGGAAGTAAACGAGGTTTGAAAAACAGTACTTTTAATATCATATTGTAACGATACCTTGTAACAATCAATGCAAATTTGAATTGTGCGCGGAAAGTTTGTAAAGAGAGGGGGAGACAGTAGCGACTTATGATTGCCAAAAAGGCAAACTGAAATAGTGGGGATTGATGAGTGGGGTTACCGAAACGAGGCAATAGGAAGTGGAACGACAGAGGAAGAGGAAGAAAGTGGTTGTCGAGAAACCGTTAAATTTTTCCAAGTGACCATTAACGCATTAATTGAGAACTCAGGATTTACTCCAATATTTGGAGAATATCGAAGAGCCAGGTTCACAGGCTAAAAGGTGGACATCGCTTGGTTCAATCTATTGGCTTCAACCGGTCGGTTGAAGCCCCAGGTAAGCGACTTGGTCGTTTCATGTTATTTCCCTCTGTCTAATACAACGTAAAAATCATGCCGTCTTTAATTTTCTGAGGGCAATGAAATATCCAGGATAAGACGGTTGAAATCTTATTTGGCGATGTCAACACATTGGATTCAACCGACAAACGTTCGAATGAGCTTTTATTTATCCCAACATTGCTGAGGTTTCAAGTGGAATCGAGGTGAAATGACATGCATGGTACCCGTCTCAGCCCTCGTTAAGCAGAAGAATATGCATGGAAAAGAACAATTAAAAAGGACTTATAAGCAAGAAGTAAAGTGATAAATTAAAGTGCTACGTAGATCAATTAGAAAGTATGCGGACTTTAGTGTTTGTGTGGTCTGTGTGTGAAAATTATATGTTTAAAATAGAGAGTTGTGTGTTCTAAGAAATCGTCCTTGATCATTTAGATGAAATAATTTGACACATGACGATACCAACCCTGTAGGTTAAATTAGAAATGAAGTTGAATTCACATTAAAAAGAAAAAGAATTAGTTTCAAAACTTTGAAAAGTTTGTAAGGGATTGAGTACATTATTATATGCACCACCCCATGCAATGATATCATATCTTATAATTGAAAGAAATAGTGAATGGTAAATTATTAGAAGCTGTTTGATATTCAAAAACAATTTCAACTTGTAAAAAAAGTAAGGGATATGGCGCAATTTTTTTAGGATTCCTTGTACATGTATGTTCCATCTCAAATAGCTATCAATCGTTACACCTAAGTATTTTGTACTTGTTGCTCGAGCTATTTCAATATTTTTATCGTTAATTTGTATTGATAAGTTTACTAAATTTGGTATGCTATCCGTGTAGCAACCAAAAGGAATAAAAACCGTTTTTTTATCGTTTACTGTTAATAAATTTGCAGTAACATGTTAGATCTTTAAATATTATGACAGTGTCATCAGCAAATAATAATGTTAATAAAAACTATTTGAAGAATAAGAATGTTAATAGAAACTTACGAGTAATATCTGGCACCGAACAATCGATCTCCGAAGAACCTTTGCTGCTTGCCGTTTCGGACGGTACAGGGCTGTCCGCTAAAGTTGGTTGTTTCTCCTTATTCAGACTCAACTCTTCCAATTCTCGCATAAGTTCATTACTCGGCTCCGCACCTTCAATTGCCGAAGTAAACTTCTGACATTCGGGCTGTTCTCCGTTGCCCAAAGTTATTAAGGCGACACCGTTCACTTGATACTGAGATATTCTGCGACCGAGATGAAGAATTCTTATTGCTCGTAATTTGTTCAGCATAACCACGTCCCCTTCCAGATCCGTATTGGTGAATCGAAGAGTTTCAAACGACTTTTCCAGCGGTAGGAAACCTTGAAGATCCCGATCTTCTGGCAGTGGTACTTTGGCATCTGATGAAAAATGTCACATCAATCTTGCGAGTTCTTTCTAAACGCGTATAATTAATACTTTTACTTACACTGATTGTAGTCGAAATCCATAACGCATGTTTGCAAGCCATTTAGAAGAACGCACAGACTTGGCCAAATTTGCAGTCTCGAAGCGAATGCTGCTTCCTCCAGAATCGAAGGTCTCAGTCGAATCCAATCAAGGCACAGTTTTACTGAAAATAATTTAAATAATTTTCAACAATTCATTTCTGAAAAACATTTTTAAAAAAACTTACTGGTTGGTAATGCAAAATAGTCGATTATTGCAGTTTTGATAGTGTAAACTGGCAACAACAATGCGGACAAATTCCCTGCGATAAGATCCAGAATGCACTCTCTCGCAAGTTTTTCGTCCGAACTCAACTGCTCTATCTTGAGTAACTCTGTATTATCTGTAGTATTGCCAGCGGCATGTTGGAGTGCGTACAAATTTATCACTAGCATCTGAACTAACTTCCACGAACTAAAACTCTCGGTAGCGACTAACGCTGTTAATGTATCGGACAGCACTTTAACGTATGTCGTCGCTGCTTTCAAATCGCCCAAATTGTGAAGCACGCTGTGCAATTTTAAAAATACAGTTACGTACTCCTGCGATGTCAGTTTTGTTTTTCCTTCGACGTTAAAAGACTTGTCGTTAAGCGCAGAAGATAAGGTCTTGGATAAGTTTGCTGTGGCGACGGGAAAAGGATGTTTCACCGCTACGGATCGAGCGTAGTGAAAAACTGTGCCGAGCTTATCACCGCGTGACGCTTCCAAAAGCGCCAGTTGGTTGTAAGGTTGACCGCTTGACGGCGACAACGATACGGCATGTCGATAGAATAATTCGGCTTGCTTGTTTTGATTTCGGTACCGAGCTATGTCTCCTAAGTGCACGAGACAATATTGACAAGCATAAAAGCAGGATGATTTATGCGGAGTGGACAATTTTTCAACAGCTTTCCATGGTGAAATGCATCCGTAAATATAACCCTTCCTAAGGTTTGAAAAGAAATATTTTAAAACGAACTTTATCGATTAAATTACTTTCCTTACCTTCTGAATGGCAAATCCAAATCGAAGGCGGTACATATCTCTTGTAATAAAGTGAGATAAAAACCACTAGCAGCCTCGAGGCACCAACTGAGCATCGCTTGAGACTCGCCTCTTTTCGGATTTCTCCTGTCCTTCGCTTGGGACTGCAGAGTAGCTATGTAATTCTTAAATCCCAGGTTCCAAAGTTCTTGCTCGACCTTTCTGTCCAGGGCATATTCCAGGTCCAAAATAAGAACCTGCTGGTATATTTTTTGCAGTTGTTGTTGGCACAACCACGCGTCATTATCGTTTAAAAGGTCTTTACAACGTTGAACCTTGTCCTTTAATGGTTCAGCTTTCCTGCAATTACAGGCATACAAATGTACCGTTATTGTTTTAATTCTTTATGCTACCAAATTTTAATTTAATTTAATTTAATTTAACCCATTAACGCCTGAAATGGCATTTTTTATACTTCATTTTCAATCAAGTATTTCGTATCAAAATCGAAGTTGAAAACAGTTGAAAGGTACATATCCTATTGTTTTCGAGGTCGCTCTTCAAGATTCCGAGGTCGAAATTGAGTTTCAGCCATCAGGAATTCCAATATGGCGCCGAATTTTTTAAAAAAATTCAAAAAAATTGGGAATTATTTATTCCTATCAATTTTTTTCGAGCTATTAGAATATTGGGATTCTATTGAAACTCTGAACAAAGGTCAACAAAATACTTCAATTTTAAGGAAAAATTTTACTTTTATACCCCACATCATTGTAATGACCTCAAAATGGTGTCAACAATGAAAATTTCGTTGACAAATTTCTGAACGTTCTAACTCAAAAACTACACGCTGTTATAAAAAAATGCTAAGAATGGAAAGTTCTTAGAATTAATCGAGAAATATAGTGGAATTTTTTCAGATTTTTGTGATGACATTGTGAGAAATTTTTTTTCAAAAATTTTTTCTAAATTATAATTTATTTATGAAAAATTCTGAAAAAATTTGGTGTATTCACCAATGAATTCTACGAGTTTTTTGTTCTTTGCAATTTTTTCCAAAAGTTGATATTTTTTTGGGGAAAAAAATCCTAAACTATAATATTTGAAATTAATTTACTCGGAAACTATGAACTTTTCGAAAAAATTGCAAAGAACAAATAACTCTTAGAATTCATCAGAGAATACACTAAATTTTTTTCAGAATTTTTTGCAAATAAATTACAATTTTGAAAAAAATGTTGAAAAAAAATTTCTCAAAATGTCATCAAAAAATTTTGAAAAAATTCCACTATATCGCTTGATGAATTTTAAGAACTTTTCATTCTAGGCATTTTTTTAAAAAAGTTTGTAGTTTTTGAGTTAGAGCGTCCAGAAATTTCTCAAATAAATTTTCATTGTTGACGCCATTTTGAGGTCGTTAGAATGATGTAGGGTATAAAAGTAACATTTTTTCTTAAAATTCAACAATTTTATGCACCATTATGCAAGGTTTCAATAAAATTCCAATATTCTTCATTTTAAATATTATTTTTTTTTTTTTCAAATTCGGCGCCATATTGGAATTTCTGATGGCTGAAACTCAATTTTGACCTGAGAATCTTGAAGAGCAACCTCGAAAACAGTAGGATATGTACCTCTCAATTGTTTTCAACTTTGATTTTGATACGAGATACTTGATTGAAAATGAAGTAGAAAAATTGTCATTTCAGGCCTTAATGGGTTAATTTAATAAAAGGTATGAAACCCTTTGATACAAAATATTGTAATAGAGTTCTGTTTGTGACGCTTCTATGACACTTAAGAACTAATATCGCAGTTCGTTTTATAGTTTTTACAGACAATTTTTATTTTTACATTATTTCCCTACTCGTACCTATACAATTTTTCTTTTAGAGTATTAATCACCAATGTAAGTGATGGTTGGTAAAAGTTAATATTTGGTGTTGCATGATTCGCTAGGTTACATATTCGATATATTGGTGCATTTGCAGCATAATTTGTTTTAGTTGCATGTAATGCGAAAACATTTGGTCTTCTCAAATTGAATTGTGGTTGATACGGAGTAATTTTATTCATCAAAGATTCGCAAAATATTCATTAATTTTTAACTATAACTTTTGTAACAAACAATATTGTGGCTCGGTACTTTGTGTCTAGTCTCAATTCTGTGCCTATTACAACCTGTAGTCTTTGCACGTAATTGTTATTAAAAAATGACACTTTAGTTTGTCACACGACCTATACACAATATGTCTCGATTATTGGTGTAATTTATTGTTTTATGAGTCATGATGATACTCTGAACTTGTTCTAGAAATACAATACGATGTTCAAACCGAGGTTCAAACATAAACCATGACATTATCTCTCTGAGCCAAACTCCTTTCTTCACACGGAAAAATGCTGAAATTTGTTATTGAAAAATATTCAAATTTCAAGATGGTGGATTCAAGATGGCGGACCGAATTCCTAAAAAGTTACTTGATTCAGGTGAGATTGCGTATTCGGGGGTTCTTGAAGTAGCTGATCGCTCGAGATTTGAGCTTTGTTCCAGAAATAATGAAAATGTGACTTTGTGTAACTTGAAGTAGGTGAAAAAACCTCAGTTTACCTCAATTTACCTAAAGAAAGGTTTAGGAAGTGCAAGTTAATATTCTTTTCCGTTGTTTCTCAAGTAAAAAGGTATTTGTTTCTTGATTTTCTTAATCAGACCGGAATATGGACAGGTTGTTTTTAGAAAAGAATAAAAAACAAAAATTCTATTCTTTAGAATGAAGGACGTTTCGACTGTTTGCAGTTCTCTTCAAGATTTTGTATTCTAAAAAATATAATATATTTTTTGCAAACTTTTTTACAAAATGTCAGTCCGAAAAATTAACATCCATTTTTTTACAAATAAATATATAATTTAACAATAAAAATTAAACATTCTTATACTGAATTTTGTCGGAAGTTACTTTTTAAAATTGTCCAAACTTTTTTTTTCTTTACTTAATTTTTATTATAAACTTATTTTATCTTTATTCTATATGATATTAAGAGATTTTTCTTGTGTGTACAATACTTCTTACCTTATTAAAATATGTAGTTAAATGTTATTGTAGTTAAAAATAATAATAATTCTGTAAAAAAATATGAACAGTGTGAGTAACATAGTTATTCAGTAAGTTGTATTATATAATTATTTTTTTAAATTTATTACTTATTGTAGAGTTTAAAAATTTTTTTGAAATATTTATTGAATTTTGTTGTTTTTGTTTGAACAGTTGATGATTAACTGAAAAGTCTCTTCTGGAAACAAAATTCACAGTTTATAAATGAAAACACCCTCATACATACATATGACATTAAACATTTAGTAAATGCCCTATTTATTTGCGAAAATTTTAAATTTCTAAAAGTGAAAAATATAGTTCTGCTAAATTAGACTTTTCAAAAGGAATATTTACTGCATTCTTATTTTTTTTTAATAACAAAGTTTTCTATGTCCTTGCTTTTGTTTCTATGTCTCTCTGTTGTTAAAATTTTTGTGTTATCAAAATCAAAATTTCTCTTCATCTCCATTAATGTTTCTTTTGTGTTCTTCAATAATTTCTTCTTTAATAATTTAATTCTGTTTTTTAATAATCGACCAGTTTCACCAATACATACTCCATCACAGTTTTTGTATTTGTATTGGTTGGTTTATGTATAATTCTAATGTTTTTTTGCTTGAAAATATGTTTGATTCCCTTCGAAATATTTTTTACATATGGTATGATTTTATAAGAGCTATAAAAATGGTGTAATCTTTTTTTGATGCTTTCTTCTATAATGTATGTCAGATAATTATTTATTTATTTCATTAACGGGCTTGAAGGCCCTATCAGAATGTTACATAAAATATACAGGCAGAGTAATATACATTAGTAGTTACAATAGTTCTAATCTATTAATTATGTTCTATTATTCTTAATTTAAGTAGCCTAAATGCTTCCAATTGTTGTAAGTTAAAAATATTTGAATCCGTATGAATTGTGGCAAAGATTTTACACAAGCGGGCTGAGGGAGAATACAGCCCAAGATTTGTTGAATATGACTGAGTTCTATAAAATGGATTTGTTCTGAGAGTGTAAGGAGAATTATACGGAGGTAGAATAAAGTCAGTATCAGGAAGAATAAGTATCCCGTTATTAATTTTATATAATAATTGAGAGTCAGAAAGTTGTCTATAGGAATACAAAGAAGGGATCTTTAAAGTAAAAGCTATTGGTGTATAATCGTGATTGGAAAACGACATCGGAGTTCGTAGTTTGTAAGCAGCATATCTAAAGAATTTGTGTTGTATTCTCTCTAACCTACGAATGTGTACATCGTAGTAAGGTGACCATATAGTCGACGCATACATCAAGTGAGGGCGCACTAAAGTTAAGTAAAGAGAACGTATTGTAGTTATATTCGTGAACGCTCTTGAGTTTCGGATAATAAAGCCTAATACGCGTTCTGCTTTTTTGCATATTTGATTCAAGTGATCAGTAAATGTTAACTTAGTGTCAAATAAGACTCCAAGATCTTTGATCACTTGCGCTCTTTGTAATGTTACATTTTGCAAGTTATAATTGACTAGAAACGGTTCACGTGCAGTGGAGAATGTTACGACTTGACATTTTGACAAATTCAATTTCATTCCATTTACACTGCACCATGTACTTATGTTGTCCAGATCTTGTTGGATAAAGTGTGTATCAGTATTAGATTTAATCATTGAGAACATTTTTAGATCATCCGCAAAGAGAAGAAAATTAGAGAAAGAAATTGCAGAGTAAATATCATTTATATAGATATTAAAAAGTATGGGTCTTAGGTGAGAACCTTGTGGGACCCCAGAAGTAACTACTATTTCTTTAGAAAAATAGTTTTTGAACCTTACTATTAATTTCCTGTTTATCAAGTAGGTTTGGAACCAAGCAAAAATGTTTCCTGAAAATCCTAGCTTTCGAAGCTTAAATAAGAGCATCTCATGGTTAACAATATCAAATGCTTTAGAAAAATCTGTATATATAGTATCTAGTTGCATTTTGCGATCTAAGGCATTTATAACATATTGTTCGAAGGTAATGAGATTCATTATAGTAGATTTACTTCTTATAAAACCATGCTGGTTATTTACAAACTTAAAAATAAATCAAGTTCTGTTTCTCTCTTCTCCGTTGCTTCATTACTTTTTGCTAAAAATGAATAAATATGGTACTAACGACAAATTACATTACATAAATTTTACATTTTTGTTCAGTATAGCCAAGATTGCAATGCCTTAAATTGAATTAAATAAATGTTTACTGTTAAAATTTTTATATTATAAACCTAAGCAACCAAAAATTGGATAAGCCTTTACTTACTGACCATTAGTTTACTAATTTACATTGCCTAAATTGTAAGACAAGTTGATAATGTTCAGATAATTTTAACTCGATGCATTAACTCGCCCTGTGCAGCCCACTGTTTACAGTATTGGTTATATCTATCTATTAGCTCGGTTTGCGAAGTCTTTCGTCTTGAATTTACAAAATTTGGTACAGGATTTGCCATCAATGATCGGAAAAACCCACGAGTACCCAATTTGGGTGTCGCGACTATTGAACACATACCTTTTCAACAAAAGTATATTTTCATCATATCATAACTTCAGCATAAACATTTCATCATAAAATTTGTCAACAAATGACCATTTTAACATAACATATTAAACATTTTAACAAAATAGGTTAGGTTAGGTTAGGTTAAGTCAGGTTAAGGTCGGCGAAGAGGGGGAAGAACGAGCAATAGAGACTGGAGATTTGGAGCGGGACACATCGGTGTTGCAGACCATTGTGAGGCGAAGTCCCAAAGCTGCATTGGATAAGACCCATAAACCTCCACCGGAGCCCCCGTTGCAGTCCGCCTTAAAGCGTAGAACGAGGGTAAAGCCTGAGGCAGTGATTATACACTGCAACGAACCCATAAATCCGAGTTACGCCGCGTTACTCAGGCGGATCCGGACTGACGTAGACCCACGAAACATCGGTGTGGAGATCACGGGGGTTAGGAGAACGAGGACGGGTGAACTGCTCCTGGAAGTAAGCAAGGGGGAAAAGAGCAGGCAGATACACTAGCTGCTGCAATTGCCCGGGTGGTTGGAGATGAGGGGGTTGTTAAAGCCTTTGTCCCCACTGTTGCCATTGAGATCAGGGGCATGGACGAGGCGACGACTGAGGAAGTCATGGCTGCGATTGATCGTGATATTGACCATGAACAGGCGAAAAAGGCTAGTGGTTCGACGAAGTAGGATGGGTAACGCGAAATTATTAGACGTTGAATTTAATAAAAGAATAAATATTAATTTATTAAGCGCATGTGATTCCCGCGCTTGAAGTGGCGTTTTTCGACTATACAGTCGGAAAGGGTGTGGTCCTAATACCCCATGGATTGGGCCTAACAGGTGCGGATCATGCCAGGCACACTCCAGGCCAAGAGTCCAAGTGACTGCCGATAATGATGAGTGATAGCCTAAGATTATTGGTTGGCCCCCACGTGAGAGGTCATAGGTGCGCTGGCCTTTCGGCTAGTTTGGATGGTTACAGTTCAACCGATGGAATCTTAGCGACGAAAACAATGCATCGCGGGTAATTAAATATATGCATAACAAATTAGCGGGAATAAATATTAAGTGACCAATCGCCTCCGTCTCTCGAGGTTTCGTGAATCGTGCGCGCTTCGGCAGTCAGTCTTCGTTCGGCGTCTGAGCGGGAAATACCAGTTACAACAGTGACGCGCCACGTGCATGTGATCACGCAAATAAAGAAAAATAAGTTTAACAGTTTGATTATCAATTTATTAAAAGAGTTCCTTTCCATCTCCTGAACAGCGTGAGTAGGGGCCCTGAGGGGGTCTTTTGGAGGCGCACTGAAAGTCATTGTTACAATGCCTAGTGCATTAGCTGGGAGGCTGCAGAAAGGGGTAGACTAAAGGTCGGATTTATGTCGTGCAGAGTCGTACGGAGGGTTGAGGTTGAAAGGTGATATCGGTGCCATGGCTTTGGCCAAATGTCGGATTACCGCAGATCGAGGTAAGAGCTGTTTTGTCTGCGGTACAGAGGATCACATAGCATTTGGGTGTACTCAACCACCACACTGCCTACCTTGCGAGGACTTGGGGTTTCAAGAAAGAAACCACTACCCGGGGAGCGGAAGATGTGCGGCGTACCTGAGAGCAAAGAGAAGGACTCAACTCTGACCCTCCTACAGGTAAATCTGAACCATCGTGCAGTGGCCCAGGACCTCGCGGTGCACGTGGCAACTGAGAGAAGCGTTTTCTCAGAACATCGTAACCTGAAAGATACTTCGTGGGTCAGCGACGCAGGCGGAACAGTAGCAATATATGTCCGCAACGGGCTTGTTATACAGCAGAAGAGTGGTAACAGGGGATATGCGTGGGCCGGAGTAAAGAATATACGCATTTACTCCTGCTACTTCTCGCCTAATACTAGGGTTGAGGAGTACCAGCTTGCCCTCGACGATCTCGAAGATAGTACAGTTGTAGGGTTCGGTTGATAGTAAGCTAGCGAATTTCGTCAATTTGAATTTCGCGCCTGTGCCCCACCTGCGCGGTTGTGTCGCGTAGTATGTACAGTGCAAATTTGAGTCGGTCAGTGCGAAAATAAGCAGGACAACGCGACCGCGAAAAGTGCGAAAGTTTTTCTGTTCCGTCGAGGCACGAGGTGAAGAGTCTGCCTCGTGCACTTGATTGTCGGCGTCGAGACCAGGAGGTCGAGCTCTGGCGGCATCAAGAGATCATCGTCGGTGCTCCGGAAAAGATCTGGAATGTTCATAGGCTATGTTATGATAAAAAAAGTGTTCTTATACCGTTCGGTTCTTATATCGATGATTCTTATATCGAGCGTCTACTGCATTAGGGAAGGCATCGACGAAGTCATAATCGCCAGAGAATTCAATAGCAGATCATCGCAATGGAGTGGTGGAGTCACCGGTGAGGACGAAATGGGGAGGCGGCTCTTGGACCTCGCGGCACGGCAGAGGCTGCTTGTACTTAATCGCGGGACCAAACCGACATTTGAACGACGGCAAGGGGGAGTAACGGAATGGACATTACATCACTTTCAGGGAGGAATATGTAATCCACCTCGGCCTGCCGCAAGAAAAGGGTGGGCGGTAGCAAAACTGGACAAGAAGAAGATGGAAGCATATCTCAAAGTGGAGTTGGAGGTCTAGTTACTCCAGGAGGCTTGGGAACGAAGAGAAAAAATAGACGCTGAAGGCAAGGCTGACAGACTAGCCTAGTCCTTGGGTGGAGCCTGCGATGCAGCAATGCCTAGGAAGGGTAGGCTGCATAGAACACCGACGTACTGGTGGAACCAGAGGATTGCCGAGACGAGAAAAATCTGCTTGGCAGCAAGAAGGCAAGAAAAGCGTGCTAAAGGCACAGAGGCACAGGAACATCGAGTTGCGGAGTTATAGGGAAAGCCAGGAGAAGATTTGTTCTGGAAATCCGTAAGAGAATAGGGGAATGCTGGAAGCGGCTAAAGAAAGAAGCGGGCAAGGACATCTGGGGAAAGTCGTACATGCTCGTTATGGGCAAACTTGGTGGGCTACAACGATCGGTCGAACTGGAGGACCCTGTGTTTGTGGAGAGCGTGGTAGATACCCTCTTCCCAACACATGAATTCAGAGCACGGACCCAGAACGAAGGGGATGGTGACGACATTCAGCAGGAACCACCACAGTTTACGGAAATAGAGTTAAAGGCGACGACGGATAGACTCCGTATGGGTAAGGCACCAGGCCCAAGCTGGGTGCCTACCGAGACACTGAAGACAACTGCAGCGGCAATACCGTCCATGCTGCTTGAAGTATATAATGCTTGTATCAACGAAGGACTATTCCCGGCTAGGTGGAATAGGCAGAGGTTGGTCCTGATACCGAAACCGGGGAAGCCAGTCGGGGTACCTTCGTCATACAGGCCTCTGTGCATGATGGAGGTGGATGGAAGGAAAGATTCTGGAGACCTTGATATTGAATAGGCTGCAGACAACATGGGATGAAAGTGATGGGTTTACCCGGAACCAGTACGGGTTCCAGAAAGGTAGATCCACTATTAATGCTATCAGGCATGTGCTGAACATCGCTGAAGCAGCAGGCAAGGGTAAGGGGACGGTGTGCCGACTTCTGTATAGTAATCACGGTGGACGTCCGGAATGTCTTTAACTCGGCGCGATGGGCAGACATCATGTGGGCATTACAGATGCGGTCGGGGATGCAATCTTATCTGCGTAATATCGTGGGAAGCTACCTCTTTGACAGAGTCGCTTTGTATGATGGAGGGAATTATTCCGAAAACAGCCGACAGATCACGGCTGGCGTTCCACATGGATCGGTCCTGGGCCCATTCCTGTGGAACGTCCTATACGATGGACTATTCCGAGAGAAAATGCCGGAACCGACGGAATTAGTAGCTTTTGCCGATGACATTGCCATCGTCGCCAGGTCCAAGACCATCATGGACATGGAAATCATGGCTAACAAAGCGGTGAGAAGAGTAAGCCAGTGGATGGGGAGGATGGGGCTTGAGGTTGCGGCCCAAAAACGGAGTGCCTCTTAGTAACGAGACGCAGGGCGTTTCATGAACCCATCATCATGATGGAGGGTGTACAACTCTCAGCCGCGCGAGATATTAAATACCTAGGCGTAAACCTGGATCGGCGATTGAACTACTCCAGCCATATTGCGAGGGCTGTGGGTAAAGCCTCCGTGATTGAAGCAGGATTGGCCAGGGTAATGAGCAACATCGGCGGACCTAAACCGAGTAGTCCAGTCGATGCTGCTATGCGCAGCGCCAATATGGGAAGTGGCGCTCCAAAGTAGCAAGACCAGGAACATCATGGCTGCGGTTCATCGTCGAAGCGCACTGCGGGTAATAAGGGCATATCGCACGGTCTCCCAAGAGGCGGCGCATGTGCTGGCGGGAATTCCACCGATGCATCTTCTGGCAGCAAAAAGGAAACGAGATTATGAAGTGAGGAAGAGACGCTCAGGAGAGAGTGGAGAAATCACGGGGCCAGAAGATGAACCTACCGTATCAACGGAGAGGCGTATGTATGCGGAGTGGCAAGAGGAGTGGGAAAAGAGCGTAAAGGGCCGATGGACGAGACGAATCATCCCAAAGGTAGAAGAGTGGTGCAGAAGAGGGTACGGAGATGTGAGTTAGCACCTGACTCAGGTACTACATACAGGGCATGGATCATTTCAAGCGTACCTGATGAGGATAAGGAAGGAGACAAATAGTCTGTGTAAGCACTGCGGGCTTATGAGGACGATGCCGAGCACAAAAGAGTGACGAATTTGAAATGAGCCTGAGCCAGTCATCACCCCGAAGTAATGCATTATGCATGGGGGTCCATAACGGATTTCCCCCTCTTTAAACAAAAAAAGAAAAGGTTAGGTTAGGTTAGGTTATGTTAGGTTAGGTTAGATTTTGTATTATTTTGCGTGTATAATATATAATTGTTATTTTCCATTATTTCATTGAAATGCATTGTTCTTGGTTCATATTGAAATGATTGTACGTTGAACTGCAGTATGTTGAAATTCTATGATGAAATATCGTACGTTTAAAAGTGGCGTGTTGTATTCACCCTGTTAAGTCTGTTACGAATGAATATCATATAAAAATCAAGCATATCCAATCCAAATGTTTAGGAAAGTAAAAATTGAAATGGACTTCAAATAGTATTGAAAAAATATTGGATTGTATATGCTTGATTTTTATATGATATTCATACGTCCCAATGGAATTACATCTATATACATTTTGTCTTTTTGAAATTCAGCGTCAGTTTCGAATTCAACGATCCTAAAAGTCCTCTAGCAACAAATTTTAGTCGAATACGAGCTGTTTTTAAAACGGTTGTCCGCTGTATTGAGTCCGCCATTTTGAATTTTTAAAATCTAACATCATATTGGTATTCAGCCACAAAAACCCCTGAGTAACAAGTTTCAAGCAAATTCGACAATTTTTTATTTTTTTATTTTTTGTCATATATGAGCCGCTATTTTGTTTCTTGTGATTTATGGCACCAAGTTTAAAGGCCAATTGTCATCAATTATGATGATCTTTCGATGTGCCAAGTTTCAATCGAATCCGTGAGACACCTGGGAGGGTTCCCTTGTCAGTAGTTCATTTTATCGCTGGTGTGGTCGCACACAGCAAAACTTAACAGGGCGAATACTCGTAGCATCCCCAATTTGAGCTTGTTCCAATATCTTTTTACATATTCAGTCCACCATATTCTACCCGCCATCTTGATTTTAGTATATTTATAGTATATTTTGTGTGAGTAACTTCTTACAAATTCGGTCCGCCATCTTGAATTCAGAATATTTGTTGACGGATTCGTGACCAGTAACTTAAAATACCCAGAGTAACAAATTTCAACTGTTTTCCATGTAAAGAAATATGTTTGGTTCAAAGATATAATTTTATGTCACGTTTTACCTCCCTGCGCTGGAACAATTCTTTAAAAGTTGTAATGTGCCGTTTTTTTTACATTATATATATTTAGGAATAGCCTCAGGTTGATTTTAAATGTGTGCCAGCGAAAAAACAAATATTTCTTAAAGCATAAAGTTAAAAGTTCTATAGATTTGCCCATATGCGTTACAACAAAATGTTCTATTATATTAACATTAAATAATAACACATCAGTTGTATCGTAATTGTAATGTTACCTTCTAACAAAATTTACAAAATCATATTTTACATTTGTTAATTATTAGACTGTATTAACTAACAAATTTTATTTAAAAAATGGACTTTTAAAATTCAATGCTTGAAATAATTGGATGTTTACTTCAATAAAACAGGGTTCAATGAAATTAAAAAAAGTATAAATGAAACGTAGAGTCAGAATTATATTTTTCAAAACAAAACTTTTGGCGAAATTCCAGAAAAATACTGTTTATGATACTATAAATTGCTTCCGATCGAATCCATATTGAACCAAGCTATTTTAGCAGTCTACAAGAAAACATCAAAATTCATAACGCATTGAGAACCACATATCCTTTTTATTTACCATTTAGTTCTAAAAATTACATTAGAAATGCACCATTATACCGAATGTGTTCCTTAGTAAACTCCTTATATGATTATAATTCAAACATTCAACTGTTTAACACATCCATTTCCGGAAATATTATTAAACACACGCTTTTAATTGACATTATGTTTATAATATTATTATTATTTTTATTACATTTAACTCTATATTGTATTTTCTTCTCTTATTAATTACTGTTGCTTATGCTGATATATATTTTCAAATTTGTTGTATAAACGGTATAACCGTCTATAAATAAATAAATAAGAAAAAAAGAAGTATATAATCGTTTAAACTTCCCGCATCATTTTATCGTTTTGTATAGATATAATATATTGTTATTAACGTACAGTAAATTAAAAAATTCTACAATTAACATAAATATAACAAATTTTTATTTCCAAAGGTTATAACACAATTTTATAGGTTAAATTCTATAATTTTACAAATTATATCAGATTTACTGACTTTTGTGACAAAGAAGCAAGATTACACTGTAAAAAATCAAAATGAAATTTACACCGCACTGGTACATAGAGCGTAGGATTTTTTTCCGACTTGAGGTTAAAGTTCAAGACTGTGTTGTAAATTTACAATGTTGCATATTGGAAATATACCAAATTGTGTACTTTTACGACGTTTGTGGGTAATTTTTTTGCCCAAATTAGACTGTAATTTTACAAATCGAGGAAAAATATACAAGATTGTATGAAAAATAACGTTTCGAAAGTTACAAAGTTACAATGTTCCTCATTGGAAATTTACTATGTTGAAAGTGGGTAATTTTTTTTACCATGCTCAACGTTGTAAAATTCATTTTGATTTTTTACAGCGTAATAATATTTTGATGTAAATAGAATCTTAGAGTCGAATTTTCATTAATTTATTGTATTCAACACTCCAAAAATTGTGCAATTTCACAACTTTTATCGTAGGCTTGCAAATTAGTTGATTTGAATGTAGTGTGGAATTAACCATTGCTTTGTAAATTTTGTTACCTTTCCTACAGCGTTTAACATTTATTTATTGTTCTGTATTTAATGTTGTACTTTCATTATTTATTTAATGCAATGTGAAAGTAAATAAATAAGACAGGGTAAAATAGTTTTTATTAAATGGATTGCAGTTATTTTGTATGTTAACAAAGAGTCGTAGACAAATATAGTTATGAAAAGTTTCTTTTATTGACTTAACATTGAATAATAACGTAGTAGATCGATTATTCATAAATTTTAACAAATATCAGGACCAGTCCCAAATTTGGCTAATGAAATTCCTCCTTACAATGACTAATAAGAAATTCAGTTTTGTAAGCGGTCCTAATATTTAAAAGACTATCAGATAGTTTAAAAAATTTCGATCAATTCTTTTTTATACACGTTACCATAGTTTTATGATACCATCTTAAAATACCAAGTTACAACTATAGTTTTTTCTCTAATAACATCTTAATATCGCAAACATAGTTTTAAAGTATTAAGTAAAGGTTATGTGATCATACGTCATAAGTCCATAAATAAAAAATAGTGGAATTAGACTTGACTTTTTTCAATACATTTTTATTAGAATTACTGGATTAAAATTTTGATACATTAAAAGTTTATAGTCTACATGTAGAAAGAGAAAGGATCGTGATATCGATACTTACTTTAGAGCTTGCACGGCTGCTTTTAGGCCCATATTCTGCGTAGCCCGCACTTATACCTCTTACGGTTTGCCTACGATAGAAAGAAAGCTGAGTCAAGGTCAGCAAATTACGCATTTCCGTAAATCCACCCCCAAAGAATAAACCGAAATCTTTTCTCGTCTTGTTGTAGCAGTTATTTTGAAACTGAAATTAGGACCCCCTCGCGACCAGGAAACTTTTATTATAACTCGAGGCCAGGTTAGGGTCACGAGGAAAGTCGTTTTTTGTTAACTCTTTGTCCGGAAAGAGTTAGGAAATGAAGAAATGCGGATATTAGTAAAACGTCGAAAAAGAATAAAAGTGTAGAGGTTAGGTTCGATGTGTTGCCATCGTGCGTTAGGTCGGTCTGCCGGAGAAAAATCTTAAGAAATATGTGCAATCGGATTGTTGTACGACAAGGGTAAAAAATTGTATCGATAAAGACAGATTATTGTGAAAATCGCAACTCACTGTCACATATTTGCGCCTGATGAAAACTTTACAAAGCACGATTGACGGATTCTCGCCACTTCTCCAGTAAGAAACGCGCGCGCGTGTGCGCGATACGGTTAACTCCGTGTGTGTGAAAGATACACTCGTGCGTGTGAAGTGTTTCCTTTTTTTTGTGCACATGTATATAGTGTCTTGCGCACTTTTACTGCGCCGTTCTTTTTCTTGCGAATCCCAGTAAAACCACTTACCGACTGTTGATTGTTTTTGAAAATGATCTTTCTTTCTTTGTTTTTATGCAACAATTAAAACATTTAAAACGCAATAATTAGTGAATAATGAAACAAGTGTATTAGTGCTGAGAATTTTAGATACTTTTGTTACGAGAATTTCCGGTTCGGTGTTCGAGGTTATGTTGCTAATTCACAATTGAAACAATGGCAACATCAATTTGGAGTAAAAGTTGTAGACAATATTTTACAAAATGCAGAAATGTAAGTGTTTTACTTATATATTAGACATCTGTCTTTAAAGACTAATAAATTTTAAAAAATGTTGTAGAAAGCTTTTTATGTCTTATTCTGTATATTTTATATTTTGAAAATAATTTTTGATAGAAATCATCACTATTTATACGGTTACACGAAAAAATAATCGAATAAAAAGAATTATTGTAATATAGTATTGGATAATGAATACGATCAATTTACAATTCTTAACAGTTTTACATTATAACATTCATCGTGATACAAATATTATAATGTAAATATTGTGAAATTATATACCTTTGATCTGTTTCGTATGAAACCACAAATTAGTTAGTCATATGATTGAAACATGTGGACATATATCATCGTTATTATGAATTTATAATTTTTACAAAGCCAAAAGGGAAAGCCATTATTGTTATATAAAATAATTATCTGTTTAATCACATAAGAACAACATCACATATTACTTTGAGATGTCAACAATATTACACACATAAAAAGTGCACAGCGCAAGCCAAAACAACAAGCGCCGACAAAAATTGTAAATACATACTTACACAATATCTAAATAATAAACATCTCATAGCTCCGAATTTATACGTAAAATATTTCATCAGGAACACTTATAAAAGTTACAGCTCATAATCACGGACCAGATCACGCAAAAGTTCAGGACAAACAGATAGTTAATAAAATAAAAAAGAGAGCGACTAAAACAAGTGACAATACATCTAGAATAATCCCTCACTGTACTAAAAAAGCAGACGCACAAACATCTGCCGTATTCAAATTTAATTGTACAAATTTAAAATACAAATTAGGCTTATTCGTGTTATTTTGTTTTTATTGTTTTAATGTCATTATTTTGTTGCAGTGTTATTTTATCGTAATTATTTTGTCACTGTGTTATTTTGTCGTAATTATTTTGACATGTGTTATTCTGTCCAATAATTCTTTTGTCGTGATATCATTTATACAATATTTGAATCTATATAAACATACACAATAAACAAAAATCAATTGAAATTCTTTTTGTTACCTTTTATACAACCTTTCATACCTTATGTAAAATTACATTTCCAAGTTTTTACAATTTTGTTGACATGGTCATTTTTTTCGTATTAAGGTTTCGAATTTTTTTAGAATTAAGACCATGCACCAATTTTATTGGCCGTATTGGACTGTAATTTTAGAAATCGAAGAAAAATATACAAGATTACATGAAAAGTACCGTTTCAAAAGATAGAAAATGATAGTGTTCCACATTGTGAATTTACCGTGTTGAAAGTGGGTAATTTTGTGCCCATACTATGTTATAAAATTCAATTTGATTTTTTTATAATGCAGTTTGTATTATGAAAAATATACGACTAAACAACAGTTAATTTAAGAATATTATATCATAATATTAAATATATTTAAATAAAATAAAAAGACCTATGTAAAAATTTCATAGTTTGAATTCAAATTTTAAAAAGTAATTCAGACATCAAGAATCCAAATTCAGAGTCAATACGAATTCATTTAAAGTCTTTAACAATAGCTTGAATAGAAACAAATTTATTACGATTCTGAATTTGGATTCTTGACGTTTTAATTTTTGTTAGTTTTGTTTACTACACAAATTCCACCTTCGTTGAATCAAATTCTAGTAAGTAAATAATAATGTTTATTACTCTCAAAAGTTAGTAACACTAACCTTTAAGCTGTCGAAAAGATTTCTACTTTTTGGAAAAAATGTTCTTATGTATTTTTATGATACTTCGCATAAATTTACAACTGTAATAAACAGTATCAAATACAAAAGCAGTATACTTATATATATATATAAGAATACAACAAAATATATGTATTGACAAACATTCTAACATTATATATTGAAACATTTTATAAAGACTCCAATTCTTCTTTATGCGGTCGATAATATATAACTCATTTAAAAAAATGTGACGAGGGTGACACATTTGTTCACCGAGACATATCTTTTTTTAAATAAATTATATATTATCAAATGTATAACGAAGAATTGGAGTCTTTATAAAATTTTTCAATATATAATAGACTTTTTTTAAACTCAACATCGTTGAAATGTTTGACAATACACATATTTTGTTATATATACACACCGTGCATACATTATATATATACAAAATATATATTTTGTTATATATATACCGTTCATTACAGTTGCAAATTTATGCAAAGTTTCATAAAAATACATAAGAACATTTCCTTTAAAATGTAGAAATCTTTTGATTGTCAACAATGGTTTATTTGATTTTGTAATTGACACTCTGTAGACTATCGATGACTGCTATGGACACGAAAACATGTGAAAAAGAGTATTTATGACAGTGTGATTACAACTTAAGAAAAATGTTAGTAATAGAAAACTTTTATGATAAAATTGAATTAATTTTAATAACCTTACATTAGTCTATAATGATACAATTTATAGTTATAGTAAAGCAATATGTAATAGTGATATCCAAATAGAATTTTTATCATTGATTGACCGTCGTATATGTAAAATTTTATAAAGACTCCAATTCTTCGTTATGCAGTCGATAATATATAATTTATTTAAAAAAATATACGCCTCTGTGAATGAATGTGTCACCCTCGTTACATTTTTTAATAAATTACAGTACCGCTCAAAAGTATGAGCTCACCCTTGTGGAATTTTGGCTAAATTAAAATGTTGATATCTCATGGCCAAGTCAACGTACGGGAAAAATAAAAAAAGGGAATTAAAGAGGAGACTTTCAGCTTCTCAGTCGTGTTTCATTTCAATATATACATTTCTCTACGAATTATGCTCGATTTACTAAAGTCATTTTTTCGTATTATTTTTGTCTTTTTTAATCCGCTCCCATTTTTTTAAAAATGATTGCAGGAGAAATGTAAAACGTGTAATCGAAAGGTAATTCCTATAACTTTAATTTGCCTCTTCGGGATTTTGTCTAATATTTCTTTACAAATACTTATTCAATTTTGAACAAATTGATGTGATTTTTTTCAGTCCGCAATATCTCGGAAAATTAACGTAATATAAAACATGTTTAAGAAACAAAAAGTTTCATTTTTTAATTATCTATTGGCTGAAATTATTTCAAATTTTTAGAAGGAAATTTTTTTTTATCGTATTTTATCGACTTCAACATTTGTTATGTAACAATCATTTTCGGATGCAAAGTTGCATTTAAGCTATGATCAAGTTTAAGATTATTTTTGTATTTACTATTAGGATATTTCACGCAAAGCGCGTGGCGATTTTTTTAAAGAAAGCAAAATTTAATAAACATGTACATATATACATGAATACAATTGTTAATACTTTCTATGTATAATGTTAAAATAAAGTTCATTGTTCATTTATAAATAAGTGTACATGAATTATTATATCGCAAACTGAGCATGGTTAAAATGCAAATATAGATCTGTTAATAATCGCAGCACAAAAGCGTAAATTTGACAAAAATAGAATAAAAAAAATTTCCTTCTAAAAATTTGAAAAAAATTTCAGCCAATAGACAATTAAAAAATAAAACTTTTTGTTTCTTAAATATTTGTTATATCACGTCAAGTTTCCGAGATATAGCAGTTTGAAGAAAAATCACATTATTTTGTTCAAAATTGAATAAGTTTTTGTAAAGAAATATTAGACAAAATCCCGAAGAGGCAAATTAAAGTTATATCAATCATTTTTAAAAAAATGGGAGCGGATTAAAAAAGACAAAAATAATACGAAAAAATGACTTTAGTAAATCGAGCATAGTTCATAGAGAAATGTATATATAGAAATGAAACCACCGCGAATGAGAAGCTGAAAGTCTCCTCTTTAATTCCCTTTTCTTATTTTTCCCTTACGTTAAGTTGGCGATGAGATATCAACATTTTAATTTAGCCAAAATTCCGCAAGGGTGAGCTCATACTTTTGAGCGGTACTGTATGTATTGTCGACTGCATAACGAAGAATTGGAGTCTTTATAAAATTTTACATATTGACAGTCAATCAATGATAAAAATTCTATTTGCATATCACTATTACATATTGCTTTACTGTAACTATAAATTGTATCGTTACAGGCTAATGTAAGGTTAAAGAAATTAATTCAATTTTATCATAAAAGTTTTCTATTACTAACATTTTTCTTAAGTTGCAATTACACTGTCATAAGCAGTCTTTTTGACATGTTTTTGTATTCATAATAGTCATCGACAGTCTACACGGTGTAATTACAAAATTGAATCAACCGTTGTTGACAATTTAAATAAATTTTTCGCTAGACCAACAAATATAAACATATAACAATGGAAAAGGTTTTTAGATGACGGGCACACAGGAAAAAGAGATTTGTCCATTTGAAAATTCACTTGAATTTTAATATTGGTGTCTACAGTTATACGTTTACATTAGTTTACACAAGAAGAATCGATTATTGATATTGCTTTGAAACTTGTTTTATATCAATTCCTCCGTGATAAAATATTTTTTATTGAATTTAATATAAACTTTTTAAACAAAATTAAAATAAACAGTAAAAATGGACAAACCTCGTTTTTCCTGTGTGCCCTTCAGATGTATTTTAATACTTACAAAAGACATTTTTAATTTTGGTTTTAGATTATGGGAATATTAAGAATAATATTCGAGAAACATTTTAAAACCTTTGTCGAAAAATAAAGAAGAAACTAATAGAAGTGAATAAACTTATCAAGATCATTTTATATCTAATTTTAAGAAACTATCTCCATAATTTACCACTATACTATACTACTATTTACCAGAAGCAAAAACATATAATTAAATTATTTATTTTTAGTTGTATGATCATGTAAACAAAATGTAAAAAAAAGTACAATATAACATAACGAATTAATAATACTAAAAAATAGTTACTCTTAATATAATTATTGCATTTAGTACTCCGTTTTAAACAAAATGGACAAGGAAAAACAAGAGTCCTTAAAAGAAAAACAAAAAGAAATGATGGCTCGAGGTTTGCCAACACGAAAACCAATTCCGGGTGTAAAACAGATCATAGTAGTTGCTTCGGGAAAAGGTGGGGTTGGGAAATCCACCACATCCGTTAACTTGGCTACAAGTTTGAAACTTGTATATCCCGAGAAGTCGGTTGGATTATTGGATGCCGATGTCTTTGGTCCTTCCATTCCACTAATGATGAATCTTGATCAGTCTCCGATGTTGAATGCCCAAAATCTTATGGAACCATTAGTCAATTACGGCGTTAAGTGGTACAGTTACATTACATTTTAAAAAAAATAATAAAAAGTTACATTATTGGTTTACCACGTATTGCATGATTTAACAGCATGTCAATGGGATTTTTAATTGACAAGCAGTCAGCTGTAGTCTGGAGAGGACTCATGGTAATGGGAGCTCTCGAAAAGCTTGTGCGACACGTTGCATGGGGGCCGTTGGATTATCTTATCGTCGATACTCCACCTGGCACAGGCGACATGCACATATCTTTGGCACAAACTCTCCCCATTTCTGGTGTACTATTAGTGACTACACCACAAAAGGCTGCGGTCGAAGTCACCAGAAGAGGTGCTGTAATGTACCAGAAACTGAAAATTCCTTTGGCTGGAATTGTCGCAAATATGACAAATGTAACATGTCCGAAATGCAAACACAACGTTCCTTTATCGAAAGATGAAACTCGGAGCATAGCTGATGAATTCGGTAAGACATTTAAATTATTTTTATCAGAGATTTCTTTAACTAATTTTTATCTTGTGCGTAATTATAATTATAGGTATTAAAGTACTTTGCAAATTACCACTTCTGGATGAAATTACGGAAAGCTGTGACGAAGGAAAACCAACAGTCCTATCTGCTCCTAATTCTGCATCAGCTGCCATCTACAAAAAATTAAGTCAAGATGTAGTGTCTTTTCTAGAAAAAGAATCTATTCAAGAAACCTAACATTTTAGAATTTGGAAAAATTTAGAAACGAATAAAGAAAGTGCAGATAAGTCAACAAGGTAATATTTTAAAATATTCTTTCTAATATTTCTATATATCAAGAAATTGAAATGACATTGATTCGTACAGAGATATTACAATTAGAAACATTATTTGTTTGTCGATAATGAAAGTAGATATAAGTTACTTCTTCCTTGTCATTTAGTTCAGTAAAGAAAAAAAATGCGATTTAAGATGATAAAGAATCTGTGCGTTTCTCAGGATAAAACTGATAACGCATGGCTCATTTCTGCGTAACATTCAATGAATCTAGTAATAATATTGACAAATTCCAAAACAATAACAAACATGATTCTGCATAATGAATTTCTGTGATTAAAATTTATAATTTGTTTATAGTAATTATAATTTTAAGTTTTAATTACAGTTTTTAATTAGAACTTAAACTTTGAATGCGAATTTTTTAACTTAACTTCACCATAATTCTATGTAAATCAATTATGCAATTGAAATCTATTCTTTTAATTTTGCTGCAAAAAATTGAGTGTGTGCGTTGATTGGTATCGCAAATAAAACACTTGTAACGCATGTAGAGAAAACAATTTTAGCCTTGACAAAAATTTCCACTATTTTTTCAATATCATCGATTGCATAATGTAAAAAAAATTTGAATCTGAAGAGGTACTTTATTTTACCGCTCTTAAAAGTCAAAATTCGTAATGTACTACTAAAATCATAAGTCACGTGACTAGCGTTCGTTCCCTAATGCGCGAAACTCTTTTAAAATAGTGGGGGCTGGGCGACACCTACAATAACTTGCATTACTCGCGGGAAAGGTCAGTCTGCGTTGAGTCATTGCAGGCGTGCTGCAAATCGATGCTTAGTAAAAACACTGCCTTCAAGTGTCCAAGGCTAATCAAAAGTGTGTTTTCTAACTATTCGTAAGCATTTTTTATTAATTTCTGCAATTAAAAAATGTGTAAATTTATGAGAATAAGTTTGATAGTTTAATTTTTTATCTTGGTTTTTCGAATTTCGAACAAATCGTAGTGCAAATACGTAGATTATAATTTCGTTAGTAAGTCATTAGAAGTATGTAATTTAACTAAGATGTTAACTAAAGTAAATTACATCTAAGAAAATGACAAATAAGTAGTGTTTTATTTGTGTTTGATTCAAGGTTTTAAATATCATATGACTTGTGTAGTGACCAGTCGATAAAGCACTTCTCTACTTCAAGATATTTTATCGTTAGTTTATTTAAAAAGTTAAATTGGTATAGCATTAATCTTTATGAAATTATAGTAAATATAAGATGATATAAAAATTTTAATAAAAAATTCTATTAAAAATGAAAATATTTAAATTATGTGATGTAAGAATCTATTTTGAAAGTGTATTAATTATTAGGATTTAATTATTCTAAGTTTATAACAAAAAAATACAAAATATTCATAGGATTTGACAAAAAATAATAAAAAACTTGATTTAATTAAAAACTGATTTAGTTAATTATTTCCTTTCTCAATTTTTCTATTACTTCATTAAAATTTTCTAACATTTTTTAAACCTAATTTCTGTTACACGATATTTGAAAAAATATTATATTTTGTTTTTTAATCAAAGTTTACAACTTTTCGTATTTGAATTTTTATTTAAAAAAATTTGATTTTTTGGTAAATGTTGAATTTTAGTTCGTGTACAAAATTTTTATTCTATCATAAATTTTTATCAATTTTTCTCGAATTTTCAACATTGATACAGATAGTCAGAAAAAGATTTATTTAATTAGATATTTTCTCAATTTTTCATGTTCGTTCTCGTGAAAATATTTGTTTTTAATTATAAGTTGACTATCTTGAACAAATATCGGTTTTATTTGTAATTATTCTAAAAAATCGTAGACAATTTTGATTGTTTCTTAACAGGACACTTTTTGTACTTTAATTTCAATGAAATATTTCGAATGAAAATCAAAGTTCAACGGAATTTAAAGGTATCTAACTGTTTTCAATGGCGTTATCAAAATGAAACTGTAGTAATTAGAAAATTAAATGTAGCGATTAAAATGTAAAAAAAAAACGCAAAAAATCGGGAATACTTTTGAATAAAACATTTTGTTCTTATTGGAAGAGTATTTTCAGTCACAAAATTCCTTCACTAACGGTGAAGAAAATAGTTGTAGTATTAAGATATATTTTTTAAGTATTAACAAAATAACATCGTGGTTTCAAAATGACGACGGAATGAATAATTTCTTTTTAAAAGTTAACATATTTTTTTTTTCATGTTAAAATGTACCAAAGAATATACGCAATTTTTTTTTTCAGATTTTTTGAACATTTTTTAAAAATTCGAAAACCAAAAATTATATCATAGATTTTGAAAAAATTAGGGCATATTCTTTCACACATTCTAAGACATTTTTATTCTAAGAAAAATTGTTCTAAAGTTTTCATGAAAATAATTTGTTAAAAAGAAATGATTCATTGCTGTCGCTATTTTGGGTCCACGTTGTTATTTTGTTAATATTTAAAAAATGTATCCGAATACTATAACTATTTTTTTCCCCTTTAGTGAAGGAATTTTGTGACCGAAAATACTCTTTCGATGAGAAAAAATGTTTTATTCAAAAGTATACCCGATTTTTTGCGATTTTTTGCCATTAAAACGCGATATTTAATTTTCTAATTACGACAGGATTGAAAACGGGGACCTTGAAAATGGGAAGATAGTTAAAAAAGTAATAGTATTGAAAAACAAAATGAAAAGGATTAATGTATTGAACTGGATTTAAAAAGAAAGCCCCTAAATAACACGTAGACACATATACTTCAGGGGTATTCTCTTTGCAAAATTCAGTTGTTCATAATTTCATCGAGAATTATCAAACATTTTAATTAAAAACAAAATATTTTTTTTTATTTTCAAGAGAAAATAATGCTATTCTACAGAAAATTACCTTTAGAGCAATATTTAGATGATTTAATTAAGAAAAAAAAGTTAAAAATGTCTCGCATGTAAAATTTCTGTTTGACTGATTAATTTTGTATTTTTATTACAGATATAGTTAAAAACTTATATTTCAATTAAATTTTAATATATAATATTAAATTATGGAAGTTTATGGAATGAGAGTTAACTGTTTAAAAAATAAATTACTATTAGTTGTTTACCGGTGTTTAAGGAATTTTTGGGTCTTCTAACTGTTGTAATTATTTTAATCTTTAAATCTCAAGTATAAGTATTGAGTTTTATTTCGAAGATTTACATTAAATCTTGACATTTAAAAACAGAAAAATTGTATTGGACATTCATTATTACTGAAGAAAAAATCTTTCAAATTCTGAATTAAAAGACTGAAAAAAGCTCTAAATTATAAAGTAAAACTAAATTCTCTCTAAATTTAAATTAATCCAAGTGTACTAATGAAGGAATGAAAAGTCGATTATTAATTGCATTGTAACTTTACATTTCTTGGAGTGAGAATTCACTCTTTATGGAGTGAAAATTCACTCTTAAATAGTAACTATTTACTGTTCAGTAGAGCGGCTTACCCCCTCTTTTGCCTAAAATGAGAAAAGCGAGTTACGTCAAATTCAGGTCAGTTTTTCGAGTAAAAAATTTTTTTTTTACATTTTTTAAAGATATTTTTCCTGCTATTCTTAAGTGTGCTCTATTCATTCCATGAGCAAATTTAAAAAAAAATGTTTACACGCAGATTTTGCAAAATAAAATAAAAATGCCATGATTTTTGGGTCTTTTTTTTAATTTTCCATGATTTTCTCCACTGAAACGGGTTATAATCAATGAAATGTTTGCATAAAAAGTGATCTCGATTGTTGAACATAAATAATATGCTAAATGCATATTTTTCAGAATCAATGGCCGACTCAAAATGGCTTTGTAACGAACCAATGTATTCAAAATTATTAATTCTTTGAAATAAAGATCATAGTAATTTTTTTTTAGTATTATAATGACAATATAAATATTAACTGGTTATGTATAAAGATTATAATAATTTTGAGTTTATAAATTCAAAATGGCGGATCTGTAATGGATTCTATAAATATGTCAGATAATTACGAATATTACATATTCCGACCTTGAAAGATCAAAATTGTCAAACACGTTTCTATGTTCTGTTTTTCAAGGAATTATGAAATTTAAACAATTTTTTTTCGTTTTATGGACACTTGGAATCGGCTATTGCTACGAAACCATATTCTATTCATATCCAACAATCGGGATCACTTTTGACGCGTGCATTTCAATGATTATAACCCGTTTCAGTAGAGAAAATCGTGAAAAATGAAAAAAAAAAACTAAACATCATGGCATTTTTCTTTATATTGCAAAATTTGTGTATAAACAATCATTTTTTTTTAAATTTTCTCATCGGAAATCAATTTAGCACACCTCAAAATAGTGGGAAAGAGATCTTTTAAAAATAACAACAAATTATTTTTACCCCAGAAACTGAATGGATGTTTACATACTTCCTCTTCTCATTTTGGGCAAAAAAGGATTAATTTTCACTGTAAGGAATTAAGTTTTGCTCTAAGAAATGTATAGAGTAATGATTTTTACTAATTCATTAATGAAATTCTACTAGTTGCGAATCGATAATTATAACTTTGAATATCTTATTACTAAAGTGATTTAGTTAAATTTGACTAATGGATTAGTAAATAGTGTTAGGAAAAATTGCTAATTCATTTACTGTCGATTTTCAGTCCTTAATTGTTTTTTTTTTCACTTAATCAAATTTAGAGAGTACTTTTCTTTAAAACGACATTGTTTATTCATATTTATAATGTTGTTTGCAATAAAAAATTGATAATAAATAAACATCGGGAAAAGACTCCTATTAACTAATAAATTAATAATGAAAGATGCAACTTGATGGTTCTGAAAATTATTTAACAATAAATTGACATATAATTATCTAAAATCATAAATAAATTTAAAAGATGCTAATTTTTGAACAAACTACAGAAAAAGTTTAAAATATCGACAGTGACCTAAAAGTTTTGATTGATTTACAATTTGGTACACTACATTATAATTTTATATAACTATGAACTTCAATTGATGTTTTTTAGTTTTGAAATTTCAATTTTTGTGTTTTTTTAGCATTTAAGAATTCTTAGGCGATACAAAATGTATGTATTATTTAAAATTGATAAATTCTGGACAATTACATGTTTATTTTTCTGTCTTTCTAAAATCTGCGATATTTATTAAACGAAATGATTAAATAATATCGTTCATATTTGTTTTTTAATATTTTATAATTTATAGTGAAAATTCAATAAATTCTTAAATTTAAAAATTCATTTAAACATGTGTCGTTTTATCTTATTCAAAATGTTTGGTCAAATTTTTATTTTAGTTGTCTAAGAATTACTTTTACATTTTTTATTGTTAATTGCAATTATAAAGTCTCATTTTTCAAATTTTAAATGGACTTATAAGACTCGTGACTTTTTGGAAGCAGTTGTAAACTTATTGTACTAAGATTTTCCTGTAAATATTTTGGGTTTCCTTTGTTTTTACCGAGTAATAAACGTTATTATAATTGAAAATAATATTTCTTAATTTTAGTCGATATTTACTGAAATAATTCATCTTTCGACACTTTTGTCTTTCTTTATTATGATTTTGTCAAAATATCAGTAATTTATGAGAATATTCTAATGTTGATGTCTTGTTAATTAGTAAGTTTTCCTTATTTATATCGTACCTGATAATACTAAAAATATAGCACTAACAGATTACATAATGGTGCAACAAATATGAAACATTTAATTCACAAATTCAAAATGGGTTATGATTAATGTTTTTTATATATGATGACTGCTTGAGGATAAAATTCTGACAATTTACGATTATAACCTACGTTTACGCATCATTCGGAAGTTCATAGCACCTTTTAAATGCATCGAATTTTAAAATAACACGCACTTTACGTACAGTGCAATGATAATGAGATTTAACAGTTGTTTTCGCCGGATCGTTTATATTTTTACCAAAAAAAGTCTCACCTGCAAAATACTTGCTATCAATCCTCTTGTCAAATCGTTCAATGCTTATCATTTCTGAGATTGTATCGTAAATATTCAAGTTCTTTGATATATTGACCGCATTAAATGATCATTGTTACTATTACATACGTCATAATTCTTGTTTATTCGTTCAATGTAATTTGATTTTAAGAATAGACATTTATTTTTCGAACATATGAATTTGTTTGTATTATTGTTTTATTTAAATGCCCAATAACACATGAAATTAATAAGTAATTAAATTCAGGGTTCGTCTAATCATCTAATATCGAGTAATGTAAATATTGATCTAAATGAAGTAGGTACAGAGGAAACAAACAAGAAATTGTATCAAAAAATACAAGTAGGTTAACATGAAGACAATACGAAAAATAAGCTGATAGTTTGTAGTTAAAAATGGTCTTTTTTATAATACAAACAAAAGTTATAAATAGTCGTACTATTTATAGTTGTTAGTTACCTTTCTTCGTTCGCATTGGTTCTCCACTGAGAGAAAGGATTTTTTACTATAAAGAAGACTTCTTACATATTTAAATATGTCGAATCGAATTATTTATCAGTAAGAAATTTTTTCAGTTTTATTTTTTCAATAAATGTAATTCGGACCGAGTATCCAGTTTCATCAAGTTCGAGAAGTTTTTCACTTTTCGGTCCGCCATCTTGAATCCGCCATTTTGAATTTGCAAAATCTGAGGTCACATTCGTGATCAGCGACCCCGAAAACCCTCGAGTTACAATTTTCAGCTGTTTTCCGTGTAAAGAAAAATGTATGCCGCAAAAGATTAAGAAATATCCATTAAATTCAGCCAAATATTTTGTAATAGTTACAAAATACGATGGTGGAGTCGAAACACATAACCTCAAATGACAATGCCGATGTTTTGTTTTGTTTTTTAAGAACGATTGAGTGCCATGGCAATTCAGTAGTTATTATGAAAAGTTAATATAACATCGATCCAAAATCGTTCATGAAGTTTGATACTATGTTTCGGCATTTCTCCGAGAAAAATTTGTCATTAGCCATTTCTTATTGGCTGAGAAGCGCTCTTCCATGTCGAAAGTTTTCGAATTTTAAAATAAAAAAGTTGTACACGTTTTTTTTGTTTAAAGCACGAAATTTTTTGGTTTTATTTCAAATTCATCGAATTTTATTGGCGTTGGTGTCAAAAATGAATTTACTATCAGGCAGATGTATTGCAGAAAGTAAAAATTCAAAATGGCAGACGCAAAATGGAGATTAAAATGAATTTTTATTCGTAATATCCTAATCATATATTCAAAATCGCAAAAATTAATGAATCTTTATAAGTTTTGGTAGCCAAGCTTTCTTGAAGTTGCAGATTACGAGTCTAAAGTTAGTTTTTGAACATAAAGAAATTCCCATTCGAAATTTTTCTCGTGTAGTTTAAATGTTGTCAAACTTGACCTAATTCAGACATTTTGTACATTTGGGCGTTAAAGGTTAAGGTACTCGTGCATTTACACCCTAGTAGAGTCATCTTCATGACCAGAGGAAAGAAGATTCTGCAATGACAATCTGAGATTAAAATTATTGCAGTTTGATGGATGATTCTTCGCACAAGATTCTTCACGTCAACTCAATGCAGTCGTATAGAAGATCTTCAGCAGAAGCTTTTTTTTTATAAATACTCTGCATAGTGGTATCTGAATACAGACTGAATGCAGATTCTTATGTCTGGTAAAATGGTACGTGATTCTCATACAGATGACTGGAAGAATCTATTAGCAGAATGTTAGTTTAGCTAGACTAGAGTATTAAGGGAAACTCAGTCGATTGCTATTTCATAAGTTACTTAGAAATTTGTTTGAAAGCTGAAATTTATAATACTGACATACATATACGTATACACTAGGGTGTCCGTAAAAAAATTGTTTTTTGGCTTATCGTTGGAAAAGTTTCTAAATGATGTCTAAGTAAAGAAATTTCACTTTATTTAATATATAAATGGTGCCAAAATCGCGATAAAGGGACAAAAATCGCTATTTTTTCCATTTTTTTGTTATTTTTCCAATCTAACTCAGTCCTCTCTATACATAGCGTAAAATTACCTCGAAATTAGCTTGAAAAAGCCTACAATTTACTCCAATAACATTTTGCGATTCGATAAAATTTAAACCTAAGAAATCGTCAAACTGAAAGAAATTTTGTCATCCCTCCTTGTGACAACCTCTGAAATTTTGTCAGATTTCGGGTATCACTTACCATTTTCGAAATATTTCAGAATTTTGAAAATTTACAAATTTTCAAAATCAGTTTGCATGTAAAGTATATTATAAAGTATATTATACACTAGAATACCTGTGGTGAAGATTCGGTATACAATTCATTTAAATTAATGATTAATAAATAACTTGAATGCCTAAGTTTAAGATACAAATTTTCAGATTCTCTTTTTTAAAATTATCGACATAATTAATTTTTTTATTCGTTTTAAGAAACATTCTTTTGAGTATAATATTCCAAAATGTGATATTGCAAAATTACAGTTTAAACACTCCATGATTGCACAAAAATTGTGCAAATACTTTGTGAAAAAAAACGTGAATTAAAATATTATTAATCGATTTTTCAAAATTCCGGCTATTTTTTACGCTATATATGTATATGATCTCCTAGAATATTTTAAAGTAATTTGCCGATAATTTACCGTACTAAATGATTTTGTCTTATCTTTTAAGTTCTGGTATTTTTTGTAAAAAAAATCGAATCTTCATGATTTTGTACTGAAAAGTCCACGGTGACGCAGTAAAGCAGACTGCATTCAATAAGAGTTTCAATTGGTTATGGCGAAGATTCTTATTATAGGTTTTGACATATACCGTCGTATTAAGGTAGAGTTCATAACGATGAAGATTCTTCCCACAGACTGCGATTTATTTTATAAAAGAAACCAAAGTTTTCCTTCAGAAAACAAAGCAAAGAAGATTCTGCAGTTAGTTAACACTTTCGATTGTTTAGGAAGGATCTGACGGCAGATCATCCCGCAAATTCGGACATACTCCATTTACAGTCTTCAGCAGATCTTCTCTCAGTCTGCTTGCAGAATTCGCTCATTTCTCTACTAGGGCATCTCGCTAAAATGTTATTTATGATTTACTGAAAGTAAATTTTTATATAATTATCCTTTTAGGAGACCATATTTGTTTTGTTATTGGGGGACGTTAATTGTTAAACTTATTTGTTCTTGTTATTAACATTATACTTTAAATGAGAACTGATGAATATTCTATGACTGTCTTTAAAAGTCTTGATGGATGAGATTCTTCGTTAATCATATTAATCTTCTTGCCCACAACTAAAAACCAATAATCTGAATCATTTAAAATACAGATTTTGAAGGAATAAAAAAATAAATAAATAAGAAACTCCCCAGAAAAAGTGCTTTAATAATTTCGAACTCATATACTGTTTCCTGATTCAGTACAAGTGTATTTTTTTTTATTTTTCCGATGTTTGAATTAATTCTGTAAACACCATTAACTTAATCAACAATTTCAGAATTTAGAAGATATTTATGAATTGTTTTGACTTTGTCATTTTCTGATAAACTTAAAAGTGAAGGCAAAAGTTTTAAAAAATGTAACATGTATTTTTTTTGGTTATCCTAAACTTCTTTTACATATTTAGCTTGAAATTGATAGTACTTAAATTACAAAATAATTAAATTTAACCAGACAATACATTTCATACGCCATATGTACGCCATTATATGCGTTTTAATTTTAAGATTTTTATAGGTTTTGATAATCGGTTTCTATTAGTTACTAATAAATTTATCGAACAAGTCGAGTTTTTTATAAAATTAAATAATTTTATTGAATATTACGTACACATAAACTGCAATTGCAGCGTTAAAAAGTCAATAAATAATGTTGAATTAAAAATAATTTTTTGTGAAACATCATCTAACACAATTAATGACAATCCGTGTTCATCTCTGCGTGATTTATTGCCGTACTTATTCGTCATTCGCTTTTTATTCCCATTTTTACGTCGAAATTTATAGTAAAATATTACCCATTTTTACGTTCAAGAATGAAGCATTTTTCTTTTCAAAATCATTAATTAAACTATTTTTTACCTAAAAAGTACACTCTTCCCCTTTAATTTCTTTTTTATTCATGTCGATATCTTTGTTTGCCTTAAAGTTATGATTTCTTGATAAGTACCTCCAGTTTTTAATAAAAAAATGATGAGCAAAAGAAGTTTTTTTCTAAATTTTATAACTTTAACTTAACCCATTAACGCTCAGACGGACGAATTTTCAGCATTAGTTTGAACATCGATAATTTGTATATAATTGGCTTTAGAAAAATGTGAGCCCTATACTGTTTCTAACGTAAAATTATAAGCTCTTTCAGAATCTTTCAATAAAATTTCGATAAAATGAACCGCAAAAAAGTTATACACGTTTTTCTGTTAAAAAATATGTTTTTTTACATTTGGGTTTTCATTAAAATATCACTTTCACCTCGAAATAGCGTTGTGAAACATATCTAAGTTGACAATGTCGCGTCCATGGACCCCCAGGATTAAAATGTACCATATCAGAATTCATAATTCAAGATGGCAGTTTTGAAAATGGCGCCTAGAAGCTCAAAATTCTTTTTAAAACAACCATTTTTTTCTTAAAAATTATAGACTTTAGAGAAAATTTTCTAAGAACAACAATGCTTTGGAATGAGTCAAAGAATACTCTCAAATTTTATCAGCATGCAATAATTAATACATTGCTTGGTTTTTCAAACATTCGAAAAAAAAAATTTTGAAAAAAGTCATTTTAAAAATTTGTCATTTTTTCATTTTATTCTAAGAAAATGTTCTCTAAAGCCTATCGTTTCCACACGCAAAGAAATTTGAAGTTAATGCGACAGCAATTTGGGAAGTAGTAGTTACCGCACAGAATCTGACGAATTTGAAATGACGATTACAATTCGAATTCGTTAAAAAGAAAATTTTTATAAACAGATCCAGTTTGAGTGAACCTGTGAGAATATTTATTCATAATTTCTAGACGATATAGTTATTAATAATTATTTATAATGATCTATAAACGTTGTTGAAACGGAAAAACTTGGTACTTTTTTCCTTCTAAAACTTCCGTACCGAAAACAGTGCAAGATACACTAAAAATGCACTAAACCTTTTTTATAGGGCACAAAATTTCCTAAAAAAAAGTCAGGGAGGGTCCCAGTAAAGTTAATAGATTATCCATAAATAACGCTGGAATGTTGTCTTACAAGTTAATTATGAATATTTTGGAATTTTTGTAAAATATGAGGCATATTCCATCGTTGCTCGTGGTTAAGCTATTAACTTTAGTCTAGGGCCCTCGCTGACTTTTTTGTAGCAAATTTTGTGCTCTACAAAAAAGTTTGAGTGCATTTTTAGCGTATCTTGCACTGTTTTCGATACGGAAGTTTCAGAATGAAAAAAGTACCAAGTTTTTCCGTTTCAAAATTTATAGATCATTAAAATTAATTATTAATAACTACATAGTCGGAAAATTATGAATAACTATTCAAAAAGGTGTAATAAAATTGTATCTGTTCATAAAAATTTTCTTTTTAACGATTTAGAATTTTAACAGCCATTTGAAATTCGTCAGAAATCGTGCGGTAGCTGTTACTTCCCTGAGCAGTGGCATTTACTTCAAATTTCTTTCCGTGCAAGAAAATAAATTATTGGTCTTGAAGAATAGAAAAGTTTAATAATTTATTTTCATGAAAACTATAGACTTTAGAGAAAATTTTCTTAGAATAAATATATCTTAGAATTATTTACAAAACCCACTCAAATTTTTAAAATGACTTTTTTCAACTTTTTTTTTCGAATTTTTGAAAAATCAAGCAATTTATTATTGCATGCTGATAAAATTTGAGAGTATTCTTTGACTCATTCCAAAGCATTGTTGTTCTCAGAAAATTTCTAAGAATTCAATGCCTATAATTTTTAAGAAAAAAAATTGTTAAGTTTTAAAAAGAATTTTGAGCTTCTAGGCGCCATTTTTAAAACTGCCATCTTGAATTATGAATTCTGATATGATACATTTTAATCCTGGGGGTTCATGGACGCTATATTTTCAACTTAGATATGTTTCCCAACGCAATTTCGAGGTGAAAGTGATGTTTTAATGAAAAACAAAATGTAAAAAACCATGTTTTTTTAACAGATAAACGTGTATAACTTTTTTGCGGTTCATTTTATCGAAATTTTATTGAGAGATTCTGAAAGAGCATACAATTTTACGTTAGAAACAATGGAGCTCACATTTTTTTATACAAATTGTCGATGTTCAAATTGATACTGAAAATCCGCCCGTCTGAGCAATGGGTTAAAGATTAAACGACGCCCCAGGAATTTTTAATGATTTTTTAAACATACTAGCTACTAACAAACATCAGGCCACGAGTTATCCCCCTTTACAAATCCAACGGGTCCAAAATACGTTTCCAGACGAAGGGTTAAATTTGCATTAGATATGTCCCTAATCTAATATACCCTAACTTTTCATAATTTGTGTTGCATCCCTTGCATTTTGGAAATGTTTTGATAATTTTTGTTCTAGGAAACAATGCTATTTTTATCACATTGTTGGGGGGGGGGGGGGGGGAGATCATTATTTTCATTTGAGGAATATTTATAAAACTGATTGAATCGCTTGAAAAGAGACCTTAAATGAATTGTCGAAATGCAGAATGTAAAATTTAAACTTTTTGTCTAAAGCCATTTTCTATATTATGTTTCTATGTTGTTATCTTTTCTTTTTACCAGTAAAATAAACAAAAATATTGGTACAAAAAAGCTCTTTTAGTAAACGAATACAATGAATATTTCATAATTTCTTTTTAAGAACATTTTATTGTCTAGTTTTAAACTTGAATCATTTGTGATATAAATCTTCATCATTTGAGGTTTTTGTAACAAATAAAAAAGGGAATGACGATAGTTGGAATGGACAAGCGTAAATTTATCCTATAGTTTATTAGTGCATACTTAGAAACATGCCGCCATACATATTACATTAATATCCAAAATTATTCTTCGTTTAAAGATCAAAGATGGAGTTCAGCAGTATACATTCGCAAAAAAATGCAACCATTCATGACATACCCATGGGCGTGTTAACCAGACCATTTAAACCAGAAGTAGACGAAGCCAAAGTAAAAAGCTTGATGGAGACTCTAGAGGATCCAAAAAGTGCATCCTTGGTGCCCCCGATCGATGTTTTATGGATTACAGGAAGAGAAGGTAATTTGCATACTTCGTTACCGTATATGTTTAATCCATGATACATTTAAATCTCAAGGACTTTTAAAACCACTCTTCGTTATTTAAGAACTGACGTTTTATTTTTTGCTGGTATTTTGATGATACAATTTGAAAAATTTCAACGAATTAAAAAGTTGTTTAGTCGTTTTTAAATCGCATTTTTAACAAATTGTTGTCGTACGAGTTGGTTATAAAATAATCAGTTTTACGTTGTTTACGGCAGAGTAAAAGATTATTGGTTTCCAATTTTTTATATACGGTAAAGATGTCTTTGGTTCGTTACTATTGCGATTTTATGATAGTATAAATTTTGTAAACAAAATTTCAAAATGTTGTATCTTCTAGTAGAATGAAGTTGTTTATATTACAAAAAGTTTTAAAAACAGTTTTTACGACAATAATTAAAATTAAAACGAAAAATAGTATCAACCCTAATATTTTATAACCCTAAACAAACGTACTACAAACTTTTATCTAATCGATAGACAGTTTTTATCGGTAATGCATTTTTAAACTATATACCGCTGTTATAAAAGTTGGCAGTAAAAATCAATGGAATTTTTTAAATGTTAGCCCGTCATATTGAATTTTGAAATTCGGACAAAGAGTTTGTAATCTTAGACCCAAAAAACAACACCGATGTTGATTAAAAATTGTTCATTTACAAAAACGTTATGCATAGAAAAGGTAAAATTTTCACGAAGTTTCATATTGAAGCCGCCATTTTGAAATTTTGATCGGCCATAGTATAATTATAAAGTACAACGTCTTATATATAGGTTTAGGGGTTTTTCGAGTTTTTCCCATTTGCCATTTTGAAAAATAAATGGTTAAATTTATGTGAATAAATGCAGAACTACAGGGTACGAAGTGTCGAACAATTTCATTGACACCTTCTATGAAAACAATTAACATTAAAAATGTAACAATTTGTGGTGTTCTGGACGTTATTAGTTTAAAATATTCTTTTCAAAATTAAAAAATATACGAAAATGTCCGTTTTTTAAATGATTGATATTAAAGGTTAAGTTTCAAGCAAACAAAATGTTTTTAATTTATTTGTGGTTGAATAAAGTGTTATAGATTTTCTCATGAAATGAGAATACCGTAGCAATTGAAAAACATATTTTTAAAAACCATAACAGTCTGTAGTGTTTAAAGGAATCAATAATAGTCAGATTAATGTATTCAAAGATGATTTACATAACTAATCACGATTCTAATTTTTAAAACGTTCAAAATCGAATATCCAATATTTCGGGTTAAAAAAGTATTACAAAATGTATTTCACATTCAATTGTTTTGTTTGTTACAATGATCACAATTGAATTTTTTGCACTTAATGAATTCTAGAAATATAAAAACAAAGCTGCACAAAACAATTCATTTGAACAAAGAAGTTATAAACATAATCTATACAATATTCATTAATTACACAATCCTTCTGATTTATTTTAATAAATGTTTTAATAATTACTATTTTAAGAGATCAACCTAGTTTGATATTAAAGAATACAGAACAATGGAGGCGACTTTCTAATTATTTATATTCTACGTATTAATTTAATAAATACTTATTGACTTTACGGATGCTGACACGTTTTAGTATTTATAAATATTCATAAGCTTAATTTATTACCTAACGCGTAATGATTCATCATATGCGCAGTAATTATTATTGAAAATACATTGTGCTCGGGATGTAAATAAATGACACAGTTCATTTTAATTAATGACAAAACGTGTTGGGGTATTAGAACCGTAACAGATATTAAGCAACAGAAATACTTCAATCATTGTCAAAATCTTCATATTTAGTATTTTTTTATAATATGTAATGTTTTGAAGCAATTACATACAAATGAAAAGAATTTAAAAACATACAAAGTATTAAATGCTAAAGTTAATGGTATTTTCTATTTATAATTAATTAAGTATTCGTTTCATAAAAAAAAACTCGTAACTACGTTTTTTTATTTTGTTAAATGAAAAACATATAAATATTTTTTCAGTAGTTTTCATTCTTGTATAATTTTAATAATTTTATATTAAAAAAAAGTCATAGTGTTTCTTACAAATGTGAATACAGAACGAGAATTAATCGAAGACTTCTCATTTGATCTTGACATTGATAAGTAAATTTTTGGACCTCGACGTCTAAATTTAAATGACTGTGACTGACCTCTGGGATCACACCGGAGCTGTATTTGGAGAGCACACTTTAACATAAATGTCTCGATTTTTCTATTGTCGATTGACACCTGGACGTTTCGTTAAAAAACCATGTGTTGAAAAAAACCTTGTAAAATAACGAATAAAAATTAATTTAACCCATTACATTCCCGTCCAGAAATTTTGCTTCAGTTTTAACTCATAATGTTTGTTTGAAATAAATTTTGAAACAAAATCAAAGGTTATTTTTTTCAAAAAGTTAAAATTTGCTCATCATCTTAACAAAAATATTTGCAAAATATGAATGGTTTTGGTTAAATTCTTTAAAAATCAAGTTTTTCACCTGATTTTATGCCTCAAATTGACAACCGAGTAATCGAAAATGTATTCGAGGGGATAGCAATGCATTCATTTATTTTGTCGATTTCGAATACTTGCAAATTTCTGAAGCTAACATCTCTATTTATGTAAATTATGAAAAAAAGAAAATTATGACTTTTTACAATTTCTGAACAATTATACTGATCAGGTAAAATGTTTAAGAAAATTCCCAAAATTTAGAGAAACATTTCGCTGAACAAAATTCTTTTAAAATTAGTTCGAGAGTTCTCTAAACATTTTTGAAATTTTCTAAATATCGACTTCGATTTTTCGAATTTTTGAAAAACCAAATATTGCATCGAAAGATTCTGACAGAATTGAAGATATTCTTTAGCCAGTCTAAGATATTTAGAACATTTTTTCTAAACTCTATTGATTTCGAGAAAAAAATTTGTGCTGTAAAAAAGGTTTTTCTTCAGAACTCTTTAGTTTTTTTAGATTCCTTTCAAAAAATGTCGTAAAAATACGATATTTAAAAAAAAAAAAAAACATTAACAATCTAGTAAAAAGGTTTATATTTAAACTTTCTAAACTTGAAAATCGAATAGAGTGCCCCGAAAACGTATTTATTCGTTAATTTAGAAAGAAAATAAAAATTATTTGTGCCATTTATATAATTATGAAGTTAAAGTAGAATTTCGACGTCTGGGTGTTAAAGGGTCGTTTTTAACGACGTTGTATATTGTTTTGAAATCGGAATTCGAATTTTCAAAATGGCGGACTAATAATAGAATTGTCAATGAAATCTTTGAATCACGCAAGCAATTAAAATCTGTACATCCCATTTTGTTTTTGGGAGCTGCTGAATTCAAATCTGATATCATATTTTTAAAATTCAAAATGGCGGATGCAACATGCGTCAAACAATGCAAATGTTTGCAACTTCTAATGAACACTGCTATTCCGTTTTTTAAAATCATTAACACATGATACTGGTTTGGTATCTATGAAATTAAAAATGGCTGATCCAATATGGCTGATAAAAGGTTAAAAATATTTGCAAATTATTATAACTGCTACTGGCGAGTTTTGGGAAGACAGAACGTAATTCATCTATTGGATATTTGAAATTTAAAATGGCGCATCTTTGTAATATCTAAATACGAGATTCGTATTGCTAGCTCGAATATTCGATTCGCCATTTTGAATTGTGAAAATTTGGTACCGGATATGTAATCAGCGACCTCGATAGTAATGATCATGAAGATTTGCCAATATTTTCAATCTTAGATCGGCTATTTTTAATGTTGCACTCTTGAATGAAAATTGATAACGACCGAGAAAGTACGAAACTTTCACGATATTTCGGATTATCTTTCGAAAAATTCTGTTTAAAAGTTGGAAAATGAAAAATTTTCAGGTGGCGACTATTACTACTCATTTGGCGGCTGTCATCGACACGCAGCACACGAAAGATTGGGTCGAGAAACGATTAAAGCCAAACTGATTCGATCCACCGTGACAGACTTGTATTGTTACCTTGGAAAATCCACACCAGACCTGAAGTGACTCGAAGTAAATCTCCGTCGAAACACCACACCCCATGTAAGATGAATGTAGAAAATATTTTTTACTCTTTATACGAAAATGTACATAAAAAAAAAAACACAACATTAAATAAAAACAATCCTTTCTAACGTTATTTCCATTTATTATTCGTTACAAATCGTTGAGGCGAATGGCGTATGTCGCCCCGTACGTTCGGGCGATTTCAGGCCACTCGCATTCTTCATCACTCTTGCTATATACATGATTCACTTAAAAATACGACGAATGCCAAAAAAGACACCTATAAATGCAAACTGTTCGAATTTCGCACGAGCGGCGTCGATTATTCGATCGAAGAATCACTGGAGGAACTTTGGGTTTTTTGGTTGTCAGCGATATCAAAGTCGTTGATCTCTCAAGATCCCAAAATTTTGTGAGATTCGACAAAAAAAATCCTGCAGTAGCCCTTCGATGTGCTTGCAATGCGCATACTACGGCGCATTTCCCGCAAGTAAAATATTCGCGCGACTATATATTGCGTGTATATATATACTTTCGTTATAAATTGTTCGCAATATCAATATGCGAATAATACAGTGCTTTCGAGAAAACTCGAAAACACTTCGCGTCGGGTCCCGTACTGGTATTGCGCTCAACACCATAAAACTACTTAAAATGTACTAACACGCCGGAACGCCAAAACGTGAAATAAACTAACCTCAATTGCAAAAAGGAACAACGTCTAAATCGTTGGTTCCAGTGTAAAAATTCCGTGCAAAAATCTAGAACAATAAATTCAACGCTTATACTTATCAACTAGTTACCACATTTGCAAACGAAAATTCGCATCAAACGGAATGGGATATTGCGAACGAAATCGCTTTCGATTGCGTACATTTAAAACGATATTCTCTTCTTTCCGCGCCTTACTAAAAAGAATCAATTTTTTGTAAGGTATTTATTTACAAAGTTATTGCGTGAGAATAAATAAGAATTGCACTTTACATAAGTCATCCGGCATATTTTTCACCACCCTTTGACTCGTTACGTGCAAATCGATCCGTAAGTTCCCTTACATCTTTTTGTTAATAACGGCATTTTCGTTGTGGGACCTCGTGACAATCGTCCCGTGAAGCTTGTCGCTTTCTTCGACGCCTTCTTAGGTCGATCTCAGCTTCAACAGCTTACGTAGCTGCTCGCTTCAGCTTCTTTCGTATGACCTTACGATTTTGCGAATAAATGCTTTTCGTGTCTTCCGTTTCGTTCATTACATTATTGGAATTTTTACGACGCAGTGTCTCGTAGACGTTGTACTTCATTTCGTCCATTTCGACATCCGATGCCAAGATAGGTTTTTCCAAATAGGGAGCAGTCTCTTCGCGATTGTACGGAACTTTAAAAGCTTCACCGGTGGAATTCGATTTGATGAAGTAAGGCTTGTAATTCTTCACGACATTGGATGATGTCGAAGCTTCCGGTTTTGGGGAACTTGGTGCCGCTTTAGGACGCTCGTGAAGGTTCTTCGGTATCAAACTCTCCTGGATTTGCAACAGCTGAGTGTTGGTCACTTCACATTCTATTTGCATCATCGTTACGTGGTTTGGTGGGGTCGAGAAGTTTCCTGAAAACAAATTTTGAATAAATTAACTAAACTTTGTTCTTAAAATCACAAAGTTAGAATGAATTGTTCTTCAACCTTTTAACCCATTAAGTCCTGAATGGACGTTTTTTCACTACAATTTTCAACGGTTGTATTTAGTGTGAAAAAAGGCTCTAAAAAATTTGAAAGAAGACATATCTGACGTAAAATTAACTGAACTTTCAGAATCTGTTATTACATTTTTCAGAAAATGCAACCGTGAAAAACTATATTCGATTTTTTCAAAAAAATCATGCATTTTTCAAATGAATTTTTTTTTCATTTCGTCTTTTCACATTGAAATTGTTTCAGAATTCCTCTAAACGGTAAAGAAATCGTGTCCTCGAGACTTAAACTTTAAGATGTGCCTATGTCCATTTTGAAAATAAAGGTAAAAGCATCCAAAATGGCGGCCCAAACACAAAAAAATTAGCGAAAAATTCAGGAATTTTTTATTCAAAGACGATCGACTTTAGAAAAAAATGTTACAGAACAAAAAGTTCTTACAATTATTCAAAGAATACGCTGAATTTTTTTCAGAATTTTTTAAACACTTTTTTCATTTTTCAAAATCCCAAAATTTTGACAAATCGAAAAAGTCGTCAAAAAATTCTAAAAAAATTTTATCAATTTAAATTGATACTAAAAACATCATGTTTCTTAACGAGTAAATTTTGTTATCAACAAATTAATAAAGAATTATAAATTAGAAAAGAAAACCTCGAAAAAATTGTCGAGAAGTTCAGGAATTTTTTATTTGAAAATGGTAGACTTTAGGAGAAAATGTTACGGAAGAAAAACTTCTTGCAATTAATCAAAGAATGCCCGACAATTTTTTTAGAATTTTTACAAACTACGAGCATTTATTTAACAAAACACATTATTTTTTATTTCTTTTTCAAATTTCGTTATTTTTTTATCATTTCCCGCAATAGAATATCTCAGATGGGTATAAATATCGTGACAAATAGGTTTGGGCTATAACGTAGGACTAATTAAAAAATTAATTTTCAAAATGGCGGCTTAAAAATAACTACTAACGTCAATTTTTGTTTTCGAAATCATAATGGCGTATACTCAATCGACTGATGCGAATGAAATGACTTGAAACTTGGTACTCGGGGGTTTTTGGGATCGCTGATCCCGAATTCGAAGTTAGTTTTCAATAATTCAATATAGCGGATACAATATGGCGGACGAATTACCTAAAATCAATCGAAATCGCTTCGAACTTGATACTCGGCGTTTTTTGGGGTCGCAGATCCCGAATTCGAAGTTAGTTTTCAAAAATTAAAAATGGCGGATCCATTATGGTAGACGATTTTGGTAAAATCGGTCGAAATCACTTCGAACATGCTACTCGGAGGTTTTTAGGATTGCTGATCCCGAATTCGAAGTTCGTTTTCAAAAATTAAAAATGGCAAATCCAATATGGTAGACGAATTTGCTAAAATCGATCAAAACCGATTCAAGTTAGTTTTCGGAAATTCAAAATGGCGGATCCAATATGGCAGACGAATATAATAAAATCGATAGAAATCACTTCAAACCTGGCACTCATTTTTTTTTTTGAGTCGCTGGTTACAAATTACAGGTTGTTTAAAATTTAAAATTAAATGTGGTTATTTCTTTGTTGTTATAAACCGTACAATTTTCTCAGTCATCAAAATAATTGAATTATTTATAATGTTCCCAACTATCAACGCCTGGAGGTAAATGAAAACTAACTTCTAATTCGAGATCTGCGACCCCAAAAACCCCCAAATACCAAGTTCGAAGTGATTTCCATTGAATGTAGGAAATTCTTCCGCCATTTTGAATTTTTGAAAACTACCTTCAAATTTGGACTCAGCGCCCCCGGAACCCCCTGGTACCAAGTTTCAAGTCATTTCATTAGCGTCAGTCGATTGAGTATACGCCATTACGATTTTGAAGAAAAAATCGACGTTAGTAGTCATTTTTGAGCCGCCATTTTGAAAATTAACTTTTTTCATTAGTCCTATCTTATAGTCCAAATATATTTGTCACGATATTTATACCCATCTAAGATATTCTAATGCAGGAAATGTGAAAAAAACTAAAAAAAATCATGGTTTTTGTTAAATAAATGCTTGTAGTTTGTTTATTTTTAAATTCGCGGCTTTTTTCGATACATCATTCGAAAGAGCGGGCTTTGGGCAATAAAAAACATATATTCCAAAATTTGTTCCATTACGTTTTAATGCTAAAAGGTACTATCAAACTTCTGGTGAAATTTATGTACATTCGGTCCTTAAAGGGTTAAACTGTCGTAACGTTTTGTCAATATTAAATTTCTCTACTTCTTGGCATTGCTCGCAGTTTGTAATTTAATTCTCATCTATTATTCTCGTTTATTTTCATGTGTCAAAATGAAACGTTGGCATACGTCCCAAATGAATTAGAAATGTAATTAGTCTGGAGACTTTGTTTTATTTAAGAATTCGAATAAACAACAGATACTTTTTGTTTTATTTTAAAATTGATTTTTAGAAATTAATTTAACGTAATTAAATATTGTAAAAACGTAACATAAATTTATAGGTTATGTATTCTAAAAACTTACCATTTACGGAAACGGCAGGTAACACTAGGGACATCTTTGGTCTAGTAGTGTTGTTCTTTCTCGACGCTGGTAGTAGCAGATGCTGCCCAGTGAACCAAACGACATAAAAAGTATCTTCGTTTCTGCCCAGGGCATCGAACAGCTTCGAATGTTCCATAGGCATTGGTGAAAACACCTCTACAGCATTGTTCTCCGGTGAAGACAAATTCTTCTTCTGTTTATAATCTTCGCTTCTTTTTTTAAGTAGCAATTTCATGTTGCTTATAGAATTCTTCAAAAGTGACGTACCCTTCGGTCGCCGATCATCGCTCATGGCTTTGATCTCTAACTCCGTCTTCGGTGACCTCGGCTGATTCGCCCTACCCGAATCCACCCCGCCTATCCAACGACGTAGTGCATCGTCCAGACGGTTCGATTCCGTCTGATTGATGTGCATCGGGCACATTGGATGATGAGGGGGGAGGGTGTCGTTGAAGTTCTCCTTAGGAGCCTGCTCCTCCTGGTCTTCCGATGACTCCGACCAGAGCAGAGTTCTACCGTGCCTCACGTTCGACAACGACAATGGAACGTGAGGCTTCACGTCATTTATTAGCTCCTTCTTTTGTGAAAAAACGCCGCTACATAACAAAAATTAAGGTTTTATTTCTTATTGTTTATGGAGCAAAGCGAATTATACTTTATAGCTTAGGTTAGGTTCTACTTACCCAAAACCGCCAAAGTTCAGGGATACCATGAAGACCATGGCCAATAGAATGGCGGCGTTTTTTCTGTTCGCTTCGACATTGAACCCGGTAAACTTCTTGCTAGAGAGCTCTTCCAAGTCGCTCAATCTCTGATGGAGTTCAGCATTTTCCTACAAAAACATTAATCAAGTTAGAATAGAAAAAGGTTATTAGAACATCGCATTAACGAACAAATGATTTTACCATTTGCAATTGTCTGTTTTGTTCCTGCAGTTCACTAATTTGACTCTCCAAGGCCGTGACGTATTCCTTCTTCTTTTTTCGTGACAAACAAGCAGATTCCCGATTCTTTATCATCCTTTGTTGTCTCTTCATCGCCTTGATTTCGCTCTCTTGGCGCTCGTTCAGGTCCACGTACTCTGGTTCGGTTTTGATGACGATCGTTGGAGTCGCACATGTCGCTGCGACTTCCTTTTTCAAAACTATCGGAGTGCTTTCCGTTTTGACTTTGGCATTGTGAATTTGTATGCCTGGGATGGCATTGATGATCTTCACCTGATTCGTCGTGATCGGGATTGCCTTTGGTTTCGTGGCATGGACGGGTAGTAAATTGACTTGGTTGTGTAGCTTCGCGTGCCTGTTCATAGGCAACGCTTGGACTTTGAGCGGCTGAGACAAATTGTTGTGTTTGACTCGTTGTGTAAGGGCTGCGAAGTCCTGGGCGCTTAGGACTATCGTTTTTCTTGGATTCTCTAAAAAATGTTAATTGATAATAAGACTATTGTAAAAAATTGCGTTAAGGACGTCGGTACAATAATAGGTCGACAAACTTTTGCTTTTAGGAAACTTTAGATCCTTTCCTGAGTCCTTCGTGATAGAATTTTAATATATTTGAGGTTATGTACTCGAAGAAGACAGAAAATTGATGTAATTTCCAATAAGAACTTAAAATGACAAGAACTGTAAATGCTTACATTGTTGAGATATATGTCATACTTGAAATTAATACTTTTGTGAGAAAAACAACAACAATAATAACAATATTAGCAGAATTTTCAGGTATAAGTGTTTTCAAAGACCACTAGATGGCGCATCGATCCATAAACAAAGTTGAACATCGCTTACTTCAACGTCTTAGTCGCAATCAGAAATTAAAAAAATTATTTTTTACTTGTTTATATTACAGTATAACATCTTAAGGATGTTGTAACATTTCAAGTCGATCCGAACAAAATAGCGAGTATGTGAGCTTATAAACCGCACAAGTGCTCTCAAAAAAGTATCGAAAAACGGATTTCCTAAACAGAATACAAAGCGAAGCTTCAAACACGAAAGAAAAAAATCCTACACAGACAGCAATGATCTGAACATTTTTATACTTTGGAAGATATGGAAGAAATATTTTGTGCTACTGGAATCGATGATGTAAGTTAAAAATACAAATTTTTGACGGCGTTTTTCTCGAAATTACGTTTTCAAAGTCGGTGGACACGATGTCTTAAAATTCAATTCTTTAAATTGATCAATTTTTTAAGTAACAATTGCGGTAGATACAGTTATCTACTAAGGAAATCTTTTTTTATTTTGAATTCATATAAGTCGATTTAAAAATATCCGCCTTCCATACATTTATTGTTATTTTTTACTAAAAAAAATAGAAGTTCCTATAAGATACGATGCAAAAATAAAAAAAGTAAATACGTTGACACAAAAAAAGTTCGAAAAAATCAGTAGTGAGAATCACTTTTGGACTTGAGCGCCATCTAGCGTCCTAAGAAATAAATTATGTTTCGTAGACTCTGAAATTATGAAATAAATGTGACGTACCGTTTTTCACCAGCGTCTTATCGAGCTTCGGTTGAATGCAAATGCGTTTGGCAGGATTTCCGTCGACGCATATGAACTTTGGAGATTCTTGCGAACTGACAGTTACAAATTTGATAGGTTGTCCGTTAGTCGATAGGTTGGTGTAGGCTGGTCGTGGAGAAATTGGCGGAGATTCATTCTGCGGTGGAGATATCGGCGGAGTTTCGAATGCAAACTGAAAATTCAAATTTTTTATTGAGTTTCTGCTTAAAGTAGTAATTCTTTCATTTTTAGAAAAGATTAAAGTTAAACAGTGGGTAATATCTTAACCTACTTCTTTTAACGCCAAAAGTAGTAGAACCTGATTAAATTCATTTACGTCATGATATGTTCTTTGAATTTCTAAAAAATGTGATGAAAAGGTCTTTCTCGTGAATTTAACTTAAAAGAAACGAAATTATTAGATTAAAGTTATGTAGTGTTAAATAATAAATACTATCATCTGATTGAAAATGATTAACCTGAAATCAAATACCATGAAATTTTAAGCGATTCGTTTTTTTGGGGATACATATTATGAAAATGGCGTCTAAATGAAATCTGACGAAATTTAATTGTAGTTTTAATGATTTCTCGTTACTACTCTTATCCCAATTAAATACAAGATAAGGTTCCTGAAATGATTACTTACTTTCACGTCACCAGCAGTTCCAGCTGTTGTTTCGTTGATCCATTCTGATCCGCTGGATTCGGAATGACTTGGACTTGGCGAAAGAGGAAGTTGAGCCCTAGGGCTTTGTGGTTCGAGTTTGACATTTGATTGAATTTCTTGTGGTATTTCTGAAACTTTAAACAAACATTATTTACAAAATAGAAACAAAAACTAAATTCATCAATATGTACAGTCTAAAATTTAAGGATGATCTCATTTCTTCAATGACTATCACTCTTAGTATGACATGATTATTTCGTTTATCTAGTTTCCCAATAGTCTATAGACTTTTGTGGATGGCCTAACGAGAGTATCAAAATTATCTGTTTTTGATTAGTTTTTAAAGATCGCTAGCGATTCCTATTTTAGAAATTGATGGTGAAATTATTTCAAATTAAAGTTTGAGGCATTTTGGAGGTTTAAACGTAGTTATCAAAGTCGTACAGCTAAATATATGACAATTTTTGCATGAAATACATAACTTTGCATTATTTCGTTATTTCCTCGTGTAAAATGAATTTTATCTGTGTATTATTTAATAGATTACGAAGTACAGTATGCCTTCAGTACGATAGTAAATTGTTTTTAACTTCTTCGTGTTGTTATTTCTTAATTTTTGTTGTGAAGAATTTGAATTTTCGAAGATTCAAATCGTGTTTAGTAATATTATTGAGTTTTTTCATATTCTTAATAAAATTTATTTTGTAGGGAATACTGATAGTCCAGTCAAATTTTACCATAAAAGACATTGTAAGGGTGTTGGGGATGTCAAGAAAAGCTTAACCTCAAGTCTTTGACCTTTTTAACCTTGAGTCTTTTCTTTACATAAAAAATGTGTTTTTTTTAAACAAAAACGGCGATATCTCGTGTTTCTGTGAATATACAAGGTCCGTGTTCATTTTAAAGGTTTTTTTATGTTCTATAACTGTTGATAAGAGAGCTTTAGTGCAGGATCGATAGTTTTCGATATATCAAACGATAAAGGGAAAAAATTAAGTAAAAATTTTATATTTTTGCATTTTATTTATTGTTATCTTAAGAAATGTAAAAATTGTTTTAAGAAAAAGTTGTAGAGGACAAAGAAATAAAGATTTTTCTCGTGTGAGTCATTTCATTTCGTTCAAAATTGCGCCATTTTTAAATGTACAATTTGGCTGGACTATGATCATTTGCTTTAAATGTTCATTTTATAATAAACAGTTTTTTACGAGTTGATTAAATAAAAAATTTGATCCTACAGTTGTTTGTAAGAGCAATAATAATTAGATTGTTTTTTGTTTATACTTATACAATCATGTTAAAAAATACTGTTGGATTAATTAAAATGGAAACTGACATATAACATGGTCCAGATTCAAGTGTTTTTAAAATATAACCTGATTTTTCTGTGTATTTATTTTAAATATTCTCCATAGAACTATAATAATAGAAAACAATATTACTAAACAATTTTTTTTTAATTATAAGACCGTTTAAAAATGCGTCTTAAGTAAATAGAATATTGAAAAAAAATTCCTAATTTTAAGTAAATATTTACTTGAATAGTAGCAAAAAAATATTTACTTGCTGGATAAAATCAAATTAATATTTAGTTGAATTAACAAACTATTTTTGTATTATTGTTAAATATTTTGTTGCGACTATGCAAGTAAATATTTACTCGAAATTACCAAATTTTTTTTCAGTGAATTTATTAAAATACGCCCGTTGTTGTCTACAAAATTGCATGACATTGTTACAATGCAAAAAATGACGATTTCATATTATTTTATCCGATCAACGCCCAAAGCACACTTTTTTGTTTCAAGCTCAATCAATTATTTCGTATACTAAATCAAAGTACAACAAATTGATTGGAACATATCCTAGTGTTTTCGAGGTTGCTCTTCAAGATGCCGAGGTCAAAATTGTGTTTCAGTCATCAGGAATTCCAATATGGCGTCGAATTTGAAAAAAAAAATAAAAAAAATTGGAAAATATTTATTCTATTGCCTTTTTTCGAGCTATTAAGATATTTAGATTATATTGAACAAATTTTAGTTTTATTCCCCAAATTATTATAGCGACCTCAAAAAAGCGTCTTCAATGAAAATTTCGATGTAAATTTCCGAAAAATATGAGCTTGTTTAAAAACAGCACAAAATCAAGATTTCTCAGAATTCATAAGGAATACAATGCAATTTTAAGATTTTTTTGATGACATTGAAAGACATAGCCTTTTTTTCAAAAATATAATGTGATTTACGAAAAATTAAAAAAAAGTGTAAGCAAATTCAAAGCGTATTCTGTTCTTTATGAATTTTTCCACAAGTTGATAGTTTTCGAAAAATTGAATTTCAAATATATTTTTTTTTCGATCAATAAACATTTAGAAAAATTGCAAACAAAAAATGCATAAAGATAGTAACATTTTTTCAGCACTTTTCGCAAATAATGTTGAATTCTGTAAAAAATGTAGATAAAAATTTCTGAAAATATCACACAAAAAATGTATTTCTTACTGAATTATAAGTACTTTTCATTCTTAGCATTTTGTAAAATCTCATAATTTCTGAGTTGCAGCATCCAGACATTTTTCAAAAGAAATGTTCATTGCGAAGCTGTTTTGAGGTCTGGATGCAATAGAATCCCAATATTCTAATGGCTCAACCAATTAAGAACAATAACTATTTCCAAATTTTATGACTCAATTTTGACCTCAAAATCTTGAAGAGCGACCTTAAAAGTAGTTATATATGTATCTTTTAATTGCTTTCAACTTCGATTTTGATATACTTTATTGAAATTGAAGCAAAAATAAAATGTCCTGTCGTAATTAGTTGCTAGTTGTAATTAGTTGCAACCGTGTAATTCATTTTCTTGTTTTTGAATCCGTTTTTCTTTCGTTTTGAATGGAATTAAATAGAAGATACGTTGAATGCACAGTAATCCAAAAATATGATTTCTTAATGTATATTTTTAATACACTATAAAGTAGTATAAGCCCAGTCACTTATTCTGATGTTACGATTGGAATTGAATACATTTAATTATGTATGATGTCTAATTTAAAGCGTCATTTTTTAATCCATATAAATCCACACAAAAAATAGTTCATTTTTCATTCATGTTTCATTTTTTATTGCATTATTATTGAATGCACATGAATTCATTTCAATCCAAATGTGATAGGAAGAAGAACGAATTTAAATGCACAAAAAGGATTCAAATTTCCAATGCAATTTAATTAATTCCAAATTACTGGATAGCGACAGCATATCCAAATGAAATCAAATAGGAATTTAATTATAGGAATCTAACATTTCATGACTTATAAAAACAGATTTTAAAAAAATGTAATTAAAATCAACAGACACAGAATTATTATCATAAAATCGATTAATTGTATGAAAAGTATGATTTTTAAAGTACATTTTTTGATAAAAATATTATTTAAAGCAAAGCCATTAATGGGTCTAATTAATTGATAGATATCATAAAATTGATAATATCCATTTAATGGCTTGTCAAAAAACTTAGTTTTCGAAAAATTGTTAGGAATTGAGAAAATGATTTAATGTCCTGTTTCATCTCATTAATTAAATCAAAATTACCTTTTGTATGAAATGTATACGACGGCATAATAATACTCTGCATACTAAGAATTGTATCAGAAATTCTACTATTCTTATTAGGACTTCAGGTGTGCAATTATGTTAATTTATATTATTATTTAGTTAATTATTAAATTCTTTATAAAAAGGAAATGATAGTAAAGTATAATTAAAACTTTTTAATATTGTAATAATAGGTAATATTCATTAATTTAGATATTTTACAAAAGTAAAATACTAAATATAAAATATTTCACAATAAAAAAGAATTAAACTAAGAGATAGTTTAAAACAGTAGTAAAAAAGATTTTTTAGTTGACTATCTTTAGATATTATTCAATTCTTACAGTTTATGCAATAACAATCAAATTTTAAATAACAATATTTACTAATTACTGCGACTATTACTACTATTAAACATTGCTTATTATAATCTATGAATCATTTTCGTCATTCAGTTTTCGAATTTTGATAAAAAATTGCCCATAAATATTGGTATTTTTAAGTTTTCTTTACGTCTCCGACTTTCATATTAAGAATCAACTAAGAAAGAATAATTCTATGCTAATGTAAATCAACGTCTACTTGTTGAGAAAAGTTATTTATATTTATTGGTCTCTTAAACTATTAAAAAATAAAAAATGAAAATATTAAGGAAAAAATAAAAATTCCAATTTGTGTTGAGCAACTTAAAAAACGTTTTAGGAAAAGTTTTTTTCGTTTCCTATTTTTGTTGAAAACTAAGTGGTAGCCATTTTGAATTAGCTATATTTGCAATATCGACTTACTAACTACTTTTTAGTGCAACTAATAACAAATACAAAAATGTAATATGATTATGAAACAGTTTCGTGCTACAAAATATGATTATTTCGAAGATATGTACAAAATTCGGTATGTTGTATGTTTAATTTTTTCAAAATGGTGGCATATTGCTTCTGAGACTTTTTTTTCGGAAATCAAGAGACCGATAACTATTCTCAACATTTAAAGCGGTAGATAAAAATATGTAAAATAACGCCTCCTTGTGTTAAAAGTAACATTGTAATATAATTCTGTAAATTTGAGTCAACACAATATGTCGCCATTTTGGAAAATTAAACATACAATATTCGTAATTTTGTAAATTTTTTCGAAATTATATTTTGTAACAAAATACTAATCTTATTACATTTTTATATTTGTTATTAGAATTATACTAAAACATATAGTAAGTTGATATTGCCGATAGCTAATTCAAAATTGCGACCATTTAGTTTTTCATAAAAATTTGACAATAACTGCTCATAATAAGCAAAAAGAACATTTCCTGATACATTGTAAATATATGTTCCTTAAGACGCGCAATACTAATCACCAATCAGAATTCTAAAATTCAAAATGGCGGATATATTATTGCGATTATGGCTGAATTAGAAAAAATTCCTCTCTAAGTAAATCCTTTCTAAATAAAACCTTTCTAAATAAAACCTTTCTAAGTAAGTGTATAAAGGTTTTAGTATCACTGATAATAAATCCGTTTGTACATTTTCAATATTCAAAATGACGAACGGTAACATCTGATGTTACAATTTCACGTAAAAAATCATTCTCTGTACAAATTTCATCCTTTCATCTAAATATTCAAAAAATACTTTTTCTCAACAATTAAAAAAATTTTAACTGTTCTCGATAATATATTTCGGTAATTTTTTGTTAATAATGTTAAATATTTTGTTTGTAAGATTTCATTGAAAATCCTTTAACTCTGCTCTGCTCTGCTGCATATGATTTTCATATGAACATTTTCTATAAAAAATAATTACACCGACGGTTTTGGAATCATTGATTACGAATTTGATTTCGATTTTCAAATTTAAAAAATGGTGAATTCAATATGGCGGACAAATTTCTAAAAATTCGTCAGATTCGCATGAAACTCATTAGGTTAGGTTAGGCGGGGTGTTTTGGTGTCCTTGATTATGAATCCGGAGTCAGTTTTCTAACATTCAAAATGGCAAAATTCAATATGGCGAACGAATTTGTCAAAATTCTTCGGGTTCTTTCGAAACTAGTTAGTCGGTGTGTTTTCGGAGTCGCTAATTATGAATTAGATGTTACTTGTATTATAATGAAAATGGCGGAACCATTATGACAGACAACAATTTAGTAATCAACTTCATTTTACCTTTTATTAGTTTTAGTAAATTAAAAATGGCAGATTAAATTTGACAAATAGCAGTTTATAAGTTATTTGTAATAATTTGCTCATAAGAAGGTGCTTCTGTAATTTTGGTCCGCCATATTGGATCCGACATTTTAAATTTGTCAAAATTAATTTCGTATTTGTAACCAAAAATATTGACTCCAAAAACCCCCATGTAACACATTTTATTCGAATGAAGGCATTTCTTACACTATTTGGCCGCCATATTAGACCCGACATTTTGAATTTGGTAAAAATAACGTCGAATGCGTCACAATCGTCCCGAAAACACTTATAACTAAATCTATTAAAAAAATAACAATAAACAATTTTTATAATAATAATAAGCATAAGAATTTTACCAATTGATCCCTTCGAATACAATTTGAATTCAAGTAACTCCTAAAAGTGTATAAATTAAAATACATTGCACTACAAATTGTTTACTTACCAACAGGTGATCGTGCATATGAATTGGAATCTGATTTCATAAATGTTAAACCGAATTCCTCCAATGTGCGTTGGGGTGATTCGAGGGCAGTTTTCATTATTTCGTCTGGACTTTCATCGTAACTTGGTGAGCCCTCGCCATTCAAAAGCAACGGGATCTCAAGGTCGGCACTTAGTGATTCCAAAAAGTCATCAGGAGGCATAAGAACGTCTTCATCTGTAAATAAATTATAATTTTTTATTACTGTTATACAAACAAATTCTTATACTAATATAAAATGCCATATAATATAGTATAAATAACCAGAATAAGTCCGTTTTGGTCCTCATAAATGTAAAGTAAAATGTTGAGTAATATATGCGGAAAAGAAGTATGTAATTGTTGGAAATAAAACGAGAATCACAAAAGTTTCTTGGATATAATTCGTTTTTTATATTAGAATGTGTATCTGTAAGTAAAGTGGCACATTTACGCGCGCTCTGTGTCCACAAATGTGAACGGTGTGTAAAAACAAACTTCACGCATTCACGTACAAACAAAAATGGAATGCGTAAAAGTGCCACTTTACGCACTAGTGGCATAAATAGTACTTTTCGATACAAGTGCGTATGTGTAAAGAACTTTACACATACACACGTGTGCCGAAATATTGTTTACGTACGGCTTTTCCGTGCGTAAAGTATAATCGAGTGCGTAAAGTTTACTTTACGCACCGAAAAGACGTACATAAATACTATTTTTTTACAGTTGATTTCAGGAACCCCAAAAACGATTTGAATTTCATATTCAATTCTTTCAAATTCGTTCATCAGATTATAGTATGTTCTTTCAAGTTTTTTTAAGAATAAAAAAATCTCTAAGTTTGTGAAACGTTTAGACATAAAGGGATTAATATATCAATTATGATAATTTTTGCTTAAATGCATTTCAAACAGAATTTTACGAAGTACGTCGCTTGCAATAAATGTTCAACAAATTTACAAGTCAATGGCCACGATGCTTGGTCAGTTAGAAATAATTTCGTAAGAGTAGTTTTGTCGCCATTTCAAATTACAAAATCCAATCGCAAAGCAGTCAGCGTTCAGTGACCTCCGACTTTATAACCTGTAGTGAAGAAAGTTCACAAGTTCACGCTTTTACGGGGGTTTAAAAGACGTTACTCAAAACGCTAAAGGAATACCAATAGAGGTTGAAATTTATGGCTGCAACAGTTCAGGATTTGGCGAGTACGCAAGAAGAATAGAGCATGAGGTCTATTGTCATTTTTAACCGTTACTATCTAAATGCTGGAACATTGGCGAATATAAGGTACGTATTATACGGAAAGAGTAAAAATAATGTAGCTTCCATTTTTTTTTCTTTTTCACAACTGGAGTGTCACAATTTGTTTGTCTAACTTTTTTTCATGTCAACGGAATTGGTTGACATCGAAAAAAAATTCGTAGACTTTTTTAAAAGGCTAATTAACATTAAAGATAAGCAATTTGCAGTTACTTAAATAGGAAAAGAGTTTTAAAGAAATTTGTAGATTTCCGCTATTTAATGTTTTTTTTTGGTACTGCTAGTATTTTCGATATATCCACAAATTACTAAGATTTAATCACCAATTCAAAATTTCTAACACTCAAAAATTATTACTAATTAAAAATAACAATAATAAAGGTAATACTATTTTTATCTATAAATTATCCATCAGATAGGCATCAATTCTCTTTTAATTGCCAGGGAAATTAAAGACGATATTTTCGTTTTCTAAACATCAACTGATTAAAGTTTTTCCCTCCATGCATTGCAAAAATTGTATCTTACTTTAAGATATAAGTGTCTTATACTAGGGAGTTTAAAACTGGAAAATGTCTTGAAAGAAGATATTTATGCCATTTTAAACGTCAGCGGTATATAAATAATATAATTTAGTAAGGAGTTACACGAAGTAAGACAATTGTTGTGTAGGTTGTAGTGTAAAGTGTAAAAAAGTCTTAAAATTATTACGTCTTAGATTAAGCCAATGTATAAGGCATAAGTATATCCTTTTCTAATTAGTTTTGATTTTGTTACACCTTAAATTAAGTCTATTCGGTATTAATTTAAAACGTTCTTTTAGAGTAGATCATTGGATTTCAATGTTTATAATTTTAAGTTAATAAATTTCAACAAACAAAAATTCAGTAATTGTAGATTTGCCACAATAAACGATTAAAACTACTCGAATTTATTTGTTAGTAACGGGTTTCGATTGTTAATAATCTTTTACGATGCCTAGAGCAGGATAAAATTGCACATGACTAAGAGACAGATTTAAAAAATGCACATTCCAAAGTACCTAGACACAGGAATTACAAAGTTCATCAATAAATTCAAAAGTGAACTGAACAAGAATGAGAAAGTATTAATAGACACATGGTAGTACAATAAATTAAACTTAAAGTTATGCCTTTTTATTTTTGAAAATCCTCCCAATGGTGTATTAAAAAAAAAATAAGGTTTTTTGTTCTTTACTTATTTTCAGAAGTGAATTTTTCACATTTCAAATGAGTATTCGCGAAATAAAAAAACGTCTAGGATCCACAACTAATTTTTTAAGGAGTGAAAATAATCAGTGGATCATACTTTCAAAATGGTCAATTATTACTTAAAAAAAAAACGATACATTATTTTGGCTGGAATTATTTATATTTATATATTTTTGTAATTTTTAATCCGCCATTTTGAATTTTATAAAATGTGCGATTATATTAGTTGAAAAACAGTTTTGTATTTATAATGTCGTTAAACAAACAAAAAATTGAAGAATAAAAAATGTTAGTAATTTGGTTTCTATTAGTTAGTAGGTTTTATTTGAACGTACAAAAAATCGATTAAAAAGCAAAGCTTTCATTAAATTTTTATAACAAAATTCTTTATGTTACTAAAAATGATTTTCAATCCACTTGATTATGTAGTAATTATTAGTAAAATTCAGACGTTTTTTAATTATTACTCGTAGTATTATTAACGTTTCGAAAATTAATTTTTACCAGAAATAGTTGGAAATATTTTTATAATAAAATTTGGTCTCCAAATGACCATAAGATAATAAACATGTGGAAAATAAACATTTTCTCAAGAAGTAGACGAAAAATATTGTAATGAAATCATTTTAACCAATTTTAATTTTAGTGAATATTTTAACAATAACTATATAACATTGACTAAAATTAGTTTTAAGGTTAGATTTATCAAACGAATAAAACGCAAGATTTAATTTCAAAATAACATTTTATAATTTTTTAAAAACTGTATGATAATACGAACAAAAAAAGGTTTTTACTATCTTTTTTATAACAAATGTTGAGTATATTTCAACTGCTGACGATAGGGAATTCAATTTTTTGTCGAAGAAAAAAATTTGGTGTAAGAAATACTATTAAAAAAAAAATTCTTATGTTTAGTTCTTCTGTGATTTTTGATAAATCCCACGATAGAAAAACTTATTTTAAGAATGGTACAGAAGAAAACAAGTCGTGTAGACGCCCTTAAAAATCGATCAGGAATGACTCTCGATTTTCGAGTAAATTTCCAACCACAAAATGCTGACAAATATGCATCTTAACAAAAAAAAGTTTTATACGTCGATAAAACGAGTTATATTAAGAAACCAGTGAAACGAGGAATTAATATTTTTTTACGACAATTATCTCTGCGCGACATATGCATTTTGTTACGTGTATCATTGGTGTCTGCACTCCTTTGGATTGTAAAATAATCGATTTAAAGCAGTAGCTTGAAGAAATGTTCTAATTACGTAACTGATGAATAATAGCGTGGGAGTAATATAATGAATGGATTTTAAAATGGAAATTAACTTAGTAAGACAACCTTTGTTCGTTCATTGATTTGATCAATTTTGACAAAAATGAGTTTGTCACTCTTAAAAGTGACCATTCGAAATAAAAATCTTCCTCTTTTTCTCAGTAGATAAATCTAACCTTATAACCATTTTTAGTCATTTTTACATTTATTGTAACTATTTCACTACTATTAAAATTGGTTAAAATAGTTTTATTAGAATATTTTTCGTCTACTTCTTCATAAAATTTTTACTTTATATACGTTTATTATTATATGGTCCTCTCGAGACCAAATTTTATTACGAAAATATATTAAAAATTTATTTTTGAAACATTAACAATATTTGACACATTAATAATTTCGTAATAAATAAAAAGAATCGTAATTTTACTAACAATTACTATATAATCTACATGATTGAAAATAATTTTTTTCATACTCCGGGAGTAAAACTCGATTTTGCGACCTACAGTGAAATTTTCGGGCGCAAATCATCGAATCTAACACCTGTCGTATTATCATTTTTTATAACCAAACGCTTTTAGGAAAGTTTTGCTTTTTAATCGATTTTTTGTACGTTCAAGTAAAAACTACTAACTAATAAAAAACAACTTACTTTGGAATAACGTTTGGACAATTTATTAATGAAAATTTTAAAATCATAATAATTATAAACCTGTGAATTATTTTTAAATGATTGAAAATATTACTATAAACATTAGATCGACATTTTGGTTACAACGTAAAATACAATAAAAATCGACAAACTTCTTCATATCTTGTACTTTATTAAAAAACTAAACATTTCCTACTAATTTAAAAATTACAAAAATATGTAAATATAAACAATTCCAGCAAAAATAATGTATGGTTTTTTTTAAACCTAAAATTGACCGTTTTGAAAGTATGATTCACTGACTATTTTCACTCCTTTAAAAGTGAGCATTCAAAATGAAAAAAATTAGTTGTGGATCCTAGACGTTTTTTATTTCGCGAATAATCATTTGAAATGTGAAAAATTCACTTCTGAAAATAAGTAAAGAACAAAAAACCTTATTTTTTGTTTAATACACCATTGGGAGGATTTTCAAAAATACAAAGGCATAACTTTAAGTTTAATTTATTGTACTACCATGTGTCTATTAATACTTTCTCATTCTTGTTCAGTTCACTTTTGAATTTATTGATGAACTTTGTAATTCCTGTGTCTAGGTACTTTGGAATGTGCATTTTTTAAATCTGTCTCTTAGTCATGTGCAATTTTATCCTGCTCTAGGCATCATAAAAGATTATTAACAATCGAAACCCGTTACTAACAAATAAATTCGAGTAGTTTTAATCGTTTATTGTGGTAAATCTACAATTACTGAATTTTTGTTTGTTGAAATTTATTAACTTAAAATTATAAACATTGAAATCCAATGATCTACTCTGAAAGAACGTTTTGAATTAATACCGAATGGACTTAATTTAAGGTGTAACAAAAACAAAACTAATTAGAAAAGGATATACTTATGCCTTATACATTGGCTTAATCTAAGACGTAACAATTTTAAAACTTTTTTACACTTTACACTACAACTTACACAACAAGTGTCTTACTTCGAGACTAAATTATCTTATTTATATACACATTATTGAACACAAAATATTCTAAAAAATTTATACTGTTTAGTAGTAAGACTATAAAAAAACTGCGAAAAAATGTTCTCTAGCACATAAACAAAATTAGTAATATTGGCTAGATATGTGGTTTCCGGTTAGCACCCAAAATTCAGTAAATTTCTCAATATTTGGCTGCTGACAAGGAATTACATATTTAGTCTATTAGTAATTCTTTTCTTAGTATTAAGTTCCTATTTTATATCATTTTTTAAATGCTGTTAGATTTTTAAAATCCATAGAATCATTTCTCAAATATCGAGATTTTGAAGTAGCATATCTGAAAATGAAAGTGTTTTCCAATTTTTTAGCAACAATGTAAGTAAACAAAATCAATACTTTCTTAGTAGGAGAAAGTTTTACTAAAAAGAAAGATGTATTTAAAAGAAAATACGATTCAAAATACATTTTTTACTTGCTCCTATTGAAATAAATATTTACTTGAATATAGAAATTACTAACTACTTTTTTATGAAAGAATCTCATTTGTTGTTAATTTCTCTTTGAAAATAAAATACAGAATTATTGTTTTTTATTTATTCACATAGAGTATACGTTACAAAACTTTTTGAAATCGAAAATATTTTTGGAAATTTAGGTTTTTATTGAACTCCGGCATAAAAATTATTAAACTATCCTAGAGCAATCGCCGAAATAATTCTTAATTCAAATCCAGCATTTCTTGCATATTTCGATCATTTTGTCATGTACAGTAACTTTGTTTAGTTCTCACGTACTTCAAACCTTACTAGATACAAATCTTGTTTATCTATCAGGGGACAAAATTCCCAAATATTATTAAAAAAAGACTAAATAAAAAATCAATGAAATTTACATTCGCTCATGTTTTTTTTTCAGTAACGAAAGTCGTGTTGATTATTACTAATGGTACAAATAATTAAATTAATCATCATATAAATAAATTTGACGCAGGATGAATCAATATTTTACGAACCACGCCTGAGGTTTCCCCCATGTGGATTTTCCATACATTTCAGATCCGTGTAAGAGCACTCAGGAATGAGAAGGGTGCCTGGAGGTTGTTATTGTACGGGTTCTTATAAAATGACGAAGGTTTCAAATCCATGGTTTATACTGTCTTGAATCAAAAAGAAAATGGCGTATTTCTGCTCGAGATTGAAAAAAACATTTGATTTTTGCTTTTTTCTCATATCCCTTTGTGATAAACAAATGCTCTAGCAAAATAAGAATACTAAAAGCCCCCCCCCCCAAATGGTCCAATTCTCCTACACTATCTAAGAGGTAACAGAAAAATATTCGTCAGTCAAAATTAGAACCCCCAAAACCCTATCTAACGGTAGTAAACCTAAACAACTAGTTTTTTCAATATAATTTTCTTCCGGCGAATCTTTACAGAGTTTTGTAAAAAATTATGCAAGTAGAATTTTAAGTTACAAATAAATTACAATTTTTTGTGAGGTACACAACCTTAAAATTACCCGGAACGAAATTAAAAGGTTTTTTTCACCTTAGTTTTGAAAGTACTAGATTTGAAATAGTGGGTTTTTGCGTTTGTGTACTGTTTTTTCTAAAAAACAAAAAAAAACAAACAAACAAGAGCTACACGAATTTCTACAAAAACTGTGCTTTTTATGGTTTTTGGCGGTCTTTAATGGAGCATGCTATATTTAGCGACAACCTTAAAAAAAAAACGATGCGTCACACGAATTTCGATTTTTTGGGGTTTTTTGCCAATTTAAATGGAGTATATTATATTTGGGTTGCTGAAAATATAATTATATACCCTCTAGGATGGCGCACCATTTTGTCGCCAAAAACTCCATTTAAAGCAACAAAATCACGCAAAAAGAAATGTTTAGCCAAAATGCGAGAAAACACTAAAAAATACCCTGTTTCAAATGTAGTCCTTCAAAATAAGGGTGTAAGAACGAAAAATTTCATTAATTTTTTCAGGCATAATTTTGAGGTTATATGAGCGTGATACAAAAATGTGAAAATTAAATTAAATTCAACTATGAATATTCATTTAATTTTTGTAAAACATTTGACAACTCTTATCTCAAAAATTTTTCATACCAAATTCACAATGGCGTTCAAAAATTGTCATGAAAAATTTTTGTTTGGATTGCTCACACCAAAACATTTCAGTGTATTCCTCGATGAAGTTTAAAAACCTTTCATTGTTAACATTAAAAAAAACCTATATGCTGTGTTAATTTCGAGCGTCCTCAAATTTTGTAAGAAAATTTTCGAACGACATTTTGAATTTTTGAACGTATCTTAAAATTTAGGACTCAAATAATACCAATAAAAAAATACTTATAATAAAATGATTAAAAGTGAAACAATCACATTTGTCTTAAATATTTGTAACTTTTTATTTATTTATTTAATTAATTATTTTCTAAAGTTTTATTCTACGAATGGATGACTTTTTACGTGAAATAGAAACAAACTGGATGGGGACTTCATTAAACATTGACATTTGTTCATAATAAGATTGTTTCTCATTAAATATCAAGAATTTCCATTTCTACAGACTTTTTAAAAAAACTTCCTGATGTTGTATACATTTAAATACATAATATAAAATGTTTTCAATCACTTGGAATTGTCTACAGATTCCCAATGACTCACAATGTTTAGATATAATTCCTCAGCATCAAGAGACTCGATCCACCACCATTATGCGTTCAGCATATAGTAAGGATTATTATCTATGATTCATAAATTCCCGAAGAATATGAAATATTCTTATATAACTTTGTATGTGTGCATGTAGGTTGGAAATCGTTTATCGGTCAAGGGTGTTGTATAAAAATGAGAAATGTAGTCAAAGTAAAAGATATTAGTGCGATAAGCAGTTAATTAAAAATCCTTGACAAGAGGATATAGATAAATTGTGGTTTCAGTGAATATGAGGAATTCCGCATCACTTTTAACGTTTAATGTACCCATATTAAAGTGACATAGATAAAGGAAAAATCAGTTTTGTAAGCGTGGGCCTAACAACTTTTAAAAATACTCCGAAATTTTCTAATTTGGGTTAATTTTTAGGGGTAAGACATTTTACCCGAAATTCAAAACAAATATTTTTTATTTAGAATTATCAAGAGAATCTAAACAAATTTTTTCCGGGCCGAAAAAAAACAAATTTTCATCATTTTCAAAACAAAGGAAAAATATTGTTAACAATTAGGAAATTTGTTTTTTTTATTCGGATTTTTCTTTTTCAGTGTAGTTGTAAAAATTTTTTGGTACGAAATTAGTAAGACATACTTGAGAGATATTGTATTATTTTTTTCACAAATTTTTTAGATATTAAATTATAAAAATTCGTATGAAAAACAATAAAATTTCTTGTTCTTGCAAGATTTTTATGATGAACAGTACACGAAAAATCCTTGAAGTCGTTTTCTTTGTTCTTTTTTTTCACATAAAAAATCTCTTAAATGAAGAACTTTCGTGAAAAAAAAGGTGGAGTGACATTCAAAAATTTCTCTGTTCATATAATGTTTTTTCAAACGTTGCTTAGTCTTTTTGAAACATGACTTTGTGTAAAACTTGTTTACTTTTTTTAAAGATATAAATAAGAATATTTGATATAATTATGTTTAATTTATCATCTTGAAACAAAACAAAAAAAAACATTTTTCTTGATATTCAAAAATTTCTTTGTTCAAATAAACTTTTTTCTTGTAAATAAGACATTTGTTTTCTCAAAAGTTGTTTAGTCATAAATAATTGTGTTTAATTTATAATCGACTCAATATATAGTTCGAATCAACCTCACATATCGAAATTTTTGTCCGTTTTTTACATTCTTGGAAAAGTAAAGAAATCATTTTTATTTTACTTTCATTTTATTTATACTTTTTTAATATTATTTTCCATGGTTAATGGATACCCAATATGTTTGAAGATTTATTTGGCTTTGACAAATTTTATAAAACTCTGAACTTACTTAAAAATGTAAAAAATCCTTTTTTACCTTTAAAAATCCTTTTTCCTTTAATTTAACAATTATTTTGTTGCAAAAGACTTTTTGGAAAACATGTGTATATTGTTTACATATTTTAACAATCTCTTATTCAATTTTTTAAATCTTGAAAAATGCCAAACAAACAAATGCAAAAACATAAAAAATCTCATGAATATTATTTACGATTTAACGTAGTATAAGTAACGTTAATTTTTACAAAAATTACGTTTTTAAATAGATATTCCTTTAGACAATTTTGTTGATTTAAATCTGTGTCATATTATTCTTGTAAAGTCCCTCTAAAACAGTACTCATTTTCACTCTTATCGAGCACATCTTAGTAAAACACTTTACCCAATTTCCATTTTATGATTGACAATAGCAATTTGTTGTATTGAACACGTAATTTAGTAAAAACATTAGGGTGGCCTTGATGAAAAGGTTCTGTAAATAAAACAAATTATGATATGTGTCACGCCAGTCCCTATATTTTCCGATGTATTATTGAGTGAAATCGATTTTCCAACATTAAGAATTACCTGGTGTGTTTCGAGATAAGGTTGATATTATATCGTGAAAGGTTCATTAAGAAATATAATCTCAAAAAACTTTAATAGCAAAATTCTAATTCAATGTACAACACCATTATTTTGTTATTTCAATAAAATTTTATTAATTCCTTTACGTTCATAAATGTGAAATGAATTTTTTTGTTCGTTTGTATGTTATTTTTGTACTATTTGCAGTGTTGGTATTACGAATTCAAAACATTTTTAGTCATTTTTACTAGCTTAGTTCGCGAATAAGAAAAAAAATTATCGAAAGACCTGTTTCTACGCTAAAATACGTTAATTCTGAAAACTAAAAATTGTTGAGTAACTTTTACTAATTTAATTAGAAAACCCACAAAAATGTAGTGCAATTTTTTGAAAAATATTTTTTTGCGCTCAAAAAACGAAACCCCACAATTATTTTAATTTTTTTACTATAATTTGTATGTTTCCCATGATGATACTAAAAAAACAATAATTTTATAGTAACTTTTACTAATTTAGTACGTAAATACTAAAAAAAAATTAATTATTGAAAAATACGAAAAAAAAATTGTATAAATTTTTGCAAAATAATTTTCCCGCGGTAAAAAAAAATGCAATCCGCAATTAATTCCAAGTGTTTACTATTTCTGCAATGGTTCCAACGTCGATACTAAAAATTAAACAACTTATTAGTAACTGTTACTAATATAGTTCGCGAATACTACGAAAATACTATAAAAATATTTTTTTCACGAACAAAAAACGCCATAATCACATTTTTTTTATTTTTTTGCTGTCATGTTTGTAATTTTTGTTGATGCTAAAAATCTCCGTATTTGGAGTAATTTTTAATAATTTCCTCAATGGATACAGAAAACTCGTGTATTTTTCTCTAGTCAAAACAATACAACTCCGTGACCTGCGACAACGCTAGTTTGTTTTGGAAACAATAGAAAATTTTACTTTCGACAGTCGAAAAAGAAACGTCGAGTCCCAGGCCTCGAGCACGTGGAGGAGGAAGCGATGTTACACGAACTGATTTTTCTGACCCTGAACCCAAAATGGGACCAGTGTGACGTCATCGCGAGGTGAATGATTTCGAGTCAATGAACTCGAAGGTTCCCTATGAAAACCAACTCTCGAATGAACGACAGAATCCAGTCTCGCCGGTTTCGGTAAAAAGACGACGCGAATTTTACACTCAAGGTACAGATTCCTGGCACGTGTGTAAATGCACATGTATGTATAGGGATCGAAGATCCATCGAATGGGACTTATCCTTGGAAGCGAGAAAACCGGCAGGACTCGTTTTCAAAGTACCAGACGATTTTTGTTAGTCAGCGATACCGGTCGATAAATTAGCAATTATTGGCCCAGCATCCCCTGTGACACACTCGGAAGGCCTTAGAAGAACATAGAAACGAATCATCCGATAAATTTTTTGAAATTTCATAATTTTAAAATTTTAACTATGAAAAAGTTATTGGTTAAGTACACGGAGAGAAATAGTTGGATTTACTATCTAAATAGTAGAATTTATCACAACTATGTTGTTTAGTTGATTTTTTACTATGTTTTTTTTGTTGGTTTTTTTACTACATAAACAGTAGATTTGGCTACCAAAATCGAGGTTACTATATATGTAGTAAAATTAACTGAAAACTATTAACACTATGTCTTATCTTACTATCTGGTTAGTAGTCCCAACTATTTAATTATTTTTAAATTAAAATTTCAATGATGAAAAATTTATTGGTCTTGTAATAGTTGATTTTACTATCTAAAGAGTAGGATTTGTCACAACTATTTTTTTTAGTTAGTTTCACTATTTAAATAGTATGCTTCGCTAAAATGTGTCTATTACCCTACTATCTAGTTAGTAGTTCCAACTAGTTCCTCTTTAGGAACTTGAACCTAAAATAAAAATGTTGATTTAATAATCTAAACAATAGTTCAGGGTGAGCTAGTTAACAAACGTACGAAGAAAAAATAGTTGTAACAACCGAATAAATAGCTGTGGCAACTATAGTATATACTAAATACGTCCTAGCCACAATCATAGTTGTTTCATTTATATGATTATGTCAACTATTTACACAGTTATTGACAACTACTATTTTTTTTCCATGTAATAATGGAACAGTGGCATTGGCTACAGACAAAATTAGGGAAAGTTTGGTAATATGTACTAAGTAAAGGTGCTAGTTAGCAGCCAACTATTTAGTAATTGAAATACATATTAGCTGACGTGACTAAATGTAATTCCAGTATCGTAAGAATCACGTGTAGAAACTGAAACTACATTTCAGTAGTTGAATTAAATATGCAGGTACTAATACTTAGTAATTATCACTACATTTTTTTTATACGTAGAGACGACTACGAAGAGTAACTATTCGTATCTGGACGCTTATTACAGAGAGAAAAAAATAACTATAAAAAATGGTAGAAATTATTTTAACAAATAGCAGACTTAATAACATGAAAGGTAATAGTTGATATTTGAGGTTATGTATACTAAACATAATGCGTACATCAACTAGTTTTAGAGTAAGAATTTTTGTTTAGTCTTGAAAAACCCTATGGAGGTTTATTATGATTAATGAAGCACTCTGTTTATCTCTGTAATTTTGGGATTATTTAAAATTTTAATTAAACTGCGAAAAAAAAAATTATGGAAAATTTTGAGTGCCGTGGAATGATTTGAACCCGGAACGTTCGTAATCGTGGAATGTCGCAATCTTAATACGATATTTTGATAGTTTGTGTTATAAGCTAAATTGAATTTTTGCGATGTCGTAAAATTTTGTTGGGAGAACAACTATTTTCTTCATTAAAATTAGAAATAGATAAAATACAAAATAATTATCATTTTTTTTATACTGTAAATTACTTTGTACGTTTTTATAGTTTATATTTTATAATAAATTTTTTATGCCAATTTTCTACAATAATCTTTTTCAATTTCCTAATCAATACGTGTACACCGAGATAAATATAAATAAAGAATTACAATATGTATTGTAAATCTTTGCATATTTTTATCTCTGTAAACCCTTGAAGAACCCGAAGGAATTGTGGATTATAATTATTTACTATGGGATTCATCCTAAATATACGAAATTATCATGTAAAGTCTCCTTAGTATCAATCGGACAAATCTACAACCTATTGTTAAAGACAGAAGTAAAACGAGGCATCATTATTTCCATTACTATTATTACACACTACTCGACTACATACTAATATAAATCGATCGACTTAATATGTTATTGATATTTCGAACGCGTAAAAATGAACACTCCTCGAGCTTAATATTTTAAACAGTAAAAATGAATTTCTCTGTCGTTATTGTAGGAATTTACGTTAAAAACGTAAATTAACTATCACTATTAATTTTTTCAAAATTTGAGCACTGTAAAAGTGAATCCAATTAATTTCCATTATTTCCTAAAAAATCGGAGAATTTTTGGAAATACGTGAAAATTACCAAATATTTCCGAAAATTTGAGGCCAATTCTCAATTGATTTCTTTGGTATTTCTTAAGAGCGTATCGATAGTAATTAGAATTGTCTGTACAGAGCCCAAATGTTGAAAAATTGATTCCGTAATTTTTAGTTTACAATTTTTAATATAAACTCCTACTTTATCAACAGACCACTTTAAAACTTTTTTAAACATTTAATAAGTCAGTTTACTTATAAGAATTGACGATGTAGCTAATTACTATTAAGTCAAATTTTTAAAATAAACAAAATGGCGGGTCTATTATGGCGAACAAATTTTTATGTAATAGTTAATTTATACATTTTTGTTCACCATCTCGGATCTGTCATTTTGAATTGTGAAAATCTCACGACAAACTCATAAAAAATATCGGTCGTTTTACACATTTAAAAAATGCAGTAAAAAAAATATTGGAGAAAGACTAATTAAAATTACAAAAATCAAAGTACCGGGGGAACTGTGAAACTGAAACTGACAACATAACCTAAAAGTGACAACCCAAATGGGAATTTTCTTCAGTATTGAATAACTTTTTAACTACTCGGCATAACCAAGTTACTTCGACCCAGACTAAGTCTGGACGAAGAATTGAATTTGGTCACTTCGGGCAAAAAAATTACCATATAGTTTTTCATCAAATGTCGACGTTTCAGACCCTAAGGAACCCAAATCAACCATAAAAAAATTTGTGTCCGTGATCTTGTACGTATGTACGTCCGTACGTCCCGTTTTTTTGTCTCGCGATAACTCGCGAACGGATAAGCGTATCGACATAAATTTTTTTTTTAAATGCGCGTCTTGGCATAACTTAGATCTGATTAGATTTTGGGGCAGATCCACCCGTCCATTACTAAAAAAAATTAGCCCCAATTAAGTTTCTTTGTAGTTTTCTGCATTTATTTTGAAAAATACAAATTTTATTAAAAAATGTTTCCAAAAAAAGATAGAGCATGAAATTCTCTACAAAAAAGGTTGTATGCATTTTCTTCCTAAAGTCAACGATAATGCCATAAAAACTGGTTTAAAATGTTTATGACTATTGTCTGAAAAAGTATTGAATTTGGTCATCGGGGCAAAAAAATTACCCTATTGTTTTTCATCAAATTTCGACGTTTCGACCCCCTACCCCCCAGGGGTAGTCTTTGCCAGCTCCTCGGGCGCGGTGACCACCTTCGGGCGCAAAGTTCATTTACGCCCTTGATACGAAAATAACTATTTCGATATATCTAAAAGATGTCTTATAGATATCTATAAGATATCCGTCATAGATCTTTTCGACACTTTCAAGATATCTTTGACAAATTATATGTATATATATTGTATATATAAGATCATGATACAGGCAGTAATTAGCAAAACACTGTAAACAAGTAATATGCATCGAATAGTCTATTACAATACAAGTGCATGAAGTAAGTGTTTTGCAACTTTTATTTATTAATACTTCGGCTGGCCTGTTGTCGGGGTCGAAGTTTTGAAAATGCTCATTTTCAATTTTCAGACATATAAGAATCACTATATTGTTGTAACACATCTATCGAAGCCACTTGGGCCTAAATATGATTGGACCCCCAAATATCAATATAATTTTATAACATAATTGAAAGCTGTTAGTAAACAAACGAGTCTTAAGGAGTAGCCGACTCTCCACTGGGTCGAAGTTTCTGAGCGAGCGAAGCGAGCGAGGCACCACGCCAACACTAGTTTATAATTGATTTAAAATTTCGATCGGTTTATTATTTTTATTAAGTTTAATTTTTGTCCATATATATTAAAAAAAAACAAGAACGTTCTACGCACTATAAGATAACAGGTGTTTATTTGTTTTTCATTACGAATCGAATTAAATATGCCCTTCATTTTACCACGATAATATACTTCAGAAAATTCGTATACATTATCCATATTTTGTTACATTGTATTTTTTTAGTACAAGGCGTCAAAATAACTCCAACTATTTGTAAACATAACTTTTCAAAACATGACAGATAAATGCGATTATTTTGGCGATATTAAATTATTTACTATAAGATAAATAGTTGTCAAATTTTCTGTAGTACAAACATTTTCTGGAAAGTTTAATGTTGATTAAGACTAAGAAAAGTTCGCTCATTTTTCATTTGATAATAAGGAAAATTTCGAAAAAAAAATAAATGAAATTTTCATCGAGAAAGAAATTAAGTTAAATAAAGGAATTCTAATGATAAATACGAAACATTTTTTGTTTGTATTGTCCATTGTTCTTTCTTTCTCTTTTTTCTTTCATACAAAACTTTCTTATACATGAAAACTGAGGTACAATTTTTTAAATCATGTTTTAATTTTTTTAAACAACAAAATAAGTGTCGCGCTTGGACTTGAACCCGCTGTTGATAAAATACTCAACGGTCCCGGGTTCAAGTCCCACCACGTCAAGTTTCTACTGTTCAGTCATAATTTTTAAATAAAAAAATTCAGATAGTAAAAGAGCGAAATTTATATTTTGAGTTCAAACGAACATTTTGAAAGAAAAATTACAAAAATTAGTGAATGATAAAATTAATTAAACAAAATTCGTTAGATTAAAATATCTTTCATTTTCTTTAGATTTGAGGACTTGACCGCAAAATATTCTCTCGAATTACGTAATTTAGTATTTTCAACATCTTTTAGTCTCTGTACATCAAAAAATTTGAAAATCAGTAAACTTTATCTCATAAATAACAATTTTTTAATGTAGAAAAGATTTTTTGCAAACTATGTAATTAAAAATTTGCAAAAAGTGTTACGGCACTAAAGTCTCTCTCCAATCCACGAAATCCCAAGGGCAAACCAAGGAAATGATAACAAACTGCGATAGGCACGCAACAGCCTAGCGTTATCGCTTCGCTTTTTATTATTTTTAAATATTGACAGCTTTGTGACCGGACTAGCACATAGCACGTATAGTTTGAAGGATATCGAAAAAATGCACGTGCATCACAATTATTTTCCCATGTATTAAAACATTCACCCAATACATTTTTCATATGGACGATGCTGTTTACAAAATAATTTCTCTTATTTTAAATGCAAAAGAAAAATTTTAATTATTTCAAAAGGCATATGAAACTAAATCTCTCGTTAAATTTTGAATATTCTTATGGCTAATTTTAGATAGTGTGGGCATTCTCGGGATATTTTTCCCACACTTGAATAGAGGTGTTAAAGTCGACAGGTGCACGGAGTTGGTAGAAATAGACTTTCTAAAGGTCCAAAAAAAAAGGACGATTATGTCTGAGTACAATAATTGATTTATTTTCTGCAATAATTGTGAGCGTTAAGATGTTTTTCTATCGCTTGCAAGACTTTCAAGTCCTTTTTGGTCATAACTAATTTTTCAAAATTACTCAAATAAATGTAAACAACTGCTAATCAATGAGTGAAAAGTTGGCCACTATTTGCATCAATAATGACTAATAGTAATAAGTTAAACTAGTGATATTTAACTCTTTCAATTTAGTAATAAGATATTAAAAATACAATTACTAATTTATTATTAGTAGAACTTGACCAATGAATTAGTACGTTTCTTCTTTGCACTGGTAAAATCATTACTAATGCAATACTAATTCAATTAGTCGCCAACTTTGACGACTTGAACATCTATAAAGTAGTTTTTATGGTGTTCATTTTTAAGTAAAAAAAATGCAATTGTTTAAAAAATGGGTGGCTATGGTTTATTTTTGTGACTCCGACTCATTTGAAATTTGGTTTTAAATGTTTTTTAATGTTTGTTTTTTAATTTCTATTATACTATTTGACATTTTTCTTAAAAATTAGTAATACATATATATTTGCCTATGTACAACTTCATTATACTATACATAAATGATTAGTAATTTTATAGAAACCTATGACCTAAATAAGTATCAAACATTTTTACTACATAAAAACTGATTTTGCAATTAGTAAATTTTATAAAAACACTAACCAACAATTTTTTAAACTACAAAGGAAAGACCATAAAAATACACTAAATTCTATAATAATTATATATAAGAAACTTTTGAATCTAATGAAAAGAGAATGCACGCGAATAAAAAGAGGCGGCATAATCACCAAATGTACATAAATAAAAAAGTAAAAATAAAACACATTAAATAAATATCAGATATTATCATAAAAATAAAAAGGTTAACGACCCTCTATCTAGTTTTCTGTTTCTGAAAATGATAAAGCACAGAAATCGCACACTGTAATGAAGAGACCCAGAATTAGTACTTCTTTTAGTTGTAAGATAGGTCTATTTAGTAATCACTAGAGCACTCAACTTGAACGTCACGAAGAGAAAATGACAATTTTTACCTTTGTTTTTACAAGGAAGAAGTTTTTACTTATTCCATACTTTCATTTTTAACCTCTTGTACAAGTTGGGTTGTTCATAAATTCTGGTAATCAAATTTTAGAATAATACCGACCTAATCTAGATTTGTTAACTAAACTGGTTTAACCAAATTCAAATTGAGTTTAAACAATGAATGAAACCTGTTTAAGTAGTGTTTGGTTATTACAGATAGTAAGTTTGTTTGGAAAAATTATGATAACCGATCTAAATTTGAAATTTTAAATACAGACCTTCAATTATATTACTGTAGTATTTTTCCCTTTTAAACAGAAACATTTAGTAAATTTTCTGACATATACGCTGACAATAATGTTTAAATTGAAAATTAAGAAGAACTTCTATATAGTTCCTCTCAATATTCCAACCAGCAATAACTAAGGGATCGATTAATCGATAATTGTCTAGAAGAATGAAGTTTTGCATAAAATTTATGACAATAATAATTAGTCTTTTACACAAAGTTTTAAGAATTAATTTATAAATGTTTGAATTCCAAAATTAATAATTGAATTCAAGGTGTAATAAAATTAAGATAATAAAATATGATAGTGTTTGAAGTTCATCAGTGAACATTTTTTAACATGCCGTTTAATGTGTAACTAACTTAATGTTTACGTTTTGGTAACTACATTGCACGTGACCAATTAACAATATAGTCACGATTTCAATCATACTTAATATCCTAACACCAACAATGAAAAATGTGTAAAGTGCAATGAAAAAAAAAGGTGTGAATTTAAATGTTTTTTTAGTATCATTTTTTTTATTTGCGTTTTTTTTTATTCCAGATTATAATTTTAAAAGTTCAGCTACTAAATATTAAATACTTTAAAGTAGACCAGATTACAAACATACAAAAATTCATAAACGAAATTAATTTTTTTACTCCTAAACAATAGCTGAATTTATTGTAACTTAACTAATCTCGTTGCTCTTACCTATTTTCCAATAAAATACTTGACGGTAAAATAGAATTACTGAATAATTATTCAACCTGTTTTTATACATACAGTCTATATTCTTAAAAAAGAACAGGAACACCTTTTGATTGTATACAATAAGAGTACATTTGAGTGAAGACAAAACGAGTTCTAAAGTTCACTTTTCACTACCGGAAAATTTTTGCTGTATGCTCATTCCCTAGATTAGCCTTCCATCTTAATTGCCGGATGTCATATTTTTTCGACGCATCCGTTTAGTTTTAGCTGCACGATTCCTTCGAATTATAACGGGTTACTTATTTTACAGGGTGTATTATTTCCTTTTTTTATCACGACGGATGTTTTAGTATAATTTTGACGGGGGAAAATTTGGTGTAACAACCGGTGTATAAGCTTTTCTGTTCCTTATATTTCAAAACCGTTTTGTTAAACACTAAAATCTAAAAACGTTTTCCCTTTGAAACCAGAAAACTTCTTCAAAATCCAAACACCTGAAAAATCTTCGCAATGTAAAATATGTTATTAATTTTTTTAACATTTTTTAATTTTAGAAAAAAATTTGATGCGCTAGGACTCGAACCCAGGACAATTCGATTACCGATCGAATGCTTTTCATATAGATATTGACAAACATTGTAAATGTCGTAACTTTAACGCCAACTAAATGGTAAATTTGTTGACAAAAATGTTTCCGAAGTGAACATCTTTTTTATTATTCAGGTAAACATTATCTGGCGACTATTGAAATTTTTGTTTCGAAAAATTATTTTGGTTAAGGTCAGTCCAAAATATTTTCGAGAACCATGTGGAATATTTTGACTGATTGTGAGTTCGTGATTTTTCGAAGACGAGTCGACTTAAACTTTCTTGGTACGTGGAATTCGCATGCGTGATGTAATTATGCGTGTCCTTTCCCTTTTTCCTGGGTTCGTCGACATCCCTCTTCCTTCTGAACCTTGTGAATAATGTTTTCAGGACAAAATTTGAGGACTCTTTTCCATCAAACTCGCAAAATGTCGAGCGATAAATATTTGAAAAAAAGACTTAAGAGAGATAAAGAACCGTCCTCAACATTTTTTAATATCTCACGTGACCTTTTGTCTTCAAGAGATAAGCGATGTCTACAAGGGGCGATAAGAAAACCATAGAAGCATCGCTTTTTTGTATGTATAACGTAATGTTTTGGAATATTTTGTAATCTCAGCGTTCTTTATTTTGTATTTATTCTGTTTTAATGTGATAGACGCTTCGGTAATAGTAGCATCCAGGAATTTTTTTAGATTATGCGTGAAATAAGGTTACGTTTTCAAAATATTGGTTGGCCTTGTTCATGGTGACCACATTTATTTTGTTCCTAAAACGAAGACAATCTAAGAGGAACAAGATAAGAATTTATTGACTGATTTTTAAGATTTCTTGGTTCGGTGGTCTCTGAAGTAGCGTAAGATATCTCGAAGAGGTCTTAAATCTGTCTCATTTTGGACCATCTCTTTAGTAAAGGATTACCAGAGTTGAGGTCTGTGTTTCTTCAAGAGACGCTAGGTGGCAGTTGAATCCAAAAATAAAATCGCCCGATATTTACTTTTAAGCTACAATAAAATAAGTACTTTTACGATATTTAGCAAGCGTTATCACAATTATTATAGTATCATCATCCGCATTCTATTGAATGTAATCGCCATCAAATATATACCAAGACAACAAAACAAAAAAGAGTTCAGAATGATTTCGAAAGATGTCCCACTTTCTGAGGGTTTTGCTGAACATGATGTCATGAGTTCTTTATGAACTCATGTTCAGAAAACAAAAGAGTTATTTATTTAATTAGATTTATTCCAATTTTGAAATTAACTAATAAAACTAAAGATGGAAATTAAAAATGTAATCTAATATTTTTTCCAACGTTTTCTCTTTGAAACCAAAAAACGTCAATGTAAAAAAAGTCTTAACAATATGTTACTAATTTTTTTAACATTTTTTAATTTTAGAAAAAATTTGACTCGCTGGGACTCGAACCTTTCGATTTCCGGTCGAATGCTTTCCAGAGAGATTTTGATAAAAATTTACTAGTAAATGGCGTAGCTTTAACGACAAATTACTGGTAAACTTATTGACAAATCGTATTTAAGTTTAAATGAATGATGTTTGTATTTAACATATAGTTTTCGTAAATTAAAAAAAGAAATTAACTTAAAACACGAATGATTTATTTAATTAGACTTATTCCAATTTTTAATCAGTTAAAATTAACTAATAAAATTGATTACTAATATTAGTACTAATAAATCATTACTAGTAACAGGCTTTCCTCCAAGATTCTATTAAAAATCCCAGTTATCTCAATTACAAAACATTTATTCAAATGAATGTCTTAATATGATAGTAATGACTTAGAACTCGAACCCAATTGAACTAAGGACAAAAATTTAGCAAAATCTACCAAGAATTTTCTGTAATAAAATGCAGATAATAGCTTGCTTATGCAGAAAACAATTACACACGTTGTACAAAGCACGTGTGCTGACAATAATTGCGTTAGTGTCATTATGCAAGCTTCGGATGTTGAATGATGTTACAATGCTTACGAATTTTGCATCGAGCGGAAGATAAAAAGTCTCGATCAGAAAATTTTCTGTTCCCGTTGTAGATTACGCGTACAAAAATATTTTCGCCGACAGCTGCAACTACGATAGGGGCGATAATAACAAAAAATTAATATCGCACATGGATACCACTAACTTTCGAAACTTCCAGAATGTTACGTTTTTTGATTAATGAACTTTTAATGAGTCCCATTAAATTGATCAATGTGGAACGAAGTTATAAATAACAGACAATATGTTTCATTCAGAATAAATTTCGAGAAAATGGAGGAATGGGAGAAATATTGATTTTTTTAACGTTAAAAATATACGGGTACCAGTAATTCCGGGGCCTTTGCATATTTTATTTGTTGTTTTCAAAATTTAATATATTTTTGATGTTGCAAAAACTAAACACTAATTTTGTTAATTCAAATTCTAAATAAATATTTACTTCAGTAGTTAAAAGTAAATATTTATTTGTTAAGGAAATATTTTAAGTATAAGTTAGGTTCATTAGAAGGGAGAAAGATTACTTAAAAATAAAAAAAAATAGTTTCTTGATTTAAGTAAATATTTTACAAACAAAATTAGTAAATTTACATAATTATTTACTTGAATAAAGAAAATGTGTATTGTAAAGACTAAACACAAATTTAGTCAATTCTAATTTTAATTCTAATTACATTAATTTTAATTCTAAATGAATATTTACTTGACTAGTCAAATATTCATTTAATAATAAGTAAATATTTTAAGTATAAAGTTAGGTTTATTAAAACTGAGAAAAATTAGTTATAAATAAATAATAATAGTTTGTTTATTTAGATAAATATTTTCCTAAACAAAAATACATTTTTAAGATGATATTTACTTTATTTTTTATTAATCTTAGATTAAGTATCACACTTAATATATATTAATTTACAGTTCTAACTGTTTCAATAAAATTTACTAAAATGTAAATTCAATATAAAAATTAACAAAAAATTAAGCAATCTCTAAAAAATATTTCGAAAACTTCTGGCGTTTTTAAGTTAAATTAAACGTTAATAAATTTAATTTATAATTTCATAGTAACAATATAGTTTCTAACAATTTGTTAACATTTTTTTCTATAATTCTGTAACATTTTTTAACACGTGTTTAATTTTCCATTTTATTTTCGACCTGTTGGCTACAAATATTACTGAAAAATAGATAAAATTCTCGATTGTAAGAATGTTTATCTGTACCTTGAAAATTTTATTCTTTAAAATCGGGTCGACGATAAATTTCAAAATAAATACTTTTATTTCTCTTTGTAAATTTTATATTATGCATCGTTTGTTATTTATGTAAGAAAATAATAAATATTAATACTTTGTTTCCTTCCTAACAAAAAAAATAACATAAATAGTGGATAATAAATAAATCAATATAGGAAATATAAATCAAATAAAGAAGTAATAAATTCAAAGGAAACATTTCACTTAGAAAAATGATTGTATGTAAATTTTTGAAATTATGATCTTGAATTTCGTTATTATTAATCTACAGTTTTTTATTTCATTGATATTTGGTTTGTAAATTAGTTTTACCTTTAAAAGTAAATTAATTATTTATTTATTTATTTTATTTTTTATTAAGTTTTACAACGCTATAATGAAATTTTACTTATTAAATAATTTCCACAGGTAATTTTTTTCATATTTTATTTATTACCGTGTTATCAAAACTAATGGATCTTAAAAAATATGTTTTATAACTTTTATTGTTTGACCATGATCGTATCGCTTTTTCGTGCAGAATTGTTCTATAAATCTTCCAGGAAAATCCATTAATTTTGTCACACCTGATTTACTCTAGTAATTGCACAGCAGCTCATACTTAGCACACACGTAATAAAACATAACAAACTTACATAAATATTTACTATGTTTGTAGTTTATAAAATAATGTGTAATAAAAACTTAATTTTTAATAAAAAACATCGTCATATTGTTAATAACATTCTGTGAAATACAAAAACTAATTAGTAATTTTTAACTGAACATTAAACATAAAAAAAACGTTCAACCGGAATTCGAACAGAACATTTTTTCTGTTATTTACAAGAATTTGAATCGATACTAAAAATTAAATACAAACTGTAATTCAAAAATAAACAAACGTAAAAAACTGCTAATTTATTTAGTTTCTTAAATTAGATAAATATTTTTTCATGTAACCCACTTATTATTAAGTAAAATAGATTTTTACGAACAATATTAAATATTTTTGTACTATTTAAAAGTATTTATGATATTTAATTATTATAGAGTTAATTACATATTAATTTACATAACTCTCAACATCTTCTCGACAACATTACACAATAAGAATTTTGTAAATAAAAACAAACAAAGAGAAAATAAATAATAATTCGTCACTAAATACATTAATACACAAAATTATATGAATGTGATGTTGCCAAATTTCTTGCTCAAAACTACACATTTTCATGATTTATTTCAACGACTCGAAAGAAAACTTTCTAAATCGAATATACGTTCAGAAAAATGTTTAAACAGATAAAAATTAATGCTAACCTAAAAACAAAAATATGTATTTCATTCCTACTTGCCAAATATAAAAAATATTTAAAACAAAAAAGTGTAATCTAAAAATGCGACAAAATTATCTTATCTTCTGATATAATCTACTAATAAAACAATTTTTCTGTTGCGATAATCTAATTACATTAATTTTAAGACTAAGCTCCAGTTTCTTCAGTTAATTTTCTTTAAAAACGTCCATCATTACCGGTTTTCTCATAAAAATGTCTGATTTTCTTTTGCTTTTACTTTGCAGTTTCTAATCCATTTGCGTTTCGAATCTAAAACAGATGATGCAAAAGCGTCCCCTCAAATTTTCCGGCGTGGAAAAAAACTCCCTTAAGTGACTGTACCTTACAAAAACCGGTCGGAAAATGCATGCGGGGTACTTATTGATGGAAAAGATAGTCCCTAGAGGGTAGGTTTTCCGAATTTTTCCGTTATACCTGTGGTCCGCATTTTTCAAAACTGACCATTTTCTTCATCGTTTCCAGACAGGAAAAACTGCGACGTAAATTCGTCTTTCTTTTTTGAAAATTTTCTATTTTGGTTTATTTGAAAAAAAGCTGATTTTGTTGCCAATATGTCCGTCTAAAAATAATTAACTTGGTGGCAATTTCGCCTTTATTAGTAATTGTGCAGGAAATGCTAAATTTAAAACAACACAAAGAATGGGCTACGCTTGCAATAATTTTTCTGCAGTTAGCTAGATGTTTTAAATCTGCTTTCATCGTTCGAAGCAACAAACTTCAGCATAAATAGTCACGAATTGTGGTTTAGTAAGTCGAGGTGCTGCATTAACTACGAGACGCTTCAATTACAGGATATGATCATCAAACAATGCAATTTGTTCTGTCGATTCGTTGTCACTTGCAATGTTATTGTTTATAATATATTCAATAAAATTGTATATCTAACTTTTAATAAAAAATTAATACTTATATGCATTTTCTTACATTGCTACGCGCAAAATGCATTTAAGGCGTTACAATGTGTATAGTAATATTTAGAATACGCATTGTAGCAGCCACGATTTGTATAGTAAAATTTACAATAATTATTGTAAACATTACAATACGCATTGTGAAATTTACCATACGTTTTTACATACAATTCAATAAAAATTCTATGTAACGTTCGAATCATTCGATGTAAAAATAACTTAAATAAAAATATAAAAAGTAAATAAATTAGACGAATGTTTAATATTAGAAATTAGATGTTAATAAATAGAATAAAAAATGTCTAATGCGTTAAAATGTTCGATTTCACATGCATGTGCAAATAGATAAAACCGACCATCGAATTATCGATATACTGTCTGCGTTCTACAACCTGAAATAACTCCGGATACATCTTGTCCATACATTAGACAATTTGTCTATGTACGCCGAAGAAAAGAATCCGATTAACATGCAGATCGTAAATATAAAGAATTTCATGTAATTAAATTAGTCAATATTTTATGAAAAATGGTTTTAAAAAATTGATTTTAAAAATAATAATAATAAATTAAGTAACATTTCAAAATCATTGTTTTAACATTACTTTTTTTTAAATAAGTAAAAAAAAATTATAAAAATTCTGATATTTTCATTTTAAATTAGTTTATATTAGCTTAAAGGTTTATGGAATTTTACCATGAAATTCCTTAATTGTCAACGAATCTTGGATTACCTGCAACACTGAACCTTTTGAAAGTAAAAAGAATTTTGGGCTTATGTTTCATCTTCGCGAGGTCAAAATGATACCTGTCTGAGTAGCGCAAACAGTTGTGCATTTTTTACGAAAATATGCAAAATTTTATTAAGTAAATTTGTTACTACTCTTTATTTTTTTTATGGTATCGTAAACACTTGATTTTTTACAATTAATTAAAAAAAACGAATTAACCCAAAACAGAAGACAAAATTATTAGTTTATTCTCTTTTGGATTGAATATTAATTACAATTAAAATTGATAGTAACAGACATAAGGATTATTAATATCGGAAAATTTGTAGTCCTTAGATAATATTTCATTCATATTTTGGATTTATTCATTAGTTTATTTGTTATTCGCACTCCATCTAGTGTTTCTATAGAAGCAACTACTGATACACATTGTCACTTTTTAGATTAAATATTAATGAAAAACATAATTAATAGTAACAGGAATCAATTCCTGCTTGGTATTATTTAAGAATTAGAATATTTGATTCATTTTAAAACTATCAACATAAGATTTTAGGTTAAGTATTTACGTTTAAACGTCCATTAATTACATCTCGAATTATTAAACGTCAACAAAATAATTACTTCTCCATATTTGTTAGATCAGCATTTTAAATTCTAAAAATCAACAGCACATGTATATGCATACCATTTCATGTTTTAACTGTTCATTATACTCAAAATTACCTTCTAGAAGTCGAAAATAATAAGGGATATTAAAGTAATAATAGGATTTAAATGATCTTTGAAAAGAATTTGTGAATAATGAGGAAATAATTGAATTAATATAATTATACCCTCATAAACCAAATCTAAACTTTTAAGTCCTCTTTAATTTCTCTTTCACTAATTTTTAATACAATTTTCAAAATATATTTGAGGGATTTCATGCCGCTTTTTTGGACATATTTTTTTTTACTATTTTCCTAGCAAAAAGTGATGAAAATTCAAAGTAAATTTTGTAAAAGACGGAATATTTTTAAAAATCCGGAAAAATTCTCAAAAATACGACTTTTTATTACGAATATGTTAATATATTGAAGTCAGTGGCAACTGAAGAAAGTATACTAGAAAAAAAGGATTAAAAGTGATCATTAAAAAATAAGTCCCCGAGATATAATGCGATTGCATATAATGTAGGGGTCAACCATGTTTTTGTTTACATTCTTAAAAATCTCGGTCAAAAATGATCGAAAAATAATTTTTTTTTATATTTCCTTTTTATTTTCGTATATATTTATTTTATAAATTTAAATAAAACTATTTTGGAAATCTTTAATTATTTTATAAACCTTTTTCTAAGTTATTTACTGGGTTATTTTTTTTTTGTAACATTGTTTTTTATTTTTGTACGTTATATTCCTTACAATATTTAGATATTTTAAGTAATTTGTTATACTAGACAATTGATTATTAAAAAAAAATAGTAAACATTCTAAAATCTGTCAAAACTTTACATAAACAATCCTATCATATATTTTAAAAAATTTTAAATATAACATTTTGTAGGTTAGAATGTTTATTCCCACTACAAAATGACGCTAGAGGTTTTTCTATTTACAATTTCGATAAATGGTCAGCTGAATTCGAAAGTTATTGTTTACTAATTGTTTATTACTCCGAAAACAATTTTTCCATGAATTAAAAAACCAAAGTTAACAATTTAAATAACTTAATTTCGAACCTCGAAAATGTAAACAATAACAAACAACTTTCTATCATAACACGAAAAAGCCGATTCTTGGAAACGGCAAATTTTTACATACCTGAGTAAAAAAAATCTGTCAAAAAATTTGTTATTTCACGGGATTTAGATTTCTACTCAACAAGATCGAGAAACTAATGAAACGTGATGAAATTTATTCGAATCTTTTCGCGTTTTCATTGTAAACAAAAACGAAAATCCAAATACGAAAAATTCCAGTAATTTTTAGCTAACCAAAACAAAATCTCCCTGACTAGTTTATTTCGAATGTTGATGTATTTAATGAACCGAATATTATTACTAAATACAATTTTTTAGGTTAGAATTTAACTTGTTATGTTTTTATGAACTCCAAATTTTTGGCATCGACGAAATTTAAACTACAAACATATGAGGACAAAATAAACTCCAGATATTTGACATAAAAGTTTCGCATTTTGGTATGTCACCAAGGGGTCCAAAATTGTTGGAAGTTTAAAAACTATTCTCTAACACTTTATATACTACAGTAAAACTTAATGTAAACAATCGAAACATTTTTTTATCACAAAATCTTATGCCATTGAATAAAAAAGGTATGAAAAAATATCTAACGAATTTTGAACCCCCTAAAAGCTACGGAATGTGTTGTTGTTTTCCTAACGCTTCCCCAGCTGTTATTATGTATACGGTCGATACGGTGACTCCAAAAATTTGGAGTCCACCCTACAAAGGTTTTTTCTAAATTTTTTTGTATAAACATTTTTATAAACCGCAAGTGTATTGATCAAAGAATTGTGATGCAACATTACAACAACCTTTATGATAAGAGCACCCCGAAAAAGTAATTTCCCAAACCGCGCTCCAAAAATTTCGTTTTCGGGAATCACCCATATGTAAAAAATTCCAAATCTCATGTACCACGTGTTCGCAGATTTTCGCACAACTCTATCTTAACCGGACACACCTATATACGATTGTCGCAATATCCGACGTTGGTTAGATTGCACCAACACCGACGCGGTGCAGAAACGGTACTTTGGCGTGGGGCCGAGGAAGCTCCAACAATCGCCTAGAGTCTTGACTCTTTAATTTTTTAACGCACCAGAGGTCAACGGATTTTTTCACCCCTTTTTTAAAACTAGTGTATGTAAAAGTACTTACCCAACTCCCCCAGTTCAGGAAACATCTGATAATCCGACTCCAGCAGACCGCCGGTGCTCCATTGCGGCTCCTCGTTTATTAACATTGTGCCTCCAAAAATCTAAGCGACCCTTGAATGATGAACGGAATGTCGTAGATGAAACACTGTCGAAAGATTTCTCGCAAAACAATAGGATTCAAAACAAACGGTTTTTACGAGCCGAACACGGAGTTCCGAGATCCGTCATCGCGTACCGTGCTCAACCCACAACCGTTCACAACTGAAGGAAACAATCCAGACCGGAGAAGGTCAGGCTAGAAAATCTCCCCCCCCGACAGGGTCAACGTGCGTAGGTGCGCGACGATCGCACCGGCCGCCATTTTGACGACTGACAGCGCCACTTTCAACTTCCAAAAAATTCCATTTTTCTATATATACAAAAAAATATCGTGGAAATTCGAAATTATGATGAGGATACATATTTTTTAATTTTTTTTTGGGAAATTTGTAGGAGAGAATAGAATTTTTTATACATAATTCCTTGGAATTCTCGTTTTTAGTATTCACAGAATTTTTAATGATGGTTACGTTAAACAAAAATGACATAAAAATTGATTTTGTGGTAGGATTCGTACATCCCCAGCAAACGGGAATGGTTTCATTTTTAATAAAGCGGTTGTGACCCTTAGCGAGTCGAAACAATAACTTCCCGATCAATCTCTCGTATTTTATTCCGGTTTATTTAACGGACTGGCTATATTCACGTACGTTTTCCATATTTTGCGTTATATAGAGAGGTTCTATTTCCGAAATCTACCCATTATTTCTTAAAAAAAACCGACTAGTAAAAAATCGGCATATTGTAAAGAGAATAATACTTTTACCGTGTCGGCTTTTTAATATGTCGGTTTTTTACTTGTCGGCTTTTTTATTTCTCAGTTTTTTGACGCGCATCAACAGTTTCCTCACGAAAAATGACGGAATTTGTTAAATAATATCATTTTTTCACGTTATTTGTACTATTTTTACTACTTTTTTTTGGAATAACTCGAAAACCGCTCAGCCGATCATGTTCAAAATCTAATCAGCACGAAGTTAGGTCAGGACGCATCGATTAAAAAAAAATTAATCAATTCGCTTCATCCGTTGAAGAGAAATCGTTGGACAAAATTTGGTTTTCATCCGTACACACACACACACATACACACACAGACAGACAGACATCTCTCTAAAAATGTGTCAGTTTGCTTCTAGTGGTCACAAAACCTGGAGATATCATGAAATTAGCATTTTCCATTTTCGAGGTCATTTCAATAACTTCCCTGTAGACCGGGAAGTTAAATAATTCTAAAAATGCCAGAATATTCCTTGGTGATATCTAAAACATTTTTGGCCTTTTAAAACGCTCGTAATTTTTTTGTTATAGCATCCAGAAATGTTTACTATGACGCCATTTTGAGATCCAATGAATTTTTGGCCGGGGAACAAAGTTCCGAAAATCAACACACCGAAAGACCAAAATTTCGATATAACATGGCGCCAACGTGAATTTCTTCACATTGGCTGTGAAAATTAGACTAAAAGAAAGCAAATTAAAATACCTTGGACTAATATCGAAATTTTAGCCTTTCGGGGATTTGATTTTCGGAACTTTGTTCCCCGGCCGAATTTTTAACGACCTTTCTCCATAGTTTCAATAGAACCTGAATATTCATTTTCGAAATTTTATCGAACGTTAAAAATACAAAGATTTGATAATAAAATATTGATATGTTTCGGTCATAAAAAATAAAAGGATGGTCACAATATAATAAAATAATTTAAAATATACTAAAATTAACGTTTCGACCTCTTGGTGCGAGTCATCTTCATAAAGGTCGAAACGTTAAGTATATACCTTCATAGGAAGATTACATGAACCTTACATTATTGCAAGTTCGTAACATTACATGGACCTTACAGAAACCTTCTGTAACTTTCCGGTAACATTATATGAAGGTGTAAATCTTCCCGTACATTAATGTTAACGAGTAATCTTCATTAATATTATAATGACATTAAATGTTAATCACTAACATTACCGTGCAACCTGACTGGAATTTACAGAACCTATTGTAATCTTATGATCGTTATACCTTATGATAACAATATACGTGCACATTAATGGTGATCTTCATTATCATTAAAATAACGTTAAATTTTAATCACAATCATTAGCAAAAAATTTTACCTGCACCTTCCAGCAGAAAATTATTGACATGGACCATAAATCCCTTATGTAAAATCTTGATACTATCGTGATTTCCTTGTATATACTAATTACAATTTGCGAAGATTTTCAACTTCCTTTAATGTTATCAGAAAGTTACATTAACATTCTGTAACCTTCGTGTAATGCTCGTAATTTTTAAGGTTACTGTAACCTTTCTGGGATCTTCTCGTGCTATGAGGGTTTTAAATTATTTCATTACATTGTGACCATCCTTTTATTTTTTATGACCGAAGCATATCAATATTTTATTAGAATCTCAATATTCCGATTGTTCATAAAAAATAACTTTTTTTTTTGTTACGTTCTTCAAATTTACGCCATATTAGAATTCTTATTGGATGAAACTCAAAATTGACCTCGAAATCTTCAAAGTGACCTAGAAATAAAGTTTTTTTCTACTTTAATTTTGATAGGAAATATTTTATTTAAATTGAAGTAAAAATAATATTATTTTAGGTGTTAATAAGTAATAAATAATGTAAAAATAAAACGCGCAATCAGCTTAATTTTCATTAATTTATATTATGTATTTACTGAATTAAATAAAAATTATTAAAAAGTTAAAAAAGGAACCAACAAAATTCACTACCTAAGAAACATTATTTTTGTACGTTTTTTTATTCCGGAAACTGAATTTGAACAACAATTACCTTTAATTATTGCCCTTTTCTGCCTTTCAAAATGAAAACACACGTATCATTTTTATGAAAAATGTGGTTTTCAAGACAAATTATAAATAAAAATATGATGCATGAAACTGTGCTGACAAAAATTTTAAACTCGTATTATTTATTGTAAAAAATACTATTAAAAAGTGAGATTAATCAGGAAAATAAAGAAAATATAACAGTAAAAATGAAAACTTACGTCTACAACGGAAATAGCCAATGACGATGCTGAAAGCTGTGAATATATCAGCGACGCCTGGCGGTTACTGTCTTCATCGCAGAACGGGAGAGATTTGTAAACAAAACCCCAAGTGTACTTCTCTAACAATTATGAAGCATTCGCAAGTTTGTGCATTCAGAATGATTGACAATTTCTCACAAAATACTTCTAGAAGAATCAGAAAGAAGTCATCCGAGTGCGAGCTGAAAATCCGACAAGTCAAAAAGCCGACACAAACAATTACACCGACAAGCGAAGAGCAATTTTTGACCTGTCGGCTTTTTGATTTATAGGTTTTTCTAACAGCACCTAGTCACACATTTTACCATCGCAGAAAGTATTCAGAAGCATTCAAAACATTCACGTCAATGCTTCATTTGGAGCAGTGAAGAATTCAAGAACACGATTCAATTCTTGCAGGAAGATTTAGAATTATTGATACGAAATTATTCACAAAGGTCAATAAATAGAATTCAACGTTCAAAAATGAATAATTTTCAATAATTCGGCTCCGTTATTTGTTTGCTGCATATAAAAAATATATACCCGAATACTTTTATAAAATTTGAAATACAACTCAAAAAACAAAAATACTCTGTAAAATGGCTTCAAAATTATTTAAATACTGTCCAGGTAGAGCTCTAAAAGTGATCTTTAAGAATGCTTATGATGCATCAATTTTAGAGCTTCCAAGACTTCCAAAATAGTCTATTAACCTCTTAACTTCGGCAAAATTTTCACAGAAAGTGTCCAAATTGCAGGAAAAATAAAATTGTTAGAATTAACTTTAACTTGGTGTCTAAGGGCTTTTTGGGTCGCTGATAATGAATCTGAATTCAGATTTTAAAAAATCATAATGGCGGATTCAATACTGTAAACCAATTGTCGAAATTCAAATCATTTTGTTTGACATTTGTTGCGCGGGGATTTTGGACACGCTGATTATGATTTGAAATGAGATTTTGAAATTTTATAATAGGCGATTCAATATGGCGGACAACTTAATAATTCAAATCATTTTGATCGGAATTTATTATTCTGGGTTTCTTGAACTGATTACGCATTCTATGTTAGTATTTTACATATTCAAAATGGCGTCAATTTGTTTTTTTTTTTTTAAGTAAAGCGCGAAACAGTTCGCTTTGTTGCCTGCGAAGAATGTTACTTAAGGCCGGTCATTATAGCAAACAAAAAACTCTCGTGGTTGTTTATAAAATAACTATACCAAAGTTCTGTATGCACCTAAAACTTCGATTCTTCAAATTCATTTTTAGTGTTTTTAATACCAGAACTTTAGCCCAATACTCGCTTGAGATTTGCAATCGGTAACTCAGAAAATTCCAAATGATTCTATTTTTGTTTAATTTGCCGACATACTGGATTCGCCATTTTGAAGTTTCGAAATGTATCGTCAGATTTGTAATCATCGACCCCTCGAAAACCCTCAAGTAACAAGTTTCAAGCAAAATGGTTAGATTTTTCAAAATTATTTTCGCCATATTGAATCTGTCATTTCGAATTACCAAAATATGACTTCAGATTCGTAATCAGCGACCCCAATAACCTTCAAGCCGTTTTACAAACTTTTTACGCATAAATTTATTGAACACAATATCATCCCAAAATTCGAAATGTGCTCTATAAGAAGTCAGATGTCCCATTTTCTGAAGGTTTTCTGAAAATAATGTCATTATGAGATCTTTATGAACTCATGTTCAGAAAACCCTCGGAAAGCATGACATCTAACCTCTTTTAGAGCACATTTCGAAATCATTCTAAACTCTTTTATATTTTATTGTGTGGAATAACGAAGATTTTGAAAAAATCGTGAAAACTACCTTTAAGAAAATGTTGCTCGAGTTCATTTTTGCATTCGAACGCAAATATACTTAAAGTATACGGTAATGTATAGTAATGCATGCAGTAGGAATTCTTTTCGAACATAATAAAAGTATCTTAAGAGTATTTATTATGCATTCATTAAAAAGTATTTAAAAACTGTTCTTGCTTGATCGTACATTTTTCAGTCAATACTATTTTAAAAATAACTCCATTTTTTAATGAGCATTCTTATAAATATCCTTTTGTTTTCTAAGAAATTCTTTTTTCAAAATCAACTCTTCTGTAGCTCTTAATAAACATTAACATACGGCGAACATTCGTTACAATTCTTAATAATTAGTCGTAAAAAGATCTCAAGAACGTACAAAACTTCATCTAATATTTTAATTTAAATGATAAGTATTAACTCTTTAAGGGATCTTTAAGAGCTCTTTAAGCGTAATTGAGGTGTCCTTTAAGAAGACATAAAGGACTCTTTAAGTGTTATTTAGGAAGTCTTTAAGGACTCTTAAAGAACTCAAAGAACTCTTAAGTATAGTTTAAGCAACAATATTTTAAGAAATTATAAGTATTAACTCTTTAAGGGATCTTTAAGAACTCTTTAAGTATTATTGAGTCGCTACTTAAGAACACATAAAGAACTCTAAGTACTATTGGGGAATTCATTCAGGGATCTTAAAGAACTCTCTAAGTGCTCTTAAAGAACTCTTTAAGAGGTATATTCTATTTACGAAGTAGTTAAATCCGTTTCAGAGACATGCGCTCTAAATTTTCAATGCAAAAGTATTAACAATCACGATCCATTTCTTCTCTATTCGAATTATTTTAATAATTTCAAAGAAATTGAGAAGTAAAAATATTAATTCAGAATCGTAAATACGAATTCATTTAGATTCTAATTTTTATATTTTCCAGACAGCAAACGTATAAAATAGTTCAGAAAGAGCTCGCCATGTGCTCCAAAAGAGGTCGCATTGCGTCACATTATGAGATTTTTGTGAACTTGATATTGTAAGCTCAAGCTCAGAAACTGCTCCGAAAGTGATGCATTTGATTTCTTTTAAAGCACATTAAGAGTTCATACTGAAACTCATTTTCATTTTGTTTGCTAGGATAATTCTACTGCATTAAAATACTTTTCAAACATTGCAATTTATACTAAATTTTACTACAAAATTTAGCAAAATTTACTACAAAAATACTAAAATTTACTATTTAGAACATTTTAATATTTTTGTAGTAAATTTTGCTAATAAAAAAGAATTTTTAGTTACTTCTTTTCCTCCCTGTTATGAAGAAAAATCGTATACTTCCCTCGGGAAGTAAAAAAGAATGCCTCAGACTGCGTGTAATTTTTACCCGAGGTGAAGCCGAGCCATTCTTTATTTTACCTCCCTCGTTGAGTAATATACTATTAGACGTAAAAATCCGAATTAAAAACGTAGTTAAGAAGTCTTCGAGAGCACTTAAAGAGTTCTTCAAGAGCCACTGTAAAATAATTTTTAAAAAAATATCTCCTCAATAGCACTCAAAGAGTTCTTTAAGAGTACTTAAAGAGCTCCCAATAACACTCAAAGAGCTCCTCAATAACACTTAGAGTTCTTCAAGAGCCATTAAAGAGCTCCTCAATAACACTCAGAGTTCTTTAAGGGTACTTGAAGAGCTCCGCAATAACACTTAGAGCTCTTCAAGAGTCCATAAAGAGTTCTTAAAGAGCCCTTAAAGAGTTCATACTTATGATTTTGTTTAAATATTAACCTTGAAGAAGTTTTATACGTTCTTGAGATGTTTTTATTAAATTTTAAAACATTTTGTTGCCCAATATAAAACAGCAATACTCAATTAATATACTTTGCATGTCTTCATTTTAATTTTTTAAATTTATACTTTTAAAATTTACAAAATTCTTAAATTTCTTAAGACCGAGTGAACAAAAAAAAAAGACCGGTAAGAAATAATTGTCAGGATTATAAAAAGACCTCGAATTGATAAATACGTACCTGCATCCCAGTCAATTAAAATGTATTGGTAATATTTTTGGAAATTGAAAAGTGAAATTGAAACGACATTATTTCTTTTGACGTACTTGATTCACTAAACAAAATATATCATGACGTAAACCATAAAAATAAGTATGATAAAAAGTAATTGAAGTTAGTAACATTAGTAATTTACGTTAATTATAACTTTTCTTTGTAATACGGTCAGTTATTTCGTATACCGAAATATATATACAGGTTTTAATAAGCTGCAAAGACATTTTATAAAAACAATGTTTTATAAATTTTATACGTATTTATATAACAATAAAAATGGCTATAATTACAATAATAATTGTATTCTACGTATAATACACTGCTTACTTCATCTTCTTCTGTTTTAATAAATGATTTCTTAGTGCGATTTGCTTATCCTTAAAGGAACGCTTGACTTTCCCTCTCACCTTATGCTTAACCATTTGATAAGCTTTTGTTTTCCTCTTTTCTCGATTAGTTGTGCTGCAATGAGGATTCTGCCTACCGTCTTTGTAACCGAATTTCTCTCGGTCCTCTTGACCTTTCTGTAACGTAAAGTACATTTACGCATTAAAAACACCATTTGTGCCTTATACCACTTTAATTCACTTACCTTGATACTTTCGATCCTCGCTTGTTTGTCATGTTTACGTTTTTTGTAAATGTTTTCGATATCCGACAGTTTGACAAGTTCCCCACGATTTCCATCGTCTTCGGCTGGTCTTTTAATACCTCTTTTCGCAAAAGTAACTTTTTGTTTAATTAATGCCATATCAATTTTTTTAAAGTCCTCATCCGTCAATATACGATCCACCGACACTACTGCGGCTTTAGCTTTCTTCTCTACCGTATATTCTACTTTCTTTTCTTCCTTTTGTTTCATTTTCAATTCGATTTTCCTCTTTTTCTTTTCTACTTTCGTCAATTTTGCTTTTGGTAACTTCTTTTCCTTTTCCACATTTTCAGTACTTTTCTCACCATCGTCTTCTTCGCTTTCACCTTCCGAATCGTCTTCATCCTCTTCTCCGCTTTCAGCTTCATCATCCGAGACCCATTCTCCTCCATCTTCATCGTCGCTACTATGATTTACATCGACCCATTGCTCGTCATCCTAAAACACAACATGTAGTAAATTTTGATTCCAATTTTCATCGTACAACTTTACTTACGTCACTGTTTTCGCTGTCAACTTCGACTTCATTTCTGTGCTCTTTCTCCGTCAGTACTTCTGCTCCGGGAATAAAATCATTAGCGACTATCTGACCGTATTGCAAAGGTTCTGCTGCTACCGATTCTTCTGTTGGTCTCGCTTTATTTTTCCTTTCGAGTAAATCTGGCATTGTGCGTCTGTAGAACCCGATCAGTGATCGCGCAGCCATCATCACGCTGCGATCCTTATGTTTTTTATATTCTGCAAAATAGTTCAGTAAGTCGCCGTTCATCGCCAGTGGACATCTTATACAAATCTCTCGAACTGCGTTGATCCTGAAATAAATTACAATTAACCCCAATTTCTAAAATGTTTGCAAGAAAAGTGAAAATATACCCGATAGCCATAACGTCTCCTGCGTTTCTTTGGGTAACGAAATTATTTGCCATAGTTGTTAACACTGGTTCCAGTAATTCTGGAGGGACAAGTTCGTGGGATGCTTGTGCAATAAACTGTAACAACTTGGTAACCTCTGCAAAAATTCACCCAACATAAAACATTTTGTAGTTTAACTAAAATAAATTCCAACTTACCTCGCTGATGCGGTTGCAAGAAACGTTGGATGTACGGATAAAAATTAAAAACAAACAGATTATGGAGGCCGATAAGTCTGGAAATTACATCGAGTGCCATGATTTTAACTTCGAATCGATCGTTATTCTTCTCAAGTTGTTTAAATAATTTTTCCGAAAGACCTTGGGGATCGTGAATCAAGTGCAAGGCAGAGAAATTAAACTGCGGTGCCCTCGATTTCTTTTTCTTCGATTTCTGAAAAACCAAATTTATGTAACGCGAAATTAATACAAGACGTCATTTGCAACTTACGACGTATAATTGTTTCGCCTTCTTTAGTTGTTTGTCTCGTTTCTTCGTTTTCTTGTTTACTTTGTTCGCCATCATGACCTCTTTAATATTTGGTTCGTCGTCGCTGTCACTCTCGTCGCTATCCTTCTCTTCGGGATCTGTACCCAAAAAGAACTTTAAGCTCGCCACCATGACTTTGGTAACTTTCGAAAAGCATCCGGTCGCAATAACATTCACAGTTTTTGCATCGTTCCAAACGTTTTTGTTGTACAGTTCGATCATAATGTCCACCGACATTTTGGCAGCTCTTGCGTTGGTGTCTTTCAACATCGTAAACATGAAATTTTGCAAAACTGAATTAACCTTCGCATTTTTGTGTTTGGCATTGACGTTCTTGATATCGGTGATAATATGAGTTTCTAGAAACTTTCGCAGCGCCTTATCTTGACTTCGTAGCAGTTGAAAGAACAGACTCAGCAGAGCCGTAGGTTCGAGAAGATTTTTATTTCGTAGAAGGATTAATGTTCGGCATAATGTCTGCGGCATTTATTAAAACGTTAATTTTACTAATTGACGCAGAATATAAAAGAAAAGTAAATATGTACCATTCGCATTTCACTATCGAGGACCGTGTTGTGAGTTTCAAGAATTTCAATGAGTTCTTGCGGAAATTTAACGAGTTCCTCAGGATAGCAATGTGCCACCTACAAAAAAACAAATCTGGTATTTGAACAAGCTGAACAATACTTTTTTAGTATATTTATATTGATATTGATATTTATTGCACACATACAGTAATACAATGTAGTATACATTATCATACATTAATTCTAACTCATATATGATTATTATGGCACATAAATAATATTTCCAGTATATAATTTAATTGCGTGTATGTTAGCAATTTAGATAAATTTTTCGCAAAATTTATAGGATGCTTGAGCTTAGCTCGTCTGCATCCAGATGTATCATTATATTGTAAAATTAATGGCGTAGTAGTTTTCGATGATGTTCTTGTGCTTGTGAAGTACAGTGTTATCCCGTAAAAAACTTCCATATATCAGGTCTATTTAGTATCCAGCTTTTGATTGCTTTGTCTTTAGATCTTAACTGTCTTATTTTGGTTTTTTCTATCTTATTGTAAATTATAGGTGCAATATATAAAAAGGATCTTCTGCTGCTTGTTTTTTTCCAATTTGGAATTTTTACAGTTTCTCTATCGTGGATACGCGTCTTCTTTAAAAATTTCACTGGTTGAAAGTAACCGTCCTTTATAGATGTTCTTAAAGCTGTGTAACAGTAGTGTTGTCTGATGTTCATTATTTGAGCTTGCTTAAATATTTCTGATGTTGTAATTTGATTCCTGTAATTACTGTATATTATTTTTAAAACTCTCGATTGTAGTGATTGCACTCGACGTATAATTTTGTCATATGCACCTCCCCAGGCAACAATTCCATATGTCAATATTGATTCAAATATTGTAAAATATATCGTGCGTAGTGTCTTAATATTCATTATCCTTTTTAACCTATAGAAAACTAGGTATCGAAGTTTGTTAATAATAAGTTCTATATGTTGAGTCCATTTTAATCTATAGTCAAGCTCTATTCCTAAATATTTTATGCATTTAACAATTTGGAGTACTTGATCGCTTTGTTGATGGCCATTATTATTTCATTTAATTTCTCGTATATTTGGAATACTGTCAGCATAGGAACCGAAAGTTATTAGTTTTGTTTTTTTTATATTAACTGTTGGTAGATTTGCTGCAAACCAGTTCTTGACCTTTATAAAGTCCTCCTTTGCCGTTTTTAATACATCTTTCCACGTTTCTCCAGTATATATTATGGCTGTATCGTCTGCGTAACTAATTATTTTTCCTACTGTTGTTGCTGGAATATCATTAATATATATATATTGAACAGGATATGTCCTAATATCGTGCCTTGTGGTACCCCATTTATTTATTTATTTATTTATTTATTTATAAACGGGTATACCCCATAATTTACAAGTGTACATAGTATCTATTAGATGAAAATAGAATATATGAAAATGTAACGAAAAGAATGTCTCAATATTGACGCACTGTAGATTTGATCTTTAACATAGCCGTTGAAAGTTGGAGTTCTTGAAGGTGTGGTAGGTTAAGGTTACCCTGGCGATGGAGTTTGTTAAGTTGTTGGCAACATCGTTACATGTAGGATGTAGTTCCTAGCAGAAACTGGAATTTGGAATAAATTTGTAGTTCTAATAGTGTAGTTAGGTGAAGAGAAATTAAGTAGGCTATAGAGCTCCGTACTATTAATTTCGCCAATTATCAATTTGTATAAAAAGATCAGATCATTAGCCTTACGTATTGATGCTAGAGTCGGTATCTTAAATTTACGTCCAACTACATGATAATCATGATCATATAAGTTCATTGGATTTCCAGATTTGAAGGCAAGGTATCTAAGCATTTTATGCTGAATTTTTTCTAAACTATAAGAATGTATCATGTAATGTGGAGACCAGAGTACTGAACCGTAGAGTAGAATCGGTTTGGCTAGCGTGTTATATAGTTGGACGATTGTGTTTGTTGAATTGAAATCCTTGGAGTTCCGAATGAGAAAGCCTACCACCTTAAGGGATTTTTTCTTAATACAGTCCAAGTGAGGTATAAAGGTGAGGCTCTCATCAAACACTATGCCTAGGTCTTTAATCATAGTCTCTCGGTTTACTAGATTATTTGAAAGGAGATAATCAAAAATAAAAATATCATTTCTTACATTCCCTCTAGTTCGTATAGTGATCTTAATTTTAATGACAGTTCTCACTCTCATAAGTTGGATATGGTTTTAATCACTCCCGAGATGATTAGTAATGTTTGTTCTAGGGTTAAAGAGACAAGTAGTCCTGGCCCTGATTCATTACCGTACTCTTTTATCGTTAATATTATGCCGTATATTTTTAAACCATTATCTGTTTTATTTAACCGATCGTTAGAATCAGGAGTAATGCCAGTAGCTTGGAAAAAATCGTTTGTAACTCCGATTTTTAAGAGTGGGAACAGACATGATATTATAAATTATAGACCCATCTCCATTATTAGCCTAATACCTAAGTTGTTGGACCTTCTTATTGCTGATAAACTTGCGGATTTCATTAGTATTAATATAATAGGCGAACAACATGGGTTCATAAAAATCCGGTCCACTACTACTAATCTTTTAATTTTTTGTAATGATATATCTCGAGCTTTAGAGATGGGTTTACAAGTTGACGCGATTTATCTTGATTTTGCCAAGGCTTTTGACAAGGTTGACCATGGTTTACTTTTGGAAAAATTGTCTTTAGTTGGAGTTTGTGGTAACCTACTTAGATGGTTTGCATCATATCTGGAGAATCGCTACTCTATAGTTAGGTTAAAAAATTATCTTTCCGATGCATACTTGGCAACATCTGGAGTGCTGCAGGGTTCGCACCTTGGACCGCTTTTATTTATACTCTTTATAAATGACATTAGAGAGAGTGTTGAGTTTTCTAAGATGTTGCTCTTTGCTGACGACATTAAGTTATATTTTACGATTAAGTCACCCATGGATGCATCAAAGCTTCAGAGGGACATTCAGAGGTTGGGAGAGTGGTCAACGGTTAATCACCTTCCATTGAATATAGTTAAATGCCAAACCATCTCCTTTTATCGAAAGAAACGGATTATAGAATTTGATTATCGTATAAATAACACATCTCTGGAATCGGTTAGTTCTATATTGGATCTTGGTGTTGTTGTTGATTGCTCTCTTAAATTCTCTGATCATGTCGATTATGCGGTTTCGAGGGCTTATGCATCACTGGGGTTCTTGAAAAGATCGGTGAAAGATTTTTCTGATGTTCACTCCATTATTTACTTGTACAAGTCCTTAGTCTTGCCACATCTGATGTATGGGTCCATTATCTGGACTCCTCACTATTCAAAATATGCTGATCGCCTGGAAGCTGTACAGCGTAAATTTCTACGGTTTTTATCCTTTAAAACTTCCAATCCGATGGCTTACTATAATCATAATTTTTCACACATATCCGTTTTGTTTAATATTTCTACTATTGCTTCATCTCACTCTGTGACTGATCGGGTATTCGTATATAGATTGGTTTCTCATCAAATTAATTGTAATGAATTGCGTTCACTATTTCTTCCTCGTCAACTTAATTACCCTATTAGAAATCCGAGAATTGTGTTGGAAGGAAGTAATAGATCAAATTTTGGCTTCCAGGCAGCTGTGGCAAGGCTAAGAAGATCCTGGAATAATATTCCTCCTGACATCAGGAATACCGGTTCCTTAACTAATTTTAAGCAGTCGATCAAACGTGTTACTCTCGAGCGGTATTTATAAAAATTTATAGAATTTATGTTTTTTATCTTTATTGTATCTCCTCTCACTGTCAGTATTTAATTGCTAGCGTCTTTTTATTTTTCTCTTCTTCGATTCTATTATTGTTTTGTATTATGCTACCTCTAAGTGCACTCATTATATTTGTATTTTTTTTCATGTAAAGGCTTAATTAAGCCGTTGATCTAAATAAAAATAAATAAAATTTCTTGTAAATGTGACGATGTTGCATTTGTCGAAATTCAGATGTAGGCCATTTCTTCGGCTCCAGTCGAGTAAGCTGTTAATATCTTGTTGTAGTAGAGAGGAGTCATGGGGTTGAGATATTTCCTTATAGATCTTGACATCGTTGGCAAAAAGTAAAGGTGTACTGTTCTTAATGTATTCTGGCAAATCATTAATGAAGATATTAAATAGGACCGGACCTAAGTGGGATCCCTGTGGAACTCCTGAAGGAGCTCGGATCGTCTTTGATATTGTTTGCTTATATCTGACATTCAGGGATCTATCAGTCAGATAGGAAGCCAGCCACTTTAATAAATTGTCTCTTATACCCACGAATTCCAGTTTCTTAATCAATCTCGAATGGTTCACTGTGTCAAAAGCTTTTGAAAAGTCACCGTAAAACACATCCACTTGGTGCCCCTTAGAGAACGATGATATAATGGCCTCCTCAAATTGCAGTAAGTTGGTCATAGTTGATTTATTTAGGGAGGAAACCATGCTGGTTTGGAGAGAGGATTGGTAGTAGTTGATTACACAGTCTTGTTGTTAGTATTGATTCAAATACTTTTGCAAAGCAATTGAGAATGCTGATTGAGACTTCATTTTTCGATCCAGTTTTAAAGATCGGAGTAATAAAGCCTCGTTTCCATCGTACGGGAAATTCACCCATTTTAAGGGACAGACTAAAAAGGATAAGTAATGGAGTAAGCAGTGTGGATGCACAGGCTTTAATGAATGCTGATGGAATACCATATTTATTTACTTAATATAAAAATACACGTATAAAAAGGTACAAAATAATAAGTTTAATGCATAAAATCGCTGAGATATTTCTTCACTTCAAAATCAAGAAGCTTCGAAATAACCGAAATGAATTCGTAGCCCACGCAGCACTTGTACTTCGGTTCGTCAAGATTATTCTCGTCTATAACCGTAATCAAACCAAGTTCGCACATTGTTGGCAACTGCGTCAATAAAATCACATTCAAATCGACCTTTTCGTCGATAATCGAGCAAAAAATTGCCAACATTCTGTTGTACGGAAAGATGCGGGGTCCAGAATGTATATTTAAAATAACTCTCTTTTTAGATCTGGACACTGTCTTTTTTCGTTTGTCGCTTAATTTAACGAAGAGGTTTTTATCCTCCTTCGGCGGATTATACGACGCTAGGTACGCGGCTATCAATAAATATTTGGCGTAATACGGCAATTCGAAACTAAGCGCCAGCTTCGTTGTAGATTCAATCTCCGCAAGTTCTCCTTTCCCTTCGAAATCTTCGCTCGAGACTCTTAAATATAAAACTTCCAAATTTTCCGCGAAGGTATTTCCGATATTCTTCCACAATGAACTTGTGTCACTTTTTTTTATCTTTCCCGATTCTATCGGTTCGATGTACTTGGCAAAATTTTTGTGCGCCATGTAACGGAGTTCGTTTAAATCTCGACAATACCTGAAGTAAACTGATAAATAGAGATTCAAGTAATTTCTGTAAAAGCTATCGTCGTAACCGTCTGGTTTACTGAGCATGAGAAGGTTTTCCGTTTCTTTAAACGAGTAAGGTGGGAAATGTATTTTTATCGGCTCCGGTAATCCAGTTTTTGGCTTAAACTTTTCGAAAGGAATGTCGCTGACAAATATCGAACAAATATTGATGTCCATCCAGGTTAGTTCTCTTAAGCGCATAAATGTGTGTAATATTTTATCATCCATATTTCGTAACCTTTCGCATTTGTCAAACACAATAACGATAGGTGTATCGTCTTCGTAAATATTACGTAGATATGTAAAAAATTCTACAAAGTTGTCGCACTTTTTCTCAATTTTGAAATTATTGTGCGACGAAAGGGAATCTCCGGCAAGATCCATAACGATGTGTTCTAACAGTTGCTTAGTGGTAGAATATTCGACACAATTCACGTAACAAACATTGTAATTTAAATATTCGAGTAAACTCTCAACTACGAGCGTTTTGCCGGTGGTTGTGTGACCGACGATAAAAATACTGTCAGGCATCGTTTCCCCAGGAGCGAGTAACGAATACAAACGCTCCATAACAGAGTCCCTATGCAGGATTTTAGTTTTCAACTTTTTTAAACACTTTTCCATCTTTAAAAGGTACGTGAGTATCGCTAATTTAAAATTCTGCTTCGATTTTCTTCGTATTACTTAAAATCTATATCCAATTCACTAGACCTGAAAGAGAAAGTTCTCACGGTAGCTGTAAAATCTTTTCGAAGATCATATTATCGATTTAAACAAATATTTCGCTAAGTTAAAAACAAATTTCTCTTACCTGGGCAAGGAACATGGCCAAATCATCGAGATTTTTGTTGTATTTGTCAGGAGTCAAGCGAAAGACATCTAGCGTCGATTTATAATGACGATGTTGCTGAAGAAACTGAAACACAAAAATAACATGAGAATTTTACAATAAGAGGTCACAAACTTTCAACGTACCTCTTCTTTGTAAGATTCTGGGTCACGTTTGATGAGATTCTGGAGTTGTGGAAGATTATCTGGTAATTGATTATTATGACGTACCATTATGCTACAACAGTTTTAAATAAATCTGTAATAAAACACGTATGTTTATTAATTTGAAAAAAGTTTTTTCAAATAAAAAATATTTTTGAGGTTAATAGTAGGAAATGTTTACCTTGTGGTGTTTTTTTACCGCAATAGCGGCTTTTAACGTGCAAGTTGTACTGTAAAAATAATGTTCTTTTTAATTACCAAAAATATTTCAAACAGATATTTTGTATTTTGGACCAAAATGCCAAAATACAACAACACGAGGTTTTCACGCGGCAAAAATTTCACGGCGCCAAACTCCCACTCTTTAGAATTTCATCAACCAATGGCATCAAGTTTTTCCGTTCAATCCAATTTGGTTTATACATACAAACAGAAATAAAATGGATTGAAATCTGAACAGTTGTGAATTGGAAATAATTACATAACAGCATAAATTTGAAGGAACTGAGTAAATGAAATAACTTCTCAACCGAATTTTAATCATTGTTCAGTGGGATAGCAAATTACAGTTGGACCTCTATTATTCTAATTACAGTAGGACCTCTCTTATTCTAATTAGTAAAGTTTTTCAAGATGGCGCCGACCTCTCTTATTCTAATTTTCCCCTTACCCCCACTTACTTTGCTTGCGAGTTTGTGATTCGTGGACAATATTTTTTGTTGACTTTTCGTGTGATAGTGGGAGAAGACTTGTGGGGGAACAATTAGAATAAGAATGGCAATTTCAATAAGAGAGGTTCGAATAAGAGAGGTCCTATTCTAGAAAAGTTTTTCAAGATGGCGCCGACCTCTCTTATTCTAATTTTCCCCTTACCCCCACTTACTTTGCTTCCGAGTTTGTGATTCGTGGACAATATTTTTTGTTGACTTTTCGTGTGATAGTGGGAGAAGACTTGTGGGGGGAACGATTACAATAAGAGAGGCTGGACAATTAGAATAAGAGAGGTTCGAATAAGGGAGGTCCTACTGTACTTGAAAAATTAAGTGTGAAAATTGATATTTTTACTTTATCTTACACATTAATGATGTTTTTGACTTAAAAATAAATGGTACGCTATTAGCCCTTGTGAAAAAATAATAAAATTTGCTGAAACGATCAATTAAGCCAAATTTTGCTGAAATTCGATCTGAATTAATATCGAAATTGGGACTCCATTTCAGCATAATTACTTTAACTTGAATGTTCTGGACCAGATGAAGTGTTATTTTTTAATTTTGTAATTATTCTTGATATCTCTTCTTTATTTGTTGGTTTCAAAAATAATGTTTTATTATTATTTTAATTAATATTACGCAGCATAAGACTCGTTTTTATTTTATATTTAAGTTTCTTAAATAATTTTCATTCTTCTATCTGCTTAAATCTTAAAAGTAAACTTTGTTTAATCAATAATAGTACATGCACAATCGATACGAGTGTCGCCGGAGATGTGCAAAACGTGACAAAATTTTGCTCCGATCTTTAAATATTACAAACAACTTTTCAGATAATGTTATTTATGGAAATATTTTTAACTTAATGGCCATCGAGTAAGTGATTGTGGGTAAATTCTGTGACTTGGAAGTATTTAAAAATAAATCCAGAAATTTTGATTTGAATAGGTTAGAGATATGACACATTTAGGTCCTCTAACCTACCATTTAATTTGAAACTTCTGCATTTATTTTTAAATACTTCCCAGCAATAGCATTTATCTATAATCAGTCACACGGTGTCCAATAAGTTATACGAAAAGTTTATAATTCTTAAAGATCAGCTCAAAATTCTCACTTTTTGTCCACCTACATTCATGCTTGAAGGTCCTTAAAATATCTGTATTACTATCGGTATGAAATATGATAAAATTGTACTGAAGCTTGAAAAATATTCTTCCCATTTTGTCGTTAAATGTTACATTCAATAATGCTAAGACACAATTGTATATTTGGTAAGATTAAGGAATAGGTATATGGATTCTGGTTATAAATTACACAGTAGCTGTAATTTTACAAAATTGTATTAATTTATTCACTGATGAATACACAATAATCTTTGAACTTTGTCCATGGCGACCACATTATCTGCATTCGTTAATTATTACATACAAAATCACTGTAATACTGATCCAGAAAATCGTCAACTCCGATATATATCAAATGAACGATGTTCCAGAAAAGAACGCACTGATGTACTATCAGGATCGCAGTAAAGTCTGTATCACTGGAGTCGTCTTGTTTTATTCGCTAGTTTCCATTGGGGTTCGTATTCTGTATCAAAGTTATGTTGTCACCTTTCAGCATAATTCGACCAAGCTGTTTTCGGTTTTTCGTCTTTACGTGATATTCTTCGGCATCATCCAAAACCAAGTTCATGTATTCGTCGAATCCAACGATGTGACCTTCGATTTTTAGGCTGATGTTCTCGAACAACCACACTTGAACCCGAGAACGATTTTGGAGGTAACGAAATATAAGGTTAATAGGTTGCACCATAACCTTCTGCACTTTCGGTGGTCCTTTGTATGCCATTTTTTATGATAAATATTTTCTACGTGCAGAAAATGTAAACGATGTATTTCATCAGTGGCGTGTGTCTTGTTTATTGAAAGCAATGCAACCGGCTCGGTGGCGGAAAACCGGCAACACAGCGTTGCCAGATGCATTTCCTCACAATATCTCTATGCTTTATCCCTAGGACCACCGTAGTCCCCGTAGTCGGCATAAATAGTAATATAGGGATATTTACCAACTCCATAATTCACTAGAACCTTCGCGCTAGTGAAACTGTCGGGACAGCGGTTATTTTTTTCTCTCGCACTAGTAAACTAACAAATTTTTACGATTCTCACAGATTTGAAAAATTACCCTCGTGGAAAAATATTGCTAAAAAAATAATGAAATTTGTTGAAACGATGAATTAAGCTAAATTTTGCTGAAATTCAATCTGAATTAATATCGAAATTGGGACTCCATTTCAGTATGTTAGTTTAGATATTTTCAGACAAATTCAGAATAAGTTTCAGTAAAATGTTATTGAAAATTGCTAAAATTACATAGACGTGTTAAAAACATACTGAAAAGTTAATGAAAGAACCTACATTTTACTGAAATAGATAGAAGCCACAATCCAAATTTAGAGCCTATTTTTTTGTAACTTTCATGTATTTTCAGAAAATTTTAACAAATCGTTTTTCGCACAAATACTGAAAGTTACTGAATTTTTCTAAATTTCTCTAAAAATATTCTATAACAATCAGTAATTTGTTATTACATTTTTTTAGAGAATTTCATGTATTTTTAGCACTATTCAAAAACTTTGTATAATGTTCTTAGGAAATGATTAATAATTACAAATTTATCCCTCATATGTTTCCAAAAAACTGTTAATAATACAGATTTCATATTCGAAATTGGAACTTGTATAAAATAATACTCGGGTATTTATACCGAGTGAAATAATACAGCAATATGTACCTTGCTGATGAAAAATCAGTATTATTAAGAGATTTTCAGTATTTTTCAATAAAAGATACATTAGAATTTTCAGTAGAATTCAGGAAAATATCAGCTTATTTCAGAAAACTACATTTTGATAAAATAAGCTGAAATTTCCGAACGTTTCTAGTGGAGTGGTTTTTATATTAATTGAGTGTAATTCAGGGAAATTCAGAACAATTTTAGTATTTTTCAGAGAAATATTTTAGTAACATTCATATAAATATTTCAGTAACATTCAGATAAATATTCAGTATATTTCAGCAATATTACTACAATTTGCTGAAAGTCTCTGAAATATCCTAAATATTCTAGTCCCAATTTCGATATTGAATCAGTATTTTTTAGAGATTTTCAGGAACACATTTTCAGTACATTTCAGTAATATTTTTCCACGAGGGTACTGCTTTTCTTTTACAGTGTGGGGTAAATACATAAATACACATAGAACTTTACGACATGTATACGTACAGTAGACCCCCGGTCGTCCCTTACCCGTACATTCCCCTGTATCCGTACGACGCCATCCTCCGTTATCGGTAGAAAAAGCTCTCCTTCACTACTGAAAAAATCCAGGTGGGTTTTTCCACATGGTCTGACCACGTGGTCTGGATCTAGTAGTTTTGGCCCATTTGACCAGGTCGAGACGGTCGGGGTAAATTATTTTCAAGTTCATAGATTGAATAAATATTATGAATATCACATAAATTTTAATAAAAAGCAAATAAAATATCTATAATAAATCGTCCTTTTAGTTTTTTTGGCTGTTTACATTTATCACATGATAAATCACATGATATGTCATGTGACAATTTTCAGTAGGGTACACAGTTTTTACCAGGTGGCCACGACCTGAAGGCAAAATCAAACATAGTCTCGAACTGGTCAAATGGGCCAAAACTACCAAGTCGAGACCACGTGAAAAAAAACACCTGGATTTTTTCAGTAGGGTTCTTACTCCCACTCCTTCGCTCTACGGGTTATGTGCACTATGCATGGGTGTGGGTGTGTACGAGACAACGGATTGGTCAAGGCGTAAAGGTACGTCGCTTGGAAGGGGAAGAATTTCCTCTCCTCTAGTCCCCGGATAACGGGGGTGAGAGGCGGAGCCTCCTCACCACTACGGTTGAGGGGGGGGGGTCTACTATACTCATGTACATAAAATGAGTAAGTTAATGGTTTACTTGCCCAGTAAACAAAAAGGAATTGAAAGTGATTCGCCAATTCCAAAATTGTCGAAAAAGTAACTTAAAGGAATTCAATTTAGTTTCCCTTTGAATTCCTTATTTGACAACTGAATCCCTTTCAATCCCTTTTTATTTACTTTGTAGGCAAATGGGTTCACTAGTACGAGGTTCTAGTATCCCTGCTTAAAAAAGGGGATAGAAAAGGAAAAAAAAGTATTGATTTTCTGCGCGAATCCTATCACTTTGAATCCTAATTTTGTCACAGTAAGAGAATCCATTCCATTCTTATCCTATCTTTATACGCCATGTACAGTCTAAGTTTATCCATTTTTATCCACATGTATCCCACTTACACTTTTATCAATATGAATCCGAAAAATGGATACAAACTGTATCCCCATCAATAAAAATTTCATTCTTATACTTTGTTAGTCTTAAAACGGATACGAATGCAATCCTTAATAATCCTATTCCTTTCTGGGTTGCCAGCCCCTGGAATTTAATACTCTTCTATCCCATGAAAGTATACAAATTCTTTACATACTAATCCTGATCAACTTTTATTGCCTGAATACTTTTCTATTCAATTAAAGTATTGATATGGAAAGGATTTTTATACTTTAATTGAATAGAAAAGTGTTCAGGCAACAACAGTTGAACAGGATTAGTATGTAAAGAATTTGTATACTTTCATGGGATAAAAGAGTATTAAATTTCGGGGCTGGCAATCCAGAAAGGAATAGGGTTACTAACCCAGATAACACATGATATTCACTGTATATTCGAAATTCGTACGAAAATCTCCCGTGAATATGCGTAATATTCTCAGAATATACTCAGAATATCGTAAACAGCATATAACATTTCCTATATTCTAATCATATTCTCAGAATACCGAAAACAGAATATTGTATTTATTTCAAATTTCATATATTCTCAGATACCATATGATATTCGCCGCATATTCGAAACTCATATAAAAATCTTCTTTGAATATCCGTAATATTCTCAGAATATACTCAGAATATCATAAACATCATATAATATTTTGTATATTCTAAACATATTCTTAAAATATCGAAAAAAATATTATATTTATTTCCAATATCGTCTATTACCCACATATCCCAAACTAAATCTAAATTTTCCGTACTTAAGAATTAAAAGTAAACACGTCTAACGTATATCCTGTGCATATTCTCAGAATATTATATTTATTAATTTTTAATTTTTGAAATTTTCAAAATTCATGTAGGTCTTTATCGAACTCTACCTTCTGCTGATTATCTCGAAAATCCCTGAAAAATGTATAAAAGCGAGTACGGTTTTAATATTGTGCACTGCGGGTAACACAAATATCAGTTTATGTTATAAATGGTGTTCAACAGTGGTAAACCGATGGTCGGTGTCGCGCGTGTTCGCTATTTATTGTTAAGCGCCGCACGCAGTGGACTACGACTGGATGGTGACCGCATGAGAGAACAGCTTGTTTTAAGATAATTAAATCATCTTAACAATTTAATAAAGTAATAAAATTAAATAAAACTATAATAAAATTAAAAATAAGAAAAAAATTAATTTTTTTGTAAAAAGAGAACAAAAAATGTTATAGTGGATGATATTTCTAATTTTATAGGATTAGGATACAAAAATATTCATTGTATCTTATCCCTTTCGATCCACTCTGATTGGGATAGAAATGTATTAAATAAAATCGTGACAAAAAGAGGATACAAAAGTATTCATAAAATTCCTATCCTTTTCTATCCACTTTTTTAAGCAGGGATACTAGCTGGTAAATTTCCGGAGTCTGGGATAAAATTGCGTCATTGGTACATACGTTAGTAAGTATTTTTTTAATTCAGACATTATCGGAAGCCGAGAATACCCGAACATTCTTCAATCGGCAGATTTAACTAATTCGCATAAAGGGACGATTCTTTTTTAGTTGCAATTTATGATTTAAATTATTAAAAATTATGTCAAATTACTTTTGTTTTTAATTTAGTAAAACGATGTTATACAAATTATGTTTTAAAATATATAAACTTAATTATATTCTAAATTGGTAATAATAATTATGAAATAAGTAATAAAAATAATCGTAAGTGAGAAATTACCATGTTATTGTTAATTAATTGAAGTGTCTAACTTCTTCAATTTATTTCTTAAAAATAAAAACACATTCTCAAGAACAACATTAATTTGTTTTCCTCTCGCCGATAGGAGGCTACCCTACTGGGTTAAACATCGTTGTTTCAATTTTGTTTGCGAGTACCCCTATTGAAAATATCCAGGTGGTTTTTCCACATGGTCAAACCACGTGGAATTACTAGGTCGCAACCTGGACGTTTTGGAACATTTGACCAGGCCATCAGTTGGTCTCAACCACGTGGTCAAGACATTTTTAAAATAAAAAAAAAATCTGCGAAATTCAGTATGCGAACGCGGCTATCGATTAATGAGTTGAGGCGCTGGAAAGCATAACTGTGTGAAGTCACATGTCTCACCATTTCTATCTATTTCTACTTACTCATTCCATTAACAAAAATGGACGAAAGTTGGTAAAATTATTATTTTATTATTTTAATAGCTCTATTGCTACGTAACCGGGGAAGAATATTAACAAAAGTGGCAAAATCAACCCGCCAGGGGAAATTCTTCCGGATGTCCACGACCCATACAGCATTTAAAAGTATAAAAACAAACGAATCTCATAAGTAAGAGCCGGAGTCTTTTCGGGCGAAGGTGACCCACGGTATAAACATTAGAAGCTTCTCTCCGTGTACAGACCGATCATTTAGCAACCCAGCAATCGAACAAGGATTCGGAGGGATTCAAAATTTGAATTCCTGCGAATGCGTAATTTGTCCTGGATTGAAATGGATTGAAATTTATTAAAATGGATTCATTTTGATTCACTCCTATGTCTGCGAATGCCTTTCAATCAAAGTAAATCCCATTTTCAATTCCTCTTTTTCAAAAAAAAAAAAAAAATATAAAAAAGCTTCTTTTTTATAATTCGCCTCTGTGGATTGAGAGGCATTCAGCAATACTTATTTTCGACATTATTATTTTTGGATTCAAATGAATTCACAGAGACTGATTTCATCTATTTGAATTCAGAGGCATTCAGCATTAGTCGTATTCGACATTATTATTTTTGGATTTATATGGATTCGCAGAGACTGGTTTCAGTATGCTTATTTGGATTCAAAGGAATTCAGCATTACTTACTTTCGAGACTATTATTTTTTGATTCAAATGGATTCGTAGAGATTGGTTTGAATTCGTGTTTTTGGATTTCGAGGCATTCAGTATTATTTAATATTCGGCGATATTATTTTAGGATTCAAGTGCATTCGTAGGGATTAATATGAATTCTATTTTTCTAGATTCGAAGGGATTCAATATTTTACAAAATTATTTTTGATTTAACAGGGATTCTGTTTGGATAAATTACAAATTCAAGTGAATCCATTTGAATCCTTCTTAATCAATTTCTAATCCTTTTTCGATTGCTGGGAAGTGTTATCACAAATTTGTATTATTATTGTATGATCTCCACTCTAATGAATGCAATCATCTATATCACTATACCAAAGAAAGCAGGTAAGAACTACATAAATTAATAATTAAGGTGCAAAAATAGAATCTATAATTCTCAGGAATTTGCTTTTCATTTATATTATTTATTTTATATTAAATGTCAAAGCTCTCACGTAAGAGTTTCTTTCTGAGACCTCATATTTGAGAGGTCTTCTAGAGCTCTTAAAATCGATGCATAAGTCTTCTAAAAGATTACTTTAAGAGCTCTTCTTGACAAGTATTTAAGAGATCTTACAATTTTTAAGACTTCCCTGTCGGCCCGGGTCGACCTAAAATTAACCGGCAATTAACCGAATGCCGACTACGATCGATTTTCTGTTGTCTTTTCGGTCGACTTACACGAAGTTGACCGAAAATCGACCGAAAAGACGACCGAAAAGACGACCGAAAAGACGACCGAAAAGACGACCGAAAAGACGACCGAAAATCGACCGTAGTCGGCATTCAGTTAATTGCCGGTTAATTCTGGATCAACTCCCTGCTCAAGTCGACCGATTTTCGGTCGACCCGGGCCGATCGGTTTCTTAAAGAGTTCATAAAGTTGTAACTTTGCTGTCTGAGAACTTTAGTTAGAAATAGCATTTTTCAATGAGAGAGTGTCCAAAAAATCATCCTAATTTGAAGAAGCACAATCTAGTAACAAACCAATGTAATGTAATCCCTATGGTTATGGCTTAGGCTTAGGTAGAAATATCTAAGGTGGTTCGTAGGGTCCCAGCAATCGAGATTGAATAGGATTTGATTGAAAATTTCAATTCATTTTGAATTCATACTTTGATTCCGTAAATGTGTATTCAAATGGATTGAATTCAGAAGAAAGGAATCCATCTGTAATCAATTTTACGAGCACAATTACGAATACAATCGGAAGCAGTATAAGAATACAAATAAATACAGATTTATTCCAAGTTTATTTTTTGAAAGAAAACTTTTTTTGCATTGAAATGAATACGCTTAGATAGTTTTGAATCCGTAATGTTAAATACGGAGGCATTCAATATTTCGTTTTGAAGAAGGAAACTTTTTTTGGATTGAAATGGATACACTTGGATACTTTTGAATCCGTAATGTTGAATAAGGATGTATTTAAGATTTAATTTTTAAACAGAAAACTTTTTTTGGATTAATATGAATTCAGAAAGTCACCTTTTTATTCGTATGAACGAATACAAATGTATTTACGTATTAAAATGGATTCACCGTTGACCTAAGTATGGATTCAGAATTTAATAATTGAATCCAATTCTATACAACTCTATCCAAATTCGATTGCTGGGGTGCAACTACAATGTCATCCTAAGGAATTTCCCTAGCGGGCTGGAGTTAGAGCCATTAAAAAAATGTTCGTCTTTAAATTTTTTCTAATAGAAATTAAATTATGTACGATTTTAGATTTTATCCCTATATAATAACCATATATTCATAAGTAACTATATGTAGTTACTATTTTATGGTTCTATCTTTATAACCCTAGGAGCAACTAAGAGAATTTTCTTATTGGTTGATGAAATTGGATAATTTTTGTTGTCGGCGCATTGATAACTTAACCTATAAATGTAAACAAGAAACCGCTAATTTGCGCAAAAAACATTAAAAATATAATAAAACATTTGTAATTTCCTTTCGTAAAAATGGATACCGATTCAGAATTAGAAGAAGACGAGGAAGAAATTCTCGTTTACGTTGATTTCGAAAGCTGTGCTACAAACAATATCCTTACAAGCGATAGCTTGAAATTAGAAATGATTGGGCTAGACTCCGATCATCCTGTTATGCAAGTAAATGGAAAAGTAAGTTATTAATTTAAAATTCTTCATATTATTTTTGTATTATATTACATATGTATTACATACTTAATTTAGTTTTATCAAGGATCGTACGAGGATGCAGTTGGGACGTACATGTTCTTCGAAAATGATAAAAATCCAAAGGTCGATGATCCTGTTTTTGACATCACGCCAACTCTCAAGTACTTTAACAAAACCAGAAAAGTCTTAAAAATGCAACGAGCTTTTGGCATTCCGAGATGTGAAGTTATTGGTGATTCCGAACACAAGGATTGCGTTCCGAACATGGATACTCTAAAGGAAGCGGGTGTGCCAGTCAAGTATCAAGACAATGGTAAGAAAATTTTTATACTCGACACTAAATATGAAACAAAATAGACATTTAAAGAATATTTCTCTTATTCTTTTAAGATGATATTTCATTTATTTTTATAGCTTTATCGTTTTGGAAAACAATAAGAGACGGCAGACTAGATGCTTTAAATTCTTACATGGAAAAACAAAAGAAACGGGACGAGATGCGTTCGCTAGGAATAGAACCAGAATCAGAATCCGACGATGACAATCCATTTATGATGTACAAGTACACCGATTTTAAAAAACCCCACACTGACTCCAACGAATTTGATGAATTTCACGGGGAAAATTTCGATACGTTAAAACCAAACATGAAATTACAAATGAACGTGCGTGATAATGAACCGATTCGTATGATTGAAAATCTCTCCATGGAGGATTCTGCGCCGTCAAGTTCGACGGGTATTGGATCTCTTTCATCTATCGAACTGAACGATAAAATAAAATCTACGAAACGTGTAAGAGAAAAGAAATCTGTTAAAAAACCAGCAAAACCGAAATGCAGAAAAGCAACGAAACTGCATTCACCTCAAAGCGATGAAAATGAAATATCGAATCAAGAGCTTTCAAATGCAGAAAATATGGATATTACCGAAGAGTTTGTTCACGAGGAGAATCCGCAACCCAAAATACCCGAAAGTACGGAGGAAACGATCGATAACCGACATAGAAACAATACTCTACCGGAAAGAATTTATATAAAAATGGAAAGTCAAATGAATTCTGAAATGCCGGAAGCTTCAGATCCGTTGAACGATGGAGGTGAGCTCTTGCTTGTCGAACTGGGGATGAATCCGGAATTTTCTGCTGCGTTAAAACAAAAGAAACAGGATAAACGCGAGGCTAAAATGCGGGAGATAAGCGCTCAGATGACCCAACTCGCAGAATCTTCCATAAGTGCTGACGTAATGGCAGACGATATCGATCAAAGTTGATGGATTAAGAAAGTAAGTAAACGAATTTATTACAAAATTTTTTTATAACAAAACATCGAGCTGTACATACAGTTCCTCGCTTAAGATAAAATATACATACTCGCTTAAGAGACAAATAATTGCTTTATAAAAGTACATGAGAGTTGACGCGTTATTGTATACAGACACTCGTATATCAACCACATCAAATTATTCGTGATCTGTCCAAAACGATTTTAAAAAGTAGTTTCTCAATATCTCCCTGGCGCAAAGGGCTCTGCTTGTAATCGACAACCTTCGCACTCGTCTCCACAGAAAAGTGGATTTGTAAATGCTACCAAGGCACCATTTCACAAATTAAGATTTCGCTCTGGCGAAGTTAAGATTTTTCACCAATCTAAGTCACTCGGCAGCTCGTCAGGATACTCGCCGGTTAGGCAAGCGGTGCAGTGGCCGATGTGTGGACTGTCCCTGTCGTCCATTCGATTCCTTACAGCTTGAATCAGACCCTCCACCGATAAATAAGTAAGACTGTCTGCACCCACGTGTTTCGCTAGTTTTACACTATCCAGCCGGTTGGCTATCAATTCTTCTCTCGTCGGAATATTAATTCCCATATAACAAGGATACTTCAGCGGAGGCGATGCAATTCTTATGTGAACCTAATAAAAAGAAATTTCATCGTTATTTTGCATCACAAATTTACATTTTTTTTGTACTAACCTCTTTCGCTCCTGCATCTCGCAGTAATTTAATGATTGGACCAATCGTATTTCCTCTGACGATAGAATCATCGATAAGTATCAATTTCTTTCCTTTCACGTTCTCCGATAAGGCTCCGAATTTTTTGGCCACGCCGAGTTGTCGTAGTCTTGTACTTGGCTGAATGAATGTTCTTCCCACATATCTGTTCTTACACAGAACTTCGGCAAATGGAATGTTTGACTAAAAATAACAAAATTTGTACATTCTGCGATATAAGTAAATGATAATTTTATCATTTTTATAAGAGTGCATGTAAATTATACCTCTCGTGCATATCCGTGTGCTGCTGCCGTACCGGATTCTGGCACCGAACTGACAATATCAGCTTCAATGGGCGACTCTCGAGCAAGAACTCGTCCGCATTGCATCCTGACGGAGTATACCATTTGACCTAAGATAATTTTGAATAATTTTAATATTTTAAGAATAAGTGAGCGTTGTAAAAGTGTATGAAGATATTTGCACAGTAGGACCTCTTATTAACGACTGGTTTGGTGCCTAGCCCTCCCCTCATACCTCTTACAAACGACTACTCGAGAGAGAAAGACTCTTCCACCACTCTCATGATTCTGACCAATAAGATGAGCTCTGTGGGCAGGGCGACGTGTTTCCATAGACAGACGCCCAGTAGAAGGGATAAGGAGAGGAGTGATTTTCTGTCATACATGAGAGGTGTCGTTAGTGGGAGTGTCGTTAGTGAGAGGTCCTACTGTAATTCAAAATATGCATCAATTGACCAAAATGAGTTTCCTTACCTTCGAAAATGCTGTCGCTTCTTGCGAAATAGACGTATTCAAAGATGCAGAAAGCTTGAGGTTTGTTACGCGGCCTGTCGATAATGTCGATTGTTTTGATACCTTCGCGAGTCATTTCAACAATTTCTCCAGGAAATACTTCCCGAACGTACCTAGCGCCAATGCTGAGGAATCCGCATGATTCCGATGAAATTACCCAACCGTCAGCATCGACATTTTCATCGTCGGAATCGTTACCTAAAAATTTATCATTTTTTAAAAATGGACCTAAAATCTCCAGTAAATGACGAACTTCTCGATAGATGGCGTTGATTGCAATATGTTCCCGCTAGCTGGGATTGGTATGTTTTAGGTTAGGTATGAGATTCTTACCCCCTAAACGGCCGATTGGTACGATTTTCCCAATGCAGAGCGGACGATTTCCGTAGGGATCTCTTACGCCGTAGATTCGGTCTTTTTGCATTATAACCAGGGAATACGACAGTGGCGCCAATTGCATCAAATGTTTGATCCTCGCCGGCCAGTCCGGACCGTTGAGTTCGCCTTCTGGTGGATTCAGGCAAAGGGCCTGCGTGATCAATTCCGAATCCGAATGCGTTGAAAGACCAACTCCACGTCCCAATACCTAAACAATTCGTTTTATAGGTTATATTTATTACTTTTTTTATTTTCGTGCCCAGATAGCACGTCGTGAGTCTCACGATATCCTCATGTTTGAGATCTCACTTATGAGTTCTTATGTGGATACATATGAGAGTTCAAAAATGTGTCAAATATACGACTGCGCACGCGCAAAAAATCTCCGCTTCTGCGCACATATGAGACTTTTGTGATACTTGTCATGATTGGCTAATAGTTTTGTTGCGCAACCAATCGGCGTCGGGTGGAATGCACTTGCGCGAGTTATTTAATAAGGCAAAACTCATACCCAGATAGCAACGTGAGTTCATATTGGATGCATAATGACACTCATAAATGAGACTAAAGCGCACGTTTGCGCTCCATGTTAGTGCTATTTGTGTCCTCCAATCGGATGACAATTGTCACTCACATTTGAGTCTTGCCTTATTGAATAATTTGCGCATGCGCAAACCACTACTTTGCACCCGACGCCTATTGATTGCGCACCAAGAATATTAGCCAATCATAACAAGTATCACAAAAGTCTCAAATGTGCGTAGACGCGGAGATTTCTTGCGCATGTGCAGTCCAATCCCGTATATTTTACACATTCCGGAACTCTCATATGCATTCACATAAGCACTCATAAGTGAGATCTCAAACATGCGGATATCCTGAGACTCACGTCTTGCTATCTGGGTATGAGTGACAATCGTCATTTGATTGGAGGAGACAAGTAGCACTCACATGGAGCGCAAACGTGAGCTTTAATCTCATTTGTGAGTTCTATTATGCAGCTTATGTGAACTCGCGTTGTCCGCGTGGACAAATTAGAATAAGAGAAGGACTACTGTATCACAGAACACTCATTTATGCGTTGAAGCGGAGACTTTTTGCGCATGCGCAATGCATTAAACTCTCATTTGAAGTCTCATTTGAACTCATATACGCACTCACAAATATGAGATCTTATATATGCGCCTCGCGTGAGACTCACGACTTGCTTTCTTTTTTTATGAATATTTTTCTTATTAAAAAGTGCATAAAATTACCCTAACCTCTAAAAATGTCCAATTCTGGTTTCATATTTACTGATAAACACGATAAAAAACAAATTGCGTTTACAATATGGCCGATAAAAGATATTAAAATTCTGGGACAGAAAAGTTCGTCCTGCAATGGACCTCGTTTTTATATACGTTATACTTGATCATGACATTTTTTAGAGGTTATGGTGACTATATATGACACAACAATCTTGAAGAATTTTATGCACTTTTGGTTGAAACCTGGAGTAATTTCCATTACATTTTTAAGATAAAAACATTTATAAAAAAATTTTTGATGTTTTTCTATTTACAAGCTCCAAAAATTTACCATTTTCCTCAACGATTCGGTGTTGACGAGTTCGCCATTGTGAGCCACCGCCATAGCTCCATGTGCCGTATGTACGACGAAAGGTTGGCAGTTTACTTCTTCGCTAGCTGCACTAGTGCTGTACCTGGTGTGGCCAATACCGAGGTTTCCTTTGAGTTTTCTCATACTGTCGTCGTTGAAGATGTTGTTGATCATCCCCATGCCTTTATGGGAGTGAAAAGACTTTGCGCAGTTGCCTTCGCTGGTGACGATCCCCGCACTTTCTTGTCCACGATGTTGCAAAGCTACCAAACCTGCAACGGAAAAAGGACCATTTTAAAATGGAAAATTTGGAATTGATCTAACCTCCAAAAACTTCCTAACCTTAAAAAACATGGCTTTATGTGGAGGGCAACTTTTTGACGGATTTATTTGGTCCCTCAGGATCGCTGATTGCGAATTTCAAGTCAATTATTTCAAAATGGCGGATCCAATATGGAAGACAATTTAAAAAATTGGTTCTAATTTTTATAAAAATAATTTTTTGGTCACTGCATACGAGTATTAAGTTAGGGTTTCAACATTTATTATGGCCTTTTGATGTTTATAATGATGAATGTTGTGTATCGAGCGAAGGAATTTTTATAAGAGCTATAGGATAAAATTGGGTCGTACAATTTTGTTGTTTTTTAGGAATTATATTCATTTTGACGGGTTTGTCCATTTTCATGAAAAAAATCCCCATTATATTTATTCTGAGTTTAAGAATCTATACATTTTCATAAAAATTGGAATATTTTTTGTTTAATCATCCGTCATTTTATTTTTCAAAGTTAAAACTAAAGTGTTTTTCACGAACTCATCCAACAAGTTTTTAGCGATTAAAAAAGAAATCTTATCATGGAATCAATTCAGAATTTGTAAGAATCGTTCGATAACGATTAAAGTTTCATGTTCGATCTAACCAAGAGATAAATCGACGACATTTTTTAATGCAATACTAAAAAAAGTTAGCCCGAAGTTCTCCAAATGTTTTTTGAAAGAAAATAAGTAAAATTTTGATTGTATAGATAACTTACCAAGACAAACGACCTGACCAACATCCAGCTGGGAGGGCCATTCCCCGGCGGCGATGCAGCCGAAGACGCCGCACTCGTGGGTAAGTCCGGATCCCCTTTGTCCTCTGGTCTCGCCCTTGCTGCGGGGCCTAACTCGTACATCGTCCACGGAGAGTCGGGACATGGCTTCGGTGCAGGGTGTCGCGTTCTCTTCGCAGTGCGACATACTGGACACTGAAACTGAGGAGGAAAAGCGAATCAGTAAATCTCTTTCTAGCTGTCGATTTTAGCAACGAGGGAGAAAAACACACTTGATGGAAGATTAATTCTCATCGCGATGACGAAAGTCACGAACGAAAGGTCAGAGGATAATCTCGCGAAGGAATACAATCATGAGCACGATAACGAATTGTGCGTGAAACGGGTAAGAAAAATGGGAGCGCGTCGATTTTGCGTTGGCTTATCATCGCGTGGAGGATTTTAAAATTATTTTTAGATTCGCTATCAACGAAAATAGTAAGGCCGATCATCGTCGGTCCTATTGTCATCCCAACGATTGTGAAATCGACGATGCCGATCTAAGCGTTCTCGAAAAAAATCCGCTACGTACGCACGGTCAGATTTTTGCGATATTTTCGAAATAACCAACGCGTAAGTCGGACATAATCGATTTCAGGGTATTAAATGTTGACTGACAATCATATCTGCAACGACCCCACGCAGAATTGAGTCATTCGACAGAAACTTCTTTCCCGCTTCATTATTAGGTGTACGCATAAAATCTATTTTAAAGGATATCTAATTAATCAAAGGTTTCGTGATTATTAAATCATGTATATGTCTTGATAAAATGTAAGCACTCAGGAACATCTCCGGTTACCTTCAGTCACATCAGATATCCAGTTCGTACGTTCATTAATGTTATTCTCGCATTTAATTAATGGAATATTTACAGATAAGATTTTGATATAACTTTTAGGAAATTTGCCAAAATGTCAAGAAACTGGGGAAATAGTATGAAACGGTGTACTTTGTATTTCTTGTACGAAAATATTCGTCATTCTAACCTCGAAATTTAAGATTTTTTTTAAGGTTAGAACGGATGTTTAACGGAAGTGAATAACCAAAAATAAATCGAAACTTATTTTTTAGGTTCACGTATTTAATAAGTGCATTTTTCCATAAAATTTCAAATCCTTGTCCAAAATCCTCAAATCGGTATTTCTATTCTTCTATTCTTCTATCGATAATTTACTAATTATGATATTTTAGCATAAAGATCATAAATTCTGAAAATTCTAACGTATAAAAAAAGTTTTCTATAGGATTTAATGCTCAAAAAATATATTTACGAATATTTTTTATTTGTAAGAGGTTATGTTTTCAGTACTTCTTACAACTACTTGCAGGTCACGTGATCAAACGAACTTCAGGCAGTTGAACGAAATGTAAGTATACAAATGACAAAATATTTTTTGGTTGTTCCCTAAAATTGGTAAAGGTTGACAATTTCGGTAACTTCCTTACAAATAACAATGAATTAGAACGAAATTAGTTTCTTATTTACTTTTTTTTTCTATTTACATAATAGAACAACAAAGAAACCTATTGTTACTAACGCCATCTGCCAAAAAAATTGGAGTTATTTTGAAAACACTCGTGGAGAACGTAATATTTCGAAGTGTTACGAACGCCATCTACATAAGTACTAGAAATCACGTATTAAGAAAACACTTACTCCTTCGATTAGTTAATTATTCAACTGCCAAATTTATATCCAATGAAATATTAAGTTAACTTAGTCACTATTATAACAATTTCAATAGCTTATCCATTGTTGCACTATAACATATCTTCACACAAATTGAACGGTTCGCTAATTAACTTGAAAAAGTAGTTAAGAAGCAATTCATTAATCTGCTCAACGGAAGTAAAATTTGTCAGCAATTTTTTTTATTCTACCGTTCTAGTTTTGTTTAATTAAATTTGTAGAATTTGGATAATGATTTATTGATAAACTTCAATGCTCATTAAATCTCGGAGCGTATTTCCGTTTCGAAATAGATTTAGGTTATATTGATAACCGTACATTTTAAATTCTAAGGTATCGATTACGATTAACGTTTTTATTAGTTCCGATCGTAACATAACCTCGACCAATAAAACTGTTTAATATCGAGAATAGTTTGTTGAAATTTACAATTTTAAGGTTATGTTTTTGTAATTCAAGTATTTTTCATTTGTTAGGTTATGTAAGTGCTGGGATTCTCAATTTCTGGTAATTTCACGTTACTTTATCCCATTCAAATCCATTTTTAAATGTTTAGTATAAGAATCTCTTAGTGAAATGGAATAACTTATTTTTAATTAATGAATCATTTTGAACTCATTTTTGAGGTTAGTTCTGACAACTGATAACAATGAACATAATTTTGACGTAAGATTTCGACTTTTTTGGTAATGTTTTACGAAGTTAAGAAACATGAGCGATGCATGTCAAAATGCAATGAGTCGATAACTCGAATACATGAAAGACCCCCCTGAGTTTGTTGATCAGAAACGTTATCACGAATTCTCCTCACGACCTTGTGACCTCGGTGTTGATAGTTGATATTTTATTCTTTACATTAGTTCCCCCGCGTAGTTGAGTTTCGTCTTTCGTAAGCGATTTCATCATACCGAGACTATTGACGTGTATTGTATATCAAACGCATTTTTCAATGTCGTTCGATCCATCAGAATTTCCACGACGTCGAAAAATTGCGATTCCAGTCTCAGTGTTACGCTACACATGTCGATTTCTTTGTCATATTTGTCTGGATATAACAGATACTTTCATGATTTTAAGTAAATGAACACTTAAAGAATTCTAGCATCTGAGTTCTTATTGAAATTGATTTTTAGTAGGTCATGGTTGGGTAATGAACATTGAGAAATGTTGGTTTCTTCCACCAGCGCTAGATGGCGCTCAAATCCAAATATGAAGTAGAGCGGCGCTTAAGTGCAATATCAGTCTTATTCAGAAATGATTGATTTTTAAAATTTTCAATGTTATTCCCAGAGTTTTGGGCGTGTCCTAAGGTTATTTTTTACGGACAGCTTCAAGTTTATCTGTTATAAAAGTAATAAGAAAAAGTTAATTATGCATAATCACATTTCCGATTAAGTCCAAAAATATCGTTATCATAATTCGCAAAATACTCCATTCGCTTTATTAAATTGTTTATCGCTTGGTTTATTATCAGTTAATATTTACGTTACTTGATTTTTATTCAGGCGTGTGTTACTTTTAATGGATTCCGAATAAATAAACGATAAAATAATAATTTGTCTCGATTCATGACTTTCCTGACCAAATCTCAAGTATGTTAACCCTTTCATTTATTATTTTTTTGTAAATATTTAGTGTGGGATGTTTAACAGTTGAATAATTTCAAAACAGTTCAGGGAACTTTATTCTACCGTTTCTAATTTATTCTTTGTTTTAATGTGTAATATTTTGATTTAAATGAATAAAAAACTATCTAAAGTAATTTTAAATGTTCTATATATCTAATAAACAGCTCTTTTTGAACACTTTTTTAGCGTAATTTAGACATAATGTCGACAGTGCAACAAGTGCTGTTCAACTTCATATTTGGATTTGAGCGCCATCTAGCGCTTGTTGGAAGAAACAGAATACGACCAATGTCTACGTCTAATGCATAATAATAATCACGGTTTGAAATGTTTTAGAGATCAAAATTATATCTTTAATCTATTTTAATTCGTGTTGATTTAAATGTTTGTCCATTTTCTATGAGTTTATAAATATATACATTTTTTGTTGAATAAATTGTAAAATAATCGTATAACAAAGAAATAAAACAAATTTGACATTCAGTGAAAATATCAATTATTTGTTAATATCAGTAGGATAAGTGGATGTAGTCCAGTGATTTCAACCACTTTAAAGTAACAAATTAAAAAGATTTGATCTAGGTCCAACTGATAATTAATTGTTTTATGAGATCATCATTCCGAAGAAAAATGCGTGCAACGAGAGATCAGTTTATTTTATCAACATGTCCCAAATACGATTCGAAATCAAAGCAGATCTTTGGTACTTACATAAGTAACATAGTTAAGTGTTTAGAATCGCTACTAAATAGTGATTGTATGCAATCATAGTTCTCGCCATTAAAATAACGGTCGTAAAAAATGGAAATCTTAAAATTTCTGATCATTTGAATCGATTATTAAAAGTCATTACATTTTGACGTTTATAAAACGTTTTTCTTATTGCATGAATTCAATCTGACATTCGAAATCCTTTTTTTTTAAGAGAATTTTTAGTATTTGTGAATTTTTGTTCCTCATTTTTTGAAAAGTTGCATTGCGTAAAGTTCAAAACGTTATCAAAAGTCATTATTATTCGTGATTAATTTATTAAATAATCGTAAATGTAATTATTAATAGAATTTAAACTAACCTCAAATTTTTATTATATTTTTAATTTAATGTAATTTTAACCCCAAAAATGTTCAAATTTGTTGTTTCTTTCGCAACATTGACCTTAATATAAAGAAAAAGTTTTATGATTTTGTTACGAAATTTGCGTTGAAATTTGAATTTACAAGTTAGAAAAAAATATGGAAACTGACGCGAAGAATGAGTGAAATACAAAATTTTTCATACAAAAAAATGTACAGGAAATACCTAAATATATTTAGACATTAAAAAAATAATTTACTGAAAGTGGAAAGAGAATATTTAAACATTTAAATGATTATATTAGAAATGCTAAGAAAGGTTATCTGTTTGGAACTGCTAATTTAATTCTGTAAACATTTTCTAATTGATTATAAACCTTAAAAAATTTTGAAAATTTTGGAACGTTTTGTAGATTTAGTGGGATTATAAAATTACAATTAAATAAAATAATCCGATTAAAATAAAAAAATCTCTCCGAATAATTTTCATAACATTCAATTATTTTCAAAAATATTTTTCGATATATCAAAAACTACTTTGAATTTTTATCAAAATATAAACATTTCTTAGTATTTTATTGGACTAGTTATTGCAAGGTTTTAAAAGACATTTAGTAAATTTTGTTAAATTTTATTTCACACTAATTTAGAATTTTATAAAATTTAAAGTATTTTTTATTACAACATATTAATAATATTAATTGTATATTTTTAATCAAATTTACTAAATCGGAAACAAATTGTAACACGTGATTAATTTTATTTGATTACAATACATAATATTTATATTATGTTAAGTATAGAGTTTACCTCTGTATTCCAATCAATGAGCTAAACATACACTCAACATTGTTTAGCAAGCATTTTATATTAGTAAGAATATCTTATAATATACAATAATTAAAGCGATTTCTCCGATTTCGGTATTTCAACAGAAAGATAAGGATGAAACTATGAGCACGAAGATTCAAAACAATTTTAGATAAAAGGTTTCACTTCTGCATTTTATTACATATATCAAAGTCATATTCGCTAAATAATGCAGTAAACGAAATTTAGATTTACTCTTCCTTTGAATTATATGAAAATAGATCTAGAATGAGTTTATTTATTAAACACTTTATTCTATATACACAAAAATTAATGTAAATAAACATTCTTTATTAGACAGGCGGAATTAATAATACATTATGCAACTAGGGAGCAAAATACTCGCGTCGCGCCGGTGTCAAACTTAAACTAGTCAGTAAACACATCTTCTCCATAGTTGCATATACAAATTTCTCATTCGAGAACAATAACTATTATTAGATTAGTTTTAATCCGGCATAACAGCATAATAACAAGATTTACATTTTTCTTTAATAACTCATTAAAAATGTATAATATTTGAATTAAATGTGACATTTATTTTTCTGCAATAAGTCATTTTTTTAAAGAATTACCTGAATACTGGTTGAAATATGATTTTGCAAAAATTTAAATGCCTTAAGTTTTATTATAACATTTATATTCATTAAAAACAAAATACTTTCAATAAAAGAGTTGAGTAAATTAACAGTTTCGTTGATATTATAACGATTCGGGTTCGATTTGTACCCTCGGACGAGTTTTTTTTCTTACTTGTGCACATTAAAAAATGTAAATTTATACATAGTGCCATAGTCTTGAAGAGGACTTATATCAGAGTCGAAACGTTACTAAATATTTATTTATTATTTATATTAAAAAAAAAACTCAAAATTATTGACCCTTGTTTGTTTATTTTTCCTCTTCCTCTAATTTTGTAAATTTTTATTAAACTCAACCATTTTTAATTTCTATTATTTATATGAGCGAAAAAAACTGAAACTATTTAAGAATATATTAATAACATTTTCTACTAGTCCCAATTTGGTTAATTAAACAGATTATTATATATCAATAAAAAGTCAATAATATTAATAGTTACTAAAATCTAGTAAGTTTTAATTTAGATCAATACATGAAAAATAATTTCTGTACGAATTATCGAAACGCTTTTAAATTGTGGATATCAGAAAATTCTGGCAACTATTAATAATTCCAGAAACAGTTCTTGCAGAAATAATTCAATTAGAACCAAAATACATAATTTTTTTAAAAGTTTGGTAATTCTTTCAAAATGTTCAGAGATTATTGTCAAAATTTTCTAATATCCGTCACTTTTTGTATATTATCAGAACATTTTGTTGATTTTCACAGACAATATTTTTTTTTGTTTAAAATAAGTAGATTCTTGCGATTTAGTAACTTTGTTCTACCTTTTTTAGTATCAGTATTTAGTTTATATTTTAGTAATAAAAAAAATTAACAAAATTGTTACATTTAATACAAACGATTTAGTGATAATATTAAATAATCTGTTGTATACTTTTCGAATATATTTTTATACACTTTTATCTCGACTTTCTTAAACAAACTTCTAGTTTGCACTTATCACAGAGGATTAATTGTTTGTACGTCTGAAAGGTATACAATAACATACGCTATGTATATATTTATATAAAGTTTCGCTTCGCACGCACTTTTATCCACACGTGTTGAAAATACCCGTGCTAAAGTGTACCCTGCAGTATTTAAAATTCAATGTAAATAATTATTTACTTTCATAAACACTTAAAACTTTTCTTTGATATTTGAACTGCGCCATTCGAAAAAGCGACCTTAAAGTTTTTAAAATTTTTACTCGATTAAAAAAACGATGTTGAAGGGTTAAATTATACTAATAATTAAATATAATAATTATCTATTTTCCGAATAAGACCCCATTTCTACTAAAATTGTCAACTGTTTAATAATACTTATTTATTTTAACAAATCTTGGAAAAAATAAATATTAATAAGTTAACAAATAACAGTAATGTAAACAGTGAGCATAATTCAATATTTTTAATAGAAATTATGACGGATTATAATTTAGAAATAATTAATTTCTGGTAATTTAAAGATGATAAACAATTCTTCCTTTGACATTATTCTTACGAATGTATTTTGTAAACAGAATATCTCTAACAAAGTAATTTTAAACGATATTTGCAATAATGTAACATTTAATCACGATTATCGTTTATTAAATTGGTATTTACATTCATTAACATATTCAATCACAGAATTGGAGTAGTAATAATCACCTGCCGTCGTACGAAATTCTCAACATTCAAATTTCATCCTTCATTTCCTGTATGGACATTCGAAACGAAATATCATACTTGGGAGGTTTTTTAAAAGCTCAGAAATAAAAAAGTTATAGCTAATTGACATTTACAATATATTAATTAGCAAATATTAAACAATATTTCGATATTCTAAAAGTTATTTAAAAAACAATTTATAATTTTTTTTTTGTTTTAAAGATTTTTTAATGCTAGACATTATTGTTTAAAATTTGCGGTAAGAAAAATCTGATAATAAAATGAAAAAAAATGTTTATCTAAAATAAAAGAATAAAGTCGGCGATTTTCTAGTCTGTTAAATCTACAGATTATTTTTATCTATGCAAACCAATGACAAATGTAGTGTAAGTAAGAAAATATAAATATAATTGATATACTATTTATATATTTACATTTTTTAATATGCGCAAGTACGAAAAAAAATCTTCCGTGGATGGAAATCGAACTCGAATTGTTCGCTTACTAACTCTGTCGCGAAATATATATATTCCTTACCGGTTATATCAGTGAGATTATTTACTTAACTTTTTGTTAGAAGTGTCATGTTTTCATTTAAAAATAAAATATAATTTTATATTTAATAAACACAAGTATTTTGGCACATATTAAAACCATGTAGGAAAATATAAATTCATTGTTTTAATCAATGTTCCGGGATTTGTTAAAAAGAGTAATGTTTTTTTCACAATAAAATAAAAGTCAGAATATTTTTGTTCAGTCAACGAAATTATTAAGTGTACATTTTGAAAAAATTAAAATTCATATGTTAATTACTTCGTATTATGAGTCTTAAGATTTAAATGTTTTATGGTTAGATAGATTTTAATTTAAAGAGAAATCTTTTAAGTTGTTATTAACTATAAAGGTGTGTAGATAATTCCATTGCTTCCTTCGAACCTAAAAAATTGAATTTTAACAATTACCAGTCGTCACGAATTTTTAATATTAACTAAACACGAGTATTTTTGCAAATATGAAAATTAATTCAAAATATGTAAAACATTACTAAATTTATTTTTGTGTCCATGTTTTCTATATATTATGTTCAAAAACGTTATAATACTTCGATGAAGCAAGTTTAGTTTTATTGTCTACAGTAACTTAAAATAGAATAATTATTAATTAAAAAAATTAATTAAAGTGGTAAGGAAACTAAATTAATATTAATTGAAAATTATACTAAAGTACTATTTGGTCTTAAATAATTCTTTATTTCAAATTTTCAATAATATTTTCGTTCTTAACAATGTCTAAAAGTTTTATAATATATTTTTATTGTTTTTTTAATAATTAAAAAAAATCCTAAATGTATTCAATGCAATTCTTGTCATTACTTTTAGATTTAAATTATTTCTAAAAGCAAATATGACAGATGCAAAAATTATAATTTTGTTGATTTGTATTTTCATCAAAAATTGCACAAAATATTTTAGTCGAAAATTCATAAATAACAGACTAATTGGCTGTCTAATTTCTAACTCTATTTCTAAAAATTGGAATCACCCCTAAGTATTCCTGAAATATTAAGAGATTAATGAGATTGCCTTAAAGTTGACACACTTCTGTCAAATTCGAAATCCATTTTTGGGTTGTTTGGTTAAAATAGGCACGTCAAAACGGAGTAAACACAAAATTATGATGAATGAAGACGGAACAAAATTTAATCGATACATTTTTGTATTTTCATTTCCTTTGTACTTCTTTCCTTGAACATTTAATGGGATTAATTTAATCGTTGCACAAATATTTGTGTTTTTAATCAAAATAATGACACATTTTCTATTAATAAAAACTTTTGCGAAAAAGGGAAAGTTATTTTTTCTTCGCTGATCGATTACCCTAAAAAAAATGAGGAATAGCGACTAAATATGTGGATGCCGGTTAGGGCCTAAATATTTAGTCAATTAAACTAATATGTCATTGACATTACATAGTATTTGACTAACAGGCAACTACTACATATTTAGTCAATAATACTACATTTTTTCTCAGTGTAACAATTTGTTACTAAATATTGTATAAATTACCAAATACTGAAAAATTATAATAGAGAGAAAATATAAATAAAACCATTCTTTAATATCTTTTAACTTAACTTATTAGCGATATAGTAAGAAAAATATTTAGTTGATCGAACTTTCCTTTAGTAAACTAAACTTTTAGTAAATATGGAAATTACTATAAAGTTTTTCTCAGGGTATAATTTTATACTATTTCCGATTTGATTTTATTCATTTATATTAATACTTTTTTTGCATAATTATTAATCTACTGTAGATAAATATACTTAGTATGGTGTCTTTTCTATTTTCACATTTATTTTCGAATTAATGAACTGTAAATGAACCGAAATTCATTTTTTTGACTTTTTAAAAAATCAAAATTTCGTATTATTGTGTTATTTTACTGTATTTTTTATTGTCCATATTTAATATTAATAATTTATATGTTAAATGCTGTTAATCTGTATTTAATATGAGTTTTTAACAATCTATTAACTATCATAAATTAATTATCTAATTGATTAATATTTCGTAAATTTTAGACAATTAAAAAAATGTTATGTAATTTACGGAAATTTTGTTAATAATTAACATTTTTATTTAATATATTAATTTACCATTAAATTACATTAACAATTTGTATTTCAATGGTAAATTAACTATAGAATTCTTATGATGATTATCTTACAACTTATTTACGAAATTTGGTACAAAATGTTTCAAATTTTGATAGTTTAATTAAAAATATTACGACCCCTTAAATTTTGCATTTTTTTTAATGTAAAGTTATAAAAATTCATAAAATATCACAAGATTTTATTGTTTGAAAATTGTAAATTCGAATTTGATGTTTAAAATCAATTAATTCAGCAAAACACGACAGTCAAATTTTACATTATAAATGTCAATAACTTTTCAAATGGAAGATTCGTAAATACTAAGTAGTTTATCACTTAAAATGACGACAGACTAAAAAAAGCGACTTAAAAAATTATCCGAAGACAGAAATCAGTACACAAAGTTTTCGGCATATTTTATCATACAGAGAACAATTTTCTTGGAAATTTTACCCTTTCCAATGGTAGTTTTGGAACAGACTTATAGAATCAGAATAATTGCCATTTTTTCTGGTCAAAATTACTATTCATATAGTAAAAAATTACAAAAATCTAGTAACTGTGACTATAAGTTCTTAGAATTTTTGCTATTCAGATAGTAAAAGTTACAACAAAATATAGTAATTTTTACTAGAAAAAATGGCAATTTTTTTAAAATTTTAGACATTATTCCGAAAGAAAACAGTTTTTCTTCTGTCCAATTTTATTACATAATAAAACTTAGACTGAATTGTAAAATAAAAACATTTTTATTTATTTAAAAACTCTTGTGTTTATTGAATTGTTAAGCCTTAACACAATTTTTTTTTTGTCTGTGCCAAACAAATCGAAGTTAGAATATAAAAAACTGCATTTTTATGATTTTTCCAACTAATTGTATAAAATTTTAGCATCTGTCATTGTATAACAATTTTTATGATTCAGAATAGAATTTCGAGGACGATCATATATTTCCATTAGTAAATACTAACATTTTACTAAAATTTCCATTTCGTAAAAGTTGTTTTGTACAGAATACAAAAATAATCTGACGTATTAATAATATTGTACATTTGTCCTTGAATTTCTAGTCAGATAATAAAATTGATTATATAATTTTATGGAGTGTAGGGAATTAAAAATCTAGATGATAGAAACTTCTAATACGATTTAAATCAAATCTTAAAACTTATCGAAATATGTTATCGTAATAAAATTCTCCGTCATTAAGTTCTGAAGTTAGACATTTAGGAAGTGAATAAAAAAAAGATCGAAAAAGAGTAAAAAAGATTAAACACTGACCAAAACAACAAATTATTTTACTCTTTTCTTGTTTACCGATTTCCAAAAAATTTTAAACGAATAAATAACTCAGAATGCACAACAATTTTACGTACGATTAAATATATCCTTTCCCGAGAGTTTCAAATTTGTTCGCGTTTTGAACGTCTTTGCTGCAATAACGTCGAGGCAGGTCAATTTGAGTCCCTGTCACCACTGAAAAAAAAGACCCGACCGGGCCCTTTTTGGCCCCGCGGACCCACGTATGTGAAATACGCACATGCCTTGGTTCAATGTAAGTAGGATGCTGCGCATAAACACACAAGAAACGATCGACACGCGCACAATACAGATGTCCAGAGGGTCCCCATCTTTTTGGGCCTCAATCACTCGATCATCTCGTAAGAAGGAATCCAGTCCCCGAACGTGAGTTGCTTTTAATTACTTCGATAAGAAAAATTAAGTGTGTAAAAAGTGTATTATCGACGCGTTACGTTTGTTTACACTATTTTGGGCCCGATTACCGAAAACTCCAAAAAATAACGGTTTTTTAATCTCGTAATTCACCGAATCGAAACACGTATTTTTTGATAAAGAAATTACGTTTCGCTCGTTAATTGACCATTTTTCCGATTTTTTTTTTTTTTTGAAAATATTTACAAATCGGTACTTACCACGTGTTGCGCAGGACTCCTTTTTTGCCCCTTCGTCACTTCTCGACACGCGGTCGGGGTTTTGAAGACGGAAGCCGTTGTGTTGTTCACCGGTCGGATTCTCGTACGCGAATGATTTACGTAGTCCAATGGAAAGTCACTTTTGTACTCTCGAAGGCCTCTCTTCGTTTCCTTCCCTTATGTTGTCTCTGTCGATGAGATAATGAGCGAGTACTCGCACGCGATACGCTATTTTAACCCCTCGAAAAAAATACGCTCCCGGAGGTACTTTTTTTATTTTTTTGACGGGGACGTGCTGGAGGAAACGTTCGGTACTCGTACGAGTACACTATTGTTTATTAGGAACGACTTTGATTACGATCCCGATGTTAGTAAACTCCTTCTGTTTACTAGTCGGTATGTCGTCAGAAGTTTGTCGGGTGGTATTGACCTGCGAAGCGTCCTATAAAAATTAAATGTCTGATGAGGCAGGCACCACAATATTTTGTTACGCTATGACGTTGGGAGTACTTTTTCAAAAATTTTAAAAATGTTTTACTAAGAAAATCGTCAGATATGAAATTAAAAAATTGATTACATATAATTGTGAACATATAATCGAGCATATAACAATATATAAGTGTGCGAATATGTTTGAAAAATTATATATAATTAATTAAAATTCCTATATGACTATTACAGTTCGTAAAGATGGTAAATGCAGAAAACTTCTGGTTTTGATTCCAGAAGTAATTTTAGCCTACTTTTTCGAAATTTATGAAATTTCCGCATTCGAAGCTATTTTAATATTTATTTTTAACATTAATTTTAAAAATACAGATTGATGGTGATAAATATTAGAAAAATATGACAAATCCGAAAATATGATGAAAAATTTTGAAAAAAAAATGTTCTTCCGAGTTCCCTGTTTTTTTTCAAAATTTTTCGGCACACTTTCGGATTTGTCATATTTTTCTAATATTTATCACCATCAATCTGTATTTTTAAAATTAATTTTAAAAATAAATATTAAAATAGCTTCGAATACGGAAATTTCATAAATTTCGAAAAAGTAGACTAAAAATACTTCTGGAATAAAAACCAGAAGTTTTCTGCATTTACCATCTTTACGAACTGTAATAGTCATATAGGAATTTTAATTAACTATATATAATTTTTCAAATATATTCGCACACTTGTATGTAGTAATATGTTCCATTATATGTTTACAATTATATATAATCAATTTTGAAAAAATATGTACTTCCGAGTTCCCCGTTTTTTTTCAACATTTTCGGCACACTTTCGGATTTGTCATATTTTTCTAATATTTATCACCATCAATCTGTATTTTTTAAATTAATTTTAAAAATAAATATTAAAATAGCTTCGAATACGGAAATTTCATAAATTTCGAAAAAGTAGACTAAAAATACTTCTGGAATCAAAACCAGAAGTTTTCTGCATTTACCATTTTTACGAACTGTAATAGTCATATAGGAATTTTAATTAATTAATGTTAACGGTTCATTTGCAGAAAAAAATAATGTATTATATATAATGGTTATTGTTAAAAGTTATATCTAAAACTACCATACAATAGTAATCCATGTTTTCCTAGGAAGTGAACATATTGCCTCCATCTGTTTCGGATAGAATTTAACTATAGCTAGAAAGAGAATGTGTTTAGGAATTTTTACTATTTCAGATGATAATTTAAGGATAGAAAATAGAAATTAGAAGTTGACAGACATTTACAATGGTCTTATAAATGTTTTAACAACTGAAAAATTCGTATTATTACAACCAACCTTTGAGGAATCATGGAAACGTTTATACAACTTGAATAGTGTATCACATTGGAATAAATGTAAATGAAGTTTTAAAAACGTTTTAATGAAGATAAATAACGTTTATGCAGTTGTAAAAACGTTTTGGTAACGTTTAGTTAAGAACGTTTAAGTAATCGTAGTTTTAAAAGCGTTTTTTATAGCAGGTATAAAAACTTTCTTAAACTATGTGCTACTTGGGTAATTTGTTTAATTGTGTATTATATTACAATCACCTTTTTTATGTGATTGTTTTTTCGAAGTGTTATTTTGTCGTGATATCAATTTAACTACTTGAACGTGATTTGTGAAACAAAACACAGAATTTTAGACCTTTTTTCTCAGTGTCATAAATAATAAAAATAATTAGGATCGAACAGAACAGAGTGTATAAAAATCGAGAGGTGGGAGATTTTTGGGTTGAACGAAATTACCGTGTAAGAACATAACCCAATAAGTTCGGGAAATACACAATTATTCTCGATTGATGGTTTTATGTAAAATATGCCATATTGGTTTTACTAGGCCAATCAAAAGAACACCCTTAAAAATAGTAGAATAAGTATGTTTGACATTTTTATTTCAATTTTTTACTGCAAAAAATACTCAAACATTAAAACTGTGCATTTCCCGAACTTAATGGGTTAAGAAGTTAAAAAAATATTTATATTTTCTGAAATTCTGAAATCTGCGCAATATGATTGCAACTTATTATTCTTAAATATCAATGAGTAGACGAAGAATTCTAAAATTTAATGAATGATCTTGTGATTGTTTTCAACAGTCCATGATTTCCATTTTTCGAATAATAATTGGAATAAAATCTAACAGTGCTAAAGGTTATTCTTAACATAAATCTGTAAAATTAGTTCTTTTTAAGAACAGAAAACCGACTCGTCAAAAAGCCGACGAGCTGGCGAATAAACAAATAGACACATCGACAAGCGGGCAGTCATTTTGTGAAGTGTCGGTTTTTCGGTTATCGGCTTTTTAGCAGTTGGTATTATGACAATTCGGTTTTTCTATTGTCAACTTTTTTGATGTCGGTTTTTTTGAATGTCGGTATTTTGACTGTCGGCTTTTTGATTGGTCGGCTTTTCGCCCCTCACTCTTTTTAAGTAAAGTTCAGCCAGTTGAAAATGTAACCTTGCTTTAACATAGTTTTAAAATAACGAAAATTGAATGCAATACTTGCTAAAGTTATTTTTTTGTTCGATATAAAAATATTTGTTGTATCTTTGACACTGTTTTCTAAGTTGAACGAAAAACTAAACGTACTACCAATGTCAAAAGTTTGAACAAACTTATTATTAATACGAAGAATAACGTAATTGAAGAACGAGTTTTACTGTGTAAAACTTCATCTATAAATAATCGAATCTCTTACACTAAAAACATATTCAGAGACTGCAAGTTCGCGATTATTTTAAATAAATTATAAATGTTTTGTATGCTGATCGAAATATTCGCTTGTGGTGTAGAAACTGAGGTTTCTATATACTGTTATTATCATATAAATATTAAGGAACTATGTATACCAGAATATAAAAAAACATAACGTAACCTAACCTAACTCAAGGTAATCTAACCTTAACAAAGCTATCAAAACTTTACCTAATCTAAACTGACCTACATTTATAATTAAGCTCCTCATTTTAATGTAGTTTAAAAAATTTAATTTAGTTTCAATATTTTCCTCGTTTAACGTAATTACATATAGAATAATTTCTATTTTATACGATTTCATTTCTGCAGAGGTTTCATCTAAAAACTCAAAATGTTAAAACCTTTTAAACTTATTATCTTTGATACTGCCGTTGCTTTTACCATTATTCTCACATTAATTCTATTATTCGATCGAAAAAATTGTATTAATTATTTATTTCAAGTTTGTCAGTTTATATGGCAAAACTAGAATATTGTAATGATTTAACAATGTACTAATAAAAAATTAATTTATAAATATTAATGCACTCAAAACAAAATGTAGTGAATACTTAATTTAAGGATTAGATTTATTAAAATGAAGAAATATTTGTTAAATAAAAAAAATTGCTGACGTGAAGTAAATCTTTTATATGGCGCAATTGAAATATAATTTTAATTAAATTAAAACTCGTTATTCGGTGTATATATATTTTAAAAACAAACTCCTAATAGCAACTAAATAATTATTAAGAGGACTTCAGTCAAACACCTCCGGATGATTTTTTTTTTAGGTATAATCGATCAACCTTCAAAATTTTCTTTCTGAAATAATTTCTTTTATCTAACGTTTAATTTTTAGATATTCCAGATTTTACAAAAATCATATCATTTCATTAAAAGTTGCAGAATTATTAACAAAAAATTATTAGATAATTTTTCAAAACTCCGAATTAAAGTAAAACTGTCCAGATAATTTTTCTTCAATTATTTTTATAAAAATTAGAGTAGCAAAAAATAATTTTACTTAAAAAAATGTTAGTAGTAAATTTAGAATATTCAAATGAAAATCTACACCTATGTAAATATTGGAATTATTATTGTGACTTGTATTGAGACTTAACCATATTACTACCCCCATTGCATATTTTGTATTGGTTTGGAATTTTTTACACATTATTATTGAACTAAAACTAGTAATTTGTACTGTAATGAAGTAAGTTTTCTCCCTAAAAGTTGATATTAAAGTAGCAAAATGTCAAAATTCTTTCGGAATACTATTAATAAATTATTTGTTTTAATTACCTTTTAAGCAGTACAAAAAATGTCACTCAACAATGTCATCCGCATATTTATGAGGTAAAATGAAATATTTCCAACATCTGTATGAAAAATGTTAAACAGCTGGAAATTTTACCAGTTCGGACCAGACTTTCATCAGGTAAAAACGTGCCATTATTTGGAATAATAATTAAAAGAACATCTGTAGATTTTACTGTAAAAATAATGAGAATTTGTCGAACATCGATTGTAAAAGTGAGCAAAATTTAACTATTTTTAACCAACAAGTAAATTTCGTCACAATCAAAGGCTGTCCTTAATTTACTTAATAACGTTTTATTTAAAATGGTAATCATAAGTTGCTTTTACAACCGGTCAGTGAATAGTAAATAATTAATTAAAATTGAAAACATTAATGTTTCCGGTCATTTACTTGACCATCTTCAGAATAGATAAAAAAAATTGAGAGTGAGAGGATATTATTTTCCAGATGTTTTTAATTATGGAGGTATTTTTGTACTTCTTACTAGTACACCATATTGGCATTGGGAAAAATGCATTTATTATATCCTAAAAAGGCCTTTAAGAACAACATATTGAGAGAAATAGTATAATAATTTTTACTATAACGTGCAATTATGTTAATATTTACTAATATTTTAGGAAGTATTCCTATATTTTATAGTAAAGTTTTCTATTTCAATAGAAAAATTTACTAAAATAATAGTAAATTTTAATATAACTGAAGGTCTGCCTTCGAAGTACTAATCAGAATAGTAAAACTTGTTATAGTCGAAAATATTATCCTCCCATTCTCTCAATTTACAATTTTTTATTATCATGTATTCTAAAGATAGTTACATGATTATTAAACGTTAAATTGTTTCATTTTAATGAATTATTTTCTATTCATTAACCGATTATAAAAGAGACTTCTAATTTCTATTTGAAATAAAACGATCGATAATAAAATAATTAAGTAATTTTTAAGTTAGTCTGTTATTATGAGAAAATTTACGGAATTTTATGGTTGAAAAATAGTTTTTTCTAGTATTTCTAGTTTTTTTCACTTTTACTATAAATATTCTGCATTCTCAAAATGTTGAGAGTAAAATTTACAGATGTTCTCATCATTTTTATTCGAAATAATGCCAGATTTTTGCATAATGGAAATCTACTCCGAAATTATTATCCGAGATGGTAAAATTTCCAGCTGTTTAATTTCGGAAAAACCTGTTTCATACAGATTTTGGAAATATTTCATGGCGCTATTATAAATATGCAGTTGACATTTTTTTATGAAGATATTTTTTTAGTTTTGCTTAAAAGATAATTTAAGAAAATAATTTATTAATTATTAGTATTTCAAAAGAATTTTGATATTTTTATACTTTAGTGTCAAATTTTAGGGAGAAAACTGACTTCATTATACTAAAAATTACTAGTTATAGAATGTTCACTAATAATGTGTAAAAAACTCATTTACAAAACTAACAATAACTTTTTGTAGATAACATTTGGGGTAGTAAAATGGTTAAGTCTCTATAATACAAGTCGCAATAATAATTTCAAAATTTATTTACATAAATGAAGATGAATATTCTAAATTTACAACCGACATTTCTTAAAGTATAATTATTTTTTGGTACTCTAATTTTTATAAAAATTATGGAAGAAAAAGTTATCTAGACAGTTTTTCTTTAATTCGGTGTTTTGAAAGGTTATCAGCTAATTTTTTTCTCCACAATTCTGCAATTTGTAATGAAATAATATGGTTTTTATGAAATCTGGAATATCTAAAAAATTAAACGTTCGATAACAGAAATTATTTAAGAAAGAAAATTTTGAAGGTTGATCGATTTTACCTAACCTAAAAAAATCATCCGGAGGTTTTCGAATAAAGCCCTCTTAATAATTATTTTGTTGCTATTAGGAGTTTGTTTTTAAAATATGTATACACCGAATAACGAGTTTTAATTTAATTAAAATTATATTTCAATTGTGCCAAATAAAAGATTTGCTTCACGTAAGCATTTTTTTTTATTTAACAAATATTTCTTCATTTTAATAAATTCAATCCTTAAATTAAGTATTTACTACATTTTGTTTTGAGTGCATTAATATTTATAAATTAATTTTTTATTAGTATATTGTTAAATCATTACAATATTTTGGTTTTACAATATAAACTGACAAACTTGAAATAAATAATTAATACAATTTTTTCGATCGAATAATAGAATTAATGTGAGAATAATGGTAAAAGCAACGGCAGTACCAAAGATAATAAGTTTAAAAGGTTTTAACATTTTCAGTTCTTAGATGAATCCTCTGAAGAAAAGAAATCGTAAAAAATAGAAATTATTCTATATGTAATTCTGTTAACCCATTAACGTCAAGTAGGACACTTTTTTCACTTCAATTTCAATCAAAAATTTCATATGAAAATCCAACTTCAAATAAATTGAAAGGTACGTGTCTTACTATTTTCAAGGTCGCTCTTTTCAGTGCTGTTGTCAAAATTGAGCTATCTTAATTAGATAATTAAATATGGCGATTTAAATTTCAAAATAACGTGAAAAATCGAGTGTTCTTTTTTATAACATTTTATTTTCTCATCGAAAGAATATTTGTCGTCAGAAAATTTCTTCATTAAACGTGGACCCAATAGTTATAATATTAAGATAAATTTTTTTAATATTAAAAAACTAACATGGTGATCACAAAATGGCGACTCCAATGACAAATTTTTAATTAAAACTTAACAATAGTTTTCAAGACACTCGATTTCCGTGTTATTTTACATTTAAATCGACATATTTAATTTTCTAATTAAGATAGCTCAATTTTGACAACAGCATTGAAAAGAGCGACCTCAAAAATAGTAAGACATGTACCTTTCAATTTATTTGAACTTAGATTTTCATATGAAATTCTTTATTGAAATTGAAGCGAAAAAAGTGTCCTTCTTGACGTTAATCGGTTAAACGAGGAAAATATTGAAACTAAAATACATTTTTTAACTACATTAAAATGAGGAGCTTAATTAGAGCAATTGAATATGTCAAAACCTTTAAAACATATTATTATCCTTAGTATAGTGAAATCTTCATACATTTTTCTCATACATAAAGTAAACATTTATACTTTAGATTTGCTTAGAAAAATCTAGGTCAGTTTAGATTAGGTAAAGTTTTGAGAGCTATGGTAAGGTTATGTATGTATATTATGTATGGTATGTTTTTTTATATTTTAGTCTACGTTATTCTTCGTATTAATAATAAGTTTGTTCAACCTTTTGACATTGGTAGTACGTATATTTTTTCGTTCAATTTAAAAAACATTGTCAAATATACAACAAATATTTTTATATCGAATAAAAAAATAACTGTTGGAAGAATTGCATTCAATTTTCGTTATTTTAAAATTATGTTAATGCATGTCAGCTACATTTTTAATTGGCTGAACTTTGCTTAAAAAGGGTGCCGAAAAACCGACCAATCAAAAAGCCGACAGGTCGAAAAACCGACTTTCAAAAAACCTACATTTAAAAAGTCGACAATAGAAAAACCGAATTGTGATAATACCGGTAGTCAAAAAACCGACAGTGAAAATACTTACATACAAGAAACCGACATTGAAAAAACCGACAGTTGAAAAAATGAATTCTCGTGATACCGACACTTCGAAAAACCGACTGCCAAAAAGCTGACAATCGAAAAGCCGACACTTCACAAAATGACCTGTCTATTTTTTACTGTAGGCTTTTTGGCAGGCGGTTCATCGAAGTGTCGGTTATGTAACTGACGATATTATGACACGTAGGTTTTTTGTTTGTCGATTTTTTGACCCGCACCCCTTAAAAAGAACTAATTTTAAAGGTTTATTTGCAGAACAAGCTTCAGTACTGTTAGATTTTATTCCAATTATTATTGGAAAAATTAAAATCGTGGACCGTTTGAAAACAATCACAAGATCATTCATTAAATTTTAGAATTTTTCATCTACTTATTGATATTTAAGAATAATAACTTGCAATCATATTGCGCAGATTTCAGAATTTTAGAAAATACAAGTATTTTTCAACTTCTTAACCAATTAAGTTTGAGAAATGCACCATTCTAGATTAATGTTTGAGTATTTTTTGCACTAAAAAATTGAAATAAAACTGTTAAACATACTTATTCTACTATTTTTAAGGATGTTCTGTTGATTGGCGTAGAAAAAATTTCATTTTATTGATTCATAAAACCATTAATAGAGAATTGTGCACCCAAAAGTCTCAGCAATGTCTTATGATTATTTTAAGCCATAAATAAAAACAATCGGTCGGTAAATAATATAGTAATCTGAAAAATATGAAAAAGTATTACATGATATAATTATCTTTTTTATCACAGTTTCTACTTAAAATTGTATAGAAAAGATACGAAAATTTTACTCGTTTCTATTCATTCCTATACAACTTTATGTAAAAACTGTGATAAAAGAGATAATTGCAAAAAAATACCCATTTTTGGCTATTTTCGAACACCAGATATCAAATTAAAATTAACAAAAATAAAATAAGACTAGAAATACAAAATTTGCCAAAAAATTTTAACAAAAAAAGAAGAAAATTTAGGATATTTTCCGTGTTCCAAACGAATTGTTTTCATTTATGGTCTACATTTATCAGACATGAAATGTTTTAAAAAAAAAACTATCGAGATCGGTTTCAACTGTGGAGTAAAGGGGGTAGACTTTAAAAAAAAGGTAATGGAGAATAAAGTTATTGAAAGTTTGTAAAAACAAATATTGCGACATTTGTATTAAATATTAACATAAGTTAATTAAATTTAAAAATGCACAAATACCGAAGAATCCCGGTAACGACGCTGAAGCTAGCAGCAGATTCGCATCAGCGGATTCAAGAAAACTGTGGAATTGGATAATTTCTTATTAAAATTACTTACATTAAACATTTTTAGACAAATTTTATACAAATAATCTGTTTTTGGCAATTTTAATGGCGGAAAACCATAGTTTTTTCGAATCCGCTGTTACGAATCTGCTGCTAGATTCAGCGTCATATCCCGGTATAATTGCATTTCACTACATTTGCGTCTCAGCATATTTTCCTGTCAACGCTCTCTTTTTCCCCCACCTTTCCGACTGAGGCTTCAGGAAGGACCTGTTGTGAATATAAATAGACTGAGGGAAGTGGGAGAAGCGGCACTCCCCTTCTTTTAGTAAATATAACGAGCCGGGAGAAGAAGGCGAGGAACCAAGTGGGCAAATATACCGGGACTCTGCTGTACTATTATTTTTTTAAATCTAAATGCGATTTGATAATTGCAGAAGATTACGGTCGTGGATAATAACTTATTACAAACTTCTAACAAACACAAATGTAACAGTGTGATATCAATTATATAACAGTTATATAAATGTTACAAACGGTTACTTCTTGCGTTAAATATTATTTTCATACAAAGGAATAAACTTAAAAATATCGATAATAATAAAAATGTCTTGTGGTCAGAAATAAATTTAGCATTTTCATAAAAATTAGTTCTATTTCTTCTATACCCTAAAATGTTTGAAGTAACTTGCTCAGTCTAACAAAGATAAGTCCAGATATTTCATGAATTTCAAGAATCACTTTGAATCCTAATTCGGAGTTTTTATTAATATCTCCCCTGACTAGGAGTAGATTCTTTTTTCGAAAGGACTACAAATTTACTTTTTTAAATTGAAAATTAACTTCGGGTCCATTCGATTTTGACTCCTTTGGAGTTAAATTTGACTCGTTTAAATTTTGTTAGCAAATATTCATACAAATCCTGATTTATAAGTTAAGTACAATTCTTAAATAAATTATATATATGCCACATTGAAAACACTGTGATTCATTTAACCTTAAATACCTGGGTAAATGTAATAAAAGTTATAAATACATTTAATCTAGTTTATATCTTTGTTATTAGTATAACATTTATTACACATTTGCACACACGATATTTCCAATTGTTTATGTTAATGCTTTACTGGATCTACCGATAAACTGCTTCTAGAAATACAAGAACGTAAACGAAGTTATTTATATACTCGATAATATTTCATTCGCTGTTTTTTTACTCAACGTATAATAGAATGCATTCTTTGATTATGGCAATATTTACTTTAAATCTAAATAAATTATTAACCTTATGATTAACGACTATAATTTCCCCAACGGTTAAATTCCGCTTATAGTTTGCACAAGTCAAAGTAATTTTCATTTGTTAGAACAAATATTTTTATTGTTTCTCGTGTCACTTTTTGCGAGTTTTTATTTTAGAAAAAATTAGCACCAAACTTGACGCGTTGAGATTTGAACCACGGATTTATCGAGAACTGGACTGAATTATGTTAATGTTTTTAATCGATTTTATCTAATTCAGTTTATAGTCTAAAATGTATTTCTAAATGTTTCATACGAAAGTAAAAGGCACAACATGCAGCTCAAAAATTACTTTTTAAAGAAAAAAACATACATGAAATGTACACAATAAAAAATTGTTCAAACAATGACAATAATTCAAAGAAATGTTATGTGAAATTAAAAAAATTTTTTGCCCAATAAAAAAGATCTTGAATTTTCAAATTGAACTTATTTAGATAATTTCGTTTCAAGAGTGTCGTTTCGTACATGGAGTTAAGTTTTTTTATCGTCGATTGTTATCGAATTCTTCACTATAGAACTAACCGCAGAAGAAATTAATATATAACTGATAGCAATCTTTACACGATTATTTTGGTCTTATTAGATAGTGTCCGAAGCATTTTTATATTAATAATTTGATTTTACGTTTCGCAAGAGTTACTTTTCGAACATTCCACATTATTTAGCACGTTTTTTTAGTATTAATTACGATAAATCTTGATTTTGTACATCAGACATTTCTATAAAGTGTTACAAAAGTTTAATAAAAATTATGCCATCTCCAAATTTTTTGAAAAAATCGAAAATAAACTACAGTAAAAATAATTAAAAAAAGGAACTTTACATTAATTTCTTTATCACATTAAATATAAAGTATAAATTATTATTATGTTTGAATTTCGAAATAGTTTCTGTAATACATAAATAGCTTTTATCTATTTGAATAATGTAATATAATACAATCATAGAAACTATTCCAAATTAGTGAAGTTCAAGGTCCACCAGTCCGTGAGTCACATTTTAAATCTCATCAAATTTGCTGGACGAATCCGGCGTAGGCCATAAAATATGTCAGGTTTGTATTTGATAATATCTAAAAACCACGAACGCAGGTGTTCTTACATTATAATAAAGAACATCACATCAGAAATTGACTTTAAAACGATTAAATACACACTTATATCAAATAAATATTTATTTGTGTAAATCAAAAAAAAAAAGTACACGGTGTAAAACTTGTAAATTTACTTGAAGGACGGAATTTTGTTTTTAAATTTTAAAAATATTTCATTTTGGATTGAATTTACTCAAAATAGACATTAAAATACTCTTCAGTTAAGTATATAGTAGTTACACCAAGTAAACAATGTTTTTGTTTGTATTTTTTTCAGTGTGACAATACTCATGGCTAACTTGATGTGTTTATAAAATGAAGTTTCTTTTTCACGCACTAGGTGGCACAATGGCTTGTAATGTGTAACCGGAATCGATGAAACTGACGTCTTTTGTTTTATATATTATAGCGAACGCCATAAAGCGAACTTTTGTATTTCGATTATTTATGTAGTATATATTCATTAAACTTTCGATGTAATTTAAATTCATAACGAAAATCATATAAATTTTGGAATAATTTCCTGACTTTATTTAAATGTATACTTTTAATGGAAATTTGTTTTTTTCCTGTTAAATTTATAAAATTATTAAACAATTTCTTTTTTTTTTAATATTTTTGAGTTTACTTAAATAAATAAAAGTCCAATTTATTAAAAAACATAATCCTAGGTTTTTCTTATTCTTAGAATGTCATTCAGTGTGTCCAAAATATTGTTGAAGTGTATTAAACTACTAAATATTAAAACATTAATTACCATCTATTTTCAGACAATTTTTATATATTGTATTCCTTTCTAGTATTCTCAGTTAATTTAGAAACTTTTATTATAATTATTTCAGTTCATGAATATAAAGATTTAGTAAACTAATGATGATTAACTAAGCAAATATGCTGTAAAAATGAATTTACAGTATTTGTACAGATTTTATAAAAGAAACGGTAATTTTAATTACTTTGTTCTAGTATTTCAGTCTATGTTGACTTACTAATTAAATAAGTTAATTACCAGTAGCTATCCGGAGGACTTTATTTTTTAAATTCATGAATTTTTTGGTCTGTCTGTAAAGCAGCTCTAGCTGTGGCTCGCCTTTTGGTTAAAGAGGAAATTTAGGTACCACTTTGTGCCAATAAAGACAAATTATTATTATTATTAGGTATTTTTATTGAAGCATCAATCAACAATAAATGCTTTAGCTTAAAATAATCCATACATTTTTATTTACTAAAAAATAAATAAGTTTTACAATACAAAATATGATTTATTGTACAAAGTAGAAAATTACCAACAAAAGATGTACCCAATATACGTTTATTATAGTTAAGTTGAGTTTTAAAAACTTTAACTAGAAACATGTTTATTAAACTGTTTAATGTACGTTGATCACGTTTATATTGCACAAAACGTATAAAAAACGTATATTATACCATAAATAATGAAAGTTTAAAGTACGTTTAAAAAAGATGTTGTATTGTATATAAATATACGTACAATAAACGTTTAAATTTGTTCAAAAGTACTCCAGTGTGTATAATTTAGTTTAATATTCGTTTATGAAATACGTTAATTAAACGTTGAACCTATCCCACTTTTAAACTGAAAATATTTTAAATGTTCTTTATCCACTTTGTAATGGAAATAACAATATAAACTGTTTAATTAATATTTGAGTTAAACAATTAAATATTTCAAAATTATTGTTTCTTCTTTTAGTATATTTTACTAAATTTAAGAAAATATTTAAAATAAATATTCACGTCTGTTATTTTCCAGTTAATTACATTTCAAGAAAATATAAAAATTGTATGTTTACGATAAATATATTTTAAATTAGAGTTTTTGCTTTTTATTGTAAGTTTTTTTAAAAATAGTCTTCGAAATTTGTCTTTTTTCTGACACTCGTATAGATTTGATCCCGTTATGTTTTGTCTTCTCTTGTATGATAATTCAACAACTCAAATAAATGAATTCCATTAATACACTTTTTTTCACTTTCTGTATTTTGGATATTTTTCAATTAATCAATTTAATTACTTCACGAAAATAATTATATTACAAAATAAACTTAATACAAACATTTTCTCAATTTATGCGGAGTCTATAAACCGGTTTAAGTGATAGTATCACCTTCAACGAAAATTGAAACGGGACATTTGCTACTAAATTTATTTCCAAAAAATATCACGATCAAAATTTATTCGTACAAAAGAAGATTGACATATTTTCACGAAGAAAAGACCTTCTCATCATTTTTTTTAATTCATATTTTTTATAACAATACTAAAGAAATGTATCGTCTAAGCAAATTTCTAAACACTCAGAGAACTTGTAAAAACACGTGATTACTCATTTGTGGAGTAGACCTCATCGATAGATTTTTTTAACGATGTATGTTATTCCAGTATTATTAATATTGCTTACAAATTAAATTTTCCTACTTAATGTTATTGAAAATCTCTCCCCGGTGGGTAGCTTTATCAGCAAAATATTTTTAATAGTTTGGTGATTACGATGTTATGTATACGGATTGACCACACGCGAGTTAGCTGACACTTTAAGACGATACATTCCTCATATTAATATGTAGATATAATATTAAAAATTCAAGATTATGAAATAATTCTCGATCATCTTCCTGTACATGTTCAATTACTTGTCAGCGTTAAAAATCTTTTCTTTACCGCAAAATAATTTTTTTAGTTACTAACAGAAAATATTTATTAGAGTTTCCTTCAAAACATATTTTTGATCGTGACGGATTCAATATTGACAGCGAATCTTTTAATAACACAGGACCACAAAAATTGTTGGAAATTTCCATTGACCAAACTATGCGAGAAAGTTCCATTTTAGGTCACAGAATCCGAATCTGAAGCCCGTTTAGATCCATCACCCTCTATTTTTATCTGTAATTGACGTAATCAATTTTATTTCGTTATTCTGATAAAAGGATTGCAAAGTTCATCACACCGTCGGTAAAAATTCCGAAAAACACACATTTTTTTGGAATTTTTTCTGGATGTAAATTGTTACTCAAAGAAATGTAGACACTATGCATATTTTTTGCTAAAAATAATTTGGATAAAGTAGCCATTCAATTTGTAATAACCCAATCGTTTAGTAAATGTTTAATTTGAACTAAACCTATAAAATAAATCTGGTATATGTAACTTTTATATTCCAGGTTTTAAAAAATGTGCCGATTTTTTATATTTATAATAATAATAATAATAATAATATATATAATAATAAATATTTAAGGAAATACAGATTGTGTTCTGAAATTTAAAAATGCATGAATTTATATAATATACTTTATAAACGAAATTATTGCAGAAAAAATCAGTGTCCGAGCGGAGATTTGAACCCCGGACCTCTCGACATACAGACACAATGAGAACTGGATGTTTTAATAAACGTTAAATTTATAGTATAAATCTACGATATAAAACGTTTGTAAATTACGTATAATTTTCGCTTCGATGACTGTCTAAAATAACGTCATAATATACCATTTTTTAACGTAGTCGAAGCGTTAAATATAAAAGGGTTTCTATATTTTAGTGTAAATGTGGTATTATAATAAGCCAGTCCATTCAATAACCTTAAATATATTTATAAACCATTTTCAAATGCTTTTATATTTTACATTTTAAATACTTCATCCCAATTGCGAAATTTATAAGTTATTTTTAAACGTTTCGCATTATATTCCGTGAAAGAAAATAATAGACTTAATATTTTGATAATAAAGATGGCATATGTCAAACGTTTTAAAAATATATAATATGCTCTGAATAATAAACGTAGTGTAAAATGGTTTTTAACCGGTTATATTTTCATAGATAATAAACGTTTGTCAAATACGTTTATTAAAATAGCAAATTCAACGATTTATATAAGTTTTATATACGTAAAATATTATACTGTATTTCATAAACTATATTTGTACGTTTAATAAACGTAGCGTATTATATATACGCATTTAAAACGTCATCAATAAACGTATTTTATACTACCACTTTATATTCGTTTATCACACAAACGCATATACATTTACCATATAAGTATACTACTTTTATATCATTTTTACGTATAATATTCGTTTATTAAACCATCGAGCTCTTATTGGGGAGTAACCCTGCAAACACGGAAAGTAACAGTTATGTAATATTTACGTAATGGTTACGTTGTTACATAAATGTTACATAGATGTTACATAACTGTTACTTTTGTGTTTGCTGGGAACTAACTGAGTGCTCTAATTGAAAATCTCAAATTCTTTTATCTAATAAGAAGATCGCGTTATTGCAAATTTTTAGTAATAATAAAAAGTCAAAGACACTGTGAATGAAAAAGTGTTCAACGTTTTATTGCGGTATTTGTCAAACGTATATTAAATAAATTTATTATATGTTTTATAATTGGAGTATTTTTAAGTAAATGTTATCGTTGTATACTCAAATTTATTTTGTTAAGCGTTATTTGTGGTATTTCAAAACCGTTTATTCAACGTTTAAAATACGTGTCGTATCACATGCACATATCAAACGTACATGAAAACCGTATAATATCCGTTTAATATACATATGAAATCCAAAAGTTTACATCATACACATATACTACTTTTAAACCAATCTTACGTGTATTAAACGTTTAGTAAAACAGAGTATGTTTATGGAGTACTCATTTCTTTATAAAGAAACGCTGTTTTTTCAAGTATTTACAGTCCAAAATATTTTGCTATCACCAAATATTATGTTAATATACTTCTCCGAAGATTTCCGATGTGTTAAATCCAAATTTAGTTGTATTTTTCTGGTATAATAAATAGTTGCACTTTTTTTCTAAAGTATTAGCAAACTTATAATATAGGTGGCGTTACTCTGAACAAATAGTCGGATTGAAATGGAAAGACATTTTTCAGGCGCAATCCGAAATCTGTTGGTGGTCGTATCAGTGACATTCGTAATGAATCCGAAAAATATAAAATTTGCATAATAATGAAGAAAAAAACGCCCCATCGAACCCCAATCTCTTCACCATTAGAATAGTCATCAATTACCACGCTTACTGTTGTGATGGTAACAAAAAAATAATTAATATTCTGAATCCGAATTAAAAATATTCGTCAAAATGACATCTAGGATTCAAAGGAAATATTCCTATAAATGGTAAAAACTGAGATTTTTCATTTTGTTTTTGTTTAAGGAAAGAAACAAGCAATTATCGTAGTCTTGTGGTTATATTTAAAGGTGGCATCGAAGATGTTGCACAAATCGTTTCATATCAAAATTTTACAAAACGGTGGACTAATGAAGTATTTGTCAAAGCGCCTCGATTTCGAAGTTTCCCGGTTTCGAAAAAGATGGAGCTCGTAATTCGTGTCTGAAATCGAAAAACAAAAATTTCTAAGAACATCCTAGAAAAAATGTGCAAATGTTAAAAAGGACAATTACGATTAGAACATGACACGTGCATGTAGCGAGGTATCAAAGATCAGTCGGACTGTGTTAGGCATCTACTGCAAAGGCGTCTGATGTGGACCAAATCGAAATCCGTTTCTCTAGTGAGAGTAGAGGAGAGTCATAAGTGTCGTGACTGCACCTGGCGGCAGCTTGAGAGATTTCAAGAGCAAATTAAGTGCTGTGTGCACTAAAATATAACATATCGGTTACGAAACTTTCGTAACTTTTTGATGAATCGAAATTTGGTAAATATATATAACTATACCTGAAATACATTTTGGCCCTGAGAACATTTTTAAGGTCATAATTTGGCCATGAAAAATACCTCAAAGACATCATACCCTTACAAGACATAATTTAAGTTATAATTTAGTAATTTTTTACCAAAATAGGACAATTTGACTGTGGCTTGAGATAGAATTCCTTTGTTCTACTTGGGCAGGGTACAACGGTTCAATATTTCAAGTTCAAAACAAACACAGGGGTGTTTCTTGCAAAATCTGAGCAAATGCATCTTGTCATTAACATTCAGTGTGAATTTTCGAGTAACCTTCATTATATTGTTTTCACCGCTTAATAACGGTAATCTAAGCTTTCAATCATCTATGGATCAAAAGTAATCGCGCGATTATGAAAGTATTTATCTCGGATCCAATGGCTGATTGTCGAGCGATACATCAATGAACAACTGACCAGGGGAGCTTTTCTTCCCGAGATCGCAACGATTAACAGTTTCTTAAGGCAAATGCACCAATCACGAAACATACGACCCATTTTCGAAACAATAATATTTGCACGCGCTTTTTAAATAGAAATGATCACTGCTAGCGATTATAAAAACATTAATGAAATCATATTCGAGGTATTTAAACGTGTATTTGTAAATGCAGGAAGCACGTGTGCTGTAAATGTTGACCATTATCATCCTGATTTTTTGCCAAAAACCAATGTGAAATGCTAATACAATTACGTTTAACGCATTTTTTATTTATAATTGTTTTGTTTTTAAAGCTATTTTTGATACCTATTTATGATCATTTCCTGATCCATCAAAGCATGTTCCCTTTAGTTCTTACTTGTAAAAGTAAATCATACTTTTATTTTTATACCCAAAATAAGTTGTTCTAAAATTGTTCAGAAGTATAGGTGTTATATAAACAAACTTAAAAACAAACCCTGATAAACCATGTAATCAAATATATAAAAAATAAAAATTTTTTCACATATTCAGAGCGCAAATTACTATTTTCCTCCCTATATGGCGGGAGTAAAATAGCACTTTCTCTCCCTAGGGAGCAAAATAAGTATATCTGAGAAAGAATTTTGGCGCATAACTTTTTTCTGTTATTTTATTAATTTCCTATTCTTTATATTGTAATTTTTGTAACGTGTAAAACGATTAACCACAATAACATCTTATTGTTTAACGAAAATTTGACGAAAATGATCTCATAGGGACAATATAAGGAGAATAGGTGAAATTCGCTTATGAAATTCCTTAACAAACGCCGATTTTGCTCCCTAGTTGCACAATGTATACTATTAATACTATGCTCTGTTAATAAAGAATAGTATATTACTCACCAAGGGACGTAAAATAAAGAATGCCTCAGACTGCGTGTAATTTTTACCCGAGGCGAAGCCGATGGTGAAAAACATGCAGTCTGAGGTATTCTTTTTTACTTCCCGAGGGAAGTATACGATTATTCGAAGTATACGAAAGTTGCTGCTTTCCTCCCAGTATGAAGAAAAATTTGTAACATTTCTAAAGAGAATTATTAATATTATCTGAAATAGAAATGTTAAAACTTTTCTTTGTTAAAATGATTCTTTCCTTTTTAATGAATGACGTGTGTCACATGATTCATCACATGATATGTCACGTGATGAGTTTCAATAACCCAGAATAAAAAATTACCAGCATATTGGATACGCCATTTTGAGTTTTAGAAAAATAATTTTACCTTACATGAAAATGTTTACCTCGAAATTTTGTTACACGAAACTTGTTCTGTATTTTTTGGAAATAATTTTCCAAAATTCCAAGTTGGATTTAATATCGTAGTCTATATTAAAAAACTTATAATGAAAATTAATATTACATTACAAAATAGAACAAATTTAACACTAATTTAAAATATTTGAACTCTCGACCGCCATGTTGGATCCGGCATTTAAAATATCGGAAAAATACCTTTAGAATCTCAGGCACCTTAAAAACATCTGGTTTAATATAATTACTTTAGGCTAATATTTTACATTTAAGAAATTCGCTTCAGTCGCCATTTTGGAGCCGTCATCTTGAATTTTCGTATGTAGCTGATTTTTCAGCATTCTTCTTCTCTTTTTCTATATTTTTTTGAGGGAAAATATTTTTCTATCTTTATAAACATTTATTTTTCAAATTTGCGGTTTTAAAATGGCCGCTGACTACATTAATTGCTTTAGATTTGTGAATTTTGGTATCTACAATTACTTTTTTATGCTTCGAAGGTCAGAATATCTGTTTTTGTGGTTTTCGGTGTCGTTGAATTGGATCTCATTGCCAAAATTACAAAATTCAAGATGGTGGGTCCAATATGGCGGATGTCTGATGCAAAACACATTAAAAACATTAAAAACAAAACAATTATAAATAAAAAATGCGTTAAACGTAATTGTGTTAGCATTTCATATTGGTTTTTGGCAAAAAATCAGGATGATAATGGTCAACATTTACAACACACGCGCTTCCTGCATTTACAAATACACGTTTAACCCGTTTCCGCCCAAAATGCCGTAAATTTCACTACATTTTAATCGTCACTTTTCTTATAGAAACTAACGGTGAATAATTGTGAATATTTAGATTCTATAGTTTTCAACCCTCCTCTTTCCGAATCCGAAGTCCGTTTTTCGCTAGGAGCAGCCATTTTTTAAATATGGCGGCGAAAAGGTAAAAAAATAGAGAAAATTTCGATTTTTGGATCGGTTTTTTATGTTTTTCAATAGGTTCGCGATGACCGATCATTCCAAAGACCTGGATCTGGTTGCATAATGAGTTTGACTAAAAGTTGACATGATCAGATATGCAAAATATAAGATGGCGGATCCAAGATGGCGGATTTTTCGCCGAATGTTGTGTTTTTATAGCATTTCCGACTATATAATATAAAACCCGCGAGTAACCATTTTCATTTCGGACATGCAACGTTTTGTATTTTCCTCCGCCATTCTGGGTCCGCCATTTTGAATGATGAAAATCAAATGTCATATTCGTAATCTGCGACCCCGAAAACCACCGAGTAGTCAGTTTCATATGGATCAAGAAATTTTGTTGCATTTCAGTCGGCCATCTTGGAACCGCCATTTGGAATTTCGAGTATCGGATAGAAGATACTGTTACAAATGATTGTGTAAATCAATAATAAGTGCGTACAACAATATTTATTAATAGCTAATAATAATGTCGAAAATGCTATAAAAACACAAAATTCTGCGAAAAATCAGCCATCTTGGATCCGCCATCTTATATTTTGCATATCTGATCATGTCAACTTTTTGTCAAACTCATTATTCCACCAGATCCAGGTCTTTGGAATGATCGGTCAGCGCGAACCTTTTGAAAAACATGAAAAACCGATCCAAAAATCGAAATTTTCTCTATTTTTTTGCCTTTTCGCCGCCATATTTAAAAAATGGCTGCTCCTAGCGAAAACCGGACTTCGGATTCGGAAAGAGGAGGGTTGAAAACTATAGAATCTAAATATTCACAATTATTCATCGTTAGTTTCTGTAAGAAATGTGACGATTAAAATGTAGTGAAATTTACGGCATTTTGGGCGGAAACGGGTTAAATACCTCGAATATGATTTCATTAATGTTTTTATAATCGCCAGCAGTGATCATTTCTACTTAAAAAGCGCGTGCAAATATTATTGTTTCGAAAATGGGTCGTATGTTTCTCGTATATACCTATTTTGCTCCCTAGGGAGAGAAAGTGCTATTTTACTCCCGCCATATAGGGAGCAAAATAGTAATTTGCGCTCTGAATGTGTGAAGACTGATTATTTTTGATAAATATAATATTACGTTGTTTATCAAGGTTTGTTTTAAAGTTGGTTTATGTAAAATAATTTTAGAACAACTTATTTTGGGTATTAAAATAAAAATATGATCAAATCGAAATTTTCACAGATCAATACCATTCTGAATGAACTCCGTAACAAATAAATTCTATTTATTTCACATTTTGTTTATTGTTTAATCAGAATCGAGTCGTAATCTTTGGATTTGCGTGCATGTTTAATTATTTCACGCGAAGCTATACGAAACGTCCAAAACAATTTTAAATTCCAAATGTATATAGTTATATAACGAATGGGGACAACAAAGTTGTTTTTGAGTTTTCATTCCTACGTCTAAGAAGAAAAAAAAAAAACCATTTGTTTGTACTCGTATTTCATCGAGCACGTTTTTTACGAAGATTGCAGAGGCGGACCTTTGAAGCTCTTGTTGGTCTTCAAAGATAAGAAGAAACGCGAAGTGGGGCAAGAGACCAATAGTAGAAACGTGCTATAGCCGGCAACCGGCATTCGTTCAGGAGTCTTTACTGGAAAAACATGACTGGTAAGTTCCAAATTTTTAGTAAATTTGAACAAATTTTTTTCATTTAAAAATAAATTTTTATTCAATTTTCTCATCGACACAGAAAATACAAAATTTTTATTGAAGAAATAAAGTTCGTTAAACAAATTCAATGACCTTGACCAGAAAATTTGACCAACTTTCTAATTGAATTTTCTCTACGATACAGAAAATATAGCGATAACATTTTTATCGAAGAAATCAAAATCATGAACGACCTTGACCAGAAAATTTGACTAATTTAATTTTGTTTTGTTTCTAGAGTACAAATTGGGTAAAGTGATCATCGAGGGGAAGACCAAGAAGGTCTTCGAACTCTGCGACAATCCTGAATTATGTTTTCTTCAGAGCAAGGATCGTATCACTGCCGGAGACGGAGTCAAGTCTCACGCCCTCGCTGGCAAAGCTGAAATCAGCACAGCTACCAACGCTAAAGTATTCGAGTTGCTGAATCAAGCCGGTTTGAAAACTGCTTTTGTCAAGACAGCCGACGACATTTCTTTTGTTGCTAAAAAATGTGAAATGGTACCCATCGAATGGGTTACTAGGAGACTGGCAACTGGCAGCTTCTTAAAAAGAAATCCTGGTAAGGAAATTGATCGGTAACGGTACCAGACATTTTTCATCGTCAACATCTGTCTGTTTAGGTGTTCCGGAGGGTTTCAGGTTTAATCCGCCGCTGCAAGAAACCTTCTTTAAAGATGACGCTAACCACGATCCCCAATGGTCCGAACAACAAATCGTATCTGCCGGCTTCGTACTTAACGGAGTGAAAATTGGTAAAGACGAGTACGACATTATGCGTCGTACAACCGTGACTGTATTCGAAGTACTAGAAAGAGCTTGGGCCACTCGTGACTGTGCGTTAATCGATATGAAAATAGAATTTGGAATTGACGCAAATGGGGAAATTGTCGTTGCCGACATTATTGACAGCGACTCGTGGAGGTTGTGGCCGTCTGGCGACAAGAGATTGATGAAGGATAAGCAGGCAAGTTTCGATATTTTTAAAAAGTATTATTGTATCTAACGATAAGTGTCGTTCAGGTCTACAGAAATCTCGCTACAGTTACCGACGCTGATCTGGAAAAGGTAAAGAGTAACTTCAAATGGATTTCTGATCAACTGGAACATCTCGTTCCACCTCCGAGTGCTCTGGTTGTCATCTTGATGGGTTCGCCATCCGACGAGGAGCACTGCAAGAAAATTGCTAAGCATGCGGAATCGTTGGGATTGAGGGCTGAACTACGAGTGACCAGCGCGCATAAGGGTACTGACGAAACCATGCGTATCTTGGCCGAGTACGAAGGCAGCAGCGAAAAGGTAAAGCTTTCACGGCTGCCGTAATCTCGAAAGTACTATCACGCACTGATGACCTTTGCGACACTGAATAATCAAGAGCGCCGAATAACAACGCAATAAATTAAGAATTTCTTTCGTATCTAAGTTCTTTTATTCGTTTCGGCTAGGTCGTACTGATTGCGGTGGCAGGGAGGAGTAACGGATTGGGTCCGGTGCTGTCGGGCAACACTGCGTTCCCTGTGATCAACTGTCCTCCGGCTCAAGTTCAAGAAATCGACCAGGATGTTTGGTCGTCGTTGAAAGTACCTTCAGGTAAAGTGTTTCGAAAGTTTTATTTGTTTTAATTACAATATTAAACTAATTTAATTCCTGTACAGGACTCGGCTGCACAACTGTCCTCTACCCGGAAAGTGCAGCGTTGGCAGCGGCACAAATCCATGCGCTTCACGATCACCTAGTTTGGTCCCGACTGCGCGTCAAGCAACTCACCAACTTTATATCCCTGAAGAAAGCTGACGTCAGGCTGAGGAATCTTCGGCTTTAAAAGAATCCTCGCAGTCGAGGCGACTGCGAAAGTAAATGTTTTTAGTAGCGCTCGCCGTGTACACGGTCATCTTCTTCCTGTTGCTGATATTATACAATTTGGCAAGAGTTTACGACTTCAAATTATTTCAACTTAAACCAGTCTTCGAATAAAATCTCATGCGACCGCCAAATACATGATTGCACTCTTTGTATACGCCCTGCTGTTGTTTATACTTGTCATTTTGTACTGGTTACAAGTATGTAACGTTCATCTGTTTCCTTTCAAGCAGATTTTCGAATGACGATATGTTAAATAAATATGTTTCGTAATTTTGAAATGCGTTTACTTCAATTTACAAACCTTTATTATCGTATTTACAATCTTTCAGTTTTTTTACATTTGATTCTTTTGCGCGAGAGCCTCGATGTCGACTATTTCTTTCGGGCAGTCTTTTGTCAATGTCACGTAATCGTTATCGCAAATCAAAATATCATCTTCGATTCGGATACCAACGTTATGAAATTTTGGATCTGCGTAATGATTACTCGGACTTACGTAAATACCTGGTTCGATCGTGACAACCATTCCGGGTTGTACACGAAAGCTCCTGGAAATCTTTCCAGAATCGTGCACGTCCATACCCAAATAATGACCGATATGATGCGGACAATACGTACAGGCAGCGGATGACAATTTTTCTCCTTCCAGCGACTTTGGGAGTAAATTGATATCCTGAAGTCGTTTACCGAGAAGGAAACACATGTCACGATAAAGTTGATCCAGCGTCGGCATTTCGCTTAGACGTTCAATAAGAGTTGTTTGTACGTCTAAAACGATTTCGTATAAAATTCTTTGTTCTTCGGTAAACGATCCACTAATCGGCCATGTTCGAGTTATGTCCGAGGTATATCCGTGATATTCGCAACCTGAAAAGTTTCATTACGTTATTTCAAATACTAAAATTGTAATATTTTAAATACTAACCAGCGTCCATTAAAACCATTTCCCCGTCCTTAATTATTTGATTGTTAGAAATGTAATGAATGGTATTTGCATTTTTGCCGGCCGCTACGACAGGCGGATACGCTAAAAATTCTGCACCGTTTATGCGACATTCGTAATCGACTGTAGCAAATAATTGATGCTCGCTCATTCCGGGCTTTGATAACTCAATAGTTTTTGCAATAGCACCGGACGCGACATTACAACTCTTTTTCATTAACTCGATTTCTGCTTCGGACTTAATCATACGTAATTGATGAATCGGAAGTTTAGGGCACAAGAATATTTGTTTGTCCGCAAGTTTAATCAGTTGATTCATTGTCCTATTTAAGTTTGGTTGCACCACTTCCAAATTATCGTACCATATTGCACTTTTCTTATGTTCTGATAGAAACGAAACGAAAAACCTTTCAAAATCGGATATTGGTAACGCTTGATCTACGCCAAATAAGGAAAGGGAACCGTCAACGCCAGTTCTCGGACCGTCCCACAATTCGGCGTGATGATCTTTCGGTCGAACAAAAAGCACACTTGTGAAGTTTGATTTATTTACAATAAGAACTAACACGCTATCGGGTTCTTGACATCCTGTAAAATATAGAAAGTCTGTGTTTTGTCGAAAAACGTAAGGAATCTTGTCGGATATGTATGCTTTCGACGCTGACGGCAGTACCACAACCTGAGGAAAAGAATCTCGTTGTTGTTCGATAGTCAAATTAATTTTCTCCGCAAGTAAATTTCTACGACTTTTCAGTTCTGTCAGTGTGATACCTGGAACGATCTCTTCTTTTTGTAAAAGGTGCGGATGAGTGTGCCAAGTAGGTTGGCCGAACGTAGCTTGCGAAGGAATTTCTATTTTGCTTCGGGCATTCTGTATAACTTTCGATGAACATCTCACTACGGTTTGATAATCTAAAAAACATTTTTATATATTTATGATATTAATGAGAACATTTTTATTTCATAAAACTATATTTTTAGTTTCTAACCTACAAAAAGTTAAAAAGAGTTTTTTAAAAAATACACTTACATAATTTATTGCCACAGTATTTCAGCAGTTCTTTGCCAAAGGAAATCATTTTCATCTATTTACACTCTATACGTTTTATTTAAAATTTGACAGGTCAATGCTGCAGCAGAGGAAAATAAAATTTATTACATTTCGCGGTCAAGAATTCGAACTCAGCGCTACTATAGTGATTGGTTGCAGGCGCTAGTGACAAATTATGCTTTTCATTAAGGCGGTTTCTAAAGTGCTCTTCGGATAAGGTAGGATTTATCACCAAAAATAGTACATAAAAATTACTAAACGATTTTTCGAAATTCGTTTCAGTCATTTTTTATACGTTATTTATCGAGCACTTTAGAACCCTCTTAAGGGTCCGCCGGTAGGATAAGAAATTTCACTAAAAAATCTAAATTAAGATGACTGAATAACATTTGCAAAATCCAGGCTCTGTAAACTCAATTCTCATTACCGTAGAACCCCTCTTATTTCAACTGGTCATGGCGCCGACCCCTCTTATTTGAAATTTCCCCTTACCCCCTTGCAGTAGGACATCTCTTATTCTATTTAGTAAAGTTTTTCAAGATGGCGCCGACCTCTCTTATTCTAATTTTCCCCTTACCTCCAATTACTTTGCTTGCGAGCTTGTGATTCGTGGACAATATTTTTCGTTGAGTTTTCGTGTGATAGTAAGAGAAGACTTGTGGGGGAACGATTAGAATAAAAGAGGCTGGACAATTAGAATAAGAAAGGCAATTAGAATAAGAGAGGTCCTACTGTACTTTACTTAACGCTTTAATAGTGGATGATAATATCTAATATCTTTTTAAATTAAACCTTTCGAAAGACTACTTCCTCTAAAAAAAAATTTGAATTACCGTATTCCAACGTTTTTTTGCCCCCTGATTACGAATATAACAATAAAAAGTGGCGGTCGGACAAACTGAAGCCGCCATCTTGAAATAAAGGCCAAAAATCGTGTATTTTTTTAGTTTTCTGAGTTTATTTTGAAAAGTACAAATCGTATGAAAAAATGTTTCAAACAAAAAATGTAGAGCGCAAAATTCTGCACAAAAAAGGTTTGATACGTTTTCCCCTAATATGAACGGTAAGCTCGTAAATAAGTGACGAACGTGGGCGTGATGTATTTTCTCTAGCCTCCCTGTGGCGCACTCTGGGTACGTATTTACATACAGAGAAAATACGTAGCTGATAGGAACTTTACGTATGCGAAATTCCTGGTACCAGTTGTTCTTGCATGTTGCGGGATACATGGTCTTGAGTTCGCCTATCACCCATACCTGCAGGGTTGGAGGTTAGGGTAGTATAGGGGTCTGGGGGGCGGAGCCTCCCAGCACGCAGGCACCCCCGAGGTTCGCGCATTGACTTCAGAATATACAATTGATTATTTCTATCAATTCGAAAATGCGTCAGTCGCGGGGGTGCCTGCGTCCTGGGGGCATCCGCCCCCAGACCCCCTTTTTGTACTACCCTAACCTCCAACCTTACAAATATGGGTGACAATTGAACCCACGTGACGGCGTGCTTGTGAACAACGTGAAAATTCCCCTTTCTGCAGCGTTCGGAATTTTGGAACATCCTATACTTTGCAGAAACACATTATGCCCACTTTCGTCGCTTATTTACGAGCTTATCGTTCACATTAGAGGGAAAATGTATATCACCTTTTTTGTGGAGAATTTTGCGCTCTATATTTTTTGTTTGAAACATTTTTTCATACGATTTGTACTTTTGAAAATAAACTCAAAAAACTGAAAAAATACACGATTTTTGGCCTGTATTTCAAGATGGCGGCTTCAGTTTGTCCGACCACCACTTTTTATTATTATATTCGTAATCAGGGGGCAAAAATACGTCGGAATACGGTAATTCAAATTTTTTTTGAGAGTAGTAGTCTTTCGAAAGGTATACCCTTTTTATTTTTGTTAGACATCGTATATATTTTATAGTTGAATTATGTAAAATATATATATATATAATTTATCTGAAAAATGTGTAGAGAATTTTAAATTTGGATAAAAATGGATATGTGATAAATAAAGACTGCAACATTTCGCATTTATTTATGGTCATTTATATCTGCATTCGAGTGTAGAAATAAACATTTTAAATGTACATTATGCACTTTATTACATATAATTATGTATCAATAATTTTTTGTTTCACAAACAAATATACACTGTGATTAAGACCGAAATGAATATAGGAGACAATATTTCATCCAATTTGCAAATATGATTAATAAAAGCTTCAGATCACTTCAAATTCAGTACTAAAAGCTGCTGATATTGAATTTGTTTCTTATTTTGCAAATTAAAGACTTTTCAATTTTTGTGGTGGTCTTGAAATACACATCATTAAAAATTGACAACATCCTAACCTTCAAATGTGCACTTTTATTTTACGAAATTAGCAGCTTCTCTAATAATTTGTATATGATGTAAATCATGAGTTTGATGCAAAATTTTAAATTAATTTGAAATTTCATTTATATATCAGTCTACCGACTACACATGTTTGCAAATTTAGGTTAAACGGTATTTGCACTGCAAACTTTGATGGTGTAAACACTGTAAACTGTATCGAGCTGTTCGAGTGGTGGTGGGAGAAGGCCCGAGGGGAAACGATTCAAATAAGATGGGTTGGACAATTGAAATAAAAGAGGTTGAAATAAGAGGGGTTCTACTGTATTTTAGACGGTTTCTTAGAAAATACCAAAGCCATTAACCCGTTTCGTCCTAAAATGACAAAATTTATCGCCGATCTTCAACCTTCGAAAGTTTATGGATATCTTCGAGATATTGTTAAGAAATGCAGGTTTCTTATAGATTTTGAGTATGCTCCTTGCGAATTTAAAGTTCGTTTTTCGATATCAGTTTCCATTTTTTTAATATGGCCACTTGAACGAAAGAAAACGCGAAAACTTTTTCAGTAAACTGCAATTTTTATTTCAAAGGAGTTCTCGGATCGTGTCAAGTCTCAGAATCCTGTGGCATAATGAGTTATACTAAAAGTTGGTCAATATTAAGATTTAAATTACAAAATGACGTCCTCACAATGGCGCTATTGATTTGGATTTTTGTTGTTATTTGCATTTTATTAAAATATTTCTGATATCTTGTCGTGTATTTTGATGAATATGTTCTAGTGGATTGTTTTTAATGTTGCTGAATACAAATCCGTTATTAAATTTTTGGAAATTGAAAATGGCGAATCCAATATGGCTAATCGACATTTAAAAAAATGTCTGCTATTTAGTATATAGAAGTTTTCGAAGTCATTTGGATCCGCCATTTTGAATTTCTAATATTTAATAACTGTTTCATATTCAGTCACCTCAAAGACAATCTACATATTCGTCAAAGTACACGTCAAGATATCAGAAATATTTTAATAAAACGAAACTAACCCAAAAATGTTGTATGGATAGCACCATTTTGAGGACGCCATTTTCGGATTTAAATTGTAATATTGACCAACTTTTAATAAAACTTATGCCACAGGACTCTAAGCCCTGACACGATCCCGGAACTCCTTCGTAATAAAAATTACAGCTTACTGAAAAAATTTTGGCTTTTTCCACTTTTTTTTCGTTTAAGTAACCACATTTCAAAAATGGAAAGTGATATCGAAAAACAGTCTTCAGATTCGAAAAGAGCACATCGAAAAATCATAGGAAAACTGCATTTCATAACAATATCTCAAAGATATCCATAAACTTGCAGAGGATGAAAACCAGTGACAAATTTTGTCCTTTTGGGACGAAACGATACCGTCTATAGTAATTAAAATTGCCCTTACAGAGCCCGAATTTCGAAAGATCGTTTCAGTCATTTTTTATTTACGACTTTTAGTGAAAATTCCCATCTTATCGGTCGAGCACTTTAGAACCTTCTTTAAAAAACTAGTTTTTGCAAATTATTTATTAATAAACCATAAAAATTATTCTTTTTTCATTACAATATCAAAATTCATAAAATGTAAAGTGAAAAATTGAAGGGGGTTCTAAAGTGGTCCAGCGGTAAGATAGAAATTTTCACTAAAAACTGTAAATAAATAATTATTGAATCGATTCTCCAAAATTCGGGCTCTGTAAAGGCAAATCTAATTACTATTGATGGTTTTTTAAACTATACTAAAGGCATTAACTGGGAACTGACCGAAAATTTTTGGAAATAAATGACAATCACCCTATTTCCGAAAATTGCCGGTCATTTTTCAATTAATGTATTAATATTTTCTAGGAAACTGTCTATACTAAGTAAAATTGCCTTTACAGAGCTTGAATTTTAAGAAATCGATTCAGTCATTTTTTATTTACAGTTTTTAGTGAAAATCCCTGCCTTATCGGAGGGGCACTTTAGAACCCCCTTATAGATAACAGAATGAAGTTTTCAAAATTCGGGCTCTGTAAAGACAATAATTACTAAAGACTCTTTTCTAAAAAATACCAACGTCATTAATTAAGAACTGACCGATAAATTTTCGAAAATTAACAAAAATGATTATTTCCGAAAAATCTTGGTCAGCTCTCAATTAATTTCTTTGGCATTTTAAGGATACCGAGTATAGTAATTAGAATTGCCCTTACAGAGTCCGAATTTTGAAAAATTTTATTCAGACATTTTTTATTTACGTTTTTTGGTGAAATTTCCTACTTTACCGGTGGACCACTTTAGAACCCCTTTAAAAGAAAATATAGAAGAAATTTTGACACTTTAAGTGCATTGGACACTGTTTTTAAATTGACCCATTCAGATATAAATGTTCGCAAAATTTCGGAAGGTTATATTTAACTTTTTAAAATTTCGCTCAATTTTCGGCCCAAGAAATGCCCCGTTTTGTTCAGTGAATTAATTACTTTTTAATGAACCTTATCGATCTTATCTATTAATAAAATACAACGTTCCGATTACTTACAAATTTATACTCAATCGCAGCGTCCATGTTTTCTAGTTCACTTCTACACCGCTAGTGTCGCATTGTACATTGGTTTTTAGGGCGCTGATTACGAATCCAATATCAGATATACAAAATTCAAAATGGTGGATCCGATATATGGCCGACCAAAATTCGGAGAAACTGTAAATTGGTCTTATTTAGATCTGCCATTTTGAATTTTGTAAATCTGATACCAGATTCGTAATCAGCGGCCCGAAAACCCCCGTATAACTAATTTAACAAAAAAATTCATCACTGGAAAAATTCGTGACTGAAAAACAGTTTTGAACATATGTAAATGGTTAACTAGTAAACGTGTCAATCAACGTATTAAGAAAAGAGTTAATCTGTTGTATAATAGCAAAACCAAAAACTTAAAACAAACATCAATTAAAAAAAAAAGAACAATGAGCCCCCAATTATCCAATTCGTGACTGAAAGGGTTAAAAAATTCGAAATTCGCCGCCATCTTGTTACTGATAGAAATTAAAAGGTAACGTAAGATCATTACTGCCATGTGATTGGTTAACCGTATCTTTAAAAAACTAGTCCAGTTCGATTTTGTCCAAAAACGGTTTTGCGCGTGGGTGTGAAATAAATGTAAATATTTACATGAATACATGCGTGTGTTCGTAGTTCGTAGGAAGTTCCATGTAGTTCCGAGAATAGGGATCAAATTTCGCGAAAACGATCAACCTTTTTATACTCTCAAAAAACTGATCGATGAAACGGAGCAGCTCCAGCCGCGTATCTAGCGGCGTTTACGCGAATATATCGCGATTCGCGAATATATAATGGGAACTCGCCGTGTCGCGAATCGCGGCACTCGCAGGAAATTCTAGAATCTCCCTCTGTCACTTCCACCTCTGTGTATGTACATTATCATCTCACCATTGTTGAAAAAAAGGGACATGTCGAACCGTCGATCGGGACCACGTCCCAAATTACCAATTATTTGAGGGACGCCGAAAAACGGGTAGACGCGGCCAATGTTTTGGGTGAGCAAAACTCCGAAATTCAATTCTCTCCAAAGATACCTAACCTACAAATATCAAAATATTTTTCATCGTCCTTTCATTTTCGCATCATGGAATTTTACCTCTTTTTGGCGGGAAACTTTAGATTTTAATGATTTTGTAACAATTAAATCTTTACCTTACAATTTTTAATTTTGCAATTTACATATTGCATTTTAATGATTGTTTTATTTTGACCTTATTCGATGCCCACGTAATTGTGCAATACATTCTATTGTAACTTTTATCGTTAAAGGATTGAATAAGCGAAAGTGATGAACGTTTCTTGAAATGGTACTTTTGTTTGCAAATTCAATTATGTATTATATGTGCGAGTTAGGTCCTTTCCAAAGATATTACAATTGTTAAATGTTCTCTTGTTCCATCCTCGATATAAGGTACATCCTAAATGAAAATCAATTGAAAAATACTAAGACTTTCAATTCGTTCAAAATGAAACATTCGTGGTTTAAATATTATTGAAAATTATAAACAAAAAATACACTGTCAATATCAGTTTCGAAACATCAAAGCTACCGGAAGTTTACCATTCCTTTCTGTAATGAATCTCATCTTATCTCCTTAATTTATAGTTTGTCAATGGTTCCTTTATTCTTGATACCGCTCCGCAAAATACAAAACTTCATATCTCCTACATTATTATAAATACGACACAATCACCATTGTTTTCTTACATAGTCTTGAAGAGGACTCGAAACGTTACTAATTATTTATTATTTATTACAAAACCCTCCAAATTATTGACCCTTATTTTTTTTTTTTATTAAACTCGACCATTTTTAAGTTTTATTCTATATTTGAAAATAGACTATTTGAATATATTAATTTATAAAACGGTCGAAAATTAAAACCTTATCAAATGTAAACATTCTTGAATAGGTTAAACTGTACAGTTGACGGCCATACTGTACAATCAAAATGAATTTTACAACATTGAGCAAAAACTTACCCACTTTCAACACAATAAATTTACAATGAGGAACATTGTAACTTTGTAACTTTCAATACATTACTTTTCATATGGGTCATTCTTCGGAAAAGTGTGAAATCGACGTATTTTTTTTCCACAAATAAAAGATTGTAAAAATTAAAATTTAAAGTTTAGATATATTCATTGGCTTGCTAATTACGTAAATACAAAGTAATAATGCAGCAGCCATCGATACGCGTGAAATATGCAAGTAATTTGATTTTTTAATAGAAATTTTATATAAAAATGGCGAAATGTTCACTCTTAGCAAATGAGTGACTCAAAGAGTAAGAATAAAAATAGTAGAAATAGAATAGAATAGAATAGAATAGAAATTTATTAACCAAATATAATGTACATATTACATAAATATATCTATATATTAATGAAACATTGAATTATATACACCGTAGGTTTCGATGCATATTCAGACAAAAGAAAAGAAAAAATAAAACTCACAAGGCAAATGTATTGCCTGTCTGCGAGTTGATGATGGTATTTTCCATCATACATCCTATTTTAGGGTCAAGAATTATGATTGTGCATAACTTCGGTTGAAGAGAAATAGATTAGATTAATACAATTAGTTAACAAAAAAAATTGATGTAAAGCTATAACGTAGAGAGTTAAACAAAAACTTCATGACAGAAAGATCTGGGTAAAGACCAGAATATTTTTTTTAATTTTCTATTTATATCGTTTCCTAGTGTAGATAGTGTCATATTGAAAGCTATCATTAATTTTGCTGCCATAAAATCAAAGTTTCTACGAGTTTTTTTCTTTCTTTCTCGTCGGTATCACAATGCCTTTTTTAGTTTTATTTCTAGTATTCCGATTATGTTCTACTGTATATATTCTTTTTGTTTTAACAGCATAATTTATTGCAACCACAGAGTATTGTTGCCTAATATCTAATATTTCCGATTCTTTCTAGACTAGATCAGATGAGAATAGCTTATTTCTACCTAAAATTAGTTTTAATACCCTTTTTTGAGTAACCTCTAGACACTTTAAGTATTTAGTTTTCGCCGCAGCCCATGCAATGATTCCGTAGCATAGAACAGAGTTGAACAGAGCATAATAGATATTTATCAATGTTTTTTTGTTTACAATATTTTTTATGTTACTAATATTAAATGTTATATAATTTAATTTTTTTAAAGTTCTTTGGATGTGATGTTCCCAAGTAAGATGTGAGTCAATTATCACACCCAAGTATCTTGCATGGTCAACTCTATTTATGCTACTACACGTACATTGGGAATTATGATGAGTTACAGAGCACGAATCGTTGTGATTTTTAAGTTGTAGGTTTTTAGGGATGCTATCAGTGTAGCATCGAAAAGCTAAATACTCTGTCTTTTCGAAGTTAACGGTCAGTCTATTTTTTTCACACCAATTTTTAACAATTTTGAAATTGGTACAAGCTACGTTCATTAAGCTGGACCAGCTACTTTGTTTTACAAAATTTGCTGTGTCATCAGCGTACGCAAATACTTCTGTTTCTTTTACACTATCAAACAAGTCATTCATGAAGTAACTTAATAACATTTATTTTAAAAAACTCAAAACAGTTAAAATTATTATGGAAAATTATAAATTGATATGTTAAGTTATTTTAGCGATGTAAAAAAAAAAGTTTTGATTATCGCATATTATTGATGATGCGCGGTTAATACAGAAAGTAGTTAAGAAAATTGATGTTAAGTTCAATAAAAATCTGTTCTATCACTAATTAGAATGGAATTTCTGTAAATCACTACAATTGTCCAGAAGGTTTACATGACAGGGGAGCTTACATGTCAACGTATTAACCATATTAACATAAGAACAAAATAAATTTAAGAGTTTAATCTTTTCTTTATATTTTAAGATATTACTCGCTTTCTTAACATGATAAATTAGCGTCGCAAATATGACAGGAGGCTTACAAGGAATAAACGTACTGGCCTTGGTTCTAACAATATTACTAAATTTTGGTTTAAATTAGTTTTGAAATCAGTAATATTATACACACAATCCATAATCTAAAAGTAATTGAAATTGTAGAACGATTGTCTGTATCTACATTTAATTTTGTTTGCACTGCAAATGGCATGTATTCTGCACTTATATTTATTTTTTAAAACATTGGGACACATTTTACAAAGCCATAACAATTTTCAGGAACATTATAGTGAAATTTTCACAGCACTATTTGTTTGTTATAAGTAAAACAGATCATAACCACTTTTAAACAAATTTAATCATTCACATGAAAGAGACTGACAGTGATAAAAAACGTATTCTTGATACCTGGGGACAGCCAGGAGGCTTACAATTCGGACCTTTAGCAGTATGTGAAAATGTTATCATGCGATTTGCACAAACTATCTCTTGTGCAATGTTTACATAAAAGTATAAGGTGCAAGAAAAAAAAATGTTTGGAGAATAAATTCCATTATTTGGATAAAATATTAACTGGGGACATAAAATTACACTTTTCTGGAGAAGGACCCATATAATCTTGTATATTTTTCCTCGAATAGTAAAATTACAGTCCAAAGTGAGCAAAAAAATTAGTCATGAACAACATTGTAAGAGTACACAATTTGGTACATCTCCGATACGCAACGTTGTAAATTTACAACGCAATCTTAAACTTTAAATTCAATTCGGAAAAAAATCCTACGCTTAACGGACTATTATTAAATAAATTTTATGTCAGAATTTTTCCAGTAAGCTGTAAATTTCATTTTGATTTTTTACAGTGCACTTAAGGTGCTTATTTTAGTGCATTTGACTTTAAATTAAGGTCAACGATAGAAAAAAAAGCGGATGTCTGTTATTCGTATGCATATCTTTTCTGCCGTACTGAATGGAAAAAATAGAATTTGAGATTTTCAAACCTGTATACTAAATAAATTTAGTTCTTTAATTTTGTACGATTAATTTTTAACAATGCTACATGCATACATCATAAAATGCAATTACATATTTTATGATCTGTCAAAAATAATATTCAAACTCAAACACCGTATCTACATGCGTAACGGATACAATAGAAGTTATATCTTTTTAATTCGTGCAAATTACGTGCTCACTTACGGTTTTTGACGGTTAGTAGCAACAATTTTAAAATTGCAATAAATATTTAATAATTTATTAATTTATTACAAAGTTGTAATCATAGGATACGTTAGAGTATGTGGTAAATAAAAATAGCACTTATTTTATGTTTATTCTATTTGATTAACTAAATCATTCTCGTGTATTCTCATAACATAAAGCGTTTTATTTTAACCCTTTAAGGACCAACTTTTTTTTTGTGATGTGATTTTCATTATACTCTGTACCTTTTCTTATGTATTCGGTGATTACGAATCTGTTGTTAGTTTTTCAAAATTCAAAATGGCGGATCCAATATGGCGGACGAATTTTTTAAAATTTCATTGGATTTACTTGAAATTCGTTACTCAGGGGTTTATGCGGTCGCTGATTACGAATCTGATGTTAGTTTTTCTCTTTTCAGTTAATCTGATGGTAATTTTCATGAGTCTATCTCAATTTTCAAATTTTTTCGTCCGCCATATTGGATCCGCCATTTTGAGTTTTGCAAAATTAACATCAGATTCGTAATCAGCGACCCCAAAAACTCCCTAGTAGTCATTTTCATGAGCCTTGAAGTAATTTAACAATTTTTAATTTTTTTAACAACCCTTAGCAAAAACATTTTTTTTTAATATAGTTATAATTATAAGATTGTTGTAAATTTATTGCACTATAATTTTTTGAAGTAATATAAATTTGTGGATCTTTGGCGTTTATAACTGAAAAATTGATTAATTTTTTACAAAGTTATGAATGTTCGAACACAAAAGTGGTTTCAATCGAAACTGCTGGACCTTAAAGGGTTAAAATAATATATTTTAACAATACCCTATTTTTTTTAAATATCTAGATAAATAATCGATTAAAAATGTTCAAATTTGTCAACTATAATATAACAAGATACTTACAGTATGAAAGTGGGGTAAAATATTATTTTAAATTGTATATTTTTTCATTTTTAGTAAAGCATTCCCTTAAATTATTCTGCAGATATCCGAATTTTATGTGTTTTCAAAAAGTATAATTTATTTCTAATTTTTCCAAAGTTTCTTCTAATATTCAGCATTACAAAAACAGTAAACATTACTTGGTTTTATATTATATCATGCAAATAAATATAGAATTATTAATTTATTTATTTATGTATTTATTGAGATCAATGGCACAGATGTGCCTTTTACAACAATGTGCCTCGTGGCACTAAATCTGTACAATTTATAAAGATAACAAAAATAACGAAAATATGAATTACAAAAGCCAACGATTAATTTTAAGACTAAAGCTAATTAAACAGAAAAAAATGTTAAACGAAAGCTAAAGTATGTCTTCTTATTGTCGATTTGAAAGGAAGTAAACCTAAGCTGCGTACATTGTGCGGTAACATATTCCATAACTCTTTTAACGCACAGAATAGTCGAGAAAAAGCCGTAATTAGTTTTATGGAGACCCTCGCAGACAGGTCTAAAAGAGCGTCGGCTACGTGAGACTACCCGATGTTCGAATAAATTAGATATAACGGGACTATGAGTTAAATTGATAATATTATAGGCCAAAAGTAAATCATGGTAACATGTAAGGAATTTACGAATATCGTGGTCAAAAATATGCATTGGGGAACCAGATTTGAAGGAAAGATATCTAATTAAATTGTGCTGAACCGATTCCAGATGAGAAATTACTCGTGCTGTATAAGGTGACCAGATTGACGAGCGATAAAAAAGATTTGGCAAAATAATTAATTAATTTATTAAAAATTATTTATTTTAGTTTTTTTTAAATTCATTTGACATAAACTGTTTAATTGCAAGAATAATTCTGAAATTCTATAAGAAATATTTGGCATGCATGGTAGAGCATTAAATTATCTTTAAAATGAAAAAAAAAAAAAAATTTATTTCGACCAAAATTGAGTGAGATAATCGATGTTGAATTTGAAAAAAATAAGTCCCCTGTATCATACGTTTTACGCGTTAATTAGGGGACTTCTATTTATTTACAATTTTTTAACTCGATTTTTTAATTGTAAACCGATCCACAGCCAAAATTTTAACTATACTGCCATGGAGACAATATATTGAACCTTTTTTCTGAATTTTTTTAGAATTTTAAAAAGTGTCCTTCCTTTGAAAAATGTAAATTAAAAACTTTCAAACCATTTTTTAACCTCATCCTATAACAATACGTGAAAGTGAATATTTTCACAAGAAAGGCCATTAAAAAAACTGCAAAAAACATGTGTTGCATTAACTTTTAGACCTGATACTTTTGCGCTTAAATAAACTAAACGTTGCGAGAACAGAAAATGACATATTTCTAAATATCTTCACAACTTTCACTACAGTCAATTTTAAAATGTTTTATATGGCCAGCAATACATCTTTTGCATGTACTAACGGTATACAAATAATAAAACTTAAATTAAAAATGGTGTGAAAAAAAGTTGCCGATTTGACGTGGAATGCCTCATATATGAACTCATTATTATATTTATTAGTAAGTAAGTTTATAAAAATAACAGGATAAAAATATTAAAATTATTTTCGTAATTTATAGGGTTTCTCTTGAAGTAATACATTTAAAATGCATACAAATTTAAACTTTAGTTAAATTAACTGACGCTTTCGATCAATATTGTTTAAAACTATTTAATATAATTTATCAATTAAAATTTAGTAACAAATTAAGTAAAATAAGTGGTGAATTTAAATATCTATGCACTTACTTATTTATTTCTATAAACATAATAGAAAACAAGAATAAATTGAATTTTTGAGTCAAAAGCTTTTCAAAACAAATTAATGTTAAATCGCATATCGATTGATTCAAGATACGACTTTTAAAATCTTTTAAATCGAGAAAAGGTTATGACTGATCTGACAGAACACTGCAACTATCAATTTTCAATAAATTTAATTTATTAATTATTGTTTATTGTGAATTCACTGTAAAATTGCGTTCAGAAATTTTGCATGGAATAAACAAAAAAATGTTTTGTTGTTTTTCGTGAATTCTACCGAATGCAATTACGGCTTTTTTTCATTCAGTACGGCAGTTATAATAACAAAAAAATTATTTTTAGCTAATAGAAAATTATATTTTTAAAAATTCTCAAAACAAACAGTAGTCGATCAGTTAAAATTATGAATTTAATAAATTTAATGTCGAAAGTACAAATATCGTTGTTTTCTTATTTTAACAAAAGTTAATCTTGGAGGTTGTCTTAAAATAAAATGCGAGTAATGTTTGGCAAAAAGTGTTTTTTACTTATTAATCCTTTCAGTCACAGCTAAACACCAGTGTCCCACCTACATGGTCCTAAGACTCCAATAATTGTTATTAAAAAATAATAATATTGCATAATTATGTAAAATAATTATTGTTAATAAGAAATTATTTACAAAAAAGCATAATTTTCAAAAGATATTCATGCCAAGATGAACTAATAGCTAATATTATATGGCGTTTGGTATACAGGGCTTTTTGGGGAGCTAATAACGAACTCAATATCAGATTTTCAAAATTCAAAATAGCAGATTGAATACGGCCGACCAAAATTCTGAGAAACGTTAATTTAGTCTTATATTGGATTTGCTATTTTGAATTTCGTAAGTCTGACACCAGATTCATAATCAACGGCTCCAAAAACCCCTGTATACCAAATTGAAGAAAAAAACCATCATTAGAAAAAAAGGTATTTTTAAAAAATATGAAAAAATACAGTAGTCCACCAGATGAATCGGACAGTTGTCGACCACCTTTAGAATACGTTTAAAAAACAATATTTCGTTATTAATTAAGTTTAGTCATATTTATGGAGATGTACTGAACCTAAATGTAAAAAAAAGCATCCATTTGTAAAATGTTCTAAATGGAAATTACATATGGAAAGTGGCCGATTATATAATGTTTACCCTATTCTGATATTATTAAGAATTGATTACATGTGTTTTATTTTGTCGATGTCTTTTATTTTAATGATGCAAGTTATAAAATGTTGATAAAATTAATTTTTACAGAATTTGTAAAAGGTGTAAAAAGGAAAAAAGATGAGTGGCCAGTTAAATATTACAGTCAGACCACAGGTTCGTCTTGACGTCAAATGGCTCAAGGTGGACTTGCAACGTTTTCTCTGCAGGGATGGCCTAGCAGAGTTATGGAATGAAATGGTTAGGGACGGTGAAATAGTCGGGACGTTTAGCGAAGGTTTAGTCAATTCGGGGGGTATCATTGCCAAAAAAGGTAATGGAATATTTAAATAGAATATTGAAATTATATTACAATCGTTACTAATTGTATATAAATTGTAAAAGGTGAAAGCGGACATTATTACTGCAGCCAACAAATATTGTGCTGTTCGTGTTGTGACGGGATTTGTGGGCCACAAAACGGTTGCAATTGTGTTCCTTGTCAAAAGCTCGATGAAGAAGAAGCTGCGAAAACCTCCAGTCTTGTAGAAAAATCCATTCCTGCTCAACAAATAATAGACTCCTGGGTATGGGGTCCGCAACCATGTATGTGATTAAAATATTATCTTTAACAAAGTTGAATTCGTATAATAATTTAATTGATCTTGTAGCCGCAAGTGATGTTTCCTTGTGTATTGAATCGTTAATCAAAGAGCAACAAAGTCTATGTCACGAGGTAGCCAATAGTACATTATCTGCAACTCGCTTACGACAACGTTTAGTAATTGCTAGGAGATATTTCATTGCATTATCACGACACAAACCTCAGGAAAACGAAAAGCTTGTAGTTTCTCCAAAAACATTAGTCAAACCACAAAAAATGTAAGCTTTTTTCTACTCATTTAAAAGTACGTTAGCTACGATACGAAGAAAAATGTTTCTTCATTTCAGTGTAAAATCAAATGAAAAGGCAACGGCAGGTCTAGCACGTGTAGGTTCGCGTGCTGCATTGAACTTCTCGTTTGCGTATCTTTGCCGTGCTTGGAGGTCTGGAGAGGATATTGACTTCTGTAGTGAACTATTGACAGAATCATTAGAAGCTCTTCAGTCGTTACCTGAAGCAACACTTTTCGATGAAAATAATGTATCGCAAGTCTGGTTGGAAGTTGTTGAGAGATCTGCAAAATTCTTACGACAAGTCGTTACTGGGTAACGTACAAAAGTTTTTTCTATTTCTAAACATTTTTTAATTTTGAAACTGATTTTGATAATGCTATATTGGGATGACATAATATAAAATATTCTGACTAAAAGTAGTTGAAATGATTAGCAAAGGCATTTAAAGGAACCATCTCTAAATATTTTACCGATTTACGAAAAACAAATTCTACGAAAAATGAATATTTCAATTTACACCGATCAAGTCGTAAAATTTTCAAAAAATGGACGAAAAAAATTTTCAAAATCACATATTTTCATACCTATTACATATTTTTTACTTTCTCTTTTTCATCCTAGGCTGTCATCTGACATTCTTGGAACCTATACAAAAACATTTGACAAAATTTCTAAATTAATAAAATGTCCATTAAAAACTCGTGAGAATTTTTTTTTCTGTACCCGTTTAACGTTTTGAGTAAAAAAGGTCTTTTTTCCGAAAGATATTTTCCGAAAATCATACTAGAATTTTTTGGACCCCTGACGAATTTGAAACCAGTTTTGAAAAATTCAAAATGGTGGATTCAATATGGCGGACAAATTCTTTAAAATTCGTCGGATTCATTTGAAATTCGTTACTTGGGGGTTTTCTGGGTCACTGATTACGTATTTGAAGTCGGTATTAATACATTCAAAATTACGGATTCAATAATGCGTACACTTTTTCATGTTTCGTAATTCGTAAAAATATGGAAACTTTCTGAAATAATAATTTAAACAATGAATCTACATGATCATTTTGTTAAACAGATGTTTTATCTCACTAAGAATTGTCGAAATACTCATACTGGCGTGATTTTCAGCAAAATTTGTAAATAATGAAATAGACTCAAGATCTTTTAAAACGACATATTTGCTTAGCAAACGACTTTATGGCTTTTTAGACACCAACTTCAAATTCGTAATCAGCGATCCAAAAAAAAAACCGAGTAACGTATTTCAAGTGATTCTAAAGTATTTTCAAAAATTCGTGCGCCATATTCAATCCGCCATTTTGAATTTATTAAAATCGACTTCATTCAAATTCGGAATCAGCGACCCAGAAAATCCCCAAGTAACGAATTTCAAGTGAATCTAATGAATTTTTTAAAATTTGCCCGCCATATTGAATCCGCCATTTAAAATTTGTCAAAAGCTGCTTCAACTTCGTAGTCAGCGAACCCAAAAATCCAAGTATAATGATTTTCGGGAAAAATCTTTCGGAAAAAGACCTTTTTTGCTTAAGACGTTAAAAGGGTAAAGAAACAAAATTTCCTATGCGTTTATAAAAGACGGATCCCGAAAATTATAAAAAAATCAGAAAAAACGATGAGCAAATCCAAATTTAGTAAAAAACAAATTTTTAAAATGTAATGGAAAATAGCCAACATTTTCTTAATTTAAAAATTTTGTCAAATGTTTTAGTATAGTTTCCAAGAATGTCAAATCCCTGCCCTTTTTTTCGTTCATTTTTTGACATTTTACGTCTTGAACTGCGTAAATTGAAATATTCATAACTTTTCATAGATTTGTTTTTCGTAAATCGGTAAAATACGTGTCTTCTTATTTTCCTTGAATAATATATTTCAATGGCGATTAATTTGGTAACATCGACCCGCGCGCTTGCCTGAATCGAGATGGATTCGGTTGCAGTAACCCTTTCAATCATTTAAGGTCGCTGAATACGAATCTAAACTTAGTTTTTTTTTTGTTTTGGATTTTTTCCCGGCTCTGAAGCGCCAACCATTTTTCGAAAATGGAGAATTTTGTGCATTTTCAGGTTTCGCAGGTTCAGTATTTATTTAATGTTAATGGAAGTTTATTAACATTCCTGGTAACAACAGGTGAGAAAAAAGCAGATTTTCAAGATGGCGGCTTATAAAGTAAAAGTATCAATAGCGGAACATTGTCCCGATATCGAAACAGTTTTTGTAAATGTACATTATTGGAGCAATTTTAATCTCAATTAATTCTAAAAAAGATTTTGAATTTACTTTAGCTATTTTTTATATAAAGTCTGCAATTATTTTATAAAGTATTTATAAAAATTAATTATAAAAAATATAACTGTTCTATATCACTTGGATTTTATTAATATGGTAGACCAATAGGTGGAAAAGTGAAGAATTTGATTTATGTTTACCATAAAATTGTCTGAAAAAGTATTGAATTTGGTCACCTCCGCAAAAAAAATTACCCTATAGTTTTTCATCAAATTTCGACGTTTCGACCCCCTACCCCCAGGGGTAGTCTTTGCCAGCCCTTTCACGCCCTTGATACGAAACTAACTATTTCGATATATCTAAAAGATGTCTTATAGTATCTAAAAGATATCCGTCAGAGATCTTTTCGACACTTTCAAGGTATCTTTGACGAATTATATGTATAAATATAAGATCATAATAATACAGACAGTAATTAGTAAAACACAGTAAACATGTAATATGCATCGAATAGTCTATTAGAATACAAGTGCATGAAGTAAGTGTTTTGCAACTTTTATTTATTAATTCTTCGGCTGGCCTGTTGTCGGGGTCGAAGTTTTGAAAATGCTCATTTTCAATTTTCATACATATAAGAAACACTATATTGTTGTAACATATCTATCGAAGCCACTTGGACCTAAATATGATTGGACCCCCAAATATCAATATAATTTTATAATATAATTGAAAGCTGTTAGTAAACAAACGAGTATTAAGGAATAGCCGACTCTCTACTGGGTCCAAGTTTCTGAGCGAGCGAAGCGAGCGAGGCACCACCCCAATACTAGTTTACTATTATAATTTTATATTTCATTAAACCTAACTTTTTTTAAGCGTATTTTGTTTATTCAAAAAACAATGATACATTTTCGGTTCACAAAACAACGAACACGAGGTTATAAAACGTTCCGCTATTGGTACATTTACCTTATGCAATATAGGGGAAGTAGCGTTAAACGCATTTTATTACAGAATAAAAATGAAATGTAACCTATCTATTACTATTTTATTTCATTTTGGACATCAGCCAATTTGAATACAAAATCCGTTTTTCCAAAATAAAAAATGTTGGATCTCCCTCCTCCTCCTTCGCCTTTGAAAATTCAAAGTTACCCGACGCTCACTGCAGGAGATGGACGATGTAGAGAATCATTATAAGCCGCCATTTTGAAAATCTACAGCAACAATAATGTTCACCAGAAATGTGACCGTTTTCTAAATAAAATGACGCTTATACCACGCACTTTACGATAAGAAATAGAAAATAACAAAACAAAAAAATCGCTTGTAGTGGTTATTTTTTTAACGCGTCTAAAACCTGGCTGACCCTGACAGGTCTGTAACTACTGCGCGCTATGTGCTCTAGAGCGCAACATTGGGCGAGCGGGATAACTGATTTAAGGACACTTTTTTCACTTAAATTTCAATACAAAATTTCATATGAAAATCCAAGTTGAAATAAATTGAAAGGTACATGTCTTACTATTTTCGAGGTCCCTCTTTTCAGTGCTGTTGTCAAAATTGAGCTATCTTAATTAGAAAATTAAATATGTCAATTTAAATGTCAAAATAACGCGAAAAATCGAGTGTTCTTTTTTATAAAACATTTTTTTCTCATCGAAAGAATATTTGTCGTCAGAAAATTTCTTCATTAAACGTGGACCCAATAGTTACAGTATCAAGATACATTTTTTAAATGTTTAAAAACTAACATGGTGATCACAAAATGGCGATTTCAATGACAAATTTCTAATTAAAACTTAACAATTGTTTTTCTTGAAAACTATAGACTTCAGAAAAAATTTTCTAAGAATAAATACGTTTTAGAATGAGTCAAAAAATCCTCTCAAATTTTTCCAGAATATATTGTTAAAATTTTTTAATTTTCGAAAATTCTTTGACCAATTCGAAGACATTTTTGTTCTAAGGAAATTTTTCTAAAGTCTATAGTTTTCAAGAAAAAAAATTACTAGTCTTGAAATCTAGAAAAGTTTAATAATTTTCTCCATTTTGTGATCACCATGTTAGTTTTTAAATATTTAAAAAATGTATCTTGATACTGTAACTATTGAGTCCACGTTTAATGAAGAAATTTTCTGACGACAAATATTCTTTCGATGAGAAAAAAATGTTTTATAAAAAAGGACACTCGATTTTTCGCGTTATTTTGACATTTAAATCGACATATTTAATTTACTAATTAAGATAGCGCAATTTTGATAACAGCATTGAAAAGAGCGACCTCGAAAACAGTAAGACATGTACCTTTCAATTTATTTGAACTTGGATTTTCATATGAAATTCTTTATTGAAATTGAAGCGAAAAAAGTGACGACGTTAATGGGTTAAATCAAGTATTACAAACACAAAGATGTATTTTTATTTAATATAACATCTCTATAATATGTTTTAGAGCTTGCATATTAACATTCCTTTATCAAAATGTAGGTTCAGCTGTCGAAAGATGTCTCAACCCGTTATCGCTTGAAACCTACAACCTTTTACTCCTACGCTTACTAAAATATTTTTCGTAAAGTATATGTGGTATTTTTATGTGTATTTGGGGTCACTCCAGAAGGTTATATGCTCTGATGTCGTTTTTATATGTGAGAACACTCAAAATGGCGAGGTTCATACGGAAAATACGAAAAAAATCAGCATTTTTTATTTCGAAATTCAATATTTCCTACCGAAGACATTGCTGCGGCATAACATGAAGTATCAGAAAATGACACAAATATGTTGAGGTTTGAAAATATGCCTTACAATGTAAATTAAATTCAAAATGGTGATTTCCAAATAGTAGTTATTGTACAAAAATTATGTTGGCTGTTAAAATAAACTGAGAATGTTTTGCAGAAATGTTCAAAATTATTCGAAACCTCGCTTATTTAGAATTTATGGTTTTTCAAAATTCAAGATGGCATGGTAACCTGCAAGCTCTAAAACACATTATAGAGATGTTATTTTAAATAAAAATACATCTTTGTGTTTGTAACACTTGATTTAAATCGGTATTTCACACTGGTCTTTTTTATATAGCGCGCAGTAGTTGCAGACCTGTCAGGGTCAGCCAGGTTTTAGACGCGTTAAAAAAATTACCACTGCAAGCGATTTTTTTTTATTTTCTATTTCTTATCGTAAAGCGCATGGTATAAGCGTTATCTTAAGCCATTGTTGAACCCTTCATCTCGTCTCTGTCAAAAGATATACCTCCTCAAATATTGCCAAAAACGACCCTTTTTACTACTTTGACGCCATAATTCTTGGAAACCAGAGTCAATCGACAATCTTTATTATCGGATTCCGACTCAGTGACCCAAAATTGACAAAGATTAGCTACTTTCATCTCCGAAGTTTTTTATGACCGAATTTTGTCGACCAGTATTATCTTAGTTGAAACTTCAAGAAATAAATATAACCCATGCCAAATAAACTAACCCAAAAATCTAAGCGTTAACATTTTTGTGAACCTGCGAAAATATTACAATTCTTGTTCGCCACATTAGATACGCCATTTTGAATTTAAAAAGAACTTACAACAGATTCATATTCAGCAACGCTCCAGACTACTGCATAAATTGACAATGTTTAAGATTTTCTTCTGGAAAAATGCCTCTTTCCTTTGAAGGTTAAAAATAAATTTATCGAGAAACGGCACATTCTTTCAAATGAATGAAAGTATTTAAGGTAATGTTGCAGAAGAGCTACATCACCTCAAAAATTAATTGTACGACATCTTTCTGGCGTATTTAGTAGCGCTGATTACGAATCTGATAATAGAATTTGGCGGTCGGACGTATTTCGTTCGCTATCTTCAAAAAACAGCAAAAAAGGCGTTTTTTGGGGGTTTTTTGTATTTATATGAAAAAGTATGAATCGGACGAAAAAATGTTTCCAACAAAAGTTGTAGAGCGGAAAATTCTCTACAAAAAAGGTTGTATACATTTCTTTCGACATCCTAACGAAAAGCCCGCAAATCAGCGACAAAAATGCCCGTAATTGATTTCTGCAGGGTATACGCTCAAAAAGACGATTTGTTTAGTTTTTTTGTGTTTATTAAAGCGACTCTCGTCTAAAAATTGATTGTACAACTTATTTCTGACGTATTTTGAGACCCTGATTACGAGTCGGATGATAGAATTTGGCGGTCGGACTTACTTCGTCCGCTATCTTGACAAAATAACGAAAAATACAATTTTATTAGGTTTTTGCGTTTATTACTGAGACTATATCTTTCTATAATTCAGATTCGGAAAACAATGAATTATAATTACTAAAGTTAATGCGTGTACCTAGGAGGTGCCTGCGTCCTGGGGGCTCCGTATTATATATAATTAATTTTTTTGGTCAGAGTCCCTGTAATTAACACAAAAAAACAAAACAAAATTTTTTGGCCTATACCCTGCAGAAACTAATTACGGGCACTTTCGATGCTCATTTCAGTACTTTTCCATTGGATATAGAAAAAAATGTATAAAATCTTTTTTGTAGAGAATTTTCTGCTCTACAACTTTTGTTTGAAATATTTTTTCGTCCGATTCATACTTTTTCATATAAATACAAAGAACCTAAAAAAAACGCCTTTTTTGGCTGTTTTTTGAAGATAGAGAACGAGATACGTCCGACCGCCAAATTCTATTATCAGATTCGTAATCAGCGCCATAAAATACGCCAAAAACATGTCGTACAATTAATTTTTGAGGTGAGGTAGCTCTTGTGCAACTTTACCATAATTAAGAATATAAAATGAGTGTTCTATTAAATAAATTTCAATTATTTTTAAATTGTACATGTTTTCGGGATTCATCTCGTACTAAATTAAATTCGAACAAATAAACAATTTTAACGCGATTATGGTGAATTCTTTCAGCGATGTCGTATCTGGAAGAATTTCTTGGTGTCCGGTGCCAGTCACTGATCAACATACGGCGCTTTGTCTTTTGCTGGAACTCGCAACCCAGCGAGGTACACTTTCTAGTCTCCTAGACGCGGTCATTTTACTTCTGCATCTAAGCGGTAAGATGCAAAATCAAGACAACCGAGTAATACCTCCGGGCAGTTCCGCTCCGTTAATTCCACTATTGCGTAGAATGAGTATGATAACAGCACCGAAATGCAGACGTTGGGAGGATTTTGCTACGCCGGGACCTTGCGAAGCTTTATTAAAATATTTACGTTTACCCGATGACGATACCACAGCAGTAGACTTAAAGAAAGCAGCTGTGGTGATTATGTGTTATTTAAGCAGACTCTCGAAGCCTCTATTGCCACCTTCCCCTGACGAGAATCTCAAGGTATCGCAAGAAGTTTTGGCATGGGGAAACATAAAATTCGGGAATGGGACGTTTCCTTTTTATTGTGATGCAATCGCTGACATTGGAGTTAAACAACTATGTTGTACGGAGCGGGCATTATTAATTCTGACGCTAAACGGTAACGTTCACATGATGTATTACGGATTGGAAAACCAGTATCCAGATTTCGTTGAGGGATTCTCTGAGGAAGTAACCATGATTGCTTCGCATCCAGATGGCAAGCACTACTTGGCTTTGACCGTTAGCGGCGTAGTATATTCATGGGGATACGGCGATGGAGGTAGACTTGGTCACAACGACAGTTCCTCCTGTGACAAACCGAAGATCGTCGAAGTATTGTCAGATCGGAATGTAACCTTTATCACTTGTGGCAGGGCGTATTCCGCGGCACTAACTGCTACCGGCGAACTGTACACTTGGGGTCGTGGAAGTTACGGACGTCTAGGTCATGGAGTTTGTGATGACATCATGCAACCGACTCTTGTGACAGCTTTGAACGGATACCAAGTGACTCATATAGCCTGCGGTAGTGGCGATTCGCAGACTTTGTGCGTCACGTCTACCGGCATTGTATTCTCTTGGGGTGACGGAGATTATGGAAAACTTGGTAGAGGAGGCTCTAATGGATCGAAAATACCCAAAATTGTAGATAAATTATTGGACCAGAATGTAGTGAAAGTTTATTGCGGATCTCAGTTCTCAGCTGCATTGACGGCTAACGGTGAAGTACATACTTGGGGAAAAGGCGACGCGTACAGGCTAGGTCACGGAAACGAAGACCATATTCGATTTCCGACGGTTGTTGAAGGGCTTAGAAACAAAAGGGTGAAAGACCTCTATGTGGGTAGCGTGCACATTTTAGCCTTAACGGAAGATAAGCTGGTGTACGGATGGGGTAGAAACGATTGTGGCCAAATCGACCCTGGCTTAGGTGCCATGGTATGCGAACCGACATTATGTCCATTATTAAGCGGAAAATGCGTAATTGGTCTCGCTTGTGGTCCTGCTCAAAGTTTTGCATGGTCTCTGTCGACCTGGTCAGTGGCCCAAAGAGTCGCGTTTATCGTCGACCTGTGCGAAGAAACGTTCAAACTTTTAGACACCCTCTTAGCAAAATCATGCGAAGACTTACCAGGAACTCGTCCTCCCACGCAGGATCGCGAATGTTTACTCGTGGCGACCCTCAATCTTCTTCGACTTCAATTACACGCTATGATTACGCACAACATAGATGCAAAGTCCGTAGGACTAGGTGGAACGAGCCCGCTCTTAAATTCGCTAAAACAGAGATGCGTCAATCTCGCGAGTGGGTCCAGTATTCTGTCGACTATTCAAGAAGCGGCACAGGCTGTCTTACAAACGGGCTGGAGCATTTTGCTGCCAACGGCAAATGAACGCGCTAAAACATTGTCTGGCTTTCTTCCAAACTCCGGTCCGATGGAAGTCAACAGTTCGAATTCCACCAATCGCGGCCAACAATTTATGGCTGATCTACTAGTTTCGAGTCTAATGGCAGATGGAGGTTTAGAGCACGCTCTAAAATGTGCAATCAAGACAGAAATCGCTGACATATCCGATGATAAGGAATTCGTCACCGGATGCAATCGTTTATCTAAAGACCCCAATGCCGAATCCAAAGGATTTCATTCGCATAGTACAACAATATCGCTGTTTCAGTTAGTGAAACAATTAATTCGAAATAGTACGTGCATCACGCAGTCGAGATTACGAAGTTTACAACAACCGAATCGCAATCAAGATCCACAAAAGGTTGATAACTCGCCAAGTTTGAATCTTCTGCTACGTTTTCAGCGGCTGTTGGTGGCGCAGATGTTGAACTGCATAAATAAATGTAATACAGGAGATCCGCACGATCAGGAAATGCTTGGAGTGGAATCTGTTCTCAGCAAGTTTATTTGCCAAATATGTAGTCATGTCAATGAAACTATGTCCCTGGTGGCCGAAGTAGGTGGCTTGAGCGGGAAACATTTTGTTTTAGTTGCCGCAATTTTAAAGGTGGACATAATAAATATACTTTTACCAGAATTAATAGTATCTTTGATATTATTGCAAGTCGATTATCCCCTGCTTCTGCTGAAGATGAACTGGATGGAAGTATTTTCTCCTCTTCTTGACGCATTGGATCGATTTAACCGTCTGGCGCCCACCATAGAGAAGGACGATGCGGATGATTTGTCTTGGCCAGGAATCATTGCTCCGCAACACGGATCTAAAGCTCCCATTCAAGACGAGCCGGCATTGATCCGACCGGCAGATTTGGAAAACCATAATCGTGATGGTGGTTACTGGGTCGTTATAAACAATAACGTATATGATATAAAAGATTTCACGGGGTACGATGGTTCGTGTAATTACGATGCCTTCCACAGATTGATCAGTAGGGACGCCAGACACGGAATGATGGATTCGTGTTTTGTCGGTCAATATTGTCAACAAGAACCCGAACATACGCAGTTTACGATCGAAGTCACTGATGTATGTCTTACGTTGTTGGACGCAGAGAGGGCGTTGAGTTTCGTTCTTGGATTACACGCATACAGAATGCGTCAAAGTTTAGCATTGCAGGCTGCTGAAGTTGAAGCAACCGTTTGGCTCAAGGCTAATTTTCTGCGGGGAGGACTTCAGATTCTTCAGCCACCGAATCCATATGAAGAAGAGAAAGGAGAAGCAAGAAGTAACACTTCTACAGCAGTAAACTCTCCGACGGAACCAGTATCAGTGCCAGTATGTATGAAAGATGAATCTCAACAAGTAACTGACGATCGGGTTAATGCTTTTATCCAAGCCCTAGTCGAGTCCCATAAAAGCGATGTTTGTGTTCAAACGTTTTTAGGGTTAGTAGAGAGATACTGTAAATCCAATAACTTGTTATCACACGTGGGTTTCTGCGGCGATCATCCAGTCGAAGAGATCGGTCGACTGCTCATGGCCGTAATTATCAAACATTTGGCACTCGGTCATCAAACAGTAGCTCTAATAGATCAAGAAATGTTGGAAGGGAATGCAAAATTGGTCAAACCGCTTATCGACATGGTAAGAACAATTCACCAAACAAAGTGGAACTTTATAAGAACCAGGCAGCAACAAAATCGAAGTTACAAGGAGGTGTGTGCTCCAGCTCAAGAGAAGTGTCGGTTTCTGCTTTACGAGGTACGCCCTGCGACTAGTTACGAAGTTAAAGGTCTACACGATCTTAAGCTATTGTTTACGGAACCAAAGTTTAAGAAAGCAGTTCAATCTATCATGCAAGATATGCGTAAAATTGACTCGCCAACGAAACCGGAAGATATCGTCAATACGTCCATCCAAAACGCCAAGACTAAGAACAAGTCCGAGGAAACGCCGGAAGATAAGGAACAGACAACGACCCCTACGAAGTTGGAAGAAGTATCGACAAAATCTAGCTCAACCAATGTCATTAAGCAATTAACCGAAAAATTTAATCGTAAACCACTCGTAATGGATGCTCAGGAGTTAATGACGAGTATAATCAATTTTATTGTCTCCGAAGAATGCGCGGACGTCGAAACATTACGACGTGCAATGTACTGTCAAATTCAAAGAGTAAAAATGCGCGAGCAGGGTTTGCATATGATCCGAGAACTCCTAAAGAAAGATTACTTGATAACCTCGGTCAAGTATTCCTTACTAAACGGTTGGCTAGGTTTGACGCACGAAAACAAATTTCTGTCGAACGGAATCACACACTGTTTGAAAGATATTCAATCAGTAACGCCGTATTTGAGACTCAAAATAATCCTGGCAGAGTCGCAAGTTACACTTTGGGCAGTTGAGGCATTACGAGGATATGTCATTCAAGCGGAATTACCCAGTAAAGGAAAAGTTAGCGGGAAGAGTAGTTTGAACCAAGGAACATATACGTGGCTTCGTAAATTACCCAGGGCACGATTTTTGTTAACGATTTTTGGAATGTTGATGAGTCATCATCAAGCAAATGAAATCGGATTGTTAATTAATTCTGGTTTATTGTCAAGTATTTTAACATTACTGCGACAAATAGGTCCAGCTACGTTAAACGGGCCTCCTAAACAGGACGATCCGAATTCCGCGATGGCCATTTACGAAGATTCAGTGAACAAGAATAAGCCTCAAGCCATACAATTAAACGGGCCAGAATTAGCCGAATTGATGAAAATTGGTACTCGCGTCATACGAGGATTAGACTGGAAATGGGGAGAACAAGACGGTCCGCCGCCTGGTGAGGGAACGGTAGTTGGAGAACTTGGCGATGATGGATGGATCCGTATAAAATGGGATAATAATTCGACGAACTCCTACCGAATGGGAAGAGAAGGTAAATACGATTTGAAACTAGCGGAACCACCAATGCCGCCTGAAAGCGATACAGATGGAGACTCTCCTCAACCACACGATAATAAAGTGGATAAGGAGTCCAGTAGAGAACTGCACCCCACTACATATCTAAAAATGACATCTACAAATTTATTGAAAGTTTTGTTATTATCGTGCAGTACAGAAGCAGACAGAGTTCAAAATTCTGCTATTAAAATTTTATCATCCGTGATACGAGGTATAATTTCAGCAGCGAACAAGCAGGATTCAAACATTCAGACGCTGCTTGCAAAAGAACACGAAGAGTCATGGGCTACTTTAGGGTTGTTAAGATCCGTTTCTACTTCGTCGACATTGTGTCGAGCTTTAAGCACACCAGCTTGGGTCAATTTCCTTTTGAACACTCTATCCGAAGAAACAAATCCTGAGCATCTGACGAAACAAATTATGGCAGTGAGATTAATGGCAGCTGTTCTTCCTGCTTGGCCAACTGACGGAAGCACGGATTATGCAGAAATGACATCATTTCTTGAAAAGGCTTTCAAATTACTTGGTCGCATCGGGTTAATGTGTGAATCTAGTAGCGAATTACATTCCGATAAATGTCGCGTGTCGCTTACAGCTTCGTATGGCTCGACATTGGTTGAAGAACTTATTTCTTTAATTCACAGTTTGCACTCGTTACCAGGATGGAATAAAAGTATTACGGAATTTTTAACCAGGAAGCTATTATTAGCTTCGGACCTTTTAACCGATGGACCATTATTTCATATACAGATGAACGAAAATGGTGGTGAAAATAGCTTATCAATACAGCAGATCGTCATGGCGACTCTTTGCGTAATCGGCGGACTTGATAATCGACCGCGAATTGGAAAAGTGGTCGAAGTCGATAATCAAATTGGAACCATTTGTAAATTTACACCTAATTCTAAAGTAGTAGTACAAATGCACGATAATGGAATGCGTAAAAAGATTACATTGGCTGGACTTCGCCCCCTTAATCGGCAATTTATTCTTGACAAAATGACTACGAATGAAACTTTATTGATGGCTTGGGCGAATTTACTTCTTGGCCATTGTGGTATGGATAAACGACCGGGCGGAATGTCCGTAATTGCTGGGTCTGTGAATGCTTCTATACTTAGAATGCAGCAACAACAGCTCGCTGCGTTGAATGCGGGAAAAACACTTATCGAATACCAAACAAAGCTACGGAAAGTATTAAAGTGTATCACGACGGACCACGAAGAGTCTCGTACAACTCTATTTCAAGAATTGTTAAGCCGGGCAACTAAGCCTCAACCCCTCAAACCAATTTTTAAGCAGGAAGAACTGGAGAATGCAGCATTAATAGTTAGTCAGTATCTGGCATCGGAACTGATGCATTCACCAATTAACTGTGGCGGGAACAAATCTGAACCGACGACGCCGACATCTGACTGTTCATTGATGTCGTTAACATCTAGTCAAAAGCGACATTGTAAAAGTAGTGCAAATAGACATATCGCAGTTGCCGGCAGTAGCGGTAAATCTCATCCACCCGTAACCAGTCCCTTAGTTAGTCAACTTATCGAGATGGGATTTCCGAAGAAAAGCGTTGAGTTTGCTATAAAAAATTTAAGCATTGGAGAAGGCAGCATTACAGCTGAAACTGTAGTCGGTTGGTTGCTCGAAAACCCTGTCGCGTTTAGTGACACGGAATCCATGTCGAGCTTGGAACTTGGTACATCCGAATCGGACGATTCTAGCAGCGAGGATGTGGACGATGACGTTTCCACTCAGGACGCCGTGTCAATTTCACAACCGACGTATATAAAGCGATCAGACTTTTTATCCGTTGACGAGTATGCTGTTTATATTCGTGATCATGTTGCGGTGGGAATGCTGGTCCGATGCTGCAAAAAATACGATGAAGTGGAATATGGCGACGTTGGTCAAGTGGTAAAAATCGATGCCGAAGGTTTACACGACCTAAATATTCAAGTCGCTTGGCAGCGAATATGCGGTACCTATTGGGTACGTTTTATTCATATCGAACTACTTGGACATCCACCAACACTACCTGGACCGCCAGCTCTCAAAGTTGGCGATAAAGTGCGTGTGAAAGCGTCTGTAGCTGTACCAAAGTACAAGTGGGGTTCGGTAAACCACGGCAGTGTTGGTGTCATTACTGTAATACTCAATAACGGAAATGACGTGTCTATTGATTTCCCGCAACAGAGTTGCTGGACTGGATGTACAGCAGAGATGGAAAGAGTTCCTTCTTGTCATTACTCAGTTACGTGTAATTCTTGTCATTCATCACCTATTTCTGGACCAAGATTTAAATGCAAACAATGTGATAATTACAATCTTTGTGAAAATTGCTTTTATACGAAACGTTCACACCGTCATAGTTTCAATCGAATAGCCGAATCTGGCTCCGCAGCTGTGAACGCTGGACGACCTGGAAGATATCATCGACAAGATTTGACCGAACCTCCGTTATTGGACGATTGGTCGAAGTGCATTCGAACACTGAGCGTGTCATCTCACGAACACTGCGCTACACGTTTGGTGGATGGTTCTGAAAAATGTTGGCAAAGTTGTGGTTTACAAGGTAAACATTGGATCAGACTTGAGATGTTGTCGGGTATTCTAGTGCATTCACTAAAGATTGTCGTGAATCCTCAAGATAATAGTTACATGCCGTCACTTATAGTAGTGAGTACTGGGGACTCATTTAGTAACCTCGTGGAAATGTCAACGATATCTGTTAGACCTACCGACACTACCGTCCCTCTATTACAAGATATGAAGGATTACTTCGCTTGCATTGAAATTGCTATAAAGCAGTGCCGTAATCGTGGCATAGATTGTAAAATACACGCGCTTCAAATTGTTGGCTCCAAGAAGTTGTTCGAAAATCAGTTGGCTACATCAGTCTCGTTTTTAGCATCCGACTGGGAAGCCGTGCAGGAGCAAATATCAGTTCAAAGGGTATCAGACGCGCAGCAGCAAATTTCAGATGTTTATGTTTGGGGCTTAAATGATAAGGATCAGTTGGGAGGTTTAAAAGGATCGAAAATCAAACTCCCTGTTTACAGCGTCGTTTTATCAAATCTTAAGCCAATCCATATCGCTGGCGGGAGCAAAACTCTTTTCGTCGTAAGTCAGGAAGGTAAACTATATGCCTGTGGCGAAGGAACAAATGGTAGACTCGGTCTTGGTGATCACTCTAATGTTTCAGAGCCAAAACCTATACCTTTTCTGAATCAATATATCGTCAAAAAGGTAGCAGTTCACTCAGGTGGAAAGCACGCAATGGCCCTAACACAAGACGGCAAAGTTTTCTCGTGGGGCGAAGGCGAAGATGGAAAATTGGGACATGGAAATCGTACAATGATGGATAAACCAAGACTTATTGAAGCGTTAAAATCTAAACGCATTAGAGATATTGCTTGTGGTTCTGGACATTCGGCAGCAATTGCCAGCAATGGAGAATTGTACACCTGGGGTCTTGGAGAATACGGAAGATTAGGCCATGGTGACACTACCACATATTTGAAACCGAAACTTGTCGAAGCACTTGTTGGGCAACGCGTTATTCAAGTTGCTTGTGGAAGTAGGGATGCTCAAACAATGGCTTTAACTGAAGATGGCACCGTATATTCATGGGGCGATGGCGACTTCGGAAAATTGGGCAGAGGTGGTAGTGATGGTTGTCATATTCCCTTAGTCGTCGATAGGTTGAACGGTCTCGGAGTAATTCAAATCGAATGTGGGGCCCAGTTTTCTTTAGCCCTGACAAAGTACGGAGAAGTATGGACATGGGGAAAAGGCGACTATTTTCGATTAGGCAATGGAAGTGACCATCACGTACGAAGACCTACGGTGGTCGAAGGACTGCGAGGGAAGAAGGTTATTCACGTAGCGGTAGGAGCATTACATTGTTTGGCGGTTACCGATACTGGCCAGGTCTATGCGTGGGGTGACAATGATCACGGACAACAAGGCAACGCATCGACAATTGTTAATCGGAAGCCTTCGCTTGTGCACGGTCTGGACGGTTCGATGGTGAACAGAGTTGCTTGTGGCTCGAGTCACAGTATTACTTGGGTATTGAGCGACCAACCAGTTGTGAACAATCAAGAACCGGTTACTTTTTCCGTTCCAAAGGATCCTTTAGGACAAGCCACCCTGGGGTGTAACCCAGACTCCTCGAAACAAGCCTCCGCAACACCTACACCAGCTAATGGATTGGACGGAAGACCATCACTTTCTAATATTATCCTATCGTTAGAAAGTAATGTCGCTAAACAACAAGCATTGCAGCATGTGATAAACGCTCTCTCTATTTTACAAGGACGAACGGCAGTTGTCACAGCCCTTCAAAGTCATATTACGCAATCCTATCGGAAACGTCAATGTTCTATACCGGACACACCGTTAGAGGGCACAATGAGCTCTAGTGTAGGGCATGGCGTGCGCTGGAATAATACCGATGTAGGCGAGATAGCTCAAGGCGGGGGAGAAGGACCCGCAAATGTAGCCGAAGTAGCTAATATTATCGCTAGTCCTCGAGCTACACCAGAATCCGAAGAATATCCTTTGGCTGTCTTTCCTTCTATATCAAGTTCGGCTAGTTTGTCTTCGAGAGCTTCAAAAATGTCATCGACCAGTGCTATGAGTGTAATTGCAGCGACTTTGACTTCTAACGCACAAGTTGTCGGAGAAGGTATGAATACCGAACCAGGCCTGGACGAATTTACATCCTTATTAACAGAAGACGACGCTAGAATGTTAGTCGATCTTTTAAAGTTAGCAGTAGCGAATAGAGTTTGCGAAGGGGCCAAAGATACCATCTCGTCAGTCTTAATTGCATTGGGTAAAGCAACCCCTGCCATTGGTACTATGTTGCTAGAACTTTGCGTAACAGAGTTAGAAGATACTGCAGCTAATTCTACTTCTGTCAGTAATGTACCTCAGCCGGTCGTTCAAGAAACTCCTCATCCATATATTGATGATACTACTTTGACCGGACACGTAAAAATTCCAGGAGCCGAAGCACTTAGAATCGAATTCGATAGACAATGTTCGACCGAAAGAAGGCACGATCCGCTTACGATAATGGATGGAACAGGTCGTGTGGTAAGTGTAAAATCTGGTCGCGTATGTAGTGATTGGGCATCAGATATGAGAATACCCGGCGATGAATTGCGGTGGAGATTTACATCGGATGGCACTGTTAACGGCTGGGGTTGGCGAATGACTGTTCATCCAATTATCGCAACGTTGGCACCTCACGAACTCGGTTCGGATAGAGCGGTATTATCTCAACCGTCTATTCCTTTAGCTGAATGTCTGTTAGATAATGCGTTTATTGGATTTGATAAAAATATCTTGCCGAGGCTTGCAGCAGCTTTAGCTCAGTGTAGTCAATTGAGTAGTCTTAATGCAATGCAAAGAATGTGGGCTTTGAAAAAATTACAAGTTGTCGGTCAATGTCATCCTGGTCGACCGGACACTACGCTTTCTCCCTTACTCAATACGTTACCGCAAGCTTTATTGAGGCAGTACGATTACGAAGATCCTGCAGTAAGAGGCGGTAAACAGCTGATGCACAGTGATTTCTTTAAAGTATTGGTGGCATTGGCCTGTGATTTGGAACTTGACTCAATGTCGTATTGTTCTGAAATCCACAAATGGTCCTGGTTTAAACGATACTGTCTAGCGGCAAGAGTTGCTAAATCCTTAATTAATCGTACTCCCTTGCCGAAAGCGTTCTGCGCGGATGTGGCAAAGAGAATCAACGAAATGATAATAGACGGCGATGCCAATTTTAAGGATCACGAAAACCATTCGATATTTAAGCAAGAACACGACGAACAATTGCTGCAATGGTTGAATAGAAGGCCGGAAGATTGGACTTTGTCTTGGGATGGATCAGGAGCGATTTACGGATGGGGACACAATCATCGAGGCCAGTTAGGAGGTTTAGAAGGAGCAAGAATAAAAATCCCTTCTCCGTGTGAAAGTCTTTCAGCGTTAAGACCAGTGCAGTTAGCAGGTGGAGAACAAACTTTATTTGCTGTTACCGCAGATGGAAAGATTTATTCCACAGGTAAGTTAGCCTATGCAGTTTTAAAGTGACGTAAATTCGGGTAACACACAATGGATATTGTGCTTTTAGGATACGGAGCAGTGGGACGTCTCGGTATTGGAGGAACGGATTCTGTTATGATACCCACGCTTTTGGAATCGATCCAACACGTTTTTATAAAAAAGGTCGCAGTTAATGCCGGTGGTAAACATTGCTTAGCTCTAAGTTCCGAAGGACATGTGTATGCCTGGGGAGAAGGCGAGGATGGCAAATTGGGCCATGGCAATAGGCTTTCGTACGATCAACCCAAACTCGTCGAAGCTCTCCTGGGTACAGAAATCGTTGACATTGCATGTGGAGGTCACCACAGTGCCGCAATCACAAGCGTAGGAGGTCTATACACCTGGGGGAAAGGTACGATTTTTAGTCTAGCAACTTTCATAAAAATAAATAGAAATGTATACGTTCCTTTACAAAATTGTTCTAGGTCGTTACGGGCGATTAGGACATAGTGACAGCGACGACCAATTAAAACCGAAGGTTGTTGCTGCCTTGCGAGGGTATAAAGTAATAGACGTTGCATGCGGAAGTGGTGATGCTCAAACTTTATGCGTCACTGAGGATGACAACGTTTGGAGTTGGGGCGATGGCGATTACGGAAAACTCGGACGAGGTGGCAGCGATGGGTGCAAGGTTCCAATGAAAATTGAATCTTTAGCCGGACTTGGCGTGGTTAAAGTCGAGTGTGGAAGTCAGTTTTCAGTTGCGCTTACAAGATCAGGAGCTGTTTATACCTGGTAACGCTGACGTTAAATTAGCGTATTTTAATAAAAAATGAAAAATATAATCAAATTATTATTTTGTAGGGGAAAAGGCGATTATTATCGATTGGGTCACGGTACCGATGAACACGTTCGCCGGCCACGAAAAGTTGCTGCACTTCAAGGACAGAAAATCATTTCCATTGCAACAGGATCCTTGCATTGCGTTGCTTGTTCCGACAAAGGCGAGGTATTTACGTGGGGTGATAACGACGAAGGTCAACTCGGTGATGGAACAACCTGCGCCCTGCAAAGTCCACGACTTGTCCATGCTTTGCAAGGAAAGAAAATCACGAGGGTGGCATGCGGAAGTGCTCATACACTTGCTTGGAGTACATCCAAGGCCACGCATAGTCGGTTACCAGCCACGACGCCTATGGAGTACGACCTGGTGAAAGATATGCCATTCTCCGCCCTGCATAATAGACTGGTGTTGTTGCATCATTTCGCGGAACTTCTCTGCCCGACCCTAGCCATGTTTCCGACCACTGGTCAAGTAGGTTTAAATAAATTGGCACCGATGTTGGTTTATACGATCAAGGAAGCGACTTTCCGCAAAGTCGTGCAAGCGACAATGTTGAGAGATAGACAGCACGGGCCCGTGATCGAACTTAACAGGATTCAGGTGAAAAGGGCGCGAAGCAAGGGAGGTCTAGCTGGACCTGATGGAATCAAGTCGGTTTTTGGACAAATGGTTTCCAAGATGTCACTACTGACGCAAGAGGTACTCTTCCTTCCGCATCGTGTATGGAAGGTCAAGTTCGTGGGTGAGTTTATTATTACTGAATGATCTTTTTTTAATGTTTTACAATCATTACTATTAAAATGGTATCGTAGGAGAAAGCGTCGATGACTGTGGAGGTGGCTACAGCGAGAGCATTGCGGAAATGTGCGACGAATTACAAAACGGTTCGCTACCCTTGTTCATCCCTACACCAAATGGACGAGACGACAGCGGAACAAACCGCGACTGTTTTCTGCTGAACCCCTTAGCAACATCGCCGTTGCACGTGAACATGTTTCAGTTCCTGGGTATTCTGATGGGAATAGCCATTCGAACGGGCAGTCCTCTTAGTCTAAATTTGGCAGAGCCTGTGTGGAAGCAACTTGCCGGAATGCAACTGACGCCAGCTGACTTGACGGAAGTCGACCGGGGTTATGTTCCCGGTTTGCTTTGCATTCGAGATATGGATTCCGAGGAGAAAGTGTTGGAAATGCCGTTTTCAACTCCATCTGCTGTCGGACATGACGTAATACTCTCGAACAGGTTCGTGTTTATTACATCGATATAGATTTTTTTATTTTAAATACGGAGCAAACATTATTGATAACATAATGGCGAATTGTGATTCTAGATATTTAAAGATCACTCCTGAGAATCGTCACGAGTATGTAAGATTGGCATTAAATTATCGACTTCATGAATTTGATGCGCAAGTTGCTGCTGTCCGGGAAGGTATGTCGAAAGTCGTTCCGGTTCCTTTATTGGCACTCTTCAGTGGAGCAGAACTAGAAACAATGGTTTGCGGAAGCCCAGATATTCCTCTTGGTCTCTTAAAGTCCGTTGCTACTTACAAAGGTAAATTATAAATATTTGTAGTTGACTTAAAAAATAATTACTTACATTATTCATACTATATGGAACAATGATATTTTAAGGTACCGAAGCGAATGCCCCATTGATTCAGTGGTTCTGGGAGGTTATGGAAGATTTTTCAAATCAGGAGAGGTCACTGTTTCTACGATTTGTATGGGGAAGGACTCGATTACCTCGAACCATCGCAGACTTCCGCGGAAGAGATTTTGTTATCCAGGTTTGTCTTGTTTTTTTAAACACGGTTACAACACTGTCGAATTAGTAAATAACTTATCGAGACAAATCAATATTTTCGTGATTTAATTGAGTTAGAGAAGGGGTAAGTTTTGGATCCGAATTACGAACGTCAACGAAATATTGACACTCGAATGTTGCGTTCCCTTCATTGCGCCTTGTTTACTATTTTGCTTTCGATAAGATAAATATAGTGTGATTAAGCAGAAAGAAATTCCAGCCAATTTCGTAAGTTTGTCTTGAGTACTTCCACCTGCTTGTCCTTTTACCAAAATATCTGATTGCTTTCATTTTTCTCATTATTCCGGTCATTTTTAAAAGTAATTCCACAAATTGGCAAAATCGAAGGAGAACATTGTTTAATTATAAAATGAAAATTCGTTTAAACAGATTACTATTTTTATTTATATTTTACACATTTATCGAAAAGTCTTTCAAACTATTTATCATCCACATTTTATTAAAATCGTTTCTGTCATATTGAAAATTTTCTAAAAAATGCGAAAAAGTTCCATTTTAATAACTCTTAAACAAATAAGAATTTTGAGAACACCGAAAGGCCAAAATTTCGATACAGCATGGCGCCAGCGTGATTTTCTTCACTTTGTCTTTGAAAGTTTGGCAAAAAGAAAGCAAATTAAAATACCTTGGACTTGTGCAATATCGAAATTTTAGCCTTGCGGGGTTTTGATTTTCGGAACTTTGTTCGCCGGCCAATTTAGAAAAATCCTTTGGAGGTTTTATTACTGGAATATCATGGACTATCAAAACATAGGTATCATTAACTTTTTTTTTTCGAAACAAAAATTAAGAGGCCACTTGAGAAATTTTTACCTATATACCAGACTTTACAGAATAAATTTTCGTGCAGTAATCGTAAAAAGTTTGGCCGTATTTATGGAAATCAATGTTCAACAATCGAGATCGCTTTATATATAGGATGCATTTCATTGATTATAATCCGTTTTGATGAAGAAAATCGTGAAAAATTAAAAAAAAAAACTTAAAAACCTGGCTTTTTTATTTATTTTGCAAAATTTTTGTAGAAATAGTTGTTTTTTGGCCCTTTTCTCGGCGGGAATCGATAACGCACACTTCAAAATAGTCGGAAATGTATTTTTCAATATTAAATTCATTCTACTGTAGAAACTAAATGGTTAAGATACTTCTTATCTTCCGAAAAATTGCTGCTAAAGTACTTACTTACCGATTTTTTTTTCTCGTTCGTGAAAAACTTGAATGGAAGAAAACGTATTTTTATTATTGTTTAACCTGCTGCTTGGTTAGTAATAACGAGATCTAGGAAAACCAGAATGCGATTTGTCAAACGATTTTAAAACCCTCTTAACCCATTAAGGCCTAAACAGACACATTTTGAGCATCAGTTTAAACGTCGATAATTTGCATATAATAGCATTTGGAAAAGATTTACTCCCACTATTTCTGACGTGAAATTGTATGCTCTTTCAGAATCTTTCAATAAAATTTCGATAAAATGAAAAGCAAAAAAGTTATACACATTTTTTTGTGAAAAAACATGGTTTTTAAAAATTTATTTTTCATTCTAACATCACTTTCACCTGGAAATTGCATTGGGAAACATGTCTAAGGTGAAAATATCGCGTCCATGGATCCTTAGGATTAAAACGTACCCTGTTCTAATTTGAATTTCAAAATGGAGACTTCCAAAAAGGCGCCTAGATGCTCAAAAATCTTTTTATAACTTAACAAATTTTTTTCTTGAAAACTATAGACTTTAGAGAAAATTTGCTAAGAACAAAATGTCTTAGAATTGGTTAAAGAACCTTCTCAAATTTTATCACAATGTATTGATACACTTTATAGTTTTTTGAAAATTCAAAAAATCGAGATTTTTAAAAAAGTCATTTAAAAAATCTGAAACAATTTGAGAAGGTTCTTTAACCAATTCTAAGACATTTTTATTCTTAGCAGATTTTCTCTATAGTCCATATTTTTCAAGGAAATAAACTTATTAGTCTTAAAATCTAGAAAAGTTTATAATAATTTATTTCCTTGAAAACTATAGACTTTAGAGAAAATCTGCTAAGAATAAAAATGTCTTAGAATTGGTTAAAGAACCTTCTAAAATTTTTTCAGATTTTTTAAGTGACGTTTTTAAAAAATTCGATTTTTTAATTTTCAAAAAACCAAAAATTGTATCAATACACTGTGATAAAATTTGAGAAGGTTCTCTAACCAATTCTAAGACATTTTTATTCTTAGTAGATTTTCTCTATAGTCCATATTTTTCAAGAAAAAAATTTGTCATGTTTTAAAAAGATTTTTGAGCTTCTAGGCGCCATTTTCGAAGTCGCCATCTTGAAATTCAAATTAGAACACGGTACGTTTTAATCCTAAGGGTCCATGGACGCGATATTTTCACCTTAGACATGTTTCCCAATGCAATTTCCAGGTGAAAGTGATGTTAAAATGAAAAATAAATTTTTAAAAACCATGTTTTTTTACAAAGAAACGTGTATAACTTTTTTGCTTTCCATTTTATCGAAATTTTATTGAAAGATTCTGAAAGAGCATACAATTTTACGTGAGAAATAGTGGGAGTAAAGTTTTTCCAAATGCTTTTATATGCAAATTATCGACGTTTAAACTGATGCTCAAAATGTGTCCGTTTAAGCCTTAATGGGTTAACCCAGTAACCTCAAAAAGGACATTTTTTAACAGATAGTTTCGTAATAAAACCAAAGATAAAAAAATATATCCTACTATTGTCGAAGCAGCTCTCTAAAATGCGGCAGTCCATATATGTCTAAAATTTCAATTTATTTATAGTTTTGGCATAAAATTACACGGGATTCTGGGAACAAATGTATATTATTTACAATAGGCACTAGTTTCTACGATAGTCGCTAGAGGGAAACAAAAACCCATTTATGATTAAATCACTTTAAATACAGATATGAATGTTCCAAATTTAAGATTTTGTCGAGATTATCATAGAAAGGTTCATCTTTATACCATCCACGTGTTTTCAATCGAAAACCAAAAAAATATGTTAATTAACAATTTTTATATTATTGTCTTTAGTTAATTGGCCTGTAACACCGAGAAGTATTAATTATTATTTAATTTAAAATTAAAACGGTCGGGAAGAAAATGTTTTCATTGTTCTAATTTTCAACGATTACTGGACTAAAAATGACGTTTCAGAACCAAGATGGCGCTGTCCATTTTGGCGCGACTACTTTTTTTTATTTCAATTGGCTTGGATGAATGAGTTTTTTTTTTGTCTAGGGAAAATCTGCAAGGTTGAAGGGTTGAAGTCTAATCGAAGTTGTAGGTATTTCGAGAAAAAATCCCTTGAAAAAAAATTGTAATTTTTTAAATTATTACAACTTCGGTTATACTTGTTTATAAATTCTTATAACATACCCATACAAATATAATTTCTATCTATCATTCTTTTTCTGTGGTTTCTGTATAAGTTTTTAAAAAAATCTTGTAAGACTCTCGTTTATCTTTGAAATAAGAAGTATAAGAAAAAATAATTTGTTATAATCATTCGAATTATGGGAGATTTTAAAATACACTTAAATCTTTAATTACGGGAAAAATCAGTAGTTATTTTTTGTCACTTCAATTTCAATCAGTAATGTTTATCAAAATCGAAGTTGAAAAAGATTAAAAGGTAAGTGTGTTACTATTTCACCGTCACTCTTAAAGATTCTGAGGCCAAAATTGAGTTTCAGCCATTAGAAATTGAAATATTGCCCAAAATTTACAAAAAATTGTTAAAGAAATGTGAATATATTTGTTTTCAATTAATAGAATATTGGGATTCAAACTGTGAAGAAGAGTGAAGAATATATTTTAATTTTTTGAACAAATATTACTTTTATACTCACTTTATATTAACGACGTCAAAATTGATGAACATTTCATTGAAAAATGTTTGGACGCTCTAACTAAAAAACGAGTTTAAAAAAAATGATAGGAACGATATATTCTTAGAATTCGTCGAGGAATATTGTGGAATTTTTCTGGGTTTTTAAGCGGTAGTTTGAGAAATTTTTATTTCAATTTTTAATAAATGTTTTATAATTTTGTCATAATTTTTCGTATATATTTGGAATTTAAACAAAAATTAAATTAAAAAAACTGTTCGTTTACAATATCTGGAAAAATGTCACTATATTTCTCGACGAATTATTAGAACATTTCGTTCTTATAGCACTTTTTTAAAAAAAGCTCACAGTATTTGACCAAAATTGTTCCATGAAATTTTCAATGGGAACGCCATTTTGGAGTCATTAAGGGGAGGGTTCGGCAACAAAATCAGCTCTATGAAATACACCTTTAAAAAGGTTTGAAAAAAATTTTTCTTTAGTAATTTTTGACGATGGATTCAGTGGTGCTACAATAAAAAATCTAAAAAATTTTTTTAACCCATAAATTTCAGCTCGAAACAAAATTTGTCTTTTCTAAAAAACGCTTCTACATTTTTCTAAATTAATTTAAAAATTCAAAAAAATTAAGGTGAACTTAAAAACACATTTTCTAAATAATTACGGATGGATTTTAAAAAATTCCATTTTTTTCGAAAAAAAATTTTGTTATGGGCCAAAAACATTTTTTTATGGGTCAAAAACAATTTTTACATTTTGTATTTTAGCACCACTGAATTTAACGTAAAAAAGTACTAAAGAAATAATTTTTTTTGACCTACTTGTTTTAGCACCGAAAAAAAATGCTTCCAGACTTTACTAAATTAATTTAAAAATTCGAAAAAAATGGGTTGAACATATAAAGACATTTTCTAAATAACTACGGATGGATTTGAAAAAATTCCATTTTTTTATGGGTCAAAAAAATTGTTTACACTTTTTACTCTAGCATCACTGAATTCCACGTCAAAAATTACTACAGATTTAATTTTTTCAATTTTTTTAAAGGTGTATTTCATAGAGCTGATTTTGTTGCCGAACCCTCCCCTTAAAGTCAAGTGGGCTATAAAAGCAAAACATTTTGGAAAAATGCAAATATTTTCTTCACTTTTCTTCACATTTTTCTGATAGTTGGAATCCCATTATTCTGATAGTTGGAAAAATTGATAAGAATAAATGTTCATTTTTTATATTAGAATCTGGAAGAGCGACCTCGAAAATAGGAGGATGTGTACCTTTCAATTATTTTGCACTTCGATTTTGATGCGAAATACTTAATTGAAATAGAAATGACAAAATGTAATTTCCAGCGTTAATGGGTTAAGGTAGTTCATACCCTGGATATTATATGTATGGAAAATATTTTTTATAACACTTCCAAGAATATCATGTCCATGCATTATATTATTGTTCAAGAGAGACAGCATTTTTGTTCATGAAAAAAAAAAATTGAAATTTGCAGAAATTTGCAGAAATCTTCGTCAAACCACGCAGTAAAATGTAAATAAATCACAAAACCTAATTTTAAGATAACTCAAAAAAAGGAGCAGCTACGATTTCAAACTAAACGGATTTCCACTCGTGAACAGTCCTCCTTCAAAGTCTGCGAAGCCGTTTTCGTTGTCATTTTAGTTAAACCTGTTTGTAGTTTAAAATCACTGTGCGTAACGCCTATTTTATTTGGACATTTACCTTATTTATATTTTATAATCATCTTTTTTACCTTTTAACGTCCAGAATGCACGTTCTCCAGTCTACGACTTCTACACCATAACACATTCCGAAATTAACTTATTTACGTTGATATATACCTTATTTACTATTTTCGGGGATGCCCTTTCGAACAGTATCTTCAAAATTTCATAGATTTTAGGCAAAACACCAAAATATTGCCGAATGTCAAAATTAATTTCGAAGTACTATTAGTATTTACGAAATATATCCGTAGAACAATTTTCAAAATGTAATGTGGCGAATATAAACAATGTCCGAAGTTATGGATGCCATAATTAAAAAATTAATTGTTTCCTGATTTTTGACAAATTTTAACAAATTTTATCATCGAAAAAGGTGTTTACGTAGCATCCCACTATATGTTTTTACTAGTAGTCGGTAAAACATTTGTTTAATAAAACTACTCAGCGATTTACAAATATTTTGAAATAGTTAATGTAAATAAAAAATATATCTCAATAAACAATAAAGTTATTAATTTTTGTTCTATGCAACTGCAAAATATATCTTCTGTCAGCGAGGAAGTTGTTCATAAACGTATGAACAAATTTTCTGAAATGTTTTATCTTTATTACTCTAAAAGTAATGAATGTTTAAAGCTGGTGATAGCCGATGACCAACGCGTCTTGTGCTTCGAGGCCTTGAATAACGTCTTTGTTTATTGAGATATATAATTTGATCTTTCTTCATTAGATGCAGAAAACTCTAATCTACGATTTCTTTTTTATTCACTTCAAAATCTTCACAATTGAATATCTTGTAGCGAGTTGAAATAAAACCGTCGACCACGTTGTATATACAGTTTACGATTCAGTATATGACTACATCGGTAAAGAAGGGATTCAAACCTTACATGAAATACTCCGAAGGAGCAAATGTAACTCCATGAGAGTAAAATTGAAGCCTCTGGGAGTGAAATTTAACGATTACTTTCTCTTAGATTGCGCAATTGAGTCCAATAATTTTAGAGTACAGGTTTAATAATTTTGTTTTAACCCATGTAGCAGATTTCTGGATGTCGTCATGAGGCACTCAGGACGTTCCATTACCCACTTTTATTATCTTGTTAACTTTAATGTGTCTATGTTCTTTGGATATGCAAAGATAAGGCCGCAACCAGAAAAAAAGTGTTAAGGTGGTCTAACCGGACCAAATGTAATAAGAAACCATGGAACATAATATTTATGAATGTATTCTTTTCATTTTCGGAGGGGATCCGGACCCCTTGGACCACTCCCTGACTATGACCTTGTTCAGATGATTGTAATGATGAACCCTCGCAATGAAGCTCCGGACAGATGGCCTAGGGTAACTGTCTGCCTCATGTGCAATATCCATGTGTGCATTTGGCGTCATCTGTATGACGTAAGATAGAATGTATATGGGACTACATAACCGGTATGTACATATACCAAAACGATGAATGGTAGAGTAAGCGGTAGGTAGGGAGTTACTCTAGTCATCTATCGGGAATTTTATTGCGGGGGTTCCTAATAAGAATATGAATGTAGTTCCCGAGGATCGCCTGATTAACATTTAGTATATTGACTAAAAAATCTTAAGAAGCATTGTTTATCCTCACGTAAATTCTTTAAAACTTATTATACCATAGGTTTAGGGCTTATTTATTCCAAATCAGAAGTTAGATTTCAAAAGTTCATAATGGCCAATAAAATATACACTGTTGAAAAGTTTTTGATGAAATTTATGCATTGAAGCAGCTATGCAAGTTTATTAAATTTAATTAAGATGTTCATGAAATCTAATAAACAAGTTTTATAAATTTCATGAACATGTTTCGTACATTTAATGAACATTTAATAAACGTACATCGGAAATGTAATTTATTACACAGGACCACAAAATAAAAAAATTGTTTGGAAACTGATACGCGACTAGGTGATTCTTACAGATTTTTAGCAGAATTTGCTCATCGCGTCTGAGATTTTTTTATGTAAGGTTATAGTGCGTAAAATTGCTCTTTTTATGCGTATTTCCAATTCAAGCAGGTCAATTTCCTGATGTAAATTTCTATGGGCTACTATCGGCTGAATTTCTTGCTACGAATTTCCTGCCAGTTTCAGTTGCAAAAATCTACAAGAATTACATAATTCCACTTCAAAATCGCCGGCCTGACACGGCGAACATATTCTTCAAAAGCGTTACAATTTGACATGAAATTTATTACCTGAGAATTATATTGTGTCATTGAATAGAAATCTAGTTTCAAATTTGCCAAATTCATAATGATAGATTCAACGTGGTGCATATTTTTGTCAAAAAAAAAAGATTCAATTCACTCCAAGTTTATTACTCGGGTGTTTTTGAGGCTATCAAATACTTTTCTGGTATCGGTTTTCCCAATTTTGAATTGGTGATCCAACATGGCAGACGGATTTTTCGAAAGTTACACTCACTTTATCAATCCGAATGAATTAAAATAAAATTAATTATTTTACTTTAATGTATGTAAATCGTTTCTAAATTTTATAACGTTACGTGTGCAAAATATGTTGTTAAAACGAGGTTCTAAATAAAAAATAAGCCAATCAATATTCTTACAGTTAATATTCAAAAGTTTATTAGCGTTTGACTTGTTGAATATGACCATTAACTTTAAACTAAATGTTGCTGAACCAAAATAATTTTGTCTGCTCATAAGCAATGGAATTTTCAAATTTTAATTAGAATTTTGCGACCTGCATTAAGCTTCTTGTGGTGAAAAATTCTTGAATTTAAATATATTTATTATGTGAATAAATTTTTTATTTCACTTAAGGCTTCTTGGATTTCTTCGGGAAATTTTAAGACAATTTAAACTGAAGATATCTTAAGTTGTTTATCGTGAAAAACAAATTTGAAGGTGTCGAATATCTTCAAATTAGAAAACACCGGTTCTAATAGTCTACTTCAAATTGATTAACCTGAAAATTAAAATTCATGAGTTATTCGTAACATATGCATATTTATTGGAAGTTTAATATTTTTTCATGACGATGCGGAAAGGTACAATCGATGTAGTTTACATTAGGTTAACTGTATTACGATCGATTACATTTTTGTATAGAATGGATCTATTTTTGCCTCCATTCTCCGTCATATAGTTTCTATTTTAGGGGGGACAAACACCTGGTCGATAACAGTTGTCCCAAAACGAAAGGTAAAAGAGCGGAAATTTTGACCGATGTTACCTTTTCGTTTTTATTTTCCAGTAACCACAATCTATCAAAGATTCATTTGGGGAGTGCCAAATTAAAAAGATAAATTTTAAGATAAAAAGTTAAATAATTTTAACTTAACTTAGTTAATTATTCTGTTAACTTTTCAACTTTGGACTTTTAACAGATTAACTTCCGATAACAAATATTATATTTTAATAATTCTGTCCACTAAATATTATAATCTAAAAAATACCAAAGAAATTATTTTCAAATTGTCTGAGAATGTTTGGAATTAAGTAAAAATCATCCATATCCGAAAATTCTGGGTCAATTCTCAATTGATATCTTTAGTATTTTTCAAATCGTATATCAAATCTACCACCAAAACCAAATCTGTTGAATGTTTAATACTCGCGATGCAGATTACAGATAAAGGCACCACTAAATCGTGAATTATGTGGTTTTATACAAATTATTAATTCCCAAACTTTTTAGTACACCTCCTTACGCTTTAAAATTGATGGTGTAAATATTTATTATTCATTTAAGAGGTCCCGACCGCTTTAAAGTTATTTTATGCATTTTTCATGAAAACAATCCAAATTTCAGGACGACCGGTTGGGAATTTGACGAGAATACTTTCATTTTGTTCCCCTTTATTTTTCAAGTTAAACTATATCAAGAACAAATTAAGAGTTTAAAAATTAAAATAGTTCACGTTTAACCAATTTGTTTTCGAAAAAACAGAAAGAAAAACATTTATTACATTAAATAGCAAATAACAAATTTTAGAGGTTATGTTATCCAACCACGATAACATAATAACACACGAAATGATGCGTCTGTAACGGTAAAAGTTCTTGATCCGTGAATCAGACCTGAAGATGGCCCACAAGAGGCTAGAAAATAAATACATTTTTTTTTCAAGAAAAGTGTTTTTTTCTTTTTCAAAAAGATCGAAACACAGTATTATTGCAAATTTTTTTGGCCATGAAAAGTACATCACAGTTGTGGAATTGATTTCCCATTTTTTAAAGTGTAACGCGGAGAAAAGAAATAGTTGGTTTTACTATCTGAATAGTAAGATGTATTCGAGGTCATTATTTAAAGAGTTCAACTAACTACGAATGATTGTGCGTCTTATCCTGCGATCTATTTAGTAGTTCCAACTATTTCACTTTTTCATAAGGTAAATTGTTTAAGACATTGTGTCTTAATGATAGAAATAAGGTTGCACAAGGTCGTATTAACTTAAAAGTGGTTATGATATCGATTTAAACAGTAATTAGACTAAAAATAATTTTGTTAAATGTGCGTTTTATTATTAGTTATTCGTTTGTATCTTATTACTGACTTTGAAGTCAAGAAACATTAAAGGTTTATATTAGAAAAGTTGTCAACTTGCAGGACAAATTTTGAATCGAAGTGTAAATTTTACGTTATTAGATCATTCTAACTTTGTCTGGATCGAAACAATTCTTGCCTCTTGAGTGTTTGAAACTAGAATTTATAGTCGCGTTTTAAAATCAATTCTTATTCCTGTATAAAAGGATACGGCTAAGTGCTACTTAACCCTTTAAGGACGAGATCTAAAATTGTTGTACGTAACACTTTAGCGCTTTATTGGATAATATTATGATAAAGAAAACTATATACCCATAATTTTTCTAGTTCAAAAAAAGATAAAGCTGGTTTTATATAAAAAATCTCGAATTTTTTAAATAGTTTTTCTCTGTAATTTACACGGGAAACCGCAATGCAAACAGATGGCAAATGCAAAGTTTCTAAATCTGCAAATGCTTCATAACTCCAAATTTATGTTTTTGGGGTCGCTGATTACAAATATGAGGTCACGGTTTTAAATTCAAAATGATGGATACAATATAAACTGTTTTTGGGCTCCTTGGTTACTAATTTGAACTGAGATTCGAGATTAATAGTTTAAAATTGCGGATTATTTTGATCCTCTTTGAATATTGCATGTTTTTAGCCGTCAAAAATATGGGCATTTCCATAAACTGTATTGCGATTACTGTAAAACAAATGCAAATATATCTAAAAATGTAAACGTTGTATACAAAATATAAAAATCGATTGAATCGATCGAAATCATGTAAGTCGATTTATACCGATTAAAATCCATTTTTATTCATACCCATAAAAAATATTTTAAAAATGTCCGCCATTTAGAATTTCGAAATTTTGACCTTATGTTTGTAATCGACCCCAAAAACATTAATGTGAAGTTATAGAGCAATTGCAATAGAAACATACATTGGTTGGCTAACAAAGAAATAATATACGAAATCAGCTTGTTGAATGCTATTTACAAGTCGCCATTTTGAAATGTAAAATCTGGCATGGCCCATTTTCAGCTGAAACATTTTGAACGCGATATTTTGCTTTTCCATGTACTCAGAATTTCTGTTTCTGGGTAATTACAGATTTAAGAAAAAATTACATCTTTATAAAATAAGAAGAAAAATTCGCTATTTTTTAGAAGATAACAGCTGTATCTTTGTTTGAATGAATTTTTGATACACTATTTTGGTAGAATCTAAAAGAACAAGCTTTTCTAGGTAAGAAAAGTTGTGTGCAGAATTTTTTCTTGTCCATAACATTATCCAATACAGAGATTGAAATTCGCGTTAAAAAAGTATCCCGTCCGTTAAATGCCTAAGGATCCCTAAAGTCCGTATTAGTCACTTCGATAAAACCTTTGAAATTAGGTAATCCTCAAGATCTAATAGTTACTTTTATGATTTGTCACCTTTGGAGACGCGTCTTCATTTAATCACCTAACTTTGATGACTTATAACAGATATAGTACACTTGATCGTTGAAATAAATATTAGGTCTAATTTCAAAGGCTTTAAAGACTATTTAGACATTTTTTAGGCCCGAAATTGATATATGGCATGCAGAAAATATACACGGGAGCCTAGATAGACCCTAGTAACTGCATAATTAGCGAAACGGTTAACTACATTCGTCTATATTATCCTGAATTTAGTAAAACTATATTTTTCTGCGTCTAGTTAAACGGTAATAAGTCTGTACAGATTTTATATAGAATGTTGATAGTTTTAGTTAGGCTTGTCACCGCCAGGCGCCTTCGCGATCCTGTGAGCTATTTTTCTGGCGAACATTGCTCCCGTTATAGAAGTGGATTTTCATTTGGTCATGAGGCATCCAGTTACTATTGATATTGCATTAATTATGTCTTATGCGCAATGGAATTTGCAATAATATGATTTTGAGGCTACATGACTAAATAACTTTGTAAAAATAACTTTGACAAAAATAACTTTAATAATAATAACTTCAAATATTTCTTCAACTCGACACAACATTTGCGAATTATACATATCTCAACGCGTCTGTAGACGCATTAACAATAATTACAAAAAGTATTTTTCGAAATATCTCTCCTAACTTAACCTAACCTAACCTAAACTAACCTAACCTAACCTAACCTAACAAATTACTAACGAATATTAAATTAAAATCGATATTCATAATGATTGATGTAGAAAGTATGAACTTATCAAAATGTAAACATATATTCATGTTCACTCATTTCCATGAATTGCTTCAATAATTGATGAATAGTGGTTAAGAATGTAATGAACATTGTTCGAACAATGTTCTATAATATACGCATTCAGAAATATTTGAAGTTATTTTTGTTAAAGTTATTTTTTTTTAAGTTATTTTTCGGAGGTTATTATTGCAAAGTCATTTTTGCAAAGTTATTTAGTCCGGACGCCGATTTTGTTATTCGTGTCTGTATAATGACATCGTAGGCAATTTTTTTATTAATCTTAAGTATCAAAATGTCATTCTACATTTGAGAACTTCATGAAATTGGAGATACGTTACAATCTATGACAGTTCTTTTAACTATAGATAGTGCCACTACAGCTGTCTAGTATAACAGTACAGAAGTCATTGTGCCACATTATTTTCTACGCGGGTATTTTATTTAATCCGCAAGTTGTCAGCTGCCTAATACGAGAAATTGTAAATCATAAATAATATTTTCAAATTGTTTCGTCATTGTCTGAGATTTTTTGTTTGCTTTTGTGATTCGCAGGTAATGGACAAATACAATCCGCCAGATCACTTTCTTCCCGAAAGCTACACGTGTTTCTTCCTGCTGAAAATGCCGAGGTACTCGTGTAAATCGGTACTCCATCAGAAGCTGAAGTACGCGATACACTTTTGCAAAAGCATCGACACGGACGAGTATGCCAGGGTGCAGGCTGTGACAAATTCCGACACCGACGACACAGACAGCCTCGCCAGCGAAGAGCACACGTCCTTGTAGCTGTAATAATTAGTTAGGAAAATCGTCATTACGGTGGTACAATTCACGAACCCTCGGTGACGACAGTCTGCCTAACCAGTATTCCCGAGATATTGTCCGGAAGTCATCGTCACCAAAGGAACAGTGCGTCGTCGTAACCAAAATAGAATGATTATGCGAACGAAAAAAAAAAATATATTGTAGGAATTGTGAAATATTGCTACGACAAAAGAGGAGGAAGAGAGGAGGGAGATACAGATGTTTCATAAGCTGCTTTGTGATATTCTTTCGAATCCGTGTATACAGTTTTTCTAAGATACGTAAATAGGTCGTGCGAGTGCGATCCGTCAAAAGCGAAGTTAAGGGTCAACGATGACGGTGGTCATGGGGGGTACCGTCATCGTACGAGTCCGGAGTGTGTTCCGTTATTGAACGAATGAGAGAGCAACGAGCGAACAATACGTGAGGCCGAGTGGATGTTGCGAATTTATGCTGTTCTTTTTTTTCTAAGTTGTATCGTTGATATTTTTACGAATGAATTTGCGCCGACACTTTCCTTCGAATATCGCACTGTACAGTTTTACTTTTCGATTCTTTTTGTGCAAATGTGATAATACGGATTACGCCGCGAAAATCATCGCTCTACTAAACTGTAAAATTAATTGGAAAACTAAATGAAATATACAAATATCTATGTCACTGTACCACGTGTTTCTTCCTTGCTGTCACGTGCGACGTCAAAAGATTTCGTCCGATGCTCAGAAACCATAACCAGATAATAAGGGGATAGAAACCGGTTTCAGAGATCCGACAGGTCTAAAATATCGGTTCAAGCGAGGTTACGATATAGTCGAGATAAGAAGACGCATCTTTATCGTCTGGACACGTGCTGATTCGCGCGTCCCCTTTGTTCGAACGGAGCATTTCGCACGTGGCGCCTTAAAAAGTTTAAGCGCATGATAAAGAGCGGACAGGTTTTAGCCGTGCCGCTACGTTTCAAGGTCTACCGGTCGATTTTTAGGCGAACTTGACGCATGCCGCTAAGGAATTCAAGGTCAAGCGCAATGCACTACCGGCGAGTGCATTCATTATATGTGAATGCAAACGCATGTTGTCGCACTGCTACGACGATTCAGTCTTTTGGGCGCTTTGTCAGATACAAGAATCGGCGCGAGCTACCAGTTTCCGCTGGTTTTATCCGTAATCGGTAGAGTGCGCGCGGGGAGCTTAATTCGATAATAACAATCGGAACTCTGATCTCTTTTGCGTCGTGATGCGTCAATCAACCTTTTTACGAGCGGCGTTACATTAGTGACGTCGATAATAACATGGGATTTCAAAGGGAGCTCCTATCGATTCCCGGTCAACCAAGATCAAAGTGATTTTTGAGGATTACTCAATTTATTTCCCTTTATCATTTTTAAAATTGGTGGGTACTTTTATACCTGAGTGTTTAAATTATTTTTGATGTTTTAAATCGGTAAGGAAGTTGTCACAGATATTTATTACAGGATTTTTTAATAAAACGTCAATGAAGTTCAAGAAAGATCAACGAAGATCAACGAAGAAACGTCCAGTATGAAGGACATAAAATGTCATCAACCTGTGCTGGAAAACGTAAACATTGAAATATGAAAGTATCATTTCCAGGTGATCAAACATTTATTGGCATGTTTTTAGTTACAATTAAACTTTATTTGATCAATTTAAGCGGCATTTTTTTGTGAAATATTTTTAAGGTTTTTTTATACGTGTAAAATTTTCATTTTGCCATTGAAAGTAAACATAAAAAAATTATTCAAATTTGTTGACATATTTGTCTTGTAAACATTAAACGTCAAAATATAACCTCAAATTTGTAGAGTACAAGGTTTATGTAGACTGAATTGACAGCTGTCAATTGCGTGGAAATACTGACAGGATCATATTTGTTGATGGTGATGCGATGTTCTTTTCCTTCAAAGTTTTTTTAATCCTTTTTTTTATGTATGACTATTCTAAAATTAAATATTATGTAAATTGTACATATAGAAGTTTTTATTTATTGTTGCTGTTAAACAAAAATGTTTTTTATTAGTAAAAGTCAAACAGACTCTGTCTAAAATAAATATTTTAGGTACGAGAAATTATTCAAGTACATACATTTTCTTTTGCGTTTTTTTTTAAAGTTGGTGCAGGAAAAATGGCGACTAAAAGTATTGTTTGTATATTTTCCTATTTTATGTACCAGGGGACATATTTTTTGGACATTATCATGCATAATTAAATGCATTATGAATAATTAAATGATTATCAGTCATTAACCGTCAAGGCCCAAGAGAAATGATTTTTCACGTTGAATGTGATTCTTTAACGCATTTCCAAAAATTGGAAATCAGTCTCTCTAATGCCACTGAGAGAATTTGGAAAGAACGCCATTTAACCTCACTTTTTGAAACAAATATATAAAAAATACCTAATTTTTATATTTTTTTATAGATTCATATGTTTTAAGGGAAAGGATTTTCTTTTCTTTACAAAATCAATCGGAAAAGTAATTCTGATAACCAAGGAATAAGATCATGCTCACAAGATATTTTTTTCAATATGGCGGTATCAAAATGGCGACTAAAAGTATTGTTTTTTTATGGCTTCATAAATTTCCGGTTTTAAAAGTTTACTTACATGGAAGATAAAATATCGTAAAGAGTTTCTGAGGACTCTAAGTTCGACTCTAATGTCAAAATTACAAAATACAAAATGGCGGATCCAATATGATCGACATATTCTGCTGAGAATTCGTTATTTCTTATACCATGTCCTCAGGAGTTTATGGGGGTTTGAGGTTGCTGATCACTATTCTGAAGTCAAAATTGCAAAATACATAATGGCGGACTCAATATGGCCGATATTTTCCTATGTATAAAAGTCAATAATATCAAATAAACAAAAATTTTTTTAAAGTTGGTGCAGGAAAAATTGCTGTATATGAAGTCGAAAAGTATGTCGACAATGTGAATGATATTACTATCAATCTTATTTCAAACTTTTCCATGAAATCAGCTAATTTTTTGATAAATAAAGAAAGTTAGGCAAACAGAAATAGATTCTGAATATTGTCTACCTCCAGCTGGTGAGAATCGAGTAGTCTTCATAGGTAATAGCGATCAAATTCCTTCCTTCAAAATAAATGCAAAGAAAAGCAGGATCTATGGGGTTGGAGAAAATCAATTAATTTAGTTTTGGCATTCGCTATATTAGGTCCGTTATGTTGTATTCGCCAAGTCGGAGGTCTGGTTTGTGATCAGCACCCTAAAAAAAGCTCAAAACAGTCCGTAACTGACTCCAGAACAAACAATGAATCTGTCAGGAAATGATCATCATATTGGATCCGCCATTTTGTATTTTGCAATTCAGACGTGTATTCTTCTTTAAAAAAATCCTATATATAATATTTTGTATTCTAAAATACGTAAGAAAACTTTTAAAACATGGAATTTATAAATCCATAAAAGGACCAACCCTAAGTCGCCATTTTGAAACTGCCTTAAAAAAAATGTTCTGAACACGATCATATTCCTTATATATCACGATCACTTTTCCGATTGATTTTGTAAAGAAAAAAATCCTTTCCCATAAGAAAATATGAATTTATAAGCAAAATGCCGTGAAAATTCGGTATTTTTTATGTATTAGTTTCCAAAAGTGTGGTTAAATGACGATTTTTTGAAATTATCTCAGTGGCGTGGGAAAGAGATCGGAAATGATAGGTTGTCAATTTTCAATGTTTTTGTATTAGAAACTGTGAAAGATAAAAAAAATTAACTTAATTATTTACTTTCCTTGTAAGTGTCCGAATATTAACAAAAAATGAATGTAGATGTATCATAACTCATTATCAAACGTGTTGAATGTGCTATTTTACACAGTTATAGACGCCTGTCTTTTTTGGTCTATAGATGATTATATTAATTGCAAACCGTTTTAAAATCACCATTTTTATCGTGATCATTAGGGACTAAAATTTGGATATATACATTAATAACACAGGACCACAACAACATTTGTTCGGTTCGGCATTGAAAAGCGACTAGGAGATTCTTATAGATTTTGAGCTCCTGAATTCGAATCCGTGGACAGAATTTGTCCTATTCGTCAGGGTTTATTTATTTTTTAGGTTATAATTTTAAAAAATTGCTTGTTATGCGTATTTGCTAAATCAGTAAATAAAACAACGATTCGATCACATAGTGAAGCTGGCTAGGTGATTCTTGTTTACTTTGGCGCACTGATTTCAAATCCCCGCATGGAATTCCTTCATCACATTAGAATTATTGTAGATTTTAGTTTATAATTGTAAAATTATGTTATTTGGGCTCCAAACTCTCCTCACGAGCGTGGTTTTTATTTAAAATTTGTTTATGATTCCGTAAAATTAATATATGGCAATATAAAAATTGTAATTTCATCAGGATAAGCAAAGAAATGGAGAAGAGGTATCTAGGTGTATGGAATGAGAAGATGCTAGCCGATTACTGTTGGTGTTTAAAGAGGGATGAAACAAAAATCACCCAAACGAAAATCAATAAGAATTTGAAGACCAAAAAGTGCGATCTCACAAAATTCAAAAAATATTATGACATTTATAGGCCAGCTTATGTCCAAACAGATTAGTGTGACCCGAACACAATGAGATTGTGCCGTTCGTGCTAATCGGTTTGGAGTCAAAAAATACTGAGGAACTGACGAACCTCGGGATCCTTATCCTTACACCACGCCCGTGTCAATCGTAAGGAGCATTTAAAGGCCAAATAAAGCAATTTATATAAATAAAACCGAGAATATAAAAAAAACCCTGACGTATAGGACAACTTCTGTCCACTTATTCGAATTCAGGAGCCCAAAATCTACAAGAATCGTCTAGTCCGGCTTCATTCTGTGGTCGAATCGTTGTTTTATGACCGATTCCATTCAAAATCGGGCAGAGGTACTATGTTGACTTCTCAAAAATTATTTTCCATGAAATATGTGGTTCTTTAGGGCAAATAAGGTGACCCGTATTTTTTTGTTTCACGGAAAAATGTTTTTTTTTTTTAAGTTCTGAGCAATTTAAAATTCACGCGTAAATCTGCAAATTCCAAAAAATATGGAATACAATTTTTTTAAAATGCTATATTTTCTACGGTTATTAATATTTTACTATTATTGCTCGTTCATATAGTAGTGTTATTGGTACTTTATCGATATCCAATAATAATATTGACAAAAATTGAAAAAAAAAAACAAAATGGCGGCCATTTTTCGAAAAAAATTAAAAGTTAATTTTCTCAAAAACAACAGTTTTTTTTTCTTCAATTTTTTTTATAGATTTCTGGTAATATCAGTCACAAAATCTGAGTAGTCACATAGGCGCTAAACGAAGCTACTTGCCTGTAGAATTTTTTTACTGTTTTTCAATTTGAAGTACAAGTTTCGTCGAGGTGGGACATATTTTATTTTATCTAAATCATTTAACAAAGGGAAGTATGTCGAAAATCTAACATTCAATGACCTGATATTTTAAAAACCTGGCACTCAAAAAAACCGACAATTTAAAAAACAAGCAATTTCTCGACTTTCGACGCATCGATTTTTTAGTTTTTTTTTTAAGTTGTCGAGATTTTAAAGAGTCCGATTTTTGCATGTCGGGTTTTTGAGGTGTCGGATTTTTTGCGTATTTAATAAAGTTTTTCAATATTTTTTCTCAAATATGTTCTTGATATGATATTTTTCAATTCACTAGTAACGTTCTAATTTCGAATTTGACGCAATTCACGGCATGTGATTGTTTTATGTAGTTAATTTGGCGGCCACAAAGGGCCAATGCGACTGCAACTCGGCAAATGCAAAAACCGGACTTTTCAAAAACTTGACATTTAAGGAGGTTCACCAGGTCAAAGAATTAACATTGAGAATTTAACGAAAAAATTATAGTAGGTTAAACAATGAAAGAAATTAATGCCTGCAAAGTTTCAAGCCCCTAGGTACCTTCAGAGCAGAGAAATTAATGAAAATGTTCACGATTCTTTAACATTGAGTTTTATGGGAACAAGTATATATTCATGAAATTCGTATTGAATTAACATTGAGTTTTTCGTAAAATTTATACTACTGATAAAAAAATTTGTGAGATTTTATTTGCAGAAAGAAAAACGTCTCTTCCTACCTTTAGAGACGAGAAATAAAATAAACAAATAGCTAAAAGGGTCATTTTTGGTTATGTTGACGGACGGCAACGTCTTAGGAAGTATACCACCGAAGTCATATTGGCGTCCGTTCCATATTTGACTCGATAGGTACCTGGTGAACCTCCTTAAAAAAACTCGACAATTCGTAAAAAAAAAAACTAAAAGAACGATGCGTCGAAAGTCGAGAAATTGGTCGTTTTTTAAATTATCGGTTTTTTAAATCTCGGGTTTTTGAGTGTCAGGTTTTTAAAATATCAGGTCATTGAATGTTAGGTTTTCGACATATATTTCCCTTTGTTAAATGATTTAGATAAAATAAAATATGTCCCACCTCGACGAAACTTGTACTTCAAATTGAAAAAAGTAAAAAAATTCTACAGGCAAGTAGCTTCGTTTAGCGCCTATGTGACTACTTAGATTTTGTGACTAATATTACCAGTAATCAATAAAAAAAATTGAAGAAAAAAAAACTGATGTTTTTGAGAAAATTAACTTTTAATTTTTTTCGAAAAATGGCCGCCATTTTGTTTTTCTTTTTCAATTTTTGTCAATATTATTATTGGATATCGATAAAGTACCAATAACACTACCATATGAACGAGCAATAATAGTAAAATATTAATAACCGTAGAAAATATAGCATTTTAAAAAAATTTTATTCCATATTTTTTGGAATTTGCAAATTTACGAGTGAATTTCAAATTGCTCAGAACTTAAAAAAAAAATTTTTTTCGTGAAACAAAAAAATACGGGTCACCTTATTTGCCCTAAAGAACAACATATTTCATGGAAAATAATTTTTGAGAAGTCAACATAGTACCCCTGCCCGATTTTGAATGGAATCGGTCTTATACAGTTATGTAGCAAATATGCATAAAAAAACATTTGTTTACACTTAAAACAGAGAATATTAAAAAAAAAAAACTGACGTATAGGACAAATTCTGCCCACGAATTCGAATTCAGGAGCCCAAAATCTATAAGAATCGCCTAATCGCGTTTCAATGTCAAACCGAAAAAAATTTTGTTGTGGTCCTGTGTAATTATACATTATAATGTACACATATACAAAAGATAGGCATTTCTGTGCATACTTATTATTAGTTTTCGTCATTATGCCTACACTGAGAGAAATTTCAGATTACAGACATGCCAGTAGTGATAACTGCGGTGCAAAACGGGAGATGGCTGCCATTCGTAAATTAAGATAACGGCTGCCTTAGTTTGGGACAGCAGTTGTCTTAAATACGGACAACTGTGATTCTTTACGGATCAGATGTGATTCTTTCAAAATTTTTAGATCCTTTTTTACCTAAAATAACTGTAGTGAAAAAATGTCGATTCAGGACATGGTTTAAGATCTACCCAAACACTTTTTAGGGTTAAAACGCAATGAAAATAATTTTCAAATAAACGTTTTTTATAGCCCAAACCCCGCTCTTATATAATATATGAGCAGTTATTCCACAAAAATCACGACTTCTAGGGTTTCATTTCACACGTCGTTATTTTTTATTATTTTCAAAAATGGCTATTTGAATTGATCTACTGACCTCTGTGAAATCACTTAAAACCTATGAAGTTATTTTGATCGACTTCAAACAATTCGGTCGTCATATTGGAATCCGCCCGTTTTTTAAATTAACTTCAAAGTTGGAATCAGCGTCCCAATAAACGCATAATATGTTTAAAGTGATTTCGAACGATTTTAGCCAATTCCTACTTATAATTAGAAAACTAATTTTCAATTTGGACTCAGCAAACTCAGAAACCTCTGAGTACTAAGTTTGCAGTGTTTTCATTTAGGCCTTTCGTTTGAGTACTCGCAGGATTCTAAAAAAATCAATTTTTTAGTAGCGATTTAATATTTTCAGTATGAATTACCTTCTTACCTTTTTTAAGCCATTTTTATATCCATCTGAGATATTTTAATATGGGAAATAATATAACGTAACGATAGGTGTGAAAAAAATGTAAAAAAGTACTGTTCAAATTAATTGCTCTTTAAATAATCAAAATTTACACTTGACTTTCTTATTTTTTATTACTTTTTCATTTACTGTGTTAGGATAGTACAGTTTAAATATTGCGAAATCACCCAAAGGAATTAATAATATCATCAACCATAGAGCGGCATCACTGGTATCATCACAACGATGGTTATTAAACATCTAGCATTATCGTCTTGTATCACAGTCACGTCATCACGTTCCTCATTCCAAAATATACATGGAAAGAAAATGTGGAAAAATGTATCTTAAAGAATGCCTTATCAACAGCGGAAGAAATATTATCAAAAACAGCAAAGGAAAATGTCTAATGAAAATACAGAACTTCTTGCAAGAGAAAGAAGAAAATCTTGTGGACTAATTAAAAGGTAAGAAAACAAAATACATGTACAAAATTAAAATGTCGTATTCAATATGTCGGATGATTTTTTTTAAATAATATGGATCTTCTCAAAACTTGATTCTCGGGGGTTTTTTTGGTTGCTGATTACGAAATTTTTTAGTATGGGGCTTACGAAGGCTCTTTAATTTTGGCAGCCATTTTTTGCGCATGCGCAGATGAGATCTGAACCTACATAGGGAATCCTTTGAGAACTTCTGATCAATCGTTTACTTTCATTCATCTTTACCGGACTTTGTTAGAAATAATAAATATATGGTCATAGTACAGAGTACATTACAATTTTTTGTTGTACAAAGTTTTGTCTGTAACCTATTTTATACCAATGTAATATTCAAACAAATTTCTGTAAAGTATAATAATAAATATTTCTTTTATTTAACATTTTGAGCTTTATTCTTATAATTAAATAAAGTATCGCAAACTACATTTATTTTTCCTGACAAACACTGGCAATGATCAATTTAAATAAGTTATGTAATACATAATTGATGGAAAATTTTCCAAAGATTTCATATTTTACTTCAAACTTCTTCTCCATAGCTTCACTTACCCAAAAATACGGAAAATATGCAACAAATTACTGAAAAAATTCAATTACCATTCTATTTCGTCAAAATATAAAAAAAAATACAACTTATTTGTATAACATTTCATTTATATACTTATTAAACCTAAATACAGGTTTAAGTTATACAATAAAAACGCAGGTCAACAAAATTTGACTTTGCGAAATCATCAGAGATGCAAGTATACTTTTCTAACGTATTTTTGGGCATTGAATCCAAATTTGTTTGGAGAATTTTTCCATCACTCTCTATTTTCCAGATATCCGCCATTTTGTATTTTTTTCAAATCTGTTTCTTTCAGAACTTTTTGCAATCCCACGAAACAAAATAATTAATCGTAAAACGTCTTATTTTATGCAGAATTGCTTCCAAAATAGATGTGAATATTTCCAGATCCAAGAAATGACCGATACTTCCCAGGTAGCAGTATAATCAAAGAGTTCACAATGAATTCTAAATATTATCTAAAAGAGGTCAGATGACCCACTTTCTGAGGTTTTTCTGATCATGAGTTCATAAAGGTGTCATAATGACGTCATGCTCAGAAAAACCTCAGAAAGTGGGTCATCAGACCTCTTTTCGATAACATTTAGAGTTCACTGTGAACTCTTTGATTATTCTGCTGCCTGAGTTAATGTTATCAACAAAAATTCAGTCATTTTTACAAGAAAAATGCATAATAACTGACAAACTTTTTTTAATAATGAAACTTCATGGTCCTAAAGTAAAGGACAGGACAATAAAAATGTACATTAAATTTTGCAAAAGAAAAAAATTAATATACAATAATAAATAAATAAAAAAAAAGACAAAATCTCCATCTTTAATGCGATATATTATTAAAATTTACTTATAAAATACGAAGAACGTAACTATTATTAATTTATATGCAATTTCTTTGTATTTTCAACATTTTTATTCAACATTACAGGTGTATCGCATTTTGTATATATACAAAAGAAAAACATATATTTGATTCGTAATTCATTCAAGTTCCGGTATTAACGATAAGACGTAAACGAGGTGTATATAGACAATGAAAGAAACAGGTGACTAACTGCAATATTTTAAACTTAAAAATCGTAAATGCACATCATGCGAGCACGTTTATTTGCTTACGGAATTAAGTCGTGTTTTCGAGATATACGCGCGATAGTAATTTACCGATACATCCATTATTCCACACGATGAATATTGATAGAAGTGTGAGGTATTTTCAAAATAGATTGATCTGCTTTGCAATTCACGAATACTAGTAAAAATATTATTTTCCGAAAGAAACAAAAACTCACAATTAATACGTGAAGTATTTATAAAAATAATTTAAAATTTGTTATTTATCACAAGACTTTCAAAATTTATGTACGTTTATGAGTAAAAAAAACTTGCTCTAAAATTTTCCAATGTGTATTTAAAAATGGAAATAGAAGCAGGAATCAATAAATCAAGTTTATACAATGTTTGTGTTACATTTCGTTCTTGGATTTGAGCGCCATTTAGGACCCTGTTAATAATTTATATTTAATAGGTCAGGCTGCGAAAGTGTTTGTTGCTCACCCAAAATAAATGATAGATTTCTATGAAATGTAATTAAAAAATGGAATAAATAAAACTAACTGAAATCAATATAAACCTACCGTAACGTTCAAGCGTATTAATTTCTATTGACAATGTTAATTACATATGGAAAATAATGAAATTCAATTGGAGTTATTTGTCCAACATAAATATTAATCGATTTCTGTACATGTGGATTGATTAATATTTATATATTTAATTGGACTTTTACAGTCTTTATAGAGTTAACGTTTATTAATGTTTACAGAAATTAATTTAGGTTGAAATTAAACAATTTAATGCAATTGAAATGGCAAATCTATTTCGATTTTGTATTTGATAATAAAACTTAAATGATACTAATGATTCTTAACCCTTATTGACCCAATGTGTCCGTTTTCGTCTGTCAGTTTTAAGCACAGACAACTTTGTTATTTATACTTAAAAAATCTGAACATTTGTACGCGGGTATTTTTAAGTGTGCTCTATCAAAATCGGGTAAGAAAATTTTGAAAAAACCACACCTTCCTACCGTATTTTTCAATTTAAAAAAAAAAATGATTTTTTAAGGTAATTTGTTTTTTAAATCGTATTTTCGATGCGAAAGAGATAGCTGAAACCACGAAAACTCCGGCTCAAAATGTCAAGATAATCAATTTATACACACAAAAAATTCATTTTTCGTCATAGAGGGATTGTGCGAACACACCTAAAATGAATGAAAAATATAACGAATACCGTGCGACTACCGGTCTTCATCCTATAAAACCATCAATAATGGGTACACATTATTTTTAACTTTGTCATAAGCATTGTCTTTAGTATGTGAGAGTATACAAACGGCTCTTATTTCTTTGTAGAACTTAATTTACTTGCAAATTTTTGTATCGAAAATAGTATTTTTAAAAAACGGCCAATTTTCGCCCCTATTTTATGGGATCGTATCGAAATTTCACCGTAGATAACCAAATAAAATATTTTCTATTATCTGTAGTATATTTTCAAAAATAGAAACAATTTTTTTTTTTTTAGAAAAATCCGTCAAATACCGATTTTTTTGTAAAACTGTTATTTTAGATGCATCGCACAGCCGTCTATAATGAAAAATAAATTTTTTGTGTGTATAACTTTATTATTTTGACATTTTGAGCCGGAGTTTTTGTGATTTCAACTATCGCCAAGATCTCTGTCGCATTGAAAATACGATTTAAACAAAAAATTACCTTAAAAAATGTTTTTTTTTTGTTTAAATTGAAAAATAGGATAGGAAGGTGTGGTTTTTTCAAAATTTTCGTATTAAGTTTGATAGAGCACACTTGAAAATACCCGCGTACAAATGTTCAGATTTTTTTAAACATAAATAACAAAGTTGTCCGTGCTTAAAATTGACGGACAAATTCGGTCAATAAGGGTTAATTCAATTCAATTGGAGCCCTATGGAATTTCGATGATTTATTTATAGATTTTAATTCAGGATAAGCTTTGTACAAATACATTTCAATATTTACCGACATCAGATTTAAACGTTTAATATTTGTTAATTAAGCTTGATTCAAGACAGCAATTTAGAGCCGGTGTGAAATATTTTTGTTCATTAATTAAGGTTAACATTTTAGAAAGTAACAAATTTTAATGCGATTCTGTTGACAACAACCAAGTATTTCAATTTTGTATTTCGTAATCAAATTAATTGACTTTAAAATGGCAATATTTATATTTATTCAAATTCAATTGGAGCCCTATGGTATTACAATTAAATATCGGTTAATACATTTTAATTTAGGATAAGATTTGACCATTTTCAATACACTTCGAATTGACAGTAGATTTTAAATGTTATTGATTAATTAAAAATTCTAATTAAAGTCTACTAAAAAATAATAAACTAGAATTTCGCTGTGCCATTCAATTAATTTTTATTGAAACTCAGTGATTCTAATCGTTAGACATGAATTAAATTCAATTAACAAATCCTAGGTAAGTCTTGGTCATTATGAGTGCTAATTTCGGAGATAACCTCAAAAAACCGACAAAAATCATCCTTTTTAGTATTAAAGTCTTAAAAACAAGCATATAATTAACATCAAGTTGAGACCATAGTAGTTTCTTGTATTTTGTTGTGCTGAGCATGATTTTGATGAAAAAATTGTGTTTCGTGTGCTAATTTCGTTTCTACAACGAAGAAACTGATTAAAATGTATTAAGAAAGATGTTTAGAGTGCGACTGTTTTCCAAAGTAGTGTCGACAAAGAAACTACTGGAATCTCATGTAGTAACAGTTATGTTTTTTGTGCGGCTAAATTTAAATATGACATGAAAGTTTCAATATTGAAAGTGCTGGATTTCGTTGTAGAAGAGTAATTCCCCCATCAACCGCTATTTTTATCATAAAAATCATGTCCAGTACAACAAAATACAACTATGGTCTACTTGATATTAATCATATGCATTTTTTTATAAGCCTTTAACACTAAAAAGAATGATTTTTGTCGGTTTTTTGAGGTTATCTCTGAAATTAGCCTCCTTACCTCTATTTTTTATCGCAGATTGGTTTTCATCAGGTTAAAATATGTTGAAATAGTGGGGTCCCGTATCCAGTTACTTTTTTTTTGTTTGCCTGTTTTATTTGTTTACTGTGCATCACCATTTTGGCCCAAAACAGACATTATTAACATTATTCTGCAAAGATTTTTCCTCATATTAATTCTTGGGTGTTAATGAGGATCTCCCAAATAATTACTGATTTGTTTGATCTAATGTCGTTAAATTCCAAAAATGTAGTATCACCCACAATTTTAGTAACAAACCAAAATAAAGAACAACTACCATAAAAAATTTATTCCAGATAACTATATTAGAAGCAGTAATCGAAGAAGGATTCGAAAATATTGCGGATTTTGAATACCTATAAATGCTATTTTTTCCACAAAAATGTATTAAAATGCATTAAATAGCATTAAAAATATGATTGTATTGTATTCAGAAGCATTGATCATTTAAATGCCTTTAAATTCCATTTTATCATGCAGATGTAAATTGAAATGAATTCAGAAATATTAAAAATTGAATGTGTCTAAATACGTTTTTAATTTTATCTGCTGTAATATTTATTCAAAAGCATTGAAAATTGTCTAATTTTAATTACTGCAGTACTTTTTTCACTTTGATACTTAGATAGAAAACAGTGCAAAACACACCAAACTGACTAAATATTTTCTGTAAAAACTCCCGAATTCATAAACCTAAATTCTTAACTTTTCGTGCAGAATGTCCGAAATTTTGTTGCAATGTTTAGGGCAATATTTGTAAGAAACGCCCTTAACAAAAATTGAAATAAGCGAAAATTGTGAATTTTTGATCTCCTCTTTCAAATGCCGAATTCAAAGAAAAAAGTTCTGGAGATTTGTTCAATAAAAATATCAATTTTTTCGACGTTTCTTCGCAAGAATTAAATTTTTTGACATTCAGAGAAGCAATACGGACCATTGCAAAAAAAATATCGCGTCTTTTGGTGGCGCTCATTTATCAACCGTCGAATTTTTTCAAAAAACAAAATTGTATTATCGACGTATATATAATCGACGTATTGAGTCGAGAGGAATTGTAACTTCCTAACTACTAGTTTAAATAGTTTTGGAACTTATTGAACATAAAAACAAAATCAGTTTTTTACTCTTTATAAATGCCTAAAATTGTTTAGTATTATATGTAATAATAAGTACGAATTGAATTAAATTTTATGTAGATTTTTTACTATTGTCGAACAATAATTAAAAGGGAGGGCTTATGACCAACAAAAATCATACATTTTCTTGCAATAGCAAAAACCGTTCTCAATAAGAGAAAAAAAGAAAAAAATATTGAATAAGAGAAAAAAAGTAAAAAAGAAAAAATTATCAATAAAAGAAAAAAGGAATATGGAAAAAAATTTCAATAAGACAGAAAAAAATAAAAAACGAAAAAGTTCTCAATAAGAAAGAAAACAATAGAAGAAAAATAAAAAAAGATTAAAAAAAATACAACAAAAATAAAAAAGAAAAAGGAAAATTAAATAATGATTACACGATTGATCATCAGTCTCCTGAAGAGGATAAAAAATTTTAAAATCAACCATCCCCCTTTTTTTCTTTCTTTTTCCTTTCTTTCTCTTATTGAGATTTTTTCTTTTTTTCTTTTTCTCTCTCTTATTGAAAATTTTGTTCTTTTTTCCTGTTTTTTTTTCTTTCTTGTTAAGAATTTAATTCCTTTTTATCTCTTTTTCCTTTTTATTTCGCTTATTGAAAATTTTTTTCTTTTTCCTTTTTTCTCTGTTATTGAGAATTCGTTTTCGTATTGAGAGAAAATTTAACATCTCTGTACTTCATAAGCCCTTCTTTTTAATTATTGTAATAATAAGTATTATGTAAAGTATTTGAAACGTCATCCTCTTCGATAAAACATAATAATGTATGTACCTCATACAAGTAGTTATTAAAGTTCAATACATCCATGACCCTAATAATTACGCTATAACATTGACTTCTTGTGAGTGTTAATATAGATACACAACATATTTTTATTTTTATTATTTTAAATATATTTACTTTCTTTAAAAAAAAACTTTGTTCAGGTCACCAGAAAAGATTTGACTATACTGCTTCAATTTACATTTTTTGACATACTGATTATTATTTGACGAACAATTGATTAATTTTTATTGTTTTGAATTACTCACTACCAGTTTTTTAATTATTCAAGAAACCAAATAACAATTTTTTAGTAGTATCTGTGCAGGTGTTAACATATGATTCGACTGGTAAAGTTCATAAATTACAAAATAGTCTGATTCATGAGCATGCGAATTAATTCAGTGAGTTCGTTTTAATCGACAATAAGCGATTGCAGTCGTTTAGAATAGTTACTCGCGCGTACGTTACTTTGTTACGGTTGAGAAAAGTGTCCCATAAATTAACATTTGCACAGTAATATTACGAAAACTCACTTTACAGATCGTCGCCTCAGAAACGTCATTTGTAAGCAATTTTTATTTCAAAATTAATCATTTTTATCATAAACTAAATTTCCTTATTATTAGTTACTATGACATACAAAAAAGTTGTTAAATTTAGGTATATCTTATGCTTATACCGTGACGTACGGTATATTAAATTTAATATAACTAATTGTAAGATCGTATATTAAGTTTTGAGAATTTAAAAAAATGAATATCCAAGAAAGTGTTTTCAAAATAAGGCGCGAATATTAGTGCATAAACGTGATTTAAAAAAGTCATAAATTTCTGGAATTTAACAAAAAAATGTTTATTTTTTAAAAAGTGCCCCAAGGATGATTTTGATTCTGGCACAAAATATCTTCTTTTTTTAACCTTCAAAACATTCATGAAAGAAAATCTTGGTTGTTTTGAATTTTGATAATAACTTATTTAAGATGTAGTAGACTTACTAATCACTCTGGTCATTTCAAATAATCCCCAAAGAAAAAACATCCCAAAAATCTGTTTAAAAATGTAATGGATAATGTAAAATGTGAGCATAACCCGATTATTCGATATTCAAAAATTCACTAGCTGTTTCAATATAGAAATAATTAGTTTTTATTCTTTAAATTTCTAGCTTCGTTTATTCTGCACTGAAACGCCAAGATGTGATGTATAAGTGTGCTACAAAAATTTACCTGATAATAATTTAAAAACGATTTAGTTGCAATAAAAAAATTTCTAAATTGATCTTTTTAATTATTTAAAACTGTGGAGTCGACAAAGTTTTTGGGATCGACCACGAATCTAAAGTGCGTTTTACGTCATCATGAATGTTGTTTTCATAATATTTTCCTAACCTCAAAAATATGGTACCTTTCATTTTTTAAACGTTTTACATTTGTCAGAAAGTCTCTATGAATCAGAGATATTTGAACATTATATTTCGGTTGTTTTTGTATCAATAGAAAATCCGCTTTTAACCTCACTTTTCTTGAAAATGGGACGTGAAAGGAAAATTCTGTTGGCGCCATATTTTTCATCACTAAAAATCCGTAGGATAATGATACTACAATCCTCAAAGAGACCAAAATGTAAAAGTAGGTCAGTGTTTTAACTCTGGTGTCAGTTTTTAAAAATTCAAAATGGCGGATCTAATATGACCGACCAAATTAGGCAAAATTGAGCAAACTTTTTCTTCTTCTGAAAAACAAACTGTAATAATAAATACTCTGAAGTCACTGATACGAATTTCACGTGCTCCATTTTTTTAAAATATTGTCCGCCATTTTGGATTCGACACTTTGAGAAAATAAAACCTGATTCATAATTAGCAATCTTAAAACTATAAGAAACGATAATTAAAACAACATTGTAATTGCCGAATTTCTTCTAATCACTAATCTGAACTCAAAATTCCAAAATTCAAAATGGCTGACCACAGCGTACATTCCATCATAAAAGCCTTTTCTGTCGTATTATAATTGTATAGTGGGAAGTGAACACGTAAACGTCATTTATAGATGACATAATATAGTTTAATAACCTGTAATTAAACAGTATTTTTTCTAAGTTACTACAGTCCGATTGCATTAACAATTCTACCTTAATAAATAGGATATTAGTAGTTAAAACATTTAATTTAAAGATAAAAAAACTGTTTTAAAAGACGACGTATTTATGACATTTAACAAACATTAAATCTATAAATCTCTGAATATCTCACACTAATCTGTAATTATATAATCATGCAGCAAATTATCCGTGAATAATTATGAATTTTATTGCTTTTAAAATCATTTTTCAAAACATATTTTTTTCTCTAAAATCATGAATTTTTGTAACATAAGAAAATACATAAAAATGCATTAAAATAATGTTTTTTAATACAATTTGCTATAATTAACTCATTTAAAATCAGACGTCATTCGAAATCACATAATGGATTTATAGAACCATTCGAAAAATTAAATACAAAAAGTAAAATGAAATGAAGAATTTGTGTTTACGTTGTTTTTTGGATTTGAAAAGTCGCCAACGGCCGGGAAAATATTTTTCACGTTAGTACGGCGTTCCTATTGTAATGAATATTAATCTGTTTTTGTTAGAGGAAATGAGATTCATTGCGGTTACGCAATCCGTAAATTTACGTTACGTTGAGATGCAACGAAAATAAATCTGCAGTAACAAGAGTGTTTTGATCTTTTGGTATTGTTGTGTACTCATTAAAGTGTGTTTCAAATTTTTCGTTATAACTATTTAGTTATAGCAAGGAGGGGGGGGGGGCAGTAAAAATCTTTTGGACTGATTTTACTTCTTAAAATAATTTCTTTTCTTAAAAGTCAATAACAAAAACAATGTTTTTTCAATTTTTATTGGCGAAGTGTCTTTTTTATGAGTCGCGAAGAAAGTAAAAATCTATAAAAACGATCATTTATTTTTATTTCAAATAAAATATGTAAGGTTTTAACTTGAACCGTGGATAATAACAATTAAGTGCAAGGTGAATAAATACGTGTCGAAACGTAGGCAATAAAGATTTATTAATGGAACCGTATATGGCCGTTTATTCACCTTACACTTAATTTATTTTTATTATCAAATAAAGAGGAAACGTTTATCCAGGTCCAAAAAAGTCGAGGAAAGTTTTTTTTGGAATAGTTGAACACGAATCCATTTTATTTTCATGATATTTTACTAACCTCAAAAATATGGTCGGTTTAATGAGACGTAAAGATGGAAGTCGTCTATGATTCTGAATTATTTGTAAATTTTTATTGGAATCAATTTTTAATTGTCGCATGGTAAATAATGGAATATTTTTTACGATTTTTTAATAATTTTTTACAATGTTTCGAAAAAATGAATACCGTACTTTTAGAAATTTGTTGCGCTGGGAATCGAACCCGACACCTTTCAATTTCCGGTAGAATGCTCTAATTAATATGTCTTACTTTTGCTTTCGTGCCGATATATTCGTTTTTGCAGCAATCGAGAAGTTTCTTTATATACTTTGTTCAAGTGTTTCAAAGGAATTTTGCTAGCAAGTGCAACTAGTTTGTATGTTAGAAGTATGATACATATCGATACATATTTTAGTCATTTAATTCCCCAAAAACGGAGATCTTATTACTCATTTTCAAGCCTCGCTTTCACGATTATAAAAACGAAGGAATTTAGTATTTCAAGACTTTTTCGTTATTTTTCCAAAAAGTTTTTTAGCACAAAATTACATATGGCGGATTAGGTATAAAATAATATTCTACTAGTGCTGTGAAACAGTGTATTTTTGTAACTTGACTAAATGTAAAATTTCAGTAAAATATAGCAGCTTTAAGAGTAAAATTTTATTTTAAATGAATTAATTGATAAATTTAATTTATTTAAAATTTATTCAATAATTTTATTAACAAATTTCAAAAATGATAAATATGTACAGGTGTATCTGTACGAAACTTGTAAATTTCTAATCTGTTATCAAATCTCATTCCAACATTGGGGATCCATTATGGCGGACATACTTTTCAAAAACAACGAAATCATGAATTAGATAAGAAAATTAACTGAAAGTAAGATGTAATTTAAATAATACCACTTAGACAGACTCTGGAAAGTCTCTAGTTTTCAAATAAAAAATTTCTAGCAAAAAATCGTAGAAAATTTAATACATTTTTTATTTGAAAAATAATAGAATTTCGGGAGAGAGAACGCTGAACAAAAAGTTCTTATAATTGATCGAGGAATGCATTGAAATTTTGTCAAAATGTTTTGAAAAATTTGTTCACTTTTCAAAATTCCGAAATTTAGAAAAAATGAAAAATTCTTTAAAGAATGGAAAAAATTTAAGGTGCGCAAGTCTAAGAACTGTTTGTTCGGCAACATTTTTTCCCAAATTCTCTTATTTTCAAATAAAATTTCCTAACTTTCCTACTTTCAGCTTTATTTTTAAAATGATAATATACACATTTTAAGTTCAAGTCTCCAGAATACGATTTCTTGATTTCAAACAAGAATTCTCAAGTTATTTCGTTCCGAAAAAGCGATATAAAGAAAAAACATTTTTATTTTTGTGTAAATAATTGAATATAGGTTTTCACGGTTGCATTTTTTGAAAAATCTAACAAAAGTTTCTGAAAATTCAGTCAATTTTACGTCATATATGACTACTTGAAATTTGTTTAGAAACTGTTTTACACAAAATACAAACGAAAATTGTAATGAAAATAATTGTCCATGCATGGCTTTAATTTAAGAGAAATTGAAAGTTAGTCAACTATTTGACTGTATACATAACAACTTGACTGTCGGCTTTTTGACTGACGGTTTTGTGAATTTTTGGTTTTTTGGGACGTCCCGGGACGTTTCCCGGGACCCAAAATCTTGTTTGGAAATTAAAATTTATGGAAACAGACCATGCTGAAATTATAGATGCGGTATTTTTAAATTTGGGTTTTTATATAAGTGTTTATATTCAGAATTTTGTACGTTCAGATTTTTGAACCTGATTCTATTTTCAGAGTAAAAAATGTATGATTCATTTTTTGACATTTTTCAATTTTTTTAGAACTCTTGCACAAAAATTACTAAAGCAATACATGAAATATTTGATAACACTTATTCTTTTAATGTTTTAAACAAGGGATTAAATATCAGAGTCTATTTTTTAGGGATAACAACTCAATTACAGTATCTATACACCATTAACATGTTTACTACGTACAAACGAGGAAAAAAAACTGTATATTTATAAATGCTCGTCTTATTAAGTGTCGGACATAGTGCAGAGTGGAAGCTCGAGGTGGTAAAACGATTAAATAAACTTAATTTTGTACACAATTACGTTTATTTATCATTTTCAAAACGTTAAGAAATAAGAACACTCGCATATATAGTGATATTTTGGATTACTCTAAATTACATATCTTTCAGTGAGTATTTCTGCAGTTTTTAGAATTTAATCTTTTGAATTATATACGTTACTTATCAGTTCTAAATACAATAGCTACAGATACATTACTAAAAATATTCTTAAACTTAATACATCGTATTAGCTCGTATATGAGTCGGTAATTTAATAAAAATTATGGGACAAGAATAGACGTGCTTATAGCTTCAACGAAATTGAAGTTACTACAGAACCCAAAAAAAAAGAATCCTTTGTAGGCACATTGATGAAAGACGCCTAATTTTATTCCTCTTTACTGACACAAAATAACGACTTCTTAATTGAAATAATTAAAAAATATGCTCCATCTGCAATTGACGAAAAATGAATGACGTTTTTTGAAATAAACTAGTGATATTGTTACAGACACTTTCTTTATCCTTTTTGGAAAGAGTACATAGTTTTATCATTCTGGAAATTCTTTCTTTTTTTGCTTAGTATGTAACAATTTCACGTATGTTAAAGAACCGCTAAAATTATTACGGGATCCGTCGTAACAGTTTTGGTATATTTTTCAATTTTGAGGTTATGAATTTTATATTTCCGCCCAATCAATGATGCTTTACTTATACTGGACGATGTATTTTAAAAGTTTCTAGACAGAAAAACATTAACACAATGCAAAACCACACAAATTTTGTCGGGTGCGCAAAAACCGACTAACCAAAAATCCGACAGGTAAAAATACCGGCAGTCATAAAACCGATATTCATTTTTGATTTGTCGGTTTTTCGACCTGCACACTTTTTGTTCGAAAGTGGTAGAACCTAAATCGGAATTACTTACAAATTACCGTTTAAAAAACGAAAAACGGTCATTAAATCAGTTAGTCAGACTCAATTTCAGGAATAAAATTGAAAAGAATTAAAAAATGCTTGGAACTTTAAAGAATTTTCAAAAATCTAAATAAAAAATGTGTCAAAACATCAATATAAAAATCTATACATTTTCCACTAAATTCCTCAAGTAATTCCGAGAGCTTTATTACTCTTATTTTTGTTTAAAGAATCTCATAGGTTTAGTTAGCAAGTCCTCACATTTTGTTAACCATTTTAATTTATACATGCCTTAAAATTTATAACTCGAAAACACTTTTCTAGGTGAAGAAAGATGTTACCGGTTTCTTCTAAAAATTTTAGATCTAAAGTTATTTTCCATTGAAAAAAATTAATTTTTCTGTACAAATCGTGTATAACTTTAAAAGATACTTTTTAAGGAGTTTTTTGAACCCATACTTCCGCACTTTATGCAACAATTTTGTCATTCAGATTCTGCCAAAAGAATTGGTTCAGCAATAAGAATCACTTTTTTAAGAAGTTTTTGGTATATTCTTCAAATTCGAAGCTTGTATATTTCTTACATATTTCTGTCAAATCAATGATGCATTATGTATACTGGTCGATGGTAACATACAATTCCTCACAAATAGACAATGACAAAAAATGTAAAAGATTCAGAGAAATGCCTGGATATAAAATAAAAATATGGGTGGATATTAGAATTTTGTTGAATGAAATTAAAGTTGTGATTGTGCTTGATTGGTTTTACTGCAGAGTGTAAAACATCCGACTTAAATATGAATTGGTGACATGCGATCATTAATTCAATTTTTTTGGTAAATTGAGATAATTAGAAATTCTTCCTTATAAAGTCAAAATCTATCATTCGATACATATTAGAATTGTTAATCTTCATTTCCTGTCGTTCGATTTATGCAAAAAGGGATCTAGGCCCTGGACTTTTTGCATAAATTGAAAGTTTCATTTTCTTACATAACGGATTTCACAATATCATGTACGAACATTGATATTAATGCCGGAAATTACATTTTTGTCACTTCAATTTTAATCCAGTATTTCGAATCAAAATCGAAGTTCAAAAAAATCGATTGGTACATGTGTTACTATTTCGAGGTCGCTTCAAGATTCTGAGGTCAAAATTACGTTTCCGACATTAGGAACTTTAATATTGAAAACAATTTACAAATATTGTCGACAATTCTATTCAAACTATGAAGAAAAGCGAAGAAAATAGTTGAATTTTATGTCCACATTTTACTTTTATACCCCATTTTACTTTAACGACCTTAAAATGTCGTCCTCAATGAAAATTGTATTTAAAACATTTCAGGACGCTGTAACTAAACAAATTTGAGCTTCTTTAAAAAAATGCTAGGAACGAAAAGTTCTTAGAATTCATCGAGGAATATTTTGGAATTTTTCAGATTTTTTAGCGACATTTTCAGACATTTTTTATTTCAATTTTTCTTTTAAATATTTCAAACAGTGTCAAGTTTTTGCCTACTGAATCCAATGACAATGGACGGAATTTGCATCAGGGATTATTTTTGGACAATAAATTATACATTGTGATTTGACATAATATATTCATGTTTATTATACGCATTTCGGCTTTCTGAATACGAATTTGAAGGTTCGAATGCCCTAAAGTGCTGGGAACAATGTTCAATAAAAACGAAATTATATAAACTAATAGAAACAAAAAGAGAATAAAGAAAGAAAAAGAAAAAAATATTTGAATAATATACCTTTAATCGTAAATCTTTTTTTGAAAGATAATTAAAAAATAAGTTATTGACGTTAAAATAATCAATGACCTGATGTTTATTACATGGTAAATAAAGAAATGATATACAATGTAAACAGAAAAATTGTATTATTGGAATCACTTAAAAATATTTTATTGCAATTTATCTTTAATTTCGAACACTAAACGATTGTACCATAAAAATAGCAACATGAAAATCACTTACCAAGAAATTAAAGTGGGTAAAAAGTGGATTAGAGCACCTCATTGGAAGCTTATTATTTTACTGAATAAAATAAAATCGCCAAACAGAAAATATTTGTTCACGCAAGTATATATATATTTTTATCATTTCTGCTTATTTACTATCACAACGTGGGTGAACGAACATATATTATATCTGCGCGAGCATATATTGTGTGTACCAAGAAAGAAAAACAATTCAAAATTTTGTATAGTAAACTGGTAGAATCTAAACCCGCATTAGTTAAAAACTACAATTTAAACAAACGAAAAATGGGTCAACGACTACTAAACTAAGATATTGAACTTCTACTTTTAGATTAGTAGAATTTTATTAATAAATTAGTAATTTTTAATGAATTTCCATTAAAAAATTATTATTTTATAATAACCTACTTTTTAGTTAACCTTCTATATTTACATGTAATTTTTAGGTAATTAATATAGAATTTTCTGCTGGTTTTAAAACAGCCAACGATGGAGGATTTTTAAAACATCATAAATAAACTAAAACTTTCCAGTATTCTATCGACATATCTATTAACAATTATTAAGAAAAAATAAGATAAAAAGACTCGTCAAAAGTCATGGAAAAATTAAATGAAACTAACAATGAGCCTTCAAAAAATACAGAACAACGTAAAAAAATTCATTAATGCTTGAAGTAAAGTCATTACACAGATTATATACAAATTATGCATATCGTTATAAAACGATTGATCTATCGTTATTTGTTTAATAAACATTTCATTGAACTATTAAATAAGGAGTCGCAAATGAGAAATATAAAAGATTTTTTATTTTGCTCTAGGCTGTTGATCGATGTCAGATATCTTATGTTTTATTCAGGCCTTTCAGTGTAATTAAACTTCGGAATAATTAACAACTGGTACTAAAACAAAAAAAAAACGATCTTTAAAAACATCCTAAGAAAAATTAATACGTTGGATTAATTATAATAATATAATTAAATACGTTGGAGAAAGCCGGCATTCGAAAGGTCTCGGGTTCGATTCCCGACGCGGCGAATCTCTCCAGTTCGGTCCTCATTTTTTTAAATAACAAAATTATAAAAAAATATCGTAAAAAAGTCTCCATCATTCAGCATCGTATTCTGACCAGAGTTTCACGATTGAATTATTTTTTATATTTAAATTATTGTTTGCAGCTAAAATTTGCAATAAGCAGTGTACACAATGCTGCCACAGTATTCTTATTATTTTCGTCATACAAATTTATATCGAGATGAGTAATCGAATAGATTATTCAATCGTGTCTCAATGTCTACTTCTCGACAACAAATATACAAGTTAGAAAAATACAGAAACACAGAACAGAAATGATTGTTTTCGAGTGTCATTTGTCGCATGTTCCCCCACGACGATGCAAAACAACTAGAATGTATTCTATCGTGTATTCAAGGCATTCGTCGCATATTCGATCATCGAATGATATTATTTCGAAAGCCTGTTTACCAACCGCACAAAGATATATTAAGAAGCGATTGATAAGGTTGTCCATAATAACGTCACTGCGCCCTTAGCAAAAAACTATCTCTTGTATACAAACACAAGCTTTAAAGTTCCTTTGTTTTTCCGTCGTTAATAAATTGAATACGTAAACATTCGGAAAAAATCTTATGCGTAAAAAGTACGATTATGCGGTTCGTCACTGAATGATGCAAATAAGAAAAACGATTTGTAATCCTGTAACGACTTTCAGTACTAAACATTTCTGATGAATTTTCTGAAACCTGTAACTGTAGCCATTTCAGAATTTTACAAAATATTTGTTTCGTAAAAAGCTTCGGTTATGTGTTTAATTTCTTGTTTATTTACAATATTGTCCGGCGAATTTTGACAAAATTTGTCGTCGGTTTTCATCCTCTGTAAGTTTTGGATATGCTTTTTTCAAAGCTGAAGTCCGTTTTTTTTAATGAAAAAAAAGGGGAAAATGCGGAAACTTTTTCCAAATGGCAGATCCAATATGGCTTACCGAAATTTAAAAAAAATTGTCTGGAATTTAGTACATAGAGGAGTCGCCATTTTGAATTTTCAAAATTTAACAATGGGTTTGTATTCTAGCTCCTGAAAAACAATTTACATATTCAGAAAAATACACGACAAGCGATACAAGAAATATTTTAATAAAATACAAATAACCAAAAAATTCCAGAATCAATAGCGTCATTTTGAGGAAGACATTTTGTAATTTAAATTTGAAACATTGCTCAACATTTAGTAAAACTTATTATACAGGATCTCCTTTGCAAAAAAAATTGCAGTTTACTGAAAAAGTTTTCGCTTTTTTCCACGTTTTTTTTCTTTTTCGTAGCCATATTTAAAAAATGGAAAGCGGTATAAAAAAACGGACTTCAGAATCCAAAAGAGAATACTCAAAAATTATAGGAAACCAACATTTCATAACAACGTCTCAAAGATATCCATAAACTTACGGAGGAAAAAACCGAACACAAATTGGGACGAAATGGATGCGGGTCGAAAAACCAACAAATCAAAAAGTCGACAGTATAAAAAACCAACAAATCAAAAAGCTGACTCATAAAAAATAGACACATCAACAAGCGAACAGTCATTTTTTGAAGTGTCGGTTTTTTGCCCGTCGTTTTTTCGATTGTCGGCTTTTTGATTTGTCGGGTTTTCGACCCGCAGCCGACAAAATGGCTTAAGATGCGTATGTATATTTCGTAAACTTAATTTACTTCCATGTTCGCTGGAGGAGTCGCAGAGAAATTAAATCAATTATTTATAGTACAAGAGACATTGAATTCACAAAAATTCCAATCAAATCTATTTTTAGCGTTCTAAATATATCCCGTAATATATATCCTCGGTTTTATTCATGATTCTGTTTCTTAGGTACTAAAAGTGGGTAAATTCTTTTACTTTCGATGATTATACGAGAGAAAATGTATGTTAAGATTTACAATATGTAAAGTATACCATATACAATTTATAATATGTTACTGTTTGCAATAATTCTTGCAAATATGACAATAAAACTTTAACACACATTTATCTCTTTATAATGTTACTTGAAGAGCAGGAAGTAAAAGATTGAATGTAAGAAGTAAAAGAGGAAATATTTTTCTATGTGTTGTATGTTTTCTGTTTAGTAAATTTTAGCCACTTTTCGAGATGGAGATTTAAAGAAATGAATTTCCGGAGCAAAAACACTAAAAACTGATGTTGCTTGTTGCAAATATCGTACACAAGAATCATCTAATTAAAAAGAGACCGTCGGAACAGCGCATGGATAATATCACCTGCACTTAACGATTCCTGGACACTACTTCGTTCATGCTTTTGCACTACACGATCAGCGCCATCTAGCGTGAATGACACACATCTGGACATTTTGTCAGTTTTCCAGCCCTATTAATAACACAGTTTGACCACCCATTACTTATTGCACTACGAAATAGTGGCCGAATAATTAATATATCGCTTTTTTAAAGAATATTTTGTAATTTTATCCATTTCAAACACAGTAGAGTTTAATAAAAGTACAAACTCAGAAATTAACATGTGATTATTCTACTATAGGATTATAAAGTTACAATTATAAACAAGTTATTCAACTTAGATTTTTTGGTTCTCAAAATGTCGGAATTTTCATTGTTTTTAGTCAAGTTTTTGACTGATAAACCTAAGAATCTATTTTTTGTTGAATCTGAAAAAATTCACACGTTTTCTGGAAACAATTATGTGTAAAATGTAGAGTCGGGCAATTAATTAGCATGTACCGTTTCAGTGAAAAAACTGCTAAAAGAAAAGAAAAAATGGAATAGGATTTGGAGAGACGGATTTGGATTTAAATCATAAACGTTTTGTAATAATTATATTATACTAAATGCTGTAATTCAGTTTTTCTAATGTGTTTTTGTTTGGTAAAACAGGGTTAGCTTTTGTTTGGTCGACAATAATGTTACTTTAATATATACATGCATTAAAAGTAATAAAATTAAATCGACAGTAGTTATCAATTGTTACGTAAAAATTAAAATCTGCAATTCGTAAAAGGTACTTCAAATTCAATTATCTGTGTTTATCGGCGATTTTGTAAGATATTGTACGGTTCGTCGCCGCATTATTTTTAATACATTGATTTGAGACAGCCAAACACATGCCCGATAAATATTACGTGTATGATGGGATATGGCGTCAGACACGTAATAAACAATCTTCATAACTTGGAAGATTATTCAAAAATTAAAATATCGCAATAATAAATTACTGTTTTTAATAATATTGTCAGAATTTACTTTTATTTTTCCCGTATTTTGAAATTATAAAAACGATAGATGTTATAGAATTTTCCTAATAGCCCTCCGTCCTAAGTTATAAGATGTATTTTTCCAAAATGACTGAAGATTGTTCCATGGCATAATATTGTTATACCAAGATCTAAACTGGTATTTCCCCTTCCCCAACATACGCCTTGCTATACCTCTCTCTTATTATTCCATGATCGGGAGTATATAACCGAAGTTTTTCGAGGTTAGCCGATCCTTGCCGAATATTGCGGGCGAATGTCATGGAGCTAATCGATGTGGTGGGGGTGTACGGAAATAACTCAACATTTTTTTTTAATTTTAATTTTTTGGTAGTAAAATAGAATTTACTGTTAACAATTGCAGTATCATTTCCCAATGTTAAACTTCAACAACCAACTCTTCATTCCCTAATAACAAGATAAAGTCCTAGGAAGGTTACAGTAATCATAATAATTAAAAACATTACACTATGGTTAGAGAATGTTAATATAAATTTTTGGTAATGTTTGAATGTGAACGTTAATAAGGGCATTTTAAAGTTTAGTCTTGAGGACACGATTTCTTTTTTTAATTATTTCAATGTGAAAAAAACGGTATAAAGAACAAAAAATTTGCTAAATGTATGTGTTTTTTAAATAATCATAGGTAATTTTGCAAGGTTGCATTTTTTGAAAAATCTAATAAAAGATTCTGAAAATTAAGTTAATTTTACGCAAAATACAATCCAATCTATTGAAAATATAAATAAATAAGTAAATGCAGAAACGCTGTGTAGTGTTTCAGGATTCGTCGTGTTATCGAATCCTTGCAACGTTATTTTTAAATACTTTTATTGATTGGAGAAACCAAATATTTTAATAATTTACATATCCTATACGAATTCCAGAATGTCTCCTTTCATCCTTCATCGCCACTAAAAAATTGATATCTCACATTACTCATCGTTGATGTGTTTTGCATAACTTTCAGACAAACTGAAGAAAAACAAACAAACGTAACCTACTGAAATCTTGGATTGTTGTCGAGGAAGATCGAGGGATCCAGGGTGGATAATTCCCATTGATGGATTTAAGGCAGGCCACGACATTGCACTGCGAGGCCCGTGAGCACTATATCAGCTGTTGACGATTGTGTCGATGACCCTCGGTGGAGCTGATTAAGGCAATTCCTCGCAATCCGTAATAACTTATGCGATACTTGCTGCATTCCGACCAGAGTGCACCCAAGCTCGGTTCGGAGTCATTCGAAGGATCGTCCGTCCGTATATATATAACCCTCCACTGGGTTAAGAGACACAAATCCAAAGTTGACTTAGTACCCAGCTACGAATCAGACGATTGTTAGTCATCAATTTAGTCTAAAGTTCTGGAAAATTGAATCCAAAATCGATTTCCCGAGGGACGTTGGTATAAGTCTCGTCGACTATTCTATCGTATGCGACCGTGCACGGGGTCGTCTCATCCCGGGAAGCGGTAATCAGTCCAAGCTGACATTCGATGATAACTCGTATAAGAAGATTCGTCAAATATGACTAGGAGGAAGACCGTCAGTGCCGCAACGGCTGCTCAGTCGTGCTTTAAACTTGCGAGCTTGATTAACCGCACCGAAGAAATGCTGCGGCTCACCAGATTCAAGGTATGTCTAGTTACTTAATCCTAAGTAAAGTAAATTTAGTAATAGTCTAAGGTTCCGTTTATACAGTTTTAAATCGGGAATTATTTTTGAAATTTGTGACATAATTAAGTGAATAACTTCCCTTGTGCAAATGTCTAGGGTGATTTAAGTACGGTTTGGGCCTCTAGCAGTCCTTTCTGGTACTCATAATGCCGAAAATCATTTTGATTACTGAAGGAATTATCAGTTTTGTAGGACTCAGTTAAAATTGTTCAGGAATATTCGTTTAGAGTAACGTCTCGAGAGCAGAACATTGTATTGCATTAAAAATCAGCTTTACTTATACAATTTTTGTAATGTTAGAATTCAGAAATGTAACCACAAGTTTTCGTGTTTCGATCGGTTTATCTACTGGGATTAACTTTTAAAAAAGTTGACATTTTTGTAAACTTTGAATTTACTAAGTAGCTTTTTGTTTACTAAGTACTAGTCTGAGGTAGTATAGATGTTTACAAATATACTTTAGTCATTTGGTTGAATTCTTTTTCGAAAAATGCATCGGGAATATAGTCGAATAGTGAATATATCAAAATTAAAGTTGACAGGTTTGTATTTCCTTAAAGCAAATTATAAATCCGTTGTTATTCCTCTAGTAACTAAAGTTGTAATATTACTAAAGTAACTTGAGAGATTTCGATCTAAAATGCAGTGTTTACGTTTTGTATTGAAACAAAAAATAACAGAATATGTTTTTTAATTTGACTAATCGATCATTCCGACGTTTTTAAACACAAACGCAAAATTTATTAGCGGTCTTTTTGTTTCATTGATTTTTTTGTATTAAATAAATTCAAAAGTAAAAAAGTAACAATTTACAGTTTTTTATTAAGAAACAACGTTTTTATTGAATGAGAATTTTAATAAAAAAGTTTGAAAAAAGTCGAAATATTGACATCGATTTCAAGTATGGAGAAAGGAGTCGGCGAGATGTATAATCTTTGAGAAATTTTGCTGACTTGAATGTAGACAGTCTGATTTAAAAAATAACGCCCAGATAAGTGGATTGCGATCAATCGAAGAGATTAATATATTTTGACACGATAACAATACTAGTCGTTTGTTAGTATCTATTTTTAGCGTCAAGCACCTTTCAGTTTTATTGTACGATGCATTCCTGTGATTAATAAATTCAATTTAGTATATTTTAAACAAAAATTTCAAAGTGCAAACTAGATCAGCACATGTTCTATGGTTCGATAAGCTCATTCTAATTGTAAATTCAAGTAGAACTTTGCATTTTTATACAAAATTGGAAATTATAATTAGCTATTGTCAATTCACCTTTTGCGATATGAAATGTCATAAATTCTAATGAAAAATACGTTAAATGTTAGGAATTTTAACGACATTTGATTTTATTCTGGTGTGTCGACTTACTACTACTGAAAACCTTTGCACCCCAATCAGAATAATTTGTCATCTTTTGTCACAATTTTTTTTTTCTACGAGTCCAAATGTAAATAATACAAATTTTGTTCTGTAGTAATTTAAAATCCTAATTCCTCTTTCATCTTGTACTTAGTAAAATTGCCATTTAAATCTAAACTTTAACATAACTGTATAATACTATAGATAACCGATCGTTTTATTGTCATTTGAGTATGTAAATGTTTAACTATTGTCTTTTAACAGAAAACATCATTTACTTTCCAAATAGTTTAGTACTTTCTAAATCTGAATTATTCGAAAACTACTAAGGAAGAAATAAAAAGTCGGTGACTAATTGAATTGGTAATTGACTTGAAATGAATTGGTACTAATTCCCATTTAGAGAGTATTATCCGTTTTATAACTTTCATAATAGTTGTAGTTCAACTAAATATTTAAAACATAATTGATTAGACTAATGGTTAATGCAGTTCAGTACACTATTTTACAATAGTATTTTAATATTTTTATATACATATTTTTAATTTTTAATTTTTATTACACATTTACTTTATTTCAACGTGTATATGGCTAATTGAATGTTTGTAAACAAAAAAAGTATATTGGTTAGTACAAGATGGATTTAATTAATTAAAAATAAGTTTTTGATTTCATTAAATCTATAAATAATTGCTCTATTTCATATTTTAGATATTACTTTGTATGACTAATAATATGAACTTAATAAAACTAGTAAACGTGATTGTCGAGAAAAGTTAGTAATTGTTCTATATTTAGTCGTCTACAAGATATTAAAAACTTTGTACAAATTCATTTTAGACTAGCAATGTATAAATCGGTATTTTTATTTCTGGAGTAATTTATTCAATTGGAACACTTTTGAATCGTTAAAACGTAACTGCTTTTATCGATATGGTCTTGAGAACAAGAAAATAACAATTATTAGTGAATAATTAAATGCCATATGTTGCGTGATACGAAACGAACGATAAAGAATTTATAAATCCTTTCTTATAATTCGAATGTAAAAAAAGTTCCTTAATTCAATAAATATTAATTAAAATAGAAATTCTTAGTTTATGTTTACTATACTACAATGAATATTTATTTTTACAATACTACAATGAACAGTAAGTTCTAGTCAATATTTATGAAAGACATATAATGGTTCCTTATTTCGATTAAAGCACATTAACCTAAGGACGTCCAAATCGTATCAATGAGTACCACATTGTTTTACTCAGTTTTATTAAGTTTTAAATTACATCATTCTTTTAATATACTGTATATCTTATATCAATATGATCCCAATATACTACAGAATATGTAGATTACATACCACAAATTCTTTATTAAATGTAAACAAATTAAGTTCCAAAAAAGGTAATTTTAGTAAGAAATCTTTTATGAATATAAAATTATAAAAGGTAACATAATAATATTATGTTAATTGTGTTATTTTGCTGATTTCTAAATTTTCTACCGTGAACACTGCAAAAGTGGTTGTCTTATGGATGTCTTAAATAAAGACACTAAAACACTTAGAAGTATTCTCTTTTAAAATGTTTCTTGATTTAGGCATCTTAAAAAAGAAGTGCCACAAAATTTAAGGTATTTTCTGTTTAATGAAATAAAACACAGTTAATGTATAACTTCGGGTCGATCCTACGGTATTTCTCCACGTATTTCACAAGGAGATCGAATTAAGTTGTCAAAAAATCACACAGTAAACATGCTTTTTGATAAATTAAATTTTTAATTACTGATTTGAGGATAATGAGAATAAAGTAAGACATCAAGAAATAGCTAATCTAACTAACCTAACCTCATCTTAGAAGTGAAATTTCATTATAAATTGTACCGGGTAGCGAGTTATCGTATAGGCACTTAAATTTAATAACACTGTGAGAAGAAAGTAGTAAAATCTACTAACTCTAAACGGGATAATTATTCGTGAAGAAGCAGAAATTAGCTGTTTTCGCGTGTATACATTGAACATATCCACAAACTTAAAAATCCATTAACACTAAGGATATATTCATTTGAAAACGTTTAATATCGCATCAAAATTTACTAAATTTAATTATAAATGGAAAATAAACCGAATAGAAGCTGGAAACCGCAGAAAATTTTGAACATGACATCTATAGAAGCGATACGATACCATAAAATAATTTTCTAATCATTTTGGAAATGCATCTTAAGAATTTTGTATTTATCACTAGAAAACAGACTAAAATGTAACATTTGATCGTGTTTTCAAACAAGTTATTCATCATTCGATTTTCTTATGTCAATATTGAACAATCCAAAAAATTGTTGACAATAAAAACTTAAACAATTTTGAAAATGTATCGAATGTGGTCACTTCCTACATGAATGCATGTCATTTGTTGACCTCAATATTTTATCTTGAAATGTTGACATTTGTATACTGATTAAGGAGTACTTTTTTAAATACAAGATGTTACAGCAGCAACAGACAGTGTAAACTAAGTTCATTATAAAATGGTATTCGAAACATCGTGTTTCTCTGTAATTAATTAAAAAATTTGTTAAAACACTTTTTAAAATTTCTCCAGATTTATTGTGACAAACAAGAATCTTCATAATAATAAGCAAAAGATTACATGAAATATTTATACCGGATTGGCACGAAAATAAAACAAAAAATGCTGAATACTAAAATTGTGTCACGTATTTAGAATGTAAATCAGTTTCAATACAAAAAATGTATTTGAACATTGTCAAAAGTCTTTGAATAAGTTATGAAAATAATTACAAATTCAAATTCTTTTGCACTTATAGTACTATATATGAAAATAATATATTATTAAGAAAAATACGATATTATCGTCTGTTTTGAAAAGATTCTTCGATAAAAATCAGATATTGTTTTGAATTTTCGATATACGTAACTACATTAGTCACTTTTGGATCCACAGCATAATCTAACAGCTGATTCGATTTGATAAGCAATCGATAAAATCTTATTGTTATTTCTGTTTTTAGAGTTTCTTTTATTTATTCGATATTGAACGTGTAAGATTAAACAAATATAATCCAACATCTTGTTTTCTGGAAATTGTTCAAAATAAAAATCTAAAATACTAATACGATTAATTCTCGACAATCGTCTTAAGTCTTCATCGATAATCGCATGTGTATATGCATTATATAAAAGCTAGAGATAATAACGTAATTCGCCCATAATTTTTACGTATTTCAAAATAACTTTTGCATGCATGCTCTGCTGTTTTCAAATTCAAGGCAATCAAGTTTGAAATTTATAAATATTAATAAAATAATTACAATTATTATAGTTTTGTTTCTGTAATTCACTAATTAATACCCGGATATTCAGTTTTCCAAATTAAATATTTGGTTCCTATTTTACACAAAACTTCAAACAAACAAATGGTCAAATAAAAGTCTGTTTGCTATCGCCATACACAGATTTTATTTTGTTCTACTTTTTATATCCATATCTCAATCTTTGTATCAGATGAATTAAAATGTACACTAACCTAACCTAACTAACTTACAAACAATAAAGAAAAAAATCTATTTCTATACTAAGAAAATTATTTTTTGAACGTCCCTTTAAATGTTGTTATAACCTTTTGTTATTCTGATAGTTACTCGTTCATTGGAACTGTGGAAATTTATATATAATAATATAGGTTACATTAAACCTTACAAGGATAAATTTTCAATTTTAAAAAACACTCAGGTAGTTTATCAAATCCCAAGTCTTCATTGGAAATACATAGTCTAAACCAAAAGAAGACTAAAAACATAATTAAAAGAGCATAAAAAGAATATTGAGAGTGTTAAACAATGCATAATCCAAAAATATATTGACGTCTTTTGTAATAATTCTTAAACTTTTTTAATTCTTCTTGGAACTGGTAAAATTTTAACTAATTCCACTCAACGAATAATAGAATTTTGGAAGAAGAATTAAATGTACTTTCAAAATATGAACATAAAAAATTCAATCAAATGAGATCATTGAACTGACATCACAGTTGATAAGATGACAGATTTTTAAATGTAATCTTCGTCTCAGTACTTCTCATCTTAAAAATATGAAATATGATCAATTTATCATCATAAAGTACGCAATTGAACATCTTTCAGTCATTTTCTGGTTGACAATATTACATAGATGAGTTACAAATGTCCGTCAAAATGTATTTTTCTTTTGACATTACGGCGAACTGGATCATCTGAAACAAAAATGTTGACATTTAGTCAAATAACAGCATAAACTAGTATTCGATCGAACGATTTAAAGAAATATGCATTTTTTATGAAATGGTAAACAGTCAAAGATAATGACTCTATTTTTACAAAGAAATGTGGTTTTTGGCTCTAAACCGGACATTTTTTATCCAATTAAAAAAACTGTATTTTTATGTATTAAATAAGCCTGACAAGTACTACTAAACACGATAGTGACTTTTTACTACATATTCTTTTATTTTAGCATGATTTTTGAGGATTGCTTGTTGACACTGCAAAGTAGTTGATCGATCATATGATGTCGAAATTTATTTCACTCGCTTTTTATTTAGACACACAAGTTATTTCAGTCTAAGAATGATCGATTAAAAGAATTTATTTATAAATATAACATTGGCAACAGCATTCAACAACATATTTATTCGGCATTTGCTAAAATGTGTTATCTTGTGTTGTCGAGAATTTTCATTATCTTTTATTATATTTCATTATTCTCGATAAAATTATAAAACGTAATTGTTTGATAGAACCTTATTTAACCAATAAATTGAAGTGTATGTCCATAAAAGTCCTATTTTGTAATATAAGGTTGACTTTAGTTTGGACTTATCCCTTTACAATAGTGATAAGTAGAAATGTTTTCATATTCGACAGGCAATCGAAGAGCCGCAGGTTCAAGTCCCGACGTACCAAACCTCCTGAGTTCGGTCCTTATTTTTTTCAATTATTTAAAAATGATACAAAAAATACATATCGTTAGAAAATTCTAACAATTTTTAGAGCTATTTACAACGCTATTCAAGGAGTATTCCAGACATATTTATCAAAAATAAGAATATTTTGAATGTTGTAATTTATTTTGAAGTGCTAAATTACAGTGTACTATCCTCCTTTAACTAGGAACTGATACGATGAAGTACGTACGTTTCCAACTCATAATAAAAAATATTGAAATATTAGAGTCAATAAATTCAAATTAGGAGAAAAGAATTCACTGACATTCGTCAGAAACGGTTACAAAGCGAATTAAATTCTTTGATGCAATGGATTTACAACATCACGAGATAGGATATCTAAATGCGACAATGGCAGTGAACTGGAAAACGTGAAAGAAATTACGAACAATTGCACCATATTTGAATTTCTAATCGTCATTTACATAAATTGAAAAACGTAAACGACATACGAGTACTTTCGTCTCTTATCGGTCGTTTACAAATGCAACAGTTACGGGAGAGATGCAATAACAATTTGTCAATAACACTTTAAGTAACGCCAGTTCCTTTTTTGTAAATAATAGATTGTTTTCGGATTCCATCATGTTTTCATCAAGTTTAATAACTAAAACGCAATTACTCGCGACTTTGAAATCTAATTTCATTCATCTTGAAGGTAAATATTTTGAAAACTTCGCTTAGAAATAGAAATCCAAAGGCGGTAGGAAGTCAAGTGACGACTTTCTTTGATGTTAAATAAATACGGTGAATAACGTGAAACGTTTCGAAATCTTCTATCAAGAGGAACCTTGAAAATTAAAAATTATATGTTATCATTAGAAGTGAAAATTTGAGTTTTTGTATATTTTTGAAATTTGTTTTGGTCTACACCAATTTTAACGGCGTGACACGCGATTAATACAATAATTACGAAGATGAGTTCCAATCGAATAGTGAATGCAGACAATTTTTAGTTTAGTTTGAAAAGTAATAGCACTATAGTTTTTCTTTCGAAATTCCCTAAACTTTACTTTTTATCAAGGGATAACCATTTTATATTTTTGACAGCCATATTGGATTCCTTATTTTGAAATTTGACAATCAGATGGGATATGCGTAACTAGATAATCTACATTTCTATATTAGATCCGCTATTTTGAATTTTGTTAATTTTATAACAAATTCATGTTATAACATATGTACACTGGGCCACAAGAAAATTAGTTCAGTCATGTTGAGTCAGCAGTTATTTCCAAATTTTCCTTGTTAGATTACAGGTGAGGAATTTTTCATCTGCTACCTGGAATATCGATTTTCTACCTATCCTTTTTTGTAGAATAAGCATTTATAGCACCAGATGCAGAGGTATAGCATGGTCATAGTTTCGGACTCTAAAATACAATCACCAAAGATTTCTAAATTCAATTTTTTATTTTAGTTTAAACTGTATTACGATAGACTAGGTAAAAGTTTTCAACTAGCAATACTCGCACCTCGGTAGAACCTCATTGGTTACTATATCGCCACTGCGCAAAGCTATTATATATATATATAGACCATGTAAAAATACCCTAGACATAGTAATTTATTTATTAAAATAATTTAGCTTTTACTATAATAAGAAAGCGCCCCATAAAAAGAGGTAAAATTTGGAGTATTTCAGGAATAATTAATAATAAACTTGACTTCTTGTCAAGCACTCAAGAGTTTCTCAACTGTATTTTATTAGTTGCAGTAGCTTAAATTTTTTCTTAAAGTAAAATTACTCTAATTTTTAGGTATTAAGTGGCAAAGGTATTTTCATATAGAAAAAATTTTTTTTTATACGAACATAGTTACATTTTATTTTTAAACAAATAAATAAAGAAAAAATGTTGTTCCGCGTTTGAATCGGAATACGAATTTTTACTTTCCTACAAGAAAGTATGTGGATTCAATAATAAAACAAAAATAAACGGTTTTGGCTTACATAAATATCTTTAGTTTATTCCAAACCAAATAAAAAAGAGACAATAAATAAAAAAAAAGACATCTTCAAAACTAAATTCAAAGAAAAATAGTTTCTATGATTCATTTAATTGTATACATTTTCAAAAGTAATTGTTATATATAGAAAATAGCGACATAAACTCTCAATTTGTTGGTCAAAGCCGTTGATTTTTGTCTTATTATTAGTTCGCTTACAAAAAATACCAGTTACATCTTTTATTTATTAACTACTTTTATTGTTTTAACAAAACTTTCAGGATTGAGAATTGTATACTAACACTTTTTTCACTTTATTCTGTAGTTTGTGGATATCTTCAAAGAAAAATGACACCATAACAACCGTAATTTACATTCAAATGTGTAGAAAACCAAATAAAATTTGCCTTTTAATATCCCATGTATTTTCGAACATAGCATCAAAACAAACAATAAGAGCTTTGCAAAACCGTGCCCATTCAATTCCTAGGAAATTTTCTTACAACCTATGTGAATTTTAGATTTTTCGCAATACAACTATGTACTTGCCTTTCCAACCAAACTTTTTAACACATTACTTTTCACTAACAACACACACACGTAAATATTTTGCTAAACAATGAATGACTTTGTTGATTGGCGCCAAAGAACACCAACAATAATACCCAATGTTAATCGCACCATCTGCCAAAAAAATCGAATAACTGAATTGTCCACATTGAGATTCACCAGATGCAACCAAGTTTTGTTATATTCTTAAGTTGTTAGACATCTGAGTATACGATCAAATGAATTGTAATTCTTGAATTATAAAAAGTATAAATTCGTTCGAATTCGAATAAGAAACTCTAAAAATCAATTCGCCAAGGGAAAGAAACGGAATGCAAAAAATAAATTCCGTACAATTAAAGTTTTTTTATTCACTTCGTAGTAATTACTCGGCCCTCCATTTTTTTCAAAAATCGAAAACAATCCAAAAAACAGTTTCGTATAAAATTTCATCCTTTCCATCTTTACGAATTAAAATTTTCTCTGATATATTTGCAATTCTTCTAATGAATCCAGGCGAGTTTCTTGCTTTAGAAGCAAACGTTTGAAAAAATTAGTAGTGCAAAAAATACCATCTGATTGGTTCATCTACAGCCTTACATCTTCATATTTAATAAATTCCGTATACTTTGTGGTTTGTTGAGTTGTGTACTTTTAAACTTTAATATCAGAACCATTTTTACAACATAAAATTACAGATAAATACACAAGTTTTATTTTTATCGAAACATAAATTATTGAACAAATTTACTACAAAATAAGATTTGCACCTGTACAATGCATAATCAAACAATTACTCTGTCTGTATTACATGTTTAACTTTATGGTTTTCAAAATATACCATAACCTTTTCAAAATAAACTTTTTCGTGAAAAACTTACCTCTGTGGGAGTTTTTGTTTGGGACTGAGGTACACGAAGATACTTCAAAAAGGTATGCGGAATTCCGAACCGAAACAAATGATTGTTTATTTAAATTTCGCGACCTTTCGCATTCGCCGAGTTGCTTAAAAACACCTTAACATTCGATAATTATATAGATATATTATAAACTGAATATCTCGTTTACCATAAATAATACGTGAAAAATAAAAAATGCACTATAGAATAAACATAAATAAGGACTGAAGCTTATCGTTAAAAAATGTAATAAAAGATAGTTTTGCACTTTTTATCTCACTTAAAAATACACGATGTCATTATGAGATCTTTATGAACAGAAAACCCTCAGAAAGTGGAACATCCGACTTCTTTTTAAGCACATTTCGAAATCTTTTCTATTTTGCTGTCTGGGATGTTGCATAGCAAATAAATAAAAGCAACGATTCAATCAATATTTTTATCATTCATCACAAAAAATAGTAAAATTAACAGCATTCATTCTCTGTCTCTCTCAAATAAAATATTGCCTTTGTTTGCAAACAGTTTTACTGCGCCAAATATAAGTTAATTTTTATTCAAACTCAAAGCTTTTCAAATAAAGAAGTTCCGAAGGCGATAATATATTACCACTGCTTACTGTGTACGTATTACATTCGTTATCTCAAATATTTGTGTTCGCAGCAAACTATATACGTATAAGGATTAAACCCACACAATAAATCATCGTCATTTTTCTTTCGCTCGATTGAATACCCATTGACCGATAATACAAAACGAACGCCATTATCTAGAATTACTTTGTTATTGATTATGCAGCCACCGTGTATCAGTTGCGTTTCAACCAGATGAAAGGAAAACGATTTAAATTAGCTGCTGGTGGTAACCAACAGAGTTTAATTGACGTTTAGATTAAAAATGATTACCAACTTTTATTTGATTTTCAGAAGTATCATTTGAAGTTTAATGTAGGGAATGAAAATATAAAAATTAGAATGTATTTGGATGGCTCAATAATTTATGTTGATAAGTTTTATTAATTCTCCAAGTAACTTAAGACATTTAAATCTCATTGCAGTTATCAAAGTGGAATGGCTCGTTTGGTGATAAAAGATCGATCCTCACACAAGTAACGGAGGAGAGCGTTGCTCCCGCAACATCAGTGACCGTTCCAGAATCAGCAGATGTTGTAATTATAGGTATATAACAAAAACAATTGTTATCTGATTATTTTTCGTATCCAAATGTCAATCACTTGAAATGCAGCATTTTATATAATCTACATGAAATTGATGTGAACATTGTCTCAATTCTTTGCTGACATCTCTTGGTTGAAATTTAAATGCAAAAATAATCCCCCATGAAGTGGTCCAAAACAATTTATCCGATAATTTCGGACTTTTTGTTGTTCTACAGAACCGCTCCCAAAACGAAATAAAAGTTGATATCGTCGATTCGTAAACATTTGGTTTTTAACACATTTTCTGACGAATCTTCAAAAAGGACGTAGGGAATAAATATAAGCTCCTAAAGAATAACTTAAAGAGTATTTCTGAGCTCTTTCAAAAACATCTCCAAAAAGTCCTCTCGAAGAGTTTAAAAAATTTTTGACCACTTCAAATATGAAACTCAAAGATGTTTTCGTACTTGTAATCTTAAATTATTTATCTCGTTTCGGATCATCTATTCTTCCTAAAAGCCAATACGATTCCGAGATTTTAGTTTCTTTTAAAGACACCAGATGGCGTTCGAATCCACATGTGAAATCGCGCGACATACTCTTTATATACTGACCGATGAGTAGTTTTATATCGTAAAAATTGTAATTGTTGTATATATGCGAAAGTTTCAATTAAATATTTTGTAGTGTGCGTAAAATATGTTCAATAAGAATTCTTTTCTAAGATCTCATATTTGAGAAGTTCTCTTAAAATAGACGCAGAAGACAAGCTCACTTTAAGAACTCTTTCTGAGTAGCATCTTGAAATTTTGTAAACTTCTTTTTATTCGTTCGTAGTAAGCGTTAAACATTTCTGATATGAATACACGAGAAACAAATTTGTTAATTAATTGATCAATAAAGTAATCAGTGAAGACATTCATCTGTTCATAATTTTTATGATTTGATTAGTATAATGGTGAAAGATAAGAGAATTGTCGCGTAATTGGCGTGTAGATTGCTATTCCAGATATGTGAACCATTTTTTTTCATGCGATGAATTCGTGACGAGGAAAGTTTATTTGTTTATTGTTTTTGTAATCATTTAAACGTGAATTATTCGCAAAAGTAATGGTTAAAATATAACTAAGAAATTTTGAAAGAGAAAATATAAAAATAAAAATGAAGGTTACAATAGTTCTAAGCGTTTTTGTTATAGTATTTCAATTAGTCAAAACTGCATTTTTTTAGAACTTTTTTCTCAGGAGCTGCTGCATATAATCGTTTTGTTTTGTTTTTTTGTTAAAGGTAGAATCCAAAACAACAATAAATATTTTGTTTTGGGGTGTAGAACATTTATTCATTATAAATTAAAGTTCGAATATGATCAAAGGCTGTTGTCTGTTGTCATAGACAATTCTAGCTTTACTGGTGATCTGAAACAGAAAATGTAAAAAGGATTATTAATCTTTGTTGTCGCCCAAATGTCCCGCCCACAACTTTTTTATTTTGTCAAAAATGTTAGTTTTGTCAAAAAATTGTAGTTTAGAAATAAATTAGCAACAACTTTGTACTACGTAATTTTCAAGTCGGTACAACCGACCGTTTTCGAGAAAGCACCTGCGCCAGGTGCAAAAATTCTTCGAGAAAAATGCATTTAAAGTTCTTCAAGATGCGGCGTTAGAGATAAAAATACCTACCTAATCAAAAGAAGAATTTTGGTCACACTACATCGCATATATTTTTCACATAAAACTCAAAAACTCATACAAATATGGAATGGAACAAATAATCTAACCTACCCAGAATCCAACGTCATTGAACCTTTCGATATTCCAAGCGCTTGCGAGAAATGACAATTAAAACGTGGCCCTCTATCGGATTTAAAAAGTTTTAAGATACAACTAATTGATTAAAAAGATTCAAACTGTTTTAAAAATAAAATTTACTAAAATTCCATGAAATAAGTAAAGCTTCTGAGGAACACCATATGTAACAAGGATTAACTTCGATATGGATTGCATCTGATCTTTAAAGACCTGTTGGATAAATAGGACTCCAATCAATTTAGTAATCTTCCTCCTACGCATAAGGCTTCTAATTTTTTCACTAATCTTGAGTGATTTATCATGTGAAAGGCGTCAGAAATCGACGTAAAAAGCATACCCTAGAGAATGCGGTGATCTCCTCCTTAAATTGCAGTAGTTTTGTTAGAGTTGATTGTTTGATTGGCCGATAATTAACAAGGTCATTTTTTAAGCCTGATGAAGTCACCTCTCCAGAGGAAATACTCCTTCTTTACTTGACAAATTAAATATACATGATTTTATAAACGAGGGTATCTATCCCTGATCTTTCAATTTGCTTAGTGCACCTCTTAATTCATCAGCTGATATGCGTATTATTTACAACAAGACACAACAAAATTTTACAAATGATAGAAATTTACAAAAAGTCACAAAAGACAACATAATTAAATGTAATAAAAGTATCCAAAATAAACGTGACAATTTAAAGAAGAAACCGAAATTACTCACGAAGGTGAGTATAATGACAAAAAATTCTTAAGAACGCAATTAAAATTTGTTAAAAATGACAATTATTATAAATGTATAGACCATTCAACTTTTAAAAACATAAATTATATGTATCTACACAATCGACAAAATTGTTTATAAAACATCGAAAAACTCGAAACCAACTTTAAAATAAAAAAAAAATTAATTGAAAACAATTTTGCAACCAAAAAAACTAATGATAACGTTGTAAACAAAATATTATGACATTATATATGATGCAACAAATTGAAGATTTCGTACAAAAATAATAATTATGTACAAAAATGTATATTTTTTACGGAAAAGGTAAAAATGTAAACAAATTGTTACATCCACGTTTATTTCTGTTCGTTACAAGTAGACGCGTAAATTTGATAACTTCGTATGTAATATTATCTTTATTAGCCATTCTATTCTTGACAGTCACAGATATTATACTACCGTCATATAATGACGGGAAATCTGTTCAAGTAATCGAGTATTACATGAAACGACAGAGAATATAAGATTGACTTAAATCGAGATTTCAGACGTTTTATGATGATCTGAACATTTTCACTTTACCAAATTATTATTAGTAATCCGAATTACAATAGTCACCATTAAAATAGTTGACTATTAAAAACATAATAAAATGTTTGCTGCACTCTAAATTTCTTGGAGGGAAAAGTATAATATTTACTTCAAGAAGAGTGAATTTTCCCTCTAGAAAACTTAACAAGTGACTATGAAATCCTTGATTAAGACCAATATTCAAGAGTCGAAACTCACTCTTAAAAGTGAAAATGTCAACAAACATTCTATAAGAAGTGTCGGAAGACCACTTGAAATATCGGTTCTTGAAAACCAGTGATAAAAAGAATCACGAAATAAATCAAAACATTGAAAACCAGTTAAACTCGAACCAAGCGGAATGAAAGATTGTTAAAAGGAAGAAAACAACAGAAACTTACTATGTATCGATTAAACCTTGAAACTTGAACTCTTTATAACGCTGTTTATTATTCGAAATCTTCGCACGAAGGGTTTGGATCAGATTACACCGTAACAACGTATTAAAACTAAACATCATTTAACCTCTCGTTAAAAGTGGCTAAATTTTCGATTTCATCTTCATTTGTATCCCATAATCATCTGCCATAATTGGTATCATGATCATTAACAATAAATTCCAACATCAACATCTGATTAGGCCATCCAACATTGCAATCATTATTGTAATCTGACTTGATTATCGGTCATCACTTTCTGACGTTATGTTGACTGTTTATGTGCCATCGTAATCGTAAATTATCATTCAATGCTACCTTCCAATAATATTTTTTTATATGAAGTTCCAATATATTTACTTAACAATTCATATTCACGTATCTCTGAAATTATAACGTAACATCATAATCATCGTCCTAATCTAACAATAGAATACGACATCATTATCCCACCGTGCAATTAAACGTATTGTACAATACGAATACCTATTAATGGCATCAAACATCACCTAACTTTAAGTGGCGCCATCGTCCAACATTACAATCGTTAGATATTATTATATAAATCTAGCTAAAGAATTATTTGACACCATCAGACATCACAATCCTTCATTATCATTGTATATCATCATCTAAGACTATATTTTAATATTGCCACCTTTCATCAATTCCTGACATCATATGACCATTAGGTGAATATTTCAGAAACGCAATCATCCAATATTAACGAACATCCCACATTACAATCACGCACCATTAGCTGGCAACAGAATTTGACAATGTTATCAAACAATACGAGAATCTTACATCGCTATTCGATCTAATCATTTCGTCTTCTGCCAAAATAATCCGTCGTCATTACTGGTGATCATCTTTTGACAACGTTTCATCATTTGACATCACTTCTTGATAACCTCGTTCGTTAACATAATCTAACATTACCATGCCATCATCTTCTGAAGTTTTCAAATATTACCATATACCATCACCATTCGAGTTCACAATCCAACTGATTACATGGAAACATTTTCATTGTAAACCTTCCGATAATATTTTCCAATAACATAATCCAACATCAACATCCAAGATAATCTAACAGATTCAGAAATTAAGGTCAGATATTATTTTCCGAGATGTTTCCTCAACACTGACCTAAGAAATTTCATCCGATATCATCTTCTAACAAAGCCAACAATATAATCATTTGACAACTGACATTTATATACAGGATGATCTTCAAACAATATAATTAACATCATCATCATCTACCAATATAACAAACTTCGTTACGCGACATCATCACCTCTCCAATATGTTTGCCTTACTTAATACTCGACCATATTAAATATTTAATTCCCAATAATCACTGCACCATTATACTTGTATTCAGTCAACAAAAAAACAATGCTTAATGATTCAGGAGGAGGTAGTGCTGGATCGAATGCGTTATATCACCTCTCGAAGAAGGGCGTTCATGCCGTACTCCTCGAAAGATCGAAGTTGACTTCCGGCACGACATGGCACACAGGAGGGCTTTTGTGGTGCTTGCGACCGAACGATATCGAGATCGAATTGTTAAGAGGAACCAAGAACACAATTGCGGCACTCGAAAAAGAAACTGGCGAAAATCCTGGATGGTTAAATAATGGGGGTCTTTTTATCGCTCACAATGAAGTGCGTCTCGACGAATATCGACGATTGGTAACAGCCGGAAAAGCTTATGGGGTTGAAGCTCACATTCTTTCGCCTGGTGAAACGCAGGAGCTTTTCCCTTTGTTGGATAAAAAGTCATTTTGCGGAGCTATCTACTCCCCGGGAGATGGAGTCATCGACCCTGCCATGTTGACTGCGGCGCTTACACGATCTGCCAAATCCAGAGGATGTCAGGTGAGTCCTGTACATTGGCCCAAGAACATTTTAAAACATATCGAATATCTCCGGCAAGGTACTAAATTTATTTTGTTCTTTTTCAAATACTTTTTTCAATGTTTTTAGGTAGTGGAAGAATGTCCAGTAACGCGGATAATCACGGACGAAAAGATTTTTGGTTCCAAACAGATCACCGGTGTTGAGACTCCCTACGGAACAATTAGAACCAATTGCGTACTCAATGCATCTGGAGTCTGGTCTCGCAGCATCGCGAAGATGATTGGCTTAGACATTCCTGTTATTCCTATGAAGCACGCCTATGTAGTAACCGAATCTATGAAGGACGTTAAAGGTGCACCAAATATCAGAGATCACGATTTGAGTATATACTTCAAAGTTCAAAATGAAACCTTACATATTGGCGGGTACGAGCTAAATCCCATCATTTTACGATCGGTATGTATCTAGAAAAACATCCACTAATTAGACATAAGAAAAAGTTTAATCGAACATACAAAATGATTCAATAGGTTCCAAACGATTTCTCATTTGGATTGTACGAGCTAGATTGGAATGTATTTAATTCTCACTTGGAGGCCATGATTCAACTCGTTCCTAAATTGGCGTCAACGGGAATAAGGACTACCGTTTGTGGACCAGAGAGTTTCACTCCTGATCACAAACCTATAATGGGTAAATATTTTATTATTGTTTATCATAGAAACGATGATGATGATGATGATGCTGATGATGCTGATGATGATTTCGGTAATGACGACGGATGATGACGACGGGCGTTGATAGTGTCATCTGATACGAATGTTCGTAATTATTTCTTTAATTTTCTGCGGGAGTCATCAATTATTGACATCCTGCGAAAACCTGGAGTATGCCATTATTAAAATAAAAACCGGCGGCCATTCTAAAACACACATCCTTGCGATAGATGACAAGAGATAATGTTTATTAATTATGCTACTTATAGGTGAAGATCCGCGTTGTTCTGGATTTTTCTATTCGTGTGGATACAATAGCGCTGGAATGATGTTTGGTGGCGGATGTGGAGAACAAATAGCGAATTGGATCGTCCATCATCGACCAGAAAAACACATGTTCCAGTTTGACATAAGGAGGTTGGTAACTCTGGTCAACCTAACGATGGGAGATGTTTCCATCCATTACTTATAAAACATACTTTAATTTACTAATTCCTTTATTTTATCAGGTTTTCACCAGAACAGACAAAAGATACTATGTGGGCGAACGAAAGATCACACGAGGCATATGCCAACAATTATTCCATTGTTTTCCCTTACGACCAGCCCCTGAGTGGTAGGAACTTTAAAACTGGGCCTTTCCATGACGTAAATAAAAACATATTCTCTTTGAAAAATGTTAATTTTTGTTAATAGACGCAATTTTCATACCTACATTGGATTTCAGTTACTTGTAAATAGAGGAGCTGTGATGGAAGAATGTCACGGTTGGGAGCGACCCGGATGGTACCTGATCAATGACACAGCAGCAATTGCTCCGTACGATTATTACGGGAGCTACGGCACGTCTCGAAACGAAAACTATAATTACGAAAAAATACTGAAGCAGGAGTACGTTTTCGATTTCCCCGAGCACCAAAAAAATGTAAATAATATTTTTAAAAACATTTTTCAAACATCTGTTGTTAACTTTTATTTAAGAAATTAAATAAAATTACTATAATAAATGATTAATTATTAATCAATAAAAAAAGTCTTAAATTTTACGATTGCAGATAAAAGAAGAAGCGCACGCTTGTAGAAACAATGCTGCTCTTTTCGACATGTCATACTTTGGCAAGTTCTACATTTCTGGTCCTGAAGTCCAACACTTGGCAAATTATCTATTTACTGCCAAAACCGATGTTGACGTGAACAAAACCGTTTATACGTGCATGTTGAACAAAAGCGGCGGTGTTGAAGCAGATTGCACGGTTACGCCGATCTTACCAGGGTCAAGCGGAGTTGTGGATCCGATCTTCAAGGGCAAAGCACTTTACATCGGTAAGAGAAACATAAGTTTGTTAAGTATAAATAGGACAAAATCCACAAATATGTCTGATTATGATAGATAATTGTAAAGTAAGGCGTTAGCTTTGTCCAAGTATCGATTAAAATACAAAATGCTACGAAAAAAAAACTTGGTGTTTCCTTTACAAATTTACGAGAATAATGTAGATTTCTCAATTCCCAGTAAATAAATGCGTATTGGCGAATCAAAATTAGAATTAAAAATTATGGAGAAATAGTTCTTTACAATTTTTAATTGTTTCTGTTTGAATACTTTTTGATTTGTTGGGGTTTACGTTATTTACTCCATAGTCTTTTGAACTAAACGCTGAGTGAGTTTATTTATGGATTCATGCGCCATCTAGCGCTCCTTAGGAAAATTTATATCTCAACATCATGTTATTCATAGAACTTTCAAATTTTTTGTCTATTTTGCATATGCAGCGTTTAAAATATATTATATATAAATATATTGTATTTATTTTACAATACAGTGACTAGTGGAATGTCAGCATATCACACGTGGGCCCATATCCGCGGAGCTATTAAAAACATGGGTTTCAACGTTAGTTTACATGACGCTACACATCAAATGGGTATTCTTTCAATGCAAGGACCTAATAGGTGACTATTAAAATTTATTTCCAATTATGAAAAACAAATAAAATGGGAAATACAGTTGAGAAATGTTGAGAATGACCATTTTAAAAGATAGTGGTCATATTTCATTGTTCGCAATTGTTATTACGTTGATGATGATGATGATGATGATGATACTTCGCAACTAATTAAGCACTTTACACTTTTAGTCGAAAAATATTGCAAAACATCGTCGACTGCGAATTGTCGGATGAAGAATTTCCATTTTCTACTTCCAAATTGCTTCGGGCCAACAAACAACTAGTACGGGCTTTCCGAATAAGTTTTGTAGGAGAACTAGGATATGAACTACATATTCCTCTAAACAATTGCGAAAAAGTCTTCCAGGCGATTGAGGAATATGGTAAACCGTGGAAATTGAAACTTGCTGGATATCGTGCAATGTACAGCCTTAGTAGCGAAAAAGGTATATCAGTTATCTTTTATGTCGCCTTAATAATGTTTTAATATGTGGATTCAAAGAAAATATTTCCTGCTGGACTTACTGTGTGGCAAAAATATTTGATTCCGTTTTATTTGTTTCTAATTTATGGTATTAATTTGGTAATTGAAAATGTTATAAAAATTGCAAATATAGATTCACTGCAATTCCATCGGAGTCAAATTTATCTAAAACAAAACATTGAGTTAATTAGTTTTGTGGAGAACATGTGTAATGACTTCAGTAACTTTTATTTTACTGTCCTAGGTTTTCACTTATGGAACTCGGATTTACGATCGACCGATAATCCCATTGAAGCAAATCTTGGTTACGTATGCAGGAAAGGTGAATCGTATTTAGGAAGCGAAGCTGTCGAAAATCTCAGGAAAAACGGAGTTAAGAGGAAATTGGTCCATCTTCACGTAAAACAGTAAGTAGCTAATCTCTATAAATTTCATTCGATTTTGGACACTTTATACTTATATCTATTAAAATGTCATTTTTAAATGTTTTCTAATATAGTTAACAGTTATAAATTGTGAAGAGGCTCTTATGACTTCCTGTTATAAGAGACCATGTTAAAGTACTCGATTTTTGTAACATAATTTCTCATTTTCTTGGTCAATAAACGACCCTCAAATTTAGCATAGTTTCTTACAGCCCTTCATTGTTCTCTTCACAACAAACGAAAATGCATTGAAAAGTATTGGAATGCATTAAAAAGAATGCAAAATATACATTTATTTGTATTTTTTAAATTCTTAAAATGAAACGTGAGCTACAATTAAATGTTTACAGAAGAATTCAGGATTACAATTTAAACCTATATATTCAATTCATGTCATATATTTACTAATTCAATCTAATCTACAAATTTGATATCAATCAAAGAATTATAATGTAGACTCAAATGAATATCATTTTAGTGTTTTATTTATTTGTACGTACTGTGCAATAATTACAATAAATACACAATAATTGCAAAAAAGCATACATGAAATATTAGGACTTAGTTTAAGTTAAAATGAAGTAGTTCTTCGGTTGTTTCTTCCGCATTCTGCACTGAAACTCAACATCAACGAAACTATTTGACGAATCAATTAGCAATGCACTTATTTCGGACGATTTTAAGAATGCAATATTTTTTGCGATGCAGTCCTTTGTTTTCTCAACATATCCACCAGCTTCCACGATTGATAACGTTATCGTTTCATGTAAATATAACTTTAGCGTTTTATACGGATGTAATCTCAATTCTATAAGTGGTATTGACGTGAACAGCGCTCATACATTAAGATTCGATGTTAAGGGGAGGTTTTTTCATCTAGTGACCTAAAAATAATATGATTTTCTCGATTTTTTTTTTCCAATGAAGAAAGTAAATAAAGCATTCTGTTTTTGTACTTATTAAGTATGATCTCAGGTATGTTTACAAATTTAGTGTATAATATCGTATAGTCAACTGTTTATTTATTTCTAAAGACTGTTGCTTAAATAAAAGGTACCAAAAGGGTCGACAATGCAAAGTTTCCAAACATCATCTGAAATCCAAAACTGAAGTTTTTTATAAAAATATGTGATATTTAATGGATCTTGAACCTATTCAGCTAACAAAACATTTAAAAAATGGTGAACTTTTGAACAAGATTTATTTTAAAAGCGTTAAAAAAATTAAAATAATAACAATAGTCATCTGCATTTAGGTTCAAGATTCTTTAAATTTAATAAACTTTAAAATACATTAGTTTTTGAGATATCGTGTCGCCCGGTTTCACAAACATAGTTTCGGGAAAAATGCGTTTAAAGTTATTGAAAACACGCGCTGCCGCGTAAATTCTATTTAAGCGTAAAAAGGTGCCTCCGTTTTTTTTTACTATAACTTTTCGTCAGTAAATTTCGTCAAAATGGCTTTCGGACGCGTATTCTACAGGAAAATCTACTAACTTTTTATGCAAAAAATTGATATTTTGGTCGAGCTTGATGTGAAGCTCCCCTTAATATAAGCTGCTAAATTTTCTGTAGTCTTTAGTTTGAATCCATTTCAAAACAAAGGATAATCGGCACATAGTATCTCTATTTCTTTTTTAGAATCCACAGCAATTCACGGGTGCTTAAAACGGCATATAATTAAAATGATGTTGAATACTTCACATTTTAATACTTAGTTAAGATTTCGAATAAATGGAGAAGGGCAGCCATAATTGTATGTATTGACAGGAATTTAAACAGTAAGCATCCAATTCGTTAAAATAAATCTAAAGAAATTGAGAATAGAAGAGAATTGCAGAAGGTAAAGAATCTAAATTCAGAACCTGAAGTTTGAATTACATTTAATACATTTTAATTCGTATTCGTTTGCTAAGTTACAAAGTATAGAATATTTCTTAGATTTTTTGAGAACCAGTAGAACCACTTTAAATACTTCAGGATGCTCTTTCTTGATTTCGAGGTGTACCCAACAACCTATGCATAGAATCATGAAAAACTTTTTAATACTTGTGAATTCTATTTTTGCATTCTTCTAGAAGTTTTTATATTTCTTAACCATGCTAAGCTCGAGTTTTGTTTTTACTATATGATAACAATGTACAGTCGACTCTCGTTAATTCGAAACTCGAGGGACTCATAAAAGTATTACGAATTATCGAGTGTTTGAAATATCAAATGGTTCGAAATTTGTGAGAGAAAATAAATAAAACTTCGAATTATCAAGTGTTGATCAATTATTATTTATTAACTGCTATTTTACATACACGTATTAATAATGTGAATTAATTAATCTTTGGAAAGAACTCTGTTATACTGGTTTGTTTTAAAGTACATTGCTGCTGCTCAGACTGCTCAATAACTGCTTTTCCTATCACTACGGGTTTAAGTTTTTCCGATCCGTCCATATTTACTGCAAGTAAAACTGTCAACCTCTCTTTACTATGTTTCCCCCCATGACATTTTTCATCTTTAAAAGTAAGCGTCTTGTCCGGTGAACATTTGAAAAATAGGCCAGTTTCATCAGTATTAAAAATGTCTCGGGCATCATAGTTTTCAATCAAAGTCTTCAATTTACCGTGCCAATCTAAGCAAACTGCATTATCAACACTTCCACTTTCCCCACAAACTTTTTTAAACACAACTCCATTTCTCATTTTGAAATTTGTAAGCCACCCTTCACTTGCCGCACAGTTTTTAATGCTTAGAGTAGACGCGAACTCTTTTGCTTTTTCCTTCAACAAGTTTCCGCTAATAGACACTTTTTGCTCTCTACACTGTCTTAGCCAAATGACCAGGCTTTCTTCCAGACGAGGAAAGTCACCTCTAGTAGTTCTTTTCCGTACCCCAGCAGTTTGAGCAGCATTAATTTTCTCCTTGTGCTTTATTATGGTTGAGAGAGTACTCAGAGGAATCTTAAATTGTTTTGCAACATTACTTTCCTTCTCACCGGTCTCTACTTTTTCGATTAACTTTTTCTTTTCGGCAATCGTCAAACATTTATACTTTCTAGGGCTCATAACTAATCTGTATACCAACGAAAAAGTTACAATCACTGAAACTTAACTAAATTAACAAACGAATTCGTGCGAAAATGTGTGACAAATAGTCAAACTAATCATAACAGAAACAAAGACTCGTGTATAGTTGATACGTGTAAGTTTGAACGTGTCGCAAAATGTAAATATTTACAATCTTTCCGCCTCTTTCTCTCTGCAACTTTGAATTGTCGAGTGTTGGATGCCGATGAATTCGAAATAACGCGTCGTTTTGTTGCATAGCAATGATTTTTTCGTTCGAATTACCAAGTGTATAAAAATGTATTGATTTAGTTCGAAATATAGAGAGATTTTGTAGGGGACACGTGATAACTTTGAATTATAGAGAGGTTCGAATTATCGCAGGTTTGAATTAACGAGAGTCGACTGTAGTTTTGATTAATATATTCGGCATGGCGCACATGGGTGTTACAATTTCCTAGACAGACCACTTACAGTCGGATCTTCATAATTTCCTCTTCTCTGTTACTTTACTCTAACTGCCTCTCATTTTCTCTCACTTGCCATGATCATAATGTACCTTACAATCAGCGATGCGCAAATGAGATAAATGTGCGAGGTCAATGGTGTAACAGGGAAACATATTCCCCCTACAAGGAAAAGTAACAGAATTTTTTTAACTCTTTTGGGTCCCAACTGCGTAAAATTTTGGGCAACCTTCCAACCGCCAACTTGGCCGATGGCCCCAATCATCTTTCTCCAAATGCAAGTTTTGACTAGTTCGAAAATCAGCCACCCACAAATGTCAGATACCAATATAGACAACAAATGATTATTTTCACAAATGTGGTTTAATTCCCAAGATTCAATTACCTGTATTTCTTGTCTTTATTATTCATTGCACTAACATGGGCAATGCCCACTATACACATGTGAACTACTCCACATAACACGTGATATTCACAGAATATTCTCAGTATATACTCGGTATATCATGCTCGATATACTGAGGATATTAGAAATAAATGTTGCGATATTCTAAGAATATACTAAGAATATTCTTATGTCCGCCCAAAATATGTACTCACGATGTCCTCAGAATATTATTCACGATATTTTAGATTATTCAGAATATACATAGTATATAATTCATATATTTTCGATAATCAAATATAATATACTCTGTGCTTCTCTCCGAATATATTTGTAATATATTTTTTGGCTAACCACAAAATTACAGTTAAAAAATCGATTTGTCCTTAACAAAATATAAAAAACATTTCACCCCTTGAGAGTATGAGGTTTACACAAAACGTACACGTTCAGATTCGAAGTTTCTTGCAACACTTCCATAATTTTATTTCTTAATAACAGTTTTCTTTATTCGCATTTTAATTCTTTATAGCCATCTTTGTCGTGGTAGTAGACTATCAGACTTTCTGACAGGCATCGATATACTTCTCTGGTCTCAGGATGGTCGATTCTTATATATGTATCGGACTCGGCTGTTACCACTTGCGAGAAAGGTGCTAATGCGTCTCATGTCATATTCTGTTTTCGATATTCTGAGAATACATACAGGATATACGATAGGTGCGTTCGTACTTGGCGTGTATGTGTAGGAAATTCAGGATGATTTTGGGATATACGACAAAATATAAACGACAAATACCTTAAACTTGACATGTGGAATTAAGATTTTTGTCAATAAAAACTAAAAATTCATTTTAACACAAACAAATAATTAAATTAATAATAAAGAAACTTACCTTTTTGTAATTTTATAGTCAAGTACCTCTCTGGGGCCTCGAAACGGTTTACAGGGACGGAAAAATCGTTGGACTTGTCCGTAGAGGAGAGTACGCATTCACATTTGGTTACAGTATTGGACAGGCGTAAGTTCCAAAAATAATAATAACATCTTTATTAATATAAATAATTTATGTACATTCAAACAACCATACGATATTCCAAAAGGCAAATCGTGTCTATCAAGTGAAAATTTGTCAGGAAATTTGTATTCATCGAATTAACATATCATTTTTATTGTTTGACAGGTTTATAAAACATCCCGATGGTGAAAATGTTACCAAGGAATTTATACAATCCGGAAAATTCGAAGTGGAGATAATGGGAAAGATGTATCCCGCCGAAGTTCACTTGAAGAGCCCGTTCGATTCTGAAAATAAAAGGATGATGGACAAGTACGGCGAGGTGTAAATTTCGGCCGTTCATCTTTGCGCCTCTTACTCAAGTACAATGTATTTTCCTTTGCTCGGTATTTGCTGGTCAAGTATGACACTATCTCGAAAACGTGGGTCTATTGACAAGAACTATACACAGAATTGTGTAGCAACTGTGATTTATTATATATATTATCGATACTGTTTATAGTTACGCGTTATTTTTTTTATATAAATAAAGTGTTTTTATAAAATACTGTACAGCTTTCCTTCGATAATTCAATCAACCTGCAAGAGGATTGGCGTGTATAGTTACACTATTTACTCTTGTTTCTTGAAGAGGTTTGAAATTTTTCGGATTCACTGGTAACTTTTCTAGTTGATCCAACGTACTTAGTCCATCGATGACCCTGAAACGCAACATACAGATCAATTACATCGAAACAAGATTTCTTCGGCACGTTTTAGCTCCGTAACACGAACGAAAGGGTGAAAATATTGCATCATTAGAGATATAAATCCGAACATACTTTCCAAATAACGTATATTTCAAATCCAAATGAGGCTGAGCGTCGTACGTTATAAAGAATTGGCTGCCATTGGTGTTAGGACCGTTGTTAGCCATTGAAACCAATCCTCTTGTATTATGTTTTAAATCTTCTTTGAATTCATCTTCAAATTTTCGATTCCATATCGATGTGCCTCCTTTTCCAGTTTGTGTAGGATCACCTGTTTGTACTATAAAACCTTTGATGTTTCGATGGAACATGCAGTCATCATAGTAACCGCTGGCGCAGAGAGCCAAAAAATTCTGAAATTTCAATAATCAATAATCAATGATCATCTGATTGTTGTTAAATCTCATGTAAATCTTGGTATACCGTGAAAAAAGGTAAGTTATAGTCATAAGGAATCTTTACAGATCGTCATGAAAGAAACGGTAAGTTCTTATTTTAAGTAATATTTTCTTTTAGGAATATGATTATTGTGATTAATTTTTTTTAGAAGATGGAAGAAATAATTAAACCGATGATGAAATTACAATAATTTATATCATTTACGGTCGTTTGAAGTAAAGTTTAAAATTAGGTAATGAAACTAGGTACTCTTTTTTGACAGAGAATAATCATTTTTCGAAAAACTACCGTCTTAAATGAAACAAAGTAAACCAATAAAATATTGATCACTAAAGTCTGTTGACATTGCTCGCATAAACGGGATATTCCGAGATAACATTAACACATTAGTACAACGTTGTTTTGAAAAATTCCATTCTTAAGTATCACTGTTTATTATTTGCCAAAAAAACAGTTTTTTTTAAATGTTTTTTGGCTTAATCGTTAGAAGATAGTAATTAAATGTTAATTAAATTCCAATTAGTGACATTATTAATTTACATTATTGTATTGTCTTAAAAAATGTACGAAAAAAAATTTCTTTTGATATCACTGATGTTTTTTTTTCTTTTTTTTTATATTATTTTACGTCGACTTTTCTGAACCCATATGGGACTAAATCGCGGCGGGACCTACAGTTTATGAAGGTGGAATCCGAATCACCTGAGCTTTGGAGTTATTAGACACTTATAAACAAATAATTAACCTTGGCTGTCAAAAGATTTCCACTGTTTGGTTTAAAAAGTATGCTGGGTAAGTTTTAATGGATTTGTATGGAACTATCCAAAGAGTTTTGCGCTGGATATACAGAAAAACTGTAGCATCCCCGCCCTCCCAACATCAATATAAAATCATTTTCAGGGGAATTTAAGTACCCTCTTCTCCTGGCTCTTGTGACAAACATTTTGGCGGAATGAACAGAACGGAACGGCGCTGAAACTAAACGGAAGGTGGTAGATGAAGATTTTTTATTGGCACTGTAGTTATGAAAAGTGTTTTATACCCATGAGTTCTTACAGCGATAGATTCTTAAATGAAGGTTACACTCCAAATAACAAGACTACAATTAAATTAAATCATTATGCCATGTTTGATAGAGTTTTTAGAAGTTATTGACCGTTAGCTGGTTGAAGATCCTTTTGAAATTTACTAAAGTAGTACTCATGAAGGCATATTAATAATTAAAAATAGAAATAGAAAATATGCAATTAAAAGTGGGTCGAAATTAATTTCCAGGATCTCCATTATTTTTGAACAGATTTCACTGAAATTTTAAGGATTACTTTGTCCTGTACGGAGAATTTTAGAAAACATTAAAAATTTAATTCTAGATATTATGGGTGCGGTGTTTGCCGCGTCGTCAAGCGCTTTAATTTACTTATCTCAAAACATTTTTGACGACACACAGAAGTTTCAGTCACTTAATGCAAAAAATTTCTGTTTAAAGGTTACTCCACGAGACTAACAAATAACAGATTGTAAGAAATAAATATCACCGTATTTCTCGCTACAGTGTTTTGTATTCGATTTTGTACGTACTATTTCAACCTCGTCCTAGTTCCGACATGTCGAAAAAGTGTTGCTTTAATAGTTCAAGAAAAACAAGAATTAAATACGTTTAATTAATTTTGCCTATGTTTCGTACACTTAAATGAGGAATTCTCTGGAACCTTTAATATTTCGCTTATGAAAACAATACAAATTAAAGACGCACCAACTTTTATTTTTCTATTAGAAAATGTAGGAAAAAGACTCTGTCATTAATTTTTTAAGGTTTATTTAAAAAAGTATTATAATACAAGGCATTTCGTTTTTATTCTTAAATGATATTACTAAAACATTCTTACAAAATGTATATTATATTTAAATCGATTAACTAAGATATGTAAAATTTAAAGATCATTTCAAAGTAAATCTTTTTGTTAGATCTATTATCTTGAAATCTGGACCAAAAAGAATTGGCCTGAACATTGCCTTTTTGAAATCATCTCTGAAATTTATGCAGCAACCCCTGCTTTTCACCACCAATTCTTGTTTTGTGGGTCAAAGTACTCAGTTACTACACTGAGAGACATTTTATAGGAAAATATCTTTAAAAAAATAGGGAAAATTACTGTTCTCAGATAGGAACGGTGTGCAAGAAGCAGTCTCAAGTTTGAAAAAAATGACAACAAAACCGATGCTATTTTGTTTATCGCTTAAAATTATGTAAAAAAGATTTTATTCAATAAAAACTTATTATCTAATTTTTTTGCTCAATTCTTAGTTTATGTCTTGTTTCTTCAAAATATTATAGCGGTCCCCAACTTTTTCGAGTTTGAATTAAATATAAAGATAAAAAATTTAAATTCTCGACATTACAGACTGCCAGCGTACTGAAACCAATGAAACAAACATAAATATCTTTAAAAAATGTAATATTCAAAAAAGTTGTCGTCAAATTAGTTTCAACAAAACATCTGTTCTTCAATATAGTGTATGTTGTCAAGGCTAATGTTGCCAAATAAAAAAAAGTGCAGTGGAACCTGATAAAACTGTAAATTTTGCTTCACTCACGCTGTTTTAAACCGGTGAGGGAATGGTCGATTTTTTACGGACAAATTTTGAACTATATTTAAATTTATTTCCAATCGCATTTTTTAAACTATGAACTCATGTAGGTATAGTCAATACTATCCATTCATTAAAATCATTCACGTTTAAAAAAGTTTTGACGACAATAAGCAGAAAATTTAAGTCATTTACAAAATTTGTTTAGCTTATTGCTTCTGCATAATTCAATATTTTTCGGAACGGAATAATGCTTTCTCTCTTCAACCATATCGCTCATAACGAAAAGTTTTTTGAATTGTTAAATATTTGTTCTTAATATGAGAAATTATTAAGAAGTATTGAACACTGAATCGTTTTAATAGTCCAGGAGTGGGGGAAAGCTGTTTTTTTACAATAGGCCTAAGTTTATTTAGAAAATGGATGTAACTTTTTAATGATGCATTATATCGCAAATTGTGTCAAACAAGAGTTGTAGGAAATGCATCTTTCCCCCACTCCGATTTTTGGCGATTTTGGATATGTTTTTTAACTCCTTTTTTTTTAGTAATTATCACGTAAAAATCGGTCCTCTTGCAATTTGTTCCGGGTCAAACCGTACGTTGCCTGGACTATAGAGAATTAAATTACAATTACAAGATGCTTTTTGGCGTTACTTCAATCCGTGAATATTTTTAAATAAATCAAGAAACGTTTATTTTTGGACCTTTTTTCGGTTCCATTAATTAATCTTTTGGTCCTCGTTTGTCATCAAATTTGGTGGATCCGGTGACAAACGAGGACCAAAAAATTAATTAAAATTCAACTGTTTTATGAACCATTACGCACGGTTCCAATAGAATTCCAATATTGTAATTGCTTGAAAAAAATTGATAGGAATAAATAATTAGGTACTTAAAGCTACAAAGCCAAAGTCATCAAAACCAAACAAAACTGGGTGGGATATTTGTTGCTTTTTTGTTGCTAATTTGTTGCCCTAGTGGCGATTTTGTTGCTCCTATATTTAAAAAAAACCTTGTTAAAAAACACGTACAGACGGGATAAAATAAAAAACTAAAAGCATAGGAATTTGTTGCTTATTTGTTGCTTCAAGAAAAAAATGATCTAGACACCATTGCACCTATTTCTGACCGCGTACCTTGCTAGGGCAACAAATTAGCAACAAAAAAGCAACAAATATCCCATCCGGTTTTGTTTGGTTTTGATGACTTTGGCTTTGTAGCTTTAAGTACCTTAAATAATTCCCAATTTTTTGGATTTTGTTTTAAAATTCGGCGCCATATTGGAATTCCTGATGGCTGACACTCAATTTTGACCTCGGAATCTTGAAGAACGACCTCGAAAACAATAGGATATGTACCTTTCAATTGTTTTCAACTTCGATGTTGATACGAAATACTTGATTGAAAATGAAGTATAAAAAATGCCCTTTCAGGCGTTAATGGGTCAATTCTTTGCGTCATGATGGGACTCTCATTGACCCACTTACATTTTACCAGTTTTCTATTTTTTAAATTGATCTTTTATCAATAAATATATAATTTTTTGTTTCTATACGGTTGTCTAGGCATAAGCAAGTGTGAACCACGGTTGAATAGTTGTTAATTGTTAATAGCAATACTATTGTTAATTAACAAATAGTTAAAAATGGTACTATTTTCAGAAAGAATGCATTCCTTACTTGTAGATTAAGAGATTCAAGACGCCAATTTTGTTATGTACTTAGTACATTCAATACTATTAAAAAAAATTATTTCAGAATTTTCCGCCATATTTTTGTTAATAAATTAAATTTTTTTTACAAAACGTAAAAAATCAATTTTTTCACAAAATTCAAAAGAAATATTAAATGAAAATTAATGAAACAATACATGGGTTTCTTTTAAAATAACTGTACTGATATGCGTAATAAAAGTTTGTAAATTCAAGATGGCGAATCCAATATGGCGGACGAATTTTTTAAAAATCGATCCAATTTGCCTGAAACTTTTTACTCTGAGGTTTTCAGGGCCTTTGATTACAAATCTAAAATCCATTTTAAAAAATTCAAAATGGCGGATCCATTATGGAGGATGTCTTTTTCAAAAAATGATCTGATTCGTTTGAAAATCCCCATTTCTTTCCTGGGCTACGTCTGGTTCCTGTAGGAAGGTGCTTATATAATAATGAACAATCTATAAATTGTAATCTTTATTTTAGATTTTGACATAATAGCAAACATTTTTAAAAAACAATGTAGAAAAATCTTATATTTTTTAAAATTATTTTCACATTATTGGATTTATTTTTAAATCCTAAAAGTTAACTTTAAAATTTGTAACCAGCGATCATACGAACCGTAAGATAAAAATCCAACAATCACAAAAATTTCCCGCCATATTGGATCCGTCACATGTAGTAAATTTACATGACCTTGTAAAATTCATCTTGTTTTTGGGGAAAATCCCTACTTTGTATGTACTAATATTACCAAATTTTTGCCAAGGAAAATTACAGTGCGATTGTAAAATTCATCAGGATGTTTTACAATGTATCTTGAAGAGTACACCCTTATGTTTAATTTAAGCGGTTATAGACCTCAAAATGTTGTATAGTTTTCAATTTATGAAAGAAAAGGCTCCGATGTATATATTTTAAAGGTAAAAATCTATATAATTTTTAAAATTCTATTCTTTTTTTAAATTTATGTACACCCAAGAGCAACGATAGTTTCCCTATTAATATCTTGTATCTTTATTTCCTCCTATGTATATGTACATGAAAAACAAAGATAAAAAGAGATCGATGGAGAAAGAATCGTTGCTCCTGGGTTTATCTAAAGTGTAAAAACACATTTTACTAATCGAATTTGGAAAAAGTGGAGAACAATTGCCTTCCCTGTGAAAAATTTTCAGAAGGATTCTCATGAGAATCTCATGAGAAATTGAAACAAACGCCTTATAGTTGTCATATATGTACATTATATACATCTATTAGTCATACAAGTATCGTACGGAATATGTAAAGTTTTATTACATGAAAGAAAATAATTTAATTGGTAGTTTTATGAGCATACAATCATGAATGTTTTTAGTTGAAATTTTATGGAAATTACATAAAAATCTCATCACAATCAGGTCAATTTTCATACAAATCGCAAATATTGTTGAATAGTGTTTCCGTAACATAGTGCAAGTACTATACTAGATTTATAAGGTACTTGTTTCAAATACTCATGTGATTCTCATGAGAATCCTACCTAAAATTTTTCGTAGGGTTCTGAACAAATAAGATGTGAAAAGACTACTAAAAATGTAGTTTTTAATCCGTATATCGTTTCTTCAGGAGTCCCTCAAGGTTCCCACCTGGGACCTTTATTGTTTGTTCTATTCATAAACAACATTGTACATTCTATCAAATACTCAAAATTCCTGCTATTTGCTGACGATATCAAATTGTATATTGAGATTCTATCTCCCCTTGATGCAGCCAATCTCCAAAAGGACTTAAATGCAATTGTTTTGTGGGCCGACTATAACTTATTACCTCTTAACATTCAAAAATGCAAATCCATTTCATTCTACAGACGTTTTCAATTTTTTAACCCCTTCGCTGCGGATGACAAAGATCTTTGTCATTTAGGACTTTTCTCTGACTGCGGCAAAAACGCAAATCTTTGTCATGACATAAATTAGTCTAATGAAGTCAATAATATATCCAATTTGAAAACTTGAAGATTTCTAGCCAGCCTAAGGTATACCGAACAACATGCCGTTGTCATTTTTCAAAAACATGTTGTCAAAAAAAAGATATAAGTTCTTAAAATATGTTGTTTTTACGATTTTGTAAAAATCTTTGTCATGAGCTATGTCGCCGTATTAGGTCAATTTCTACATTAAAAATTAATGAAATCGTTGGAAACTTGCTACTCAGGGGTTTTCGAGGACGCCGATTACAAATCTGATTATATATTTTGAAAATTCAAAATGGCGGATCCAATACCGCGGGTTAATGTTAGCCTTCCCCCGTTAGCTTCGATATACAATATGTACTTACACACTTTACTACGAGGAGGTTCGAGAAAGGTCTTCAAAGTGCAATTTTTTTCTGTTTTTATATATTTTTGTTTAAAATTGTTTTTAAAACAAAAACTGTAACATATTGAACTCTAGAAATCAGTGTTTTTTTCCAATGTAACACAATAACTCAGAAGTACAAAACAAAATTTTGAAATTTACACGGAATAATCTGGATAGATAATAAACTCTGTAAAATATCTATAAACACTAAAAATATAGATTTGTAGCTGCAGAATCGAAGAAGTTTTTGATAAAAATACAAAATTCGTTATAAATATTCTATAAATAATCACGAGAGTGTTTCTATTGCCAACCTGCCACGAGCAGCATTATTGACATATGAATAACAAATTGCCGTAATATTGTACATACAAAAACTGATATAAGATTCGTAATCAGTTCGAATTTTGATTCCGACGCCCGCCATTTTGAATTTTCCAAAAATGTAACTTCAGATTCGTAATCAGCGATCCCGAAAACCTCTGAGTAGCAAGGTCAGGCGAAATGATTGGTATTTGAAAAATTTGCACGCATATTGAATCCGCCATTTTAAATTTTCGAAATCTGACTTCAAATTCGTAATCGGCGTTCCAAGAAACCCCTATACACCAAGTTACAGTAAAATCTAACCAAATTTTTTTTCCCGCATTTTGGGCACTTTTTGTGAAATTCTCGCTGCAGCGAAGGGGTTAATTACGATTATCTCATCTCTAACTCGTGCCTTCAGAGGGTGGATTCTATCTCAGATTTGGGTATTATCCTGGACTCGTCATTTTGCTTCAGACCTCACCAAGACAGTATTTTAGCTAAGCCTTATTCTGCTTTGGGATTTTTAAGACGTTGTACAAAAAATTTTAATAATATTCACTCTATCATTCACCTTTATAAAGCACTTGTTCTTCCACATATTATATATGGTTCGGTTATTTGGTCACCTCACTTTAAGAAATATATAAATAATTTGGAATCCTTGCAGCATAAGTTTATTCGGTTTCTCTCTTTTAAATCTCATTCACCTATGTCTTTCATTGATCATGACTACTCTAAATTATAGTGTACCTTTAACTTGCCCACAGTCCATTCTATTCACATGTATTTTAATGTAACTTTTGTTTATAAAATTCTGTATGCTGGTCTGAATTGTAGAGAACTGTCCAACTTATTAACCCATCGTGTCAGCCGTTATCTGATTAGGAATCTCCACCCTCTGGAGGAAATTAACAGTTCGTCTAACTTTGGTTTTTATTCTCTCTTTAGTCGTCTGCGGAGGGATTGGAATGAGCTTCCTCTGCAATCTTATAATTTGCCACTAAACACTGCATTTGGGTTGTTTAGAGCGACCTGCCTAAGATTTTATCCGGAGGTTTTATAGTGGTTTTATGTGTCTATTGTTGTTATCGAATCATGATTGTTTATTATTTATTATGGATTTGTTTGTATTAATTTGTTTATCAGTAGTTTTATGAATTTTATTTGCGCCTCTACCAATGTATAAATATTTTTTTATTATTTCTTGTAAAAGGCCTTATGGGCCGTTGATGATTTAAATAAATAAATAAATAAATAAATTACTGAAACTGATACATATGTAAATAAATAAAATAATGTAGAGAACACTCAGGATCTACACTGTAAAAGATGGAAATGTAAATTTACAACTTGCAGAGTGGGACCCAATATTGCCCATGCTACACTTTTACGCAATATTATTGTATATTTACATAGGTACTGTGAATATTACTTTTTTACCTTTACTGTAAATGTCAATGTGTAAAGAAGTTTAAATTCTCCAAGAGAATAGTAAATTTACAACAAAATATAGGAAAAATTTGAGGTTATGTACTAAAGCGCAATAGCCTTACCCTGCAAACACAGAAAGTAACAATTATGTAACATTTACGTAATGGTTACATTGTTACATAAATGTTACATAGCTGTTACATAACTGTTACAAAGATAACAAAGCTAGCAGCAGATTTGCAGCAGCGGATTCGAAAAAACTATGGTTTTCAGCCATTAAAATTGCCAAAAGCAGATTATTTGTATAATATTTGTCTAAGAATGTTTAAATGCCAGTAATTTTTAATAAGAAATTATCCATTTCCACAGCTTTCTTGAATCCACTGCTGCGAATATGCTGCGAGCTTTAACGTCATGTTACATAGCTGTTACTTTTGTGTTTGCTGGGTTATGTGGGCAGGTGATTTGAACTCCACATTATGTGGTAAAATTTATGTACATAATCCTGAACCAATTGTAGTGGCTTGTAATAATAATTTATTATTTTAATAATTTATGGATTCAGATTTGATTTAATGTTTTCTTTCAACAAGTTTTATTGACAAAAGATTATAGCTCTAAAACTTGCTTGCGATCAAAGTTTTTCTATCAACAAAACAATTTAGATTTAATGTTTTCTTTCGACAAGAGTTTTACTATTGACAAAAGATTATAGTTCTAAAATTCACTTTCGATCAAAGTTTTACCATCAACAAAAGATTTTGGATTTAATGTTTTTTTTCGACAAACGATTATAGTTCTAAAAACCTCTAAAATATTAAAATACATCTTATAATGAATTTTACAAAACATTCCTCTATTTTACATTTAAAAACAAACTAAAATATATGGAATTTTAATGTAAAAATTAATTTTACTACACCAATGGTTTTTCCCCTCATATTGTAAATTTACCACATACAGCACGGGCTCGATTTTTACCCACTTATAATGTGGGAAAAACATGTTGCGTTTAATTTACAAATCGTTCTGAAATTCCTAACCTCCCGTAGGAAATTTACAACATTCAATGTAACTGAAACTAGCCGCAAATTCATAGCCGTAGTTAAAATTTTAGTTTACTTCATTGCAACTATTGAATTATGGATACTTATGAGTGAATTAACATTTCAGAGATGATCCTTTTTTAAAAAATTAACTTTTTTATTTAGAACCATTCTTTTTTCAAATCTGCGAATGTGCGGCTAGTTTCAGTTTCATAACTTTCAACTTGGGAATATCACCATGTTTTTAAGCATGAAAACCACAACAAAATTGTAAAATTCATTTACATTTTTTACAGTGTACGCAGACCAGTCGAAGTGTGGAACGGTACTTGACGGAACATAAGTTTAAAATTAATTTATTTATAGCATTATACGGTATAAAAGTTGATTTGGTGTATTATAAACGGATCAGAAGTAGGTACACGTCATACGAAACGAAATTTGTTCTTTTTAACGGTTTGACAGATGAAAGTGACATTGAGGTTAGGTCGGTCAAAAATCAAACGTCGATCGTAAATCTACGGAAACTCGTCAAATTTCAGAGCAAAACAACAACAAACAACATACCTCGCATGTTTTCGGACACAATTCGCAAAAGAGTTCAATTTTAATATCCCCCACATCCGTATGTAACGTGACACTCTAAAAGAAAACAAATCGTGAATATCCAAATCAGAAAAAAGTATAAGCAAAAAGACCGTTCATAAAACCCACCATTTTGAATTTTGTTTTTCGATACGACCAAAGACCTCAAGTAATTAAAACCGTCAAAAATTTTCGTATTTCGCGTCCGACATGTAGATATTTATTAGCGCGCGGCCATCTTGAAACAACTAAAGTCAAATTTGTTTCCGTTCCTAGTTACGCGTTTTCGCCCGTTCGGAAAAATCAATTTCGAAAGGTTTTCCTTTTCGAAAGCGGTATAGTTTCCATTGTTCGCTCGGAAAAATCGTGAAAATTGAAAAACTCGACGCTCGGATGACGCGCATCCTTCCCGTGGAATTTGCAAAGTGACTTCCTCCGCCTACCGGAAGAGCCTCCACTAGCTTCGACGGCGTGTATTCGCACGCATCCGGGGGAGACGCCGCGAGAGAGTGTGCGACGACGAGGCAAACCGACCAGGGCAGGAAACGTCGTGGAAAAGTAACGGCGCATACATATATATACACACCGTCACCGAAGAAGCATATAGTTTCCCTGTAGCCGGTAACGTTCCCGGAAAAATACGACCCGGGACTCCCCTTCCTCGCCGACGAAGGAGACCTAGTGGATTTTCGGCGAGAGGACGTTCCCCCGAGTGATTTTGACAGCCAATCGCCGATCGACGGGAGTCTTGCCGAGTCTCGTGCTTTGGCCGCATGACGTAATTGTATTGATCGCGGAAGAAGAGCCGAAAGTCGCGCATTCGCCATCTTGGACGAATTGTGGAAAAGAAGAAGTTTGCGTGTCTCGCAGGCGCGGTGCGACCGTTGGGAACTGTAAACCGCGTCGATCCGTGCATCACGTCGTTTTATTGGGATTTTAACCCGTTTCTGAATCGCTAACCCATTTGGACGGACCAAGGTAAGTTCTTAAACTTTTTCCCGGCGACTCCCGAGAAATACCAAATTTTCCTTCTCTCTCCTCCACCTGACGCGCTGTCTCTCGCTTTCTCTTTCTAGCCTCGAATTATCCCGTCGGCGCCGTCGATTAACCGTTACGTTCCCAACTTTCCTCTTCCCCGTCGACGAGGTCCGCGTATCCTGGTGAATCGATTGTTTTGGACCTCTGACATTGTACCTTGCCCACGGGGTTGGGCCGACCTTTAAGCGGCGTCGCATCTCGAAATTTTCAGCGTTCTTTCTCTTCCTGCCAGTCGCTCCTTCTCCCTCGCACACGTCGCTCAGTCCCTCTCGTTCTCTCGGTCGGGAAGGAGCGAGAAAGTCGAACAAAGTGAGTACCCCTCGCGCGGCCACCGAACTCTACGACGCCGTCCCTAGTTTTCGACCTCCAGCAGCCGCTTCGTCGGTAACCCGGCCGTTCTACCTCCAGGAACTTGACAGGCTACCCCGTCGCGAACGAGTCTCGTCCTTTCCACGTCATACAGGGGCGAGTTCTTTCGCGATTTTCCGAGACTGACGGTGAGTAATCCGACGCATTTTTACACATTATCTCCCTGGCATTTGCCATCTAGAAATCCCCCAGGCATCACCGACGCCATTCTCGGGCATCGTCTTCCAGGGATACTCTGATGCTCACCGCTGTCTTTCATAGACCTAACGAAGTTTCTGGAGAGCGCAGAGAAATCCTTGGAAAACTCGATTCTGTTTAAGAAATGTTGACAGTTTCGACCAAAGTTCCTCTTTGTCATCAACGCACGTCAGGCTGATAAAGACGAACAATGACCAATGTTTAAACAACAAAAGCTGTGACGTTTAATAATTGACCGACACGGAAATAAGTAGTTTACGTTTTAAATTGTAACAATGAATCCTCGATTTCTCACTATGAATTCAACTTGCTCATTCTATTATACCTTGTCATCTTTTTTGTTTAGTTCGTCGAAAATATTAAAAGTTCCATATAAAAGACTCGACTCGACTTTAACCCCTTAACTCTCGAAGATTTTGCCAAACTTCTATAATTTATATTTCAATTCTTTTATTTAAAACGTGTTCCAGAAGTTCTGAACGTTCAATTGAACGAAATTATTATTAGAACTGTCATTAAATTATAATTTAATTGTAAAATATTACTTTACATATCAAATAATTTATTCTTATAGAAATATCTTTTTAATCTACCTTTTTAATTTCAGTTACAAAAGTAACACTTGAAAAAAAAAAAGTATACGAAAAAATATTTCGTTCATTTGAACATTCAGAACTTCAGGAACATTTTAAAACAATGATTTTGAAAATGGTCATCTTACTTAGTATACCTTAGACTCTCTGAAAATGATCTAATATTAAATTAGAAAAATTGGCTGGATCGATTATCCGAGTCAAGGAATGTTAAAAAATGAACACTTGGTCTTGTTTTGTTCACGTAGTCGACGTTTCGACAGCGTCACTGTCATTTTCAAGACTCTCGCTATATGAATTGCAAAAATTATTATTTTACATTGTCGCAGTTTTATAATTATACGAAGACATGATCTAATATTAAATTTGCACCAATAATCGAATTTGTTCCCAATTTATATTTACCATACAAAATCGTCGTGAGCCGCAATCAACGGGTTAGTAATCTGTATTTTATATCCTTTATGTCAATGCACTTCTAAAGATGTCAAAATTAAACACGTGACATTTCATATCGGAACGTTAGGAAAATGGAAAAAATTTGCATGTAGATTTTTATATGGTTTAAAAAAATCCAACACTTACATAAACGATATGAACTCGTGTCATTTATATTTATTACATTTTTGAAATTAGTTCGTGTTCGTTTTTTTCTACAATGCCATCTATAGTTAATCAGGCAAGAGTTAATCATCATCCCACACAGGACAATACAAACAAATAAACAATCACAAATTACTGCACATAATCGACACTGTTCATCGGCAGTCTATGCCGTAACGCATCGCAAACATTGTCTTGTTTTTAGTCAAGACAATATTTACGAAGCAACGACCACGGTGTCAATAGTTTCCTACTGATGTCGGTATTAGTCCCAAATTCGTACCTTAACCCAGCAACGTTTCCAGAATTATCCACAATGGAAATAAACAGAAAAGATTGCCGGATGGAATTCGAACTCACGATTTAGCTCACGAACTAGCCACATTTAAAGCAATTTGCAAAAAACTAGTCTTTTGTTGTTATTAAGTTGTCGGTTTATTAATTCATTATAGGTTATATTCTTGATTATTTTTTTGCGACGTCGTATTAGACATTTGTTATGTTTGTTGTATTGTATTTTTTATATTTTTACTTTTATTCCCTTCACAACCTTGAATCTATTGCAGTTCTGTTGTATTTTGGGCGTTTACGCCCGTACTAAATAAATAAATAAATAAAATGAATAAAAAGGCAGAATTGTTTAAAATCGAAATGAAATTGTTCATAATTCTGCACAGAGAAATTTTTAGGTTTATTATCACGGTTTGTGGCATATTATTGTTTCACAGCTTTCTTATTCTCTAAAATAATGAAATTATCCTCGAACGGTGTGATTTTGTGCTTTTTAGTGATGGCCCAAGTTTTAAAAGAAAAATAAAGTCATGAAACGAAAACTTGATACAAAATGTAGAAATTTCTCGCCATGAACTTGTCAAAACATTAGAATTAATTAACAAAGAGAAATTAAGTGTCAAAAGAATCGTTAATTGATTGAAATGTTTAAAAAGACTTACTTGATACAGTGAAGACATTTTATGACAACAATTAGGTATTTATTAATTAACACGGGCTTAAACACCCAAAATACAAAATATATAATATTGTGATGGTATACATTGACAATAACAAGAAAAATATAAATGTTTTAATATTAGAAGAATTGTAACATAGAAATATACCACAGAATAGTTGAAATAATGAAAAAATAATAAGATAATAATAGTCTTTTGCAATGAATAGCAAACGTGGTTCATATCCAAAGATGTGATATTTATAGGTAATAAATTCTACCTGCACGGAAAGAAATTTGAAGCAGTATTTGCCGTACAGATTCTGACAGATGTAAAATAACAATCAAAACTTGAAATCGTTAAGAAAGGAAAATTTATGAACAAAAACACTTTTATTACATCTTTAAGATTATTTATTCATAATTTCTAGACAATTTATTTATTACTAATCTGTAGTGATCTGCAAACGTTGCTAAAAGTGACAACATCGGCAATGTTTTCATTCTATGGTGTCCATATCGAAAACAATGCAAGATATACTGAAAATATACTCCCAATCTGTTTTGTACACGGCAAGAAGGATCTAGGTTATGTAGCATGAGCGTCTGTCATGCTGTATTCCACCGAGCGCTCATCCTAAAAGATGATGGAGCCATACTAAACAGCATAATTCGATACCGAAAAAGTACGAAGCTCTGCTGTTATTACTAAGGCTCCATCCTCTTTCAGTATCAATGCAAGGTTGATCGCAGAGGATATACACTAATGATAAATAACCGAGATTCTTCTTTCTGTGTAGTGCACAATATTTCCTACAAAAAAGTCAGGGAGTGCCCTGGTCTAACTTTAATGGCTAGCCACGAATAAAGCTGGAATTTTGTCTTGCAATTTAACGTATGAACATTTTACAGATGTAAAATATGATGCATATTCCATCGTCGCTCATGGTTATCCTGTTAACTTTGGACCTAACTGACTTTTTTGTGGGAAATTTTGCGCTCTACAAGAAAGATTTTGTATATTTTTAGTTTATCTTGTACTGTTTTCGATATGGAAAGCGTAGAATGCAAAAAGTGCAGATTTTTTCACTTTTAGCAACGTTTACAGATCATTACAAAAATAATTAGTAACAATTAAATTGTCTAGGAAGAAAAGAAGTAATAGAAGTGTCCTTGTTCATAAATTTTCATTTCTTAACGATTTGGAATTTTAATCGCTATTTTATGTTTGTCGGAACCTGTACAGCGTACAATTGCTCACTGTGTGAAGCAAAAACTGCTTCAAATTTCTTTACTTGTAAACTATTTTGATAACATGGAAATGATGGCAAGAACAGGACGAAGATTTGGAATTTTGAGCATCAGCGGATCTTTAGAAGCCTGTGACACAGCAAACATTACTTATTAATGATGCCAAGAGTAAGATAATTTGATAAGTGCTTATATTTTATGCAATGTTTGTTTTTATTATTGAACAACTTTTACTTTGCTTTATTTTTGCGTAAGATATGAAAGCCATTTTCTTATAAATTTTCACAAATTATTTAATGCATATTTCACAATGGTCGATTATCTATGGATTTAAATTTGCTTTTAAAACCTGACGATTAATAATTCCATTTGTTTTAACTATTAAATGTAATAAACTGATGGATCCATAATTACTTTTATTGAGATGGCTGATCCAACTGATTTAGAAAAAGCATCTTCTTGCTATTAAATTTATAATTGTATGGCATGATGTTTAAAATATTTTAATAAATTAAATAAATTAACAATTGAGTTTATCGTTTACGCAGACTAAAGTGTCTGAATTTTAAAATTTTGTGCAACAAATCTTATCTGCCAATCACTTGGCCTGTATTTTAGAAACTGTACATGTTATTTTTCTTTTTAAATTATTACTAATAAATTTACTTTAAACAAATTTTATTCTAATTTTGCATGTAAGAATTTACAATTTATTATCTTTTAATAAATACAATTTTGACTTGGAAGTAAACTTGATTGAGATTTCTTGAATTCAAAAGTATTTAGTTGTATATGTACATTTATATTTTTGATTATTGCCAATGTTAATTAATAAATGACATAAAATGTTGTTCCAACCACTTTCAGTTTCTTTTATAAATGACAGACATTTTTTAAGAGGATTAAACATAACGCTTTTGTACTTTTGAATATTTCATAAAATATTCTGATAACAGTAAAATTAAGAAAAGTTTTAGTTTGTTATAATGACGGTAATATCTACTTAGTTTTTTTCCAATTCTGTCATCAGTTTGATGACGCTGAAGCTTGCAGCAGATTCGCAGCAGCGCATTCAAGAAAACTGTGAAAATGGATAATTTCTTATTAAAAATTACTTGCATTTAAACATTTTTAGACAAATGTTATACAAATAATCTGTTTTTGGCAATTTTAATGGCTGAAAAACATAGTTTTTTCGAATCCGCTATGTCGAATAACGATATAAGTTGTCTTATTGTATATTTATTTATTTATTTATTTATTTATTTATTTATTTAATTTTATTAAACGAGCACAATTAGATTATAAGATTAAGCTTTTTACAAGGTGATAGAACAATTGAGGTAAAAGTTTTGTTTGTTATGAGTTCAATGAATTAAATAAAAAAAATAATGAACTAAATCCAATAATCGTAAAAATGAATGTACCTGAAGTTTTGAACATTCAATGAATGATTTCTCATAGACGTTGCAGTGACAAAATAATAAAATAATAGTATAATTGCGTTTTTTCAGTAATAAAACATATCCAATTAATAATTTCTAAATTTTGATATATTTATTTCATTATAATCATATGAAGTATGTATTTTATTATAGTTACTCCCTTAGAAATAATTCATTGAACGTTCGAAACTTCAAGTACATAAAAATGACACAAAACTATTTATTTTATTTCAATTAATAGTGGCATAAGACAACTGTTAGTTTTCTGGTTATTCTTTTAATTATATCGTTATTCGGCACAGCCCAGTAATTAGTAATTGATATAATATGTAACTTTTGACAAGAACATTTGTTTTTTACAACGTACATATACAACTAAATACTTTTGAATTCAAGAAATCTCAATCAAGTTTACTTCCAAGTCAAAATTGTATTTATTAAAAGATAATAAATTGAAAATTCTTACATGCAAAATTAGAATAAAATTTGTTTAAAGTAAATTTATTAGTAATAATTTAAAAAGAAAAATAACATGTACAGTTTCTAAAATACAGGCCAAGTGATTGGCAGATAAGATTTGTTGCACAAAATTTTAAAATTCAGACACTTTAGTCTGCGTAAACGATAAACTCAATTGTTAATTTATTTAATTTATTAAAATATTTTAAACATCATGCCATACAATTATAAATTTAATAGCAAGAAGATGCTTTTTCTAAATCAGTTGGATCAGCCATCTCAATAAAAGTAATTATGGATCCATCAACTTATTACCTTTAATAGTTAAAACAAATGGAATTATAAATCGTCAGGTTTCGAAAGCAAATTTAAATCCATAGATAATCGACCATTGTGAAATATGCATTAAATAATTTGTGAAAATTTATAAGAAAATGGCTTTCATATCTTATGCAAAAATAAAGCAAAGTAAAAGTTGTTCAATAATAAAAACAAACATTGCATAAAATATAAGCACTTATCAAATTATCTTACTCTTTGTATCATTAATAAGTAATGTTTGCTGTGTCACAGGCTTCTAAAGATCCGCTGATGCTCAAAATTCCAAATCTTCGTCCTGTTCTTGCCATCATTTCCATGTTATCAAAATAGTTTACAAGTAAAGAAATTTGAAGCAGTTTTTGCTTCACACAGTGAGCAATTGTACGCTGACTAGACAATTTAGTTATTACTAATTATTTTTGTAATGATCTTTAAACGTTGCTAAAAGTGAAAAAATCTGCACTTTTTTAATTCTACACTTTCCATATCGAAAACAGTACAAGATAAACTAAAAATATACAAAATCTTTCTTGTAGAGCGCAAAATTTTCCACAAAAAAGTCAGCTAGGTCCAAAGTTAACAGGATATCCATGAGCAACGATGGAATATGCATCATATTTTACATCTTCTATAAAATATTCATAGGTTAAATTGTAACACAAAATTTCAGCTTTCTAAAGATCCGTTGATGCTGAATATGTCCAAATCTTTGTCCTTTTCTTGCCATGATTTCCATTTTATCAAATTAGTTTAAGAAGAGAGTTTCTACTCTAATCTGGAATTAAAACCGATGATGCTGTTGTTTCCTAATCGCATTATAGTGCACTACATTTATAAGCATGTCACAATAATTCATGTGCCAATAAGAATATAGATACAATCATAAGACAATTTTAAATGTCCTATTTTTATAATTTATTGATTTATACCACAGTGTAATAAATTCTAAGAAGCTTTCCAAGTTATAACTTAATGTAATATTATGAAAATTTCATCGTTTATAACAAACTGATCGAAAACTTCTTTTTCTGTGTATTAACGATCTACCTTTTATGACATTTTTTACGTCTGACTAATTGTAAACTATATAATTAAATATTTATATACATTTTTGTTATTATTTGTCAGTTTTTATAGCCTTAATTAATGGAGTATATTATTAAATTCACACATTATGCTTCATTCAATTCAATTTATTTAAAATAGAAATGAAGTTTACAAATTTATTGTAATTTTCATTAATTTTTAGTAATTTTCATACGTACATTTGAGTTTTACAATATTTGGTAAATTTACCATGTACAGGGTAGGCTCAATTTCGAACCCTGTACAATGTTGGGTAAATGCGTTGCACTGTAATTTTACCACTTTCAACGTAGAGTATTTACAGAATGTTGTGAAATTCGTCACCTTGCATAGGAAATTCCCAATTTTACATACACTGTAAAAAGTGGCAACGAATTTTACAAATCTATTATAATTTTCATTTGTAAAGTTCATTATGATTTTTTACAGTGTACCCGCAATACATGCATAAGTGTCACGCTGTATCAATAGGTGACACTGGAGCAAAGATCTAACTTATAATAAGCAAGCTACATTTCGTTCATGTTCTTTAAAAGATTTGATTCAAATTTCAATGATTTGACTCGTTACATTTTATACTACATTTATATTATAGTTTTACATCTACAATTGACGTTTACAATTTACTTTTACATTTACACTATGTTTACCCTACATTTACTTTGTGCACCCATATAATTCTTTGGAAATCGATTCTAATCGTATAAGTCTTTAATTCTTTTTTAAAGCATTTTGTTGTTTTTTTATCTTGTAGATTCTGCGGAAGGATATTGTACAATTTTTTTGTGACATAAATGTAGCATCTTTGATCTATTGATGTTAGAATAAATATATTTTTTTTTTGACAATTTGTTTTAGCGTGAGTATTAAAAGGATGTTTTATTTCTGCTAAATAGTTTTTCGTTACATATACAATTGAAGTATAATAAAAGCATTTCCTTATGTCCAATATGTCATTTTCTTGGTATAATCTTAATCTTAATGTATCAAAAAACATAGAATTATTAAGTTCTGTTTATCTCCCACAAAAGTTGTCCTACAATCGATACATAGTTTATGGACAAGTTAAAATGACCTACACTGTAAAAAAAACCTGATGAATTTTACAATCGTACTGTAATTTTCCTCTGCAAAAATTTGATAATATTACTGCATACAACATAGGGATTTTCCCGCAAAACAAGATGAATTTTACAAGGCTATGTAAATTTACTACATGAAGCATAGGAATATTACCACATTCAACGTTGGTTCACTAGCTTTACTCTACAATTGTAATTTTACATTTGGGAGGAAAAATACACAATACAAATCTAAAAATCCTACATTAAACGTAGTAATTTTACATCGTTAAACCTAGTAATTTTACAGCTTGTAATGTTGCAGGTTCCATATTTACCACGTTCAACGTTGTAATTTTCATCAGGATTTTTTACAGCGTACAACTTTTGCATGCATAATTTTTCACATAACTTCCAAATTTTTGAGATAAATATAAATAAACAAACACGTTTTTTTGTTTTTAATTTTTTTCTAGCAGAAAACAAAATATTTTTTCAGCAAATTTGGACGAAAATTGCCTTTTCGTGTCCTAAAAGAGGTATAATTTTTTCAAATGCAAATATTCATTTTTAGATGTTATATTGAATTAAAAACGAAAAATTATCCCTAACTTCAAACTTCATATTCTTGTGTTAAACTTTTAGACTTTTGAATGTTTTTGTATTGCAAAAAATTCTAAAAATATATTTTGAAAAGGTCATTTTTGCAATTATTTCTTCAAATTTGTTAACATTTATTAAAATTAACGCTAAATTTTGTATATTTATATACAAGATATAAATATTTAGGCCCATCTGTGTTTCGCGGGACATAAAAGGCGATATAATGTTCACTTTTTGGGTAATTTATTAAGGTGGTTCAAAAAACAACAAATTTTGTTTCTTACTAACAAGTGAATTCTTGTAGAATTGCAAAAATGACTTTTTCGAAATACTTTTTTTTTGCAATTGTGTTTACAACCAAGGTCATAAATCTATACTCGCAATTAAAAGTGGTTCAGGCTCACCGTAGAGATGGAATGTCAAAGCGAATAGTACATCATGATTAATGTTGAACGATTTCCTATTTGCCTAAGCCTTACGAATATCAGAAAGAGAGACTTAACTTTTTGTTAACTTAAGTGTTTTCCGAATATGTGTTTTTGAATTTATATTCGAGTCAAATACAATGCCTAAAAATTTCTGTTCATTTACCCTTCTAACTTCTATGCATATGGAAGAAAAACACACCAAAAAAACATTTGTATACAGTTACAATGTTGATCTTTTTCACATGTTTTAGCGTGTATAATTATGTTTTTCGTATTCGGTAAACTATCTGCATAGCAACCATAAAGAACAAAATTTGTCTCAGAGATATTTATTGTTAGTGAGTTATTTTTAAACCACCCGAATATTCATGATGTACTATTAATTTATATGCAAAAAAAATAATATTCTAAAAGTTGGTTAATGGCATACTCTACCCACATTTTTAGTAAATAAAGAATTACTTAAGAGATTTCCGAGAAAATAGAAATCGAATTATTTTCATGAATGATTCGAAAAAGGGTTTTTAAATAACGTTTAAGGCCTCTTTCTGGGTCTTTTTGGAATATTTTCAAAAAATTTTTTTTCAGTAGTAAAATGCAATTAATTTAATCATACTTTTTACACATTATTTGTCATTTATTGAAAATTATATAAAAATATTTTAAACGATTTCACGCATAGGCAGCTTCAAAATGGTGGCTGAAGTGAAGGTGGATAAAAAGTTTGGACCATGAAATCTCCAGTTCTAATCGTCTGAAACAAAAAAACCAAAAAGATTCTAAAAATATATGTTATTGGCTATTGCCCATAGTAGAATTAAACGATTTGGGCATTAAAAAAAAATGGCAGACTTTACAATTATTTCACTCCTTTTTTACTCCTACATTCGCCTAAAAAAGGGGCTAAAAGGAAACGAAAAATTCTACTTCTACTAGGGTAAAACTACATAAACTTTGAACAACTACTGAAAATTTCAGCCTGATCGGTTAAATAGTTCTCCCAAAATCATGGTCCAAAGGTAAAAAAATGTAGTTTCGAGAAAAACGCGTTTAAAGTTTTGCGTTGAAAATTGCGAGTAAAATTATAAAAAAAAAAAAAGCTTCTTACGCTCAATTGGCGATGCCTGCTCCATACATAATGCCTTCCTGCTCATCGAAGTAATCATTTTCAGTAGATTGAATGTTTCTGAGCTCAGTTCTTCACTCTTTTGATGCATTCAGGCTTTGACGGTTCGCGGTTTGGATGCGAGTGCGGTCACATAGTTTTGCGAGTCCGATGGTAATTCCCATAGTCTCCGTAAATCGATTTCTAACTATTTGTACACTAATTCTACATACTTAAGGTACCCCAAAATGATGTTTTTGGAAAATTGAAAGTTTTGAGAAAATATACCCAGAAAGGGGCCTTAAGAAACTCATACTTGAGTAACTGCAGTTACTCAATAAGCTAACAATTCGAAACAAAAGTAGAATCAATTTAATAATTAACAAGTAATAAGCTTATCAATGTAATTCAGATTCAATAAGGGACAGGCGTCTTAAAGTAAAACTACCACTTCCTATCCTACTGATCCATTCAATATAAAACGTTATTAAAAAATTCATAACTAAATATTTTAAACTTGTTTCTTTCACAGACAAAGGGTTCGTTCGTTGGGTCTGAGTAGTACTAAATGGTTGCCTGCAGACAGCATGTCTACTATGTCAGGGATAGTGTCGAAGGGGGAGAAAGGAAAACCCAAGTACCAATCATTAGATATCAATAATTTATACCGATCGAGCAGGGTAAGTAAAATTCCTTTTAAAACTATTTCAATTTTCACAAGTATCAAGAGAACTAAGTCGCTTAATTACTAAATAGGGGGAGTCATTAGAACAGCACCAGCAGAAGAACCAGTTACCCCGTAAACATGGAATGCAAAGCTTGGGAAAGGTGCCCTCGGCGCGGCGACCACCTGCTAATCTGCCTAGTTTGAAGAGCGAACACAGCAGCGGCGATCCAGCTGTCAGTCTTGTACCAAGTGGCGGAAGCGGTTGGGCCACAACCAAGGAATCAGCACCATCGACAACCAGTACAGTAACCACAACAGCAAACACACCATCCGATAGTACAACAGTACGTTTCTTTTTACATTTCGTTTCTGATTAATACAGACGTTTGGAATTAAGAAAATGTATTTAAAATGATGTCGAATTCATAAACTTGTACTTTTGTCAACAGACAAATTCATCACCAGCACAATGCACAGCAGGACCCACTCCTGCATTGACGCCACAGCATCCACCACTGCCAGGACAACAACCACAACCGCAACAGAACGTTTTACAATCTCAACAGTCACCCGACACAGGGAACAAGTCAACATGGAGTGCAATCATGAGCAGACCAGGAGATGTTGGTAAGTTTCGATCAGACAATAAGAATACGATGCAAAAATGTAATTTAAAACATATTTTTTACATTAAGTGATCAATTTACTATCGTACATCCTAAAATATCGAAAATATATGTCATGACTTTTCTTGGATGTGCTGAACATGCACACGAGAGAGCAAAGCACACTTAACACATTTCATTCCTTTGCATATCAACTACGGACGACGTCACGTTAAACAGAACAATAACTTAACGCAGGCTGCAATTGCAATTTATATAAAGAAAGGATGCGTCTAAATAAGTGAATTAAGCATCCTCTCTTTGATCGATACTAGGCTAGTGAAAATGTTTGTTTCCCTTTTTTGTTTCGCGAGAATATTGGGCGGACATTAATGGAAAGGTCCGGATGTGTTAGCTACGGTAGGTTACGCAGGGCTCGTGGAGGGCGGCCGAGGGGTAAGAAGTTCTCTCGGCTTGAGTTTTCTTGCCCATCAGTCCCCGCAGTTTCAACACGAGTTCCCCAGTCTCAGTGGGCAGGCCCCTGCCTCGGTCTCGACTCCGAGCCAGAGTCAACAACAACCTCCGACGACGTTCAACGCGGTTTCAAGTGCTGCGCAGCATCAATTGCTGCTACCGCAACAATCTTATTCCCACATTCACTCAGGTGCGCCATCGCTTTGCCACCACTTGCTGTATTAGATTCCGTATGATATTTTGTCGCACTTGTAATGCTCATTTATGTCTCTTCACCACGAAAAAAAAAAGCTTCTCTTATTTTCTTATTTGTTACTTCGGAAATGCCACTCTTGATTGACTCTCCTTCTCAAATGCGACTTTCGTTTTAAAGCATACGAATGTACTTAATTATGTTATTTTATGCCTACCTCCTCTTCTTCCCCTTTAGGATGTTAAAATTAACCAAGTGCAGGGTAGATGCCTAACCCTCAGAAACATAACCTCTCTGCGATGTTTTTGTGTTTTTATAGTCGTATACGAGTAGGTGTATTTGTCACATATTTTTTCCTAACCGATTATTCGTTTATCGTACTCTTTTTTCATTTCGCATCTGCATTGCCGTCGACTGCAATAGAGAATGAATGTGATTGGTACACCTGCTTCTGTAATTCGAGACGTACCTTAAACATTAGTTGTCTCTTTTTTTTTTACTTAGATAACAAAAAACTTGGAGTATTTCCAATATAATGCACTTATGTTCGATGTGAATGATTAAATTTGCCTGTTGTGACTACGTATATAAGACGACATTGTTTGTTGAAGCATTTTTTGGTACTGTTTTTTATGTGTTCATTTGACTGCTTACTTAATAATTTATTTACTGAATTTCTGTCGATGGACGCAAGTTGCTGACTGATTTAACCGTTTCGAAAAATTTGTTTCGAATTGTGTTACACAGGAGGTGGACCGGCAGGTCAGCAACCGTCAGAGCAGAACCGAGAATTAAACGCACAATACGGTCCTGGGCCAAGTCTACGTCCCCAAAGTACGTAGCATTTGACTCTCGAGTGCCACATGTAAAAAGACATCGTCATATTGTTTATTAAATTACTTTAATTTTTCCCAGCGCATAGAAAATATTTATTCAACACTTTGAATGCATACGCACATACGTAAAACCAAATTTCGGAAAATTTTTGTAAACGACCGATTATTTTAACAAAATTTTGTGCAAGTACAACAATTTTACATTGAAAATCTCAAAACTTTGTCTAAATTGTTTGAAAATTTTGAGGTTCAAATGAATATTCAGATTTCGACTGGTAAAGCCTTGAAAGTCGAAAAAATTTGGTTTTTCTCTTTAACTCATTAACGCCTGAAATGACAATTTTTCTACTTCATTTTCAATCAAGTATTTCGTATCAAAATCAAAGTTGAAAATAATTGAGAGGTGCGTATCCTACTGTTTTCGAGGTCGCTCTTCAAGATTCCGAGGTCAAAATTGAGTTTCAGCCATCAGAAATTCCAATATGGTGCCGAATATGAAAAAAAATTTACAAAAAATTGGGAATTATTTATTCCTATCAATTTTTTTCGAGCTATTAGAATATTGGGATTCTATTGAAACTCTGAACAAAGGTGAACAAAATACGACAATTTTAAGGAAAAATTTTACTTTTATAGTTTTATACCCTATATCATTGTAACGACCTCAAAATGGCGTCAACAATGAAAATGTCTTTGAGAAATTTCTGGGCGGTCTAATTCAAAAACTACAAACTTTTAAAAAAAAATGCCCAGAATGAAAAGTTCTTAAAATTCATCAAGCGATATAGTGGAATTTTTTCAAAATTTTTTGATGACTTTGATGAATTTTTTTCAAAAATTATAATTTATTTACAAAAAATTCTGAAAAAAATTTGGTGTATTCTCTGATGAAGTCTAAGAGTTATTTGTTCTTTGCAATTTTTTCGAAAAGTTGATAGTTTTAGAGGAAATGAATTTCAAATATTATATAGTTTAGAATTTTTTCCCCCCAAAAACTATCAACTTTTGGAAAAAAATTGCAAAGAACAAAAAACTCATTATTTTAACTTAGAATTCATAAGTAAATACACCCAATTTTTTTCAGAATTTTTCATAAATAAATTATGATTTTGAAAAAAATGTTGAAAAAAAAATTTCTCAAAATGTCGTCACAAAAATCTGAAAAAAATTCCACTATATTTCTCGATTAATTCTAAGAACTTTTCATTCTTAGCATTTTTTTATAAGAGCACGTAGTTTTTGAGTTAAAACGTTCAGAAATTTTTCAAAGAAATTTTCATTGTTTCGGCCATTTTGAGGTCGTTACAATGATGTCGGGTATAAAAGTAAAATTTTTCCTTAAAATTGAAGTATTTTGTTGACCTTTGTTTAGAGTTTCAATAGAATCCCAATATTCTAATAGCTCGAAAAAAATTGATAGGAATAAATAATTCCCAATTTTTTGAAATTTTTTTAAAAGTTCTGTGCCATATTGGAATTCCTGATGGCTGAAACTCAATTTCAACCTTGTAATCTTGAAGAACGACCTCGAAAACAATAGGATATGTACCTTTCAATTGGTTTCAACTTCTATTTTGATATGAAATACTCGATAGATAATGAAGTATAAAAAATGCCGTTTCAGGCGTTAATGGGTTAAGTAAATGCTTTTGTACCTTTTGCGCAACACGGATAAAAATGGTTAAATTTTAACAAATACCAAAATTATAGCCGAAGGAAGCTGGATCCAAGGAGGAAGTCGTACAATTGGTGGATCTGGGGCTGGGGCAGCCAGTCCCGGAAATGGGAATATTCCGGCGGGCCAGGGCCCCCCTACGGCTCCGGTAAATCTGCCAGGGCACACGGAAGGTCTCGCTGGAGGACGACAGAACTTGGGCCCATCGCCAGGCATGGGCATGGCCCCGGCAGGCCCTCACGCGCCACAAAATAATCAGACCACACCTCCTCCCGCGAACCAACAAACCGGGCCGAACTTGATGCATCATTACAGAGGGCTCATTCCTCCATTTGTAAGTAAACCAAACAAATATAATAATATTTATTCAGATAGCATATATACATATTGTATTACATTTCTAATGGTGAAATACATCGAAATAAGTTTCCTAATAAGTAACACTTATAAACTAAATAATATATATATGCTGTATGTCACATAAGTACTTGAGCGTGAATCTGAAATTTAACTAAAAATATTTCATTTTATAACACTTTTATCACAGTCGAGAATATAATACTTATAGTAATACAGTTTTGCGCATGTATCTATTCCTAAAGTAACTTGCTATCTCTACACTATTCTTATGCCGAAACCATTTCTGAAGTAATCGTCTAAAAATCTTTCTATCTCTTAAAATCTTGATATTCTTTGGTACACGGAAAGAAATTTGAAGTAAATGCCACTGCTCAGGGAAGTAACAGCTACCGCACGATTTCTGACGAATTTCAAATGGTGGTTAAAATTCGAAATCGTTAAAAAGAAAATTTTTATGAACAGATACAATTTTATTACACCTTTTTGAATAGTTATTCATAATTTTCCGACTATGTAGTTATTAATAATTAATTTTAATGATCTATAAACGTTGTAGAAACGGAAAAACTTTTTTCATTCTAAAGCTGCCGTATCGAAAACAGTGCAAGATACACTAAAAATGCACTGAACCTTTTTTATAGGGCACAAAATTTCCTACAAAAAAGTCAGCGAGGGCCCTAGACTAAAGTTAATAGCTTAACCACGAGCAACGATGGAATATGCCTCATATTTTACAAAAATTCCAAAATATTCATAATTAACTTGTAAGACAACATTCCAGCGTTATTTATGGATAATATATTAACTTTAGACTACGGCCCTCGCTGACTTTTTTGTAGGAAATTTTGTGCCCAATAAAAAAGGTTGCATTTTTAGTTTATCTTGCACTGTTTTCGGTACGGAAGCTTTAGAATGAAAAAAGTACCAAGTTTTTCCGTTTCAACAACGTTTATAGATCATTATAAATAATTATTAATAACTATATCGTCTAGAAATTATGAATAAATATTCTCACAGGTTCACTCAAACTGGATCTGTTTATAAAAATTTTCTTTTTAACGAATTCGAATTGTAATCGTCATTTCAAATTCGTCAGAATCTGTGCGGTAACTACTACTTCCCAAATTGCTGTCGCATTAACTTCAAATTTCTTTGCGTGTAACGCATTATAGCAAACAGCTCCATAGTAATCAAAACATTTCCTCCCTACTTCCGTCTGTCTTATTGGGACCAATACTTCTCCATTTGAAGCACTTCTAGTATTGCCAACCAATTTTTTGGTATCTACAGATTTGTGTACTTGAATCACTCCTGTAAGATGCCACTTTCTTGGTAAATACAATCGGATGGATAATCCTTTCTCTTTTTCATAATGATCTTGAGTGCCGCTTTTTGGATCACCGCAATCTTCTTTAAAACGTTATCATATGCACCTCCCCATATGATTATTCCATATCTTAAAATGGATTGAAATAGAGCTTTTTAGATCCAATTTTTTAAGTAAATATAACATATGTTTATCCCATTTTAAATTTGAATCAATTATTATACCTAGATATTTTATGCTATTTGTCCTTTCCATACATATTCCTGTTCCGAACCTTTATTACAACAAATAAGCGGTTATTTCTGATATGGGATATTTTTTTTAACAATTTGTCGCTCTTTAATAGATGTATAGAGGTCAAAACTTCACTAGCGGCTTTCCGCTGCAATTTCCATCATTGACAACTTTGAACGTAGGCCTCTGTGGCCCGCGACCGAGATTCAATTACTCGTCGGAGCGTTTCTCACAACCGCAGAGATCGGATCGCACTCCACCTGTCGAAACAGAGGACGTTGTAACGCGACCGATCATTAAAGAAGAAGACCTTTCGCGCATGGACGACATTTCCCGCGACGCCGGCTGGGCGGCGCAGGACGACATCGACTACAATCAGAAATTAGCGTTTAGCGACGACGAACTTGATAATGAACCGAACTCTTCGAAAAGGGAAGACAAGAAGGAATATAAAGATGATAAGAAGGAAGAAAACCCTCCGGAGGAACGCGACGCTCGTGATCGAGATCCGAAAGACTCGCGGGGTACTGAAACGCAGCAAACTCTCCGATCATGGACTCAAGGACAAATGCAGAGGGATTTTCGTGGACAGGCAGGTCCACCGCCACCGACTAATTATCCTCCGCAACAACAGCTACGCCCTACCCATTCTATAAGATGTAAGTAAAATTTTTAGTTTCTTTTATAGTTAGATAATTAGGTTAGGTTAATCAGTAAATCCCAACCTACACTGTAAAAAATACGAATGAATTTTACAACCGTACTGTAATTTTCCTCTAAAACCCTAGGTTAAGCGTGGCGATTCCCCCTAAAGTGGTAACAAAACACAATAATTTCGTAAAAATACCGCTGCCGCTGCAAAAAACTAAAAAAGGTTAAAATTCCATTTTAAATTTGTGATAATACAGTAGTAGATGTGAAAAATACATCACATGGAAAAAATTACATCGTGAAATGTAAATATACGATCTTTCCCCATTTCTCGGGTAGTCGGCTGATGACGTCGTAATCGCCTGCACAAATTGTACGTGTTAACAAACAAATAAAAGTAAAAAAATTAATTTCTTAAGACTCGACAGACTTCTCAATTATGATTTTTGTTTGACAAATTTTTTTTATATGTTTCTGTCTCTTCGTTTTGTCTCTGTCTATTTGTTTTATGTAATAAATAAACAGATCTCAGAGATAGCTGTTTACTGTGATTTCCCTTAAGATATGTTCAAACATTTAGAGTGTAACTATTAATCCTTGAAATAATTACTTTCATATCACTTATCATTTGTTGTAACATAACTAATACGTCTCCGTAAAGTCATTTTTAAACATTTTGATTATTAACAATATTTAAAAATATTAAGATAACTATCATAGCAGTTGGATAGATATGAATAAATTAAAACGTATTAAGTAAGTAATTTTTCATACAAATTATAAACCTGCATCTAAATCTCTTTAATTTGACAAAAATCATTTGTAATCATCGAGTGTTATACTTGCATGTTTCTGAAATAGTGTTTATCTGTAGGAATATTATCATTTAGGATATTGCAAATTTACTTCATTACTATAATAAAGTACTTAATACATTATAATAATCAGTTTGAATTCGCGCTATTTGCAATTTACACCATATTTGGCAATTTCAGTGCCCTCTGAAGGATACTATTACCACGTTTAGTAAATTTCATGTTCGTTTGTAAATTTACAATTGAGGTTAGGAATTTTATAATGGCGAGAGGGAAACTTACAGTGGTACGGAAAATTTACAATGCAAGCTGTGTGAAATTACCACTTTTGAATAGGTTCCACTTTTACACATTAAAAGTGGTAATTTTTATTATAATTTTTTACAGTGCAGCTATCACGTCGGTCAAGAAAAGTTAACATAATCGTATTGCTCAATTAAATATGCAAATAATTTCGCAATGATTTAATTCCCATTATACTTGTTAATACATAAAAAAAAGGTTTTTTGAGTAATTGAATTGAGAAAGAAACTGTAACTCATCATAATTCCCAATGTACATGTAGTAGCATAAATAGAGTTGACCATGCAAGATACTTGGGTGTGATAATTGACTCGCATCTTACTTGGGAACATCACATCCAAAGAACTTTAAAAAAATTAAATTATATAACATTTAATATTAGTAACATAAAAAATATTGTAAACAAAAAAACATTGATAAATATCTATTATGCTCTGTTCAACTCTGTTCTATGCTACGGAATCATTGCATGGGGTGCGGCGAAAACTAAATACTTAAAGTGTCTAGAGGTTACTCAAAAAAGGGTATTAAAACTAATTTTAGGTAGAAATAAGCTATTCTCATCTGATCTAGTCTACAAAGAATCGGAAATATTAGATATTAGGCAACAATACTCTGTGGTTGCAATAAAAAGAATATATACAGTAGAACATAATCGGAATACTAGAAATAAAACTAAAAAAGGCATTGTGATACCGACGAGAAAGAAAGAAAAAAACTCGTAGAAACTTTGATTTTATGGCAGCAAAATTAATGATAGCTTTCAATATGACACTATCTACACTAGGAAACGATATAAAAAGAAAATTAAAAAAAATATTCTGGTCTTTACCCAGATCTTTCTGTCATGAAGTTTTTGTTTAACTCTCTACGTTATAGCTTTACATCAATTTTTTTTGTTAACTAATTGTATTAATCTAATCTATTTCTCTTCAACCGAAGTTATGCGCAATCATAATTCTTGACCCTAAAATAGGATGTATGATGGAAAATACCATCATCAACTCGCAGACAGGCAATACATTTGCCTTGTGAGTTTTATATTTTCTTTTTTCTTTTGTCTGAATATGCATTGAAACCTACGGTGCATATAATTCAATGTTTCATTAATATATAGATATATTTATGTAATATGTACATTATATTTGGTTAATAAATTTCTATTCTATTCTAAAAAAAAAAAAAAATTATTAATAATTAATTATTGATCTTAATTTCTATTATATTTAATTCGTTACGCTACAACGGATCTTACTTGTAATTATTTATTAAAAATAAAGATATCTATCTTGATAATAGTTTATAGTCAATGCAGTGGGAACAAAAAATAAATGTTTAAAAAAGTGCTCATTGTTTTCTAATCGAAAGAGTAATGTCATCAAAAATATTTCCACGAAATGTACGAATATTATTGTTATGTATTTAAATTATCTAACAAACCCAACAAAAAATTATTGATAATAATTAATTACATTATCTGGGCTAATTTAAAACAAAAAGTGAAATCGCTGATTGGATCAAAAGTTAAATATGAATTAGTTATTGAATTACGTCATTAATTATTAAATTAATGTTAAGCCTATTATAGTTATTTTCACCTGCCATCGAAAAGCTTTGTAGACATTTAACAAACTATTTTTATCGTGTAGTTTCGTTAGAATTATCTTTTTATTGTAAGAAAGTAAATTTTTAGACTTCATTTATTTCTAATAATAGTACGTTTGCTAAAACACCTTTTTATACACTTATTATAAAATAATTGTTGGCCTTGTTCCGTGCGCTTTATCTGACCAAAAATATAGATGACAATAACCGGTTAACTATACGTTAATGTAAAGTCACCAAACTACCACAGATTTATACTCGGTTGGTAAAATTGTTAATGTTCTGTTAACTTTTATGCAGCCAACAACTTTCACCCCATCTTTTCGCTATAAAACGTGTCACTTTCGTCACATACCATAAGTAACTAAATAAAGTTAACTATCGGTTACAATTCAGAAGTAAATGAAACGATATCGAAATTAAATTATCATTTTCATGTACTTTTTAAAGTTATTCGCAACGAGCAACTTTTTTACATCTTTTTGTTACCAAAAGGACATGATTTTAACATTACGGAAATAATGTTAACTTTCGATAATATAAAAGTCACCGGTGTTAGCTGGGAAATGACACATCATACCTGGGATTCAGATTTATTACACAACCATGAAAGTGTGTGATTGTATTTTGTAGCAAAATTAAAGAGTTCGAAACGTGATGTTTATCGATGCCAAATTTTAACCATAACCTAAATTTGCTCAAAATTATGCAGATTTTTATTAGGGGTATATACGAGCACTACACGAGGGATGATATTAGTCGATTATACTTTATATTTCACAGAAACGAAGCAATTATATTTCCTTTTAATATTTATGTTCTGTTGTAGTAGACTTACTTTCTAAATTATGCGTTATCTCTGTAATGCACTAATAATCGCTTACTTTTTCGAGGTCGTATATAACTTTCAAACAGAAGTAAACCCATTTAAACCGTTTCGTCCCAAATCTTTGCGATATTGTTATAAAATGAAGGTTTCCTAGTATGCTCTTTTCGAATTTGAAGTCCGTTTTTCGATATCACTTTACATTTTTTAAATATGGCCACTTAAATGAAAGAAAACATGGAAAAAAAGGGAAACATTTTCAGTAAGCTGCAATTTTTATTGCGAAGGATTTCCGAGACCGTGTCAGGCCTCTGAATCCTGTGGCATAATGAGTTTTGCTAAACGTTGGTCAATATTAAGATTTAAATTACAAAATGGCGTCTCCATAATGGCGCTATAAATTTAGATTTTTTTTTTTATATCTGCAGTCTTGTTAAAATATTTTTGGTATCTTATCGTGTACTTTGATGAATATTTTTTTCTAGATTATTCTTGAGCTTGCTAAATACAAATCCGTTATTAAAGTTTGGAAATTGAAAATTGCGAATCCAATATGACTAACCGAAATTTAAGAAAAATTGTATGGTAGTTAGTATATAGATGTTTTCGAAGTCATATTTAATTAGCCATTTTGAATTTTCAAAATTTAATAAGGGGTTTGTATTGAGTGAAAAACAATCTACATATTCCTCAAAATACATGTAAAGATACCAGAAATATTTTAAGAAAACGCAAATAACAAAAAGATTCCGTATGAAAAGCGCCATTTTGAAGACGCCATTTTATAATTTATAGTAATAATAAAAAGATATTCAATAACTTTGAGAAAAATAAAATGTAATTGAAAGATATTTTAAATACACTCAGATTTCCAGAAAGTTGCAATTACAAATTTTATTGCGGGTCTACAAATTTGTGCTATTTCGTTTTGTCATACATTCAAATTCGAGTATTTTGTTTATGCTACCGCTGCAGCATTTAGATTTATTACATGACAGGTTATTAACCAATTTCGTCTCGGCATCGTGTACATCACTTCGTGTTTAAGAGAGTAAATACCATGCGTATATGCACATGAAAGTTAAGGCGATACGATGCAATAACAAATTGTCGCCTATAGACTTGTTCTATTTACGCTTAACCACTAAACAATACTAGAATTATAAGTATTCATAGACATTTTTGGCGATTCATTGGGGTCCATAAATGCTTTAATTTTTAATCGTGTACTTTGTAATGGCTTTCATTGATTTTAAAAATGTCTTTAATTGACTTGATGAAAATAAACATTCATTATTTGTATCAATTATTTTGCTAGAGAGAAAAACATTTTGCAATTTTTACAATTTTATAAGTATCGTTTATTTTATGTTTAAACGTCATATATTTAATGTTACAAAGGAGGATCTGAATTTTAATCAATCTGGTTTTACGAACAATATCAATTTATCAAATATAAATTTAACGTAGGTGCATTTAAAAATTAATATAGTCAAAGGTTTATACCTACAAATTGCATTAGATGTTAAAATGCTGTAGTTTGAAAATTTCTGAATATTTCAAATACCTTTCATTGTAATCGCTCGGATTCTCAAAACGCTAGGCCTTGTCGAAACATTTACAATCTTAACTAGTGATTAACAACGAAAAAAAAAAAAAAGAAAAAACAAGAAAAAAGGAAAAATTATATTCATTACTTTTTATTTTTATTTTTATAAATGTTTATAAATCTTTTTCTTTTTTGAAGCCATAGAAAATGTAAACGAATGTATATGGGCTTAGGCCCGTCATAGAAATAAATAAATAAATAAATAACTAAAAAGTTAAAAATTCATAATAAAATTTCGATTCGACAGTTACTTGGAACTGGTATATGAATATGATTTGTTAGCGTGCAAATATAATTTAAAGAAAAATTATAATAAATCCAAAAGGAAAGAAAAAAGCAAATAATATAAAAAAATAACTAAGAAAACAAAAAACCAAAAAAATACATAGATATGCAAAAAAATTTTATAATGGAAAATAAGAAATAAACAAAAATTAAAAAGTAAACAAAAAATTAAAAATAAAAATAAAAAAGATACAAACGTGGCGTTTCGTTCAATCCCCTCTGCACATGAACTCTTAGGTGAGGATTAGAAACAATATCAATTTATATAACTGTTTGAAAATGTGATACTCTAGCATATTTGCAAAAAAAAATAAAAACATGAATGAGAACATGGAATTGAAATAACATACTGCTATGACAATTAAAAATGTAAACTCAAATGACTTTTTTTTTTTTTTCAAATTTCAAACACACGTTTGAAAGAGATTAACTCTTTGAGTCATAACGGTAATCCATGTTACTGTATTGATTTCTGTGAATTTTGACTATTTCCATTCCGGTTAACACATTTAGATCAGTCTTTTTGCTTTTATCCGTTACTATGGTAATGAAGGAACGGTAGCACGTCTTTATTTCACGTACAAATGATCACACGAGAAAATTTCACGAACATTTGATCACACGCTAAATTATCACAATGATAAAATATCACATCGACAAAATGCCACATATTTAAAAATGTCCCCGAGCAGCGTTATTCATTTATGCATTATTAAGAGTAATCGGAGTTCTGACTGGTTAGGTTAGGTTAGTTTTAGAGCACGCATATGCTTTTAGGCATTATTAGGGGCAGGCAGGGTTCTGACAGGTTAGGTTAGGTTATTTTCGTGACTTGCCATTTCTTCCGCTACCCCATTTCACTACACGAATTTTGATCTAAAGCAATATTCGCGACAAAAACCAGGGTCAAATTGACTGGCACAAAAACTACGCTGCTAAAACGGCGAGGTCAAGAGACTGACATGAATTTCTGTATGTAATGTTAAATTTTTTTATTGGGCTGGTTTTATATTATTTTTTTTTTAAATATTGTTATTTTATGGCAAATTTATTATAATATTTTATTCAGATTTTTAATTCGTGGTATGTCTTTTAGTTTTTGAGTTACGAATTTTTTAAGTTGAACACCCCTGAAACTTGGGCGTGAGCTTATTGGAAATGTAATAACTGCTGCCGCTGTTTTCGTCTCGCTATTCTGTTTTCTATTTATTTTGTTCTTGGTAATTTATGTTTGAAAAACTGTTTTTTTAAGTTTCAACCATGAATTTTGTGAAACTATGATTTTAAAATTCATATACATATATAAACGCAACCAATAATATACTAGATAAAAAATTCTCACAAAACAATTTTTCATTACAATTTTGTTATTTATCTATAATTATATAATAATCTATTTATGTGTAATATGTATAATGTGTATAATATACATCATAATAATATGTATAATATAGATCATATGCGACCCAGGGCAGTAGCTCAATATAACGTAATTCAAGACCCACTTCTATAGCAGAAGTCGAATGGAACTGTTAAAGAAACGCCCACATCTAGCGGCGATAAAATGAACAACTTTACATTCCCCAATGGTCGGGCGCCCGATAAATAGCAAAATTGTATTGTGATAATTTTTTGTCTAGTATATTATTGATGAATTTTGAACTCATAGTTTCACGAAATTCATGGTTGAAACTTTTAAAAAGTGTGTTTTTCAAACTAAATTACCACAAACAAAATAAATAGAAACAAAACAGCGAGACGAAAAAGGCGGCAGCAGTTACATTTCATTAGATCTTATTAAAGCGCACGCCCGAGTTACGGGAGTGTTCAACTTCAAAAATTCTTAACTCGATAACTAAAAGACATACCACGCATTAAAAATCTGATTAAAATATTAGAGAAAATTTGCCATAAAATAAAAATATTTTTAAAAAAATCGGTGCCTGGTGGTTGAAAATCGTTAAAAAACAACAAATTGTTTTTTCATGCGTTTATTATTATTATATTTAATTATAAATATTTTTTTCGAAAAGTTCAGTCTTTTCTACTATAGTGTAGCAAATTTCATCCAATTCCGCTAAAATGGCGCTGAGCTATAATTTTTCGAAAAAAAGTTTGTGAAAATTTCATATGGCCGCCATTTTGAAAATATTCGGAATTAAGAAAAATCCCTTTACCACATTCATATGTATGCCAACTACCAACTTTTCTGCAATTTTTAACAAAGTCGAAGATGCGATGTTAGATCCTGATCGATTTGACGAAGAATGACTCATAGGATACCTTACCATTACAATTATCAAGCCATAGATACTTTTATTTTTTCATGAGGAGGTATTTGATTGCTGCACAGGCAATTTTTGTTCTTGTTGTACCTTATCATTTAAAAACATAGAATAAGGAAGAATATTATATTAGCCCAAAACAATTTTATATTTAACATAGAATTAAATTTAATCCTGCCCACCCCAATATTTGCCTGAGTAGTTTTTATGCCTAAATCTTATGACGCATTGTATTTTTACATGGTACGAAAATCACTATTATTTTGAAAATTTGATACACGAACGTAGAAATGAATGTTGTCCTTTCGTTTTTCAGCTAATGTCGTCGAGGACGAGGAGGTTTGGAATCAGCGACGCCGGGAGCAGGGCGAGAAGGTCGCCTCGGCGGTGGTGCGAGCACGCCAACGCAAGGAGGAGGAGGAGAAGCGCTTCCAGGAGTCGACGAAGCAAGCAGCGGCGAAAAAACTCCAGGATCTCGAGCAGAAGATGAAGGAGAAACAGCAGGCGACGAAGCAAAAGGAAGACGAGTCCCTGTGCCCAGCGACGACCGAGGCTAAGGCCGGTGCACCAGGAGGCGGCTCGCCCCCGGTCCCCAATCCGGTAGCGGATTGGGAGCGGGAGCGTGAGCGAGAATGCCGCGATCGCGAGAGATCGAGGACGTCCTCGGCCGAAGGAAAGGATGAGAAGCCTAGAGACTCTCGTGAGCAGCCGGCAACAAGTGAGTTTCGTCAAATCGATCGTCCTCCGCCTTTCATGCGGCAGCAGGAGGCACCTCGCAGCGAACGCGAGCGCGAGCGCGACCGGGATCGCGATCAAAGGGAAATGCGAGAGCCAGCGTTCTCTCGGCAGTTTCAGAGCAATCTGCCGCCCCGATTCCAAAAGCAGCAAGCTGAGAGAAGCGGCTCCGGCTATAACCGTGTCTCTCCAAGCGCGGACCGCTCCACTTGCCAGCCCATTTCATTTTCGCAGCAATACGACCCAAGCCGATGGGTCCATAGCCATTCTAATTCATTGAGTAGGTGTCATTTCAGTGACTGCAAATTACCCAGCTCTGTCTAGTCTCCAGTTTTCTTTTCTTTTGTTTTTAGTTTTCTTTTTTTGTTTTTTTTTGTTTTTTTTTTGTTTTTTCCGTTTGTTTTTTGTCGCACAACTTACTCACATACACTTCTTCCTTTTTCTAACACTTCTTGACTATCGTAGTGTCTTGCCTGTTAGTTAGCCTAAAAACCAAAAAGCTTACGCACTTTAGTTGTAGGTGTCACACCAAAAATGTCTTTAGTTTCTCGCTTTCGCGTGCTTTGATCGGATTTGAGAAACTGCGTCGATCGAAGTAAGATTAATAGGTTATGTTTGTTTCCCTCGATCTAGGCGGTAACATGAAACAGCCGCACTCGATGGCGCCACCGCCGCAGCGACGCAGCAGAACCGACTCGGAAGTCTCGGGGCCGCTGGAGGACGAACGGCCACCCTCCCGTGATCACCGCGTAGGTCCGCCGGGACCGAGGGACGATCGCTACCGTCACTCGTCCCACAGGTCGTACGACGCTCGGAAACCCGCCGGTTATTACGAGGATTACGGCAGAAGCTACAAGGATTACGAGTACGACGACAGGCACTCGCGGGACAATTGGGATCACGGGAGGCAGCAGTACGAGGACAAGGCCGATTCTAGGGATGCCAGAGAGAACAGAGAACGCGACGGCAGAGACACCAGGGACGCCAGAGACAGCCGCGACGGAAGGGAGAGTCGCGACGGCAGAGAAAGCCGCGACGGCAGAGACAGTCGCGACGCAAGAGAAGTCAGAGATAAGGACTACGAGAATTATTCTAAGGTAAGTTTTTTTTTTAAATTTCGACGTTTTTAATTTAACCTACGAAGTATAGTGTGAAAATAATCGTATACGGGTTATTCTTTACTTATCACTGGAAAAGATGGTACAGGATAACCATTATCCAATCATTTTAACCCCTTGTCAGTGCAAGACAATTTTACTATTTTGGCCAAAAGTGCGTTGACGAAAATTCCATCGGAATAGCTTGAAACTCGGTACTCGGGGGTTTTCGGGATCGCCGATTACGAATCTGATATCAGCTTTATTAAGTTCAAAACGATATACGATCCGCCCTAAAGCCCCCGAGTAACAAGTTTCAAGCAAATTTTGCGTTTTTTTTTTTTATACATTTGATATCCGCCATTTTGAATTTCATAAATCTGACTTCGGATGTTTATCCACCATATTTGATCCGCCATTTTGAAATTAATAAAGCTGATATCAGATTCGTAATCGGCGACCCCGAAAACCCCCGAGTAACAAGTTTCAAGCAAATTTAGCACTTTTTTTATAAATTTGATCCGCCATTTTGAATTTTGCAAATCTGACTTCAGATTCGTAATCAGCGACCTCGAAAACCCCCGAGTAACAAGTTTCAAGCAAATTCAGGAAGTTTTACTTTGTTTATTTTATGATGCGGCTATAGCCGTCATACACTGTCAAGGGGTTAATGAATAACATAAGAAATTGCGAGTTTTAGTAAACGGTATAGTATTTTTGAGCAAATATTTGTCGCATCCTGTACATAACCTCGAAAATACAACAAAAAACACGAGTTTTTCACGTACATAACCTCAAATATCTCAATTTCGACGTAACGAGCAGATTCTAACCTAAAATTCGGATTCTACGCATAAAATTACTTTTCTACGAAGTAAAATAAAGTTAGGGTCGATATTTTTTCCTCAAATATTCGTTACTGAAAATAACAAATTTTTTAAAAATAAGACTTTAAAAATTCACTGAAATTGTAGATTTATTTTATTCCACGTGAAATTTTGTGTTTTTTTGCAATATTTTTGAGAAATATTTTTGTGTTTTTTCCCCTGATTTTATTTTGTGACTGTTAGTAACGTAACAATTTAGGAAATAATTCTTTTACCGCTTCATACGTATTGAAACTTTATATTGAGGAAAAAATTGTCCTATCCTGTACATAACCTCGAAAATACAAAAAAAAATCGAGCTTTTCACGTACATAACCTCGAATATCTCAAAATTTCAAAGTAATGAGCAGATTCTAACCTAAAATTCGGATTCTACGCACAAAATTACTTTTCTACGAAGAAAAATAAAGTTGGAGTCAATATTTCTTCCTCAAATATACGTTACTGGAAATTAACAATTTTTTAAAAATAAGTCTTTAAAAATTTACTGAAATTGTAGATTTTTTTATTCCATGTCATATTTTGTGTTTTTTTTTCTATATTTTTTAAAAATATTCTTGTGTTTTTTTTTCTATTTTTGTTTCCCTTATTTTATTGTTGACTGTCAATAATGTAATATTTTACGAAACAATTCTTTTACCGCTTCATACGTAATGAAACTTTATATAATGGACGATCGACATATTGATGTTCTTAAATTTAAAAAAAAAATGACAACAGATTCGTGATCAGCAAGTACAAAAACATCCACTTGAAACAATGTTTTTTTTTTATGTATTGTTGGCCGCTGAACAGGATTTTTTTAGGCGGAATGCTCAAAAGTGGTTGGTTAATTGTTTAAAACAATTGAATAATTGTCCAGGCGTTTTCTAGAAAAAATTTGTCGTATCCTGTACATAACCTCGAAAATACAAAAAAAAAACTCGAGTTTTTCATGTGCATAACCTCAAATATCTCAAAATTTCAACGTAATGAGCAGATTCTAACCTAAAAATCGGATTCTACGCACAAAATTACTTTTTACGAAGAAAAAAAAAGTCGGAGTCGACATTTCTTCCTCAAGGATTCATTACTGGAAATTAAAAATATATAAAAAACAAAACTTTAAAAATCCACTGAAATGGCAGGATTTTTGATTCCATATTTTGCGTTTTTTTCTAGATTTTTAAAAATATTTTTGTTTTTTTTTTCCCCCTGATTTTATTTTGTGACTATTAGTAACGTAATAATTTAGGAAACAATTCTTTTACCGCTTTAATCGTAATGAAACTTGATATAATGAACGTTCGACATATTTTGGTTCTTAAATTAAAAAAAAAAAAAAAAGAGAACAAATTCAATTTCGAACAAAATATTGTGATTTTTTTTAATCTGCTATATCTCAGAAAATTAACGTGATATAAAAAATATTTTACAAAACAAAAAGTTTCCTTTTTTAATTGTCTAATGGCTGAAATTTTTTCAAATTTTTAGAAGGAAATTTTTGTTATCCTATTTTGTCAAACTTACGATTTTATGCTGCGATTATTAACAGATCTAGATTTGCATTTCAACTATGCTCAGTTTAAGATATAATAATTCTTGTTCACGTATTTATAAATGAACAATGAACTTTATTTAATATTTATTAAATTTTACTTTCTTCAAAAATCTTGATCGTAGTTTAAATGCAACTTTGCATCCGAAAATGATTGTTACACAACAAATTTTGAAGTCGACAAAATGCGGTAAAAAAATTCCTTCTAAAAATTTGAAAAAATGTCAGCCAATAGATAATTAAACAATGAAACTTTTTGGTTCTTAAACATTTTTTATATCACGTTAACTTTCCGAGATATAGCAGATTTAAAAAAAATTACATTAATTTGTTCAAAATTAAATAAGTATTTGTAAAGAAATATTAGACAAAATCCCGAAGAGGCGAATTAAAGCAGTAGGGATTACCTTTCGATTACACGTTGTACTTTCTCCTGCAATCATTGAAAAAAAATGGGAGCGGATTGAAAAATAAAAAATTAATACGAAAAAATGACTTTAGTAAATCGAGCATAGTTCGTGGAGTAATGTATATATAGAAATGAAACACGACTGAAAAGCTGAAAGTCTCCTCTTTAATTCCCTTTTTTTATTGTTCCCGTACGTTGCCTTGGCGATGAGATATCAACATTTTAATTTAGCCAAAATTCCGCAACAGTGAGCTCATACTTTTGAGCGGTACTTTAAGTCAATATTTAGGTGTACTATTTTTCGATTTATATATGAGATATCCCACTTGCCTTTTGTTGAGGTTATGTTACATTTTGAATTTTTGTCCGTTCGTTTAGGGTCCAATTCAACAAGAGTCTTTCGAAGAGCATCCAAGAGATCGCAATGACAGCAACGAGTGGAGAGAGGAACGTCGCGATATACGCGACGAACGCGGTCCACCATCTGACCGACAATCCGAAGCCCGCCGTGATCCTCCACCAAGAGAAGATCGCAATGAACGTCCTCAGCGACCCGACTCCCGAGATAGTCGAACGTCGCGCGAGTCGCGAACCTCGATGCGCGACGATGATTTCCATAAATCCCGAGACAGCGGTTCCTGGGTGAATGATTTTTCCGATTACGAAGAGAAGAAGCGGGATTTATTTCGTGACGAGGTGCGCGACCGGGAGCGGGATCGCAGGCAGCCGCCGGGTCCCGCCACCAAGGAGATCCTCGACTCGGACGAATTGTCGATGAAAGGTGACAAGAGGGGCACGAGCCAACCGAAACGTGCCAGTATCGAGGCGGAGAAGAAGGAACCGGTAGCGCCGAAGCCCGTCGAAGTGCCGGTCGAGACGAAAAAGGACAACGACTCCTGGAGCAGGAAATCCGATCGCACGCCTGAGAGCCGCTGCGAGAGGAGCGAAAGTTCGCCGAAGGCCTGGGCCGACGCCGAGTCCCCCACGGCCGAGATGGAGGAAGAGAAAATTCTCGAGCCGATAATCGATGATGAAAAGGTCGTGACCGAACTCAAGCAGAGCATGGAGAAACTTAGCGTGGATAAGAGGGACGACGTCGTCAACGAGGACAGCAAAGACGAATCGTCGAAGGATGAAAAACGCGAAAAGAATGTCCGTAACAGGACCAATAGTGGCAGTTCGCGCGGTGGACGCGAGCCCCGGGGTGGCCGACCATACGGAGCATTCAGTGTGTATCCGCAGCGATGGCGGGGCTCGGAATCCCGAGGTAGACGAGGTGGTTCCAGGGTCATAGGGCGACCAGGATCGGCGAAAAGCGGATCGTACGGACACACGGATTCGGATATCAGCGGCGACGAGATCTCGGGATCGACGGAGTCGGGCAAAGATGAGAGGAGGGCGGCGAGATCACCGAAACCGATTCCCCAGAAGGGTGACAAAGACGAACGAAATCGAGCGGTTTCAAGGAGGGACGACAATTCGCGCAGCGACTATCCCCAGTCGAGGAACGATAAACGCGGTTACGACGGCCGTCCGAGTCGCGAGGGGTTCGCACCCTCGGGGGAACCCTCGCGACGGGGTCGCGGTGGATTTCGCTCCCGAGGAGCCGCATCCGGAGGCAGAATGGAGGGCTACGGGCCACCGTCCAATAAAAGTCCCTTTTCCTCGGAGCGAAGCAACGACGACAAGCACACGTCGTGTCAGCAGAATGCCCCGACACCCTCGCCCACCTCCGTAGAGCACGACGACGGCGCGTCCCACATGGAGTCGAGCGACGACAAAATGATGGCGAAACAGCAGGCGCTCACCGCCGGCATTACCGGGAGGCGTACGAAATCACCGAATACCATGACGCAGCATTCTGGACCGAATCACGGCGGAGGCGGCCCCCGAGCTTCGACGAAGAAAGACGACAACCGATCGAAAAGAACGCGCAGCGGAAGTCGACGAGGACGACCGGGAGATTCTCGGGACGGGCGATTTCGCAACAACAACAGCTCGAACGTTCCCAAACAGAACTCCACGGACGTAGGTAACGAGGACTGGGAGACGACTTCCGAAAACAGCGAAGATCACATCGAGGATCGAAAGGAACCCCACGGCAGGAACAAACCTTTCGGTAATCGCGGCAACCAAGGCCCGAACATGGGGTGCAACACCGGGCAATCCGGCAACAATCGCGATCAGCACAATCGTGATCGAGATCAACGAATTCGGGACAAGGGATCGAAATCGCGCGACGGTAGCTCCCGAGCATCCGGATCTGACAAACGGAACGCTCAGAATTCGGCGACGAATCGAGAATCGTCACAACGAAATCATCATTCCGGGAACATACCGCCATTGATGCAGAACTCCCAGAACCAAAATGGTAGAACGCGTAACCAGGGCCCGGGTAACAGCGGACCGAACGCAAATCCGAAATCCTTCTCGAACAAGGACACCACCGTCAATCGTATCGACGACATCAAGCTGAACGATCCCAATTTGGTTAATCAATTGTTGAACGACATGAACAAGAAGTCCCAATCGAAGGAAAAGCGAGTGGCGGACGGCGATTCCGAGACGAATAACTTTTCCGCTCTGGGGGAAGACGGCGTCAACATAACCGATGACAATAAATTGGATACCGACGGTTTCCAAGAAGTACGCTCGAAGAAGAACGTGAAGGAGTCGACGAGACACGGCCAGAAGGAGGAACCGACGAACAAACCCAGCAACCGGCGCGAAAAAGACAAGGAACGCGAACGCGACCGCTCGAAATCCAAGTCGAATGGATCGCAGGTCGGTGGTCAACAACAGCAGACCCAAAATATTCCGGCGCATATGGGTCAGCCCGTGGCGCAGCCTTTCAATATGCCCCAGAAAGCGTTCGAGAGGAACGCGAACCGTCCGAAATCGGGACTGGCGCCTAGATTTCAAAAGCAGAAGTTGGCGAAACAGCAGCAACAACAGACACCCGGTGGACCCGAAGGTGGAGACGCGGCACCTGGCGGAAAGATGAACAACTCGAATTACTCGTCGAAGGACGCCCCTGGCGGGCAGGCGCCGCCCCCGCCGTCGGTGAACGCTTGGGACAAGCCGTTCACGGGAGGATCGGGACGTTCGCCACCCTCGCCTTCGGTGGTCCCCGCGGACATTCAACTAATGTCGGGATTGACCGGAGGACAGAACGACCAGGCCCACCACGAGGGCAACGCGGAACAGCCGAACAGTGGCGGAAGCAGTCAACGAAATTCGCCGAATTGCGAAAAGTCCGGGAAGGAGGCCGCGACGGACAAGAACGCCGCGGACTCCTCGTCCCCCCCGGTGCAGACCCTCATCTTCGAGAATACGAATTACACGAAGACGTCGAAATCCGTGGGACCCTCGGACATGGCCGTCAAGTCGAAATACTCGAATCACATAAAGCCGCAGTCGCGCGTGGACAAGCGGGGCGCCGAACTCGAGGAAGAGAACAGCCAGCTGCAGCACCAGCAGCAGGCCATGGCGGTCGCTTTCTCCAGCAAGCCCAACGATCTGATCAAGGAGAAATCCCAGGAAGCCATCCAGATGCCGCTTTCGTTCAACAAGGGCGAGGACAGTTCGGACATGAAGCTCGACTTCACCTTCGATTCGGATCTGTCGCAATTGACCGACGACAAGTCGAAGTCGCTGGGCATGCCGCGGTCGATGCACATGACCGGCAGTCAGAGCACGATCTCACCATCGACGGCCGAGCTCAATCTCAAGATCGCGTCGGTGAAGAAAGTGTGGGAGAACGCCCCGCCGATGCCGACCGTCGTCGAGCACGAAGACGGCAACGTGGTCACCGGAGCCAACAGCTTCCCCCAGGCCTTCGAGAGCAACGACGTGGACGACGGATACAACGCCCACCAACAGTACAATCAGAACAACATTAAGAACGAAATCGCCACATCGACGAACGTTTGCAAGGTGAGTGTCAAGAGAAAACAAAAATCTAACCTATAAAGTCCAATCAACGTAACGTAAAGCATACCCGGTTCCATCGATTATCAACCGAACGAAAATCACTGGGTCGCGCAAAGAGAACGATTTCGTTCCGGGAGCATAATCGATGGAAGAGAATGTAGATACTGATAACGTAACGACGATACCGGCACTCAATCACTAGTGCACTTCTTGCTATTCAATTTTTAAAGTAACGTACTTTCGCCGATTCCTCGGAAACTTACCGAACTCTAACTTTGCAACCCCTACAAAAATCCTGTTTCAATTCTTGCTTTTAGTGACTTTATTTTTTTTTTCATTGCTGTAGTAAACATATAAAAACGATGGTTTTTAACAATTTCAAGAATTTGAATACCGAAAAAGGTTTATAAATGACATTAGACATCAGTTTTTACAGTTGTTTACTGTAAGTAGCATTGCAGGACCAAGTTTACTAAAATTTAGAGGTTATGTGGAAAATTCATTAAAAAAAGATTTACAATAAACTTGCAAAAATTTTACAAACACGTTATAATTTTTACGTCAACAAATTTTCTAATATTTCTATATAGAAATGAAAATTTGTGGTTAGGGATTTTCTAACGTGTTGTCAATCACTTTTTGATAGCTGTGCACACATAAACAGTGGTAACAAGACGAATATCAAACAAATTCTCACTGCATATTTCAGTATTATTTTATAATCACGAAGAATATGATTTTTATATAAATAAGAAAATGAAAAATATCAATAGCGAAATTAAAAATTGAAAATTACGTTAAATAACATAAGTTAAATATTTTTCGATTTGGATTAAAAAATTAGTAGCAGACTGAAAATTTGGAAACAGTATAAAAAAATATCTTGTACTTTTTACTGTCTCAGAAGTCCCTATACATACAAGCTGCCTGGGGGAAATGGTGAGGGAAAATGTGTAAAAAAAATCGGTTTTTCTGCAATAACTAAAAAAATATCACTTTAAACGAAAAAAAAAGAAAGAAGACATGAAAATTGTAGCTGGGAAAATCACGCACAATTTCGTTTTTTAAAAAGATGTTAAGACTAATAGAAACCAAGATAAATTTAAAAAAAATCGGTTTTTCTTAAATAACTCGAAAAATATCACTTTAAACGAAAAAAGGAAACACGTGAAAATTGCAGCTGGGGAAATGCCGCACAATTTCGTTTTTTTTTTTTAAACTTCTACCACCAATAGAAGCAGAACGATTTTTTTTTTAAAAAGCGGTTTTTCTGAAATAACTCGAAAAATATCACTAAAAACAAAAAAAAAAAAGAAACATATGAAAATTGTAGCTGGGGAAATTCCACACAATTTCGTTTTTTTAAAAAGATGTTAAGACTAATAGAAACCAAGATAAATTAAAAAAAAATCGGTTTTTCTTAAATAACTCGAAAAATATCACTTTAAACGAAAAAAGGAAACACGTGAAAATTGCAGCTGGGGAAATGCCGCACAATTTCGTTTTTTTTTTAAACTTCTACCACCAATAGAAGCAGAACGATTTTTTTTTTAAAAAACGTTTTTTCTGAAATAACTCGAAAAATATCACTTTAAACGAAAAAAAAAGAAAGAAGACATGAAAATTGTAGCTGGGAAAATCACGCACAATTTCGTTTTTTAAAAAGATGTTAAGACTAATAGAAACCAAGATAAATTAAAAAAAAATCGGTTTTTCTTAAATAACTCGAAAAATATCACTTTAAACGAAAAAAAAAATACAGGAAAATTGTAACTGGGGAAATTCCGCATAATTTCGTTTTTTTAAAAAAGCTTCTACGACTAACAGAAGCCGAGATAGATTTTTTTTTAAAATCGGTTTTTCGGAAATAACTAAAAAAAATATCACTTTAAACGAAAAAAAAATACAGGAAAATTGTAACTGGGGAAATTCCGCATAATTTCGTTTTTTTAAAAAACCTTCTACGACCAATAAAAGCCGCGAGATTTAACAAAAAAAAATCAGTTTTTCTGAAATAACTCGAAAAATATCACTTTAAACGAAAAAAAGAAAGATACGACCATTGTAGCTGGGGAAATTCCGCACAATTTCGTTTTCTAAAAAGGCTGCTACAACCAATAGAAGCCGAGAGAATTCTTACAAATTTTGGCAGTTTTGCGGAGCAACTTTAACGCGCGTTTTTCGCTTATAAGTAAAAAATAACCATTCGGGTCGCAAAATGCTTCCAATAAAAGTTGTAGAGGGTGAAATTACGAACAATTTTCTTTTTTATGTACTGCTGTACGTTCAATATTTAAAAAGATATGAACGTTTTAAAATCAAATTAACGCACAATCGGAACTTTTTTTTTAATAAAATCCATAATTGCTCGAAAACCGTGCTTCGTATGGGAAAAGTGCTTAGAATGAAAGTTGGAGATAATGAAATTTTGAATTTGTATGTTTAATAAAAAAATCATTTTGATCATAAATCCACGATGATACAAAAGAAAAATATGAAAAATTGTTACTTTCATGTACTTTTTTGTAAATAAGTATTTTTTAGCTACATTTAGACAGTAGTAGTATCGAAAGTGTTTTGAAGATTAATTTAGCTGTAAAATGAGCATCGGTTGGAGTTTCTACGATGAATTTTTGAAGAGTTATAGCCGTTTGAAGTTTCATGCAAAAAAGTCCAAATTAGTAACAATTACGGTTTTTCGTAAAAACAAGCGTAAAATTTTTGTTTAAAATCGGTTTTCCACTGATTTTACTAGTTTATATATATATGAAGGAAATGAAAGCCATTAAATCATTACTAATGAGTGTTACAAAATAATATGCTCAAAAGTTGTCAATTTTTAAAAAAAGTGAGGAAAAAATGGTTTTACATTCCTTTTTTTTGCAAATATCTTGGTTGGTATTGATTTTACAACAAAATTCCATATAAACAAAATGAAAACTTACAAAATTCCCTAAAAGAATTTGACTTTGTCGAGAATTTTTGTTTAAATAGCAGCATTGACAAACTGGCAATTGAAAACATGGACAATTTTTAATTTTTATGAATTCTGTAAAATTAAGCAACTTTAACGCCATGAACAGTGCATTAAACAAATTTTTTGCAAGAGATCAACACGAATCTAGTCAAAAATATTCCGAGAATTCAGATGAAAGTGCAAAAAAATTGAATGGGGACTTTTGAGACAGAAAAAAGTACGACGAAATAAGCCTGTTTCCAAATTTTCAGCCAGCTACTAATGTTTTCATCCAAATTTCTCCATTTTACTGGGATAACAGTTGTAAATCATATGATATGTTTGATTGTGCTTAATGATATTTTTATTTCATTAAAATTCACATTCTTCTTGCCAGAATGGTTATTTTTTTTTATTTGTCTTAAATGAATAGTAAAAACAAATATATGTGTAATCGTACTAATTATAGCAGTGAAATTTAAATCTAGTTTTTCGTCTGCATCTTTGTGTAATTTAAATTTTGCATTTTAAAATAAAAATTGGACTAAAATGTTTTGAGATTCACATTAACAAATAATTTTTACAAACATCATTAATACATTTTTATTGCCATTTTTATTCCAAAGTAAATATACATTAAAAGTTTACATATTAACCGTTTTACCAATGAAAATTACAAAAAATTTATAAATTTAATTTTCTTTTTTTGTTGTTCATTTATGGTACTATTAAATTTAAAATTTATATTGAAATTAAGGTTACAAGTAGCATTTTTCAGTAGTGTTTTTTTTTTAAACTAACAACTTTAAAAGAGTTCTAATGTTTTAGCAAGAAATAACAATGTTGGCTTTAATTAAGATTAGTAATCTAAAATAATGTTGACATATTTCGTATACAGCGATTGTATATAATTTTAAAATAAGGATATTTAGAGTAGTAAAAGTAGACTAATTCTTCATTAGATTTCACTTATCTCAGTAGAACCTATCTAAAGTTAATTCAAAATACTCAACGAACAAAAGCTTGATCATGTCATACCTTCATTGATTTCCTATTATCTGCTTTATCGTTTCGCTTATCGAAAAACAACGGGGGGAAAAAGCTTTACGTAAAGAGTTTGAAAATGAGAAATTAACAAATTTCCGTAGGTGGTATACAAGTAAGTTCGGTCGTTCATTATTTTCTTAGTATCGTCATCGTTACAGCTACATTACTTCTGTACCTTTATCATTTGTCATGCATGCAATAAAAAGTATTAATCGCAATACCTTGTACATACTTACTAGATTAGAATTATTTTAAATCATACTAAATACACGGTATGTAAGACATTCATTTTTTTCATCAGTGGTTTAATGCTTTGATCATTATACACGTAATAGCGTAGTATCGTATCACCCTCGTGGCGTACTGGACTAAATGCAGCGTCTCATTGTAGCCACGGGTGTATTTTCTTTTCGCTACTTGTCCTCGACCCTCGATTTAATTGCCTTTACCCGAGAGTTTGTGTGTACTAACAATTGAAAAGTCAAGGATATGCGTTAGTGTATATAGATTCCCAATAACGATAACTTCTTATGCATAAACTATATTGATATGTGTAATATTTCACGTAGCGTTAATCCGGAAGGAAAGTTACATTCGTTTAATTAAGATCGGGTGATCATCGCTTACTATTAACCATCTTCGCTTAACCCTGCTATTGTAATATGCGATGCACAGAAGGAATTTTACTTGACTTTATTTATTTATTTTAATCAGCGGGAGTGTTGCACCTAGCGGTTGAAATAAAGTTTCATTTTTTTTTAATATGTAATTCAAGTAGTTAAATTCCTGCGAAAGAACTGGTTAATGAAGAACATTACATTATGGTACAAAAAAAGTAAGTCGAAGTACCGCCACTGCATTTCACGCATACTCAGTATCGTCATCTGTTTCAATAGTACAAGTAGAACATTAAAGTTAGAAAACCTCGGACGTCAACTCGACTGTCGTCTTTTCAAACTGAAATTTACTACTTTCGCTACTGAAAACGATGACGAAACTATGTAATTTCAATAAAGAAAAATGCATTGTTGTAATTTTGAATATTTTTTTTTTCTACAAGTCCCAAATATGCACAATTTGCACATGGATTTCAGTATAGTTTTATGTATAAAATAAACATTCTTTAAAAATAGAAACATCTATGTCTCACTAGTTCTGAGGTCGCTCTTTCGATTGACGCTATGGAAATTTTTGATAAATAGGGATTAACACATTTTTTTAACGAAAAATGTCAGAAACGTGTTCATTAGTTAACTTCAAAATTGAACACTCACATATTATGATTTATTTTGTTTTTCGTTTCAAAATGGCGTCTGAACGTTGAAAATTTTTGTAATCAAAGTAAATGCTATTATTACTAAATTTGCTAATTAATTATTGTTTATCAACAAATTAAATTGCTAATTAATAATCTCATGGGTTTCAGTCATCGCTAAAATCAAATCTTGAGTCAGTCTACCGAAATTCAAAATGGCGGATCCAATATGGCGGACCCGTTATGTAAAATTTACACGTATTTTTACTGAGCAGGCGGCAGTCGCCATCTTGAAATTGGATTTTATTGGATTTTATTGGATATTACTGCTCCTGTAAACCAAAATAGGTCATACAAAACTCTTAATAACTTATTTGTACTATTTTACAACAAAGAAAACCTAGCAAATCCGAAATAATAGCATTTTTTTCAATTTCAACAATTTTCAACGTTCAGACGCCAGTTTGGAACGAAAAACAAAATAAATCAAAATATGTGAATGTATAATTTTTAAGTAAAACAATCAGGAACACGTTTTTGACAGATTACGAGGTGATCTGAAACCGATATCATAGTTAAAAACTCATTTAAACAAAAATTGTAGCTAAAAATCACGTTTTTTCAGTATTTTTGTAAAAAAATGTGTTTAACGCCATTTTTCGAAAATTTTACTAGCGTCAACTGAAAGAGCGACCTCAAAAATAATCGGAAATAGATGTTTACATTTCTAAAAAATTTTTATTTTATACATGAAACGATACAGAAATCCATGTGCAAATTGTGCACATTTGGGGCTTAAAGGGTTAATCCTTAGGGGAAAATGTTTGCAAAATTTTTCACGCCCTCGTACACTATCTGCAGGTCCTTGATTTTTTAATGTCAACAAATCGAAAGGTATTACCAATTTAAATAATGTCCCTACTCGTCCCAACGATACGAGAACAGTTAGATGATACGAGTATAAAATAGATTACGAAATAACGTACGTCGATTTTCACTGTCCGGGGGATACGTACACGAGACCTGTACCGGTATTGCGAATAGTACAATTGATTAACACATACCATGTCCCCTGCGGGAAAACGCTGACTCTTTGCCTGATGCGCAGCTGGTTCCCCCGCAGGTGAAGCCGCAACAGCAATCCTCGGGGAGCAGTAACGCACAGACCAATTCGACCGTGCCCGGCCCAAGTCCGATAGGCCCCGGTCAGAGTCCAATCGGACACCCGCCAGTCAGCCTCCAAGGACCTCTCAGCCCTCCGCCGTTCAATTCAACTGGACAGCCGTCCCACATCAATTATCAGGTTAGCTTAACGTTGCCTGACATTTTCAAACGTATCCCGGTGTATTGTTTCACGGTCGTAACGGGAAATGACGCGTATCTTTCGTTTTGTTTCATGAAGGAGTTTCCGCAGTATCCGGGTTCCCAGGCAGCTCAATACGGCAGCATGTCCGCGATTCCTTCTCCTCCTGCGGTCCTCTTCAACACCGGCTCGGGGCAGCTTCCCGCTCAAGCCGGAAGTCTCTACGGCGCTTTCCAACTGGACCAAAGCAGGACGCCGTTCACGCAATATCCACCGTACGCGGCCTCTCTACAGAGTTCGTTCAATCAACAAAATATGTACCTGCAGCAGGCCCCGCCGCCACATGCACCGAACGCACCGACACCCGACATGTACCAAGGCAATATTTCGCAATATAGAATTGTAAGTATTTGTTCACGTATATATACATAATAGAATATTGTTATCGTTAAAAAATGTAGAATAATGACAGGGTGAAGGAACTGTTGGAATTTGTGGGGACTTGGTTCATACTTTGAAAAGTTTTAAAGTATTTCACATTTGAATGAGAGACAAAGAAACGCCTTGAAATTGTCCTGCATTGTAAACAAAAATTATCCACTTTGAACTCGGGGAGTTTACAATCATGATGTGAAATTATTATACCCCATACGGAATTTAACTTCCGAATATGAAATTACAATTTGGATCTGAAAATGTGTACTCGGTTGTAAAAATTTGTTGATAAACACAACAAAATCACAACGGATATAAAAGTTTGCAGGTTACGAGTAATTTTCCAACGAGGACTGTAAGAAATAGAAATGAACTTTACCTATACTGTAAACAAAAATTGATGAATTTTACCACGTTCAGCGTTGGTCAAATAAGGACCCAAAAGTGGAAATTTTTCGTGTTAGCTTTTAATTTTACGTAGAGCTGCATTTGAATTTCACGTTTATTTTGTGAAATGTCAACTGAAAACTGGAAATTTACAATCGAAAGTGAAAATTATAGATTATGGTACTATCGCTGCGTACGATAGGTGAACGTCTCGAGAAGTCTGTAAATTTACAACCAAATATTAACAAAAAAAGTACAGTCGAGTTCACTCCTGTCGATGGTGAAAAAAGAATCAAAATAAAGTTTTAGATCTAAAATCTTTTATCTATGGTAAAACTTTGATCGAAGAAAGGTTTTAAACCTAAAATCTTTTGTCGATAGATTTTTTTAAAACAAGAACAACTAATTAGGTTCAAAGATGTGAGTCAATTTAAGAAAACTCATTGTAACGAAGTAATTTTTATTAATATAATGTTAAAACAAATATCATTACACAAAATAAACTTCTACGTAACATTAATGAAACACATTTATATTTTGTTTCTTATTTTAATTTTGACGTATTCTAAATCAAGTTATAAATTTTATTCAATGATATTCGACAACGTTTCTTAAACGTTTAATTATACATAGTAACTATTGCAAACGTTTCAAGACGAAGTCACAAGTTTTGAAAATTTCAAAACTATGCAGTTTAGTTGATCGCCAGAAAAAACGACTCAAGTCAAATTTTAAATAATTAACGATTAAAACTGACAAAACTGAATAATTTAATTGACATATATTTTTTAAAATGAATCACATCAGCGAACTTGAAATTTCATTTGTTTTTGCAAAAATTTAAGTCGCCATCAATTTTACCGAATATTTGGATTTATACAATATCAAGCTTTTTTACCATCCAGTGGGAAATTTACCACGCACAGCGTGGGCTCCATTTCAAGCAACATATACCAGTAAAAATGTAGTGTGTTGTAATTTTACCATCTACAACGTCAAAAGGTTGCATAACCTTGTAAAACTCCTACTTTCAAGATGAATTCCCACGTGCGTGTAGGACGTTGACATGGTCAAACGCATGTATATTACCATTTTTTTGCAAATGAAAGTTCGTGGCCATTTTTGATAGTGTAATGATTTCCTTATACCGAACGTTGTAAATTTACAATGCAGAATTGATCTCTTAACCTGCATTTTGGTAAAATTTCATCGCTTGCCCAGCTAGCACGAAGTTACAAAAACGTTAACATATTGTTAACCTCAAAAATTACGTGTTAACTTTTAAGATATCCTAAAAGTAAATGAAAAGGTTAGTATTTTGGTGTCGAAATCTTGTCGAATGCACCAAAAACAGTTATCCTCTAAGTTTCCAAATTGCTAACTGTTATGATATTGATTGAATAACGTTTTTGGTAACTATTTGACTACCAATTTGATAACTATTTGTGAGACCGTTTTGTAATGAATATAATAACGTTTTGTTAACGTTTGGGTGAACTTAGAGTTAAAGTTAAAATATACAGTTTCAACAGGTAGATTAACTTTTACGCGTTAGAAAGAGATGACATAATGTTACCATTTTTCAGGTAATATATCTCAACTTGCAGACTTGAGCATTCGTCAACAGAAAGTTATCCAGACATAACAAATGTTAACAAATGTTAAAATTCCGATAACTTTTAGGTGTGCCTTTGTTAAGAATGCTCGACAAATCTTGGCTAATGCACCCAAAAAGTTCTTCGAATATTAACATTTGTTAATATTTGTTATGTTTGGATAACTTTTTGTTGACGAATGCTCAATTGCACTGGCTGGGATCCTTCCCAGATTTTCGAAGGCTTCTGTGCGTACGGGACCATCAAACTGATGTTTTGATGATCCAGACTAATGGAACGGCGCCTACAGAAGACTTGCAAAATCTCTAAAGGATTTATTATCTGGAAAATGGTAAACTAACAACATTAATAGTGATGAAATACAAATATTTATCTTGAATATGGTAGGTTGTATGCAGAAATGAGATACAATTTTTATTGTTGACTTTGCGATGCACACTTTGCTATGTATGTCCGTATCACAGTTTATTTATCATTTTCAAGTTAAGTAAAGTCTGTCCACTCGATAACATTAAAAAGACTCAATTTCGCTACGCATTTTTGGACTTAAAAAATTTATCCTCTTGCTAACGTTTTGAAAAGTACGATTAGGCAACAAAGGAATGGTAACTTTACGATACTGTTACAGATGATAACAAATTGATAACATTTCATAGTCAGCTTCTCGGTAACGAATTATTGGACAACTTAAGAGAACATGTCTTTTAACTGACGTAAAGAAGGCGGCAAATAGACATCATTAATATCATAACAATTTGGTAACTTTATAGGGATAACAATTCCCTAGGTTAACTTTCTCATGAATATTTTTATGATGTTTATCCAGCAACTTAAAAGAGTTATCTTTTTGTTAGAAAATTATATTAATTCGATATCTTTTCAACATTTATTTGTACTATACAAATGTATAACATGTAAGAGGCAACTTTTTGAAGCAGAAATTGTCAAATAGGCTAGCTGGGTGGCTCAGCATTATTACTAAAATTTTATACTTGAAATTTACCACTGCTCTGTAAATTTTATTTCCATACTTTATAAATTGTAAAAATACACGAACACATTGTGAACTTAAAACAGTACATATACACAACCTCAAATGAATAATGAATAACAGAAAGAAATTAGTATCGACGAACACTGTCCTAAAAAGGTGTAAATAACCCATTACAGACAGCGGCAGCTGCGCCGCCCTACGGACAAAATCAACAGTTAAGCAATAATCCAAACACTGTACTGATCAGTTCGTCGTCTAACTCGCTGATGTCAGCCAGCGTGAAGCCGTCATCCCAGCCGATCGGCGCGATCGGCACCAAAGCTCCTCATTTCCAAGCACCCTCAGCACCGCCGCAGCCTAATCAAGTATGATTTTGCTCTGAATCGACGTTTAATATTTAAGTACCGGCGTCGTCGACAGTGTCGGATAAAAACTTTTTCATTTTTTCCAGATGACATACATTCCGTACGATCCAAATCAGGTTTTGGGCGTGAGCGGTAACTATATAGGTAATTCCCAACTTGTGCAGAGACCGGGGCCGAACGTTCAACCGCCTGCGAACAGCTACTACAGCGCCACCTCCGCTGGTAAACCAAACATGCAGCTATGTAAGCTTGTCTGGCCTATCCCTTATTACAATTAAAACTAATAGTCCGCACAATCTCACAAATAATCATTCGTATTCGTTCCGTCTACATAATCAACTCATACGTCATTGATCAAATGGTTAAGGGTCGTTGTGTGACAGTTTCAGTCTTAATTTGAAACGGTGCTGGTCTTTTTTTTTTAATTATTTACATTTTAGTTATTTTAAATGTTTGTTTTTCAGTTCCGCACAATATGGAACATGTTCAATGTTAAACGTGCTGAAAGTGTCGAAAGACTTTATTGCATATTTTGTGTCCACCATTTTTGTTTTCATTGTACTTGTGGTCATCGACCAAAAATGTGTTAATTAGTCATCGTCATTATTGTTTCGAATAGTTATTTTTTTTAAGTTGATTAATTTTACTTTTCTGTGTTGGTTATTACATATTTTAAGGTTAAGGGTCTATTTTAATGTTTATTGTAATGTTGAAAATTTGTCGAACCTTTGAGGTTCATACCATACGTAGTTAGTCTCGAACGGAGAATTACAACAGTGACGCAATACTTTTTATTTTAAATTTCATGTGAATGTACCAGAATTCTTTTGTATACTTTTGAAATTTCGCACTGTTCGAGAAGAAACTGACTACGATGGTACACGATCATTCGACGAAGCAGAATGTCATTAATTTTATCGATTGATTTCGAATTAAGGCTAAAACTGAAACGGATCAAATGTAGACTGGTGTTTGTTCTTCATAATGTGCTTTTTTGTTTTCTTGCTTCGCGTCAAAATAAAAGCCGGTTACCGACCCAATGATACAAACCACCGACATTTTTACAGATGTCTTCTCGAACTCGCAAACAGGGTTTTATCAGCCCGGGGGAGCGGCCCAGCAGACGGGCGCCCACTACAGTCTCCAGGGGTTTGGCCAGCATAGCCAAAACCTGACGACCGGCAGCGCCACGCCAGTTGGTCTGCAGAACTTTGGATCGCAATTCCTGTCGAGTTCGGGCCTCCAATTGGCGGCCGCCCAGCAATTTCGCCAAAACCCAAATGTCCAGGGGCCGGCCAGCGCGGCCGCCACCTTCCTCAGCAAACATCAGCAACAGGAACAGCCGAGGCAGCTGAAGAGTCCCTCGGGGAATCAACAAGATGTTCTGGCCTCAGTCTTCAGCTCCAGTAAGTATTCTTTTCTTTTTTATAGTTATTGCGGATCTAAAAGTTATTTTTTTTTTGTCAAAAAATAATGTTGACGTAACCGGTGAGAAAGAATAAAGAGAAAAGAAAGAAAACAGTTACTAGTCAGGTTTATAGTTTCTATGGTTACTCGACATTAGATTGTGTGAAATTTAAAAGGTTTTTTTGTTGCGAACAAAACCTATTGGGGATTTAAAGTTACAATGCGCCACTAACGGTTTTGAAGTGAACATGGACGCTGTGGGTGTACAATTTGCATTGATATTGAGTTTAAATTTTTAAGTAATCAGTATGTTATATTTTATTAATTTTTTAAGATTCATTCAAATTCAGTGAACAAACGAGGCCAGTTCTTGGCTTGAAATTAGAAAAAATTAAATATATTTCGGTTAAAAATAACCAAATTTCGACGTTCAAATATGTCTTATAAGTAAAAATGTATTTAAAGTCTTTGTCTTGGGATAATATTACCAAATTACGAGTTCAAAATTACTTATAATAGTAAAATTTTACTTGAGGTATTTTTTGAAATCAAATCTTGCTAAATTTCGACCTCGGTTCTGACTTGATAAACAATCGGACTTTGAAAGCAGAATTAGGTCGTGTTTTTTTGGTAAATTTGACCTCGTGAATTTCCCTAATTTTTAGTTAAAAGTCAGAATTACCAAAAACTTAGAATGAAGCTATATTTTACTTCTGCGAATTTGAAGCGTGATTGCTGGAACGTGATACTTCTTCGTCCCCCTTTCCTTTGCCTCGATTTCCTCCTGATGAAAATTCACCTTCGCGCCGAAACTCTTCTAATTTATTGAGGTTAGGTATCCCAGGAAACACCGATACGACCAAATAACTCCAAATTTGTAAAATATTTTACAGTATAGTCTCCTGAGTCTACTTTTTCTCAATAATAACAAATTTTGGAATCAGTATACTCTACTATTTACTTTAATTTATTCACACACTATTTCTCGCCTGTGTTACTCACCCAGTCCAAACCGGAAACCCGGGTATGAATGGGTAAGCAGGGGTGGGCATGTGAGAAAGAAAATTGAAGATACGTGCGTGTGTGTGGATGTGCTAAATTGGGTGTGAATGAGTTGGAGATAGGTGGGGGAGAGAGAGAGAAAAGAATGATACAAATTGTACGGACGTAATGAGGGGAAGTGTGTGTGAGAGAGAGAGAGAGAGCGAGAGTGTGTGAAACAATAAATTGTAATGGTGGAATGGAGCGAATAAGGAGTGTAAAATGTATGTGAATGTCATGTAAAGCGTGTAAAATGTAATGTACCGGGAAATCTATGTGAACACACGTAGTGTAATGCATTAAATAAATCTATCTATCTATATTTTACTTCTGCGACTACGTTGACATATTCTCTTATTACTTCAGAGTCGAAATAACCACAAAAATTGTACATAAAGTTAAATATGTAAATTGTTTGGTCAAAAAGACTAGTAAACTAGAGCTCATAGTAAATCAGACTACACGGAAAGAAATTTGAAGTAAATGCCACTGCTCAGGGAAGTAACAGCTACCGCACGATTTCTGAAGAATTTTGAATGGCGGTTAACATTCGAAATCGTTAGAACATTTTTATAAGTAGATACACTTTTATTACACCTTTTTGAATAGTTATTCATAAATTTTCCGACTATTTAGTTATTAATTATTAATTTTAATGATCTATAAACGTTGTTGAAACGGAAAAACTTGGTACTTTTTTCATTCTAAAGCTTCCGTATTGAAAACAGTGCAAGATACACTAAAAATGCACTCAAACTTTTTTGTAGAGCACAAAATTTCCTACAAAAAAGTTAGCGAGAGCCCTAGACTAAAGTTAATAGCTTAGCCACGAGCGACGATGGAATATGCCTCATGTTTTACAAAAATTCTAAAATATTCATAATTAACTTGTAAGACAACATTCCAGCGTTATTCATGGATAATCTATTACCTTTAGACTAGGGGCTCTTCCTGACTTTTTTTAAGGAAATTTTGTGCTCTATAAAAAAAGTTGAGTGCATTTTTAGTGTATCTTGCACTGTTTTCAATACGGACGCTTTAGAATGAAAAAAGTACCAAGTTTTTCCGTTTCAACAACGTTTATAGATCATAAGAAATAATTATTAATAACTATATCATCCAGAAATTTTGAATAAATATTCTCAAAGGTGCACTCAAATTGGATCTGTTTATAAAAATGTTCTTTTTAACGAATTCGAATTGTAATCGATTTTTCAGATTTTTAAAAGTGGTGCGCCGTAGTAAAAAAAAATAAAAACGGTATTTTTCTCATTTTTTCGCATAATTTCTGTCAAAACAAAACAACTTAGGGTGTTATAATAATTCAAAAAAGGTTATGAACCATTTTGATAATTTTCTTGACTGCTTAATTTTAAAATTTTGAAACAATATTTTCTTGGGTGTTAACGGTCCTTGAACTTGAAATAAATTTTTTTTCCCAACCGAAAAGGTGAAAAAAAAAAAACAATTATTTTAACGTTTCGGCCATTTTATGTAGGCCCTGTTCAGAAATTTATTTCTAAATAAAACAATATAAATAAATAGTTAATATACAATTTCAATACAATAATACGTTTAAATTAAAATTTTAACAAACTTACCCTACTATAGTATCGAATAGCTTAGTAAAAAATTTTGGGAAGTGTCAAATTTAAAAAAGTTTTGTTAGAAAATTGTAATGCCAAGGAGTGAAACTGTAGATAAAAAGAAAGAAGAAAATTATTATGAAAACTAAAAAAACTTAGGGTGTTAAATTGTAGTTCTTTTTAAGTTCTACAACTTCCTCCTATACAAAAATTCACTAGCTGTTGAACGAAACGAGTTAGAGGCGAAAACCGCAAAAATAAGCATTTTTTTCTCTTTTTATCGGCTCTGACCTGAGAAATATTCATTTTTGGTCAAAGTGTTTTCAAGATAATTTGTAGGGCTTGAAATTAGCTTCAAAATTGGCTGATATATCGTTGTTAAAACTTAAGTAGAAGCCAAGATATTACCAAAAAACCGGATCAAACTATTATTTTTTGTTTGTTTTAAGGTTTTATATAGCTGTATTGAGATGAAAAGTCACCAAAATAAGTGTTTTTCTATAACACGCTTAATGGTGGGGTTAAGTAGTTGAACATTTACAACAATTATTGAATTTTTAGAAAAAAAAATATTTATGAACTTATTTTGGTGACTTTTTTACAGTGTTGTTAGTCTTATTTTTTTTGTAAGTACAATGTTAAATTTGTTTTCCAGCACCTCAAATGCCTTCGCCAAAATCGAGAAAACAGCAGACGTCGTCGCAACAGCCGCAACCAAGTCCAACGCAACATCATAAGTTCCCACAATATCAGGGAGTCAGTCAGTCTGCTCTGGTAAGGGGCTACGATAATTATGTATGTACTACTTTTCTAAATCTCACCGATTGCATTAAAACAATCACGCATAATGTATCGAAGCAGCGGTACATGGAGTGCGCAGCATCTTTCTAATCATGTGCTTGTTGGATGGTCGCAGGTTCTGCAGCAAAACGTACGCGGAATGGGAATACCGCCGCAACGAGGAATCCAGCCGTCGCAGCAGCGTTACCCGCCGCCGATCCAGCGGCCGGTGGTCCCATTCCCCCCGGGGCCCAATAATCCCTCGCAGCAGGGCCAGCAGCAACAGAACTGCATGCCCAATCAGCAACAGGCGCAGATGAGTCGACACAGGCCTAATATACATCAGCAGCAGCAGCAGCGCAACATGAAGATGCAACAGCAATATTATTCCGGACAGGGTAAATGAATCACTTTATCACATTGACCCGGCGAGAGTTATTATCGAAAGCATTAAATCTCGCCACGAGACCCACTCGTTCGCTTCCCATTCTCGCGCGCATCCACGAATCGGACTGAAAGTGTGGTTCTTTCTTTTTTTACGAAAAAACGTGTTGATTTTGTACGACTGAGCTACAATGTATTTATGTAAATCTAAATATTAATCTTAGTAAATGATCTTTCAAATAAACGACTTCTTAAAATGTCTCGACTTTTTTTACCGATAGAATCGAAAAGGAATGGGCTACTTGCATAAAACCAGAAATTACCAGGGAGGGCTATTATTACCACACTTTTTTATTTATTTATTTCTCAACCTTTGATATTTTATGAAAAAAGAATATTCTTTAATCTTGTCGTAATTGAAAAGTTTCAAAGGATCAATGCAAATGAAAATCCAATCGGTAACAACAATACGTATTTCCAGAGATTACGAAAGATTCGAAGAATATTTAAAGACAGGTTAGGTTTTTTTTGAGCAATCATTGAGGGCTTGTTGCCGAAAGCAGAGGAGTCAAGACTGGCAGGTAATAACTTTTCTTTGGATATTACCAAAATATTCATTTCATTCATTCATGTACTCGAGAACATCAGTCGAAACATTATTGCACAGTCGCAGAAATTCTGGGATGTCGTTCTGAAAATTATTCAACCGTAGAGAATTAATAGCTTGGCTCACAATGGTTTTGAAATGTCTTAACGACTGCATAGGAACATCTAAAATAATTTCAAGTAATCGTAGGCTGTCGATGTATTAGTGCTTGGACGAATACTTAAAATTAAACCGAAAGACAACTGAGAGGAAAAAATAGTACAATAGTATTTCTTTTTGTTACGAAGCAGCGTAGGTATTTTTTTAAAACTAACAAAATTGTCATGCAAGTAGTCCGTTTCAACGACCACGTGACGAGGAGGTTTCGCTTATCCGAGGTCTTGTCTTTCAGGTAACGCGAAGATGGACACCGGGGACAAAGTGGACACGCACAGCGACAAGCTTGCCGACGGTAACGCGGGCAGTCAGAGCGCCGGGAACAAGAGCACCGCCAACCAGCAGGAGACCGACAGCAAGGAGGAAGTGAACCAACAAAACGAATAAACGGAGCGACCGCCGCCTGGACGAGATGTCGCGTCCAGGAAATTCCAAGACGGACGCGACATCTCCGAGAGGAGGAGAGGCGCGAACTACCATAGTATTAGAACGGTGTCCACTGGAAACCGACGGAAGGAGCGCGACGATCGAGGGTGGAAATCACCAGGATCACGTGCAGTGTCTTTCTTTTCTTTTCTTTTTTTTTTTTGAAAAGTGAACCATGAGGTGCAAGAACGTCAAGAATGGAGGAAGCGAACTTTTCCGAAAAGACGTTTACGTTCACATCCCCCCACTACCCCAAAAAAAAATCCCTCGATCGCGCAAAGAAATATATATTACGTATATAATATATCGTCACGGTCGCTAATTGCGTGGGACGTCCAGAAGAAAATCTAAAATATCTAAAAAAAAAAATATTAATTCTTCACTGTCGTTCCAATTTGAGTGGATTTATTTATATTTAAAACGATGGCTTGGGTGAAACGAATAAAAAGAGGGCCAATTTGTGTCGTATCGAAATTGTCGAGTCGTTGCTGACGCCGCGACACGCTCGAACTCGGCGAGGCGTTTTCATTTTTTTTCCCGCGGAAAACTACTGCCAGCCGCCATCGCGCGGCAATCATAGACTTTTTTCACGAAATAAAAAAAAAAAAGTACCACCGATTTTTGAACGCCGCGCCGCCTTTTCGATATACGACGATACGTCGTGTAGCTTTGTTTATATACGAACACTGGATGAGTCTTTGATTAAAAAAGAAAAAAAAGAAAAAAAAAAGATACGTCCACGCTGATTTGACGCGGCGACGAAACTCGACAACACTCCAAAGGAATGGATGTTCTCGTGCTAATTATTGTCATATTACGATCATTACGATTATGATTTCCATTATTATCAATTCTTTATTTGTTTTGCACGTTGCGAAATGTCGATCGGACGAAGCAAACTGCGTGGGATTTTTTTTTTTTGAAAAAAAAAAAAAAAAGAACTATTTATCGCTAGTGTTTACAACCTTTTTTTTTTCTTTATTCGAGCAAGCGAAAAAGAACAGTGTCCGAGGCACATGCGGGCACCGGTACGGGGGTCTGTCCATTTTTTTTTTCTATGACTGGTGAGGTTATTTTTTAATTTTAACGCAGACAAGAGGTCCGGTGGTAATCGACGCGAGGAAAAGCAAACGGTCGAGGATTATACTGCGACTGACAATACGTGTTCTGTAGATATTGTTTTACTCGAAAGACTGAACGTTGTATGTCCGTTTATTATGGAGGGGAAAAAAAAAGAAATAATACTGTAATTGTAAAACTATTTATGTCCGCGACTGACGGCTGTAGAACGCGGCGCTCCGACTCGGAGGATGACAGACCCTTGAATCAACCCCCAAAGTGCCTGTAATCTTTATCTGTCGAGCAGGTCTCTCCGGTGTGCGAAGAAACTCGCGACGTTCCAGCGACGACTAGTTGAAAAGGAAAAAGAAAGAGGTAGAATTTCGCTGATCTTTTTTTGTTCTTAAGGCAGACCTAGCGGGGAAACGAAGAAACAAACCTGGACCCCTTGAGAGAGAATACAATTAATTTCCGTAATATGACGCAGGAACGTTGTTATGTAATTATTGTGTGGCGCTATCGTGGAACGGTTCTCTTTTACGTTTGTACCTTTTCGATCATTTTTTCCGCGGATGGGGAGTTCGTCGTCGTCGACGCTTGGAGAATAAAGCGTGGGATTTTTTAATTTGACACTGTGTAGATGTGTAAGTGAGGTTTCTGCGAGAGATTGTCCTCGAGTCGCCGGGGAGGAAGTTTCATCGAAAATAAAAATCATTTTGTCGTAACGATTATTACCTAGGAATAAACACTTGGATTACCTACGTGCATAACATACTGTACTCGAGAAGATTTTGTCCGTTTTTTCTCCCTTGGAACGAAAAGAACTTTTTGTCGATATCCGACGGTGATGAGAATTGTAGGAGAGTTAGCATGATTGAACGATTGTAAGCGATTGATTGAAATTGAAAGAATACAAACGAACAAGTTACAAAAAAAAACGCATACGTCGCACGCTGGTCAAGCGCGGTAAACCATGTACTTTTTAAGCTCATCATCGATTGAAAAAAAAAACAAAAAACAAATAAGAAAAAAAAAGAATTATAGAGAGAAAATTATACACGCCGACAATGCCGACTCATGCGTAGATTATACCGCGATCTGAAAAGAAATAAGAAAAAACGAAACGTACATTATATATGCAAGTTATACTGGACGATTCGAAAGGGATAAAGAGAAAGAGGCAAAGAATGCATAAACATTACGCTTGCGGTGTAATTATTGTCTTTAGCAGCAATGAATTGTAAATTAAAACAGGGTTGCAGTCATAACCGAGCTTCTTCTCGGTGAGCGCTTGGTTTTGATTACAACTCGACTCTGGAAAGATAGCGACTGTCTTATTTTTTCACCCTCGTACCTTAATCCTAACCTACAATAAAGTATCGCTGGGTAATTTTTATGTAATGAGAAATTGTAAGACGATTGTGTTTGGTGTCTACTAAATTTGAACATTTTTTGTTCGATAGTAAAGAATCTCTGTTATTTTGAATTGTAACGAATAAAAAAAAGTAAAGATACCAATTTCGTAGATTAGCCTGAAGTTACATTTTATTTATCAAAGTTTCAATTCGAGTTTTCTTCAGTTACATTTGTTTAAATTTGAACAGTTATAAGAATAATTCTTTCATCGATACAATTTTACTTCAATTTGGTTTTACAATAGCTTTTGTCTCGGTCATGAATGTAACGTGCTTTGGTAGAAAATAAACTCTGCGTTACTATAAATAGGTGAAAATTAAAAAGTAAAATATTTTAACTGCTTCGAATACACATGACAAAAATTGTCAAAGTGTTCGAATTAAACGAAATTAGTGTCATTCGATGAAGATCAAAATTAATTGAATTGTTGTGTATTTTGGTGAAGTTTTAGTGTGAAACTTCCAGATGATGTAACTTGAAAACTAGGAAATTTTCCAAACAATAAGAAGAATGAAAAATATTTGGAATTCGTCAAAAAGTATAGGTGAATTATTTCAGATTTTTTTAATATTTTGAAATATTTTGTACTTAATTTTTCTTAAAAATTAAAAAAAAAGTGTATTTTGTTGGAAATTCTAAGAATCTTTGTGCGTATCAATTTTTTTTCAAAAACTTGACAGTTTTCGAGAAAAAATCTTAAATTGTATACTTTAAGATGTTTTTTCTCTAAAACTATTGAAAAAAAGAACAAATATTGTTTACAATTTATCACGGAATAATTTTTTGAACATGCTTCTTAATTTTTAAGAAAAATTTAGGTACAAACTTTTTTTAAATATTTAAAAAAGAAACTGTAAACATGAAAAGTTCTTGAAATTTTTCAAAATATATAATGCAATTTTTTCAGATTTTTTTTAATGGTATTTTGAACATTTTTGTATCTAAATTTGTCTTAAAAATAAAAAAAATGTCAGTATATTTCTTTATATTCTCCAAAATATTTGGAATTCATTGAGAAGTATAATAGAATTTTGTCAAATATTTTTAATATTTTGAAAAATTTTGGACTTATTCTTATAAAAATTAAAAAAAATGTTAGCATATTTTGTTGTAATTTCGAAGGAATTTTTGTGCGTATAATTTTTTTTTAAATATTGACGGTTTATGAGAAAAAATCTTAAATTTTATAGTTTAAGGTTTTTTTCTCGAAAACTGTCAACTTCTAGAAAAAAATTTGGTAAGAAAGTCGCTTAGAATTTATCACGGAATATTCTAGAATTTTTTGAAAAATTATTGTAATTTTAAGAAAAATTTAGGTGCAAAAATTTACAAAATACCATAAAAAAACATTAAGAATGAAAAATTCTTGGAAATCTTCAAAAATTCAAAAATTTGCTTGTTTTTTTTTTAATGGGATTTGGAAAATTTTTGTACCTTATTTTTTGACAAATTTGATTATAATTTGCAGCAAATTTTAAGCAATTTTTGTTCTTAGAAATTTGTTCCAGAAGTTGATTGATAGAAAGAAGCATTTAAGATTTTTTCTCGAAAACTATAAACTTTTGGACAAAAATGAAATAAACCATTTTTTAGAATTTATAACGAAATATACCAACATTTTTGCGATTTGGAATATAAATTTAGGTACAAAAATTTCCAAATACCATACAAAATTCTGAAAAAATTTCATTATATTTTTCTAAGAATTCCAAGAACTTTTCATTCTTACAGTTTCTTTTTTAATATTTTTAAAAAATTTATAATAATAATAATAATAATTCGTAACTACCTGAACTTTGTTAAAAATAAAAAAAAATGTTTAAAAATTCTAGTTGATAAATTGTAAGCAATTTTTCTCCTTAGACATTTTTTCCAGAAGTTTTCGAGAAAAAACATCCTAAACTATAAAATTTAAGATTTTTTTCTCGAAAACTGTCAACATTTTGAAAAAAATTGATATGCACAAAATTCTTTGGAATAACCTTTTGTTATAAACAAAATACACATTTAAAAAATTTTTAAGTACAACATTTTTCAAAATAGTAAACAATCTGAAACTTTTCATTCTTATATTTTTTTTTTTTTTTTTTAAAGAATGGTATTTTGAAAATTTTTGTACCTAAATTTTTCTTAAAAAATTACACAAATTTTTCAAAAAATTGTAATATGTTCCATTATAAAATCGAAGCAATTTTTGTAATCGATTTTTTTTAGAACTTGATAGTTTAAACTATAACTTTTGAGGTTGTTTCTCGAATACTAAAAACTTTTTGACCAAATTACATTATATTTTTCGAAGAATTCTAAAAACTTTATACTGTTTTTTGTTGGAATAGTATTTGAAACATTTTTATACCTAAATTTTTCTTAAAATTATGAAAATTTTTCAAAAAATTCTAGTATGTTTCATGATAAATTCTAAGCAATTTTTGTTCTTTGAAATTTTTTCTACAAGTTTACGAGAAAAAATTCTAAACAGTAACATTTGAGAATTTTTGACCTAAAAAATATAAACTTTTGGACAGAAATAAAAACAAACATTTCCAAATACAAAATTAGAAAAAATTGCATTATATTTTTCGAGGAATTCGAAAAATCAAATTTATCAGTTCATTGACAGGCAATACAAAGATAACAATGTCAATCCTGTTCATTTTGAATTTAAAACATAAGTTAGTGTAACGTTTCGGACCTTAAATATAAGGTCTCAGAAAAGAGTTATTATTTGAGAGCTTTGACATATAAAATTAATAATATAAATGAAAAGAAAATATCTTAACATTATAGATTCTTTTTTTTATCTTAATTATTAATTTATATAATTTTTACCCGAGTTCCTTTTTACCCTTTCTATAGTTAATATTGGATGGTGATTACATTTAATACAATGGGGATCATACAATAATAGTATTAGTACAAAATTGTGTTAACACTTGCTAAATATCGTAAATGCACTTATTTTGTCAGGGCAGGTTATAATCTATCGGTCTGCATATGAAGTAAATATTACGCGATCTTATGTTTCTGATCCAATCGCCACCTAGTATCTGGGGAAGAAGTACAGATCTCAACTCTGGATGGCCCAAAACGACATAGATTTAAGACCTCAAACACAATACCGCTTCGAGATTACGATTTTAAGTCGTAAGTTAGACATCTTTAAGAGTTCCTTTTATAGATTATCATAATTAAAACCTCTTCAGGAGGTCTTTTTCGAGATATCTTTGCACTGAGCTCTGGGAGACCTCTTTAACCCTTTGCGGCACACATTTTTCTGATGAACCATTTTTCAGGAAACTGAGTACTCGGGGGTTTTTGAGGTCGCTGATTACGAATCTAAACTCAGATTTTGAATTTCCAATATCTGAAAACTAAAATTTCTATATCTAAGCTCAAATTCGTAATCAGCGACCCCAGAAACCCCCCAGTACCTAGTTTCATCTGGATCACGTAACTTTTTACATTTTTGACGGCCATCTTGATTCTGCCATTTTGTATTTTCAAAGTCTTAGTTCAGATTAATAATTAGCGACCCCAAAAACCCCCCAGTACCCAGTTTCATCTCGATTCAGTATATTTTTGCATTTTTCTCGGCCATATTGGATCCGACATTTTGAATTTCCGAAATCTGAGTTCATATTCGTAATCAGCGACCTCAAAAATCCCTAAGTACCTAGTTTCATGTCCATCTAATTGAACAGGTGCTAGCGATTGAATTGTTTCTATAAAAATAACGATTTTTGGTCGTTTATTAGTTTAAAAAACATAATATTAAATAAATATTGACATGAATGCAATATTAAACACTTCTTTAACTCAAACTTAAATTGGATTTTTTAAAAACCGGACGAAAATGCATTATTTCGTCTTTAAAAACTCAAATTTTCAAATGTATTCCGGTGGCCCCTGTAGTGGCCACCATAGCGCAAAGGGTTAACCCATTAACGTCAAGTAGGACACTTTTTTCGCTTCAATTTCAATAAAGAATTTCATATGAAAATCCAAGTTCAAATAAATTGAAAGGTACATTTCTTACTATTCTCGAGGTCGCTTTTTTCAATGCTGTTGTCAAAATCGAGCTATCTTAATTAGAAAATTAAATATGTCGATTTAAATGTCAAAATAACGCGAAAAATCGAGTCTTCTTTTTTATAAAACATTTTGTTCTCATCGAAAGAATATTTGTCGTAAGAAAATTTCTTCATTAAACGTGGACCCAATAGTTACAGTATCAAGATAAATTTTTTAAATATTTAAAAACTAACATGGTGACCACAAAATGGCGACTCCAATGACAAATTTCTAATTAAAACTTAACAATTGTTTTTCTTGAAAACTTATATAGACTTCAGAAAAAATTTTCTAAGAATAAATACGTTTTAGAATGAGTCAAAAAATGCTCTCAAATTTTTCCAGAATATATTGTTAAAATTTTTTAATTTTCAAAAATTCGAAAAATCAAAATTTTTAAAAAAGTCGTTCAAAAAATCTGAAAAAATTTGAGACTATTCTTTGACCAATTCGAAGACATTTTTGTTCTAAGGAAATTTTTCTAAAGTCTATAGTTTTCAAGAAAAAAAATTACTAGTCTTGAAATCTAGAAAAGTTTAATCATTTTTTATGTATGTGCTCTTTTTTGTCCATTTCCAATACTTTTGAATGCAAGAAAAAATTTGATATGTAAATACAGATATTGCATGCATATGAATAAAAAAAAAATAAAATGTTAAAACATGATTGCATTTCTATCCAGAAAAAGGATTTGTGAAATCTGTGAAAAATATAGCTTTATAAAATATAACGTTTGAATGCATTTGAATTTAAAGATATTTTGTTGAAAATGTATAACGTAATGAAACATTTTAAATACAAATATAATGTGATATAAAAAGTAAGGCGTGCATTTGAATCCTATAAAAGTATTTCCAAAAACTCTGAATACATTTAAATCTAAAATAATATATTGTTGAAACTGTGCAACATAATGAGTTTTTTAATAAAAAAAAATAATAAGGTGTAAAAAGTGTAAAATGTCAGGAATGCATTTCAATCCCGAATACTTTTGAATTAAAAAATGTAATGTTTAAAAGTACAAAATGTGAAAAAATACATTTCAATCCCAAAAAAAACAAATACGGAAATTCGGAATTATTTTGACACATTTGAATCACTATTTTTGACTATTTCAAATACTTTTAAATTGCAAAAAACGAATGAAATACTAAATGTTAATTTTAAATACAAATTAATCCGAAAATAATAAAATACTAAAACATTTTAAATTAATCATCTTTGCATCGTGGAATATTATATTTGAATTCATACCCCAAAAAAAGTATAACACTGAAATTTTTAATGTAATTCAAACCCATAAAAATATAGGCCGAGCTTGTTGCAATAAAGTGTATGTAATTTTGAAAGATCGTTTTCTCAAATTTATTGAAGAGCATAACATTTTTTGTAATACGGGTTCGGAAAATGTGTGTTTTCCGAACAGATTTTAGTGTAGAAAATGCGAAAATGCGGGATGTGGAAAATATAAAAATTAAATTTTCCACATCCCGGTTTGGGAAATCACACTGTACAATGATTTAGGAAAACGATATGATATTATAAAAAATATAAGAAAGTTTTTGTATCTGTAAAATCATAAACATGTTTATATCGGGGTGGGGCCGACCCCACCCCCTTTATCTCCCCATCATTCATAAGAACGTACTTTACGCATACTATAACAAATGTTAAATGTTACGTGTAGTGGCCACATTTTCGGCACACTTATTACCAAAAAAATCGTTCGTTACACGTGCGGACGTTTCCTCCACTCGTATGATTCGCACAGCACTCGTGTCAGTGTGATCATTACTCGTGCGGGAAATCGCATTTTCCGCACTTGTTACGAAATATACTATTCTTTACAAATCTTGTGTATTCAAATGTATTCATCATTTTGAAAAACTTTTTTTGGATTTAAAAGCATTCAAATGGATTGAAAATGAATGCATTCTTATCCATTTTGGATTACTAGGCGATCTTCATATTTCAGTAACGACAAATTTCTAAAAATGTAAATAAATATAATTAATGGTAACGTTAAAGTAATACTATTTTTACGTTATTATAACAAGTTATAACCGATAAAAGAAAAAAATCGGAATCCATAAATTACAGATCATTCCTTCTTTTCAGAACTCTAAAAATGTACAAATTTTACTTATATTATGTCCTATTTTTAACCTTTTATTGCCTGTCGTCATACTAGACGAGCTCGTTACTTACATACTGGACCTTCTGAGCACAGATTTACACGCAATTAAATTATCTGAAAAAATAGTAATATAAAAAAAAGAGAAAAAAAATTGAACAAATAAAAAAATAACGAATCTGGCATCAGATTTTTAAAATTAAAAATGACGGATCCAAGATGGCCGACCAAACTATAAAAATTTACTTGATCAAGGTCAGAGGGGGTAGTCCGTGGTTTTCGAGCGAATTCAACATGTCGGTTCGAAATGTAAAAGGCATTTGACCGAAATCAAACTGAATACTGAATAATATTACATTTTCAAGATAAAATTTAGCAGATTGAACAAGTGGTCACGAATGCTGTTACATTTTGTCGGCCATCTTGAATCCGTCATTTTGGATTTTGAAAATCTAAGATTAGATTCGTAATCTACGATCCCGAAAACTCTCGAGTACCCAGTTTCACCTCGATCAAATAAATTTGAACATTTTTGTCGGCCGTCTTAGATCAACCATCTTGAGTTTGGAAAATCGGAGACCAGATTCTTAATCAGCAACCTCGAAAGCCCCCGAGTACCACTTTCACCTCGCTCAAATACATTTTTTAATTTTTGTCGGTTGTTATGGAACCTTTAAAAATGAGTTGCTATCATTTTTAATTTCGATTTTTCAACATATTTTACTACTATAATAGATAGAAAAAACTTGTATTGAAATGTAGTTTCCACTATACTTACCATAAATTTATTCTTCAAAATCACATAAAATATACGAAATTAAAACTCTACAGTAGTATCACATATTATATTTCTAACAATAAACGATGAACAACATTGGAGACGAAATAAAAGTTACATAATAAATAAGGACTATTTTATTGTGCTTCGTAGCTCTCAATTCAGGTGTTTCATCCTTGAAAGTACCATGAGGATTGGAGTCGCCAGAGTTATTGACAATACCAACGTACCCTTAATAAAAAATTTTGTTGGATTCCTAATATCAAATGGTAAAACCTGAAACGAGATAATTTAGTAAGTTTTCGATACGGATTTAAAATAAGTCATGATTTTAAATATTAATTACTTGTATAAGCAAATTCTGAAAGTATCAAAGTATAATAATTTATTTTATGGGTGTCTTTGGAGAGCAAATACGATTTTTAAAATTTGTTATGATGCCGGCTCCTCTACTACAAAAGAAATAATGCAGATTTGACTAGTTTTTTTTGTATGATGGTAAAGCTGGAAAAGTTTTTAAAAAATGAGGACTACAGTGGAACGATTCGATGAGTAAAATGGCTTAAAAAATGGCGATTCAAAAAGTCATCACAAAAACATCGTGATTTTCTCGTAAAAGACGTCAATAAAATATTTCGTTATCATTTAATTACGAACATAAAAATAACATTTATTTTATCGAAATATAATGTTTTTAAATGATGTAAATTTTATGTAAATGTACAGCAATTAATGGGAGTAATATTCCGAACCTCTATTTTTTAGTCATGCTACGAACACAGAAAAATTACTGGACCGTTTTTTGCAGTAAAAAACGTTTGTAAGTAGAGTATTTTTCTCAAAAAACATTTAAATTTTGTAGCGATTTCCAAAGGTAAAATTGAACCTAAATGTGGTTTTATAACAACTTCTGTTATGGATGGCATTTTCAATTAAAATCAGAATTTCCGTTTAAAATAAAGAAAATAATGTAAACGGAGACTTGAACTGGAACATTCAAAATGTAAAAAATTGCTTAACTATGGACAATTTTTTACTACAGTTATCGACGGTTGTATCTTGAACGTGAAAAGGATCTAAATATTTCCAGCCAAACATATCTCACGTAAAATTAACTGAAAAATGAAAAAAAAAAAATAAAACTAGTGTTGGCGTGGTGCCTCGCTTGCTTCGCTCGCTCAGAAACTTCGACCCAGTGGAGAGTCGGCTATTCCTTAAGACTCGTTTGTTTACTAACAGCTTTCAATTATATTATAAAATTATATTGATATTTGGGGGTCCAATCATATTTAGGTCCAAGTGGCTTCGATAGATATTTTACAACAATATAGTGTTTCTTATATGTATGAAAATTGAAAATGAGCATTTAGCAACTAAAAGTTACTAAGACTTACTTCATGCACTTGTATTGTAATAGACTATTCGATGCATATTACATGTTTACTGTGTTTTACTAATTACTGTCTGTATTATTAATATCTTATATATACAATATATATATACATATAATTCGTCAAAGATATCTTGAAAATGTCGAAAAGTCTTTTAGATACTATATAAGACATCTTTTAGATATATCGAAATAGTTATTTTCGTATCAAGGGCCTAAAAGAACTTATGCGCCCATATGTGATCACCGCGCCCGAGGAACTGGCGAAGACTACCCCTGGGGGTAGGGGGTCGAAACGTCGAAATATGATGAAAAACTATGGGGTAATTTTTTTGCCGAGGTGACCAAATTCATTACTTTTTCAGACAATAGTCATAAAAATTTTAAACCAATTTTTATGGCATTGTCGTTGACTTAAGGAAGAAAATGCATACAACATTTTTTGTAAATAATTTCATGCTCTATCTTTTTTGTTTGAAACATTTTTTAATAAATTTTGTATTTTTCAAAATAAATGCAAAAAACTACGAAGAAACTTAATTGGGGAAAATGTTTGTTAGTAATGGACGGATGGATCTGCGCCAAAATCTAATCAGATCTAAGTTATGCCAAGACGCGTATTTTATAAAAAAATTTATGTCAATACGCTTATCCGTTCGCGAGTTATCGCCGAGACAAAAAAACGGGACGTACGGACGTACGGACGTACGTACGTACAAGATCACGGACACAAATTTTTTTATTGTTGATTTGGGTTCCTTAGGGTCTGAAACGTCGACATTTGATGAAAAACTATAGGGTAATTTTTATGCCCGAAGTGACCAAATTCAATACTTCGTCCAGACTTAGTCTGGGTCGAAGTAAAATACACACATTTCAAAAAAATTAGAATAATTTCAATGTTTTCTGTGAGAAATTGTAAAAACTTTTTGTTCAGTAAAAATGTTGTTTAAATCTATCATGTGCAAATAAAAAATTATGAACTAGTGATTTTGATGTTTAAGTCGCCATTTTGGATTTTTTCCATCACAATTTTCTAAATGTTACTATGCACATTTCAAAGTGCAGGCCCTGATACTATTTCTTTTTTATTTCTAACCAGAATTCTAAAATGATTTGAATGTGAAAAAGTGAAATAAAAAAACAAGTTGAAAAATCCATGTGTTTTTTTTCAATTATCATATATAATTTTTCAAAAAATCTAATGAAATATTCCGAATGTTCAGTTAATTTTACGTCAGATATGTCTGGTTGGACATTTTTAGATCCTTTCGGAAATTCGAAAAATTGAAATTTTGAAGGAAGTAATTTTAAAAAAAAATTGTATCAATGCATTCTTATAAAATTTGAGAGTATCATTTGACTCCTTTCAAAGCCTTTATGTTCTTAGTAATTATTTAAAAAGTGTATAGTATTCAAGGAAGAGTTTGTGAAAACAATTCATGAATTTTTTCGATATATGGCGTTTTGAAGAGGTTAGGTTGATTTGGGGAAAAACAACCAAAAATCTAGTTGAAGTTTATAGATTTTGCGCACTTTTGGTTGCGAACAATACGAAAAAAAAAGCACGGAATTTTTTTCATTTTTTGGTTAAAATGCGCCATATTTGCTTTTGTAGCAATTTATATGCAATTCTGACCAGGCCAATTGAAAGAGCATACTCGAAAATGGTAGGGTTGGTCACTTTCAAGTCAATACCCTGCAAACACGGAAAGTAACAGTTATGTAATATTTACGTAATGGTTAGATTGTTACATAAATGTTACATAACTGTTACTTTTGTCTTTGCAAGGTATTAATTTGATTTCCGGTTGAAAATTACGCAGTAATGCTTTCTCACGTTAACAATGCCATTAATAATAAAAATTAATTTCTTGGAAACGATATTGAATATTTTTACTTTATTCCACATTGATTTTCGAATCCAATCCAATTTGTGTCATTCCGTTTATTCCATCCGAACGAAAACCCTACTCAGTAAAAATTTCAACTGATTTCAATACGAACGAATCCAAAGTCATTCTAATGTAACCTTCAATCCGTTTCATTCCGCCATTCAATCCGAAGGAAACCTATGTTATTCTCACGAATATTTTCAAATGTAATTTATTGAGAACTATCGAAATTACCGCTGCATTTTGGGTTACATCGGATTCCGACGAATGTATAGGGGATATTTGCCTGGATTCAGTCGAATTGACTCCCTGCAAACACAAAAGTAACAGTTATGTAACAACTATGTAACATTTATGTAACAATGCAACCATTACGTAAATATTACACAACTGTTACTTTCCGTGTTTACAGGGGTTAATGTCCAGGAAAATCTCGGATTACATTGGATTCCGTTGGATTCTGACCATGTACACGAAAGTAGATTAAATCCTCGAAAACTTTTCGTTTGAATTCGGGTTTTCGATGCTTCAATTCATTTTCGTTTATCGATGTAATCTGATCTAAGTCGAGTCACTCAACATTGATTTTTTAATCCGTTTTAATCCATTTTAATCTGTTTTCTCGCAAATTTCAGTAGCGACCTCAAAACTAGTCGGATATTCACGTTTCTATTTTTTTTTTTAATTTTTATGGTATAAATAAAACGATGCTCAAATGCGTGTGCAAATTGTGCACAGTTGGGACTTAAAGGGTTAATAAATAAAATGAAACGTCATCAACGTAAAAAATAATAGGATGAAAAAAAATGATTTTCTAACCTAAAACCTGTAAAAGAAACACTAAACAAATATTTTAGGAATGCAAATTAAAAGAATTCAGTGAAAATATTTAAGAAAAATTACTCACGTCCTCGGCTCGTGGACCAGGATAATCCGGAGGATACGGATAATCGTTGCTCATTTTGCACTTTTTCGAAACGTTCTTTCTTTTGGCTAACTCCATGATATTCTTTTTAATACGCAATAACTGCCGAGAAAACATTTTTTATCCAAAATCCAACCCAAAACTTGGAAGGTTACCTTTTAAAGTCTGTGAATTACGTCGTCATAGTAACCAGCCGTAAATATGATCATCATTAAAAGAATAGAATCTCAAATATTTTGAAAAGTTTTTTGGAAATTGATTGAATCTGAAAGTAAAAGTAAAAGATTTCGACAAGAGGTTAGTGAATTTTTTTTTAATGCTTTATTAGTTATGAACGTTCAACTGAGACTTATAAAGTGAAAATAACAATAAATCGTTGTTTCTATCTGATGCCTGTTTCTTTTCTAATAGATCCATATAAACCAAAATTATGTTTCGTTGTATTAAACAACTTCCCGAGAAATAATATATCTTGTTAATCAGTTTCGATAGCTTCTTATAAAATCATTTAATACATTTCGTTTAGGTCTTTCAACAAATTAAAAATCATTCGCGAATTTGAAAAATCCATTATCAAAGTGGTAAACGAATAACCGCCCTTTTCCCTCGCTTTTCCTTGAATGGCGCACTTTCGGGATACTAACTAAATTCACGCATCGCAGACACGATTTCAATATATGTATGTAGCGTATGGATACATACAAAAAAAAAATTGCTCATTTACCACTTCCTAATACTGCACGTAAAACTAATTACATTTGCGTCACTGTCAGAGTATAGTAAGTTATCGCTTCGCGTCTTTGTACTATTCGCTCAAACACACTGTATATACAAAAGATTGTAAACGCCCTTTCTTTTTTTCATTTTTTTTTTACAATACAAACATGCACGTCTTTTCGTATTATGTACAACTTAAGTCTGTAGGATTGTCTTCTTGGTCCGAAGAATAAGAAGATGTAGCAACGAATGAAAAGAGAGCGCATTACAGCCAGGGATGCCAGGACGGATCCATGCGACAGAGGTTGTCGTGGCTGTTGGCCGCCGCCACCAGGGTGCTGACTTTGCTGTCGGTCCCGTCGAAGTTTGCCAGCGAGTTCAGTCTTGTGACGATCGCGGTGACCGCTCGGGTCACCATCGTAATCAGGAGTTCGCCCTTCATGTCAGTCGGTGCCTGCGCCGCGTTCTCCGGATCGTCCTGCTTCTTGTTGTGATCGGCGATCACTTCGTCCCTCAGGATCGCCCGGAGTATCGTGTGCACTTTGAACGACGGCTGCACCAAGCATCGTGCTGTGGCGATCGCGCTCGCTGTCAACGGTCCTGATACACCTGTCAACAAAATTAATCCATTGAATTTTACTCTATAAACCTTCTTTAGGTCTGAAAGTAGAGTCTATTGTTCTAAATCTAAAATTCTACGTTCAGTCGTCAACTTTTACACAATTTAGCAGAATTGAGGTTATGTTATGTTTACTTTGACTTTTTTTTTACGAAGATTATCGACCTCAAATATTACCCACGTTCAACATGGTAAATTACCCATATTCAGCATGGTAAATTTCACTTTTAACGTTGTAAATTTTCTTGTTGAGTATTGTATTTTTACAAATTTTGTCGCGTTTTCCGATTGAACGGTAAAATTTCCACGTTTGACGTGGGCTCAAATATTACCAATGTGTAGTATTGTCAAATTACAACGCGTTGTACTTTCCCTATCCTTGATCTAGTAAATCTACAGTGCCGTCTGGTAAATTTACAGAAATACTGTAAAAATCCTAACCTCAAATATTAAAAACACTATTTCACACGTAGGAATATTACCAAATTTATATAAAATGAAAATTACAATGAATTTGTAGAATTCATTCGTATTTTTTACAGTGTGCCGTATACGTATAACCTCAAAAATTGAAAAAAAAAAATGTTTTTGCACCTTTACACAATTTAGCCAAATTGGAGTTATGTTTATTTTTACTTTTCTTTTTAGGAACGAATTGAATAAATATGACCCAAAAAATTGTCGTATCACGTTAGGATTTTGTGGTATCCTGACCTAAAAACGTAAAAAAACACAACTTTAGTTTATTTTTTGAGGTTATAATACGCACGTATGTTTGAATTTACACAAACGTACACTCGGAATCTTAAAGTAATATTTTTTAAGGTCCTTGTGTACTGTTTTGTGAAAAATGGACCTACCGTATACGTATAACCTCAAAAATTGAAAAAAAAAACCGGTGTTTTTGCACCTTTCCACTATTTAGCAGAATTGAGGTTATGTTTATTTTTACTTTTTTTACTTAGATTATCGACGAGTTGAATATATATGACCGAAAAATTGTTGTACCACGTTAGGATTTTGTGGTATTGTAATCTAAAACCGCCAAAAAACATAATTTTTTTAATTTTTTGAAGTTATAATACGCATGGTATTTTTCTTTTTGCATAAACGTACACACGGAATCTTAAAGTATCATTTTTTAAGGTTCTTGTGTACTATTTTGTGAAAAATGAACCTGCCGTATACGTATAACCTCAATAATTGAAAAAAAAACTGTGTTTTTGCACTTTTTGGTTATGATATTTCAAAATCTGACATGGCAAAGGAATTTTACGATAAGATTTGGATTTAGCAAATCGGAAAAGTGTAATCAAGTGACTGAGCATGAAAGTTGGTTTCATTTTGATGGCCTGCTTAACTGACAAGTGTTTTGCTGCAATTTTTAGTTCGATAGCTTAAATTTGAAACTTTTACAAGGTTGTGTTTTACGATGAATACAGAGATGTAACGACGGCGAATTTCGGACAGAAATAATGATTCTTTCAGTCAGTCAGACAATAACGTAAAGATAAGGTTAAATAAATAAAGTCATTATGAAAGTAAACAAAAAATTGTTTCTTAGGTAAAATTAATAACACAGGCCAAAAAAATGAAGTCAATCTCCATACCCAGAAACCGGACTACACTTTTCCGAAGGTTGTCAAAGAGCTGAATCTAAATCTGGCAGCAGAATTATTCCATCACGTCAGGATTTTGAGATATCCTAACTTAAAAGTGCAAAAAATTCCGTTTTTGCTCATATTTAGTAAGTTTTTCTGGCGGAACAAAATGCTTGTTCACACTTTAACAAGAACCAGATTAAAACGTTATTCGTCAACTTTAAAATGCTTTTTTAGTAATTTCGTATGATTTTTTTCAATGAGTTATCGAAGTTTTTGACAAGACACGATTACGATTTTCGTTTTTTGCACTTTTAGGTTAGGATATCTCACATTTGTAGCACCATAGAGCAATTATACGACCAGATTTTGATTCAGCACATCGCAAATCGTCGGAAAAATATATTGAGGTTTCTGATGAACAAATTTTAATCTAGTTTTTGTCAAATTGCGAGAAAAAATTTATTCCACCATAAAAAAGTGTTGAAAATTGCAAAAACTATGTTTTTCCACTTTTAGGTTAGGATATTTCAGCATCTTGACGTAATAGAACAATTTTTAGAAAGAAAGTCGGTTTCAGTCTGTTAGTTATTTTCATGTAATTACACATTTACTTAAATGTATGAAAATCATAATTGCTCCCTGACAAAAACTTCGATAACCCGATAAAAAAATCGTATGAGAAATACTAAAATAGCATTTAAAGCTGACAAATAGTACTTTAATATTGTTTGTGCAATATTGCAAATAATAATTTCGTTCCACTACAAAACTTACTAAATATGAACAAAAACAGTGTTTTTTCCGCTCTTAGGTTAGGATATCTCAAAATCTTGACGTGATAGAACAATTCTCCGGGAAAATTTCGACTCAGCGCAACGAAAACCTTCGAAAAAGTATAGTTCGATTTCTGGGTATAAATGTTTTTCTCCTAAAAAACTAAGTAATTGTCAGACATTTTGTATTCATCACGAAACATAACCTACTAAAAAAGTAATTTATATTACTGGACTGAGAAACGCAGCCAAAAATATATGAATCAACGCGACCCATTGATTTTATAAATAAATTATTAAACAACTGAGCGAGTATAAAATTTTTATGGCTAAACATAACCTCTTAATGAGACATGTTCGGGAGTGATAGATAGCGGTAAACATACACGAATTACGAAGTAAAACGTTTTTACAACGTCGTTCTAAAAATGACGCTGAAGCTAGCAGCAGATTCGCAGCAGCGGATTCGAAAAAATATGGGTATCAACCATTAAAATTGCCAAAAATAGATTATTTGTATAAAATTTGTTTAAAAATGTTTAAATGCAAGTAATTTTTAATAAGAAATTATCCATTTCCACAGTTTCTTGAATTCGTTACTGTGAATCAGCTGCTAGCTTCAGCGTCATGTTCTAAAAGCATTATTTTTTATACTCAATAATAAAAATTGAACAAAGAATAATTTTAATTCGCAACATAATTCTTAATAATTTAAAGTAGTGTACTTGTGCAACGTACCTGTGGAAGTAAGGAATTCCAAAATATTTGGGGTAAGCCTGAAAGGAACTGGTCTATTTGCATCCAATTCTCCGGAAGTATCGTCGACGTCGAATTTGAAATAAGCGACGTTGATCAAGCCCGAATCCTGGTGAACGTACATCATATCCGGATTCAATTTCGTGAGATGCAGCACATATTCGGCGAAGCATGCCAATGACAACTGCAGAGTGAACTGTAAAAAACGTCCAAAATATATATGATAAATAATAGTATTTTTTCAATTATATGAAATCATAATAACATTAAAAAGATGAACCAATGTTTTCTATTCTTAGGACTGAACAGGAAAACGTAATTCATTGATTGAAAAAGCTAATATTAATGTATTGAAGATTTTTTTTAATAGTTCTGGAGAAATAATTTTTTAAGCATTAAAAATAAAGTGTTTTTGGTATTTAAACAAAAGATGTCGTAAGTAGCAAGGAGTTAAACAACTGTTTTTAGGAAAACACTCACTAAAATAATAATGTTATCATTTTGGTACCATAACCGGAGTACTAAAAAATTCCAGTTTTTCAGTGACAACGTTAAATTTTAAAATATCCCAAGCGTCCTATAGGCCATAACTTACTAATATTTATTGACACGCGTATTAATGTGCAATTAAAAAATGATGATTTTTTTAAGGGGTTACATGGGTCTTGCAAGTTAAAATAAAGTTGTTTTTCGAATTTGAATTCCATTTTTCGACATCACTTTCCATTTTTAAACTATACTACACTTTTATACTATACCACTTTTTTATCGTCGACAAATTCAGATTTTTTGAAAACTCCACAAAATCTCTTGATACATAATAATAAAAGCAATATTAGGAGTAAAAATACATACCATTTTTCTAAATGTCCAATAGTCCGTAGCCGCCGGGAACGTCTTAACGGCCCAATCTCGTAACATCGTCCTGGCAACCATAGTCGTCTGCACCTCCTTGAGAATCTCTCGAAGCACTTGATGACTGGCTTGCACTCCTCTAGCTTGCACCGTCGCTAATCGGTCGTAATACCTCGCGATCGGGGCGTCATGCTCGATGCCTAGTTTTGAGCAACCTTGCTTGTAAATGTCCAATAACGACACTGAAGCTGGATTGTCTTCGACGAGGCGCATTTGAGGAGAAACCGCCACCACCCTGGGAACCGTGAAGTGCAGGAACCTTCTCGAGGTTTCTTTCTGTTTCGCCAGATAATGGTTCAGCATTCTCAGGAGTTGCAGGACTCGTTCTTCGCGTCGGGCATCTCCTAATCCGGCGTCATTAACTACAAGGTACGGATAAAGTCGACCGTTATGTCCACGAATTCGTAGCCTACGAGCCGCTGCATTGTGACGCTGAACAACTTCGACTCTCGGCATAAATCGGGCTATTCTCACGTAGTAATGGGAATGCTGTAAATCGGTACGAATCGATTAGTATCTTTCGAAATCTTGAAAAAAAAAAAAAAAAACATCAAAACCTGGAAAAATGTACGTACTTTCGGTAACAAGAATTCGCCAGGAAGTTCCACTTCTGCAGTTTTTAAGCTAAAATTACTTAAAAATCGACATTTCTCTTCTATCAAGAAGGACCTAAAAACAAAATAAAAATCCATTTTAAAAGTCTGTATATTTTAATTCTTTCCACTTTGAAGATTCAACGGTAACTTACTTTGGAAGTTGTTTGGTCTTTCCTTCAAGAATCTTGATCCATTTCTTCAGTTTACTTATTAAGTTGTGAAGCAAGCGCGCGCCAGGGACAGTAAAGTCAAAATCACTTGTGAACTGCCCTTTCATCTTTTGAAAATCTGGATCTTGTACCGTCGCTTGCGCTCGCCGTGCAAGAGATTCGGAAGCGGCAGATCCAAATGTATTCGTGACATTTTGCGAAGAAGAAATGTTTTCTAAAAGCAAGTTATTATCGATGTTTATTGTACCTTACCAACTAGATAAAATATTTTGCACGATATATTTAGTTAAAGTTATTTAACTGAACTTACCTATGCCAATACCAAACGTTGAAACAAGTTTCTTGACAAAATTTAGCGTGTGGGGAGTAATGGTAGCTTCACTAACGTTTCCTCGGTTTTCAAACGCTATTGCATAACATTTCGCCAACCCTTGTCGCAATTGTCGCAATACTTCTTCGTACCACGTTTCTCGGAACCAAACCATCTGAGAATAATCACATTTTAACATAATTTCACTAACGAAATTTCAGTTACTAGTAGAAAAAAACAAAAATGTTGAAATCTCACCTGATCCACTATTCCTTCCAGGCTAGACAATATCGTGGGATGAATTTCCCTCTGCATGTGCATGATCTTGGAGCACCTCCACATAGGTGGCGTCGCTCTAATCGGTCCAGTTTCCGGAACAGTCGGTTGTTGCGGAGTCGTTCCTGCAGCTCCTGTTCTCCCATCGCCACTTTCATGAGACTTTACAGCAGCTGCAAGTTCGGCGCTCTTGTACCTTTCTCGTTGTTCAATTTTCAATGTCAAGTAAAGTGTCCTTATCGAGAAATACACAGCCTGTGGGAACATTCTTCCTACTTGACTCAAGAGATTGAGTATAACGTTCCCTTCGTGGCGAACGAGGCACATTAGCAATTGTGGTATCCAAGGTAGCCATTGGATCGGAGGAACGCCAACGGCATATTTATCGACCACCTCCATTAGCGAAGACTTTTCATCGTCGTAAGTCAACAGCCACAGTACTTTGGCTAGATATTTCCTGGATTTGGATTCGTTTTGATGTCGGCAAGCGTGTAAGAAGCAGGTGATTGCTGACACACCGATGGAAATTTGACGCGCATCACGAGTGAATATACTCTCAAGATAGTCTCCCCATAATGCCCAAGCTTTAACCAAAGTGTCGTGCAGTTGTACCGCCGCGGAGAAGGCTTTGTTGGCGTCATCGGAACGACCAATTTGAGAGAGCAGCATTCCTTTCAACGCATAAAATTCAGCCGTCATTTCCTTGGTGAAATATTTCAAATTTGTTGATTCGATGACCTCGAGACCCTCTTGAAGTTCGTTTCTACCAGAAACCGAGGCCATCTGCAAGTAGCACTTGACCTGTTGCCGAATCTTTTGGAAGCAATCTACTATTGGCACACTAGGGATAGTATAGATTCTGGATAACGAGTCGAGACAAACTCCGCAGAGATTGTGTTTCCTAGCTATCTTTCCGAAGTGAATGATAGCTTGAGCAGAGGCGTGAACACCTAGCATGCTGTGACTCGCTTGATCTTGTTGGGAATCGTAGTGACTCGATATGAACGTGTAATGATGTTGCCTCCACGTGAAGATGTCAGACCAGTGACTCAGATCGTCCGCAATGACTGGTAGGCGATTTCTCCAAGTCTTAACAATTGCCTTCATATCATGCAAGGATGAACTTCGACCGTGCAGTAGACCTTGATGAATTTGCATCGCTTCTTGTAATTCCATAATTTGCTGAGCGGCTTGTAAAAGCGGAAGATGAATGTGACTAACGATGTGTGGCAAACGACGCCATTCTCGCATGCACAATCCTGAAGCGAGTTCTACGTAACGCTCAACGGCACTCAAGTGTTGATCTTCACTGTGACATATCGCTAAGAAACCGCGATAGAGATTCACTTTCCACGCCATTTCTTTGGGACAATTCAGCTCAACTTGCGCAAGTGCTTCTTTCATCATTGACCAGTTTGGTATTCTCCATGAACTTTCCAAAATTAAAAACGGATTCTTTTCCGCTTTCTTGCTTCCGTACTCCAGCAACAAATCCCATTGATTCAGTTCCTTAGCGCAACGAATCCAATGTTGTTCCCACAAAATAGCTTCTCTTTGGGTCTTGAATGGGGCAGGAGTCGAGACGTAATCTTGCTTGAATTTCGTCATGGCCACATCGTAAGCGCCTTGAGCCTGTTCGAAGAACCCTTGTTGCTCAAGAGCCGTTGCTTGCAGAGTTTCCTTATAATGCGCATGTTTTTGCCACAGCCCGGACCACATGTCTTCTTCACACAGTAATGAATACATATCCGACAAAGAATCCAGCACCTCCGCATGAGGGCTATTATCCGGTTCGAAATCGTAGCAATCAGATTCTCGTTTGGATTTAAACTGACCACTGTCATTGTCAAAAGCCATTTGTTCAAGACTCAATGTCATACGATGCCAAAGATTATGCGACCTTCCCAAATACTTCATCAATGCAGGTCTCATGGGGACAGCTGGCCTACAGTGCGCTATTGCTTCAACAAAAGTTGCAATGGCACTAGGATGGCAGTCCTTTTGAATTACATGAACACCACTACAGATGAAAGGTACCATGTCCGTAATCAAAGTATTCTGTTGATGTTCGTCAAGTATTGCCCATAACCTTGGGAAGCTGTCCAACCAAACACGCTCTGCTAGATAAGTATCCATATGGCATAATTGCGCAGTGGCATTTAGTAGCTGCTCAGTTTTGATCTTCTTAGACTGAGATAAGAAATCTGACTGATTCGCAATCAACTGCGAAAGAGACGTCGAGCGACCGGTGACGCTAATATCCGTAGCAACTGCATCTGTGTTCGACAAGTCCAGGTCAAAGATGTCTTCTTTTACGTCACTCGTATCCATCAGTTCGTGAGGTTCTTCTTTGACTTGCGCATAAAGCAGGAAATTTTTCGCTTCGTCGCTATCAGCCATGCTTATCATGGATGTAATGCTAGGCAAAAGAGTGTCTTGATTCGACATTTGAACTTCCGATGTGGAATTCGATGTAACGATCAATAACTCGATACATTGTTTGATCCAATAGTGCGGACCCATCGCATCCCAACTTTGGCTGCAAATAATGTACAGAAGCCTGTCGTGTAATCGTCTTCTCATCGAACCGTCAAATACTTCGAAGAATTTCGACCTTATATGCGGTTGAATACAGCGAAGTCCGCTAAGGAAAGCTGGTTCCAGCTTAGACGGAAGTTCCGTGGTTTTTAGTGTCTCGTCTCGATAAACGTAATTCACCAGTTCTAAAAATTGTCCGTTTAATTCCAAATCGTCTGGGAATCGTTTTTCTACATATTGCATCATTTTCACTAAAAGAATCGATTTCTCGCGTAGACTAGGTGCTTGATTCACGGCAACCGGACTCTTGTTTTTCATCCATTCTTCTAACATTTTAGTGATAGCCTTCATTACTTTAATGTCCTGCGTCTTTTCAATTAATCCGACTAGAATAGAGCCGATGAAAGATTTTCTCATGTCTACCCCCATTACAGCCACACGATTTTTCACTAAATCAAGACTAAGTATAAGAAGCTCACTACCAACTTGATTGGTTTCAGTCTGTGTGGGGTGTAGGTGATCTTTCGCCATTCTATGCAGTACTCGCATGAAAGGAGATATTATGCGATCGATGTAACTTTGATTATTCGTGCAAGCAGCTTTCAACATCATCAGAGTACCGAAAAGAGTACTGGGAGTGGCTGTGGCGTTTTTCTCGTAAGTGGCTAATCCATCAAATATGAATTTACCCACGGTTCCGTACAGTGTTTCCAGCTCTTCGTATTTCGATGCAACTGTCGATGCTGTGGGTTCCGTCGGGAAGATAGTCATTAACCGTGACAAAAGGCCATGAACCAAACGAATGACTTTTGTGTTTGAGCTAGCAATACATGCTCCCAAGCCTCTCTGCAGTGGTTTGAAACTGGAAAGGACTTGGTCTCGTTTCATAACGCCAAGTAAGAAGGTTAACAGCTCTAAAGCCGTACAAATATTTCCGAAATTTGGTTGAGCATTGTCAACGCTACCAAAAACTTTGTCCAACCAACCGAGCTTCAAATCACAAGACTGCGGCCAAACATCTGGTTTCAAAGCCATTTTCAACAACGTCACGCACCTTCTAGAGAGCTGCTCTCCAGGATTTCCTTGAGTGGTGGTAGCGTCATTCACTTGGCAAGCCAAACGCAACAAGAAATTGAGAATTGCATCGGCATGTGCTCTTTCGATGGGTTTTGTAGCTCCCGGTTCTATTTTGGGAGTTATAAGCGGTGTTGGAACGCTAGATCCTGGAGTTTGAATTGCCGTCCTCTTGCCTTCCATTGGATCATCAACCGACAATCGTTTTAATGTTGCAGTCATCGTGCCGGTTCCGCCAGTTTCGGTATTTTCCGCTTCGTCTTTGATTCTGTGCAACTCCCACTTAATGATGACTTCCGCTAGTTCGACAGCCAATCGTCGATGTTCTATAGTCGCAGTTGGACTGAATCCGAGTCTCTGGATAGAATTCACCATATGTTGCGCCAAATGATGCCTTACTGGATAATAAACTTTGTAATGTCTCACTACTAATTGCAGAATGTGGAAGAGTTGTTGCATGGAGTGACCTTCTTCTACAATGATTTTCTTTGTCCAGTGTGTGAGTAACGTGTACCCGTCTTCTATTCTTACTGGCATAGCCGGCGTCATAATTTCCAGAGCCTGCCTTACGACATTCCTCGCTTCAACTGCATGAGCTTTTAGCAAACTATGAAATACTTGCAAAACGATCTTTTTGTGAATAGCGAATTTAGCAATAACGTGACTTAGTAGAAGATGTCCATGATATCGAGTAGCTGGATCCACGCAATTTTTTCCAAGCAGACATGGCCAGGCGTAAGTCATTAAAAGTCTCAATTTATCACCTTGTTTCTTATTCGAAACGTCGTGAATGTAATGTGGCGCCAATTCCACCAGTAAACACGAACACTGAAGTAATGCGATTCTTACGCAATCGGTCGAAGCGAGTGGATTATTTGGATCGATAATTTTGTTGATAAATATTGACACGACATTCTCCGGATTATCATGATACGGCATCGGCGCACTGCCAACAAGTTTCGTTCCCTCGCCTTTTTCAAAACTCACTGCGAAGCACGGAATGATAATTAACTGCACTACTTTAGCCTTCAGTTCCTGAGACATAAAGTTTGTTGGGAAATGCTCGACGAATCTGAAGAAAGCACTTCGTTTCCATTCCACGGTGTATTCCTGAGCAACGGTGTTTTCCAGGAAGTCACGAAGAAACTGAAAGTCAGGTACGAACCTGCCGCACGTAACTCGGAGTAATTGAAAGAGGAGATCGATGTCATTAGGATGATGACAGAAATAATGAAGTAAGATCTTGACAATTAATTTCGGCTCCTTCCAATGGCAGAAATCGATGTTGTCGACTTTTTTGTGCAACGCTTGATAGTCATCGTTGCACCAAATCTGTTTTAAGGCTGCGACCAGTTGCGTTTGGCTCGATAGCCATTGTTCGTCAAATTTAATGAGCACCGATACGATTCTTACGGCTTGATGCTGAAGTTCGCTCTTCTCATTGTGCGACAAATTTGAATTTGTATGGGAATGGGCAAGAAGCATTGTAATAAGCCTCGAGGTGTTATTATGAAGCACGTCTCTAAATGGTTTTCCATCCTTATGTTTTATTAAAAACTCTAGATATCTACTCCACTGCTGATCTTTGATGTTGTTGTCATGCAAAAATAAGTTCAACGTTTCCGACGGATAACGCAGTAAGAATTTCATTAAGGGTACTCTGAACGGACTTGAAGCCTCGATCAGAAGAGACTTTTCAGTTTGTAAGACTAGTCTACAGAGAACGTCGATAAATTTAGGAGTCGCAGCTGGAATTTGATGGAAAATTTCAATAATAGTCGCAATTTTCTGTTCGTTTTCGCCGGATTTCGCAACCCCTTTGTTCGCTTTAATCAAATTTTCCAGTAGCTTTTTCAAATGCTGCAATAACTGCTCACAAAGTGTGATACTAAAAGTGCTTGGAAATAATTGTGTAAGATACGACAGGCGTTTGACACAGTTGAGGCTAAGATTTCTATGATCTCCGAGGGTCAGAAGCATCGGCCGCATAATTGTATGAACAGATTCCATGTCAATTTGGAAGCCAGCGATGAATTTCTGCATACATTCGAAAGCTGCCTCTTGCAGCTCTGCGTTGGGTTTCTCCAAAGCTTTGTACAGTACGCAGAAGATCCTCTCTCTGCTACCTGTGATGTAATGACATGCGGCTAAGGCACGAAGTGCTGACTTTCTCAAAGGAATCAAATTTGTAACCGATTTGTAACACGGCATTTTGTTCAGATTGATATCCTCCGATTCGTTCAATGCCAAGAGTTCTCCAAAGAAGACCTTATGTTCAACGCTCGCAAGATCGATGGTGAAAAGTCGTGGATTTAACGTAGTGCAGAATGTATTTCCGTCCATTAAACCAATTTGTGCATTCGTGGCTTGATGTCGTAGCAGATGTTTCTTGGGTGGTATCATATCAGCAATAACTTCCTTATGAGGTTCCATTACTTGCGTTACAGTTTTATTTTGAATCTCGCCAAGAAGACGCAAGGAAGCCATCGCTTGTTCCCGTACGATGGTGTGCGGAGAAGTCACTTGCCGAACTAGTTCGCGCGTTACTTCATACAGACTCTTATTTTGAGCTTCAATTAGTTCGATATTTCCATCTTCGATACCTGGATTAACGCACACTCGTAGCATTTTTTCTAAATTTGCTTTTGCCATATCTATGGCGCCATTGGACACTTCACCAGTGAGGTCCATCATGACGAACATGAGAGCTTTCAAAAAGACAAAAAGATGACTCAACACCCACTTTGTTGCCATTCGTTCAAATAGGAATTTAATGGCCATGCAGCCTCCAAGTTTCGCATACCACGCCCGCTCGTAACATAATGAACACATTTTGTCGGCGAGATACTCCATCAGAGGTAATTGACACGCGCGCTCCTTAGACCCTAAAATAGTTGTCGCCGTCTCCAATATCAAAACTAACGCTAAGTTACCCGGTTTGCACAATTCTTTTTCTTCGTGGCCCATTATGACTGCAAGCGCGTCGATCAATATCAGAGGATCCTGACCTTGTGGAACAATACCGGATTTCCCCGTTATGCAAAAAGGCCCCGCTTGTTGCGCGATTGCGACCATTGTGTAATGTCTCACAGTTGATACCATTGATCCCAACACCGATTGCCTCAATTCTTTAATTGCTGCAGCAACAAATAGACCAGTGAGAGCCGTTTGCTGCACGTTTCGAGCTACAACATCGGAGAACTTGTAAAATGGTCCTTGTTGATGAGGAATCGGACCTTCTTTAAATGCTGGATGTGCGAAAAGTTTGTAGAGCGTTCCCCTATCATCGTCGAGCTTCATTGAAGCGGCCAAGTAACAATGTATAACTTCCCAACATTGTTTTCGATAAAATGGATCGGTTGTATTAGATTTCAAAGCGGTAAATGCTGTCTCAATGACTTTTTCAACTGGGAAATCGATCGGTTTGGCAGGTTCTTGGAAATATGCAACGACAGCCGGAGAACTCGTTTCGCGGTCGTTGTATTCGCACCTTTGCGGTTCGATCATCATTTTACGATTGCCGCCTCCAAACTTGCCGAGGACACGAAAAGCGACGTGAGCTACTTGGTCCGTTGGATTTCGCAACGTTCTCCAGAGAGCCTGCATCAAATCGGCTCGAACAGGCTGTATGTGCTCATACAAGAAATCTGGCTGAAGGTTATCCACGCACAGTTCGAGAGTTCTCAAGCCCTGACTGACCAACGTGTGACTACCGTTGAGTGCGGATACCAACGGATCCATCAACATTGGAAGGTAAGGTAAGAGCGAACTCAACCTAACGGGAACCGTCAAACACAATTCAACAAACAAATCTTTCATGTGTTGTTTATGAAGGCCAGACTGTAGCCTGTTTAATCCCTCCAGCAAGTTTGGTAACAGTGGCAAAAATTCTTGATACAATAGATCGTGAGACCCACCACCGATCGAACGGAACAGAGCTCGGAGCAGGAGGAAATAGTTGTAAGGCTCCTTAGCTGACATGGCTAGTTCCATCGACCTATTAACAATCTGGTGCAAGTGCGGCCTCAGCATATGTTCGTTTTCTGCTGGGAATAATGAGACACTACCAAATACGAGTTTAAATAGTCGAAGATATAAATTACTTCTTTCTACGTTCGAGCCCATATCGTCCATCCTTTCAAGCAAATACTCCACCAATACAGTCGCGAATATTGGTGACGTCGTCGGATTTGCTAAGAAAGAATTGCCAACGATTTGTAACGCACAGTTCTTAAAAATTCTCTCGACCATATAATCGATCGTAGTCGAGAAAATTTCTTGAAACGTTTGGGGATTCATCATCGAGAAAACGCCCGCAAAGTGTTCGAGAACCTCTTTTTCCTCTTTAGACCGAACGGTTTGCGGTTGTGCCGGTCTTCCAGGTTGGGTAATCGCACCAATTGCTGGAGGACCGATCGTGTAAATGTCCAAAGCTTGTAGAGCCCATTTCACCAAACGAATAAAGACGAGTGTTTCTTTAGGCTGGAATTGTTTCGACTGTGGCATTTCTCCGGATTTGCAATTAGCGCATCCCCAAGTAATAGTTTTCACGCCACAAACTAACGTCTTTACTAAACTCCTATAATCTACTACATTGTAATTAGTATTATGCGACGCGGGGAACCCAAACTTTGACTTATTAGGTTCTTTGTCTTCCTGCAGATCAGCAATAGTTGGTTTTACGTCTTCGGTTATAGCTTTAACGTCGGTTGTAGCCGGAGGCAAAAGTTTGGCTTTATTTAATAGCACAGGCATCTGGAGTTTCGTTATTGTTTTGAATTTTAAAACAAACACTTCTAACATTCTCATTAAAAGCTCCCTTCCCTGATTACTATTTTCAGCATCTGAGCGCTGCCTGATACATTCAACGAGATTTAACAAAAGTTTACAGGACATTGTTTGAATAGACGTGGGTAAACTCTGATCGTGAACGTTTTTACTGAACAGATGAACTGCTCTGGTAAGATCGCTTAGAGGTAAAAGCTGTCGGACGTGGTGAACTAAATCGGCGAGGGTTGAATAGGCCAACGGTCTCAACGATTCGTAAGTCGTCCAGCCGTGTCCGAGCAAGACCTCTTCATCGAAAAGACGTTCCATGTGCGGAACGAATTTTGTTCTGAGGTCAGTTGCCAAAATGTGTCTCGCCGCAATGAGCAGTTCCTTCCGTAAATGAGCAACTTCCATGGGGCAAAGTGACAATAAACCAAGCATACCTTTAACCATCATTGTACTGTGTTGAGCCACGACATCTTGATAAATTCTGATAATATACGCGAGAAACGACAACGTTTTTATTTGAGCTCCCATGAAATCCACAAATACTTCTTTGTTAAATCCAGGAGAAGCTCTGTGCTGGGGTGTTGGCTGAAGCGTTATAGTCGTCATGATCAGTGGGATGAAATCGGACACGTCTTGGTGAACGTTTTGTTTATAAATTTGATACATGAGAACAACTATAATAGGTAATTCTTGTAACACTTTAAGTGAAAGGACTGCCTTCGGGATGAGATTATACTGAAAGAACAATTCAAGGTAAGTTAAGTTGTAACGTAATAATGCCTTCTAATAAAACATGTTACTAAAATGATCCTTACACTGACAATCGATCCATCGGCGGCCTTTTTCTCTAACTGTATCGGCGTAATAGTAAAAGTCTCTTTTAAGAGTGCATCTAAATTTATTTCAGATAAATCTTTGACGAGTATAGGTGGACGAGGTTCGAATATCTTTGGCAAGTTTTTCGGTAACTCGCTATATATTAACTTTACAAACTGTAGAAAGTGTTGGATCTGAAAATAAGAAATAACTTATGTATTCAATCATAACGACAATTTGAAAAATAATATTAATAGTTTTGAAAGTTTACCTCTGGATTGAACGTTGGTCTATATTGTTTATGAAGCTCGATAATGATTCGAAGACATACTAGAATATTTTCTTCATTTTCTGTTTCTAAGAGTTTCAGCATCAAGCTTAGAATTTGTTTTATATATGGTCGTAAGAAATCATTCGTAGGAAGTCTGTGAATCATTTCGAGAATCAATTTCCTCACTTGTTGAATATTGTATTCAGATATAAAATGTGGTTCTCCTTCTTGGAGAATTTTCAAGAAGATTTTCATCAAGTGGTCCAAAAAAGCTGGATATTGTGACGAACACATAATCACCTGTGATAAAACACCAAAGGAAAAAGGAAATAGTAAATTTATTATTAGGTAATCGCTCCAACATCTTATTGATACTTACCTCGAAATTCTCCGAAAGTTCCTGTGCCGCTTTTAATTTGACTTCATCCTTGGAATTAGGATCGGCCAACAGGCTCACGAAGGACCGATAGGTGTTCATCTGTGTCACAGGATCTTGCGGTGCCATTTTGTTTTGGAATTATCACTACTTATCTACATTGAAATATGGTACAGTCCTAAAACAAAAAAAGAACCACACATTGTTTCATTTAACAACTTGCTCTGTGCCAAAATACAATAAACAATTGTATTTTAAGAAAAAGATCGTTGTTAATATCAAAGTTTGACTTCAAACATAAATTGGTTTGACCTATTTATAAATCACATTAATCTCCTTGATTAATCAATGCCTTAGATTTCAGTTAGTAAACAACCCTTAGCAACGGGGAGTCACGCCCAGAACTCACTGCGCAATGTAATGCAACAATGTTTTGATTGCAAAAAATATTATTTGGCGATTACTTTGGTTCAGCTTGTTAATGGGTCCACACTATTTCCGGAACTAAACATTTTTCTGAAGTGTAATTTGATTTCGTGGCAACTAAGTACGTAAACTCTTTGACTAATAATCCGGTGCTTTTAAAATATTGTAGTATTTGTGAGTATATTCACCTACACTATAACACAGAGTACGAAAGGTGGAATTCTGACCCAGTGTACCGCAATCCAGTTACACTGCGACCATGTTAGCAGCGAATTGTAAGCTAGACATCTCTTATCAGCGATTATTTACCAACATCTGAAACTTGTGAATTGCAATAAAAGGACTAACAATGGATGAGAAAACAATTGATTCTATTTTTTCGGGGTCCTTGAAATCCCTACCAGCAGTCAGCTCCAAGATTGTTCGAATCTTCACCAGTTCGACCTTCACAGGTAATTTTAAACGCCTTGCACGTCAGTAAAATTTGCTTTTTAATTAAACTTATAAATAAACAAAATAATTTATCACTTAGATACAACAATGGAGCGAAACACGCTGATGGCCCAGTGTTATCCAAAAATAAAAGATTATTGTCGAGAGAAGCACGGATTAGAATTTCAGGTACACAATACTTAATTTTCATGGAAATTTAGCATTTTTTTAACATGGCTCTTAAATTAAATATAGTATGATCATTTGAATATAAAAAAGTATGAGTCACGGTTTGTGAACTTTTGACTTTACCTTCAATGACCTTGACATCAAAATCAATTTTAACGGCATTATGCATCGATCGTTCGGTAAAAACATACATAGACAAAAGTCGGGAAGAAATTTACTGCAAGAAAGTGTTCATATAACTTTCAAACTTTTTTAGGTAGTGGATATGAGGTGGGGAGTGCGAGACGAAGCTACTGATGATCACATGACAACTGAGCTATGTATGAGGGAAATACAAAATTGCCAGAGACTCTCCATGGGTCCAAATTTTGTGGTGAGTATTTTTAAAGATAATAGACTCTATCTCATATAAAATAAATTTGTTCAGGTTTTTCTTGGTCAAAAATACGGGTATCGACCTATTCCGACTTATGTACTCAGTTCGGAATTGGAGATGTTGAGAAATGAACTTGATGGACAAGGTATGGATGTCACAGTTTTTGATACTTGGTACAAAAAAGATAACAATGCAGTACCACCAACGAGTATACTCCAGCCGATATCTTCCATTCTAAAAAATTTCAACAACAAAGTAACTATTCTCCTTCTATTTGTACACGATCCAGTTGTTCTAATGTTTATTAAATGAAATGCTTAATGGTTTAGAGAATACCAAAACTGCAACAAGAGGACCAAGCAATCTGGTGGGACACGATGTTGAAGATGCAAAAACTATTTCGGAAAGGTGCTCAATCTTTGTTCAGTGGTGGTAAATTTGACAAAGATACGATGCACAATTACTTTATGTCAGGTAAACTCAAGAAATGTTAATGAACTTTTATTAAAACAACGATTATTTAATAATCCGTTATGATGTAGTGACGGAGAGAGAGGTGATCAATGGGATCTTAAACGTAAAAAATACTAAAAATCATTGTCTCGCCTATGTCCGTTATATAAACAACATAAACCTCCAAAATCTTCGGAAGGCTGGTCTCTTCCTCGACATTGCAAATAGGAGTCTGGATAACGAAGCCTCAAAACTTTTAGCCGATCTCCGTGATGTCCGATTACCTAATAAAATCGAGACTGCAAACTATCAAAGGTAATGAACTTGCACTGTGCCCGATGTCTCCATTGATTTTGCGTAATAAAGTGTTTAATGAACTTTTTTATATAGTTATACAGTGGAATGGATTGGCCGAGAAGGATTAGATCCGGAAACTCACGGTGAATATTTGCAACACTTCATTACTCACTTCTATCGAAACATCATCAAACTCGTGGATCGAGCGATGAGAAAGGAAGACAGTTCTGCTCAAGGGCAAATCATCACGGAAATTCTGCAACATTTGCACGCTTGTAATAATTCTGTTAAGGTACGCACTTGTTTTCGTTGGTAAAGACTTCCCCTGTGATTTTTGTTATTATTCTACAGGTATTTTACGGCAGAGAAGATAATTTAGAGAAAATCAAATCTTACATGTTGGGAGATACTGACAAACCTTTGGTTTTGTATGGTGAAGGTGGTTGTGGCAAGACGTCGTTGCTTGCGAAAAGTGCAGGATTATCTAATACTGTTTGGTTAATGGGCAAGAAACCGATAAGCGTAATTAGGTTTCTTGGAACCACCCCGGACAGTAGCGCTTTGACACCCACGCTAATTTCAATTTGTCAACAGGTAAATATGGTTTCTTTTAATTATAGTCTAGTAACTTATGTCTAGTTCGAGTCCTTTTGTATTTTCCAGATTTCTTACAACTTCATTTTACCATTCGAAGACATACCTGATGATCTGGTTCCACTGACAGCTTATTTTAAATATTTACTAACCCTCGCGACCTCCGAGCAACCGATTCTTTTATTCTTGGACAGCGTCGATCAGTTGACTGGAACGCAAGGGAATAAACTATCGTGGCTTCCAACGCGACTACCTGCTAATTGTAAAATGATTATGTCCTGCGCTGCGGAAGAGTCGAATCCATTGATATCCAGAGATTACCATCTGCTTCGAAGAATGATCGATACAGAAGACAGTTTCGTGGAAGTCACTGCTCTCGGAGAAGACTTAGCGATGGATGTGATAAGGTAAATATTATCCAAAAATGGATGTGGGATGCAGTTAAGGACTCGACGTCATTCTTTACAGGATGTGGATGAAATCTGCACATAGAGACCTAAATAATTATCAGTGGCGTCTGGTGGCTAACGCTATCTCAAAGTGTTCCCTTCCGATCTTTGTAAAGTTAGTTTTTGCGGAAATCTGCCGTTGGCGCAGCTACACAAAACCCGCAGATACACATTTAGCGAGTAACGTCATGGACAGTATAATGATGCTTTTTGAACGGATTGAAAAACAACACGGGAAAATTTTGGTCTTCCACGCTTTGGCATACATCACAGCATCAAAATCTGGGCTGTCGGAATCTGAATTAGAAGATTTGATATCGTTGGATGATAAGGTTTTGGATGATGTTTACCAATACCACTTGCCACCAGTCCGAAGAATACCGCCTCTTCTCTGGACTAGAATCCGCAATGATTTGCCGAACTACTTGAGTGAAAGTGAAGCTGATGGAGCCAGTGTAATGAATTGGTATCATCGACAATTTCGAGATGCCGCAAAGGAGCGGTACTTCAAAAATTTGAATTTGGCTACGTATTTCCATTCGATGATTGCCGATTATTATCTAGGAATTTGGGGTGGTGGTAAACCGAAACCCTTTAAGTACACCGAAATTCAACGTCATCGGTGAGTATTTTTGTAGGAAAACGTAATGCAGACTCTCACTTGAAAATTTCCTTACAGATTCAATTTGACTGATAAGGAAGGAGTTGCTGATAGAAAAGTACCAGAACAACCACTAGCTTTTTACACCAAAGAGGGTAATATATCCAGGTATAACTTGCGAAAGGTAAGCCTTGGCAGAATATTACAAATTTACGAAGAAATGATATACAAATCTTTCTTTTCTAGTTTGGAGAATTACCATATCATTTAGTTCGGTCACACAGATTCAAAGATTTATTCGAACATGTTTTGTTTAATTACGAATGGTTGCATGCTAAATTGAGTTCGTGTCCTTTACAAGCAGTTCTTTCCGATTTTGAAGATGCTTGTGACAACATAGACGACCAAAATCTCGTGAGGTAATTATTGAGAATAATCGCACTTTTAGAGCAGTTGAACATTTTCTTAATTCCATAGAGAATTAATGCTTGTCGCTGATGCCCTACGATTGGGAGGGGCTATACTTGGAAATCATCCTAACATGTTAGCTTCGCAATTAGTTGGAAGACTACTTCCAGAGATTGGAAACAATGTCAATGTTCGAATGCTTTTGAGAGCCTGTGATACGGATGGCACCAAAGATTGTGCTTTACTTCCTTTGTATCATTGTTTGCATACACCCGGAGGGCCTTTGAAGGTAAATTCGTCACCAAGATATCAGCATTTTTTTTTAAATTGTTAATTATGCGTGTTTTATAGTACTCTTTGGAGGGGCATCAGTTTGCAGTTTTTGGATTCTGCCTGACATCTGATTATAGATACGTAGTATCAATTTCTAACAGATTCATAACTTGGGATTTAAGCACCAGTGACATGACAAGAGACGTGAACCCTGGTATTGAAGGCATAATGCAGCAATTGACCCTAAGTCCTGACAATAGATACGCTGCTGCTTTTACCAACAATAATCAAGTAACATTATAACTATATATTTCGTATGATTGTGTTGTAAATTATAACTAACGATTTTATTGTAGACTGTGACTTTGAATACACTGACCAGTGAATTTATTACTGTTGACAATCCATTACCGAACGAAGAGCCGGTATGTGGCGTACATTTGATGAATCAATTTGTATTTATATTTGGCAAAACTGCATGGTGCAGATTTGATCTTCGAGGGAATCTGATCAGTACTCACACAAGTCCTGAAGACACAAATCAGTGGTCGATATTAGGTATTGAGATGACAAGATATAAATAAATCACAATTTTCTTACGGTTTATATGTTCCCAGATATTGACTACACAACATTGGATGATTATAGAATTATTTTTTGGTCGGGAAGTCTTGAAGATTCTGAAATGTTATTCCACACTTATCGAAAGAAAGGTTCTGTGAATCTTCTTAATTTTCACAGGTAATGATTTAAAATTTAAACGTAAAATCTATCCTCTCATTAAAAATAATCTTTACAGTGCTATTGTCATGACAAAAGACAAAAATACTCTTTATACTTGTACGGCCAATGACAACTATCGAGTAACTAAATACACAATTGACGAAACATCAATGTACTGGGAGATGGCATTACAATTGCCAAGAGCCGAAAATGATGCCGACGAATATCTTTTGCAACTGAAATTAGATAAAGATGAAAATACCCTTCTGGCTACAACAGGTAATGGTTTTATTGTTTGGACCTTGGAAAATAAAAACGATGCACTTGTTTTGAATCTACCCAACGGTGTAAGAAACATCAGTACCAGAATGTTGTGCTCTAATTCGATTATGATTAGTAGCACAAAAAATTATGCAGTTGCTGGAGTAAGGTGAGATTGCTCGTTGCAATATTTATTAGATTTATTTATAAACAATAAATTTTTTTTTAACAGAAAGAATTTATACGTATGGTGCTTGGAAACAACGGACCTTGTCAAGATTTTAGATGCTCACTTTGCTAGAATTATACAGTTAGAAGCTCTAACGATTGGAAATTGGAATAGTGTTGTCACGTCAAGTATAGACAGAAGTGTTAAAGTTTGGAATATCAATAACATTTTTGAGCAAGTCCATGTTATTGATCGTCACGAATTACAAATTGACTCAATAAGGTTTTTTACTTATTTAAATTTAACACAAGAGAAATATAACAATAGTATTTATTAATAAAATTGTATATTAGCTTAGCTCAACATTGCAATCTTGCTGTTACCGTCACCAGAGGTTGTGTTGGAGTTTGGGATTTACAGTCAGGGAAATTAATTTCAAAATTAGCGGATAGTCCTTTAGGAGCTATTGTAACTCATGCATGTATAACCCACGACGGAAAGTACGTTTAAAAAATTTATATTTTTTAAAATTATTAAATCAATTATTTGATGAGTCGCCAGCAAATGGTGAGAATTAGAGATTCCATCTCGAATCCGTATATCGTTACTTCAAGAGTCCCTCAAGGTTCCCACCTGGGATCTTTATTGTTTGTTCTATTCGTAAACGACATTGTACATTCTATCAAATACTCTAAATTCCTGCTATTTGCTGACGATATCAAATTGTATATTGAGATTCTATCTCCCCTTGATGCATCCAATCTCCAAAAGGACTTAAATGCAATTGTTTTGTGGGCCGACTATAACTTATTACCTCTTAACATTCAAAAATGCAAATCCATTTCATTCCACAGACGTTTTCAATTTTTTAATTACGATTATCTCATCTCAAACTCGTGCCTTCAGAGGGTGGATTCCATCTCAGATTTGGGTATTATCCTGGACTCGTCATTTTGCTTCAGACATCACCAAGACAGTATTTTAGCTAAGGCTTATTCTGCTTTGGGATTTTTAAGACGTTCTACCAAAGATTTTAATAATATTCACTCTATCATTCACCTTTATAAACACTTGTTCTTCCGCATAGTACATATGGTTCGGTTATTTGGTCACCTCACTTTAAGAAATATATAAATAATTTGGAATCCTTGCAGCATAAGTTTATTCGGTTTCTCTATTTTAAATCTCATTCTCCTATGTCAATCATTGATCATGACTACTCTAAATTATCAAGTACCTTTAACTTGCCCACAGTCCATTCTATTCACACGTATTTTAATGTAACTTCTGTTTATAAAATTCTGTATACTGGTCTGAATTGTAGAGAACTGTCCAACTTATTAACCCATCGTGTCAGCCGTTATCTGATTAGGGATCTCCGCCCTCTGGAGGAAATCAACAGTCCGTCTAAATTTGATTTTTATTCTCTCTTTAGTCGTCTGCGGAGGGATTGGAATGCGCTTCCTCTGCAATCTTATAATTTGTCACTAAACACTGCATTTGGGTTGTTTAGAGCGACCTGCCTAAGATTTTATCCGGAGGTTTTATAGTGGTTTTATGTGTCTATTGTTGTTATCGAATCATGATTGTTTATTATTTATTATGGATTTGTTTGTATTAATTTGTTTATCAGTAGTTTTATGAATTTTATTTGCGCCTCTACCAGTGTATAAATATTTTTTATTATTTCTTGTAAAAGGCCTTATGAGCCGTTGATGATTTAAATAAATAAATAAATAAATCAAATTTCTGATTAATTATTTCTAACTAATTACGGAGCTTATTTTAAAATGTACTTTTTAGGTACATTATATCGACAGAATCTGGAAATGTTTTGATTTGGAATCGTATAACAGAGCAAGTTCTCTTTAAAGAAGAACAAGCACACGTTCGTCAACTGACACTTCTTCAAGATGGAATGAAGTTCATGACAGTTTCTAGGCCAAGCAATCCAGTGGGTGTGGAGTCAGTGAAAACCACTGCAACGCTAGTTATGAGAAGCATCCCAGGCAAGTAATAAAAATTTATGAAGTGTACAACTCGCAATATGTACGCAAAGTTTCAAAAAAATAAGATCATATTTTGGTTCTAGATGGTGGAACACTGTTTACTTTTGAGTATCCTGTACGGAGTCATACAGGAACTCCATTCAGAAATGCTGTACTTACATCTGATGGTTTACATTTAGTTGTACCAGCAGCTGAGAAAAAAAATCGAGATTTTGTAATGGTATACAATTCAAAAGCAGGTGCTTTAATATCAAAAATTCCAATAAAATTACCTGGATTCAAGGTACAATTGATTTAGAACAATATTTTTCTTTGGTTCCTGATTACTTTTACGAATAATTTTTCTGAATAGGACATCATTAGCATCGTACCGATGCCCAGTAAACTGCAGTGGGTTGGTATTATCAGTCCAGATAAGGGAACAATATTAGATATTGTGAAGAAAAAGATCATTCGATCGATACCAAAATGGAGTGGAAATATTAGTAAAGATGGAAAATATACTTTATATGCACCAAGCAGGTGATTATTTAACGTATATTAAAAACTACTCTTTTATAATACAATAAATCTTATTTCGACTTGTGCAATAGAGGAGGCTTAGAATTGGTTGAACTAAAACGAGGTACTACTGTGAAAACTTATATTCCAAAAGTTGCTGAAGGTGTGTTTACCGTTATTTCTATGTTCAATCGTACTGACGAATATGTTCTTTACTATCATAGTGGCAGAAAAACTATTAGAGTCTTCAGGTAATTGAATGAACAATATTTTGTTAGAATAGTAAGAATTTTAAAAATTATCTTTATGTTAAGTATCTTTTTGTATTACATTTAATGAACATATTGTAAATCGTAAGTATTTTTGAATCCTGCACAGGGAGAAATTTGTAAGTTTTGTAGTACACCTTTCAAAGGGTTGTCCTCTAACAGTGTGGTTTTGTGTTTTTTTCTTCATGGCTCATGCTTTTAGAGGACAAGAAAGTGAAACAAAAACACGATGCGAAACCTATAATAATGTGAGGTCGCACCTTTCTCAGTAGCGACATGATAATATATGTACTATTGGTATCAAAAAGAATCTTCACATTTAGTTGTTACAGTTCGGCTACTAAAGTCAGCATTTAAGACAACGAACTGGTAATTTTCTTCTAAAAGTCTAGACGCAAACTCAGATCGAAGTACAAAGCATTTTTTAGTTGATTATCAATGTACTGATGTCACTGACGAATTTAAATATTTAACCCTTTGAGACCCACATTTCAGGAAATATACTAATTATTTCAAAGTGTACGGTAAACATAGTTTCCAGGGTCGCTGATTCCGCATCTGATGTCGGTTTTTCAAAATTCAAAACGGCGGATCCAATATGGTTGACAAAATTGTAAAAATTTCAAACAAGTTCGTGAAAATTTATATGGGGGGGTTTTCTTGGTCGCTAATTTCGAAAAATTGACGTCAGATTCGCAATCGGAGTCCGAAAACCCCCGAATGTAGTTTTTCACAAACTTTTCTCAAATGTTTAAAGTTTTATCCGCCATTTTTAAAAATTGATATCGGATTCTGAATCAGCGACCCCGAAAACATAAGTAACAATAATTAACAGCCCACGTTAACTGCAGAATTTCTTCGGAATTGAATTAATCGTTAAAAAAAGTTACATTTTAAAGCGTAAATTTGTTTATATCAAAGACAAAAACAATAAAATCACTAAATATACTGTAATATTAAAATGGAATATTAAGGGGAGGCACCACCCCCAAAATCAGCTCTATGAAATACACCTTCATGAAATTTGAAAAAATAATTCCTTCCGTCATTTTTGACATGGAATTCAGTGGTGCTATAATAAAAAGTGTAAAAAACTTTTTGACTTAAAAAAAACATTAATTTAGAGAAGCATTTTTACGAAAAAACAATTTTTTTCACACTAAATGTAGGGGTAAAAAAAATTATTTCTATAGAATAACATTTAACCCTTTAAAAAAATTGGTTTGTTCCATAAAAAAATTGTTTGTGTTGAAAATGGAATTTTTAAAATCCATACGTAATTATTTAGAAAATATATTTTTATGTTCACCCTAATTTTTTTGAATCTTTAAATCAATATAACCAAATGTAGCATTATTTAAAAAAAGGAATTTTTTTTTGAGCTACAATATTTATAGGTCAAACAAGTTACACACTTTTTATTCTGTCACCATTGAATTCCTCATCAAAAATGACTAAAGAAATAATGTTTTCAAATTTTAAAGATGTATACATGGTGCTCTAGAACCAATCACACGTACACGCAAAGAAATTTTAAGTGAATGCGACAGCATTTTGGGAAGTAATAGTTACCTCACAGATTCTGACGAATTTGAAATGTCGGTTAGAATTCGAATTCGTTAAAAAGAAAATTTTTATAAGGGCATATCTCCAGAACTTTTAAACTTTAACATGACATCCATTATGATACCTTAAAAATCATAGAAATAAATATGTAACATCATATTTTGGCAGATTATAGTGCCTCTTATGTGTCCCTAGCGAGTGTTCGACATTAGAATCACGAACAAATTAAACCCCGAATTCGCAAGTGTCGAATTTGACAGTTTCTTGTGCGCGTCAATTATGTTTTTTTTTTCAATATTCACAATAATCATTTTTTTAACGAAGCTTTGTGTGCTTTCGTGCTCACAGTATAAGTAGTTCCGATTGTATGGAAGTGAAAAATCATGACAAAAAGGGTGTGCCTTTCGTCAAAATGAAAGGAGGAACACTCAAAGTTGCGAGATAACTTTTTTTAAAATTGAACTTTTTCGTAATTCGACTGCTGTAACTGTTGTAACGACACATTAAATGCGATTATATTAATATTTAGTTATTCCGTGAATAATAAGGAGTGGTTTAAGCACCGGTAGAAACGTGTGCTGCATGTAGTTCATAAGTTTAGAGCCCTCAAATATGGAAAATTGAAACGTGATTCGTCGGAAAAATGTACATAATTTATTGGCACATGCTGAATGTACCTTTTAAAGGCTTAAAAGTTATTGTGAACTCTTCTTTTATAATAGAAGAGTATACGGGAAGTTTGTTAACTGCATTCCTGCTCTAGAAGCCATATGATTTATATATTTGTATATCAATTATTCGTACATCGTATTATCAGAATCAGTTGTGAATAGCTAATTAAAATGTTGCGTCACTGCCTATCACAATCATCTTTAATTTTTGAAATCTGACTTTATAATCGTAATCAGCGACCTCGAAAACCTCTACATACAACATTTCACAAATATCAAACCATGTGTTTAGAGGACATTTAGAGATCGATCAGAGCGCTTGAAGTTTTGCATTTGATTAACATGGCAAACAATTTGTTTTTTAGTTTTTATTTTTTATCTCAAGAAGTACGTGTCGATAAAATTCGGAACTGTTTTCATGTACCAACTGATTAATTTCTGTGTAACTTTTTATTTGTTTGATAATTTAAGCGTTTTACGCGAACACTAGGCCCTGTTTCACGTATAAACGGCACTATAGCATACACCAAAAAAATTCAAGATTACGCAGAAATTAGTCAGTTTTTATATGAGTACCTTTGTTAAGTCGTTTTTGTATAAGGCATTAAAAATAAAAAATGAAAAATAATTTTTTTGCCATTTTAATCAAAGTAGCATATGACGAAACTTAAAAATGAGTAACGCCGGGTGTTTTATGTTATTTGATAGATACTGAAAATAATACAATTAAATTAAAGCATGTGCCTTTAAAAATAAAAATCAAAATTCATTTACCCCAAAGTTTAAAAGTTCTAGAGATATGCCCATAAACAGATCCAATTTGAGTGCACATTTGAGAATATTTATTCAAAATTTCTAGACGATATAGTTATTAATAATTATTTGTAATGATCTATAAACGTAGTTGAAACGGAAAAACTTGGTACTTTTTTCATTCTAAAGCATCCGTATTGAAAACAGTGCAAGATACGCTAAAAATGCACTCAACCTTTTTTATAGAGCATACAATTTCCTAAAAAAAAGTCAGCAAGAGCCCCTAGTCTAAAGGTAATAGATTATCCATGAATAACGCTGGAATTTTGTCTTAAGAGTTAATTATGAATATTTTAGAATTTTTGTAAAACATGAGGTATATTCCATCGTTGCTCGTGGCTAAGCTACTAACTTTAGTCTAGGGCCCTCACTGACTTTTTTGTAGGAAATTTTGTACTCTACAAAAAAGTTTGCGCGCGTTTTTAGTGTATCTTGCACTGTTTTCGATACGGAAGCTTTAGAATGAAAAAAGTACTGTAAGTAAAAGTTTTTCAACGTTTATAGATCATTAACTTAATTATTAATAACTAAATAGTCGAAAAATTATTAATAACTATTCAAAAAGGAGTGATAAAAGTGTATCCACTTATAAAAATGTTCTTTTTAACGATTTCGAATGTTAACCGCCATTTGAAATTCGTCAGAAATCGTGCGGTAGCTGTTACTTCCCTGAGCAGTGGCATGTAATTAAAATTTCTTTCCATGTATAATTAAAATGGTATCCACCAGGTCAAAATATATCGGAATAATGTGGTTTCATTCCCAGGACAATACACTTTTTTGTGGGCCTGAGCATATTAAAATATTTTGAACGACTTTGTGTATGTATATTCATATAATAATTCATATGTACATATATACGAATTATTTACATTTATATACATATAAGAGAATGTGCAAAGGAGCTGGTAAGTAATGAGTAATGTCACATTATAAGACCGATCCTGTATTTTTGAAAACTATTTATTAATAAAACCATTCATCTTACTTTCAGTATATTTTCTTACTTATTTTCATATTTCAGTAACGTTTCATTTGATTTAAGTATTCATTTTTACTTTAACAGTGAATCAATGCTATAAATGTTTTAAAGTACCATGTACTTTTAAATTTTCAGACACTTCTGCTGTCTCAAAACTTTTGCACAAATCATTTACATATTCATAGACAATTATATCAATGATTCAAGTAAAAATATATTTTTTTTAAATTCTATACCAATAGAACAAAAAGAATTAATTCAAATGTAAAATTATTGATTTTTATTTTTAAATTAAATTCTTTAATTTCAAAACGACATTCATTTGTCAATGTAGAAAAGAGTTTTAAGTGTATTTGGCATTTGATGTTTTTAGTTTACTATTGTAAGCTTTACTTTTAGCTGCAAATAACTATGAAGGTTAGTAAGACTTTATTTGGTGACTGTGAGATTACTATAATGGATTAAGTTCGTAAAACAACTTTTTTGCATCACTTTTCTAACCTCCGTTATTGTAATCTTATACAAATAGTATTATTTTATATACGTTGCTGCAGAATAACGTGCATAATAGATCGGATGAGAACCCTGGCGATTGTTTGTATATTGCAGTCTAGCGAGGACATTATTCTGATGTCTTTGACCCGCTGAATACGAATCTGCTATAAAAAATGGGGGTTGCGTCATTAGTTTTAGACAAAACCACAAAAAAGAACGTTTTACAGTATATAAATGACAATATCTTGAGAAAAGGAACAATTAGGATTTTGGTAAAAACTGTGTCTTCTCTATGCAAAATTTGGAGTATATTCAGTGTTATTCTTTTCATACCCATTTTAGTCATACTTGTGATTGCTTCTAGAGCACCATAGAGTTGATTTTGAAGGCGGAGCCTCCCCTTAAGTATAAACAAGAAAATATGACTAAAATAAGAAGACCACTTTAGTAGCGTCTGGGACTCAAAGGGTTAAAGAAAACGAAGTTTAAAAGTAGTCTCTTGTAATTGTTCATATCATTTGCAAAACAACAATTAGTTGTGGAATGCAATTGGATTGTTATATAAATTTCTAGTTTTCATCACTAATAGTACATTACTCAACGAGGGAGGTAAAATAAAGAATGTCACAGACTGCGTGTAATTTTTACCCGAGGGGTGAGAAACATACAGTCTGAGGCATTCTTCTGTACTTCCCGATGGAAGTATATGATTTTTCTTTATGGCCGAGAGGATAAGCGGCATCTTCCCGCAAGCTTGAGGAAAATAAATAAATAAAATAAATGAAATAAAATATGTATAAAACATGTACATGACGCCGCAAAAAAGAAAACTAGTTAACAATAAAAATAAATCTAAGATAATAACACAATTAGGAGTTAATAGAAGCGATAAACTAAGTTTTTACAGTTTACTTTAAAAGTAGATAGTATCGACTCGTCTCGCAAATTTGAGGGCAGAGGGCATTCCATGGCCTGCGTAATTTATTCGAAATTGCAAAGAAAGTACAGTTTGTCCTACAATGAGGCTCTTGCAATGGTCGAACATTTCTCACGTTGCGCAGTATCTGTCTATTAGTAAATATTAGCCGAACCATATCAGACGTTACAGACCCATGAATTATGTTCCTGATTAATAGTAACTCAGAATAGGTGTGAAAGGAATAAATCGTAGGTATTAACAAGGCCGATGATATCGGTCCAAAATCATGGTCAAAATAATACATAGGTCTGTCAGTTTTCCATGAAATATATCTCAGAAATTTATTTTGCGTAGATTCGAGCACTTTAATGTCCTTCGACAGTGATGGAGACCAAATAGGCGAAAACGTATAGGCCAATTATGTTATTTTTAAATTGAATTATTAAATATATATAATTAATAATTATTAAATATATAATATATAAAGAATTATTAATACAATTTAATATAAATTTAAATTGAATATGATAAAATTATACATTGAAAAAATAAAAATTAAGATCCCTCAAGTGTGTGAGAAAGCGAGACAATTTTTGAGTGGTTCTTTAGGAAATTCTAAATATTTTCTTGATAAATATTTTAAATGAAAATATTCCTTATTTGATTTGCTACTGAATATGCAATTTCTGATAACCCAGCAATCAGAAATGTATTGAAATGTATTAAAAATGTTGACTACATTACAATACATTTGAATGCACTATTTGAACTCCTTCACACATTTCAAAAAGAATATTGCATCAACCGAGAATCGAACTCTATTTTCAGGGTCGCTCTTTCGAATAGTCTAGGAGCAGGGACCGTTTCGTAGCCTTTTATAGGTCCCCTTATGCAATAAGGTGTTTCCGACATATTTTGGGCCGCTGAATTCGAATTTTGAGGGTGGATTGCCACGTTTGACAATTTTAAATTTTTTGGTCCAAAAAAAATTTTTTCTTATTTTTTGGGCCATTTTAAACAAAAAAGGTCTCTAGTAACTTTTGCGTACGATGGCGCATTCTCCAAATAAAAATTCCCGAAATAAAAAAAAATGCGATTTTTGCAGTATTCAGCACACTGCCACATCGACACATGTAATTTTTTTTTTATCTACCTAGGCTTAAACTCCTCTTCTGACCTTATATTTCAAGCAGAAAGTTAGTTTTAATCATTCATTTTAAACTGTAATTCTGCGGTCCAAAATACGTAAAACAATACCTGGATAAATCCAGGAATTTAAAACGTGCCGTGGGACAATACTGGATGTGGGCATGTTTACAAAAAAAGTAGCACTAGTGAAACTCAAATAAATGGCGAAGGTTTAAAATGAATGATTAAAACGATTTTCTGCTTAAAATATAAGGTTACAAGAATAATTTAAGCCTAGGTGGATAAAAAAAAAAATTACATGTATCGTTGTGTTGTGTGCTGAACACTGCAAAAATCGAATTTTTTTTTATTTCGGGAATTTTTATCTCGGAAATGCGCCATCGTGCGCAAAAGTTACATAGAACCTTTTTTGGTCAGAATTGCCCGAAGAATATAAAAAAATTTTTTAGGAAGCGAACAGTAAAAAAATTATATTTAATTGTTTAAACAAATTGTTATAAACAATGACGGACCATCCGGAGAGCTTTCCACCCTCAAAATTCGGATTCAGTGACCTAAAATACGTAAAAAATAACGAGGTGGATCCGGCGACTTGAAACATGTCGTGCGTGCCAATACTAGATGTGCGGATATTTACAGACAAAAAACAGCGTTAGTAAAACTTCAATAAATGGCGAAGGTTTAAAATGAATGATTAAAACTAAATCTCTGCTTGAAATATAAGGTCAGAAGAAGAGTTTAAGCCTAGGTAGATCAAAAAAAAGTTACATGTGTCGATGTGGCAGTGTGCTGAATACTGCAAAAATCGCATTTTTTTTTATTTCGGGAATTTTTATCTCGAGAATGCGCCATCGTACGCAAAAGTTACTAGAGACCTTTTTTGTTTAAAATGGCCCAAAAAATAAGAAAAAATTTTTTTTGGACCAAAAAATTTAAAATTGCTTAATTGTTTAAAAAAATTGTTATAAACAATTTCGGCCCACTCGGAGAGCAATCCACCCTCGAAATTCGGATTCAGCGGCCCAAAATACATCGGAAACACCTTATTGCACAAGGGGACCTATAAAAGGCTACGAAACGGTCCTTGCTCCTACACTAAATGAGTTTTCATTCAAAATTTGGAATGTGAAATGTGTATTTTAAACCAATTTCCAATTACATTTAGCAGTGCTTTGTCGGAAGTGGTACACTTTATTTAAGCGTTCAATACACAAGAGTCCAAAAAGTGTTGTACACTTAAATGAAATGTATTTGTACACTTATTGGACACCTAACTGATACTTATTTTCAAATTTACGCAATATCTCGTAAACGGTATGTGATACCTGAAATCTGATGAAATTTTGCCATCATGTGCGATGATTCAGCTGACGTACACAATTCAAAAATTTCATAATTTTAGAAATAGAAAATTTCGAAAATTCTCGAATCATGTAGAGTGGCTTCGAATCATCGCACCAAGGTACCCCTGATTTATGTCAATTACGTCAAATTTCACGTACCTCGTACCGTTTTCAAGATATTGCGTAATTAAGAAAAAAAAATTACAAAATTTATTTTACCAACAAAAATATCTACTATCTACATGCATTCGTTCTTTTCAAAAGTCGATAAGCAAATTATTACAAAAATGTAAAATATGGTAATAAATTTAGCAGATTATTTTTATGTACACAATTCATAAATGCTCCATGTTTCAACTATTTGTTAGTTTCGTATCATCTTTTACAGCAAGGAGGTGGTCAAGTGATTACGGCTCGAAGTTGTGCGGGAGACCAGGGTTCGATTCTCGGTCGATGCAAAATTTTTTTTTCATTAAATGTATGAACTGGGATTATTTTTAGATTTAAATATATTGCCATGCATTAAAATTTTTAATACATTTCAATCCTTTTCAATACTTTTAAGATCAAATAGTGTATTCAAATGTATTGTAATGCATTCAAAATTTTCAATACATTTCAATGCATTTCCGATTGCTGGGTAAGTTATGTATTGAAATGGATTATATAATTTTGGTAATTAACTGTTATTATTCATAGATTCGATTGTATTAAAAAACGATCATTTCAATCTTCATTTATATTCAGGTGGATTCATGACTTTTGCCTTTTTCTGAGTCAATTATAAATGGGTTCATATGTATTAATACAACATTTTTCCAATCATGGTCATGCATTAAATTGTATTCGCATTTTTAGTAGTTTCGACAACTCTATTATTTATGTATTCATTTAGATTCATTTTGATTCATATGTTTGTATTAAAATATTAGTAAAGTATTTAGGATTCAAATGTATTCGAAAAGTTCAAATAGAGTATTCAAAAACGGTAAAATGAATCCAAGTCAAAACATTTCAATTCAATTCCGATTGCTGGGAAATTCTTCTGTAAGGAAATAATAAAAAGTAAAAAAATATGAAACATTTACCTTAACCCTAACCTGCCAATCTATTCCTAATTTGTATGCTTAATTTTTAATTACTTCCTGACAGTCAAATTTATTCAAAATCACTCATTCAGTAACGAATTACATAAGAAATATTTTGTTTATCTTCAAAACTATTTGCACTTTTTAAATATCTTAACAAAAATTGTCTCGCTTTTACAAACACTCTTCAGTCTTTAAGGGCTGACGAGCAATCCAAAGCTATCATAAAATTGGGGAAACTTTGTGCCATAAACATTCAATTTTGATATTCTTTTTTTTAAATTTCTGTACAGAAATATGATCCTCATCGCAAAGGCTGGCGGTTGAAATAATATAGTCAGGATTTGTTGCTTGTAACTAGCAACTAGCAACAATCAAACCTGAAAGTTTCACGACTGGTATAGAACTTGACAAAGAAAAATTAAACCTCAAAATTTGGCGTTCAACTTCAAGGTTTGATTTCTCCCATTTATAAGCAATGAATCCTAACTATACTACTTCACCTGTTTCAGGAACCTGCATCTGTAAAGAAATTCTATAAAAAAGGTGAAAAAAGTTAATTGTTGTGGCGCAAAGTTTTTTACAGCCTGAGAGACGCTTGAGAGTTCTTAAAATACCAAGCAGAATCATTATAAATTTACAGCTCGAAAGAAACAGTTCTGTATTGTAATAAAATTATATTGACATCGTAAAATATACCAACTTTTGGTATATCGAAATTATAGTATATAACAATCGAATAAAAAATTAGATGTTTCTATAATAAAAATTTACGTAATTCAATACGGAAAAGGTTGCAATGTTTACATACGTGATAAAAAGTTCCACAGTAGTCAATTTGAATGCGTCACAATTGAAGGAAACTTGTATAATCTTAGTACCTTAGTTTACAGTGCTCTTATAGTTTTATATTCTCCACGATTTAATATAAAACAATTGAAAGATATTTGAACAAATGAAAATCAATTGAACAAGTAGAAAACAATTGAATTTGAAAAAAAAAACACAATCGACATAAAATTATCATGATTACATTTCTGACTGTTTTTGTACGTTAATTATTTATTTATTTGGTAATTTACATGGGCACTACAAGGACTTCTAAACATTCCAGGCCCTTTTAGGTACAAAAATAATAAAATAACGCTGATATAAAATTCAAAATATAATAATTAACAGTTCATCTATCTTTGGTTTTTATTCTCCCATTAATCGTCTGCAGAGGGATTGGAATGCGCTTCTTCTGCAATCTTATAATTTACCACAAAACACTGCATTTGGTTTGTTTAAAGCAACCTGCCTAAGATTTTATCCGGAGGTTTTATAGTGGTTTTATGTGTCTATTGTTATCGAATCATGATTGTTTATTATTTATTATATATTTGTTTATATTAATTTGTTTATCAGTAGTTTTATGAATTTTATTTTGCGCCTCTACCAATGTATAAATATTTTTTATTATTTTTTGTAAAAGGCCTTATGGGCTGTTGATGATTTAAATAAATAAATAAATATATAAATAATAAAATACGTAGAAACAATACGAGAGAAAAGAAGATGGTGAAATATCAAATTAACTAGATTAATGTAAATTTAACGGAAGAATAGATCTCCGCAATGTAGCCTTAAACATTTTTTCTGATATATAATAAATTCTCTGGCAACCGATTCCAGATTCGTAGTCTCATTTTTGTCAAGAAGTATAAAAAATTAGATTTAGCCGTCTCTTCAACAAGTATTCTAAGAGTTTTATTTACACTGTAAAAAATCAGAATGAAATTTACACCTCACTGGTAAAACTCAGACATAAAATTTGTTTAATAATACTACGTTAAATGTGGAATTTTTTTTCCGAATTGAGGTTAAAGTTCAAGACCGCATTGTAAATTTACAATATTGCGTATCAGAAATATACCAAATTGTGTACTCTTACGACGTTGTTCATGGGTAATTTTTTTGTTCAACGTTGTAAAATTCATTTGGATTTTTTACAGTGTACATACTAAGGTTATGAGGTTACATGCTTTGACAGCTTCTGAAAGGGTAATTTTTAATTATTTTTTGTAAATATTCGAGCTCGCCTCTCCAATCAAAGGACATTTCAAAGAAGCTGTAAATTTACAAATTCGATGTTAATTTTACAATTTTCCTAGGGATTTTACTATTCTCAGAATGGGTCGTAGAAGTTACCACATTCAGAGTAGTAATTTTAAGATAGGATTTTTTACAGTGTACATTCTCCACGATTTAATAGAAAATAATTAAAAAATATTCAAACAAATGAAAAACAATCAAATAACTGAAAAGCTGCTGAAGAAGTGGAAAACAATTGAATATGAAAAAAAAAAAACACAATCGACATAAAATTCTTACAATTTCAAATGGTATATTTTCACCTTTTACCATGTATGTTTATATTTGATTATAGATTTAGAAATTTGACACGTTTATAGTTAATTTATAATGTTTTTTTGTACATTATTTACAATAAAAATTTAATTTTACAGCAAAATTTATAAGAAATATCAACAAAATTGAAAATATTTGCAATTGTAATTTTACTTTTCATAATATGGTCCAAACACGCATTGATAAATTTATTCTAATTTTCTTTAAATTTAGTTTATTATGTATTACTTTCTCAATACCATATTTAATAAATCTTTTCAGATCTTCCGATTGTGAAATAATAGCAAATTACCGAGTTCAAGCAGAGCTCAGTGCAATAGACAGTACGTATGATGGGAAAGGTATCGTTTTGGGAACTGTGGATGGTTGCGTATCAGTTTTAGCAATCGCAGATCCACAAAAACCAGAAATGAAGGAATATTTAAGAAATCTACCCTCGAGAGATGAAAAGGTAATGCAATTCAAATGTAATATATTAACTTATATTCAGTTTTTGAGAATTACGATTTTGCGTGGATAAATAAAAGAAAAATCGTTTTCGGAATTTTGTATAAACATTTTGTAAAAGCATGCAAATATGGAAAAAAACAAACCTTTATAGGTTATGTCGTTCGGCCATGAATATGAAATGCCGACTATCGCAATATCCCGTGCTGAAGCGGCATTTCGGTAAACCGATTTATGATGACATTTTCCGATTTATCTTCGGCTTTACGCCGATACACTTCACGATGTAACGTCGAGTTTTTTAACGCCGAAAGGTGTTGTGTGCTTTCGGGATACCGCGCGGAGAACGTTTGGCGAGAAAAAAACTCAAGGGGTGTGTTTGGGTATCGAAGCTAACCTACAATTCGATCTATCGACTTTCGAGATTTGACGCATGTTGACGAAAATGAGGTTCGGCTAGATAAATACACATGTGCCTTAATGCCAGTACATCTACATAAAGGGTGAGTATCTATGATCCGAATATGCATAGGGCACGCCGTGTTAACGATTGAGCCATTGTGATTGGTCGATTCAAGCGGTAAAGTCTCTTGCCATTGGCCACGACGGTGCACACGTAATTGCGCGGAGAGTGATGCAACTACACTGCGCATACAAGCAAAATGCAGGACGCGAGCATGCGTGAAGGCAAACTTAGAGCGTTCGAGGAGAAAAAAGTGCCTTGGTGGGGTTACAGAATTACAGTAGGACTCCTCTTATTCTAACTGTTAATGTTTTTCAAGATGGCGCCGACCCCGCTTATTTCAATTTTCCTCTTACCCCCACTCACATACACATAACTTTTGACGTCGTACAAGCTGAATGTCGAGATACAACAGTCCCCGACCTAAGGTATACCGACCAAAGTTATATGACTAGCCTAAGTTATTGACTTGGCTTGTCCAAAGTTATGTCATGCTCGCACACAGAAGCACTCAATGCACGGATATAAACAAAGTAACGGAAGTGGGGATAGTGAGGACCTATAACTTTGGATAAATTACCGCCATTTTGAAAGAACCGCGGTATAACTTTGGATGGGGACTACTGTAGCCGAAATCACCGATACTTTGAAATATCGATATTAACATCGAGATATTTTACGTTCTGTTCGAGAGGTGGTGGGGGAAGGCGTGAGGGGAAACTATTAAAATACGAGGGGTTCTACTGTACAGTACGCCCCCCCCCCTTAAGTCATATACCCCTCTAACCCATATATTTCCCTTGCTATAAGTCATTTTTTCCCCTGAGGGATTCTCCCACCATTCTCTGGTAGAAAGGCTCACGCTGTAGCATTGTATGTGTGTGTGCGCGCATGTGACAAGTAGAGCTTAAGGCAAACAAGATGGCAGTGCCTTTCCATAAATCATATTTCCCCTCATCTCCCACCACTTGAATTTCTACTTGAATCCCTCAGGGGAAAAAATGACTTATAGCAAGGGAAATATATGGGTCAGAGGGGTATATGACTTAAGGGGGGGGGGGCGTACTGTACAGTAGAACCCCTCGTATTTTAATAGTTTCCCCTCACGCCTTCCCCCACCACCTCTCGAACAGAACGTAAAATATCTCGATGTTAATATCGATATTTCAAAGTATCGGTGATTTCGGCTACAGTAGTCCCCATCCTAAGTTATACCGCGGTTCTTTCAAAATGGCGGTAATTTATCCAAAGTTATAGGTCCTCACTATCCCCACTTCCGTTACTTTGTTTATATCCGTGCATTGAGTGCTTCTGTGTGCGAGCATGACATAACTTTGGACAAGCCAAGTCAATAACTTAGGCTAGTCATATAACTTTGGTCGGTATACCTTAGGTCGGGGACTGTTGTATCTCGACATTCAGCTTGTACGACGTCAAAAGTTATGTGTATGTGAGTGGGGGTAAGAGGAAAATTGAAATAAGCGGGGTCGGCGCCATCTTGAAAAACATTAACAGTTAGAATAAGAGGAGTCCTACTGTAATTCTGTAACCCCACCAAGGCACTTTTTTCTCCTCGAACGCTCTAAGTTTGCCTTCACGCATGCTCGCGCCCTGCATTTTGCTTGTAGTCGCATGAAAGGTCTTGGAGAGGGGAGAAGAACGGTGGAGAAATTGTGAATTTGGACAAGTAATATTCGTGAATTAGGACAGGGACTACTGTATTCCTAATCCAGGCCAAATGAACTGACGTCGCAGCATAGGTCAAGTGGGAGGGGAAAATATTAAAATAGAGGAAGATCACAAACTTAAAATAAGGGGAGATTTACTATGCTCTCGCTTTCTCTTTCGTGGCGCATGCACAGTTATGTATCTTATTTGCTTCGAAGGAAGGTAGTATCCATCCTAAGTTACACCGTCGGTTCTTTCAAAATGGCGGAAGTTTGTCCTAAGTTATATCCCCTCACTATCCCCACTTCCGTAACTTCTTTATTATATCCGTGCAATGAATGCTTCTGTGTGGCTCGGAAAAACAATGTGGTGGGGGAAGGAGAGGAAGAGACTGGATAACTTAGGGCGGGGGCTACTGTATTAGGCGTGGTAGGGAGAACGCGAGCGGGGAAATATTATAATAGGGGAAGGGAACAAATTAGAATAAGGGAAGGACTACGGTATACAATAAACTTCCCTTATGTTGTACAATCGAGACAGGCAAGATGGCCGCTTCTTTTCGTAGTATTTTTTTCATTGCAGTGTATAATGCATTTTAAACGAATACACAATTCAATATTATCGAATACTAATAAAGAAAAATAAACGATGGAAGCACCTGATCCTTCAGGTTCATCAAACTCGAGCAAATTGGTAACTTAACCTCATTTATGAACGACACATGAAACATTGACTAGGGAAAATGTAACATAGAGGAAAGAAAACAATTTAAGGGAAGGACAACTGTATATACATGCATGTACACGAATGAAAATGCACATGTACATTTTTTAATAAACAAGTTTCACTTTTTCCAGTGGAAAAAACGAATGGAAAAGCAAAAAGCAGCAATCAAGTTCAAAGCAGCAGCACGAATAGCACGAGTCACTCATGATCTGACACACATAATTCGTATCGTGGATGAAAAGGAGCAAGAGATTTTGGAAAGCGAAGACGAGGATGAGATTTGAAGGAATGTAAATGGATAATAAAAAAGTGAACGAAAAATAATTATGGAATTTATATTACATTTATTTCTGTCTTTTGATGTTGTTGTTCTCAATATTTCTTTCCCTCAATCGAGTAGTGGGAGACACGAGGCGGATTCGTTCGGTGAAAGATGCATTGCATCGCTTATCGACGACAAAGGCCACAATCGCTCTGGCCCGAAGCGAAAAAAGGAATATATTACTGCATAGATAACGTCGCATTTTGGCCAGGGCGATGGCCCTATTTCCCGGCGGTGTTCCGTCGACACCCAAGAGAAAATTCGCCTCGTGCCGGACACAGGCGTGGTGAGAGTCTAAAGTTTTTCTTCAATTTCCCACTGTTTTTCGTTCAAATTTAGAAAAGTAGACGACTCGGAAGGCTTCGGTTACGCAGCGGAAGGAGCGTCGAAGCAGCGTTATTTGTAGAATTTCTGGACCGTTTCATACGGATCGGCGCTCCAGTCGCCGAGTCTCCGAAGGACTTAGCGATCGACTTTTGCTTTAGATCGAAGGTAGTCGATAACAGTTCTCAGATGGCGTCATTTGTCACTTAGACTCCGATGATCTAACAACTACTATACGCTTTTCATAACAATGTACAACTAAAAACTAGCAAACACGCCTGCTTCGGCACTTGTGCCGTTCGTCTTTTGCTAATTTCTTTTGCGCTTTACTTTGCTGGCAGCTATATCATCTTCAGTATGAAGGATCAGTATTGCATAATGACGTGTACCGGTATCTCCGATAGCAGGTTCGTTTTTTCGCGCTAATACGACGTTGTACGATTGTGATCGTCGGCATGATCGATCGAGCGCGTTCATAAAAATCATGGTACACGATAGGCTCGTCGCCTTGACCGACGGTGCTCTGTCGTTTTATTTAGCGTTTTCTTCTGCGTACGTAATCTTTGCCTGCCCTCTCCCTTCTGCGGTGAAAAACTTGAACGTCGTAAAAAGTGTGTCGGTCCTTGTCCTCCCACAGCGTAACATTCTATTCCTATTGCGCACTACTGCCTTTTTGCATTTGTTGTTGTAGCGATTGTTGCGGCTGTTGCGATGCCGCACTAATCGCACTATCCTTCATAAATTTATCAACCTGAAAAGAACCAAACAGTATTTTGTTAAACGCGTACGTAACATTAATTCCTGTTCAATTAAGATCTAGAAACTCACCAGTTTCTTGACATGTTTATAGGCACTGCCATCGGCATCGCCGTGAACATCATCAAGTGTGTAGGGTGGTTTTACGGTGACTTCTTTCCAAACGACGATATCAGGTCCATTCCATTCGATTTGTTGAATAGTTTTTGAAAGAGCAAAGTAGAGTTTCCGTCCTTCAGGTGACACTCCGGCCTGCAGAGCGTTTACCATCCTTTTCTTTTCCTCGACCTTATTGCGCACTCTCGTATTTAACCTCTGTAAATTGAGACTTTGTGGTGGCTCATTGGACGTCGGACTGACCTCTCTCTTGACTTGAACGTCGGATACCAACGATAAATTTACTATGTGCACATCGTGCAGAGGTTGCCTCCCACTGGAAGATGGACATTCTGCAAATAACTGGTTAAGGAAAAAATCTCTACGCTTACGTTACGGCTACATTACATCGCTTCTCCCAGAAAGAGAGTAAAAAAACACAAGAAATGTTTCGATAGTTGCAAGAGCAACAAAACCTTGCGACTCACGACTGCATGATGAAACTAACCTGACTTTTTCGTCTGCCTTCCAAAAGTTCTGGAAGGATAATTGATAACGCGAGTCGCAAGGTTGTTACATCTCGAAAACTAATTAATCGTCAAGATGAGTTTTTGAAAAAAGATCGTCGTCTTTTAAACTACATATTCACACGGACCGCGCCGAAGACGTCGAGTGGACAGCGTGAGGAGCGCGACAGGCTCGACACCGCGGCGCGGTTTCGGCAATTGTTTTTTTTAAAAAGGATACTGAGGATTAGCATTTTCGTCTGTGGATCGAACGCTAGGACTTCGCCCTCGATTTCCTTGTTGTAACAAGTTTTACATGCCACCGTACTTCCAATGCTGAAGCAATCGCTAACGCCGGCCATTTTTCACTACAGATAGAACTCGGGCGACTGCCGCCATCTGACGACGCGCCGTTTCCCAATGTATTCCTCTCCTCTTCATGCACTTTACATTTCACCACGTGGCGCTATCGACAATCTTACTAGAATGTCACTAGGCAATTACTAAAATCACTAGAACTGCATATGAAATATACGCATTGAACTGCAATTTCGGTTTCCGTCAAGTTCTATTGGTGAACTTTTTAGTTACACGGGTTACACGCAAAGACATTTTAAGTAAATGCCACTGCTCAGGGAAGTAACAGCTACTGCACGATTTCTAGCGGTTAACCTTCGAAATCGTTAAAAAGAACATTTTTATATGTACATCAGGGCCGGATTAAGACTTCCAAGTGCCCTAGGCACTAGTAACTAAAAGGCCCCCATTCCCTTCCCTAACTCCCTCACCAACAACAATCGTAATATATATGCAACTGTGTACTCTTCGTTTATTAATTTGTATTGTTTTAAATGGAAGTTTTTCATCGTCGAAAAACACACAAAAAGAGATTGAAGAACATTATTATAATATTCCTTTAAATAATCTCGATGAAAGCTTGTTTTTTCAATAAAACCCTGCAGAAAGTAACACGATCGAATGAATAATTCTACAACCCTGGTAGAAAAAGGGAGCATTTTTTGGCGGGTTTATGCTTAATCTTGTTGGTTTCTGCGCTGTTTTTGGGCAACATTTCTAGCTGGTTTTCCTGTGGTAATGTAACGCCTATTGGCCCAGAATCTAGCCATTTTTTATGGCCAAAAACTACGAGATTATGCTCGATAGTTGACTGGTTTATGTATATATTTTTAATCCAAGCTGTGTAGGTTATTATTGAAGTAAGGTCGTTTTAATATATGCCCATTTCATTGCTAGTTTCTAGCCATAAATATGGTAAAAGACCATATTTTTCAGGCAGTTAAACTGGGCAAAATCTAGGTATTGCTAGTCTGGTTTAAAATGTGCATTAACGGGCAATTTGTCAACCAATTTCTTGCTAGAAGATAGGAAGCAAGTTTTGGGCAGTAAAATTTGCTGGTTTATGTGTTGTGCCCAAAAAACTGTTCAGATTTTCTACCAGGGAAGAATTAAAATAAATATTAAAGACTGTTCCATATTATCGTCATTTTCTTGACATTTATGTTTCTAGATATGTTTGCATTTTCGCTCAAATATATTTAATTGTAATAATAACCCTACTGGAAGTAAACGGATTTAAACGGATAGAAAATAACGGATTCAAACGGATAAAAAATTTGTATCCGTTTGAATGCCCACTTTGCATTCTTTTCAATCGGTTGTTGTCCGTCAAAACGGTCAAAACTGAATACGTTCTGGATCCGTGGAATGGAAAATTGATCCGCCTCAATCCGTTCTAATATGAGCCTGTCGAATCCGTGTCTATCCGTATCTAGCCGTGATATGGCACCGAGTGTGCACCTGTTTTTATCCGTTTCTATTTGCATAAATACTTTCATCCGTCTCAATCCTTAAAAACTGAGTCAATATTTATCCGCATATATCCGCCAGCGTATACGAAAATTAAATCCGCTTCTATTCGTTTGTATACATGTATCCTTTTTTATCCGTAAAAATGTATAAATATTTATCCGCATATATCCGCCCGCGTATACGAAAATTGCGCAAAAATTAGTATTTATTGAAGTGGACGATGACTTATACGTCAGTAAGTTACCTAACACGTATGAAGTACAGTAAAAATATATGATGTATAATGGGAAATACTTAAAATAAAAGAAACATAACTGGAATATCAGTAAAAGAGAATTACTTGTATTAAAAACAACATCATACAAAGCACGAACTATTTAAAAATTATGCATTTGAATATTTATTACCAGGATATACATCTTTGTATTAATTTAATGTAAGAATATTGTAAGATAGTCGTTAGGGTGTTCAAGTATTGCGATTTTTCAAAATTGCCCTCCCTCTCCTTTCGTCATGTACATGGAAATATGCTTAAGTGGCTTGATTTTTTCGAATCACAGAGTTGCGCGGATAGGGAATTAACGGAACGAAAACATTTCCGATCCGCCACAGATAGTTAAAATTGCTCGCAGATGCCTACCGATTAAGACGCGGATTGAAAACGATATGTGCGGACAGACAGTCGGATAGAAATCCGCGGATTAAAGCGGATTAGAAATGTAATTTGCGAATCGCGAATATGCGCGGATAGGAAAGTATTAGAACGGACTCGTGTGCGATCCGCGGCAGTCGTCGAGAAATATTTAAAGTTGCTCGCGGATAGAAACGCGCATTAAAACCGGCGGATCGAAACGTATAGGCTCGAAAACGGATCGGGACGAATAAAAGACGATATATGCGGATTGGTAGACGGATAGAAACCCGCGGATCACGACGGATTAGAAATGTAATTTGCGAATCGCGGATATGCGCGGATAGGAAAGTATTGGAACGGACTCGTGTGCGATCCGCGGCAGACGTCGGGAATAAATTAATGTTGGACGCGGATACGGACGGATTAGTCACGGATAGCCTTCGGATACAAGAGGTTAAAAATGTATTGAAACGTTATCAAACGTATATAAACGGATAGCCGAAGTATTGATACGGATAGGGTTTGAATCCGCTTACTTCCAGTAGGGAATACAGTCGACGGCTACTTTCTCACCAGAAGATCTGTTGGTATCAAAATGTTAATGTCGACGCATACAGACATCTCTTGGATATGATTGTCTCTGTAAATGTTTATTGAGTTGAGCTGCTCAGTTTCTCTTACATCAAACCTCATTTATTGGAATCATTCTAAACACTTAATCTTTTTGTGTAATTATTTTTTAATTGTCGAAATTTTGATGCCCCCCTTTAGGTGGGGCCCTAGGCACGTGCCTCGTGTGCCTAATGGGTAATCCGGCCCTGATGTAGATACACTTTTATTACACCTTTTTGAATAGTTATTCATAATTTTCCGACTATTTAGTTATTAATAATTAATTTTAATGATCTATAAACGTTGTTGAAACGTAAAAACTTGGTACTTTTTTCATTCTAAAGCTTCCGTATCGAAAACAGTGCAAGACTAAAAATGCACCAAAACTTTTTTGTAGAGCACAAAATTTCCTACAAAAAAGTCAGCGAGGGCCCTAGACTAAAGGAACAAATGGAACAAATATAATTCAAATAAATTCACTTAACAAAAGTTTTTAAAAGAACTGAAAATTCAAATTTAGCAAAGTTTTTTGTTAATTTATGTATATTTTTTGTTAAACATTAACCGATTTTTTATGTATGTAATTTTTTTTACTCTAGTTATTTAATTATGCTAAATTTATTGTAAAAACGAATTTTGTTTATAATTTTTGTAAAATTTTCATATTTTTTTAGAATAAAATATTCTGAAGCGGGCTAAAATTCATAGCCGAAACGTCATTCCAACTTTTTATTAACACCTCGTTACTTTGATATTTAAAGAAACATTTGAAGAGATATTTCACTTAGGAAAAAATCAAAGAAGAAGAAAATATTAATAAATGTACATGTCGTAGCTTTGCTCTCGAATGGTAAGTAAGAAAGTATGAAGTGGAAAGAAAAAACATTTAAGGAGGTTCTAAAGTGCCCGACGGATAAGATAGGAATTTTCACTGAAAACCGCAAATGACTGAATCGATTTTTCAAAATGCGGGCTCTGTAAGGGCAATTTCAATTATTATAGACGGTATCCTAGAAAATTCCAATGAAATTAATTTATGATTGACCGAGAATTTTAGGAAATAAATAAAAATCGCTTATTTCCGAAAATTCTCGGTCAGTTTTCAATTGATATCTTTGGTATTTTCTAGGAAACTGTTTATAGTGCTTAGAATTGCCCTTACAGAGCCCGAATTTAAAAAATGTTATACAATCATCTTTTATTAACCTATTTTACCTACCTTACCGGCGGATCACTTTAAAACTCCATTAAACAAGTTATGACAAAATGGTAATACAAATTGTGATGTCATGATAACATCGTATGAGATATAACAAAAAAATAAATTACGATTTTATTACTCTCATTACATTTTGAAAATTAAGAGTTATTAAAATTATTAACAAAATACACTTTGGCAAAATTGCAGATACTTGATGAAAATAAAAGATACAGTATTAGTCAAAATTTCTCAAACACTGAATTTTTTAAATTTAACAATTAATGTATATGATAAAATCCTCAAATAGCTTTAAAATATCGGCAATTAAGAGTACCATTTTTCTTAATGTGTTTACATGATTGGAAAAGTTCACTTAATTCTATATATTTAATTTTCGGAAATAAATAAAAATCACTTATTCCCGAATTTTGAAAAATCGATTCAGTCATTTATTATTTGCGGTTTTCAGTGAACATTCCTACCTTATCCGTCGAGCACTTTAAAACCTCCTTAAATGTTTCTTCTTTCCACTTGATATTTCCTTACTTTCTTACTTACCATCCGAGAACAAAGTTACTACATGTACATTTATTGATGGTAATTATCTCGAAAATGCATAGGGGAAGGCGGGGCGAAGCGGCGAGGATTTTTTTCCGTGTATCATATCTCTCCTTGAATTTCACATTTAGGATGATGCAAAGTATCATTTGATAGGTAATTTCATTGTCAATGTTTACATGCCATGTTACTTTCGGTATATGTTTTACAGATGGCCAGCTATGGCCAATTTACAAAACTTAAAAACACGGGGCGAAGGGGCGATACCGGGGTGAAGTGGCGAATCTTTATTTTTAGAGGTCTCTGAGACAACTATCATAAAACTAAGTGTAAGTCATAGTATTTTAAGTTATTATTGTAAAAATAAAATTTCCACGTTGTGGAATGAACCTCTTCAGATATATCAAAGTTTCCAACAACGGTAAAAAAAGAAATTGCATCTGCGGAAGCTTTGAATACTTGTATTATATCAGGATCACATATTTTAACTTCGTCTTTAGTTACTCCAATGCATTCATCAAAAAAGGAATTCTAAATTAAAAAATAATCACGGAATAGATAGAGACATCCGGGAAAAAATGTCTCCGCTTCACCCCAAAGTATGATTTGGACTTCCAGTCCAGGTACGATTACTACGATATCGCATTATAAACAAAGAAGGAACGGTAAATCTTCGGAAAGACGTCCTCCCTCGGGAAAAATCGTAACTAGGTTTTTCCGACGTATTTTTGCCTCCTGAATCCGATTATGATGGTAAAATTTGGCGCTCAGACATATTAACGCCGTTTTCTTGAAAAAACGCTAAAAAAGCGTTTTTTTAGTTTTTTGTATTTATCTTGAAAACTACGGGTCTAACAAAAAAAATGTGTGAAACAAAAAATGTAGGGCCTGTAATTCTCTACAAAAAAAGTTGTATGCACTGTTTTCGTAATTTCAACGGTAAGCCCTCAAATCACAGATGAAAATGCCCATAATGAGTTTTTGCAATATACAGGTAATAGGGTGTTCAAAAAATTGTTGTAGAGCAGGCGTTTCTACAGAAAAATGATTTACACGAAACTTTTAGGAAATTACCCTGGGCATTCAATGATGACTTTTGCTGAGAAATCCACCTTAATCTTCTAGGTCTTTTGAAGGTCAAATCTAATGAGTGTAGAATTAATGTCGAATTAATGTCGCTATCAATATCGTAATACGTACAGTGAGCCTCCCCTTATTTTAACTCCTATTATTTTAACTGCGTCCTTTACTTTAACTTTCTTTCATCCCTTATGTTAACTTCTTCCCCTCGTGAGTTCCCCCACCATTCGCCATTTGAAAGTGTTCAAAAGAGTGCGGACTGCTGTTTGCGCTCTTGCACATATAGGTGAAGAAAGACGCCACTATATCTCCTCTCTCCTTTTTTATTCTCTCATACTGCCAGTGGTGAGGATGAGGGGAAGCGGTAAAATAAGGGAAGAAGCCGCCATCTTCCTTGACTCGAAAAGTTAAAATAAGGGGAGGGCCGCTGTACTTCACGTAGGTTCAATTATTACTGACATCTGTTGGTCGGAGGTTAGGCTAGTATAAAAAGGGGGGTCTGGGGGCAGCACCTATTCGATACGCGCAATATCTTCAGAACTTATAAATGATTCTCCTTCATTTTGGAGGGAACATGAAGACATGAAGTATGAGTTCGTCGAATTACCAGCCCCCCTTTTTTATACTAACCTAACCTCCAAACAACATTACTAATAATCAACCCACGTGAACTATGTGCCCCTATAATATATAAATAGTGATTATTAAACTGCCAAAATGAAAATATTGACCAATCTGAGAACAAAGTACAGGAAATGACTTGAAAATTTTGTGTAAAAATTACATTTCTCGTTCCCAAAGGTACGAACAAAAAAAGAAATATCATGCCTCAAAATGTGAGATGGTGTAAACAAAAGAACTACATATGATATTTTACAATCAGTATGATCATAATGGTAATATTTGAGATTTGTCTTCGCCCATTTCGACGTTTCGCCCCATCTTCTCCTATATTTAATTTTCTGATTCAGCACTACATTTCAAAATTTGAAACATAAGTAAATAAAAAAAAAAGTTATTTTATTCGCTGCTTCAGTTTCCTAGAAAATACCAAAGATATTGATAAAAATAAATAAAAATCACTTATTTCCGAAAATTCTCGGTCTGTCTCAATCAATATCTTTGGCATTTTCTAGGAAAGTGTTTATAGTGCTTGTAATTTCCCTTACAAAGTCCGAATGTTAAAAATGTTATTCAGTCATCTTTTATTTACGTTTTTTAGTAAAATTTACCACCTTACCGGCGGACTACGTTAGACACATTTACTGATGTTTCGAATTTTGAAACTGTAGTGATAAAGCAGAAAATTAAATACATTTTCGACATAATTATCATACACAATAAATGTACATGTCGTAACTTTGCTCTCGAATAGTAAGTAAGAAAGTAAGGGAATAGAGAAGAAACATTTAATTATTAAATACCTATTTTTAAATTACTTACGTTTTAGGGGCATTTTTTTAATAGGAATACTTTCTCAGCATTAGTCGGTTTGATCATTGTCAACTTCAATCTTTACCGACGTATGGTAATTAGTTCAATGACGCCTCTGCCGAATTCCAGGTGACGCTGCTGTTGATAAAATTCATGTCCAAGTCTTAGGCGATAAATTCTATCTTGACCTAAAAATTTTAATTGAATTCTTATTCTTGTTATTTCCTATGAAAATAAAATAATAATAAAACAAAAATAAATATTTCACTTACAAGAATTAGAGCACTCGTGACATCCATGTTTTGTACAATATTTGTTACTGTATTTGATGATTCGCACATTTCATCACGAACGACAAATCCAAAGAATCAAGAAAATAAAGAACAATTGGATCGACCTCTTCCAATGGTCGCATTCAGCGAACAAAAATGTTGAGTAACACTTTCTTCCCATTGGTCCGTTAGTCCAACATGTTACGAAAACTGACCGGAGGGACCAATCAGAAAAAAGTGTTACTCACCGGTTTTTTTCGCTGAATGCGACCAATGATTATAATATAATCTCTGCCTCTTCTTGTCAAACTCTTCGACTGCATTGAAGTTGCAATCTAAACTGCTGCGATTCGAACTTCAGTTGTTTTTAATGGTGATAATAAAGCATTGTATATACGCTGGATGTATTGTTATTTGATATACCCATGATTATAAACGTGTTTCACTAATTAAAAATATATGTAGCGCAATAATTGCCGGAAAATTCTATTTCTTCACCTTTGTGCGTAATTAATAAATAAAAAAATCCCGGCTATATGGATACCAGTTTGTGTCCATCGCTCGTGTGTTCTATCGAAAACCAAATATATGCGACTAATATTAATTCAGTAATAAACGAAAAAATTTTCTTCTCAAAACCCATTTATGAGTAAATCACTTTAAATATGGACATGAATGTTCCAAATTGAAGGTTTTGTCGCGATTATCATACAAAATCCGGCTTTGTTCATCTTTATACCATCTTCGTGTTTTCAATCGAAAACCAAAAAATATGTTAATCAAACATTTTTATATTATTATCTTTAGTTAATTGACCTGTAACACCGAGAAGTATTAATTATTATTTAATTTAAAAATATATGCGACTAATGTTATTCTTTTTTTGTACTTTATTTTCAGGTGACCATGACAACGAATAAACGATTTTACAATTTTAATTATTGATTAAAACGGTCGAAAGATGTTACTAGATGCTTCTGCATCAAGCGTTTATGTTTGTCCGTAATTTCCTATTATCAATCATTCTGAATATTATACAGTAATTTCCAGGTTTAAAAAAATCATGTGATCCCAATTTGGTCACAATTCATGAACTGATTTTTAAAAAAATTAAATGAATTTAAAAAATTGAAAAAAGTTTTTGACATTGAAAACAGGATAAAAGTTTGCTATTATATTTTTAATTTTCAATGTAAAAAACTTAACATTTTTAAAATAATTTTTTAAAAATCAAGTGATTTTTTAAAAATTATGTGAATTGCAGGAAATCAGCTGATTTTTTAAAATCAGGTTATAACTTTTGGGACAAAAAATCACGTGATTTCGAATAAAGAACGTGCAGTGTAATTCCGACCTCTAATGTAAGAGGCAATCGCGACCGTCCTTTTTTCGCGCTTTTAAAAACCGCAAAATGACTCGTTAAAATGTTGATAAAAGTAGTTACTATTATGGTATACTATATTGCTGGCCGATTCTCGGAAAAAAATCGAAATTGATGTCCTTAATGATTTTTACAAACCAGGATCGTTTATTCCGAAAAGTCTTTTTTATTAACCACTTCAATGGTAATGGATCATATATGTACAAAAAAATTATTGACAAACGTGGTAATGGATCATATGTGTACATTTTGCAATAACTTTTACAATTCTTAATGAATTTGCATGAAACTTCGTATACCAAGATATTTTGGGTCACTGAATCCGAATCTGTCGTCAAAATGGAAAAATTCAAAATGGCGGATCCAATATGGCGGCTGTAAATTTGCTAAATTTATTAAAATGTGCGGCGCACATTTCGACGGCTCCTATTGATATAATGCACATTCACGGCGAATACGATATAATGCACATTGAAAACTCAGTTTGATATAAGGCACATTCAAAAGTGGGTTTGATATAAGGCACATTCAAAAGTGGGTTTGACATAATGCACATTCAGATCTCCGTTTGATAAAATTTTCAAGTGAATCAGATGCATTTTTAGCTTTGTAAAATTATTTGCATTGCCCATTCTGTTGCCTCCGGGACTGGTTGATATATCGACCAGCAGTCACGTCAGGGACTCTACCTGGGATATCCAGTAATTTTATCTATACTTTTTGCATTTCCTAACAGGTCAATTTGTACTAGAATTTCTCCGCAGCGTAAAGGTTAATATAGAATTTCTTCCTGTTAAGGTTCTGTTAAAAAAAAAACAAAGATGTGATGGTGCTTTCCACCACGGTATCGTGATTTCATGTACGCTTTTATTAATATAGGATCTTGGATATCAACATCAAAGTCTGTGAATTTAATAGCAGCTGTTTGGTGTTTTTGATTTGGTTGAAACTTAGAAACCAGAAATATTCCTTCATTTTGATGTTCTGCATAATAAGAAATTGTATTTTGCATTCGATAAGGACTCAGACTAATATTATATAAATCGTCTAGTGTAAGTTGTGGAAAGGGGAGCTGTTGGTTGTTTTCATCATTGTCAAGTGCTACATATTCGACTTGCAAAAACGCGGCTCTAACTTTCGAAAGGTTGAATTTTTCTACAATGCAGTGCAATTTGTTTGGAATGTGCGGTCTCGATTTCATTAAATCAGCAATATCCTCATTCATCCTATTAGAAAGAATACTGAAGGTACTTCTTCAGATTGTTTGACGAGAGGCCAGTAATTCGCAATATCGACATGATCAGAACACATTCGAGCACCCGATGGAACAAAGAATTTATAAGTCATAAGAAGATCACGACAAATTATAATGGTGGAACTATAATTAGGTTATTAACACTGTGACATGAAAATGTGCACCGACGTTAAGAACTGAGACCTCTTCTATAAATCGATAAATCTGGTTCCATAACATCAGCTGAAACATTTTAACTTTTCCGTAATTGATAGCTACCCGTGCAGAATTTAGCATCTAATGAAATATCACTTATGTCATCAAGCTTACGTTTCTTTGAAGTTGCGAAATTGTCTCATGCAATTAATAACTGTTAATGGAGTTTCAATATTGTTAACAGGAAAGAACTTGTCATCTTTAGTTCTCTTTTGCTTATCGCAGCTAACGCATTTAATAAAAGGCATTTTTATTAAAAACAAAAATTTTTTAAGCAGCGAGTATGACAAACTTTTAAAGTGATCTTTTCTTCATTATCATAAATACGAGATTCATAACAAATACTTACCATCTATCATGGACATCTTTTTTTCTTTTCAGATTATCAAACTTATTTACTACCTTTGCAAGCAAACGATACAAATAAGATGAAGGAAGGAATGCAAATTAATGAATTAATGATCCGATGATCATCTTTTATTTTTAGGGTTTGGCGTTTATATGCTGAAATCCTTCAACTTCAGACTTTCAAAACTGCAATAACTTATTTTAAGATGTACACTGGAATGGAAATAAATGAAATGATAATCTGCTGATCGTCTTTTGTTTTTAGGGTTTTTGAATATAGGCAGAAATCTTTTATAAATTCGAGATTTTCAACACTACAGATACTTTTATTTTATCACATTCGCGAGAAAACGATACAAATAAGATGTACAATGGAATAGAAATAAATGAAATGCTGATAGTCTTTTGTTTCTAAGGTTTTTGAGTATAGGCTGAAATCTTTTATAAATTCGAGATTTTCAACACTAAAGATACTTTTATTTTATCACATTCGCAAGCCCACGATTCGAATAAGATGTCTTAAAAGATGCATTAAAACTTTGATTTTTTTTAGATTTTCTTTTGTTTCCTATACAGGGTCCAAACAGATTTAATACAGCGACAAAGAAAGCTTAGTGCCTTATCAATATCAATTCAACGTTAGATTCGATTTCATCGACTACAAAACCCTTAAGCTGACGAGTTTCAAGCGAATCTTTTCAAAAGTCATCCGTTATATTGGACCTGCCGATTTGAATTTTGAAAAACTAACATCCGATTCGTAATCAACGACCCCAAAAACCCCCGAGTAATAATTTTTAGGCAAATTACATCGATTTTTAAAAAAGTCGTCCGCCATATTGAATCCGCCATTTTGAATTTTTAAAATCTGACTTCAGATTCGTAATCAGCTGCCAAAAATCTGTAAAGAACCATATCGTATGATTTTTTTTATATTATTATTCGAGTATAAATGTAAAATTGATGTACATTTTTTATTGGACATGGTCAACTTTGACCCCTGATATTTCCGAAACGGGGCATATGCTCACTTTAAAATTTTGCAGGGATTAATGGGTCATCATATGTAACCAATTGGCATAAAAAAAGTTTCAATATTCGAAGTACGAAAAAGGGACAATTTTTTGCATGGGGCTTACAGAGGCTCTTTGTTATCGTTATATTTAATTCAAACTCGAAAAAGTTAGGAACCACTATAATATTCTTATTAAAGGAGACATAAATAAGAATTGAGCAAAAAAACTCCATAATAAGTTGAAAAAAATGAGCAACTCTCGATAAAGCTAAATTCGACTTTTTTCGAGAACCAGCCTACTATTATTATGGCTCTACTAAAAACAATGAATTTAATTCGTTTTTTCTCTTGTGTTACTACAAGTGACAAATTGCGTTTTCATTTCTTACCAATAATGTGCAGTATGTATATGATCGATGTACGTAGTATTGCAAACAAACAAGTTAAAGTGTTGAAAACAAACGAGGAGGAATTGATCTTTTTGGGCAATAGTGAATTTTTATATAAATATCGCAAAACATTGGAAACGAATCCAACAGAACGAACTGATTTACGAGACACACATTTCTCAGTATTTATTTCGTTCTTCTCACAGAAATGTGTTTTTAATTGACTAGATTAAGAACGGTGGTATACAAAATTAAGAGTTTTTTATTATTATTTTAGAATAACATACTTTTTCATAATTATACTATAATTTCATAAAATGGTGTCATTTTATTAAAAATTTGTAATGAATATTATAAAAATTAAAAATTTTAGCTACTAATGATTTTTTCAGAAGCTGGTGTTTTTTGGAACAAGTATAACATTTTGAGATAAATTTGTGATAAAATTCGTATGGGTGAATGCATAAATCCTTCTCGAAAGCATGACCGTAAAGGTCGCGTAAGAAAGATTTTCGTAATGTATCCGAAATGAATGTCACCGCACTATCCGCGTTTGCCAATAGATTGCAATGTTCTTGACTTGCAGGAAGTAGTATATGCGCAATATACTCGTTAGTTACACATCCGATTATTAAGTATTTGAAACTTTAGTGTACCCTCGTTAAACACCGATCACTTTCGCGAATTGAGTTCCTTTTTAACGTTTGTACAGTTATACTTGCAATGAAATGGAGATCATGCAATAATAATACAAAATTAGGATAACAGTTGCTAAATATCGTAAAAACATCATTCACCGGTCTGCATATGGAGTAAATATCGCGCGATTTCATTTATAGATTCAATAACCACCTAGTGTGGCTTGAAGAAGTACAGATTTCAACTCTGGGGGATTCCGTATAAGACAGGTGGTCCAAAATGAGATTACTAATCGAGAAGTCCTAAATGAAACATCGTTAAGAGCTCATTTTATAGATTATCATAATTAATACCTCTTCAGGATTTCTTTTTAGAGATATCTTTGAACTGAGCTGTGGTTGACCTCTTTAAGAGGTTATTCGTTTTTTTTCCTATTCAATTTTCGATCAATAAACGACCAAAAATATCTGGTTACTGCACATTATTAGTATAAACTATGACATTATTTCATAACCCACAAAAGATTAGCATCCAGTTGCTAAATATTATTGAAATAATGTGTGTAAAAATCGACCAACTACATATGACTAAAGGTAAACATTTTCACAGATTTAAAAATTTCCCGAAGTTTTCCGTGAGATGAATTTTATGACAAACAGTTTCTTGATATAACTCGCAGCACTTAAATTTTCGAACGCATTAAATCAACGTCTAATTTAAAAATTAATATTAACTCATTAACGTCAAAATTGCACATTCTGCATGGTATGACTTGCAAATTGCAAAATAATTTGTAATGTACCTATCCGATTATTTTGAAGAGTGTTCTTTCGAACGACGTGGTGACAATTTACAAAACATTGATATTTGCACTAAAAGAGTGGCGCAAATATCTTAAGAAACACTATTTTTTTTATAGTAATTTTTACAAAAATTTTGATATTTATATGAAAAAAAGGACTTTACTGGAGAGTAAAAATCCACAAAAAGTGCAGCAAATGTCTGTACTGAAAACATATGATGATAGAAGTGGTTTATCTGATTGCAAAAAATTAAAAATGGCAGTTTTGACATGAAAATTTTAAGAATTTTCCGGTGATCGGATTTCTCTACAAAGTATAATCACGCCTGCGAATTTAAGTTATCCTCTCTGTTTCCCTTGCGTCTTGTATATGTCATTTGAACATTTCAGAATTTTTAATGCATTTTTCACTAAGATGGAGGGAGTTGAATTCAACAAAGATTTACTTAATTAATCCAATTTTCTACACTCTTCCCGACGTCTGAGAACGCTTCCTTTTTTATGACCAACTTAATGGTAACCATTCAAAAGAAAAAGGAAATTCTGTTTTTTTTTTCATATATATATATATATATACAAAATATAAGGAATAACCGAAAAGCATGTCAACAATTGCAAATGTTATCGTTTGCGTATTTTTCAGAAAACTATAAAAGTACATTGGAAGCTCTCCTGATCTAACCTATCTTATTCCAATTGACTAGTCTCCCTTATTCTAATCTTTTCCGTACAAGTTTTCCCCCACTACACGCGAAAAGCGAATGAAATCTCGATATTAATACTGTCCACGAATCACAAGCCGACATGGGAAATGCGTGGGAGTAAGGGAAAAGTGAGAGAGAAAACGGCGCCATATAAAAAAATAATAAATTTAAATAAGAGAGGTCCTATTTGTTAACGGTAAACATTGCTATATTTAATTCCAAATACTAAATTTCAGATCAATAATATTTAGAACAGCAGGCAAAATAAAGAAACGTGAATTGTGCGAGGATCTTAATATTATAAAAAAAAAACACGAAATATCGAAAATTTCAGAATGTCATTAAGCCCGATAAACAACAAACGCTTTGAATTCTAGGAGTTTTATAGGTTACATTTAAAAAATGAGTCGACATCTCAAAAACCTCCATTTTTATTCTATGTATGTTTAATTTACCCGAAGAAACTTCGAACACTTTCTAAGATTTTTATTACACTTTGGAAAATATGTTTGGATACGTGGATTTATAATTTTACACAGAATCCATTATTTTGTATTTGTAAAAAAAATTATCGTGTATGGAAACAGGATGTAAAATTTAGGTTCACTCAGGTTCTATTGATTAGGTTAGTATACCCCCCCCCCCCCGTACACGACTGGCTATAATTGGCATTGTAGTGGGTAAACATGAAATTAGTAAAATTTCAAGATAGTAATATTATATTTAACCGTTAGTTCCGACGGTAGTCTAAAGACATGGGTCAAATATGTCGTTCCGCCTCAAAATGCTAGTTGTGCAATTTATAGAGTATAATTTAAATTTTCTCTGGGGCGAAAACGACCCTGGAGTCGGGGTTAAGGATTAAAGACGGTTAGGTTATGTTAGGTTAGGTTAGGTTAGATTTTTTTTTCACAATAAAGTTTGTGTCTTATAATAGTTTTATATTTAAATGAACAATTATTACTGATTTCAATAAAATTGTAAATTGTGTTACCATATTAAGCCGCAATATTTTGGCGTTGGGTAAAGTGGGGTGAAAACGCCACAATTCAGCTTTTTGCGCTATAAAATTTATAATTTAAAACTTTTTTTTCAAATTTTAAAGTGACTCTGAAAGGACGATCCCTAAGCTATAAAATCCCTGTTGAAGATTGTTCGTAGGTTACACGAGGACAGTGCCCGCATGTGTTCTACGAAACTTGTGCAAGTGGCTTTTGTACACCACCTGGTGGGGTAAAAAAGCCATAGGTCAACTTAGTTCAGAGAAATTGGAAATTTTTATATTTTCCTTGTTTTTCTTTATTTATGTGAAAAATAACCTTATCACTTCATTATATCCATTTTTTATTTAATATATATTTATTTTATTATTATATTTTTATATATTATTATATATTATTTATTGTATATATGATATATGTCTATCAGTGCATGACTTTTTTACCCTACATTGTACGTGGCTATTTCACCCCAGCATGAATATATTTACAAAACGACAAAATAATATTTATGTCAGTACAAATTTGAAAAATAAGTAACACATTCGTGTTGAGTATAGTTTTTTCTTAATTAACAAACGTTCACTTTTATTTTACGTTCAGTACAAGGGCTCGTAATATATTTAAAATGTTCACAGAAATATTTTGCGGAATACAACACAAAAATAAGTATTACAATAGATATTACCAGGATACTACAGATACAATAGCCAAATTGGATCAAAAGTTGCGTATTACCTAATAGATTTAGTATTCTAAATAGCTGATCAAATATTCTATAATTTCAATATAACATTAAAATGGCTTTTTCACCCCGCTCTACCCTAATATTTTTCGTTGCAATATTTTGGACAATATTACTACTTACCTGTACTCTACTGAATAAATTAAATGGAGTCTCGGAGATTTAAAAAAATGCTGAATTCGTAATCGTTGTAATGAATACATCCAGAATCAAACACTCAATGCTCATTTGTATGAGGACTTAAAGAAGTCTACAAATATCTAAACCTCTCTAATGAGTCAAAAATAAGTGTAATTGAATAGTCAAAGTGAACACTGAGTTATTGCAAGAAACCGACTCTTAGAGTGCAATAAACAGGCAAATAAAGAACAGCAATATTTATTTTTGGGACAGTATTAATAGTTTTTAAATTTGATAGTTTTGCTTAAAAATTAAGTTTCAAGGATTTACTTAATACTGTATTGAGTATAGTTTTGCGGCAATTTCACGCTCGTTGCAATCATGTTCCGCCCATGATCGTCACGATACTTTTTTTGTCTCACCTTTCCTTCCTCCTTGAAATAGCAGTGTATTGTACGCGCATCGGAAATTTACAAAAAATTGCTAATTTAAGGAATAAATAAAAATGTTCTGGTCAATTAAATCCGGAAACAAGAGAGAGAATCATTTTTTGTACAATTCATTAATATTAGGTGCGTATTTACGTTATTTATAGTGTATGCATGCTAATAAGTCATATCATACCGAATATAATAAAATAAAAGTATTATTATACAATATAAAAATATTGGCAGTGCAAGACAAGGTGTGATGTGTGATGGTTTTCGGTGTTAAATTTCACGCCGTTAGAAGGTTTAAAAGAAATGCTCCTGCGGTGTGAAATATTGATGCGGAGTTAAAAGTGTTTCTGGGAAATAACGGTCACCGTCCAAAATAAGAGCCAATATTATGAAAGTGTAACCTATTACTTTGTTTACAAATTGTACGGTGAACATCATTACTTAAAATTGAGGTATTTATTTATACCATACCACCGCTGGGGCATTCCACGTCAAATCGGCTCAATCTAGTTTCAGATATATCATTTGTTAATATACGCAAAAAAAGTATTCTTGACCACATACAATATTTTTATTTCGACAATAGTGAAAGTGATGATTTAGAGAAAGGTTATTTTCTGTGCTAGCAACGGTTAATTTAATTTAAAGTAAAAATACAATGCCAATTATTAATAATACAGGCCTTCAAAATTTCAATCAAATCTTTTCCAAAAAAAGGGAGGTGATTCTGGTAAATTTTTTGACGCAGAATCCAAATCTTACATCCAAAATGCTCCATCGCTATAGGAATTTTGTAAACATTCCGTTCAATTGACAAACAATAGTCATTTTGGCCATTTTTTAAAAAATTTATTACAGTTTACCAACCTTTTTTTTAATTTCCGAAACGATATCATAGAGTATCACTCTTAAATTTCAGGACACATTTTTGCAATTTGTTGTACGAGTAAAAAAAAAGTTATATAGTTTTGAAATTTTGTAATTTAATGAAATTTCTGGAAAATGAAAAAAAAGGTTGATAAGCCACACAAAATTCACAAAAAATAGCCGTATTTTGTCAATTTAACCCAATGTTACAACAACTCCTGACATGACGGGCCATTTCGGATGTCAGATTCCGATTCTGCGAATCTACAAGTGTCACTTTTTTTGTAACAGGCTTGATTGAAATTTTGCGACTTGTGTAATTAATGCAAAACATATGTTTTGTGGTTTTTTATGCCTTTTCTGTGAAAATATTCAATTTTACATATTATTACAGAAAGAGGTTAAACAATATTTTTTAAGTTTTTCAAGTATATTTTTCAAAGTATGGACCCGTTTTCAAAATTTGAACAAATTCATAAAGAATTGTCAAAATATATTACTTTTTTGGTAGTATAGTTGAAATTATGGTTACAAATACCTTCTTAATTAAGACATGAATAAATGTACCCCAGATTCGGTAAGGGCCGGCTTCACCGTCAATTGCGCATGCGCGATCGTTGGCGGGCGTAAAACTTTATATTACGACCTTAATGTAAAAAATACTATTGTAAACTCCATTTAGGGTGAAATAGTATTTTTCGATACTAGTGCGTAAAATACGATTTTTGCACGCGTGTCGAACGATATTTTTCGATATACTATGCCTAAAATTTGTGCGTATACTATGCGTGAAAAATCAAATTTTACGCATAGTATATCGAAAATATGATTTTTGTTGGTGAAACTATAGCATTAAAAATTAATCTACAGTATTTATAAGTGACTCATGCTTTATTTAATCTCGTACCATAAGCAGAAGACTCGCAAATCGAGTTTGAATGAAAATCACGAAAATGGGCATTGAAAATTTTCCTAAATTCTCAACGGAGCCACAATGGCCTGGAAATTTAGTTTAGGATATTTGAAAGAGATTCATGTTTTAATTTATCTCGCCCCATTTTAAGAGATCGAGTAAATCAAGTGTGAATGAAAATCACAAAAATGGAATTTTCCACGATTTTCATCGGTGCAACAATCATCTGGAAATTTAGTTTAGGATATTTGAAAGAGATTCATGCTTTGTAACTCGTTTCATGGACAGAAATATCCTAAAACGAGTTTTTTGATAGTCGCATATATTGGATTGGATAATATACTTATTCCATAGTATATTTTTTGTTTTATTGTTTAATTTTAATTTTAATTTAACTTTTTACTTTTCAATTATTCTTAGAGCATTTTAAATATTCTCTTCTGTTAAATGCATAAACTTGAGGGCTAGTAACATTTTTGATAACTCAATTTCATAGCGTCAATTCGTTGATGGGAATTAATTCTGCAATGTTGCAAACTTCTATCTGATCAATTACACTTGAAGTATTTAGCACTTATGTGCGACAACTCGTCTTTTAACCCTTTGGAGCATGGTGTGGTATATATGCTCCTTTTTGTAAATCATTATTTACATATTTATGGTAAATATTAATTAATTTTGCTGCAATGTTTTGCTTCCTTACCTCAAGAACATGTTAGGAAACGTAAATAAATCAATGTTTTTAATTAATTATCATGACATATTGTTTAAAAAATTAAACAAAGTGTAAAAGTGGTCGATTTTTTACGGAAAATGTATGTGGAGAAGAAAACGTCACTCAAATATGACGAGACTGGGTGCTCGAGGGATTTCAGGATCGCTGATTATGAATCTGACCTCAGATTTTCAAAATTCAAAATGGCGGATCCAATATGGCCGAAGGAATTTCAAAACAAGTCAGATTCACCCTAGATTTCAGCAAAGCTTTTCAACAAATCTCGGGAGCGAGGGAAATACTTGAGTATGTATTCCGTAAGTCATTATTAACAGTAATTGCTGATATTACTAACAACGACACTTGTGGCTAGAGGAATGCAAAATCAATTAATATTATTACATTTTATAATTACTTATACACATATTGACGACTAACAAGGGAAGTTATCGAACTGTTAATCGCGCATATAAGCAAGTATTGTATGGTTCGAAGGGACTCATCAAATATAAGTTAAACCTCTAGAGTAGTTTACTTGAATGGACTATACATAGTTGATGCTACTCGCAAATTAAATTAAATTTTAACACTTTTTCTATTAGTACTGTCATTTTGACCTATCACGAACACATTTCCATCCGTCGAAGATGTCAGAGAATATTACAAGGTTACTCATTGCAAATAAGGTTATGTAGATTTAAAAAATAGAAAGTAGGAAGATCAAAATAAATGAAATTAATTTTTCAGAAAATCGTACCACATATTGGATATATTTTTTAAATCTAGAACCTTATTGGTCTTTTGTGTATGATATTATATGCAAAACATAAACGTACCCTAAAAGAAACGATTACATTTATGTATCAGATGATTGGAACTCAAAATGGTGAATGTTTTCCAGAACTATGAAATACTCGAAATCAAATAACTATTTCTTGGACTGAATTGATGTAATTTAAAGTCATTTTTTGCTGCCACGAAGCAATTTTTATTATCTGGTTAGTATGGTGTCGTATAAGATCGAATTCTCGAATTAGAAACTAGGGGTTCGACCTCGCAGCCTTTAGCTCATGTACTCCTCGACTGGGCAGGGTTTGGTAGACCCAGCTATTCAATTGACAGTAGAAGAAACTAAAAATGATAATTTTCAAAACTTCAACCTCCCGTAGACGTCAGCCGGAGTATTATTATACATAATTAGGACTTTCTCTCGGCAAAAAGAGCCATCCTGCAAATCAGTTGTGCCAATTTTTTGGATAATCACATATATTGTTATACATAACAATCTAAGCAATTTGTTCAAAATTCCTTGAAGTCTAACTTAAAAATAATTGATTCAGAAATTCATCAAATCTTCGCCTTGCTTGGAATCATATAACAGACCAAAAAATAAGTTTTTACAAATTTTGTGTATTAATGCATAGATGGTTCGTGGCCAAAATCTACTCAGATCTAAGTTGAACCAAGACAAGTGTTTTAAACAAAAAATTATATCGTCATGCCTATTCATTCGCGAGTTGCTAAAAAATTACACATACGAACATACGTAAGGATCATGACACTAATTCTTTTATTGTTTTTCTTGTGTTCTTTAGGGTCTGAAACATTTTAGCATATTTTTTTTGCGTGAAGGGACCAAATTCATTACAACTTCCAGATCTATGGTCTGGGTCGAACTAAAATCGTGCGAATTCGAATAAGAAATACTGGAAATTAATGCACAAATTGTGTGTTCTATATCCATATCTAAACTTATACTTATTTACTTTTATTTTCATTTTAAATGACCAAATATGCCAAAAAATAATATTTTACTTTCCCCGTTGATGTTTACCATTTAACATGAACTACAACGCAATTTTTGGCCAATATGTGTTAATAAGAGTATACCAATACTTATTGTGAGTAAATCAATCTAATGTCTACAGCCTCCTCAGTCAATTTTGGGTACCTGATGAAATCGGACATTCAACAATACAATCTGTTAAGGAAGCAAAAATGTTGTATTATTCAATGGGCAATTTATTCTAATATCTGCATTCTTCATGTCATTAGTTCTTAGTATTTTGATCACTATTTCGAAATTTCCCGCAGACTCGCGAGGTGCCAAACACGTTTCCTTCATTATTTATATTATAAATACAGTTTGAATTTCAAAACGTCCAGGAATATAAAAGAAGATGCCTCAGGAGAGTACAACTCGATCTCAGAGGAGGATACTTTTTGAAAGACCACCTCCATTATCGTCGCATTATCAATGCCGCGGGTTTACGACTTCAAAACGTCTCCGAAGATGCGTGCTGCGATGATTCCTCGAAATTTTTTACCTCCCGGTGACGAAAGCGCCGCCGACGCAGAGTAAACGACTTTCAAAGACTGGTATCGCGATCACCCGCGTAGTTTCTTACACTACCACCTCGTGACCACTTCGGGTCGGGCTGTTTGTTATTCTTCCTCAGTCGAGGTCCTCTCGAAGATATCCAGTGCCCAATAAAAATGCAGAAGCGGTCCGCGCTTGGGAGCAGGAACAACGGTACCGCGAAAACGGTAAAGAACGCACGCGTGCGTCCGCTCGATTAGTCAACGTGCGAGAGCCGAATCGGCCTGTCGTCTAATTCCAGGTGTTTAGATTCCTCCCTATTTTGGACATGTCGCGATTCCGCTTATCGGCCATTTTGGTCCTCGGTTTCGCGTACTTTGACCTCACTTGGACCCTGGGACCTATTCAGGATGCTATCAAGAGTGGTGCGGCTGCCGAATTTCGATCTGACAATTGCACTTGGAGGAGAGGACACGATAAGGACTCATGTCCGGATCCGGATATACATCTCTACCTTTACACCCCCGGTAAAACGAAAAAGAAATTGGAAGTTGCTTATGCTGCCGATTGGCTCAGGCAGGACTACGACTCTACGAAGGAAAATATTTTACTCATCCACGGATATGCCGGTATGTTGAACATTAGTAGAATTTCATAGGTTTCATCCGTACCTTAGTAGAAAACTAAACCGATTCCTGGTTAGTTTTATGGAATCTTTAATCAGAGCAGTAGGGCCCACAAAAATCCAGAAATGATTCCAGGGTAGAAGAGATATCGTTCTTTTACGTGCCCCGTGTTTTTTTACGTGTTGTATGAAAGTATCCATGGGCCTTTATGCGTAAAGTACGTTGTGTAATTAATGATCGGAGAAAGACATGTGAGGTGCATGGGCACTGCTGATTAAACTGCTCTGATGAAAGATACCAAGTTAATTGCACCTTCGTTGTTGCTAAAGAGTTCGACACTTTTATTTGTATGTCCATAAATTTTAATTTATCCATGTCTAAATTCTCGAACGGTAGTGCTTAGGTAAAGCTAATAACGAATGTGTAATGACTGCAATAAATGACGAATTAATGACCAGTACTGTTTTCCGTCCCGTTGATGTGCTGGCGACAAGTCGTCTGTCAACCAACACCGACTTGTCTGTTTGTACTTCCTTCCAATTATTCATTTTATTATTACGCAACTATGGGTTGATATTAGTTATTGGTTATAGTTGATAGATGGTCAACGTTGCCTATTTCAAATGGGAAAAACCGATCTTCTTTGACAATTTTCCCTCTTTTCGGCAAAATAATGGGGTCAGGGCAGTTAATACGTTGATATATTTATTCTTAAATAAAGATAAGATTTCTGTACCTTATTTCCTGCGATGATTTGACGACGTTTGCATTGGATACAATACTTCACAAATTTAAAGGCGCGTGACTATGTTTACGTCAGAATATGCCAAGGCCGTAAATGTGGCGTAGCGTCAATTTGATTCTTTCTCGGGGGCACATTTTTTTTCCTCTCAATACTGACATTGGGGTTTTTTCGCTGACTCATTAACTGACCACTTTTACCATCAAATTTATTCAATTACGTTAATATTCAGGTGTTTATATTTAGTAAGTGTATGACTATAATTCTATATTTTTGGAAGGGGCGGTGTGAATCAATTTCGTTGAAATTATTAAGAAGGCAGCATCCTGGTGCGAAACACATTTTAAAAATAGTTTAAATTATAAGTGATTCTAAAATGTTATATGCATATATGAACATGTTGATTTGTTATCGTAGGCGTGAAGTATTTTTTTTTTACTTATTTATTTAATTATATTGAGAGAAATTGTGTAGGAAGAGGTGTCTAAAAATAATAGGAACAGGCGTGAGGACATTTGAGGACAGATGTGAACTAATCGAAAAAAATACTATTAGTATTTAATATATTTTAATATTGTTCTATAATAGAATTTCCTAACCCAGAATAGTGAAATATATAAGCTTATAAAGTTTATAATGCTTTTGTAGAAAATGTTACTAATGAGTATAGTAAAAACGTTTGTGTCCAATGAAAAGTGAATCACGTGATAAACACATAAATATACATGATTAACACGAAAGTTTTTATTATTCTTACTAGTAAAATTGTCTACAAGAGCATTGTAAATTTCATAAACGTATAGGCGTTTGCACAACAGGATTTCAACAATCTAGTTGTATTTGTCGCCGTCAGGCAAAAGAAGATAAAATGACAAGCTTAAAGAATGCACATAAGATATAAAAATATTACATTTATTATGCAAACATTTTCCCACGTTTGGAATTTTCGTGTAATAAGAAAAATTCCTATTTTAGAATTGTAAAAATGATTGTTCAAGTATGGAACATTGATACACTTCAAGTTTGTCACGAATTCCCTATCGGTAAAATAGTGATTTTTACTATTTTTTAAAGACATCTTCCTATAAAATTTCTCTAAGAGTTACGATTAAGAGGATCGTAATACGAAGAAATAAGATTGGTAAACCTTCGGATGACGCACCTGTTTGAAATAAAAAAATCGGCCACATGTTTTCGATGTATTTTGGACTCCTGATAACGAATATCGTAATAAAAATTGGCGGTCGGCTGTATTAAAGCAGCTATCTTGAAAAAATAGCAAAAACGTGTTTTTTTTTAGTTTTTTGCATTTATATCGAAAAATACGCATCGGACCAAAAAATATTTCCAACAAAAGTTGTAGAGCACAAAATTGTCGATAACAAAGGTCATATACATTTTGTTCGTAATTGCGACAGCAAGCCCGTAAATGAGGGATGAACATTGACATGGCGGGTTTCTACCTGGTACTAGGTAGAATTAATTTCCTAATCGATTAAAACTATCCTCCAACCATTCAGTCAGCACATGGGTTTAATTATCAGTCATAACTCTGTGGTTCGAGGTTTCGATAGTATAAGAAGGGGGGTCAGGGTGGCGGTGCCCCCCAGCACGCAAGCATCCATAAATCCCAGACGAATAATTATTCACTTTCATCACTATTTTTCGGGCTTAAACCTTTTTTGTACAGAATTTCATGCTCTACATTTTTTGTTTGAAACATTTTTTCGCAAGGTTCGTACTGTTTATGATATATGCAAAAACTAAAAAAAAAACGCGTCTTTTGGCTGTTTTTTCGAAACAGCGGCCAAGATACGGCCGAGCGCCAAATTTTGATATGATATTCGTTTTCAGGAGGCCATAAAATACATCAAATGCACCTTGCAGATTTTTCGATTTCAAACAGGTGCGTCATCCGAAGGTTTATCATAAGCTTTTATTTATATTAATATGAATTTAAAACGGTTGGGAAATGTATAAATACTTATATTAATTAAACACTACGAGGTATTTAAAAAATAATTTAAAACGTAGCTAAGTTGAAACAGTTTAGCCAAAATTTTGTTTTGTTAAAACCCAACATTTGAAAAAGAAGAGCACCGTGTTGAATACAAGGGTCAATACGCTAATGTATTACTTTGTTTACAAACTGAACCGCCGCGATCTTTACTAAGAATCCATGTATTTATTATTGTTCGTTTTAGTGAGTGTGAAATTTCAGAATTTGTGGTAATAAAATATGACATTGAGTTGTACATTTATCATATAGACTCGAATTTTATATTCACTATGGCGAAAAACGTTCAATATCCTCGGTTTGATCGACGGTGGGTGTAAAAGTTCATTTTGCGCCCTTGATGCGAAACGGAATTTTCATCTTCGAAAGGTTAGGAAACTCCTCGTATATTTTATTCCTCCAAATTCGGGTAAATCGAATTTTAAGAACATCATAAAATAGTTTGAGACTCACGGTTTTTGGAGGCCATGATTAAGAATTTTAAAATTAAAAATAACGAATCTAACATGGCCGACCAACATCTAAAAGTGTACTTTTCTTAGATCAATCTGGTACCGATGGGAGGTGGGGGGTTTGGGAACGCTGATCACGAATCTAGCCACCCAATTTAATAATTTAAAATGGCGGATTCAAGATAGCTGACCGAATTGTTTAAAGTTACTTTGTTGCGATGAAACCGGGTGAAAGTGGGTACTCGGTGGTTTTCAGGTTTTCTGATTACAAACGTGACTTTCAATTTTGAGGAAGCCATTTTTTATCCGCCATTTAGAATTTCGCAATCAGCGCATAGTGTCGACTTCAACATCAATAACAAACAATCAGGAAAAACAGAAAAATGTTTAGGGTAATTCAAATATGACCTTGCCAATGATATCCACCTTCCTTTTCAAGGTTAATTGAAGGTCTATTATTAATTTGCAAATAGAAATCCTCTTTGCTTTTATTCCGAAAGTTGGAAAAACAAAATTTTACATTTACATGGATTGTAATTTTATGGGTCAAAGTCGATCATAGAGGTAATTTCAAAGACAAATTCATAATCGAACCAAATTTTCACGAGATACTCTGTTAGAGGTCGAGTAGAAATAGAACTTGAATCGATATTTTCATGATCGTTTTAAGGTCAAACGAATCATCATTTCAATCAGTACGAAATCAAATAAAATCTATACCAAAACAATTAAAGGTACAACATTTTTTGTAGTCAAAATCACTGCATTCAAATCTAGAATTATAAAAATATTTAAAATGTTATCGAAACAGGCGGAGACAATACGCTACCAATGTCCGTTCTTCGAGACGCGTACATACGGAACGGCAGTTACAACGTTTTCCTCGTCGATTGGGGTAAATTGTGTCCCTCTCCTTGTTACCCAGCTGCTGTTTCCAATCTTCGACCAGTATCGAGATGTCTTGCTTCTACGTTAACTACATTAAGAAATATCGGACTTCCAATGGACAGGACAACTTGCGTGGGACATTCCTTGGGTGCACATGTATGTGGCATCATAGCAAATTATTTATTGTTCAGGATGAGCAGGATCATTGCACTGGACCCGGCACGGCCCCTCATCAGACCAGGATTGACCAATCGCCTGGATAGTGGAGATGCCGATTTCGTCGCAGTAATGCATACAAATGCTGGGTATTATGGTAAGTGAAATATTGTTTTGTTTTCGACATTCTCACCAGGTTTCCTTTTTCCATTATCTCGGTTTCTTATGTTCTTCGCAGTGGCACGAAGAGTTGTATTTTCTAATAAACTGCGAGTGTCATTGACAGGCTTGTGTCTTCTGTTGAGAGTTTGCTTAAAAATAAGTACATTATTTTATATATCCATAACAATAATATGTTCTTATTGCCCAAAATAATTATACATAAAACATGACTAATATTTAATGCCAAAATACGAGCCATACCTTAAAGAATCTGAAAGACAAAATTATAATTAAAAAAACAAAATTACTAACCTGTAAAATAAATTGGAAAGGAATTCGTATATAGTTAGAGTTTTTGCCGCTAGGTGCAGTTGCGATCTTCTCAGCTGTCGGCCAGCTCCCATTGTAGAAATAGATTTTCATTTTCTCATAAGACTTTGTAATAAATTTCAAATCAATTGGATTGTTGTTAATACTTCGATGCGAAAGCATCTAATAAATTTTTCGACCCCTTGAAAATTATAACTTTAATATTTGAATAATCGTATATGTCGGTCACTTTACTAAGCAAAAAATAAATTAAATTGATTTTAAGTATCTACTTGGTTTTCGATGGAAAACACATTTGACATATTAAATGTAAAAGGCCGGGATTTGTGTAATTATCGCCGACAAAATCTCTATTTAAAACGGGCTGTATAAGTATTTATAAAATTAATTACTATCAATGGATTTTGTTTCCCTCTAGCGATAATTTAATAAACTAATGTCTATTGTAAATAAATATTTTGCGTTTCGTCCCGAGATCTCGTGATGGACTCTTCAGTAAGGCTAACACGAGAATCTCTGCCTTAGACGCAAAAATGGTTTTGTAAATAATTCGAAATTTTAATAAAACTAAACAATGAAGGAAATGTTTAGAATTATTTTCAGCAAATATGCGTAATTATTATGGTAACGGGATGTCGTTACACCGTACGCATATCTGTAATCCCAAAATATAAAATTAATACTTCGATGCGAAATTAAATACTTATACAGCCCGTTTTAAATAGAGATTTTGTCGGCGATAATTACACAAATCCCGGCCTTTTACATTTAATATGTCAAATGTGTTTTCCATCGAAAACCAAGTAGATACTTAAAATCAATTTAATTTATTTTTTGCTTAGTAAAGTGACCGACATATACGATTATTCAAATATTAAAGTTATAATTGGATTGTTGTTGCTGAAAATGGTTGAATACATCGTTGGAACAAATTGTTTTAATAAAAATGGAAAATGCAGACGAACTGGAAACCACCATTTGAAAATAGTACTTAAAAAAATATTGATTTTAACTGTAATATTATACTCCTCAGATGATTGGACTTCGAATATTACGAGCAATTTCTGGATATATAAACGACCATTTTTAGCCTTTAATACAAACATTTATTTATTGTTTTTCAATATTGTACAAATCTGTAAAAATGTAAATTAAGGCTTAGTGCACCTGATTGTCGGTATGACGACACAATGCGCTAAACTAACCATATAAGATTGTAAAGAATTTAATTTTCTAGTTAACATAAATTATTTCACGTCGTGAATTGACCACGTGACATTGCATTCAGTTACCGTTAGGTGGTGGCCCATCACGAAAGAAAAGTCCGGTCGGTTGGTATGCCGCCCGTGAAAACGATCACCGTTGGTGGAAACGTTAAATGACGTGCCGATTGATTTCAATGAACGCACACGCATAATAATAGAATATGTATGTCAATCAGTCAAATAAAGAAAATTAATTGTTTTTGCAGGGAAATATTCCGTATTTAATAAAATGGAATTATTGCCTAAAATAAAAGGATTTACTATAAAAGTAATTCTGTCATTATTAATTAAATTACTTAATTTAACATTAACTTTTTTTTGATAATTTATTAAAAAATAATTTTTTTTTCAAAAAACTATACTACAGTTATCCTCAACAAAAAAAGTTTTATGGATGTGTTTCGTAAAACGATCGATAATTTTTAGCGAGAACAGTCAATAAACATTATTTTGGTATTTTAGCCAGTGAAATGTTACAGTAATTAAAACACCCAGGATCGTTAATTTATGTTAGGATTCCTTCAAATCAGACTTTTAACACCCATATAACTATGTTGGCTTTATTTTGTCGCCGACATCTTAAAACTAAATTTTTCAATATTATATTCTTAACCCATTAATGCCCACCTTGACCAAAATTATACATTGAATCCAGCCTTAACATTTTTTATGAAAATGAAGTTGGACGTTAATCTAATATTTAGTGATAATTCAAAATAGCGGCTATATTCGTGCTTCATTAAGGCGACGTAAGACAATATCGTGATAACTCGTTAAAAACGAATTGTTATGAAAAATGCACAAGGGTAAAAGTTGTTTTATTTATCATGATCTCTGGAATGACAGTCCCCAAATTTGGGAGTAATTTTTTTGTTTATTTATTTATTTTTTTAACGGGCGGAATCGCTCTTTATACTAATGTGTTACCATGTTTATTAATCGTAAGATTTGCGAGAGCTGCAGATCGACTTATGAAGGTGGCGACATACTTCACATTTGTGTATGAAATGTAGGACTGCAGAAACCTACACCAAGTACAGCAGCGGTCATGAGTCAATTTCCGCCACATAAACAATACTTTCGAAACGTAAACACAAACAACGTGGCTCGTCTCACCAACAGCTGCTTGAAAACAAAATCGAAAAATTGTTCACCTGATGGGAATCGAACTCACGACCTACGACTTCGCAGTCCAGTGCGTTAACCGCAAAAAATTAATATATTTTTTGAGCCCTATTGTACCCAATTCGGATTTATTTACACAAAATTTATATTTTTTGTACTTGATTATTGTTTATATTATTTATAATTTTTGATAGAATATGTTTTTTTTAATTGACGAAGGAGTCTTATATGCTGTCACATTAGACGGTCCTGTGCCGCTGATGAATTTAACGTTGCCCGGTTATCACCGCGAGGAGTGGACGTTTATGGATAACCTTCTTTTTTATTTCATATTGTTTTATAATTATTTGTGTTTTCTTGTATTTTTAGTATTTCGTTATTTTTGACACATTTGTTTTTAATTTACAGTTTTATTTGTTGTTGATTTTATTCTTGTAGAATGTTTTTTGACATAAGGGTCACAATAATATTTATAAATGCAGCATAGTAGAAACTTAATGTGTGTGTGTGTGTGTGTGTGTGTGTGTGTGTGTGTGTGCGCGCGTGCGCGCGCGCGCGCGCGCGCGTGTACGGATGACAACCAAATTTTGTCCAACGATTTCTCTTCAACGGATGAAGCGAATTGATTAATTTTTTTTTAATCGATGCGTCCTGACCTAACTTCGTGCTGATTAGATTTTGAACATGATCGGCTGAGCGGTTTTCGAGTTATTCCAAAAAAAAGTAGTAAAAATAGTACAAATAACGTGAAAAAATGATATTATTTAACAAATTCCGTCATTTTTCGTGAGGAAACTGTTGATGCGCGTCAAAAAACTGAGAAATAAAAAAGCCGACAAGTAAAAAACCGACATATTAAAAAGCCGACACGGTAAAAGTAATATTCTCTTTACAATATGCCGATTTTTTACTATTCGGTTTTTTTATTTGTCGGCTTTTTGACTGTCGTTTTTCTGACTTGTCGGCTTATGTATAGTGTTATTACTTCGACCCAGACCAAAGGTCTGGACGAAGTATTGAATTTGGTCACTTCCCGCCAAAAAATTACCCTACAGTTTTTCATCAAATGTCGACGTTTCAGACCCCAAAGAACCCAAAAAAACAATAAAATAATTTGTGACCGTGATCTTGTACGTACGTCCGTACGAGAGATTGATCGGGAAGTTATTGTTTCGACTCGCTAAGGGTCACAACCGCTTTATTGTAATTTATTACCACGTTTTTATTAACTCGTATTCTTGTCTGTCTGTCTGTTTGTCCGGTGCAAATCTTGTAATCGATTTTACACCAACTTACCGATGAGCTAGAAACTTGAAACTTTTAGGATAGCCCAAAATTGGATGACAATGCATTCCTATATCGTTTATTACAAGTTTCAATCAGTTTTAAGAATATTTTTAGCAAACTTAAATTTTATATGAAAAAAAATAAGTTTAAAAAAATGCGCTTATTTTCCGTTTTTGATTGAATCTATTCATTCCTTTATACTCATTTTTCTTTCGTTGTTTTGTCCTTTAACATTTAGCGGGGGGCCCGGCGTTTCCCCCCCCCGTCCTCCACTGACTTCATTAATTCCCTTGCCTATATATACTTATCCACGACGGCAAGTGGAGCAGTAGTGAATTAGTGTCATAATATATAAGTGCTGCAACAGCTCACGGATTCTGGCGTGAGAAAACCTCATCAGGATTCTCAACAATTCTGGTCGGTGTAAGCCACCAGAGGAGCCTGTCATCTGAAACCACTTGCATATTCTTTTCATTTAGAAACTGCACTTTTCAGATTGTTTATATATGTAATAGTTTAAAATCGATTGTAAAATTTGACCTATTAAAACTAAAAAGCAGAAAATAATTAATAAATAAAAAATTCTTTTTAAAAACCACGTTTTTATAAATGGACTAAAAAGGATAAAATAATTTTTCCCATCCACACAGGTCACTAAGACTATGCCGAAATAAATAAGTAATAATTTTTCATTTTATTAGGAAATAAAATATTTGTAAGACTTAAAATGGAAAACGCGGGGCGCAATAGAGGTAACAGAAATGACTCCTCCTCGACGAACAATAACAAATGAGAAACTTATGCTTAAATGAACAATATGACACGCTAGTTTAGACATGCTAGTCATTTCTGTTACCTCTATTGCGCCCCACGTTTTCCATTTTAAGTCTTACAAATATTTTATTTCCTAATAAAATGAAAAATTATTGCGTATTTATTTCGGCATAGTATTAGTGACCTGTGTGGATGGGAAAAATTATTTTATCCTTTTTAGTCCATTTATAAAAACGTGGTTTTTAAAAAGAATTTTTTATTTAATAATTATTTATATTTCATTTTTTGTAATTTGTGTTTTGAACGACATACTGGACAACCTATTAAAATACGTCGGATGAAAGTACTTTATAATAAATATTAAAAAATGAAAATGATATAAAATAAGTACAATTATCGCGAGATTGTCTCACCTCGCCGTAATGAAGCACGTATATAGCCGCCAATTTCAATCATCACTAAAAAGCAAAAATTCAACTGTACAAATTTAAAGTAAGAGTATCGATGACCACATTGGAATGCTTTCCAGCACCATACGACACTGTTATCAAAGTAAAATCCATGGTATTTAAAAAAATATACACGTTAGAATAGTATTTTTTTTTTTTTTTAAATGGTGAAAAAGCGGTATCAGTAATGCTTTTTTTCTAATTCTGACATTTGATTCGAAAAGAGCGAACCTGAATCCTATAGGAAACGTAGTTTAGATCAACATCCAAGTTCATTTTTATAAAAATTTTAAGACTGGATTCAACGTAAAACTAGATGCCTTTGACCCGGGTGCCTACAATTTTGGCTAAATTCGTATTGCTCTTCCCTGACGAAAGGCTGATGCTTCCGGGAATATTCCCATTTTAACACTGCCAGGAAAGAAGGCGGCAGAGGGTAGTTCTAGCATCGTTAGGTTCGAGTAGTTTCTATACATATATTGTAACAATATCTTGTTCCTTAAATAGGGTGAATATGTAAAATAAATTTTCCGCCCACGGAGGCGTGAAATTGGCATTTTAGGTCCGCAAAATCGAGGCGTAAAAAATTTTACGCCTACTGCATCAAAAAACAATGTTTGAATCTCAGGCGTAGAATTTTCACCCTCATGAACCTCGAGCCGGCTTTGCCGTCTCTCGGGTTCTATTGTCGAGGCGTAAAACTCTATTTTACGCCCTTGATACAAAAATAACTATTTTCATCTGTGGGATACTTCGGTTTCCGTTTTTTACGACATTATCGTTGATTTTACGAAGAAATGAATACAACCTTTTTTGTAGAGAATTCGATGTTCTATATTTTTTGTTTGAAACATTTTTTTGTACGATTTGTATTTTTTGTTAAAAAATGGAAAAAACGTGTTTTTTGAGCGTTTTTTTGTTAAACCTCCCCATAATCTAGTATGCATTGTCTCCAAAAACTAATCAGATCTAAGTTTGGCCAAGAGAAACCCAAATCCGGTTGTACTTTTTAAATTCGTCCTGCCAGTCGCGAGATATCGCGTATACAAAATTTTGCCCACGGACGGACGGACGGACGGACAGATGTACAGCCTAACGGACGCCAATTTTTTTATTGTTGCTTTGGGTTCCTTAGGGCCTGAAACGTCGACATTTGATGAAAAACTATAGGGTAATTTTTTGGCGGGAACTGACCAAATTCAATACTTCGCCAGACCTATGGTCTGGGTGGAAGTAATTCTGGTCAAGTTGGGCATTAATGGGTTAAAGTGCAATAAAAATGACCCCCTTTCTGTTTTTTCATTTTTCTTTTTGCTCATGGTGGAAATATAGAACCATATTTTTGCCGTTTCATCACGTGTTTTTTTTTCGCTGTGTTCTTTTCTCCTGACACCATACTTTTCAGTGTCACCGAGAAAAACCAACTATACCTCTTCTAATTCTCACAGCTGTACTATCAGTGTACAGCTACTATTGCTCTATGATAACTACTTGAAAGTTACTTTTGACTCCAGTTACTTAACAATTTGATATTTTGCAGGTGAAATAGGTAAAATTGGCCACGTCGACTTCTGTGTGAACGGTGGCAAGGTGCAACCATTCTGCGAAAACAGGATAAATTCTCAGCTTTGCAGCCACGTATGGGCGGTTTGTTACATGGCGCAAAGCGTCGATGGAGGAAAGGACTTGATCGCCGAACCGTGTTCGAGGAGGTGTCCTGCAGGACCCAGAATCGCACCAAGATCCGGAGAGTACCTAATCATGGGACAAAGCACACCTAGCGGTACCAGGGGGTCGTTCTGCTTGACGAGTTACGATCCTCCCTATTGTCCCAAATATTTAAATGGTCGCGGAGATCAGAGGTGTTGCTTGTGAAAATCGACGGAATTCATCATGAAATCAAATGCTGAGAAAAACAGGAGATTATAGCCATTATTGTGCAATTTTCCGACCGAACTCACGCTGCTGTAATATTTGGTACTTACCTTAAACAGCATTTCCGAAAAACTGTATATGCCTTTTTTGCGAACGGGAAAATGATGATGTGGAATGTGCGTGATGCTATGATGTTATGTTCGATAAAACTCATAGCAACTTCCAAATTGTGTATAAACTAGTTCCGACAACCAATAATTAGTAGTTTTAGAAACCGAGAACTCAATATCGCTTCATATTGTAACCAAATAATCAATTACCTTAATCAATTTCCTTATGGAGCTATGATCAATTACTCTAAGTCATTTTTTGGTATTGTAAAATAAAGTCTAATTAATCCTAGTTTCATATAATAAATTTGTTTGGCCAACTAATTAATTGGTCAGTAGAACTAAGAGTAATGGTTGATTATAGTATTACATGCGAAACTGCTTTAACGAATACTCCTTTATCGAATATGCAGACGTTTCCGTTAACGAATACTCCTTTATCGAATATGCAGACGTTTCCGGGAACGAATTTCCTTTCTGTTTGCATTCCCACTTCAAATCCCTTTTAGAGAAAATTGGAGACTCCCCAGTCGATATTTCTTCTTTAAATGTTCGTTACCGGAAATTTAAATGACTCGTGTTGTTCAGACCGTATTCATCAACGGGAATTTAGCTGTATTTCCTTGGTTTAGACAACTATTTATTGGTTTCGTTAACTAAATCGTTTTTCCATATAAGATAGTCATAGAATTACATAAGTAAGTGAATAATTTTGAAGACTCTAAGAACTTATTAGAGTTTTGTTTTAGTAAACGATGTGTAAATTCGTATTTACTGTATTGGTTGTAATTTAGCAATAAGTGCCCAAAATGACACGTTGCGTCTGGACATTAAACATGATGTCTATACCTGTTTTCGTAACGTAGCGTTAAGATTTGGTTATTGTTAGACACCATACACCGTGTGCATTGCATTTTATTCACCTTATCACACAACACGGATGATCTTCTTTGTATTCCCAAATTTCCATATTTTCAGTTGTATACGCAGTGAGAAACAGTAGTTTGAGGTTAATGGACCATACGAAAAGGTGGAAATGGTTGTAATATTTAATAATAGTAAAATTGCCAACGTGAAAAGTTATCGTAGAAAGTGACTTTCACAATTCAGAATATTATAAAATATACAATAACTAATTTTACTAGGATAATTTTCATTAAGAGAATAGTTTAATCCAAGTTTATTACAGCGATGCTACTACCCAGACAGCAAAGCGAGTTATCATGTTTCCCAGACAGCAGAATAAAAAAAAGTTCACAATGAACTCTAAATGTTATCTAAAAGAAGTCAGTGACCCACTTTCTGAGGTTTTTCTGAGCATGAGCACATAAAGATGTCATAATGACATGGTGTCAGAAAAACCTCAGAAAGTGGGTCATCTAACCTCTTTTATATAACATTTAGAGTTCATTGTGAGCTTTTTTTTTATTCTGCTGACTGGGTTGAGATCTCACGTACGAGTGTTTATGTGAATGCGTATGAGAGTTCAAGAATGAGTAAAATATACGATTGGACTGCGCATGCGCAAAAAATCTTCGCTTCTACGCATATGTGAGGTTTTTGTGATACGTGTAATCATTGGCTAATAGTCCTGGTGGGCAACCAATCGGCGTTGGGTGGAATGTGCGCGACAAGAAATGGTTTGTGCATGCGCAAATTGTTCAATAAATCAAGGCCCATATATGTGAGTGACGATCGTCATCTGATTGGTGGACACAAATAGCACTCACACGGCGTTAATCTCATTTGTGAATTCCATTATGCACCTTATGTGAACTCACGGCACTATCTGGGTACTGAGGAATATTTAAAGTGACTATTGAGGTTATGTTTGCGGTAGATTTGAGGTTGTGTACTCTCCTGCATATTTAACGATTGTCAAATAGTAACGGCCTTGGTCTTGTTTACTATCGACAAAATTTTTGTTGTAATACCGCCTTTTACTATGGTAAAATGATTTCATTTACTAAATTTTTTCGCTCTGTGTAGTGATTACTATATTATTATACAATAATTATGTCCGTGTAATAGTGTAGTAGACGATTTTTTCACACATTACAAAACAATTACGAGCCGACTAACAGCAAATAAGTGCTACGAGTACTGTCGTATATATTTCAAAAGATGTTGGAATCGACAATGTTTCTTCGATTTCAAGTGTCCCACCCTGGAAATGTCTCAAATTAGCTAAAATATCTTATTTATGATAGATAGGCACAAATAGTGTCTCAGATTATGAGCTACTTTGTATTGGAGATATAATGAGATGATTATTCTAAAAAGACATTTTCTTGTCCTTCCCTCCATAAAAAGATTATTTATAAAAATATAATAAATGCGTTTCGGGTGCACTAAACGTTATTTGTTAAGGGGGTTCTAATGTGCTGAACCAATAAGGTAGGAATTTTCACTAAAAACCGTAAATGAAAAATGACTGAATCGATTTTTAAAAATTGGGCTTTGTAAGGGCAATTTTATTTACTGTAGACGATATCCTAGAAAATGCCAAGGAAATTAATTGAGAACTGGCCGAGAATTTTCGGAAATAAATAAAAATAACTTATTTTCGAAAATTCTCGATCTGTTCTCAATTAATTTCATTAGTTTTCTAGGAAACCGTCTATAGTACATAGAATTGCCCTTACAGAGCCCGAATCTTGCAAATGGTATTCAGTCATCTTTTATTTACGTTTTTTCGTGTAATTTACTATCTTATCGGCGGAACACTTTAGAACCCCCTTAATTTGGAGTTTAAACATTAAAATAGTGCATATTTTTAAGTTTCTTTAATATCATCTTCTGAATATTTAATTATTATTTCAGAATATTTCTACAACACTTGTTGAAGATGTATAGTATGCATTTGAATGATCCCTTATTGCGTCTATTTTAATAAAATATCTTCATTTATATGAGTTATCACTATCCTAAAACATAATTATAAATGCCTAAATTTTCGTTATTCCATGATCTGTTTTGTAATTTGCAAAACTTGATAATTGTCGAAAGGCCAAAAGTGTTTTTCCGAAATAATTTTCTTCCGACGAGTCTTTAGATTACAAATAACCACAGTTTCTTGCAAGGTACATAACCTATACATTATGAAATAAAATATGCATAAAAAATAATATAGATAACGTTTCAATTGCAAATATGGCGTGGGCGAGTACAGACGCGCGAGATGTACCTCCTGATCATATTGGCCACATTTGCCATCCTAATAGAAAAATTGGAATAGTAACATGTATAATTTGTGATAATTGTTATTGTAAATCGGAGTTTGTGAGAAAGGTTAAAGAAGGTCAAGGTTTTTTCATCACCAGACATAATGTTGTTTGTCCGTTACACCTCAACCTGGCCTTTGCGGATTCTCAGCCATGTGACCTAAATGTTCCTTCGGTTGATGTGAATTTACGTAATATACATAGAAAACTAAATATTTTACAGAAACATTTAGACAATATCAAAAATGGTCAAAATTTGACCCTTGAGATGGACATTGATAAAACAGGGATCGACGATGATGGCACTGCTTCAGTGGCATCATTTGCGAGTGAAAAGTCCGAAATAATGTACATGGAAAAGTCAAAGAAAAAACGTAAATATGAACATAGCGATGAATGTGAAGAATGTTATGAGAAAATGAAAGAGCTAAACTGTGAAAAAAGAATAAATAGTGAATTAAAGGAACATATTATAGAGTTACGAGAACACAACAACGAATTGAGAGATCACAATAAATTTTTAAGGAATATAGCTGATGAGAAAAATGAAAACCTAAATAAACTACTCGCAATACAAGAATTTGAGAAAACATCATACTCGGAAATATTAAGAAACGATTCACAGAAAAGTAAAATTGCTCCTCTTATCATAAATATAACTGATAATACAGACAAGTTTTCCATTGAGAAAATAAAAAATATTATTTTAGACAATAAAGTAAAAGTCGACCTAATGGATAACAATAAAGGGAAATTAGTTATAAAAAGTACAAATGTTGATGACCTAAATATAATCTGTAAGGAAGTCACCTCACAGTTACCGGATACGGTCAAAGCAGAAATTGAGAAATTAAAAAAACCCAGAATAAAGGTAGTAGGAATTAAGTCTGAATTTACGCGAGAAAATCTATTACAAGATATAACGACTAGAAACAACATAGTAAACACAGAAGACCTGTCCATTGTACATACCTATAACAACAATAACACAATCACAGCGATCATGGAACTAAACTCCCAATTATATAAACAAATAATGAAAAACAAGAAACTATATGTAGGATGGCAAAGGTGCGTAGTGTACGATGATTTCAATTTAAATATGTGTAATAAATGTTGTGGGTATAACCACAATGCCAAAAAATGTAGAAATGAGGACAAATGTCTACAGTGCGCAGGCAACCACAAAGTATATGATTGTAAAAAAAATAATGAGGAGCAATTTGAGTGCGTAAATTGCATTTATGCAAATAAAAAATTTAAAACCGAAAGGAAAACAAACCATAGGGCCAATGACCGCTTACATTGTGATTCTTATAAGTTCAAATTACAAAGAATACTAAGAGTTACAGATTATCCTTCTGACATGAGACCGGTTTAATTTTGGCAAAATTCTCTTTATAATATAATAGTATTAGCATTAAAATGGCAAATTTTCTAGATAATTTTAAGGAAACAGAAATAAACTGTAACATTATGCATTTTAGACAAGATTTAAAGGAGTTTATGGGCTTAAACCATAGTTTTACAATAATGCAGTTAAATATTAGAAGCTTGGACAAGAATTTCGAGGAATTAGAAATGCTAATTCATGAATTAAGTGATATCGACATACTCATATGCACAGAAACATGGCAGTTGAAAAATTTTCGTTTATATAGCATAAATGGATATGAGACTTATTACAACGACGGTTCGCTGAATCAAAATGATGGAGTTGTCATCTATGTGAAAAAAGAAATCCCTCATGACATAGAAGTGGTCCAAATTGGTGACATATCAGCCTTAAGATTAAATTTTATTTCTAATGGCCAAGAAACAATGATAACAGCAATATATCGATCCCTGTCCCTATGTCCGTTTAGCTTCATGCAACACATTAGACAATACTTAGAAAGCTGGGATTCAATTAATAATCATATGTTAGTGGGCGATATCAACATCGACATATTAAAGGACACTGAAATTTCAGAAGAATATTTAAATATGAGCAATGAATTTGGATTTATTCCCGCAATTCTAAAACCAACTAGAGTAATGAATGGAAGGAGTACATGCATTGATCATATTCTACTGAAAACAGACAGACAGAGCGAATTATTTGATTCAGTTGTACTAAAAACAGATATTACGGACCACTATTCCATTTTCCTACTGATGAGGAATAATAAGAGGCTACCAACATCATCTATAAACAAAAAATTACACCCACTGATAAATTACAGTAAAGTGAAAACTCTTTCTGAAACTGTATCTTGGGACGTTATATACCAAAACTCGCATCCTGATATTTGCTGCCAAACACTTCTTGACATAATAGAAAAAATAAAGATAGAGTCTACTGAAACCGTGAAATGTAATGAAAGCAAACGGAAAACATGGATTACAGCGGGTCTGATTAAGTCTATCCACACGAGAGAGTTACTAAGAATTAAAATGATAAATCATACTACTCCTGAAACTGTTCAAATATACAAAAAATACAGAAATCAATTAACATCCCTTCTTAAAATAACGAAACAAAAGTATTATGCGGACAAGGTACTTAGATATAAAAATGACTCGAAAACTTTGTGGAAAGTAGTAAGCGACTTAACGACAAAAAAATCTAGCATTATTTCGCCATCGCAAATTCTAATTTCTAATGGGGCGATCGTAACAAACAAACAAAACATTGCGAATGAATTCAACAAGCATTTCTCCGGTGTTGGTGAAAAACTTGCAAACAAGATTCCCAAAGTATTAAACAAATCCTTTGCACCTAAAAGAGAGCGTGGTACGTTTTTTATCCAGCCAGCATCAGAGACAGAAGTAATGAATTACATCAAAGCTCTAGAGGATAAAAAAGCTCCTGGACCGGATGGCATTTCTGCCAGACTAATAAAAACTATGAGAAATGGTATAGTTACACCTTTAACTCACATAATAAACTGTATTTTTACAAGTGGAATAGTTCCAAAGAAATTCAAGAGCTCAGTGATCAAGCCAATTTTCAAAACAGGAGATCGTCGTCTAGTAAATAACTACCGCCCCATATCATTGATATCTAACTTAGCCAAGATTTTCGAGAAATGTATTAAAGAGAGGATGGTCAGTTTTATTACAAAGAACAAGATAATTAGTCCTGTACAATTTGGCTTCCAAAGTGGATTATCCACAACAGATGCCCTTGCAGAGTTATCCAAGACACTTCACGGCAACCTCAACATATCCAAACCAACATTGGCAATTTTCATCGATTTGGCCAAAGCTTTTGACACACTTGATCATGCCAAACTAATTGAGAAATTAGAATACTTAGGTTTCAGAGGTCTCGGTGGCCAACTCATTACAAATTATTTGCAAAATAGAAGACAAAAAGTTATATGTGATGGATACTACAGCCAGGAGTGTATGATTACTTATGGAGTGCCACAAGGCACTATTCTGGGACCGATCCTTTTTTTACTATACATTAACGATTTGTATTCTATAAATCATGCAGGAAAAATACAATCATTTGCTGATGACACGGTAGTAATCCTCGAAGCTAATACCTGGAAGGAATTATCGCAATTGGCATCCCAGAGTTTTATTTTAATCAAAGATTGGTTTAATTACAACTCCCTTACAGTCAATGTTGATAAAACTAAATTTATCCCGTTTGGGTGCTATGTCGATAGCATACCCCCTCAATTACAGTACATATATGTGGAAAACGGAGAAAACCACGAAAAAATATCAAGAATAGATAGTACAAAATATCTAGGAGTAATAATAGATGCAAATTTGAAATGGGACAAGCATATAAAGAACCTGCTAAAAAAATTAAGGCCGCTACAATTCCTATTCAGAAAACTACGTGACATTCTGGATACCAAATCTTTAAATCAAGTTTACCATGCATTATTCCAATCTATACTTCGATATGGCATAATTTTGTGGGGAGGAGCTTATGACAATGTCATGAGGAAAGTTGCTTTAATACAAAAAGCAACTCTAAAAATAATACTCAGGAAGAAAAGAGACTACTCAACGGAATTACTATTCAGAGAGACTGGCATTTATGACATTAGAAACATCTTCTACTTTGCTGCAACCACTCAGATATTCAAAGCAACTGACAACAGACGAGTTATGGGAATCACCAGAAATGCTGCAAATCGAACTCTGGAAGTGCCAAGAAGAAACTCGGAGGTCGGAAGAAAATGCTTCGACTATTCTGGAACACTTTGCTACAACTCACTACCAATATCAACAAAAACAGCCACCAATCTTTTACATTTTAGAAAAATACTAAAAAAATGGTTTGGTAGAAGTAACAGTGCAGAAATTGCTAATAATTTTAGAGACAGCCACTCATATAAAAGACATTTACTTTAAGAGACAAGTTTGGTTACATATATTGTGTTATTATATTATGTTATTATTTTAATTTTATTCGCGTCATTTTATGTAGCACGCACGCGTTATCTCCAGAACCACACACAAGTGCACATTCTGCACTTATGTGGCTATGCATAACCATAAAGACTTTACCAATAATATTAAGGATTTGTATTATAAAATCTGAAATAGCTGTATTTATAAACTTATACATGTAAATATGCAACTGGAAAATAAATATTATTATTATTATTATTATTATTATTTATATACCGTGGTTTTGAAGATACTATTTTTTCAGGTTCTTTACGATAACACTACTGATTTCTTGCAAAAACAAAATGGTACGCCATGTTAAATAAACAAGTGTTCTAAATGTGAACGAATTATAGACCAATTTCCGGTGTTCAACGGAAAATTTTGGAAAAATAGTTAGTTACTCGGGTGTACTCGCAGTCGCTGATTGAAAATTTGAAATCTCTTTTTAAAAATGAAAAATGGCGGATCTAAAATGTCTTTCGAATTTCTAATAAATCAACGGATTCTATTGAAATTTGCTACTCGAGGGTTTTTAGGGTATCTAATTCGAATCAGAAAAATGAATATCAAATTCCATCACCGACGTTATTATTTTATAAATATGAATAAATTTTTGCAATTTATTAGTTTCAATATTCAAATAATCTGGGTTTGAAAAGGTCTCGTTATTTTAAATGCATCATTTAAATTTTTAAAATTGGGCACCAAAAAATATCCTCTTTACCTATTTTACAAAAGTACTCGTGTTTTATACTTCATCTTGTAACATTATGTTTCACTTTTTGCATACCGATCAACTATTTCAGATTCGAAGCATTCCCATTTCTCATACCAATAAAGCAAAATTATTGTTAAATTATATAAACGTTGCGAGTGATGATTCAAAAGCTGACTAAAAATCGTGCCCGTATGATATATATATTGTCAAAGGTGTATACTATCAAGAATATACATGGACCCCCATCAAATAATGGATTTCTCATCTCTTTTAAGAGGGTTATTCGTAGTTACCAAAGGTTTAGAAGTCGGATCATCGCATAATCTTCGTCTGAGAACATCGCAAACATCATAAAAAGATTAGATTAAAATACTATTTAACTTCTTAATAAATGTTTTCGTGATCTTACTTTATTTTACGATATCTTATTACTCTTCATAAATTGTTGGTACCTTTTATGATTCTTTAAACTCAAAGGCATCAAGTTATTAACAATAATTATGAAGTTAAACCATGGTTATACCGAAAGTTTCGTAGTATATGATTTAAACGATATAGGACTATATAATGAAAGGTACACTGAAAAACTAAGCCTTGAATTAAGACCAATAGCTAATTTTAAAATGTAACCAAAACAAACCTTGTTCGACTGAATAGTAGATTTCTAAATTCTTAAAACTAGCTTACCATGCGGCAAAAATCCAGTAAAAATTAAATATTGTTCAGAATTTGGGCTAAAATTAAGCCGTTTATGAATTTTAGATTTAGATTATTTAGACTAAAATCAAACCATGCAGTGAAAATATCCATAGCAGAATAAAACGCACAACCGATAGCACAGTGAAATGTATTATTTCAATGGATAAAATATTTTACTATTAGTACAAAATATTATTTGTGTTTATTGAATGGAAAGAATCTTTTATCAATGTAATAAACATAATTAAATTTTTATAGTAATAATAATATACTTCGTCCGTTGGAAGAACTTATTTCATTGTGGCTATCGGATGCGAGTTTCATCGGTTCAATGAATCTTTTCTCATTATAATAAATTAATGTGCGTTCTACTCCTACATGAAGACAATTTCGGTTCCGAGTGGCTAAACCGATCAGTGAAAATGAAATACACAAAAAAGGGAATTTAGTTTAAACACCTGTCGTAATAAAAAATATCGCATTGCAACAGGGTCGAAATATTTATCTTCGACGAGTGTGGTTGACGTCCTCGCTTCGATCGTGCGATAAACTTCGCACTCGTCGCTGATGGTTAATTACGCCCTTGTCACATAATATATTAATTTATTCAAGGAAACAGGTTTAACACAAATACACTTGTCATTTTCAAAATCATAAATTAATTACTTTGTCACTGAAGGTATTTCAAAAAAGCCCATCCACTTACAAGTAATCCTACCCAAGTGTGTCTCACCGATTGGAATGAAACTTTGCATACGTGTAGACTATCGAAAAATATTGGACACGTAATTTTTTTTGGGCCCTTAAATTAAGTTTTAGGGGGTAAAACCTACCCCCGTGTATGATACGTTTGTATATATATATTTATCATATTAAAATGTTTAATAACGCAGCTAAAGTAATTAAAACGATTGCAAATTATACAGCATTTATTGTTTTTGAGGTCGTTGAATACGAATCTGGTGTTATATTCTCAAAATTCAAAATGGCGGATGAAACATTGGAAATGTCGACAAATCCACATTTATATGTTTCTTTTATAATGGCGACTCAAATAAGGTGGCGGATGTTTTAAAATTTGTTATTTTGTTGTTATGTTACAGTTGTTGCCAACTGCTAGTGTCGGAATAAAATAAAACTAACCTACGATACAAGTCAAAGTAATTATCTTTTTTTTTGTTTTTAAATTCAAGCGTTTAACAACAATTATTTAAAGAAACTGTAAACAAGTAACGAATTTTAGAAATTCTTTATGCCAGGCGTTTCGTCCGCCATATTGGAAACGCCATTTTGAATTTTCAGAATATGACACCAGATTCGTATTCAGCGACCTCAAAAACAATAAATGCTGTATAAGTTGTAATCATTTTATTTATTTTAGCTGCGTTATTAAACATTTGATATGATAAATATATACAAACGTATCATACCCGGGGGTAGTTTTTACCCCCTAAAACAATTTAAGGGCCCAACAAAAAAATTACGTGTCCAATATTTTTCGATACTCTTGACGTATGCAACGTTTCATTCCAATCGGTGAGACACACTTGGGTAGGGTTACTTGTTAGAAAAAATGTTGAGCACCCCGCAGTACTATTACGAATGGTTAATTCGAAACGGGAACGGAACATTAACTTCTTAATTTCTATAATATTGTCGTAAGAGGCACAAATTCCCACTACAGAATTTGTAAAACCTTTCGTGTGGTTGGATGTGATAAAAAATCTGCTCAGAACCATCGTCGGTTTCTTACTGAACCTGTTTCGTCTTGTAAGGTCGTTATTGTTTATGTTATTTACTCTGATTGTGTGCTCTCTATTGTCGTTGTTACACTATTTGCGTCTTTCTTGAGATTTCAAAAAAATGCCCGAGAAAGCTTAAAACAATCATCATGATCGTCTGAATTTTTATTAACAAATCAACTTATTACAATTATTTTAAACCTACGAAATGCGTGTGGAACAAAAAGATTGCCGAATTTCACGAAACTGATGAAAACGCTCCGAATAGTGCGACTGCATGTTCGAGAATCATTACCGAATCCAAGCACCTAAACTCGCGGAAAACGCGAGAAAAGAGGGCACGCGAATCGCCGGAAACACGTAGCAATATTGGCGCCTATAATGGAAAACAAGAGGGAAGAGGTACGTACATTTGTCTATGATACAACCGTAAGCCGTCCAGTTTTAAAAAGAGATTATAATGTCTTTTATAAGTTTCAAACCAGTAATAATTTGTTTTCATTTCCTATTCTGATTTATTGGCTAAATTTAAGCCAATTTCTAAAAGAAGTCGGTCTTGGGTGTTATACTTATTATTTCCTGTGTACATAAACAAAATAACCCCTTGCTAATAATTGTTTCAATTATTAACTCAGCTACTCATGAATGACCGTAATCAATTAATACTAGTTCTCCTATACTTATTAACGATAGTTTTGAAATGTGAAAGAAATCTTACCTCCAAATTTTGTTTTGATTTATTTAGGCGTTGTATCATTATTTACATGTCTCCACGTGTACTGCGAAAGAAATACCTAAATTTAGTAAGAAAATTGACCTAATGTAAGACGTAATGTAATTAAGGCCACTTAAACGAGGACATATTTATGCACGAAACATTGTCTGAGTAAGAGAAAATTTTAAGACTTAATCATTTTAAGTATTATTTTTTACAATTTAGTTAATTGAATATAATTTACATAAAAATGGCATAAAATTGCATATTTAAAATTTTGTAATAACCTTAATTTGTTTTTTAATTTTATTCTTTTTATATTCCAAAAACAAATGTATGTAGTCCCTGTGGACTTTGGGTTATTAACCATAGTTTCTGACATTACCATGGATTTTGTTGAAAATATCTTTCTCACACTCTGTGCGCAAAATGCTACTTTGCTCCGGCAAAATAATTTAATATTAATATTAATTTTAATATTCACACCGAAATAAATCACATTCTCTCCCTAGGGAGCAAAATAAGTTTCTCGCATTCTAAGCGCAAATAGTATATTACTCAACGAGGGAGGTAAAATAAAGAATGTCTCAGACTGCCTGTAATTTTTACCCGAGGTGAAGCCGAGGGTGAAAAACAGGTAGTCTGATGCATTCTTTTTTACTTCCCGAGGGAAGTATACGATTTTTCTTCATGACAGGGAGGAAAAGAAGTAACTTTCCTCCCGCTTGCGGGAGGAAAGTTGCTGCTTTCGTCCCAGTGTGATGAAAATACTATTTTGCTCCCTATATGGCGGTACATTTTTTAGACAAATTTTATTATATAAAGGCTAATTCTATTAATATACAAAAGGAAAATAAATGTTTAACCGCTGGTAGTTACCATACGTAAAAGGTGTTACAGAAAAAATTAAAAAGATTCTCCATAATCAAAACATGTAAATTATTTGTAAAGCCATAACGTCAATATAGGAAGAATTAAACCCTTTAAAGACAAATTAAAAATCCTTGGGGGCCACCCTCAGGACTAATTACAACATTTTCTAAACATTTATAGTGAAAATAACAGAGAAAAAAGTTTGCATACAAAAGGCAAAAGAAAAATATATAAATTCTATCGTATGTATATATATATTTTTCTCCCTTTACGTAAATCTTAAAAAACATAAAAACGTTCGTACCCATTCTAGAGATGCAATAGCATCCAAGATTATCTTGTAAGAGTCATACACAGGTTCGGCAGGGTGGCAAAGGGGGAGAAAGGTTTTCCCTTTTTCTTTTGCCTATTGTTTGCGAAGTTTTTTCAAGGGTTTCATTTCTCTTTCAGAGCATATTTATGAGCAATTTTTTGGAAATGTTAGTATTCATAATACTGGTCATTTTAATAATGAAATTAAAACTTTATAATAAAGATGAAAAACTTAAAGTTAGAAAAATTGAAAAATCAAAGAGGAAAAGTTAAAGAAAAAATGTTAAAAGATGTTGGAAGACTACGTGTATAATTTATCATATTTTCTTTTAACCCTTTGCGGCGCAATGGTAACACAGATTACCACCTTTTTTATTCACAAATTTTTGTCTAGTGTCAATGCTTTCGAAGCAATATTCAAAAAATGTTTTTACAGCGGTAGACGGGGATTTTTAGTATTATTGCATAAAATTTGCGTATTTACAGTCGAACAGTAAACTTACTGTGCAAGATATTGAAAATAAATCGATTCACGTGCAACGAAGTATATTTACTATGCGCTAGTAAATGTACATGTCAAATTGTCAATGTAAATGTAAGAAACGTAGGCAGATTTACAGAAGACTAGTAAGTTTACCATCTGTATGCAATATTAATCTAAAAAGACGTGTAAAATTGCTATGTGACTGTAAAAAGGCAGCCAACCGGTAACGTTGGCGAACATGCTGCTACTGAAGTTCACAAGTCCAAGCCGTTTCGAGCGCGCGTAGCCTGTAAAGTAAAGTGAAATAAGGTTATATCGACAGCGCATCTTCAGTACACACGAGACATTGTATGTAGATAGATACAAAACTTTTTCATTTCCGAAAAAATTCATGAAAAAAGAGAAGTTTTTCATGTTTTTATCCATTATTTTCAAAAGGCCCATTGTTAACACGACTAGACAAAGGATTAGTTCAGCATACGTAATAGTTTCTTGATTATTATATTTTATTAATCATTACAGAATAATTTGTGGATATATGGGATACATATGATCTTTCGACATCACAATTCCCTAACAATTTCTAAAATTTCTTCATTTATAAACGAATTTCTAATACCCGACTCATATTTTTTCAACCCGCTAACCTTGCATGCCCCCCACGAGAATGCAAACAAACCACAATCGGTGGAATCGGTGTAAGAAAGCGACACAAAACGTGTGTACTATTTCTGCACTAGTGCACATAGTGAAAAAAAAATCAAATTAACACATTTATAGTTACATTTCGATTATAAATGAATCACGTGATACCTAGATACTTCTACCCTCGAACGGTGATTTTACATTCGTACTTTTACAAGCGCCATATTTGTTTTTCAGCTAGACTCGTGTCCCTGGTATTTATTGCTGCCTGCTGTTTATTAACTATGCGATACAAATGTATTATACCGCGAAGAGGTATTTTATACATGCCACTTCTACATTTACAAGCAATCTGTTCTCTTCAGTTTGGCATGTCATTGTGTATGTCAGTTGTTTATTTACCTGACAGCTAGTGTAATTTTACATGCCGAATTTTTTTTTTACTACGTTACACGTAAATCGATTTATTTCCAACGTCATACGTAGTAAAGATACATCGAAATTTTTTACAGTGTAGACCAAAAAGATCCATTTCCTACGGTATCAAACTAACCTTTAAGATTCTAAAATCGGCATTGCAAATAAATTATAATCTAAAAAGTCACGGCCAAAAATGTCTAATTTTCTTTCAAAATACATTTTTTCCGGCAGGAATAAGCATCGATGAATGCTTGAAAGCTTAAAATATCGCGTCTTTAAGCTTTTAATTCTCAATACATACTTTTTAAAAAATCAAGATGTCAGGCCAAGAATGGAAGTCCGAAGAATTTTTTCTTTTAAACAAATATAACGTATCATTTAAATCCTTAAAAAGATTATTTTTTATGACACTTGGTAGATCGTGATTTTTGAGATAGCTGATTACCAATCGAAAGTCAGATTTGAAAAATTAAAAATGCTGGATCTAACATGGAGGACTGTTTTTTAAAATCAAACAAAGTCCAGTTGAAAAATATTATCTGAGGTTTTTTTTCCTCATTGGTGGGGCATAAGCCGCATTTAAAAGTATTTAATTTGTTAAAAAACCGACCCACGTTACATGGGTTCAATATTATCTGAGGTTTTCGAAGTCACTGATTATGAATCTAAAGTCATTACAAGTACAAGTAGCGGATCCAATATGGAGGATGACTTTTCAAAAATCACATGAAATCTATTTGAAACATGCTACTCGAGGATTTCAGATGTCGCTATTTCCGAATCTAAAGATAGTGCAAAACGTGAAGTATATTAATAATAATATAAGCAAAAATAAAAATATTCCACTTTGAGTCAGATTATGTTGAAGTTTCGAAATCTAATATCAGATTAATTTTTTTGGCTGATCTATTTATACAGAAATACGTTGTTGAATATTGCATTAAAAATGTGTCTCTCCAGTCCTTAATGGTTAACCCGATAATACTGCAGTGTCATCAATTTTCGATAAATTTTCATACAGTTTCTTTCCGACATAAAATTTCAGAATTTCGCCCCAAAATTTTGTTACAACTAATTACACACAATTTGTTGTAGGTTGTAGGAAAATGAATTGTTTCTACTGAAAATAACTTTAGATGTACAATTTTATAAGAAACTGATCGAAAATTTTCTGAAATAAATAAACATCACTCATTTCCGAAAATTCTTGGTCAGTTCTCAACTAATATCTTTAGCATTTTCTAGGAAGCCGTCTATAGTAATTAAAATTGCCTTTACAGATCCAAAATTTGAAAAATTTTATTCCGACATCTTTAATTTACGTTTTTTTTTTACGAATCCGACCCCAGATTTTCAAATTTTAAAATGGCGGATCTAATATGGCCGACGAAATTGAAAAAATTTACTTCATCGAGGTGAAATTGAGTACTTAGGGGGTTTCGGGACCACTGATTATGAATTTGACCTCAGATTTTCAAAATTAAAAATGACGGATCTAAAATGGCCGACCGAAATGTAAAAACAAGTCAGATTCACCTTAGATTTCAGTCGGCCATATTGGATCCGCGATTTTGAATTTTGAAAATCTGAGGTCAGATTCGTAATCAGCGACCACGAAACCCCCGAGTACCCAGTCTCGTCATATTTCAGTGACGTTTTCTTCTCCACATATATTTTCCGTACAAAATCCACCATTTTTACACTTTGTTTAATTTTTTTAAACAATATAAAATGATAATTAATTAAAAATATTGATTTATTTACGTTTTCTAACATGTTCTTGAAGTAAGGAAGCAAAAAATTGCAGCAAAATTAATTAATAATTATCTTAAATGTGTAAATGTGACGCGTTCTGAAGAAAGGGACCTAAGCGTCCGAACGATAATTATGCAGGAGAGGGAAAAGATATGCTACCAACGGCTCAATTTTCAATATTTTGCGCTGAAATTTTCAGCATATCTTCCTAACTCGAGTTAGTAGTGTACAGAAAGAGAGTAAGAGATGTCGGAAACACTGCGCCGCGGTATCGCCTCTTCTTTTCCCTCTCCTCATAATTGCCGTTCGGACGCTTAGGTCCCTTTCTTCAGAACGCGTCACAAATAATGAATTACAAAAAGGTGTAGCATATATGTTACACCATGAAACCCTCTATATACTACCGGAGAACTGCTAATTTGGTAAATATTTTCATGTTAGTTGTTCCCATAAATTAACAGCTCCATTATTTGAAAAAAATATTTTAAATTACAGCATTCAAATGAATATATTTTCATAGTAAAATTAAAGGATCAGTTAGTTATAATAAGAAGATGATCATCTGCAGTGCAATTAAAAATTATTATAATTTATTTACAGGAATGTACAGTAGCTACTAAATTATTTACACCTATTTGTACAATTCATCATGATACATTTCTAAACGTTGACGTTGAGAAAAAATAAAGTTAAGAAACTTGTCCTGCAAGGCACTTACGGACTTCTGCGAGTATTGTTAACACTCGAATAAATAATTAAATCTTTTTTGCGTAAATAATGAATACTGCGTACGAATCGAAATGAAGGAAGTCCATTTGTGTTTAGCTTTAATTCTGGCTGGATTCAGGAAGAATGTATAATTTGACTTTTTCATGACTTATTCAACGCAGTTATTCGATATTGTTATACGCAATATATCACATTCCCTTCATACATCACATGTACGCGTAGGCTTATAGCATGTTTATCTTCTAACACCAAAATTACCTTTTCACAAATAGTACAGAGCATATTTTCATAAATCTGCATAAAAAGTCCAATCCGTGAAGAATTAATTGCGTTGTTAAATTTCGCAGAGAGCAATACCAACTGCTGTAGTTGTCAGTTTTGGAACTCGTTAGACGCGAAACAAATTTTAGCGTCCACGGATGATGGACCATTTAGCATGTTCTTCAAGTTAAGTTTTTACATGCACAGTGGTATCGTTATCCAATACAGGCAATGATTATATTACCCAAACTCCCTCGATAAACTTCACAAACGGATTTTTATGCAAAGTAATGAAAACCTATAAGTTCTAAGGATTTCGGTGTATTTTTTTCAAAGAATATCGTTATCGGGCAAACTCCACATAGTTAGGTTGGTCTTGAAACGGATACGAACTTTGTGGATTATGCACCGTAGCGAGATTCAACGGCATTGCACTACAATCAGATGCGTCAGAATCTGAAACTTCTGGATAGTGACACTCTTGTTCTTCAGCTACTGCATCTTGCTTCACGATTGATGTGGATTCATCCAACCATGGTCTGTGGAAACGTGGTTGTCCTGGATTTTCTTGATGTTCCTCAGCTTGTTGTAACGACGGACTAACAGCATCGGAACTGCTAGCTGAGCAGCTGGAACTAGCACCGCTTCTGCAAAAGGCGCTGCTAGTGGAGGCGTTGCTAGCCATATTGACATTGCCGCAACTGGCACTTATATCTTCAGTGCTACTCGTAATACGTCTGCGTTTCAAACATGTTGACTCAGGAGAGTAACATGACGTTGGAGTACCTCGATCGGAGCTTGAAATGTTACATTCCTCTTCTTCATCATGTCCATCAGCTGCATCAGTTGAACTAACGTCAAGCAAGTCTTTCCTCTTGCTACGGGATTGACCTGTGGTTCGAAAGCCTTTTGCGAACGGGTTGTTATCAATCTTGAGTTTGGTGATGTTGTCGTTCTAAAATAAACAAACACATTTAATGGGGCTGATCACATTAGAATAATCGGTCTTGTTGCGTGGAGCAAATTTCTTTGAAATGTCTGAACGAGTTTATAAATTAATGGTCATTAGACGATTTATCTTATTTGCTCCTACGACCGGAAAATAATTTCTGACATCAAATTAAAGCTCACTGCTGATATATTATATCATTTCAATAATTGACTCCAGATTTACATGCAGAATTTGTTATGTATATTTTTAACTATGAGTTAATTATCAAGGAAAAACAATTAGTAACAAATATAATATAAGACGTTTTACACACCTGATACGCTGTGACGGCAATGAACTCGGTATCATCAAATTCGTAATACGCTGAAGGATTTTGATAGAGATCATTAATTCCGCAGGCCTGATCGGAGCATCGGATAACCCAAATCCGCGGCTTGTATTTGTGCATCGACGACAGAACGATCTGCAATAAAACATAAGAATTAAATTAACGAGTCACATATAAAAGCCTATCATCAAAGTAAATTTTATTTGATGGCTCATTATACAATAATAATTAATTAAATTGCGCAAAACAGTCGGAATGAAGTGTCGTCATCGAGCGAAATTCCTAAGACTCCGAGGGAAGCGGCTAGTCGAAAAGCTCAGCCGGGAAATAAATACGGATAAAAAAAGGGGGGTCGCGCAAAAGTGACAGCGGATTTTATTAAAATCATAATTAGTTAACAGAATTCGTCAAGAAGACCGCCGACAGATAAGTCGGCGCCGCTTTGCCAGTTTCGCCGTTCTTGGGACGAATCGGGGACAGACGCGATTCCCGAAATTCTGGCTGGCCCTGTGTCCTTTCTGGGAATCTCTTATGCTACTTATTGCATCGAAAAAAGACAGAAATTTGTTCTAGTCAGTCGTTGCATTTTACCAGAAATTACATTTATTACCAACACGTGACAATCTTAACGTCGTGATCTAAAATGTTCTTAATAGATCCTCTTTCTTCACATTGACGTAATTATTGACACGTATTAATTATATTTTTTTTTAATGAGAGATGGAAGTAATCCGGAACGATAACACATTTCCGCTGGTCGCTTGAATGAACTCGATGTTTATAATGAATGAGAGATAACAAAATTACAATAGGAAGTATAATTTTTTTTAACTTTTTTTAGAACTTTAACTACGTCACTGATAACAATGTTCTAATATCTTTAGGATGTTTAGAACGACTATTCCAACTTATAATTCGGGACTATTTTCCAATGGAAGATTCCGCCAGGTTTGAAAGAAGGTTAGGAGAAGAAAGAAATCGAAATCGACCTCCAGCATCGACTTCAGTATCTTTTCTAGCCTAGTTATGTGGAATAAGGGTGAATAGTCGGAAGCTGTCTAAACACGAGGATCAAAGATAAACGAAACGCCGCTTTCCGCTCCAACCAGAAAGGATATCGATAACCACTTTCTCGATTTCACGTACGGCCATGAACAAATCTGACTAAAAATATTTTTATAACGATAAAAAACAAAGCTAAAACTTCCATCTGATCCATTAATCTCCATCTGATGTGGAACGAGGAATTTATTGACATTAGAAATGTAGCACAATACTTTAATGAGAAAAATGAAACTCTCTCAATTTGAGAATATAAAGATGAAGTTATATTAATGAAAGTTTGAGATAGTCATTAGGTATCGAATAATGATTAAGTTTAATTAATGAGGCGATAATATGACTTTGAATGTGTTTAATTTTCTAATATATGAAGTGTCGAATTTATGCGGAAATTAATGTTGTTCCATTTAGGCTTCACTTCCGGTATCTGTTTTTGATTGCCTTGTAAGTGATATTTTCCTTGACCTTCGAAAAGTGACTGTTTTCATAGGCTTGTTATATTTTTGAAAGCTGATATTTGAATTAAACGAATCTTATTATATATTCGAGTATAATCGAAACAATTGTAAAATTTAAAACACAATAATAGTCATACGAAAGTAGTATTCTCATCAGTATTACAGACACATTAAATTTCGGTCAAAAGAAAACGTGTTCTTATCTTCAATCTTGATCTGGTATAGCATACGACGCGTAGCTCAATATTGTTCAATTTTATGTCTGAAATGCCCTAGCAACTTCCAGAGAACTAACAGCAATATCTTACGACTTCGCACAATGAATTATAAAACATAATACGAATAATAGAAATTGTCAAGCAGGTACGAAAAGTCGGGAATAAAAGCTCCGTGACGTCATCGAGCAAATTTCTGTCTGTCGCCGGAGCTGAACCGTGACAGCATGTGCAATCGGGAAAATTCATTACTAAGAAATTCGACTGAGCATTTGTCTTCGAGCAGAGGGAAGGTAAAAATTGATATTCTGGATGACTCACATGTGAGGAGTGACCTATGGCGTTGTTGGTGACCTTCAGCTTGTTGAAGTTCACCGCATGTTGCATCCAATGGGTGCCAGTCGCTGGGCTTTCGGGGTGCATGTAGAACCTCCTCATGGCGTCGATCTGGGGCTCGGCTGGTCCCGCAGGGATCCATCCTTTCTGGCCACTCATATTACCAGATTCCCTTCCGTAGTTCCCGACGTACTTGAGGCGCCGGTCTGACCTCAACACCATCTCCACAGCCAAGTAATATCGGAATCGTCGGTTCAGTCCGCTGATGTTCAATTTTATTCCTGGATACAGGCGCCTGAAACGACAAAAAGATGCATCCGGAGTTAGATAAGATATATGTATATATACGAGACGCCATAGCCACTTGACATTTACGCGACGCTTAAACGATGGGAAATGAGACTGCGACGAAAACTACTTTTTTTAACAGTGTTCTGTTACGTCAGACATTAGTTTTCCGAGACTTTGAAATCGAGTACCTGCGATCTAGATGGTTTGTTTGAGCGTGTGGGAACCGTTGGAGTCATTTCAAGTATTTCGTTTATTACGTCAAAGTGAGGATTGATACGGGGCTTAAAATATTACAGTAATGATTTCTGACAATAAGATTTTACTATACTCGGAAAAATATTGTATTTTACCCGATTAATTGGGTGTCGATTTTTTAATGTGATTATCTTACAACGATAATTTATAAAATTAACGCTTAAGTCGATTTTCAAAATAATTTTTAAGAATGCTACCTAATTATGTAAATCGACAACTTTTAAGGAATTTTACAATATAATCGTGTGATTTTCTTGCATCATAATAAGATATATTAGTAAAAAAGTAATGTTTTTATCACATCAAGATCTTACCCTACCCTATTGTAATGCTAAGCTGTGCCGAATAGGTCATGTACTATAATAATGAAATATTGCTTAAAATAATATTCAAATCAGAAACGTGATTAAAAAATTGATATCGCCAATGTACGGATAAAATGACGAGCATCATAATGAAAATATCAAAACTAAAAGCGAGACGATCTACATGTGAACAAGGCTCAAGATCGATCGTTCAACATAGGGGCGTGAAAATGAGAAGCCCCGTCGATCTTTCAAAATACTTGTTGTCCGAGTCATAGCATCGGAATTTTCTACGCAGACGATCCTAACCCGATGATCACGAAACCTGTATCTCTAACCTAAGTATAATTGCAGACAGGTAAACGGGCTTAATAGACGACGCTGACCGATGCAGGTGACTGATGGTTCCTACTTGAGAGCTGAAACAATATCCCATCGGGATTTTAAGGCCTTAAGAGCCAGGGCGATAATTAGAGGGAAAGCGCCATGCGACGAGACGTTTTCTTCTCTTATCGGTGGCGCAAAAAAAAGGAAGATGCTAATCTCGTCCGTTATCGTCCCATCCCATTTTCACTTTTAACTTTGTTATTACGCTTTCTACTAAAAGTTGTTTTGGTTTCTACTTTATACTGACCGTTTAAGGTCTCTCGTGAAAAGACGCAAAGAAGAAAATACGAACAAAACTGCTGCAGTCGTGCATAATGTGACTATGTTTAGCAATTGTACTAGCCAAATAATGGACAATTATCTATTTCAAATATGCGTAAAAATAAAATTAATTACTAACGATCATCGTTCACTCATAGACGAGTATTTTGACTGTGAATTTAGCAGAAAAAAGTCAAGTGGCCTGGGACACAAAAGCAGACGTACGTCAAATAGGAGCAACAGGTGAAAAGCATTATTTTCGGGCGCTTCAGTCCCTCGATCTTATCTCTGCTCCATAAACAAGTGAAACTGAGCTAATCCATAAGTCAAGTCCGACAAAGTATCTCTGTCTCTCATATTTCTTCTTTGTCTATCGTGAGATTTTCCATAGGCTACTCAAGCACTCGATCACAAGCGGTTGTGTGTCTTTTGCGGATGGCGTCGTCGCCTTTTCTCGATCCTCTACAAAGAATCCACTCGACGGCGACGCCGACCTGAGTGCCACTAATTATGTTTGCCCGAATCTTCGACCTCTCAAATAGGAAAAAGGTTTAGAGATTTTCAATTCGCGTTTCTTGTCAATATTATTGAAACACCAAGCTTGTTACAATTTACTTTTTAATGGCTTTTCGAGGACGCGAGGCGCTGAGAACGTCCCAAACGCGGGAACCGGCTTCGAAATCTCTTTTTTTTTGTGTACTTTTATCATCTCGATCAATATCGATTCGTCTGTCGAGTGTAAAACAGGAATTTCGATGAGTTTGTAAAAACGTTTACAATCGATCATACGCAGCGTTTGCCGCAGGTTCCTGCCGTCAAAGAGGTAACTTTTCGACAAGAATAAAAAACTTAAGACTCTTTATCTTCCATATACGAGTTCCTAACAATAATCCGACATGAGACTTCCAACTTCTGAACCGTTTTTTTAAGAATTTCCAAAAATTTTTAGGAAGGTTTTTAAAAAAAAAACAGCGGCGAGAAAAGACGGAGACATAATGCATTCGCGCGCTAATGCATTTCACGCACAAGTGGGCCGCCGACGAAAATCTGCCGGTCCACTCCAGGGAATGTGAGATTATGGGCCATGGCGCCATGGAGCCACAAGACCCGCAGCGGGCCTCCTTTTCGAGGGCTCCGGGCTGTTAACGATTCGACTCGGAGGCGCATGATTTCGAGACACCCGTGGAGGCTCGCCAGACGCGTCTGTTTTCTACTATATACACCGTATATATATTCGAGCCACGAAAACTAATGCGGGCTAATCGTAATAATAAGAGAAGCCAGGCACTTCTCTTGACGAATATGGGCGCCGAGCCGCCGCCGCCTCAAGTTCAGAGGTCGCCGAAGGCATCGCGTGCGCCGGTCTGATAAAAAACTACGAATGGGTTCGACAGGGCACAGCGAGGCGCGTGCGGTAAAACATCTGTTTTTCCTGCTCAGTTTCAAAAAAATCTCTATGCTTCCGCGGACTTCTTTATAGAATTTCAACGAGATCGTCGATTATCACAAAGTATATTCACTACTTAGAAAGCGCGATCTGTTTTCAAGACGCAAAGAAACTTTTGATGTTACCCGAAGTCAACGAAAACTGTAACGTCAATGGGCGGAGTGCGAATGCATATCTTGTAGCATTTATATAGTTCATGTACAGCGTGGCCCAATCAAATTCGCCGTGGTATATATACAACAATGATACGCGCACGGTTGTTTTGTTTTAGTACCTATTCATCAATCACGAACTATGCGTATACATATATTTGAAAAAAGAGTCGTTGAGGATTGTTACGTCACGCTCATTAAATGCGGAAAAACATTGCCAAGTGTTACTGTTCGGTCCGCGACAAATGTTAAAAACGAAAAATGTCAACTTCTCCGGTCCTTTCTCTAACATCATCCTGTTTTGTTATTAAAGGAGTAAGTAGAATAATGCATATTTTTTTAAAGCATGTTTGGTAAACACAGGAAGAAGATGAAAATGAGGACGACCCGGCAACAATGAAAGAATTACTTATAATTGTTACAATTTACAGTGTCTCTTATTTATACAGCAAAGGACTGTTGTGCATGTAACCGCAGACAGTAAGTCGCATTTTTAGAAATTTTTCTAACACTATTTTTAATTCATACATAAAATAGGTTAGGGATGCTGCAGCATAACGGAAGAAGATATGCATTTCGTGAAGGGAAGATCGACATTGACGATGCATCGCATTCTTCCTGCACATGTCGGACACGTGCGGGATCCGGGCGGTCGGCGTGTAACTTGCAGACATATATACGTTATTGACGCCTCTGCGACAACGACGCGGACCGCCCACGAGTTTCTAGCGACTTTTTGTCGCCGTCGCCGATTCGCCAGTAAATCATAAAACCACGAGGTCAATTGTTCGCCCTCTATTCGAATAACATACGTTTGGGGGAGACGATGAGCGAAATGGCTATGAACAATCGTTTTACTCCCCTGCAACAATGTATCGAAAGGTCGAAATTGACGAGTCTCGTTCGGATACGACTTTCACGTGTTACGGAAAAATTAAATGGTGAGTTTTTAGAAACAAAACAGTTATATATGATAGGGTTACGGAGGTTTTCGGAAAAGCCTGGAAATAGTAGGGTATCCATTACTCTGTTTTTTTAACGATTTTTTCATGCTTCCCCTACGTGACTTTAGATTATTTATATAAGAGATTATTTAGAACGAGTTATGTTATTTAAGAAGTGTAAATCTTTAAAAAAATTAATTCATGTGTACTAAAGTAAATATTACATATAATTTTGATTTGTTTGTTTGAATTCGTAAAACATACATTCTGCGTGGAGACTAAACTTCCTTTATAGAGATACTTTCCGGTGAACTCATCTGACAATGGTTTATCATGCACATTGCAAAATTCGGAGGGTTATTTTATCATCAGAACATTATCGTATTTTATTTTCAGAAGGAGTTGCAGGAAATGACAGAATACGATGTTAATTTCAACGCGTGACAATCTCACTATTACCAGACAACTTCGACCGGATCTTCATTTTGCTTCTTTGAAATTAATTTATGAATATGATCAGAGAACTTTTTATTTTTTTACAAAAATATAATGAAAAGTATTTCGTTTTTTGTATCCATTCAGTGCAATAAAATAATTAAAAAATACAATTAGTGCGTTTTATCTTCATATATTTTGCAACCGGTTAATGTGTATTTAAGCAACAAAAATAGACGAATGAAATTGAAGAAATAAGTCGAATTAAAAAATCTCAAAAACTGACAAAGTCACGAGATACCGCGAAACGAGCATGGAGGGAAGCGGCTTGGAACTAAACGGGACAAGACCGTTTAAAACTCAATTACAAATGATAATTTCGGCGAAAGAGTGATCGCGCCATCGGGCGCACCGAGAAAAAAGCCACAACGTCTCACTTCCATGCACGGTGGACCAAGATCCGACCATCCGATATCTCGGACGAGTGCCCAATAAAACTTGGAATATATGTAAACGATACGTGAAATCGTAAGTTTCTCGGCCCCGACGATATCCCGACCGGATCATGTCACCGATATTAGGCGTTAGTGGATATCCTGGCGCGAGTCGCTTTTCTATATATGTATGTACCAATGTGAGAGATATATGTATATATATATAAAGAGCGGCGTCGTCGTCGGCTTGTTCTAAAGACAAAGGGAAGTAGTCCGAGGCGCCGTCATCCGCCGACTGTCTGACCGTCTCGTCTAAGCATCGTCTCGAGAGCGTGGTCTCGGTCCAGATACGCGTATGCTGGACACAAGAGGGGCCCGGGACCCCCTGTGCGTGGGACTCGGCGAAATCCAGTCCCAAACGAACAAATTACAACGTGTCGCTTTTTTGCGGGCGACATCGGATTCTCATCGCCGGCGACCAAATAGCACGGATATCTGTAATGCTTATGCTATTTATCACGTGATTCCATCGGAATCTACCACATCTGTGTAACGGTAGACTTGATTAATTGTACTACTGCTTTATGTTTACAAAACGTCTGGTTCTCCATGTACTGTTTACAAAACGGAGCGCTTCGCGTAAAGTCGATTACTATGAGATACGCCATCGATGACTATAGATTATTTTGAATTGGGGAGTTCAATGCTTCAACGTGATATGATATTGCATTCTCATTGCGTTATACTACTGTAGTAACCACGTTAACTGACAATTTATGACATTCCATACTCGTAACGAAGAATTTATGTCACTACATCGAATGGAAAGGGGGAAATCCAAAAAATATAATGTAAAAGCATAGTAAAAGAATTTAGATTCTTCATTTTGTTCTCTATCATCGTGACACGGCAAGAGGACGGGGAATCAATTAATATTTGAGTTGAAATCGGATTCTGGAATATAATAAAGTTATGTTTTTATGGGGAATGCTGATAATCACCATATTTTATGATGGAGTTTCGATGAACTCAACTTTTGAATATATAATTACGGTGGGTTTTGAAACGAATTTCAATAAAAATTCCAATGGCATGATTTTATAATATTAAAAATTCCCGTAGAAATGAAAAAAGTTTCTAGTACTTAAATTGCATACTGCATTGCAAATTTTCAATAAAAGCCAGTGAAATTATATCCGGAACCTAAGGAAAACATATCATAGACGGATTTTAACGTCAGTCTTTATGAGTTTCTTCAAATATATCAATCTTACAATCTTTTCACTTAAGAGGGTCATTTTTCCGGATGGTTTCTTAGCCAATGGTACTCATAAATCATAGTGAAATAACCTCCAATCTTTGCTGTTTCGTAACCAGGAAAGGCGAAAAATTCCCAGACACTGAGCGGTACCGTGTAGGAAAAAAGGGATGTAAAAATGACGGTGTCCGAAATACGGGTATGTTAGTGAGCGTAGGTACGGAAAAAAGCCTGAATTTGTAAATTTGTCGGGCGGTGAGTATATACTCGCTAAGAGCATTGTCAAGAACCGATGCGAGAAGGAGAGAACGCCGTGGTACAAAAGCAAGAGTGAAGCGTTTAGCCGACACTTGCTCGCGCTAGGACGGGTCCAATGAATAAGAGGGCCCCGATATCGTTTGCAGCCAGCAGTCATCAGTTTAAGCGAAGGATTATTCGGAACACTTATCAAAGACCTCCCGCCTTTAATGAAGAAAAGCAGCTTCGGAGCCTCTCTATTCTCTCTCGCGCTAGTGTCGGTCCGCGATAATACAAGAAAGCGTTCCCGCGCCTTTGTATTCCTGCACGTCGCTTGTGTTTACGGTGTTATAACGAATGCAATTTCCCCTAGAAGTCTCCGACACGATGTACATTCTTTCATTTTCGGTACCTTTCTTGATGACATTATGTTCGCGATTCAAACAAATTTAAATATTCATGGAGTGAACAGTTACCAATTGCAGCCATATTATGCTATCGATACCCATTTCCGTCAATTTGTTTAAGGTATTACGTTTAAGGAAACCTCTAAATAAAAACCATCTAGATCGCTTAAAATAACAACCCGGAAAATACGCGAGAATTGTAAATGTAAGATTAAAAGTACTTACCGTCCAGCTTTCGTGATGATCATTTCTGTTGTTTGCTGGTGGAAATCAGACCACAACCTTTGATTTACGAGTTTCACTGATACTTCTGGAAATTCTTTCTGTCCATTTGTTGATAATCCAGCATGGCATGGAACTTTACCTTTAGAGAAAATTCAATAATTAAAAAAATGTTTACATTGAAATATAATCATCTTAGAAATAAAGTTAGTTAATGAACCTCTAATAATATAAACCGAAGAAGAAATTTGTTTTCAGTTTGATCAAAGAAAATGGAAAATGGCGAATCTGTGGGAATTCGACGATTCGACGGCGGCGACACGTCGCAAAGGAGGTGTCGATGGCGGATTAGGAGGATGAAAGGGGCGGCCACGGTTGCCGCATCTGCGAAAAAAAAAATCGAGTGTGGCTTTTGCGTCTCTCTTTGGAGGTTTCGACGACGATGGAGACACAGAGACCACTACGGCGACTACGGCACCGCGTGTCGCCCCAGTATTATCCTACCGGAATAATTGGCATTCGCCTTAGGCGGTACACAAAATCGAGATGCGAAAGACGGTCCCCGACGGTGTATCTCGGTGCCGTCCTCTTCACGGCTGATAGATAACGATTGTCCGGATCGCTGGACAGCGGTACCTTTCATCTTCCGAACTGTGGGATCCGTCCGCGATCGAAGTGGACCACTCTCGGACGTCCATCGATGCGGTCCTCAATGAATCCCGATTATGTAAAATTTTACGTTCTGGTTTCGAACACATTGAAATTGTTCATCGCTTCCTTTCTGTGCAGTGGATGATTCATGATTTTGGTTTGTTTCTTTTTTTTGTTCGTTTAATTCAATGGGTTTATTTTTCTGTTCGTTTGAACGCATTGTTTATTTTGTCAGTTATTTCATTTTCGTGGTGACACTCCTTCACAATTTTATGTCTTTCTTTCGCTCCGTAATTTTTAAGCGTTTTGTTTACATTGTCTACGACATACTTTTGTGGACCTTCGATGGTTACAGGACGAAGCAGGTGCTTTTATCCCCACTACATGCGAGGACCTTAGTACATAAAAACTATAGTAGAGAGTTACCAAAGATTTTTGCGAATTAAGTGATCTACTTCATGTACTTGCTATATAAGAAGAAATGTGATCGTAAACAGTAATCGTTTTCAGTACTAAGAAACACGCATGCTTATCTCGTGACTGTGGAGCGAAGGTGTCAAGAATGCCGAGAGAGAAAAACATAAAACCTCGAGTCCCATAAAAAAATCATATCGACGCATCGATACGGTCGGATCCAATTGCTTTTCCCCAAATGTGTTAAAAAGTCTCAAGAGAGAAAGGAAGACGAAGAGAGAAAAAAAAGGAACGCTCTCGAAGGAGACAGGCGCCCCGCAGGTATTTCGTCCCGGTCCTTCGGAGCCAGCAACCGAAGATAAACAGGGCCGCTATTAGACATTAAAATGAGAAACTTAATCGTCGCACTCCGCCCCTGGCGTCTAAGACAAACAAGGATGAAGCAGAAGGCGATCTTGTCCCCGGCTTCCGGAAACCACAGAGTGCTTTCTGCTTCCCGGTCGGTACCGAGGGATGCGTCATGAGTCTGTTCTTCGTCTGTGTGTGAGATTGGTAAAAAACCTCAGCATCCGATATTTTTCGATAAGTTTGCTTTGTTGAAAAGCAAAACGAGAAATCTCTTTTTTCATTAAATGATCAACTTAATATAACGTGACGCAACATCGTGCACTAACATCTGACATAAATTCATATACAAAGTGAAGAACAGACCGAATGATTGATGACTTTTGTAGTTTAAAAAGATTTTTGATAAAAAAGGCTAACAAGTTTGTCTCGACCAAGAAAAGAGTCTAACGAGCGTCCGTCATTTCACAGACCTGTCTGGCCGAGATATTTTCAGCGTGAAAATTAGTCAAATTTTCTTAAGGGTTGATCCCTTAAGGCGCTACACCACCCGGTTGGAAAGGCGCCACTCGACGTCAGTAGAGGCGGAGAGGTCGAAACAAGAAAAATGAGGAAGGAAGAACTAGGTGGAACGAATGTCGTCTCGCGACAACGAGATGAACGAGCCGAGACGAGTGGCTCCATATAATTATAGAGAATCGCGCCTCCCGGTGCTTTTTGGCCACTTCCTGAATCGTCACGCCCCGAGAGTAAACTAAGAATCGACGAGGTGGTCGCGAGATGACGATTGCGCAACAGGTTGTTCTCCTTAGCACATTAAATGAATCTTCTATTATTTCCTTTAGGGAGTTTCTGAACCAATTAAGATGACAACAATGGTTGCTCGTTGTTATACCCATGTTTTCATTGGTTCATCATTGTTAGATCCAAACATAAGTTTAGGAAAATTTCGGAATCGATTAAAGATATCCATAAATGATGTAATATATGCATAGACCATAAGAATGACAGTTAGTAAAATTTGTTATCTCTATACGGGTCCATTAGGATGCTAATGATTTTTTAACATAATGGTAGTGACTAATAAAAATGTCTGTAAGAGATGATGAAACAATGACAAACGATCAATTGCGATAAAAACATTTAGCGTACAAGGTAATTGTGGAAGAAAAAATTTACGCGCAGTTATTATTAGAAGACCGAGGTTGTGACATTCACCGAAAAGGGTTGTAGACCCTCGGCGCCAGTATACCGCTTCGTCACGATGGTAAAGCGTACTATTTTGGCAGGTATACATGGCAATATTAGCAGAAACCGATCTTATTGTGTGGTGGTCTTCAAGTACTGAACTTTTATAAGGGTAAAGCTTCAACGTGTCATAACAAATCTTAGTAAATAGCCTATCCATTACATATCCTTCTCAGTACTCGTGGAATAATACAAAATTGATAACAGTGCGAAACGAATTAACTACAGTTTAACATGGTGGTATTATCTGATCGGTTGGTCCATTATCAACTATTGAATTTTTTACAAAAACATTAGGAGTGACATAAAAAAACGATTATGTGCAATACGTCATAAAGGTTTTATGGACCATATCTCATGCAATGAGATTCTTAAGTGACATATCGAAAAAATAACAATCAAGTGCAAGTAAAGTGAAATTGAGTTTCGTTAAAAAATTTCATATCTTTATGTAATTCCTTAATACTGAGAAGATGCAAAATTTTGATGACAGTGGAGTATATCATGTGAATTTCATTACTTACTGTGATAGGGCGATAATTGTCCCGGGAGCATTTGACTCCTTCCTGTTGGTAACGGTGGCATCGGCGAAGGCAACATCGGAATGTTCAAGTTATGATCATCCTGTGTATTATACAACATATTATAACGCATCATATCCATTGGATACTGCAAATAATACGGTGGAATATGCGGTGGATATTCCCCAAACTGAGTGGCGTATTTATATTCCTGTTCTTCCTGCATCGCAGCTCTATGTCCGATCCAGCTGAAGCTCATGATGTTTCTTGATCAATTCACACTTCAGATATAGCACTACAATTGTCCAGTTCGAAATATAACCAAAACAGAAAACAATATCACATAACAGAGACTCTTGAACCTTACGTGACCGACCAGTTCGATGTTTGGAAACCAACTAACAAATCGTTGCTGTCCGCACTCAAGTTCCAAACTTGTAGTTATCTTAGGCACGTGTGTAGACGATGCTGCCCCCACTTCAGTAGGAAACTTACCATTGGTTGGAAATGTTCCACGCCCACCATTATCTACACCTTCCCTACCTCTTGGCTCTGCCATTCTGAATTCTGATTGGCAAGGGCGGCGACTATTCCTAAACCATAGGTACTATGCTTATCACTTTAGTTATCATATAATCAAAGAAATAATTAAATAAAAAATAACTGTCATATTTAAATATTTATGTCTGTATAAAAGTGGGTATTAATAGATTTATTAAGCTTAAAAATGACATTTTTTATATTTTTATTAATATAATAATGATTGTTAATAAATTGTTATTATTATTAATTGTTCTAAAATCCCATTGCTGATGTTATTTGAATTTTACTTTTAGATAAAATGGTATATGTACTAAAAAAAACTGCAAATTTGACTACTTTTTTTATATTTTCTATAAGTATTTGAATTAGTTTACAACTGTTAATTGCAAATGAAATATTAATCATTTAGTTAGTATTAAATCAGAACAATAAACCTTAAAAATCTTCTATTTTATAAGTTAAATATTATTTTTTAATATTAATTTCGATTAGTTTAATTTTACAAATATACAACATTTTTTTTTAGTGTAGAAATGCTAAAAACTATATTTTATTTATAGTTTTGAAATCATTTGACATTATATTATTTATTAAATTATTCATTAACATTTAGTTTACTTATAAGTTGTTTTTTTACAAGGTTACGATTGTAAATTGATTACCACGTTTTTAATTATAAATAAACCATAACAATTAATTTATTTAAAGATAACAAAGGAAATGTTTAAACATAATACATTAGAATTTATTAAAAATAAATAAGTCGGTATAAGTGTACCCTTTTATTTAAATTCATAGAATTTGTGATTGAAAATAAAATGAAAAATGAATATTTACCACTTTTTAAATTACTTGAATATAGAAAAAACTATTGTCTTAGTGTGTGTAAATCTTTTTTATTTTGAACTTCTTTATTAATGTTTAATAATACAAATACGTGCAATTGATATTGCAGTATTGTTGCATGAAAATGTTTTTTTACAATTCTTTCCTCATTTTTTCTACTGTTTGTTTATTGATGATTGAAAATTGGGCAATTTAGGCAGTTGGTAAAGTTTAATTAATTTTTAAATTCTATATATTTATTTTTAGAAGAGCATATTAGTTATGAAAGGGTCAATGACCGTGGAAAATAACAAATTACTGAGCCTTAACAATCTTACCATTAAAAGGTTTCATTTTCATCGTTTCAAATCACATCATTAAAATACATTTATCAACACTTTTGTTCAATAACTACGCATCAATTTACATACCTTTACTAATAGGGTTTAATATTTATTACGACATCTAACATTCTTTTTAAATTCTAGCATGATTGTATAAAATACTTCTGAATTATCAAAGAGAATTAAGTTTCATAAACACAATTTTTTGGTTAGTTAAAAAATAATTAAATCATTTGTATTGGAAACTATTGTTTTGTGCATACATTTTTTAATTGTAGGATATATTTTTAAAAAATTGTTGAATTTTCAATTTTGGCTAAAATTAGTAATAATTTACATAACATTTTTCGTTCCAAATATTTGGAAATAATTGCATTGACATTTTCACTTCTGACGTCACAAGATACGATGACAAAGTGATACCTGGAAAGAAAACATCTAATGCAAAGGGCCAAACGTTATCTGTAAATGTGTTTTCTACAGAAAACGTAATTATATTTCAATTATATTTTTAACCGTTTCTCGTTGTAAATAAAGTTAAGTAAAAAGAGGTAAAAAAAAGTTATGAATCATATTTTGTAATGATTTATCATATTATCAATCAATATTTTAATGATTAAATAATTACATCTGCCAGTTACACTAAGTCTCACATTTTTACGTTCGATTTCCATTTTTCTGAATTCTTATGAATTTAAACCGAAACGTTCAGAATAATAATAAGTGCAGAAAAAGTATTGCAATATATTTATTTTTAAACGTTTTGAAATCATACTTTCATAAAAACAAATCCATTTTTATGCGCAACTATGTTTAATTTTTTTAATGCATAGCAAATTTGAATTATTACAAACTGGAAACAGTATTTCGGAATACATGTGATTTCAACCATAGTATTCTCAAAAAACTACACTAGCGTGTTTACTTGATAATCACAAATTAATGACAATTACACATGTATAAGAAAAAGAAAAGTATACAAACTTATATTCAAATGAGGAAACGATATACAAAAGGTGACGTAATAGATTTGATAGATAACATTGAAAAATGTCAGTATGTCACAAAATTTTGTGTGAATTTAGCCGGTACATATTTAATATCTGATTCATTTTAATTGTACCATTTCTTGTCTGTCGCGTAATTTTGTAATAAGGGGTTTCGTAATTTTTTGAACATATTTTATGATATTTTGAGGGCAGTAAATTGACATCCAATAATTTGTTAGAGATTTTTGTCGATCTCGAGGATATGAGATTATCTTTTTTTTTTGTAATTTAGACGAATTTTGACGTAGTTTTGGTAAAATTTGAATAATGGTGTAATGAAAATGTCTTATTTCTAGTTTTCTTTAGTTATTTTCTTCGATCATTTTTGTCAGTAGATTTATTGAATATAGCCTGTTCACAAATTGTAGAAAGTAAATTTACATTTATTTGTTATCTTCTTTTAAAAAATAATCGTAAATATAATATTAATTATACAGATTCTAAGAACTATTATATATTTTATACAATAAATTATATCTCTACAAGAATAATTACTAAAATTTCAGTAGTCTTGTAAGTGCATTTTAATAAAGTAAACAAAATAAGACGAAGACATATAAAATTACTCGAAATAATTAGGTTACAATTAAAACTATAGACGTTAGTTTACAATTCCCCTTATAAATTATAACAAATTATATACAAAATATTTAGGACTTATTATTTCGGCGTATTCTTTAAGAATTACAGTTCCACTATATTACACCTTTTCTGTAAATTACGTACATAATTATTTATAAATACACATATCGTCACTGTACTACAATAGTTTAATATAATAATATCGCAGTTAATTAAGAAAGTTTAAATCGATTGTACTTTTTAACCGTATCAGGTTGTCAATCAAGTAAAGTAAAAAGCCGCACACGTTATCCAGAAGACTTTACATGCATTATATTTTTTAATTACATGTCATAATGTATATAATTACGTACATTCCAAATCAATTTTTGTTTAAATAATTTAATTTAAAAAAATTGTCGATCATCATTACAATCGAGATTTGTTTTTCCATTATTTAAATAACTTTTCGTCGTTATGATGATTTTCTTGTTAAAAAAAATTATACGATTTTTGAAAAATTAAAAAAAAAAAATTTTTAGAATATGAAAATATTATCTGATCATATGACAAATAATTAATAAATATCATCCATGTAAAGTCTTGTTGAACCTTTACGGCTTTTTACTTTATTTACAACATTAAATGGTTAAAAAATACAATCGATGTAAACTTTCTTAATTAACTGGAATATTATTAGATTTAACTATTGTAGTACACTATCAATAAGTTTATTTATGTATAATTATGTACTTAATTTACAGAAAAGGTGTAACATAGTAGAATTGTAATTCTTAATGAATACACCGAAATAATAAGTCGTAAATATTTTGTTTATAATTTGTTATAATTTAAATAAACTAATTTCTATAGTTTTAATTTTAACCCAATTATTTAGAGTAATTTTATATTTCTTCGTCTTATTTTGTTTACTTTATATCTTATTTTACTTAATTATAAAAGATACAATTACAAAACTACTGAAATTTTTGTAAGTATTCTTGTAGAGATTTAATTTATTGTACGAAGTATACAATAATTCTTAGAATCTGTACAATTAATATTATGTTCAAAAGAAAGGTAACAAATAAATGTAAATGTACTTTGTGCAAATAGTAAACAGGTTATATTCAATAAATCTACAACTGACAAAATCAAAGAAAATAACTAAAAAAAGTAGAAATAAGACAATTTTATTACATATGATTCAAATTTAACAAAACTAAGATAAAAATTCATCTAAATTACAAAGACAAGATAATCTCATATCTCCTCGATCAACAAAAATCTTTCGAGAACAAGTCAGAGTAAGAATTAATTTCACTTAATAACACTCTAAAATGGTTTGAAACCTTTGCAGTAAACTTTGAATCCCATTGAGTAAATCGTTAACATCGCCACAAATATTTGAGTTATAGATTATTTACTCCAAAGAAAAAAACTCCGTTTTTTACTTTTAGAATTAAATTTGACCCCAACACTTTTAGTTTGAAGAATAACTAAATTATTCACAAATATTTTAAATCCTGTTACAAAATTATTTTTGTTTTTAAAAACTTGTTAATTAATGATTTTCAATTTTAATCGACATTTTACAACGTTTTGTTCTCCGTTGTTATTAACTTTTTCAGACATAGTATTTTCATTGTCAATAACAGTAGTGTATTGTATTTTCAAAAGTTTTGAAAAATTCTTATCGAAAAACAGACCATTTACTTCTAAAATAAGAATTTATTTTTGTGAGTGAAGTTTCACTTAAACAATTTCGTTTTGAGAATGCATCACGAAAACAAGTAAATAAATATAAAAGGAGATTGAATAACCATTTTCAACAGACCATCCCCATGGTAAATGGATTTAGAAAAGGTATTCCGGCAGAGAATTTGGGCGGAAATTATCAGTGCAGTATAGATAAGAAAATAAAATTAGACTCGGGTATAAGAAGAAAAAGAAATTCTGCTCCATCCCTAATAAATGAATGTCTTGTAAATTATAAAAAATTGTATATTATTTTTGACAAATTAGTATGACCACGTATTCCAATAAATCGATTGTATAGATATTTTATATTATTCAAGATTTGAGCGATAAAACCCGGACAATTAAATTTGATGCGGTATTATCGTGAATCTCAAAATAAATTTTTTTATATTATATATATTAATCAAAACATCTCTTAAAGAAGTAGTCCAGAAAAAAAAGATCTCGTAAAGGAGTCTTAACCCGTTAAGTCCTGAAAGTCGTCAAATCTCTGCGTATTTTCATCCAGTTTTTTTTTTGTACACTACCTATGCCAACAAAAAATTTGGATACATGATATCCGATGTAAAATTTTGATTGCGAATATGATGTTAGGTATGTAAACTCATGCAAATTTGCTTCAAAATTTGTTAGAATTTGTGGATCCAATATGGGGGTTGAAAAATTCAAACTCACACAGATTGGCTTGAAACTTGTTACTCGGGGATTTCTGGGTCGATGATTACGAATACGGTATTAATTTTTATAAATTCATAATGGCGGATCCATAATAAGGGGCAAATTTTAGAAAATTCATTTCCGGGGTTTTTAAGATGACGGATTTGAATAACAAGTTTCAAGTGAATCCGAATGAATTTTTAAAAATTCGTCCACCATACTTGATCCACCGTTCTGAATTTTTAAACACCCGATTCGTAATTACCGACCACGAAAAGTACCAAGTCACAAGTTTCAAGCCAAACTGAGTGGATTTAAATATTTTCGCCCGCCATGTTGTAGCGGCCATTTTAAAAATTGAAGAGTTTGCAAATCTGACCCCGGATTCGTATTCAGCGACTCCAAAAACCCTATTACAATGGTGTTTTCAATGTTTCGTCTATTATCCTAATTGCATGACTGAAAGGGTTAAATTTATTTAGAATGTCTAGGATTTTTTCTCGATAACTACCAACTTATGGAAAAAATGACAAAGAATAAAAGATACTTAGAATTCATAAGAGAACATATCAGACTTTTTCCAGATTTTACGTAAATATTTTTAATTTTTCAAGAAATTGTGATACAAAATTTTAAAAAAATGTCAACAAAAAATTTGAAAAAATTCCAGCGTATTTTTTGATAAATTCTAAAAACTTTTCATTGTTCTTATTTTTTGAATGAGTTCGTCGCTTTTCAGTCCGAGCGTCTTGAAGGTTTTCGAAAAAAGTTTCATTTTCGACTTCTTTTGGAGAACCGACATATTGAATTTTTTATTCTGGACCATACATAGCTTCAAGTTTAGGACTCGAAAACGCTTTCTATATGGTTCGGGATGTGTACATAACCGATATCATATAGAAATTTTAGATTTAAAAATGTTCTTATCTTTCGATAAGTTATAGCCATTTTTTCTAACAAAGTAAAAATTGTTGGCAAATTTTGTTTTAGAAATTAATATTTTTTTCATATAGTCAAATTTCAAGATCAAGGCTCAAAAATGTTGACGGACATTTTTTTTCATAAATCTCAATTCATACGTCTTAAAAAAGAATGTTGTTATTATTATGATTCTGAGTATCTAAATTATGAATCTGAAGTCACATTCCAAAAATGTTTAATGGGGTTTCGGGTTACTGATGTTGAATCTTTCTAATCTACATATTTTCTTATTTTTTTTTTTTTAATTCACATTTTTTCAGTCCACGAGGGAGATGTATTCACTCTTAAAAAGAAGCGTAATAATGCCACTCATTCAGAAAGTGAATATTCACTCCAATCACAGTTGTTTGGTTTTCACTGTCGCTTAGAATGAAAATTCAATCCATTAGTGTGACTTTTCTCTCTAAAGAACTTAGAGAGTTGATAGTATTTGAAGGAAAGAAATCAGGTCCTCGATACTTAATGCGTATATTAAAGTTTTGAAAATAAAAATTAAATAATCCAAATGTCGGCTCACCCCCCTCAAATTCATTAATGTGAAAAACCATTCTAAGAATGAATATTTACTTTGCAAAAATAGACATCATTTCACTTCTAGGGTGAGTTTGTTTAAAGCTTTTAATTTACTCCACAAAGAAAAAATTTAATTTAATAAAATAAAATCATTATCTTTTTTCATGGATTTTCATTATGATAAATTTCGAATTCGTAATATTAAAGAAAATATTATGTCATATTCCATTATAATAAAAAGCTACAAAGTGCTAAATAATTATTCGGTACAATATCCGTCAGATGTAGCAAATAAGATAGACAGTGGCGAAACGTTCCTTCGTGTCGTCTAATATACAGAATAGAAATGCGTTTCCATAACGAGAGCAAAATAGAACCGCGAATGTCGCAAGCGCTCCTAGCGGCGATTACAGTACTTGCGTCTCATCCACACTCACAAATCCCCTATTACAAAAAGAGTGAAAATTTTTACCATTTTAAGAGTAGAATTTCACTAAATGTGGTATTCTATTATTCTATTATTGCAGTGCTTTTCTCAGTTACTGTTTAGAACAATTTAGAGGGTAAGCGCAAAACAATTACCCATTCAGGAATATTTTATTAAAAAATAGCCACATTTACCAAAAAATAGACATTCGACAGTTCAGAACAAAACTATCTTGAAATTGATTAAATAATACGTAGAATGTTATGAGCACTTTTTTAAAACTAAAAATCTTTTTTTAGGGATTTAGGACTAGTAGAAATAAATATCACACTTCACAATTTCATATTACAGTAATTTAATGGGGCAAAGCATTCTGTTATTCAATTGCAGTCCACAGATTTTAAAAAAAGCACGCGAGCAAAAACTAAATAGCGACATATTTTTACCAGCAAAAATTCATAATTAATCCGACTTCTGAAGGCTAATAATACTTTTTAAATTGCTCCACTCTTTCACTAATAGTGAAATTTAACTGCTCTAGGAGTAAGTTTTTACTTTCATTATTGATGGTGTGAAATGTCACTCTTCATCGAATGAAATGTTCACTCTTAATAAAAAAGAGGTTCAATTTTCACTCTAACGAATTTCGAATAGGATCTGACGGATCTGACAAATAAACAAAGGCTTCTTATGAAAAATTGTACCCCTTTAAATAGTAATTTGGCTCTTGGAGTGCTCTCTAAATTTCTTGGAGTGTGAATTCACTCTTTAATTAGTGAAAACCGAGCAACTCTTGTGAAAGAGTGAATTTTCAATGCTTTAAGAGTGGAAATCCACTCTTTCCTCCAGAGTTGTCAACTCCACGACTCGGAGGGAAAGAGTGAAATTTCAATCTAACAAGAGTGAATTTTTCACTCTTAAAGAGTTGAATATTCACTCTTTCACGAGAGTTGCTCGGTTTTCACTAACCAAAGAGTGAATTCTCACTCCAAGAAATGTAGAGAGTAAGTTTTCACTCTTTATGCATGTCTAGTTATTGTAATGAAAGCGTGATTTTTAACTCCCTTGAAGATCGACTCCTAAGGCGTTATAATTGCGCTCTTAAAGAGTGACAATTGCGCTCTTTTACTTGGAAAAATACAGCAAAAAAACTTAATGTAACTTAACGAATAAGAAATGTAAAATTTAGTAGTTTTAAAAATTATTGTATTGTGGGTCAACATTTTTAATAAATTAAGCAATTGAATCTGCTCATTTCAATTGCTTAATATTAAAAGAGTAATATTAAAAAGTCATTACATAGTATTTAGTTTTTCTTTGCTCAACAGATTAGCCACATGGAGTTTTCGATAAAAAAGGGAAAAAATGGTCAAATTTCAAATGTTCTACTTTGTTAGGTCCAGCGCCGTTCAGCATCCAGTTTTTTACTCTTATACATATGGAAACATCACGTGAGGGAATTCTCGTCCCACCTGTGTTTGAATGCCAATGTCTACTTCCTCTCTCTCTTGCAAACGCCTTTTGTATGTTTTTCCTGGCGACGAATCAGAATTCTGCTCCACCCTATTCACACGTTGCCACTCTCCAATACACAAGAAAATTTGGTCATTTTTACACGAAAAGTTTTTATGGTCAAATTGTGTTAATTCATATAAACATAATTTTTGTTTGTTATTAAATTAAAATATCCTAATATATTCTTTCCTATTTTTACAGTAAACTTTAATAAATACTTATTTTATATAAAAATTTACTGAAAATGTATCATATAAAATCCTCTTATTACCATAGTTTTTTCTTATAAATTAATTGTTATGAGTTATGATAACTGTGGGTCATAGTAAAATGGTAAAATTTGCAATACAATTTTACTCATTCCAGTAGAGTTGTTCACAAAATAAAAAATGTTCGTTGTGCACAATATTTAATTGTTTATAAACAAAACAATATGTTGAATAGCTTAGAATTTAAATAATCAACTCAACTGGCACTTTTTAACTTCTTATTAAGAAAGTGTCACGTATCTACATACAGAATTGGGTGTTTCTCAAATCTATGAGAATGTATTTGATTTGCTTTGTAATTACAGCGCTATCTATGGATAAATTTACAAAGTGATTTGTTTAAATTTACGTGTAAGATGCATAGGGTTAATTTATCTCGGGACATATGTAAAGAAATTTCATTTACTTTAAATGAAAATAGTACATAACGATACAAGTGCGGGAATTAGGAGATTTTCGCACAAGTGTAACGAAATTACATATTCGGACGTCTATCGTATGTTATTTTTTTTCACTTCGTGAGAGAAGTGTGCGAAGTATTTCACTGAAAAAACTACTTTTTACGCATCGAAAAAATCACATTAAGCTCGAAATTTTTGCATTCACGGACAAGAATGAATTTTTTTGTTACTGTGAGAAAAATGCAAAAAAGTTCAGTTTAATAATTTTCACGTAAGTCAGCAGACATTCCTTTTGATATACATCACGTTTCTATAAGGAATCTCTCTTCCCCATTCAATAGTATTAAAAAACGTAGTATTCTCAGTCGAAAAGCCAAATTTCGGAGAAGACTAAACAGAATTCTTGAATTAAGAGATATAGAAGTGATTGCGTCTGGTAGGTCGGAAAACACAAGTGGTGGCTGGCCATTCGAGGTCGTTTCTGGTTTTTGGGCCGAATTTTTACTATCTAAAAAAATGGAACGACACATACGGTGGCAATGTTCAACCCTTGAAACGTATGTTCGATCCTTCACGTGTTTATTTATCTTTACCCTTCTGACGCTATGAGAGCGTGTGGAGAATAATGAATCGTGGCTATTTCGGAAGATAAGTATACAGGAAATCGCCTGTTTATGGCTTTCAAGGGTTTTCCCGGTCATCACGTGTCTGATTTAAGTGTCTACATTAGGAAAATGTGTGGGCCGTTGATAAAATTTCATGTTTTTAAGTCTTGATCGCTTCAAATTTTATGAAAATAATACCTACTAAGATATCATAACGAATTTAGATTTTTTTTTCAGTAATATTTACGAAAATTTAAGAGTGTCTAATTTTCACTCATAATTTACTTGAAATTCAAGTCAAAACATTTTAAATTACTTTGAGAACTAAAATGTTTTCATTTTTGTTTGCAAATTTTCGTATTATGTAAGATAATTATGGTAATTTTGTGGCGTTTATATACATATATAATACATGACACAAAATATATGACACAGAAAAATAAACAATTGTGATATCATTTGTTCCTCATAATAATATAAACGAGGTGTATCTTGTTATTAGTATCATCCATTGTTCGGCATCGTCGGCATATAATGAACATCGCGTTATTTCAACTTTGGATTCGAACGTCACCTAATTTTTCTAGAATAAACTCATATCTTAACTAGTGTTGGCGCGGTGCCTCGCTCGCTACGCTCGCTCAGAAACTTCGACCTAGTGGAGAGTCACCTATTTAACAATATAGTGTTTCTTATATGTAAGAAAATTGAAAAAGATTTACAACTATGACCTATTGCCTGAGTCGACGTAAAATTGAAAATCAGCATTTTTAAAACTTCGACCCCGACGACAGGCCAGCTGAAGTATTAATAAATAAAAGTTGGAAAACACTTACTTCATGCACTTGTATTGCAATAGACTATTCGATGCATATTACATGTTTACTATGTTTTACTTATTACTGTCTGTATTATTATGATCTTATATGTACAACATACATACATATAATTCGTCAAAGATATATTGAAAGTGTCGAAAAGATCTCTGACGGATATCTTTTAGATATCTACAAGATATCTTTTAGATATATCGAAATAGTTATTTTCGTATCAAGGGCGTAAAAGAACTTATGCGCCCGTATGTGATCACCGCGCCCGAGGGGCTGACGAAGACTACCCCTGGGGGTAGGGGGTCGAAACGTCGAAATATGATGAAAAACTATGGGGTGATTTTTTTGCCGAGGTGACCAAATTCATTACTTTTTCAGACAATAGTCATAAGCAGTTTAAACCAGTTTTTATGGCATTATCGTTGACTATAGGAAGAAAATGCATATAAACATTTTTGTAGAGAATTTAATACTCTATCATTTTTTAATACAATTTGTATTTTTACAAAATAAATGAAAAAAAACTACGAAGAAACGTAATTGGCGCTAATGTTTTTTAGTAATGGACGGATGCATCTGCACCAAAATCTAATCAGATCTAAGTTATGCCAAGTCACGTATTTTAAAAAAATCCGCTTCATTACGCTTATCCGTACGCGAGTTATCGCGCGACAAAAAAACGGGACGTACGGACGTAAGTACAAGATCACGGACACAAATTTTGTTATTGTTTAATTGGGCTCATTAGAGTCTGAAACGTCGACTTTTGATGAAAAACTATAGATTAATTTTTATGCCCGAAGTGACCAAATTCAATACTTCGTCCAGACCTCAGGTCTGGGTCGAAGTAAAAATGTTTATCGGTTTACCAATTACAAAAAGGTAATACGAAATGACATAAATTAAAATCTAGATAAGATATTTACAGCGAGAAGTTATGAGTAATCCTTAAGAATTCTACATGGTGTTTCTTTGAAGATATTTTTGGAAAGAGCTCTGAAATTCGAAGTATTGGCTTTTTATAGTATTAAAGCTATCAACGATGTAAATGTTTATTATAAACAGAACAAAATGTTGATATCACTAACAAATTTATACATCTACTTAGCCCTAATCAACGTTATCATAATTACTCTTTTTTGTATTTTTAATTTAGGGAATTAATTTTTTCATTAAAACTAACCCTTGTAAGTAACTTACTATTAACTTCTTTTTGATTATGCTAATCATTTTACTTTGTTTTATTTTGTTAGCAAATTTCACAATTTCGTTACAATAATATAACACGTGTCTAGTAGACATTTTTACTAGATTTCATCGTGGATACATCCAGAAATATTATTTCGGATATTTCACCATCTAGTATGGTAATTTAGAGACTTATATCATGCAAAAATTTGTTTAAATTACTAGAAATTTGGTAACATTTACTATTTGCTTTGTAAAACTTCCACATATTTATAGTAACATTTACAATAAATGTAGTAAGTTTTCCCATTTTACCAACTTATGTCTTTTTTTTATCTCTGTGTTTGTTAAAAATAAAAAATATTCTGTTTAGTAGAGCCGGATATATTTAATTTATATCAAGCAGTTGCATAAAATACTAAGAAATTAATAAGTAACTGTCCTCGGTGATGCCATGTAAAAAAAAGTCTTCAAATTATTAAATTTTAAATGATCTTAGAATAAGCCAATTATATAAGGCATAAGTATGTCTTGATTTCGTTACATATTCCATTTTTTTAAAATATGCTTGGTACTTGGGACTATATTATATAATGTACACTCAGAAAAAAAAGTAGTTGAAATGACCATTTTTTTACTAGGAATCATAGTGTGAAATGGGGACTAGGCATGGTAATAGTTAACATAACTATTCTGAAATAGTAAAGTTTAACTATTGTTTGATGATTCAAAATGCTACTTAGAATAATACAAAAATAGACTCAACTATTTTGAAATAGTCATTTCAGAAATAGTCATTTCAGAAATTGACCTTCACTGAGAGTGAACTATATATACATTTCAGACAATTGCTACCTTCACTGAGAGTGAACTATATTACAAATATTTTTAAAAAGTAAAAAAATTGAGGTCTTTTCATATTTGTTGTGACAATTTCTTATACAATTTCAATGTCGTGTAACTAGTTTATAGATACACGTGTTGGTCTTTTCATGACCAAATGAAAATCCACGTCAATAACGGGAGCTATGGGCTCGAAGAAAAAAGCTGCGAACGCCGGGTCGCCACCTGGCGGTATCGAAAAACACGCGGTGTGCTGCAGTCTTTAGTAAATACAAACTTTAACTATGAATAGTAGTAAATATAAAGATCTACTGTGAGACCTAGTGTCAAATAAGGACTACACTAGATTATAATTATTTTAACTATGTTTGCCATATTTATTCAAATCATTCTACATATAGTTGATTTTTTTAACTATGAGGAGATAGTTGGTGTAACAATATTGTAGCAAAATCAACTATGAAAGTGGTAAATTTAAACCAACTATAGTCAATTTAACTATAGATTTTTTTCTCCATGTATGCTTCAAAACCAATTATTTAATTTTAAGTATATGTGAAGAAGAAGCAGAACCTTTCATTTGAATATATTAAATTTAATGTGGTATAATATTCTGAAATCTATAAATCCAGTGTATCCACACGAAAAACGCATAAAAAACTCATTTACGTGGGGTCATAAACAGAATGGTTAAATTTCTTAGTATTTTGTACAATTAATTAATTGATATACATTAAGTACATGGATAGTATGTTATATTAACTTTCACTTAAATAAAATCCAGCTCTACTGAACAGAATATAATTTTACAAATGCAACGATAACGAACGTCAGACATACATTGCATGATGCACTAAAATAAAAAAATTTAAATATACTTTTGACGGAAAATTCCTAAAATTAATACAGAAAATTGTTTTCAACGGATATAAAGGGTACAGCTGTTTCATATGCACAATTGGACTATTTGACACAAACTAAGCAGGTTTTACAAACGGAGGCTACAATATATCATGTTTTCGCGGAATTGAAATACTGACCGAAAGAATGAAAATATGACAACTTAACTAAACATTAATCTTAAAATTACAGAACATTATAACATCCAGTGATCACGGTCAAATTTTAACCAATTCAAGTAAACAAATAGGTCATTTTAATCAGAATTACATACGCTTTCAAGATACATTATATTCCAAACCAAATAATATCGTTAAATTGTTGTCAAATTTGACAAAATTGAATAAATATGAAGATATATTAGTTTGGATCTTGAATCTTTAAGATATCAATATAAACAACATTGCGTTAAAAGAATATATCCTTCCTGTTTCTTAATAAAGAAAACACTTTAAAATCGATTAAAATGAATGAAGGTGTTACTTTTTACAAAAATTTAAAAAAAAAAACATTTTTAAGTATAAAATGAGTTTTTTTTGGGTGTGTGAAAAAAACAACCATACCATTCTCCTCAGTTTTGCATGCCCTACGAGGTCTACTATCTACCGTTAAAAGTATAGTTATTTTCACTGTCACATCGTGTTATATGAAAATTTGCCAGTGTTTTTCTTGAAATTCGTGGATTTCGTTAAAGTGTTACTATAAATATGTGAAACTTTTACAAAGCTAATAAATGGTACCAAATTTCTAGTAATTTTTTTAAGCTTTCGCGTGGTTAGATAAGCCACTTAAAGGTGTCATTTTGGTAATGGTACGAAGACCTCTCAAAGAGGTCATATTTTTGAGCTTTAATCAAAATGATATCACAATTGTATCATAAAGTGTTCAGATGACTAACTTAAATTATAATTTATTGGTCTAAATTAATTGGCCTGAGCTAATTAACACTTGTAGGCTCGTTTTAACTGGAGTTCAAAAAAGTTTGAATTACAATTTAGAGGGCACTATTAAATTCTTATTTATGCAATGTAAACTACATTGAAAAACATTTAAAACAAGCCTACAAGTACTGCTTAGCTCAGGCTGATTAAGATCGCAGAAACGTTACCTTTTTAATTGTAATATAAAACTTTTTTTTAACACTTCGTGCGAGAAACTCGATTTTTAGCAATAGGGCAAAATTTTCAGATGCGTAAAATCGAGTTGCGCGCACCTCTTATTAAAAACTAATGGAACACGAGCGAAATGTCGATCTCCAACAAGTGTGAAGTTTGTGGCCCGAACGAAGGGACACAAACTATAATTAACAAAACTATTATTTAATTATACGTTTTTTAAAAATGTTAAGATATAATTATGTATTTTATTTTTACACTAACAAAAGAGCAACTTAAACAATTGTATTTTTTATTTGTTTATTTATATATATTTATTTTATTACAAAATCGTATATTACGTATCTAGGGCGGCAACAAAGGCATTGCAGCGAGGGCGATGAGTGGACCGAGTAGAAGGAAAAGAGTACTGCTTACTTTTTCGAAGAAAGATTGTAAGCGAGAGGAAAAAAACATTTTCCCGTCCGATAACGTTCATCTTGATCAGACAGGGCGGCAATCAGGTACTTTCCGCCTCCCTTTCCGGGCGGAAAGATGGACTTTTCGTGCTGACGTGAGAAAAGGAATTTTTTTAATGCTTTTTATTTTATATAACAATTAATTCGTAGTAGTTTTCTTCTTATATCATCCTCTCAATCCGTGTACGTATGAATATTAGAATATATTGGCTCTCATTTTAGCTACACTATACTTTTATTTCATTTCTAGACATTATTTAGCGATTTAAAATTTCTTAATTAATAGTTATTAGTAAATATTATTCATTTCAAAATTTATTACTAAATCCACATCCATCTTACACGTTGTTTCTGAAAAGTTAAATATTATGAGAAACATGATATAAATTTCACAACGAATTAAAATGTTCTGTCTAGATTTTAATTCTACATCATTAAAAATGAATGGGCTCAATGAAATATACACTTAACAATTATTAAATTTATAAATTATTCGGAAAACAATTTTTTTTTCATTGGATTGTTTAAAAAAATTAATTTTCAATAACTTGATGTCCAATATTTAGAAATCCCTTGCTAAATTTCGACCTCTGTTCTGATTTGATAAACAAACGGAATTAGGTCGTATCTTTTGGTAAATTTAACCTCTTAAATTTCCCTAATTTTTACTTCAAAGCGTTAGAATTACCAAAAACTTAGAATGATGCTATATTTTACTTCTGCGACTATAATGACGTTTTCTGTTTTTACTTCTACTCATTATACCTTAAACACATTTCAGCGAGCGCGTTCGACTCTATGGAATCTTTTTTTACTTTGCATTTATGTCTCCCAATCGTCTTGACGTACACTTGAAGCATTACCTAATGTTAAACAATTAATCTTTGGCAATTTTAAAACATTGTTCGTCACCCGTAAATGGGTTACATAGCAATACTCCAACACTGTAAGGGATCCACGTTTTTTAATTATAGCGACAATTTTAAAATAGCTTCCATCCTTTTTGTAGTCTCCAATGTGTACTTACGTCCAACATTTAGAAATCCTACTTATTTTGTTAATTAAAATCAGTAAAAGGCAACAAAATAAAATATTTTTAACGTACAAATTTGTAGGTTATTCGACCAATGCATATCGAAATTGACTTTAAAGTTAAACACATATAGTCAACATATATATGTATATTGTGCATATATATATCTACATATAACTGTGTTCACTGTTGCATTCGTCACGTCTCAATTTTAGTTAAAAAATATTCATTTTTCCATATACGTGTTACACGTGTTATCGAAATTGACTTTAAAGTTAAACACATATAGTCAAGATAAATCAGACGCAGTAAAATAAACATAAAAATTAAATTAATCAATACCTTTAAATTATACCTGAATACAACTTTATCTTGATTAAAAGTGCAATGCAATCATCTAATGAGTTGTATAATGGTCCATACAAACGAAACGGCGATAAAGATAAAGGTTTCAAATGCGTATGATACGTGACTAGCCCAACAATAATGACTTTGAATACGTCAGGAATTGTCAAATAATAAGAAAGTAATTCAAACCTTCTAGAATATCGTCGCATTACGTTTTTTAGGATATCATATCTTTACCAACTGATCTATAATTTATTTTATAGATTAGTAGATTTTAATTTATTTTGTAGTAAAAATAGCACTCACTAATGTTTTGAAAGAAAGATTACAAAGGTTCCAAAGAATATGACGCGAACTGTAGAATTATCTTGCATAATAAAAAAAAAACTTTGTTGCAGCTATTAATACAATTTATAGAAGCTTTTTTCTACTCTGGGCACTGAACGTTGTTGAAACAAAACGACTACACCCGAATGAACCTGACCATGGCCCCATGCAGGGAGACCCAAGAGTTGTACAGTCGCTACACTAAAATTGTGGATTTTTATTTTATTCCGATTTTCTAACCTCAAAATGGCAAAATACATATCTTCTCTTCTTTATTATTAGAAAGAAGTAATCTTGTTCAATGGCAAAGAACTTGATCTATCAATAGACCTTCATTGACCTTTGTTGTTGTTAATTTTGGGGCCGTTTAAAACAATTGTTTTGGATTTGTCTGTTTCATGATTTCAAATGAATTATATGATCAATAAAACAATAATTTATGTATGTATTTTACTCCTGATGTGGTGAATACAAAATTCAATTTGAGAGGAGGGGTATTAACCCTTTCACTATGGACTACGTGTATACACGTGGTTATAAAAGATTTAATGAACACAGAATAAATGAACAGCTATATACCGGCGTTATGTTTTATTGGGTGTTTTGAATCGCTGGATCCGAATTTGGGGTCAAATTTCGAAAATTCTAAACGTCAAATCCAATATGGCCGCTCAAAATCGGACAATTTTTAGGCATTTTTCATTATACACGTAATTATAAAATAATTAATAAATAGAGAATAAAGAAACAAATATGCTCAAGAGTTATGTTTTATTGGGTATGTTGAATCTCTGAATTCGAATTTGAGGAGAAATTTTTAAAACTTTAAACAGAAAATTCAATTTTAAAATTATTGGAGTCAAATTTCACCCCAAAGGAGTCGAAAATGGGGTAGGCCGGGTTCTGAATGACGTATAAACAGGAGTATGTAGTTACTACGCGGTCGCCTTTTTTTTCAACTCGCTATAACATAGCCAATTTTGAAGGTTTTGAAACGAATAAAAAAAGAAATTGTTCGTTAGAGATTTCCGCATCTAATGGTGAAGTAATAAATTATATATCTCAATAAACAATAAAGTTATTAATTTTTTTCTATGCAACTGCAATATATACCTTCTGGCTCTTCGTTTATCGAGCAAATTTCGAGTATCCGAAAAGTGTCAGCGAGAAAGTTGTTCATAAAGGTATGAACAAATTTTCTGTAAAGTTTTATTCTTATTGGACTAATAGTCAAAAAGTAATGAATGTTTCAAGTTGGTGGCAGCCGATGACCAACGCGTCATGTGCTTCGAGGCCCTGAAAAACTTCATTGTTTATTCAGATATATAATTTGTTCATTCTTCATTAGATGCAAAAAACTCTAACGAACAATTTCTTTTTTTATTCGTTTCAAAATTCTCAGAATTGAATAAGTTATAGCGAGTTGACACAAAACATGTTTGTCGGCCGGCCACGTAGTAACCAGTCTTCCTTGCAGCATATAACTACACCGGTAAAGGATTCAAACCTAGCATGAAATACTCTAAAGGAGCGAATGTGACTCCGAGAGAGTGAAATTTACCGATTACTCTCTCTTGGACTCCGCGATTGAGTCCAATCATTTTAGAGTGTAAATATAGCGAGATGCAGTTATACCGGGACTCTACTTTACGTTGTTTTTATCCAATTGCTATTTTTAATAATAATGAAAGTAATGTTTGTGAATTTAATTAGATTTTCAAACATAAACTGTTGCATCTTAGTCAATTATGCATGAAACGTGTTGAAATTTGGTACGGATGTGCAGTATACTATAACGAAGCCCATCATATAATGAAAACATATAAATATATGTTTTGTTTAATAATAATTGCCAACTGAAGGACATTGGAAAACACGATTGTCCAGACAATAAATTTACGTTCGGTAGAGAATTAAAAAAACTTTGAGCGTGAGAATTATTCCCTACATTTCAAATCAGTTTTCCGTGAAGACTTAATATCAAAAGATTAAAAATTGGAAAAGTTTTCCATCGTTAATAACAAACGCGACCCGTGCACCGCTGAGTCATCCACAACTTTTCCTAATTATTAAATATTTTTTTAATTATGTGAATTTCTTCACTATCATTAGTAAATACGATGTTTAAAAAAAAATAGATATGTATTTTTATTAACAAACGGATGATCATATTTTCTAACATTTGTCGACAGTTTAAAACAAAACATTTCTTGCCGTTTGAACGTTAATTTTGTTCAATTTAAAAACTGAAATTTTTTCAAAAATTAAATTAATAAAATTACAGCATACTTTAACAGTAATTATTTTATATACATAAACTATATTTACCTTTATCAATTTTTGATTATGCATATTCTATAATGAATTCGTATTAAATTTTTATTAGATTAAGTAGATTAGATTATATCTCCGTTTAATATTATAATAATGTATAACTGAAAATTAATGTGCTTACTGAATTCATTACGATATCTTTATCAAGAATTTATAATGGTTTCCGGGGGTTCTAAAGTGCTCAGCGGATAAGGTGCGAATTTTCACACGAGTACACTCATCCAAACTACATTGTTTCTATATGGGAAAAGAAAAACTCGTGCTCAGGAGGGTTAAACAAGTTATGACACAATGGTAATACAAATTGTGATGTCCTGATAACACCGTATGAGATATAAAAAAATTAAATTACGATTTTATTACTCTCATTACATTTTGAAAATTCAGGTTTATTAAAATTATTAACAAAATACACTTTGGCAAAATTGCAGATACTTGACGAAAATAAAAGATAGAGTATTAGTCAACATTTCTCCAACACTGAATTTTTTAAATTTAACAATTATTAATGTACATGATGAAATCCTCAAACAGCTTTAAAATATCAGCAATTAAGAGTACTATTTTTCGTAATGTGTTTTCATGATTAGAAAAGTTCACTTAATTCTATATATTTAATGTACAGGGCAAGCGGCGAACGGGGGAAGTGACGAATCTCAAATATTTCCATTATGATCATACTGCGATTGTAAAATATCATACGTGGTTTCTTTGTTCATACCATTTTTCATATTTTCAGGCATGTTATTTCATTGTTGTTCTCTTATCTACTTTTGGGAACCAGAAATGTAATTTTTAAACAAAATTTTCAAGTCATTTCCCTGTACTTTGTTCTCAGATTGGTCAATAATTTCATTTTGGCAGTTTAATAATCACTATTTATATATTTATTCTAAAAGTATATTTTTTGGAATTATTTATAAAACATGAATTGTTCCTTTTTTGTTCGTTTATACTGAGATATCGTACCTGGAAGTCTAAATGATACTTTGGGGTGAAGCGGCGAATTTTTTCCCGGATGTCTCTATTTCGTGATTATTTTTTAATTTAGAATTCCGTTTTGATGAATGTGTGGAATAACTATAGACGAAGTTAAAATATGTGATCCTGATATAATACGAGTATTCAAAGCTTCCGTAGATGCAATTTCTTATTTTACTATTGTTGGAAACTTTGATATATCTGAAGAGGTTCATTCCACCAACGTGCAAATTTTATTTTGATACACGAGTCCGTAAAGTAGACACTTTACGGACTCTTTTTAGTCCGTAAAGTGTGACTTTACGGACTGATTTCTGCACTTTACGGACTAAAAATAGTCGTTAAAGTGCCTACTTTTGCGAACAGTGTATCAAAAAATAGTATTCGCTCCTCGGCCGTCAAATTTTACGACCTCCGTTTGGAGATAGTGCGATCCTTGGACCGGCTTCGCCAGTCCTCGGATGCACAATCTCCACTCGATCCGTAAAATTGAACTTTATGGCCTAGGACCGAAAAGTACTATTTTTAAAACAAACAATAATAACTTAAAAAATTATGACTTACACTTAATTTTATAATAGTCGTCTCAGAGACCTCCAAAAATATGGATTCGCCACTTCACCCGGGTATCGCCGCTTCGCCCCGTGTTTTTTAAGTTTTTTCAATTGGCCATGGCTGACCATCTGTAAAACATATGCCGTAAGTAACATGCATGTAAATGTTGACTGTGAAATTACCTATCAAATGATATTTTGCATCATCCTAAATACGAAATTCAAGGAGAGATATGATACACGGAAAAAATCCTCGCCGCTTCGCCCCAGCTTCCCTTATGTATTAAATTTATGTATGGATTTGACGGATTGGTAGATATTCGATAATACTACTCTAATCGAAATAAATTATATTTATTCTTATATTCACTATTACATATTTATTGAACTGAAATGTGTTTACTTCAAGTTTGTTATGTAATAATTTATGATACTATATTTCACATGTTATTTCATTTTCTTTCATTCACATCAATTTTTTATTCTGACCTGACTAGGGAAATTACAACATTTTCTTCAAAAACGAGTTTTAAGTCCTCGAATAATAACGTAATACCCCCCCCCTCCCTGTCTTAAGGAATTAAACCCCCCACCACATCGTTTACCTACTCCCTCCTAATATTCGGGAAGGATCGGCAAACCTCGAAAAGTTCGGATGTTTGCTCCGTGCAAATCGTTGGAGAAGATGAAGAAAAACGATCAAAGCGCCCGTGATGTTAAAAAACATAACAACGTCGGGAATGTTTTTGTGGAATTTAATGTAAACAATTGAATAATAAGCCATAGAACGTATTGTGTTATCAACTGCAAGAGTAATAAGTTCTCATCAATTTCTCCTTTTGTAAATGTTTCTGGTGGAAAATTCGGTGGATAATTTTTTCGAAGCAATCCTATGTCAATATTCATCTTCGAATACCAAATCTACTTACACCTATATTATTATTAATTACTTGTATTTTAAGTATAAACCCAAATAGTTTGACACATCAAAACCTAACCTCAAAATGAATCTTGATCAACAGTTATTTCTTTTTTAAATCATGTACAGTATTTTACGGTTGTATTTTTTGAAAAATTTGAACTATCGAAACGTAGGGCGATAATAAAAATTATTAGTGGAATCGATTTACTGCCGATTATTCATCTTCATCATTATTTTATTCGATTCTATTAAATTATTAACATTCATAAGTAATTGTAATAGAAACATTAGCTAAAAAATTCCTAAGACAAAGGTTGCATAGTAATTGAATATCTTAAAATGTAACCAAGAAAATATATTGCATGTAGTAACAGGGGATGCATCATTTAAAAGTTCCAGATGTTTTTTTCGATGTTAACGAAAAAATTCGGACATATGAGATTAATCAACATGTTAACCAATAAATTGGTACACGATGCAGTTCAACTCCCCTAATTATCTACCCCCCTCAATTGACCCCCCCCCCCTTATTGTTTGGTGTGAGAACTCCATTATTGTCTATTTGCTTCTCCCACTTCTTCATTTCTCAATGGAGTTTACTTTTCGACCGTCAGACAATAAGGGGGTTCGGGCTGTAATTGCAATGGTCATTCATTCTGACTTTGTCTTCATGTCGCGTATTCAAAATATCGATTTGAATATGTACGAAAAGCATGCTGTAACTGCGACAAGCAATTGTATTATTGTTTGTCGTATTTTTTAAGTACACAAATTTTTTACACACTTCATGCAGTTTCCCAGAAATAAAAATTTCTTTCTCATGCAGATATATTTTCTTAAAACATATTTCAATTAAAACAAGAAAAACAAATTAAAGGAACCGCATATTTTGTTAGTTAATGAATTTACATGCAAAAGAGAGCAAATGAATTGTTTTTGTAGTTTATAGGTGCGAATTTAATAAGGCAGGTAGACACTTATTTTGAATTGTTAAGACAACCTTCTTGTTTATGGAAATGTCAATAAACTACCTTGCAAGTTAATTAAGTTATTTTATACGTTTGACCTGCAGAAAAAACTGAACACGAAAATTGAATATCCATAATTTTTCCTATTCTCAAAAAAGTGTTTTGAAAATTAAAAAATAAATTTAACGAAAATAAAAAAATGTGTGATTGATAAAATGTGAAATGTCGACTTTTTAAGTTAAACTCGTTTTTGATCGTTTAGAAGGTGATGAGAAACAGTAGGTATCATAGAAATTGGATTAAAAAAAATGGATCTAACAAATCGATTTTTTTTCATTTTTAGGTTATGCACATGGACGTTAAAAGGTAATGAGAAAAATATTATGTACATTGTTTACAAGATTGTGTGTTTCTTAAAAAAACAATAATGCAGAAAACTTTATTTGTTTTCCTTCGGCCTCAATGATTAGTTCAAGTACATATTAGCGAAAATATTAGCATAATATTTAATCGATTAATTCAAGATAATTTTGATAAATAGGTCAGGGATTCAGTCAGCTAGCAATTATAGAAATTTACATTATATCACTTGTTTACTTAGAATAGTTTACATAACAGATATGCCAATTATTGATACGGATTTTTATAGAACATCCGGTGTATATGATTATTTAGTATTATGATATTGTTCCTTGAATCTCGCGATTTTATGTCACTAAATTTCTTCTGCTTATACCTATCCATAATAGAGTTCATTTTATACGCAACGACTTTATGTAAATGTCAATATTAAAAGATAATACGACTGTCACATACTGTAAAATATTCATTAATTTTTTGTGGTTTTTATCCTGGCATCGGGAATAGAAATTAAATGCGAGGTAATTCGAAATTTGTTGTCGATCTGTCATTCCAGGCCTATTTTTCAATCCGTTTCATTTAACTTCAATCCCGAGATTTCAATCATTACGAATTAATTAAAAAATATCCAAATTATCGCAGAACAAAAATTGAGCACTTTGATACTAAACATAAAAAAATCTTCTGTTTCAAATGTTTTGTTACCATCCTAATAATAAGTCGTCGTGTGGTTCGATACTGATGCCCAGGTGACCGGAGTGCGATTCCCGCTCCGGTCGTGTTTTTTTTTATAGGTACATGATTTAAATAGTATATTTTTCGCATTCGTCCGAAATGGAACCGATTGGATTATCGGTAGATTACAGATTAAGGCTTTATGGAATTTTCGATCTATTTCTAAGAAATAATGTTATTTAAATGAAAATAACAAGAGATACTTTCTCCTGAAAATGTTGCTTAGAGTAATATCATTATTTTTTTCAATTTGCAAAATTACAAATTTTAGACATGCCTGCCGTTGTAGTTTTGAATACGCGACCCGTATGCAGCAAAGTGGTCTACCAATTTTCAAAATAAGGGATGTCTTGTTAAGCTCGTTTAAGGGTGGAGGGGGGGGGGGGGGGGAAATACCTTAAAATCGTGACGTAATACACTAATTCTGATTCCAGATTTGGTTTCTAAAGAAATGACATATTTTGTTGTCTATTACTTTATTTTATTAATTAATAATAAACATCTTCGTACCCTATTGAAACTTAATATTGAATATATTGAAAAATTGACTGACAATGAGTAAAATTAGGAATACATTACTCGTTTTTTGTTTGCTTGAAATAAAATTAAAATTCACAATTTTCAAAAAGTCATAACAGTGGAAAAGACGACGTTAAAGGTCGTGTCTTAAAAGCAGCCCAGAAGATTAAAAAAATCGCCGTTTTGAAAATTTAAAATCTATGAAGCAAGAATATTCGAAATGAAAGCAAATGCATCAATTGAAAGCTCTATTTGCGTAATTTAAAAGCTACTAACTTTTTTAATACCGTCAAAGGGTTCGTAGATACGATTTACTAATTAGCAAACTCGAAAATTAAAAATGCTATATCAATTTTAAAATATGTACTACTTAAAGAAATACATCAGGAGGTAATGTAAAATTTCTTTGAAGTATCGTAAAGATCGTTTTATGTTCGACTCTATACATGTCTGGCGTAAAAAACGATATGCTTATTTTAAGAATATCTCACTGATAATAAGAGTGTGCACGCCTCAAGTTTTAAGAATATCTCACTGATAATGAGAATGTGCACGCCCTAAATAGGTGCCAAGAGTACTTATTCAACATGACGCCCTCTTAGAATTCTTATATTTCCATATATTCACATTTTTTGCAATCTTTATTGTCAATACCCACATAGAAATAAAATCTCCAGAATATCTCTAGAATGTTATAAACGTTACAATTGAAATATTGGAATTGTAACATCTCCAGAATATGCTGAAAATGTCTCAAACAAAATGTTGCAAATGAGATATTCTGATAACATTTCATTTGAAATATTATATATATATGATTTTCAGAATATCCTAGCGATGTCTTATTCGAAATGTCTAACAACATTTCAAACTTGATGTCGCCCGAATGTTGCTCAGAAAATATTGCAGAACATTGCAGATGAGACATTCTGAGAATATTTCATTCGAGATATTATATTAGTATTATATGTATTATTGCTATATGTATTATTATTAGAATATTCTGAAGATGTCCCATTTGAAATGTCTCACCATATCTCAAATTTAACATCGCTAGAATGTTTTGCAAGAATCGTTGCAGAACATTGCAGATGAGACATTCTGGAAATATTTCATCTCAGACATTCTACACATATGGTTCTTAGAATATTCTGGAGATACCTCGCCTGAAATGTCTCACCATAATCAATATGCGGTCTACGTTTTAGTATAAGTTACTAATGTTCACACGGTAATATATATTCGAGCGTAGCGTAGTGGTTAAGACGTCAGATTAGTAAACGGAAGACCCGGGTTCGATTCTCGGTCGGGGCAAATTACTTTCAGCTTTCGCTATATATGTATAGCGAAATTGTAAAACTATATTCGTAATGACATATGTAATGACACATACATAATAATAAAAATCAAATTAAATATCTATAATAATTAGTTTTATTTTTTAAGCTTTCTTTATGACCGAAATGTCTTCAGAATATGAAAAGAATATCTGTAGAACATCTTCAGAATGTATATGTTGTATTCCAGAATAACCTCAGAACGTCTCTACAATGTCTCTAGAATATTGCAGATGTCACCAGAATATAAAAAAAGCGGACATAAGACGTTCTGGGAATGTCTCTAAAATGGCCCTGAGAACATCTCCAGAATATTAATGTCTCAAAAGTAATATTCTGGAAATGTCATCGGGATATTTCTCTTCTACGTGGGTACTGGAATATAATTGTACCTAACGCTATTCAGAATATTATGTACCTGTACTATTATTGATTAATAATACATCAACATGGTTTTGTTGTTGGGAAGCTAAGTTAGAATTGGTCCATCATGTCAGGATTTGGAGATATTTGAGGTTATGTATGCGACAAATTTGTTTGCTATTTTTTTCGAAGTTACGGCAGGATGCAACAGTTTTTTCGCCTTCTGTACTTGCATCTTTCAGTACTACTCTTACCCTTCAAAATGAGATTTTCACTTATTCGACTTTTTCTATTTCGATATTTCGAAACTTGGAAGGTTTGTCCAGCGATTTGAACAGCGATATCTGACAAAAATAGACAAAATTAACAAAAATGAAAATAATGAAAATCACCGACGAATGTTGGAAAAATGAAACAAAAACATTCTGTTACAGCCATATGGAATTAATGATATAATTTAATTATATATATACATCTAGTATCATTACGTAATTACAATTATAATATTATATCTGCCGTATTGGATTTTTAAAATCTGATTTAGATGTATCACCAAAGTGTAAAAACAATTCAATACAGATTTCCGTCGATATATTTTGATTTAAAACTACAAGGTAAAAGTTTAACAAAATCGTTATAAACAAAGAAATGTAAAAATCAATATTTTTTTCAACAAAATCATCGTCTAATAAATTTTGGTGAAAATTAGTATATGTTGGTTCGATAGTTCGTAATATTTTTTTTATTTTTAATATATAAATTTAAAATAAAAATTGATAAGAATCTTTTTTTCCTTTTAGAATCTTTTTTTTCTTTCAAATCACACAAAACATGAACATTTTTTTTCAAAAATAAAAAAATTACTACATTATTTAAAAAACTAATGTTATAAACAAATTGTTATAAACATTAGTTATAAACAATTGGTGGCTTTATAATATTTCATCCTAGAATATCAGAGGTTATAATCACAAAAAAAGATGAAAAAAAATTACTAAAAGTACGAGGATAGATCTTCAAGTACGTCGTAAATATGTATACTGTTTTACGACTGTCGGTATTATGACATTAGGTTTTTCTACTGTCGGCTTTTTGACATGTCGGCCGTTTGCCTGTCAACTTTTACATCGGTTTTTAGAATGTCGGATTTTTAACTGTTGGTTTTTTGACTGTCGGTTTTTTGACTGTCGGTTTTTGAATGTCGGTTTTTTGACTATCGCTATTATGACAATTCGGTTTTTCTACTGACGGGATTTTGAAGTGTCGGCTTTTTGATCGTGGGTAGTTTGACTGGTAGTTCTCATTACTAAAGTAAGCGTTATAAATGTAAAATTTGTAGTATCTTGAGTCTTAATTGGTTAAGTATTGTCATTAATAATTGTATAGTATATTCTTTATCTGTGCCAATAAAGACGAATATTATTATTATATTTTGGTTACAGAGTTGAAATGATTTCATCTTAAAGTCAGCCGTATAGTACATATGTCTCTACTTAGTATTTGCCTAAGTGGTCTTATTTACAAGTACATGTTACTTTCAATCAATTTTCCGACTTAATTCCAGATTCCAGTCGCTTTTTTTGCACTAATTTAATTATTGCTTTTTACAGTGTAAAATAAAAACTTTCTCGCTGGTGACGCCTAGTAAAGTTTTGTTTACAATTTGAGAATTACGTGAAAGTTATATTTTCCAATATTAAAACAAAGCTTAAAAATTGAGAAGACATTTACAATTCTATTTTTACCGGAATTGTGAGTATTTTTATTAAAAGAAGTGCTTTTTTCTTTTATTATTTGTTCCTCGAAAGTTAAGACCAATGGAAAAATAAAAAAGATGGAGAGAGAAAGTAGAGGGAAAAATGTACAATTGTTTTAACAATTCATTTGACTGTACTATTTTTTATTTCAATAATTAAGTTATATTTTCCTTATATTTAAGTTTAACAATTTTTCAAGCCATTCAGCTTATAGTTCAGTAATACAACTATATGCAAGTATTAAAAGTTGTTTCTGAAATTTTATCGCAATCTACAATATTACCATATTTATGTTTTAGATAAAACATTTCTAGAATTATTTTTCTTACATCTTCTGTTTCTGAATAAATTTCTTTTCAAAAACATTTGTTCGTACGACATCAACTAAAGCCATGTGAATTATTTGATAAACAAGAACGGATATGTTTCATTCTTTCCGGCTTCTTAAATTTCCAAAGATAGTAAAGGTAAGAATGGTTAAATTTGCCTCTGGTCACCTGCAGTGGAAAATCTATTCTTCGTGCAGACAGGTCGGTATGAACCGCAAAAATAAGCCTGCGTTATCTTGACAGAATTATTTAAAAAATGCAATTTTCTATACAGAAACCTTTCTTAAACGGTCATAACACCGTAAAGAACTTCATTTCAATGCATCCTTATCTCTTGCAAGGCCGACCGTTGTCAGCAGATTCAAAAGAACGTTATCTATGCAGTTTATTTTTTATAAGTTTACGTTAACCTTTCAGGGGATATTTTACTTTCTTTTAAAATAAGTACCATCGGTAAACTGCACTATCAATAAATTTGAAATGCACCTAAGCAAAACCTAAGCAGATGCAACGATAAGCATTCTGCAGGTATCGAAAACTACGATAACATTTATAATTCCGTATTTTTCGTAGAGTGAAATTTCATTCTTCATGGAGTGAAAATTTGGGACTCTCCCCCCGTTCTTCTTCGATTTCCAATTTTTCTGATTTTCACTGGGCTGGTAACTGAAGACAAATGGTTTTTGATACTTGAAACTTTCCATACATTTCATTTAATACTTCGCAAAGAAAAGATGTTTGTACATTTTTTTCAATATTTTGTTTTTATTTTTGATTAAAAATAAGGATCCCTTTTCAGGGGATTTCCTCTTACCAGAACATATGAAACCAAAAATTCTAACGGAATTAGAAAAAGTACATGTTCGGCTCTCGTATCAACTATTTTTATTAATTTCGGATCAAAATTAACAAAATGGCGGACCTCCAAATTTTTTTTTCACACTGAGAAAAGTGTATTTTATCAGTTACTATCCCTTGGCTTTTAAAAAGTGTATTATAGCCCTTAAAAGAAATATTATAACTAGTAAAATCCTCCGTCTTTCAGCATTTGTTTTTGACAGGTTATACGAAACTGTATTAAACTCTCCTATTTTAAAAGAATGTTTTATTATGACTAAAAGAAGGCATTTTTAATATTTTAATTTGCTAGATAAATTTCCATAAACAAAAAATGCTTTTAGTTAAAGAGAAAAGGCTAAAATAAACAGACATATTGGTTAGAATAATCTAAAATCTTCGTCTTTTAAGAGGTAATAGAAAGATGGCAATCCGTATGCGTAAAATACTATCTTTTACGGGGCATAAGAATTCTAATACTGGGTAAAAAACACTTTTCTCCGTGCAGCTACAAATAAAGTTCAATAATGTACATAGTAATGTATTAGTTCAAGTTTAACATATTCAATGCATTTCTATTAATGTATTTACAGTAGCCCCCCCCCCCCCCATATTTGCCTGGCTACTATTTGCTACCCCCCAATATTTGCCTCTAGGTCCGTCCATATATTTTCCTTACCTCTCGATTTCTGTTCCCCACCACTTCTCACGGAGTGGTAATTCTCTGACCACATCACGCATGCACGTTATAGGAAAGCTTTTTGCGCGCATATGGGGGAAAAATTTCTTCCCTCTCACTAGGCAAATGTTGGGAGGGTTAGAAAATGATAGACAAGACGGACGAGGCCAATATGGGGGGGGGGGGGATCGCACTATACATTTCAATGCTCACATGCCGAATTAGTCAAAAAATATTAATGAAATGTCGATGACTAATTGAATTAGTAACTATTTTTACTTATTAAGAGTAAAATTACTATTTATAGATTCGTGGAATTGAACTGAATTTCAGTCATCCGATATTGATAAAGGCGATTACTAATATTAATTAATTTAGTTTATATTAATTCGTTAGTATTTATGACTGATTTTTAAATGCAGAGAACTCTAAATGCATTGTTTAGTAAATTATAGTAAAGTAAATATAAAATAAACCGAGTAATAGTTAACTTGATACTAGAAAGATTTATTAAACAGAAGAAAAATGTATTAAAAAAATGTTGTATGGATCATTTTACTAATGTGAATGTTAGAAGGTGAAATAATACCAAACGATTTATTGTTTGTTTTACAAATTTTCAAATTATTCACCATTTAAATAAACCAGTAAAAAGGGTTGTCGGCAGACTTTTCGAAAAACCTTGAAAACAAACAAACAAAAATGCGCATCGCCAGTGTCGAATTCGAAAACAATTGCTAGAAATATCGATCAAATAATTCGCTCAGTAACCGATAGATGCGCTGATACAACTCTCGACTTTTCTCGTTGCTGAGATGCACTTTCGACACATATATTACCAGAAAGACCGATTAATATAATTAACGGACATTGACTTACTTTTGGTTGTATCAGCCACACGATTGGTTGGTAATGAAGGAATCTCGGAAATCCAAATCGTGAATTGTCAAATTACCCTTTTAAAGGTCGATAATACAACGCTTTATTGTTGTAGAGAAATAATAGTTTCTCTTCGAAGATTTTTTCCAGAGTGACTGAAGAGTCACTTGTAAAATGTTCAATAATACTGAAAATACTAGTTGTGAATATTCACTCGCGACTCGTACAGTTTTGATCCTTGTTATTTCCCAAAAATTTTGAAGCAACATCTTTGAAGCTCAACCAGGCTGTTCTTTTTTTGTCATTCATATTTTTTACAAACTCTTCATCTCTAAACTTTTGTCGCATTTCATGACCATCGAAGCTTTCTTCAATTTAAATATACTTACATTTGTAAAGACACTTTCCAAATATTTAAAGCACGGACCTTCTTTATCGACAGCTTTAACAAATTACATCAACAAAGTTTGATATGCAGATGACGTAAATCTACAAAAGGATACTTAGCGTTATTGCTCGAACCAAGGATGAATGATGATACGAATAATGCGGTTTAAACAAAAGAAAAGTCATATTTTTCACCTTTATAGCTATAAAAACTGAGTTTTAAAGCTTTTTGGGGTTACCTCTAAAACCAGCGCGCAGACACTTTTAGGTTTTGTTAATTAATAATTACGGAATGTAGAAAGTATGATACATACATGAAAAGACGAATCGTTAAAAATAATGGCCCCAAATCCAAAAGTGTATTAATTTCCCGACATCATATTTTCAAAGTCATGTAAGTAAATTTTTAGGTTATGTCCGGTTATCTCTCGTGTGTAAAAACGTATACAATCCTATTCATATGTAAATACATAGATTTATTTTGTACTAAATCGTGTACAAATTTTTGATATACTTTATTACTTATTTAGGTCATTTTTTACGAAAGTGCATAGTTCGACATTTAAGGGGGGATATGTAAACGGTAAAAACTGACATGTTTTTCGAGATTTGTTTTTTAAAGGAAAGAAACAAGCAATAATCGTGGTATGGTAGGTATATTTAATATTATAATTTTATTTACAAAATTTTTCCTCGATCTTCAAGTTTCCCGGTTTCTGACATTATAAAGCTCGTAATTGGTGCCTGAAATGATTAGAAAAAACAACATTTTTTGTTATTGTCAGTTTATATTGAATGTGAACCGAAAAAAAGAAGAAACGATGAAATCAAAATTAAAGGCAGTTTTAAACTAAAAGTGTTAATTTACGGGAAACAAATTTTACCCCCCCCCCCCCCCCCTGTGAACATAGTAAAAAAGACTTTTTTTACAAATATGTAGGTTCATATCGAACAGAATTTAATACTGGAAAAATGCAATTTGAATCACTCCGATATGTTGATTTTTTTTTAATCTCGTTTGTAAGAAAAAAAATGCAAAAATTAAATTAAAAATTAAATAATAAGTTTTCACATAATATTCTCCAGATGATACACTATTTCTTAAAGAAAACAAAATCGGACCAACACATTCCGAATTACATGTATATTCCCCCTTAATTGAAATAAAAAGAAAATCCTTAAGGATTACCCTGCAAACACGGAAAGTAATAGTTATGTAATATTTACGTAATGGTTACATTGTTACATAAACGTTACATAGTTGTTACAGAACTGTTGCTCTTGTGTTTGCAGAGTTAATAATAAATAAAATAATTTTAATTAAAGTTATTATTATAGTGGATAACGTTATTCTTATATTCTGAATGGTAACATATTATATTGAAATATATATACCTTACAAAATAATCTGCAAGTTTTAGAGTTTCAATATCAGACATGTGCAAAATTTAACACGGAGATTACAACGACACAATTCTAATAAATTGCCAACTACTAATAATTTATTTTTAAAACGCACTCAGAATAAACCAACTCAACCATTAATACAAACTGATTCAACTATACAAATTACACCAGAACAAGGTACATCGTGTTTACAAATTGGAAATGTAAGCCCACCCTCAATTGTTTACAATCTACATTGACGTGGAGCACATATTTAATGCCAGGAATATCGTCGTATAGAGGGCATGTTTACGAACATTCTCACATAGACCTTCCAGAACTTTAGTCTCTGCAAAATCGAGACAATATTAATTCTTCATGTTTTGAATAAATCAAGAGTCATTTTATAACCGCTTTGACTTTGAGTAAAAATTAATTTTATTAACATTGTTTATTAATATAACTAATTCTAGTTATGATTAGGCTGCAGTTAATTGTTTTTTAATATACTTTGGAAAACAAAATTGGTTAAAACCCTTCAAAATCCAGGTTGAACACATAAGGAGATTAGAACCCTACCTTATGACCTCATAAACTAATTGTGCAAAACTAAGTTTTCAAGTCAAGCACTTTGAAAATGACAGAATTTATACGCAAGACAAATATTACGCAATTAACTATACATATGTGAAGAGAGAGAAACAGAGAGAGAGAGAGAGAGAGAGAGAGAGAGAGAGGATATAGAGGAGGGAGAGGAGAAAGTTGAGAGGAATGGTTAATGGATCTAAAAAATAAAAATGAACACGTAATTATTAAAAAAAAATAGTCAAATTAAATATTTTTGCAATAAAAAAAAAATAATGTTCCTAGTAATATTCCTCGACTTGTAAATGTACAGCATAGAACATACTCTCATATACAGGGTGTACGAAAAGTCCCGGGACGGTTGAATAACTTTCGAAAGAATAAAAATTTCAAAAATCGCCGAAACACGTGATTCGATTTTTCAAACAAGCTATCTTTTGAGGGGGGGGGGGGGTCACGAGGGGGGCCAAAAATGTTAAATGGCAACATGGTTTGAGTGGGGGCTCATTTGAAAGGTATTTTCGAGACGAATTCAGATCACTGGTCATAGAGGGCGCTGCGATAATTTTTCGGAGAGATTTTTAACTTTTTCAGATCTTAGACGCACTAACGTTTGAAAAAATGAAAATTTCGTAGTCGCCGAATCGTGTAATTCAATATTCTTAAAAAACTATTTAGTGAAAGTTCAGACGATTTTAAGTTTTTTAAGTTTTTTAAGAATATTGAATTACACGATTCGGCGACTTCGAAATTTTCATTTTTTCAAACGTTAGTACGTCTAAGATCTGAAAAAGTCAAAAATCTCTGCGAAAAATGATCGCACCGCCCTCTATAACCAGTGATCTGAATTCATCTCGAAAATACCTTTCAAATGAGCCCCCACTCAAACCATGTTGCCATTTAAGATTTTTGGCCCCCCTCGTGCCCCCCGCCCCCCTTGAGGTTGGGGGGCCGAAACCCCCCTCAAAAGATAGCTTGTTTGAAAAATCGAATCACGTGTTTCGGCGATTTTTGAAATTTTTATTCTTTCGAAAGTTATTCAACCGTCCCGGGACTTTTCGTACACCCTGTATAAGAATTATTAGCTTAAATATTCCTGAATAGTAGAATAAACTTAATAAAATGGATTAAACACTACTCTCTTATGTTATTATATAGTACGTTTTTTTTTTCAAACATTGAAACAGATACTACGATATTGTCTATGAATAAAAATACGATAATGGAGAAGGAATTCCCACTGAAATGTCAAAAATCCAGAATATGTAATGTAAATAAACATGTATCTATTGTAATTTTTAAAATAAATATAAATAAAATAATTAATATACGAAATTAGTCTAGTCGCACAGTCAGAAGCGGCGTCATAAATCGTGAGTGAAAGTATTACTCATCGTCAAGGCAGGTAGACAAAAGTATCGTAGCCAAAAGTGACGAATTTGTCAAATTTGCAATTACAGATCCTGGGTACCGATACCCGTAAGATATTTGTGGTATTTATCACCGGACTCAGTTGGAGGTGTAATGAAAACCGTTCAACAGGTACATGTGAGACCTGCCGTACCCTAAAACTATGGTCACAAGCCATTATTCTACCTGTGTACTATGAAAAACAAAACGGTGTATTAGTTTTGAAACGGATTATCCGACCTTGGTTAACAGGCGAAACAAGGAGATGCCACTGGCGCCTCTGAGCTCATTAACTACGCCTTTCAACATTTTTACTAGGATACAGTTTGTAAAGTAGATAAAGTGACACCATCACAAAAAATGCCGCGTGCCTTATTGGCGCCAGGATAACTTGTTAAAATATAAATTTCGTGGACCATCATTATTTCGTGCGGTGACGTAGGAAATGACAATTTCCGAATTTTATACTCATATGATATGCTATATGTGTCACATACAAAAAAGTCATCTCGTTGGATTTATGGGTGGTCTCGAGAAAATAAGAGTAGTTTTCATGGGAGTCAGTAAAAGAATTAAAATTTAAGGAAGTTGAAAAAATAGTCATAACGGAACTGATGTAAATCTTTATTTTCATATTTTTGGTAAACCTATACCCAACCTTCTGACCATTTTATGTACATATTATAAAAATAAGTATAAACAAAATTTACGTTTTACAATACAAAAGAATTCTACCATTGAGGCTTTGATCTATTTTCGTTTGTTCAGTCATTCACTTAGTTTCAGGATGTGTTTTCGTTTACATATAGGGTTCAATATTTAGTTTTTATATATTTACTATTTTTGATAATTGTTCTTTTCTTATAGAAAATGGTTCATTATCCATTTATCTTTCTCTCTCTCCCTTTCTTTCTACTCTCACATATCGATATATATTTGTTAGAGAATATAATAATTTTAATATTGTATTCTCAAAATTACATCATCTCGTTTATTTAATTCTATGATTCATCTTTCTCTTAATGTATGAAATTCTTTTTTCTATCGCCAAAAGAAATTTTTCGCTTCTATTATGTCTCCATCGGAAAGTGAAATTTCACTAGATAACGAGAGTTTCATTTTAGATAAAGTTGAACCTGAGTAAAACTTCTCCTTCAGGCGATTAGGGTCCTAAAAAATAACTATTGACCACTGCATTTTGATGAGTACAGTGCATTGTGAAAAACAAAAACAAATTTAACAATGCATTAGAAACTTTCCTTTTAAGCCGATAAGAATTGCAAATTTGACATTGAACTCTTCGAAGATTGTATTGGAAAATCCGAATGATGGTAGATAAACGCCAGTTTTTTCAATTACTGGACATTGCAAAAAATGTGTTTTTTTTATATGCTCCTCTCTCTCTCCTCTCCTCTCTCTGATCATGATTTTATATCATTATTATATTATATTATATTATATTATGTATGCACTAACATGCATGTATCAGAGTCAATGTTTGATCGATATCTTTATAAATAGCTCATCTGCTACGATGCCTATCTTCGCTAGAGCAATCCATGTAGGGAATATGTTTATCAAGAAATCTTCTTGTACCCGATTTAAGCAAGCCGCAATGTACCTTCTGCTTCTGCTGAACCTGGTTAATGATCCCTTGCATACTGAGGTTTGTCAATCTTTGTAGCAGGGCCGCCATCTTTCCGAAAGACAGGAATTAGTCTCGAGCTTGAATGTTATCAGCAACCTATTGGCTGGACACTGATGAAATTGCACAAATTTATGGAAACGCAATGGTTAAGTGGCATTTATTAAGTTATTGTTTATTTATTTAGTTAGCATGATTGACTGTCGTCTGAAGTTGTCGAGATTCCAATTGCCTTTTACTCAATTTTTTGTTTATTTACATTTCTTTGGAAAATTCGGATGCAATGCCAAGCGAAGGTACAAACTAGGGTCTCGGATGATTGTGTTGTATCTTGCTTATTAAAAATCTATGCCATTTAAATAAAATAATATGAATATGCGGGCAAGTAAAACCGACCACTATGTCAATGACTAACATTACTATTTTCAATGGCTTCAACCTGATGTTTTTTGTTATCAAATTATTAAAAACTGCTCAGGAGATATGATGAAATTCCCTCCAAAGTTTACTTTTGTTTTGTTCCAAATGCCAAATAGTATCTTTATATCACTTCAACATGGTGGATTCAATGAGTCAAGTTAACCCATTAACGTCAAAAAGGACTCTTTTCCCGACTCAATTTCAATACAGAATTTCGTATCAAAATCGAAGTTAAAAAAAATTGAAAGGTACATATCCTAATATTTTCGAAGTTGCTTTTTTGAATGGCGAATATACGTTGAAATCAATACGCTCATGTTCTCACGGAACGAGAAGTTCACTGAAATGTACAATTACTACTGTAATTTTATTCAACACTATACATTTCTTCAAAATAATGGTTAATCATATGTGTTCATTTTTTAGCAGACATTTGTCTTTATTTTTCTGTCTAACAAAATGTCTTCCACATGACTACTGTGCGTGAAAGATGGTAATGCGGAGAATTTCTAGGTATAATCTAGAAATATTTTTACATACTTATCAAAATCAATAGGATTTTCATACTTTAAGGTATTTTTTGTATGAATATGCAAATAAATTTAAACAAATGCAAATTGATGTTGGTAAGTCATAAAAAACACGATAAAGCAGAAAACGCGTGCAAAATTGAAAAAAAAACGAGGACTCGGAAGAACATTTTTAGAGACATTAAAACATTATTCCACCGCCCTGTAAACGAAGAAATATTGAAAACCAAGAAATACTTCTTAATGATTTTTAATTCTATTACTTGGTTTTCAAACTCATTTTTTTTAAATATTTTGTAGTTGATACAGCACAAATTGAGATAGTTTACTGCGAAGATGATATATTATCATGAAGCTAAGCAAAATTCAGGGAAGTGGGAAATTTACCCTGCTATATTCAATTAAGTAGCAAAGTTTAGCTCAAAATTCGATTCCACATAATTTGTAGTCAAATTACTGTCAAAAAATATTTTGTTTGAATAATAAATACCCAAACGCGGTGTTCTATATAAAAGTCAAATATGTTAGTAATATGATATGCAAGGATAACATATTAGACGACAGATATATAACAGTTCTAGACGTATTAATAACAATATAAGGAAAACAATGAGATGCGAATAATTATAGATAGCAAAAACATTATAAATGTTTATCTGACAAATTGTATAATATTAAAATCATATTAAAACCATGAAAATTTGTTAATCGTCTGGTGCTTCAAATATATTAATTCTCTACCCCAAATACAGAACCAGGTTCGATTCGCCGTCGGGACGAGTTTTTTTCAGATTTGTTTACGAGAGTTAGATATTTATATAAGAGTACGTTAAATTAATGGTGTAAAAATAGCATAAGGATATACATAAATATTTTCCCAATAACAGATAAGGTATATCATAACACATAAGGAGATTAGAACCCTACCTTATGACCTCATAAACTAATTGTGCAAAACTAAGTTTTCAAGTCAAGCACTTTGAAAATGACAGAATTTATACGCAAGACAAATATTACGCAATTAACTATACATATGTGAAGAGAGAGAAACAGAGAGAGAGAGAGAGAGAGAGAGAGAGAGAGGGAGAGAGAAAGGAAATAGAGGAGAGAGAGGAGAAAGTTGAGAGGAATGGTTAATGGATATAAAAAATAAAAATGAACACGTAATTATTAAAAAAAAATAGTCAAATTAAATATTTTTGCAATAAAAAAAAAATAATGTTCCTAGTAATATTCCTCGACTTGTAAATGTACAGCATAGAACATACTCTCATATACAGGGTGTACGAAAAGTCCCGGGACGGTTGAATAACTTTCGAAAGAATAAAAATTTCAAAAATCGCCGAAACACGTGATTCGATTTTTCAAACAAGCTATCTTTTGAGGGGGGGGGGCGGGGGGCACGAGAGGGGCCAAAAATCTTAAATGGCAACATGGTTTGAGTGGGGGCTCATTTGAAAGGTATTTTCGAGACGAATTCAGATCACTGGTCATAGAGGGCGCTGCGATCATTTTTCGGAGAGATTTTTAACTTTTTCAGATCTTAGACGCACTAACGTTTGAAAAAATGAAAATTTCGTAGTCGCCGAATCGTGTAATTCAATATTCTTACAAAACTATTTAGTGAAAGTTCAGACGATTTTAAGTTTTTTAAGTTTTTTAAGAATATTGAATTACACGATTCGGCGACTTCGAAATTTTCATTTTTTCAAACGTTAGTACGTCTAAGATGTGAAAAAGTCAAAAATCTCTGCGAAAAATGATCGCACCGCCCTCTATAACCAGTGATCTGAATTCATCTCGAAAATACCTTTCAAATGAGCCCCCACTCAAACCATGTTGCCATTTAAGATTTTTGGACCCCCTCGTGCCCCCCGCCCCCCTTGAGGTTGGGGGGCCGAAACCCCCCCTCAAAAGATAGCTTGTTTGAAAAATCGAATCACGTGTTTCGGCGATTTTTGAAATTTTTATTCTTTCGAAAGTTATTCAACCGTCCCGGGACTTTTCGTACACCCTGTATAAGAATTATTAGCTTAAATATTCCTGAATAGTAGAATAAACTTAATAAAATGGATTAAACACTACTCTCTTATGTTATTATATAGTACGTTTTTTTTTTCAAACATTGAAACAGATACTACGATATTGTCTATGAATAAAAATACGATAATGGAGAAGGAATTCCCACTGAAATGTCAAAAATCCAGAATATGTAATGTAAATAAACATGTATCTATTGTAATTTTTAAAATAAATATAAATAAAATAATTAATATACGAAATTAGTCTAGTCGCACAGTCAGAAGCGGCGTCATAAATCGTGAGTGAAAGTATTACTCATCGTCAAGGCAGGTAGACAAAAGTATCGTAGCCAAAAGTGACGAATTTGTCAAATTTGCAATTACAGATCCTGGGTACCGATACCCGTAAGATATTTGTGGTATTTATCACCGGACTCAGTTGGAGGTGTAATGAAAACCGTTCAACAGGTACATGTGAGACCTGCCGTACCCTAAAACTATGGTCACAAGCCATTATTCTACCTGTGTACTATGAAAAACAAAACGGTGTATTAGTTTTGAAACGGATTATCCGACCTTGGTTAACAGGCGAAACAAGGAGATGCCACTGGCGCCTCTGAGCTCATTAACTACGCCTTTCAACATTTTTACTAGGATACAGTTTGTAAAGTAGATAAAGTGACACCATCACAAAAAATGCCGCGTGCCTTATTGGCGCCAGGATAACTTGTTAAAATATAAATTTCGTGGACCATCATTATTTCGTGCGGTGACGTAGGAAATGACAATTTCCGAATTTTATACTCATATGATATGCTATATGTGTCACATACAAAAAAGTCATCTCGTTGGATTTATGGGTGGTCTCGAGAAAATAAGAGTAGTTTTCATGGGAGTCAGTAAAAGAATTAAAATTTAAGGAAGTTGAAAAAATAGTCATAACGGAACTGATGTAAATCTTTATTTTCATATTTTTGGTAAACCTATACCCAACCTTCTGACCATTTTATGTACATATTATAAAAATAAGTATAAACAAAATTTACGTTTTACAATACAAAAGAATTCTACCATTGAGGCTTTGATCTATTTTCGTTTGTTCAGTCATTCACTTAGTTTCAGGATGTGTTTTCGTTTACATATAGGGTTCAATATTTAGTTTTTATATATTTACTATTTTTGATAATTGTTCTTTTCTTATAGAAAATGGTTCATTATCCATTTATCTTTCTCTCTCTCTCCCTTTCTTTCTACTCTCACATATCGATATATATTTGTTAGAGAATATAATAATTTTAATATTGTATTCTCAAAATTACATCATCTCGTTTATTTAATTCTATGATTCATCTTTCTCTTAATGTATGAAATTCTTTTTTCTATCGCCAAAAGAAATTTTTCGCTTCTATTATGTCTCCATCGGAAAGTGAAATTTCACTAGATAACGAGAGTTTCATTTTAGATAAAGTTGAACCTGAGTAAAACTTCTCCTTCAGGCGATTAGGGTCCTAAATAATAACTATTGACCACTGCATTTTGATGAGTACAGTGCATTGTGAAAAACAAAAACAAATTTAACAATGCATTAGAAACTTTCCTTTTAAGCCGATAAGAATTGCAAATTTGACATTGAACTCTTCGAAGATTGTATTGGAAAATCCGAATGATGGTAGATAAACGCCAGTTTTTTCAATTACTGGACATTGCAAAAAATGTGTTTTTTTTATATGCTCCTCTCTCTCTCCTCTCCTCTCTCTGATCATGATTTTATATCATTATTATATTATATTATATTATATTATGTATGCACTAACATGCATGTATCAGAGTCAATGTTTGATCGATATCTTTATAAATAGCTCATCTGCTACGATGCCTATCTTCGCTAGAGCAATCCATGTATAGGGAATATGTTTATCAAGAAATCTTCTTGTACCCGATTTAAGCAAGCCGCAATGTACCTTCTGCTTCTGCTGAACCTGGTTAATGATCCCTTGCATACTGAGGTTTGTCAATCTTTGTAGCAGGGCCGCCATCTTTCCGAAAGACAGGAATTAGTCTCGAGCTTGGATGTTATCAGCAACCTATTGGCTGGACACTGATGAAATTGCACAAATTTATGGAAACGCAATGGTTAAGTGGCATTTATTAAGTTATTGTTTATTTATTTAGTTAGCATGATTGACTGTCGTCTGAAGTTGTCGAGATTCCAATTGCCTTTTACTCAATTTTTTGTTTATTTACATTTCTTTGGAAAATTCGGATGCAATGCCAAGCGAAGGTACAAACTAGGGTCTCGGATGATTGTGTTGTATCTTGCTTATTAAAAATCTATGCCATTTAAATAAAATAATATGAATATGCGGGCAAGTAAAACCGACCACTATGTCAATGACTAACATTACTATTTTCAATGGCTTCAACCTGATGTTTTTTGTTATCAAATTATTAAAAACTGCTCAGGAGATATGATGAAATTCCCTCCAAAGTTTACTTTTGTTTTGTTCCAAATGCCAAATAGTATCTTTATATCACTTCAACATGGTGGATTCAATGAGTCAAGTTAACCCATTAACGTCAAAAAGGACTCTTTTCCCGACTCAATTTCAATACAGAATTTCGTATCAAAATCGAAGTTAAAAAAAATTGAAAGGTACATATCCTAATATTTTCGAAGTTGCTTTTTTGAATGGCGAATATACGTTGAAATCAATACGCTCATGTTCTCTCGGAACGAGAAGTTCACTGAAATGTACAATTACTACTGTAATTTTATTCAACACTATACATTTCTTCAAAATAATGGTTAATCATATGTGTTCATTTTTTAGCAGACTTTTTTGTCTTTAATTTGTCTTTATTTTTCTGTCTAACAAAATGTCTTCCACATGACTACTGTGCGTGAAAGATGGTAATGCGGAGAATTTCTAGGTATAATCTAGAAATATTTTTACATACTTATCAAAATCAATAGGATTTTCATACTTTAAGGTATTTTTTGTATGAATATGCAAATAAATTTAAACAAATGCAAATTGATGTTGGTAAGTCATAAAAAACACGATAAAGCAGAAAACGCGTGCAAAATTGAAAAAAAAACGAGGACTCGGAAGAACATTTTTAGAGACATTAAAACATTATTCCACCGCCCTGTAAACGAAGAAATATTGAAAACCAAGAAATACTTCTTAATGATTTTTAATTCTATTACTTGGTTTTCAAACTCATTTTTTTTAAATATTTTGTAGTTGATACAGCACAAATTGAGATAGTTTACTGCGAAGATGATATATTATCATGAAGCTAAGCAAAATTCAGGGAAGTGGGAAATTTACCCTGCTATATTCAATTAAGTAGCAAAGTTTAGCTCAAAATTCGATTCCACATAATTTGTAGTCAAATTACTGTCAAAAAATATTTTGTTTGAATAATAAATACCCAAACGCGGTGTTCTATATAAAAGTCAAATATGTTAGTAATATGATATGCAAGGATAACATATTAGACGACAGATATATAACAGTTCTAGACGTATTAATAACAATATAAGGAAAACAATGAGATGCGAATAATTATAGATAGCAAAAACATTATAAATGTTTATCTGACAAATTGTATAATATTAAAATCATATTAAAACCATGAAAATTTGTTAATCGTCTGGTGCTTCAAATATATTAATTCTCTACCCCAAATACAGAACCAGGTTCGATTCGCCGTCGGGACGAGTTTTTTTCAGATTTGTTTACGAGAGTTAGATATTTATATAAGAGTACGTTAAATTAATGGTGTAAAAATAGCATAAGGATATACATAAATATTTTCCCAATAACAGATAAGGTATATCATATAATTTTTATAAGATTTGTCTGGACTGTATCCTGAATATCTGTACAGTTTTACGTTTTGTTCCGCATATTGATATCAATGGTCACGAAATCATTTCTAGTCAGTACCGTCCTAGTAGAAATTTACCGCCGGCGCCGTACTGTCCCAGTACTGATTGACGGTCTTCAGTACTGGCGCCTGTATTGTTTTCGTACTGTACCGGTACTGGCAGGTAACGCTGGCCAACACTGATTGTCGGAGCTATTGCAATACTGCAAATCAGTATTCACTGCCGGCGCAATACTCTCTCAGTACTGACTGCCGGTTTTTTAATACTGACTGTCAGTACTGCTGTAGTACTAGGATAGCCCTGGCAAGTAATAATTCGCTTTGATCGATGTCCCGCTTCGGAGCCATCTGTGGCCGTAAGAGGAACTTCAGAAAGGTGATAAAATCAAAATAACATATAGGACAACGGCTTCTTTTTTAATTATTTCCGCAAAACGATGTTTTTCGATAAATGTTTATTTAGAAATTCGTTCCTATTTTTTGGAAGCTATTTAAATGGAGAATAATGTTAATAAAATAAAATAATCTTGTTTTATATCGATATTATTATTTCATTAAATAGTTTTCATAAAATAAACACTCATTTTTTTGCGGAGATAATTAAAAAAGAAGTCGTCCTCCCATATGTTATTTTGATCTTGACACCTTTTTGAAGTTCTTTTTAAGACCACAGATGACGCGCACATCGAAGTAAGACACCGATCAAGACAAATTTACGGACTACTTTACACATATACTGAGGTTGTCCTGTAACGCTGGCAAAATCATAGAGTGGCAAAAACTCAACATGATTATATTTCAAATTTAGATAGGAGAGATTTGCTGCAATATTAGAAAAATTCGACCGTAACAATATAATCAAACTCACGGAAATACAAAAAACCTGCATACCATAATAAAAATTCGGTTATTTGTTTAATAAAATAACTTCTTAATCAAATAACATATATTCTGATATAAACTATATTAAACGATTAAAAATGTAATGCGAAAACTAGAACGTTAGCATTTAAAATAACACAAACGTGTTACTTTTCGTAAGAGGCGTCGATACATAATCTGCAAAAAATATAATGTACATATTTAGGTAAGAATTGATACAGAATTGTTAAAAATGCATTATTTTACAGTAGTTCTGAAACATCTTTCTCAATTTTCAACCGATTGATTAACTTTTCTGTGCGATTTTCTAGAATTGCAAAACTGAAGTCCAAATTTTATAATGAATGTTTCAATAATTTTTAATTTAGATTTTTTTAAAATAGATTATTGATCATTTCGAAATAAATAAAACTGGTTCTGATATTAAAAATGAGATTTTAAGCAGTAGGTTTTATTGTAAAATATCAATCGTTTGAAGCCCTGCTTTTAATATTAAAATCACTTTTTTACTCAGGAATGGTCGCCTTAACTAATCGCTATCAATCCTGACTAGAGTACATTACCAGTACTGTTTCGGCCATTCTATCAGTACTGTCCACACTTTAAAAATCAGTATTGATTTCAGTACTGGGTCTGTACTGATTTGATATTTCTGTCAGTGCTGACGTAACTTAGAAAATCAGTACTGAAATTAGTCCTGTGTTGCCAGTACTGATTCAATGTTAATCGCGCAGTACTGAAAAAAAGTACTTAGTCAGTACTACTCCGGTGGTGAACTTCCTCCTTATACTACCGACATTTCTACTAGGGCGGTCCATTATTAATTTCGTACTTGCAATCAGTACTTATGCGCGCAAAAAATCAGTACTAATTTAGTACTGATTTCTAGTACTGTCGGTCAGTACTGGTCCGGTACTGCTCTACTCCAGCAGTCAGTACTGGAGAGCGTTACCATCCGGAGGTGGACCATTGATTCAGTACTGAGTCAGCACTTTGCCGGTGGTCCATTTCTACCTGGGCCATCTCGCCGCCGTTATTGAAGTGAGTATTTCACTCACTCAAAGACAGATGAAATGTCAAGCTTACATAATACACATAGATTGTCATATGCGAAAATGTGTAGACAGTAGTCTGTCTCTTATTCTACTTTGTCCAGCGAGGCAAGATGGCTACTTTCTTCTCTTATTCTAATTTTCTCCTGTACCCCATTACTGCTTCAATTTTCTCTCATTATTTTATGGCACACGCGCAATTATGTTTGCGAATACTATGTACAAGTTTCCATATTGATTTATGCAGATTTCTTTTGTGTTGATTGCATATAGATTGTGAACATGCGAGAATTCGAGAATTTAGGTAGATTCCATATTGATTTTCTAAATTGATTCCATTGGGATTTTCAATGGGGATTCCATATGGATGTGCTTCATGGATTTATTGGGTGTTTTACATGATTTCTATTTATGGGGATTCTGTATCGTTGTTCTACATGGATTCCATGTGGATTTACTCAGACTTATTTGTCCCACCAAGGTAATGTGGTAGGCGAGGTGGGGAGAATACGTGCGGGGAAATGTTAGAATAGGCGAAGGGAAAAAATTAAACTAAGGGAAGGACTGGTGCAATATGCATCGATGGCAGTGTAAAAATAAAGAACAAAATTATATCAGATTTACAGAAACTGTTATAAATTATTAAACAAAGAAATAAATAAATATACAGATAATAGAAGCAATATTGTCAACAAAGACACTCACTTTGACACAAAGTATGATGTTAACCATTAGCTAATTTGTATTCGTATTTTTTTTTCCATGTAGTTTATTATAATAGAAATTGTTTTATATTCATATTCTTTATTCTTATAATCTATTATTCTACATATTAATACTTTTTCATATCATATTTTCCGTGTAAACAGAAAAATTCATCTTCAAGAATAGTCCATCATAAATCTACCTATAAAGTCAACTAAAAGTCGTCTTCTGCAGCCCCGAAAACTAAAAATCGAATATAAAGTCGACTACAAAATCGGTTTTTGTCGGGACTAATAGTTGACTTTTAGACAAGTTTTAGTGGTGTGGGACCCTATAAACCTTGTTAAAACATTCGGTAGGAATGTTACTCGATAATTTGCGCCCGAAGATTTCAATACAAGGCGCAAAAAAGTCGGATTCTGCTCCCGGAGTGTTACAAATAAAATTTATTTATATCCGCGTGTCTAAAATGATTATTTTCGATCACTTCTTTCTTTTGATTTCTTCATGGAGAATTGATTATGGAACATTTTGAAATACAAGAAAACCCCCTAAAGCGCAATAGTTGGAGTAGTGATTTAATACTTCGCGTCTGAGGCAAGTCAGACAATGATATTTATATATATATTTTTTTTTAAGGAAAAGAAAATCTGACGGATGACGCCGTTCTACGGATGCGCGGCAATTTTTGCAGTAAAAGAAAGCTGAGGTTCGCGAAAGGGAAGCCGTCAAATGAGCTTTACGATTCGTTTCCTGTCACGCTAGGTTAAGTAGTTAACACGCTGGAACAAGATTTTCTGATTCCGAGACTGTCGATTAATCGGACAGATAGCCTAGGGAGGTCGCACTCAATCTCAGAGACGTGTCGGTTTAAAAAATACGATATTATAGCGGACCTTATGTATCATTATCAGCATCGAAATACACGCATTCTCCCACTACTGTCCTATATGTGTCAGGACACATTCTATCGGTTCCATCTTTGTATTCGGTGGCGGAGATAAAATCGAATGAGTCAAAAGACAGCGATGCCAGCTTTTCTACTGATTTATCTTCAAAATTCCCTCATACCTGTGTCTGGCATTAAAAGATTGATGTAATATAAATAAAAATATTTTTTACTCGTTGATTCCCAATCATTGTTGTCATACACAACTGTATTGGTTCTAGAAAAACATTTTGTGGTGGACCATCCAATCCAATTACCCCCATTTATCTCGAGGTGACCACAAAATATTCAATGGAAGTAGCGTTTTAGAAAAACTTGATCTGATATTTCATGAAATAATGGGAAAAATTATTTTTTATTGAAATTGAATCCACTAAATGTTGACCAAATAACAGTTTAGCACAAAATATTTTACTGAATCTATTGCTGCTCTTTGCGCTAATACGTGGAGAGCAATAAATTCAGTTCCATCAGAACCCATTCTACGAAGGGCCATCTACAGTAGATACAATGCGCGATATTGATAGACGGTATCTGCAGAGCCACAAACAGTGTTATTCAAATGATTCTGGATTTCCACATTTGTTTTTTATTATTCAAATTCATAGAAAATTGAAATATAGAGCGGTCAAATTAAACAAAAATTATTATGTAGTTGATACATCTCGGTGTACTATGATGAATTTTCATATTTGTCTTCAAAATTTAAAATTTTAAATGGATATTATAATTTCATAACAACCTTTAGCCGTGAATAAATTATTAGCTCTGAGAAGTTAAATGTTTGTGTATGTTTGTACTTGTTAGTACGTAACTAGTGAAAAAAAATGTAATAGTCAGTCTATATTACAACGTCTTCGAGTTTAGTTCAAAATCCCTTGTTCTCAAAATGAACATCGATTATGGTGAAGGTAAATTAATTATTTTTAACTCCATTTTTTTTGCTTTTAGTTTTTATAACTTCCTATAACAATATATTTTTATAAATAATTAAATAAACATAATTTTTTCATATACAATTGTTCAACTTCACAATTTTATACATTTGAAGATCCGTTAATGACATAACAATTTTTCGCCTTTATAGACTTGCAAAATTTTTAATTTACCTGAGATCAGTTTAAAAATATGTCTATTTGTGTAAGTAAATTTTGTCCTCGTTGTATCAATTTTTTTATAATTATATTTCATGTAAGTAATATTTTACGGTTTTTAATAAATGATGACTTACGAGGGTCCCATCAGTACACCGAGACGTATCATCTACATAATATTTTTTATTTAATTTGACTGCTGAATGAGTATATATTTCAATTTTCGATGAATTTGAATTTCAAAACGGTCGACTAAGAAACTTGTCTTTATTTTAATATCGTATAAGATAGCAATGTACAGTAGAACCTCACACTAGTGAAACTGGCAGGACTGCGGTTATTTTTTCTCTGATACTAGTAAACTGACAAATTTTTTAAAAGTTATTGCTATTTTTTTTATTAACAAATTTTTTTTTGCATTTTGAACATTTTTTGTGAAATTCTCGTGGCTGTCATGGGGTTAATATCGGAGTTTAGCAGATTATAAAAAATCCCCTGGATAAGTTATCACGAGCGCAATCTTTAATTGATCAGTTATCATTTTCAAGAAAATCCGATGGTATGTTTAAATATCTCGAATTTGTATCTTTGTTAGTGTTGTTAGTGTTCGCTGAGCTAACGTCAGATGGCGCTCGTGAGAACTTGACTTATATTAATTATCTGATGCGCAAAATTTTACAGAAGACGAACACGTAGTGACATCTACAGCAACGTTCGTGAAGTCGCAAGTCACATAACTTTTAAATTTGAATAATTTTCTGATATATCTTTCAAATGAAACGAAAGTTACTACTTGGGATTACCTCAGTCCAGTTGACTGCAGTTTTTTGTCAATATTACAATAGATTAGGGTCTTTTAGAGACTTTTTCAGAACCTAAAATTCAGCAGGGATAATCTTTAAGAAAATCCGGCAGTATTTTAAAAATGTTATCCTTCATAATGATTCCGCCATTTTGAATTTGGAAAATCAGTTTTCATGTTTGTAGTCTGTAACTTCAATTACCCTTCAGTGACCATTTTTCATAAAATCCTTTAATTTTTTTAAATATCATCCGCCATATTGGATCTGATATTTGGAATATTGAAAATCAAACTTCATATTTGTGGTCTATAATTTCTAAAATCCTTTACCGACCATTTTTAGAAAATCATTTAATATTTTTGAAATATCAACCGCCATATTGGATCCTCCATTTTGAATTTTCAATTTCTAAATTCATACTTGTAACCAGGACCTCAAAAATTTCTCAGGAATCATCTTTAAGAAAATCCGACAGTATTTTAGAAATGTTATCCTTAATAATGATTCCGCCATTTTGAAATTTCAAAATCTGACTTCACATTTGTATTCAGCGATCTAAAAAATTGGTCAGTGATTATTGGTATTTTTATAATGTCAATTTAATACGTATTTGTCGATGTAGAAATTTCAAATAAAATTAAAATAATATATAAAATTAGCTATTTGGACGCCATTTGTTTTGACATTTTGTAAAACGCCACATTTTTCAATCCGAAACATTTTTAACGCGATAGTTTGTTGGCTATCGTTACTGTTTATACAAAAAAAAAACAATAACAGAATTATTGATTTAAAAATAAAGCTATTTCTTCCGGAAGTAGTTTTGGTCCAATTCTTTTGAATGAATCTGGAAGAACAGACTTTGACACGTAAGATTTTATTTTGGATCAAAATACAATGCAGGAACTTGCCTTCAAAAAATGTCCTTCCCGTCCTTAACCCATTAACGTCTGATGATGGCAGAATCAAAATGCCAACCTCAATGAACATTTTTTTGACAAATCTCTGGATGATGTAACTCACAAGCTTCATTAAAAAAGTGTGCTTAGAAATCATCGGGGATTATACGGTCATTTTTTAAGATTTCTTTTTTTTTTCTATTTTCTGATAAAATCTATTAATTTTTTGTTGCAGTTTTTTCAAAAAGTTGATAGTTTCCTAAAAAAATGCATATTTGAAATTAATTTCCTCGAAACCTAATAACTTTTGAAAAAAAAATGAAAAAAAGATATAAAGTGCTTATAATGTTTCGTAAATATTTTAAATATAAAAAAAAATATGTAACAAAATTCTCAAAATACCATGTAAAAAATCTAAAATCATTTGAGTGTAATACTCGATGCGTTTCTATGAACTTTTCATTCTTACAATTTACATTTAAGGTTTAATGGGTTGAAGGATTCATATGGGGTTAACAAATTGGCAAATTACATTTTCTTTTTATACAGAACCGGTTGTAAAGGAGTAGCGAGGGAAGGCGGAGCTGAATACGTATGGAAAATGAAAATTGCAAAAATCAAAATGGTGGTTCAAAAATAAAACGGAGCGAAAAGTTTCTATGATGTCTTAATTCCAAATCTTAAATACGAATCATGAAATATTTTTAGATGTATTTTTATTTTGTTATTTTCCTACGTTTTCTTTTTGTACTACCAAAAATTCTTCCCAAACTTTCCGGAAAGTTCGTTTGAAAGAAAACTTTACATTTGAGTGAGGCATATCGGTTGCGACGCCTGCTAATTGAGCTATAAATGCTCTAGTTTATGATGAATTGTCTCGTATTTTGTCGAACCTAAAATACTGCAATAATGGTCTTATATTTGAAAGTTGTAACTGGTATTCTTCCCTTCGTCATACTCTTTGTCAAAACAGCCTGATCCTATGCAGATAAGCGCCGAGTCTGCCTACTTTACCTTCCCTACCGGCAATTACAACGTTATTAGTTTTCGGATGCGATATTTCCCAGCATCGGCTGGCGCTTTCTAAATTCTTATAACCTTCTTTTCCCTATTTTTTGCAAGACTACCTTCCGATAAGGTGTTTTGTTGCCAAATGCATGTTTGCCAGCCACTAACCATGTTTTAGGATGCATTGATCCCATCGAAAATATCAGTTATACCGAGCCATTTTGTCGTCTGGGTTATATCTTCAAATCTAGAAACCATTTTCAATTTTTAGTCTTGGGAAGCCCCTGTGTTCTCAACGAAAACCATAACCGCAAAAGTTCTGATGACGTCATGTCTATGGAAAATTTTTGACATAATGAAAGATGATGAGTCGTATAAGTATCAACTCTAGATGAAATGTGTCAGGGAAAATATCCTTATAACAAATTTGATTAGATAGATTACATCGCATGTTAGTTATGTACATCGTAACTAAAACTATGAATTTCGAATATTACAGTAGTCCTTCCCTTAAGTTGTTTTCCCTTATATTGTATACTTCTCTTATGTTGTAGGTTTTCCTTCCTCTATATTATATTTTCCCCTAGTCAATGTTGTCATGTGTAAATCACAAGTGAGGTTAGGTTACGAATTTGCTCGCGTCTGATGAACCTGAAGTATCAGGTGCTTCCATGGTTTATTTTTCTTTATTAGTAATCAGTTTTCGATGATATTTAATTGTATATTCGTTTAAAATGTGTTATACATTTTAAAGAAAAAAGTACAACTTAAGGGAAGAAGCGGCCATCTTGCCTGTCTCGATTGTACAACATAAGGGAAGGACTACTGTAATTGGTTTTACTTATTAACAATTTAAATAATTGGGTCCATTAATTAATAAGGTTGCAATCCGGTTTGTAATGATATACCGTCATAAACTCATGTAGCCAGCAAATGACACACGATTTATTCAATTAAACGCAAGATGTGTTTAGAGTAAGCTGTATACAATGCTTTTTCTCATTAAATCAATATTTTTTGTTCGAAGACAAATTTGCGGAAATTGATGAAAAATGTTTTATAATTTCTTGATAATCATCATGATCAAGAATTTAAAAGAAACTTGTTGACTATTTATAAAAGAAGAAAAGGAATAACAACAACAACAACAGTGACAAATAGAAAAAGGGGAACAATGAAAAGAGAAGAAAAAAGAGAAGAATGGAATCAGCAAGAACAATAATAATAAAAAGAACAATAAGAACGTTAATAACAAAAATAATAACTAGAAGATGAAGATGAAGAAAAAGATCGAGAAGAAAACGAAAGGGAAGAAGGAGAAGAAGAGGGACAATAAGAGCAGCAATAATAATAAGAACATCTAGAACAATAATAATAACAACAGTAATAACTAGAAAAATAGGAACAACAATAATAAAATCAGTAACAAGACCAATACGATCAACAACAACAATAATAATAAAAAGAACAACAGTAACAATAACAATAATTACTAGAATCAGAGGAACAACAATAATAATAAAAACAACGAGAACAGTAATAACAACAATAGTAGCAACAACAATAACAACTAGAAGGTGAATATGAAGAAAAAGAAGAAGAGAGGGATAACAAGAACAATAATAATAATAACAGTAATAACAACATTAATAAATATAAAATATGGACAACAATAATAACAAGAACAGTAATAACAACAGTAACAAGACCTATAATAACTAGAAGAGGAAGATGAAGAGAGAAAAAAGGAGAAGAAACCCAAAAGGAAGAAGGACAAAAAGAGGGACGAGAGAGGGATATTTATACCAAATTTGATTTGATAGACTACATTGCAAGTTAGTCACATGAGTTTTTACAAATATTAGAATTTTTTGTAATGTGTAGTAGATTTTATGTAATTCTATTGAAAAAGGAAATCTGTACCACTCTGTAAGAAGTGGAAAATCATTTTGTTTCAAGTGAAAATATACTCTTAAAGAGTGCAAATTCACTCTTTCAGCAGAGTGACCAGAAATAGTTTACATAAAGAGTGAATTTTCAACTCGGAAATTTAGAGAGAAAGTAATGTCCAGTGATTTTTTTAATTTTTGACAACAACAAAAAAATAAAAAGAGTTACAGGAAATAAATTCATTTGCAAGTCAGTTTTATTTATTAAAAATTAATTAATGATAAAAAAAAAATTTAAGTTAATGGGATTAAAATCATGTGATTTTTATTGCATCTTGTGACTAATAATTTTGCAGAAAGAAAATTGCTGCGGACACTTTAAAATGCCCAAGAATACATGACAGAAAGCGTCAATTAATTAATAAGGTTGCAATTCCGTTTGTAATGATATACCTTCATTTAACTCATGTAGGCAGCAAATGTTACACGAGATATTCAATTAAACACAAGCTGATTTATTCAATTGTAATAAGATTTTTTACTAAGCTTTATGCAATGATTTTTCTCATTAAATCAATATTTTTGGTTCGAAGACAAATTTCTGTTTCTTCATCATAATCAAGAATTGAAAAGGGACTTGTTGACTATTTTTAAAGGATCTTTTTGCTTGCATTTCCCTTACGTAATTTATAGTATTATTAAAAATTTTAATCCACAGATAATATTAGGGTGCGCCTTTGCGTATCGCCTTTAAGGGTAGTATTATAGCTCATTTAATACCACCATAATTTAAACAGTAAATCATGGATTTCAGTAAGATCTCAAATATCGTAAAAAGACTAGATTAGATAGAGAATTTTTCAAAAGGTTAAATCTACTTTAAACCATGGTAAATAGAATAAGAAACTCCGACTTAATTTCTTATTTATTTTTGCTCACTTTCCTAAGTGGCTTCCATGAACATTTCTGATTTTAAGTAATGTAAATCATAATTTGATTATTTTCAGAAAGGTAAGATTAAATGTTTCGAAATTTTTCGTTTTACAGTAGATATATTTTTTCAAAATCTCGTTTTTGTTTTTGAATTTTCGAAAAATTCGAAAATACGAAGTGACAGAAAAAAAAAATTACGTGAGTGCCGTCGCTTTGGACATAAAAGAATACTTCGGAAATAATTTCGATTGCACAAGAATATTTTGTTTTGTAAAAAAAAAATTCGAAATACTTCCAAACAAAAATTTGGTACAGTTTATCTCGAAAGAGATTTTAAGGCAACAAACAAACGTTTTCAGCACAAACAATACTCCGAAAAGAATACTTTATATAAAAAAAAATGTAAAATTTATACATTATGAAACACTAAGATTACGACGTAATGATGAATCGCAGTAATTATTTCCTACTTCAAATACTACTTTGAATTTGAAACTGACAACGGCTACAAATTAGAATACATCACATCAATTCTCTGAATTCTTGAGATTTGAGTCATCGAAACGGCCCTATATACAGCATTTCCTAAAATTCACACTGTTCTTACGCTATTTTACTTTGTCGACATTAATACAAATTTAAAAAATGCAAAATTTATAATAAAGTTTTTGTCACAAATTTCTAGTTTTAGTTTTCATCTCATACAAACAAAAATATAATGATTTTATAGATGTTTTAGTCTAAGAAAATTCCGATATTTACCTTTATTCGATGAAGTAAACACAAAATGAGATACTAAATTCAGAAAATCAAGAAAAATTCTAAAAACATTAAATACTTTAACTCTTAAGAGTTTATTATCTATTATTTCACTAAAAAAAAGTTCCTGATAAATTTGACGACCTTTCTGTTGAACAGTATACATTTATCATAAACATTTATACTACGCATGTATTATATAAAACGTATTTTAAACATAAAAAATTATTCATTAAGTATCATAAATAACATGTGGGTTTAATAAAGGTGTAATAGTGCATATAAATATACGTGAATAAAAGACGTTTCAATTTGATGGAAGATCCAACTTGAGCACAATTCAGTTTGATATTCGTTTGTAACATACGTAAAAACAACGTCCAACCTATGTCACGTTTAAACCAATAGTATTGTGAATGATCATTATACGTTTACTAAACGAGACGACAATATATGCCGGTAAATTAATAATAATAAAGACAGTATCATTTAATACACGCGTATTATACATAAGTTTGGTTTAAAAATGGTTTAGAGACATGATATAAACGTTTATTAAACAGTCGCACACTGTAAATTTACCACAAACGTTTCTAATACGTTTATATTCTACAAAACGGATTTTAAACGTTAAAAATGATTAATTAAGTACCATAAATAACATGAGGGTTTAATGAAAGTGTAATAGATGTATGTAAATAAACATGAACATAAGACGTTTTAATTTGCTGGAAGATACTCCGATTATAAAACGTGAGCACGATTCAGTTTAATATAAGTTTGTCACATACGTTAATAAACACTTCAACCCATATCATTTTTACTCCAAAAATATTGTAAACATTCATTAGACGTTTACTAAATGAAACTGCAATATGTGCAGTTTATAAAGAGTTAATAAAGACACTATCGTTTAATAAACATTTATTGTACGTAAGTTTAGTTTAAAAATGGTTTAGGTAAGTGATATAAACGTTCATTAAACTACCGCATAGTGTAAATTTATCTGTTGTTTTTCGTTGGAGAAATAGTATAGGTAAACAATGAGAGCGTTTTAAGGTAACATGTTGACTAAACAGTATAATACTAGTTTACGATATACGTTTAAAATAAACACAATATAATACTTTGTAAGAAAGATGTTTGAATCTCTTTAAAATAGGCTGTTAATACTTTGACTAAACTAAGATTTTCTATTGAAGTAGTAATTTTCTTATAAATTGTATGCAACTACTCTAAATTTGATCTTCTTTCTTAAGTAATTGTATATAGCGAAGTGGTTAAGTTGTTACTTTGTATGCCGAGATCTCGGGTTCAGATCTCCGTCGGAACTCCAATTTTCTTAAATAAATTAAAAATTAAACACAACCATTATTCCACTGTTTGCACAGAGAGAAGAAATATAGTTAATGGAACTATTTTACAGAATGCGAAAAGAGGTTGCAAACAGAAATTAAATTAACTACACAGAGAGAAGAAAAAGGTTAATGGAACCATGAAGAAAAAGTAGAAATGATAATAACATTTCATAATAGTACAATTAACATCGTGAAAAGTTGTAGTTGACAGTATCTTATTTTTATAATTCATAATATTATAAAATATAACATAATAATTACTTTTTATGGTGATAAGTAGTTATTTTCGTTTAATCACTTACACTAAATCTATTTTTCAAGTCAAGAATATTTTGAGTGACTAGTTAACTGTAAAGCTATGGTATATTTGAGTTTATGTGCTATGCTGCATATTTAAGTATCTAGAAATAGTAAACGGAACAATGTTTTTTTTTACTATGGAAATGGTTAATTTAACCATTTTTTATAATCACGTATTTTACTTTTCTAAAATGGTTATATTAACCTTTTAAATCTACCGCAGTTGTAAAATTAAATAGTCGCATTGAATATTCCTAAATAATGTCAAAAATGTTATTGTATGTGATATTTCAGAATATCTTGAAGTATACGGCAATTTTTACCTTATTAATTCTTTTATTTATTATATATTACAACCATTTATACCTTTTTTAAACGGTCCCACTAACCCTTTTTTCTCTGCGTGCTCAAATATTCTAAATTTCATACTTTTATTTTTTAATTATTATTAATTTCCAAAATAGAAATGGTAAAAGATTGGTTGAGTTGCATAAAAATAAAAATTGAATTTTTTTGAGATTGGAATTTTAAAAGTACCGTGAAATTCCTCACAGTGTAATGTACGAGCATTACGTTTTAATAAAAAGCAATAAATACAAAAACAACTAATGTTTTGTTTTAACACCAAGTGGATCAATTTCGAATCCAGACCTCGTCATGGTTTATTTAAGTATTTCCCACTTGATGTTTACAAGAAAAAAAGTGAAGTCGGTTGGTATTCGACCTCCTAGGTATATTCGTAGATAACAGTTAACACTTTTTAACATTCCAAGGAAAGAGTGTTGCAGACTAATTACTATTTATTGCAGTGGGGCTGTGCACTGGCGCCGGAAAGCAGACGGATTCGGTATTGGACCTTCCCCTAATGATGAAACCGATCGTTTCCAACATTCCGTAGTAGCACCAGTTACAACCAATCCGTTGTGATGTTGACAAATGATTGTAGTGATTTTTTAGTTTCTTATCTACAAGATTCGCTGATGACTCTTAAAAAAGGAACAGAACAGGTGTCGTCGGGAACGTTATATTAATTTTGTTCTTCACAGACTTTCCACTGCATAAGTGTTTCATAGAGAATTCATAAAAAGATTTAAAAAATTATAACAACAATAACAATAATAACTGCAAGAAGAAGAAAGAAGAAGAAACGAAAGAGAGGACAAAGTAAAATCAGAAGAATAGAAGTAACATTAATAACAACAACAGCAAGAACAAGAATAATAGCTAGAAGAAGAACAAGATAAAGAAGAATGAAAAGAAGAAAAAACAAGTACAGACTGAGAAGAAGAAGAGGAATAACAATAATAACAAGTACAGCAAGAACAATAATGAAAAAACATTAATAACTAGAAGAAGAAAAACGACAAGAACAATAATAACAACAGTAACAAAACCAATAATAACTAGAAGGGGAACCGCAATAATTACAGCCATAGTAAACAACAACATTAATAACTAGAGGAAGAAGATGAAAAAGAAGAAGGAGGATCAATAAGAACAATAATAATAAGAACAACAAGAACAATAACAATAACAATAGTAATAACAAGAAGAAGAGGAACAACAATAGTAACAAGAACAATAACAACATGGACAAGACCAATAATAACTAAAAGAAGAAGAACGAGAACAATAATAATAACAACAACAGTAACACAAGCACTAAGAAATAGAAGAAGAAGAGAAGCAAGAAGAATAACAATAATAAATAGAAAAAGAGAGAAAATGAGCACAATAATAATTACAACATTAGTAACAATACTAATTAGAAGAAGAGAAGAAGAAAAAGAAAAGGAGAAGAAAAAAAAGAGGGGGAACAACAAGAACAACAATAATAATGCGACTTTATTTACAGCGTTAAAAACATCCGAATTATTGGCAACAAAAGTTACCATTAATTTTGGTAATAATGTTTATACAGTTTCCGAGAAATATTACAATTTTTAGCAGTAATTTACGGGCAGATTTTGCAATAATATTTTACGAAAAAACTTAGATAGTAAGTTCATTTCTGATGAATATTACCAGATTGTTTTAGACTACAATACAGATAGTAAACACCAATTAAAGTTCTTGCATAGTTTCTTTAACTTTAATTTAATTGCAATTTTATAATTGCAAGTTCATGATAGTATCGGTCAGTTTTTTTTTCAAAAAATGTTTATTATAGATGTAAACATAATCGAAAATGTTACTAACAAACATTAATACTGTGGCATTTATTAAGCTTAATACATTTCAAGGGTGCTGAATCCGAATCAAAACTCAGTAATTTATAACCAAAATCGCTAATTTCTTTAACGTGAAAGTTAAAAAATTAAAAATGGCATATACAAGACCAACAAATTTAAAATTAGTTCATTTCATATGAACAGTTTTTTATTAAAAAATTTGACCGCCAATTTCAGAGATTTTGTTATAATGTATTTATAAAAATATGTCTTATGTCGTAAAATTTCAAAGGAAACTCGAATGAAAATCGATAAAAGTAGCAGTTTTTCTTATTGTAGATAGTAGATAGTTCTGGTTGTTTCTCCTCTCTTCTTCTTCTTCTAATTATTGTTGTTGTTGTTACTGTTTTATTATTATTATTTTTGTTCCATATCTTCTAGTTAATATTGTTGTTCCTCTTTTACTAGCTGTTATTGTTTTTATTACTGTTATTATTACTATTGTTCTTGTTGTCCCTCTTTTCTTTTTTCCTTTTTGTTTTCTTCTACTTCTTTTTATTCATCTTCATTTTCTATAGTTATTATTGTTATTGTTACCGTTGTTAGTATTGTTCTCGTTGTTCTTTTTATTATTATTGTTCTTGTTGATCGTATTCGTCCCCTTCTTCTTCTTCATCTCCTTTTTCTAGTTATTGTTGTTGTTGTTGTTACATTTGATAAATGAAAAGTTTTTCGAGCATCACCTCACTTGTTACTTTTGTGGTAACTATTAGGTAAGTATATGATTTCGATCTATTACTTGTCGACAGTTATTACAAAACGTATGTAACCAAGTGAAAGCTCAATTTTATGTGATTTTAATTATTCTCTCCATGAGACCTTTTTTATGTATAGAATTTATTTCAAACTTACTTATTACAATTATTATATGTTACAAAATATCTTTGATTAATTTCGTAATTTTTCATTAATAAGACAATAATGTACCATTTTGAAAGTTACGTGATAGGATTTATTAAAATTAGAACCAACCCATTCTTCTTAACGAGGTCTGACGGAGCTCTTTCCAAAATTCACCAACATGCATTCTTAAAGAGTATTATTATTATTATTATTATTACGACTTTATTGGCCTAATAAAATAGTTACAACGATAAATATACATATAAACAGATATGCCAAAAGACGAGCCATAGCTGATGCTGTTTTACAGACTGACCTCATTATTCCAGAGTACTCAATTGCCTCGAACTACAAAATGTGCTCTTAAAGTATTCTTACTTATGACTTCTTAAAACATTAATTTCGAAAAGGTCTTAATACATGAGATGTTAAATTTAAAAGCATCAATTAATAATAATACACAAAGCGAACAAAACAAGAAGCATAATTTTCAGTAATTTATTTTGTAATAAGTATCTAAACTATTAAATATGTGTTATTTCTTGAACCTCAAGGGTTAAAAGGGTTTGTTGAGGTATTAAAATCGACACATAAAGGTCACTTTATGAGCTCCTTTTGACCAGTAGCTGGAACATTTTTAGTCATCTTAAAGATCTCTTAATGGCGTAATTTTATAGTTTTGGATCACTTCTTAGTTGTATATTTTGTAACAATAAGAGTGTAAAATCTTCAAAAAGTGTTCTTCGCTTATCCCTCTTCTTTAAGAAGCCTTACAAAGCTCTTAGAATAGGTGTGTCAGCTTTTTTTATTCCAACTTTAAAAACTCTCTCAAAGAACAATTTAGGATCAAAGATTTTCTGAAATTTAAAAAACGATATTCGCGAATAAACTTATTAAAATTAATATGAGATTTTTTTAAAGTTGGACAATTTTAAATATACTTATGAAGTAATTCTATTATATTTATAGTATTGAGATTTAACTCTTTGAATTTTACAATTATCGAAAACGTTAATTGAACTAATACATCCATAATTAAACACCATTAACCTAGTGTTTAGTAAATTACCCCAAAAGAAAACAAACATTATTATATGAACAGTTAAATAATATAAACTATTACATAGCAATTCAAGATGTGTAATTAATTTGAAGATAATTTACACTTCTTAGAAAGAGCTCATAAAATGATCGTTAGGAAATATGATGCGATGATTGTAAGACTTCTTCAAGACCTCTTAAACATAAGGAATCAGAAAAGAGCTCCTTCTATTGCGATATAAATTTAAATTTATAAGATAAATTTAAGATCTCGAGAATTACTCTTCGAGATTAATATTTTAAGAAACGATAAGTAAGAATTCTTTACAATCTCTTCAAGATTCTTTTCGAGGTACGTTTAGATATGTGGGTGACTTTTTGATGAAGTATGAGCTGTTTTATCAAACAATAGATTAAAATAAAATACTTAGGTAAGAATACTTTTTTATGCAAAATTGTATTCACTTTGGCAACATTTTTTTAATTAAGCTATACCTAAACATTACTCCTTTTCATAAAAAAAAAACATTTTTAAGAACTCGCCAAGATATCTCAGAAATTTCAGTATGTCTTGTATACTTAATATTAGAATTAAGATTTCTCGACCGTGATAATTTAAATAAAATATTAATTAATCGCGTTAACAACGGTCACAATAAATAAACTTTTAACATAAATAAATATTACAATCAACAATTACAAAATTAAAAAAGTTTTAACGTTTTCGGCTCTTGTTCGCAGCCCTCTTCAGAAAAATTAGTATTAAGTTACAGCCTAATATGGTACAAAAAACATTTTGGAAGGAAGGGTAAGTAATTTTGCATTATTTCTTACTGCTAAAGGAGAGGCAGGTCTCTTCCCTTAACAGTTAAAAACCACCTATTTACCACTGAGTATTACATGCAAAATTATATAGAAGGACCCTAGAACAACGTGTTTCTTAAGACTACTTTATAGAGCATTAGTCTAACAGAAAATTGTCAGTCATCTGTTGTGGAACGTTACAAGTTTATTGATGATTAGATTATTGCAGTAAAACGTCATCGATTTCCGGAAGATTCGATTTCTCAAATCGAATATTAACCGCATCTTTGACATTTTTCTTGATAAAATAATTTTCAATTTCCTTTCTTTTTTTATTATTACGTTCAGTAGCTAGAATTCTGACTTCGTTGTAGTTGAAATTATGCCCGGTTTCCAATCTATGTCTGGTTAACCCAGTATATTTACTCTCGCTACCCTCGATGTTCTTTTTATGTTCTTTTATCCTCGTTTCTAATCTTCTTCCAGTTTCACCAATATATAGTTTGTTACAATGCAAACAAGGAATTAAATAAACTACATGGCTGTTTTTTAGCATATGTAGTTTATCTTTATAAGGTCTAATGTTTCCTATGTTTTTGAAAATAGGTTTTGAAACGAGTCGTAGATTTTTTTTCAACCTTCTTTGGATCTTTTGTGTGACACCTTCCACATATGGTACGGAAGAAGTTTTTAAGATGGTAGAATTTTGGGATTTGCTATGAGTACCAAGGCTATTATAAAAATTATGTATTTTCTTAGAAATACCTCCGTTTATGAGTTGTAAAGGATATCCATTTTCCAACAAGGTTTTCCTCACTAAGTGTAAGTTTTTTTGTCTGAATCTGATTTCAGACAATTTGACAGCCCTGTCTATTAACCCGTAAATCACACTGATTTTGTATTGTAGTGGGTGATTGGATGAAAAATTTAAATATCTTCCTGACCAGGTCTCCTTATGAGCCCAATCAGTATCAATAAATCCATTGTCTTTCCTTATAACAATCATGTCTAAAAACCGTCTTGTATACTGCTCAGAAAGAGTTCACGAAATGTTTTTATGAATCGACTTTAATAGCTATATAAGGTACCACTAAATTATGATAACTCTGGAAAAAGCACATGTTTAAGAGCTGGATTCATTACTATAAAATGAATGATTGAAGTTATATTCCTTAGAATTATAGATTTTGGTTTGTTTATTATAATGAATTAATACTATTGAATTGATTTCTTTTTGTGGAATGCATCGTTATTTAATATCTACATCTTCGAAAGTGATGTTTTAAGAAGTCATAAGTAAGATTTTTTTTAAGAGCTCACTTAGTACTCTAAGCCAATTAAGTACTCTTTAAAAAGTCTTCTCTATGATATTTTTGGAAAGAGCTCTGGATAAATAGACTTTAAGAGCTGAATTATAGTCTAAAATGATTAAGAATTCTTTACCTACTCTTTTTGAAGATGTCTTTTGAAAGGACTCTTGAAGACCCCATGAAAATTAACATGCTGGTGTGGATTATTTTCATTATTATTGTTGAATTGATTTCTTTTTGAGGAATACATCGTTATTTAATATCTGATGCACCATACCGCTTCGAAATCGATGTTTTAAGAAGTCATAAGTAAGACTTCTTTAAGAGCTCATTCAGTAATCTGATATTTGTGGAAAAAGTTCTGGATAAATGGACTTTAAGAACTCAATTTTAGACTAAGACGACTATGAATTCGTTACTTACTCGTTTTGAAGATGTCTTTTGAAAGGGCGCTTGAAGACCTGAAAGTTTATATGCAGGTTGAGATAATAATAAATTTCCAAATAATTTTCAAAATGGTAACAATATTATTATGTTATTAATAATTGTACTTATTGTTTATAAAGAGCTTTTAGCTGGTTAATAAAATAATTAATGATTGAAAAATCGTTATGTTTAAAAAATCATTAACATTCAATAAAAAATGTCCCGGGCATAGAGCAATCAACTAAAAATCGATAATATCAATGTTTAATTGTTTACGGATATCCCACTAAAAAAACAGTTTTTTTTTAGCCGGATGAAATATCAATTAAGGGAGCATTTCACTTTGAAGAGGACATTTTATTCCAGTTCCCTCATAATTGAACCCATGACATAAAATCAATTAATTTACAAAAAAGATCTCTACTTCAGTTTGATCAAGTAGATGGACACCCAGAAGGTCTGTAAAAATTGTCTTTTGCTAGAGGTAAACTTCGGAAGAAGAGCAAAGGAAATAGCCACCATATTCCTCGATTCGAAAAGTCAAAATAAGAAAATACCTATGCAATACTGGTAGACGCTTCACTTTTCCCGTTGGGAATAAATTCGCAGGAATAAAAGAATCGTCCGCCTGCATCGCACATTAAAAGATGATGCCAGTTACATCTCTCGACGTCATATTTTTGTAGATGGCGAGGATGTAGAAAGAAGTTGGCAATAGTAAACAAAAATTTTGATGCGTATGTTTACTTGTCGACCTCAGGGTGTGAGTTAAGTTGGAACTATAGGAACCAATGTTAAAAAAAGGAACGAAGTAGGCGGAGGACTCGATAAGCGCGAACGGAGGTCAAAATCTAAAGACCGCACGTGTAGTCCTGTTTTATAAAACAGAAGTGTGCACTTATATATATACATTGAAAATGCCGAAACTATTCGATTCACTTCGTGTTTTAACAATATGCGTAAGATGAAAGCCACGTGAAAAGCTCCAAAAAATCAAAAGAAACACATGATTTTCTGTACCAGATGGTTTAAAGATACATTTTGTTTCAAGAACACAAATATTAGATTCCTCAACCGTCAAATCTGTAACAGTTAAAAACCGGATTATATTTTGAGGTAAAATAGAGAAAATAATTAGTTTGACAATTGTGACGACTTTTTTTTACGTTTTCGAACTTAACATTAAAAAAAAAAATTTCATCTTTCCAGACACATTTGATTCTTTGAATCTACACTGAAAGTAAAAAAGCCAACGAGGTAGATCTACCACTCCAACCGTAAAAAAGCGATTAAAATTAAAAATCGTAAAATTAAAAATTATTCTTTTTTTGTATATACTTTTTTTTTATCGTTAAGAATATTTGAGCATAATTTAGAAATTTGTATAAGTTATAAACGTCCATAATAGTAAAAAAATCAATATTTTTTGGAGTCTACAGCTTCCGTATTGATAACGGTGCAATATACACCCAAAATGTACTGAACCTTTTTTTGAAGAACACACAATTTCCATACTAAAAGTCAGTGAGACGTTGTGCATTTCTAGAATGGGTACAAAAGTTTTTACTCTTCTTAACCCATTAACGACCAATCTGACGAGATTTTTAGCTCATTTTCAAAGCTCTCTAGCCAATTGAAAAATGAAAATACCATAATGAAACCAACTTATTTTACTATTTTTGAGTATGCTCTGTCGATTTATGAGAACAAAATTGAGTTTCCTTGCCGCAGAAAAACAATATGGCGGATTTTATCTGAAATAGTACCGAAAAATCGGAAATTTTTTTTTTTGGGAACTCTTTTAACCCCTTGACTGTCGATGTCTTCTATAGAAGACATGGCAAAAAGTAGCCCAGAGTGTCGATGTCTTCTATAGAAGACATGAAAGAAAATTCAATAAAAAATTTAATGCAGCTTACGATTTCTCCAAAGAAGTGCATATAGAGGTTTTGGAGGTTGCTGAACACGAATATGATGTTCATTTTTTCGGATTATAAACGTCTGACTTAATATGGCGGCTGCAAAATAAAGAAATTTTTATAAATTTTTACTACTTTACTTTTCGCAAAGGTGTAATTTAATTGTTATTAATTGCCCTAAAAAATAGTACATGATATGTTTTGTTAATTCCTGAAGTATCTGCATATAAATCCGTTGTCAGATTTTCAAAATTCAAAATGGCGAATTCAATATGGCGGATGAAAATGCGAATTTTCATTTCAACCGGTTCAAATTCGGCGCTTGGTTTCGGAATCACTGATCATGAATCCACAATCAGATTATCGATATATACATACTATTTATTAGTTGGCGATTCATTGATTAAAGAATAGCAAGAAGAGTATAAATTATACAATTTTTGTATATCTAATTTATGTCTTTATCTATTGTACTGAGAATCATTTTCAACAAAATTTAATAAAACAAATTTTCAATACAATAATAAGAAAAAAATAATAAAAATACAAAACCATTTTTTTTAATCTAAAAAAGTAAAAAAAAAAAAGAAAAAAGATTAAAAAAAGAAAAAAAATTAAAAAAAGCAAAAAAAGGAGTGTAAAATCCTACCGTAATCCTCCACGTGGTGCACGCTGGGGTTGTAAATTTCACGATAACGTTTACTAGCGAATCACGGGCTGTATGAAATTAGTAACAAATAGCACAGTGTCAATTTGGAAGTCCGTATAAAGCCATATTGGATCCGCCATTTTGAATTTCGCAAATCTGACAACGGATTCGAAATCAGCGACCCTAAAAACCCCCGAGGTAGAAATTTCAGCCAGCTAGAATAAAAATTCGCATTTCTGTCCGCCATATTGGATTCGCCATTTTGAATTTCGCAAATCTGACAACCGATTCATAATCAGCGACCCCGCAAACCCCCGAAGTAAAAATTTCAGCCCGCTAGAATAAAAATTCGCATTACTATCCGCCATTTTGAATTTCGCAAATCTGACAACGGATTCGTGATCAGCGACCCAAAAAACAGTTGTACACGATGGCCCATAAAATTTCGTTGGCCGGTTCCCGCTCCGCACTTTTGGCCCACTTTTCTGATTTCAGCCCACACTGCGAAGGGGTTAAAGTGGATAATGGATGGCGATCCATTCCAAACTATGGACAAAGGTGGACAAATAAGTTGCAGTTTAAGGGGAAAATGTTTTTATTCAGCTCCAGTTTATCCTATTAAAAATGGTGAAAAAGTGTGAAAATTTCTAAAAATAGGTACTTTTCCTAAATACTTCTGAAATAAATTGACATTAATCAAAATTTTAATCTGAAAATGTAAAATTTTCATTTATTAAATATCCCTGGTCACTTTTTAATATATTTGACGATGTTAGTAATGGCGGATTTAATATGGCGCTCCTATAAATGAAAAAAACAATGGAATTTTTCACATGCCTCGTCGGTAAATGTTTTGGTGCTTTGTTTTATTGCATTTTTTCATGTTTTAGATTATATGGAATCGAAATATAATGAGTAATTTTCAAAATTCAAAATGGCGGATCCAATATGACGGGTAGAATATTGAAAATTACATTATTTCCGGATGAACAAAATCGTATCACATTCTATGTAAAATTTCCGTGAAAAAGTGTTCTTGGTTGTTTTGTGATTGATTTCGATGATTCTTGGGAAAAAATTAATGAAATCCGGAACATTTTCCGATTTTTCGGTACTATTTCAGGTAAAATCCGCCATATTGTTTTTCTGCGGCAAGGAAATTCAATTTTGACCCCATAAATCGATAGAGCATACTAAAAAATAGTAAAATAAGTTGGTTTCATTATAGTATTTTCATTTTTCGATTTGCTAGAGAGCTTTGAAAATGAGCTAAAAATCTCGTCAGCTTGGTCGTTAATGGGTTAAGATTGCAGAAAGAAAAAAAGTAAAATGAACAAAAAAATTAATTAATACAAAAGAAAAGTGAAGAGAGAGAAAAAGAGAAAAATAAACAAAAATTGTATTTGTTTCTCTCCGCCTCTCTAAATGTTCAGACTGGTTTTATTTTGAAAAGTGTTTATATCCTCTAAATGTTGTCTTTTGTCCTAACTGTGAAGTTTGGATGTTTTGCAAAAAATCATACTATTCTCCAAAGAACAAACAAAACGAAAAGGAACTGCTTTTATCCAAAATGGTACTACTAGATCAATTTTCTTAAATATGCTTCTAAAGAAATAATTTCATATTTTGTACAACATACTCTCCGTTAGATAAATTAACGTATCCTCAAATTGGTTCACAAATTAGCATTTTAACTACAACTTAAATGCTGCTTAACGGTGTTATTAAATAGCATCGAAAAAACCTCCTGACATGTAGTCATTTAGGACTATTTATAGTCTTAGGGCGGTTTCCGTAGCGGGCGGAGTCCCATTGCATCTTAATTACTGTTTCTCGTTGTTGTGCTTTTCGTCCATTTCGGGATCAAATTTAATCATATGTTTTTGCTCTCTATTTCAATACCCCAGGTAGCACTGAAATAATTTCACAATGAACACAAAATTTTGGGAACCTCAATATTATTCATTGCAAATTGCTATAAGGACATAACCTCAACCCAATGAATAACAACAGCCCACTTCTTCTTATAATTGCAATTTACAAAACGAATCTATTTGATAATTTCAAGTGTCATTGGATAGTATTCTTAAAAGTAGTAAAATGCAGTTTCTAAATGCGTTGTAAACATTAAACTACTCTAATCATTTTTATGTTTCTTCACCACAATTCCTTTCATCTTTATTTTAAGCTTTTAATTAAGTATGAGTTTAACGAATCTCTTAGTAATGTAAATTGTAAACATGCAGAAACAATTCTAGTCTGTTTTCTCTATATTATAATTAATCCAATAAATGTTAACCCTCAATGGTCCAACGTGAGTCGTAGGAGTCTTAGCATTTTTGAGACATGTTAAAGTGCTCTAAAAAATCTGAAAAAATTCATGGACCTGTATTAATTCTTCTATTTCAAGATAAAAAAAAAATGACATGTCGAAAACTTACTTTTGTATACAGTTTTGTATTAAAAATGAAGGTACCGTGCATAATTTCACATTTCACCCGGGACTTGAACGACCCACGTTTGGACCATCAAGGGTTAAAATTAGATATATAAACAATACACTTTTTAAAATATGTACTGATGATTTCCGTCGACGAAATGGCTAATAACGTTAATGGCATGTTTTAATTACTACAGATTTCCTCTCCCTGTAAAAAAATATGAGCGTTCATTAAGAGTTCAAAAAGCGTGAAATTGACGTTCGGGAAACCTGCAAGAAACGTGCATTGAATATGCACCTTTTTAGAGTTAAACGCTTTGATTTGTGAACGGATACGTACGTTTTGGAAAGCGTACAGAAAGAGTTCCTGATTAATGTATAAGAAAAAAAATAGTACCTTGAAAACGTTTGTATTTATTTTATATTTTTTATACATTTTATTTAAAAATTAATTTATATGTTATAGATAAATTAATTATCTTTAAATAAGAAGTTTTCATTTGGTCACCTATACACTCGTAATCAACGGTATACGACGTTTAATATGAAACAAAGACTACGTGTGACGCCAACTACAGTAGTCCTTCTCTTATTCTAATTTGTCCAGTCAGGCAAGATGGCGGCCTTCTTCCCTTAATCTAATTTTCCCCTCTCCCCCACTACTTAGATTTGTAGTCTCTTTTTCTTTTGTTGCGCATGCGCCGTTATTTGTATTTAGAAAATCCACACGTCAACAGCGTCAACACACGTCAGTGGGGAGAACGCATGAGGGGAAATATTAGAATAGGAGAAGAGAAAAATTAGAATAAGGGAAGACATTAGAATAAGGGAAATTAGAATAAGGGAAGGACTACTGTACTGATCTACCACCGTGAATCAATTTCTAAGACGTAATCGTGTTACACCTGTATTCTAATAAAAATGTTCGTTGATAATGAATAAATAATGATTGATATTCTCCTAGTATAATGTGGAGCAAAATAATTTTTCAAGACTGAAAAGTATAAGGTTTCGTAAGGAAACTTGTAGAAGATTGTAAAAATCGCTTTACTTCATCTTGCCGAACGTCTCATGAACTTTTTAATTTTGGTTTTCTCATATAGCGTACAAAAATAAAAACAAACTTGATGCCCTCTTAAAAGCCGCTTAACTAAACGCTTAGATAACGCTTAAAAGGCTCATATTCACGCTTCAGAACTCTTCTCAATTAAGCGTCATTTAAAGTTATTCTAAACGTGCGATTCGCTTCATTAAGCGTATAATTTCGTAAAAAGGTTTGGTTAACAAATTTTGTTTGTTCTTCAAAGACTTTCCACTGCATAAGTGTTTCATGGATAATTCATAAAAAGATTTAAAAAATCATAACAATAATAACTGCAAGAAGAAGAAAGAAGAAGAAACGAAAGAGAGGACAAAGTAAAATCAGAAGAATAGCAGTAACATTAATAACAACAACAGCAAGAACAAGAATAATAACTAGAAGAAGAACAATGTAAAGCAGAATGATTCAGTGGAAAGTCTGTGAAGAACAAAAAAAAATGAAAAGAAGAAAAAGAAGTGCAGACAGAGAAGAAGAAGAGGATAACAATAATAACAACAGTAACAACAACAATAATAACTAGAAGAAGAAGGTGAAGAAAAAGGAAGAGAATAAAACGAAAAGGAAAAAGAAGAAGAGGGACGATAAGAACATCAATAATAACAAGTACAACAAGAACAATAATGATAACAACATTAATAATAATAATAATGACTAGAAGAAGAAGAACGACATGAACAATAATAACAAGAGTAACAAAAACAATAACAAATAGAAGAAGGGGAACCGCAATAATTACAGCCATAGTAACAACAACAATAATAACTAGAACTTGAAGGTGAAGAAACAGAAGGAGAAGAAAACGAAAAGGGAGATGAAGAAGAAAAGGGACAAGAACACTAATGATAACAACAGTAATAACAACAATAATAATTAGAAGAAGAAGATGAAAAAGAAGAAAGAGTAAAAACGAGAACTCTTTTCAATTAAGCGCCATTTAAACTTATTCTAAGCGTGCGATTCGCTTCATTAAGCGTATAATTTCGTGAAAACGTTTCTTGTACTTTCACCGGACGCTTTACTGTACGCTTAATTTTTTGCTGGGTTAGTTTCTGAGTGGCCGTCACAGGAAGTAATTGTATAATTTAAACATTAATAACCTTCAAATATTTGCCTTCGATACTAAATACAAAAGAAAAGTGAAAACATGACACTACTACGGTTTTTTTTATTTTGAACTAATAAGAAAAAATGGACAATGCTTGACGGTAGCAATCCTTGTGATCAAATGAAAATCAATTTCTACAATGAGAACAATTAAAGTTGACATGTCCTGTACAAAACATCGACAACCCAAAACAAATATCGTAACGGCATCTAACGATTACTATCCTAAGAGCAATGAACACGTTTAAGAATCAAATGTCAATATTAAGGGGAAAGAGGTTCGGTTATGAACACCCTTTCATTTATGGTTCATAAATTTTGCTATAAAATTAGATATTATGCAGACATTTGCATATGTAGGGGAAGCTAGAGACCTTAGTTAACGACTATTGGAGATACTAAATTGATTTTATCGACTAGAAAATTTTGGTTAAACATTTAGTGGAGTCGTAATTTTTGGAAAACAAAATTATGTGGTTCGGTTGTGAACACCACTGAAAATAGGAAAAAATGAAGTAAAACCGCCCCAGATATATACAGAAATGATAATTTATTAATTTCAGACAGAAAAAGAACAGAAGATGGCATTATTGATACCTATTATTCTTTAACCTCTTCACAATCTTTAAGTTGCCAGTAGGTCTTACGCATTTGAGCACACTTCAACCCGTACAGAGAAACCCGTACAAAAAACAAACCAAAGCCAATCAAAGAAAACCTGGAAAGCCAAGGTTTGATTATAAATTATACAATATATAGAACAATATTTTATAATTTGTCAAAAAAAATGGGTGTTAACAACTGAATATTGTAGCCACATTAAAATCACGTGAAAAAAATGTTTAATATCACTAAATATAATAAATTTACTCTGTAACTATGCGTTGTACTTATCTTTTCCTTTGATTAAATTTGATTTGTATGGCTTTTAAGAATACTAAAAAATAGATTGGTGGCGACGTATAGATGTCAGAAAATCAATTTGTTCGGAGCAAAAAGCACATGTAGCGATAACACATACTTGACATTTGTCGAATTTGATTCATTTCTTTTCAATCAAAATGTACGCAGGGGTGTTCACAAGGTTTGCACAAATTTAGTAATTCTAATATGATTAATTCATTTATTTTTTTAGTTTTAATGAACAAAGCTGTGTCCCATATTAATAGGGGCACTTACGTTTTGCTTAACTTTTATCGTCAAGGAATTGAAATTATAAATTATTGATGTTCTTTTCATGTTATGTCGTTTCGTAATGCCACTTCCAACGAAAACACGGGTGACTAATTGAATTAGTAATGATGTTTACTAATAAATAGTAAAAAGCGACTAATTTGCGGTTGTTATGTTACTAATTTCAACTTAGTTATTGTATTTTGATAAATTTACGAAACCTGTATCTACAATAAACATTAGTTATTTATTTTGTCACTAGAGGAACACAGAATCCATTATTAGTTAAATCCCTAATTTTATATATAAGCAGTTCAGTAAATCGAAGATTCTATTGCTGGCAAAACTACAAAATTCGGTTCATACAACTTTCCTTTCCCATATTCGGTGGCTCTCATCAAAGCCCCACTGTTTACATTATTAGTTTGTTTTTATTTTTATTGAGTCCATACGACCGTAAATACCAACAATTAAATTATTATTACCTTTTCGAACGGTCAATTAATCAATTTATAATATATTTGTAATTATTGTATTGTTTAATACATTAAATGAATTAGTTAATTTTGACTAATGAATTGGTAGTTAATAGTATATAACATAGATCACAGACTTTACAAATTTCTATTGCGCTCAAATATCCTATTTAGTTGCAAAAGTGCTCAAAGCACTTGTCCGCAAACCAAGTTGAAGTTATTGATTTATAATTATACCTATATTATCTTCGCATTGTTATAAATAATGTATGTCACTCGGAGGAAGTGTAGAAGTTGACTTTATTCATTAGACTATTCATTAATAATAATCGGCAATACTTCTAGTTTGTCTATGATTAACAATTGGTTTCTCAGTGGTTAAGATGTTTTTACTTACTTTGTGATGCAACGCTGGCAGATAGAATTGTTGTCTCGTTAAGGATGGTGCAGCTTTGGTATAAAAGTGTGATTGAATATCGTTTATTTTTTCGCTGTATAACTTTTAGTACCGTATTCTGTATTGTTTGAAGAGCATACATTGTGTTGTCTCTAGCCCCTCTGAATCCACTAGTGCATAATATATTGTTAGTAGTTGATTAAGGTTTAAGGCTGCTCGAGGTTTGTAAAATAGACATGGCATATATCTAAGTTTTTGAAGTATATGATCAATATGTTGTTTCCAGCTGAGGTGACTATTAATAATAATTCCAATACATTTGGCTGATTTAGTTATTTTCATTTTGGGACAGTTACATGAAGCTTTATCGGTAAAATTTTCATTGTGAAATTTGATGTTATTAACCAAAGGCAGACTATCTGCATAGCAACCAAATGCCATAGCTTATGTTTTCATGCTTATTGTGGGATAATTTACTCGGAACCAAACCTTAAATTTGGGGAATTCGACTTGTACAGCTTTAACGGTATCATCCCAAGTTCGTCCTTTGATTAATATAACAGTGTCATCCGCATAGCTTATGTCCTCACTTTTAGTTTGTATGTTGAAGATATTGTTGATGTAAATTATAAATAATATAGGGCCTAGGATAGATCCTTGGGGGGACAACGCAACTTGTGACAGGGTCACTGAAATGATCTTGTATCTTGACGACTTGGGATCTCTCCGACAGATAACTTTCAAGTAAACTGAGTACATTTCCTCGAAAGCCATATTTTTCAAGCTTTGATAAAAGTATCTTGTAGTGCAGTATGTCAAAGGCTTTGGCTAGGTCGATGGAGACTGGTAAACCTAGAATGCTTTTATCCAGCGTTTTGTATATATTTTCTGCCAAGGAAATATAATTAATAATTTCTTTTCCCTTAATTAATATGGAATAAATATAAATAGGAATCAGTGTTTATTGGTAACAGAGAATAATGAAACTACGTTTTTTATATAAAACTTTTATCTTATTTTGGCCTACATTTTAAATACGGATTTGTGTATTTGGAGTAACCATCACCATTTTAAGTGAAACTTCGAATTACAGTTAAGGTCGATATAATAATTTGCAGATTAAATTAAATGTGAAAAATTTATAGTAATTCGTATACATGAATTTCCAATATATAATCTCTACGAGGGCGTATAAAGCAGATCTGTACCACCGCTTTTCTGGTGATTCTAGTGGTACAGATTGAGATGAAACGCCATAAAAGGAGCAGTATGCATTTTTTTAATGCATATTGTTTCTTACTTTTCGATCAATTACAAATAATTTAATTTAATCTACAAATTACACAGGACCACAAAAAATTTTTTTCGTTTTGACACTGAAACGCGACTAGGCGATTCTTATATAGATTTTGGGCTCCTGACTTCGAATCCATGGACAGAATTTGTCCTATAACGTCAGGGTTTTTTTATATTCTAGGTTTTAACCACTTCACTGGTAATGTATCATATGTGTACAAAAAAAAAAGTGCCACGACTGGTAATGTATCATATATGTACATTTTTAAATAACTTCCACAATTTTCAATGAATTTGCACGAAATTTGGTATGCTATAGTATCTTAGGTCGCTGAATACGAATTTTAGGTCGCCGTTTCAAAATTCAATATGGCAGTTCCAATATGGCGGTTACAAGCTAAATGCTTTTGAAGGAAATTCTTTTCTGTGCGTGGAAAACGACTGAAATTTGTTACTCGGGGGTTTTTGGGGTCGATGATTACGAATCTGATCGTATATTTTCAAAATTCAAAATGGCGGATCCAAGATGGCAGACGAATTTTTAAAAATTCATCGAATTTCCTTGAAACTCGTTAGTTGGGGGTTTTTGGGGTTACCGATTACGAATCTGATCTCAGATTTTCTAAATTCAAAATGATATATCCGAGATGGCAAATAGAATGTGCAAAGTGAATTTTGACCTTACCTTGGCGGAGTCAATTTTGAATATTTTATAAAATGAAAAATTATGTGGTTGACCTCCACCGTTAGTTGGTTAATTATAACGACCCCAGAGTGCACCAGAAGGAGGTAGTGGGAGGATTTTGCACTCCATTTTTTTGTATTTTTTTTTTTGTATTTTTGTTCTTTTTTGTATTTTTGATCCACTATTTTGAATCTATAAAACAATGCACACTTCAAATTCATTTGATATCATGTTCAAATAAACGCATTTCTTGTGAAAAGAGATGTTTCAATATTGTTTTATTTCGTCCGCCAGATTGGATCCACCATTTTGAATTTTTAAATTCTGAGATCATATTCGTATTCAGCGACCCCGGAAACCTGATATTTAACATTCTCATCGAAATTTGATAAAGAAATGTGCGTACTTTAAACAAAAATGTATGCACCTTGTGGGGGGTGAAAGGGAGGGGGAGGTGAGTTTTTTTTTTACGTTAAATGATGTGTTTTATGAAAAAATGAAACCCATGTTTCACAGTTTCTCGATATCTTAAAAACTGGCTCGTACCAGTCTTGGCACTTTTTATTTGAAAACGGCTACCAGTGAAGTGGTTAAGTGTAAAAAAAATGATTTTTCATGCATATTTGCTAAATAACTGTATAAAACAACAATTCGACTACAGAATGAAGCTGGACTAGACGATTCTTATAGATCCTGGGCTCCAATTAATTTTACGGAATCATAAAAAAATTTTAAACACAAACCACGCTCGTGAATAGAGTTTGGAGCCCAAATAACGCAATTTTTACATTTATAAACTAAAATCTACAATAATTCTGATGTGATGAAGGAATTCCATGCGGCCATTTGGAATCAGTGCGCCAAAAATTAAACAAGAATCACTTACTCAGCTTCATAATGTGATCGGATCGTTGTTATATTTACCGATTTAGCAAATACGCATAAAAAAGCATTTTTTTACAATTATAATCTAAAAAATAAAATAATTGTGATGTGATGAATGAACTCTGTGCCAGGCTTTGAATTCAGCGTCAAAAAATAAGTCTGGCTTCATTCTGTGGTCGAATCGTTTTTTTATACAGTTATGTAGCAAATATGCATAAAAAAGCATTTTTTTACACTTAAAACCTAGAATATAAAAAAACCGCGACGTACCCAGTAAACGAAAATGGACAGAAATTTATTGAAATTAATTGAAATTTTTACTCGTCAATCCGGATTGTTGATTTTAGCAAATCTATTTCAATTCTGAATTCGTTTGTCTTCCTGTACATGGATTGCCCTGCTTCGATTTGTATTCAGTGAAATCAATTACAAGATGGAAGTTGCAGTCTATTGATTTCAATTCCAATAAATAGAATTCGCCAATGTTATTTGAGATTCAATTGAATCCTTCGTAAAATGAGAGGTTATGTCAATTTATTTGAATTCAGGATGTAGAATTGGAAAGACAATCTTTCAATAATTGTGTATTTCTTTCAAAATCAGATTACTTTTTATTCTTTTAACAGAATAGGCAACCTTCTCCTGTATATAATCCAATTATTAGCAGAAATATTGTAGAGGAATTCATTTCAGTTTAGTGTGCCGAATTGCCGATTTTTGTATGTATTGAAATCAATACCGAATGAAATAAATGTGTGGAAGGGAATTCCTCGATACGAGAATCTATTCACGACAATTCTTTTAATATTTAATAATGTGAGCTTCGTCATTTTAATTATTCTTTGTTATTAAATAATGGATATAACTTTCTCCTGAGTAGGCGATTATCACTTTAATACGCATAACACATAAAATATAATAAATAACCAATTAAAAAGTATTAAGTAGTTAAAAAGTGTTGATACCGACTGACAGGTTTAGTCGGCTTCGAACACATTTGGTATGTGCGACACGAAAGCTTGTTTTCCTATTCTCAAATACATAATTTTGCTATCGATATTCGTAATTGGTATAAAGAAGATATCGCTTTCTATACACTTAACACTTTTTAAGTGTATCACTTCAACAGTCCCGATAACAAGTTTTTTCAATGTATTCCAATCCATATTCGTTTGCTGCCATTTTAAGGTTATGTTCACTTCATTGATAGATTAATTGATATTTTGAATCTTTTTCAATGCAAAATGATTATACGCTTCAATTACCCAGTATGAATAGAAAATTATTTAACCCTGAACATTCTAATTTATTTAAATTCTTTACACGGAATTAAGAATCCGGATTCAAAAAAATTCAAATTTTCAATTTATTTTAATCCATTTTCGTTTGCTGGGTACAGGACAAATTCATTTCCAGATTTATATATAGGCACGACAATAACATTCCAGTACGAAAGGGTCGATTTATGATGTAACTGAAGAGTTTTACAATTTTGCTACATATTTTTAATATATTTGTTGGTATGCCATCAAAGGTAGAAGCCTTCTTATTTTTTAAGTGTTCAATAATTTTTTGGATTTCAGATTTAGTCACTTCAGTAAAAAACGGAGTTAACCCGTTTCGTCCCAAAACGACAAAATTTGTTGCCGGTTTTCATCCTCCGTAAGTTTATGGATATCTTTGAGATATTGTTGTAAAATGTAGGTTTTCTATAGTTTTTGGGTATGCTCTTTTCAAATCTGAAGTCCGTTTTACGATATCACATTCCTTTTTTTAAATATGACCACTTAAACGGAAAAAATCGTGGAAAAAAGCGAAAACTTTTTCAGAAAACTGCAATTTTTCTTATGAAGGAGTTCCGGAATCGTGTCAGACCTCAGAATCCTGTGGCATAATGAGTTTTACTAAAAGTTGGTCAATATTAAGATTTAAGTTACAAAATGGCATCCTCAAAATGGCGCTGCTCATACGGAATTTTTTTGTTTTTGGGTTTTATTAAAATATTTCCGGTATCCTGAAGTGAACTTTGATGAATATGTAGATTGCTTTTGAGGTGACTGAATACTAATTCGTTATTAAATTTTGTAAATTCAAAATGGCGGATCCAATGTGATTTCGGAACCTTCTATATACCAAATACCAGGCAATTTTTTTAAACTTGCGGCCAGCCATATTGGATTCCCTATTTTGAATTTCCAAAATTTAATAATGGATTTGTATTCACCATCCTCAAAAATAATCCACTAGAACATATTCATCAAAATACACGAAAAAATACCAGAAATATTTTAATAAAACTCAAATAACAAAAAAATTCCGTATGAGCAGCGCCATTTTGAGGACGCCATTTTGTAACTTAAATCTTAATATTGACCAACTTTTAGTAAAATTCATTATGCCACGAGTTTCTAAGATTGAGGCTTCGCGGCTCATGGCAGTTCTCACCGTGTAAGTCAAGATTAGACTTTCTAGTGATACAAAATTATAGTGATGCCTTATGATGGTGAACAAATGTCAGTTTAAATGTATTCGACACGCACAAAAATGAATAATATATGGGGCATTCCATGTGAACTACATGTAATAATAATAAATTAAACTATATGTAATATTACAATATACGTATATAATATTTTATTAATTAATTGCATACTTACTTACTAACGGCCCAAAAAAACGATGATAATAAGATAAAATAAATACTGAATTTTTTGTCGGAAATCATATTTTGATCCCCATCATTTGCATTGGAAATTAACAATTTTAATTAACAATGTTACTATTAATTTCCAATATGTTTTATTTATAATAATTAAAAAATACAAATATTTAAATATATAATCAATATACGATGTACAAATAATTGTTTACCATGCCTGTTTTATTTTATACGTGCTGATAATTGGACGTAGTGGTTTTACAAATAACATACCAATTTCAATACTTTAAACATAAATTATTGTAGACGAATATCTGAAGTTAAAAACTAACAGTTTTTTTTTTGGAAATTCTATTGTTAAAATGTATTATTTATAAAAGATTCGACTGACACCCTTCTAATTATTCAGTCCACTTACCGCAAATACTACGGACAAAGTATTACGGTGTACACAACATCCCTAACTCATCATGTCTAGAAGGATGTATGCATATGTTTTCGGTTCTCTTTATTACAACTGTACTTATGCAGTTATAAACAGTCCGTTTTCGTAAGTGTATTAATTTTCAATTTCCTCCATACAATTTATGCACTTTTAGAAAAAATTTTAATTACAATATACTATATTTAATATTTCGTTTTCTTTTTAATCTAATAAATTTAGCCATAAAAATAGTTTTTGTCTTGTTCCTATTGTCAATATTTTCAATTATGTAAAAAATGTTAATAATATATAATAAAAGCAAACTTTGGATTATTGGGCTGCAAAACAGTTGAATAATTCTAAATAATTTCATCCAGATCTAACAAAATAATTGGTGCTCTTAAAAACGTGAAGAATTTAACTAATCCTCATATTAGGCTAACAACTTTATTGTTTCATTGAAAAGTTCAAACGTGTTCAAAATTGTTGGTTATGGGGCAATCAAATTTTCTTAAAGCGTATCTTCGTAAAAAAGTAATTTTTTAGTTAATAATGTTACAGAAATAACGATACATTCATCTTTAATAACGCTTTAAATAAGGATATAATAACTAAATTTTCGAAGATAAAAAGAACACGTAAATACATTTGTAGCGATTAACATGTTCAATATTACAAATATACAATTTGTATCACAATTTATGTAATATTTTCATGAGGTAATAATTGGTATTATATCTTACGCTGAATACTCTCGAATATTCATTTCAAATACATGTCGAATTCCAAGTAAAACTATCACTTTTGTAATGTTTTTTTATAATAAAATGAACAATCGATATCACTTAAATAAAATCATGCAAGTTAACACTCACGTACAAACACATACAACTATTTAACTTATTTCTTTGGCTCAGCCGTGCGCGGATTTCCTCATTTACTTCAGTCAGGTTAGCAAGTCCTTCATATTAGAATTTAGATTCGCTCGTTGTTTTACACGTCGATACTCTTAACTAAGGCATTAAAATACAGAATTAGATGTCTTACCATTTTTCGTCCAAACAAAACTTAAGGCTTCCCATTTACTCACACTCACATTTCGAACAATTTTTTTTAGTACTTCCGGCGTAATTCTAATACGCACTTCCATGAAAAGAACAATTTCTTGTGTGGGTATCTTCTGTTATTTCTTCTACCGAGATTTTCATTTTTCATTTTGATCAATACTTCCAAAAATCTTCTTTGTAATACCGATGTTCAACATTGAATACTGAAATTCAAATTTCTGACGTTGAAGAGTCCTCTTCCTTTAATCTAGAATAAAATGTACAGTTTAATATATACACAACTTTATACTAATGCCACACTAAATAAGACGATTGATAAATGAGAAGATAATGAATAAACTGTCGATGGAAATTAAAATCAGTAATATTTTATAGTCGACATCTTTATTGGATTAGATATATGTAACTATACTGTTGTACAATTTAAATGAACAGGTAAGTGCAAAGCCGACAATTTCAAGAAAATTGTACAAATTGAAATTTGCTACATTGGTACATTTTCTGCGCTCATTCCAAAAATGCAATAAAAAACGGCTTTGTAAATAATTCGTATCCAAAAATTTTCATTTAAAATACTCAGAAATTGCAACTAAAAGGCCCTCCAGAGGACTCAGACTGCGCGTTTCAATCCTAGTTTTCTGGGAGGCTAGCCTTTGTTAAGTTTAAACAATGTATAAACAACAGTAGGAAATTTTGTTAATTTTTTCTACACATTGCAAATAGTTTGTTGATGTATGAGACAGCTTCAGAAGTAAATTGGGATTGAAGGGCAGTCTGAGTCCTCTTTATTAGTAACTTAGTGTATTCTTTGACTAATTCTAAGGTGACCAATTCCATTTCAAATAATGCAATGAAAATAAATTTTCGACACAGTAAGCGTAAAGTACGCTTTTACGCGCACTTTTGCCGGCGTAAAGTTCGACTTTACACCCATTAGGCGTAAAGTGAAAATCCGGGGAAATGTGCCTTTGTTACGAATAAACAAATATACCTCTTTCACTTGGACAACCAAGACTCTTCCCATTACTGTAAACAATAACTCATGTGTTTATATGAGAATCAATAGGAAATCCGAATGAAATTCCCGTAAAACAGAAAAAAACAATGCAAGCAAACAACAGTGAAAATGTCAACAATGCAACCGTTAATAATAACGACACATCGAAAACATTTACGTTCAATCTTCATTTCAATAATTGAATTAATTAATTATTAATATAAAAAAATACAATGTATTTGTAATACAATATTGGTGTTTTGCAATTATACAAAACACGTATTATATGCGAACCCGATACACGGCATCCTATGAGAGAAGCTATTGATTTATTTCGCCTACTTTTTACTATTCTTCACTGATTTTTACCTTTAATTTCGTATATTTCTCTTGTTTTTCGAATTTTCGGTAGATCGTCACCGTGTAGCGATTACGTCTATCTTCATAGATTCTCATTCAGTAAGATACTTACTGCGATGCCGTGTATCGGCTTCGCATATAATACGTGTTTTGTACAATTGCAAAACACTAATATTACATGCTATCGGCCGATACACGGCATCCTATGAGAGACATGATTGTTATCTACTGGATGAAAATTTAAATATAATGCTATGTGATAAATAAATGTGTTAAAATTAAATTACTTATTTTTATTAATATATATAAATTAATAAATTGAATGTAAGATAATGGAAATATAACATAACATTAACTGAGTGAATTAAATACACTTAAAATTCTTTGATAATAAACTTGATGATTTTGAAGTATCGCATCGAACTTCTCTGCAATAATGATTTCTGAAGGTCTCGGCGCATTTCCAGTTACCATTATCTAAAATTTCTTGAATGGGAAGATTATCTAACCATGCGCGGGATGTAACTGCCGATCGAATACTCCCAGGAGAAGCATTAATACCAGCATCTTTAAGCACAGAGCGAATCCAACCAGCTATTATAGTTTTTGAAGTTTCTCCCGTAATGGTAACAAAAAGCGGTTCTCCAAAAATCTCATCTCTTTGTTTCTTCGATATTTCAATATACATTCTGGTTATGGTAACAGGACATAACCATGGATTAGAATGTTTTGATAATTTCCAACCCGATTGCCTGAATGAAGCGCGATTAGTCTTAGAACCAAAAGATGGCCACAAAATTATTTCATCAGTAGAATTTAAAAAGTAATTTTGTGAGATATTTAGAAGAGTAAGATCATGCATTCTTCTGCCAGATACTAAAAGAAGAACAGCTGCGGTTCGTCTTGAAATTTCAAACAGAGTTCGTTTATTAGGTCGAACTCAAAGCCAATCTAATAAAAGTTGTGCATCCCTTATAAATGCTCTATTTTCTCGAGGTTTAGAAATAGAAATAGCTTTTAAAACTTGACGAATTAAAAAATCCGAAGATAAACTTTCAGATGAATTACTTGAACAAAAAGTAATAATTGCTGACTTGTGTAAAAGAATTGTATTATATGCCAATTTCTCAGTGATGAATAAATTAGCTAAAAATCGTGCTAGATCATTAGCAGACGGAGAAGCAGGGTTGAGTTTGTTCCTATCACACCAATTTAGCCATCTTTTAATAGGAGCTTGATATGTTTTTACTGTTGATGGGCGCCAACTCTGCTTTAATAAATTGATTTCTTCTGACGACCAATTCGAAGTTAAGTCTGACCACACCCAATTATCCACGCTTGCAGAGTAAGGTTTTCTATTTGGCTTGGAGGATGTTCTGTTGAAAGATCGATTAAATTCTTGTTCAATTCCGTGATCATTAAGGGGGATTCCTTGCTCCTGTTGGAAAGGTCTGCCATCCAAAACGTCTGTTCCCACTTGGGTGCAATTATCACGTACTGACCTTAGCATTTGCTTAGATGGGAAAGTACTCTCGTTATTAAGCTCGGTGGGGGAAACATCCACGCTAGTTGGTAATTCCAAATTCGACTGAAGGCATCGATGAACTCCGCTTGATGATCCTTGGAATCTAGAGTAACGTAACGTTTGACCACAACAGATCTCTTTGAAGCAAAGAGATCGATCTCTGGAGTGCCCCACTGTTTGAAGATTTTGTTTCTTGCCTGTGCTAGAAGATGCCATTCGGGTAACGATTTTTTCCGCGACAAACGATCGGCAATCCCATTGTATCTTCCTGGGAGATAAGCTGCTGTTAAAGTTAAGTTCAATGAATCGATTAGTTCGAGTACTTGATACGTCAAATCGAGAAGTTGAATTGAGTGTGTACCCCCTTCCTTGTTGATGTAAGCAATTAGAGTTCGATTGTCGGACTAGACTAGTAAGTGAGTATTCTTTAGTTTGTAAGCCCATTGCTTTATTGAGGCATAAACAGCATACATCTCCTCCATGTTTGAATGCCATGGGTTTTGTGGTCCATGAACCTGATATATGAAAATTGTCGAGTTGTGCTCCCTATCCTGAATCTGCAGCATCGGTTGTGAGAAAGTTTGAGATTGGTATCTTGTGTAAAGGCGTTGTCGTTATTACAGCATCTTTCCACCATTTCAGATCGTTTGTAACGTGTTGTGGAACAGTAAGTTTTTCTCGAAGTCGGTTTTGTCGAAATTTGTTCTGAAATCTCTGTAAATAACGGCAATGAAGTTGACCTATGTGTACAGCGAAATTGGCAAAGTTTAAATGGCCCAGCAGACTCTGAAGTTGTTTGAGAGAGCAATTTTTCTGAATTAATATCTTGTCGATAATCTTTAAAATGGTTGCGACTTTGTCTTTTGGTAATTGAATAAAATTTCGATGTGTATTCCAGATTAGGCCCAGAAATTCGATTTCTTGGCATGGTTGTAGAACACACTTTTGAGTTTTTATCTGCCATCCCAAAAATTTCAGAATACTCAATACGTCGATTATTTGAGAATTTAGTTTGACTCTGTTTTGAGAGGCCAAAAGAAAATCGTCGAGATAAACTATCACCCTCACACTTCGTGAACGAAGAATTTCTGCAATCCAGTTCGTTACCATCACGAATGTGTGAGGAGCAGATGAGAATCCGAAGGGTAAGCTCGTCATCTGCCGCAATTCCTTGTTGTAGACCAGACGAAGGAGATTGCGGTGAGATTTTGCAAGTGGAATATGAAAATAGGCTTGAGATAAGTCTATTTTCGCCATCTAATCTTCGTCCTGTAAGAATATTGGAATTTGGAAATGAGAAATTATGTTGAATTTCTTTACTTGAATATGACTGTTCAGTTCTCTCAAATCGAAGATCGGTCGCGTTCCACCTGAACTCTTCTTTACTAAAAACATTCTTGAAATTAAGCTGTGGTCCGAGTGAGAAGGTCTCTCCAGTATCTTCTGTTCTAGAAGTAAGTGAATTTGTTCGGACATTGGAGGGGATTCTTTTGTTTTGAAATTGGACAATTTCCAGTTGTTTATCAACGAAGGTTTTGAAATTAATGGAATTCGCGCTCCTGAAATGATTCTTAGAATATGTGTTGGAGCACCCATTTTTCTCCATCTGTCTTGAAATGGAGCAAGTTGGCCTCCTGTAAACTTTTCTTCGATCAAATAGTCATTTATCTTGTTTCCTAATAAAAGCTTCGCCCCCCCCCCCGAACCCCCCATTCCCCCCTACTTGCTCCTGTCCTTCCGCTCTGCTACTGTTGTCTTATGCTTTTCCCAGCATGGAAGCGTCTTTCCGCCTACATGTGACGAAAAATAATGTTCGCACGTGGTGCGTAAAACTTTACACCCTCCGGCAATACTCTATACCCGAGGGACGGCGAAGTCGAAAATCATGAGAATTGCCTGCGGGCGTAAAGTCGCACTTTACGCCCACCGTACGAAAATAACTATTAAAATTAAAATTCATGTTTTATACGATTTGTATTTCTCTTTTGGGTAAATAAAGAGATACGTATTTTTTTGTTTTGCAAACAAAAAATTTTTCGCGAAGTTACGGCCTACACAAAAATTTCGCTGGTCATTTCATTTTCGCCCGAAGCAGGTAGGAAAATATTTTCAAATCTCTCTATTTCCGTTAAAAATCGATATTTTAACATGCTGTGTTATTTATTTAGTAGTATTTTAAATGTTCTTTCATGGCCATTTTGAAATTTTACAAAATTTTGAAAATTAACAAAATGACGGCCGTATTTTGAAAAATAGAAAAACTCGATTTTCTCAAAAAAAACATAATTTTTCAAAATTCTAATGTTTTTTTTTATGATTACACAATATGTTTGGTCTGCGCTAAAATGGTGTGGAAGCGTCAGAATTTTTTTTAATTTAAATCGGCATTTATCAGGTTCCAGCAACGTCATCTTTCAGTTAGTAAAATAAAAGGGAAATTTTTATCATGCCTATTAGCCATAGATTTCAAATATTATTATTAATAAACAATTTTATTAAATTTTAAGAATAAATGCGTGCTATTGATGGACATTCGTTGAAAAATTGTTATCCGTCAGTATATAAAAACGAACGTATCGATGTCGTAGATGAAGCATACATCTACTTTTCTAATCGTGAAACAATTACAATTCAAAAAGCATCCCGATTCGTGAGAGGCAATGGAACTCACTTCAAAAAAGCAGCCCAATGGGATGAGAATCCTATCACATCCATGTCGTTCATCCTGGGTAGCGCTAAGTAGGGTTGTAATATTCATTGTAAAATTCGTAATATATGAAAGAAAAATTTCTCCTGAAAATTCTGCACTTTTATTTTTTTTTGTTCTATTTACGCATTATTATTAGACATCAACAATGACGATACGCTCAATTTTATGAACGGACTTAACGGTGTTTGAACATATTTTCCTTGGGGCAATAACGGAGTAAGCGGTAGCTTACTATTTATTCTTAAAATATAAAAAATTGTTTGTTAATGTTAATGCGTGAAAGTTTCTGTTTGTAATATATATAAAATATTATTCATATATTGTCATTGTACTCAGATGTATCGTCATAATGATAATGATGTGATGCTATTCATTGAAGCATAGACCATGAAATCCCTTATGATCGAATCGAAATACAACTTTTACAACAGGAATCGCGAGCTCCTCTTGTAGCGATTCTATTCGCTCGCTGATTCATGTTTCTGTTATAAGGTTCGTAATTTTCTCATACTGTTGCATGATTTGTCTGTCTGTTACAGGTTTTATTAAAATTGTGTTAGTCCGGTATCATAAAAGTATATTTTCCGAACATTTTAATAGTTTACAATATGTTTTTAATGATTTCTCAATACTCGCGTATCCAAATGACTCAAAATTTTCAGGGAATTTAGTTTATATATATATCTATATATATATATATTTTTTTTTTTGTAATACGGGTTCGGAAAATGTGTGTTTTCCGAACAGATTTTAGTGTGGAAAATACGATTTCCCAAACCGGGATGTGGAAATAGTGGTTTTCGATACTAGTGTGTAAAGTACTACTTTTACGCAGCGGCGCACAGTGGATCGAGGCAATGTATAAGCCGGGACATAGGGTCGTTAAAAAAAATGCGTAAAATTATGTAAATTTCGTGGTTATCGATTGTTTATTAATCAATGTATTAAATGCAACGATATTTTAATTAATAGTCACGTATATACAATAGTCAATAATCTGTTTTCAACGCTCAAACCTAATGTCGTGTAAATACCTCGAAAAGTACGTAATATCAGTCCGATATTTGAAGCTATATTTAACACCATTAAATATAATACATGTATACAGATTTTTATATTTCATCAATAGATGTATATATAATCAACATTAAGCTATAATAGATAAATAAAATTATTATTTTTCATAGCTGTACTCTAAAGATTAAAAACATACGAGAAAATGTAAAAATGAAAATTCAAATTTTTTTTTCAAAAATCCCCCAAAAAACCCCAAGATTCTATGCATTGGAATGTCTTCTGTAGATACCCAGCTAACAACCTATGCAAGAGCCATTTGCCCCAAATTGCCCCATTTTGAGAAATTTGATTTTTTAAATTATTATTTTATTCGCCCGTTTCCAAAATTTTCGCTATCTTGTTGCGGCATACATTTTTCATATGAAAGGTTCGTCACGACAATTATTATACTACTGTTTTCGGGGTCGCTGATTTCGAATTTAAAATCTGTTTTCAACATTTGAAAATGGCGGATACAATATGGCGGATGATGAATGAAACCGTGGGTTTCCTGCGTTTTATACGTTTTTTACGAATTTAAAATCCATTCCTGGATATCACGTTTCCGCGACAGCAGCCATAGCGGTCACTAAAATGATGAATTACAAACAATACACGGAATTATATATTTTAATTATAAAAAAAAATAATGTAATAAATTATATGTCGTACCATTAACGAGATCGTCGGAGCAGCGGCGGTCGCTAAAACGCTCTAGACTGTGAGAGCCTACAAAAGCGGAAAACTTTTTTTAGTAAATTACTTTGTTGTAACTATGAAGAACTACTCGGCTCAAACTATGGCCAAAAACTATGTGAAAGTCGTGAGTTATGTAAACATCACAAAAAGCTATTTTACGTCAACGCTTTCATAACGCTCTCCGCGAAAGAACCCTTCACGTGTAACGACGAAGGTTGGTGGTGGTGCCGCTAGGTGCTCCGCAAACGCGTTAGAGAAATTGAATTGCTGTTACTACAAGTTGCGAATCATTAATCATTACTTATTACCACCTATTTTCCTTGAATCATTTAGACTGCAGGTAATACTGTTAAGAAATTAAGCAGTAATTATGAATATAACTAATCGAACATTATTTCTACTTTTAAGAGAATCCAAAGAGAACTTAAATGATCATAGAAAGTTAGTTGATATTTTAATATCAAAAAATATGCTTGATTGTAACCTAACTGAGCAACGTAAAAAAGATATTTTAAGTGGCTTACAAACATTTTGCGGACACTTGGTAGATAGGTGGAAGAAGAGTTCCCGCTACATGGATCGCTTTCTGAACATGTATGAGGAGTGGCTGAATATAAAATATAATTTCTCACACTCTGTGCGCAAAATGCTATTTTGCTCCCTAAATTGCGGGAGCAAAATAGCACATTCTCTCCCTAGGGAGCAAAATAAATATACCCGGGAGCAAAATAGGTTTCTCGCATTCTGTGGGCAAAATACTATTTTGCTCCCTATATCGCGGGAGCAAAATAGCACGCCCTCGTATGAGAAAATAGTATGTGCAACAAGGGAGAATAGGTATTTGTAGACTCGTGCGAAATGCCATCCTCGCTTCGCTCGGGCGTCAAACTCACACTCATCGGCAAACACCTATTTTGCTCCCTAGTTGCACAATCTACTATTTCTAACGTCTGCAAACGAATCCGCAATTTCTAAAGCACAGATGTTGCCTAAAATGCGTCGTCGTAAAAGTTTCAACGAATTGAGTATTAAGCAAAAACGACGTCGAACTGAACATTTGAGAGAAAATAGCTTTGATGAGTTATTTTTTGCTATACAGTCTAAAGCGAAAAGTAGCGAAGAAAATACTATAGTCCATATTTTAAAATATTTTAAAGATAATCCACAAATTCTAACAAAACGTAAGAATTATGTCGATAAAGATTTTTCAATACCACAAAACGAAATATCAAGAGAAAAAGCCCTTTCAACTTTTGTGGCCCTAAATTTAACAAAAGCGGAATATCAATGTCTTCGTAAGACATTAAGCGATAAGGGAATAAATGCTTTTCCATCTTACTATCAGATTCAGTGTGCGAAATCCATTTGCTATCCTTTACAAGAAAATATAATCATATCTGATTCCTCAGTAAGCGTAAATTTGCAGGCCATCTTAGATCTTACAACTCGAAGATTAGTAAACGTGTGTGACGACCATGATTTCAATGAATTTAATAACCTAATGTTAATATCGAAGTGGGGGTTTGACGGTGCAGCAGGACAAAGTTTGTACAACCAAAATTTCGAATCTGACACGAATGCCACTGATTCGAACATTTTTATTTCAAGTTTCGTGCCACTAAAATTAGTAAGCGATTCAAATGAAGTTATTTGGGAAAATGTACATCCGTCATCAACTAGATTTTGTCGGCCTATAAAATTCGAGTTTACTAAAGAGTCGAAAGATATTATTAAGCAGGAGAAATAAAGAATAGATGATGAAATTAATCATTTATTACCAACAAAAATCGGTGAAAACTGTCTTATTCGTCATGAACTTGTATTTACTATGATAGATGGAAAAATTTGTTCCACACTGTCAGAGGTTTCTTCGGCTTGCTGTTACATCTGTGGTGCAAAGCCTAAAGAGATGAATAATTTGCAGTGTGTTGAAAAAAAAATTGCGAATGAAGACCATTATAAATTTGGGTTGTCGCCGTTACATTGCTGGATTAGGTGTTTCGAGTTTTGGCTACATTTGTCCTATAAAATCGATTATCAAAAATGGTCCAGCAGATCAACAGAACATAAAATATTGAAAGAACAACGAAATAAGCTCGTACAACAAAAATTGAGAGATGAACTGGGAATTTTAGCAGATGTCGTTAAGCAAGGTTCGGGAACAACAAATAACGGAAATATAGCAAGGAAATTCTTTTCCAATCCCGAAAAATCTGCAGCTATTTTAGGCGTTGATAGTTCACTTTTACGAAGATTTGCAATTATTTTGCAAACTATTGCATGTGGGGAAGAAATTAACATCACCGCTTTTGACAACTTCGCCAAAGAAACAGCAAAAATGTACATCGAATTATATGGCTGGTATTATATGCCTGCATCAATTCATAAAATACTTCTGCATGGAGCAGATATTATTAAAGCAGCAATCCTACCGATAGGAAAACTGTCGGAAGAAGCTGGCGAAGCACGAAATAAAGAATTCCGTAAAGCAAGAGATGAACATGCACGGAAAATGAATCGAAAAGTCTGCAATGAAGATGTTTTTAAGTATTTATTAATTAGATCTGAGACGCTTATATCAACATTACGACCAAAACTATCCCAATCATATAAAAAAAATTTATGGCCGGAGGTCACAGATTTGTTACGTTAAGTGCACAGTATTGATTGCTCAAAAATATAAAAAGAATAAAAGTTGAAGAAAAAAATTTTGTTAAATACAAATTTGAAAAAATAAAAAATACAATACAAAATAAAACAAACAAAAAAAATAAAAAAAATAAAAAAATAAAACAAAAAACAAATCAAAAAATCAAAAAATATATAAAAAAAAAGTGGGGTGCGAAATCCTTGAAAAACCTCCTCGTGGTGCACTCCGGGGTCGTTAGGTCACATCGCAGATCTACCAGCTAATTTTCAAGGTCAATATAAATAATCGAAATAAAGAGAATGAAAATAAAATAAAATAAATTATTATTATTAAAACACAGATTCTTGATAAACAACTCAAAAAACGTAACTTACGTATATTTTTTAACCATATATTAGCGTCATTAAGAGTATGGTAGCAAAATTGACAGCTGTCAATGATCAAATATTGTAATTTAATGACAAATTAATGATCAAAAACCAAAATGAGATTGGATTCTTATACTTTTACCGACATAGTTGATTTTTTTTAGAACTTGACAGCGAAATTGACACCTGTCAATTATCAAATTTATAATTTAATGACAGATTAATGATAAACAAAAAAAAACATATTCGTTTTGTATATTTTTATCGACAAATAATCATTTTTTTGGGGCTTGGCAGCGAAATTGACAGCTGTCAATTATCAAATTTATAACTCAATGACAGATTAATGATCAAAAACCGAAAAGACATTGGATTTGAATACTTTTACCGTCATAGTAGAATTTTTTTAGAACTTGGCAGCGAAATTGGCAGCTGCCAATTGTCGGAATGTCAATTTGACAGCAAATTCGTGTTCAGCGATTATGAAAACCTATAAATACCGTATGTTGGTTATGAAATGTCTTGCGATCTACTTCTAAATTCCAAATGTCTCGTCCTCCCTATGCTTCGATCTACTGTACGCCGATCACGCGAGTGTGTAAGAGTATTACACACGCGTGTCGAACAATATTTTTTGTAATTGTGTGCGTAACGTTCGGAGATACGTTGGATATCAAAGAAGTGAAGGATTGGGGAGGGGAAAAGGGGGGGTTCGGGGGAGCGAAGCCTCCCCGTTTCGAAAAATCATGTGCTAAAAAGTAAATAATGTAATAAGACAAAAGTAATATATTTTATATTAACCCTTAGTTCCGACGCCTACTTTATAAAATTTTTCCCCCACTACCTGGGGCAATTTTGTTCTGCCGTTTGAAAATTCTTACAAATGTGCAATTTATAATGAACCATTTCTATTTTCTCTCGGGTCGAAAACGACTCATGAGTCAGAAGTAAGGGCGAAGCCGCCCCCCCCCCCTGATTTTTTTGTCGGATTTTTTCTAGAACAGTAATAATGATATATTTAAAAATATTGACTAGTTTACTTTACGCATTACTTTACACACTGTGTTACTTTGCGCATTACTTTACGCACACAGCGTGCAAAAGTAGCACTTTACGCATCAAAAACTGTGTGTAAAATCGAACTTTACGCACACAATTACAAAATAGTACTTTTCGATACAAGTGCGTATGGGTAAAGAACTTTACACATACACACGTGTGCCGAAATATTGTTTACGTACGGCTTTTCCGTGCGTAAAGTTTACTTTAAAAATACGTACATAAATTTAATTTTTATATTTTCCACATCCCGGTTTGGGAAATCACACTGTACACTGATATAGGAAAACGATATGATATTATAAAAAATATAAGAAAGTTTTTGTATCTGTAAAATCATAAATATGTTTATATCGGGGGGGCTCCGTTACGAAATATACTATTTTTTGTTATGTAACCTATTTTTCGCATATATTTTTGGTGCGTATAGTAAAATTAACGTAGTAAAATTAATATTTCTTATTCAAGGAAAATTATTGTAAAATATAATTTTACAAATTCTTTTTCAAATATTTATTAATTAACTTATTTTTGAAAATAGAACTTTTAAAACAATCGGATCAGGCCAATCAAAGAAAGTGTTAACCTTTTTGTAAGAACACTTTCCATTTTTTAAATCCTAAGGTTTAGATGCACTTTCTGGTTTACTAATATTTCGACTGGGAAAAAATGTCCAATGCGAAAAAAAATCTAGAAATTTCTCATATACTTAAACCTCTTGATAAATTTCCAATCAATTATGCATTCTGATACTTTATTTTAATTTATTTTGGATAGAATTTACCAAGAAATTTACAAAATATGCGCGAAAACTGGGACAAATCATTAAAAAATTTTATTTTTTACGTTATTTAAAAAAAAATGAAGCAAACACTAAATAAACCTAGATCACTGATACTTTATTTTAATTTATTTTCGATAAAATTTACCAAGAAAATAAATTAAAATAAAGTATCAGTGATCCTGGATTTTCTTAGTTTTTTGCTACATTTTTTAAAAATAGCGTAAAAATTCAAATTTTTTAATTATTTCTGCCAGTTTTCGACCATTTTTGGTAAATTTCTTGGTAAATTTTTATTTAAATGTCTTTTTGACTAATATCACGGTTTTTAGAAAAAAAAATGAGTTTTTAAAATTTAATTTGAATAAATGTCACATTTTACTAAATTAACAATTGTGAGACTTTTATAACCAGTAAAATTTCAGCCAGATCGAAGAACCTCGACCGCAAAGCGTTACATTTTATGGAATACTCCTCATTGTTTATTCAAAATTCTATGTCATTTTTTCTTGCAGTTTAAAATAAGGTCTTTATAAATATGAATCTGATATCAGTTTTTAAAAATTCAAAATGGCGGATCCACTATGGAGGACAAAAGTTGAAAATCGACTGAATTCGCTTGCAAAAAGTTACTCAGGGGTTTTCGAGGTAACTGAATGCGAATCTGATGTAAGATTTCAGAAATTCAAAATGGCGGACAAAAAATTGAAAGTCTACTGTATTCGTTTGAAAAATGTTACTCGAGGGTTTTCGAATCGTAAAAATTTATTTTTATTTTGGCTTTTCTTTTCAAAGGTATTCAGTCGATTTTCAATTTTTTGTCCGCTATATTGGATCCGCAATTTTGAATTTTTGAAAACTAACATCAGATTCGTATTCAACGACCTCAAAAACATATAAATAACATGTTTCCACTATATGTTTGTACGGAATTATTTATCACAAACTATTTAAAAAAGAAAAATGGTAATTTTTTGGTATTCGAGGTCTGTCGTATACCAAAAGTATCCGACCTACCTTACACTGTAAAAAATGCCAGCGTAAAATTACCACGCTGAGAGTAGGTAATTTTCAGCCGACATCGAACGGAAGGTTAAAATTTACAATCGGTGCCGTAAATTTACAAAAATGAGATTAAATTTACAATTATTCCAGTAAAATCGCAATTTCTGCTGTAAAATTACATTCGGTATTTACTTTTGCAATTGGAGGTTAGGTATAGTGTATATTATTTTATAGCGGTTTTAATGGTATTAATTTATCTATGTGTTACTTTCAAAGGGTTTCACGATACAAAATAAATGCATTTAATTTATTAATTTATTAAATTGTAGAACGAAATAAACACTTATACATAAGTATAATAGACAACATTGGAGAAATTGTATGTTTACATAAAAGAAATGTTTATAAACTTTATACGCCAATCACATCAATTGTTTTGATATTTTGCAATTTTCTAAAAAAAGAATACACTTTTTCAGTCACACATTTGTTTTTACTCCTTGTTGCTTCACCAGGATATATCACCAACCATCTCAGTTTACATTTGTAAACCCAGCTACAGCACATGGAGAGAAACATAATGATACATCTTTAAACTGTAATTGTATAATAAATTAAATGATTTATTAATTGAAACAGTCGTAAGACTTAAGAAAATAATAACAAATCTGAAAGTTTATATCAAAATTTTGGAAAGTTAAAAATTTAATAATTATATTTTAATAACCTGTGTACTTATACACCTTAAAAGAAAGTTAAAGTAAACTTTCGTCTCGACTTCTGCTTATCACGTAGATCTGTTAACAAAGTACGTATTCTAACCTCTTCTGAACTTATAAAACTAACTTTCGTATATATTCTCGATTACATACTTCGTGAGTTCGTGAACGCTTTTGCGACAAATAGGTATTACTGTGGAAGATTGTAGTTTTACAATACTGGTTGTGATTTTCAGCCAAATAGTAATATTGAGAGAAGTAAAATTACTGCTCTCAGAACAACAATTTTACAATTTTTGTAGTAATTTACATTTATTGTGGTAAAATACTCAACAGAATTGTAAATTTACCACTCTCAGAGTTACGATTTTACCATGTGAGCTGTAAAAGTGACGTGTAATTTTACAATTCCCACAGTGATTTTACACCGGCATTTTTTACAGTGTACCCTTATCTCCGTCCAAGAACGTTCCAGCGACATCTATGGGCGTGAGTGTACACTGTAAACACTCCCGAACTTCCTGGATACCATATTTACCGATTCTACCACTAAATATCATAAGACAAAATATCATGCCAATATATTATTGGAACGGGAGGGGGGGGGGGGGGTAAAATTCCGAAAATACATTTATCCCAAGGTACTATTTTCCGAATTTTAATAATTCCGAATGCCAATCATTCGAAAGTGAATAAATCCGAAAGAAAATTTTCCGAAGGTTTAACATTCTGAATGTCAATTATCCGTAAGGTACATAGTTCCGAATGACAAAGTTCTGATTTAATGTAGGCGCCCTGAATCCGATTTTTTTGGGTAGAATGCCTGAAAGTGGCGCAGTTGATTGTTATTAACGGATTTTGTTAACAATTTAAAAATTTAAATTTTTCAGTCATTTTGGACAGGAAATGTCTCTTGCGAATTTCTCAAAAAATTCATATTTTCGGGGATAAGAATTGCCGAACTTCAAAAAAATTCCATTTGACTGAAAAATATTCTTTTTCAATGTTCTACAAGAATCCACTCGAAAGTAAAAATCGATTTTTTGTTTAACCACCCTAATATATAAGTAATTGGTTATAAATTACAAATATGGACACTAAACTTGTTTGGTAATTTGTGAAATAAGATCAATTATAACAGAAGTGAAGAACGTAAGAAAAAAATTTGTTACATCTTAACGATAATTATAAACCTTACGCACGGTGAACTACGATTAAGTTCAACCCAAAAGTCCCCCCACCTCCCGTTTTTTTCTGATATCATTTCAGTAATATCCCACGGTCATTTTAAGCCGTAAATGAAAATAATCGGCGGAGGGAAACGGAAAATATCCTAAATTTTCATTTTTTTTTTCGAGGTTATTACAGATATTTTTAATGTAATACATTTATACTCAATTTTTTTTTTCGTTTTATTTCAATATTTCGTGTTACGAAACTAATCACTGAATGATTAATGTATTTTCAGCATTTAAATATGGAGAAATTTTCAAAAAATAGCTGAAAACGTGTTATTTACAGGTTTTTTACTATGATCTTTTTGGCAGAGTTTCTACGTGAAAATGCCTCAGGAATAAATTGAAGCGAATAAACTTATCTATAAAACTAGCCTAATAAGTTTCCATTATTCCCAACATTTCCAAAAGTATGGCCATTTAAAGTTACCTATTCGTGAACAATTTTTTCTTAACTATTAGATCTGGTTGAATATCTTTTTTTTCCTGCGAGTTTAAGTGATAAGTTGTAAAGAAATAAGTTGAAGTATACGTAAATATGTATAATTGTACAAAAAAATTAGAACAATTTTTATCCTATATATCAAAAGTTACAGAGCTTTGAAAACACCTACTTCGATCTATTTTCATGAGTATTGTATTAAAAACATGTTATCGCCGTCTAAAATAATATTCAATGTTTAACCGATCTTTTGATCATTTTTTACACGGTTCGATTATTATTTAGGCGAAATATGTACAGAATTTAATTAAAAAAAACGTTTATTTCAATTATGTATATGACTTTGAATTTCAAATTATTTCCTTACAACTTATCACTTAAACTCGCAGGAAAAAAAGATATTCAACCAGATCTAATAGTTAAGAAAAAATTGTTCACGAATAGGTAACTTTAAATGGCCATACTTTTGGAAATGTTGGGAATAATGGAAACTTATTAGGCTAGTTTTATAGAGAAGTTTATTCGCTTCAATTTATTCCTGAGGCATTTTCACGTAGAAACTCTGTCAAAAAAGATCATAGTAAAAAACCTGTGAAAAACACACGTTTTTAGCTATTTTTGAAAATTTCTCCATATTTAAATGCTGAAAATACATTAATCATTCAGGGATTAGTTTCGTAACACGAAATATTGAAATAAAACGAAAAAAAATTGAGTAAAACAAGTATTACATTAAAAATATCTGTAATAACCTCTAAAAAAATGAAAATTTAGGATATTTTCCGTTTCCCTCCGCCGATTAATTTCATTTACGGCTTAAAATGACTGTGGGATACTGCTGAAATGATATCAGAAAAAAATCGGGAGGTGGAGGGACTTTTGGGTTAAACTTAATCGTAGCTCCCCATTCGATAAGTTGTTGCAATATTACTAAATGAAACTAATCTTACGCTACTAATAATAAATTATATTTACCACATTCAGACTTGATTTGAATTGTTTCAGGCATTTCTTCATCTTCCTCGAAGACTTCATTATCCAAGTCGCATTCGGTGTCCTTCTTAACGGGTGCCTCGAATTCCGACATATTCAAGTCTTCTGCGATGTCACTCGTTAGGCAACAGTCGTCGCCAATTTTATCTACTAAACCAGTGCCCATGTTAACAACTTCCGAAGAATGCCTTCCCAGCATATACCACCGCAGTCTGTACCGAATATGAACCTTTGTCGGTGTGTCATTCGAATCTCCCACGCATTGTATATACGAAAAGAGATTGCGAAGCACTTCGTGATTTAATCTTTTAGTGGTTATATACAATAAATCTGAATTCCTAGGATTAAATGTCTGTACCATGTCGCGGTACAAGTTTTTTAACGAAGCGTTGCAAATCAACACACTCTTTTGAAATGGCAACAATTCTTTCCACGGTTCTATCCTCATATTTTGAAATGTTGCCGTAACTTCGTTAAGGAGCATAGTTTGTTCAGGTATGTGAATCCCAAATCCATCTAACGTGATGTGTGGTCCAAATTGGGAGTCGCTATTAAAAGTGTCGAACCAATTGTTCATCGTTTTAATAAAATTTGCTGTCGCCATCCATTCCGAATGTTCATCCAACAATCCTCGTTTTCCACACCATTCGATTGCGTTTGCATTAGTTGTCGAAAAAAGTTGTGTTGCCAATTCAACATTTCCTCGTTGGGCTTCTTTTACATTCAAATGAGATTGTGACAGGTTAAGAGCGTTTTTTAAATTGGCATCGTCAATTTCTAACAACTTTCGCAATACCTCCGAAGAAATGAATTTATCTTGTACATGAAATCCATAATCAATGAAATGATCGCGCACTAATGTAAGGACATGCAAAACGTCTGCGAATACATGAATATTAACGTTTTCTCGGCAAGGGTGTTGAAAACTTGTATTTCCTTCGTCGTATCCAACATTTAAAGACTTCCACAAATATAGACTCGCAGGACTCAAGTCGCTAGTTACGGTGTAAACAGTATAACCACTCTCATCTAGTTGACTAATTATATTAAACAATACCTCTTTTGTTAAATCCTGATTGAAAGCGTAAAAAATCGGTTGTTTCCATTTTTTGAATAAACCTCTGGCAATTACTACCTGACACGTTTTGCAGGAATCGCCTGCTCTCTCATTTTTCGATTCTCCAACAATTTTATTTGGTAATTGCATTTCACCGAAACAAAGCGCAGTCGCTCTCTCCGCGTCTACCATGCTTTGACCTTTACTTTTCATTATTGACAAAACATCAGCTAAAATGCCTTCGTCCATATTGAAGTTGGCTAACCAGCGGCGAAGCGTGGAAAAGGCAGGCAATGGAATCTGTCTAGTATTCCTTAGATACCTATAAGCCTTTGGACTTACGCTTTTCAACGATATCGCAGCTGCAATATCTTTTCGAGTCCACCGTGTCTTCTGTTGATTCGGATTCATGTACATTTTTATTTGCGTAGGCGAGAAAAATGGTCCCAGCATTTCGTATATTTTTTGTTTTACATTCTTTTTTATATCTCTTTCGTATCGTTTGTTAGTGGCAATCAGGCGACGATTTAAATCTTCACTTTCTAAAGTCGCAGCTGTAAGTTTTCGTTTCAATTCTTGGATTTCATTTTGCAATTCCAGCACATCTGACCCATCTTCGGACACTTCTGTGAATAATGCAGAACAAAATAATAAGGAACAATTCTTAATTATATGCAAATTTTTAATATAAATAATATAATAATGAAATAAATTAAACTTAAAAATATACCTTGCTTAATATCCAGCCGCAAGAAATCTGATGTATCCGAGGGAGTGAGGTTAGATACAAAAGACGAATCACAGTTTGGTCTTACATTGTCCATTTCCAAATCACATTTGTCTTTTTCATTGCGTGATATAGAATCGGCCTCTGGTAAATCTCTACAAATGCTTGAATTACTTTTTACGGGGATTTCTTCAGTTTCACATTTAATCCTTTTATTTCCAGATTCATCTGCCGTATCTTTTAACAACAATTTTCCTTTAATCAAATACATGTTAATTAATAATAATATGTCAATTCACTCAATATTAACTTCCAAAATTATATAAAACAAAATTTCAGATAACTAAAATGAATTAATTTGTTTTTTGTCTAATTTTTTTATTATATATTTGAAAGTGTTATTATATACAAACTTGAGTATGTTTTCATTGTTGTTACAGTGCTCCCATTGAATTTCATTGGTATTGCATCAGGTTTAAGTTTCACTCTTATATTTCCTGATTCACCTATTAAATTTTTTAACCAAGATTTATCTTTGAAGTGTGTTGGTTGAAAATGGTTGGAACAGACACGTGCTGTAAAATAAAAAAATAAAATTATCTGTATAAAGATCTGCCGACATTGTCAACAATAGTCATTTGTATTAAATATTATTTATTTATTTATTTATTTATTAACAGGCCTAAATCATGTTGTAAAATTACAAAATCAATTATATTGAAGAATTCTTAATTTAAGGGAGTTTATCATTTCCGCTGGGGGTTTTATAAATACATGTCAACGCCGCCTAGCAATTCGGGAATTATTTGATGAATTGCCAGCAAATGGTGAGAATTAGAGATTCCATCTCGAATCCGTATATCGTTACTTCAAGAGTCCCTCAAGGTTCCCACCTGGGATCTTTATTGTTTGTTCTATTCATAAACGACATTGTACATTCTATCAAATACTAAATTCCTGCTATTTGCTGACGATATCAAATTGTATATTGAGATTCTATCTCCCATTGATGCATCCAATCTCCAAAAGGACTTAAATGCAATTGTTTTGTGGGCCGACTAGAACTTATTACCTCTTAACATTCAAAAATACAAATCCATTTCATTCCACAGACGTTTTCAATTTTTTAATTACGATTATCTCATCTCTAACTCGTGCCTTCAGAGGGTGGATTCTATCTCAGATTTGGGTATTATCCTGGAATCGTCACTTTGCTTCAGACCTCACCAAGACAGTATTTTAGCTAAGGCTTATTCTGCTTTGGGATTTTTAAGACGTTCTACAAAAAATTTTAATAATATTCACTCTATCATTCACCTTTATAAACACTTGTTCTTCCGCATATTACATATGGTTCGGTTGTTTGGTCACCTCACTTCAAGAAATATATAAATAATTTGGAATCCTTGCAGCATAAGTTTATTCGGTTTCTCTCTTTTAAATCTCATTCTCCTATGTCTTTCATTGATCATGACTACTCTAAATTATCATGTACCCTTAACTTGCCCACAGCCCATTCTATTCACACATATTTTAATGTAACTTTTGTTTATAAAATTCTGTATGGTGGTCTGAATTGTAGAGAACTGTCCAACTTATTAACCCATCGTGTCAGCCGTTATCTGATTAGGAATCTCCACCCTCTGGAGGAAATTAACAGTTCGTCTAACTTTGGTTTTTATTCTCTCTTTAGTCGTCTGCGGAGGGATTGGAATGAGCTTCCTCAGCAATCTTATAATTTGCCACTAAACACTGCATTTGGGTTGTTTAGAGCGACCTGCCTAAGATTTTATCCGGAGGTTTTACAGTGGTTTTATGTGTCTACTGTTGTTATCGAATCATGATTGTTTATTATTTATTATGGATTTGTTTGTATTAATTTGTTTATCAGTAGTTTTATGAATTTTATTTGCGCCTCTACCAATGTATAAATATTTATTATTTCTTGTAAAAGGCCTTTTGGGGCCGTTGATGATTTAAATAAATAAATAAATTTTAAAATCAAGTGACAGGATAGTCGTGCGTGATAAGGTCGAGTTACAATTATACGGTCTGCTTAGACGAGATAGAATTATACAGAACGTTTTGGCGATTTTATAGAATACTTCAACGAGATAGAATTATCCTGAAATTTAGGTGAATTACAATCATATTGAAATATTGATTGAATTATAATTATCCATAAATATTTTTAGATAGAGTCATACTAAATGTTCTTCCGAAATAGAATCTTCTTAAACTATTTCCTGAGATACATTTATATTGCTAGGAGGCGCCGATGTGTGTTTTGCAAGCTACAAACAAATTTACAAAATCTTGCTAAGGAGAGTACAGTCCAAAGTTCATTGAATAAGGAATCAAGCGATAATTAACATTTGTACGAAAGAAATGTTGAGATGTAAAAGATGGTAATCTTACAAATTTGGTAAATGTAACAAATTATTGTAAACCTTGTATAAAATGTAAGCATCGGAATATTGACAAAAAGAATATAAAGTAGGAATTTTCAAAGAAGATAGTAAAGATGAATAATTATGATTATCGGATTATTATAAATTACCAATAAAACTTTAAAAAGATATAGTTTTCCTTTTTATAAAATATTAAATATCTAAGATTTAATGTTTTGTTTTTTTCAACAGAAATTTTGAAACAATTTTGTACAATATTCATAAACATGTCCGAGACAAACAATAACAAAATTGCAGAAAAAAGTATCAATAAGTAAATAAGTAACGGATAAATCCGACTAACCACAACTATCTTCCAATTGCTATGGCAAATAGATTATTTTCATGCAATTGTTCAGAGAATTAAATGATGTGAAATTTGCGTACAACCTAGTCTCACACAGGATTGATTCGGAAGAATTAAATGATTTAATGGTTGAAAGAAGAACCACATACAACTTCCAGGATCCGCATACCATTGTTGAGCCCAGTCACTCTTTGAATTAGAGTTATTACACTGTTATACCGAGAGTGACTCGTATCTTCAATAGTCTCCCCATTGCGGCTATACGTAGTCGTAATATGAATACATTCTTAAGACATGCCTTACCAGGATTCTACGGTATGACATCTAATTCTACACCATAACTTACGAATCAGTCTTCATTTAGTTTTTATTTAGTTTATAATTTTACTGTTATTCTATCTTATACTTCACAACTGTAACGCTATCATTTGTATTATATTGTAAAGGGTCTTTGACCCGTATATTTTTTTTATTAAATAAATAAATAAATAAGTAGACTTTTAAAAGTATTTTAATTAAATTTTGCTAGCGATTAACATTTTCATTAATTTCTAGACAGTTTCTAAATAAACTGTAAAAAGCAAATGAATTTTACCGCATTGAATGCGGTTTGATTTTTACCCACATTTAATGTCGTAAATATTTAATGCGTAATGATGTAAAGTTTTCTTTCAGAGCTTGTATTTTTACAAATTTTGATGTTTTTTAATACATAAACAAATAAAATTTCGTGATATCAACAGCATATGTACAAAATGTAAACATAGGAATAAGGGAAAACAATAATGCATCGTTCTAATATGAACGCAACACGAATTATTACATTTCAACGAGATCATATATTGCCAGAAAAGTTTATTATGCTATTGAGTAAGAGAATAAAACAAACCCCACCTGTTATTCATATGACAAATTATTGTGTTAAAAAAGAAGAAGTGTTTCGCACTTGGTTGCTGGTTGTGCTCTTCAGCAGGGATCCAGCAGCCGTACCCTGGACGCGATTATTTAAATTTATTTGTAATTTTATAAATGTATTAATTGTTTAGAGTTTTTGTGGAGAAAATTCGAACAATTAATACATTTAGATAGAGATTTTGAAAAAAAAACTTTCAAAATCTTAAGAACCATTATAATATATAAGTTCTCATATAGAGAACAGTAGGAAATTCTTTCGCCGTTCGTTTTCAATACATAAACAAATAAAATTTCGTGGTATCAACGGCATATGTACAAAATGTAAACAAAGGAATAAGGGAAAACAATAATGCGTCGTTATAATTTGATGTTTTTTCTCCTGCAAACAGTACACTTGCCACATTCAATGTGGACTCGATTTTTACCAACATATAAAGCAGCGAATGTGCTATACGTTGTAATTTTCATTTGTTTGATATTGTAAATTCACAGTCGTGCCAAGTAAATTACAAAAATGTTGTAAAATCCCTAACCTCAATTGGTAAAAACTCTATATTACACATGCACTGTAAAAAATGTAAATGAAATCTATAATTTTGTTGCGATTTTCATGCCAAAAAATATAGTGATATTCTCATGTTAAACGTGGTAATTTCCTACGGGTGGTTAGGAATTTCAGAACGATTTGTAAATTCCCTATACTGAAGGTGGTAAATTTACAACGTGACGCGTTTTTCCCACACTATAAGTGGGTAAAAATCGAGCCCATGCTGTATATGTACATGGTAAATTTACAATATGAGGGGAAAAACCATTGGTGTAGTAAAATTAATTTTTACATTAAAATTCCACCAATTTTAGTTTTATTTTGTTTTTAAATGTAAAACAGGAATATTATTGTAAAATTCATTATAAGATGTATTTTAATATTTTAGAGGTTTTTAGAGCTTTAATCTTTTGTCGAAATAAAACATTAAATCTAAATTCTTTTGTTGATAGAAAAACTTTCATCGAAAGCAAGTTTTAGAGTTATAATCTTTTGTCGATAAAACTTTTGTTGAAAGAAAACGTTTAATCATAAAATCTAAATTCATAAATTATTAAAATAAGAAATTATTATTACAAGCCACTACAATTGGATCAGGATTACGTGCATAAATTTGACCACATAATGTATAGAGTTCAAATCACCTGCCCGCATAAGGCTATTGCACTTTAGTACATAACCTAAAATTTTTCCTATATTTTGTTGTAAATTTACTATTGTCTTGGAGAACTTAAACTTCTCTACGAGGTAATATTATCGTAACCTGTAAAATCCACTTTCAATTGTAAATTTACAATTACAAGTTGACATTTACAAGGTAAAAAAGTAATATTCACTGTACCTATGTAAATTTACAATAACATTTTGTAAAAGTCCTACTTATAGTATGGGCAATATTGGGTCCCATTCTGCACGTTGTAAATTTACATTTCCATTTTTTACAGTGTGGGAATATTACCAAATTTATATACAATGAACATTACAATGAGACTAAAAATCATTATCATTTTTTACAATGTACAAGTTAAACAGAGTAACCTTTAAAAACATTTAACTCGGTGCATATACAAAAATTTGTAAAATAACATTTTACAGGGCACAAACTTATAGTTTTCTAAAAAATATTCGTGTCAAGAACATTAAAAAAAATAAGAGATTAATAACAAAAACTTTTGATGGTACACATAGCTTGAGTTGAGGCCTTGATTGATCTTCGGTTCCAACTTTTATAAACTATTTCTTTTTATAAGATTAAATTTCTATTAATATAAATGTTGAATACATACCACATTTATAGTTCACATTTTCCTTGCATAAAACTTTCCATTTTTCGATCATTTCTGGATCCTTTGGAAAACACAAAAAACTTACATTTTGATTTTTTGTGTTTCTGGAGTTGTTTGGGCAGTTTATTATTGCGCATGACGGCATATTGTGATTTAGAAATTAAAGGTCCAGTTTGTTTACAACCATTACTTATTACTTCAGGCTTTAGCCGCAGGCTTTCGCATATTGCACATAAAATATATTTCCGAAGAATTTAGTGCCCCTCACAGGGCTCATCTAAACAATTGGCGTATCATAAATCACGACCAAAACAAGCACGCTGCATTGAACAGGTTTGCCAATACAAATTTTATAAAATCCCTATATACGGAGTGCGTGCACACTGTAAAATGCCGGTGTAAAATCTTTGGGGGAATTATAAAATTACACCCTGCACTGTTACATCCAGTGTTGGGTAAAACTAAGGAAAAAATAGTTTTCTACAAGTATACAGTAGGACCTCTCTTATTCTAATTACATAGTAAAGTTTTTCAAGATGGCGCCGACCTCTCTTATTCTAATTTTCCCCTTACCCCCACTTACTTTGCTTGCGAGCTTGTGATTCGTGGACAATATTTTTCTTTTATGAACGATTAGAATAAGAGAGGCTGGACAATTAGAATAAGAAAGGCAATTAGAATAAGAGAGGTCCTACTGTACGTAGATTACCGGTAACTTACGTCGAAAACGTCGAAAACTGGTAGAATACTAAAGTATGCTCGAAAACATAACCTATACATATATTGAAAGATTTCTTTTATGAATTTTATAAAATATATACAGTCCGTAGTTTTTTAAAAAATATAAGAAAGGACAAAAACTAAATTTTAGTCAACACATTTTTCTTGAAAAAAAAATATTTTAAAATTTTTTTAGAATTCAAGATAAATCAAAGGTATATAAAAAGGTCATTCAATTTTTAATGCATATATCTTTTCAAGCAATGAAAATTGTTTTCAATACAATAATACAAGTGCGTAAAAATTTTTTCTCTAAAGTACATTTGTTCAAAAATAATGCTTGCACATGTGTTGAACAATATCTTAAGTATGTGTAAAGTATGCTCAAAAAATAAAAATATTTTAAAATTATTATATAGTAACGAATATTGTGTGATATTTGTGATGTAAATAATGCCATAATTATAAAAGATTTCATAATATTATGTATGGGTGATTCTCCAAAAACGGTTAATATTGCATGTAATCGTTCAATAAACTCACAATGTGAGGTTCCATAATTATGAAATAAAATTTTTTACTGTACATACCTTCAAAATGTCGTTTTTAGTCCCATTGACTTTTTGACTGCTATTTTCAATTTAGCTACAGTAGTCCCCACCCTAAGTTATACCATCCAAAGTTATATGTCTATCCTAAGTTATAGATTGGCCTTCTCCAAAGTTATACCAGTTTCTTCCTCTCCTTCCCCCACCACATTGTTTTGCTGAGCCACACTCGCACACAGAAGCACCCATTGCATGGATATAAACAAAGATACGGGAGTGGGGATAGTGAGGGGCTATAACTTTGGAGAATCGTCCGCCATTTTGAAAGAACCGACAGTATAACTTAGGATGGGACTACTGTACATTTGATTTCACACATGCGGTTTATTATCCATGTCCGGTTTGTAGAAAACATAAGATGTAGTCTACTCGGTATTCGACATGTCGAAAACTCTATCCCTCCTTTACCTCCAGTGAACTACCTACCCAACACTGGTTACATCTCGCACGGAAAACTCGCATCTCTGACAGTGGCGCAAAATCGTAATTCTCTGTTGAGTATTTTTACTACACTATAAAAAATTTCAATGTACATTTACAGTGAAATGGTGGAAATTAAAATACCAGCGCAAATCATGGTGAAATTACATTGTCGCGGTAAAATTTCTATGTTATCGACGTGATTGTACATGTGCACTCTGTAAATAAGACGTCAATCGGTTATTGGTGCGACTCGCGAAAGTCAAGTACAAAAATCCCTATAGCCCAATTTACAGTGCGTTTGTAATTTTACATCCTCCATGCTTTTTTACATGAAAAATTATGGAAAATTACAAAGACGATGTGAATTATATTTCTTTAATTACATAACACAGGTCTGCAAAATTCACTTTATTTTTTTTTTTCCGATCAGAGTGATTTCCGACGTATTTTTGTACGCTGAACACGAATCTGAAGATGAAAAATGTCTATCACGTCATGATTTTGAGAAAAGTGGGGCAAAAACATCAAAAAACGTGTTTTTGGGTGATTTTACCCATAATTTTCTCAGAAGCCTGACGTGCAACAGATCTGAATTTGTGCTCGAATTAAAGCTTGATTCTTCCCCTACAAAAATCATAAGATAGTTTTAAAAAAAATTTCATATTTTTGAAAAAAAGAATGGTTTTAACCTTGCTATTCCTAGTGATTATGATGAAAATGCAAATTATTTAACTGTACATTGAGCAGAGCTCATACAAACCACTACTTGACTGTTTTCGGGGTTGGTGTTTAAGAATCTAGTGTCGCTTTTAAAAAAATTCAAAATGGCGGATCCAAGATGGCGGATCCATAAAAATAAAACATTTAAATTAACCTCCTAAAATCAGTACTCGGGGTTTTTTGAGTCGCTGATGACGAATCCAATGTTAGTTTCACAAAATTTAAAATTGCGAATCCAAAATGGCGGCCGCAAAATAAAAAAATATACTTAAGATCTGAGAATCACCACTTCATGGTTTTTTTGTTCGTCATTTTCCAGCGGTTGTTTGACCAGCGAAGGCAAGACTAAAAATTGTCCGACCAGTGAACGTTAGACTAGGTGTTGTCCGACCAGGGAAGGCAAGACTTTGTTTTATAAAACAATCTACATGCAGTGTAAGAATCAAGATTTTATTTTAGTATAGACTAACTAAAGTTTTTAATAGATCATATGGAGTATGATCTAGTCTTTGTTTCCCTACGGGTAGATAAATTGTTTCTTTGATTTTTACAATTTTCACAACCTCTCGGACCTGGACATGATAAGCACTGATGGCAACCAAAAAAAACGTGAAGTGGTGATTTTTAGAACCTAAGTTTATTTTTATATTTTGCGGGCGGAGTACTGATTTTCTTGAGGTTAATTCAAATTTTTGATTTTACGTCCGCCATCTTGGATCCGCCATTTTGAATTTTATAAAGGCGACGCTGGATTCTTAAACACCAACCCCGAAAACAGACAAGTGGTGCTTTGTATGAGTTCTGCTGAATGTAATTAAATAATTTGTATTTTTATCATAATCACTAGAAATAACAAGGTTAAAACCATTTTTTTTTCAAAACTATGAAATTTTTTTTAAAACTATCTTATGATTTTTGTAGGGGAAGAACCAAGCTTTAATTTAAGCACAAATTCAAGTCTGTAGCACGTCAGGTTTCAGAGAAAATTAGGGGTAAAAACACCCAAAAACGCGTTTTTTGGTGTCTTTACCCCCACTTTTCTCAAAATCATGACGTGATAGGCATTTTTCGACTTCAGATTCGTGTTCAGCGCACAAAAATACGTCGAAAATCACTCTTATATTTAAACAAAAAAAAATCCGTGCAGACCTGTGTAATTGATGTAAAATTACCACGATCATTACCGGTATTTTTATTTCACCTGCGATGTTGTAAATTTACATTTCTATTGTAAATTTTAAATGTTTATGGTAAATTTCTTTATGTTTTCGGATGATTTTTACAAGAAAATTGTAATTTTACTACGAAAATAAAAGGAAATTTCAACAAAACTGTAAAAATTCGGAAATGTAATTTTACTTTTAGTTTTCACAGTGTACGATAAATGTAAATTACTAAAATTGTAAAATTGTTGTTCTGAGAGTAGGTAATTTTATAATTACCCACTCGGAGAGTAGTAATTTGACTTCTCTCAATATTACTATTCGACTTAAAATCACAACCTGCAGTATTGTAAAACTACAATCTTCCACAGTTTCTTGGAATACGGCCAAATGATGTGGTTGGAGATTCCTATATCCCGGAGTAGGTAGGAGAAGTAAAAACAAATCTGTTACCACTGATATATACTGTTACTGAAAAAGTTTATTCTTTTTATAGAAAACTACAAAATATTAAAATAAATGATGTGATTGGAGCCTAAATTAATTGTTTATTTTTCGACCGCTTTTGAATTAATCAAATATGTAATAGATATTCTTGGTATATATCGGTCTATTTCTAAATATTGATTTGAATCAAAATAAATAAATACGTAAATATATAGACGTCGCTGGAAAGTCTGTGCACGTCGAGCGCATTACTTAATCGTCAACTTATATAAAAAATTGATTATCGAAAATTTATGAATTATATACTACGTATATTCTCAGAATAACGTGAATATTATATGCTATCGGCCGATACACGGCATCCTAATAGAAGCTATTGATTTATTTCGCCTACTTTTTACTATTCTTCACTGATTTTTACCTTTAATTTCGTATATTTCTCTTGTTTTTCGAATTTTCGGTAATCGCTACACGATGACGTCTATCTTCATAGCATTGAATATTTTCGCCACAGAAAGACGTCAAAAATATTTTAATTAAAAAATAATTAATTTCTTTTAATTATAATCAAATAATTACGATCGAGTTTACTTTTTAATCATATCGCAATTAGAATCGAACGTTTGCGACGATTTAAATGCCTCCAAGGAAACCCAAGGTGACACAGGTTCAAGTGACGAAGCTGACATTTCCGAAGTTTCAAATTCTCCATCTCCACCGCAATCTTCTCCGCATAAAAGACCTCATATGGACGACGACCGAATTGACCAAATACAGAAGCAAATCAACTTTTTAGCCAACGCGATACTTTCACAAGCATCATCGTCAACTCCAAACCCATCAACTATAACCTCATCGAACAAAACTTTCTCTTCAAACCGCCAGAAATAAAATCAATAAATCTCGGAGAATTGAAAACATCCATTGATGAAAAACATTCTATCCGCCTAGTAAGCAAGGAACGTTTAGAGGTAATTAAAAACTTACAACGTTTCGAATCAGATGACTGGAAGGAGGTTAGATATGCCTCCGTTTTAAAAAATTATTTAGCTTACCCGGGCTTTGTTGATCTTAATTAACGAAGAACTTTGTCATTTAAACAAACGTAAAGATTTTATTGCCCCGACTGAACGTGCTTTAGCAGGCCTTTCGAATGCTATTTTAGATCAGAGACAGCTTTTACAAACTAATCTCCAAAATATTGTGCACTGGATCTTTAACAATCCTACTGAATTAAATCCAGAATCTTTATTCGATCGTTTGACTTCTACTTTCGGCATAAACTCACAAATGTTTAAAAATTATGAACAGATTTTACAAATAATTTGTGGTAAAATAGCAGAGTGCATAGAAGCCAGACGTGATCGTTTATTATCAGAACTTTCTAATAGAAATCTTCAATCTGCATTACGTAAAGTACCTCCGAGCTCTGAGTATCTTTTCGGAAAAGAAAACTTACAACCCCTGATACAATCTTTAGGCGGTTCTCAAGTTTAGTTGAATACTCCATCTTATTTAAATAAAAACGCTTCCTATAAACCAGATCATTCCTAATCCAGAAATGCTAATCGTTCGTTCCATAATTTTAGTCATCAACATAATAAATCTTCTTCTTATGATAGAGATGATCAGTTTCATCGCCGTAATAATAATAAATCTAAGAATTTTGTCAAGAAAGATCAATTCAAGGCTAAAACCGAAGATTCCTTTCGTAAAAAACAAGATAAATAACTATTTGATCGAAAAAAAGTTTACAGTTGCTCAATTTCAAGACAGATTCCAACACATATTCTAAGAATCATTTCCGGAGCGCGAATTCCATTAATTTCAAAACCTTCGTTGATAAACAACTGGAAATTGTCCAATTTCAAAACAAAAGAATCCCCTCCAATGTCCGAACAAATTCACTCACTTCTAGAACAGAACCCAATAAGCACACTTTTGAAATAAAGAATTCTTCAAGTAATCTGGAATGTCCGCAACAAATCATCTTCTTAAAGTATTCAAAAAGTAGTCAGGAAGTAATCTTTATGAAAAAATGTATAAATTGAAATACCATCGGTCAAAGATAAAGTGTTTCACAGTTATGATGATAGTAGTCCTAAAGTATTCTTTATTAACAAATTTCTTATACACGGTATGTATGACCATCTTGAACAGTCCGTCGGCATCAGGGGATGATTTGAGCTCCCACCGCATGGTGATGCATAAAGTGCCCTCCCAATAAGCATAGATTTTGAAAAAAGAATACTTTATTACTTCTCGAAAATCCTCATGAAATTATACCTACAGTGTATAAGAAGTAATAAAAATGAATTTTTTTATAACAAATTTAAGTTACCGACCGAGTTTCTCACAAGCGCACGAGTCCTAGGCAAATTTGTATGTAAGGAACCTCCAAAAGAGTAACAGTACAACACACGCGGCATGCTGTATGTTACATATACGTATTGTGTGCATTATTACATGGGGATAATAAGTCTCTCTCTCTCTCTCACTCTCTCTCTCTCTCTAAATTAATTCCATACTTATTAGTATACTTATTCAGTAAAAGAATTTTTTATGAACACTTAATTATGGATGGTGAAGAACATTTTTACACAATGCGTTTTAAAAAAGCATTCGTATCTAACTCTTAATTTAATAACTATAGCGGACATTCGTTATTTTTTAAAACATTCACAAAGAATTCTTCTAGAATTCTACTTTCATAAAAGCATTCAAGAAGTATTATTTTTGAATATTTCAACATTTCCTTTTGCTTATTGGGAAGATACTGGAGAGACCTTCTCACTCGGACCACAGCTTAATTTCAAGAATGTTTTTAGTAAAGAAGAGTTCAGGTGGAACGCGTCCGATCTTCGATTTGAGAGAACTGAACAGTCATATTCAAGTAAAGAAATTCAACCTAATTTCTCATTTCCAAATTCCAATCTTCTGACAGGACGAAGATTGGATGGCGAAAATAGACTTATCTCAAGCCTATTTTCATATTCCAATTGCAAAATCTCACCGCAATCTCCTTCGTCTGGTCTACAACAAGGAATTGCGGCAGATGACGAGCTTATCCTTCGGACTCTCATCTGCTCCTCACACATTCGTGATGGTAACGAACTGGATTGCAGAAATTCTTCGTTCACGAGGTGTGAGGGTGATAGTTTATCTCGACGATTTTCTTTTGGTCTCTCAAAACAGAGCCAAACTATATTCTCAAATAATCGACGTATTGAGTATTCTGAACTTTTTGGGATGGCAGATAAAAACTCAAAAGTGTGTTCTACAACCATGCCAAGAAATCGAATTTCTGGACCTAATCTGGAATGCACATCGAAATTTGATTCAATTACCAAAAGACAAAGTCGCAACCATTTTAAAGATTATCGATAAGATATTAATTCAGAAAAATTGCTCTCTCAAACAACTTCAGAGTCTGCTGGGCTATTTAAACTTTGCCAATTTCGCTGTACACAGAGGTTAACTTCATTGGCGTTATTTACAGAGATTTCAGAACAAATTTCGACAAAACCGACTTCGAGAAAAACTTACTGTTCCACAACACGTTACAAACGATCTGAAATGGTGGAAAGATGCTGTAATAACGACAACGCCTTTACACAAGATACCAATCTCAAACTTTCTCACAACCGATGCTGCAGATTCAGGATAGGGAGCACAACTCGACAATTTTCATCTATCAGGTTCATGGACCACAAAACCCATGGCATTCAAACATGGAGGAGATGTATGCTGTTTATGCCTCAATAAAGCAATGGGCTTACAAACTAAAGAATACTCACTTACTAGTCTAGTCCGACAATCGAACTCTAATTGTATCTAGTTATATATATATATATATAACAGATAATACGGTTTGTTAACGCGAAGAAAAATGCATTACAAGTTAGATTTGCGTCAATGTTTGTTATATATTTTGTCATTCTAATCTGAAATATTTAACTTTAGTTTTAAAAATGATATCATTCATAAAGTCAGATGAATAATTTAGAAGTGTATAATATCAATTTTAATTGTAATATACTATAAAGTATTCTAATATTTTCAGAATCGAAAAGAAACCTGAGCAGTACGGACCACGAAATAGTAAGCAGAAAATGGCTTCAAATGAAAAAGTCTGCCCTAATGCCAATGGTGAGTTTTACAAATGTTACATGTTATGTAAAAATTGTAAAGTTTTACAAAAATAAGGAATGTTCTTTCAACTTTTCGCCCAAATGTGCAAAATGTCAAGTTGACGTTAAATACGTATTATTTCATTTCAACGTTTTGAATATGATAATTTCAACCAATCGGTCTGAAGTAAATTTATCCATGTTTGTTAGAACTATATTATTGATAATGCGAAAGTACAGAAGTAATGTTTTGTTTCTCATCTAATGTTTTGCAGCAACGAAAAAGCGTACCATCTTAACATTGGAGGCGAAAATGAAGGTACTGGAGCATATCGCCAAGGGTGAGAAACAACACGATATAGCTCATATATTCGGGATTTCGAGGCAAATGGTCGGATATATTGGCAGGCATAAAGCTATGTTCGAAGAGCAATATAAAGTGGTCAGCAAGAAGCACCCAAAAATGAAAACGAAGCGTTACTCCAGGTCCGAAGACTCCCTTCTTGAATGTATTTTATTCGGATGGTTTTCTCAAAATCGTGAAGCTGGCATTCATGTAGGAGGAAATTTATTGCAGGAAAAAGCCATAGTTATAAATGAAACTTTAAATATTCTTGAGAATTTCTCGGCGAGCAATGGGTGGCTCGATCGCTTTAAACACCGGCATGGAATACGACAGCTGTGAGTACAAGGGGAAAAACTGATGTCGAAGCAAGCCACACATTTTCAAGGGAGTTCCAGACGTTCATCCAAGAAGAAGGTTTCAATTTAGATCATATTTATAACACAGATGAAACTGGACTCCAATGGAAAGAATTGCCCCGGAAAACATTGTCATCAGCAATAGAAAAAAATGCATCTGGATTCAAAGTGGCGAAAGACAGAGTGACAGTAATGACTTGTGCGAACGCATCAGGAAGTCACAAAATTCCTCTTCTCCTAATTGGAAAATATAAACAGCCCCGGTATATGAAAGGCGTGGAAAAGCTTCCTCTTGTCTATACCCATCAAAAAAATAGTTGGATGGATGCCGCAGTGTTTTGTGACTGGTACTGTACAGTGTTTTTGCCTGCGATAAAAGAAAAAAAGTGCCACGAGAACGACAAATTTCTACTGCTTTTGGATAATGCTCCATCTCATCCAAAAGCAGAAGAATTAAACGCAATAGACCCTTGTTGCGTGGTCAAATATTTTCCTCCAAATGTGACTTCCCTAATACAACCCATGGATCAGGGAGTCATCGTCGCTATGAAAAGGCACTACAAAAGGATGTATTTGAGAGAGCTTCTTCTGGACGAGGAAACAGAAGGTCCAGAAAAGTACAGGGGATTTCTGAAAAAATGGAACCTCCTTCACTGCATTAGAACAATTTCTTCTGCATGGGATTGTGTAGAAACTGGAACGTTAGTCAACGCGTGGTCTAGACTATTAGACTATCGACCACTGGAGACAACCCCTGATGTTAATGTTGACTAAATTTGTCACTTGGCAAGTCGTGCCATGCAACTGCCAATATTGTTGGAGGAAACAACGACATGGTTAAATGGTGACAATGACTGTGGTTGGCAAGTGCAGAGCCTGGAAGAAACTGCCTCCACTATCACAGGCCACAATTTTCAATTTGACAAAGAACACAGTTTTCAAGATGAAGAAGAAGAAGAAGAATACGACTGTGACACCGAAACTGTGTTCAGAACAGAGCCGACAATCGAAGAGTCTGACATTGTAACATACTGGGCAGCTAACAAAACGTACAAGTGGCTAGAAAAGAGGTGGGATACGACAACAGAGGATCTTCTGGCGGCAGCAAGAATCCAAAACAAAATTGGAGATGTCATACTCGCACAAAAGTTATTTTAAATAAAAAAAAAATTAATTAAATACATACATGTAAATAATAATTTGTAAAAATGAACTTATTAATTTTAGACCTAAATTCCTTTTCCCATTCCATATGTGTAATCGAAACAAGGTTTAATATTTCAAATCTTATTACGATAGAAAAACTCAGATCGAGGCAAGGTTGTATATAAAATATCTTTCCTTTATTCGTAAAACTTCATCTAAACAAGGTTCAATACCTACAATTCTATTACGACAGTAAAACTCAGGTCGAGGCAAGGTTGTAGATAAAAACTCTTTCCTTCATTCGTAAAGGGATATCGAAATAGGGTTCAATACGTATAATCCTATTACGATAGTAAAACTAAGATCTAGGCAGGGTTGTAGATAAAAACTCTTTCCTTTATTCGTAAAGTGATATCGAAACAACCCAATAAACGAGTTCGTGTGCAAACATTTTTAATACGATTTCATACGTTTCCATCCCGTTTCTTTCCTCGCTATTTCGCGGTAAATCGCATGAAAACGTGTGCAAGATGATGCAACGAGTTTAAACGCATCGAATCGAATGAAATTTAGGAATAAAAATTGAGGTTAGGTTTGCACATAATGAATTTTCATATTAAAACGCATGGAATTGAGCCAAGTTTTACCGGGTTTATATTTCGTCTTTTTTTTTTAATATTATTCGAGGTTCAGGAAATTAAAAAAGGATTGTGTTGGAACACATATATTTATTTTTTATTGCAATTTAACATTTTAAAAATGAACAATAAAGTAATATTTTCTTAATATAAAACAGATCAATATCATAATCTAATTATCGGGATCATTCAAGGTGAGATTCATCTAGATAATGATCGTCAACGAATATATTATTTTCGGAGGGGCTAATTGTTTCGTCTATCTCGATCCTGGTAAAATCAACATTTACGTTTTCTTGTACATCTGCCTCGTCTTGCTCACTGTTTGAGAGCTCACCATCATCTCCTTTTCCTTCTGTTTCATCACCCGACATTTTTATTTTCTTAGACTTTTTTGTGCCTTCTATGTTTTTCCTCTTGGTTGTAATTGAGCTTGAAATTGTACATACATATTTACTTTTCGGTTTAATTTCAATATTCTAGGTTAGGAACTGATGTTATCGAGGGTCAGTTCGTCGTTTTCACGCGTAGGCGCCACCAGCGATCTAACATGACTTCGTATTAAAACGAATGAACACTTCGTATAGGTAAACACGTATGCCTTCGAATGATTTCAATCAAAAATTTGCATTCGACAATTAGCCGTTTCCGTATGCGAACGGTTGTACATAACCTCAATTTTAAAGACTATTAATACTGCGTACATATTCGAATGTTTTCGAATGTAGAGCGAAATGAAATCGTATGAAATATCATTCGCTTTAAGCAACCCATCAAAGAACGTATCATTTCGAATGAAAAATTAATACCCGTGTTTCGAAAATATCGCATATTGACGCATATGATCGAATGTGACGTATGACATCGGATGCATTGGAAATACGACAAATATTCGAAATATATATTGTGCGTATGAAAACATTTGAAAACGACTAATTTCGTATTAAAATTTGATCAATTTCATTCGAAATTGGAAACAAATCGAATGAAAGTCGAAATTTTTGCACACGAACTCGTTTATTGGGAAGGTTTTAGATGTAGATAACATCTTTTGACGATAGTGAAACTCGGATCGATACAATGTTTCACATCTAGAATCTTTTTCTCTTTCCAGAATTATTATCAAACCAGGGTTTTAGATCTAAAATCGGTTTTCCAGTTCAAAAGTCTTATTGAAAGTGCAAATATAAATTCTTTGATTCTAAAACATTGGTCGAATGAAGGTTAACATGAAACAAAGACTACGCGTGACGCCAACCCACTGATCTACCACCGTCAATCAATTTCTAAGACGTAATATGACAATCGCGTTACACTTGTATTCTAATAAAAATGTTCGTTAATAATAAGTAAATAATGATTGATCTTAGTGTTAATCTTTTAGGCATTGTATGGCAATGAATTAAGTTTAGGAAAATAAAACATTCTTCTTTTTATATGAAAATGTATATTTAACTTAGAAATAAATTCCAAAAAGGCGCCTGCAACAAATGAAACAGTTTTCTCCTAAGAAAAGTTGCAGGACGCATGTATACATAACCTATAATTTGCTTCCTAGATTAGAAGGAAAAGAACAAGTTTTAAAGGCTTACCTTTTGAAAAATTTCTATTTGTACTTATTCTTTGCTTTCTATATTTCAATATTTTCTTTCTTATCAATATTCTTTCGTATTAAACTGACTCGATTACTCGGATTCACATTTTCAGACTTTCTTATGTTTTTCACTAAATTCTAGCTTTCTATTATTATTAACTAACCTTACCTATAATTAGTACATGAGTATAAAATTTGCGCGGTAAATTCAAAACACATTAATCAAAATAATTATATTCCAACACTTAGTATAATCTGGAGCAAAATAATTTTTGAAAACTGAAAATTATAAGGTTTCGTAAGGAAACTTGTAGAAGATTGTAAAAATCGCTTTACTTCGTCTTGCCGAACGTCTCATGAACTCTTTAATTTTGGTTTTCTCATGTAGCGTACAAAAGTAAAAAAAAACTTGATGCACTCTTAGAAGCCGCTTAACTGGACGCTTAGATAACGCTTAACCCATTAACGTCAAGGACACTTTTTTCACTAAAATTTCAATCAAAAATTTCATATGAAAATCCAACTTCAAATAAATTGAAAGGTTCTTACTATTTTCGAGGTCGCTCTTTTAAGTGCTGTTGTCAAAATTGAGCTATCTTAATTAGATGATTAAATATGGCGATTTAAATGTCAAAATAACGCGAAAAATCGAGTGTTCTTTTTTATAAAACACTTTTTTCTCATTGAAAGAATATTTGTCGTCAGAAAATTTCTTCATTAAACGTGGACCCAATAGTTATAGTATTAAGATAAATTTTTTGAATATTTAAAAACTAACATGGTGATCACAAAATGGCGACTCCAATGACAAATTTCTAATTAAAACTTAACAATAGTTTTTCTTGAAAACTATAGACTTCAGAAAACATTTTCTAAGAATAAATACGTTTTAGAATGAGTCAAAAAATCCTCTCAAATTTTTTCAGAATATATTGTTACAATTTTTTATTTTTCGAATATTCGAAAAATCGAAATTTTTAAAAAAGTGGTCCAAAAAATCTGAAAAAATTTGAGAGTATTCTTAATATAGGGGTATACCCCTATCGAACTTTCGTGGAAGCGGACTGCACATTTCTTGCACCTTTCCCGAACGACAATTTCACGCTTTATGAACTCTTAAGGGACGCTCATATTTTTGGCAGGGATTTGTTCATGTTCAGTGTACTCTCAGCGTGGTAATTTTACGCTGAAATTTTTTACAGTGTGGTAATTTTACAGTGAAATTTTTTAGTGCACATAGTTGGTATATTAGTGACAAATTTCTGATTTCTATATATCTGAGCGTTCTCAGATCCCGTGAATCAGTATAAACAATGTAGGTTATGGACGATGGAAATAGGGGAAATCTGAAAGGTTGCTGAAATTTATGGGGAATTTTAAGGTTATTGTTTATGTAGCACTGTTACGACGCTACTGACAGAAATGACGCGGATTGACAAGTTCTACACTTCTACACACGTTCTCGTGACTTCTTCGGGTTGACTTGTACATACTGCATTCGTCGTCAAATGCATTTCTGTTGCATGCCGATGCACATAGAATATAGAGAATAAGGAAGTACCCAAATTGCGTTTTCTTCACTTAAATACAAGTAAGTAAATTAAATATTTGTTCATATTTATGTAACTTTCATTCCTGATATATTTCATTTGGTTTTAATAAAATTTTACAAACTTATAGGTTGTACGTAATTCTAAAAATGCAACGAGAGGAGAAACAACTTGACTCGGCTTTAGAAGCTATAATCATGAGAGTAAACGATCTGAAATCTGCGATAGCTGCAATGATTTTCAAAGTTGAACATGAATACGATACTTTAAACTGGCCAAACTTTCTTGATAACTTTGCATTAATTTCCGGACATGTGAGTGACGAATTATTAAATTCTCAATTACGGAATAAAATATTATTGTTTTTTTTAACAATTTTTCGTTTATACAGCTCACAAGTCTTTCCAAGATTCTTAGTCACGATAAAGCTCCAAACTTAAGGAATCTGACAGTTCTTCCTCTCCATTTGAGTCCAGAAAAAGATGACGAATTATTGAGGCTCACAGAAGGAAGAATCTCAACTTTTGCTCATGATTTGGTACCAAATTATTTGCGAACTAAATTAGAACCTCAAGCAGAGCATAAGATGATTCAACTCGAGATCAAAGCTGCGAATTTAAGTTATGATACATCACACGTAAGTACATTGTTTAAACTTTAATTATGAGAATAAAAATATATCGAATTCAAGTTTAATTCACTTGTTTATCCGGAAAGTTAAAAAAATTAGTTAGAAAATTACAAAAGAGAAAATCTTACAAGACTAATTTTCTGTTAATACGCTAACTAAACAACACCCAGGACTACAGTGTAAGCTCCTGACAGTTGGTATTTGCAGCTTCCATTTGCTTCTTATGCATTTATCAAAATTAAGTTCTGCGAGTTCTGTCTTTTTTGGCTTTTATTGATGCTGCAAAAATTGGTGACTGGAACATACTCCATAAATATGGATCGTTAATAAAAGCTTTGATGGATTTCAGAAACAAGTAACTCAGTACACGAAAGTGATCAATCATGTATGGGACTTGGCAAACAAGGCGCGTGAAGAATGGGAAAGCGAATGTGCGGCAAGGACTGTACAGCCACATACGAGTAATCCTGCAGACACACACGCTCTCGTCGCTGCTGTCGGAATGGGAAAAGGTTTAAAGGTAGGAATAAGTTTTACTCGTACGTTTCTTACTTTTTACAAAAAATCATATGTACATTTATGCTTAGTCCGATACTGTGCAAATGGTACCGTCCGGCGTAAGTCCCGTTCCCAGCAGTATGATGGTTGGTCGGCCTGGAAGTCAAACTCAACCCCCTGGTGGTCCAATCGGTAAGATTCCATTATTAAATCGCATTTTTTTTCATTTCCAGTTTAATTTTAATTAATTTGTTCTTTCAGTAGGACAAATGGGTAAAGCACCGAGTGCGATTAAAACAAATATCAAAGCAGCGTCACAAATTCATCCATACGGACGATAAAATAATTTAGTTACCTACTTGTTGATAATTTGTAAGATGAAAATATTAATAAAGTATTTATTACCTTAAAAGATATGTCATCAATCCTTTTCTTTCGTAACAAACTCCATTTTCCTTGCAATAAGTGCTTGAGACCTCGGTGATAATACTTTATTCGCAACCGAGACTAATTCCACATCGAAATTACGTTCTTGCAACCAACACAAACGATCGAATAATACTAATGATTCTGCAGGACTTTGTAAAAGCAGTTGTAACCCAGTGTAAATTTCGGTTGATTTTTGTTTGTTAGCGTATTCGTTCCACAATGATACAATTGAATTTTCTATTTCCAAGTTCCAAAGAACGTCTTCTCCTGACGTGGTGTGTAACGAATATCTTTTAACGCAGTCTTTCAAATAGGTTGCAAAATCAACACATTGAGACTTTCTTGTTGCTTTCTGTACGAGTTTCTTTAAAGTAAGATTTTCTGAAAAAATTAAGGATTACAAAAAAAAGAAGCAATTTAAATATATTTTAAAAATGTTAAGTGCAATACTTTGAGCAGCATACAGTTCAAGTACAGCTCTAGCAAGTACATAAAAAGAATGTTCGACGTGAGTTTTCTCATCCATTCCATTCCATCGATCTGGTGATTCCTGAGATGCTAGACGTAAAAAAGTTCTTCCGAAAATATCTCCGATATCAACATTCTCACTTTCAATAATTCCTTTAAATTCCGCTGACATTGGGAAGTTGTTAAAATACTCTTTCCCTTCCTCGACACTTGAATATGTTATTTTATGATAGCAACACGAAACTAGTATTAAAAGCTGCGCTGCATTCATCTCGGAGTAAATTTTCATCATATGCGGACCTAAATCTCCGCATGCATGGAGCCCAATTAAGCAAACTCTTTTCGAATCTTTAAATTCCTCAGTTAACATGTGTTGTATTGTTTCGCTCGAAGTTTTGCTTATTTCGTAACATACGTATTTCACTGACTGCAGCGACTCGGGAAATGATTGTTTTTGTCTATTTTGTGCAGTTTCTACATTTTTCGAATTTGATTCAATACCCAATACTTTGTAGCCATACATAAAATGGAGTAATTGACATATGTAACCCTGTTTATAATATTTGTTATTATTCAAAGCGATTATTATGTTGATATTCAATATAGTGATTTTCATACCAAACCTGCACCAAGATCGATAATGGTTGAGATTTGTAATTTCTCGCATTCAGAGTGGATTACTTTTGACAATTGAAAGATTTCATGTTGCTTTTTTGGACTTAATTTTTTTAGAAATAATTTTGGTAATTCCAGTGTTGCAATTTCCAAATTAGACATTCGATTGGTGCGTTTACACTTTTCGATAAATGTTTTTAATGAATTTGGCCAGTGTTCCTGTAATAATTTTTGTTTATCTAAATAAACTATATTATACATTTACGGTATTTTAGTCTTCAACGTTTATGACGACCCTTCGAAACATTTTAAGTAGGAATCTTACGAGAATCTCATGAGAATATTATAAATACATTTTATAATAAATTTTGGTTAGTTGTAGAAATATTGTTTGAAATGTGTAATACATAGTTATATAAAAGAAAATAATTTAACAACTAGTTGTACAATCATAAAATTATATACATTTTGAATTAAAGTTTTTTGTAAATTATACTAAAATCTCACTCGAATCAGATTAGTTTTCAAAACAAATGATAAAAATTGTCGAATAATATTTTTGTAATATATTGCAAATATTACATAACATTTATATAAAATATATCAGGAACTTGTTTCAAAATCTCTTGTGATTCTCATATACGAATCCTATTTAAAGTTTTCTAAGGGAGTATACTCGTACTTGACTTTTATTGACATGAACCGAAACACATCTATGATATGTAGAAAAGCAAAATTATGAATTTTTTAAAATGTTTATTGTTGTCTAATTTATTCAATACGTTTTTGCATATCAATTCTTTATATTTAAATGTAGATATCGAACTGGTAGGCCTATTGCAAACCATTTATATAAAATTGATCGAACAGACGTTCCTAGCAAACGGAAAAGCATTGAGAAGTTTTGATAATTCCAAAATTGAATTCATTTTGTTAACATTTTTATTCCTTGTGTATACAGTAGGACCTCCCTTATTCGAACCTCTCTTATTCTAATTGTCCAGCCTTCCCTATTGAAAAAATCCATGTGGATTCCATATGGATTTTCAATGTGGATTTCCATATGGATTGATGTGGATTCGACTGGATTCCATATAGATTTTTGGTGTGGATTCCATATGGATTTTCATGTGGATTTTCCATGTGGATTCTATATGGATATGTAAGTGGAATATGAATTCCATGTTGATTTTTAGTATGGATTCGTTATGAATTATTTTATGTACATGGGGTCAGAATTCCTTATTTTGCTGCTTGGGCATTCCGTATAGTTATTTTAATATGGATTCCGTATGGATTTTCAATGTGGATTTCCATATGGATTGATGTGGATTCCATGTGGATTCGACTGGATTCCATATAGATTTTTTTTATGGATTTTCATGTGGATTCCATATGGATATGTAAGTGGAATATGAATTCCATGTTGATTTTTAGTATGGATTCGTTATGGATTATTTTATGTACATGGGGTCAGAATTCCTTATTTTGCTGCTTGGGCATTCCGTATAGTTATTTTAATGTGGATTCCGTATGGATTCCATATGGATTTTTTATGTGAATTCCATATGAATTTTTGACATGGATCTTCATGTGGACTTCCATATGGATTTTCCACATGGAGGATTCAAAATGGTTTTTTACATAGATACTACGTGGATTCCATATGAAATCCACATCAAAAATCCATATGGAATCCACATCAAAAATCCATATGGAATCCACATCAAAAATCCATATGAAATCCACATCAAAAATCCATATGGAATCCACATAAAAAATCCATAATGAATCCACATCGAAAAACAATACGGAATGTACATAAAATAATCCATAACGAATCCATACCAGAAATCAACATGCAATTCATATTCCACTTACATATCCATATGGAATCCACGTAGTATCTATGTAAAAAACCATTTTGAATTCACATCAATGCACGTAGACTCCATATGGAAATCCACATGAAAATCCATGTAAAAAATTCATATGGAATCCATATGGAATTCACATTAAAAATCCATATGGAATCCACACCAAAAATCCATATGGAATCCAGACGAATCCACATCAATCCATATGGGATCCATGTGGAAAATCCATATGGAAATCCACATTGAAAATCCATATGGAATCCAGACGAATCCACATCAATCCATATGGGATCCATGTGGAAAATCCATATGGAAATCCACATTGAAAATCCATATGGAATCCCCATGGATGTTTTCAATAGGGTTTCTTATTCTAATCGTTCCCCCACTATCACACGAAAAGTAAACGAAAAATATTGTCCACGAATCACAATCTCGCAAGCAAAGTGAGTGGGGGTAAGGGGAAAATTAAAATAAGAGAGGTCGGCGCCATCTTGAAAAACTTTACTAATTAGAATAAGAGAGGTCTTACTGTATTACTTAGTTCCGGTGAAATTAATTACATTTTAATTCTGGTTTTTATATAAAAACCTACTAGTCAATGTTTTTTAGGTTATGTTTATGTTCTATTCACGTATTATATCGGATTAGAACGAAAAAATTTCAATGAAAATGGTCAAGAAACCGAAATAAAACGTATTTAATTCGTTTTAACTTTTTTTCGTTTGGCATTCAATAAGAATACAATTGAAATATGAAAAAAGTCAACCTACTTTGAACTCGAACTTGGCAACAAATCTATTAAGTTCTTCATTATCCAAACTTTCAAGCGTGTGTAACCAATCTGCAGGCGTCAAGTCCAATGATCCTTTAAACAGTAATTGCGTTACCGGTGCTTTGTATATCCAGCGATGGTGGTTGAACAAAGCCACAGCTTCTCGAAAATACTCCTTTTCTTTCTCGCTATTTCGGTACATCTAAAAAATCAACCGTGGAGAAAACTTTCATAATGGGAATTACACAAAAACGGAGGTTTAAATTACACAACATTATTATTATCTTAGCTATAAATAAACATTTTTTAGACTATGTATAAACATAAATTCTAAAATGTAACATTTATTAATCAAAAATATAATTATAGATAAGAATTAAACGTCAGTAACGCATTTACATTAACTTATTACAAAATATTAGTCACTGTTCACTTCACAGCCTGCGCTTGAGTTTTTTCCTCTTGCGTGAGGACGGTCCAGTTATCGGATGGACGGGACGCGAGATCCGAATTTGCGGGACCGATGAGAGATCGTGCTATTTTCACATTCTCTGCATTTGGTTTTAAATATTTATCGGTAACATTTAAAATTTGTTCCTTAGTTACTCCCTTCAGTTGTAATCGATATTGTTGAATATCATCGTCAGTAAGACCCATCATAAACTTGGCCATGCCTCTGCTACCGGGTTCTACCGGGGCATCGATTTGTTGGAAAATGCCGAGTTTGGCTTCTACAATTTCCCTTTCCTCCAAGTTATATTTTTGTAAAAAGTTCCATGCGCCATCAAATATGTCGAGAGTTCTCGTGGAATTTGGATCGCGGTAGGAAAAGAACATGAAGCACCCGTCCGATGCCAACTTAGCACCAGTGCCGTACGCGTTACCTTTCTCTCTAACTTCCGGAAGTAGGTACGCCGTGGATAATAATTTGGAAACTACGTGAAGAGCTGCATAATCTGGATGTGAATATGGTACAGTCAGCAGCACTTTGGAAATGTGGTTCGTCGAATAAGGAAACACGTGATGCAGTGCTGTTTCCTGTGTTTTTATTGGCTCTTCGGTGGTGAAAATGATGTTGGGATTATCAACAGAACCTTTTAAAGCGCTATAAAAAGATTCCATGTCTTTTATAATAAAGTCTTGGCTCTCTTTCGATAAATTGATGGCCGAACGTAAACGAGACTTGGTTAGAAGGTGGTAAGAAATTTCTTGTACTTTTTGGAGAACAGGAGTAAGATCGTTCATTTGAGCAATCTGTTTCATTCGCCCCACGTATTCCAATCCAGCCAAATGTTCTTTAACACGAGCCACAGGCGAAATAAGACTAGCTGCCGAGCTCATCGCGTAATTGTGTCCTATGCTGGATATCCCGTTAGTCAAATCGGCAGCGTTGATCTTCACGAGAGTCGAAAACCTTTGCAGGTCAGCCAATTTAACGCGATTAAAAAGTTCCTCCCATATTTCCCACATACTTGAAATGTTACGATCGAGGCAATGGGAGTAAGCGATGATTCCCTCCTCGTATGTATTGCTGCTGTCCTTCGAACCTACCACGTGACTTGAAAATGCTAAACCACCTGTTTTTAATTGAATCATACGATCCCAGGCTCTGTAGTCATAATTTTCCGTGCCCATTTTTGTTACTACGTTGTTGAACACCGGCAAGAGACTTTTTAAATCGTTGGACAAATCGCGGGTGCTCAAGATACCTCGGTAATAACATACTCCATTCGTTGGCTGAATAGAAAGTTGAACCGGCACTTCGGCAATTCTCACGTCAGCGTAATCGTATCGATCGACATCGTCTTTTAGATCTTCAATCGTCAAAGTAGGTAGCACGTTAGGATCTTCCTTCTTCTGTTGATCTGCTAACAAAGCAAGGCCGTCTTCGTTAATTTTATTCAAGTCTTCTTCCGATAAGTCCTTGAGTTTTGTTTCGAGTAGCTCCTTCTCGGCAAGCGCTATTTTGGTTTCGTAGTGAGGGTCGGGAGACATTGTCAATGTGAGTCGATGATTGTTGTTCAACAAATTCTTCGTAATGATTTTCTGGAAGTATTTTGGATCGTCTTTTAATTTCTTCTTTAATTTATTAACTGCTTCATTGATCTTCAACGACTCGATAACGTCCCCGTCATGATTCCAAAGCGGCGATAGATTGTAGAGCAAGTTAAGCCCGAAGTTTGATGTTTGATGCTTTAAGCCCAACTCAATTCCGTGGAGAACCGCTTCAATGTGATCTTCTTTAAAGCCTTCCTCGATAACTTTTACCAACGTTTCCTTGTAAATTTCTTCGACAGTGGTAAAGTCCTTCTCTTGGACGCCCTGCAAACTAACCATAAATATGGTATCTTTTAACTGTGATTCCAAACCTGTCATAGGTCCAAATCCTGTACTGATATTGGTATCGACGAAACTCTTGTAGAAAGCTGACGTTGGCCCGTCAAGTAGTAGTTGCGATAAGACGAACATTTCAAAATTTACTTGCGTTTCTCTAATGTCGTTGCACAAACTGGCAATAGCGATTGAATTTTGTCTGGTAGGATCTGCAGCCAAGGGATCTGGTCTACAGAGTACGTATGCTTTCCTTGGTACGGTCCAACGAGGCTCTGAAGGCACAGCTGTCTGGGAACGGTCTATCTGGTCTCCCAGGAATAAGTATCTATCATTAACAAACTTTAAATGTCCCTCTAGCGGAAAGTTACCATACGAATAAAAACAGGCGTTTGACGGATGATAGTAAGAAGAATGAAAGTTAACTAGATCTTTATGTTGTAAATTCGGAATTTCTAACGGATCACCTCCAGAAATTACACCGTACGTGTGACTCGGTAAAATTGTATTCAAAAGTCGCCAAATGAAAATAAGATTATTATCATTGAATGCGCCTTTCATTTCATTGAATACGACACCTTTGAAAATAATAGGTGATTTTGTGTCATGAACATCGGTATGTTCCAGCCTCCAACCTTCTTGAGAAAAGTCTTCTTTCCGAAGATTGGGCTTGAAAACGCTGTCCAAATATACAGATTGCAAATTCCGAAAATCTTTCAAATTTTGGGTTGAAAATGGATACATAGTATAATCAGGCCCAGTAATGGCATTCATGAATGTAGCCAATGACCGTCTAAGCATTTTAAAGAAAGGGTCGCGACAAGGAAATCTTTCGCTACCACATAATGTTGTGTGTTCAAGGATGTGGGGTAATCCGGTGGAATCGCTAGGTGTTGTTCGAAATCCTATGGAGAAAACATTGTTGCTGTCATCCCGTTGAAGGTGGAGATACCGTGCTTTTGTACCCAGATGGGTAAGTCGTATGGCATTGAGGTCCATTTCTTTAACTGGAGACACCTCATCGACGATGAAACCATGAACAACTTCGCCTTTTTTCCATTCGCGAACGGGGGATTCATTTTGGGGCGTGCAGCTTTGCGCAGCAACGTGCGAAAATCTAGTCGAAGTTGATGGTGCCAGAACAGATGTTACATTCTTCAACCAATAGCGATTCGTAAGAAGGGACCGCCGCAACATCGTCACTGTGTATCTTTAGTAAGTACCTGAAACACATAAAATATCTTTGGTTATCTTTAACGTTACTTTATCTTTTTCATCTTTTTAACCCATTAACGCCTGAAATGACAATTTTTATACTTCATTTTCAATCAAGTATTTCGTATCAAAATCAAAGTTGAAAACAATTGAAAGGTACATATCCTATGGTTTTCGAGGTCGCTCTTCAAGATTCCGAGGTCAAAATTGAGTTTCAGCCATCAGGAATTCCAATATGGCGCCGAACTTTTAAAAAAATTTCTAAAAAATTAGGAATTTTTTATACTTGTCAATTTTTTTTTCGAGCTATTAGAATATTGGGATTCTATTGAAACTCTGAACAAAGGTGAACAAAATACTTCAATTTTAAGGAAAAATTTTACTTTTATACCCTACATCATTATAACAACCTCAAAATGGTGTCAACAATGAAAATGTTTTGGACAAATTTCTGAACGTTCTAACTCAAAAACTACATGCTTTTATAAAAAAATGCTAAAAATGAAAAGTTCTTAGAATTAATCGAGAAATATAGTGGAATTTTTTCAGATTTTTGTGATGACATTATGAGACATTTTTTTTCAACATTTTTTTCAAAATCATAATTTATTTATGAAAAATTCTTAAAAAAATTTGGTGTATTCACTTATGAATTCTACGAGTTTTTTGTTCTTTGCAATTTTTTCTAAAAGTTAATAGTTTTTGGGGAGAAAAAAACCGAAACTATAATATTTGAAAACTATCAACTTTTCGAAAAAATTGCAAAGAACAAATAACTCTTAGAATTCATCAGAGAATACACTAAATTTTTTTCAGAATTTTTTGTAAATAAATTACAATTTTGAAAAAAATTTTTAAACAAATTTCTCAAAATGTCATCAAAAAATTTTGAAAAAATTCCACTATATCGCTTGATGAATTTTAAGAACTTTTCATTCTGAGCATTTTTTTTTTAAAGTTGGTAGTTTTTGAGTTAGAGCGTCCAGAAATTTCTCAAAGACATTTTCATTGTTTCGGCCATTTTGAGGTCGTTAGAATGATGTAGGGTATAAAAGTAAAATTTTTCCTTAAAATTGAAGTATTTTGTTCACCTTTGTTCAGAGTTTCAATAGAATCCCAATATTCTAATAGCTCGAAAAAAATTGATAAGTATAAAAAATTCCCAATTTTTTGGAAATTTTTTTCATATTCGGCGCCATATTGGAATTTCTGATGGCTGAAACTCAATTTTGACCTCGGAATCTTGAAGAGCGACCTCGAAAACAGTAGGATACGCACCTCTCAATTGTTTTCAACTTTGATTTTGATACGAAATACTTGATTGAAAATGAAGTATAAAAATTGTCATTTCAGGCGTTAATGGGTTAATTCAAAATTATTTTTTGTATGATTGTTTCTGAATTGTAAATAACATCATCCTTAAGATTATCCTCAATTTAAATGTACTTAATTTCATGATATTTCATCCAAAGGCATAAGCAACATCATTTATTTCTCTGAAGATAACACAATCACATAACTTAAACGTTTAATGCATTCTCAAATATTTTGTAGTCAGTAGGAATATAAAATTTTCAACCAAGTACATACTATAATACAAATGCATTAAGAAACCTTCACGAGTTCAAGTAGAATTTACTCAGATCTCTCCTAAACAAAATGCCTTTATAACAATGACCTGTCGTTTTGCCGCCCAACTATTTTTGCCACATCACAGGTACTAACAGTGCCCTTCCTGATTTCGATTTTAGACGATATTTATTTAATTTAATTAATAGGAACCAATGATAAGGTCACTAAAAATAATGTTACAAGCATATTAGATAGTCAGACTATAAAACAGCTTAGTGGTGCTGTGTCTCGCCCTTTGCTTATACATATTTGTTTAGTAAGTAAGTTCTTGGATGTATATATTGTATTCGTAGTATAAGCAATACCGTAAATTAAGGGGCCCAAAGGGAATGATGCGTAACACAATGCGGCTATGCAAAAAGCTGCATCTTAGCCTATCTTCCCAAATGGCCTACTCTCACCTCCACGTGTGCTTATTAAAGCCGGTGGGCCCTGGACTCTTAGCAACCTTGCCAGAGATTGGGTAACCAACCCCAGTGGATGGCGAGGTAAGAGACAAACGAGAGAGGCATAGCAACGAGGAGTAGGGCTAACCACCCTACTCCCTGTATTTGCGGTTACTATGAATAGAACGCGCAGGGCTCCTGACCATCGGGTTTCTTCGGATGCAGCCCAGTCCCGAGGTGGAGGAGCGGGTGTCACGGGATCACAACCCCAACATGCCCACGGACGATTTCAGTGGACGGAGGATCTCAGGCAAGATCTGATGCGCTGCTACGAGGAGAGCTGTCCGCAACAGAGAGGCTACATGGCGCGAATGCATAGTCGGTTTGCAATAATGCATCCCGAACTAGCAGATCGCTTTACTCCCCAACATCTGAGAGATTATGTAGCCTATCTGAGGCGGATAGGTTTCGTTGTTCCCAGCTGTCCACCGGTACACGATGTGCGGGCAATAACAACTGAGCCCGTACGCGGTGCTGAGAGAGATGCTCCACATTATGAAAGCACGACACTCGTGTTTAGGCAAAATTTGAGAACGACAATTTTGCCTAAACAACGAGAAATAGACAGAGCAAATAGCCTACTTCTGGATGCTCTTCCAGATGACTGCGACCTGTGGCAAGTCAATTGTGCCGTTTACGAGGCTGCAAGTGATCTGGTGTCTCCGCGAAATCTGACACAGATATCGGGGAGTCGGCAGATTACAAAACGCATGTCTCAATTGAACGGTAAGATTCAACTGACACGGAAACTCGCTTCCCGAATTCAGTGTGTGATCGACTATTTAACATCTGGCCGTTCATTTACGGCTAAAGTCAAGAAGTTCGCACAACAACTGCGGACGTACTATCACACACTGAACAAGTTGAAGTTGCTCAACATCAAGCAACGTTTGGCGGATAAAATTCGGGTTTTGGCCGATGCCAAAAAGAGGCTGCAAAGACGGGAAGATGGAATTCGACAAAACTCAATATTTTGGACGAATCCTTCCAACCTCTTCAAACATCGTATCGCAGCCTCAAGCGAGTTTCCGTCGATGGCCGCAGTTGAGGAATTCTGGGGGAGCATCTACGAGAAAACATCTAGGCTTAATGCAGACACTCCAGGTATTTTTTTTTTTAATTTATTAATTAACGGGCGGAATCGCCCTTTTTTACTCAATCGTTGCTGTATTGTATATCGTAAGATTTTGCGAGAGCTGCAGATCGACTTAGAAAGATGGCGCCATACTTCACATTTGTGTACGAAATGTAGGACTGCAGAAACCTACACCAAGTACAGCGGCGGTCATGAGTCGATTTCCGCCAGATAAACAATATTTTCGAAACGTAAACAAATAACGTGGCTCGTCTTACCAACAGCGAGCTGCTGCTTGAAAACGGAATCGAAAAATTGTTCACCAGACGGGGATCGAACTCACGACCTACGACTTCGTAGTCCAGTTAGTGCGTTAACCGCCTGAGCCACGAAGCCGGTATTGAAATCTTCACCGAGTTGTGCGACGAAATCACACAACAAAGTGAAGATTGCCCATTAGAGGTGAAAAATGCCATCACAGGAGCGAGGAATTTCTCCTCGCCGGTCTGGGATGGAATTAACAACTCTTGGTGGAAGAAGTTCGCTTCTGTCGATCAACATCTAGCCCGAATATTCACCTCTTATATAAATGGAGACCAACCCATTCCGCACTGGCTGGTGGAGGGCCGAACGACACTGATCCCAAAATCGGGAGACTTGTCCGATCCGAGAAACCATAGACCGATCACGTGTCTCAATACGTTATACAAATTGTTCACTAACATCTTGAACGAACGTATTGAGAAATCCGTGAAACCGGTGTGATAACGGATAGTAGAACAACGAGGCTGCAAAATGGGTGTATCCGGCTGCAAGGACAACTTGCTTATAGCTTGGATGTATATATTGTATTCGTACTATAAGCAATACAGTAAATTAATATTATTATTATTATTACATATTATTATTATTCCTGTGTATGGACTGCCGCAAATGATGCGACGGTGCACGCCTGGTGGTGAGCAACTCAACTACAAAGCGTGTCCCAGTTCCAGATAGCAAAACATGAGTCTCACGTTGAACTCACATTTGAGAACTCATTTATGAGTGCTTATATGAGCGCTTATGAGTTCTGGGAAGAATAAAAGGTACAGGAATGTATTGAACAGCTATATTGAACGCATGCGAGACTGAACGCTAGTTGTTTGCACACGCGTAAATTCTTCAATAAAACAAGACTCATATGTGACGATCGTATCCTGGTTGGACGACACATATATGCTATATACAGGGTGGACCTCGGCTTGCGGGTCATAGGCATTCCATGTTAAAGAAGTAACTAGATCTGCCGAATAATCACGCGGTATTTAGAACTTGTCGGCTTTGCTACAATTCTTAATTCTGTTTTGTTATGCATTGTGAGAAATTAAAATCCTGTAGCAAACCCTAATTACCACGGGATTAATCGATTGATGATCTAGTTACTTTTTTAACATGGGATGCCTATGACCCGCCAGCCGAGGTCTACCCTGTATAGCACTCACATGGAGTCTAGAGTGCGCTTTAATCTCATTTCTGAGTTTCATTATGCACCTTATTAGAACTCACGTTGCTATCTGGGGTTTTATTTGAATGTTTCTTATAGCGACTGATGAGAGAAGTACAAATTACTGTAAACCTTTAATTAATCTTAAATTACAGCTCAAGCAATATGGCGTCTCCTTTCCTTATTTCTTCTTGTTACCATTCTGTTAGCACCGTTGCATCCCTGAGACGTTGTGAAGACGCGTGGAAAATGTTGCCATCGTCGAGTTTTTCAGTGTGGTGTCATTACTAAGACATCGCTGAGACTTTACAACACAGTCAGAAATAATCGTCACTTATAAAACCCATTAAAACGAGGTCTCTTTGTGTGCATCGTATGACGCGCCAAAATCATCCTTAAAATTACGTCTCATTAACTTCCGATACAAACATAGAAAACTAGCTTCGATACAGACAATATTTTGTACAATAATCATTATACATATATACATATGTTTTCAGTGCACGTTACGATTTACATTTGAGCGCATTGGTGCGCATGCGCGGCGCGTAGTAGCAGGCGACGAAATGTTCTGTGGAAGGGGAATTGCCTCTTCTCCTTCTTTGGTCTGCTATCGTGTTCGGCCCGAAACCGACTCCGTCCGCTATCGTGAGTTCTACTGTAATGTATATAATAGTACTTTCCAATGGCAACTGCAGTCGATCGGTTTTCTAACGAGACCAGTGTTAAATTTTGCTCTATTTGCATAATTCCTTAAATCTAGTTAAGTTTGTCGCCGCCAGACGCGTACTCGATGCTCGTAAGTTTGTTGTGCTCCGCTGTGGTTCCCTTTATAGAAATGAGTTTTCATTCATTCAAAAGCAGATCAAACGACAGGTTCACAGAATACACATCGAATGTCGTTCGCGGACATCCGATGGTACAATATCGATGATATTTGTTCGTGTAAACGCAAATGTTTTTAAACAACCATTTACACCTTTGATATCTTGAAAATCCTCAAATTCTAGTTTAGGTGCCCTTTGTACCTCACAGATTTAAGGCAATCAGCCATTGTTATGAAGTAGGCTCAGTCTGATCTAAAATTTGTCTTCACATTGTCAATGTTGAAAAAAATAATGTTCCCATCATATCCCACTCATATGTAGACACTATCATGAACTGTAGGGACCGATCGGTACCATTGCTGCGAATGCCCTTATGTATGTACATAGAACGAAATTCGTACAAAATATACCATGGGCGTGTTTCGTAGTACAACATTCCCTGTCCTAAGTTATACAGTCAAATGTATAAGTATATTTTAAGTTATACGTTTGCCTAGTCCAAAGTTATACCAGTCTCTTCCTCTCCTTCCCCCACCACATTGTCTCGCTGAGCCCACACTCGCTTCGCGACACATGCAGTAGTCCTTCTCTTATTCTAATTTGTCCAGTCAGGCAAGATGGCGGCGTTATTCTCTTATTCTAATTTTCTCCTCTCTCCCACTAAACGCTTGCTGTTTCGCTTTTTCTGCATGCGCAGTTATGTGTCTTATGTACTTCTAAGGAAAGTAGTAATGCGGTGGGGAGAATGCGTGACGGGAAATATTAGAATATGAGAAGAGAAAAAATTAGAATAAGGGAAGGACGACTGTACAGAAGCACCCATTGCACGGATATAAACAAAGTTACTGAAGAGGTGAAAGTGAGGGGCTATAACTTCCGCCATTTTGAAAGAACCGATCGTATAACTTAGGACGGGGTCCACCGTATTCGTTTATGATCTATGTAGACTTTTTCCAAGACATCCACCAGAAAATAAGATGGGTGTTTAGGAGCATGGGTCTCAAGTAAACAAACAATGCAGCACAAAAATATTGTAAACCTAATCTATACTATAATCACTTGAAATTTGTTAGAAAAATAAAATGAAGGCACAGTAATCTCTTGTAAAGCCTGGTATCTTTTCTGATTAAGGTGACCCATTGTATAAATGCTTGACAAGGCCATTTACACTTGGAGTCTGATCCAATCAATCTTGCTATGTCTGAACTTTGATAAAAAGTCTTCCATGTGGATAAATCATCAGGAAAACTGAATATTGCATGAATATAATGGGGCCTAATCATGGCCATTTTAATAAAAAATTTTATAGTCGGTGGTCCATCAACCTCCTTATCCGACTGACTTGCGCCCTTGTGACATTCTTTTTAAAGCATTGAAAAATCACCTCTAATTCTATCAAGTCATATCATTACATACCATTAACAAAATGTTTGAAACTATATTAAACAATGCAAAGCTTTGTATGTACAGCTGTAATATATGGCAAGGACACAATGACAATAAATAACAATATTCATTTACATTTATGTATATAATTACATTTCTTAACACTAAAGAAAGAAATAGTATGGAAATTGTTATATTTTTAGGGATTTTAAAAATAAAATGTTCTTTTTTAGCAAATACAATATTTCACCAAATATAATTTATATCTAAATAATTACTTGAAGAAAAGCTGACTTTTATTTAGATAAGGATGGAATTTTATCCTTAAATTATTAATAATTGTTTTGTATTACAAAGTGTAAAATGTAATACAAATAATGAATGTCGTTTCAAACTCACATAAGACACAAGAAGTTTAATTTATCTCGATATTATTGCCATTTATACAAGCCATTATGCAATGATATATTCAAAATATTATGCCTGATTTCATACAAGTCGTAAATATTCCTCATGCTAATTTTTAGTATTCACTATACATAACTTCATACAACTATACTTAACTTCAATGTACATAAATTTTGAGATAACAGAAATAGTTCTATATAATTTTATAATGTATTCTTGTTTTAGTAATTTAAAGCTACCGTTTTAAGTTGCATCTCTTTTGCGTAATATTGGTAAATTACCTGATTGTCACATAAGCATCTTTAAATATATTGCATAATCATATAATCGGACACAGAGAGAAGTGACCAAAACAGGTATTAATTATATATTGCCGTATTTGTATGAACTGCGAATGCAGTTATAGACATTATCTTTAAAATTACGGTATGCAACGCATTGCACAAATATCAATCTTAAAATTAAAAATTTATTATTTCTTACTTCAAGTAATAATAATCTATAATTCCTTCCTAAAATAAGTTGTTCGTTTAGGTTAAACACAAGTTTCCTTATTTGAGCACTTCTCTTTTACACGCAGGAATTTGGAGTACATTTATTGAAATTTACCTCTAAGATAAAGGGTCCTTTACGGTGTCCTTTAAAAATTGTTTATTTAACGAAAATGAACATTTATTTCATCATTTTCCGAAACACTTATGTCAAGTACATTCAACTTTTCTTACACCGGCAAAACACTATGCACATGTATAAACATATCTATGGTTATTTATGTATATACAATTTGCATACACAAGTGCACTCAAAACTGCGCGATAGACATGTGTATACATACCGCAAAATCTCGAAAATCGATCATGTGGCGGGTAATTCAAATGAGTTGCAATATATATTTTCTATATTTCACATTTTATATGAACGTTTTCAGTAGTCAACATGTATATTCCTTGAAATAGCATTTACAATCCAAATCTCCTAATTATCACCCTCCGTAATTGTACAAACCTCATTGTTGTCTGTTGCGAGAACTCCGTTATTGTCTTTTTACTTCTCTCAATCGTTCACCTCTCTAGGAGCACTTCTTCATATATTGTCCACGAGCACAATTTATCCGCCGGGGGTCTCAACCATCGGACAATAAGAGGGGTCGGATGATTCAGAATCTGCAAGGGCAATTCTAATTACCATATTTACGGTACCCTAGAAAATACCAAAGAAATTAATTGAGAATTAACCCTTTGCGGCGCACATTTTTCTATTGAACCATTTTTCATGAAATTGGGTACTCGGGGGTTTTTGAGGTGGCTGATTATGGAAATTTAAAATCTGAAAACTAAAATTTCTATATCTGAGCTCAAATTCGTAATCAGCGACCCTAAAAACCCCCGAAGTTTCATATGGACAATGTAATTGAACCCCCGGCGATCAAAAGGAGATACGCGCGAAACTCGAGTTAAAGACAAAATAATTAAGTTATTTTATATTTCAAATAATTTCGTTTTTTGCGATTATATTAAAAACGTAGAGGGATAGAAATGTTTGATTTTAACAAATAATTCGCGTAATTAATTTTCCTATTAAGATATCTAATGAAAACTTTAAAATTCGAAAGTCAAAAAATTACGAGCCGAGGGGCCAACAAATTCTCCGGCGTTTCGCGCGTATCTCCTTTTGATCGCCAGGGGTTCAATTGTTTACATTTTTGATGGACATCATGATTCCGCCATTTTGGCCATGTTGGTCTAAAACGGGCGAAACGCGCGCATGGAGTTTAATGCAAGTTTGCGCGCATAATAAAATGGGCTAACAGTTGTTATAGGGGTTTTCGTGAGGTTGCTGATCCGAATTACGAATCAAAGATTACGAATCCGAGCTCAGAATTTTAAAATTCAAAATGGCGGATCCAATATGGCGGACAACATTTTAAAATTTGCATTAAATCAGACAAAAGGGCGAAAATTTCATATTTATTGAAAAAATTCTCTGAAAAAATCGCGATTTTTATATATAAATGGAAAATATATATAAATTGCACATTTTCAAGTGTTCTCAGCGCATTCTAGTCTAGGAGCAGGGACCGTTTTGTAGCCTTTTATAGGTCCCCTTAGGCAATAAGGTGTTTCCGACGTATTTTGGGCCGCTGAATCTGAATTTCGAGGGTGGAATGCTCTCCGAGTGGGCCGAAATTGTTTATAACAATTTTTTAAAACATTTAAGCAATTTTAAATTTGTGATTTGCCACCATATTGGGGTAGGTGAGAGTTAATATTGGGGTAGGTGAGAGTTAATATGGTGGAAAATCATGATTTTCATACACCATTTCGGAGTTAAAAAATAATAATTGAATCGAGGTGTATTTATCATGCTATTTAAATGCAAATAACAACTTCAAAGTCATTGCGCCACCTCTAAATATTAACCAATCAAGTTCAGCAAGGGCTCAAAATTTTTGTTTTTTTATTTCCTTTTCAATGACTGCCCAGGACAAAGTCAATTTCGAACTGGGGTTTTTTTAAATCCCTATTTTTAAATTGTGAATCACCCTAATATATATATATATGGGCAAATCTCTAGAACTTTTAAACTGTGGAGTCCTGTGACACTACTTGAAAGTCATTGCTTTCACACAAATGCTATATTTTTTTATACTTCAAGATATCATAAATAAAAAGCTTGATGAATTTCGAAGTCGCCCGACGTTACAGAGACGCTCTATAATTATTTGTAGATAAAAAAATAATGAAATTTCATGCGTCCCTTGCATGTTTTTTTTTACTCTTATGAGTATTGTATTTGCGCCGCGTGAGTTAACCTTGTGTTTTTAGCGCGAAATGGAGGCAAACATCTCATAAAGCAATATATTCATATGAATTATATGTGCCACACATTTAATTGTATAGAGTGAGCCTACACTACCCGTCCCTTGAATTTCGTAAAATCTAAACTTATTTAACCTTGTTTATTTATTATCCGCGCCGTCTTAGAAATCGAATATTTATTGTTTTTGGTTATTAAAGGACACAATAATAAAGTGTTTGACATTTTACGCATTTGTGTGCGCCTTAAACTGTTCATGTTATACAAGTGTAAACATACATTCCAAAAACGTGCCAATTTCAGAAAATTGACTATTTTTCGTGGCACATTCAAAATATCGCCAATATCAAGTTGTTGTTCGGTGTGCTGGTAAGTAAATACCTTATATAAGTATGTAAAGTGCGCGGCATTCTTATATTTTACATATTTTCAAAGTTATTGAAAGAACTATTTATAAAGTCGTAATTTAACGATGAATTAAACACTGTAAGCTTAGTAACATTGTGGTCAGAAACTAAAAGTATGTTTATTCAGATAAAATTTGGTGTTCCTTATGTGTTTAAAGAAAAACAATTCTTTATTATACTTGTTTAAGCACTGTGTTTCAAATTAGAGCTATTGTAAAACAAAATATGCATTTCGAGTCTATGTATAAGTGATAACCCGGGAAAAAATGAATCATATATGGATCATATATGAACCATATATGGACATGTATGAACCATATATGATCATATATCATCATATATGATTCATATATAATTCATATATAATTATATATAATCCATGTATAATTATATATGCTCATATATGAATTTTTACCTGATATAACTGCATATACTCGTATATGAGCATATGTGCTATTATATAAATTTGCTATACAGGAGTTTTCGGGCTGATGATTACGAATCTGAGCTCAGATTTTGAAATTTCAATGTGGCAGATCCAATTTTAACGAAATCTACTAATAACTTCATTTTTTACCGCCATCTTAGATCCGCCAATTTGAATTTCCAAAATCTGAACTCAGATTCATAATCGGCGACCTCAGAAACCCTATTATACACAATCTTAGGGCGATCCAATTAAGCATTTACCTGTAATCCTATTTTTTTTATAAAAATGATAATTTTTATTGGTTTATTTAATTATAAAACAAAATATTAAATAAATATTGCTTAAAATGCAATGTTATATACATCTTCAACTCTCACATAAGTGATATTTTTAAAAAATTGGGCGGAAATGCGTTATTTAATTATTAACCTTTCAAAAAATCAAAATTCCAAGCTCATCCCGGTGGTCAACATTTTGGACATTGTACCGCAAAGTTTCAATGCCGTTGAGTAAAAAGGATGCACGAGCCTACATTTTTACTTCTTATGTAGATATGAATACATATACCCAACGCCAATGTTGTGCTTGAAGTTTAAAAAAAAAATTTATTGAGAGGCTGAAATTTAAAAGTTCCAGAGATTTGCCCATATACTTATTCAATGCTTGCAAACGGTCATTAATCTCTTAACCCGTTAATGCCCAAATGCACAGAATTTTTACTCAATATTCAACGCTTATTTCCGACATGATAAAAAATATGAAAAAAATCGAAGGCACTTGGTTCAATGACTGCCCAGGACAAAGTCAATTTCGAACTGGGGTTTTTCTAAATCCCTGTTTTTAAATTGTGAATCACCCTAATATATATATATATAATCAAGAACAGTGTATTTCTGTCTGTTTGTGGGTGTGTATAATCGCGCGCAAATAATGTTTATCATAAATGATTTTGCTCCTATTACGTGAAACGAACACCTATTCGTTCATATCCAAAAATAAAAATTTAAATTGTGAAGTTTCTTGCAAATTCTCGCAGACAATTTTAATGCCATTTTGTAAAAAAAAATAGTACTTTACAGCAAAATTTGTCTCATCGTGATGTCGGACGATGCCAAAGAGTTACACCGATTTTTCGTTTTTGAATAAATTTTGGATAATAATATTTTTTAGAAAAAAACCTATATTTTGACCAAATTCACATTTTTAATGTTCTTTCAAAACATTAATTCATAATTAATGGTTTTCTATATCCACATTTATTTCATTTCACTAAAACAGTGATTGATTTTCGTGCACCGCTTTTTTGGACCAACGTGCGGGCGGCGTAATTACTATGTACTACCTTATCGACTGAATACTATTATTAACGTTGTTATGTTGGTATCAAGCTACTCATAGTGGCGCTGCTGATAGAGTGTATAATGTAAACATCGATATGCCTTCTCAGATGTTTTTTAGTCTATGACAAGCTGATCGCTGATCAGCCGTTCGAATTCTTGGTTCGTCGGCCGCCCGCGCGCGCCTCCTCCCACCGTCGTCCCCCGTGTGCATCAGTTGTTCCATTCGTTCCGAAGTTTCGAACCGTTCCCGAGGATCCGCGCCCGTCAAGTAGTCCCTCCCGTTTCCAAAATTCCCAATCGTCCCTGTTCGAATTGTCGAGATTTTCTCCAAGGGACAGTCGCTTTATAATAAAAAATCAATTCGAGTTCCTTAATCGAATTTTGAAAAAGGAAAGTGCCGTTCTCTCCTCCTTAACGTCCCGGTTGGCACCCTCGTCGCTTATTTGTTCCTCTCGCTCTCTCGTCTCGCGTTCCCGGTTCGTTTGTCTTCTCGGCGGTGCCTTCGTCGATGAGACCATGGAGAGAAACTGAAGAAGTTAAACAGCGGACGATGCCGATCGAAATTGGAGAAAGGTTGCGAGTGCAGGTGCGAGTCGTTTTCCTACCCGATTTTCGGGAGCTGTAGGCGTCGAGCGGTGATCGTCGTCGGGGTTCAACAGGGGAAGAGGGAGGAAGTTTCGTCGAGAGGTAAATGGAGTGCTCGTCCGCCTCGTCCTCGGCGAGGAAATCGGTGGCGAGCAGGTGCGGCATGCGGATGCGGAATCGAGCGCCGAGGGGCGAAATCATCCGCAGGAGGACCACCTCCTCGGGGTCGTCTTCGCCGTCGTCGTCGAGTTGCCAGCGGGTTCTGACGACGCGAAAATGGTAGGACCGGAGGGCTCTTCCCGCGACTGCTATTAACGAGCGAGGGAGAGATTTCGATAGATTTAGTGCGAGACAGAGAGTTAGAAAGATGAGCGCAGAAAAGGACGAAGGAGGCTTCGACCCCAGAAAAGTTAAAAAGGAGCAGGCCGACAGCTTCGAAGCCGAAGCTCGAGGAATGCAGAGAGTTGCGGCTACTCCGGCTGGACAAGAGTCGCTGAGAGTAGCCAACGGTTATCATTCCGGGGATGTCCTGCAGGACATTCTGGCGACGATCAAGATGGCTGGGATAACGCATCATCCTCCTGCTGAAAAAAATGACAAAATTCGGAGCATGATAGAAGACAGCATTAGGTTCGTATCTTCTCTACACTGTTAAAAATTTTCAAAAATTTCGGATACTTTTATGTTACCGAAGTAACAGAATTTTACTAAATTCTGTAACAAAAGTACCATTATGTTATATTATCAGAAAATTATGAAATTGTAACAGAAAATTCACAAGGAATCAGTGAAACACTGTGACGTTACTTTGATTTGTAGTCGGTAGGTGCAGTCGCACACCCATCGCAGAAATGGAATTTTCATTCGGTCATAAAAGATTCCTCGGTCAACCATCTACTGATGGTTATACCTTACTGGGTATAACGAGTATCATCCGAATATTGTTGAATTGTATAATGTCGATTCTATATATATATATCGTATTTTTTCTACCTTGATGCACATTTACAAAACAGTGTTGTTTTTATTAAATTTTCTATTTTTAATAATAGGGTAGCCTTCCCCAAACGAAGGAAAATAAATCATAGAAACACACAAAAAAATATGATAAAGCAAACAAATTTTACTCCCCTTATACTATTCTGTTAATGTAATTAAAAATTCTGAAACTGTAACAAAATTTTCTGAAACATGTAACCGAAGCTTTTTATGGTTACCATTTCCGAAATTTCTGTTCATGTTTTGTAAAATTCTGTTTCAGAAAATTGCTACAGAAATTTCTAACAGGGTACCATTATTGATAGTGTCTTCCAATTTGACATATACTATTGTTTATTTTGATCTCCACCGAGCTTGTTTGTATAGTTTTCTAAAGATTAGATAAACTTTTTATTATGACTCCATATCAAAACAATACATTGTTATTTTATCACTAATTTCCATAATTAGCTAATTGATGAGATAAATAGTAAATGTTTTCTTATGACAGTGAAGAATCAAGATCTCGTGTACAAGATATTTATTCCCAAGTGGATCAGATGAGGATTGAAGAAAAGCTACTGTTACTACTTAAACTTCCAACTTCTCTGGCAAACCCCGGCAGTACAGTCGATCCACTCAGGCAACCGCTAAATCCTTTGGGAAACCGTTATGAGATTCATCAAACAATTATGTGGATCAAGACCCATCTAGAGGAAGATCCTGAAGTATCTTTACCTAAACAAGAAGTCTACGATGAGTACAAGTAGGTTTTTTACACATTTCTTTAACCCATTAACGCCTGAAATGGCATTTTTTATACTTCATTATCAATCAAGTAATTCACATCAAAATCGAAGTTGAAACCAATTGAAAGGTACATATCCTATTGTTTTCGAGGTCGTCCTTCAAGATTCCGAGGTCGAAATTGAGTTTCAGCCATCAGAAATTCCAATATGGCGCCGAATATGAAAAAAATTTCCAAAAAATTGGGAATTTTTTATACTTATCAATTTTTTTCGAGCTATTAGAATATTGGGATTCTATTGAAACTCTGAACAAAGGTCAACAAAATACGACAATTTTAAGGAAAAATTTTACTTTTATACCCCACATCATTGTAACGACCTCAAAATGGCCAAAACAATGAAAATTTCTTTGAAAAATTTCTGAACGTTCTAACTCAAAAACTACATGCTGTTATAAAAAAATGCTAAGAATGAAAAGTTCTTAGAATTAATCGAGAAATATAGTGGAATTTTTTCAGATTTTTGTGATGACATTGTGAGAAATTTTTTTTCAAAATTTTTTTCAAAATCATAATTTATTTATGAAAAAATTTTGAATTTTAGTTATGAAAGTTTTTTGTTCTTTGCAATTTTTTCCAAAAGTTAATAGTTTTTGGGGGGAAAAAATTCTAAACTATAATATTTGAAATTCATTTCCTCTAAAACTATCAACTTTTCGAAAAAATTGCAAAGAACAAATAACTCTTAGACTTCATCAGAGAATACACCAAATTTTTTTCAGAATTTTTTGTAAATAAATTATAATTTTTGAAAAAAATTCATCAAAGTCATCAAAAAATTTTGAAAAAATTCCACTATATCGCTTGATGAATTTTAAGAACTTTTCATTCTGGGCATTTTTTTTTAAAAGTTTGTAGTTTTTGAATTAGACCGCCCAGAAATTTCTCAAAGACATTTTCATTGTTGACGCCATTTTGAGGTCGTTACAATGATATAGGGTATAAAACTATAAAAGTAAAATTTTTCCTTAAAATTGAAGTATTTTGTTCACCTTTGTTCAGAGTTTCAATAGAATCCCAATATTCTAATAGCTCGAAAAAAATTGATAGGAATAAATAATTCCCAATTTTTTGGTAATTTTTTTCATATTCGGCGCCATATTGGAATTTCTGATGGCTGAAACTCAATTTTGACCTCGGAATCTTGAAGAGCGACATAATCAAACATAAAGTCTGTCGAAATATTTTTGTTTTGATCATCTTTAAGATTTGTCTGTAATTAATCATTTTCTGTAATATTGAGACTTTAATTAACAAAATATTTTAATGAATCATACCATTAAAAAATAATAATTTTAAATAGTTTATTCAGTAGTTTCTGGAAACTTAAAATAGATGAAAATCAATGTAACCTTGTTCTTGGCAAACATTGACATAATTGATTTTTTCACATGTCAATGCGATTGAGAAAAGCTTGCAGTTTTAATACTTGCAAAAATAAAAAAAAAATTACATGTGTTTAGTTTGCACTTTATACAATTAATTGATTATTTTAACCCATTAATGCCCAAAGGACACTTTTTCTTGCTTTAATTTCAATCGAGAATTCAAAATCGAAGTTAAGTTCCAAAACAGCAAAATTTGTATCTTGCGTTTGAGGCCATAAAATGGTTTAAAATTTTCTAAACTTTGATTTGTTGATTAACACTTTAAAAAAAAAATATGATTTTTTTATGAAAAATTTTTATTTCATAAAAAATTTGTGTGGGAAGGAAATCTTTTTTACTGTCGCAAATGTGCACAAAATTGCACAAAACATCTGAACTTTTCAACCAGCTTTGGTTTTTTATCGTACGATTTTTTAACAAAATGGCGGCCAAAAAACAAAAGCTAAAATTAAAATGTTCATTTTAGTACTTGTTTTGATGTTTTTTTCATTGGAATCTTGTAAATTATGCAATCATTTCAGTAAAAATACACTTAAATATAATATTATTTCTAAAATAACTATACAAAATATATGAAAAATAATGTTTTTACGATTTTAAAAAAATAAAAAAAGAATGCACTTGAATTCATTGACCTCCACGCGGTAAGTGTCGGGCATCGTTGTTCTAGAAAAAAAAAGTCTAAGAGATGAAAATGATTAGGTTTACTTGATTCACTAAGATTTGTTCTGAAAATATGAAAATGCAAACTAATATTTCGAAAATCAACGATATTCAGATTATTACATTACTTCCTGTTCAAATAATGACAAGAAACTGTAAAAAGCAACTTGTTAAAACCTTAAAAACGTTATTTTTTATATTTAACCCTTTTAATAATTATTTTAAAGAAATATATTGTATTTAAGTACAATTTTATTGAAATAATTAAGTAATTTACACGATTCCAATGAAAAAACGTCAAAAAAAGTAGTGAAATTAAAGTTGGATCTTTTAGAATATTTTTTAAAAGCAATGGCCGCGGAATGAAGCAAATTTTTACAAAAATTATTAATTCCTTGACATAGGTATTATAGAAAGTTTTTTATTACGTGTTAAGGATATAAATATTGACTGGTTGTGGAAGAAAATTATAATAATTTTGAGTTGATAAATCCAAAATGGCAATAAGGCATCTGTAATGGCCTTCAAAATAGTTGGAACTGTATTTTCTAAAAATTAAAAAAAATTCTTTCTAAACGGAGCTGATGTTGATGTACTTGCGCCTCTCATTTTGGGCAAAAAAGGGTTAACTTCGTTAAAAAAAAAAGTTAACTTACCCAACCCTGGATATATTAGATTAAAATTATTAACCAATCATAATTTGATGTTACAAGTTTCTTTAATTTTATCTATATTTTAACACCTAATTTAATTCTAATTATATTTAAATTATATTAACTCTATTTCTTGTTCTTTTCACTAATCACTTGTCTAATTGATTGTTATGTGTACAAAATCGTTAATTTAATGGTATCAAAGTTACGATCTCTTTAGTACTTATAAATAAATTGAATGTAAATGAAAGCAATATTTTCGACTTTGCGTCAACAGATTATTTTGCATTGTTTTTATCATGCTTTTGTTTCAACTCTTACCCCCAAAATTCATGGAATTTGAAATAATACAAATTTTACTTCATGATTTTTGCTTTGTATTAGGTACATGATAGTTAGTAAAGTCAATTCATTTTGTATCATTATTGATTACATTAGTTTATTATAATAATTCATGATCTTGACAATAACGAATAATTTGTAGCTTGAATCAGTAACTGCAAAGTTATTAAATATTTTAATATTTTCCTATTTGAAAATATGTCCCTTACATTTATACTCACGGCTACCAAAGTTTAGGATAACTGTTATATTTAATTCTAATAAATTTGTTTGACTTACATATGGTAAAATATCGTCCAAAGTATATTTAGACTAACAATAAGTTTCTTGTTATAACTGCTTGGAGAGCCAAACAAAATTACTAAAATTAAATAATAACCTGCGAATTCAAACTTATCGTAACTTATCGTAGAAATCTGCAGTTTAATGTCTCAGTAAATATACCTAACCTACAGACTAAACGCAATTTAAATAATTAATGCAAGCCACAGATTCAAAGGTCCACTTTTTAAATTTTAATATCCGTTACATATTTGCTTACCAAATTATCATCACAATTTGAAAATCATGACCAGGTTACTTCAATTTGGTAATTGTTATTTGAAAATTTCAATACTTCTGAATGCTGTTTCTTAATCCTTGTAAAAGTATTAGAAAGTATAGAATACAGAGAATTTGAATGCTTCTGAATACTTGGCTGTATACATAATAGGATTCTTCCCCCGTTTATAACAAAAAAATACTTTTTTTTGTTTTCAACATTTCACTTTTTATTTAATTTAATTTCATTGTTTTTTACATTTTTTTTGTATTATAAATTAATTATTTTAAGAAAAACTGTTCTCATACAATCATCTATCCAGTTGTAGTCCATAGCGTATGATGCTTAACTTGAACTTATTACAAGCAATGCTCTCTGGTCTACCAATGTCAAACTTGACCACAACCCCCCCCCCCCTCCATCCGTATGCAACTTTAGCCATTTTAATCATATACTTTATATAGGCCGTAGTTCCTGGCTTACCCCCAAATGATAACATAGTTTATTGAGGAATTATTACAAAGCATTTCCAAAGAATCATTACAAAGCATTTCCAAGTTTCTGGATTGAGAATAATTGAGAAAGTCTCAGAAATACTTCTAGAAGCATTAAGAAGCAATCCCAAGTTTCTGGATTGAGAAAGTCTCAACAAATACTTCCAGAAGTATTAGGAAGCATTAACTGACTTCCATTTTGCAGGAAATATTCAGAATGTTAGAAAACAGTAATGTCAATGCTTCATTCAGAATAGGGAAGTATTGTCTTTATAATTGTTATGCTAAAGCACTTAAAAGTAAAGTCGTCAATTCTTGTAATAGGATTTGGAATTGTTGACGATAGGGAAGTATTCACGGTGATCAACAAATAGGATTCAAAGTTCAAAAATGAATACTTCTCAATCATTCTTAGTTTGCTGGGGTCCAGGAGAATTTATATTAAATTGTCACTGCCAATACGAAAATAATTATTAATTACATTATTAATTATATTTTTTTTACAGTATGTTTTGCACAAAAAATTCCATGAAGCCTCTATCCACGGCCGACTTTGGTAAAGTCATGAAACAAGTGTATCCTCGTGTTCGACCTCGCAGACTCGGCACACGTGGCAATTCTCGTTATTGCTATGCTGGCATGCGAAAAAGATTGAAACTGGACGCACCAACTCTGCCTACTTTAACAACATCTGAAGAGGTATGTTATATAGAGTTGATTTTTTTAAATTATTTGGTTGATATACAATAATGCAATATTAGAAAATTCATTTTATGATGGTTATGCTCCAAATCACAATCAATTTTTACCTTTACGAAATCCTACTGTTACATTAATTGCATTAAATTATTTGCACTTATCTAACATAGTTTTAGTAAGATCAATAACACAGGTCAACATGGTTTTATTGTTGGGAAGCTGTGGGTCATTTCCGACGTAATTTTGTGAGTAGAATCAGAATTCGAAATCAGAAGTGGCCCATCATGTCAGGATTTTGAGATATTTGAGGTTATTTACTCGAAAAACGCGTTTTTTTTCTATTTTTGAGTTCATGTTCAGAAGACACATCATTTTTAGGAGTTTTTCCTTTCGTTGGATCATGTGATACTATTCTTTTTCTTTAATATGGGATGCGTAGAATTCCATTACGCCTTTTCTTCACTTTTCTTCAATGCTCTTGGAGAACAAGCTCAAGGTCAAATTTAATGTCATGAAACCTATATAAATATAAACAACTATATAAAATATGGATACTAATAACTAAAATCACGTTTCAGTATTGTGACTGTTTTTTTATTAACGTTAATGGAATATATCTCGTTATTTCAAAATGGCCGTAACTTTGTAAGAAAAAATCTTAGGTGATCGAATAAAAAACCTCATTTTGAAGGGTAAAGGTAGTACTAAAAGATGCAAATAATACAGAAGGCCAAAAAAATTGTTGCGTCCTATATGTAACCTCAAACATAACAAAATAACGCGTTTTTCGAGTACATGACCTCAAATATCTCAAAAACCTGACGTGATGGGACAATTCTGACTTCTAGTTTGGATTCTACGCATGCAATTACGTCGGAAATGACCCACAGCTTCCCAACAACATCTAAGACCCTCTTTTTTGTAGACCTGTGTAATTTATAAATCTACATTGTAAGAAATATCTATTGTAAACTTCAAACAAATGCTTGAAGTTTTTTACATCATAAAAGTACTGTAAAATTACAACAAAATTATAAAAATACAGTAAAAAGTACTTGAAACGTAGATTCACAGTAAAATCATTGAATTTATTACGTGCAAAGAAAATCGCGATAGATCGAAATAATATTCTCGGATTTTTCGGCAAATATAATTCATTTTCAATCTCGAAAATCTTTTTGCATTTTTCATGACCACAACTGAAGAGTTTCGTCATTATTCTACGCAGGTGGTGATGCGAAATATAAGATTTCCACTCGACACAGATAAAGTTACAAAATTTGTATAAATACAGCGGGAGGCAAGTGCTCGGCCAACAAACCTCCCGCTCAGGAATCGCGCGCTTTCCTCCCTTGAAGCATAATATACTATTTCAGTAATGTTTTAAACTCTGGCAAATCTTGATGAAGGCGATAGATAGGCATATACTACGTATTTTTATGTAACTTTACAACATAACATTGAAATTTACAATATATGTATTAAAACCGCGATAGAATGTTGTAAAACCACGAAATAAATGTAATGTTATAACACATTATTTAGAAATTGTAAATTTACAATAAAATGTTGTAATTTTACAAAATATATTTTAAAATCGCAATAATTACTGCATTATTACATTATATTTGTACTGTAATTTTGTTGTAAAATTACAACCACTTTCAATAGTGTATGTAAAGAAAAAAATTTCTTCAAAACATTAATCAGGAATGGTAAATGGAAAAAGGTTTGCAAGAGTCACTCAAAAACTTTCAAAAACTAAATAAGTAATTAAATTCTGCAACATATTGGCTGTAACTCAACCGAAACATCAATGCCCCTAAACTTACAAATTTACTGATTGAAAAAGATACAGCAAATAATTTTCGGACCCCTAATGTTCTTGTTGATCTATCTACTTCATAAATTGGAGTTTCTCTACTATTCCTAGAATTATGAGACTATAATTCTCTACCCCAAATCATTAGAAGTAGCGTTAATATTAGAACTGTACAAAGTACTAAATATCTATTAAAGTTTGACGATTCTGGCATCATTTTTTTTTTATTATTTACATTAAAGGTTTGGTGTAGTTTTTATGTCGAAATAATTTATTTTCATAATGTTTGATATTTATTTTATTTCATTTTTTGAAACCGCGTTTTTGTGAAATATTTTGATTAAATTCATATGATACTCATTTACCTTCAGAAATGTCAAAATAATTAAAAATACACAATAATTCGAAAAACATACAATGAAACCTCTTGAAAAAGAAACAGAAACAATAACAATTTATTCATTAACAAACAAGTTTCTGTTATATTAAGAAATAAAAAATGTATAATAATATGGAAAATCGTAGGTTATTTTAAACTATATAATTAAATTAATTGATTCGGCTGATGTCCTGCTAAATTTGTTATTGATTAGAAACACTGAAAATACAAATTACGTTTTGATTGGTTTAGAAAACCTACTTTTTTAGGTAGATTCTTAAATTTGTTCGTATCGTCCTAAATCACTAAAATAGCCATTATTTACCGTTTAATAAACAGAGCTTTAAAATATAGTGACAAAAAATTCCATAAAAAAAATCTGGCAATAGTTAAAAAAGTTTTATTCGAAAACAATTATCCGGTTTACTTTACTGAAAAGTATATGACAAAAAGAGTTAATTCTTATCATATGAATTCATACACCGAAAATAACACAAAAACCTTTAGAAAAATTCAGAAACTGACACTATAATTACAAAACACAAAAGACTCACAAATCACGATTTTAATTGGATAGATGTTAAAATTTTAGATTTTGAAAATAAATTCTATGAAAGAAGAGTTTCTGAAATGGTACATATTGCACTACAAAAAAAAAACGCATTTTAAAAAAATAAAACGTTAGAAAGAAACTTTGGGCCGAAAAATTTGTCAAGATTCGGATAGTTTTTAATTTCTACGTCTGAAGTTGCAGTAAAACAAAATTGTTATGTGTGCAATTGATTCGCCGAAACGTTGTTTTAAAGCTTAAGCTATCATTAAATAAAAACTGGAAGAAAGTAGAGCTACTTTTGTAAGTAGAGACTACAGGAAATGACGAGTTTCGCGTCATTTTTTCAGGTGTCGTGTATTTTAAAATTTATTATGTTGTTTATGACGGTGCGCCATACATTTCCTTTTAAAATAACACCCGTAAACGACACCCGTCCCTATGACATTCCATACTGTTGTTTTCCTTTCCCTTGTATACCTAGGACTCGACATCGGAAAATACTTATTTTCTTATAAATGCAGAAAACTCTTATCACTGCTGTTAAAAATATTTTGTTATTTAAAAACCGTTTCGTTACATAACATTTTGTAACAATTATAAGTCCAGTTTACATAAAGGAATTAGGACACCAACCATGAATTTTATTTTTACGAAATTGAAAAGAGTTATTGGTTTGAAGCTTATGTTTTAACGCTTTCGTTGACATAATTTCCTTTTTATTTGCCGGGTGTGCTGGTATCAGCTTTTACATCTTTGTATTTTAACACAGCACGTATTTAATTATGTATGTACTAAGTAATAAGCGCTCAATAATTCTGACGTGCACATAGAACAATTCTTTATTTTTTTTTAGTACATTCGATTGTTAAAACGCGTAGTGGTTCCATGAACTTAAAATGTTGAATTGCCATTTTTGTGTAAAGTTTTTAAAATTATTTTTCATTTTATGCTCGGAAGTCGTTGAAATGTTAATGTAGTCATAAGCATTTTAAACCAGTTTTTATGGCATTATCGTTGACTTTAGGAAGAAAATGGATACAACCTTTTTTGTAGAGAATTTCATGCTCTATCTTTTTTGTTAGAAATATTTTTTAATAACATTTGTATTTTTCAAAATAAATGCAAAAAACTACGAAGAAACTTAATTGGGGCTAATTTTTTTAGTAATGGACGGATGGACCTGCGGCAAAATCGAATCAGATCTAAGTTATGCCAAGACGCGTATTTTAAAAAAAATTTATGTCAATACGCTTATCCGTTCGCGAGTTATCGCGAGACAAAAAAAATGGGACGTACGTACGTACAAGATCACGGACACAAATTTTTTTATTGTTGATTTGGGTTCCTTAGGGTCGGAAACGTCGACATTTGATGAAAAACTATAGGCTAATTTTTATGCCCGAAGTGACCAAATTCAATACTTCGTCCAGGCTTAGTCTGGGTCGAAGTAATTGTTTCGAAAAAATCGTCTGTTTTTCATGATTTTTTTTATATATAGATGATACACAATAAACAATTACATCTTAATAACTGCGTCTATACATTCTTCTATCACCATAGTAACAGAAAATACCAAACAAAAACCGATTGAAATGCGTTAACTGAAATTTAAATGAACGAAATCAATGAAATCGAGATGGTAACGTAGGACACCACTATGCCGCAAAGGGTTAAACCGGAAATAATTAATAACGAACCATAAATGCGCAAACCACTAGAACAACCGAGGGATAAGCTTCCGAAAACTTCCCTCAACCGATTTTAATGTAGATTAGTATACGTATTTAGGTGCGCTGATTACGAAAATGATAGTGAAAATTGGTGCAAGTTTGATTATCACTGAAGACCATAAAAACCAATCATAATTAATGTGTTTTTGCACTTCTCTCGTGAGATTTTCGGGAAATTCTTCAGATAAAAGTTGTAGATCTAATCAAAATAAAGAAAATGGACCAATACAGACATTAATATCTATAATATACTACATCCTTACTTCGCAGAACAATACATGAAACTAATCAGTGCCTGTCTACGTGCTGACATTTGGAATTGGAAAGAAAAAATACGTTGAAAAATTGTCGCATAGTTACCCTAAAGATGTTGGAGTCAATGTTCAGCACAGGTGTAAAAAACGGGGTTGGTTGAGTTCGATGAGTTTCTTAAACCAATTGCGTTATAATAGAATAAAAGAAAAAAAAACGAACGGAAAACGATTCGGTTAAATTTTAAGGCTAAGATAAACATTGAATTATCCAGTTTATACATAGCAATAAGTCATTGTGTAATGTGCGCATAAAGCGAAGGTTCCACGGTTGAACTTTTCCTTTTGACAACTTTTTTGGATTAGAATTGTATATACATATCCTAATTACTGCGGACATTTTGGATGAATTTTTACCGCCTTTTTCGATTCCGCGTGCCATTTTCCCATTCTAGGCGTATTTCTTATTTACTCTTTTTTCCGAAGTATATAACAACACCAGTAGAGGGATTCAAACTTTGCGTGGAATACCACAAAGAAGTAAAATTACTCAAAAAGAGATACATTTATATATAAAGAAGTTTTAATGGTTGATCTCTCTCTAGGATCGTGCCATTGAATTAAACGAAATGGAAATTGATAAAGATGTTTAAACATCTGAGACTTGGGATTTGATGCACTGTAATTCGAAAAAATGTATATGGGTAATTTTCAAAAAACTGTGACACTTTGAATCTTATATAAAAAATGGAATAATATGTACTTGAAAGAAATGTACTCTCATGTAACTAGGTTATTAGGCAATCACTTTTGGTTGGTAAATATGAAAACGATAAATATATAAACTATTTTCAACGTTCTGCATGTTGAAATATAAGTAAAATATCCCGCCAGTATGTCTTTTTTCGAATTTTTATAATCAATTCGTTATTCGACATAGAATCGAATTTCTAGAGAAACGTTATTGGTTGGAAAATAATAATATATAGGAAATCAAGTGATTAGGCGGACCACAGTTGTAGCAGTTAGAACGCGCATCTTACGGCGCTTTAGTTAACTACGCCATATGGAGAAACTTTACTATACAGTGGTTTTCGACGGAGTTTAAACAAGTGAGAAGGGTCATATTTTAAAAACTAAATATGACTTTTACAGTAATGCCAAGTTGATTAGAAATAATTGTATCTCAGTAAAATTATCACGAAGAGAAAAATATGTTATCGGATAACATAATGATGGTACAGGTTACCATCTTTTATGATACGTATACGGACTGGAATCTAGATCCTACCAGTTACTATCAAAAGATGTTAAACACAAGATTGTACAGGTGACGATCTCAGATGGTAAAAAAACAATGATAGAAAGTTAGTGCATCGTTCAGGATATGTTCGGCCGTTCGGCCTCGCAACCGTCGCAACCCTCGCAAGCATGCCGTCATTTAATATTTAATTTTTATACTAAATTTCAGTGCTTATATACGGAGAATTTTACGTAGTGTATTGTGAATATATTACATTTTGAATAATAAAAGAAAGTTTGATTAAAATGTGTTATAAGTGTATCTGCTTTGGGATGTTACTCCAATTTAAAAAAAGTTATCAATCAGTCAATTTACCAAAAAATCCAATCCAATAAGTCCTCCCAGTAAAGTGTAAATAGCAAAGATTAAATGGGCCTTGATGAAATATTAATGCGAGGACACGTCTAAAAATTGTGAACTCCATTATATATATATTTTTGCACTTGACTGTTTCACATTTAGCTTACTTGCATATGTACATATTTTCAACCTTTAACGAAGTTGTCCATTTTAAAATTACGCATACAACACAAGCAACTGATTTCATAACCTTAAGAGCTTAATAAACTTTCGTGTATGCACATTTCGCAAAAGTTAGTTTGCGCATGCGCGGATGTTGCCCGTTTACCATCTATGATGTTACGGGATTACATACAAAAGCTAACATCTTTATCTGGGTTTGGGTATCATCTTAGATTATAAAAAGTAGATAGTAGATGATAGTTAGTAACATCTTGATGGTATCCGATAACATGTTTATTTTTACCATCAATTTTTTACCATCCATTTCTCTCCGTGATGGAAAATGGCAGATTTTCACTTTCAAAATTTAGTGTATACGAGCACGTGAGATATACATATTCGTTCGTATACAGTAGGATATTTTTTTTAAACTTTTTAATTGCTGAGAAGTGTAAAATTCAAATGTATAGAAAATGTTTCAAATTTGTTACTAAAACTTCCCAAAAAGTACTAAACTTTTCTTAAGATAGAAATAATAGTTGAAATCTTGCGTTTTCTATTTATTTCATTAGCTATTTTTTATAATATAATGTAAATGAGTGAGTATATTACTTTCTTTATAATGACAAATATCAAGTGATTACTGGGTAATTCTACTACTCTTGATAAATCCGTGCAAAAAGTAATAAGAATATCTTTAATAGAATGAGGTAAAGGTTGCGAGCGATGTATACAAGGAGCATGATCATGACAGAATGATTTTTTGTGTCATAATTTAAAAAAAGGTCATTTGAAAACCTTATTCGGAATTTTGTAGCAAATTTTGTTTACTAACTTTATTATAATGTAATGTGCATTATGTAAATACCATTATAAAGTTTTTACCACCAATTTAATTTAGGGGGAGGATTCCGAAGATCATACGAAGGAAGATATGCTTGGAGCGGCGTCCACGTTGATTCGAGAATGGGCCGAGAGTCTGCTTGATGTGAAATTCCCAACATTGTGTGCTTTGGGAAAGTATCTGGTTAATAACCTGTGTGTTGATACCCGATCATTGGCCGCTGTGTGCATATTGTGTACCTCTGGGGAGTCTACACCCCTACCTGATAAAGGTTCGTTGTTATATATAAGTAATTAAAATTAGTTCGTTGGTAAACGATGTTATCTGCTTTAAGGATGTTCTTATGAAAAATTATTAACTAGGTACAAATTTTTCGGAAACTCCAAGAAAACGTAAATTTTTATATGCTTTATTATTCCTCGAACTTTTAGTAAAGTTACACCGTCAATATATGGGTCATTCTCCAGAAAAGTGTAATTTTATGTCCCCAGTTAATATTTTATCCAAATAATGGAATTTATTCTCCAAACATTTGTTTTCTTGCGCCTTATACTTTTATGTAAACATTGCACAAGAGATAATTTGTTCAAATCGCATGATAAAATTTTGACATACTGCTAAAGGTCCGAAATGTAAGCCTCCTGGCTGTCCCCAGGTATAAATAACACGTTTTCGATCACTATCATTTTCTTTCATGTGAATGATTAAATTTGTTTAAAAGTGGTTATGATCTGTTTTACTTATAGAGTAAAAATTCCTGAAGTGTACCACAAAATTTTTGAATTTACCGAATTAATTTGCAAATGTGTGAAATGAAAGGTCATTATGAGTTCATTAAGTGGTTCAAAAGATTTTTCAAAAAAATTAAATTTCCCGGAGTTATGCACAATTTAAATTTTTTACAGTATTTCGATAAAAAATTAATATCTTTGGTTTGAATGAATGGATCTTTATGAAATTTGGTGGAAGTGAACATGAAATATTGTAGTTTTGATTGAAATAATAAAAAGTTTTAATTGTTTAAATTTTCTCATTGTTATTACAAAATTAATTTTTAATTTGTAAAATAAACAATGTTCTTAACGTCTCAGAAAGTTAGTTCATCGAAAAGGAAATTTTATAACGATTCGATACTCGTTTTGAAATCTCGTGGCCCGCAATTACAAGCAAAGTACTTAACGTTTCTTCTGACGGGCACCTGTATCGCCCAGCTCGTGGAACAGGTACAAACACGTTGTATTGGTTGCACTTCGTTTTTATGGTTTGTAATATTTTAAAATATTTTTCGAAAAGTATTGGTGTCTTTCAAATATTTAAAATTTGACTAAAGAGGCACATAAAAGTCTAACAATGTTAAAATTTATTATACACTATAAAAAGTATTTTCCTAAAATATCAACCACTTTTGTTACATACGTATTTTCTTTCCTAGATGTGAGATTCAACAGCAGTGTAATTGTGTAGAATTTTTTAAAATGTTAAACGAGGATCTACGGCAGTTATTAAAGCATGATTTCATTGCAAAGTCGCAAGCTTCTTATTTTTCAAATTTAAAAGAAAATTTATGTGATGGAGAATTTTTGGCGTCCTTAGATTTTGCAGAAAATTCTACCTTTTGCGTGCAAGATGCTATACAAGCATATCATTGGTCAAATACTCAAGCAACATTGCATCCATATGTAATATACGGCAAAGAAAACAATACTCTTCGCAATGACAACTTTGTCATTATTTCTGAAGAAGAAAAGCATAACACTGCGGGTGTACATCTTTTCAATAAGAAGTTAATAGCTTATTTAAGGGAGAATTATGGCAAGAGAAGCGTTAAAAAAATTATTTACTTTTCGGATGGTGCTGCCTCCCAGTATAAAAACAAGAGTAATTTTGCAAATTTAGCTGCACACAAAAAAGATTTCAATATCAATGCTGAATGGCACTTTTTTGCCACTTCCCATGGTAAGGGTGCATGTGATGGTATTCGGGGAACAGTAAAGAGAAATGCATATAAGGCCAGCATGCAAGGAAAATACATAACTCCACCGAAACTTTTCTACGATTGGGCAACATATTTTTTTTTTAAATATTCAGTTCTCTTTTTGCACGAGGAAGGAACATGAAACGGAAGAAACTCTTTTAGAAAAGCGATTCAAAGCTTCCGAAACTATCAAAAATACCCGTCAATTCCATTGTTTTTCGATAAAAAATGACAAAACATGAATTTGTAAATTATTCTCCAGCGACGACAACTTTAAAGAATACGTAATTAAAAAGTAGAAAATTGATAATAAATAATTGTGTTACTTTTAATAACTTTTACTTATAAATTGATTTTGCAGTTTTATTTCTCGTGATTATTATTTTACTGTATTGCTTTTTAAATACATTTTGTCATAATAAGGCAAATACGAAATGAAAGGATGCGTTATGCGCTGGCGGTAGACGTATTGCATGATAGGGGGACGTTTCGCGCGCGTGCCGCCCGTCAGAAAAAACGTAAGTACTTTGCTTGTAATTGCGGGCCACGAGATTTCAAAACGAGTATCGAATCGTTATAAAATTTCCTTTTCGATAAACTTTGAACGAACTTTCTGAGACGTTAAGTACATTGTTTATTTTACAAATTAAAAATTAATTTTGCAATAACAATGAGAAAATTTAAACAATTAAAACTTTTTATTATTTCAATCAATACTACAATATTTCATGTTCACTTCCACCAAATTTCATAAAGATCCATTCATTCAAACCAAAGATATTAATTTTTTATCGAAATACTGTCAAAAATTTCAATTGTGCATAACTCCAGGAAATTTAATTTTTTTGAAAAATCCTTTGAACCACTTAATGAAGTCATAATGACCTTTCATTTCACACATTTGCAAATTAATTCGGTAAATTCAAAAATTTTGTAGTACACTTCAGGAATTTTTACTCTATAAGTAAAACAGATCATAACCACTTTTAAACAAATTTAATCATTCACATGAAAGAAAATGATAGTGATCGAAAACGTGTTATTTATACCTGGGGACAGCCAGGAGGCTTTCATTTCGGACCTATACTAATTATAGTATTATAATATTATATGTATATAATATTAAAAACTAATTTAAACCAAAATTTAGTAATATTGTTAGAACCAAGGGCAGTACGTTTATTCCTTGTAAGCCTCCTGCCATATTTGCGACGCTAAGTTATTTAATGGAGATGAGGGCTTTTGCATACTTTTTTTACTGGAAATTGTCTGCTCTATAAAATAGATTCGGTGCTATTTTGTTCTATCGTGCACCGTTTTCGATACGGAAGCGTTTAAATAAAAATGTTTACGTTCAGCGTGTAAGATTTTGTTCTTCAAATTCGCCATGTTAAGTTCTGCTGTGTGCGACCCCACCGGCGACAAAATTAACTACTGAGATGGGGGTATGCGACACTAATCATATGGGAAAACGGGCTTATTTTGCGAATAGCTTTACAAACAGACATTTTTCGGTTGATATTACTGTTTCATCGTACGGCATTTCAAAGACTAAAAGTAATTTGGAAATATCAGTTTGCTGAAAAAGGCATTTGGAAAAGCTATTCTCAAAATAAGCCCGTTTTCCCATATGATTAGTGTCACATACCCCCATCTAAGTAGTTAATTTTATCGCCGGTGGGGTCGCCACCCACAGAACTTAACATGGCGAATTTTAAAAATGTTTAATAACTGAATAAATGACTAAATCATAATAAAAATAGCTTTAAGTGTTTATACAAACCTCCACATATTAAAAAAAATCTATTCCGTAATTTAGGTCGTTAAAACGATAAATTTAAACAAAAAACAATAAGTTTAAATTACAAGATAAAAGAGTGCCGCCAGATTAGCGTTTTTAACAAAACGTATTTGACGAAAGTAAAATATTTATTGAACCGTGCCAGTGTGCTGATCTCAGCGCAGGCACAAAAGAGATGTACATTAAGTAACTTATTGTGTTTTTTTTACAACACGTGATATGTACAGTAGTCCTTCCCTTATTCTAATTTGTCCAGTCAGGCAACATTTGTCTAGCCTTCTTCCCTTATTCTACTTTTCCCCTCTCTCCCACTACTTTAGATTTTTTTCTTTTGTTGCGCATACGCCGTTATTTGTATTTAGAAAATCCACACGTCAACACACGTCAGTGGGGAGAACGCGTGAGGGGAAATATTAGAATAGGAGAAGAGAAAAAATTAGAATAAGGGAAGGAGTACTGTATCTGTAACTGTAAAAATTGATTCTGATTAAGGTACGAGTCCAGTATTGCCAGGAACTCCGGTACTTGGAAAACCAGCGAAACTTCGAGAAGCACAATTGCAGTTGCAGCGTAAACTTCAACAACGAGAACAAATACGGGATCAGAAACATCGACATCAGGATACGGTTTCACAGGTACTACGTAACTATTTATTTCGGGTCCCTGAATGCGAAATCATTGATTATCTTGTTAAGTAAGGTTGATATCGTTTTATTTGATTTTTTTTTCAGAATCAGAACAAAGACAAGACTGTTGATCACAATAACGATGGTTGCGGAGCATCGCACAAGAAGAGTAAAAAGGGTAAAGCGAATCAGACGGTACAAGGTACAAATACGCCGTGCAAGGGGGTCGCTCCAAACGCTTCGCCCGCCGGTAGACAAAAGAAAGTCCTAAAAACCGACAACCAATCCTGCAGCGTTTCCCTGCAGACCAACTGTGATAACGTAGAGGTACAATCGATTCAGGTCGTCCAGACCGGTGGCGCTCCTAGGGTAGTAGCGAACGACATCGCGACTTTACCGAGAGAGTCGAAGTCGCGAAATTCGCGTAAACGCGCGACCGCTAGCGCGATCCTGCAGCCGAGCGAGACGAGCCCCGAGAAACAAGCGAAGCTCGCCGAACTAAGGATCGCCGAACGATCAAGCGTGCCGCTCTGCAAGCTCTCTTCTTCCTCCTCCTCGAACGTTTCCGTTTCGACGTCGACCGTTAATACCACTTGTACTCCTACACCCAATCCCGTCCCAGTACCCGCGACGCCCTCTACCCTAACGACTACTGCTACTAGTTCTTCTTCAGCGATTTCGCATCCCGGGAAGATTTCGGTGATACTAGCTAGTAATATAAGAAACGTCAAGTGCAACAAGACCACCAGCGATTCCGTAGTCGCAGCGGTCATCAACCAGACTCTGAAAAGCTGTGATATCGAATCGTCCGCGAGCACTCGAGATTACTCCAAGGCAAACGGTCGTTTAAGCGCCCCGGAGGACAAACACTTATTAACCCGGGATCAAATTCACCTATTGCAAGGAAACTCCGGCCTCGTCGATCGTAAGCTCGGCGCTATCGACACCGGGACGTTGATCGATTATCTCAACGGGGGGAATAATTCTCAGGAACAGGAGGAGGAGCTGCTGCAGTACTTTCAACAGAGCAACTCGTCCAGCTCGGACATGGAATTAGGTAACTTATTTATTTACTATAATAGTATATTATGTAACATGGAAAACTAAAACTGTTATTCTGCTGCGGGCATGGTGTTCCCGGTACGAGGCGCAGACCAGTTTTACGTATCAGGAGTGTGCTTTCCGAGATTATGTGCGTGTAACGTCTTTTTGAGTGCTTTATGATATACGGACGATAAAGTAAGGTTATATGCTTATGCGCATGCGCATAGATACACAATGCGCACATTATCGTCCTCGGACTATAAAGTAGCCGCCCCTCCAAAATAACTGATTTCAGGTCCCACATAATGCCGAGGAAACTGTACTCCTGTTACATAACATTCTTTTTCTCTACTAAAATGCAGAGCTTTTTTTCTGACAATAAAAACGATGGATTCTTCGATGGTTTTATTTCGGATAAAGATGGGATAATAAAAAATGTGCCCGCTACGGCACAAATCGCCGAATTTGCTGACGGAACCTAAATTGGTGTCTTTGTATTGTCGTATGATGTCCAAACTAAAATACTATACAATATTTATTATACAAATGGAAATATTCAATTTTTAACCTAAAAAATGGATTTTCTCAAAAAAAAACGGCTCGATGAAATATTTTGATTTTTTTTTTCCAAATACTCAGAAAAGTATCCAGATTCAAGCTGTGATGGAATTTTTGAAGTGACAGAACTATTGGGTTGAAATGTGTTAAGGACCACCATGTTGTATCATAACAAAAATGTTGTTTTCTTTTAAAAACACAAAGCATTTTGAAGTGTTTTAACTTTTGGTTTAACTTTTGTCAAAGGCTTAGTATCTAAAGTGTTTGCGGTCACTAGAAAAATATAAAACATATTATCCATTTCGAAAATCCGTATGTTTTGACGTTTCAGGTGGAATAGTAACCGAAGTAGATACGAGGCATGAAAAAGCTTCCCAGCTACGGTTCAACTTACAAGAGAAATTGAACGTGGAGCCAGTATTAACCGTTAAAGAAGTCATACCGATAGAGAAGCGAGAACCGGAGAAACACAGTCTGATACTACCGACCCTGTTGAATCACACGAGTCACGCGAACAGCAGGCGTCGCGTGAGTTTTGAAACGAACGTCGTGGAGCACGTCCAGGACCCGGTGAACCACCACGGGAGCAACACCGTGCCGCAGAGTCCGAACACCCGACGGCGGATCTTTAACTTTACGCCGATCTCGCCCGGGCCACATTCGCCGATCAACGGACGAGCCTCCAAGCCGAACTCGGAAAGTGCGAGTCCCTTCGTGTCGCCGAGGAACACCCCGGTACCGCGTTCCCGGAGCAATCTCCAGGCCAACGGTCCCCGATCTCGTGGCGGGGCCGTCCATAAAACTTTGTCGCGTTCGATATCTTGTAACGTGCCCTGTCGGAACGATACTTTTGTTGTACCCACCAGTGGCCCGGATTTGGTCAGGCAGACGAGCCTCAGGTCACCATTGGTGGCGGCCACCACGAAGGTTCACGTTCCACCGGTGCAGGAAGTGGAGAAGTCGATACCCTGCTCGCCTTTCCTCTCGGACTTGGCGACGTCGGAACCGTTACTGATCAATTATCCGAGTCAGGAAAATCTGCAGGAGATTAAGAACGTGCACAGGAAGCGCCAGCCCACCGATCAGGAGATCAGCGATTTGCTACACGGCGAGAAGATGTTTATTAAGGAGCAATTTTATAGGTCGCAGTCGGTGCCGCTGCACAGGATGGTCAATCCGGCGCTGCTGTCGCCGATTTCGACGCTGACGCCGTCGTTCCACAGTCACAGTTTCAACGCTTCGAGCAGCAGCTCCGTCGCCCCGACGCCGGTGCCGAGCGAGTTTACCGATTTCGGACCGATCAGCGGCTGCGACGGGACGTATATGCTGGACGTCGATCCCAGTTTGGTGACGAGCGATCAGTCCTTCTTGATCGAGGATAAAGAGATGATTCCGGATAACTTCACCAACATTCTGGATATGCTGAATGATGGCGACGGCGAGATATTGGCGAGCGATGAAGGTTTGGAGAAAGGCGAGACGACGCAGAACTCGATTATTTTGGACGGACTACCCAGCGGAAACCTTAATCTTCCGGATGACAGTATTTTGGACTCGGCGGTGATTCTGGATGGGTGGTCGAACGGAACGGTCGATGGTACGAAGATGATCCACTCGAGGTCCTATCCGAACACACCGGCGCCGAACACGTCGACGACGACTTACGCCGTGCAGTACGCCGAAGACAGCAACGGATCGAGATCGTATCCGTCGACGCCGCTGCATGGGGCACCGACGGCGAGGAATTGTTATAGAGGTAGCAACGAGCCGATGCTGTCCAGTCCGACCCTGAACGCCCTGAATCTTCGCAGCCAGGTGACGAATGCGAGAAATTCCTGTTCGGCCAGCGTGGTGGAGTGCAATGTCGCCGATCTGCTCGATTCGGGCCTTCTGGACGACGACGGCGACGCTGACGACCTGCACGATCCCCTTGGGAACTTCGAGGGACTCCAGGACGTCGACTCGTTGGCGCCGCTGTTCAACGAGGTGGTAGAACCGAATCATTGAACGTCGTTGCCGTCAATGTAAGGAGCGCTGCGTTACGTTTTTGTACAAATTTACGGATAAACATTTGTAAACGCCATTCGCTTATTATTTTTTAACGAGGGACCAGCTTTCGTTCCGTTGGGAACGACGTCTCCCTTTTTTTCGAAGTTTTAAACGAAAATCGGACATTCCGGCTCGCGATTGATTTTTTTTCTTTTTTTTTTTAAGGCGGTGAAGAAATTTTTATACACTTTGGGCACTTTCGATCGCGATATACGGCGTCGATTGCATTTTAAATTTGGTTTTTTATGTCCTTATATTTCTCGCAGTTTTTTTTTTTTGCACGATTGTCGAAAGAAGTAAAGACGATACACGGAATAGAGTGTACACCCTGTACAGGTGTAATTTTGTTTAGCAATCGTTAACACGACGTTTCCAATGTCTTCTTTTGGAATCCGCGCGTCTAATTTATGGTCAGTCGCTCCACTCCGTAATCGGTCCTGTACATTTACGAAATTGTAGATTATTTTGAAGTGTAAATTATTTTATTTTTTCACGCGCGAGATGCTTGCGTTTGACGATTTATTGTGTACGAGTAAAGAGTTTTTATATTAATCACGAACTTTTTTACACAGCGAACACGTTTATTTTTATTTTCACCGTCGACACACTGGACGATCGTTCATCCACACACATCTTGTTAAAACTGGTATTGCTCTCGCGAAAATTTCCGTCAACTCAAACTCACGTTCGATAATCGATTCGTCGATGCGGTACGTCAAACGATCTCTCGATCAAGAAACTGGAGCAGTGCTTAGAATCCACAGTTGTGATGTCGGGATTTGGTGGCTGGTGAGATTTTCATTTATAACCGGACAGTCGTTGGTACTTGTTAATAATTCAAGAACAGTCGGAGAACAAGAGAATTAATAGAGAAATCTTTTGGTTATGCCATGCAGGATATCTTTGATATTAGTTATAATCACCACGCTTGAAGCACCCTTTCGATACTCGGTGTGCAAACTCTGGTGGCGACTCGAGGAAGCTTCGATTTCGAGAACATGGTTGCTGATTTCGCCACCAGAGTCGGAAAAGGCGCTTCGAGTACCTCGTAAAATCGCGAATAAAACAATTTTTCACCCTTCCGACAATATTAAATGGGAACATATTTTCTAAAAATAAATATAAAATTGAGACCAATTCAGTACGAAAAAAAGTAAAATTTAAGGTTTTTTTTTTGTTTGCTAAATCCACCTTTAATTAATTCGGTAGCCTTTAATAATCACTAATTAATGTTAGAACTCTGCATGGTAATTGAAATCATTTCGAAACTTGTTCGCTTACAAAAGTGTAATAAATATGTCTTTAAGCAGTTGAATTCGTTTTAAGACAAATGCATATCAGTTTATTTATTTCATATTTTGTGATATTTAGTTTATTGATAGCATAAGTTATTTCGAAGAGAAACGAGGGCAATGTATTTTTGTAATTTTTTTTCGGGAATGTAGAAATCTTGCATTGCCATCGCTTAAACATATTCTGTCAATAATGTTGCTTTCTGTAAAAAAATCAGGGTTTTTTCTTTGAAATTTATAAAATGCTAAATTTTACCAGGAATATTCGATATTTTGAAAAACCATTGAAATATTGTTTAATTTACATTTTTGTTAGAACGTGCATTAAGGAACTGTAATTAGTTTTGCCACCGCCAGGTGCGGTCGAATCGAATAAAGTCACTGATCTACGTAGAAAAATGGATTCACGTTAGAATGAATTTTGCCATTCTGATAATCCATAAATCATATCACATGCAGTTATTTATGCATACAGTGGGCATTAAGTGGTACATTTGTTCAGGTTTCAGTGTGTTTTAATTAAAGACTTTTATGACGAATGAAGAGGGAAGAATTTGTGATATTAAGAGTATAAAAAGAGTCCTAAAATGATGAATATAAATCTCATATTACGAGTAATAAAATTTTCAAATTCATTTTTTACAACAGCGATAAATTAGTTGAGAATTTCATATTGCCCTATAAGTAAGAGTCGATTCTGGTGGGATTTTTGGTCTAGAAAGTAAACCTAACCTCCAAAATATCCGACTGGTTCTAGTTTTTGAGATATTCGAGGTCAATGGAGAAAAACTACGATTTCACGCATTTTGAGTATCTTTTAACAACTAAGTAAATACAGGTATATTTCTTGACCGCTTTAATGAAATTAAATAAACAATTAGGTTTTTCTTGGTAACCCGGCCCTCTTACTAATTCTGAAAAAACTAAACAAAGAAAATAGCTGCTGACGAGCACAACATGGCATCCTGGTGCGAAAGGCATTTTAACAATAGTTCTAATTATAAGCGCTAGAGGGATGATTTTTAATATGAAATCCAATAGTAGGTGATTCATAAATATTACATATATGTACCGAATAATTTATTGCGCTAGACGTGAATTGATAGCCCAGTTACGTCATATTTTCTTTGTTTACTTTTTTCTGAATTAGTAAGAGGACCGGATTACCAAGAAAAACTTTATTGTTTATTTAATCTTTTAACAAGCCAAAATAATGTTTTCCCAACAGTAAGAATCAATTTTGATAGGATTTTTGCTTTAGAATCGAAATATGACCGCCAAAATAACCAATTAATCCAGTCATTTTATACACTGAGAAAAAAATCCATAGTTAAATTGACTAATATCACATAATTGGATAATTAAGAAATTAAATGTTTTCAAATAATGAAGTTGCTTGTTTATCGAATCTTATAAATATAACAAATTTATTTTCAATTCTCATTATTTATAATTATCTGCTTTAGAACTTGTAGCAATCTTCAAACTTTTCGAATGTTTGCTTTTAAGCTTTTTACAACGTTTTAACGTAACTTTTTAATTTCGTGGATTACAGTGCCATCTATTAACAAAATTATGATTTGTATTCGACTACTTTTGCGATGTATTCCTTCACTTGAGTGGCTACAACTGTACTCCAGCAAAGTTAAAAAAGTTCAGAAAAAAATACATAGTGTGGTAATTTTTCTCATTGTGTAATTTATTGAAATGGTGAATAAGTAGGTTTGTTGAGTAAAACGAGATTAAAGGAACTTTTAAATTTATTTCATATATATTACACCCAGGAAAAATTAGTTAAATTGATTATATCACATAGTTGGAAAAATATAATAAAAACTACTGTGAAAAATAGTTAAATTTACCACTTTCATAGTCGGTTTTACTATAATTTTGTTACACCAACTATCTCCTCATAGTTAAAAAAATCAACTACGTGGAATGATTTAAATAAATATGACAAATCTAGTTAAAATAACTATAATGCAGTGTTTATATTTACTATTATTCATAGTTAATGTTTGTATTTACTATAAATCCATAGTAAAGGCTGCGGCACCCGGTGTGTTTTGATGCCGCCAGATGGCGACGCGGTATTCGCAGCTTTTTTTCTTCGAGCCCGTGGCTCCCGTTATTGAAGTGGATTTTCATTTGGTCATAAGAAGGACCATCGGGCTTCAAGATATGATAATACATAATGCATATCGTATACGCACGTGTATCTATAGACTACTTCCACGACATTGAAATTTGTGTGTATAATGGCATTTCATAATACATTTTTTAACTGGCTAGAGTGCATTGTTTTTCTCTTTGTTTCCTTGTTTATCATAAACAAAGAACGAAGGGAGAAATACTTTTTATATGCTATGATAAAAATAGATTACAAATATTTTTAAAAAGTAAATACTGACTCCTTTCCATATTTTTTCTGACAATTACTTATACAATTTCTCTCAGTGAAGGTACTAATTTTCTGAAATGACTATTTCAAAATAGTTGAGCCTATTTTGTTTATTATAATAAAGTAGCATTTTGAATCATGAAACAATAGTTAAACTTTACTACTTCAGAATAGTTATTTTAATTATTTCCATGCCTAGTCCTCATTTTACACTATGGTTCATAGTACAAAAAAATGGTCATTTCAACTACTTTCTTTCTGAGTACGTTTAAAAAACAAATAATTAAAAAAAGAAATGTTTCTTTCGGAACGTGCTGGGGGAGGGGGGCTTAACTTGAAGTTCTCTACACTATTACAAATATTTGTAATCAGTAACAACAAAATATATTTTAAGATATTTCGTTTAAAATGTACATTATTTACAAGTATTATATTCTATTGTTTAGGGCTCTTGTATATGAGATCGATTCGGCGGACCTTTGAAGTCCAGCCTGAATATGTAAATTGAAGAATATTTAAAAGGTTTTTCAATATAGGAGGGGATAATATATTAATTTTAATCTTGCAGAGTTCCGTCGATTTTTACCGATTGCACAATAAACTACGATTCAAAACAGATTTAAACAAATCACTAAATTTTTTCTTTTACGTTTCTTTCATGGTATTCTATTATTGGGCTATTAAAAAAAGTAAAGCGCATTTTCTTGTTCTATGCGAATGCTATTAAGTAAGACATGTTTGATATTTTGTCCATTCTGCATTCTTTCATTTCCGTATGTACATACCACTCGAACTGCTATAACTTTTCATAATTTTCCAGTTTTTTATAATTTCCTTACAATACAAATTAAATTGCCGTATAGTCATTTTTTAATTCAATGTGTCAAAAAAAAGGAAATTTAAATATTTACAAAAATATGTAGAATTTAAAAATGATCTATATAAAAAAAATTATGAAAATTGGAAAGTTGATGCAGTTGGCTTGGAATGCCGATTTGTGACTCATTTATAAAACAACGCATAAAGTAAGATTTTAAAAACATTGAATCTCATTAAATGACCGGTACAAAAGGTTTTACACTCTAGTCATATATTGCAGTATTTTTAACATCCACTAAAATTAAATAATAGAATCGCGTAATCAATCATAAAACGATTAATAAAACAACTGCGACGACGTCAAATTAGATTTAGAATCTTTTGTATAATAATAATATACTTTGAACGATGGACACAAATTTTATAAGTACAAGAAATTCGTTAATCTCGAGTCCAAAATACATGGTGAGTCGATGCTTTTCAAAGGGAATAAATTGATTTCCCGTAACATTAATAACATTTTCACCCACGTTAGCAACAAATTATTATAAGAATGAATTTCTATTTAAGTTAAATTGAATTAAGTCGACTATTGATCATTACGTTTTTGTACCATATTGGAATGAAAGCCTGACATTGTTAATGTGTTCGAGGAAAAGAGGTATGAACATTTTAATTATGTACAGTTTGCGCGTACAAATACAGCCTACGCCTACTTAATATTTATAAACGTATTTAGTAGAGGTTGTTCGTTTCAAGTAGTGAAACAATTAACAAGATTCGGTGGGATCTTCGTATAGTGACACTCCAATAAAATAGCCGTGGATGAAAATACGATTTGATGTCTCAGAAAGGAAAATAAATGTACATTTTTTTATATCTTAAGATTTCATAATGACAGTTACATTGGTTTTAAATTCTTCCTTGGTAAAAAGTACATATGAAATCCTTCAAGTGTACATAAAAAGTTAGTGCATTCAACTTACGTTAAGTACTAAATACAGCACCTGATCAATGGCAATCGCTACATAAATTATATTATTTCTAGTCTTTGGAAGTTTATTTTAAAGTGAATGTGAAATTTGTTAACGTACCAACTAGCTTAATTTAATCTTTGCTTATCTTATCACCTATTCCAGTTGAAAGTTTTTTTTACGCTTGTGGGAACTCCAAAATGGCGATTTTCACTATTAAAAATCGGCCATTTAAATTCTAGGAAATCGTTCAAATTTGAAAAATAAGGAAACTAAGAGTGTCATTTACCTGGTGTTACATGTGAAGAAAGTGTGCGCCAATTTTCAAAAATATCGGTGCGATAGTTATTAAATGAAAGTGTACATCGACTTCAAAAATTATATTTCGAGGAAAACGTGTTTAAAGTTTTATACACAAATATGCGTTCATAAAATCGGGATAATTTTTTTCCCAATCGTCGATTCCTGGACCATAAAGCAATGTTCCAGAAGCAGCTGCTAACTCCAGAGCTTCTTGTTGTAGTCTGCAACGTGTTCTTTCTTCCCTTGTGGTAGCTTCCGCTCTTATCCGTTTTGAGTTTTGGAGCTGTCTTTTTTTTGTATTCAACGACTTTTTTCAAAGACAAAACAACACAACGATAAAATAATCGGATAAAATAATCGCTACAAAAATAATCAGGACACAATAATCACTATAAAAATAATCACGACAAAATAATCGAATAAAAAGAATTATTTTAATATAGTATTGGATAATGAATACGATCAATTTACAATTCTTAACAGTCTTACATTGTAGCATTCATCGTAATACAAATATTATAATGTAAATATTGTGAAATTATATACCTTTGATGTGCTTCGTCTGCAATCACAGATTAGTTAGTCGTCCCGCTAAACATGTAACGTAAATGAAACGTTACATGTTATCCCATTTATGGCAAAAACGTAACGTTTCGTAACAACTTCTTGATGCCGTTTACACGACGTTGCACAATATCTAAATACACAAAGCTAATGCGTAACATTACCAGAATGTCACTTTATAACAGTTTTAAAAACGTTTTATGGAATCGTTTCTGCAACGTCACAAAATCACCAAGGAAATTTAAAACGTCGCATTCAGGTTACTAACGTAACATTCATGTAATGTTACGAATGCAACGTTTCGTAGACATGATTTATTGCATAAATTCAATCGTTTCGACCGGTTCCATCTCAGACTTCGCCTTCAATAACTTCAAAAATAACTTGCACCTTATTATTTTTAATGTAAATTGTATTAAATTTAATGCATAATTTAAAAATTGGTTCACTTATGTTAATTTTAATATTCCGTCACTTGTCCAGAAAAATAACTCGCACCTTATTATTTTTAATGTAAATTGTATTAAATTTAATTCATAATTTAAAAAGTGGTTCACTTGTGTTAATTTTAATATCCGCGTAATTTCATAACTTATTTCCAAGTAGTGCATTTGGAAAATATACGTGTGTCAATTAACTTTACATTTTTTTAAACATATATTGTCTATTAATCCATTTCGTTTAAAAAAAATATTTTACGGATATCTTAAAAATATTTATTTAAATTACAATAAATTACTACAAAATAGTCAAATAATATTAAAATATTATTATTCCCAATATGGAAATGACAAAATTAATTAAACATATCTTGTTTAAACTAAACCCGCATTTATCAAGAAGCCTTCTACGATTGAGTATAAGAGCTCTCGTAGCGTAGTGGTTAAGACGTCAGCGTTGTAACCGGTAGACCCGGGTTCGATCCTCGGTCGGGACGGATTTTTCTTAGATTCATAGATTTATTTGCGAGTAAAATTATAAAACTACATTCTTTCATAACATATCTAACGATACATAAATAATAATAAAATTCGAATTGAATAAAATAATTCGTCGAATTTCTTATAATTTTTATTTATGACCGTTTAATGTAACGTTTTTACAACGTTGGATGTATAGTTTTCAAACGTCGCAGGTACGTTACGAATGAAACGTTATTTAAAAACCGTAAATGTGGCAGGACATTTCTGGTTCCAAGGACGTCCCAAAAATGTTTTTGCAATGAAACAAGTTTGGTCGCATGGCTATAATGCGACGTTTCAAAGATGTTGCTGTAACGGAATATTGTTTAGCGGGGTATGATTGAAACGTGTGCACATATTTCATCGTTATTATGAATTTATAATTTTTACAAATCCAAAAAGGAAAGCCATTATTGTTATATAAAATAATTATCTGTTTAATCACATAAGACACATATTACTTTGAGATGTCAACAATATTACACACATAAAAAGTGCACAGCGCAAGCCAAAACAACAAGCGCCGACAAAAATGGTAAATACATACTTTTACACAATATCTAAATAATAAACACCTCATAACTCCGAATTTATACGCAAAATATTTCATCAGGAACACTTATAAAAGTTACAGATCATAATCACGGACCAGATCACACAAACGTTCAGGCCAAACAGATAGTTAATAACAAAGAGAGCGACTAAAACAAGTGAAAATACAATTAAAATAATCGCTCACTATACTAAAAAAGCAGACGCACAAACATCTGCCGAATTGCCAAGCACCTCGGCATTATCGCGTGCAACGTAGCAAAATGTATTCAAATTTAATTGTATAAATTTAAAATACAAATTAGACTTATTCATGTTATTTTGTTTTTATTGTTTTAATGTGATTATTTTGTCGTAATTATTTTGACATGTGTTATTCTGTCCAATAATTATTTTGTCGTTGTGTTATTTTGACGTGATACCCAAAATTCTTGTATAAGGGCTAGATGGGCAGTGCCTTTATTAAATAATGTTTGCAGAGTTATTTTCCAGATGAGGTGATTCAAGCTTTCATTATTATTCTTGGTAAATCCATCAAGGTGGTCACGATATTTTAATTTATTTGTAATTTTATAAATTTCTAGGGAATTGACATAATAAAAAATATAAATGTTAATTATCCATATCATCACAATCTGAAGCTGCAGCTTCATTCGGTGGAAAATATTCGTTGTCGTCACTTTCCGACTCGTAGTCATCGTCAGATACATCAAATGTTTTGTCTTTTACTTTGTTATTTATATAAAATAATTTACTCTAAAATGAAACAAGTAAATTTCTCCTTACCGTTAAAAACTCGATGAATTGTCCATCGTATTTATATTCACTACGATTATTTATTAATAATGCGATTATTTGTTAATAAGTTTATTGCTATTTTTCATTCCCCAACAAACCAAAATGAATAAGATCGAGTTCAGAAATTACATTTCCAATCCGGTTTTTTTAACATTTTTAATTGAGAAACGTCACAACCTAATTCGAAGTTCATCGATTTAATACTTTCACGTGGATTTCCGAATATTTGAATTTGGAAATATTCGTTTTAATGCGTCGGATTTATTATATATATTTTTGTATTATAAAGAAAACAGAAAAACAAATGTGAATATAATAAGAAAACTTGTTTCGTACTATTATTTACAGATTTTTGGTATACTTTTTGACTTGAAATTTTCACACAATATTCCTGAGAAGTTCCATCGATTAAAAAACTAAAAAGAAAGTGCATGTTTTGACCTACGTAAGCCCTTAAAAAAATTAAATGATATTAGGAAATATACCAAAATTGTCATCTTTTTCTTGCAGTATTTTTAAAATTGCGATATTTTGTGATTCTTGGACCACTAATTGTACAAACACTTATTCAGTTTTGTTCCTATAGCAAACATTTCCTAAGATGTTATAATGGTAAAAGAATCTGCACCTGACTAAAATCGACTATTTTCATCCACGTGCCAACTGTACATAATCTGAGAAGTAAATATACTGAACGTGAATATATTGCGGTCTAAATTCCCATAGACATGTATAAAAAAATTAGTAATAAGGTAAATAAAGAAACCCGTAATAGTTTCCATGTAGAAAATAAATATTTAAACACCCATTTTATCCAAATTGGCGTAATTCGGGGTTTAAGAAGCTTACGTTCTGTTATAATTGAACAAAAGATTCTTCGGAGTGATCTAACACATAAATTATAATAAAATTGAGTTGGTTTCGATTACTCGAATGTTGGAAAAGAATAGTGTGTATTAAAAGTTTAATGGATAGGGCATTCTCCAAAGTTAAACATGAATTTACCGATTTGTTACGTATGGTTTGTAAGTGAAGTCGACAGGAGCAATAGGGGTAGTAAATATCGATGTATGTAGTTTAGTATATCAACGAACATTTAAATAGTCAAGTCAGAAAGTAATGAGGGATGTAAACGTCAATTTTTTTGTACGGTGTTATTCAAGAAAACAGATATAACATCAATAAAAGAATTAATATTTCTGAAAAGGTAACTGATGCTTTTAAAATTAGACATATGAATAGTTTTATTTTACATTTAAAAAGTTTAATTGAGAAGCTGAGTGCTTAAAAGGGATTAGATTTAATCAAGTTTAACAAATCGCAAGTACATCTGTAAGATCATCAGTGTAGGGAATCGAATTTCCTTAAACGAATGTGCCAATATGCTGCATGTCGAGACACGTATGATGGGGGTTTTATATCGTTAATAAAATGTTTTTTTTTTTCAAATCTACTAATATTATTTCAGCTAAATTTTCATTTGGTTTTTAAACAAGCACAATATTTCATAATGACGATGTCAGTAAAATCGTAATATAAAGTTTTAATTCATATGGTATTCAATCACGCTCATCAATGATTGATGACATTTTTATAAGATTAACGTTTGATGGTTTTCAATTATTGCAAATATAAAAAAGTAAGCAACGGAAATACTTTCACACAAGATTACAGGTAAAACTCGAGCTTCGTAACATTAAACGACAGCGATAAAACAATGTAAAATTAAATCTGTACAATTTAAAAATACTTGGAGACATAGAAAAAAGTTCAACTATTCTAACTCTTCGAAAAAGCTTGTTCATTGTAAAACGGCATACGTAATAATTTTGGAACTTGAAATAAGTAAACTAAGTCGAAGTTATGAAAAATAAATGTGGAATTTCACAAAAAATTTAAACAATTGTAATGAATCTAGGTGAATCCAAAAATATTTTTCCAACGCCAGAAAAAATTGCGAACTATTACTGTCCTAAGCGGCATTAAGTTTTGGTCGAATTTATTTTATCGACCGAAAACATCACATTCACATAACAGGATTGTTGAATTTGCAAAATTATATGACTTGTTACTAATTGAAATTTGTTATTCGATGAAAAATGTTTCAAAAACATTGTAAAAGTAGAACACCATTCGATTAACATTTTTTTGCTTCGGTAAATGGAAGGTTTTTTATTTTACAGGACTTGAAATTGATATCGATGCATAAAATACTTAAACTCAATTTAATTATAACATAAGAAAACATAAGTATTATTAATATCATATTAATACGTGAACCTTACTAAATAAATATGCTACTTTCGATCGTAAACACATCCCTCCTGAACGAATTCATGTGTCATCAAAATGTCGCTTCAAAATTGACCATTTAAAGGATATCAAAAGTAGTAAAATGTAATTTCATTTAAAGTCCCTGCTGATCCCCTTCTGAATATATCGACAAGAACGTTATGTTTCAATGTTAAAATTCTGTTTTTATTATATGTGTATATTTACATGTGTATTCATAATTTTTATTTTTTTTAAATTTCTTATATTTACTGTCTATATACATATATAGGTATCTTAGTAGAAAATGAAAGAAAACGACAACCGGTCTTGCATTTGTAAAAAGGTTTTGTTAATTACCTTTTTTGTAAAGGGTTCCACTACTTGGACAAGAAACAACTCTTACATGGCCTAAGAAGCTAAAAGTGGTGCCAAAAAATTACCCAGGTGAACTATTACAGGGTAACGTTTGCCGAAAACTTTTACAACACATTGTTCATAGTTGTTTTTCGATGAAAAGAAACAAAACTATTTTAGATATTGAGAAAAGTGTTGGAGAATTGAACAAAGCCTTCGATGCAACTGATGTGTCGGAATCATTAAAAATGCATAACATTCCTCAACATTCATGAATAACAAAAAACTTGTTAACCGTAACTACAACAAAATCATAACGGAATTTAAAAATGAAAATCCTGACATCTTTTTCACACGGACAGATAAGGATAACATCAGGGTAGCTACGAGTATTTCGGACTACGATTCCAAAATGAAAGACATTCTGTCAGATTCTTCCACTTATAAAATTTCTAAGTTCGAATACACGGCAACTATTACCAATGCAATAAATGAAATGATAAAAGTTTGGCATAAAAATAAATTTATTGATGATTTCACTAACGCTGTCGAGTTTTTTTTTATATTTTTGGCAGCATTGGAAACATTTTCTACTGTAAAAAAAAAAATAACGACAAATTTGAAAAAAAAACTTGACAGCGTTACCTCATAAATTATGTAAAGAATTAGTGCGCCAAATTTCAGAAAGATGGTTTCAGTGGATTTTAAACTACAGACTTTGAAAAACCGCTTTTAAGTTTTGAACAAGAAAAAATCCGAAATATTTTCTTTTTTTCACTATATACCGAAAATTGGGGTAAAGTCGGCTATTTTTCATGGTTTTTTGCTTAAATCCTCATGAGAAAACTGAAAATAATTATTGGTATTTTTAATATGTAATCTCTAACTCCTCTGTTTTAAGATCTATGTAATGGAAAAGAAAATTACTTTCAAAATGGCTGATCCAATATGGCAGACGAAAATCCGAAGCTTAATTCGATTTCGATGAAACTCCGTACTTGGGGGTTTTCGGGGCCGCTGATTAAGAATATGTCGTCAGATTTTCGTAATTCAAAATGTCGGATGAAATATGGCCGGGCCAAAATCTGAAATTTGATTATATTTACATGAAAATTGATACAGGGCGGTTTTCAATGCCGCTGATTATGTTGATTACATTGATTTTTGACGTTTCTCTGCTTCTCGTATTGCATTCTGTAATTGTTCCGTTGAATATTTTAACAATCTAGAAGAATCTCTTTGTTTTATAAATTCGCCCTATGGCCGACTTTTCCCTACAAATGTTACATTTTTAGAGAAACCGATATTTTGCGATATCTAATGATCCTATTGAGGTCATTTTTGATCGTAAATTAGGTTAGAGATATAGGCTATGCAATACACAGTTTGATTTTACATAACAAAATTTGTACAATTATTTACAAGTGCTTTTTTCACACTACTTACTTTACAGTCAGACATAAACGACGTTTTTATTAAAACTTATCGATGAATTTGAGTTAAATAAACTGTAAATGAAAGTTTAACATTCCTACTAACTAAAACAATTGCGCATCTTCGACTTTTCTCTCTAGAAAAAGGATAATTAAATATTTTAAAAATAGGTTATCGAATGGCCGACTTTTCCTGTCAAGCCGACTTTACCCCAATTTACGGTACTTACATGGAATCATTTATACCGATCACGTACAGTGAAGAGCTTGCATTTAAGATGTCCAGAGTATCTTTTTGCTCCAATCTTCGGCGAATTCGATCTTCTTTATTCTCCAGTTTTTTGTCAGCTCGAGATATGCGTAAGTTGTCGGCTGCGCGCGATTTTTATTGAATTATTTCGATTGAATCCGCCGAGACATCGCTTTGGAAGAGCCTCTTTGCTTAGATCTTCATAAATGGGCTTTATATATGACCCTGAAGCTTGCAGACAGATTCCAGCAGCCAGATTACGAAATTCATTTTTGTTATTTTATATTGAACCAATTGAGCTATTTTTTACATTAATTAGTAAATATCAACTGATTTCCAGTTAAAAAAAGAATTTTAATTTAAAAGACTCGATTTCTTTCAATGTGGCTGCTAAAATGTGGCTGCCAACTTCAGTGTCATCTTTATATCAATGAGAACATCGTCAGGAAGCGGCGTGTAACTGTGTCGGAATGTATCCAAATTATTTTCAGCTGCATATTTTTTATATTCGCACCAAGAGTCGCTGCCAGGACATTTACTATGCTGCGGATTTTTGTCAGTTGATGAATAGTGATCGTTGATCAAATGGCATTTTTAATTTTTTCTATTTAATCATGGTTGCGACGAATGTCTAAACCATAATATATTGTTGGTTTATCGTCAGTGTTAGCCGTCAGTTTTCCTTTGCCCGATAGACTTTTCCTTTTAACTGTTGTATTCAGTGTTTGTTTCTGAACGTGTCCTACACATTCCTTCTTGTCGAAAATCCTCACCGTAAGGTTTACAATTAACGACGCCTGTTTTGATATCTCCATTGCCAAAGTAGTTTTGATACCGAATTCCAAAATTTTCAAGTGAACGACTGAACATTGTTACAATAGCTTCGACATCCATGTTGCCCGATGAACCGATTTGATTATCCGCTCTGCACATTCTGCAGTGTCCAATTTGATCTTCTAAACTTCGCAATTATTGCAGTAACTTCTTTTAACAAATATATCGAGAACTTTTCCAGTGTAGTGTCCGACCAATGAAGCACCCCGTACAGTGAAGAAAACCATCGCTTCTTCCATGTGCCGTATCCTAAAACTGTTAGGTTTGATGTTTCTGGAAGAATATTCGCTTTACATGTACCTTCTTTTTCTTCCTGCACGGCAGAAACAAAACTCACTTGCAACTTTTTTCACAATTTCATTAAGTTTCGTGATATACGAGAGATAGATTGATTTCGACACAAATGTACTGGCTAAATTCATCAGTCCACAAACTTTATCACATGGTACTAATCCCAAGCCTAACACCCGAACGGAAAAATAAATCTATAATTTATTTCGTAGATACGAGAATGGATTTTTTCACTCGAAGGAATGTAGTTTTAAGTGTAAAACCTAGACCTTCCTTACTGCAGGACTGAAAAGATATTTTTCCTCCACAAACCGCACACTTCACTAATGTCAAGAGTCGTAAACACTAGATTAAAATCAATAATTCTGTAGTGTGTTTCAAGATTTTCTTTTACAGTAGTATTTTCACTTATTTTCTTCGACGAAGAACTTGAAGCCTCTACAGTCTCTTTCTTCGCGTTTAGGCGGGTAAAATGTTGTTTGATTCGTTTAATCCCGAACCTTCGGATTCAAAGGGACGAAATAAGGTTATGCTAATTTTTTAATTTCTGTTCTAAAATTTTCCAAAAAGCCATTTTAATTCCCTTCAATTCCACAACGAAATGTAAGGTTATTTTTTTTAACTCCCACGCTGAAATTCGCCATCCAGTAGTTTTAATTCCTCTGAATCTCTAAAAAGAAAGACGGTTTTGAATTCCTATTCCGTGATTAATTCCGTGGAATTTTTAATTCTTGTACAAGAATTCACAAATCGATTGTGTTAATCACGTCAAATTTTTGCCATAAAATAAAATCCAGGCTATATTGATTTTGAATAAAAACCATTAAACTCAAACACATGGCCTTAGTATTGTTACTACTAACTAATATAGTCAATTTAATATTCTAAACGATTAAACTTGCATTACATTGCTGGTTATATATAATTTCATTTATCTAACCCACAAAAGAACTGTATACTTTGGAATTCAGAAAGATTCGATGGAATAAAAAAAAATTATTCTTTTCAATTTCATTGGATGAAATTTGACCGGCAATTAGGAAGAAACAAAAACAAATATTTTATATTCCGCTAAATTCCATTGAATCCCGTCATTAATGGAATAAACAGGAATTACAGTAGGGTCTCCCATATTCTCTAGACATCTCTTATTCTCTGGATTTCGGATCTCTTATTGCATATATTCCCCTTCGGTTGGATTCCCTCCTCTATTGCGTCCAAACCTAACCTTCGCGGGTGAGCGAATCTCGAACCGTTGTCGACCGTCAACCACTAAGAGTGGGGGTAAATGGGAAGTAGAGAATAAGGAAGACCGCCGCCATTTTGAAATCTGTAGTATACAATAAGGGAGACCCTACTGTAACAGGAAACGAATTGTTCAATTCCTCGCTATTCCTTTCTGTTTGCTGAGATTACGAAACCCTTCAAATTATTGACCCTTATTTTTTAGATTTATAAATCGGTCGAAAATTAAATGCATATCATTCTCAATCACCTTCTTCAATGTTTGGAATGTCTCGATGCGAAAGAAGTCTTTGGTTTGTGGTCCGAACAGTCCCGTGAATCCCTTCATCACGAATTTTTAATCTATTGGAATACAGCGGTCCCCTCCAATTTTGGTCCCGTCCGTCTGGTCTGTCCTTTTCTAACCCTTCCAATATTTGCCTAGCGAGGGGAAGAAATTTTCCCTCACTCCACCAACATACAGTTATAGAACGCGCATGCGTCGACCAGAATAAATCAGTTTAACCTTTCCTCCGTGAGAAGTGGCGGTGAACAGCAATCGAGGGGTAAGGCAAATATTGGGGGCGAGGGGGGGGGGGGGCTACTCCAGATACAAAATGAATTCAATGTAGGACCCTTACGTTTTTCAATTGCGAAAAGCTATAGTGAAATTTTCGTCAAGGCATCTCTAATTGTAATAATTTTATGAAGTGCGTGTACATAAACTGCAAATATATTATAAAAATAAATATTATCAATAAACAATAATACTCGTGTAATAAAAAATTTAATATTGAAAATTAACGTTTTTGTCGATATCTTAAGGGGATCAGTCCGGATTTAAAATGAAATTTTCCTATTTTTTATGTCCTTTAAAAGATCAATCACAACGTCAATTTTGAAGTGACATTTCGATGACACTTGAATTCGTTCAGGAGAGATGTGTAAATAACTTAACGAGCACAATAAATATCTAAAATTTTGTTTAGTAGTTACCCTATTAACCCATTAACGCCCAATGGACACTTTTTCTTGCTTCTATTTCAATCGAGAATTTCGTATAAAAATAAAGTTAAAAAAATTGAAAGGTACTGTTTTCGTGGTCGATCTTCAAGATTCCGATGTCAACATTGAGTTTCAGCCATCAAGAATTCCAATATGACGCCAAAATTGGGAAAAAAATCGGGAAACATTTATTCTTACTAATTTTTGTCGAACCTTTAGAATATTGAAATTCTATTGAAACTCTGAACAAAGGTGAATAAAATAATTTAATTATAAGAAAAAATTTTACTTTTATACCCCACATCAGTATAACTACTACGGCCGCAACAATGAAAATTTGTTTGTAATTTTCTGGACGCTCTAACTCAAAAACTACGAGCTTTCTTTAAAAAAATGGTAAGATTGAAAAGTTCTCTGAATTAATCGAAAAATATCCCTAGAGTTTTTTTCGATTCTTTTTATGACATTTGCGGATTTTTTAAAAAATTTTTTTCAAAATTGTAATTTGTTTACGAAAAATTCTAAAAAAAAATTCTGTATTCTATGATGAATTCTAAGAATTTTTTGTTCTTTGCAATTTTTTCCAAAAGTTATAATATTTTTGAAATTCATTTCCACGAAAACTATCAACTTTTAGAAAAATGGACGACCTCAAAATGGCCGAAACGATGAAAATTTCTTTGAAAATTTCTGGACCCTGTAACTAAAAAACTACTATATTTTAAAAAAATGGTAAGAATGAAAAGTTCTCAAAATTTATCGAGAAATATCCTCTGGAATTTTTTTAGATTCTTTTTATGACATTTGTGGATTTTTTAAGAAATTTTTTTCAAAGGTGTAATTTATTTACTAAACATTCTCAAAAAAATGTCTGTATCTCTGATGAATTCCAAGAATTTTTTGTGCTTTGCAATTTTTTTCAAAAGTTATATTTTTGAGATTCATTTCCACGAAAACTATCAACTTTTAGAAAAATGGACGACCTCAAAATGGCCGTAACAATGAAAATTTCTTTGAAAACTTCTATACACTCTAACTCAAAAACTGCGAGCTTTTTTAAAAAAATGCTAAGAATGAAAAGTTCTTAGAATTTTTCCAGAAATATCCTGGAATTTTTTTAGATTTTTGTTTGAAGACATTTGTTTTTTTTTACAAAAAATTATGAAAAAAATTTACTGTATTCTTTGATGAATTTAAGAATTTTTTGTTCTTTGCAATTTTTTCTAAATGTTGACAGTTTTCGAGAAAAAAAATCCTAAGCTATAAAAAAAATGTTTGAAATTCTTTTTCTCAAAAATTATCAACTTTTGGAAAAAAAAGCAAAGGAGAACAAACTCTGAGAATTCATTAGAGAATACACAAATTTTTTTTCAGAATTTTTCGAAAATAAATTACAACTTTGCACAATTATTGAAAAAAAAATTTGTTTATAATGTAAAAAAAGTTCCGTGATATTTCTCGATGAACTTTTCATTTTTACCAACTTTTTAAAAAGATTGTAGTTTTTTAGTTACAGGGTCCAGTTTTCTTCGAAATTTTCATTGTTGCGGCCATTTTTAGGTCGTCCACTATAAAAGTAATATAAAAGTTGATAGTTTTCGTGGAAATTAATTTCAAAGTATTATAACTTTTGGAAAAATTGCAAAGAACAAAAAATTCTTAGAATTCATCATAGAATACAGAATTTTTCGTAAACAAATTACAATTTTGAAAAAAATTTTTTTAAAAATCCGCAAATGTCATAAAAAGAATCGAAAAAAACTCTAGGGGTATTTTTCGATTAATTCAGAGAACTTTTCAATCTTACCATTTTTTTAAAGAAAGCTCGTAGTTTTTGAGTTAGAGCGTCCAGAAAATTTCAAACAAATTTTCATTGTTGCGGCGGTAGTAGTTATACTGATGTGGGGTATAAAAGTAAAATTTTTTCTGAAAATTGAAGTATTTTATTCACTTTTGTTCAAAGTTTCAATAGAATCCCAATATTCTAATGGCTCAAAAGAAATTGGTAAAAATAAATATTTCCAAATTTTTTGACATTTTTTTCAAATTCGCCGCCATATTGGAATTCCTGATGTCGGAAACTCGATTTTGATACGAAATACTCGAATGAAATTGAAGCAAGAAAAAGTGTCGTTTGGACGTTAATGACTTGTTTAAAGAAATAAGTTTTATCATAAGTTATTAATGAAAATTATACGATTTGTTGAACCCATTAGTGCCCGTTCACGCAGAGTTTCGTCTCATTGAGTAAATATACAAAATAAAATTATTGTAAAAATTAGATTTGTTATTAATTTTAGTATCGTATATTTTCACTATGATCTCGACGTTACATAAGAAAATAATTGATTAGAATCTAAAAATACATTACCTAAATCTGAGTTCTCTTCTTTCCTGCGTAGAACAAATGATCTAGTGGAAGCAAAGATTATTCACTGTATTACACTGCGCATAGAAAAAACTCATAAAGCTTTATAAATTTTTAATTGTCCGACTGATTGCGTGCTTTAGAGTTCAGTTTCTCATAGTTTAGAAGTTAGAGAAACTAGCTGAACGAAGCAATCGCGAATTTATATCGCTGTATTTGAACCGATAATTTTAGTCAACTGTGATATTCGAACGAGTGCTCGACAGGCATAAAACCAATTTTGTATGTACAGTTTCCATTCCCTATGCTAGTTTCCTCGAGTCTTTCCTTTTCGATACTTTTACGAGTGTATATAAAAGTTATCAGCTTTAAGAAAAACGAGAAAACCTCGGCAAAATTCATTCCTAATGCGACTGATTCGGCATCAAGTAGTTTGCACGAATGTTTCTAGTGTCGTACACGTGTGTTGTCGTAAAAATAAAAGAAAACAAAAAAAATGAATGTTCGTAGCAAGAAAATAGACAGGAATAATACAAACGTAAGAAGTAAAAGTACATATATACACCAACGTATATCCGTATATACATACGCATAAATATATAATTTTGTATAATTTGTAATTACTATATGATAAATAAAATGTTAACAATGTATGGCCTAAGCTCTCGACATAACCTCTTTTCACAAGGATTCACCCAAGAAGAATAATCAGTGGCGACGAAACACTATTTTAACAGAATGTAGGAAGTATTTATTAAGTCTTTATGCTTTTTACACGTACATTCCAAGCGCCGGAGTAACTTATCATAAATTGGTTGAGCCGTAAAATCTGTGTATCGAAAAACGACCGATATACAACACGTAAAATCCACTTCGCCGCAGTGTTTTTTTATTTTCGTTCGACTATAATTATTCATCAGACAGGATAAAAATTGCATCTTTCCTTACGCTCTTCGCCCATTCGATTGTATCTAAACATCATTCGACAGTAGACGAGTGACAGGTACAACAGCACGATCAATTACGTAGCAAAATCTGCAGCGTTTCGTCGAGATTCTATCCAATGTCTCATCTAGGTATTTCGTTTAATAATGGGATTTGCGAAAGAACCAAGACTTTTGGAAAGTTTCTACAAAACGTTGTTCGGGACATCGATGATGGTTCGACTCTTGTTTTCTGCTACTGGAGTTTCGTTGCGAACCACTTTGCCGTTGATTATTGCCTTAACCTCATCCGAGTCGAGTGTCTCGTACATCAATAAAGCATCGGCTAAAAGTTTCAATTCTTTCATGTGGGCCTTCAGTATAATTTTGGCTCGTTCGTACGATTCCTGTCGACATTTTTATTTTTAACCAACTCATTCTGACACTTAATCATCATTTATAAATACCTGCAGAAGACGCTTCACTTCATTGTCAATAAGTTCGTTCGTACTCGGACTGTATGTACCCGAATTTGAAATTTGTCTGCTAGAATCACGATGTGCTCTGAAACCGACCTTCTCTGACATGCCGAATCTTTTAACCATGTCTTCGGCTATTTGGGTGGCGTTCTACAAATATTTTCAAAGTTTTATGACAAAACCCATAAAATTTCTAAGTAGGGGAGGCGGTTTCGAAGGAATTCTGGGTAAAAAAGGGCTTCCCTTTAAGTCCAACTCTTTTCAATATTTATATGGCGGATTTAGAAAAGGAATTAAGAAAAGGGATAAGAGGGGTGAGAGTAGGAAGAGATAAAGTGTGGTCGTTGGAATATGCTGATGACATTGTGGTAGTAGCGGAAGAAGAAGAAGGCCGATGATAAAAGAATTGCAAAGGTATTTAAAAGGGAAGAAATTAGAATTGAGCCCAGATAAATCAAAAGTTATGGTGTTTAGAAAGAAAGGTACTGGTGGTAGGGAAAAGAAAGGCTAGAAGAGGTGAAGGAATACAAATATTTAGGGTACAGCAGCACGCCCCTTATTTTAACTCCTCTTATTTTAACTGCGTCCTTTATTTTAACTCTCTTTCGTCCCTTATGTTAACTTCTTCCCCTCGTTAGTTCCCCCACCATTCGCCATTTGAAAGTGTTCCAAAGAGTGCGGACTGCTGTTTGCGCTTGCGCATGCAGGTGAAGAAAGACGCCACTATAAAAAAATACTGCCAGTGTGGGGATGAGGGGAAGCGGTAAAATAAGGGAAGAAGCCGCCATCTTCCTTGACTCGAAAAGTTAAAATAAGGAGAGGGCCACGGTATTGGGTGTCAAGATATGGAGGGGAAAGGGAACATGTGGGGGATAGGATTAGAAGAGCGAGAGTGGCAATGGGATGAATATGGAGTTACGGTGAAAGAAAGTTTAAGGGTATAAAATGAATAATAAAAAGATATAAAATGGAGATTGAAGCTATTTGATAGTATTGTGAAAGGAATATTGTTATATGGGGGTTCAAGGAATGGAAAGAAATAGAGGCCTTACAAGAAAAGTATTTGAGGTAGTACTGCGGGATATATAGTAAGAGAGGAATTGAAAAGGAATAAAATGAGGGTGGAAACGGGGCGGAGGGCGGGAAAATATGAAGAGCGTTTACAGAAGGGAGAGGGAGGAGAAATAGGAAAACAAAGTACAGTAGTCCTTCCCTTATTCTGATTTTTTCTCGTCTCCTATTCTAATATTTCCCCTTACGCGATCTCCCCACCACATCTACTATTTTCCTTAGAAGCGCATATGGCAGATAATTGCCCATGCGCTGCGAAAGAGAAAGAGAGAGAAAAAGCGAAACAGCAAACTTTTAGTGGGAGCGGAGGAAGGAGGAAAGCGAAAGACGAAAATAGGAGAGGCTAAGAGAGAGAGATATAGAAGTAGACAGGCAGCAAAGGGGGGAACAAGTTAGAAATTCACAATCATGTGCAGTGGCCCTCCTCTTATTTTAACTTTTCGAGTCAAGGAAGATAACAGCTTCTTCCCTTATTTTACCGCATCCCTTCATCCCTACGACTGGCGTCCTTATTCACCTTATGCGCAAGCGCAAACAGCAGTCCGCACTCTTTCGAACACTTTCAAATGGCGAATGGTGGGGGAACTCATGAGGGGAAGAAGTTAAAATAAGGGACGAAAAAAAGTTAAAATAAAGGACGCAGTTAAAATAAGAGGAGGGCCACTGTACGAATTACTCCAGAGTACTAGAAATCGAAGAATACCTAAGGAAAAGTAAAAGGAGAGAGGGAAAGAGAGTACAGATGATTGCGAGGTGGAGATGAAGAAAGGGGGAATATTACTGGTTGGATGAAGCAGAGAGAAAGTGTAGAGTATGTGGAAAAGATAGAGAGGATATAAAACATACGATGGAAGATTGTGAGGTAACGAAAAGGACAGGGAAGAAGAGAGAGGATATTTTACATGAAGATGGAATAAGGTATGAATGGATGAAAATGATAGAAGCAGTGAGAAAGAAGAGAGAGAGAGAGAGAGAATAAAAGAATTGAATGAATGTATCTGTAGATATCTGAGAATGAATAAACAGAGAGCGAAAGTTGGTATGAACGAAAACTGGTCAGTATGAAATAAGTGTGTTAACCCTTTGCGGCATACATTTTTCTTTTGTTATTCGGGAGTTTTTGGGGTCGCTGATTACGAATTTGAAGTTAGATTTTGAAAATTCAAAATGGCGGATTCAATATTGCCGACGAATTTTTCACAATTAGTCACATTCGCTTGAAATTTGTTACTCGGGGGTTTTCGGTGTTGCTGACTACGAATCAGACGTTAGTTTTAATAAATTAAAAATGGCAAATCAATTTTATTAGCCAAACATTTTGAAAACGACTTCATGTTATCCGTTATTATGTTTAACAAATTAAAAATGGCAGATCAAACTTGCCGGACAAACATTTTACAAATGACTCCATTTCAAGAAAATTTTATATTGGAGGTTTTTCAGGAGTGCTGATTACGAATCCAAGGATAATATTCTCAAATTCCGGATTCAATGGATTTGGCAAATTAACATTGGATTCGAAATCAGAGATCCTGAAAACCAGCGAGTAACAAATTTTGTTAAAAATGAGACATTTTAACATTTTTTTGGCCGCCATATTGGATCCGCCATTTTGAAGTTGGTCAAACTAACGTACGATTCGTGATCAGCGATCCCAAAAACCCTCATAAATAGTCTACAGTTAAAAAAACCTTGTAAAGTTTGCAAAAATGAATTTATTCGAAAAAAAAACGCCGTTTTTCAATTTCATTTGTTAATAATAATTATAATAATAACACTAAACGAGCAAATGATTTTTTAAATAGTTATATTAGTTCTATATAAGAAATGAAAAAAGATTTCGTCCTCGTATCTTTTATATTCTGCGAGAAAAGTAAGGAATTGTGAATAAATCTAGGTGGTACAACGTATGTACCACTATGCCGCAAAGGGTTAATTAAGGTACGAATGTATTGAAATTGAAATATTGAAATAGGTATAACTAAAATTTTAGAAGAAATAGTTGTAAGATTATAATTGTAGCAATATATTGTGAAAATTGTAATGATGAAAGTCCGTGTAATCACAATTGTGAGTACGTAAATAAACTACTGGATAAAATTTGTAAGCAACAAAACATTTACCACAAAATCACTGGATGCTCCGGAAGTAACTTTGTCCGATCCAAACATCAGTTCTTCGGCAGCTCTGCCTCCCATACACGCATCCATGGTAGCTAGCATCTGAGCCTTCGTTACGTGATGTACATCTTTCTTTGGAAGATACGATGTCTGCAACAAAAGCATCGCATTAAGCAACTTTTTTTTTTAGATTGCGTCAAATGTTTTTGGGATGCTCACATGTCCTAAGGATTGCCCTCGGGGTATTATTGTGACCTTATGCAACGGAGTAGCTTCTTTCGTATAATACGCAACGAGTGCGTGACCACCTTCATGATAGGCCGTAATCCGATTTTCTTCTTCGTCCATCATTTTTCTCTTCCCTTCGGGACCCATTAATACCTTATCTCTAGCACGTTCCAAGTGCTGCATTGTTACATATTCAGCACCTTCGATTGCTGCTTTCAAAGCTGCTTGATTAACCTGTTTAAAAACATTTATTCCCTTCTATTCTCTGTATTTTAGAAATTAACCTATTAAGGACGGGAGTCTATTTACGTTGATTTTCGACCTTCAATTTCAACAGGAAATAAGATTAATATTGACTTGAAAGTGACCAACCTTACCATTTTCGAGTATGCTCTTTCGATTCACGTGGTCAAAATTGCATTTAAATTGATTTAAAAACCAATATGGCGCATTTAAAAAAAAATTAACAAAATTTCGTGTGTTTCTTTTTTTTTGAATTTTTTTTCGTATCAATGTTGATGTATCGATGCCTTTCTGCAACCAAAAGTGCACAAAATATATGAACTTTAACTAGGAATTTTTGTTGTTTTTTGCCCTGAATCAACCTAACCTCTTCAAAACGTCAATATCTCGAAAAGATAAACCTTATTCTATCAATTATGAACATTAATGATGAAATTCGCGTATAAACATTATCGCATGATTTTGAATTATTTTATGAAATATGGTCGGCCATATCGGATCCACCATCTTGAATTTTAAAAATCTAGCCTCAAATTCGTGATGAACAACCCCAAAAACCCCTGTATACGCATTTTATCGCGATTTTGAAGCATTTTATTGAATTTCAGTCCACCATATTGGATCCGCCATCTTGAATTGCAAAAATCTAACCTCAAATTGCTGATCAGCTACTTCGAAAACCCATGGACCTCCGTTTTAGGGAAAATAATACCACTAGAGGTGCGAATTTCATCAATAATGTTCATAATTGATAGAATAAGGTTTATTTTTTTCGAGATATTGACGTTTTGAAGAGGTTATGTTGATTCGGGGCAAAACAAAAAAATTCCTAGTTGAAGTTCATATATTTTGTGTACTTTTGGTTGCAGAAAGGCATCGATCCGGCAACATTATTGGTACGAAAAAAAATCACAAAAAACGAAACACACGAAATTTTGTTCATTTTTTTGTTTAAATGCGCCATATTGGTTTTTAATGCAATTTAAATGCATTAAATGTTGGTCACTTTCAAATCAATATTAATCTTATTTCCTGTTGAGAATGAAGGTCGAAAATCAACGTAAATATGTGCGTCTTCCGCCCTTAATGGGTTAATATAATTAACGACTTATATCTACAAATTGCATTAGATGTTAAAATGCTATAGTTTGAGCATTTCTAAATATTTCAAACACCTTTCGTCGTAATCGCTAGGATTAATCAAAACGCTAGACCCTGTCGAAACATTTATAATCTCAACTAGTGATGAAATTAACAACGAAAAAAGAAAGGAATCAGTCTCAGACGCCCTAACTACGTGTACTTTGGCGTACATCTGTTTTAAACTTACCATATTTTCAATATCAGCACCAGTAAAGCCAGTGGTGCATCGAGCGAGTAACTTTGCGTCCACATCTCTCGTCAAAATTCTTCCTAAATATAGATCTAAAATTTCTTTGCGTCCCGAATAGTCAGGTGCATTCACAAAGATTTCGAGGTCAAAGCGACCTGGTCGCAAAAGTGCCTTATCTAAGTCTTGCTGTCTATTTGTAGCCCCCAAAACAATAACTCCTTCATTTTGATGAAATCTAGCAAAATTTTAACGACTCTGTTATTTTTGTTGCGTTATTGTAATTAAACAAATACATACCCATCCATTTCGGACAGAAGCTGGTTAATTGTTTGATTGGCGTACGGATGAAGAGCAGAATTTGTGCGTTTCGCACCAACAGAATCAATTTCATCGATAAATATCACACATGGTGCTCGTTCTTTGGCTGCCTCTGTATAAACAATTAATTATATTCAGACTTCTTTAATGTACAATATTTACATGAAGCGCATATAAAGAAAGGGTGCATCTCAAAAAACCTGACAAATCCCAAAACAGACACTTAAAAATCCCGACATTTAACAGAACAGATACTAAAAAACTAGAGATTTCAAAAACAGAAATTAAAAAACCAGACATTTCAAAATGCAGACATATTTTGAAAGACTTTTATGAAATGTCTGGTTTTTGAACGTCTGTTTATTAAATGTCTGCTATTTGAAGACTGTGATACTTGTCCGCGCGTCTGAATGTATACAAAAAGACAACAAAATTAGAAATCTTATAAAAAACAAAAGTAATAAATATTAAGAAAAACAAATTATGTAAATACTAGTTTTCGTAATTTTAAGATATTTGTCTCTCTCAGACATTTTTCCAACTTCTTTTTTAAGGTTTCATATTTATAAGTATCTGATCTTAAAGTTATAGGTAATACATTAATCCATACGACCACAATCTGCGACCCTTAGAAGTCCTACAAAAGTCTGTATTAAACAAAAATGTTAAGGAAAAATCGTAGATTTTCATCCGAAAAAGTGTTTGAACTAAGCGGTATTTTAGATAGTAGGAAAAATTATCTGTTAACTATAATATTATATTTGACAAAAAATAAACTATTCACAATAATATCATAATAATTGGACAGCGATCGTATGACTATATAGCTGCGAAAGAAATTAACCCTTTTCGTCCCAAAAGTAAAAAATTTGAACAGAACTTTCAACACTGTAATTTTTCTTCCAAACGTCGTTAAAAAACATTGAAATAAGTCAAAATCGATAAATTTTGACCCCCTCTTTCAAATGTCGTGGTTAGAATCAGCCGGTAATTTCAAAGACAAAAGTTATGATCATTTTTTTGAAATCCTGATTTTTTTGCCGTTTCTTCGCAGGAATCGCGTTTTTTGACATTGAAAATGGCAACGCTGATCATTTCACAAGATACTAATCGCGTCTTTTTACTCAGCCCTTTCTTCTCTCGTGGGATTTTTCAAAAAACACAATGGCGGCTTCCATATGGCGTCTGCAAGTTATCATTTTGCATTTTGTGGCACAAATATCGAGTATTTGACCGTGTAACGGTTGAAATCATGAAGAAATGGGATGCAAAAGTAATTATTATCATTTGTGAATACTTAATCTCATCACAGTCTCAGTTTCAGTTTCAACTGAGACTGTGATTTAGTGTCATTTAATTAAGTCTTGTAGTTTTCTCTACTATTTGTACAGCTTTTGTATCCGTAAAAATCGGAACTCCTTCTCCATGGGATACTATTCCCGTATTTGAGAATAAAATTTACTACTACTACTACCTAATCTCATCATGATTCATTCATAACCTCAAATTAGTTATATACGATGGGTTTTTATCGAATTTTTGTTTAATTTTTTACTTTTCCGTATCATTGCGTACGTGGGAAATTGAAAATTACTTTATACAATTGTGACCTATCAGTGATTGGTTTATAACCTAGAAATGGAGTGCAGTACATATTGTGCGCATTGCTACCTGGTACTATGACGTTTGTAGATTTAATAAACGTGAATATTGGAGTAAATACATCGATCCTCCAATGTCTAATTTCAAAGTTGTTTATTCCTGATGATAAATATAATACATTACCTACACACCACTAATTTACAACGATTTACATCATGATTTTTATTCTGAGTCATTTTTTTTTAACTATTTTTAATACTTTTTATTTTTTTTTTGTATTTTTTTTCATTTTTTAACAATTTTTTTTATTCTTTCATTTTGATAACATTTTTTATATTGGATTTTTCCAAGAAATGACAACGGTGAATCAAGTTAATAGTAATATGGTAAATATATGTAACTTTATGAAATGATTTCGTACCTTGCAAAAATTTTTATTACATTCCGAACAATAAGATGTTCGTTTTTCACACATATCACCAGAACAATATCTTTTTGACTCTTCGTTTTTGATAATGTGGGTCTCCAAAGTTTTTTAGACTCTGTTTGTATATAATCTGTGCTATTACTGACAGCGAATTTTACTCTGATATGATACAAACGTTATAGTACCAGGTAGGAATGAGCACATAATTGTCGTCCTGTACTCAATTTTTAGGTTATAAACCGATTATTAAGAAGTCACAATCGTACGGTCATTTTCAATTTCACACGTAACTAATATGGAAACGTCGAAAATTGAGTGAAAATTAGAAGAAAAAAAGGTAAAAGTCCATTGTATATACCTAATTTGAGGTTATGAATGAATAATATTGAGATTAGGTATTCACAGATGATAATAATTACTTTTTCATACCAATTCTCCATGATTTCAACCGTTACGTGGTTAAATAATCGATAATTGTGCGAAAAAATGTAAAATTATAACTTGCAGACGCCATTTTGTTTTTTTGAAGAAATCCCACGGATGAAGAAAGGGCTGATTAGTATCTTTTGAAATGGTCAGCATTGTTACTTTCTTCTTTGTAAAAAAAAATTCCTGCGAAGAAACGTCGAAAAAATCAGGATTTTTTTCAAAAAAATGATCACAACTTTTTTCTTTGAAATTGCCGGCTGATTCTGACCATGGCATTTGAAAGAGGAGGTCCAAATCTACGGATTTTGACTAATTTCAATGTTTTCTAACGACGTTTGGAATAAAAATTACAGCGTTGAAAGTTCTGTCCAAATTCCGGACTTTTGGGACAAAAAGGGTTAATTTCTTTTGCAGCTATTACAATTATTATGATATTATTATGAATAGTTTATTTTTTGTCGAATATAATATTATAGTTAACGGAAAATGTTTCCTACTATCTTACCGCTTAGATCAAACACTTTTTCGGATGAAAATCTACGATTTTTCCCTAACTTTTTTTTTTAATACTTTTGTAGGACTTCTAAGGGTCGCAGGATGTTGTCGTATGCTCCATCCCACATAATGGTTCCATAAATTAAAATAGAGTTAAATAAAGAATAATAGATAGCTTTTAATTGTTTGTAATTTAAACATTCTTTCAATTTGCTAATTATGTACGGAAGTTGTCTAATTTTTTTAATTATGTCCTTAATATGATACTAAATATTTAGTAGTTTGTTCGGGAAATAACAATTTTATCGCCATTTACTTTAAACGAAATGTTTCCTATTTGTGGGAAGCTATCTGAGTAGCATCCAAAGGTGAGAAATTTTGTTTTAGAAACATAAACAGTTAGGAAATTTATATTGTACCAGTTAATTAATTTTGGAAGAATAGTTTTGATTTTGATAATTAAGTCAGTCCAATTGTTATCTTGGAAGATTACAGCAGTATCATCAGCAAAAGCTAGTAGCGTACCATTTAAATAAATTATAAATGAATAGATTAACAGAATAAATTAAAAAGTAGTTAACTTTATTTATTAAACAATTTTATAACTTACTAAATAGTTCTCTCACTCTTCGTGCTCCTTGACCAACTAAAATTTCATCAAATTCGGGCCCAGCCGCATGGAAAAATGGTACACCAGCTTCGCCTGCAACAGCTCTCGCAAGTAAGGTTTTCCCGGTACCTGGTGGTCCAACCAGTAAAACACCTTTAGGTAACTTGCCACCTAATGCTGAAAATTTGTCTGGATTTTTCAGGAACTCGACAACATCCATCAACTCGTTTTTAGCTTCATCAACCTTCCGATAAAAACACTTTCGTTAGACCTCTTCTTCTTTCATTAAACTAATTCTGTATTTAAATATAAAAAGGAAAACTTACCCCTTTTACATCGTTAAACGTAATGTGAATCTCTTCTGGATCGACTTCGACTTGACTTCCAAGTTGAATTTTAAACATGCTTCCGCCGGCAGTAGCTGATAAATATTAAATCAAGATACATAAAACATACAGAGAACTAGCTTAATTCAGCGATGGATATAAAAAATGGTCAAGGATTATCGGATGCAGAAAACCAAATTAATCGAGGCATGCGTTTAAGAACAGTTTATATTTTGCGATTAAGTTACAAATGATAAGAAATTCACACAACCCAGAAGTATGAAATGTCTATTAGTGGATAGGTGTGATTATGAACCTTATATTTGGATCGATATTTCACAAGTTCTTGGCTTTTTATGCATAGGATCGTTAGACCAAGCGCATTTATACCCACCACTGTCTAATGTTGTGAATGATTACAGATGCAATACTAACATTTATACACACCCATAAGACCAATGAGAATCAAGAAGATCAGAGCAGTCGACAATATTTGCTGCATCACTCGTAATGCTTTCATAGTTTTTCCACGAGGTTTGTAAGTGTGCCCCGCTATGTAGCCTTCTGCAAAAGCGACTTTGATGTGTTGCACTTCTGTTGGACTTATTTCTTTGTTATTTAAAATTTTTTTCAACTTTTCTACGTCTGCGTGTTCCCTGGCTGCAGCTGTGAGCGCTGCCTTCTCATCCTTAAAATGTAGTTCCATTTATTTAATGAAATGAACAGTCATGACAATTATAGTTTTATTTTAATCGTTATTAAATCAATTTCAAAGTAAAAACAAAACATGAAAGTATACTTTAAAAATTTCACATTATATATAAACATTTACATTAAACGATGCAATTCTGTAATATCTATAAGATGTTCATCCTTATCAAACTTAAAATTCAAAAATCCTTTTAAATAACCTTAAAATGTGCATTTATTTAATTTTGTACAAAATGATCTTATATTTGTCTATAGTATCGTTAACCATAACCCTGGTAGCGCACTGTGACGTGAAATTTCAATGACTACTTTAGAATCTAGCGTAATTCTAATATGATTTTATTTATTTATTTATAAACATGAAAAATTAGTATTCGCAGATAAACAATAAAGTGACTAATATAATTGACCATTAGGGTGGTGCAAAAATAAAAAAGGGAACAATAGGAGGAAATGTCGAATAATAAAACCAATTTTTAGTAGCAGTATATTTAATAAAAGTTTGGTAACTTCTAAGATGTGGCAACTCTCCGTAACAAAATTAATTTTCAATTTCAATGCTATTAATATTATCCCTGGTAGCACACTGGGTGCGTCGGCAGAAATTGTATCTACTTCTGAATCCAGCGCAGTTCTAATTTTTTATCTCCTCATTCTTAATTGGGTGTCAGCAAATCGTAATATTAAGAGACATTATTCGAAACCATACATTGATCCTTTTTAGACCATAATTTATCTTACCGTGCCAAAACTTTAAACCTCTCAACTATTAAATCCATCCATCGTGCAATTGACATTTACACAGTTTATAAAGTGATTTACAGACGGTTTTCTTCTCCTGAATTATTAAATTTATTTACTCATCAATCCCTCAGATTCCATTGCCCTCTCTCTGAAACCGCAAATCGATGTAACTATGGATCCCTAGCTGTAACGACAAGACTTCGATTCATCAGTTCCACTCTTTTGAGGTCTACATCAACAAACTAACGATTGTTTTAGAACTTTCTTAAAATTCCTATTTTTTGCGTTATCTCCATGGTCAATGGGGTGGTGCAAAATTTAAAAAAGTTAGAATTTTGAGAAGCATACATGAATATGGCTATGAAAATTGTGAAAGACATAAAAGTCATGAATGATGTTGCTGAGCATAGTGTTACATTTGCTGAAAGTCATAACTTGTAATGCAAAGTGTTGAACACGATCGGAAAGTATTTCCTTCATCTTCAAAAAGATGTATGCAAGAAGGTCTTAGGGGGTAATAATAAACGCATCTATCATATGATGCAAACTTAATTTCTTCTTGATCGTTTGTAATAATATAATAAAATATGAATTTATTTCTTGGTTTGATTGATCAACTAACTTGTAAGTAGAAAAATTAAGGAATATAATGTGTCAGCTTTTCTGCTGACGTAATATATAAGAATTATGGATATACTTTAAAATCAGATTCAGTATCCCTCTGGGGATAATATTGAAACAAATGTCTATTGCAAAAGAAGCAAAAATAATTTGTTAAGTACATTTTGTTAAATAGTGAAATTATCTTTGTATCGCCCTATTAAGAATGTTTTTTAACCCTCCTGAGCACCAGTTTTTCTTTTCTCATATGGAAACAATGTAGTTTGGACGAATATATTCATCATGGTGCACAGGAAGGTTAAATTAATAGATCTTAATGAATGACGGCTTATTTTCTCAAGAAACAGATTCTCTACAATTTTACCGCATCATTTTTTGAAATTTCTGAAGCTAACGTCAAACATCTCTATTTATTTAAAAATAAAAACAGTTACATTTTACAGTTTTTAAATAAATTTAGTGATCAGGCAAAAAATTTGAAAAAATCATACGGTACAGTTATGGAGAATCTTTTCCTCGAAAAAATAAGCCCTCATTCGTTAAAATCCATTCAGTTTTTTTAAATTCTTAACAGATGATAAAAAGAAATATTCAGTTATTAACGAAATTTGTTAAACAAATTATGATTGTACAATGGATGGATTTAATGGGTGGAAGGTTTAAAGTTTTAGCATGGTAATATAAATTATGGTATAATAAGGAGAATGGTGAATCAGTTTTTGAAAACAAATAGTGGATAAAACTATGTTGAACAGATTCAAGATAATTCTGTTGGCTATATAAGGCGACCAAATGGGGGAACGATATAATAGATGAGGAAGTACCAAAGATTTGTATAAATAAATAATGGTATGGATATTTTTAAAGTCGCCAATTGATCACAGCACAAAGGCAAGTATGGAGTAAGCTTTTGCCGTTACAATATTAAAATGTTTGGTTAAATTAAGACTGTTCAAAAGTAACGCTAAGATTACTGTACTTGTAATAGTAAGTTATTATTTATGTTACACAAAAAAGAGGAGCGGGATTTAACTCGGAGAGAACGATATACCGACATATATTAGTATTTATTTGTTTATTTATTATTTATTATTTACGGTCGAATATGCCCTCAAATACAATCAAAATGTACAAAAATATAAAATATAATATAAAAGTATACAATAACAAATATAAATTTTATGGGCTCTGCCTATCACTTGAAAAAAAAAAATTTTAAATTTCTTCTTTTTTCCTTCTTCATGAATTTAAAGACATTATCACTTTTTAAAATTAAGACTTTATTTAAAATTGAAAACATACAAAAAAAATTATAAATAAAACTTAAAACTCTTTAAAAAATATATACAAAAAAATAAAAATTAACTTTAAAAGACGTTTCGGACCTCTCGGGTCCCTCTTCAGGAGTCAATTAAAAACTAACGAACTTCACTAAATCTGGATGTATATATGTATAGTGAAGTTCGTTAATTTTTAATTATTGACTCCTGAAGAGGGATCCGAGAGGTCCGAAACGTTGAGTCTTTTAAAGTTAATTTTAATTTTTTTTGTATATATTTTTTAAAGAGTTTTAAGTTTTATTTATAATTTAAAATTCTTTTTTTTATGTTTTCAATTTTAAATAAAGTCTTAATTTTAAAAAGTGATAGTGTCTTTAAATTCATGAAGAAGGAAAAAAGAAAAAATTTTTAATTTTTTTTTCTCAAGTGATAGGCAGAGCCCATAAAATTTATATTTATTGAAGAAATCAAGCCTATCTTAAAACCCTATTTATATACAATAACAATATATTAATAATAAAAATACACAATATAATACAACGGAAAACGGTATACTGAGTAACTTACGGGACATAAAAAACCAGGATTACTCTTTTACACTTGGACAAAAACTCTGGAAATGATTCGAAACTATCTGGGAAAAATGGAAGAGTGTTCCAAGTCCTTCTCAATTGGTTAACTGCTGAATGAAAAGAAAAATTAGACCTGCAATTGACCTACAGCAGGGTTCTAAAAGTACAATGAGAATGTATGGGTGTGGGGAAAGAAAATAGATTAAATACTTGCGATGACGTAATGGAACCTGAAACAATTTTGGATACATATATGATGTCAAGGAATTTATGAAGTTAATAAACTGTTAGGATATTAAATTGAGAGGAAATATTAGCAAAATCATGAAAGAACCTATGCATAGGAATAGTAGTTTTGGAAGACAGGTACCTTAAAATTTTTCTTTGAACAGATTCTAATTTACGGATGCCGGAGCTTGTATAAGCGTATGTCAAATATGGAAGGACCAAAGTTTTGTAAAGGTTAATAATTGCGGATGTATCAGTGAAACTTTTTGTTGATCGTATAAGAAATCCGAGTTGTTTAAATGCTCTATTCTTGGTCAATTGCAGGTGCTTAGAAAATGATCCATGGCAATCGATAGTTACCCCCAGATCCTTAATTGATTGAATGCATTTTGTCTAGCATATATTGGTAATCCATGATTGAATGTGTCTTGGAAAAGTGCATAACATTGCATTTATTGTAATTTAAATATAGGCGGTTAGTATTACACCATATTAGAATATTCTCCAAGTCACGTTGAAGGTTCATGGCATCTAATGGAGATCGTATTATGTTGTAAAATTTTAAGTCATTGGCATGAAGGAGGAAATGTGAAGAAAAAATAATATTTGCCAAGTCATTAATGAAGATAATAAATAACAATGGACTTAGGTGAGACCCTTGTGGTACACCTGAGGGAGTATGATAGTGTTGAGAAATATAACCCTTTACACGGACGGCCTGCATCGCCCTATGAGATAAGACTGCAACCAAGCCAATAATGAACCACCTATGCCAAATGTGTGCAGTTTGTCAATAAGAACGCCATAATCAACTGAGTCAAAAGCCTTTTAGAAATCTAGATAAATTGTTTCTACTTGACAGGAGACATCGAGAGCCTCACTAACAAATGACGTAAAAACTAAAAGATTGGATACAGTAGATCTTCCTCTTACGAACCCGTACTGTTGCATGGAGAATCACCCTGTATATAAATTCAGAGATCTTAGAAGCCAGAATGTAGTCAAGTAGTTTCGCAATGACATTTAAAATTGATATCGGGCAATAATAAACATATTTGTCGCAATAAAATAAAATAGTAAAATATAAAGACATTTAAAATTTAGTATTAAAAACACAATTCAGTAATATTTATAGCAGTGATTCTTGGCAAGTATAACAAAACTGTCTTTCCAAAACTGTGAATGGGTTAAATCTGGTAATGATTTTGGAAGAAGGTTCCATAAACGAACTAATCTGTTAGAGGCAGAGTAATAAAAGTAATGTGGGATGCACAATCTCTCCTCCAAAATTCTATGCATTCTATGAGAATAAAATTGTGATCGATAATGAAAAAGGTCTTTTAATTCAGTAGATAAAGTTCGATCTATAAAAAAATTCTAGTAAGTAAAATATCATTTAACCTATGAAGTGATTGAATTGTAAGTAATTTAAATTTTAAAGAAATTTTAGTAAAATTATGGTCTCTAAAACTCATAAAACTTCCGGATTTAAAGGAAAGATAATGCATAAATTTTCGCTGGACTGATTCCAATTGTGTTGCAGCTATAACTGAATATGGTGACCAAACTGGTGAAGCATATTGCAAATGAAGCAGCACTAAACTATTTAGTAGATTTCAAAGAATCTATTTCACTTAGGAAAATATCAGAAAAGAAAGTTTTATAGAATTATATTTAGTAGATCTAGATATAAATCCCAGTTGTTTAAAAGATTTATTAATTGTACATGGTGCGAGAAAGACAGAGATCTATCCAGGATTACACCAAGATCCTTTATAGAACTCACCGTTTTGAAATTTAAATAAATTTAGCAGAGAAGGTATAATGCTAAAGTTATTGAATATAGATACATGTATATTTCGATGGCAGTGTAATTTCGCTACATTTGATAGACATACCTTGGATACCAATTGTAAACAATTAAATCAATAATTTTTTTCACCATTGGTTTATTGTTTCCAAATCACGTAATTTTGATGCATCGTTAGGAGAATTGAAGATTTTTAACAATTGATTCATACCATTTATTATGCTATGGTCGGCTTGATTGTATGCAAATTAATGAAAGGTGCAATAATCTTAATTCACATTAAAAATAGTACAATAAGACATATATAGCACTCGGAAAATACATGGTTAATTATTAACATAAATTAGAAACTAATACATTGATAAAATAATAAGATAAAAAGTGTTGTAATCGAATGACGATGGTACTCACATAACAAAAAAACATAATGTAGTATAATGTAGTATAACAGTAGCGGACATTTAAAATTACAGACCGATAACCATTTTATACTGCTTCTCCAAAATTATTGAATATAAACTTACTAACATATTACAACCCTTCATTTCGCATTCTCAACTTTCAGCAAAAAAGGTCAACCTTAACCAACCTAATCCTGAGGAGGCAATTATCTCCTCCTTCAAAAAAGAATATCAAACTGATGCTTTCTATGGAGATTTCTCCAAAGCTTTCGATATCGTAAACCACATCAGACTGATCAAAAAACTTCAAATATTGGGCCCCGTATTGAAATGGTTGGAATCCTATCTTTCATCTCGTACCCAGACCGTTAGATATAAACAGTCAACCTCTAGGATTTTCAATGTCTCTTTAGGAGACCCTCAAGGGTCTCACCTTGGGCCTCTCTTATTCAATGTTTACATAAACGACCTACCAGGCACTATCGTGAATAGTTCGACTCTACTTTTCGCTGACGATGTGAAAATATTTAAGGAAATCTGTCATCCTTGTGATGCTTTTTTACTTCAGCAGGATATCGACCACTTGGTGCATTGGAGTCGTACAAATGGATTAAAATTGAATTTCTCTAAATGCAATATAATCTGGTTTTCCAGAGCACAACACTTACAATTTATCTACCAATTATATGATCAGCCAGCAAATAGAGTAAATTTTGTTAAAGATCTCGGTATTATTTTTTATGTAAAACTTTCGTTCATTAATCATTTGGACTACATCAAGACAAAAGCATCGCGAACGCTTGGTTTTGTAATACGTAATACCAAGGATTTTAAATTAGCAAACTCTATAATACAACTTTATAACACCTTGATTAAACCAATTTTACTCAATGGTTCTGTCATTTGGTCTCCTAACTATGCGGTTCATTCAAACGAATTGGAAAGAATCCAACACAAGTTTTTACGGTATCTGGCTTATAAATCTGGGAATCCAATGGACTTTACGGATCACAATTATTATCCAGTCGGCAAGATATTTGGAATTACAACACTTGCATCCACACCTAAAGCAAATGATGTTATCTTCTTATATTAATTATACTTTACGACTTCCTAATATATTTGATTTACCAGTACCTGCAAGCAACTATATTGCAATCGCACCAATAGTTAGACTGTGTAACAAGATTAATGAAATTCATCGTCAAAGAAAATTAAATCTACAAGACCTTCAAAATCTTCAACTCAATACTGTGATAATAAAAATTAAATAAACTATTAAACAATACTAGTATATTATTATTTCTGTGTAGTTATCTTATTTTATCAAATGTTTGTATTAACTTGTGGTTATGGACATTAAACCCGTTTATTAATAAAACAAATAAATAAATAATGAAAGTAAGGAATAAATTAAACAAGGTAACGCAGATAAATACAAATAATACTTATACAAAATAAAACAAATTCCTCAAGTGTCCTAACTAAAAATCCGATAACTTCGAATCGTTTCCATTTTTTTTTACCAGATACATGCCAATCAAACAAGCATTCTCAAATTTTTAAAACCACAGTTAACTGTTGTAGAATTTTTGTTTAAATTACACGATATGAAGAAATGTTAATTTTTAAATGGGTGTACCTTTTTTTATACTAATCGGATTGGAAAAATAAAAAATGCGATTTCTTCATCTTGAAACGTACTTTCATGTAAATTTAATCAATTTTTAGCAAAATCAAAATTTTGTTCGTTTTTGAACTTTATTCTTTCCATATTGTTCAAAAATTATGTATTTCGCAGATGACGAAACCTTTTTAATATCTTATTTTGATTTAATTCTATATGTGGTCAACCAAAATCAGTTTCTCAACCAAAAGCATAAGAAAGTCGACTCAGAAAAAATGATACTTTTTGATATGACATGGCGATTTAAACCATGAAAACTTTGTTTTTATAAAGATTTACATCCGTTTAATGTTTACTCACTCCTCCAGCGGCGGGGCTGTTAGTTATTGACGTTTTATTTAATTTCTCGAGAACAACAAAAAACGCCTATTTGAAACTTGGTGGTCTTTTAGGAAAAGTTCTCAGCTTTCTACTAAAAAAAAAAATACCCCATCTTTGAAAAAAAATCGTTTTTATTTTTCATTTACGAAAATTTTGATGAAATTTTGATTTTGCTAATAATTGATTAAATTTACATAAAAGTACGTTTCAAGACGAAGAAATCGCATTTTTTATTTTTCTGTGGTTTTAAAAATTTGAAAAAATTTGAGAATGCTTGTTTGATTGGCATCTATATGGTAAAAAAAAATGGAGACGATTCAAAGTTATCGGATTTTTAGTTAGGACACTTGAGGAATTTTATCCCAAATACATATTCATACGAACGAAATGTTACAAATTTATGCGACAGTAATAGAAACACTACAACGATATGAAATATTGACCCTTATATATACGTATTACTAATTACTACGACGCACATGAGAGCTTAGGGCAGTTCGAAATCTTACACTAGTAGATGAGTTGCGGATGTTCAGTGGAAGTGAATTCCAAAAATGAATCGCGGCGATCCAAAATTAATTATGATAATAATCTGTATGACAAACAGAAAGGCGATATTCCCTACGTATGGGTGATGATGAGGATTGTTATGAGGGATGAACATCGACAAAAGTAATTTCGACCGTCCTCCGGTGACAGCCAGTTTGTTTATGCCCAAAACGTTGATCAATTTTGACCATTATTGATAGATGTATCGCAGTGCAGAGTTTAATAACCGATGTATTTTTAGTAAAAGATACTGAGATGCTTCCCGGTAGACAACGCAGGCATAATCTATATATGGTAACACAAGTGCATTAACTCAGAAACTGTAGGGTAAAGTGAACATTAGAGCAGATCAACGAGACATGATGATTCCAGGTTAGGTTCGGCCCGAATGATCGGGCCCAGATGAGAACCTTGAGGAACTTCGGAGGTGGTCTATGGTTTTGAATAATGTCTCTTAATCTTAAGGATTTTTTTACCCCCCATTAATAATGAGGATTCACTCGAATTTAGAAGTAGATATTATAATTTCTGCAGGCACTCTCGCAGTGTGCTACCAGGGATAATATTAAGAGCATTGAAATGGAAAATTTTCTTTTCAATGGCGAGTTGTAACATTTATTTTTCGACATTTCCTCCGATTTTTAGAAATATAATTCTCTAGTAAACACTTTGTTAGAAATATGGTTTTTCTTTTTAATGTATTTCGATTACCTTTAATTAATTGTCGAATGTATATTTGTATTATTTATGTAATGAGTTAAGTAAATCGTATAAAAGGGTAATAAATAATAATAAAAAACAATTTTTATCACTTAAAACTTGGATTGTAATTTCATATTTCTTATTACGCTTACGTTCTATCAAATAACCTCACTTTTTCTTGTCACTTTTATCGTATGTTCGATGTAACCTTAGCATTTTCTTGTAAAATAATTAAACTAGTAACGAGCAGCGTTACTCGATGTGACGCCACATAATTTTATATAAATGATTAAGGTGAAACTAAACCGTCTGCTTTATTTCACTTTAATTATGTTCGTAACTATTCAATCTAAGTGTATGCCGATTTTCATTGGTGTATTAAATGCAATAAAAGTATATTTGTGATACACGAGTCATAAGATTATTTTGATACTGTCGAATTCCATGCAGAGACTCGTCATATATTAAAATACTTTTTCCGTGCGTAAATACTATTCGTTTTACCTTGATTTCTGTCACATAGTTGTACGAAGTTATTAGTTTCGATAAAAAAGTTTAGGGAAAAAGAAGCAGATGCTAATATGAGGTTATCTTCTAACGTGTTAAACACAAGTAAAAATAAAGTAAAGGCAATAAAATATTTCTTTTTATCCAGCCATATGTAACAAATACAATAAACGTTGCAATATTCGTATATATAAAATCTAACTTACGGTTTGTGCTGAAAAGCCGAGCCACTTTTTAAATCTACTAGCCAAACTTGGATTTCTTTCGAGATCAGCCTCGACGCTTCTGTCTGTTTTGAAATGTCGTATTTGTAAACCATGTTGACGACTGTAGGTGCACAAACTACGTAGGAATCTATGTTCGGGACTGTTCAAGGCGATCAAAGGTGGAATATTAAGTTTTGTCTGTCCCAAAAGAAATCCTCTTTTGTTTTCATCGAAACTTCCAGACGAAACGTAAGAAACTCTCCATTTGTTTTTACGGTTGATATATATCGGCGGTTCTTCTTTGGAAAGTTGCAACAAAATTTCCCATGTGTCTTTATTACCGACTCTCAAAGGCGCAGCTAGCTGTTGTACCGTAATACCATCCAGAAGTAGTTCCGAACAATTTTTTGCTGCCTGCAACCGAAGACTCGTGAGTTTAGTGTTACCAAGGATTTATCCGATTTGATTCTTACCTCGTCGAAACTATCCTTGCACAGGATTGCTTCCTTCTGAGCAGTTCCATTTCGTCTCTTGGCCCTCGCAGCTATAGATGTTGATCTCGGTGTGACTGTAGTCGTCAGTTGGGTTAGGTGATACAGCACCTGAATCAGGATGAAATACATAAAAGATTTGATCAATTAGCAAAATTTGGCACTCGACGATTCTTACGAAACTCCGGGAACTGTTGTGCGAGGAAACGTATTGACAAATAATCCAATTGCAGTTGACGGGAATTTCGTCAGAATCGAAAGACACCGAGGAAATTACTAACCTGATTGTGAGCCTGGAGCGAAATCATTTGAAGGGTAGTCGATAATCGGGTTTCTGTTATTCCTTAATTTTGTTTTTCGAAAATAATACCAACAAATATTGAGACTTACAGTCGAGCCAGACACTGAGACTGAGATGCCCTCGGAATCCGAGGCTCGGATTTTCGTCGGTTGACTACCGCTGTATCCCCACTCTCCACCGCTCACCCCCCACCACGATACATAAGGAATAAGCCCATTCGACGATGCGCTGTACTGCAGAGGGGGGTGAAACGTGGTGGGGAGGATTGTGGGAAGCGATCGAGAGTGGGGGTACAGGGGTTGTCAACCTGGGGAAAATCCTCGAGGGCATCTCGTAAAAAAGCATCGATGTTTTAGTATAAAACGTAGGCAAGTTACCGGCAAACACGAAACCTGTAATGTGTTTACCACCTGCAAGATAGCGCTGGCAGCAATTTTTCGTCTCCGTCTTTCTAATTGGTCGCTGATCTCGGATCCTCTCTTTTCTCCCCTCTCGGGCTCTTTTTTCTGCTTTTCTCTAATGTGGCAAACATATTTAATCCTCTCTGTCTTTTTCGCTACACCTGTCGTTTTCGCGCTTGCAGAAAATATAGTCGATGCCCGCGTAAATATAAAAATGAACGATAAGGATCAAACTTTTCAAAATTTTTCATAATTTCGGGGATTGAAAAAATAAAAATTGTATGAAAAATATTGGGCAAAATTTCATCGTCTTCTTTAACCCCCCCCCCCCCCCACCCCCCCCCCCCCCCACCCCCCCCCCCCCCCACCCCCCCCCCCCCCCACCCCCCCCCCCCCCCACCCCCCCCCCCCCCCACCCCCCCCCCCCCCCACCCCCCCCCCCCCCCACCCCCCCCCCCCCCCACCCCCCCCCCCCCCCACCCCCCCCCCCCCCCACCCCCCCCCCCCCCCACCCCCCCCCCCCCCCACCCCCCCCCCCCCCCACCCCCCCCCCCCCCCACCCCCCCCCCCCCCCACCCCCCCCCCCCCCCACCCCCCCCCCCCCCCACCCCCCCCCCCCCCCACCCCCCCCCCCCCCCACCCCCCCCCCCCCCCACCCCCCCCCCCCCCCACCCCCCCCCCCCCCCACCCCCCCCCCCCCCCACCCCCCCCCCCCCCCACCCCCCCCCCCCCCCACCCCCCCCCCCCCCCACCCCCCCCCCCCCCCACCCCCCCCCCCCCCCACCCCCCCCCCCCCCCACCCCCCCCCCCCCCCACCCATTGTTAATACATGTAATATATTCATAGAATCGTTCACATATTTATAAATACTTATATATTGGAATATTTATTATTCATGCAGTAAACGTTACAAAAGATATAGTAATTTTTATCAGAAAGAATGACAATTTTTTCCATTATGCCAATCCTAAAATTACTATCTAGGATAGTAAAATTTCAAAGAAATTGGCAGAAAAAAAATATCCTAAATACATAATAAGAATTTAGAAATGGGTATAGAACTATAAGGAAAACAAATAGAGTATAGCTCTAACGGCGATATGAAGAACTACACGTATAAAATGAAGATTCCGATTGACCAGAGTCCAACCAGGTTAACTTGACTACAACTCGGGGGAAACACTGCCATTCTTCATGACCTTGACATCGACATATGTCAAAAATCCCGCCGATCTATCCTGGTTTATATGCAAGTTTAAAAATGCGAAAATCGGCATTGTTAACCTGCGACATTAAAAGCCGCTGTATTCTTCCAGCTACATACAGGGTGATCCAAAAGTCCCGGAACACCAAAATATCTCAGCGAGAGGAAATTTTCGGGAAAAATGTTTCAGACAAAAGTTGAAGGATTTTTCCCTTGCTATCTAATGGCGATATTGAATTTGACCTTGAACAAGACCTTGAATAGAGGAACCCCTATTTTTTCTCGCGGATTCAGAAAGAGCACACAATTTTACGTCCGAATATGATATGGTCAATTTTCCCTTCAAGGTAATTTCAAGGTCAAACTGAAATGTCCCGGAACTGCGAATTAACTGAGCGGGAGTGCATTTTCGGGGAAAATGTTTCAGGCAAAAGTTGGATTTTTCTCTGGCTATTTAATGGTACCGTTGAATTTGACCTTGAACATGACCTTGAAGGTTATTTCAAGGTCAAGTTTATTTTTAAATGAAAACCCCTGTAACCTTGCCGGAAAAATCGACCATATCATATTCGGACGTCAAATTTTGTGCTCTTTCCGAATCCGTGAAAAAATAGCAGTTTCCATTTAAAAAAAATAAACTTGACCTTGGAATAACCTTCAAGGTCAAGTTCTATGCTACCATCAAATAGTCCGGGAAAAATCCTGAAACTTTTGTATGAAACATTTTCCCCGAAAATGTCCTCTTGCTGAGATATTTTGGTGTTCCGGGACTTTTGGATCACCCTGTATACCAGCTTGCCCTAGTATTTATAAATACTTATTTTTTAAATTCCTTTGTCCATTGTCATTTAAGGGAAGAGTCCAGGCACAAAATCAGCCGTATAAAACAGTCATTTAAAAAATACTAAAAAATTATTTCTTTAATAACTGTTGAGGAGGAATTCAATGGTACACATTTATTTAATTAGGTAAAACAAATTTGTAATATACAAATAATTTTTTTGACCCTCCGGCCGTAAAACTCGATTTATCGGCCTAGGGCGAAAAACCTTCAGCCGCGAATTATCGAGTCCTACGACAATTGGATCAGAAAATACATTATTGGTCACGGGCATCGATCTCCGGCTAGTGTAATTGTTGACAAAATTCACAATCGTCGAAGATCGATAATTGCGCCCTTGGCACATAATGTTCTATTTTGAATATTTTCTTTATGAATTATTTTTTTGCAATCATCGTAAATACATGTTCTGCGGAGTTAAAAGTGTTTCTCATAAGTAACGGTCTCATCTAAATTGTAAACAAACTGAAAAATTAAAAATAAGGATCAATGCTTGGCGTCACGTATTGCTTTGTTTATGATCAGAACGATAATCGTCATTTCCGAGAACGTACCTGTTTGTTAGTTATTTATGCTCGGGCCCGTGGGAAAATTTACATGGATCCGTACCATATAGTCGGAGCGTAAAACTTAAATTATTTTCTTTTTAATTAATAAATTTAACCCCTTGTTAAAAGTACCGGTACAAACACTACTTCAATCATTCCTTAATGCACATTTCTTTCCACTGTACTGAGACCAAAATTAGTAATATTGACTAGATATGTGGCTACGTGTTAGCAACCAAATATTAAGTAATTTCAACTACTTTTTAATTAAATTGACTAAATGTTTTTGAATCGGTATCTTGATTTAGTTGCATTGTCTAAATGTTCAATTATATCATAAAATTGTATTTGCATAGCCAAATCGCAGTCAACTGTACCTAATTGCTGATCTTATTGTTTGCGATATTGTTTTTAATTTTATGGTCCCTAGAGCATGATAGAAGGTGGGAAAATTGGATTAATTTTGCGATTATATGCGGATCGTTAAAAATGACAGTAGTAGCAGTTGCAGTAGTCATCATATTCCCAATAACATGAAAAACTATAATATAAAGCGTTTTAAATAAATAAGTTTATCCTATTTGGATTATTGAATGTGAATAAATCGATCTTGTATGAAACATAGATTCTCTTTCCATTGATATATCTGTAGCCAAGGACAACATAATCTTCAAATTCTTTTTGTTTTATAACGTGAGAGATATAATAATCGAAGAGATATGATTCCTTGCATTACTGAAAACAACCTTATATGTTCGACTTGTTTTCTTCTGCATTGTGTATGCTTTTGGTTTCAGAGATATGGAAATAACGCGAACAGCAATATCCTGCTACCAGCTATAATTTATACATCCCATTTTTTGCAAGAAACTTTTTATACAATTATTTCACTATACTTTGAGTCTGGAAAGGAAACTACTACAATCCAATTACACGAATAAAATTTCAGGGTACCTGAGGAAGGTGTGCTTTATAAAGACCATGGTCATTTCCAGTAGCTACGAAAAAATAAATAGTTCGCAAGCTGCGCGTACTTGAACGAAAACCAGATTCGAGCAAGCATTAGCGCCTGAAACGAGTTTGATTTTTTCGAGATGCGATTTTGCGTCCATTTTTTCGTCGCATTAGCTTCATCTCAATGTTTCCTGAATACGGAAGCATAGGATCGAGTGGGAAGAAGCGATTCGTGTCCTGCGAAGGGGCCAATGTCCTACGATGGCCCCGCTCCTTGAAAGACTTCGGTCAGGTTACTATCTTCCCTCGGAGCAGAAGCGGCCATTGGTACCTTCTCATCACGTACTAAGATAGTCCCATCCCCTTCTATTCCCAGTCCAGTCTCAAGTCGCCTCTATCGAAACCTTGACCCTGTCCTTTCTGCCATCGTCGCAATATCCTAGCTTCGGGAAGAACAACTACAATTATATTTAACTGCCGGTACCGATATAGTCGCGGAATTGCCGTTATTGACCTTTCCGTCTTGACTTATACGCTCTTCACCATGCGAAACCTGTGTATTTTGCAATTTTATCACGTCCTTGTTTTTTTTTCCTTTTGGCCACTTGTTACCTCATAGCAGCAAGTTCACACCTAGGTTCTTATAAAACCGATGTATCAAGTGCTTTCGCTTCTAATAGCAGATACATGAACCATCATTTTCACATTTCAAAATGACTTGCTAGCTAAAACAACGTTATTACCGTCTCTTTCATTTCTTTAATGCGATTTTGATAAAAATGATAAACATCATGAGTTCAGGCAGATATTTTCATATTGTTCTCACGGGTGCGGGTCGAAAAACAGACAAATCAAAAAGCCAACAGGTCAAAAATCGGATAGTCAAAAAACTGAGAAAATTGAAAAGCCTGCAGACAAGAAATCGACACTTCAAAAAATGACTGTTCACTTATCGTTTGTTTCATCCAATATTTATCCGTGATCGCATATACTGTTATTTGGGTTGGATTATTTGCTAACTGATAAATGGTACCAAGAGAACGGTCTGAAAGTGTGTCTTAAAAGTGTATTCCTTATTTTTAGGAAGAATTACCATTGCAAAACCGAAGTAATTACTCAGTTACTGTGTCTTTGTAGATTACTCCAGTAAGAAGAAAGCTAAAGAAGAAGGAGGAGATGGAGTGGGGTGCCTTGATATTAGACAAGTCTTTATAATTCTTACAAATCCAATGAATTTATCTCTAGAGAAAGCTATGCTACAAACATAGTCATCTTAATTATTAAAATTATATCAAACAAGATCTTTTATATAGTTTCATTCAGGACTCGTTGCTAGCTTATGGTTTTCAAAATAAAATATACAATGGATCAAAATAATATATTACTTAACAAAAGCGCACTTATCGAGCTTCAACGAGTGCAAAGTTTGTCATGTGAGCGAAGCGAGGGCGACAATCACATTCGGAGATCGATATTTCGTCCGACTTGCATACGATAGTTTGAAATACAATAGGCGTGAGGTCTCGAGATTTCACTGCATGTCGCAAACTCCAGTTCTACTCCCGGAGTGTTAAAAATGTATCTTATTAAATGCTTTAGTTTCTTTTTGGCACACAAAATAGTTGCTTCGCCCGACTGAACATCAGAAAATGGGTCTATTTTTCGAAATAAAAGTGACGATTGTTGTTTAAATAAGAGCAAGGAAATCATAAATTTGCATAATAATATTGACTGTGATTTTGGCTAGAGAGGCTAATTACCAACAATGTTATCATTGTTGATGATTAAAAATTGACATCTTATTATAATGGCCATCGCTCAATCGCACTGATATGCCTCATCTTATACTTAGCGATAATCTTAGCTATAATAACAGTGTGAGAAATACGAATTTTCCATATACTATTAGGAAAAATATTGTTGCTCGCGCAATGGCTTCGACAGGTACTCGTGTGGGAAATCGCATTTCCCGCACTTGTAAAAAAATATACTATACTTCCTAATATATGCATAAAAGTTGTAGTTCCTATACCGTTAATAGTGTGGGAAACTATATATCCCGCAAACACTAAAAATATTTCGGAAAATAGGATATTCTGAATTCCATTAGGAAAATAGTACATTGCGCACCTAGGCAGCTAAATACTCGTTTCGCTCGTTCGTCAAACTCATTTCGTCACCAAACACCTATTCCCCCTTCTTGCATATACTATTTTTTATACGAGAGCGAGCTATTTCGTGTTCAGAGTGGGGGAAACTTATTTTACTCCAGGATATATTTGTTTTACTACCTAAAGCTCTTATAAAAATAATTGCTCTCTTTGCTCTCGCGATATAGGGAGGGAAATTCCATTTTGCGGTTCGAGTGTGAGAAAATATCAATCGTTACATGTGCAACCGCTTGCCGCACTCTTATGATGGACAAGGCACTCATTAATTCAAGCATTAAGGGGGTAAGGCCCCGAAAAATTTTTTTTAGATGTTTTGAAAATTTTTGCACTTGTTCTAGAACATCTCAAGGATGTCTCCTTAAAATTTTAAAACAAAGCCTTTATTAGTTTTGAAATGTCAGCATATTTTCGACCGCAGGTATACGCTCCATTTTGTAGCAGGCGGCAGCTTTAAACGCTTTTTTCTCGAAACACCATTTTTTCATACTGTTTGCACGATAACTCAAAAAATAATTATTCGATTGTTTTGAAGTTATGTGGAGGTCTTCTTCAAACATCTGGCTATACTCCAAACCTATGGTTGGGATTTTTTAATGCAAATTGCGGAATTTATTCAAACAAATCAATTAACAAAAAACGTTCAATTTTTAAAAATCTCTCTCATTTTTTAAGAAATTACTTTTTTTGGTTTTATAGATTTGGAGTATTAAAAATAATGTTATTAACAAAACCACTTTTGATTTTTTGTTACAGATAAAAAATAAAGCCGCCATCCTGCAAGAAAATTTCAAAAACACACGAGTTTGACGCAGTACAGCGCCGCCATTTTGAGAGTTAAAAAAAAATCATATCGTATACTAAGGATGGACAATAAAAAATTTTAAACAAAAAAACAACACTTATTCACCTCAAAAAAAATTCTTGGAAATCTACCTCGTTTCGGGACCTTCGCCCCTTAATCGTGCAGGAAATCGTATTTTCCGCACTTGTAACGAAATATACGCAGAAAAGCCTGCACAAACGAAAAACTCGCATGAAACGAAAGTTTTTAATCGAAAATGATAATCAGGAATCGGAATAAACTAATTAATTCAATGATAAAGCGACTTTTGTTTTAATTTTTTTTTTAAGTTGTGGATATATCTAATTGTTTTCAATTATATTTGATTAAAGTACAACATATGTAAAAAAATATGGATTTCGATACTAAAATTCTTGACATCTATGTAAAATGAAAATAAGAACAAGAAATAAATAAAATTGGACGTTACCGTTCGTTAAATACAAAATGAAGGTTCATGCAATTTTTCAAAAGGATCGGTTCCGCATATCTTGAGTCAGAGTGTTCACCGATTTTGAAATCAGCAATTTTCGGAAAATCGCTTTAAAGGTTTAGACACATGAAAAAACTAATTGTTACAATTACATTAACAATTCCACCCATTCCAGATAAAAAATGGTAAAAAATTGCAAAATTACTAGACTCCCCTCCCCAATTCTCTTAAGACTGCCAGTGAAATGGACGGCAAACAATTGTAAGGGGTTAAAAATGAACATAATTTTTTCGAAATAGTAATTTTGTTCTGGTAATAAATAACAAAATTGTGCGAGAATAAATAGGTTCAAAAAAGGGTTTCTAAAGGGACTTAATAAAGGGATTGGAATAATCTGTAACGAGAAAAAAATGAAAGGTAATATTTTTCTTTTCCCGCTTTTCGATTATCGTTCTTGTTCATCGTAATATCAATACCACTTTATTTTTATGTTTATTTTTTAACGTCAATTGTTGAACTTTTGTAATTCTGCAAACATTTATGTTTTTTATTAAGACATCCCTTCGAACTCCCAATCTTTTATTAAATGAAAAAATGTCTATGCGTTGAATTTTTTAAACGATTGTAATTGCTTAAAACAGTAGATGCTATTATCTGAGATACTAATCGCTGAAATAGATATTAATACTACGTGGTGTAGGAAATCTCAAATGCAACAGTTAATATATTCATATCACAATTTTTTCAGTTTTATTTATTCGTATAAAATATTTAATCATATATCGCATGATGATACTTATTATATTTTGTAATATACATTATTAATCTATTATAATAATTGCTACATTGTACTTGCACTGTATGGTAAACCTTAACTTAATAGAAATTTCGAATAAAGTTTTTCACTCTAGTTCACGACGTCTTCGCAAATTCACAGAGTCCTTCCGAATTTCGGACCCTCTCCGGTCCACAATCTTCCAGAGACTCACCGATGAGATGAATAGTAGGCGAATGTGGTATATCGGAAATATTAAGAACATTCAATTTGGCCGGCTTGTCTGAGTCATAACTGAGCGACATCTCTTTCTTCGACTTCATATGAGGGTTGGCCAAATTCCTCAAAGCTGTCACGATACTCTCCAAACTTCGATGATGCCTAACTTCCGACTTTTTTACAGGTGCTCTGTGTTGTTCTTTTGGCGCGGCCATTTTCAACGGAAGGGACTTATCTTCTATCGGAGATTTTTTGTTGGTCGTGGGTTTTGCTTTTTTCGATCCATCCACTTTCAAATCTTTTGATCTTCGCTCCTCGGTGGCTGAAGCTTCCAAGACGGGTTGGTTATGGGAAATACCTTCTTTGGACTCAGTACCTTTTTGGGTCTTTGTTATATCTTGCGACTGATCAGTATCTTCCTCAGATTTTGACTTTGCTCTAACATTATCTCCGTCTTCCTTCCTCGTCGCAGCCACAGCTTCCAAATTTGCCGAAGCAGCGCGCCTGAGATCGAACACCGATGTAGCAATGTCCTCCAAATAATTATTTTTTGAATTAGACATGGCAACGACAACGAGGAAATTGTCAAGATTTGCATGGACATTCAAGTCACCCTCTTGACGTTGATCGTACCGAGCTGGAACTCCATAGCCTACAGCAAATAGGCTGGAGAGGACGAAGATAAGCTTCATTATAATCGCAGCTACTAGACGGGAAGTTAGTAAAGGATCAGTCGTGCGCCGCGAACGAAGACTCGGTTGCAACTGGGAAAGGATCGTTTGAGAATTGCTGTGGAAGGAATCACGGAGGAACGACCGAGGAAAACCCCTCTTCGTTCTCAGGTATTGTTCGTTTTTTATGTTTATTTAGACGATGCCGATAAGAAACCAGCGATTTCCTGCTGAAATTAGCAAGAAATAAACGTTTAGGCTCATAGAATTTAACCGTAGAAAATACAGCTAGTAATTATTATATCCAGAAGTTCATTTGAAAAAAAAATATAATTGCTGTATTTTCCGGCTAAAACGTCCACTTTGACTGATTATTATATACCGAGTGCATTAATCATTAGAGGAGCAATTTTCCAAACATTTAATATGAAGTGGATACTACTTTTTAGTCTAAAAAGCAATGAAACAAAAAATATTTAAACATCGGCAGAAAATACTGCGCATAATTTTTTAACAAAAATCCCAAAGTTTTTTCGATGTTATTTTGTTATCAGCTCTGACGGGTGCAAATGACACGTTAGAAAGATAGATTTTAAATAATTTTAAGATGATGAAGTCGTAATCGCGACTAATGATGTATCATAAATGCTCCAAAATAGTACAAACTCAATAGATTCAAGTGCACCTCTGTAATTTATAAGACTAGAAAACTGCTGTTAATGGATCTAACCTATTTGAGTTCATATTTATAAATTATAATGTCAGTTTAATCTTGATATTTTCTCAAAATAAATCTCACTAAATTAAAGCTCAAATTCATTGATACAGGAATATTATAATGCAGATAATGATGAAAAATAACAATAAAAGGAAAAGGAAAAATAAACCATTGAAATTTTAATTGTTTATTTTGGAAAATTTATTTATTTTTAAATTTACTGCATTTTTTATGCAGAATACGATATAACAGAATTTCAGTCGCACGAAACCTCTTTTAACAGTATATTTCGCGACTAGTGAAGAAAGTGCGATTTTACGCACTGAATGAGTAATGATATACTCAGTGCACATAAGAAAATAGTTGTATTAATCGTATATAATATATTGTATTTCAATCCGCCTTCAGAAGATTACACGTATAGTTTCGCCTGTCATGCTTGATTTTTCACAATTTTATAGCATATTAACAAAAAAATGTGAGCGTGTCTCGCGGAGCTATATATATACAAGTAGAGTCCCGATATAATTGCGTATATTTACGTCCCAATATATTTTCCCAGTTCCGTTTCATTATATTTACCTGTTGCCGCATTCTTTTTCCCCTACCTTGCGTGTTGGGGCCTCAGGAAGGGCCTGTGACGTCACGAACATAACGTGACTCAGTGGAGTAGGAGTAGCGGCGCGCGCTCCCCTTCTTTTGGTAAATATAACGAAAAGGGAGGGGAAGGTGGAAACCGAGTGGGTAAATATACCGGAACTCTACTGTACCATGCCCATGATATAACAATAAGAGATGTATAAGAATGCGCATCTGGAGAAGGGGAAAATTTATCGACCAACCACAACGTTATACGTTTTTTTGGCCCCATCATCCATGTTGCATGTAAACTTTTATTATCGTTTTTCTTTCTTCTCATCCGTGTTTGAGATATCAACTCCATTGGCGAAATGGATAATTTTCGAAAAATTATATTTACCATGTTACCATTTATTTATAAACCCAAGTAAATTTTTTAACAGTATCTGTAATAAAAATTGCTCCATTGGTAGGCGGGTTTTGATTATGTCAAATCTTTTATGAAAAAACGGAACCCGTGTTTCTCACTCTCTTGATATTTTAAAAAGTGCCTCGTACCATTTTTGGCACATTTTTGTTTGAAAATGGGTGCCAGTGAAGTGGTTAAAAAATGTAGGGTGTAGTCAAATGTTATAATGGCAATATGAGTCGGCATTACTGTCAGCATCAGCGGTTTCTCAGATATTTTGAAGGAAAAACCATTGAGACAGAATCGACAACGTTTGTCAATGAGACATGCGACGTAGAAACTGAAAAGGACAAAAAAATTGTTATAGATGAAGAAGTACAAAAAGCTTTGGTAAAATTACATTCGTCCCTCGTATTATGCGGAAAGGAATGGACAAAATCGGGTATTTCCCGAAGGTCAAAAAAGGGACAGCATGTTATAAAAATACAAAAATTATTTGGTTCAGCATTATCGAGAAATTTACCATACGCAATACAAAGCACGTATTGCTAGTATATACTACCGGGTGTATCAAAAGATTTAGAAAAAACAAAACGTGATCAAATTCTTTTTGGAAATGTTCTAAATGAAACAATTAAAGATGCTAAAAATAGGAAAGGATTTTCAATCAAGTTCTGCATCGATGTCATTTAAACCCGGCAAACGAGAAATGATTTAGAATTATTGAAAAGTATTCAGTTTTGAACTTTGAATTCGATGTTAGTGTCGTTCTGTAATTGGAAGCACCTTATAAGTCTTTACCTAAATCAAAGATTTTCTGAATTCCACTTTGAGATCGTTTCGGACCACATATGAAGAAGTATCGATGACTAAAGTTCTGAGGAGTGAAAAAAATATTTACCAGTAATCTACTAAGACCAGTGAAGCTGGGAAGAACATAAGGATAACGTCGAAGATCTTTCTTCAACGAAGTTTTGGAACAATGCATCACTACGGGACTAATGACTATTTTCTGATGGCAATACCGACTGTCTAAAACAGGATTAGGTGGTAAAACCGATCAGCATGAGACTACTTTCTCCTCCTAGTTAATTATAGGCATAGTTACAAGCAAGCATGAACGAAGAAGTATTTTAAGACATTCCAGTAATTGTCAATTCCAAACCTTAATATTCCATATTTATTCCCATTTCATTACTATTATGAAGTAAGCAATGGAAGTAGCGATTATCGTTGATCGCTACTCAAACTTTTTTATTCGCAACTGTATGGTTTTCATTTGGTTGCGCTAAACATTAGTTGCTGATGCTCAAACGTAATTCAATCTAACAGACTCTGATTGAACGAAAAGTATAATTTGATTGAGCCATAAATAAAAGATGCATCTTGACAGCCAACCATGTAGTGAAGTAGTAGTCAGAGCACAAGCATAGTGAGATATCTCAGAGATGAAATCATTCCGATTCCACTATAAATTGTACGACCTGCAATATATTTCTGAGATTCCTGATCTGCGTTTGTGTGAACACAACTGAAATGTGGTGGCCAGTAGCGTTGTATTCCGTTTTAGAAACGTGTTAGTAGCTTTTTTCTACGCCCTTTTCTTCAAGTCCATCAAATTGTTTCAGGAAACATAAATTCGATCAAAGTTCAAACATCATTGTCATTAAGCTTATTGTGTAAATGAATTATGCAGATTTAATTAAAAGATAGTCTGCTGTCGTATACATTGGATTTATTTTACAACTATCACATTATTGTTTACAAAGAGGAACTTAGAACTGTACGGGTTTCAGCCGTAATTAAACTATGAACTACGTGTCTTTCACGAAGTTCTGTAAAATTCGTAGCTAGCCTAGGCAATGTTCAAATTATTGTCTTGCACCTTCCGTTTCCTTACTGCCAATGGAAGCTAATTTCATCATGAATCTGAAACATGTACATGGAATGCTTTAAAATGATTCAGTTTCGAATAAAATGTAGATTAATGCTAGATTTCTCTATCAGTGATAGAAAGCACTGTGCTTCAATCTTTCATTTCATTTTATTTGCATCAAGTTTTCAGTTTGTTTTATAGTAAATCAAATTATAATAAACCTTTTTCGAAGAGTAGATGATGAAGAACTCTATTTACTATTTTTAAGTATCACTTGCAAGTTATTTTATTATATGATTTTATTTGATAAATTTATATAAAACTGGTATTTGGTCTCATGAAGAAATATGTTTAAAATCAAATAATGAAATTTAAAGACTGACTAATAACTTACGGGAAAGTTGTTCGTCGATGAAAACATCGTCCGGATTTCGGCGCGAACCCAGGTGGACATCTTTTTCTCAGCACTTTTGTTGCTCGAAATTCCGTATTGGGGCTTGGAGTGGTTGAAGTTCCATCAGTGCTGGTTCCATCGTTTAGATTTTTTCCCTGTAACGCAGTGGCAAATTTATTGTTAAGGCGCGTCCTCCCATACGAGTTTGTTTTTGTATCTGATGAATCATTTGTTATAACCACCACGGATGAAGAAGCAACAACATCATCGCTGTTTAGATGTCCCCCATTTAACGAAGATGAAAATGATGTTTTAATAAATATATTATTTTTTTCCGTTGTTACTGCACCCAAAGTGGTCGTTAACATTTCTGAGGACGCCGGCGAAGAATTTGCAGGTTGCATCGTTGATGAAGTATTTGACGACAAAGAAGGCGGCATTGAAGATGTCTCAGGAGTAGATGTGGTTGAAGAACTATTTGAAGGTGAATTAGTAGGCCATGTACTCCACGGCTTTATGGAAGTGGTAGCAACGGTTGACGTCCTCGTCACTGGTTTGATGGTAAAGTCGTTGTAATCGTATGCGTAATCATAATTCTGAAAAATGTTGGCATTTGTTATGTTCTGTAAACATCCTTAAGATGGATGGTATAATAAATGTATTGCAAAATGTAGTCATTTTGTTAACTTAAATTAAGAACAGTATTACTAAAACTAAAAGGCAAAACAGATCAATAAATGATCGTGATTTGTCCGGTTCTGAATGTTTAAATATTTATTAGCGATTTATTTTTTGTACATTTTAGTGTTTACCGGTAAATACAATATGGGCTCATATTTTTATTTCAACTATAGCGCCCGACGTATTTCGGTGCATTGATTGCTAATATAATAATAAAACTTTCAAGGTCACCATTAAGGAATAAATCTTCATTGAGTATATAAACATCATTCGTGGAATCATTATCAATTTAGATGGTGATATCATCAATGAAAATTATAAAAGTAAAAATATGTTTCAACAAAATAACAAAAAGAGTATTATAAAACATCAATATATACTAGATAAATACACCTGTTTTTCTCTTTTTTTAGTCGATTTTGCAGTCCTGTCGCTTACTTTTGTCATGTTTTGTATTAAATCAATTTGACAATAACCAGGTTTTAACTTATGTTGGAAAAACAAAAATGCAACTATTTATACAATATAAAAACAATTTAAACACAAATGACTCCACCAAACTTTTCCCAATAAGGTTGTAAAATAAGAACCCCAAACTTGGATAATTTTATGAATCATTTGATTACAGTTTCAAAATGAAAAAAATGAAACTTTCAGAATTCTTGTATTTAGCGGCCGCCATTTTGGTTTTAGAAATCATGTAAATATAATATTGACTGTGGTAACCAAAAAAGCTACATTAGGTCATTTTCAAGTTTATATTAACTCATTTTTCTGTGGAGAATGAAACTCGAAATTCAATAACAAAATGTGTACCTGTTGGATTTAATGGATTAATAGTGATAATTTCGTGTTATTGTATATGTTAGGCCGATATAATATGTCATAAGTTATAATGTATTGTTACTTTAGTCTGTACAATGCAACCGGTTGACATACGTAATCGTAAACTCAATTACTATGTGTTTAGTTTTAATAAGTATTGTTTTGATTATGATTTTAAACATTAATGTTCCCGGAGTGATATACTTTTCTAATGACCCAAGATAATCGACTTAAAAAAATGAAGTTCTTCGCTCATAAACAAAAACCGTCAAACAACGCTAAAGGTTATTGTTACATTGAAATTTTGTCTGAATCAAAACTTAAAAGAAAAACTATTTCCTTTGATGTACTATGTAATGTGTAATATGAAATAAAAAATAATTAAAAAATGACTATACCATATAATCATCGAACATGTCCGATTCGATAAGAGCGATGACTTGTACGTCCTTCAAGTCTACTTGCACGTTGACATTACCGTGCTGGCGCTGATCGTAGACAGCGGATTTGTGAGCAGGGGCGGAAAGAACCCCTTTTCGTCCCTGCAAGCCGACGCCGAGTGTCAACGCTGCCAAGAAAATCGTAAACATCGTCGTATCTCCGAGGTCCTTCTTTTCTATGTCTCTCACATGAGTCTTTATGACGTCCGCGCGTTACCGTCGAAAGACACGTTAAAAATGAATCTACGATTGCTGTAGGCGAGCGTGAAGGGACGTTGTAGATCTTTAGAAAAAAGTATGAGATCAAACTGGGAAACCGGTATTCGATCCCGAGCAAACTGCCTGAAGAGGTCTCAAGGCTCGGGGTTTACCGGTCGTTGCACCTGCTGGACCGAGCATCTTCGACGGCCAAGGTCGAATGTCAGGTAATCACCCACCTACCCGCTTCGACGATCACCGCCAATTTCAATTTTCCTCCATTACTGCTGAAGATAGAGCTGAAATTGAGAATCAGCGATTGGTAACAAAGAACTATTCCAACATCGTACATTCATCAGGTTGCAGACGAGAATAGTCGAACGTTTTAAAAATAGTTCCTTAAACTTTCCAATCAATACATTTTTTCATATCGTTTTTTCAATTACATTTCAACCACATGCAAAATAAAGATACACTACCGTCGAAAAGTTTTCAATCGGTGGTAAAAGTCGGACTTATTCGAATAAACGCAGAATTTTTATTGGAAAAAAGGTTACAATATTTCTACAGCTAATAAAAAACAACTGACACAACTCACAGAAATCACAAATTTCAAATATAGCAGTACTCTAAAATTGTACTTTAGTCTGATTAAAAAATGTACCCTTACTTACCCAGTCGGCCAGAAGTGATACAAAAGTGGTAACATTCAAAAAGTCATGAAAATCCGCTGAAATCGCGTTCTTGAAGGATTTTAGAAACGCTGAACAGAAAATTTGTCGCAATCGTAAAATTCAAAATGTCACATAATAAAAATACACACTTTTTGGAAATAAATGATCATAACTTTTTTAGCAGTCTCCAGCTGATTTTGATCACGGTAATCGAAAGATGAGATCCAAAACCATCAATACTGACTTATTTCATTTTTTTAACGGACTTTTGAACAAAGGTTACATTGCTGAAATTCACGTTTGAAGTTTGGCCTTTCGAAACGAAACGGACTAAGCTCACAAATAGGACGAAAATTACGAGGGTTGCGAAGGGGAATCCGAGATTGAAAAAGTGAAGAAGGACTATTATACTTTAATATATTATGTAGATCGATCTTTAAAATTAGGCTGATATAGATACGCATAATATCTGTGATGTTTATCATTTTATTTATCAGTTCGTAATTGTGATCAACAAAGCTCATAAAATTTTGAAAAGACACACTGAAGAAAGTCTTGTATTCAGACCAATAGTTAGCTTATTTTAAGTCGTAACAAAGAAAGAAAAACATAACCAACCACAAATTAGATTCTGATACACCTTAAGGTTACGCCGTATTAAAAGCCCTGGAACTAACAGCCACTTCGAATTACAACAACGTAATTATTTGTACCAGTTCAAACAAAATCTTAAACGATGTCAGAACGCATAATATTAAAAACACTACTATTCAAAATGTCCAACACAAAATTATATCCATCAAATCAAAAAAGGTCATAATATAAGCACTAGAAGATTCAAACATCCACAATGCTCTATTAACTGGAAAAAATAGCTAAAGAAGCAACTCGACTAGAAGAGACTGACTGCAAAATCCCAATACCATTAAAAAACGCACAAAAAAACCTAAAAGAGGCCGTATTAAAAACATGAAATATTGAATGGAGGTCTGAGAAGAGCAACCTACACAATATAAGAGGAAATATATTTTCAAGAACCGAAGATAGGAATCTCCTCCGTATGGATCAAGTACTCATTACTCGACTGTGAATAGGATACACTAAACTTACGCATCAACACCTTTTATCAAAATCCCCACCACCTCTGTGTTCCAGGTGTAATGAATGTCTAACCACGAAGCACATCATCTCAACTTGTAACGAATATTCAGAAGAAAGAAGAGATTGTAAAATCCCTAATAATTTCAGATCAACATTAAATTCTTTCAAAAATCTTCACACAACTTTACATTTCCTTGAAAAAATAAAACTTTCGAACCTAGTGTAAATAATCTCTGTATGAATAAACTGTAGTCGCTAATGGCCTAGATGTCGATGCGATTTTAAATAAATAAATAAAAAAATAAGAAGCCTTGTTCGACGGAAAAATACACTTCGTCAAGTCTTAAGGGGTCTGTCTAGTAACCCACTTTTGAAAAATCGGTTTTTTACTTTTTTCGAAAGTAAATATATTAAGAAATATTGTGTGATAAGGAATTTTGTACGGTCCAGGCATCGCTGACTAGGTGTAAGTAATTTTTTTTTAAGAATTTCATGTAAAAAAAACTTTAAACGCGTTTTTCTCGAAACAACGCTTTTACTCGCCTTGTTGATGAAATTTTCCAAACGACACCGATCCTTATGAAATTTGAACCACATATTCTTTAAACCTATCGCTATGGTTTTTTGAAAATTTTTTGTTTTTTCTTCACCATTTTTTAATTTTTTAAAATAATTGAACAAAATTCACAGGGGACATTGCCATTGTCATACCAAACCTACAGCACTTTGATTTTTTTGTTTCAGACAACACAGCTCCGAGATTTTATCAACCAGGCGGACGTACCTACTTTTCGAGGTGTTGCGTTTGGTTGACGTTTTTGGTCATAATACATGTATAAAATAAAAGAACAAAATTTTTTTATGTATTTCAAGAGTGCATTTACTAAGCCTAATAACTTTTATATCATTACCTTTATCTAGTATCCCAAGAAATAATCACGAAAATCGCGTTTTTTTCGGCGCGAGCTACTAGACAGACCCCTTAACACTAGCTTACATTCGAGTAAAATGTATTACCAAAAATTATATATTTTCCAGAATTTGGGCATAAATTAAGTCGATCGCGAACTTTAAATTTCAATTATTTAAAATAATATCGAATCTCCATACGTTGAAAAAAAGCATTGTGCAATAAAACATACAAACAATAGCACAATTAATTATTTTACCCCTAAAATTGTATAAAACGATTAAAAATAAAATTTATGATCCTAGTTCGAGCTAAAACAAAACTCGTTCTGAACGTTCCCAAACCAATTTAGCCAGATCGGTTAAATAGTTCTCCCAAAATCATGTCCTTAAGATCGAAAAACGCGTTTAACCCTCCAGAGCACCAGTTTTTCTTTTCCAATACGGAAAGAATGCAGTTTGGACAAATATATTCGTCATGGTACACAAAGTGTAATGACATCTAAGCGCTCTAATAAATACTAACTTATACGCGATTGTAGAACTTATCCTCGGTCGATAATAGATTTATAACTATTTATTCACTAATTCTACATACTTAAGGTACCTGAAAGTTATTTTTTTGGAAATCGAAAATTTTGAAAAATAGACCCGCAAAGTGGCCTTGATAGAGGACTATGTGATGAAAAACATTTTTGTATAAAATACGGAGGAATTCCATCAAGACCGCAGATTTGATTAATTGTTAGTTTTATAACACAAGCATTAAGATTCTATCAGTTCTACTTAATATTTTAGTCATTTTTAGAAAATGGTTCAAACTTATTGGAATGCATTTATTTGCACTAACATTTAAAATATAATAAAATGAATTTAAACCAAATTCCATAACATTTAAACGGAACTCCAATCAATACGGAGTGCACTATTGTAAAGAATTACAATTCTTTTCAGTACAGCGCCTACGAAATTGATGGTTGGTTCTATCTTCGATGTAATGCGATGGTCACAAAATATGTTGGAAAATGTTGTTACTATTACACTTATGAAATTCATGGCTGATATCTTATATATTAACCCTCCTGAGCACGAGTTTTACTTTTCCCATATGGAAATAATATATTTTCGACGAATATATTCGTCATGGTATACAGGAGGTTTAATGTACTGATCCCTGTTGAAAATTTCCGTAAAATCATATGATAAATCATATGAGATTTTTATAATTTCTTTAATATCTTAGAGGAATGCAGATGATTGTAATTCATTTTCTCATATTATTATTATTATTTCTTATAATTACATGAGAAATCACATGAAAAGTTTCCCGGATCGTCTGATATTTTAAAAATCTCATATGATTTATCACATGATATTACGAACATTTTCAGTAGGGATCATTTTCAAATAAAAGATCCATCTTGTAACTTTTCCTTGGATGAGCTAGGAATAGTTGATTTAATCCATGACCACATTATGTATTGAAAATCGACAGTTCGTTAGTTCATATGATTTCAGCTTGCTTAAAGTCACTATACAGATAATACATTTGTATCCAGGAATATTAAGCATGCCCGAACAAAGTAGGTAGTTATCGATACAAGTGCGTGAAAGTGTTTCCTACAAATCGGAGAATTGTGGGACGAGTCGAATAAAAGGACTGTGTGCAAATTCGTTGAAAATACATTTTTGATCGAACAATATTTTTTGTTGCAAATGTAATGCGCAAAAAACAGAGTGTATATAGTGTCACTTTATGCTCTCGGTAAAAAAAAAAACAAATTGTGCAAAAGATTCAAAACTTACTAATATTGCCATACTCATTCCAAGTGACCGTTATGGAGGCATACAATAAAAGTTTAAAAAGTACTTCACGTTCAGAAATAAGCGTTAAACTTGCTCGCAGTGAACTATCTCAAGGCGTTCTAGGTCCTGAGAATGTCCCGTGGATAGTAAAACTAATTCGGTTGTTATGCTACTAATTTCAACTTAGTTATTGTATTTTTTAATACAACAAATAAAGTAGTTAAAGTTGACTAAGTGAATTGGTAGTTATTACGAATAAATTAGTAGTTTTTTAGTATTGATTGGCAATTAATGCCTATAATGCCCCGAGTTTCGAGAGAATGACCACATTTAATTTATGAAATTCGAAAAGGGCCTAAACTAAAGCCCCATCACATGTATGCAGGCTACACTTTTGGAAAAGATAAGCAACCCTGGTCACTTGAGTAGTCGAAACTACGTAAAATAAATATATGTATTGTTTCATTCTAAATAATTAGTTAGTTAAATTCTAGATGAAATTCATTTCATACCTCGGTCGTAAAGAAATTTAATTTAGTTGATCTCAATGAAATACAAAAGTATTGGTGTGATCTTTGAAAAGAACCGCAATTTTTCTCCATGCCAAACTATGCAGCGAATCTGTTTGTATATGATGCTGCTTGGTGCTGAAAAACTTGGGTCTTTTGTGAATGCGGGTCGAAAAACCAATTAAACAGCTGACAGGTCAAAAAACCGACAATCAAAAAACCGAAACTTAAACAATTGACTGACCACTTATCGATGTGTTTATTTTTTAATGTGTCGCCTCTTTTATTATCGGCTTTATTTCTGTCGGTTTTTGTACTATTGGTTTTTTTCATTTGTTGGTTTTGACCCGCACCCGCTTATGTTAACAATAAAATGAATAGCCAAGGTTATCAGAAAGTGCTGGAAGAAGATCTCAATGCATTCGACATTAACGCTCTGCTCGGTCAAGTCCGCGTGATATAATATAAGGGCTTGTAATTTGTAGTAAAATAAATAAATTTATTTTAGAAAAAAATATATAATTAACGTGGGACATCACTTTTTCACTAAAAGTGTAAAAATACACGAAAAAATAATGTAATGCTTACCAAACTTTTACGAATATTCGTTAATTCAATTCTATAATACACTTAACAAATTTCGTGTAGTTAGTTAAAATAATAAAAAAAAAAACATGGTGCCCCTATCAATGTGGGACGGACTGTATTCCAAGAATTAACTACCCTTTTCTTCAGTTCTTCTCTAGTAGATAAATTAGAACGCATATTCTTCCCTATTCCGAATGAAGCATTAATGTGAATGTTTTGAATCCTTCTGAATACTTGCGGCGATGGTGAAGGTGGATGACTGCTTTCTGATTCTTCTAAAAGTATTTTGTGAGAAATTGTCAATCATTCTGAATCCATAAACTTGCGAATGCTTCATAATTATTAGGGAAGCGCGTAAATATACTTACTGGTTTTCTTTACAAACAAATCTAAAGCTCTATTTATTTGATGAAAAAATGCCGAATTAATAAATAGTGAACTATATGGGAGAAGGATAAGACGTGTGAAAGAATGAAAACGTCACTTCTCCAACTTTTTATAATAATTATGAATAAGTATATTTGGGTATTTATAAAATGTAAACAATATTGTTTCATTAGTAAAAATTATTAAAATTGCTATAATTTGCTATAACTAACAAGAAAATTAATTGCAACAAATAATATTTAAGAATAGCCAAACAAAAATGTCATTTAAAATTGTGCTTCGATAGTTAAAAACTATCAAACAGACTTAATATTTAGCAATTTCTTTCAAAATTGCATCGATAAATCACTCCTTACCTGTAAATATAAAAATTAATATAATCATAAAACTTTTTTCAAACAGTTTAACAGACAAGACGAAAACTGAATCACATATTTTTAGTATTTTGATCAATTTATCGATGTCAATAACAGTAAGCTTTAAGCAGTTATACATTCTTCATTTGTAGGTTGTACTAATCTTCCTCCAGTAATCAATCACTAGCTCATTTAACTTATAATATGATCTATTTCATTTTTAACAATTTAACTTTAATATTCTATAATGCAAGTACTTAAAATTATTTTGTTGTTTGCTACAGTTCTTTAAAATATTGTAGTATCAAATTGTATACGTCATATTTAAATTGACTTAAGGAAGCTTTTCTTACATATTTGGCAAACATATGAAAAATTTAAATAGTCTTTTACATTTAATTATTATAGCCATTAGTTAGGTTCCGTTTTTTTTTTAAATTGGAAGATTCCTTGAATAACATTTTGTAGTGGTTTGTTTTTCGGCCATTAGATCCTTATTAGGCAAACATATAAGAACATTCTAATATCTAAATCTGAAAGATTTAAAGATTGCGTTACGACAGATTTTGATATTGAATGTTCCTTCCATGTACAATGGGGAATAAAAACGTTCCATGTTTAAAGATATTAAATCATTTCGAATAATAAAAATTAAAAAAGAATAAAATGATTTTAAAGTTCTCTCAAAGTTAAAATTGCAAAGGCTTCTACGAAGCTCAAACTATACTGAGATAAGTCTTTATATGGAACTTCGAAACGATCACAGAAATCTTCAGAGATGTAGCGAGCTACTGCGTAAGAAGCTGCCAGACTCAGGCCTCCATAGTTTCCATTTTGTAAACATACTATGCTTATAGCCAATGATTCAAACGCAAACGTAATATTTGTAAATGTATATAACTTCCAACGATTCTTCATTCTTGGTGAGGTCAGTTCTATGAAGATTGGTAAAAGGCCAAGTGCGAGAAGTAAAAATCGAAGTTCTTCATTCACTTTATACTTCAGTAAAATTTCTGATGTAAAGAAAGCAAATGGTATAACATCCACAGCACTTGAAAACCAATCATAGAAGATTCTGAAGCGTTTTGTCGTATTTGTACCACCTATTATAAACGAAATATTTTATTTAAACATTTGATTTTTAAATGAGTAAATTTATATTTTAGCATTTTTAACAATCCAACTATTTCTAAACGACATAAGATAAAAATGTGGATTTACTAAATCGAAAGATTCCAAGAAGTGAATGGAGGAGGATAATCTGGAAAGCTCGAACAGCCCATACGTAATCTGTAGGCCTCAGTGCGTACGAATCACGAAAAAATTTCATACAAGTTACAGTAACAATCAGCTTTATTATATGCGCTACAACAGTACTTGGATTCGCCATGTTTATGGTCTTGGAAGACTTAATGTAACACAGCGGTATTTTGTTAACAGAAAATCATTTATGTTTGGTTTAGTTTTGACCAATATCAAATGATCAACAACTGCAGTAGATCTTTTCTAAAAACTAGAATAGATTTTTTTTTGCAATTAATTGAATAAATAGTCAATTTTGCATTCTGAAGTTGGTATCTCAAAAGAGATGAAGAGTAAATAAAGTAACTCTTTTCTGTATGTTAATAAAAGTGCTTATAAAACGAAGGTAATTCTTTAGCAAATCCCCATCGATGCACTGAGTTTATACCTGAAAACAATTTGTTTATTTAAAACACAATTTAGTAAATATATCAAACAAATTGACGGTATGCTGAAATAACAATATATATCGGGTCAATTTTTTAGTGAACAATTCAATTAGATAAATTAGTACTGTTACATAAATGGTATGTATTAAACATCATTTAGTCAACTCAACTAACGAGATTCATAACAAAGAAATGATTTTGTCTCCCTTATTTATATTTTTTCATTTCGACTTATTTCAGATTAATATTAATCAGGGAAGGGCAGTAATCATTAATTTTGTAATCAATTACTCAATAATTTCGATTACCCACATTAATTGTAATCATAAGCTTTCCCATTACAATTAAATTTATTAATTGTAATCGGAGTTTTTCAATTACAATTAATTTCGTTAATTCCAATCACAGTTCTTCCGATTATAATTACTCTTGTTAATTACAATCGAGGTTTTTCAATTACAATTACTCGGGTTAATTTTAATCAGAGTTTTCAGATTACCGTCGTTAATTGTAATCAAGATTTTTCAATTGCAATTACTCAGGTTAATTGTAATCAGAGTTTTCTGATTACAATTATTCTCGTTAATTGCAATCAAATTTTTGCAATTACAATTACTCTCGTTAATTGAAATCAGAGTTTTCCGATTACAATTACTTTCGTTAAATGTAATCAATAGTTTTCCAGTTACCATTATTCTCGTAAATTGTCATCAGAGTTTTACAATTAGAATTACTTTCAACAATTATAATCTTCGTTTTAACGGTTACAATTACTTTCGTTAATTGTAATCACAGCTTTCTCGATCACAATTAATTTCAGTAATTGTAATCCCATGTTTTCCGATTATAATTACTATCGTTAATTGTAATCGAAAATCTTCCCATTACAATTACTCTCCTTAATTGTAATCACAGTTTTCCCATTATAATTACTATCGTTAATTGTATTTTAAAAAGTATCTATTACAATTGACTGAAGTAATGGTTAATGATTAATTTTAATTACAAATTTGCGCATACCTTAATAATTAATATTAATAATAATCTCCAAAATACCTATATTAATTCCGATGTGGAAGATCTTTGTAATTTTTGACTTCTCACAAGCTACGCCAAAAACCTAAATCTTCTCCATAATATTTCACATACTTTTAGATAAATTTCTAAATGCAAAATTAATGTAATTGATTGAAAATCGATAGCGGAGTGTTTGTGCGGTAGCTGGTAATGAGTTAGGTGTTAGATTTTGAAAATTCAAAAAGTGAACCCAAAATGACAAATTTTCCAAAATTTTAAACAATCTCGAATGGCTAACACAATGTTGTTATATTTGCATGAATTATGATATTGGTGATTTAAAAAAAACTGTAATACTTTGAATCTTGTATAAAAAAATGGAATAATATGGGTGACGCGACTTTTGGCGATTCAAACAGAACTTTACATGACTCACTGTTTGGTGCTCAATGTAAATATATAGAATTAATATAACTAATAGAATTGGTATTATCGGTTCTTAAACAAATTGTGACAATTTCTTTTAAAGAAAGATAACACAAGAATTTACGTTTCGGCCTATAATGAGGGCCCTCTTCAGAAAATTTATTAGTTCTAAAATACAAAAATAACTTAAGTTTAAAAAACAATAAAATTTACAATATTATGAAATATAAGTTTGATCTTACCGAAAATGTTATGTAATGAGCATTTGAAAAATTGGAAAAAGTCTAGATGTGTAAGTGTTTGAGCGAAAAAACTGTTAAAATAAATAAACTATTATTATATTTTATTCAACGTACCCATCCCAACCTCCAACGTTAATTAATGTAAAAAAAAAAGGAGAAAATTAATCACCTTCTTATGAGAATTCTTGTTAGAATTATATATAGATCTATGCATTATGTCAATTCTATACGCCACATATCTTAAATTCAGTTGAATTTAACAATATGCCATGTACTGACATAGTGTTAAGTATCTACAACAACAATTATTTTTTAGAAATTTATATAAAAAACTTTTTTAGATAAAATTGAATAAAAGACTTACATCCAGCTCTTCACATTAGTCACCAATTAAAAAATTAAAAATGTAAGAAAACTACATTTAGTCAGTTAATTTTACATTTTCCAATTCTTCTGAATAGTAGACGTGTCGATGACTTAGACACTACTGTACATTATTACCAACGTATAAGTTCAAAGAGGTAAATTTCGAAAATACTTAAATTTAGTATTAATCACTTCTTAGTAAATTCTGCCTTCCGAATATAATTATTTGGGAATTGTTACTATTTTTCGTTATTTAAATAAATTAATGAAGTATAAATATCTGGTAATGTAGAAGTTTCAAATCTGATGTTGACTGTTTTATTGTTTTTTTTTGTTTAATAAAAAAGTTTTCCAAATATTGTCTTTTTAATAGATTTGGTTCGGAAGCAAGAATTTTTACATTATCAAAATCGAAATTATGACACGTTTCTATCTGAAGAATTATAAATTAAATAAAATGATTTGCATACTCTATAATGTAAATTAGTTAAGAACTCGTAGAATAATAGTGAAAGTCAGTTACTAATTGAGTAAGTAAATTTTTAACAATAACAAAAATAACTAAGTATAAGTCAAATTAATTTTGGGTTATGTTCATTTTATTTAATATTAAGAGAATTAATAAATTAACATATTATAATATTATTATTTGTTAAAAATATGTACTTCAATACATCTTTTGTTTTTTAATTATATTTTTGTTTTGATATTATATTTCTATAATTCGTTTTCAAGGTAAATAAGCGTAGCCATTGCATGTTTACAGCAGTGTTCCTTTGAAGCACCTGCTGGGCACGAATATGAAATTGATTTTATTTTTTCTTCTACTTTTTCATTTTTTTTTATTAATCTGGATTTGTACTTCGTGGTACTTCGTGGAGAATCTTCGAGAATTTTTGTCGTCCTGACAAAAAGAGCCTCAATTTTCACAAAGGAGTTTTTCACTTCTCGAATACCCAAAAAACTATATTTTTCATAACCTCTCTATTTCACGAAAAGGTCTAACAAACTCTCTAATTGCGTCAACTAAATGCTCCAATTCTATTAGGGGGGTCATTTTAAATTTCACAAGAAAACGTAAAAATAAACTTTATAAACTTTTGAACTCTATGTGTACTTGAACTGTACGTGTACATTGAACACCATACAGGCCATACAGTGAGTCGTGTACATATTAGTTCAAACTCGACCACCAAGTGCGCCACTTTAGATGTTTATTTTAGGTTACGATTTTAAAGTTAATCGCCAATTCAACACAAGTATGTTTTCACCACAAGATAACTTCATCATAAACATTTCATCATAAAATTTTTCAACAAATGACCATTTCAACATAACATATTAAACATTTTAACAAAATAGATTAAGTTAGGTTAGAGTAGGTTATAAGGTTAGGTTTGGTTAGAATGTTATATTATGTTAGGTTAGGTTTGGTTAGAATATGTTATATTATGTTAGGTTAGGTTAAATAAGGTTAGGTTAGATTAGATTTTTGTATTATTTTGCGTGTATAATATAGAATTGTTATTTTCAATTATTTTATTTAAATGCATTGTTCTTGGTTCATGTTGAAATGATCATGTGATGAAATGATTGTACGTTGAAAAGGCGCATGTTGAACTGTCGTATATTGAATTTCTGTGATGAAATATCGTATGTTTAAAGGTGGTGTGTTGTATAGTCTTTGCACCAATAATATGTACTTGAAAGAAATGTATTCAAGCAATCATTTTTGTTAGTAAATATGAAAACGATAAATATAAAAACTATTTTCAAGGTTCTGCATACTGAAATATAAGCAAAATGTCAGTACCGCCAGTTAGTCTTTCTTCGAATACTTATAATCAATTAGCTATTCTGCATAGAATCTAGTTTCTAGGGAAATATAACAATGTATAGGAAGGCAAGTAGTTATAGTATGCAGTTTTAATCTTGTCCTTTAATTACGCTGTACAGGAAGACTGGAATTTTGTCTAAGGTTTTAAGCATAATTATGTGAATCTGTAAGTTTTTCAATATGTACGTTATATTTGTGCGACTATTGCACAAATCATTGATATAAATTGAATAGTTAATTGCAATAAATGAGCATTGATCGAAGCAATCACTGAATGTTTTCAAGATGTAATCGGTCTCCAATATTAACTCAGCGGTAATTATTAGTAGAGAAATTTGTTATTTACATAAGTTTGCACTTTAGATGAAAATCACCCATATAGCAGTTTTCATCTAAATTTACTGAATGTTTAATGATCTTCTTGAAATTGTAACCATAAGAAATCTAGGAGTAACAAGTATCAAAAAGGGGTTTGAATTATGAAACATTTACCAACACATTAAATGTTCAAAATCTCATGTCCATTATACATAAGAATTAAGTAAAATCTTACAAATTTTTTTCCTGTATTTTGCATACTATTTGTAAAATGACTACCGCAGTTGAGGGATTAAATGAAAAGAATAAGTGATCAAAACAAAATCGTTAAGACAGGTAAAACCAATAATTTTTGATAATAAAAATGATATTGTTGATATAAGCTGCACTTTATTTATGAACCTATAGTTGTGGCAAATTAATTTATGCATCATTTTTTATTCAATCCATCAAATAAAAGTACAACTAAAGGATGTGTGTCTAAATCCACAAATGAATAACATTAAGGAAATACAAGTTTTATAGGCAAATGGCAAAGAGCCACCCTAAATTTAGCCTGTTTTTTGGACCTGAAATTTGGGATCAAAATGTATGTCAAATGAAAGTTTGTGATAATAGCTTACTTGTGTAAAAATTTTATATTGAGCATATATCTTAATCTTGAAATATGGGGGTCCAAATTTCCAAATTGTTAACAAAATGTTGATTGTTTTGAATAGGTTGAAAATTTTATTTTTTCGAAATCTGGAAAAAATGTGTTTAGATTCTTTCAACAATTCTAAATAAAAAATATCTCTTGTGAATTTTTCGTAAAATGTATATTTTCGCAGAAAAAAATGTCAGATTTAAAAAAAATGCAATTTTTGCAGTTAAATCCCCCTTTAAACCACCATATCTCAAGATTAAGATATATGCTCAATCTAAAATTTTTACACCAGTAAGCTATTATCATAAACTTTCATTTGACATACATTTTGATCCCAAATTTCAGGTCCAAAAAACAGGCGAAATTTGGCCACTTTTTAGAGTGGCTCTTTGTTTTGCCTCGAAAAGTCCCATTTTATATGGAAAACATATTTATATCGACTATATGTATCAATTTTAAACTACAAACTATCAAACATTGTTTTATACTTTTAAGAATGATTTCCTGATTAATATTTAATTATTGCTACGACACAATAAAGTAATTTTATTTGACAAAATGAATGGATACGTCTATACACAAAAACTTTTCTGGATATTTGTACGACTATATATGTTGTTTTTTAAACATACCATCTTTTCGAACTGCAATTAATAAATAATTATTACTTACTTATGTTACCATTACGAACGTTACAAATTAATCATTGTTTAAAATTAGCAATACGTATTGCTCTTCGCAGATGTGAGTGGAATTATCATATAACCACACTTTTCATGTTTTGAAGTTCTTATAAAAAACATATTTTTATTCTAATCATATCAAATACACAAACTACAATTTCTAACACATTACGTATAATACAGTTTATCCCACTGACACGATTAGGTTATCTCATTCAACATCATACATAGAAAAACCCCCGCACCTTAATTTTGTCATTGTAGTAGTTCAATGAAGCAACGAACATAAACAGAGGTCAGCACCGGAGATAATTGCCTAAAGAGCCTAAAGGTGCAGTTCCATGAGTTTCATAAAGCGGAAGATTTCTCCATTACGCAATCAAACACAAGGATAACGGGATGGGGCCGAATATTGAAATTACATACTAAATATTCTATTGGTTCGTCATTGGTACCCTGCAAACACGGAAAGTAACAGTTGTGTAATATTTACGTAACGGTTACATTGTTACATAAATGTTACATAGTTGTTACATAACTGTTACTTTTATACTTTTCGTTGTGATTTTTGAACCGCCATAAAAAAAATTTTCTGTACAACAATCAAATACCTCCAGACTGAGTCAAGATAGAGCAATAAATCCTTCGCTATTTTCAAGTTCAAATTTTATAAAAATGTTGCAGAATCAAGAAAAAATGTCATTAATGTCCAAGAAATGAAACTGGAGAGTGAAAAGTCACGAGAAATTAAAAAAAAAAAAAATAATAATTCCATATAACGGACAATCGGCTGAATCAAAATTGGTTATTTTTTACACCACCGTCCAAAAATTCGTGAACGCTCTGAATTTTTCAACTCGTCAAATAACGTGTCATACCACCGAATCCTTTGAGATATTCAAAAAACGCAAAGGAAATCTTTTTAAGGTAGTTAGACCCCAAGATATCATATGTTAGCGAAAATAATTTAATAACACTTCCAGGAATTGAAGTTTTATTATACATGATATTGTTACAGAGTTCAAGCATTATTATTCTGGAAAAAAAATTGAAACTTGCAAAAATAATTTGTTAACCAACTTTTCTTAGCGACTCAAATTTTCTTCTTATTTTCATTCAAAACTTTTCTAAAAATGAATGGATTTCAATGAATGACGGCTTATTTTTTCGAGAAAAAGATTCTCTACAACTTCACCGAATAAATTTCTCAAATTTTGTTGCCTGATCACTAAAATTATTCAGAAAAGTTAAAAAATAATATATATTTTTTTTAATAATTCGAGATATTTGACCCTAGTTTTAGAAATTCAAGAAATTCATTCAGTGAAGTTGTAGAGAATCTTTTTCTTGAAAAAATAAGCCATCATTCATTAAAATCCATTCATTTTTAGAAAAGTTTTGAATGAAAATAAGAAGAAAATTTGAGTCGCTAAGAAAAGTTGGTTATCAAATTATTTTTGCAAGTTTCAATTTTTTTTTCAAGAAAAATAACGCTCGAACTCTGTTACAATATCATGCATAATAAAAATTTTATTCCTGGAAGTGTTATAAAAATATTTTCGGTAACATATTATATCCTGGGGTCTAACTACCTTAAGTAAAGGAATAAAGCTTTTAATTGGTGCATACAGTTTTATATCAAACATTATTTTGTCTTAGTTGTATTTTCTAAATGTCGAATTTTTTAACTTTTTTCTTCCAACTTTTATCTTTCACCGGATGATTAATAAATTTGTCTGGATATTGCCAATTTTTTTGTAAACACTACAAATCAAGATCTTGAAATTCATTTTTTATGAAAGTCGCTACGATTTTTTGTTGCAAAGTTATGATTTTTTGAAAATTTCCAATTTTATCCGTTGAGTGAGAATTCTTTGAAAAAAGGCCAAAAGTTCGTGAACATGCAGTTTATTCATGTTTCGCGAATGGGAATGATGCGATTTCTTAAAGATGATGCAACATATTAAATTTTATAAAGAATAGACTTTTTAAAAGTGAACTGCGATTCAACACACCTTTGCGATTTTTGAATATTTCAAAGGATTTGGTGATATGACACGTTATTTGACGAGTTGGAAAATTCAGAGCGTTCACGAACTTTTGGTATTTAGACATATTAAACAAATTATTATACTGATGTTCTGAAAACAAGAGAGCATAATTTAGTGATCAATGAATCGAATCCCATTGTAATTAAGGGAGTTCCAAAGTGGGGTAGGAAACTTAACAAAAAAACCTAAATTAAAGATAAGTGAATAACATTTTCAAAATTCGGGCTCGGTAAAGGCAATTCTCAATACTTTAGACCGTTTCCCACAAAATACTAAAGACATTAATCCAGAAATGACCAGGAATTTTCAGTAATAAATAAAAATCACTTATTTCCGATGGATTGTATAACTTAGGGCGGGGCTTACTGTATACGTAATTTGTAAATGTATTAAAAAATGTACTACTAAAGTAGTAAATTAATTTTTTGCTTAAATGCGCATTTATATTAGAATTGGTACTTTCCGAATTCAATAACTGACACCAATGCATTTAAGGGGAGGCACCAGCTTTATTTTGACCCCCTTTAAATTATTTTTCTTCCATCATTTTTCATCTAAAAATATATAGGGTGGTCAACAAACAAAATTTCATATGTGAGCAGTTTAGAATTTCCATTTTTTCGCAATTTTAATATTTTTTGAAATCCATACGAGAAGTTGTTTAAACTTGGAAAATGAACATAAAAAAAAATTGGCTTTAAAAAATATTGAAATTTGTGAAAGTAGATACATTTTTTCGACTAAAATGTTTGAATTTTTATGTTAAAAAGTCTCTAAATTGGTCAATAACATTTTTTTATTCACCATAATGTAAAAAGTTGATTGAAATTATAAAATAAGCATAAAAAACTGGTATAAAAAATATTGAAATTTGTAAAAGTAAATCCATTTTTTTCGACTAAAATTTTGTTATCAACCAAATTGTGGATATTCATTTTTTCTTACTAATGTCGATAATCACGTTCTTAGATATTTTATCAACTTTCTTATGAATCTGAAAACTTTGTTTAGGCAATTCATTTTGAATTTAGACACTATTTTCACCTGCTCTCGGCGGATCATTATTTTTCTCCGGGCCATATTGTTTCCATCGTTTATCCGCCAAATTGTGCAAATTGATTGATTTCTTATTTATTTTAGGCCTTTGTATTATTTGATAGGTTTCATGAAAATTGTTCTACAGTGTGAAGAGTGTCAAAGAAATGGATTGGAAGCTCAAAAACTTGAAATTTTTTCATCGAGATTTTTTTTCTATGCTTCTGTTACACTTTTGAACGCTTTCCCCCATTTACGTAAATAGAAAAAATTTTGCTGACTAATTTAGAAATTTTATAATGTAAACATTCCAAAATTTTAGTTAAAAAAATGTTTTTAGTTTTACAAATTTCAATATATTTTTATACCAATTTTTATGCTTATTTTATAACTTCAATCAACTTTTTATATTATGGTTAATAACGAAATTTTATAGACCAATTTAGAGACTTTTTAACATAAAAATTCAAACATTTAAGTCGAAAAAATGTATCTACTTTCACAATTTTCAATTTTTTTAACGCCAACTTTTTTCTATGCTTATTATCCAAGTTCAAACAACTTATCGTATGGATCCAAAAAATATTAAAATTTCGATAAAATAAAAATTCTAAACTGCTCAAATATAAATTTTTTTTCCACCCTATATATTTTTAGGTGAAAAATGATGCAAGAAAAATAATTTAAGGGGGTCAAAATAAACCTGGTGCCTCCCTTTAAATGCATTGGTGTCAGTTATTAAATACGGAAAGTACTAATTTCTATATAAATGCGTATTTAAGCAAAAAATTAATTTACTACTTTAGTAGTACATTTTTTTAATACATTTACAAATTACGTATACAGTAAGCCCCGCCCTAAGTTATACAATCCATCGGAAATAAGTGATTTTTATTTATTTTTTAACTTTTACATTATATTTTGTACGGAATAGGCACTAAAAAGATCGACATTTCTGACGTAAAATTTATCATTCTTTCAGAATCTGCAGTCAAATTTTGTTAATAATAAATATTGAAAATGTTATAAACAATTAAAAAAAAAATTTTTTTTTCGAAGAAAATACTTTTTCAAGTCATGACTTCATATGGAAAACATATATGGAACTGCCTCAAACGCATAAAATCACGCGTCCATGGATCCTCAGCAACAAGCTTCATATAGCTACTTTTTCTGAAATTCAAAATGGCGGATCACAACATGGCGTCGTATGACCCATGAGGTGCCTGAATTTAAAAAGAATGAGTGAAATCGTTTGAAACTTGTTACTCGGGGTAAAACAAAAATTTGGGGTCGCTGATTACGAATTTTTTTTTTTTTTTTTTTTTTTTTTAATATTATTTTACGTCGACTTTTGTGAACCCAAATGGGACTAAATCGCGACGGGACCTACAGTTTATGAAGGTCGAATCCGAACCACCTGAGCTTTGGCGTTATTAGACACTTATAAACAAATATAGAGGTGTCCCGATGACAGATTGCAATTTTCAAAAATTCAAAATGGCGGAGCCGATATGGCGGTCGAATTCATTGAAACTAGATGAAATCGTTTAAAACTTATTATTTGGGGGTTTTTAAACGTACACGGTTTCATTCACATATGCGAAAGAATGGAAAAGAAACAGATTTTTCGTACTAAATCGAATACAGATATTTCCCAACATTTCGTTTTAGTTTGCGAAAGCAATGTTTTTTAGGCTTAACTGCTCAGCAATGTTTTTTAGGTTATGTTTATGTTCTATTCACCCAGCAAACGAAAATTCATTGAAGATCCATTGAAATTCATTCACGGCATCACTTCTGAATTCGTTTTCTTAGCTTCTGCAATGAATTTCAATAAGAAAATGTGTGTTTTTTTTTAAATTTATTTATTTATTTCGTAACGGGTTTAAAGCCCATAATCTTAATAGAAATAATTATAAAGAAATAACAAGAAACATAACCGCTTAATGTCAATAATTAAGAATAAAAAGAGTTTAAGAAATTGTAAACAAAAAATAGAAACATAGAAATGCTAAATAACATTATCAATATTGCCGCATTATAAATTTGATCTTTGAAGTTGCTGCTGGAAGAGATATAAGATCTTTAACTGTATTAGTTCTATTAACTATAAGGTGTTGTGCAATAGATAGTCAAAGGTCATAGGTTGATTTCTAGTGAATGTAACTACATTGCATTTGGAGAAGTTTAGATATAGCCCATTTCTGGAACTCCACTTAATTAAATTATCGATGTCTTGTTGTAAAAGTGAAGCATCATGTTAAACAAATTATGAAGCATCATCTGGTTGTTCCATTGATTTGAATAATTAATAGCTCATAAAAAGTTGTTTGATTTAATGATTTTGAATGGGAAAATAGTGGAATGAAGAAATGATTTCGTTGCATGAATTTCAAATTTACAATTGAAAAGTGCGAATAGAACAATTGCAAGTTGAATGAATTTCCATGGAAAAATAGTTATATTTGCCGCGAATGAATTTGAATGGATAGTTAGTTATTACAGGTCAACAAATTTAATGATTTTGAATCGAAAAAAAAATTAGGTGAAAATGCAACTGATACGATTGAAATCGAATCGGTTATTACAGCAAGGTTAGGAGATAATTGATTTTGAATGGAAATAAAATATTTAAATTAAACAATCGTTCAAAAATACTAAAAAGTTGGTTCTTTAGTTATTTTTGATGAGGAATTCAAAGATAGTATAATAAAACCAGTAAACAAATTTTGTAGCCCAAAACAATTTTTTCCTCGGAAAGAAATGGAATTTTTTAAAATCCATGCGTAATTATTTCGGAAATACGTTTTTCTGTTCACCAAACTTTTTTTATAATGTTTAAATAAATTTAGCGCAAATTTTAATGGGTCAAAGAATTCTTTTTGGAGTAACTTTTGACGTGGAAGTCAGTGGTATTGGAATAAAAAATGTAAAAAATTTGTTTTTTAAATTTAATTTCTTTAAATCCATCCGTAATTTAAAAAAAATGTGTTTTTATGTTCACCCAAATTTTTTAAATTTTAAAATCATTTTAGAAGAAAGTAGTAATGAAAAAATCGAAATAAAAAATGACTGAATCGAATTTTCAAAATTTGTGTTTCATAAAGGGAATTCTATTAATTTTTTTAGTTTCTATTCTAGTATACCGGGTTTGGATGTAAATAATTTCAAAGAAAACGTAAAGAAACCGAAATAAAACGCACTGTAAAAAATCGTAATGAAATTGCCCATGAATATAATGGTAATTTTACAAGCTCCCCAGCAATCGAAAAAGGATTCGGAGGTATTCAAAATTTGAATCCCTGCGAATTCGTAATTGGTCCTGGATTAAAATAGAATGAAATTGATTGAAATGGATTCATTTTGATTCACTCCTATACCTGCGAATGCATTTCGATCCAAATGTTTACCATGTTGATTCCTCCCGAATTCCCAATTTTAAAAGAATTCCGTTGGATTCACGCCTATGCTCGCGAATGCCTTTCAATCCAAGTAAATCCAATTTTCAATTAAAGAAAATATAAGAAAGCTTTTTTTTTATTATCATGATTGGATATGCCACCTTTTATGGATTCGCGAATGCCGGATTGAATTCGCCTCTGCGGATTCAGAGGCATTCAGCAGTACTCATTTTCGACATTATTATTTTTGGATTCAAATGAATTCGCAGAGATTGATTTGAATTTCTCTTTTTGGATTCAAATGCATTTAGCATTCGTTGTATTCGACATTATTATTTTTGGATTTATATGGATTCGCAAAGACTGGTTTCGATATGCTTATTTGGATTCAGCATTACTTACTTTCGAGAATATCATTTTCCGATTGAAATGGATTCGCAGAGACTGGTTTGAATTCGCTTTTTTTGATTCCGAAGCATTCAGTATTAGTTATTTTCGACGATATTATTTTTGGATTAAATTGGATACGGAGAGACTGGTTTCAATACGCCTATTTGTATTCAGAGGTATACAGCATTATTTATTTTCTACAATATTATTTTTTAATTCAAATGAATTCGTAGGGATCGGTTTCAATTCACCTTCATTAATTCAGAGGCATTCAGCACTATTTATTTTCGACGATATTATTTTTGCATTGAAATGGATTCGTAGGGACTGGTTTAAATTCGCTTTTTTAGATTCCGAGGCATTATTTAGCATTATTTATTTTCGAGGATACTTTTTTGGATTCAAATGGATTCGTAGAGATTGGTTTGAATTCGCGTTTTTTGGATTCCGAGGCATTCAGTATTATTTAATTTTCGGCGATATTATTTTTGGATTCAAGTGCATTCGTAGGGATTAATATGAATTCTATTTTCTAGATTCGGAGGGATTCAATATTTTGCAAAATTATTTTTGAATTCACAGGGATTCTGTTTGGACAAATTGCGAATTCAAGTGAATCCATTTGAATTCTTCTTAATCAATTTCCAATCCTTTTTCGATTGCTGGGTCGTTGTAATTTCTCCACGCTTAATATAGTAAATTTACCCACGTATAACGGTAATTTTACAAGCTTTGGAAATTTACTATATGAGCTTTGTAAAATTACCGTTATATGTGGGCAATTTCATTACAAATTATTTACATTGCCTATTCAATTCGTTTTAATTCGTTTTCGTTTGTTGGTATTTCGAGATAATGCGTTTCATTCATAGAGATATAAGATATTCTTATATTTCTATGGGTTTATTAGTGTTAAAAAAATATCGATGATCTCGACAGATGGCGTTCATAGCAAATTCTTTTCTTTACGTTCTCGTATATATATTTTTGTAGGAATGAAAATAATGTAATAAAAAAACTTAATTCGTTCTCTTTTGCTGTATAATTCACCCCAGCAAACGAAAATGGATTGGAGATTTCAATTAGATTCTTTTTCATAAAATTGAATCCGCGGTCTTAACCCAGTAAACGAAAACGAATAGAAAATTAAAAATACGAATGGAAATGAATTGAAGTGAATTAAAATGAATTAAAAAGTGGGTTCAATTCATCATTTTCATGCGTTTTAATTCATTTTAATTCACTTGAATTCATTTCAATTCGTATTTTTAATTTTCTATTCATTTTCGTTTACTGGAAAGTTTTTCAATCCCCGCGAATCCAAAAATAATATTTGTCTAAAACAAAAAGATCCTCAATCCGTGTGAATTGTGAATCACTGCTGGGGGATTCATACAGAATTTTTCTATTTCCTGCGAATCCAAAAATAATATTTCCAAAAACGAGAGGATTTTCAATACATGTGAATCCCTGCTGAGGAATTCGATTTTAATTTTTTCAATTCCTGCAAATCCAAAAATAATATTACCAAAAATAAATGGATTTTCAATGCATGTGAATTCCTGCTGTTGAATTCGAGCTTCATATCAATCCCTGGGAATCCAAAAATACTATATTATAATATTATTTTTGGATTTGCGGGGATTAGAATAATGAAAACCGCGGATTCAATTTCATCAAAATGAATCCATTTCCATTTACTGGGACTGCAAAAGGAAAGAAAACCAATGTAATACAAATTAATTAATTCAAAATTAATTTATATCGAAGACCCGTTGAAATCTTCAAAAAGGTTCAACTAGTCGACATAATACCAAAAATTTCGTAGAATTACAAAAATATTTTTCACCAAATTCACTATTTAGGTTAAAGTAACATTTATTAATGATATATTTATTCGCCTTACTGATGAGTCCAAACGGGATCCTGAGACGAAACATATTTTTAACAAAAGTTCGTTAATCATTAAGAAACAGGCATTTGATTACAATTGTCGTCGCTAGAGGGAAACAGAACCCACATACGATCGTTTCCTATAAATTAAATATATACAGTAAGTAAAATCGGGATTTCTGGTAGCGATGATTTCACAATACTTTCTGGCTATCTATTTATGTACATAAAACAAATAGTGGTTCCATCGCAAACCCAACAGGATTATTTATTACTTTAATCCTTTGCGGCATGGTGGTAGCCCAGATTACCCACCTTTTTTATTCACAACTTTTCTCTATAGTTTCAATGCTTTCAAAGCAATATTAAAAAAATCTTTTTTAATGATAGATGGGGCTTTTTGGTACGTAACGAAAAGGATAATAAATGTAATTACGCAAAATTATTAACAATTATAAATAAATACATTTAAAAAACCGTCGATTTTTTAGAAAGAAATCATTTTTGAACGAACTAAAGGGTAAATTAGAACCAAATTTGGTACTCGGAGGTTTTTGGGGTCGCTGATTACGAATTTGAAGTCGGCTTTGAGAAATTCAAAATGGCCGACCGAAAAGTGAAAAATTACCGGATATTGATGAAAGTGGGTTTTTCGTGGAATTTCGACGTCGCTGATTACGAATATGATCACAGTTTATACATTTAACATTCAGAGTACATAGAGTACCCAATGTTATCTAGATCAAGCAAATTTTCACCCAGTTTCATCAAGTTTGTGTAATTGTTCGCATTTTGGTCGGCCATCTTGAATCCGCCATTTTGAATTTTCAAAATCTGACTTCAGATTCGTAATCAGCGACTCCGAAAACCCCTGAGTAACAATTTTCAGCTGTTTTCCGTGTAAAGAAAAATGTATGCCGCAAAGGGTTAATTACCCCTCGTAAATATACCGTCAAGACCAAGAAATAAATTCATTTATTTTAATTATTCAACAAGCGGTTAAGAAGGAAATTATTATGCTTCGGCAAAACTTATTCTCATATATTTATTAGGTTGAACTTTTTAATCGTATGCAGCACGTTGTATTTCATCACATCTTCTCTCCTCTCGAGATCAAGAGAGTATGTGTAGAGATAATATGTCCGCACACGTATATATAACCTTTTACCTTTGTATATGTATCTGGGATGTTCTAAAGTGAATTTAAACTGGACGTGAAATGTCGAAAAACTGTTCGATCCCAACATTTACCATGATTCGTGGTTTCACACACAATGCTACACTTCTTTAAAACAGCTTGTAATTATTGGATATAATATTTTCCTACATTCGTATTCTGCATATTGTCAAACATAATAAATATAAACATAACCTAATAACCTTTTTTTAACAAAAATATTTGAAGAATAAAGGCTTACATAATTTCATTTATATTTTGTACTAAGGAAATAAAATTTGTAGGGCAAAAGGATAAATCTCCTAGTTCTCCTGCGAGGAGCACTGGTTCAAGAAAATCTATTGGAGATGACATCGCAGAGGGTTTCCTGTCGGTCCAACCAAGTTCATTGTGTAGCCTCGAGGAGGAGACGGAAGACAATATTTTTGACGACAAGGTCTCCAACTTTAATTCTCAGTTATCCAAAACAATGCCCGAAATCCTTGCAGATAAAAGTGCCTTGGGCTACTTCATGCAATACATGGAGTTTCGAGGGGAAACGGCTTTGATTAAGTTTTGGTTGGAAGTCGAATGTCTTAATGGTGCTGCTTTAAATGTAAAATCTTCGCATAATTCGTTGCCTATTTCTACGCAGAGTGACGTACACACGAATGTAAATAGTGATAAGTCGATATTGAATTGTGAGTCGCCAAAGAATATTCAACTACCCACAACCGAATGTAACGAAACGAACTGCAAACTGAACTCCAGGGATAGTGAAACGTCGACAGTGCTTCAGGATGCCTTAAGAATTTACCGAAAGTTTATAGTTAATGATAAATTAGGACCAAATCGTGTGTCTCCAGATTTAAAAATAGGGATCGAAAATGCTTCAGAGTGTCAAAATTTAGAGCCCTTCTTACAATTGTTATTGACTGCGCAAAGCGTAGTTTATAAAATATTAGAAGACGAGTAAGTCATCGCACATTTGATTCTTTCAATTACACGACATTTTCTTTTATTTAAAACTGTTTTTTTAGGTTCATGAATGAATTTTTAAGGAGTGATTTTCATTGTAAACATCAAATTGATGTTTTGACTAGCGGAAATGTTCAATTGGCTGACATATTATATGACGAATCTGCCTTTTTTTACTTTATGGAGGTGAGAAACAAAATTAATTTTACTTTAAAATGATAACACTGTCTAACACTGATTTTGCCTTTGACAAGCTAAGTATCATTTCTAAAGTATTTTTTCGTGCTAAAAACGATGGTGCTAACAGAATTTTGCTATCACGTCACACTTTGGAGAAAAATGAGGTTTAATGTGTAAAAATCAGTGTTTTCAGTCATATTTCGGTTTATTTCGTAGCAAAGGGGAATTTATTTTTGACAAGCGAACTTTGCTATGATGTCGCACTTTGGAGAAAAACATGGTTAAATTTAACCTGATTTTTTAACCACATTTAACCTCATTTTTCTCCAAAGTATGACGCCATCCTTTTCAGCAGGAAAAAATAAGTCGGAACTTTGCCTGTAAAAAATTAATTCTACACGGTTACAAAGTAAACCGAAATACAGTAGGACCTCTCTTATTCTAATTGTCCAGTCTCTTTTATTCTAATCGTTCCCCCACAAGTCTTCTCCCACTATCACACGAAAAGTCAACGAAAAATATTGTCCACGAATCACAAGCTCACAAGCAAAGTAAGTGGGGGTAAAGGGAAAATTAGAATAAGAGAGATCGGCGCCATCTTGAAACACTTTACTAATTAGAATAAGAGAGGTCCTACTGTACGGTCAAAAATGCTATTTTTGACATATTTAACCTCATTTTTCTTCGAAATGTAACATGGTAGCAAAATTCTGAGTGCCATCGTTTTCAACGCAAGAAAATACGTCGGAAATGATAAATCGTTTGCCAAAAGTACATTCTCTTCTGCTACAACGTAAATCGAAATATGGTCAAAAACCCTATTTTTGACATATTTAACCTCATTTTTCTTCGAAATGTAACATGATAGCAAATTTCTGGTAGCACCATCGTTTTCAGTACGAAAATATACTTCGGAAATGATACTTTGCTTGTTAAAATTAAATTCCCTTTTAATAAAAGAGTTTTTAATTATTGACTCCTGAAGAGGGACCCGAGAGGTCTGAAATGTTAAGTCTTTTAAAGTTAATTTTAATTTTTTGTATATATTTTTTAAAGAACTTTAAGTTTTATTTTTTTGTATGTTTTCAATTTTAAATAAAGTCTTAATTTTAAAAAGTGATAAGTGTCTTTAAATTCATGAAGAAGGAAGAAAGAAGAAATTTTTATTGAAGAAATCAAGCCTATCTTAAAACCATATTTAAATTCCCTTTTGTTATAAAATAAACTGAAATATGACAAGAAATCCTGATTTTTATACATTCAACCCCGATTTTCTTTAAAGTGTGACGTGAATTCTCTTAGCGCCATCGTTTTTAGCATGACAAAATTTTGTCGGGCAGTGTAATTTAACATTCTACTTTATTTTAGTTTATGGAGATTGAGAACAAAAGAGAATTATTAGACTTTTGGATGTCTGCGTTGAGTTACAAGCAGAATTTACTTCTAAAGGGAGAAACAGCCGATCAAACCGAAGCTCAAACAGATGCTCTCATAATCTATGACAAGTAAATACTCTAATTGATATGCAACGTTTAATAAGACGTGCTTCATTTTCTTAACCGTTTTATTTGAAATAATATTAATTAATAGTCTTGGTATTAACGGTTCTTAAACAGGTTTACACGATAATTTTATGTTTCGTTTTCAATAATGAGGGCCTTCTTCAGAAAATTTATTATTTCTAAAATACATAATTCATTTAAGTTTAAAAAAGAATAAAATTTACAATATTATACAATACAAATCTCATCTTACCGAAATGTTATGTAATGAGCAATTTGAACAATTGGAAAATCTGGTTTTGTAAGTGTTTGAGAGGAAAAAACTGTTAAAAAATAAAAAACTATTATTATGTACGTTGAATATAAAATAAAATAAATAATTAATTTAAGTATTCAATAAGTTTCATTTAAGTAATAAATAATCATTCATAATAATTATTCATTAAAAATAAATAAAAAACTGTTATAAAATAAAAAACTATTATTATATGCGTTGAATATAAAATAAAACAAAATATAATAATAGTTTTTTATTTTTTAAGTTTTTTCCTCTTAAACACTTACAAAACCAAACTTTCCAATTTTTCAAATTGCTCATTACATAACATTTCGGTAAGATGAAATTTGCATTGTATAATATTGTAAATTTTATTGTTTTTTAAACTTAAATGAATTATGTATTTTAGAAATAATAAATTTTCTGAAGAAGGCCCTCATTATTGAAAACGAAACATAAAATTATTGTGTAAACTTATTTAAGAACCGTTAATACCAAGACTATTAATTAATATTATTTTAAATACTCTAATATTTCATACGTCAATAATATTAATAAAATTCTGTTTCAGATACTTTAGTTTACAAGCGACAATGCCTTTAGGATTTACCGATCGGATTCGTTTCGAAGTCGAACAAAATATATGTCGAGAAGATGGAAAAGGTCCGCAACCCGACTGTTTCGATCGACCGTGTCAAATTGTTTACAATTTTTTAAATAGGGTAAGTCCGATTTACAAAATTCTACTAACAATTTATTACATTTCCGTACGTTTCCAGAATTATTTTTCTGCATTTTTGACCTCGCAACTGTTCTACAAATATTTATCGGAAATGATCAACACTGTACAAACCAACTCGTATTCGGTTTTACGTCCAGTCTTAAAACGAGCAGGTATGTTATATTTATTAATAAATTCAACAATTACTACATAATTATATGGTATGAGTTTCGGTGGTACGGTCTTCGGACAATAAAAAATTCCATTTTTACGTTTCGACCATAATGTTGGTCCTCCTCAGAAATTTATTGTCTACAAAAAAGTTTAAAAATTACAATCAAAAGTTTATAAAAATGAAGCATGACGAATATATATGGGTGATTCTCCGGAAACAGGGCATTTTCGTGTCTTTACGTTATATCTTACAAAAACTTTGACAATAAATTATTAAATTTCGATAGAAATGTTAAATAAATATCCCTGGCCCATGTTAATTTGAAAAAATAATACTTTTGTTACAAAAAACTGGTGTAAAATGACATTTAAAGACTAAAAGTAGCATTTTTGATATGTCCAAACCTCTAAGTTCAAAACTTTAAAATATTAGCGCTATTAAGAAACCGAATTATTTTAATTTATTCAAATAATATTTCTATAGTACAGCTCAAACTGTACAATTTCTCTCTGTATAATATTTAATTAAATCAATACATATACTTATAATTGTTGAAATATTAATGTCTTAAGAAATTTCTATGAGGTAACGACAATGCGTAAACTGGTATAAATCAACTGGAAATAATTAACTTTTTTACTAAAACTTATGAGAAAATCAAAGAAAAAACACTACACTTTACTAATCCTCCATAGAAAATTGAAAAGAGAACATATTTACCTCATGAACAAGTAAAAACTGTATAAAAATACCACTTATTTTGGTATTTTTATACAAACAGCAATTAAAAAACGATGAAAACTTAAAGATTAAAGGAATAACGTTACTGGCAATTTGTTTTTTAATTTATTATTGTTTAAAATATGTAAAATCGGATTTTTTTACAAATTTTCATTGTCGCCACCTTCATTGTCGTTACCAAACATTTGGCGTATCAGGTACGAAACAAGAAGAAAGTGTAACCCGTAGCAGAAAATATTTTTCAAATCATAAATAACATTTATATTCCTCTTAGACATTTATTTAAATATAATTTAAAAACCACAAAATTAAACTTTATATTTGTTACAACGTTATGAATCAAGTTTATTATGAAATAATATTATTTATTAAAATTATGAATATAATATTATCATTGTAGTTACTAACCAACGACACATTAACTTTAATAAATTTATTTTGTCTAAAACTTCTTGAAAACTTCATGTGTTTTTCTTAATTTTTTAATTATTACTTAATAAATAATTTTCATTTATTCATAAAAATGCACTAAATCAGATATGTACATTATGTTTTTGACTCTTTAGAGTTATTTTTTTCAAGTTTTTAACAAGCAATTGTTGGTTTATATAGCCGTATGAAAATGCGTCATAGTAAAAGTCTTCCCCTTTCCTTTAAAATAATTTTGTAGCGTGACTACTTTAACAATAACTTAACTTGGTGCTAATAAGCAAGAATCCATTAAAAAAAAAACGAATTTACAGTAACTTAAACAAAAAAATTTTCATTCTTGAAAATGCCCTGTTTTTGGAGAATCACACATATATTAGGGTGTATCGAATTTTTTAAAATCGAAGTGAGTAGTGATAAAACGATAGCTTAAGATGCCCTATTCACGAAAAAAAATATAAAAAAAATTTTAAAAAATACCTAGCATTCGCGCATGCGAACGTCGTTTTTTGAGTGTTTTTATTATTTTTCCTGTAACTTTGCGATTTTTTTTTTCCTCCAGAGCATCTTTAAGACCCAAATTACAAAAAAAATTTTGAAATTTTTTCGCGCCTCTGAAAAATCGCTAAATATGCAATTGCTATATAGCAAATCTGGTAAAAAAACTGGCTATTCGAAAAAATAATATTTGACAATATGATTTTGATATATTTTGGTCTCCTGATTACGAATATGATGCCAGAAATTGGCGCTCGGCAATATTTCGGCCGCTATCTTGAAAAGACAGCAAAAAAAAGTGATTTTTTCAATTTTTTTTTTGCATTTGTCATCACCTTTAATTCACCTTAACCGTAAGAGTTCAATTTTATGAAATTTGATAACTTTGATCCTTAAACAGAATATTGACAAAGATAAATAGGCTTCATTTGTGGTCGTAAACAATATTAAATTACCCTGGAAAGTAACCGTAAGCGCCGAATTGCATTAAATATTGTTTTCAGCCAATATTTTCAGAAAGTCGTAGCCTTTCACCAGTTCGCGCTCTGCACCAATTCAACGTATGATGAACAAGGATCAAAGTTATCAAATTTCATAAAATCGAACTCTGACGGTTAAGGTGAATTAAAGGTGATGACAAATGCAAAAAAAAACTTGAAAAAGTCACTTTTTTTTGCTGTTTTTTCAAGATAGCGGCCGAAATATTACCGAGCGCCAATTTCTGGCATCATATTCGTAATCAGGAGATCAAAATACATCAAAATCATATTGTCAAATATTATTTTTTCGAATAGCCATTTTTTTACCAGGTTTGCTATAGCGGATTATCGTTACGGGGCAAAAATGGTCATATTTAGCGATTTTTCAGAGGCGCGAAAAAATTTCAAAATTTTTTTTGTAATTTGCATGGTGGCCACCGTGAGGGAAAACCGGGAAATCAGGGAAATGTCAGGGAAAAAGTAAATTGTAGACAAATCTTTAAAAAGTGAAAAACATTATTTAACAAAAAATCGCACAATTTCATTTTCAGAAAAATGCTTTATTTATCGTGTTTCGCATAAAATTCATTTAAATGATTTTAACTGCTTTCTCACAAATTTAAACAAATATTGACGTTTTTTATCAATAACATATTTCAGTTTTGAACATTTTCGACAGATTTCACCAAAAACCAACAATTTGGAGAAAAAAAAATAATCTTAAATTAAATATATTTGTGGTACTGCTCAGTTTTAAACGTTCTGGTACATTGCAACAAAAATAAACACGTTTAACAATAACACATTTCGGTATTGAATATATTCTAACAGATTTGAATAAAATTTAATAGTTTAACAAAAATAAATGCAAACAATTTTATATTTAAAGATATTTATCTTTCTATAAAGATACTTTACAGAATATTTCAAAAATATTTGCCATACTAATTCTCTATTTAAACAAATATTTGTATAAATAAAACCTTTTGAAAATGATAGAAAACTTTCATACATTTTTTTAAATATTCAAAAATCTTTGAAATTGCATAAAAAGGCTAAAAATCGTAGAAAAATGTTTAAAATGTTGAAAACAGCACAAAACTCTCAAATTTTGAGAATATTAATTTGTTTCAATGATTATTTTACCATTTCTATTTTAAGTAGTTGATATTTGTCCAATAGTATTTGAAAAATATAAAATTTATGGCATTTTTTTGTTATTGTCAACATTTGTAAGAATTTTGACAATACTTTGAATATACTGTCCAAAATCGCCTAAATTCTAAAATTTATCAACATTTATAATTATTGTCTAACATATTACCGCAGAACTTGACATTTTATAACAAATTTTGACAAAGAACCCCCAACAAATTTTCTACTATTATTTTGAATTAAACACGAAAAAATCCGCAGGAACATGAGTTTTTTTTCTGGATTTTTATAGATAATATGTTTTAGTATATGTATACTACTCGTTGTCGATTGAAAAAATAAAGAATTTATTGAAAATGTGTAGTTGTTTTTAACACATTTTTTTCCGTATTCTTTATTTTTAATAGATATCATTAAAATATTGGTCAGGGAAAAATCTGGGAAAAGTCAGGGAATTTTTTTCCGAGAAAAAAGCGGCCACCATGAATTTGGGTCTTAAAGATGCATATTGTGGGCACAATATAAGATAAAAAAGTCAAGGAAAAAAAAATCGCAAAGTTACAGGAAAAATAATAAAAAACACTCAAAAAACGACGTTTTTGACGCGCATGCGCGAATGCTAGGTATTTTTTAAAATTTTTTTAATATTTTTTTTCGTGAATAGGGCTTAAACTATCGTTTTATCATTACTCACTTCGATTTTTAAAAATTCGATACACCCTAATATATATATATATATATATCGTGCATTCCATGTCAACCGGGCCACCTCAATATCTCAAAAACGGATATTTTTTTTCAACCAAATTTGGTACAGATCATCTTTAGCATGCATACTTCTTTCCTGAATTTTTTCAGAATTACTTTTGTTTTTCTCAAAGTGGCGGATCAAAATACTTAAAAAAAATTGCTTTTTGAGTTTTTTTTTGCTAGTTTAACATTGTTTAGTGTGAAATACATTATGATAAACCAGTGATTGATATCTTATTTGCTATTTGTTTCATATGTAATCATAATCATTAAATAAAAAAAGTAGTATTCAAAATGGCGGCGAGAAAACTCGAGTGTTACTGGATTTTATTAAAAACTGTCTACAGGGATTTTTTGGAGTCGATGATTACGAATCTGAAGTCATATTTTGAAAATGAAAAACACAGAATACCTAAAAATTTCTTATACAACATAATTACTACTGGTATTAATTTATTTGTAAGTGAGAAAACAACAACTCTGCGCATTCTACAGGGTTTAGAGTGTCATTAATGTTATTCGTGCCTGCAATTTTGTTGTTTTTTTTTTTTACATTTTCTAGTTTTAATATTTTTTTTGTTATTATTATTATTAGTTTTTTTTTAATAAATAAAAAAAAGGTAATTTTCAGAGAACTCCATACAAACTATTACTTCGCCTTTTTTCAAATTATTTTGACATTCTTTCAAAAATTTTGATTGCTGTTTTCCAATAAAGTCATGTGTTTTTAATTTAAATAACTTTTCAATTAACTCATCAATAAAATCTGATCCCGATAATTATTGTTTCTTCAGATTCGTAATCATCGACTCCAAAAACTCCCTGTAGACAGTTTTTAATAAAATGCAGTAACACTCGAGTTTTCTCGCCGCCATTTTGAATACTACTTTTTTTATTTAATAATTATGATTACATATGAAACAAATAGCAAATGAGATATTAATCACTGGTTTATCATAATGTATTTCGCACCAAACAATGTTAAACTAGCAAAAAAATCTCAAAAAGCACGTTTTTTTTAGATATTTTGATCCGCCATTTTGAGAAAAAAAAGTAATTCTGAAAAAATTCAGGGAAGAAGTATGCATGCTAAAGATGATTTGTACCAAATTTGTACCAGGTGGCCCGGTTGACATGGAATGCATGATATATATTCTGCCGTACCCCGGAAGAAAAGTCGTATCTCCATTTTCGGTGAAATTGGGATAAAAAGATATTTATATTCCTTATAATGCAATACATTATTTCCTGAAAGAAAATATCTGAAATATTTGTTATTAGCTACAAAAAAAAGAAAAATACTTTTATTAGAAATACAGTATTTCTGGTATAATTTGGCTAAAAGAGCCGCAAATTCAAAAATCAATGTATTTTATTATAAAATCATATCCCAAGATTCCTTGTATAATGAAATATCCTGTATATTTTCTAAAATTAATCGTTAAATTAAGTAATTTAGTTTTTGGTTAGAATCGATTTATTGGCGATACGTCAAAATCGAAAAAATGGTGATACGACTTTTCTTCCGGGGTACGGCAGTATTCTTTATGTTTCATTTTTATAAACTTTTGATTGTAATTTTTAAACTTTTTTGTAGACAATAAATTTCTGAGGAGGACCAACATTATGGTCGAAACGTAAAAATTGAATTTTTTATTGTCCGAAGATCGTACCACCAAAACTCATACCATATAATTATCACCTGAAACGGTGAAGAAATTTCAAAAATGCATCAGCATAATCTTTTTAACTACTACATAATATTATATTAAAAACAGAATCGGACTGCAGTAGCGAAGTGTGCAGTTACAGTATCTCCAGTCGATTATCGACTGTAAGCGACGAAAAGAAATATTCAAAGTGCGAAACACGACCCATGAACGGTGGAATGAACATCGACACGAAACAATTGTACGACCCAGATTCATTATGGAGACGTAACAAGAGCAGTTTGAGCGTTGGTTACGTCGATAGTATGGGAAGGTTCGTTACGGAAATTACACCGGATCCTCACCGCAAACATGACAAATCTAGGATTTCACGAGCTGTTAAGAAGTTGGTGCACTTGGAGCAGGACGAAGTGAGTAACATTTTACAACACAAGTTTTAACGCAATTACAATTAAAATTTACACAGGCGAAGGAGGAATCAGCGTGGAAGATTGCTGAAATGATAGTTCGAGACGTAACTTCGCTTACTCTAGGAGCATCGGTTCTTCCGTCTTGAAGAGTATTAGTTGAGGTTATCTTGCGCGAAAGGTAACTTTGATAATGGCATTAACCGTTCAGGTGCGAAACATGTTATCAAAACTAGTAGTTTTATATTTTGTGATAGTTAAATAAGAATCTCCGAAAGATCTGACAAAAGATCCAAACAGGTTTGGAATTTTTCTGCGTTTTACGGTATTGCGCACAATTGAAGACTTAAGTTTTTTTAAATGATTTCCATCTGTTATTTTAAGATGTTTTTTTGTATTCTTGCGTGGTGTTCATTATGTAAAATTATTTTTTAAAAGAATTAAAATATTTTTTAACAAGCCTACGTTTAGAATTAAGCGACGAAAAAGTTTGCGGTCTATTTTTATGCTTCTCGATACTAACAAATTGGTAGACGTATTCTATACGAGTACAAAAGATTTATTAAAACTATTTTGACATGCTAAAAATACTAACGAAAAATTGTTACATGCTAAAAAAATGCCAGGACGATGGCACAGTGATGCTACAACACGATAATTAGCATAAATTTGTACAATTTTAACAGCGATATAAGAGAATATTTTTAATATACCCTTCAGAGTAGTAAAATTCATATTTCGTAGACTAAACCGTAACTTTTTTTTTGTACAGAATGTAATTTTGTTTAAATGTATATACCGAGTTCTTGTTCTGTTTCGGTTGGGAATAAATGTATATGACTGTATATAAATATATATACTTCTTGCGTGTTTGGTATCAATTACTGTTAGACAGTCTTTTCTCCTTAATCTAAGTTGTCGCAAAACTATCACAGCTTTTACAAAGACGACGATCCATTTATGCTCGTGTGTGGTGCGCATTTGTATTGAGGATTTATCAAAGGGGACGATTCGGTTGCGTCTGAACCTGAGTCGCTGCGAACATACTTTGTTCCGACAGTTTTTAACTTGTACCACCACTCCAAACGAAATTTATCTTTCCCGCCCCACCTGTGGTACACGAGAGTGTTGAAGAACGCTTGAAGTGGATTCGTAACAGCCTGGAAAAAAATGCTTGTTAGTCCCAAAATAAAAATTCATTTATTTATTTATTTATGAATTTAATTAAGTAGTAACAATGCACATAAATAGATAACTAAAAATTAATTATAAAAATATAAAACTTAACCCTTATGTGCACAACCAACTTTTTCCACGTTGTTGCACAACCGGGATACCCGGGTATCCACTGCGAGTTTATCTTAATTTTTGACAGTTTAAACGAATGAAATAGTTTGAAATAAATTGATTTCATTAAATAGACGTTAATAGAAAGTATTCAAGTCATATTGGAGACCCTGAGCCCGCCACAGCATTCCAAAAATAAATATACCAATAGAGTTTCGGAGCGCTGCGCAGGTACTAAGGGGACCGGGTGGCCTTAGTGGAGATGTAGGAAGATCTTGTTTGCGTTCAATAAAGGTTTGCAGTACTTGAAAATTATATTTATTGTTTATTTATAAACTACCATTACCTAAATAAAATATTTATCAATGTTATTTATTAATTTCTGAGCGAAAACATAATTTCATACGTAGTGGATACCCAGGTACCCGGTTGTGCCCAACGTGTATGTGTCATAAAACCATGTAATTGAGGTTAAAAATTGTCGAAAAAAAAATTTTTTCCAGTGGCTACATATTCGAAAAGAGTTCAACGAGGCATTCCTGGAGGGAAAAGTCGATATTTCAATTTTTCATGAAGATATACGCAAAAGTATGGCGCGGTGGATACCCGGGTACCCGGTTGTGCACATAAGGGTTAAAAATAACATAATTAATAATCAAAGTAAATAAACAATATGAAATATAACAATTATTACTCGTAGAATGAAAAAAATAGTTCTCTACATTTATAAATAAAAAAAGATAGTTTGCATTAGTGATATGATGTGGTAAGGAGTTCCACTTCCTCGTTAAGCGTACAACCGACGAATTGAAATGATAGTTCGTTTTACAATTACATTCAACTAATATTCTGGATGAGCGACACGTATATGGAACGGAACGATATAAGAAAAGTTTTCTAACATCCTCTGATAATATTTGTCCAAATAAAACCTTTCTGGTGTAAATACTGTCATTAACTGCGTGAGTAGATTTTATTGTTGACAAATTGAAAAAAACAGAAGCATCATGATAGTCGTGAGAACTGAATGCCATAGGGCGACCAATTTTAAACATAAGGAAGCGCAAAAACCTATGCTGCACAGACTCTAGTACAGTAGGACTTCTCTTATTCTAATTGCCTTTCTTATTCTAATTGTCCAGCCTCTCTTATTCTAATCGTTCCCCCACAAGTCTTCTCCCACTATCACACGAAAAGTCAACGAAAAATGTTGTCCACGAATCACAAGCTCGCAAGCAAAGTGAGTGGGGGTAAGGGGAAAATTAGAATAAGAGAGGTCGGCGCCATCTTGAAAAACTTTACTACAGTAGACCGTCGCTTATTTGGCCTACCTATGCATCGCATATTTTGCCTTCCCCTCAATTCCTTTCTCCCCACTCTTCTATTGTCAAGTACGTAAGATTTGGAAGCGCAGGCGTGGTGTAATGTCAGACGGACTTAAGTTGGAGAGCATTTTACCTCCCCTGAGAGGCCAAATGAGCGACGGTCCACTGTAATTAGAATAAGAGAGGTCCTACTTTACAGTAGTCCTTCCCTTATTCTAATTTGTCCCGTCAGGCAAGATTTGTCCAGCCTTCTTCCCTTATTCTAATTTTCCCCTCTCCCCCACTACTCAGATTTGTAGTCTCACTTTTGTCTCTTTTTCTTTTGTTGCGCATGCGCCGTTATTTGTATTTAGAAAATCCACACGTCAACACACGTCAGTGGGGAGAACGCGTGAGGGGAAATATTAGAATAGGAGAAGAGAAAAAATTAGAATAAGGGAAGGAGTACTGTAACTTTATACCAACACCCGTATAGGGAGTCCAAATACAGTAGGACCTCTCTTATTCGCACCTCTCTTATTCTAATTGCCTTTCTTATTCTAATTGTCCAGCTTCTCTTATTCTAATCGTTCCCCCACAAGTCTTCTCCTACTATCACACGAAAAGTCAACGAAAAATATTGTCCACGAATCAGAAGCTCGCAAGCAAAGTAAGTGGGGGTAAGGGGAAAATTAGAATAAGGGAGGTCGGCGCCATTTTGAAAAACTTTACTAAATAGAATAAGAGATGTCCTACTGTAGGTGAGGCATAGAAAATATTAGGTAAAACCAATGTCTTGTATAATTTTATAATAACCGAGATGTCTTTAAAGAATTTTGTTGAACGAATAAGAAAACCTAATTAATTCTTTCTTTCTTTTCTGACTTTTTCTTAAGTGAAATGTTCTTGAATTTTTTGTTGTTCTCCATATATGTGATTTTTGTGCCTTTAAAATTGTAATTTCTTCTATAATATCTTGTATCTCTAGTTTTAAAAGTTTGAATTTGTAATCTGTGATTATAGGTCTTTATGTTTATTAATTTGTATAGAATGAATTAATTATAGATATTAATTATATAGAATGAAAGCCGGTATTATGGGTGAATTTATTAAAAAGGATGTGTTTAGGAAGGAAATTATTTGATTTACATCTGAGTAAGAATATTCTTCTCGTAATTGATGCCGCTAACTTGTTGTTAATGCTTTTCCATTCCTTAAGTAGCTTTGAAGTTTCTTTTCCAAAATTAGATCGAATCCAACTGTAGAATGTCATATCTCCAAGCTTGTGTATTAATATAAAAATAAATAATTCTTTCTTTCTTTTCTGACTCTTTCTTAAATTCAAGAACATTTCACTTAACCCTTTCAGGGGCACATTATTTTACTGAACCGATTATTTCAATATCAGTCATTCTTATTGTTTTCGAGGTCGCTGATTACGAATCTGAACTCAGAATTTGAAAATTCAAAATGGCAGGTCCAATATGGCGGACGAAAATCTAAAAAGTCATTCGAATCGCATGAAAGTCGTCCCTCTGTGGTTTTCGGGCTCGCTGATTATGAATCTGAACTCAGAATTTGAAAATTCAAAATATCGGATTCAACGTGGCCGACAAACTATTTGATAATTAGTAGATAAATGCTAATTTTTTATAAGGATGTTAAAAGTCACTAATTATGATTTCAGCGTCACAAAGTGTTTACTAGTGTATCAGATTCTCCCTCTCAGCATGACCCGGAACTAACGACGTGGACGTGGGGAGGTAATAGTTCCATATTTTTTTTTATTTTTTTTTTTAATTTTTGTTATTTTTTTTTATTTTTTCATTTTTTATTTATTAAATTTTTGTATCGTCAGGTCGCCATATTGGATCCGCCATTTTGAATTTTTAAAATCTGAGACTGGATTCGTAATCAGCGACCTAGAGAACCCCTCTGTACCAAACATCAGTTAATTTATGTGTAAAATGAGCTCACAACCGAATTAATTTAAAAAATTCTACATTTTTTAGTTATTAATTGTTTACAACTAATTATATATAGTGCTACTTGAAATTTTGGACTGAGAAACTTGTTCGGCAAACATCCAGTGTCCCATTAAAAAAAAAATGAACGATTTAGAGTCTAAAAAGATGATACTGTATAGAAAAAACTGAAGACAATTAGGGCGCCACTATAGTGGAGTCTGCCCCGCAAAGGGTTAAGAAAGAGTCAGAAAAGAAAGAAAGAATTATTTATTTTTATATTAATACACAAGCTTGGAGATATGACATTCTACAGTTGGATTCGATCTAATTTTGGAAAAGAAACTTCAAAGCTACTTAAGGAATGGAAAAGCATTAACAACAAGTTAGCGGCATCAATTACGAGAAGAATATTCTTACTCAGATGTAAATTAAATAATTTCCTTCCTAAACACATCCTTTTTAATAAATTCACCCATAATACCGGTTTTCATTCTCCTGTTCAAATTAATAAACATAAAGACCTAATCACAGATTACAAATTCAAACTTTTAAAACTAGAGATACAAGATATTATAGAAGAAATTACAATTTTAAAGGCACAAAAATCACATATATGGAGAACAAAAAAAAATTCAAGAAGAAAACCTAATTGTTTATATGCCTTATATACCACTATCTTGAGATGCCCATTGTAGCATAGTTTTAAGTCAATATAAACACCTAAATCCTTTATAGTGTATACAACTTCTAATTTTTGACCATTTATTTGATATTGAAAAGAGAAAGGAGATTGTATCCGACAAAATCTAATCACTTTACACTTGCCTGCATTTAGATGCATGTTATTAGAGAGACACCATTGTTGTAAGGTGATTAGATCGTTTTTGATATTTGACACGTCAGCTGGACATGTAATTGTAGCAAAAATCTTAAGATTATTGGCATACAAGAGTGAAGTGAACTTTAATAACAGGGGGAGATCGTTTATAAATAAAATAAAGAGTAAAAAGTAAAAATGAATAAATAAAATACTTACCATGATGTACCAGAACGTAACGATTATTTTAATGGGTAATCGAGACCACAGAGACCATAAAAGAATGCCGTTAATTAAATTCGGCATCCAACAAATGTAGTAAACGAGATTTATCATTGCAAATTTCAGTCTTATTGTTTGTACTAGTTTTCGCTCTCTGCTAGTTACTTGAGCCATGCTGCAGGTAACGGCAGTTTTTAGGTCCCTCGACGAAGCTATGTACAAGGCTGGATTGATCACCATCACCGTAGCGATCAAACCGTAAGTAGCGCAGTAATTCGGTAGAATGCGAAGAACTGCAGTCGATAAGGTGGTGATGTTGTGACAACTAAAAAAGTTGACATTGCGTTATTTTTGTTTATTTGTGTTACTAAATTAGTGGTTCTTACTCGGCATCTGGGATGTACAACGTAGTGAGACCGAACGTAGTGAGGATCGCAGGACATATCCATGCAGCGACATGGTACCAATACGGATGTCCCGAACGTTCGCCAAGCAACAATTTCATATCAATGGCATAACACAAAGTCCATATCCATGTTGCCATATAAAAGTACTGAGTCCACGCCTAAACATTTAATAATATATTTTAAAATGATCTTGGTTTATTTTATTACATTAAAAAAAGTAAGTACCGAAGAAATAGCACAGAAGACTACGCTAGTAGTATCATCTTCCATAGGTACAATAGATTTAAAATTCATCCATAAAACAGATCTCATGAATACACCTAGAGGCAAAAAGAAAATAACGAGAAGAAATATTTGTAGCAAAAACTATTTAGGATTTGTAAATAACGAATCGAACCTAACGAAGCAAACAGATCGGCTAAAGCTAACCAAACGACAATTTGTCTACCCCTGGCAGCTGAGAAACCTTGCCATCGATGAGGTAAATTAGACTCTTGACGGGGGAGAATCTATGCGAATATAACAGATATATGTCGTTATGATACATGTAGGAAGAAAGTGATAAAGTTTTACGACCCCACCTGATAAATTGCTCCGATAATTCCTATTGAGGAAGATACCATGCAAGCCGTATTGTAAGTATCGGAGTTGAATTCTTGCATTATGATGACTGCCATATCTGTTTTATTTCTGTGATGACAGCAAAATGTTTGTATCGTAGGGTCAGCCATAATTCATCAATCTACCGATGGTAAAATGCGAAGATCATCAACCAAGATTGGACGCATGAAATGGTAACAAGGACGATTAATGGACGTCTTGCCGAGAATGATAAGAAGAGCCTTGATCGTTATCGAGAGATTTTTTTAACGTAACACGTGCTGATGCCGGGATATTCAAGTGCATCTCAGGAGGTTATAAAGTCACATAAGAAAATGTAATCCGATAAGCCGCGAGGGAAGAGGACTGCGTGTAGGACGTGTGATTTTTTTTCCTTCTTCAAAAGAAGCCATACAAGTCATGTACTTGACGCTACACTGCTAAACTGTTTTCATAATATATAAATAATAATAAGAGTTGTTTATACACATTACAAAACAAACAAAATTAGGAAGAATTTCATTGCAAGAACCAGAATTCAAATGATTGGCCAAACGGGCCAGGGGCCAAAAAATGTTTCTGTATATGAAAATCGATTGAAATGTATTACCCACCAATCAAGATTGGATAGGATTGGATTGAAAATTTCAATTAATTTTGAATTCATACTTTGATTCCGTAAATATGTATTCAAATGGATTGAATTCTAAAGAAAGAAATCCATCTGTATTCAATTTTACGAATACAATCGGAACCCTATTGAAAAATCCATGTGGATTCCATATGGATTTTCAATGTGGATTTCCATGTGGATTCCATACGGATTGATGTGGATTCCATGTGGATTCGACTGGATTCCCTGGTAAAAATTTCCGATTGAACTTCAATCGGACCTAATGAGACTCGATCAGACCTATTCGGTTTCAATCCGCAATTTGTCCCCGATACAATCGGACTCAATCGGACGTCGGTTTCAATCGGTTGCAATCGGAAATTTTATTCGGAACGAATCGGATTCGATCCGAGGGCGACATTTCAAACGGATTCAATCCGATCATTTATTCAGAATTAATCGGACTCATTCCGAACGATCAATCGGAACGAAACGGAATCAATCCAGGTAGACATTTCAAACGGTTTCAATCCGAACTGTCAATCGGAACGAATCGGATTCGATATGAAGTGGAAATGTCAAACGGTCTCAATCGGAACCCTCATTCGGAACGAATCGGATTTAATGGAAAGCATATATTTCTAACGGTTTCAATCCGAACAGTCAATCGGAATGATTCGGAATCATTCCGAGGTAGAAAACTCAAACGGTTTCAATCCGAACTATCAATCGGAACGAATCGGATTTAATCTGAAGTGGAAATGTCAAACGGTCCTAATCGGACCCCTCATTCGGAACGAATCGGAATTTTCAATTTTGTAAATTTTCAAAATTCTCTTTCATGTATGCATTAGTTAGCTCGAAATCATCCCCCCTTTCGGTAACCCTCAAAATTTTGTCAGATTTCACGTATCTCTCACCGTTTTCGAGATATTGAAGAATTTTTAAAAATGTTAACGTGTGACACAAATATAATATTACGATATAAGTATAGTGATCGACAGTAGTAGACCAGTGGTCCGTGACGCGCGCGGTCATTCGTCCTTGTTAAGCATTCTTGTTGGGGAATACTACTTGGATGGTGACCGCTTGAGAACAGATTTTTTAAAAATAATTAAATTATCAAAAAAAAACTTTAAAGTATAAAAAAAAATAAAAAGAAATTAATTTTTATATAAATTTAAAATTTTGGAAAATTTCATTGTCGGATTAGGTCCGTTTAGAACAGTTTGAATCCGTTTCGGTCTCATTAGGTCCGTTTCGAGAGGGTGCAAAGGTGTCTGATTAGGTCCGTTTAGAACTGATTAGGTCGGGAACAAATTGCGGATTGCCCAATCGGATTGAATGAGAAATTTTCACCAGGGTTCCATATGGATTTTTTGTGTGGATTCCACATGGATTTTTTATATGGATTTTCATGTGGATTCCATATGGATATGTAAGTGGAATATGAATTCCATGTTGATTTTTAGTATGGATTCGTTATGGATTATTTTATGTACATTCCGTATAGTTATTTCAATGTGGATTCCATATGGATTCCATATGAATTTTTTATGTGAATTCCATATGAATTTTTGACATGGATCTGCATGTGGATTTCCATATGGATTTTCCACATGGAGTCTACGTGGATTGATGTGGATTCAAAATGGTTTTTTACATAGATACTACGTGGATTCCATATGGAATCCACATCAAAAATCCATATGGAATCCACATAAAAATCCATAATGAATCCACATCAAAAAACAATACGGAATGTGCATAAAATAATCCATAACGAATCCATACCAGAAATCAACATGCAATTCATATTCCACTTACATATCCATATGGAATCCACGTAGTATCTATGTAAAAAACCATTTTGAATTCACATCAATGCACGTAGACTCCATATGGAAATCCACATGAAAATCCATGTAAAAAATTCATATGGAATCCATATGGAATTCACATTAAAAATCCATATGGAATACACACCAAAAATCCATATGGAATCCACATCAATCCATATGGAAATCCACATTGAAAATCCATATGGAATCCATATGGAATCCACATGGATTTTTTCAATAGGGAAGTGTAATTTGCCGAATTAAATTTCAGAAAAAGTAATCTATCTGTATTCAATTTTACGAACACAATTACGAATACAATCGGAATCGTAATTTGCCGGATTGAATTTCAGAAAAAGTAATCCATTGAAATTAATACACTTGGCTATTTTTGAATCCGTAATGTTGAATACGGATGCATTCAATGTTTCGTTTTTAAATAGTAAACTTTTTTTGGATTGAAATGGACACACTTGGATAGTTTTGAATCCCTAATGTTGAATACGGATGCATTCAATGTTTCGTTTTTAAATAGTAAACTTTTTTTGGATTGAAATGGACACACTTGGATAGTTTTGAATCCCTAATGTTGAATACGGATGCATTCAATGTTTCGTTTTTAAATAGGAAACTTTTTTTGAAATGAATACACTTGGATAGTTTTGAATCCGCAATGTTGAATACGGACGTATTCAAAGTTTTGTTTTTGCAATACAACTTTTATTGGATTGAAATGAATACACTTGGATACTTTTGAATTCGTAATGTTGAATACGGACGTATTCAAAGTTTTGTTTTGGTAATACAACTTTTTTTGGATTGAAATGAATACACTTGGATGGTTTTGAATCCGTAATGTTGAATACGGATGCATTCAATGTTTCGTTTTTAAAAAGAAAACTATTTTTGGATTGAAATGAATACACTTGGACAGTTTTGAATCCGTAATGTTGAATACGGATGTATTTAAGATTTCATTTTTAAAAAGAAAACTTTTTTTGGATTAATATGAATTCAGAAAGTAACCTTTTTATTCGCATGCACGAATAGAATTGTATTTACGTATTAAAATGGATTCACCGTTGACCAAAGTACGGATTCAGAATTTAATAATTGAATCCAATTCTATACAACTCTATCCAAACTCGATTACTGGGTTGGTAACAATAGATCTGAATTCCATTTCTGAAACTTCTCCAGTTTTATTTTTTAAACTATATGGGTCTATTGAAAGTTCCGTTTGATGAATCTAATTGAGACGCCGGAAAGTAAAATCGCACATTTTTTTTCATCACACTGGGACGAAAGCGGGAGGAAAGTTACTTCTTTTCCTCCCTGTCATGAAGAAAAATCATATACTTCCCTCGGGAGTATTTTATTTTATATTTTACATTACTTTTACAGAAAATAAAACAAACATAAAAAACACAAAATTAAAAACAAAAAATGCAAACAAAAAAATGGAGCCAGTGTGCCACCATGTGCACGTCGTTGGTTCTGGAATCAAAGCTGAGAGTGGTACAACATTTGCGAAATTAATTTGACGCTAGTCACATCTGCGAGGATATAAGTATGTCGTTGCGCCGCTAAATAAGACACAGCGTCGCGGCAAAAGAACGCCAATTTATCGCGCTTCTCCAAGAAAACTAGTCACTTTATCATAAAAATGGTCAGAATGAAAATTATAAAGAATTTTCCATAGATTATTTTATTATAAAACTATTTTTGCCGTAAACTGTACCCAAAATGAGATATAGGCAAAAAACGATTGCTTTATGCAATTTTGTCTATATTTTTGAGGATTTTTCGAAAGAAGGATCAGCTGTGATTTCGGGATTAGCGGCATTTATTACTATAAATGGGTACAAATAAAACTTCGAATGCGGTTTTCGTCTTCAGTTTTGTTCGACCTATCGATGCTTGAAGCTCACTGTGACAAGATTTTGAGCGCAAATATTGAATTAATTTAAGAAAATTAGCACAATTTTAGGCTGAAATTAAGCCTTCTACGGTGCTGAATTGAATATGTAACAATTTTAAGACTTTTTTCACTGTGTACGGTTCTTTTGCAGGTTAGGAAAATAAAATAAAAAAATATTGTTTGGCATAACGTAAAATGTTTTTTAAACGAATGTGAAAAACTTTTACGCTCATGTATTGAAAAGTACTATTTCGTGTCAATGTATAACTACCAATGTAATGAAAGTTTATTCGTTTTGAAAGCTTGCTGCCGTTTTGAGTAAAAAATTAAATAAATTCATGTAATTATTAAATTGATTAAGAAGTTAGTAGGAACAATACTAAGGCCATTTTAGTTTAATGGCTTTTGGTCAAAATCATTGTAGCCTGGATTTAATGGCAAAAATTTGACGGCAGTAACACAATCGATTTCTGAATTCCGGTGAAGGAATTAAAAATTGCACAGAATTAATCACGAAATAGGAATTTTGTAAAATTGCGTACACAGAAAATAGCATTACCCTTATAAAGATCAAATTTTGAAAAATTGATTCAAACATTTTTAACCCCTTCGATGCGGATGACAAAGATCTTTGTCATTTAGGCCCTTTCTCTGACTGCGCCAAAAACGCAAATCTTTGTCATGACATAAATCAGTCTAATGAAGTCAATACGGTATCCGTAATTTAAAAACTCGAACATTTTTAGACAGTCTAAGGCATACCGAACAACATGCCGTTGTCCTTTTTCAAAAACATGATGTCAAAAAAAGATACAAGTTCTTAAAATATGTTGTTTTTACGATTTTAAAAAAATCTTTGTCATGAGCTATGACACTGTATTAGGGCAATTTCTGTATTAAAAATTAATGAAATCAATTGAAACTGGATACTCAGGGTTTTTGGAGGTCGCTGATTACAAATATGATGATATATTTTGAAAATTCAAAATGGCGGATCCAATACCGCGGGTAAATTTTTCAAAAAATGATGTTAGCCTTCCCCCATCTTAGCTTCGATATACAATATCTACTTACACACTTTACTACAAGGAGGTTCGAGAAAGGTCTTCAAAGTGCACTTTTTTTTATATTTTTTATGTTTTTTGTTTAACATTTTTTTTTGTATTTTTTTGTTTTATATTTTTTGATTTAAAAATATTCTAGAAATCAGTGTTTTGTCCCACATGTAACACGATAACTCGGAGTACATAGAAAAAAATGTGAAATTTACACGGATAGATAATAAACTCTGTAAAATATCTATAAAAACTAAAAATATAGATTTGCAGCTTAAGACTCGAAGAAGTTTTTGGTACAAACAAAAAATTCGGTATAAATATTCTATAAATAATCATGAGAGTGTTTCTATTGCTCTAACAACCTGCCACGAGCAGCATTGTTGATAGGTAACAAAGCCAGCTGTCCTGCGCTTTACAATACGAATAACAAATTGCCGTAATGTTGAAAATGCAAAAACTGGCATAAGATTCTTAATCAGTGTACACGACTGGTCGAAGGTCTAGAAATAAAACGCGCAATTTGATCGGCCACAAAACTAAGTATCAAATTTATTCCGATCAACCGGTGACAAATCATACAAATCGTCCGTCTGATCACTCAAGTTAATTACAGTACTCTAAAAATTGCAAAGTGCATAATAAATTTGTATTATTCCTATGCATTTGCATTCTATTTTTTTATTGAATATTCTAGGTAGCAAATTTACATTGTTGTTTTGCATCTGACAAGACAATAGGATACAGTAGAACCAGACACTAACGAAACTGTCAGGAATGCTGTCATTTTTTTTTCTCACTCTAGTGAACTCTATTAAACCTCCGGCTCCGGCGATTTTTAAAAATATTTCAAATTTCAATTTTATTGCTTAATCCATATGTAGAATGAAATGGCCTATATTTTTTTCCTTTGAACAAAATTTATAGGGTTTTTACTTTTCTTAATAAATAAGAAAAACCAAGTTTTTGAAAAGTAACAATTTTCGACATTTTTTTACTTTAACTCGTGGTAACTTGCTCAATTTTTGAAATTTTGGAATAAAACAAAATGGAGGTTATAGGGTAGACCATGGTACAATAAGAAAGGTGTAGCAATGCGCATGCTGGAGGAGGGAACAATTTTTTTTCTAATAGTTCGATTTCTATGAAACTTTCTCACTTGTTTTCGGTAGCTCGAAATTCGCTCGTCAAACGAAGCGCTTAAAGTTTTCGATACCGAGAACTTACATTTTCTTGTAAAAAATGAATATCTTTTTTGTTTATAAACATAATAACTCTGTTTTTCTTTATTTATTTTCGGAAACGTCTACCCTATAACCTCCATTTTATTTTATTCCGAAATTTCAAAAATTGAGCAAGTTACCACGACTTGAAGTGAAAAAATATCGAAAATTGTTACTTTTCAAAAACTTGGTTTTTCTTATATATTATGAAAAGTAAAGACCCTATAAATTTTTTTTAAAGAAAAATTCTCATAGAATTGAAAAGTTATTGCCATTTTTTTACAGTTTGGGATAAATACATAAATACACATAGAATTTTACGGTATGTATGCCTAGTTGCATACACAGAGATATAAAACGAGTAAGCTGATGGTTTACTAGTGTGAGGTTCGCACTACGCAAAAGTGTTCATAAGTGCGAGAACTTCACTAGTGTGAGGTACACTAGTGTGAGGTTCTGCTTTATACGTGTTATCCCATCGACTAACTATTGATACACATTAAAGTTTCAAATTTAAGCCTTATTATGATAAGCGTCTGTTGTGTAAATAAATTTCGAATTATTGCCTTCTATTTTGTAAAAATAACTGTATCATTACTTCCAACTGTTAGAATTATCTTATCACATTATCATTCATATTTTTGCATTTTTCTTCGAAGGTACTCTGAAATAAAATTCAATAAAATATGTACGTAAATTAGATCTTTATTGTCCTCACTACATTTTCTACAATTCTTAATAAGAGTTTTAAATATTTGTATGCATTTATGACGTCAGGTTCTTTGTAATATTATGATTCGCATACGTTCCTTCGTTCCTATGTAATATTTGTTTCTAGAAAGAGCGATAAAGAGGTTTTATAGAATGATGAATCGCATTCCAATTTACTTGTACCTGTCAAATCTCCTTTAATGTTAAAAGAAAAATTTCCTTCAAAAGAACAAATTAGGAATTACGAGGTTGAAGAATATTACGTAAGGATATAATATTTACTAATCTTAATATAAATAATTAATAATTAAATATTTATTAAATATATAATTTACAATGTTTCGTCCATATAAATATAATATTTTTCAATCAGTAACAATCGTAGAGATATATCACATCGTTTTATGCATTTTTCCAAATGTCATGCAGTTAACAGATTTTTCAGATTGCAGGTTCAAGATAATTTCCGATGATGGTGAATTTCTGAAAAAAAGATAAAATGTAAACATTTTTATATTTATAGCAGTGACTAATAAATATCGATTATTGCGAATAGTTGACAAATGTGATACAACGTAATTAATTAATTATCTGCGATCAGTCATTTTTCAATCGACATTTCAAGAGATTATTTCCTACATGATATCATATTTTATTATCGATATCCAGATAATAATGTAGAGTCGTTTATACTTTTATTAGTTTGTGTGATTAAAACTTCTATGCTCGCGTCTGATTCGTTCGTTTTAATTAAACGATGGTGTAGTATAAGAATATCTGAGTTTCATTTTTTACCTCTAACTTACTCATTTCCCAATAGAAAATTTAGTAGAAATACAATTTCTTGTGTATTTTCCCAGCTCTTTTTATATACTCTCTTTCATTTTTTTTTATTTATATGAATTTTAGGATTATAATGCTAGTTTTGTTATATCTCTTAGTTTTGGCAATACAATATAGCGACATTTTCCTTAAAAAAAAGGTGGGTTTTATCTTAATCAATTGCAATTTAGATATAATTTCATAGAATACTTTTGTTCCAAATAATGGCTCTGGTGTTATTTTTCCTTACACTTCACAAAGTAAAGTAACTCCTTTCTTAGTTATGATGGTGATGTCTTTCAGAAAAAAAATCAAATAAAATAAAGGAAAAAGAAGTGTAAACTGGTATAATATATATTTAATTGCAAATCTTTATAAAAAAAAATTATATGCTCATAATTATATCATATTTACAGCAAAAATAGAGACAGACATGAATAAAGAACGAAAAATATATTTCTTATAAAGCTCCAGCAGAGAATTGCAATTTTAGTTGTACATTAAAAAAAGGGGCTGTCGTTTTGGGTCTTTGCAAAATAACGAACCAACAGAAAAATAGTCGCAAAAAAATATTTAAAAGAACAAATAATTCTTTTCTTCATAATACATAATGAAAACAATCGACCGTTCGAAATGTAATAACAAAAAGAACTTTTTGGTGTGTTTCGGTCTAAATAAAATTATAAACTATAATGATAGAAAATCGAAACGTATAATATTATTATTTATCTAAGTTTATAATCCATAAAATTTATTTTTCAATTATTAAAATATTTATAATTCAATATTATTATCTTTTATAATTTTATTTACACCGAAACTAATTTTTGTTTTTACAAGTCTTTTCCTTATTTAAAAATAGTTTTTAAATTAACTATATTTTCGTTGAACTACAAATAATTGGTTCAAATAAATAAATTTTATTGCGATCAGTAAATTTGTTTTCAGTTTGTAAATTTCTCTTAATAAATACTGAAATTATATAATATTATGAAATAACTACATGATAATCATTAAGACGTGCCGAATATCAAAGAAAACTAATTTTTATCAAACATTATAAAATGTAAACGATTGTCTTTGAATGAATATCTGTTTTCATCTTATCGCAAAGATTGTACCCATTGTTTACATTTTTATCCGTCGGCAACGATTTTTATGACATAATTTGAAGCAAGGTAAATTTTATATTTCATTTTCCGTTTGAATTCCTGTTGACAATAAAGTTGATCAAACATCATTAAATTATCTTATGGTCTGTAATAATCGGAATCTCAAGGTAATTTTTTTCAGATGATATTTACGTTTAATTTTAAATTATATCGGGTGAGTGCGAGAGAATGGAACATAGGGGAACCCATGTTTAACCGAAAATATGAATGTAAAAATTGTGAACTGAAACTTGATGAACCTTTAATTCTGTAGTAAATGAAAGATTTACGTTCTAAAAGAAGCAATTTACCTACAACGCACGAGTATTTTTTTGTAGTACAAAAAAAAATATATAGATCAAAATAACATTTTTATTGTAAACCAGATTTTTATGCATGTATTATGCAGCGCATTTTTTCACATAATAAAGTTTGAAATTCGATAATTGACTCTGTTGTAATCACTTTCAAGGAAAAGTTTAACCATTTCAATTAACAATTTAAGCAGACAATTGATGTAGCCTAAAAAGTCCCTAATCCCCTATATTCCATTCTCACGCACTCACCCGGTATACTTAATAAGTTTAAAACATTTAAATATAAGAGAAAATGTTTTTTCCCATAAAAATTACCAGATTTGTCTAAACAATTTTTCTTGAATAATTATTTAAATAATTCCTGAAATCGACCTTTTTTAAAGTATGAAATATAACTATTATAAATATATCCCTAGTGAGAGTCTAGTTTCTTTTATCACTGGTGTGTAATAGAAAAATATATGTAATAAAAAAATATTGTTTTTCTTTTATTTATGAGAAATGGTTGAGATTTATTTTAGAAAAAAATCGTTTAAGTGTAGTAGTTTTTCAGTAAATCTGATTATATCGTCAAAATCGCGTACAGTCCTTCCTCCGTAATCCTTTATCTCTATAATTGTCGAATATCTAATTCCATCCGTAATTATAGTTCTTGGATATTCCGTAATTGTTGTGGAGGTACACCATAATAAGAAGAAAGGCACCCTCGTGCATGCTCATGTTCTATTAACTGTTTCATACACAAAGAAGTAGGAGCGGGGACAGCAGACAAGCAGTTATGGGGGCATGCGAGAAACTTAGGCCCGACCGGACAGCAATTACGGAGGGAGGACTGTACAATAATCATACCTGTCATAAATTATACGAATTATTATTTTAAAATCCCTACTGTGTAAGTCTAATCACGGTTTGCTGTTTTTTGCCGAATATTGCAGGGTAATCCCGAGGCACAAACAATGTGATAAGAGAGAATAACTTTCAGAGAGCAAATACATAACTTTGAAGTGTTATTTGTTACAAATACACATAATAATTTGTAATAAATAATAATAAACAATATATCGTATAGAAAATATATTTTCGTTCTAAAATTTGTATTGTTAGGTGACTTTTTAAACCAATTTTGTACAACTACGGAACCTAAAAACAAATGTTCTTTATGATTGTTGGTTCCAAATATGTCTGTAAAAAGAACATTTGAGAAAGTCTTACTTGCGATAGTATAAAAAAAGAGCTCTTGAAGAAGTCTTACTTAAAATCTACGCATCAATTTATGATCTCTTTCTATGCCTCATTTTTTTTAATTATAAAAACAAATCGTAATAAATTTCCGAAATATTTTTTTTTCATGCAATGTAAGTTATTCTAAATGTTACAGACAAGTTTCTGACTCTCAGAATAAAAACTTAAAACATTAGCCTCCATATTCCATCTTAGTTCATCGTAGTTCATCATACGTACAAATAATTGTTATTTACAGAAATTCATTTTATGGTAATTAAAAAATGTCTTAATGTACAAAAAAGGAATTAGTTAAGATATTTACATAAAAGTGAATATGTCGACATCAATTACAAAATTTTTCGACAGACGCCACTAGGAGTTGGTTTGTATCCAGGAGGGCAACGAACCGGTGCACCAATAATACTTCTGGATCCGAATGATGGCGTTACTTTTTCCGGTTGTTCTGAATTTTGTTCCTTGACCTTGACTTCGTTTTTGGTTTTTGCATCCGGTATCGAATCAGGAAATACGATTCGGTCGTCGGTTTCTTTTTTATCCTGTTGGCAAAAACATGTTTTCATTAAGTGGCATGTACATAAGGAAGAAAAGTGTTACATAAGTATGTCAACAAAAAAATGTCTTATAAATAATTACAAATTATATTTTTTAGTCGATTGTTTTCAGTCGATATTTCAAGTCGAGGAAAATTTTGGTGTAGTAAAATGCAGTAAAAGTCAACAAATTATTGGTACAAATTAGTACTATTTCGGACTCATTTTTACAGTTAAAGAAATATTTGTATAGTTAACAAGAAAAATTTTGAGACGTGTCAAAAGTGTGTGCTTCACGTAGTCTTGAAATTAGAGCACTTCAATTTTAGGTTGTCGAAATCTAACTCGCAAAGAAACAACAGTTTTTCCTGCAGTACATCAACAATATCATCTTTGGGGGCGCGTGGATCATATTGTAATCGTTTTGTCGACTCTGTTTGCATATAATAAACTTAGTGGCGCTACTGAGACATTTAAACAAAAGCTGCAGAGGCTTAACTAATTTTTATATTCAGTGAGCATAAACTGGCCATTGTATGCCTCGTTTTCGGGGCGTAAAATGACTAATGTATTAAGATAGGGATTTTGCAGAGTCATCATTGTTAAAAATGGCAATTTTTCAAACTTATTGAATCAAAATATTATGTTGGCATCGCGGACGCAAAAGTCACTTTAATTAACTCTAACGAAAATAACTGTTAAACATAAGGAGTTGCCTGTTAACTATATTTTTATTACCATGCGCATAATTGTATACATAAATATTGCTTGCTATGTTTTGAATGTAATGAATCGAAATATGTTCGTTTGTGTGGGCACGTACATAAATAAAGCAGCCTTTGTTAATCTATGCGAAATTGTTAAAAGTCCTTCGTGCCAATTTGTGATGAAACAAACATCTGTAATATTTGTAAATAATATGGAACATTCTATCATTTTTCGTTTACATCTTGGGTTACAATTAAATAGTGCAATTTATTAAAAAATTACAATTTTTGTTTCTCAATCCTCTGTGCATGACGCCGTACCTTAAAAATAAGTTACAAGGAAGCATTGTTATTCCAGAATGACCGACTAAGCATATGCATCATAGGAAGAAAGTGTGCTGTAAAGAAAACAAATTTCTTTTTTTACCAAAACGAAAAGTTCTGACGACTTGCACTTGCATATGTATGGAGGATTAACTTTAAATATATATAAGATTACGATACTTTCCAGTTTACCACAAAATCTGCAAAACAATTTTTCGTACTTTCCATAAAATTTATAAACATCTCATAATAACACAAAATTCAAATTTTCCTTTTCTAACCAAGGTCATTTTTCCTAGTTCATGTAGTAAAATTTTAAAGTATAGTAACATACATTAATAGGTACTATTGTTAAGAATTGCTATAAATTTGTTGCAATTTTTAAAAGTAGAAGTTGCTAATATTACATTTCAAGTTGGAACTTGTAATATATGTATATGCATTGTAGTTTTGCTATTTCCGTGTCGTAATTGCATTTTTCGGATTTTGAGTGTAGCAAAATGCGAAACAAATTATAACAAAGAAATTGGGATACCCAAATACTTTTCATAAATTTCCAATATAAATATTATACTTTGATAAAATTTTTGAAGCACAAAATTGTTATATATCAGGTATTTATACTTTCACTTTAACTTATTATATTGCACATTTTAATCCTTCCATTAAAGTTTCTAGATTTGCAGATTTAAATGAATGTTTTGTAAGCGGAAATTTCATCAAGGTTTTATGATAAAATCTATGTAATTCACTTTCATTATCGATGATTGTATATTTGTATACTATTATGTATACATTATCTACATCATGTTAATAGGTGTAAATATAGTACTGTTTACATTACATCACTTTTTTAAACTGGTATGTATATTAAGCGTGGAAAAGGTGATAATGTCTGGAAAATCTTTGATGGTTTCTTTTAGAAATATCGCATATTCTCTTTTGACGTCACAGTTGAGGTCGTTTTTACTATTAAGGTTAATTTTGACGTCATTTATCAGCACATCACGATAACTGAATATCTGATTTTGACTGAACCTTACCAATGTCGAATATACTGTGGCCTTTCCCAAAAGGGTTTTTCGCTTTCGACAAAAAACACAACAAAACGAAAAAAAATCATACCACAAAAAGACACATGTGCTCAAAAAGCACAGCGAATTTTTTAATACATTTTTTTGGACATAAATATTTAAATAATTTTGAAAAAATAATTTTATTTTCTATTTTTTTGTTTCAATTTTAATTCCTGCCATGTCATTGCAATAACCCGAGTAGAAATTTATTACGGCCTTGATCAGGGCCTGATCAAAAGCGTTACACCCTGATCAGGGCCTGAACAAATTTCTGCTCGGGAATATTTCAGTATTATGCTGTTCTTCGCAAATTGTCTGTATGCATTGTTCCATACTTGTATGGGTGTGCTGAATATTATTGTTAATTTTACTATGCCAGACTTAAACGACATTGTTTATTCGCGGTTCATTATTTATTATTGGAATAGTTGAATCGTTGTGCGACAAACTTCACACTTGTCGAAGATCGGTAATATGGTTATATAATACAGTCGAGTCCCGGTATGATTGCGTCTCGCTATATTTACTTCCCATCATATTAGCTCGCTTCCGTCTGGTTATATTTGCCTGTCACCGCTCTCTTTTTCCCCCACCTTGCGGGCTGGGGCCTCAGCAAGGGCCTGTTATGATGTTACAAACAGAACGCGACCGAGGGGAGTGGGAGAACCGACGGTCCCTTTCTTTTTTTAAATATAACGAGACGAGAGAAGAAGGCGGGGAACTGAGTGAATAAATACATCGGGACTCTACTGTATACTACTCTGTACGTATTATTTGCTGTTTTAGATGCCAATATGTAAACTAAAGATAGAATTTTGTTATTTATTGATGAATGCATTATATACAAATACTTTATAGGTATATTGGTGTGCTTTTTTGTCACTGTGTCCTGTTGTCGTATGTTTTTTTTTTGTTGTGCGTTTTTTTATTTGTGTCCTTTTGTCAAGTAACTCCCAAAGGTAATAGCGATGATGTAATGTTATAATACGTTGGCAGGATAACAAATTTTTGCAATTGATGTTATTAAATGTTGAACTTCTATTTATCTAAGATTATCTAAGATGTTATTAAATGTTGAACTTCTATGGCGAAATTTACGATGAAGATTTACAATACGCTTTGTAATATTTGCAATAATTGTGGTAAATGATACAATGCGTACTGTAAGCATTACCAAACGTATTATACATTTAACGTAATACATCTTATTATCTTGGTGTATAATAATGAAAGTTGTAATCAATTAAATAAATGTTAAACATAATTTATAGAAAATAATATTTCAAAATACAAAATTATGTTTCGAAATGCTATTGTAGGATAAATGAAAATTGATTTGTGTAATTTACCTTAATCGTTGACATATAAAAATATGAAAGAATGAAATAAAAACCCATTGATTTCTGATACAAAGAAAAATATTTGTCGTATTAACAAATTTGGTACTATCATTTTTACGTTTGTAAAAATTAAAGCGCGGAAAAAGTTTGGAATTTTGACTAAAAGCTACTGTATTTTGCTAAATTATTTTAAAACCTTTAAAACAAAAAATTAGGGCAAACATAAAAACGCATTTTCTAAATAATTACAGATGGATTTTTACCAATTCAATTCTTTTTTTTTTAATCTTTTAAGGGGCAACAAAAATTGTATGGGTTAAACAAATTTTTTACGTAGTTTATTCTATATTCTACGCACCCATGAATTTTACGTGCAAAATTACTAAAGAAATAATATTTAAAACAAAGAGATATTAAAATGTTTGAATTCAAGAAGATGGATTCAACATGACGCATAAATAAAATTAAAAAATATTCACAATATTGAAACAAGTTTTTAGTTATAAATATCCAAATGTTCTATAGTTGTTTATATTTAGGTAGGTTTCGCGACATTGGATTTGACCGTGGGCTTGCCTTTCAAGGACATTTCGAAGTGCATTTTTTTACATGTTTATTGTAATTTCAAATTTGTGTATCTTGGCGAATAAAAGTCAGTCGGAAATGAACTCTGCGACTCTGATGTTAAAGACAAAGAGTAAATATCATCCAACTAAAAGAAAAATCTTGAAAAATGCAGTGTGTCCTATACATAGCCTCAAAAGTAGCTAAAAACGACATTTTTTAAGTACATAACCTCAAACATAAATTCCTTCCGAAATGACCCTTCAGCTGCAAACAGTAAAACTATGTTGGCCTATGTAATCTTAATTTTTAAGAATACTGAAAAGAAATTCAATTTACAAATAAATTAATTTTTTAACGGAAATTCTTCATAAAATAATATGGATTGAAATAAATATTTATTTGAATAGTCGTAATTAAGATGTTTACTTCTGCAAAATTTGACTGTTTGCAATAATTGCCAATATTGTCGAAATCGTTCCTGGAAAACAGAAATATTTGTTTTGGTATCTAAATGGCAGGATCTGGCACAAATACGTTTTTTACTGGATTTTACTATTTAAATAGTAGACTTTTATACCTAATTAGTCGAAGTGACTATTTAGATAGTAAAATTGACTAAAAACGATGTTTGTACCATATCCTACTATCTACAATTATGTTATTTTTTCCATGTACTGTTATAACTATAACAGAATCGAACCTTACAACAAGGTTAAATAAGGTAAGGTTATCACAACGTTAATAAGCCTGATACAACGTTATTTAACCTTGTTGTAAGGTTCGGTTCTTTTTTGGGTATATATTCTCTTATCACAGAAAAACGAAACCTGCGAAATGATACTCAAGTTGTTATTGTAAAGTTTAGAACGATATTTATTAAGTGCGAATTTTTAACGTTGCACTTTACCTCCATTTTGTGTGATCCATTTTTTACAATCTATTTACATGTCTTTATAAATAGAGTGTAGTTTCTTTCCGAAAATATGTTTAAATGTACGTTTGTTTTGCACGTTTACAGTGATATAAGACGTTAACTATCTGTTTAAACCAATTTCAAAACCAAACACTGAAAAAACAATTTGATGTATAATGCAAGTAAATATTTATTTGAATAGTATTCTCTAAATTTCTTTAGTGAAATTTCCACTCCAAACCTGGAGTAATCAAGGTGCTCACTCTAAAAAAAAAGTAAAAGACCAGTTTAAAACAGTGAGCTGGGTCATTCCAATTGAAAAAGTGAAGATATTCACTTTAAATATAACAGTGAAAAATCACTCTGTGTGGAGTTAAAAATTCACTCCAAAGAGAGTGCGAATTTATCACTACTGAAGTCGTATTTTTTTTTTAAATATACTTCTATCTGTACTGTAATTAAATTTAAAAAGAATGATTTAATTTTCCCAATTCCAATCTTTTTTTTTGGGAAATTTCGTTGCATTTCAATCTCTGTAGTAAGTGTTGCAGCAATAGCAGCAATTTTCAGAAATATTGAGTAAACGATTTCACGTTGACCCAAACTTTACACAAAATCTTCGCATTTAGTAGTCAATATTTCGCTCTATCTCTGGAATGAAAAAATTCATTTTAAAGAAATAGTGGAATTTCACTTCGGATAGAGTGGATTTACCTTTCACTTTTGATGGAGTGAATTCTCACTCTTTAAGAGTTTAAAGTGAGAATTTAGAGTAATAGCATTACTTATTGTTGCTCAAGTAAATATTTATACTTGACTGTACAAAACTTTTCAAAGTAAAATGAAATAAATATGTATCGTCAGTCAATTTTCCTGTTTACGCTGGATGTTTTACAATTCTGTACGAAATTTGTTTTAGTACAATATTTTTAAAAGAAAGTTTACTCCGTGGACAGTTCTGTCATTATATTTTACTATTATTTTCAGTTCAGATGGTAAACTTTACTATCGAAAATAATATTGACTAAAATAATAATGACAGTTTTTCACAGTGTATGAATAGTGGAAAGTTAAATTAAATAAAAGAAAATATATTTTATATATAACAAATGATACAGTAGAGTCCCGGTATATTTGCCCACTTGGTTCTTCGTCTTCCCCTCCCGTCTCCTTATATTTACCAAAAGAAGGGGGGCGTCACTTCTCCCACTCCCCTCAGTCTCGTTATGTTCGTGACCTCACAGCAGGCCATTCCTGAGGCCCGCAGGTGGGGGGAAACGAGAGTGGTGACGAACAAATATAACGGGATGGAACCAGGCAAATGTGCTGGGACGTAAATATAGCGAGATGCAACTTTACCGGGACTGTACTGTACTTCGTTTTCACTTTGTTTACTGAAGTGACGAAAATATTTTCTGAATTACAAGTTTTACTAGAATCTACAGAGTTTTAAATGTTATCAGTTTCTGGAGATTCCATTGTAACAGTTGCATATTGCATAAGGGGCCATCCATAAACTACGTTACCGTTGGGGGGGGGGGGGGGTCAGCCAAGAACTACGGTCTACATATAATGTACGTATAAAAATCATAACACTGTCTACGGAGGGGAGGCGGGGGGGTCAAAAATACCAAAAGAAGGTCTACGTAGTTCATGGATGGCCCCTAAGGAGAAATAGACAGATTATTAAGGAAATACATGTATATAAGCATATTTAAAGTACAGGAAATAAATATACATAGAACTTCATGAATAACAATGTAACTTATAGGAAATTGAGTAATTTTACTTAGTAACTTTATTGCGGCAATAAAGGTAATGAATAGTAGTTTTCAATACGAGTGAGTAAAGTTCGACTTTACGCACCGCATTTTAACATTATATAGGGACGGTGGGTAAAGTCGAATACGCTCGAGTATCGAACATAACTTTTTTTTAATTAGTAAAATTCGTGCGCCTTCTTCCTGCGCTTTTTTACGCATACTATAAAATATATATTTTGATGGAACGTCTTTGACGAGCAAATCACGATACTTTTGTGATGTATTCTTTAAATTTTTCTGGTTCATTTTTTAATCAGAAATCTGCAATAATGTAAATATTACTTAAACATTTTTATGATGGTAAAGTTGAATTATTTTAATATTTTAATAAAAAGTGAGAACCAAAGTGGGAAAATTTCGATGCGCCGGGATTAGAACCCGGGACCTTTCGATTGCTTGTATTCTAAGTTCCATCTTTACCATCGTAAAAATCTGGTAAAATTTGTATTATTTCTGATTGAGTTTCTGTCATCAGAAAAATTAAAATCTGCATCACAAAAACATCGTTATTTGCTCGTCAATGACGTTCCATGAAATAGTTAGTTATTGATTATTAGCTACGTTCATAAAAATCCATTTGTAATAATAATAATAATAATAGCCTCTTTATTGTTACTACAAAAGGCGAGCCACGGCTTTGATTTGCTGTTTTACAGACTAACCTAATTATTTCGTTTAAAATTATATTTTATTTCGAAATCGTAGTTGTCAAAGTTATAGAAGTGAACATTAGCATCGAAATCACATAATAAATTGAACAAGATGGTTTTAGAATCCGATTTTTTATGAAATTTTTTAATGAAATTTTCAAACACGAAAAAGTATATCTCATTAAATTATACGTTTTATATTTATTGGATGAATTAAGTTAAGATATGTTTACAAATACCAAGGGATTACGAAAATAATGAATTCTTTATTTATCAGTTGAGAGATAAGTCAAGATCAGTAAAGATTGTCGGATAATTGATGATCTAGGGCTTTATTCACCTAGGTGACAACTTTCAGGCAATATTAAATACGTTTTATTAAATACCAGACATATTTCTTATCAGCAGAATATTTAAAAAACAATACATTGAGAAATACAGAATGCACGAAAGCAATTAAAATATATTTTGAAAATTAGTTTTATGTCGAATATTTTCGTAACATTTCACACTTACGTATAAGAAATAAATTTTCAATGCATAATTTCTAAAATATTTTAATTGAAAAAAAAAACGAGTATTATAAATGTTGCCAAAATATGACGATTTAAACGATAAAAATGCAGAAAATTGATTAATTTTATCGTTTAAATCATCATATTTTGGTGTAAAGAAAATAATGTTATGATAGTGTATGAATACTTCCAGTAGATGAACAAGAACATGAACAATTCCATTGTTTGCTACTGTACGATCAGTAGCAACTAAGTTATGGACATTTGAAAATTTTCAATTTTTTGAAAATCCAAAAATTTGAAAAATCGTTTCCGATTCATTTTCAACTTCTAAAAAAATTGACAACATTTATGTCACCGAGCATCTGAAAAAAATCACGAACAAAATCAATGCAGGTCGATTTTAAAAGTGACTGAGTTGTATACTTGCAACATGTCCGCATTTATTAATCGGAGTAATTATTCTAAAGTAGTTAAACGTATTAATAATGTATATTTAGAATAATGAGTTATTTTTACCAACTGTAAAAAACCTGTTATATTTTATCCGAACATTAAAATTTCTTATTTATCGCGATGATGGCGATGAAAAGACATGAAGTTCACATACACTGCAGTAGAGTAAAAAAATTCTTCTTTTAACTGTTTGCGAAAAAAACTGACGAGTCAAAACAAAATTTCAACAGCCTGAACATATTTTCTTCTGTTTTTATGAGTTTTTAACATATTTTTATACAATATTAAGAACTGAATTTGAAAAACTTTTTTAATATAAATAATCTAAAGAATATTATTTATCCTTAAGTATTTTTCTCGACTGTTTTATAGACAGTGTATTGAAAAATATTGTCCTAAAATTTGGATCCAATATGGGGTCCAAATCGTGTTTCTTCTGGCGCAACTTTTCATGTCACGGATTTCATCGAAAATTGAATATTTAATAGGTATATATGTGAAAAAAATTTTATGAATATTTTCAAATTGGCAGCCGTGACATCATTACTGAATTTATTAAAATTGCGACATCTATTTTTCTAATTATCCTATTGAAATGAGACTACGTGCAATATTTTCAGAAAATGACGTACTTTTACTGCAAAATAAAATAATTTAAAAAAATTGTTAATTTCTCAAGAAATTGACCGAAAACATGTTTCAACTTAAATTTGGGTATTCCGCTTGCATTTTGTTTTTTAAATCGGATAAGATATCTTTCAATGATTTCGCCTTTTATTTACAACAACAAAAAATGTTTGAGACTCTTGTTTTTACGTTATGATCTTTGCACAAACGCAACCTACTCTGCTCCTCCCCTAGGTTGAAGTAAACTTTTAAGAAATTCGATAATCGTGACGTATTTTTCACGTTTATACCTATCAAATACTTAATTTTCGTTGAATTCCGCGATATGGACTTTGATATTTTCGGCATTGAATGACCCAGAAAAGTTTATTATTTCGCATTGGTTTGTATTCATTTTTCGTTTTTTTTTATCAAATACGTTAATATCCATAAACTTAATTATCCAAAACTAATAAAGTAATTGTCTGGATTAAAATAAATATTTACATGAATCTACGCAATATTTTTCAGCTCAACAAATTCTTTTTTTAAAAGTCTCTTGAGGAATAATATTGTGGAAGATAATATTTTAAATGTCTTCAAAAGCCAGATTGCGGAACAATTAAATATTATAAAATATCAGAATTCATTCATTTCTAATGGGTTTTGTTATTGAATTGAATTTCTAGAATAACTCATTTAGATAAAACATACCCATTGCAAAATATTCGGAAATATAGTCCGTCTCTCGTCGACCAAATATTTTTCAAATAAAACTTTTATCGGTGTAGTTTTTATTTATTGAAGTGTATCCAATAAAATTGGATGCTGTCAATATGAATATCTCAGCTAAATTGACACGTTACAGCATTCCACAAACTCATTTACATGATCATCAATGATTGCTGCATCGCAACTTCATTGCTTCACCTCGATCCACAAAAATTGAGTTTTCAAAATCGATTTACGAATTTTTGCATATATTTAAAAGACAATCTTGTAGTCGATTTAAAGAGAAAAAAATGAAAAACTTATTTCCATATCCGTAAAAGACCAGGAAGTAAAAAAAATGGATTATTATTGCAAAAGTAAATTTTACTCTAGATTATCAATTTGTAATCAACAATAATTTAATAATTTCCAATCATATAATTTTAATCACCGACTTTCGTCTCAACTTTTGCCATTCATATTCGGCCAAAATAATAACGAATCTAAATGACACCAAAAACATAAAATCTAAATGCTCAGTACTGAATATCAAACTAGGACGGTCTTTAATTTTTTAGTATTAAAATAAGCAGGTAATAAAAATTTACTACTTGGCTTCTGACGGTGTCATAATTTTTTCGAATTTTACCGGAAATATGTAGTAATTTCTACTCTTTTCATTGACTCCATCAAGAGTGCAAGAGAATAAACTCGCTCCCAGAAGAATTCTTAAAAACTAACCTCTTTGACGAGTAATTCATTTGGAGACCTGCCCAAAAATCCGTTGCCTCCTTTCTGATCAGCAGACATTTTCACGTATGATGAACTTGCTAAGATATTCACTATTAATAACGTAAAAATGAAACAAGCTACCGGTCGCCCCATATTATCACTGCTAATGACAAGTCCCGACTAGTTTAAAAAGTTCTTCGACTTTTGATAACGATGAAGTGTCTGGTCGTTGCGAATCGAACAGAAGCTTCTTACTGACAATAAATGCGTAGCAATTATAATCACCTGATATAGATAACCATCATACTGATAACTTAGTGAACAATCATCGTATCAGACTGATCGAGGTTTTTTATGTTTGTTAGTTCATCAACAAATTGTGTGTTACTCTTTCTGACTTAATATGAGATTAAATTACAACTACTCTTATGTCACTCCAAACAAAAATATGAAAATCGTTTAGTATAAATTAGCACCAATTGATATAGAAAATGTATCCACACCAGTTCGTGTTAATACGTGATTCGTATAGATAAATATTGCATTTGTTATTATTTAATGAATAAAAAATGCAAATACAAACGTGCGGTTATCAATTATTGATGCTGAATATAAGAAATATAAGGTAACACGGTTATCAAGGTCTAAAATTTGGCACAACTTTGAGAATTAATTTCAAAATTAAAAAAAAACTATTTTCTTCCAAAAAGATAAATTGAAACATTTCTTAATCTACTTGTTTTGATTTTTCACAATCTTGGTTTAGAAAGATTGGTCGTTTTGTTTCATGAACCTATACTTTCTTTTATTTTGAAATAATATTAGAAGCGAACTCAAAATCTATTTCCACAAAAACAGTCATATAAAAGTTTATACAAAAGCTTTTTTGTTAAAATGTTTTCGAACAAAATTTTAAAAAGTCATTTTTAATAATCCACTAAAAAGTTTTTGTCCTCAATATTGTAATTTTATATATCCTATTTGAATCATACTTCTCTTCATATTTTATTTCAATAGACATTTTAAATTCGTTGCTAAGATACAAAAACCGATGTTTGCCAAACAATGAGGAAGATTTTCTACGTGAAATCAACATTTCTTGAAAAACATTGGGTATTTTCGGTGAGTGTATTAATGCGTAGTCTGTTTCGATAAATTTGTCGTCAAATTACTGAAAAAACCGTATTTAATGTAAAGATTTATTAAATATATAATTATTGCTTTGATGTTAATTTTGTTATAATTAATAAATCTTCTTAATATTAAATAAACCTTTTTCTCAGTCTACATACGGAAACTGAAATAATACTGACTGGTTAGACATATCGACACGAGCTTCCGCATTTGATACGAGGTGTCGCAAAAAATCATTCTGCCTAGTCGCAAGTGGTGTTGTACCGTAACACGTTTTACTATTATGAAGAACAAATGGGATAGCTAAGCGTTGTCGTTAGTTATATGAACAGTAATGTAAGGAATTTACATTCAGTACTTGCAGTAATTTGTAGTTTGTAAGAAATGCTGCTCCAATATTATCTTATTCTATACACTGAAAAAAAATTTCTCAACAAAATTTTAGTTAGTTCAAGTAAATGGTTTCTTTGAATAGTCGCAACAAAATCTTTATTCGAAAGAATTTTCACAGTTCACTTCAAAGAAATAGATATTTATTTCACCGAACGTAATAATTTCGACTTCTCACTTGATATTAAGTAAATATTTATCTCATTGCAGAAAGTATTTTCTTATTTCTAGTAAATTAGTTCTTACTTATAACAACGACTTTTTTAGTTCAAATAGACATTTACTTAAATAAAAGAAATATTTGGTTCACAGTACCAAATTTCTCGGCGGATGTACACATGTTTTTTTACGTATTGCGACCTCCTGATTCCGAATTTTAATGTTAATATGTTCTAAAGTCCTGCTAACATCGTTTCAATGAGTAATGCAATAATAAAAAATACCATTCGTTTTTGAAGAACCGTTTTCAAGGTGAACGTATGATATCTCTACGGATTTACCCCCACTTATGACACGTATTTCGTTTGTGACAAATCCGAATTTCGAAGTTAGAATGTCCAAAATTACCGATAACAACGTCTAATTTATAAATTTTTTTTATTAAATCAATAAACTAAACATTGTTCTCTTCATTATCACAAAAGAGGCAGATTCTAGACGTCGAAAGACGCATAATAAGGGCATCTAAAACCTTGGACATATTATACGTAGACTTTTCCGAAAAAATTAATATTTTTTCATTAAATTGCTATTTTAAATAAAGGCGTTCCCTGCAGTTCTTTATGATCTAACCTTGAAATTTGGATCCAAGAGGACGAAATACGTACAATGAAAATCCGCCGACAAATAATTTTTGCCACGGCCAGCGTTGTTAGCTCCTTGACTAAATGAGTTTTTACTTAAAACCATTTTTAACAAATATTTATAAACATTAATTACCTTTGCTGTTATAATTTCAGAATATGACTAGAATGCAACAAAATTTTTGTAAAACTGTAAAATTAAAAAAATTCATTTACAATTTTAGACAATTTTGATAAAAATTTTTAACACGTGTAGTTAAGGGGTCTACCCGAATTAGAACTTTCAATAAAAGACAGTTTTTCGGAATTTTTTAAACAGTTTTGTAATATAAATATTGATATAAAAGTTGTTGCACTGTATGAATACAATGTCGAAATACATTAAACATTTTTTTTTGGTATATTACAGTAAGTTTTCATACATGAAAATAATAGTTCAAAAAAGTCCTAAAAAAAGGTGTCCGCGATGTTGATGAAATCTTTGGGATGAATGGTCTGAAACAGAAAAATTAAACGGCGTTAGATTAAGTATGTTAATAATTCTAGCGCATATTGAGCAATTTTTTATTTTTTGAAAATTGACAAAATGAAGGACATTTTTCGAAAAAAAAATCAGGTTTTTTAACTGTTTTTTTGCAAAAGAAAAACAGTCAAAATTAAAATTTTTAAAATACCTGGATATACGATGTAGCTGTAGTAATACAGGATAAAAATTTCACAAGGATCGGTCGAGTTGTTTCGGAGATTTTGTCAACAATGCGTTTTTTTTTGAGAAAAACGCGTTTAAAGTTTTTGAAAGAAAAATCGTGAAAAAATATTACCTGTTCACCATACATTATGCCTTCCTCTTCTTCATAACATTCATTTTCAATTTCAAATTCAATACTTCGTCCAGACTTAGTCTGGGTCGAAGTAAAAATGTAAAAATCGATTTTTTGAAAATTCTAATTAGGGTATACCTCTGAAAATGACACTAGTGACAGCTGCGTTCTACGTGAATAAGCATTAGCCTCCCTTGCCGTTGCCAGATTAGCTTACTGGGTACTATTAGTACCCACGACTTTCGACAAGCGGCGCTATTGCCTAGCAGGTTAGGAAGGGGAAATTCCCATTCTCACTAGTAAAATGGGTTTTAGTTTCATACAAGTTCGAGGTGAAGGGACGAGAAAGCATACTTACCTGGCGCAGAGGCTACTGTGATCAAAAAGGCAGTTCCTCCAGGGCGAGGCTCTTTCATTGCACTAAGATCGAGCTGACCCTTGCGAATATCCCTAATGTGGATATCTCGGGCGTATTATTTTTGTTAGTCGGGACTGCGTTCGCGCTATCCCGGTCATTTAATAATATAAACATAATCTACTAATGTTTAGGATAATATTTAGAAACTTCTTAATTATAGATGAGTTTTGGTTTAATTTCTGGAGCAGTCTATCTGATCCTCAAAACAGTCAAATCTCCATTTTTACGATTCCTTTAAATTTCAAAGACGTTAACTTAAGGTGCAGTCTCGTGTTTGGGGTTCAAAAAATCGATTTCTATTCTACTCCCTTGAAAATCGGGATTTTGCATAACGACTGGAAATCGCCAATTTCAGTCACTGGATAATTTTTCTTGTGTCGAAATACACGACTTGCCCTTTCTAATGTAGGCGCTAGGTAAGGAGATGTCGCCTTTTATATGTCCCTAAATGAAGTTGATTCTTATGTATTTTGGGCCCTGATTCCGAATTTTTTTGGTCGAATGCCTGAAAGCGGCACAGTAAAATTTTGTTAAATTTAAATTTTTCGGTACGAAAAAAATATTTTCAGATTCTTTGGGTAATTTTGGACAAGAAACGTCTCCTCTCTCGTGAATTTTCCATAAAATGAATATTTTCGGAGATAAAAATAGCCGAACATAAAAAAATGCTATTTTTGCCATATTCTATTGCTATTATGCCAACATGTTATTAATAAAAAACGGATCTATGCAATTTAATGCTATTAGTCGGAATATGTAGCTTATAGCGTATACTTTTGATAGAAATTTAATTCCGTGCGCGAAATAAATATTATTTGCGTCAGCGAGAACATTCATATATTGAGTACCTCACATATTTCAAATATTTCAAAGCTACATATTCACGCTACATTTGATCTAAAGAAAATATTACTCAAGTGTCCTATTCGAAATCTCATTTTTATTTCCACAGAGGGGATTTTTTTAAAGTAAAATCTCTGTATTTATGTAATACTATAATAATTTGATGGGCGGTGGTGACACAAAAGTTTTCAATGAAATCGAAGTATTTCAAATACAAACTGGCTTAAACTTACGCATTGTTACAGAATCATCGAAATAATTGATAATTTCACCGCGCCTCTTATAGCTAGTGATATCGCATTGTTTCCTCCTCGTTTTTTCCATTCTGGAATAATCATGTCTTTTGTATTTTGCCCATATATTTTCAAATCCGGTCCCAGATTGGAGCTATATGCCGCCATTTTCTGACAATGGCGGCTTAAAAGTAAAAAAGTCACGAATTTTGAGGGGTTCAGGAACAGGAAATAATTGTGTTTTTCAGCAGGAATCCGTATTTTGATCCAGCTAGATCTCTGTATCTGGTGGCATAAATAGTTATACTTCAATATAGGAACGTTAGTAAGACGAAATTCAAGATGGTAGTCTTAACCCCATATTTGGTTAGGAAAATGTTGCAATGATTGCCTAGAGAAAGTGACTAAACGAATTGTTTTTAAACTCCTTATACGCATGTTTCTGACGTCGCTGAATCCGAATCTGCAGCCAGATTTCCAAAATTCAAAATGGTGAATTCAATATGGTGACCAAAATTTTTTAACAGTTTTTAATTTTCATGAAAATTACTATACAGGGGTTTTCGGGGTCGCCAATTTCGAATTCTTTGTCAGATTTCTAAAATCCACAATAACGGAATGACATTTGAAAATTGTTTTTTACTTTTTTTTGTTTTAATTTATGAATGGCACAAAAACAATTAATGCAGTAATAATCTTTTGTTAACATCGTATAATATTCGAAAAAAATCGCACTGTATCTCCACATACCCACTTTTTTTTACTACGCAACGTTCTAGCTTCAACTCTACATATAAAGTAAAATAACTATCTTATAAAAGAAAAATAAAATATTCTAAACCGAAACAAGAAAATAATTCTAATAAATCTTGGAAAGGCAGTGCCATGATCAATATATTTCATAGAAATAGCTTATTTTTTTTAACATCTCTTTCTGTGGATGAGATGATGATACGTTTTCTATAGGTCGAACTACTCTGCAGAAATACTTACTATGGAGACCGCATAAAGAGCCTCTGTAAGCCCCATGCCAAAAATTTCCCTTTTTTCGTACCTCGAATATTGAAACTTTTTTATGCCAATTACATATGATAACCCAATAATCCCTGCAAAATTTCAAAGTGAGCATATTCCCCGTTTCGGAAATATGACAGGTCAAAGTTGACCATGGCCCAATAAAAAATGTACATCAATTTCACATTTATACTCGAATAATCATGTTAAAAAAAAACAGACGATATGGTTCTTTACAGATTTTTGGCTGCTGATTACGAATCTGAAGTCATATTTTAAAAATTCCATATGGCAAATCCAAAATGGCGGACGATTTTTAAAAAATCAAATGCAATTCGCTTGAAACACGTTATTCTGAAGTTTTCGGGGTCGTTGATTACGAAAACGTCTTTTTCAAAAAAAGTCGTCTGCCATTTTGAATTTCTGAAAAAAGAAACTAGATGCCTTCGACCCGAGTGCCTACAATTTTGGCTAAATTCGTATTGCAGTTCCCTGACGAAAGGCTGATGCTTCCGGGAATATTCCCAGTTTAAGACTGCCAGGAAAGAAGGCGGCAGAGGGTAGTTCTAGCATCGTTAGGTTCGAGTAGTTTCTATACATATATTGTAACAATATCTTGTTCCTTAAATAGCGGTAATATGCGCCAATGAATGGACGGTTAAGCATTTTTCACACTTTGATCGATTGTAACTTTTGAATTCTTTTATGAAAATTGAATTATGATACCACCATTAGAATCGTTAGACTCTGCTCTTTATGACCGTGTAGTTCAACCTTTGATTTTATTTAATTATTAACCTCGTCTTCATACGTTTGTAAAAAAATCCGCAGGAAAGTTAGAGGGAAATATTGCGATTAATTTTGAAAGTCGAGAGGTATTGGCGGATTACTTTTTGTGACCGGTATTTGAGGTTACAGCTGAGCAAATAGGAGAGACGAATATATGAATTTAGAAGTTTTAACAAATGAGTAGCGAGTATGCAATTTTCGAATGCAATTTCAAGGAGCTGCCGTGGAATTTCCAGTATAATTTTAAACAAATGACCATAGAACCCTTTGAATATCGCGCTTTGATTGGCTGAAATCCTGTCGCGAAAAATAATCCGCATTATTGTTCATTTTAATTGTATATGAGTAATTCCACCCAACTTTTAACTTTTCAAAATCAACAAAAATTATTTTAGTGGTACACTATAAATGGGGCATATTTTTTTGGCTTTTACAGCACTTCAAGGGTAAGAAAGAGTTGGCGTAACTCGTTTTTTAATAAAGTTGCATAAAGTTGAATAAAGTCAAAGTTGAAACTAAACAATAGCCTAATGATCGATGCAGGTGTACTTATATTATATATCTTATAGTTTTTATATTCAAAGATAAGGTACTTGTTACGAGAAATACAGTGTTTTACTCATTATTTATTATCGCTAATAAAAAAATTTTAGAATTACATTTTTCCAAGTTTTATTATGGGAGTCTAAAAACATCATCCGAAGAGGTAGTAATCTAGGTTTAAAACAGTAAATTAAAAATGATTGAATCGATTTTTTAACATTTGTGCTAAAGCCCAAATAAAGGTAATTCTAACCTCTTTATACGAGCTACTAAAAATGAGATCATATAAAGTGGTTAGAATTGCGCCCGAATTTTGAAAATTTGATTCACTACTTTTTTTAATGTAGATTATTACCTTATCGGGTGATGACTCTAGAAACCCCTTAAATAGCTATTTTCAACCTGGAAAAATGCTCGTGTATTTCTTAGAATGTTTGCCTCCTATTATAAGCTGTAAAAAATGTTCATGCCATTATTCCGTTTCTTGAAAAGTTATAGCAGTTTAATTGAAAACAAATTTCATATCTTCACTACTATAGCAGCAATATTTGACGGATTTGGAACTGATATTAAATGATATAAAACCGACTTTAAAGTACGGTGTTCCTCTAATTAAACATACTTCCTTATATTTTATTCTATTATTATATGAAATATATCATGGGATAGGACTTAAACCACTCACCCTCACGAAAATTAAAAGTTCAAGAGATATGCCCGGATATGTTTATTACAGTTGTCAACGATTGTATTTTGTGTAATAAAAAGTTTCTTTAAGATATCCAAGCAATCGCCTGACGTAAAATAAACTGAATTTTCAGAATATTTTATTACATTTTTCAAAAAAATCTAACCATGAAAACGTATATTTGATTATTTCCAAAAAATATGTACTTTTAAAATTTTTTTTTTTTCACATTGAAATAATTTCAGAATTCTTTTTTGAAGTAAAGAAATCGTATCCTCGAGACTGGAACTTTAAATTGTGCATATTAGTTTAAAATAAAGCTATAAGTATCCAAAATGGCGGCTAAAACACGACAAAATCAGAAAAAGATTCAAGAATTTTGTATTTGAAAATGCTAGACTTTCAGAAAGAAAAGGTTGCTGAACAAAAAATTCCTAAAATTGATCGAAGAATGCGCTGAAACCTTGTTCACTTTTTAAAATTCAGAAATCCCAAAAAACAATTTGAAAAATGCATGTGTTTTTGAAAATAATTGTATATAATTTTTCACTGTTGAATTTTTTTTTAAATCTAACAAAATTTTCGGGAAGTTCAGTTAATTTTATATGACGAAAAAAACATCCTCCGTTAAGAATGCCATTAAAAAATGTAATTCCTCGGAATTGATCATAAATAAAAACGATAATCACAACTAAGTAAAATCATGACAGATTTTAAAAACCAAAATCCTTACATCTTTTTATCAGTGTCGATAAAGATTACATCACAGTAACCATGAATATGTCAGAATATATTTCGAAAATGGAACACATATTTTCTGACGTTCTTCCGTATGAGATCTCTAAGTTTGAATACAAAGCTAGTATAACGAAAAACATCAATAGCATGGCATAACAACAAACTTATAAATGGAACATAAATCGTTGTAGAAAATAAACACACAACTAAGAATCTAATACTCGGTAAATTAATTATTGGATACTTTGAATTTATCCACGATCCGAGTCATGAAATATTAAGTCATCCTCATTAAATTAAGATGATTCTTTTTCTTCTGACGTTTCGACCTCACATGATGTCATCTTCAGATACTACAAAAATTGTATATTTATCAAAACATAGTACATTATTTTACAGGAATAGAAAATTTTTACAATAAAACGGAGGAATTATAAACACAAACCCAATATAAAGATGAACAATTAAAAAAACAGCAGAGAGAAAAGAACATGTTTTACTCCCGACGATTCGATCCAATACAAGTCAAAAAACAAGAGAAAACCCGGTTACACAGTAAAGACATTTTACCGAATTGTCAAATTGTATATTTATAGTGCCACGCATCATACATAGTGACTGATATAAAAGTGGACAACGAGACCATGTTGGTGTGTTTCATTGTATACGATTGTAAATAGACAAACTAGATGCCTTCGACCCGGGTGCCTACAATTTAGGCTAAATTCGTATTGCATTTCCCTGACGAAAGGCTGATGCTTCCGGGAATATTCCCATTTTAACACTGCCAGGAAAGAAGGCGGCAGAGGGTAGTTCAGGCATCGTTAGGTTCGAGTAGTTTATATACATATATTGTAACAATATCTTGTTCCTTAAATAGGGTGAATATGCCAATTAATGGACGGTTAAGCATTTTTCACACTTTGATCGATTGTAACTTTTGAATTCTTTTATGAAACTTTTATTATGATACCACCATTAGAATCGTTAGACTCTGCTCTTTATGACCGTGTAGTTCAACGTTTGATTTTATTTAATTATTAACCTCGTATTCATAAGTTTGTAAAAAAAACCGCTAAACCCCAATGAATAGACGGGTTAAATCAAATGGTACGTTTTCAGCAGTTTTGGATGGCTTTAAAACTTTGCTTTGATTTCACAAAATAATAAACACTGGAAGATCAATAGTACTGTAAATATTGTTTTGAATGTTCAAAGAACATAAAAATATGTATTTTGTTGCATGTTGTGCATCATACATTCATAAGAAATGGAAATATGTAGAAAATCGTCCATTCATTGGCATATTCACCCTATATTAAAATTGAAAATGAGCATTTTCAAAACTTCGACCCCGACCGCAGGTCAGCCGAAGTACTGATAAATGAGCACGTCTTGTTTGCACTGATGCTTAAAAAAACGCGGTTTAGTCGAGTTTTTGACAGGTCGGGTTGCAGGAAATAAATTTTTTTATATGTGGGATACTGCGGCTTCCGTTTTTTACGGCATTATCGTTGATTTTACGAAGAAATGAATATAACATTTTTTGTACAGAATTCGATGTTCTATATTTTTTGTTTGAAACATTTTTTTGTACGATTTGTATTTTTTGTTAAAAAATGGAAAAAACGTGTTTTTTGAGCGTTTTTTTGTTAAACCTCCCCATAATCTAGTATGCATTGTCTCCAAAAACTAATCAGATCTAAGTTTGGCCAAGAGAAACCCAAATCCGTTTGTACTTTTTAAATTCGTCCTGCCAGTCGCGAGATATCGCGTATACAAAATTTTGCCCACGAACAGACGGACGGACGTACAACTTAACGGACACCAATTTTTTTATTGTTGCTTTGGATTCCTTAGGGCCTGAAACGTCAACATTTGATGAAAAACTGTAGGGTAATATTTTGGCGGGAACTGACCAAATTCAATACTTCGCTGGACCTATGGTCTGGGTCGAAGTAACAAAAAAAGTAAAAAATAATTTTCAAATGTCATTCCGTCATTGTGGATTTTAGAAATCTGACAAAGGTAAATGAAATTCGAGAGAAAAACATTCCAGATCAATAGAAGGGGAACATGCTCGCTCGACAAACTGGGAAAGTGGAACGATTGAGAGCGGCTCTATTGAGAGAGTCTACTGCGCATAAATATAAATATTAAATTTAATTTATTTCTTGGTATGATCGGTCTCTTGTATCAATAAAAACAACAACATAACATGTATGTGCTTTGGATTTAAAGCAACAAAATATCAAAATGAATAAAGTTAATGCCGTTATTTGTGTTATAACCACGAAATGTTTTTAAAGATTACCAATTTTCATCGCTATTTTTCGGGCTTCCCTTTGCGATTACGAAAAAATGTATACAACCTTTTTTGTAGAGAATTCAATTATCTACTGTTATTTTTTTGTTTGACACATTTTTTTGCCAGACTCGTATTTTTAACATAAATGTAAAACTCCGCAAAAACACGTTTTTTAAGTTCCTTTTAAGTTGGCTGACAATTTTTGCGTAGCTCCAATTGTTATTGTCATATTCGTGATCAGGAGGTAAACATACATATAAAACGTTTTAATAATGTTTGCATCAATATCTGCGTGAGCAAGAGCGTGTATCTGAATATATAAATAAAAACATTATGTAATTAATTAAAGTTGGTTAGAGTAAAAGTGTTTATTAATATCGGTAAATATTATTTACAACCGTTTCTCGCGACAGTTCGTCGTAGACTAAATTCTGAATTTACCGGTGGGTCGTTAAGTCCCCGAAATTTAAATACTAAATACTGTTTACATTCTTACCATTATTTCAGTGAACAAGTGCAATATAAAACAGTTTAAAAGTTCCATCAGAAAATATAAACTCAACGACTTGTGTTTACGAACACTGTATTATTATTTCGAATTATAAAAATTATATTTTCTATTAAATGATAGATTGGAAATATAAAATTCCTAAATATTTTTCTAATTAGTAAATTATGTTTGTGTTATTATAGGACCGGGATAGCGCGTACGCAGTCCCGACTAACAAAAATAATACGCCCGAGATATCCACATTAGGGATATTCGCAAGGGTCAGCTCGATCTTAGTGCAATGAAAGAGCCTCGCCCTGGAGGAACTGCCTTGATGATCACAGTAACCTCTGCGCCAGGTAAGTATGCTTTCTCGTCCCTCGAGCTCGAACTTGTATGAAACTAAAACCCATTTTACTAGTGAGAATGGGAATTTCCCCTTCCTAATATCCTAGACTATAACGCCACTTATCGAAAGCTCTAGGCACTAATAGCTCCCACTGAGGCAATCGCAAGGGAGGCTTATTCACGTGGTACGCAGCTGTGACTCGTCTTTTAACCATTCATATAAATGTATTCTTATATCGTTTTATATATAAATATCATTTGGCATTGAGATTTTTAAGTATCTGTACCATTTTATTATCGAATGCAACATAACCCTCGTGGCTATAGTATAAATGAGTGAAACTATAGTTGACAGAGGTATAATATATCAGACAAAAATAAAATACTCGTAGTCTTCTTTGTCCATGGTTATTTTTCATAAATAGATGTTATGAATAATTATTGAAAAGAAATTAAATCAATGCTTATGTCCAAATTTCATGTAAATCGAAGATTTAGACTTTGGTAGGCTTACTTGTAACAGAAATTGTATAGAAGATGTGTAATAGTAATAGGAAAAATTACTATTTTCGCTGTAGGCAATTGAGGACAGATGTGAAATAACCATCACTTTTGCGAATAAATAATATTCGTAAAATATATTTTGATATTTTGCAATAGAATTTCCTAAACCGGAATAGTAAAATATATAAGCTCATGAAATTTATAATGGTTTTGTAAAAAATATTACACATATTCACGAACGTTTTTACTATTCTGACTAGTAACTTTTCTCTACAAGAGCATTGTAAAATTTCACAAATGTTTACGCCTTCCGGCAGGAATGCAAGCGATCGATTTCAAACGTAATTCGATGGCTGAATTTTTGACCGATCGCAATGAATTTTTTTTCGAAATTTTGATTTTTAATGTGATATTCTTTATTGGACATGAGCAATTTACGGTCATTATACTTTTAAAATATTGAGCAATAATTAGAAATTAAGACCCCAATATCCGTCATATAAAAGCAGACATTTTGAAATTTGTACTCCTGCTACTATGTTCGTAATCAACGAACCCAACAACACCGTACATGTGAGTATTAGCAATGGTTGCAGCTGAAAAATTGTTATTTTTACTATTTCTGGCGGTAAATAGTCAGGAGTCAATGACATTTACTTCGAATTATTTATAAATAAAGATCGAATTAAAGAATCCTGCGGGTCTGCGATAGGGTAGGATTATTGATTAGTATTTAATAAAAAAAATTTCATTACGATCGGTCAGAAATTCAGCCGTCGAATTATGTTTGAAATCGATCGCTCTATGAATTCCCGTGGCGCGCCTGTCTGCAGCAGAGAATATGTTCAATCTAGTTACATTTGTCATCGTCTGGCGCGCACGCGACATTTGTAGATTTCTTGTTTCATTCTTGCTCCCGTTACAGAAATGAGTTTTCATTCACTCAAAAATAGATCAAATGATAGAATACACGTAGAATAGAACGTACTTTTTTGACGGTTGGTATGTAAACAATTCAATACTGGATCGAATTGTTCCATTTTTGTTTTCATTTCAATGGAAAACAAATATATAGAAAACATGAAGAAAATGATGTAAGCTAAACAAAAAAAAACATGAATAAATAAAAATTAAAATTAAAACGACACCACAGAAATAAAGTAAGTCCTGTCTTACTACATTATTTATATACATAACAATTGATTAAAATAATAACGAAAGCGAATTCTCGCCCAATTCTGAAGCGGTTTGAAAATATATCTCGTTACGGTTTAATTTAGATTTTTGAGCCTCAATCAGGATTCACAAGGACTGTGTGCTTTTTATGTGAATCTGATCGTTGGGTCCCTAAAGTCTCAGAACTGGAACTTTTATGCAACCATGTTATTAAAAGAATTTTTCAAATATATTTGTATTAAAATTATTTTAAATCTAATACTTGCAACAACGTGGATGAACTCCAATTTTAATCTTTTCAGCTGTTTGAAGTTTAAATTTCGTCTTTCAATTTTTGTAAAACTTATCGATTTTTTTATGAATTTTGCTTGTTTGTAAAATGTAACACTTTCATAATATAAACAAACGAAAAATGAGTTTAATGAAGACCACAGAGAACAAATTTTGTTTTCTTCAAATACACAATATTGGAGAAAATTTTGTTGCATTGAATGTTTGAAACTTGATAGTCATGGTCTATAGAAGAATAAAAGATTAAATTCTTTCCACATAATCCTATGTATAAATTGTTATCGATTGGAGTGCCATCGCTTCTTTTTCCCGTACAAGAATAATTTGCTATATTTTTCTCATATATTTCGAGAAGAACCTCATGGTGACGATCAGTCAGCATCTCGAGATTTTTGTTCAGAGGGTGACAAATAAAGCCCACATTAGGTATTAGTTCTTTGTTTAAAACATAAAAATTATTTATTCACAAAAATATACAAATATTGAAAATAATTAAATAATATCTGCAAATATTTATTTTCATGCAATTATAAAATTTACCGATTATACTCATTGGAATTAATGTTTTAGAAGAAACTCCTTTATGTCATTTGCATAAGCATTTTTCATTGATGAAAGTATCTGCTCTTTAACCCGATAACGCCGGGACTGGCGCAAATTGCTAGTTTTTCATGTCAATAGTTTTCATAGAACGAGTCAATTAAATTTGCATGACACCTCATATCCTATATTCTTCCAAGGTGGTTGATAATAGAGTCCCTAGTTTATAATACTTTAAAGCACCCTCTGTTCTAAAAATCTAAATATAGATGTTAATTGTATAAAAAATATTGAGAAACCAAAAGTGCATGAAATAATTTGCGAATAGCACCATCTATATAACTCATTCAAGCGAAATACTCTAGAGTTAACTTACATTTGATGAGACCCTTCGAATCATAGAACACTTGTCTGTATCCGATACTTAACACTGCGACAACTTGCCATTTTTGTTGCGCTGGACGTCCATATTGAAGTACTTACATATGTCGTCACTGTTCTCACCAATGGTATCCCCCAACAGCAGATCAACACCACCTGTATCTTGAGGTGCTTCAAAGCTTCATCACGAATATAAACATTGCTAAGGAAATGTCTCAAATTTCTTGTATATTTTTTGGTTGGATCAATAGCTCTTGTAATAAAAGCAAAATTTGAAAAAATTACGTTTTATGGCAGTTTTTTTTCCAAGATATGGCCGACCGTCAAATTCTATCAACATATTCGTAATCAGTGGTTCAAAATACGTAAGGTAACGTGCCAACTTTTTTTCCTAGTGACTCGGTCATTCCAAAAATTGACCAAAAGGAAAAAAACAAGTCTTAACCCCTTCGCTGTCGATGTCTTCTACAGAAGACATGGCTAATTTTAACGCGCAAGAATTAAAATTCGCATTTTCGGCCGTCATAATGGATTTGCCAAATTTAAAAAATCGGACATCAGATTCATAATCAGTGACCCCGAAAACAGTCGTATACGTTTAGCCATTAAATTTCGTTGCCTGGATCCCATTCCGCACCATGAGTCCACTTTCTGATTTTAGTCCGACACTGTGAAAGAGTTAAAAATGGATCTAGTCCGACAATTTTAAATATTTTCCACTAAACAAATTTGTACGTGTATTTCTTTTCATTTTAAATAATCTCTCGTATGAATATGTTATTATGTCACAACATGTATAAAAAATGAAAAATTCCAAATCATGAAAAAATTGAAAAATTTTTTTTTACTAAATATCATTTATTTTTAGAAGAAAATAGTACCAAATGGCAATATTAACAAATGTGTGATGTTTAAATATCAAGGGCCTAAATTCTGGCACTTCCAAATATCTAAAGTCATAAACTCTTACAGAAATCAATAGTAATGGATACAAGAATATGTGTAAAGTTCGTTGAGCTGGGGAATCAACTGATAACAGCTAAACAATACCAGAATTAAGAACGACTTTGAAGTTGATTAGTCTAATTTATTAAACATAAAAACGGTTTAAAAGTTCATTCAGAAAATATATACTCAACGACTTGCATTTGTGAACAATGTGAACACTGTAACTATTATTATTTCAAGTTATAAAAATTTGTATATTTTTTCTTAAATAATAGATTATGTTTGTGTTATTATAGTAAACGCTTTTTCACATTCGTCATCAAAATTGAACTTCTGTCCGCCTTTTAACAACGATTGCAATGGAGCCACTTTCATAGAAAAATCTCGAATAAATTTTCGGAAGTATCCCGTCAGACCAAGAAAACTTTGTAACTGTTTTACATTCAATGGCCGCGGAAAATTGGTGATCGCTTCCACGTTAAATTTAACAAAATTTTACTGTGCCGCTTTCAGGCATTCTACCAAAAAAATTCGGAATCAGGGCCCAAAATACATAAGAATCAACTTCATTTAGGGACATATAAAAGGCGACATCTCCTTACCTAGCGCCTACATTAGAAAGGGCAAGTCGTGTATTTCGACACAAGAAAAATTATCCAGTGTCTGAAATTGGCGATTTCCAGTCGGTATGCAAAATCCCCATTTTCAAGGAAGTAGAATAGAAATCGATTTTTTGAACCTCAAACACGAGACTGCACCTTAAGTTAACGTCTTTGAAATTTAAAGGAATCGTAAAAATGGAAATTTGACTGTTTTGAAGATCAGATAGACTGCTCTAGAAATTAAACCAAAACTCATCTATAATTAAGAAGTTTCTAAATATTATCCTAAACATTAGTAGATTATGTTTGTGTTATTATAGGACCGGGATAGCGCGTACGCAGTCCCGACTAACAAAAATAATACGCCCGAGATATCCACATTAGGGATATTCGCAAGGGTCAGCTCGATCTTAGTGCAATGAAAGAGCCTCGCCCTGGAGGAACTGCCTTTTTGATCACAGTAGCCTCTGCGCCAGGTAAGTATGCTTTCTCGTCCCTTCACCTCGAACTTGTATGAAACTAAAACCCATTTTACTAGTGAGAATGGGAATTTCCCCTTCCTAACCTGTTGGTGATTAAGCCGCTTAACGAAAGCTCTAGGTACTAATAGCTCCCTGCAAGCTAAGCTAGCAATGGAAAGGGAGGCTAATGATTATTCATGCGGTACACAGCTGTGACTTGTGTCATTTAACTATTCATATAAATGTATTCCTATATCGTTTTATATATAAATAATATTTTAGCATTGGCATTTTTAAGTATCTGCACCATTTTATTATCGAATGCAACATAGCGCTCATGGCAGAAATGTAGTGAAAGTAGTTGACAGAGGTAGAATATTAAACATAAATAAAATACTCGTACTTTTCTTGGTCAATTGTTATTTTTCATACATATATGTTATAAATAATTATTTAAAAGAAATTAATTCAATACTCCAAATAATTGCATCTATAAATTATTAAGAAGTTTCTAAATATTATGCAAAATAATATTAATTATGTATTTGTTTTTGAAGGACTGGGACAGCTCGAATCTAGTTTCACCCCTTAAGCATGTTTTCCGTCGCTAAGAAATACCTGTGAATACTTAGTTTTCCATGTTTTACTACCTATCTAAATACAAGATTTAGACATTGGTAAAGCTTACTTGTAACAGAAATTGTACAGGAAGTCTAAAAGAATAAGAAAAATGACTATTTTCGCCGTAGGCAATTGAGGACAGATGTGAAATAACAATAACTTTTGCGAACAAGTATATTTAAACCCTTTATTTTTATGTGGTCTTTAAATAAAATCCGAGCAAACTTATATTATTCTTCTAATAAATAATAAGGAGCTTGAATGTAACGAATATTATTATTAACAATTAAATCCTTGAAAATTATAACCAAAAATATTGAAGATAATTAACAAGAATTTGCTATACGCGGCTGTAACTATTAAAACGAACAACAATTGGACCTGTACGCTCTTTAATTCCTTCCCATTAAATATCCGGAAGGAAATTCACAACGAAAATTCAAGAAAGACAACCAAGCGATAATTATTTAAACTAATACGGGATCAATTCATAAAACAAGGCGCCACAACCTCACCATCGTCATCATCGTAGTCATAGTCTGTGTCTACACAGCGCTCAACACTATGCTTCTGTTGAGGAATTTATAAAACGTTGGACTTGTAACTGTTCGTTATAGGGCATAATTATTCGAAGTGTAACGGTCATTTAGAAATAAACACTGTTTATTAATTTCACACTTCATTATTAAATAAGAACCATTTAAATCATTGCCTTTGTTTTAGATCCAAAAATCAAGAAACTTAAAGTTTGTAAATGATTATTATCGACACTTCAAGGATGAAGAAAATATTAAATAATAACCATAGATTAAAAATGGTAAACCAAAGGATTTCTATTTGGGATGAAATTCATATCTCCCTTTTTAAGTAGATATTTTATTTAAAAATATTCTATCTTATTAAGGAACACTGTTGTTTGTACTTTTCGTAATAGAAATGTTTTATTTACAGTATGTTATTAAAACTAAGGATATTATAAATATATAATAGTTTATTATAAACTCTAAATAGAATGTTTAACGCAGCCCAAAATCAAATAAGCTTTATTCACTATTACACGGAAAATAATGTTTGTTAAGCTTCAAAATGAGCCCTCAGTTATTGAAATAACTTCAAAGCAAGATCCAATTTTGATACAAGATATTTTTGTTCGAAATATCACGGAGAATCACCTCCTGCAATATCGTTTACCTAGTTCTGGGAAACCCTGTATATGCCCTAACATAGCTATACAAAAATTAATAAAGAAACCACGAAAAGAACGTTTTCAAACTAGAAAACCCCCTTCAAACTTGAATTCCTTCTCGACCAAAGTCTAGCAGATGTTCTCCTGGACTGCCTTTTAAACTACTTAGTTTAGTTTCGACCTTACTCGTGTAGTCGCTACTTGTAAGAAGTTTTGACATATGGACTTGTATACAGTTCGTTTGGTTTTTCTATTCCAAGATGCTTCCAAATTTCCTGAGTAAATGATATTAAACAGTGTCATCAACCATTATTCACATGTATTTTTTATAATTTTATAATATCTCTAGTCCTTGTGTTTGAAATGTTTCCCAGAAATGTAGCAATAAAACTAAAACATCCGTATCTGACGATTCAATAAATACATTTTTATGCCTTTCAGATATTATATAAGAAACATGAAGAACGGAAAGAGACGAGTTCAAACGAGTTGCTGAATGAAGTTGATGTGAAAGTTTGTGTGATCCGTTCCACTGACAATAATTTCAACTTCTGGCCAAAACTTAGATCCATTGTCACTGATTCATTTACGAAGAAACGATTGTAATATTTTATTATCAGCTGACGACCAAACGCGATTAAAAACCTAATAATGTTTCAATTTGATGAAGCAAAATGTCATATCAATATTCAACATTTACTTATCACATAACACAGGTCTGCACGGATTTTTTTTTTAATATCAGAGTGATTTTCGACGTATTTTTGTGCGCTGAACACGAATCTGAAGTCGAGAAACGCCTATCACGTCATGATTTTGAGAAAAGTGGGGGTAAAGACACCAAAAAACATGTTTTTGGGTGTTTTTACCCCTAATTTTCTCTGAAACCTGACGTGCTACAGACTTCAATTTGTGCTTAAATTAAAGCTTGGTTCTTCCCCTTAAAAAAATTTCATAGTTTTGAAAAAAAAATGTTTTTAACCTTGCTATTTCTAGTGATTATGATGAAAATGCAAATCATTTAATTACATTGAGCAGAGCTCATACAAAGCACTACTTGACTGTTTTCGGGGTTGGTGTTTAAGAATCCAGTGTCGCCTTTATAAATTTCAAAATGGCGGACGTAAAATAAAAAATTTGAATTAACTTCTAGAAAATCAGTACTCCAGCCGCAAAATAAAAAAATAAACTTACGATCTAAAATTCACCACTTCCAGTTTTTTTTTGTTGCCATTAGTGCTTATCATGTCCAGGTCCGAGAGGTTGTGAAAATTGTAAAAATCAAAGAAACAATTTATCTACCCGTAGGGAAAGAAAGACTAGATCATATTCCATATGATCTATTAAAAACTTTAGTTAGTCTATACTGAAATAAAATCTAGAATCTTACACTGCATGTATAGATTGTTTTATAAAACAATGTCTTGCCTTCCCTGGTCGGACAACTGCTAGTCTAACCTTCACTTGTCGGACAATTTTTAGTCTTGCGTTCGCTGGTCGGACAACCGCCGGCATTACCACTGGCGAACAAAAAAACCATGAAGTGGTAATTTTAAAATCCTAAGTATATTTTTTTATTTTGCGGCCGCCATTTTGGATTAGCTACTTTTAATTTTGTGAAACTAACATTGGATTCGTCATCAGCGACTCAAAAAAAAACCCCGAGTACTGATTTTCATGAGGTTAATTTAAATTTTTTATTTTTACGTCCACCATCTTAGATCCGCCATTTTTAATTTTTAAAAAACGACACAGGATTTTTAAATACCAACCCCGAAAAAAGTCAAGTAGTGGTTTGTATGAGCTCTGCTCAATGTACAGTTAAATAATTTGCATTTTCATCATAATCACTAGGAATAGCAAGGTTAAAACCATTTTTTTTTTTCAAAACTATGAAATTTTTTTTTAAAACTATTGTATATGATTTTTGTAGGGGAAGAATCAAGCTTTAATTTGAGCACAAATTCAGATCTGTTTCACGTCAGGCTTCTGAGAAAATTATGGGTAAAAACACCCAAAACCACGTTTTTTGGTGTTTTTGCCCACACTTTTCTCAAAATCATGACGTGATAGACATTTTTCGTCTTCAGATTCGTATTCAGCGTACAAAAATACGTCGGAAATCACTCTGATCTCAAAAAAAAAAAAGTGAATTTTGCAGACCTGTGTAATTGTATTATTACGCGCTTCCTATTGAAGGTAGTAATACACTCGCTAAATAACATGTTTAGGCAAAAAGAAGATACAGGATTGCATTTTCAAAAATTGTAACTTATTTCGTCGTCATTTTGACGTTTAAAGTATATTTCACATTATAAAAATTAAACGCGTAAAGATCATTTGTTTGAAAATTCGTTCCAATACTTGTATTCGTGTCACAAAATTTCCTTCTTTCTTTTTTACAGATTCCATCGTGGCGAGAAGAAAAACATTTTGTCATGAACACAAGCAATTAAACGAGTGTTTAAACCAATGATTTTTCAGCGATTCATTTTTTTTAATGTGAAATACGCTGTAACTTGAAAGTGTGGACGATAAGAGTTAAAACTTTTGAAAATACAATACAGCATACTTTTCCCTCGGCGACTGCTTTTCAGCGAGGGTTCTGCCCCGATAATGCCATCTGAAAGAACGTTAGATATTACGTAAGGAATAGCGATGTGTGTTTAATTCGTTCTAATTTTCCTGAAAAGTTGGACGAAAGGATTAATGGCTCATCTCTCAATAAATATGGACAAATGTGGTACACATGATACTAATAACCTTTTTTGTTCTCATTTTAAACAACTAAACTTTTCGAAATATGTACCTATTAAAATTAATAAATTGTTAATAACAATTAATCTAAAATTTGTTAAAACGTCATCTTGAATATGGATATCGGATTAGGTTCATTTTAAAGTTTAGGATACACATAATGGTAATTTCTAGCGCATGGGTACATTTCAGTCATTTATGGGGATGACAACGAGCGTTAAAGTCCAAAATATCATACAAAACTGTAGGGTATTCATCATTAGATCCTTTGTAATTTTTTACTCTTCCACAGATGTAAATACTAAGTCTAATTTGTAACCTTTCTGAGTATTTCAGAGGTAACACTGATGAAGTCCTTTGATCTTGGTGGTTACACTGCACAACTAAATTAGGATGCAATGACCAAGTAGAATTAAGCAAATTGCAATTTCTGAAGATTATAGGTCGCAGAAAATATCCATCAAAACATTAAATTCAGATATGTGAGCTCACTGTAAAAAGAAATCTTAAGACTTATATTTTAAATGGTCTTAAAATAAGCCAACATATAAGACGTAAGTATGTTCTTTTCTAATTGGTCTTGTTTTTGTTACATTTTAAATTAATCCCATATTAGTCCTTATTTTATATCTTTTTTTTACAGTGCTAAGTAAGCTTCCAGATCAGAGGGAGGTGGAATGCAGGAAACCACCAACAGATATTTACCTCTAACAGTTTGTATCGAAACAAACAAATATTTCACAACATAGACAATTACTGTCTTCCTGTAATGTGGGAATGTCTCGTGTGGAGCCAAGGTTTGTTAACGTAACAACAAGGAACTATTAACATGCTACAACGAAAAAATTGCATACATTATCTAAATTAAATGTCTATAAAAATGTTAACACCTAATTGAAATTATTTAAAAGGGATTTCAAACTACAAAATATGAGTCAGGACACTGTGCTTTTTCCATCAGAATGCCCTTTCAAACTAAAGTGACGGCCATTAATATCTAAATCTTTCGCTGAGCGGCGTTATTACCTAGCAGGTAAAGAAGGGGAAATTCTTCTTCTCGCTAGTAAAATGGGATTTCGTTTCATACAAGTTCAAGGTCTAGGGACGAGAAAGCATACTTACCTGGCGCAGAGGTTACTGTGATCATCAAGGCAGTTCCTCCAGGGTGAGGCTCTTTCATTGCACTAAGTTCGAGCTGACCCTTGCGAATATCCCTAATGTGGATATCCCGGGCGTATTATTTTTGTTAGTCGGGACTGCGTTCGCGCTATCCCGGTCCTATAATAACACAAACATAATTTATTATTTAAGAAAATATATATAAATTTTTAGAACTCGAAATAATAATACAGTGTTCGTAAACACAAATCGTTGAGTTTATATTTTCTGAAGAAACTTTTAAACTGTTTTATGTACTTTCTAAATTTTTCAGAATGAAAAAAGGATAAATGAAATGGGTAGAGGTTTTAAGTACATAAGAATTAGGTAAATAAATTAATCATATATATTCATGAAACTTATGGAGATTTAGGACAGAAAAAGCAATCGAAAAAGATCAAAGAACGTTTCACTTTTCCTAAATTAAGACACATAGCGAGACAAATTGTTGCGAAATGTTATTCTTTTCAGAGAAAAAAATTGCAATATAGTATTGCCAAGCTCCATCACTATACATATTATCTAAAAAACCAAATGAATTACTATCAACCGATTTTTACGGACCGTTACCAACTTCACGAGCAGGAATGAAAGATATACGCATAACGATAGATGCTTTTAGTAAATATGTCGTGTTATACCCGATAAAAAAGGCGGATATAAACACGGCAATAAGATCAATTTTTAATGAGTATATTCCGAAGTATGTGAAATCAGAGAAACTCCATTTTTATCAGTTCATATCAAATAAATGGCTAATGAAATTAAAAACGGCGGAAATTGTGTCTCATCGCTAAGATATCCACATGAAAATATTATAGAGTTAGTATGGAAAACGATGATTTTTTAAAGCTTTTACAAGCGAAAAACACACGGGCTGGACTATCTAAATTGGATTAATACACACGTGTATTAACGAAACATATCATGAATCTACTAAATTCACACCGTTAGAATTACATTTTAATAGAGAACCTTAAAGAATATAGAAAAACGCATAAAAATTCCAGAACAATCCATGAATAAACAAAATTGTACTCAGCAAAAAAATATATCAAACACAAGGAAGAGAATAGAACACTAAAAATATAATAAGATTAAAAAATATACATTTTTTCAAAAGGCGGATTTTATTATGTCATATGACAGATTAAAACTAAACTGGTTTCATAAAAAAACATGGTCCGTAGATACATCCATTATTTGTCTGCACAGTTAAATTCTTACAAAACCGGCATGATTTACGCGCTTATAGACCATGCTATAAAACTATCCTCATCTGAATTTCATGACAACAATCTAAATTTAGTTTAAAAAATATTATTAGACGATGGTTATCCATTCCGAAATGATTAACCAATGCTTTAAAAAGCGATTAGTCATATAAATACAAATAATACTAATAACGACAATAACAACTATGAAACTAGATGCCTTCGACAATTTTGGCTAAATTCGTATTGCAGTTCCCTGACGAAAGGCTGATGCTTCCGGGAATATTCCCATTTTAACACTGCCAGGAAAGAAGGCGGCAGAGGGTAATCCAAGCATCGTTAGGTTCGAGTAGTTTCTATACATATATTGTAACAATATCTTGTTCAAAACAAATAGTTGTATACAAAATACCATGTATGCATTGCGATAAATCAGATATAGGACAAACGTACAGAACTTTAAAAGTCAGATTGAAAGAACATAAAATAGCTATTTTCGTACCATGGGCGTAAAGTACAACTTTATCACGTTTAGTGGGATCGCCGCGGAGCGTTTAAGTTGTATGCGCCCGCGGTGCGAATTGTTCGTCATATGTATAGACTAAAAGACATAGCTCTTTGACTTTCACGTCCATTGGACGTTAAGTGAAATATAGGGCAAGTAAAGTTACCCCCGTCAGCGATTGGAACGATTCTCGGTCCGGCATATATACACGTTTTTTTGTATCCAATTATAATTTTATGTAACCTTCAGTTATTTGTATACTGTTATCGTTATTATTATTTTACGTAACTCCGTACGATTTCCGCGCTTTATCGTGTACGATTTGCGTACACTAAGTAGCGCTTTATCGTACACGATGAAAAGAGTACAATAAAGTGCCTTAAAACGTACTAGTACAATAAAGTGCCCGTATACGTACTCTATTCAAGCTACGGCGTCCAATAAACGTATGCTAACGATGCGTCTACATTACGTGTACGTTGCGTATACGTATACGACCATTCGTCGTCAAGCGTCGTACACGATAGTCGGATACGATGACCATTCCTACGTATACCAAACGTAGGGCGTGCTTATTCTAACCTGTTCGAAAATGCCGGAATATATATAAAAAGTGAACGTCCCAATATAACTTTACAGAATGTAGTATACATGGGTTTTGTTTCAAATTTAAAAAATTGAATTTCAATGGGACAATTCCAATTTAATCTGAGAATGCTTAGAAAATACACTTTTCGTTATTCGCCGTCTGTCTGCATACGCCCGTACGGGTGAGAACAGATGCTCATTTTCATTTCACATCATCCAAATTGTCCATCGGGGGCTGCGCCCCCTGAACCCCCTGCTGCCCCCCCCCCTAATCCCGCTCCTCCATCCCTCTCTGCAACCATTCTCTAAAATGAATTTTTTGAAACTTGGAAATCGTATCTTCGTTACATAAAGTATCGTATGCAACGTGGAGGCAAGGTCTTTATACTTCGGCTTGTAAACGCACTCGCCTTCGGCTCGTTCGTTCGCTCGCCTATGACTCGTATACGAAACTTCCGCTCGGCGTATAAAGACCAACTTAGCCTCCATGTTACATAATGTACCACTATTATAAGTTACAGTTATTGTTAATTATACTGACTGATGCATATACTATCTAAATTAAAAGATATACTTTAAAACGCTGGATAAAAATAATAATATAAATATGATTAATTGTTTTTTATTTGTTTTGTATATTTTTCAAATGATTTTATTTTATTTTAATTTCAGTTTGGCCTCTCGTATTCGATTTTGCAGATATTTTTCAATAATTTTGCAATATGAGAATGTTTGAGAAATTGGATTAAATGTTTACATCCGTATTTATATTTTCATGTATACGGAACGAAATTCATAAGAAATATCTTTACCCAATAGATCCACCTAAAAATACGATGGGTACCTTGTCAAACAAATGCAGCATTGTACAGAATATTATGAACCGAATCTATGATATAATAACTCGAAATTTGTTTAAAAATAATATGAAGCTGCAGAAATCTCTTAGGGTAACGCTGTCATCTTTTACGATGAAGGTGACCTAGTATATAAACACTCTCTACTTCTCTGTGCAGGGTGACAAAAAATAAATTGGATATATAAATTATTTCTTCGATCGATAAGTGAAGCTCAAATTTAAGTTACGTATTCTTTATTTAAATTTTATTTCTCTTTTTTAATTATTACAGTATATAATACTACTATTTATCGGGTTGCTCACCAGCGGTTATTCACGACATTGGGGTGACAGCCTCATCATAGCTTCAAACAACAGCCGGTGTTCCTCAGGGCTCGATTCTTGGACCTCTGCTCTTTTCTATCTTTATAAACGATTTACCTGGGGGTACTGAAATATTCTGAGCATATGATATACGCCGATGACATTCAAATATTTCTACACTGTGACCCGAATGATATTCAAATGGCAGTCAATGCTATATAACACGTGATGCTGAGCGCATCTGTGACAGGGCAGCTAATAATAAGCTAAACATCAATCTCAATAAAACCAAAGCCCTCATTATTGGCAGCTCCTACTACATCAGTAGAGTTGACATAAATAGCCTTCAGAAAATTCCATGGGTTAAATCCACTTGTAATTTGGTCCTTGTCTTTGATTGTACTTTCTCTTGGAAATAACATGTGGTGGTCATGACAAATCGTGTTTACTCGTGTCTGCGCCAATTACGTCTAAATAGAGGATCTCTTGCAGTTGATATAAGAAAACAGCTTATATCATCCCTAATAGTCCCTTATTTCGATTACTGTTGTATTGTTTATAATGATCTCGATTCCACATTGAAGATTTATAGACCAGGAGCTAGTGACCAAAAAGTGTGACTGATTTCTTCGCGTATGCAAATTAAATGGGGAAGTTGTATGGGTATTTCATGAACTTTAAGCGAATAATTAATCCACATTCGACTGCAGAGGTGTTGCAAACGTAATGACTGTTTGTAACAAAAACTTGTGTTTTTGAACGATTAGTTAGCGTATGCCAAATTTTATTCTTAAACTTTATCAGAAACTACCCAGCAAGAACTAATTTGCATACGATTTCCACGTGCAGGAAATTCTGAATAATTATTTCATCCTGCAAAAAAAAATGTACATTTCGAACAATGGCTTCGTGTATGCCATTTCACAATCTTCTATCTGCTGCTATGAAAATCACGAAAAGTAACTTTGCATACGATTTCAGCGTGCACATGTGCTTGTGGTGATTTTTGAAACTGAACATTTTTTTGTAATAACATGGAACAATTAATTCGTACTCGGAAGAAAATGTATCATAAAGTTTATAATATTTAAGATTAATATAATGATCGGCATATGTTTTCAAATTGCAGAACTATCTAAAAAATAATTTAAACATTGTAAAAAAAAAGGACATTTTTGAATGATTAATTCACGTATGCCATTTCTACTAGTTATAGATTAAATGATAATATAATAGTATATTTATTTACATACGTGTAACATATGTACTGCGCTCGGAATCAGTGACTAAAATCATCAATTAGATAGTAAAATACTCTTGTCGCGCAATAACATTAAAAAATTAATTTGCAAATGCAACCTAGCTCGAAATTAGTACCAACATATTATCGGCGTGAAACTGACACAATACCGACTGCCTGAGTTGCAGTATTGACCGGTCAGTACTAGGCTGACACTGTCCAACATCGGCATTTAAAGCTGTTTAGTGCTGACTGACGGAGTATAGCAATCGTGAACATGTACTGACCGTCAGTACTGATTGAGTACTGATACAGTACTGACTAGTGGTACCAAAAATAAAAATCATTGCTGGCTACTAGTACTGAATGAGTACTGATCCGCAACGACGGCAGCAATCATTCGATGCAGTATACAGTACCGGCTACTAGTACGGATCTATACTGATCCGCTCCGGAGATCAATATTCATTTAATACCAAATACGGTACTGACCATTAGTGCTGGGCCAGTACTGATCAACTCCGGCGGTCAGTAATAATTTTATACCATACACAGTACTGTCTTTTAGTACTGGAACAGTACTGTGCCTGTATTATTGCCAGTACTGATAATCAGTACCGGATGCCAGTACTGGACCAGTGCTTTACCGGGGTTTTAATCCGTCTATTTCTACCTGGGAATATGTTTTTCCGTAACACTGATGGTAAATAACATTGATTTAATATTTGGTCACTGATTCCGAGCGCAGTACATATGTTACATGTATGTAAATAAAGATACTATTATATTATCATTTAATCTATAAGTAGTAGAAATGGCATACGTGAATTAATCATTCAAAAATGTACTTTTTTTTTTACAATGTTTAAATTATTTTTTAGATGTTTCTGCAATTTGAAAACATATGCCGATCATTATATTAAGCTTAAATATTATAAACTTTATGATACATTTTCTTCCGAGTACGAATTAATTGTTCCATGTTATTACAAAAAAATGTGCAGTTTCAAAAATCACCACAAGCACATGTGCACGCTGAAATCGTATGCACAGTTACTTTTCGTGGTTTTCATAGCAGCAGCCAGAAGATTGTGAAATGGCATACACGAAGCCATTGTTCGAAATGCACATTTTTTTGCAGGATGACGATTCGGCGGATGACGTTGTAGAAGATGTTGATGAATATTTTGAAGAGGACAGCGACGAGAATGATGATGCTGAAGAAATTTTTAAATTTATTGTTTAGTTTATTGTATACTTTCTTTGTTTCGTTTAGTTCTTGATTTTTTATTTTTAGTTTTGATCTTTCAATAAAATTTACGTATTAAAATGTTCGTTTATTTTTAGGTTATCATACACCTTTTGCATTGAACCATATCTATTAGATTCATATCGCAAATAAAAAAATTACACATCCTAATTCCTCATTACATATCATTCATCATTTCACATAAGCAATGTCCTATAATCATTTAGATAAAAATCACATGAAAACATTATATTATATCGAAAGTGTAATACATTTTTGCAATTTTGTAATTGTATAAAATCTTGTTCATTCTGAATATGTATGCAAGTTGTCAAATCATTATTATGCTTATGTTTAATACAAAAGTTCTGTATAAGTATGTTACATACGCAATGCGATTGCTATATCTTAACGCTACGTGACAAGAACATTTATGTTTTTGAAGATTATAGTAACTAATTCTTAGCGCACTACATCTGTTACAAGTATGCAAATGAAAGTAGTGTCATATTATCATGTAATGTACTAGTAGTAAGTATGGCATACCCGAACTGGTATTTCAAAAACATAATTTTTCTTTACAATTTTGTTATTGTAGTATAAAGTCTAGTGCATGCTTAATACGTATGCAAATTGTCAAATCATTGTTATTTAATCATACACTTCAAGAGAAAGTAAGTTGCCTACATGAATCGATTGTTCAGAAATGGTTAACTTTTTGATAATTTCATTTTGCGTATGCCAATAACTTAAACATTTTCAAAATGTATGCAATTCTTTCTCTTACATATATATATATATATTATGTCTGACAGTCGGTGAAAACGGCATACACGAATTAATCATTCCAAGTTATTAGAAAAAATGTTGCAGCTTAAAAAATCACCACAAACACATGTGCACGCTGAAATCGTATGCAAAGTTCTTTTTCGTGATTTTCATATCAACAAACAGAAGATTGCGAAATGGCATACACGAAGCCATTGTTCGAAATGCTTTTTTTTTCGCAGGATAAGCAAATTATTTAGAATTTCCTGCACGTGGAAATCGTATGCAAATTAGTTCCTGCTGGGTACTTTCTGAAAAAGTTTAAGAATAAAATTTGGCATACGCTAACTAATCGTTCAAAAACACAAGTTTTTGTTACAAACAGTTATTACGTTTGCAACACCTCTGTAGTCGAATGTGGATTAATTATTCGCTTAAAGTTCATGAAATACCCATACAACTTCCCCATTTAATTTGCATACGCGAAGAAATCAGTCACATTTTTTGGTCACTAGCTCCTGGTCTATAAGATAGAACGTATGCTGAACCCCGGTATTCGTTTTATATTTAATTTGCGTAGATTTGATCATATTTCACCATACCGCGAGCAACTGGATTGGCTATTTGCAACATCTAGGGAAGAATCTACTATATTGGTGTATTAACATACACTTTGATTAATTTTCGTCTACCAAAATATTTCTATGAAAAATATGTATGACGAAAAAATTTGGTAAGACGCGAATTGCGTCCTGGTACGAAACAATTACGTATACCAGGACATCGAAGTGAAAATTCTAAATCGTTTTTTGTAGTCTTGATACGAATTTGGAACTTGTTACCGTCGTCTATTCGTGATTGTAAATTATTAAAAAATTTTCTCGTTTCTTCGTGAACATCAATCTGCTGGGTTGCCGCCAGATTTCTTTCTATAATAATTACTATTGTAACTGCGTGCAATAAATTATTTTGCTTATTTTACTATATATAATATGTATACTCATTCTTACTGCGTTTATGCTGTTCAACGCACTTTGTAATTCGCAAACATCTCCTCTGTAATATTATAACGTTGGCTAAAGAGTCTTGAACTCTATGCCATAATAATAAACAAATAAACAAACAAAACTATGAAGATATTTATTCAAAATTTCATTAAAAACAGAAATAAAAAGTAGTCATTAAATATTTCATGACTTCATTAAATATTGTTTTATAAAAATTGAATTTATCTGCTAGTATTTTGTGCAAATAAAATATAAATATTACAATTAACAAACCATAAAACGAAGTTGTATATCGAACGAATCGTTTTCTAGTCGATGCTACAGCTGTCACCAAAAGACACCTGACTGGCACATGATCGATGGAGCACCCCGAGTTCATTCTTGTCTGGAGAGGGTAGTTCCAAGACCCTCCGTGGAGTGGCAAAATTATGGAACAGGAAGAGGGTAACTTAGGATTTCTCGACAGTAAAATGGCATTTCGTTTCATACAAGTTCGAGGTGGAGGGACGAGAAAGCATACTTACCTGGCGCAGAGGCTACTGTGATCAAAAAGGCAGTTCCTCCAGGGTGAGGCTCTTTCATTGCACTAAGATCGAGCTGACCCCTGCGAATATCCCTAATGTGGATATCTCGGGCGTATTATTTTTGTTAGTCGGGACTGCGTACGCGCTATCCCGGTCCTATAATAACATAAACATAATTTATCATTTAAGAAAAAATATAATACAGTGTTCAAAAAAGTGTTGTCGAGTTTGTATTTTCTGAAGCAGCTTTTAAACTGTTTTATGCACTCTCTAAATTCCTCAAAGTGAAAAGTCACTGGAATTGAGTGCATTTTCACTCTAAGCAACAGTCAGAGCCGAGACATTCTGATCATGGGCTGTATGTTCACTTTTGTAATGAGTAACATTATTTCATTCCAATCTAAGAGTGATCACTCTAATAAAGCGAGTGCTTTTGAAATGGCATAAAAACTAAATAACTTTGCCAAAATAACTTTTGAAAAATGCAATAAAAAATTCAATACTTCGCCGACGCACACGGTCTGGGTCGAAGTAATAACAAATGTTAGGTTAATTTTTAGACATTGCGGATTACTTTTTAGGTTAGGTTAGTATATTTAACTAGTTTTAATTTTAATTTCGAATCTTTTACTAATTGTGGTATTTCGTTTACTTTTTATATTACATTGGTCCATGTCTTAAGTTTTACAGTTCAACGGTACATAATTTCAGAAGCGAATATTTTGCACATTGCCAAGCAAACAATTTTTTAGAAAAAATGAATCTATCATAACCTAAGACACTATATTTTGCGTTATATGATTGATGGGACGTTTTAAACATTTTAGCATATTCTCGTAGCTACCTTATTTTGGTCGGAAATTCAACATCGCTTTAAATTATTTAGCATAAACATATAAACTTGATCGAGTGAAAGTGTATGGTTAGATTCTAACCCAATGTGGTATTTTATTCATACGAATCATCTTCATCGTGGTCAAAGTCTTCGTCGACGTCCTCATTATAGTAATTGTCATCGTCAGCGTCATCATCATCATCATAGTCATCGTCATCGTTATCCTAATCCTCATCCTCACCATCTTCGTCATCATCGTCAACGTGGTTGCCGCCATCGTGGACGAGGTCGTGATCCTTAGATTACCAAACATTTGTCAGTACACCCATGGGATTCCCTATTTGTCCTGGCTGATATTGGGATGCAAGACTTAGAACGTTTTTTTCTAAAGAAATGATCTTGTTTGCCTCTTATTTTCGATATGTTGGCGAAATATCATTTTCAGGTATAAATAAAGATAAACAAATAAAATTTGTTATTAAAAACAAAATATGTGTTATCCATCAGAAAATCAAATGCCTCCATGCAATGGTCGAAATTAATGTGTTATTATATCAACAATAAATATATTCCTAGATTGTTGCAAATATACATGTATTTCAATTTCTACTTTTCACAGCTTCTAAAAGAATAATCTTAGCTTTATTGTTACAATTATTTCTTATGAAAAGAATCGATAGTAGTAACTGGAACATTCGATTCCGCTATTTATATTTTAGAGTAACTTTGGCCTTTCTAATCAAATAAGAATTGTTGGCATCACTTTCAGTAAAGCAATCTTATTAAATTATCGGGCACGGATTACTTATAATCTCTGCGATAATCGTTACTTTTGTCTAACTGCGACGAGTACCGAGATATAACCAGCTGTTGTTTTCAAAATCTGTAAAGAGAATAGACATATAATTTAAATATTCTGTAATATATATTCAATCAACTTATTACTTATTTCTACAAGAAATGTAGAGAAAAATACTTGGTCTTCATACTATATACGTACTGTATATATTGAGTGCGGGTCGAAAAGCCGACAAATTAAAAAGCCGACAAATTAAAAAGCCGACAGTTAAAATACCAACACTCTAAAATTTTAACAGTGAAAACACACTGCATGACAGTGAAATCTCACTTTTAGATTTAGTGCCAATCGGACCACCCTCATAACAGTGACAATTCACTTTATTAGAAAGTGCATTTTTTCACTGTTAGTAAAAGTGAAAATTTCACTGTACGAAAAGCGAATCTTACAGTATTCATATCATGGAATTGTCACTCAACAAAAATTGAAAATTTCAGATAAAAAATACGCTCACCTCTGGTAAGATACGGTGTCCTGACATCACACTTTTTAAGAAATTATTAAAAATTATTATTTAAAACCAACGGACCCACCGGAGTTTGCGACACGCTCGTGCCCGTTAGCACACAAAATGGCGTCCCACACTGTATCATGCAGTGAATTCCAAATAATTACTAATCTCACTTTTAAGCTAAAAGTGAAAAGTCTCACTGTATTTAACGCAGTGAAAATTTCACTGCTATTCAAGTGACCAGTCGAGTGAAAATCACTGTGTTTCAGTGAAATCTCGAAAAACGGGTGTTCACTTCAAATAAAAGTGAAATTTTCACTGTTGAAATTTTAGAGTGAATATTCAAAAAATCGACAGACAAAAGGCAGACAGTGGAAAAACTGAATTATCATAATACCAATAGTAAAAAAAGGACAGTCATGTCGGCACATTTTCATGACACCGACTGCCAAAAAGCCGACAGATGAAAATTAGCGGCACGTCGTAATACCTTACACCAAACTATAACTTCAGTGTAATAGTTTTTTGGTTCTCACAATGGCATTTGGCGTTCACGTAACATTGAATGTGTGATACATCGAAAGTACAGCAGGAATTAATCAGTTGGAAGTAATTATGAAATTGCGTAAATTTATTTTTCAATCAATGATTGGAGAAAAATAATACTTACACCACAGAATGTTGCCATGTTAAGAAACATAATTCTCCCTGCGGATACTTGAAGTGGAATCTGCGTTTGTTGCGTTATTGGTATCAAATCCAGAGCATGTCTTCTAGGAAATGCGTACCATTCTTTTTGACAGACGCAGTGGCATAACTCTTCACTCTAACACAAAAATAAAAAGAAATTTTTTAAATATATTATGAGCTACCACTATATCATTCTTGTGATATAGACTAAGGATTACTAACTGTAATACTAATTAAGATGGAACGGATTTGATTTAACGACCAAATTAAAAGCATTTGAATTCTTTTCAATCTTGTTACTGCGCTACTATTTAAAATAAAACGAACTGAATCCGATAATTGAATTAGGAAAAATCTCGTACACCAAATCAATACAATTCTTTAATATTTGATTTATACTCCAACAACGTTTTCTGTCATAATATAAAATCATTCTATTAATTATCTATCGATTTTCCAAATTGCCATCATTCAATACAATTCGCGCTGCCGAATAAAATCCACTGTCTATATTCAACGAAATATATTCATATGAAACGGAAATGTACTGTATCGAGAAGAAAGGAGAGTCGCGAGTATCATCTGCCCTAGCGGCAGTAATATGAACTACTCTCATCCAAGGCAAAGAATTCACCTACCAGGATTTTAACCAACACACATAAATAACATGATGCGTTTCTTGATCGAAAATTGCATGCAACTACATTTGATTGAGAGTCGAATATACTCGACTGCAAAAAGTCGACTTTGAGTCAACTATGAAAAGTCGATAACTCGACTGTTAGATTACATACTATAAGACTAAAGTCGACTACCGTATGGACTATTGACAGATTTTAGTCAACTTTATGTCGACTGAATAAAGTTGACTACAAGTCGACTGCCACATGATTGACGAAAAAACCAATGAAAGTCGTCGCAAAAGTATTCCTTCCCACACCAACAAAAGTCGATTAAAAATCAACTTTCACAGTCAACGTTCGACAAATGCCCGGGTAAAAGTCGTCTTCTCAGTGAACTATAGTCGACTATCAGTCAACCTTGATTGTATGGGTTAAATCCAATTACGTTTGTCGCCGTTAGGTGCGTTCGCGATGCTCGTAGGTCTAATGTGTTCTCTATCGCGGCTATTTAAACATCGCGTTTTTATTCTTACTTCCGACTGTCTATTCGAGAGGAACTACACATATGGATATTGCATCTCAAACCTACGTTATATAATTTAGTTAGTAGTAATCGGTAGTTTACAAAGGCTACATAAAAAAAAGCGCCTATACTACTACAGGTTGACCATCTAGTGCTTTATAGACCTTTTATAGCAGTATTGTAATTGGATCCATAGTTGATTTTTTATTTCTAAAACCGAATTGAGCCTTGTCTAATACATTTTCCGAAACATCAACTTACACAATTTGATAGTAATTCGCCGCAAAGGCAGTAAATAAACGAGTGCAAAATTGTGTTGAGTCCTGTCCCCACAGGAAAAAGTATTCGTGAAAATGTCAGTTGGCCGCTTTCGCCAAGAGCCTACACAAGTAAATATGTTGAAAATATTTTTATATCATTTAAAAAAACTATAATACTTTTCTATTGAAATTACTTCATGAGAGAATTTTGTTAGACAGCATCGTAATAATTTTTAAACATAAATTTAGGATCACTTCGAAATATTAAATATGTTAGAACAAATAATGTACTTTAAACAGAGAGTAGCTGATAGAACTTGCACAACAATTAGAAAACAATAACAATTTTACACATAAACATGCTAGAAAATAAATCTTACATTGATAACCTGAAATCCCAAGGAACACATCGAATACGTCATATTGAATATTTCAACTAGTAACAGCAATCTAAAGAAGCGTTCTATCACATCAATAGTCCTGAAATATTAAAAGTATTTAGTATACTACAATATGTTCTGATATGAAGACACTGAGCGTCATCGAATATAAAATTCAATTAACATTCAAAAACTATGTGTACAACAAAAAACACATGACAACTCTAAAAAAAGGTAACTTCTGACTTTTTTCGTCAATCATTTACTTAATCTACTACATTATATGTGGTATCGCTGGAGTTCTGAGTCTATTGTGGAGACACCCGCGTCGTGAGAGTCTAATCGTCTCACAAAAGGAGCGGTTGGCTCTGATTTCAACAACAGATTTTCACACAGAACTATAATTTCTATATCCACTTAAAAACTTACGAGCAATATCAAAACGATAGTCGGATTCATTTTTATTGCATGTTTAACGATAGAAAATCATTTTTAATACGTTTAATCTGAAAAAGCCATCTGTTCATATTTAATGCAGAAGATTGTATGAAATATTTTGATGGTCCGTGTTTCAATAATGTACCAGGTAATTTATATTTTTATGGATAAAATCGTAACAGATTTTAAAAAACCGCATGAAGGATACATTATGTATCTGAAATCTGGTTTCATCAATATTTGAAATTTACTCCAGATAAGTATTGGCTGATAGATTCGATATATATATATATATATATATATATATATACAGGGTGTACGAAAAGTCCCGGGACAGTTGAATAACTTTCGAAAGAATAAAAATTTCAAAAATCGCCGAAACACGTGATTCGATTTTTCAAACAAGCTATCTTTTGAGGGGGGGTTTCGGCCCCCCAACCTCAAGGGGGGCGGGGGGCACGAGGGGGGCCAAAAATCTTAAATGGCAATATGGTTTGAGTGGGGGCTCATTTGAAAGGTATTTTCGAGATGAATTCAGATCACTGGTCATAGAGGGCGCTGCAATCATTTTTCGCAGAGATTTTTGACTTTTTCAGATCTTAGACGTACTAACGTTTGAAAAAATGAAAATTTCGAAGTCGCCGAATCGTGTAATTCAATATTCTTAAAAAACTTAAAATCGTGTAAAACAATATTCTTAAACGGGTGTCAACCCGTTTCTGAACGTTACATTGAAAACCTCTTTTACTTGTATCTCTCCGAAAAATGATCGCAGCGCCCTCTATGACCAGTGATCTGAATTCGTCTCGAAAATACCTTTCAAATGAGCCCCCACTCAAACCATGTTGCCATTTAAGATTTTTGGCCCCCCTCGTGCCCCCCGCCCCCCTTGAGGTTGGGGGGCCGAAACCCCCCCTCAAAAGATAGCTTGTTTGAAAAATCGAATCACGTGTTTCGGCGATTTTTGAAATTTTTATTCTTTTGAAAGTTATTCAACCGTCCCGGGACTTTTCGTACACCCTGTATATCGAATCCCTTTATTACTCTTTTAAACACTTCAAGCAGAAATAACCGCTACAAAAGAATTAAAATACAATCCGTTATGGAGAACAATGGAAAACAAAGTGAAAGTTTACTGTTTTCTAGAGTTGTCCATATGTATATGTACATAAATAACAAAGTTTATTTACTTAATAATATGCACGTGGTTATTAACGATATCCCCGATATCTTTGTCTAGCTCTTTCGACGAACTTAACCATCTGGTTTCGTGTCCATCTTGCGATCCCCATGGAACTTGTAGATTATTAATTTTCATCGACAAAATTTCGAGTTGTCCACAAATGTGGCATACCAGACAAACGAAAAAAATGGCCGTTCCAAAGAAACATGAAAACATAATGATACCGCATAGAAACTGCGAAAGGAAAGCCAATTGGAAAACCGGCGTTTTCGAAATATCAAACGGATAAACTGTTTGTATCGGCAGATGTCGAAATTCGTGGTCAGTAATGTTGTTAATTTTTCTTAAAACAATTCCTAACGTAGGACCAAGGTATATTCCAAGGGAGACCGAAATTAAAAAAACGGAGCTGCTTATTGTAATCATCTGTCCTCGCCTTGCAGCTCTTAGCATGATGTCACGTTCCCAATCAAATTTATTCCTACACCAGTCTCGCATGATGATCACTATAATTTCTGCAAATTCTTAAATGTAATATTATTTCTTAATTTGAAGCATAAATGAATATTTTCTTCTATATAATTATTATGTACATTCGTTTTTCATGATTAAAAGTATATTCAGATTTCCAAGTAGAAAACATGTAAAACATTTGTACCTGTCACAATATAAAACTTTTGTAATGTTATTACCAAAAGAAAAAGAATCGTCTTTTCACTTCCCACTATTTATTTTGTATACATGTACTCCAAAATCCAGTCAAATCAAACATTAACCCTACCATATAGAAATCTCAGTATCAGGAAATCGGAGTGAATTCAATTCTACACTCAAATCAATTCGAAGTCAGAAGTTGCCGATCGCGTCGAGATTTTGACATACTTCAGGTTATGTACTCAAAAAACGTGTTTTATTACTATTTTTGAGGTTATGTACAGAATACACAACATTTTTAGGAGTTTTTCCTTTCGTTGGATCGTACAGTACTACTCTTTCTCTTTATGAGAGGAATTCCATTAAGACTTATTTTCATCACGATAAGCCAATTTGAAATTACGATATACATGTAAATAAATTTACTTTGAAATGCCTTCGAGAACAAGCTCAAGGTCAAATTCAGTGACATTAAACCTGTATAAATATAAACGACTATATAAAATTTGGATATTTATAACTATAAACACGTTTCAATGTTGTGACTGCTTTTTGAAAACTTTTTTATTGTTTATTTAGCCAGGTTGAACCCGCCTTCTTGAATTCAAAAATTGTAATATCTTGACTTCAAATTCGTATTCGGCAACGCCAAACATCCCCAGTACATGTTTTTAAATAAAGATATCCAGTAAAAAATATCTGCTTCAAAGTATTTAAAGCATATGCTCATGAAAATAATGGGATATATCTCGTAATTTCAAAAGTGCCGTAACTTTAAACAAAAATCATAGGTGATCGAATAAATGCTCATTTTGAAGGGTAAGGGTAGTACTAAAAGTTGCAAATATTACAGAAGGCCAACAAAAATTGTTGCATCCTGTACGTAACCTCAAATTTTTCAAAATCGGTACGTGATGGACCTATTCTGACTTCGGATTCGGATTCTACGTACAAAATTGCGTCGGAAATAACCTACAGCTTTCCAAAAACACCCAAGACCCTCATTTTTGTGGATCTGTGAAATCGACCGGTTAATAAACAATTCTTTTAATCTGGAGATCAATGTGGTGAAGTTGAAATCGACCTTGCCGGTGTCGCATGATACAAATTGAAGATACACAATAGAGATGATGATAATATAGCATGGTTCAAAGAAGTTGAGGTTTAGGTTTGACAATTCGCGTTTATCACATCTCGTGGTGGAGAAATCCATACTTAAATATGCATTAAGCATTTTGCGTTGTGTATTCAATCTGTTGTTGTCTTACCAGAGATCAACAGTTACATCTTTAATGTTTACCTCTAGAGAAAGAAGAATATTCGGTAGACCTATTTACTTAGGCATTCAGCGATTCATTTTTTTTTACGATCCGACGAACAAGACGGTAGAAGATCCTTTTGGAGGATGGGATATGGATGTTCTCTGTTAGAGAGACAGATGCAGATGTCCCTCTTGGAAAAAAAGTGGGAAATTCCCTCTTAAAGAAAAAGTAGCAGTACTTCCTCTTGGAAGAAGGGAAGATAGAAGCTCTTTCTTGGAGAGACAGATGCAGATATTCCCTTGGAGTAGGAAAGGTCAGATACACTCTCTTGGAGAGAGACGGCGGAAATTCCTCTTCAAGGAAAAGACAAAGACGTTTCTGTTTGGTAGGTTTGGTAGGATAGATACAGGGATTCCTCTTGAAGGTAAAAGACCGGACGTTCAAATATGACTTCACATAAATTTCAATTTCGAAGTTTAGAGACGTGAATAGTTACTTTGAAACAATCCACTCTACACGGTTCAATTCGACACCGCGGCAGAAACGTTGGATTCATCTTACGGATAAGTAATTGATCACCAGTCTCCTTCTATAAAATAAAGACGCGTTTTTCAGTTTCGCCAAAGTGTTTTATTAATTGTCTGATATCTCCCATTAGTAACACCAGGAACCACTAAAAAACGAACACTTCCTCATTTATGATTCTGACGACAATGTCACATATGGTGAAGGGTATGTTCTGGTTTTTATCACGCAAAACAGGTTGATTTCGGGAATAACACCTGGTACCTTGATGGAACATTGAAAGAATCGCTTACATTTTTATGTAATACAGTCATACCCCCGTTAACAAATAAGGCCGGGACAACACAAGGCATTTAAATTTCCTAAGGGTTTGAAGTGGGTATACCGACGGAAGAGAAATTATTCATTAACGGAAACGTCTGCATATTCTAAAGCGAAGTATTCGTTAAAGGGGGTTCGAATGAACCGTTATCGGATCACATCTCTTTAGCTTTCCCTTTTATATTTGTAATCTCATCCCAGCGAAGGAAAGTAACTAATATGAGGCGCATTGAAAGTGATTGATTCTACGGTTACCAAATTTGGACTTCATCATTAAAGAACCATTCGATTTTGATCAAAAACTTCCGAACATTTCGATTCCAAAAAGTTTTATGTCGCAGACAAATGAATAAATGGAACTACACCTTACAGCTTAGATATGACGTAAAAATAATACTCAAATATCCAAAAATATAAGGAGTTATGAAACTTATTCGACCTCGGTTATTTATTGAAAGCGTGTATAGGTTAATATGTTGTATTTCAAAAAGTGAAACCCTTGACAATCTTGGGCGTTCCGTATGTGCATTTTGCTTTTGGATATGAAACTTAGGATACTTTTTTAAGGGGAGTAAATCCCACCCTAAAACAATAGCTTGATGAAAGTATAATTGAAGGCTAATTGATTGTACTAATTTTAACCTGTAACCTGATACCAGAGCAAAAATCGTAGTCAAACGAAAGCGCTGGGTTTGGGTAGTTATAACTCTCATTGCCAAATAAGTTATTAAAAATTAGAAGTATGCTTTGCAAGTTAATGACAAAAGAGAAACCGTAATATCGCTTGGTACAGTGATTGAACTTACAATAGCATTAAGGTCTTTTTTAAGGGTACTTCCGCAGGAGCCTATTTGCATTGGGCAAGGCATATTAAGCAATTCCCTTTCTTCAAATATGTTTTAAGCTATTAAGTAAGCTATACATATGTGCACTCCAACTTCACTTATGAGTATTATGTTAGTTGACTCCTCAAATTTATATGAAAGGTATCTATTCCAATATTTTCATATCAAATTTGCATAATTTAGAATTGATTAGATTTTGGAATACATACGAAAATATCAGGAGAAGTCAATAAACTACCGAAATCTACAAGTATAATCATGTACAACGACGTAGCAATATTGCTATTAAAACCCAACAATCATTAAATATCAGAGACGTAAATAACACAGAAAATTGTAAAAATCCAAAGTTACTTTCTTTGCTCTGCCAATATATAATGAGTTTGATTGTTGTAGTCGCAGTTACGACGAATATATTATCGAGGACGAGTGATAGATTATTGATAACCAGAACCAGCGCCCACAATTCGGGTATTAACAGACATACCGATAAAAACACGATCAAAAACGGTGTTTGTATGTATTTACGAAAATACGCTCTATATTCCGGCCAGATGCCAAGAATTGAAAAGCATGTTCGATTCAGTCCGAAAGCTCGTTCAAAATCTGCAAATAAAATTATCGAAATATATTTTGTTCTACAAATTACATATGCCACGTTTCAATTTTTTATTTTGCTATTTTAGCATAGTAACGATACTATATGAAGTAAAAAATGACGTCGTATATGACATAAATATCGTCGTAAATAAAAATCCAATTTTTTAAACCATTGTCTTTTATTACGAATTTAACGAGTTTGTCGGTGCTTTTCGACATTTTGGTCGAATTTTATTGGAAACCAAACGTCTGCTGGATAAAAAACAATTTTGAAAAATTGCTACCCGGCCACGGATCGAACTCACGACCTGTACGATTTTATATATCCAGAACGCTACCGCTAGAACTATGAAACCGAAAACATCATCAGCAGGAATGCACACAACCTCGTATTTTTGACATGATGTAAAAAGTCAGGAATGTGAAACTGTTCCTAATCATCTGGTAATGTTTATCTTATATGTAGTACTTTAATGAAATCTGTATTAATTGTTAAATAATAAATGGAACATTTTGCAAGGTATTTTTCAGCGGGTTTTTTGTTATGTATTGTCACTAAAAGTGTTCTGGATTAATAATATCTGCTAGTATCTTAGTCGGTAGTGTGCAGAGCTGTGAAGTTGTAAGCCGCGAGTTCGATCTCCGGCCGGGTAGCAATGTTTCGAAATTGTTTTTCAAAAAACTCGAAAAACAACTAGAAACCCTTTTAATTCGTACATCAATTAAAAATATTTATAAAAAAATTAATTTTCATTTAATTAATTTAGGGCGCTATTTACGACGTTAGATATGAAGTCATTTATTATTTTCTTGTTATAATAGTTAATACTTTAATACCATAATAACTTTTGACACCTTAACCTTTATAATAAACTGACCGACCAAACAGTTGTCCTCTTAGATTTAATTGCTTTAAAAAAATGAAAATAAATAATAATCGAATTTTGTATAACCCAGTTTGTTTACTCTTCTTTCATTTAGAAACACTCTCCAACAACAAAAGGAAAAAAGTAGAAACTATAGTAGGTATAAGCACCTTACATATTTTGCGATGTACCTTCTTTTCCAATGTCACCACTTTGACCTATAGTTTCAATCATTTCTATCGAACTTCATGGGATACGATTTTCCAGAATATTTTGGCGAGATATGAAATCCGCAGCAGTTATATTCTTACGTTTTTAAGGATTATTAGAAACTGTTGCTTTTTATTAAAATTCGTTCTATAATTTTTAAAATGATGTTCTACAATGCCAAGCTTACTTACAATTTTTTATTTGCAATTGATACAACTGAGTTTTAGTGTATTATGTAATTGGATGCGTTCGAATGCTTGTGCATTTAGCTTCTGTAAAGGCTGTAAATGCTTTATTGTGAAGCAAGGGACACTGTGATATCGTGTCTACCTATAGAAGTAAACGAATTGGATATTCATTGAATTGAGAAAAAAATCAATCGATAGGAAAAAGCTGTTTCGCTGAGGTAGTTCGTGGAATTCGTTCATATTTTATGACTAACGCTTACAAGTCTCTTGGACTTTGTAAATTTTTTTGCAATACCATCTGTCATTATATATCTGTATGGAACTTTGCATTCTTGCCTTGTACTATCCGGCGTTTCGTTAGTGGCCCAGAAGTAGTCATCAGAGCATGTGTGCAAATTTATGGAACTTTTAACTCGCGTGATTACAAAGTACAACTACAAGAAGATTTGCACTTCACTGGAAATTAGTCGCGATGAGATTTGAATTAGATATACGCATATGGATTCACGTTTTTTCTTCATGTGATTCCAGATACTTTAATGCCATTATCGAAATATGTAACCGCACGGACTATTTTTATTCATCTATTCCTAAATATTTTTCGCGCAAATAAGTCATTAAACTTGTTTTATAAACGGTATGTATCATAATGTAACAAATTTTAAAAAGGTAAGGTAGTATATAAAATTAATCAGTAGATGATATGGCGATACCATTTTGGAATTACAAACAATTAATCACGCACCAACGTGTTCCTATCTTATTTGATTATTATTTGTTAATTCTATAATATATAATAATAATAATATATTTCAGGTAAAATATATGTGGAGTTACCACTACATATTGCAAAAGTATGAATACATACTTGTCCTAACCTGATGGGAGCTTAACTAAAAATAATATAAATAAAACAAATATAAAATATAATAATATATAATAAATATAGTAATATGGTGTGACGAGATCTATTTTACATGCACGGTTTAGTGACATTTGCAATACTAAAAAATACTACTTATATGTAACGCGAAGTTTCATTTTTACAATTTTGTAAATCGTTCATTTTCCCGAAAATACAATACTTTAATTATTTAATTTGTCGGTATAAGGATTTTGTTCAAATGTACAATATCCGGTGAGATCAACCAACTGTTAATGTCGAACTTTAAATTTAATATACAAATAAATGTCATGTATCTTAAATTTAATATCGTCTATATAGAATTTCATGTATACTTCCGAAAAGGAATTCTTGCCACCGCGTGGAAAATGCACTGAAAAAATTCAATTTAATGAACAGTAGCCCTAGCAGAAATTCGGTCTAATTATTGGTCAGTTTTTAGCTCATAAACTTGTATACTGGCCAGTTTGTGAGTAATAAAATGTGACCACTTGTTCATACAAAATGTAACGAAATCATGGATTGTTTTCGATAACTTTTTTAGATAAACTACACGGAAAAAACGGGTTTGGTCGTACCGACCAAAGAAGTATGATAAATTAAAATATTGATAGGTCTACGATTGCTATTGTAAAGAGAACTTTGCATATGGGAATCCTTTCAACTGATAAATGGTTGTGTGAACCATATTGCATTGTCACTGCATATGGACGCAGTAACCATATCTATTCTTACGGGTGCCACATCAAAATCGTTAACCGATCATCTGGTTGCCATGGCCATTTTCAAATGCTTGGTATGTATCTCTAGTTCCGAACATAGGGCATCCTATGTTCTAAGATAGAGCGGTTCTGATTGGTCAATTCCAAGTTGAAGGTCTCTTCTCATTGGCCGAAAAAATGCTAGTGCCAATGCGATGTATCGATATTATTGGACATGACATTTCTTAATCTGAAGTTCAGTACGTCAAACTTTTGAAGATTAAAAATTATGTTTAAATCACATTTTTTATTTTCATCCTTTCTGCAGCTGTCAATTGAAGTGTGTTGACGAAATAATGTTCTATTCGCTAATGGCATTACTATTTTGTCAGATAAGTATCGACGTAATCATTTATTAAATATTTAAAAAATGTAGTTTTAAAAAATCTGATACTTTGTGTTTGTTTTCTTAGACCATATCAGGCCAAATCAGTGGATCGCGGGGTTCTGGAACTGTGTGAAAAGTTAGATGTCCACCTACAATCAGCTGGCTGGGCCAGTGGCTGATGAGGTATCTGAAGATACAAAGTACGCACTCTACTGACCATTGGTGAATTACTACAATTCTAGTGTTATACACGGAGAGAACTGTGAAAGGATGAAACTGTAGGTATTCCTTCGCCACTGTACTAAGATTTCGGAGCTGGTTCTGCACCATGTGTCGCGTGATATCAATCTAAGAAACCCACAGTCTCAGACTGTGAAAACGCTTAGGATGAGACAGCAAAACTGCGATGCTTTCTTCGAGGCTTTCTCCCGCCTAAGTTTTACTTTTTAGACTAGGGCTCTCCTGGACTTTTTTGTAGGAAATGTCCTCCTCTACAAAAAAGGTTTAGTAAATTTTTGCTCCATCTTGCACCGTTTTCGATTCGGAAGCGATAGAACGAAGAACATCGAGTTTTTAAAACAAAAGATAAACATGGCGTCGGACGCTGAATACGATGTTTTTCAAGTCATATTTTAAAAATTAAAAATGGCAAATCCAAAATGGCGGATGGCTTTTAAAAAATCAAATGCAATTCGCTTGAAACACGTTATTCTGAAGTTTTTGGGGTCGTTGGTTACGAATAGGCAGTTAGTTTTTCGCAATTCAAAATGGCAGGTTCAATAAGGAGGGTTTCAAAGGGTGACTTTTGAAAAATTTAATGCACTTCGCTCGAAACTCGTCAGTTTAAGGTTTTTGTAGTCTATGAAGTTGAATCTAACGTTGAATTGATATTGAAGAGGACTAAGCTTTCTTTGTCGCTGCTTTACATCTGTTTTGACTCTGCATAGGAAACAAAAGACCTATCTGAAAACAATCAAAGTTTTAATGCATCGTTTAAGACATCTTATTTGAATCGTGGGCTTGCGAAAGTCATAAAATAAATGTATCTTTAGTGTTGAAAATCGCGAATTTATAAAAGATTTCAGCCTATATTCAAAAACCCTAAAAACAAAAAACTGTCAGCAGATCAGCATTTCATTGATTTCCATTCCATTGTACGTCTTATTTGAATCGTTTGCTCGCGAATGTGATAAAATAAAAGTATCTTGCCTTGGTTGGAGTATTGCATCTTGCCTTTGTCGGTTGGATTTTTACAACTTGCCATTGTTGGTTGGATTATACTATCTTACCTTTGCCTGTCGATTATTACATCTTGCCTTTGTTGGTTGGATTTTACGATCTTACCTTTGCCAGTCGGATTATTACATCTTACCTTTGTTCGTTGGATTTTACGATCTTACCTTTGGTGGTTGTATTATTACATCATGCCTTTGTTTGTTGGATTATACTATCTTACCTTTACCGGTCGGATTATTACATCTTGCCTTTGTTGGAGTATTACATCTTGCCTTTGTCAGTTGGATTATTACATCTTGGCTTGTTGGTTGGATTTTACGATCTTACCTTTGCCGGTTAAATTATTACATCTTGCCTTGGTTGGAATATTGCATCTTGCCTTTATCGGTTGGATTATTACATCTTCCTTTGGTTGGAGTATTGCATCTTGCCTTTGTTAAACTTTAACGTGTTTCAAGCGAATTGCTTTTGATTTTTTAAGAGTCGCCCCCATTTTGAATTTTTAAAATCTGACTTCATATTTGTAATCAGCAGCCAAAAATCTGTAAAGAATCATATCGTCTGATTTCTTTTCAATATTATTATTGGAGTATAAATGTGAAATTGATGTACATTTTTTATTGGACATGGTCAACTTTAACCTCTCATATTTCCGAAACGGGGAATATGCTCACTTTGAAATTTTGAAGGGTTTTCACATTATTGGGTCATCATATGTACCCAATTGGCATAAAAAAATTTTCAATATTCGAGATACGAAAAAGGGGCATTTTTGGCATGGGGCTTACAGAGGCTCTTTCATTTTTTTTTCTAATAATGTATTGGATTTAAGAAATGGTACAAATTCAATTATTAAACTAGTGTTGGCGTGGTGCCTCGTTCGCTCAGAAACTTCGTCCCAGTGCAGAGTCGGCTATTCCTTATTAATACTCGTTCGTTTACTAACAGCTTTCAATTATATTATAAAATTATATCGATATTTGAGAATGCTATTCAAACCATTGGACTTTTTCAATGAGCTACGTTGTAATGATTTGTTTGTTAAGAAAATTTTTATTTATTACAACATATAATTATTTTATACAAATCAGCTTACAAATCCATTCATAACCAGTGGAATGTTTTAATTTATGTAACGGGTTCAAATCGATGATAATAATTTTTACCAAATAAAAATGATTTCGATTAAAGATTATTTCCTAATATCATTCTCGTCATTCGTTCTTTTCACATACTCACATACACAATTATACACATATATTGTTCGTCATAAAAGTCCACTAATGCCTCCTTTATTTTCTTTATTTTAACTCACTGAAAACCTTTCTGAACACCTCGGCAACACGTGAAATTTAAAACAAACATACCAGAATTTTTCGTTTGTGATGAGATGACCTTGAGATTACCGGCGACGAAGGTTTTTGTGGATTGCTTCGTTGGATCCAACTTTGCTTATAAAGTAGGATGAACGACCTAGGTCCCGAATTTCGCTGAGGATGATCTTGCCTTTATTTTCAAAGATTGAAGATACGAAGATCCCTTTTCCATCGATGCATGACTTCTTTACTTCGTGGTTGATGGTGATCCTAACTCTGATTGCAGTCACAGGCACTTTTCAGGATCGTGATTGCCGAATGGTCTAAATCTCAGTTTGCTAATTTCCGTGTTTTTTGCCTTGATGGTCACAAAGTATCGTCTCCGTCTGAAGGGCTAACAAACATAATAACACACCGAACATAACTATACGCTTTTCTTTTTAAAAAAATAACTAAAAATGTCATTCTTACCCCAATTGCGTTATACCATCCGTCGCGTCTCGAATCGACCGTATCGTTCGAACAACACATCCAGAGCGAGAGACTCGCCGGTTTTCACATCGAGATATGTGTGCCGATTACTATATAAAATATACACACTTCGTCCTCATTCATATTACGCCACGACGCTACAAACTTGTGACGCCACAGACGGACAACTAACACACTACAAACGCGCTATACAAACTTATGGGGAATCCCTACAACGTCAAAGACGAGCTATACAAAAAAACCACCTGTCAACCCGTCTGAAGAGCTACAAAATATCATTGCTGCAATTCTTCAATCCGTAACGAAAGAAATATTAAGGAAAGTGCAAATTGAATTTTGCAACCGCCTCGTGTACTGCACAGCTGATGCTGGTGGACATTTTGAGCACTTAATAAATTAAAATAAAATTAACGTTGTTTTCTTTTCAATTTTAATTTGTTACATAATAATATAGGCATGGTACATGTAAAGTCTTTTTGTAAAAACTGGCAGGTTACAGTCTCTTAATGTTCACTTTCACAACTTTGTTTATTAAAATCCATTTAGTCTATTTACACATGAATGTCTTCCGGTTTGTTCATTTGCGATGGGTCGATGACAGTTTATTTGTTGTTTCGCATCTTTTATGGTTGTAATTTTTTTTTAACAGTGAACAGCACCATTGAACACAACGAACAGACCGTATAACACTAGAATTGTAGTAATCTTCTAATTGTAGCGATTTCACAAATACTTTCTGGCCTGAAAATATTCATTCGACATTTCACATGAGTTATGAACTTTGAAAATTTTCTTACGATAGAAAAAAAGACAAGTGTCGACTGACACGAAAATTTGAAAGTTCTTTTATCAGATGATTCCTTATATGCGAAATGGACTTTGAACATTTTCCAAGTTCATTTGTAGTATGAAACGTTAAACAATTTTTATTTTATATCAGACCCAATCCTCTTACGAGAACTCATACGATTTCTCACGTGATTTTCAATGTTATTTCTCACGTGATTTCTCATGCAATTGTAGGTATAGGCCGTTAACTATATGAATATCGAAATCTCTTATTATCTATGGGTAATGTAAGATTAGTGGTAAAATAAGGGCAAAATATTTCTTGACCCCCTTTATATAATCACCAATAAATTGCGTTTGAAAAGCAAATAAAGCCATTATTTTGTTGAATATTTAATGCACTCTTCCTGTAAATGCTAAATGGTTAAAAGTAGAATGGATGAAAGGTAAAATGTAAAAGTTAGATTTCATTGGGTAGAGCCTGATCAAATAGCCGTTTTCTTGAAATGTAAACAAGATACGTTAAGGAGTATAACAGTTCGTTAATTTAGTATTTGATATAAGTGAGATTGACCTATAATCACTGACATTGTATTTGTTTCCAGACTTCAAGATAGTTATAACACCCTTTTCAAAGCATAAATTAATTAAGTAGTCCAACGCAGAATTTATATACGGTGGAAAAATCTGTAATGCAGTTACAGATATTTCATGAGAGTCTACTGTTTTTTTTACCGCCTAGACCAGTGATTATATCATGAAGCTCGTTGATATTTACAGTTTTTAAAACAATCGATTTTTGGGTACTTTTACCCAGTTAGTTTTTTTCTTTTAATTTGGTTGTCCTTCTTGCAAGAGTTTTACCAACACTAGAAAAAAATTTGTTAAATTCTGCTGCAATTCCAAAAGGTTTGATAATTTTCCTTCCGCAATCTGAGAGAACCTCGAGAGTTTTTGATCATTTGGTTTATACTTTTATGGATAACATTTTTAACTATATTCCACATAAATTTAGGGTTATATATTTTAAATAGGTTAAATAGGTTATATTTTTTAAATCTGTCAAAGTCTGAAAGGCCAGATTTTAAAGCTTTTCGATACAAAGCATCTCTTTAATGAATCGATCGAGTTATACATTGTTTCTGGGGTTTCGCTTTTCGAGAAGTATACGTTGAGTTCTTTTTTATGATCTGGATCGTATTAAATAATTGCAAAATACAGAGATTTAAATCTGTCGAATTAGTAATAAGGTTTCAATTTGTTTCCGATGCAAGATGCTCCAATATTGCTTTATAGTTAGTTCGTGTCATCTAAAGAGAGATAATTGTTCAAGCAGTATCTTAACGTTATAATATGTTGGTTCCATGTTTATGCAAAAAATACTCAATGTAATGATCTGCTATATTACCGTGTTCACCGTCCAAGCTGCCAAGTTTGACAATTGAATATCAGTCTTTACAAATAGGTGATCTATTATTGTTGACGATTTTCTTTGTATCCAAGTGAGGATGTTAATTGCCGATATGAATCGAACTTCATCTAATATATTTAAATATGTCATTGTTGCATGATTTTGTTTACTAATGTCGATTTATTTCTCTAAAAATAATATGATAATTTCTTGAGGTTTGCAAATATTTACATAAGTCAGATATGAATTCTTGATATAAATAAAAAACCATTATATTTACCAATTCAATTGCTGGGTAATTTATTCTGGCTGAAACAAATTTTTTAAGAGATGCAAATGCCATACATTTATTATCTTCATTTGCAGCATGCTCCGTTTTATAATTTATTTTGAATCGTTCGTTTGTGTGTAAACAATGGGTACATGATTGAATGATTTCGAAATGTGCTCTAAAAGAGGTCAGACGTCCCACATTCTAAGGCTTTTCTGGCCGTGAAGTCATTATAAAATCTGTATGAACTCATGCTCAGAAAACCCCTAGAATGTGGGACATCCGACTTCTTTTACAGCATTTCGAAATAATTCTATGTTGCTGTCTGGGAATACATTGAACACTTGATGACACGGATGATACCTGCAAACCATAAGGGTAAGCCTCCCTTACTTGTTTAAGTTCCTCAGGGCTCTTAGTACCTAGGTGTGTCGTTAAGTGGCGTTATTACCTAGCAGGTTAGGAAGGGGGAATGACCATTCTCGTAAGTAAAATGGGTTTTCGTTTCCTACAAGTTCGAGGCGAAGGGACGAGAAAGCATACTTACCTGGCGCAGAGGTTACTGTGATCATCAAGGCAGTTCCTCCAGGGTGAGGCTCTTTCATTGCACTAAGATCGAGCTGACCCTTGCGAATATCCCTAATGTGGATATCTCGGGCGTATTATTTTTGTTAGTCGGGACTGCGTTCGCGCTATCCCGGTCCTTTAATAATCTAAACATATTGTATTAATTTAGATAATTAACAAAGCTCTCGATGTGAAATCTACAGGATCCTTAAAGCAGTCACTTTTGTTGCCTAAAACTGACGACGAAACTAATAAGAAAACTAGATGCCTTCGACCCGGGTGCCTACAATTTTGGCTAAATTCGTATTGCAGTTCCCTGACGAAAGGCTGATGCTTCCGGGAATATTCCCATTTTAACACTGCCAGGAAAGAAGGCGGCAGAGGGTAGTTCTAGCATCGTTAGGTTCGAGTAGTTTCTATACATATATTGTAACAATATCTTGTTCCGTAAATAGGGTGAATATGCCAATGAATGGACGGTTAAGCATTTTTCACACTTTGATCGATTGTAGCTTTTGAATTCTTTTATGAAAATTTAATTATGATACCACCATTAGAATCGTTAGACTCTGCTTTTTATGACCGTGTAGTTCAACCTTTGATTTTATTTAATTATTAACCTCGTCTTCATACGTTTGTAAAAAAATCCGCTAAACCCCAATGAATAGACGGGTTAAATCAAATGGGACGTTTTCAGTACCAGTTTTCGATGGCTTTAAAACTTTGCTTTGATTTTACAAAATAATAAACACTGGAAGATCAATAGTACTGTAAATATTGATTTGAATGCTCAAAGAACATAAAAATATGTATTTTGTTGCATGTTGTGCATCATACATTCATAAGAAATGGAAATATGTAGAAAATCGTCCATTCATTGGCATATTCACCCTATATTAAAATTGAAAATGAGCATTTTCAAAACTTCGACCCCGACCGCAGGTCAGCCGAAGTACTGATAAATGAGCACGTCTTGTTTGCACTGATGCTTAAAAAAACGCGGTTTAGTCGAGTTTTTGACAGGTCGGGTTGCAGGAAATAAATTTTTTTATATGTGGGATACTTCGGTTTCCGTTTTTTACGGCATTATCGTTGATTTTACGAAGAAATGAATACAACCTTTTTTGTAGAGAATTCGATGTTCTATTTTTTTTTGTTTGAAACATCTTTTTGTACGATTTGTATTTTTTGTTAAAAAATGGAAAAAACGTGTTTTTTGAGTGTTTTTTTGTCAAACCTCCCCATAATCTAGTATGCATTGTCTCCAAAAACTTATCAGATCTAAGTTTGGCCACGAGAAACCCAAATCCGGTTGTACTTTTTAAATTCGTCCTGCCAGTCGCGAGATATCGCGTATACAAAATTTTGCCCACAGACGGACGTACGTACAACCTAACGGACACCAATTTTTTTATTGTTGCTTTGGATTCCTTAGGGCCTGAAACGTCGACATTTGATGAAAAACTATAGAGGAATTTTTTGGCGGGAACTGACCAAATTCAATACTTCGCCAGACCTATGATCTGGGTCGACGTAATTTAGCTCGTAAATTTTACATATTTGGAGCAACGAACGATCACAAAAGGGTCTTCAAAAACATAACATACCTATGAACTTTGAAAAAAATACTACAAAGTTTTTAGAAATCACCGTAGAATCACTGGCATTTTTTTCTAATTATTTAATCGTTTTTTATTTAATCAAGTATTTAGTTATATTTTTAACCAATTTTTCGAATTTAATAACAAATTGAAATGAAATAATTGTGGTATATTCTTTGATGAATTCTAAGCATTTTTTAATTCATAATTCTCTAGGAAAAAATCCTTAAATATATTTTTCTTAGTGTCCTCAAAAACTGTCAGCATTTCTAAAAATTGCAAACAACAAAAAATGATTAGAATTCATTAATATACCACATTTTTTCAAAATTTTTCATCAATTTTAAAAAATTTGTTTAACTCTTAATCCCGACTTCCGATACTTCGATTACGATATTTGAAGACTTAGAACAATATTTTGTTGTTGCAATGTCAGACTTGGACTTTGACCTAAAACACGGTTTGGATGTTATTGCATCAACAATATATTATCTACTATTGAAAAGTACATGCTGTAGACTTGTTACTGACGGTTTTAGCAGAGGGTATTTCGAAAACTACTCCCAAATGTTTACGTTAATATATGGGCAAATCTGCGAAACCTTTAAATTTCGTGTCACTGTGTATTTTTGAGCATTTTTATTTTATTTTTCCGCGATTAAACTGGTCAACATTATTAGGTTCACACTCAAAACATATCGACTAATGTATATAATTTATTATTGATTAGGTAAAAGCATGAAATTCATAACTTTGAAACTGAAAAATATGTCAAAAACGCCTAAAATAAAGTATTTATTACATGTACTAATAGGCAAAAAAACAAAGAATTTGTACCCTGATAGAGTTATGTGCCCTTTTCAGGAAGGCTGTAAAGAGTACCTTTAAAATGTGTCCCTTGTTTAAAAAAAAATAAATAAAACAATTTCAGTTCATTTTCAACCGACTGCATGTGCAGCAAATCTTTAATATATCTTAAAGAGCAAAAAGTAAAAACTTTGAACACGGAAAAAGAAGGAAATCCAGGCGTCGTTTAAAAATGTGCTCACAAGAGAAGTCAAAGAAATATACGATTGAAGTGAAAAAGCACTTGCGTAACTGGTTATCAATGGCACTCCGTCAATTGAAAAAGAACATTATTTATAACATGTAGCATCAAAATATAGGCAACATCAAAACGCTAACATCTAATAGTGGTTGTGACCCTTTGTATCACCATGGTAAATAACGTTTTCTTTGATTTTTCATTATTAAAATTGTAGTTAACGCATTAATGTCAAGTTTTTTACGATTCTCTGTAAGTTTAGTGATAAAATAACATATATAAATGGCTAAGAAGACTATTCCTAAACTATTTGGCATGTTCAGATTGCATTGCAAAAAGTTTGCACGTGTTATTCCCCTATAGTTTTTCATCAAATGTCGACGTTTCAGGCCCTAAGGAACGCAAAGCAACAATAAAAAAATTGGTGTCCGTTAAGTTGTACGTCCGTCCGTCCGTCCGTCCGTTCGTCCGTGGGCAAAATTTTGTATACGCGATATCTCGCGACTGGCAGGACGAATTTAAAAAGTACAAACGGATTTGGGTTTATCTTGGCCAAACTTAGATCTGATTAGTATTTGGAGACAATGCATACTAGATAATGGGGAGGTTTAACAAAAAAAACGCTCAAAAAACACGTTTTTTCCATTTTTTAACAAAAAATACAAATCGTACAAAAAATATAGAACATCGAATTTTCTACAAAAAAGGTTGTATTCATTTCTTCGTAAAATCAACGATAATGCCGTAAAAAACGAAAACCGAAGTATCCCACATATAACAAAATTTATTTCCTGCATCCCGACCTGTCAAAAACTCGACTAAACCGCGTTTTTTTAAGCATCAGTGTGAACAAGACGTGCTCATTTATCAGTGCTTCGGCTGACCTGCGGTCGGGGTCGAAGTTTTGAAAATGCTCATTTTCAATTTTAATATAGGGTGAATATGCCAATGAATGGACGACTACCAATGAATGGACGATTTTCGACATACATATTTCTATTTCTTGTGAATGTATGATGCACAACATGCAACAAAATACATATTTTTATGTTCTTTGAACATTCAAAACAATATTTACAGTACTATTGATCTTCCAGTGTTTATTATTTTGTAAAATCAAAAGAAAGTTTTAAAGCCATCCAAAACTGGTACTGAAAACGTCCCATTTGATTTAACCCGTCTATTCATTGGGGTTTAGCGGTTTATTTTTACAAACTTATGAATACGAGGTTAATAATTAAATAAAATCAAAGGTTGAACTACACGGTCATAAAGAGCATAGTCTAACGATTCTAATGGTGGCATCATAATTAAATTTTCATAAAAGAATTCAAAAGCTACAATCGATCAAAGTGTGAAAAATGCTTAACCATCCATTCATAGGCATATTCACCCTATTTAAGGAACAAGATGGGCAAGGTTTCGCAAATTTTCCCATATATTAACGTAAACATTTGGGAGTTGTTTGCGAAATACCCTCTGCTAATACCGTTAGTAACAAGTCTACAGCATGTACTTTTCAATAGTAGATAATATATTGTTGATGCAATAACATCCAAACCGTGTTTTAGGTCAAAGTCCAAGTCTGACATTGCAACAACAAAATATTGTTCTAAGTCTTCAAATATCGTAGTTTTTCTACTTGGTTCTATTCGATCGAATGAACAGTCGTTTAGAAACTAATCGCGAACTAAGACTGTCGAAAGCAGACTCATTTTGTCTGCTCAGATTGTCTTCGCTCGACATGATCTTGGTGAAAATCTTCATTTGTCGAGGAAATAAAAATTTGCACGTTTTTCATCTAAAATTGAACATTTTGTTAAGAAATTTATTTAAAAATTTATTAAAAAACTGTTTATGTCCTACATTTTATTTTATACGACATATTAAAATATAACATAATATGTTTATATTGTATTTGTAGGTGTTTTAAAAATTCATTAATCTGGAGCAGAATGTATAAAAATAATGCTGCAGAATATTTTGAATTTTACACGGAACAAATATTTAGGTGAAGCTTAAAATTAGTTTCGTAAAAAATAAGTTAGTTCAATATTTGTCAGCTCATTGACACCAAAAGGTTGTCTTTCTTCTTTTAAAATTAATGTTTAGATACACATTTAAATTTTATTGGGTCCAATTCGACCCCTACTTTTGCCAAGTAAAAATAATTTTTGATTAAATAAAAACAGAACTACAAGAATGTAGTTTTAAGATGTCTTGCTTTGTTTTCGAATTATATTATTGAATCATGGAATAGCTTCAGGAATACTTGTACTATAAATACCTTATGCACTTTTTATATCTTTGACAACTTTGTGTATTATTCAAATCGACTTTAATGTTTGTTAGTTCTGATCGTCGTTAAAGATGAAATAATTAGTGTACTATCTTTAGGTTTGTACCGAAAACAGAGTAAGATATTAAAAAATAGCCTGAAAATGTTTCAAGACAGTTACAAAAAGTTGTACTATAAAATAATTAAATAAACATTCAAAAAATACCGAAATTGCAAAAAATATTATTAAACTCATAAAAAATTAGTCCTCAAGAATCCGATTTTTATTAAACATCGTCTATTTTCATCGACCTCTTGTACATCTTGAAAACTAACAATTCCACAAATTTTATGCATCATTCAACGACAGTAACTAGTTACTGATAACTAAGAAAGCAGGAATTTTCTGATTTGGGTATTTTTGGTGCCTATATTAATTGCTGAATGAGTAACGGACACTTGCCCTGTATTCATTTGAGACGAAACTACATAACATTTTCATTCAGCGGAATCGTATGCGAAACACATTTTTCTCAAATTAATCGCGAATCAATCTCATTTAGAAATTGGTTTTGGCTTCTGCAATCAGTGTATAATCAACTCGCCAATGCATCGGTTTATTTAATATTTAATCTTCACCGGAACAAGTGTTTAAAGTTATATGTACATAATAAAAATTGAGAATAGTGTTCCACTTTATGATAAAAGGGGACAAATTAGCTCAAACTACATTTCGAAATATACTGCTTTGTTTTCAAAATATTTAAAAGCGTGAATTGTGTAAGATTGTTAGCATTCGCGAGCATTAATATCAGAGATATATCTCCAGAACGTTTAACCTTCAGGTTGTCGTACATCATGATAACTTACACAGGGCTATAATAAATTGTTCTAATAGCGTATTATTACAACTGTATACCCGGAAGTTCCGGGCGAAATGCGTGCGAACACTCTGTCTCTGGTCGTCGAGGAGAAAGAGCTAAGTCGAGCTCGTAGTCTTTTTCCGAAAAAAAACGTGCTCAAGTAGGAGTCATGTAAAAGAAAATAGATTTAAACATTAAAGTATTATATTCGGTAAGAGCTAGTCGAAGGCTCAAGTAAATGTACGGAACAGGTCGGTTCAATTTTAAGTTACGCACGAAGTTAGAACGGTTGCCGAATTTCGAATCTGTGCAAATCTCGTCAGTCTGGATACGGAGGAAGAAAGTACGAAGCTAAATAAAAGCTGTGTTTGATTCACTTAGGAAAAGTGGGTGTAGTTTATTTGCAACAACACTGTTCCTTTTTTTTCTATAATTTCAAACGTCCCGCCACGTGCGAGACGCCGCCATCTTGCTGGAGTTCGACCATGTGTCGATAATCGCTCATGAACGAGTTTCCATATTACAAATATATCACCTTATATTGTCAATTGTCATCAACTTTGCAATTACTTTTAGTTAAGGCCTTATCCTTATAATATGGCCTTTCTCATTGCTAAGCTTCGCAAGCTAGTCTCAAAAGATTCAAACGTTCTAAGTTTTCGAGTTTAAGTTAATCGGTAATAATTGAATGAATCACAACACCTGTTTAATTATATACATATATTTTATAAAGTACAGAAATGCGTTCTTAAACAAAAAATGATGAAGTACAAAAATAATATGCTACATTATTCGTTATCGCTATCTCCACTGGCAAAATCATAGTAAGAAATAAATAAAACTTTATTATTTTCATAATTGAGTTGTTTTTCGATTTCAATTATAACAATGTCATATTTTAACAACATTCCTAAATAAATAGAATCATGTTTACACATGATTATACTCGTAAGTGCCGTTTCCGATAAACAAAACAATAAGAGTCACTTTGTGTAGATATTCGAATTAATACAAAAACGGGTTAACTTTTGGAAATTGAAAAAAGTGAGTTAATTTCAGCTAACGGGTGAAAATGGTTTACTTTTTATGATGCGAGCAAAAGTGGGTTAAATATTCCATAAGAGCAAAAGTGAATTATAATTTTAATCCATTTTTGCCCTGAATATTATATAAGTTATTTTTGCTCGCGGAGATTAATTAATTCGTTTTTCCGCGTTAAAAAAGTTAATTCACTTTTGCCCGAGTTATATTTTTGACCCATTTTTATTCTCAGCGTGTCATTTGTCAGTATCATATCGTCACTAGTACCAAATCTATAATTGTCATTTATCACAACTATAGTCACTCGCACCATTCTTTTGATAGCCTGAGCAAGGTCAATAATTGGAGGTCAAATTTCTCATTAGATCCTGATTTAGGACCGACATTCGTTTACTCCAATTAATTTTTACCCTATATCGTTCGTTTCTTTCAGATTTTAAGAGTGTTACTTTTTACGTCCTATGACTTAGTCGACTCGGTATAATAATTTACTTTTATGTACGTCTTTTCGGTGCGTAAAGTAAACTTGTGCGTAAAGTAAACTTTACGCACTCGATTATACTTTACGCACGAAAAAGCCGTACGTAAACAATATTTCGGCACACGTGTGTGTGTGTGTAAAGTTCTTTACGCATACGCCCCTGTATCGAAAACTACTCTTTTCACACTCGCGAGTGAAATTCGATTTCAAATGTTACGAAAATATCCCCAGATTTAGGAGACTATCTTTAGGGAAAGACTTTAAGGCTCACATACTATACATTTCAATTTCGACTTTTAATGTCAGACCTGGAATTTAATGCACAAAAAATGTTAATATACCTTAAATGTGATTTCATTCTTTGTTGAGTATCATGTATATACCCCAAAAAAGATCCCTGCTATCGAATGGAAAATTTACATGGAAAAAATTAAATTTACAAATTAAATTTAATGTACAGTAAACCTAGTAGAAATCTATCGGTCTAAAATTCGCCAGTTTTTGGCAAACAAACTTGTGTACTGGCCAGTTTGTAAGTAGTAAAATGTGGCCAGTTTTCCGTATAAATTTAAGAAAATCATGGATTTTTTTCGATACCATTTTTAAACTAACTGTAGACAGTTTCTGCTGTTTTTGAAAAAAGTACTCAGAATATTTATTACGAACAACCTACTTTTGTCTAATTTCTTGACGATAATTTAGGTAACATTATGTGGATGTTTTTTTTTACTTTATGCAGTTTCTGTTTAGATTTTATCTGCTTTTTGTAGTTTTAGAATAGACAGTTTTTGAGCGTAACTATTATTATTAGGAAAAATATTAAACTTCGTACAGCAGCTTTAATACGAGTATAGTCATCATAATCAAGATCGTCATCCTCGTCGTCATCATCATCATCACCATCATCACTGCTATTGTTATTATTTTCGTTAACATTTTTATCAATTACGGGAATTTATATGCTTATAAGCAGGGCACATAGGGTTTTCTGCATAATTTTCTTGAAATGCTTAATATAATGTAATCTAATTCTACGGTCACTAGCGGCAGAAAAAAAAACATAATTATAAACGGACGGGAAAAAAGATCGTAGAAGGGCGATCCACACCAGACATATTCACGAGATACTGATTATTGTCTTCAAATTTAATAGCATGGTATAATTTTTCGAAAATCGCATGCAATGAAACGAATAACAACCGTGAAATGTAAACAAAGTAAGTTAAGGGTTGTAAACATTTCGCTGCGTTTGATATGTGCCCTTCTGCGATCCACATTTATTTCATACATATTTTGAGCAATTTTGCTGAATTAAGCAACTACGAAGCTAAATTTCAATACGGATAAATACATACAATAAGTACACTGTAAATCAGATTCAAGAAATTAATATCCGAGAGAAATTGGAGCGTTTTTGATAGTGCTTCTTCTGAGTTTAATTGAAATCGTATGAAATATCATTCACGTTAAGCAATCTAACAAACAACGTATCATTTCGAATAAAAAATTATTACCCGTGTTTCGGAAGTATCGTATATTGACGCATATAACAGAATGTAACGTATGACATCGGATGCATTGGAAAGACGAAAAATATTCGAAATTTATTGTGCGTGTGAAAACATTTGAAAACGACTAATTTCGTATTAAAATTTGATGAATTTCATTCGAAAGTGGAAACAAATCGAATGAAAGTCGAAATTTTTGCACACGAACTCGTTTGTTGGGTAGATATAAAAAAGCAATTTTTTAATTACTGTTGACAACTTCAATTACTGTACTTCCTTTCTCAAGCATAATTTGTATCTCTGCTACAGCGTCTAATGCAGCAAATTGCGATTCTAAGAGTGATAGAGCTGCTTGCACTTCTTGGACTGTCGTCTACATTAGTTTCTTCATCATTGATACAATCACCCACTGTACTTGGACCGCATATTGTTCGCACATGAGGGCAGTATCGTAAATTTCTTCAACGTCTTCCAAATGCAGATTTGGAATATCTCCATTGTCTTCTAGTGGGGTTGTCATAACATCTTCCTGCATCAGAATTGGATCTTCATATTTAATTGTAACCTGCCCCAAGTTTGAAACCAAGTTTGATTGAGAAGTGTCATTTTTCGCTGTTGATTGCACATATAATAAATTATGCAACAATAAACATAATCTAAGAGTCTTACTACCATATAGAAATAGATTACAGAAATGCTGGCACTATTGAATATTGGTGAACTCCAAAATACTAACCTAGAAGAATTAGATGTGCGTTCCCTGCCGAAAAAATACTGCAGAACATTATTTAGAAAATACATAAAGCACCATTGTATAGTTTTTGCACCATACAAAGTTAAATTTAGGACGGGATTCACAATATTTCTACTTCTTTAAATTGTGACGGAAGTTTTAAACGACATTGTATGCTACTTCTTTTTCGTAATAACTGTACTTTGTATGGTGCTCTACGTTTTCTGAATCGTGTTCTATGGTATATATATGGTATATCAGATCATATTTCTGATACGTACATATTTGTTATTGTTTTTCTAGCTTACTTAACATGGCGAATACTCACTTTGATAAGTACTTTTCGAACATTTCGTACTTATCTACCATTTTTTAGAGAATATTATGTAGAATATGGCTATTTTCCCCGTTTTTGAAAACCGTATAGGAAAAAAGTTATATAGGAGCAAAATTAGCACATGTTTAGAATACTTGCATACTTACGCATTTTCACTTTTTTCTGGCGCATGTTGCACCCATTGCAACAAAAATATTGTTCGACTAATGTACAAAAATGTTTCTTGGATGAATATGAATGCGAATCTCGGTTTCAGCACGACCCTCAACACCCGTAGAAAAAATGTTTTTGCACTTGTATCGAAAACTTACATTTCAAACGAAAAATATTCTAGGATTATATGTATATATGTTCACCTTGAAGTGCTAAGTGATGTTTAGGTTATGTCTACGACTACTTCAATACCTTCCTTGCACAATAATTATATAATTATGAATAGAAATTTTGTACAATCGGACATAATGCATATTTTTCCTGACTAAGAATTAGCCTATTTTGTATTCCTTTACTTAATGCACGTTTTCCTCAAAGTTGCACAATTCTTCGGCATTTTATTATATTCGGCAATAATTGCGGTTTCAGTATCTACCAGGAATAATAGGAGAGAGTGGGGCAGACTGTGACACTTTTTTTCAAAGTCAATTTAAAATATATTATATTCTGTAAATGCTCATTTTTATAACACTAATCGATAGTGCGATTATATAAGTTGATAAAATAATAGAGATATGCATACAAAAATAACGTATTTCAATAAAAATATTCATTTTTAAAACATTTGGTTTTGTCACAGTCTGCCCCATACGTGGGATCAGGCGTGACAGGTAGTAATTTATACTGTGGGGTACATTGTGACGTATTGATGTAAAGCAGGAAAATAATTTTTCTTACCACATTATGATTTTATTATAATAATTTTTACAATTATTTATTTATTTATTTATTTATTTAAAATCATCAACGGCCCATAAGGCCTTTTACAAAAATTAATAAAAATATTTTTTTTACATTGGTAGAGGCGCAAAACAAAATTCATAAAACTACTGGTAACAAATTAATATAAACAATACATAATAAATAATAAACAATACAAAATAAATAATAAACAATACATAGTAAATAATAAACAATTTTGACTCGATAAAAACAATAGACCATAAGATCACTATAGAACCTCCGGATAAAATCTTAGGCAGGTCGCTCTAAACAACCCAAATGCAATGTTTAAAGGCAAATCATAAGATTGCCGAGGAAGCGCATTCCAATCCCTCCGCAGACGACTAATGGGAGAATAAAAACCAAAATTCGACGAACTGTTAATTTCCTCCAGAGGACGGAGATCCCTAATTAGATAACGGCTGACACGATTGGTCAATAAGCTGGACAGTTCTCTACAATTCAGACCACCATACAGAATTTTATAAACAAAAGTTACATTAAAATACGTATGAATAGAATGGACTGTGGGCAAATTAAGGGTACTTGATAATTGAGAGTAGTCATGATCAATGAAAGACATAGGAGAATGAGTTTTAAAAGAGAGAAACCGAATAAACTTATGCTGCAGGGATTCCAAATTATTTATGTATTTTTTGAAGTGAGGTGACCAAATAACCGAACCATATGTAATATGCGGAAGAACAAGCGCTTTATAAAGGTGAATGATAGAGTGAATATTGTTAAAATCTTTTGTAGAACGTCTTAAGAATCCCAGAGCAGAATAAGCCTTGGCTAAAACACTGTCTTGGTGAGGTCTGAAGCAAAATGACGAGTCCAGGATAACACCCAAGTCTGAGATGGAATCCACCCTCTGAAGGCACGAGCTAGAGATGAGATAATCATAATTAAAAAATTTTAAACGTCTGTGGAATGAAATGGATTTGCACTTTTGAATGTTAAGAGGTAACAAATTGTAGTCGGCCCACAAAACAATTTCATTTAAGTCCCTTTGGAGATTGGATGCATCAAGGGGAGATAGAATCTCAATATACAATTTGATATCGTCAGCAAATAGCAGGAATTTGGAATATTTGATAGAATGTACAATGTCGTTTATGAATAGAACAAACAATAAAGGTCCCAGGTGGGAACCTTGAGGGACTCCTGAAATAACGATATATGGATTTGAGATGGAATCTCTGATTCTTACCATTTGCTGGCGATTCATCAAATAATTACCGAACCATCTTAAGAGATTTCCACCAATTCCCAGTTGCGAAAGCTTATTGATGAGTAGACCATGGTCGACTGAATCAAATGCCTTCGCAAAATCTAGATAGATCGCATCCACCTGATGGAAACTGTCAAGAGCTCTAGAAATGTAATCAGTATATAGCGTTAAGTTCGTAATAGTTGATCTCCCCCTGATGAAACCATGCTGCTGATTTATCAAAATATTTGAAAAGGAAGCCCGCAACTTATTTGCTATAATCGCATCTAGTAGTTTTGCAAAAACGCATAATATTGAGATAGGTCTATAATTCTCTATGTGACACTTATTTCCATTTTTGTGAATAGGAGTGACATAAGCTGTTTTCCATATATCTGGGAATGTACCAGATTGAAGCGATTTGTTGAATAGCAAGACTAGGGGCTCTAAGAGAGGAGCAATACATTTTTTAATAAAGCTTGACGGAATCAAGTCTGGTCCGAACGAATAAGAATCCTTTATGCTATTCACTATGGAAGAAATATCTACAGCTGTAATAATAAAACTATCATGAGTTATTCCATCATTAGAAAATACATTGACATCAGGATCGCTAGAAGCCCGGTGTACAGATTTAAAAAAATCAGCAAACCCATCGGGGATGTCATGAGATATGAGGGATCTGTCTTCAAAAAACATATTCTCAGGAATATCATTAGAAGATTTTAAATTCTTTATGTAGGACCAAAACGATTTGATATTTGTCCTGGACTTTGTTTCTATCGAGTCAATGTATCTTCTATAGCAAGATTTTGATAATCTTAAGCACTCCGATCGAAGCTTCTTAAATTTAATATATAAATTAAAATCATTGGTAGCACGCCACGCTTTATGCACAAATTTCTTTTCCTGAATCAACTTTTTCAGCTCACAATTAAACCATATCGGATAAGTACTGGAGAATACTTTTTTGGACGGAGTATTTTTAGAAATAACAGAATATAAAAGTTTATAAAAACTGTCTACTTTTGCTCAAATTCCGAATGAGCTAAAATGGGTCTCCAATCCTTCTCCGACAAGGCTTCAATTATTGACACGTAATCTGCGTTCCGAAAATCCCATTGTGTTGAAGAAAAATCTCTTCTAGTGACAAACTCAGCATCCAATTCAAAGTAGGCGGGATCATGATGATCTTCAACGGGTACTAACGAATCCATAGCGTTAATAAGGTGAAAATCAGGTGAAGAACAAAAAGCCAAATCAAGTGTATAACCTTTCAAATTATTAATTGGGAAAAACTGTCTGAGTCCGTATAAATTTAAATTGTTAGACAAAAATTTTGCATTATCCTGAATCTTGAGGGATGGATGAGAACAGTTGCAAATTAAACTTGATCCTGAGTCCCATGACGTTAATGGAAGGTTAAAGTCACCAAACAGGATTACTTGATCTTCCGGATGATCCGACATCACTTGTTCCAATTCCATCACAAGAGCCTCATATTTGTCCAGATCAGAATTAGGAGGAATGTAGACAACTCCCAATACGAATCTGTGCGAGTTAACATGCACTACAAGAAATAAGTACTCCTGATCATTGCAAGTGGAGCATCGAACAGCACCCAAGGATTTCTTGACAGCAATAAGTACACCTCCTCCATAACCATCCGAGCCACTTGCCGTTTCTCTGTCAGTTCTGAATATAAAGTATTCATTTAACCCTAACTCCTTATCATGAATACGAGGATGCAAATAAGTTTCTGTTAAAATAATGAAGTCAGGCGAGGGACATAGATGTGAGACAGAGTTCCTTATGTATGGGAGTTTAGTACGCAGACCATTTACATTTTGATAAAAAAAGACGCACTTGCGCCAGCTACCATTCTTTAATTTTTTGGAAAGCTCAAACTCGATCTATCGCAAATTGTTGGAGTACCAGACAAAAATTTTACAATTTTTGGTGAACCAGGATGCGATGCATTATAATCTGTGACCGATTTTTTTAATTCGTTGTAACGGTCACGTTGAATTCTGGTGTGTTCGGCTGAAACTTTGATATCTTTTGGGAGCTCCTTCCAGCTCTTCAGAGCCTTATACACATCATTTACGCAACCAAGTCTGGCCAATAAGGGACGATTTTTTCCCTGGACATAGCGACCTAAACGCTTCACCATTTGACATGATATTCCTAATTTCGTGAAACACTGATTTGCGAATCTCAGATCGGATGCCAAACTATCATCATCCTTTACATTAAAAATAATAATGTTGTTTTGCCGTCTAGTCCTCTCAGCCGCTTCATGAATCCAAGATTCCATATTTTCATTTGTGGAAGTGGATGGTGAATTCGTTAACTCGGATCGAAATTTACTTATATCTTGCTCACACGATTGAATTTTATGCTCCAATTGAGTAATTTTCACTTCAATCACTGTTTCCACCTTAGTTTTTAAAGATAATGCAATATTTGAAAGATCCGTGACCTTGTTATCTGTGGATTCGATACGCGAAGAAAGGGTCTCAATTGAGTTATTTATCTTGGCATTTCCCACCATCAAGTTTTTCATGTCGGAAGAAAGACCTAAAATCATATTTGCCACATCCTTGATCGTCGGTTCATTTGTTTGTTCACTGATCTGCGTTGAGGCGAACTCTGAATCTGAAGACGAAGTGCGAAGACGTTTTGTGGATTTAGCACTTGTTACAGATTTGCAACAAATGGCTAGGCCGTCCTTAGACACTCGTCTAGCAAAACAGCTCTTGTGAAAAAGCGTACCACAATCAGGACATTTTAGTGCTTTTTCTACATCGAACCCAGATTTTTAGGGACAAAGAAAGCACCTAAGTTCTTCATTACCACCATTACCACCCATGATGTGCTCCAAAAATTTAGTTACAGGTTATGTTGCAACGTGGTTGTGGGAGAATGCAACAATTTAAGTCAAAATCTTGACAAAATACAAATGTAAATTTCCACTTCTTGAGCAAATAATAAAACTCAAAGAAAAATACACTTTTTGACACCACAACTTGATAAAAAATAGAGATCACATAAAATAATTTTTGGAGAGTAAATTTATACAACTTGAATTTATACAATTATATTTTATTATTAATTTTATATTTATAAAATCTTGATTTTTTATCTTATATACTTACTTATTCGTTACAAATTCACTTATTTTTATCACAGCGAACATTTTTGTTACATTATGTATTTAATTCCAATCTACAAGCTACAAGTGTTGAAAACAATATTTTGCTAAATAATGCAATCTGTAGGTTATGTCACACACTGCCCCACAATGTCACAATGACCCCCGCATAATAATTTTTACAATTTTCATTACATTTTAAGAAATTCAATATTTTTAGGTTAATTTTTTAATTCGATTATTATCTTTGATTATTCTATTATTCAGTTGATGCCTTACTAAAGATACAGAAGAAATATATGTAAATTTATGACAAAAGGAAATTGAGACAAAAAGGTTACTTGAATACCTCGAAACTCATATATTTATCTACATTACTCATAACCACGAACCCCGTTATTTTTACGTTTTTTTTATTGGCTATGATAACCTTAATATTATAAAAAAATATTGGATTTTTTTGAGTGCACATCAGATTTCGAGAAATCTTGAGTGGAAAGTGTGCCCCGTGTCAACCCCACTCTCCCCTTCACCACCATTCTTCTAAATCACCAATACTCTTCTCTAGCTCGAATCCTGTTTTATTCATACTCGGGATTTCATAATATGTCATACATAATTCCTCTCACTTACAATAAGTAAATATAATTCACTGTTTATTATTTTCTTGATTGCCGCGAATTTTATAATTTCTATTTCAATCATAATAGTAAAACTGTCATTTATGTAGCATTTATCGTTACTTTTATTAAATTCCCTGTCATTTAGGAAGTTAAAAAATTTTTCATATCTATCAAATATCATTTAGAAATGAAATGACGATGAGAAAAATAGTCGGCGTTAATGCGCTATATGACGTATATGCCAAGCACGCTGAGTTGAAGCGTCCGATTAGAATGTTTTAGATAGACGGAGCGATTAGTACCCGAACTTATCGTGGGGTGGCGCCATTAGCTAGCAGGTTAGGAAGGGGAAATCACCATTTTCAAAAGTAAAATGGGTTTTCGTTTCCTACAAGTTAAAGCTCGAGGGTCGAGAAAGCATACTTACCTGGCGCAGAGGCTACTATGATCAAAAAGGCAGTTCCTCCGGGGTGAGGCTCTTTCATTGCACTAAGATCGAGCTGACCCCTGCGAATATCCCTAATGTGGATATCTCGGGCGTATTATTTTTGTTAGTCGGGACTGCGTTCGCGCTATCCCGGTCCTTTAATAATATAAACATAATTTTCATAATAATTTTTATAAATAATATTTAAGGGTTTAATATTACATTTATTTGTACAAATAAAATATCAAAATTTGTTCAATTTTCAGTTGTAATATCCCGAGACCTTCAAAATTATCGGAATATTTCCCGATAGCTTTGGTGCAAACAAGTGAATATGTCAAGTCAAAACTTAAGATATTTATTTGTTCGCAGGAAAGTTAGAGGGAAATATTGCGATTAATTTTGAAAGTCGAGAGGTATTGGCGGATTATTTTTTGTGACCGGTATTTGAGGTTACAGCTGAGCAAATAGGAGAGACGAATATATGAATTTAGAAGTTTTAACAAATGAGTAGCGAGTATGCAATTTTCGAATGCAATTTCAAGGAGCTGCCGTGGAATTTCCAGTATAATTTTAAACAAATGACCATAGAACCCTTTGAATATCGCGCTTTGATTGGCGGAAATCCTGTCGCGAAAAATAATCCGCATTATTGTTCATTTTAATTGTATATGAGTAATTCCACCCAACTTTTAACTTTTCAAAATCAACAAAAATTATTTTAGTGGTACACTATAAATGGGGCATATTTTTTGGCTTTTACAGCACTTCAAGGGTAAGAAAGAGTTGGCGTAACTCGTTTTTTAATAAAGTTGCATAAAGTTGAATAAAGTCAAAGTTGAAACTAAACAATAGCCTAATGATCGATGCAGGTGTACTTATATTATATATCTTATAGTTTTTATATTCAAAGATAAGGTACTTGTTACGAGAAATACAGTGTTTTACTCATTATTTATTATCGCTAATAAAAAAATTTTAGAATTACATTTTTCCAAGTTTTATTATGGGAGTCTAAAAACATCATCCGAAGAGGTAGTAATCTATGTTTAAAACAGTAAATTAAAAATGATTGAATCGATTTTTTAACATTTGTGCTAAAGCCCAAATAAAGGTAATTCTAACCTCTTTATACGAGCTACTAAAAATGAGATCATATAAAGTGGTTAGAATTGCGCCCGAATTTTGAAAATTTGATTCACTACTTTTTTTAATGTAGATTATTACCTTATCGGGTGATGACTCTAGAAACCCCTTAAATAGCTATTTTCAGCCTGGAAAAATGCTCGTGTATTTCTTAGAATGTTTGCCTCCTATTATAAGCTGTAAAAAATGTTCATTCCATTATTCCGTTTCTTGAAAAGTTATAGCAGTTTAATTGAAAACAAATTTCATATCTTCACTACTATAGCAGCAATATTTGACGGATTTGGAACTGATATTAAATGATATAAAACCGACTTTAACGTACGGTGTTCCTCTAATTAAACATACTAACTTATATTTTATTGTATTATTGTATGAAATATATCATGGGATAGGACTTAAACCACTCACCCTCACGAAAATTAAAAGTTCAAGAGATATGCCCGGATATGTTTATTACAGTTGTCAACGATTGTATTTTGTGTAATAAAAAGTTTCTTTAAGATATCCAAGCAATCGCCTGACGTAAAATAAACTGAATTTTCAGAATATTTTATTACATTTTTCAAAAAAATCTAACCGTGAAAACGTATATTTGATTATTTCCAAAAAATATGTACTTTTAAAATTGTTTTTTTTTCACATTGAAATAATTTCAGAATTCTTTTTTGAAGTAAAGAAATCGTATCCTCGAGACTGGAACTTTAAATTGTGCATATTAGTTTAAAATAAAGCTATAAGTATCCAAAATGGCGGCTAAAACACGACAAAATCAGAAAAAGATTCAAGAATTTTGTATTTGAAAATGCTAGACTTTCAGAAAGAAAAGGTTGCTGAACAAAAAATTCCTAAAATTGATCGAAGAATGCGCTGAAACCTTGTTCACTTTTTAAAATTCAGAAATCCCAAAAAACAATTTGAAAAATGCATGTGTTTTTGAAAATAATTGTATATAATTTTTCACTGTTGAATTTTTTTTAAATCTAACAAAATTTTCGGGAAGTTCAGTTAATTTTATATGACGAAAAAAACATCCTCCGTTAAGAATACCATTAAAAAATGTAATTCCTCGGAATTGATCATAAATAAAAACGATAATCACAACTAAGTAAAATCATGACAGATTTTAAAAACCAAAATCCTTACATCTTTTTATCAGTGTCGATAAAGATTACATCACAGTAACCATGAATATGTCAGAATATATTTCGAAAATGGAACACATATTTTCTGACGTTCTTCCGTATGAGATCTCTAAGTTTGAATACAATGCTAGTATAACGAAAAACATCAATAGCATGGCATAACAACAAACTTATAAATGGAACATAAATCGTTGTAGAAAATAAACACACAACTAAGAATCTAATACTCGGTAAATTAATTATTGGATACTTTGAATTTATCCACGATCCGAGTCATGAAATATTAAGTCATCCTCATTAAATTAAGATGATTCTTTTTCTTCTGACGTTTCGACCTCACATGATGTCATCTTCAGATACTACAAAAATTGTATATTTATCAAAACATAGTACATTATTTTACAGGAATAGAAAATTTTTACAATAAAACGGAGGAATTATAACCACAAACCCAATATAAAGATGAACAATTAAAAAAACAGCAGAGAGAAAAGAACATGTTTTACTCCCGACGATTCGATCCAATACAAGTCAAAAAACAAGAGAAAACCCGGTTACACAGTAAAGACATTTTACCGAATTGTCAAATTGTATATTTATAGTGCCACGCATCATACATAGTGACTGATATAAAAGTGGACAACGAGACCATGTTGGTGTGTTTCATTGTATACGATTGTAAATAGACAAACTAGATGCCTTCGACCCGGGTGCCTACAATTTAGGCTAAATTCGTATTGCAGTTCCCTGACGAAAGGCTGATGCTTCCGGGAATATTCCCATTTTAACACTGCCAGGAAAGAAGGCGGCAGAGGGTAGTTCTAGCATCGTTAGGTTCGAGTAGTTTCTATACATATATTGTAACAATATCTTGTTCCTTAAATAGGGTGAATATGCCAATGAATGGACGGTTAAGCATTTTTCACCATTTGATCGATTGTAACTTTTGAATTCTTTTATGAAAAATTAATTACAATACCACCATTAGAATCGTAAGACTCTGCTCTTTATGACCGTGTAGTTCAACCTTTGATTTTATTTAATTATTAACCTCGTCTTCATACGTTTGTAAAAAAATCCGCTAAACCCCAATGAATAAAACTTTAAAACTTTGCTTTGATTTTACAAAATAATAAACACTGGAAGATCAATAGTACTGTAAATATTGTTTTGAATGTTCAAAGAACATAAAAATATGTATTTTGTTCCATGTTGTGCATCATACATTTATAAGAAATAGAAATATGTAGAAAATCGTCCATTCATTGGTATAGTCGTCCATTCATTGGCATATTCACCCTATATTACTTCGAACCAGACCATAGGTCTGGCGAAGTATTGAATTTGGTCAGTTCCCGCCCAAAAATTACCCTATAATTTTTCGTCAAATGTCGACGCTTCAGACCCGAGGGACCCCAATTTAACAATAAAAAAATGGTGTCCGTTAGGTTGTACGTCCGTCCGCCCGTCCGTCCCTGGGCAAAATTTAGTATACGCGATATCTCGCGACTGGCAGGACGAATTTAAAAAATACAAACGGATTCTTGGCCAAACTTAGATCTGATTAGTTTTTGGAGACAATGCATACTAGATTATGGGAAGGTTTAACAAAAAAACGTTCAAAAAACACGTTTTTTCCATTTTTTAACAAAAAATACAAATCGTACAAAAAATGTTTCAAACAAAAAATGTAGAACATCGAATTCTCTACAAAAAAGGTTCTACTCAGTTCTTTGTAAAATCAACGATAATGCCGTAAAAAGCAAATTAACATGAAATTAACATAAATTGTACATACACATATACAATGCATATGTATGTATATTATATACATTACATGAAAAACAGAGACGCAGAGGAAGCAGGGGAGTGAGGCGGGTATCACGGGGGGGAGGGGGCATAAAAAAATATGTCCAGGGCGTGAAGAAAAACGTATTATTGTACTCGATCGCATGAACGGAAACCGAAGTATCCCACATATAAAAAATTTATTTCCTGCAACCCGACCTGTCAAAAACTCGACTAAACCGCGTTTTTTTAAGCATCAGTGTGAACAAGACATGCTCATTTTTCAGTGCTTCGGCTGACCTGCGGTCAGGGTTGAAGTTTTGAAAATGCTCATTTTCAATTTTAATATAGGGTGAATATGCCAATGAATGGACGACTACCAATGAATGGATGATTTTCTACATATTTCTATTTCTTATGAATGTATGATGCACAACATGCAACAAAATACATATTTTTATGTTCTTTGAACATTCAAATCAATATTTACAGTACTATTGATCTTCCAGTGTTTATTATTTTGTAAAATCAAAGCAAAGTTTTAAAGCGATCCAAAACTGGTACTGAAAACGTCCCATTTGATTTAACCCGTATATTCATTGGGGTTTGGCGGATTTTTTTACAAACGTATGAAGACGAGGTTAATAATTAAATAAAATTAAAGGTTGAACTACACGGTCATAAAGAGCAAAGTCTAGCGATTCTAATGGTGGTATCATAATTAAATTTTCATAAAAGAATTCAAAAGTTACAATTGATCAAAGTGTGAAAAATGCTTAACCGTCCAATCATTGGCATATTCACCCTATTTAAGGAACAAGATATTGTTACAATATATGTATAGAAACTACTCGAACCTAACGATGCTAGAACTACCCTCTGCCGCCTTCTTTCCTGGCAGTGTTAAAATGGGAATATTCCCGGAAGCATCAGCCTTTCGTCAGGGAACTGCAATACGAATTTAGCCTAAATTGTAGGCACCCGGGTCGAAGGCATCTAGTTTGTCTATTTACAATCGTATACAATGAAACACACCAACATGGTCTCGTTGTCCACTTTTATATCAGTCACTATGTATGATGCGTGGCACTATAAATATACAATTTGACAATTCGGTAAAATGTCTTTACTGTGTAACCGGGTTTTCTCTTGTTTTTTGACTTGTATTGGATCAAATCGTCGGGAGTAAAACATGTTCTTTTCTCTCTGCTGTTTTTTTAATTGTTCATCTTTATATTGGGTTTGTGGTTATAATTCCTCCGTTTTATTGTAAAAATTTTCTATTCCTGTAAAATAATGTACTATGTTTTGATAAATATACAAATTGTGAGTCTTTTTCTACCTGGTCACAAATGACATAAAAATTAAGAAATGTACGAGATTCGCAATATCTCTGCGGTTAAGTCGACGAATTTACTTCACCTATAAAAACTGGTGGAGGATCCGTTCTCATTTCAAGATGCTTTGCTGCCCAAAATTTAGGAATCTTGTGAATATTGAAATAATTTCAATTCAATTCAATTATTTTTATTATGGCTTGCGGGGAAACCTCTTTTGCCAACCATTGCACAGATCATTCAAAATAACTTAACTATTTCTTAGACTTATATACTAATAAATAAAAAGATTATTATAAACTTAATTAGGGGAAGTGCGCCGGTTATGGGCACTGCCCGGTTGTGGGCACCTCCTCCCAAATTGGGTCAAGAAGAATACGGCACTGAACTGAGTATTGTAAAACTTGTGTTGACATTACGCAGCTTTCGTGTTAATACCGTAAGAATAATATATATTTCCGTCGTAGCAGCGAGCATAATAAAACTGAGCTGAAATAAATAAACAGAAAAGTAATGGTATACCGTTTTCAAAGTGATATAAATCATTATGAATTGTTTCAAAGCGGTAAGTATTTAATTTTTTGTACAGTGTGATCATTATATTTTGTGATTTGATGTCGATTTTAATAAACATTTTTTAATCACATAATTTATTGGCGTTTTAAATAATCACTGCCATTTCCGGTTATGGACACTTTCATGTAATCGGTGGTGGGCACCCTTGTTTTCTCTCATTTAATGCTTGTTTGGTTCAGAAACGTAGCGCTATCGTTGTTTACATTGACCTAACGTTCTTATATTACTTTGATGAATTATTAATGAATTGAATACAATGAATGTTGTCGAGAGGTGCATTTGAAGTGCGCTGAACATGCACGAATTGTGATTCTGATTTGAAAGATTAGTGAATGACTAATGTGAAAATGTGTTGTGTTCTTTTTGTCAGCCGAGGCTTTAAAGTAAATAAATTTTTATTTTCTTATTATTTCTGGTGGTTTTCTTTCATATTTTTCCATTTTCACCAGATTTTTCAAGGATGCCCACAACCGGGTACAAATATTTTTTGTGTAAAAAATCGTCACTTCACTAAATGTATGATAAAATTCTTCTTTTACAAGGAATCAATTTAATTCTTTTACAGGAGTTAGTTATGGTATCTAGCTTTCCACTGATACACATATATCTGCATAATATAAATATTGTCAAAAATTATTCATTAAAAACCAAAGGATACCCACCACCGGAGCTCTTCCCCTACAGTAAAATAGGATATAAAAGACATTAAGACGCCTGTAGCCGGATTCTGTAACTCGTTACGTTTATAACGATTTGGTACGTTATGATAACGATAGCGACATTGGTCGTTAAAGAGTAACGACAACGTTAATTGTATCGACAGTGCATAAGATGCATACACACTGACTGTATTACGAGTGAAGTACAATATGTACATAGACGGTAAGTACAAAATATTCAAATCAGCACACTTTGCCAACTTAAAAACGATTTTCGGTGTGCAGTTCTACCGTTCCGGCGTTTCTACCGATACGATGTTCCGTGCAAGCTATGGATATGTGTATGTACACGTGTACATATGCATACGTGATATGTATACAAGATTTGTCGTCTTTTACTGATGTCTCCATGCAATTTCTGATGGACTGAAATTTTGACGCTGTCATACTCATGTCAGAATTACATAAAAAGGGACGTCTCAGAGCCAATGAAATTTTAACTAGGTGTATAATTGGATTTTATACAAGTGAGCTTTCAAAAGTGACGCTCCTAGCCCTGTATAACATTATAATGTTATCTTTCTTTTTTTAACTCCGTGCGCTAAGTGCTCACTTAGCACACTGTTTTCCGTGTGCAAAGTAGAACATTCGTGCACCGTGCGCTAAGTATTTACTATGGCACCCTCGCTACGCTCGGGCGCCAACTCCGCTCGTGCGCGAATCACCTACTTAGCGCACTTGTATCGTAATGTACTATTACATTACCTTGATTTCAGGTGCTATACCAGTTCCTCGTTCATTTATCAATAAATGTCTTACTGCATTATGTACAAATAGTACAGTATTCGGTGTTAAACGGAAGCAGTCTATAAATTCATCTTCTGAGAGATCAAATGGATTTTGGGCATCTCTGAGCAACCTCCTTTCAATACGTTGCTCTGTTCGACGCATTCTCTCAAAAAGGAACACAAGATCCCACATCAGATATTCCATTGCACTAAAAACAGTTCAAACACTACATACAGTCCAAATCACAACACTGATGAAGCGTTTCTCAACAAGAGTTCAAAACAGTTTTACAGGTTATGTCTGTAGTATACATGTATACAAGTGCACGTATATATATTATCATGAATCAACACCACCTACAAACTGCTACATATAAATATATATGTATCTATTATATATACATTTACGTTAGATTTATTTACATTGCACTTGCAGATTTCGTTATACAATATATATTTATGCACGTATTTATGCTCACGCCGTTGTAACGATAAGTCGATATTATCTAACATATATAACGAGGGGTATCATACCCCTCAGTATATCTTTGACACATAGCGACATCTAAGCGTCATTTATCGGTTTTAATGAGTAACGAAACAACCGTAATTATCGTTATATTGCGATTCCTTGAGATAACGATCGGAAAATAGTTGTTATGAGTCATAACGACAACGTTAAAAGTTACAAAATGCGGAATTTCATCGTTATCGCAAAAAATGATTGTTAAACTGACCGATGCTGACCGACATTGGTCGTTATAAATACCGTAACGACACCTTAACGACATAAAATGAACCATAACGAGTTACAGAATCCGGCTACTGGCACGATTACAAAGTTAGCGATTACGAACGATGCCATTCGCAAAAAGATGTATAATATGCATAAAGGTATGTAAGTGCCAGTGGAAACGGACTGAGATAACATAATAATAATAATAATAATAAAGATTAATAAACATTAATAAATCACAAGATTAATAATAATAAACAAGAATTGAACTCAGTACCGACACTGCGATCACATTACCTCATGGTTTGAGGCGTGGTTGCAGTGACATTTCACGCTAATCTGGTAGAGATTTAAGCAAAAAAATTTCTCATTTTTCGAACAGATTGAGCGACATAAGAAACCAATGTTGTTGTTTAAGTTATTATTAAAATGATAATAATAACAATAACAATAGCACTTGTATAGTGCAGCTTACCATTACCTCGAGCAATATTGAACAGTGGGTTGTGGTAAAACAAGACAAGAAATGCACATCAAGAAATATAACAAAGGAGAAGAAAAGTATACCTGGCGAGGTTGTTGCACCATTCTTGAATTTGGTGCTTAGGATGGTGGTCATACGATCATGACATAAGGGGGACGCGGCAAGCTTACATCATGGTATAAGTAACAAGGTATATTAAAGCGCATGCCAGGGAATGGTTTTCCTGTTTTCAACCAATTGCAGAGTTCGAGAATGGGAATTTTATGTTTTCTCGAAATCTGCGATTGGTTATATTCACCAGCAGCCTACTGCGCACTCGGTCTTTGGTATACTTTGTTTCTTACATCATGGCTTGTATTAGCCTAGGTCGTCAGATAAACCAGTGGAATTGAATGCCACTGAATCTCTTTCCTAGTGGCCATACTGCTTGACAGGGGGGAAGTGGTAATATCCGATTGAGGTATCGTATGGTAGTGGCTCGTAAGATGACTTCCAGCAGCGGGTGGTTTTCTCATACTTGCACCGTTCTGATGCTACAACCGACATGTAATAGCAGACGCCTCCTATTGCAGGGGCCAAGAACTTCCTCGACTAAGGCGGTAGCGCTGCGGTAGCAGACGCTTCCCATTGCAGGGGTCAAGATCTCCTTCGACTAAGACGGTAGCGCTGCAGTAGCAGACGCCTCCAATTGCAGGGACCAACATATTCCATATCCAATAATATACATTCCTTTTGTGCATAGTCACTATACGTATACCAGCCCGGAAGGGCCGAAAACATGCGCGTGGATGCTCGTAGAGAGACATCTCCCATTTTAGGGACCATTGACTTAAAGAACTAAAGAATAAAGCACAACATACACTGGCGTGGGTGCGCTAGTCTAGCCACCTGCCATTTTAGGGAACGGCGACAGGAGATAATTAACCATAATTAATCTATTATTGTAATTTGCTATTAAGCCTGACAGGGTAATATGCCAAGGCGTGGGTGCTCCGGTTGAGTCACCTCCTATGTAAGGGAACATTCAATTACCCCAAGGACATGTAGTTTATTACTCAACAAACATTATATAATAGCCCGGCAGGGCGGTGAGCAAAAGCGTGGGTGCTCCGATTGAGACACCTCCCATGTGAGGGAAAATTAACCCCCCTGTGCGCCAGGACCAGTACACTCGTCCAAACTACATTGTTCCCTTATGGGAAAAGAAAAACTGGTGCACAGGAAGGTTAAACTACTGTAAGGAAGTAGTATTTTTCGATACATGTGATTAAATAGGCCGGTGTGTAAAATCGAATTCCTACGCATGCGTGTCGAACGATATTTTTCGATATACTATGCGTAAAATTTGTGCGCCGTTTTTTGTGGGTCAATTATGATGTTACGTGTGATGACCGCGGCGCACGAGTGCCCGGCGCAGCCGGGCAGCACAAGAGAGCCCCGGTCAGCAGTAGTGCGTAAAATCGTATTTTACGCACTAAAAACGGTGCGTAAAATCAAATTTTACGCATAGTATATCGAAAAGTAATTTATTACTTATTATCGTATATATCAGCCCGGCAGGGCACTGTGCAAAATCCCGGGTGCTCAAGTTGAGATAACTCGCACGCGAGGGAACATTACATTATTGTAAGGAGAAGTAATTTATTAGTCATTACCATCTATATGAGCCCCGCAGGGCGCTGTGAAAAAGCGTGGGAGCTCTGGTTGAAACACCTCCCATGTAAGGGAACAATGGTTTAATTATATGTATCTCATTAACTCACCAAGTTGCGATGTGAACCCCCTGGCGTCCCAGCTCTGACTGCACATTGCCGGGCGCTAGCAAGACCAACGCACATCATGGAACTGGGAGGGATCCCCTTCTACTACAGAAATATTATTCGACTATATTTTTTGTGTTAATTTTCTTTACTTTTAACAGGTTGGATAGTAGCAAAAACGATAGATTTCCTTTGATTTGATTAATCCTACAGGGTTGCTTGCATGGATGTTGGGAAGCAAAGCATTCCAGAGTCTTTTCGATGTTATTTGTAAAAGAATGAGAAAATCACTCCACCCAAGACTGGGAGGTGGAACTGGGTATTGTTGTTCGATTGGTGACTTAATTTCGCCACTGGAAGAAATCGAAAAGATGTTTTGGTACACCAGTAGTGCTGATGTGGAAGGTGATGATACCTATAAAATATAGCTGACGTGAGAAGGTTGTGAGCCAATGTAGTTTTTCTCGGTACGGTGTAATATGCTCATCTCGGCGCAGATAAATCGAATGCCCGCAATGACAATCCTTTGTACTTTGATTTTCTGCAAGATGTTGATGTCGTTATAGACAGCATAACGATAGACGAGGTTGGGCAAAACCAGTGTTTTTACCAGTGTTTCATGGACACCAACAAATAACAGCACTCGGTTTTGGCTAAGTTGACATGAGGTAAAGAACACCCATTTAGATAGTTGGGGAAGATGTTTCTTCTAAGATAGAGTACAGTCCATTTTAAGGCCCACATATTTGGCAGATTCTACATATGGTAAGGTAGTGTTATTGATAACTATTGGAGGAATGGAATCAATATCGAGGATAGTAAAATAGTATGTTAAAACAATCAAGTAAATATTTATCAAGTGTGTTTGCGAGCAAGTGAACATTGGACCCTGGACAGGGGACGGCGAACTTGCTCCAATTCCATTCTTGTAGATCATTGAGCAGCAGAGAACGATTAAAGAACCTGAAGTCGCGACATGTTATGGGTGATGGTCTGAAACGTTCGCCTCGACTTTGTATTAGGTATCTATTAAATCGTGGCCATAGATAAATTCGAGATTATGTTGGGAAGAATTATATTAATTATGGACTATGTGATTCATGGGCTAGTAACTTACAATTTGTAGGTCATTCGCAGTTGCAAGATGTCTGAGATATGCAGAATCAGAGTAGTCTCTTTTTAGGTGGGTAAGAAAATCACCCATGATAATAATGTTGGAATAATTGCAAGAATATCTTTGGAAAGTTAATCTAATAATGCTTTCTTGGTTGGTATACAGACAACACATAGCAAAATGCGTTGTCCAGAAGAGGAGTCGCTAGAAGTTCAGCAATTATACATTCAAGCGAGTTATCTAGCCACTTTTAAATTTGAGATCGCTCGAGAATTTTATATTTAATCGTTCTGTGTATGTGCATTGCTACACCGCACATTTCTTATGTATACGATCATTACGGATAAGCTGGTAATTCGTAAGCCTAAACGGATCGTCGAGGGAAGACGTATGAAACCATGGTTAGTAGTATGACAGGATAAAAATGTTCAGCTTAATAAGATTTGAAATGGTTGAATTTATTTGTGGCACCAACAGACGGTACATTTAAGTGGCGTAATTTCATAAAGGCATAAGCACAAGATCTTAACCGACGATGGGTGGTACGTGTAGCATTAGACGCACCTATCAAAAGACTACGAGATAGTCGTTAATTTGGTAAGCTGTTTGAGCTTATCTTCGCAAGTAATGGCAAAATCCAGACATAGGTCGAAAATTAACAATTCCGCGATAGACATAAACACGTTTATTGTGGTCGTTTTTTTCCAAGGCGCGTGCATTTTTCAAAATACTTAATGTACGCTTGGAAGAGATTCGTTTACAAATACGCGGGGTTTCAGTAAAGAGGCAACTAACAACTCATCAGAGTATAAAACGGTGCGCAAGACTATTTAGTAGACTTCAATGACGCAGATAATGTGGAAGTAGTAGCCAACCGTGGAATACGATAAGCTGCAATGACATCTTTGACGTCCATGATAACATCAAGTGTACTTGCAATTTTGGCGCAATTGCAATAAGATTTAAGATCCTGGTTTGGAGTTTTCGGGAGCGCGGATACTATTAATATTAAGTCACAGCGACGTACTTTCATAAGCCGTGCGTATATTATTTATGTGAAGGGCTGTGAAAGATATCACACAATTTTGTTATTAAATGTGAGCAAATATAAATCTTGTATTAAAGACCGCAGTAATCGGCTAAGGTATTTACATCTCATCTGCCTTGATACCGACACCCCATTTTACTAAGATCTTGGTGAAATATTTCGCCCTGTTCCACATTGTAATCACCTAAATTTTTCAGGAACGACTAAAATTGTTGAAAAAAAGTCTATTATTCCTTGATTTGCTAATAAAAACAAATCGGAAAGGGAACTTAAACTTTTGACCGAAAAGTGCACCCAATTTTTGTATACACTGTTTTCTTATTAGAGTAATAATAGCATGGATTTACGAAAAGAATGATACGTATATTTTGAAACACGTGTATTTAACACTAATGTTCTTAAGAATAGCTAAATATAAATAGGACTTGTTATATAGTTATTAAAAGTTATTTACGTTTTCAGGGTTTGTGGATTATGTTGGATGGTCGCATCAGTGGTGGCATTTGTTAATAATTATACTGCTCCAATATTGGTATAATACTGCTATCATTTTTGTAGATCACAGACAACAATATGGAAGTCCAGCCAATAAGCGATTTATGGTTCGGTGTAAGTTCTTTGGGATATTTGATTTGATAAAAATAGTTGAATTCAACAATATCTAAATATCGGGATGTAAAATATACGCATATAATCGCGACAAAATATTACAACAGTATTGGAATTTAGTAAGCGATTATAAAAAATAACCAATATTAGAGGTACTTAAAGCTACAAAGCCAAAGTCATCTAAACCAAACCAAACAGGGTGGGACATTTGTTGCATTTTTGTTGCTAATTTGTTGCCCTAGTGACGATATTGTTGCTCCTATATTTAAAAAAAAAAACATTAGGGTTGACTGGCTTAAGAACAAGCTACCCAACCAACGATAAAAAAACAGTATAGACGGGATAAAATAAAAAAATAAAAGCAAAGGAATTTGTTGCTCCAAGAAAAAATTGATCTAAACAACATTGCACCTATTTCTGACAGCATACTAATTACTAACAAATGTCAAAACATACACAGATATCGAAACCAATACAAACCTGTTGGATAAATTATTGCTTGTTTGTTGATAATTTGTTGCCCTAGTGACGACTTTGTTGCTCCTATATTTAAAACTTAACAAATTTCCCACCCGGTTTGGTTTGGTTTTGATGACTTTGGCTTCGTAGCTTTAAATACCTCAATATTTTTTGTCGTACACTCTGGTAGATGACGTAGACATTTCCAGTTTATTGCTTTTTCTGCTGAAGCTTTTTCAACCTCTGAAGAGGTTTTATAATTAGAAAGTTGCATTTTACATTTTCTTTTTTTATGCTAGATCGTCGAATGTATATTGTTAGATATAATACTGCGCGTGTGTATGTTTATCTCTGTTTCGGTGAAACGTTAAGCGTGTAAATGTGGCACATAACAATGCCAAAATTAATATTTAAAATTCTTATATTAACTATTAACATAACAAATTTAACCGAATCTCAAATTACGGTAATTTCAGGATAGAGTATCTTATCTTAAGATCAAAATCTCAATTCTGTTAGCTTTACTATGAAGCTATTACATTAACCACTTCAATGGTAATGGATCATATATGTACATTTTGCAATAACTTTTTCAATTCTTAATGAATTTGCATGAAACTTCGTATACCAAGATATTTTGGGTCGCTGAATCCGAATCTGTCGTTAAAATGAGAAAATTCAAAATGGCGGATCCAATATGGCGGCTGTAAATTTGCTAAATTTATTAAAATGTGCGGCGCACATTTTTCTTTATACGGAAAACAGTTGAAAATTGTTACTCAGGGGTTTTCGGGGTCGCTGATTACGAATATGAAGTTAGATTTTGAAAATTCACAATGGCGGATGCAAGATGGCCAACCGAAATGCGAAAAATTACCCAAACTTTATGAAACTGGGTTCTCGGGGCCGCTGATTATAAATCTGATATTAGATTTTGAAAATTCGAAATGTCGGTTCCAAGATGGCCGACATAAATTTAAAAAATTTACTTGATTTTGAGGAAAGTTTGTACTCGGGAGTTTTTTGGGTCGCTGATTACGAATTTGAAGTCAGATTTTGTAAATTCAAAATGGTGGATCCAAGATGGCCGACATAAATGTGAAATATTACTTGATTTTTTAAATGATTAATTAAATGTTATATGATATATTTTAGGAAAAAATGGAACCCATGTTTCACCGTTTTTCGATATCTTAAGTACAGGGCTGTACCACTTCTGGCACTTTTTTTTAAACAGCTACCATACTGAAGTGGTTAAATGTGAACTAACATCTCTCAGTGTAGTTTCGTTGGACAAGAATTTTTTTCGACAATCTATCGAAATCCAAAAATGAAAATTCACGAATAACTGGCATATTACGTCCGCACGGAAAGACGAATTGGTTAGGGCAACGATTATCCCAAGGAACTTTTATTTCCAGGCAATGTATAACGTTATCCGTTTGCGGGTTCTTCTTACGAGAGCAACTGATTTTTGAAAAGCGATATCATCGATGGGTTTAGAGTATTCTCACTTTTTGAAAACTTTTTTTTTTTAAATTTAGAGCTTTGTCGCAGTGTGGATTCTACTACACTACTGGGATTCTTGGTACACTATGATTTTTTTAGAGGCGTTTTCAATGACTGTTGATCTTATCATTTCGATAAAGAAATGACAGGGTAAACGCCTCTGTTGTGCAGCGGGTATTGTTTATTTATCCATAACTTTCCATCGGATCAGTCAATTTTCATGATCGACCTACCATTGTAAAGTTAATATCTATACCTAACTTTTTCCCTTTGCAAGTATAATGATTCCATATAAAATAAAGAAAGAATTAAAACGGTGCCCGCGCTGCGCACCAAGATTAAAAATATTAAGTGAAACCAATAGGAATTCTAAATTGATAGCTTTTTAATGGTCTTGAATAAGTTATTACATAGAGTAAAGTATAGAATCGAATACAAACTTAATATTTTATTATTATTTCAATAATTCTTATCACTTAGCCCCTCTAAGTCTTAATCACGCTTTCCGAGTTCAATGAATTCCTATAATTTGGCCTTCGAATTGCTTCAGTGCAACAGTAGTGGCAATCTTTGATGATAAAAATGTTAAAAGAATACATGTATAGTGCTGTATAAGCGAGGACGATATCTAAGTAGTAAGCTACGTACCTTTTCGTGTCATTAGCTAAAATACGTGCACCAGGTGATCAGAGTTGCAAAAGTTGAATCGTTACCTTTAATCAAAGAAAATACGCTATCTAAGCTGCACTTGTCCGGTGCTTAGATTAAACTAACAGGATAATATTAACCCATTCGTCGCCATTTGCGAAGGGCTCGTGCATGATAGCCTAAAGGCACCCTTCTTGTGTCTACTGCCGACTTAATTTGCCGAGTATCCCCAATCGGTTGTGTAATCGTGTGAGAAAAACTTAAGAAAAAATAGTATTTTTCGATACTAGTGCGTAAAATACGATTTTACGCACCGTATTTAACATGCGATTAGATAGGCCGGTGCGTAAAATCGAATTCCTACGCACGCGTGTCGAACGTTATTTTTCGATATACTAGGAGTAAAATTTGTGCGCCGTTTTTTGTGGATCAAATATGATGTTACGCACGTGTGATGACCGCGGCGCGCGAGTGCCAGGCACAGCCGGGCAGCACGAGAGAGCCCCGGTCAACAGTAGTGCGTAAAATCGTATTTTACGCATAGTATATCGAAATAGTATTTTTCGATACAAGGGTGTAAAGTTCAATTTACGCACCGATTTTAACATGGGATTTAGATGGGGCGGTGCGTAAAGTTGAATTCTTACGCCCGAATATCGAACAATATTTTTTGATATATGTATGCGTAAAGCTCGTGCGCCTTTTTCGAGTGCGTAAAGGGCGACTTTACGGATGAGTGCTGACCGATGGACCCGAGTGGCTGGTGAAGCTGGACACGAGGGGCCAGCCGGTCAGCAAGATATGTAATTTTTATCCAAAATGTATTCTAAACCAGTAACATGCCCTGAAAATAAACTGAACCCAATGAAAATGGGCAGAATTTCTACCAGAGATTGATAAATAACGTATATAGACCAACGGCTGTTGTCATTTTGTCTATTAGATTTGATTACTGTTTCGAGCAGTTCAATTTTACTCTGTATGAAAAATATCTCATTAATTACTAAAATGTGTCTCTTTTAAATGGCAGTGGAGAGTATATCGCACGAAAACATTTGTGAGATGGAAAAGAAAGATGGCCGTTGTCGTGGTATCATGACTAAATCACGGAGACTGACAATACAGTTCATAATTAAATATTCTTAGCATCGAATAGTTAAGGATAGGTCATATATGTATTGTATTAATTGTAAATATAGTTGTAAATTATAAACATAATGCAATATAAATTTGTTTTTCAAGTGGTTTTATTGTTTTCCAATACAGCATGTCCGGATTTACATCTTTAGTTCACATGACGATTAATCAACAAATACCCCCCCCCCCCCTCTGCTTTGGCGCCGGATATTTTGGCATCAGACTGCTCACCCCTAATAATCCTGAAAGGTTAAAGGCGTTCATCACCTTAAACGCGTTCAGAGCCGTTATCCAATATCGGCACCGAAGTCACGGTCGCGGTGGGTTCTGGATGGCAGTTGAAGATCATCTTCAATCTGTAATCACTAGTCTTGGATGTCGTCCGGTTTCGACAGTTTCTCTATTGTCGATATGAAACTTACTTCGACTGGAAGAGAACGGCTTGGCAAACCGTTGTCTTCTCGACAACGGTAACCGTTTGGCCTTGTAATTATCTGTAAACATAAGAACATTAGATTAATACCTCTGCAATTCACGTAGTAAAATTATAATATGTGTTACCTCATACGCTTTTATCTTGTCCTACGAATGATTTCGAGTTACCAAATCCATCCAAGGACTGCGTTTATTAATCGATTTGCATTTTTAACTATAATTTGCGTCTCATGTTACGTTTTCTCTTGATTCACGGACGATTTATCATAATTTTCATGCACATCGATATATTACACTCACTACATCATAACACTTTTTATCTGTACTTTTTTTCTTCCTCTTTTGCTCTCTTGTTGAGATAAAAGTACTAAATTTGCTCAATATTTATAAATTTTGTACGCTTTGTGCTTATTTCTTATTGGCATGCAGAAGCCAATTATTTAAAGCGTTTAAAAATAATTCTGGCACGTTGATAAACTTTTGTACCATAACGTAATAGTGCACAAGAGTAAATAGTGGCGAGATTTAATATATTTAAAGGCGTTCTTTTGCACATTAGTTAAATGTAGTAATTTTGTTTTAATTGTAACAGAGTAAGTCACAAACACATATACTGTGCGAAATGAGGCACTAGAATAGATACTTATTTTAATCACATAGCAGACTACATATTTCATATGCGAGGTAACACTAAAACGTACGAAGTATAAACAAACTTACGAGAATGAGAATGAGAACTTGTGTTACACCACTCAGTTCTTTGTTCAGCGGTTCCATCCGTCTTCGTAGATGATGGTCTTGGAAGCTTGTGGAAAAATGGGCAATTTAATTTAAGACAGCCCGTAGGCTGCTTTTCCCAATAGCACGGAATCGTTTTGCGATTTTTGTTCAATTCCATGTGTCGGAACTTGCAACGAACATTAAGACAATTGCCTCTTAACCAGTAGATGCACATTGTTTCACATCCCACTGCAGACGGCTCGTGCCGATATTCGCAATTCTCCTAATAACAGAATAAATAACGAACGTTACACGAGCAATACAGCAACTTGTTGTACATAAAGTTAACAGAGTCATCGTAAAAAAGTTAGTTTCTTAAACAATTGAAATTTAACAAAAGACACGTATATTAACATTTAATAAAAAAAAAAATTTTTTTAAATAAAAAGTAACTTGAAAACATTTTATGAATCAAACACAAATTCTGCAAACTTGTATTAAAAAGTAAACATATCCGATGTAACCTTAAAAACCCGGCAAAATCTACAATATGTGCTATCTGCTTGCACGTAATGAAATTAAATCAAATACATGTTTTTTGAGTACTTACCTTCGTGCAGCTGGTGTAATAGTAATAATAACAATCGTTATTATTTTGCGCCATTTGTAAAAATTGGAAAAACGATTGATCGATTGGCTTCTTTGCTGCAAAAGGAAAAAAGATTATGTTACACACGAATTAAAATAAATTTCAAAACAAAATCAAAAAAGCAAAACGGATTGTGCAATGACAAAACTAGTGTTGGCGTGGTGCCATGCTAGCTTCGCTCGTGTTACGTTCCGCGTAAAATTACTTTTTATTAAATTAACATCATCATTCCCACGGAATATAATGCTAGATTCCGCGTACATATCATATAAAATTTTAAGATTATCTTTCCCACAGAATATAATTTTCTACATTCGGCATAAATTATAACAATATGCATCGTTCAAACTTCCACTAAACGTTTTTCAGCGTGCGCGTTATTGGAGGAGTTCTTAAAACTCCTCGGATTACGCGCTCGAAAGATGCATGGTGCGCTGGGAACTCTTTACTTCCCAGGCCGTGGACTGCCGAAATGCAGGAGTCAGCAGATCGCATGACTTCCTGAGTTGCATCCTCGCACCCTGGTACGAGGTGACGTGTGACCGACGCACTATGACTCGATGTTCACTCTTTCCGCGTTCGCATGGCAATCGCCTCGGTAGGTGCTCCCGCGCATTTTTAAGTCCGGTTAACCGTGAAAAGTGGGCGCGCGATATCGGAACTTTGCGTCTTGTTTAACTGGTGCCCGGTAAAATAAGAACTTTTCCGGTAGGATAAGAATTGGGTTCAGTGAAGTGTAACTGTGCAATAGTTGACGGATTATACTAATCAGGTATTTTCAAAGTAATTATTACTACCCTTCCTTCTCTCTCGTATTCAATCTTTTTGACTTGTTATTTGCTACATATAATTCGAATCATAACTTTACTCGCCATCCGGAGGGGAAACCCTCTACTATCCAATACTAGGATCGGTGGCCTGTAATTTATTAATTTATCTGTAAGCCAATTATAATTAAAGATAAAATTGAATTCTGAAGGCACTTGTCATTACTCCCAAAATAACCAAAATAACTTATATCGATCAGGCAACCCGTACGGGGGCTAGCGAAGAGCGAGCCTTTATTTAGTTATTTATTTATTTATTTATTCATTGATCCACATATGTTTCCGGGACAAAATTAATAATCGGTTTGGTTGTTAATGCCGTAAAACAACCTGGTGTCAGAAGTGATAAAGATACCAGTTGCGGTCGGAACGTAAGTTCCGAACGTAAGTTCCGAACGTAACAGGTAAAATTGGTGTCAGAAGTGGGATAATCTTTTTCGCGCATTGGTCGATATAAGTCATAACCAATTAATTTTTCGTTTTTTATTTTTTTTTATTTTCCTCTTTCCTTTATTTTTCATTTACACTACTCGAGAGAGCAGGAGGAAGAAGTTTTAATTTATTCATATCAGTGTTCAACAGTTCTATAAAGTGGTAAAATTAATTAATTTTTTTTTTAAATTTAGAATTTTCATTAAAATTTAAATTAAAATTTTCATTTCTAAGATATTGAAATTACAATTTTACTGATATTATCATATATGATGTTGTATTGAATTAAAATGATTAGATTGTTGTGTCGAAATTAAAAGATCAATCAGAATTTGGAGAGAAAAGTGCGATCTTGATTTGAAATTTAAATTCGAAGTTGGAAATGTGTATTTACATCGAATTTAAGTTGAGATTAAATCCTTAATCACCCCGAGCCTTTGAAATGGTCAATTGAATAATTTTTAAATTAAGAAACCGATAAAAGACCGCATTTAGGAATATGATGAAATTATATTAAATTTTATAAAATTTGTATTTGTTGAAGTACAGGTAGCGACCGAATCTCTTTCGAAATTTTTCAGAATATTTTAATTCCTATTTCTCTAGAATTTCATGTGTATATGAACATCCGTGAATGTGTATCTATTGTCACGCGAAAAAGAAATTTGGGAATTTACTGGCCAACGAATTCCAATCTATAATTGGATTAAATTCTTTATTACCATTATTTGCTATTATTAGGTAACCTGACCTGTAAGATAGGTAGGAAATCATAAATTAAACCAGCTAACAAATTATATAGTTGGTCAAAAATGGGCGACGAAAATAATCAAACGATGAATGCGTCGCTGGCCTTAATGGCATCTATGGCAGAAAATTTTGCCCTCCAAAACAGTATTAGCAGTTTACCCTATTTTGATGGTAAGAATATCCCTTTGAAGGATTTTTTGCAAGACGAGCGTAATGGATTGGCATTACTTCCTGAGGGGTCAGATCAGGTGTATGTAACTGCTGTTCTGAGCCGACTTCAAGGTTCAGCGCGAAACAGCACTTATGGAAAAACATTCCGGACCGTAAATAGTTTAATCGACCATCTTAAACGTCGTTTCGCGCCCGGAAAAAATTATCCTTATTACCAACATGAAATTGAAACTGCCCGAATGCGACGCAATGAAACCGTAGCGGATTTCGCGGACCGACTTAGTATTCTATTAAGTAGCGCGCGCACCGCATTGCAAGGTGAAGTCGAGCAAGTAACCGACCCTATGATGAGACCTTTGGAGTTGTGCGTTTTAGATGCGTTCGTACGTGGACTACCCGATGATATGGCAATGAGTGTAGACTTAAAAGAACCTAAAGATCTCGAGGGAGCCCTAAAGATCGCGCAACGAATAGAAAATAGGATGCAATCGGGTATAATACCAGAGGTTAGGGGATCAAAAATGCTGTATGCTCGTGATAGAAGTCCCGAATACACTTCGTTACCAAATTCTATAGGTATACTGCGAAGAACACCTACTACCTCGAGTTATTCGCCAACACCACCGCAGCACGATTTTCCTACACCGTATTACCCGCATTATTATCCTTTCCATCCTTACTATCCACCACCATTTCAAATACCTCCGTTATATGCGCCTCAGTCTTATTAGACGCATAACGTACATCACAATCCGAATAATTCATCTATGACGTCACGAATTCGACCAGTACTTCCTAACGTTAACCAATCGGACCGATCCATGCGATCAGAGTCGCCCGTGCGTAACCGTGACGGTGATTTCAGGAATAAATCACCAGCGACGAATGAACATCGGCGTTGGCCGAACGATTCCTTTGCGTTAAATACGGGGGAGCGAAGTGTATCACCTGCACCTGCTAGCGAACGTTCGCGCCCTGGTTCATTTTACCGAACTAACTCGCCATATCGTTCATCCTACCCCGACTCAGGAGAGCTGTCGTGAGAACGGAAACAGACCGGGTTTTTAAACTCATCGCCGGCTCGTCGTTACAGCGCGGCTGCGAGTCAGGACACCCAGCGCGAGACCAGGAAACCGGCTGTAAAATTTTCAGATTCAACGGAGAATCTGAGTCGCCTGTCATTGAATTGAGGTGCCCTGAAATAAGACTCGATGATAATAAGGCGAAGTTTTTAATTGATACTGGTGCTGATATCAGCATTGTAAAGATCGGAATTTTACATAGAGATCTAGAAATAGATCCAGACAACGCAATAGAAATATCGGGAATTTCACCTCATAAGATTGAAACAAAGGGCACCGTGATACTAACACTTTTTGGAAGACCCTTTCCCGTTCATGCTGTATCGTCTAGGTTTCCGATGGAATATGATGGTATCCTAGGTAACGATTTCCTTAAACAAGAACAAGTGGAGATATCATTTGCCCACAGAACCCTAGTAACGGCCAGTGACCCTATTAGACCTATTCGTTTCATAGATTCAGTGGTAGGGTCCAAACACAAAAATTCATTTCGCAAATCACCCATTAAGGCAAGTATATACCACCTCCGGGCAAGGATGCGCGAACCAATAGGGATTGCCGTTAGTAACCCAGAGATTAAAGAGGGTTACCTACCCCGGCTAAAAACGCCTGATGGAATACTTATTGGCGAAGGCGTGGTCTCCAATGATAACGGTATTTGCCACATATTGGCAATAAACACAACAAACGAAGACGTTGACATCGAAATCGAGCCACAAGAAATAATTCCATTTGATTGGCACTACTTTCAGGAAGAGGCTCAGCAATTGGATTATGAATCTTCCGAAGAAGATTGCGCATCGGATGATCGCCATCAAGAGCTGGTCAATCTCCTTCGGTTAGACCATCTGAATGATGAAGAGAAACAACATCTTATCGATATCCTCCGAGAATTTCCTAACCAATTCCATCTTCCGGGAGACAACTTACCCTGTACATCAGTAACATCTCATGACATCCTTACTAGCGATGACGTTCCCGTTACTACCAAGCAGTACAGATTACCGCCCATCCACCGCGAAGAAATTCAACGGCAAATTCGGAAAAAATTAGAAAATCACGTTATTAAACCCTCAGTGTCTCCGTACAATTCACCTCTTTGGATTGTCCCCAAAAAAACCCGATTCAAAAGAGAACCCACGATGGAGAATAGTTATTGACTTCCAGAAATTAAACGCGAAAACAGTTGGAGATGGATACCCGTTACCGAATACATAAGATATCCTTGATTACCTCGGACAAGCCCAGTATTTCACTGTTCTCGATTTAGCAAATGGGTTTCAGCAAATACCAGTTAATGACAAGGATAGTCAAAAAACTGCTTTCTCAACGCCTGGCGGTCACTACGAGTTCGTTCGAATGCCGGAGGGTTTAAAAAACGCCCCTGCGACATTTCAACGACTCATGGATCAGATACTCATGGGATTGCAGGGTACCGAACTATTCGTATTTTTGGACGATATAGTTGTGTTCGCAAGAAATTTGGAAGAACACGGTAAAAGGATGCGACGGTTACTCGGGAAACTAGCGCAGGCAAACTTAGTACTCCAGCCGGATAAGTGCGAATTCCTCAAGAAGGAGGTAACATATTTGGGGCATATAATAACTCGTGACGGACTCAAGCCGGACCCAAGGAAAATAAAAGCGGTCGAACATTATCCGCGACCTAAGACAGTTAGAAATATCAGAGAGTTCCTAGGATTGGTCGGCTACTATCGCCGATTTATAAAGGACTTTTCAATGAAAGCCAAACCACTCACTCTGTTACTAAAGAAGGGACAGCCATTTTTATGGACTGCAGAGCAGGAGAATAGTTTCGTAGACCTAAGGAGAGCCTTATGCCAATACCCAATTCTACGTTACCCTGACTTTACTAAACCTTTCACAGTAACGACTGATGCATCAGATACTGCGATAGGCGCGATCCTGAGCCAAAGGATAGGCGACGACGATTTACCGGTTGCTTACCTCTCCCGATCATTATCAAAATCAGAACGTAACTATGCAACCACAGAAAAGGAATGCTTGGCTGCACTGTATGCGATGATTCAATTCAGGCCGTATTTGTATGGGAATAAGTTCACCCTCGTGGGTGACCACGAACCACTAAAATGGGTAAATTCCAAAGGAGATATCGGTCAACGATTGATCCGTTGGAAATTGAAATTATTGAACTATAAATATGACTTTGAGTTTAAATCCGGAAAAAGAAATACGAATGCGGATGCCCCATCTCGGAACCCGGTGGATAGCTCGAACTCTAGCTCGGAAGATCTGGATGATACGGAAGAATTTAAGGTTTTACCAATAAAACGACCAAAAATCGTACCAAGGGCAACGAGGTCATCTGAATTACGTGCACACGTACCGCAAACGTCCTCAGCTGTTACTGCTCACGTGTCCAAACCCAGAGGAAGACCGGTAGGAAGCAAAAAATAAGCCAAGTATTCCGCTAGTAGTTACTCCACAAGATATAAGTGCGATCGCGACGAGAACTCGCGCACAAACTCAATCACTACAACCTGCAGCGACGCAGACGTCTCGACCACAACCATCCGAATCGTCATCGACTGATGAGGTAGATGACACGGATGATACTCCTATCCAACGAAAACGGAAGAGTTTGATACCTAGCCTTGACCTTCCGCCCAGACCTACTAGGAAAACATCTCCCGAACCAATCCACCAAAATCCAGTTTTATCAAACCCCTCGAGTGACGAAGAGGAAGAAGGTGAGAATATAAACAGCATGGCCATGTTCTTCAGTCCAAAGGAGTCAGACGAAAGCGATGAACTTTCGGGCGAAATCGAAGCAATTCCAGCCTCACCTTCAATTGGTCAAAAACCTGATTTGGACCCGGCCGCATCAACCAAGGATTTTGGAATAGGCAGGAAACCAAGACCATCATTCCTGAAGGAATTACAAGACTCCCTTAAAAGGTATGATGAGACCACAGGAAGCAGAAATGAATCCCTACAATGGGATGGATATGAAGAACCATTAGATATTGTGCTACCTACGAGATTATCGCTAGGAAACGAAAAAAGCGAAGAAATACGCGAGTTGTTAAAACAATTAGACCCGTATGATGTCGAGACCATGGATGCAGAAATGGATCGGCGAGTAAAGGGCACTCTCGCAACGAGAACAAAGCGATGCAGACGATGAAGAAGAAAGAATAGAACCTAAGACAATTTCACCCAGCCGCAGGAAGCCAATGGCGCATTCAACGCCATTCTGTGCCCAAGAGGAATCACAGGAACCTCGGGTAAGGGAGCAGGTAGCGAGCACACCTACCCCATCAACCATCAAACAGGATATGGTTAATATTGAAACGCCACGGGCCAGAAACGAATATCAGTTTTTGCGAAACCGCAGACCCGTCTACCTGCCGGAAATATTAGAAACCACTAGGGAAGAATCTGGGCCAAGACAAGTATCCGGAATATTGAGTGAAAGAAGAAAATCGAGCAATATCCCAGATGATGATATTCCAAGAGATTTTCGAACCTATCAAAATATGAAATCCATCATACGATGCAGAGAGTCACTTACGTACAACAAGAATAACATGGTGCATTTCATTTCAGCTGATGGCGAAGATCCAAGCCCGAACACCCGTCTGCTGACAGACCTGGGTATAATTGACCCAGATGAGATCCGCGAAAGGAAAATCAGACTAGGACAGGTCATAATCACGCCCTATGGATCGTATAAATTATTTACGGTAGTGGTAAGTCAACGACACTATGAAACCCTAAGTGTCCGAAACCTAGTCGCGGGCCTGGAAAATCTGAAGTCCGTACTTCTGAGTTTAAAAATTGCGAGTTTCCGAATTTCAACCGTTGGGAAAATCACTGATAATCTGCCACGCGGACAACTAATCGACATGATCAGATATCTTTGGGGATCTCGACATCAAAATCAACATATGCTATGGAAAATCATTAATACCTCCCGAGTCCGATCGACTTAATATTATCAAGGAATATCATAGTAGCAAATCTGGTGGCCATAAAGGCATGACCAAAACATATTGGAAAATTCGAGAAAAATATTATTGGACCGGCTTACGCGCGGAAGTGGCGGAATTCATTAGGCACTGTCAATCCTGTCAACAGGCAAAATTAGTTCGAGCAAAAACTCGTGAACCATTATTGATCACGGATACGCCATTGGATACGTTTGATAAGGTAGCGTTGGATACGGTGGGTACACTGCCCACCACTCCACAAGGAAATAGGCATATATTGACCATGCAGGATCTGCTTACAAAATATTGCATAGCTATACCCATCCCCGATATTAAAGCTGACACTATCGCCAACGCTATGGCAATTCACCTTATAGCGCAGTACGGAGCTCCTAGAGCTATACTAACGGATAGGGGAGCATCGTTCGTAGGGAAAATTCTAAAACAATTAGCAAAAACATTCGAAATAGAACAAATCACCACTTCGGGTTATCGACCGCAAACGAACGGATCCTTGGAGCGTAGCCACGTACTATTAATAGAATATCTTAGGCACTATATTAATGATTTCGATGACTGGGATACTCTCATACCGTACGCTATGTTTTCGTACAACACTTCTGTGCACGAGAGTACTAATTTCACCCCCCACGAATTAATATTCGGAAAACCAGCCAGAATGCCCAGTAAATTCCCAGATAATCGTAAGTTAGAAACCTATAATTCATATTTAAGAGATTTGATTCTTCGATTGAGTGAAATTCGCAATATGGCGGCAGATAATCTGCTCGTCGCTAAATATCGCGGTAAGAGAAATTATGACGAGAAATCGAGACCATTCAAAGGTAAGGTAGGTGACGAGTGTTACATCCTGAAGGAACCCCGTAAAGGTAAATTGGATAATTATTATATTGGACCATTTAAAATTGTTGAAGTTACTGATTTGAATAATGTGATTGTTGAAACCGATTCCGGTATCAGATACAAAAAGCATGTTGATAAGATTAAGGTACCTGATTTGAACTCGGGACCGGCATGATTGGAACCCTTCTTATTTCCGTCCTAATGGGAGCCGTTGTGATAACAGCTGCAACTAAGGTTATACCTCTGAAAAACCCAGGACTTTATTTTGAACAAGCTCACATTGCACGATTCCGTGGCTCGGAATGGAGATTGACTATTGTAATGAGTTTGAACCAATACTTAGCAGAAGACGTCCGTCCGATGATAAAAAGTGCAGAGCAAGAATATCTAAAATGCTTCTCTTTGCCTGTAAAGGATCACTGTATTGGTGTATGCAGAAGAGCCATATTATTAGAAAAGGAAAACCGGCTCAATGAAATTAGAGAAGAAATAACGGATATTCTTAAGGAACTGATGAATGTACCAACACTCAACAACACGGAAAGATCAAAACGGAGAGCTCCTCTTGCATTCCTAGGGTCACTCGGCAAAACATTGTTCGGTACTTTGACAGAGGATGACGCTGAGTACTTTAATTCTCAGATGGACAAACTTTTTGCAGACAATAAGGAATTGGCAATATTAGCGGATAACCAATTACACATCATGGAATCAGGATTTGATAATTTCACTCGAATCACGCAACAGAACACCCATAGGCTTGTGTTCATCGAAGAATTTCTGCACCACACCGAAGAATATGTCAGGAACAGAACACGAAAGGACGTGGAACTGGATTATCTGGCCAAATTATCAGAATACTCGGCCATATTGGAAGCAAACCTTGATTCAAGATTATCTTCCAGCATGACTCTCGTAGAAATACTAAAATCAGTAGCAAAGGGTACCTTCCATCCAAAGTTAATTACCAGAAACCAACTAACCATAATAGCTAGAGAAATACAAGAAAAAGCACCAGATTACGAGTTACCTATACCCCGAGATTACCTACGAATAGATACATTGGACCAAGCTGGGTGGTTAGAACACGGTATGCATAAGGGAAAAATGTTTCTCGTTCTTCACATACCCCTCCTAACCCGAATGCCTTATTATATCTTTAAAATTCACCCCTGGACCAGCCCTCAATTCATCTTCCAGAATCGTACAGGATCATCCTACATCCTCCCAAAATCCAACTATTTGGGAATAAGTAAAGATTGGAGTAGATACTACTACATCGATCATCTAACCGATTGTGCATCTACAAATTATCACTTCATCTGTGCGATGAGCCATCCAATCTTTGATGTAACTGCGAGACCATCTTGCGAGGTATCACTGTTACTGCACCCAACTTCCGCTGACCTCACTAACTGCAACATTCACTACCATCCACTCCATCGACCGGAGTGGATAGAATTACAGTTCATCGGCGGGTGGCTCTATTCGATTAACGGACGAGAAGACGTTCATGTATTCTGTGAGGAGTCGGTAAGTCGAATCGTAATCGAGGGACATGGAATATTAATGTTAACACCAGGGTGCAGCGCAAAACATTGGGACGTTACATTGAGTATGCCACGGACGTTTTATGGAAAAACAACGGTCCAATATACGCCTGAATCGCATCTGAATCTCTCAATGGTTGCGCCGAACCTGAAGGGAATCATGGAAGAAGTGTCAGCATTGGGAGTAACGCCTTACCATCCAGACCACAAGGAAATTCCTAATTTTGGACAACCAATCCGTGAGCTGGAAAAACGCTACAATGCGATCCGGGATCATCACAGAGAAAACCAAACCAACCTAATGCGTATGTATGGCGGAGTGTCCGGAATATCATTATCATTGATTCTCATTTTTGGGCTCGTCGCATGGGTCCTTATCAAATTCAAAAGACGACGTAGGTCTGTCCCTATCGTTGCTTTTACTTCCGGACCACAACCAACAGCTACCATATCCATACCTGCAACATCAGCTATCAACCCGTCTCGTCAAGAAGCAGAAACCGACTAGTGCATGATGCAACCAAGAAGAACGACATCAACAGCATCACCAGCATCACTGTGGCGAGGTCAAGACCAACATCAGAACAAGAAAGATATACCTATTGTAATGCAGGGCCTGGTTGTTCTCGAGGGATTGTTTTACAATCACCTCATTGTATGACGCTAATGTAATAACGGTACTAGGAGCAACCATGCAAATTAGAAAATAAGATACAATAGATAACCAGGGGAAAATTATAGGAAAAACTGTAGTACCGGCTCTGGTTGTCTTTCGAAGTGCTTCTTCACTGTACGAAGCAAAATGTGCAACAGTACTAAAGACAACTGTATTGACAACAGTAAATTTATTCCATATATTAGATAGCTCAGAAGAGACAGAAGGAAGGCGAAAACAATTCAGAATTCAATAACGAGGAACGATAGCATAAATCACCCGGCAACCAGCTGTCAGGGATGTCAGCTGAATAAGGGGGAGGGGTGTTACGTTCCGCGTAAAATTACTTTTTATTAAATTAACATCATCATTCCCACGGAATATAATGCTAGATTCCGCGTACATATCATATAAAATTTTAAGATTATCTTTCCCACAGAATATAATTTTCTACATTCGGCATAAATTATAACAATATGCATCGTTCAAACTTCCACTAAACGTTTTTCAGCGTGCGCGTTATTGGAGGAGTTCTTAAAACTCCTCGGATTACGCGCTCGAAAGATGCATGGTGCGCTGGGAACTCTTTACTTCCCAGGCCGTGGACTGCCGAAATGCAGGAGTCAGCAGATCGCATGACTTCCTGAGTTGCATCCTCGCACCCTGGTACGAGGTGACGTGTGACCGACGCACTATGACTCGATGTTCACTCTTTCCGCGTTCGCATGGCAATCGCCTCGGTAGGTGCTCCCGCGCATTTTTAAGTCCGGTTAACCGTGAAAAGTGGGCGCGCGATATCGGAACTTTGCGTCTTGTTTAACTGGTGCCCGGTAAAATAAGAACTTTTCCGGTAGGATAAGAATTGGGTTCAGTGAAGTGTAACTGTGCAATAGTTGACGGATTATACTAATCAGGTATTTTCAAAGTAATTATTACTACCCTTCCTTCTCTCTCGTATTCAATCTTTTTGACTTGTTATTTGCTACATATAATTCGAATCATAACTTTACTCGCCATCCGGAGGGGAAACCCTCTACTATCCAATACTAGGATCGGTGGCCTGTAATTTATTAATTTATCTGTAAGCCAATTATAATTAAAGATAAAATTGAATTCTGAAGGCACTTGTCATTACTCCCAAAATAACCAAAATAACTTATATCGATCAGGCAACCCGTACGGGGGCTAGCGAAGAGCGAGCCTTTATTTAGTTATTTATTTATTTATTTATTTATTTATTTATTTATTCATTGATCCACATATGTTTCCGGGACAAAATTAATAATCGGTTTGGTTGTTAATGCCGTAAAACAACCTGGTGTCAGAAGTGATAAAGATACCAGTTGCGGTCGGAACGTAAGTTCCGAACGTAACACTCGCTTATGAAACTTATACGTATGAAAATTGAAAATGATTTACAACTATGACCTATGGCCTGGGTCGACGTAAAGTTGAAAATGACCATTTTCAAAACTTCGACCCCGACGACAGGCCAGCAGAAGTATTAATAAATAATAGCTGCAAAACACTTACTTCATGCACTTGTATTGTAATGGACTATGTCATGCATATCTTACCAATATTGTCTTTTACTAATTACTGTATTATTATTACTTTTTTTTTTTTTTAATATTAGTTTACGTCGACCTTTCTGAACTCATGTTGGACTAAGTCGCGACGGGACCTATAGTTTATGAAGGTGGATCCCGCGAGCGGAAGAAAAGATGCCGCATATCCTCCTGGCCATAAGGAAAAATCGAATACTTCCCTCGGAAAGTAAAAAAAAATGCCTCAGACTGCCTGTTTCTCACCCTCGGCATTCTTCATTTTACCTCCCTCGTTGACTCAAAAAAACCGGGACGTACGAACGGACGTATGGATGTACAAGATCACAGACAATTTTTTTTTATTGTCGATTTGATTATAATTTATGCAAAATTAAATAATACGAATTACTGAATTTGTTTCGCTTCGCCATCTGGACGTTTGTTTGGTGGAATTTTTATTCAGTGAAAAGTACACATCCACCTACTAATTCACAGCTAATAACATTTTACTAAATTGATTTTACAAAAAAAAAAAAAAATTTTGAAAGCAAATTGAATTTGACAAATGAATCACTTCGTGGTGAAGCTTCTGGGTGGAATATCGCATACAAAAATGGCACTGGTAAGTCCCTTCTTTTTTTTTGTATGGATAAACTGATCTTGGTTCATTATGGATATTTAAATTATTGAACAATATTGTTAAAATAAATAGAATTACTACGCTCTCTATTTTATTGATTACACATCAAATCTCGTCAAAAAGCGGTTATTTATACATTATAAAGCGGTTACTTATTCCACACGAGTTCTTATTAAAGGAAGTTTTCGAACGCGTTTAAAAGAAATAGTTAATTTTTTGTTTAAATGCTATCTGCTTTATTTTAATGACCGACGGAAACTGATGTTTTTCATTAAATTAATATTCTTAATAAGTATAAGGTGAGATTATTCATTTATTAAATCAGTACGTTAGAATTTAGGTTATCTTTCTAATTAAACCTGTTAATTCGGTATGCCGTTAATCTTAAACTATAATAAGGGAAATGGGAAAAAGCGACAAACACTTTTGCTTGGTAATTAATAGTTATTAAAATTGATTAAAAGGTAAGGAATCAATGATAATCAATAAATTGGTACTATCAATCAAACACGGAAAAAACAGTGGCAGAAGAATTACGAAATAATGGGGTATTTCCCACTCCAGCGCTGGTGTAAAACATAGTGGCGTTGAATCTACGCCAAGCTCTCGTAGTCGATACGCCAACCATGGCGTAGCATGTGTTGACGTTAATACCGCGCAAAATTGCCTCTTTTGATATGTTTATCGTGAGCTTGTTATTTTTATTTGAAATGAATGAATAATATACCAATTATGTGTGCATATGTGTTATTTATGTCTTTTTCCAGGTTAGTACATCGTGAAGGTATCCGATTTTTTATACGGTTAATAGTTTCGAATGTGAACTGAAATCATAGACTCGCAATTTAAGAAACACATATATTTATTATCACAGCCATGTGATGCTGTCAATTGTCCAGATATTAAATTAATTGATAATTTTAAGTAAATTTAATTGTAAAACCCCGACTAGGATAATAAAATGAAGTTCTAATGTAGATTGGAGTCGTTCGACAAGCATGTAAAACGTTACTGATGAAATTTTCAAAACAGAACAATTATTGATAAATATTATCCTACACTGTAAAAAATTCATAATGAAATTGCCCGCATATAACAGTAGTTTTACAAAGCTTATTGTTGTTTTCCTACGCTCAATGTAGTAAATTTCCAACGAGTTTATAAAATTACTGTTATATGTGAGTAAATTTACTACATTAAGGGTGGAGAAATTACAACACGCTTGTAAAATTACCATTATACGTGGGCAATTTCATTACGATTTTTTACAGTGTAGAAAATGTCACTTTTCCCCATTTGTTATTAAAATGGTTTGCTTACCTCTGATTGCAGGATTCCTACGGACACGCCAGACGCTACGGCACACCAACACAAACTTCACTCAAACTTCAAACAACACTCGCGCACAAAATAATTCCTAAATATCTACACAGACACGTCGGGGGAAATGTATTTAGTACTATTGTCACAGAACGATCGAAGTTAGAACTAGTGATGGTGAGGCCTACACACCGGGATTTATATACCCCAGGGCCGGTAGTGCCACCGGCGGCGCGGCGACGGCGTCACTAACTAGTCACCGCCCAGGATAGAGCAGCGTAGTGGGAGTCGGTAATGGGATGAGCAGGTACAAGAATTGGGTACGTCGCCTAAATTGATGGAAAAAAACAAGATAATCAGGACTAAATTACTGAGGGTTCGTCTATGATTCACTTCACAAATCGCACCACATTTACAAAAATTTATGTAAAATATTATTTCTTAGTAACAAAGATTTTATTTACATAAATCAATAAACCCAATTAACTTCGACATTTAAATATTAATATTTAATAATTTAATTTTTTTCTAATAATCAAAAACCGATTGAAACTACTGACAATAATTTAGTATTCGATGACCAAAAAACCTTGAATTTACGCAAAAATGTACTCCGCACTTCTTTCGTGAATATATTTGAATATGTAACTCAAATTCTATGTGAATTTGTTTGATTTGATCTTAGCCTATAGCGTTTAATTTGTGAGAATTCCTATGATTGAAAATTATTCTCGAATTATTTCCTCGGAATTAAAAACTTTAAAGACTTTCAAAATTCAAAATTTGAATAGTTTTTTCATAATTTACTACGCAGCAAATAAAGATGCATTGAAAAGAAGTCTTCTGAAATCAATAATTCTTTTGAATAACTAAATTCCATTTTTGAATCTCTAAAAAATAATTCGGCAATATTTCTGAATTTTAAAATAGATTTCTTAATTATAGATAAATGATCAATCTTAATTAGAAAATTAAATATAGCTATATAATAAAAAAAGGATATTTTCACTTAAGAAAACGTATCAGAAAAGAAATTCTAAACTTAATATATTGAATATTTTAAGTTGTCATATTTAGCTATTTAAATGTTTAATAAAAACGCATAAAATTGCATATACTTTTTTATGAAACATTTTTGTCCCATTGAAAGAGTATTTGCCGAGACAAAATTCTTTCGCTAACGGTGAAGAAAATAGATGTAGTGTTAAGATATATTTTTTAAATATTAAAAAACTAACATCATGACCAAAAAATGGCGACCGCAGTGACAACTTTCTTTTTAAAACTTAACAAATTTTTTTCATGAAAACTGCAAACCCTAAAAAGAATGTTCTAAGAACAAAACTTTCTTAGAATTTGTCACAGAATATTCTCATTTTTTTAGGAATATTCTCATTTTTTTAGGAATATATTGATAGAATTTGTTATTTTTCAAAAATTAAAAAAATCGAAAGGTTGAAAAAATTCATTTAAAAAAACCTGAAAAAAGGTAAGAGTCATCGGTGACTAACTCTAACAATAAGACATTTTTGTTCTAAGCAGATTTTCTCTAAACTTTATAGTGTTTGAGCAACAAAATTGTTAATCATTTATAGATTGCAAGAATAATAATTTATTTTGTCGAAAACTGTATAGACTTCAAAAAAATTTCCTTAGAACAAATATATCTTAGAACTTGTCAACGAATACACAAAAATTTTTTGGGGATTTTTTAATCGACTTTTTTAATAATTTTACAACTATTTTCTTCATTTTAATGATGGAATTTTGTAACCGAAATCACTCTTTCGATGAGAAAAAACGTTTTACCAAAATTATAACCAATTTTCTGCGTTTTTTTTTTACAATGAAATCACTATATTTAATTTTTTAATTATGAACCCTTCAATTTTGTCGAATTTCATACGAAATACTTTGAAGTGCAGAAAGTGTCCTTCCCGGCGTTTATGGGTTAAATGATTTTCATTTTGTTTTCATTTTTATAAGCATATGCCTGGAATTTCAGAATTTCGTATTCTAATTAAAAAAATTAACGATTCTCATTAAAAAATTGCTATACAAAATGCAAAAACGCGTACATAATTTCATTATTTAACTTATAAAATAATGAAATTTTTATAAAAGCATGGGTTTTCTTGGTGCATGAGTCGTTAAAATGCGATGTATTGCCGCTGACGAAAGTATCATTTATTTCGTTTTATGTTACTTATCTACTTTACATTATGTTTTCTGCTCATTATAGATATAATTACATTCAAATATTAATCTTTCTATTTTTTTTTACATGCCTGGCATTAGTACTAAGCATGATGACATCACTTAAGGGTTATTATCTACACACTAATAATTGATATTGTCGGGTAATTTTCCTAACATCCGTATAATGTATAATTTTTCTCGGTCATTAAAATTGTTTTAACAAATATGAAGAAGAAAATCAAGTACATTCTTTGATCGTTCAACTTGAAGTATCATTTAGAACATTACAATTTACGTCTTCATGTATTTGTAAATTGAAAGTGACAACAATTTAATACTGTCAATTTCACTTGAGTATGAAATATCCAGCCGTTACAAGAACTCGGATTTCATGCATGTAAGGTTTATAACAAACACCCATTTCATTCGATTACATCAGCCAAAGACCAGAATGATTTGAAAGCAAATAAAGAAGCCGGACTGTTTTGGAAAAAGCGTATTTCTTGGTTTTATTCGTTAACAATAAAAACTCAATATTTCAATTGCTTGATAAGTTAATTGGGCAGTGAAGAAAATTTGGACGACTAATGCAATATAGATACGAACATTCAACCTATCATAAATCTTTAGTTCATTATTCTAAAACTTGTTCAAAAACGTTAGATAAGAAAATAATTAAATATTCCACACATTGACTTAAATGCAGGCACAATAGAAAACAATTCTAAAAATTAATACTTTAGGGAAGCCTAAAATTACAGTATATTATTGAAAAATAAAAACATATACATATTATATATCACTCTAGGGTACGGATTTCGGGTTTAGAAACACTCGTACATAACAATTGATACATAAAAAACAGTTAATTAGTGTGAGAATTAATTCTAGACGACATTATCGAATCGTCGTGGCCAACCGCGGGTAAAACACGGTTTTTTTTTTGTCAATATTGTTTCGTTTCATAATTACAAATATCCTTGTAATATTTTTAGACTTTAAAATAGTTTAAAAGATTTAAAAAATAAATACCTATACAAAATTTTTATTTTAACAACCTGTTCGGACAAATCGCGGAGTTAATACGCGACCAAAGATAGTTTAATGTAAATTTATATATATAACTGACGACTTCGATTATCCCGCGAAAACATCGAATATTTACATTTTGAATCTTTATTTCGCATTTAAACTGTATATTAGTTTATATAGTACAAACTGTATATAGTACAAGAGGTGTTAATATGTATTAGTGCGTAAGAGATTCGCGGTTGGCGTTTTCGTCAATTTTCAAATTAGTTCCGATTTGAACATACAACGGCGCCAACGACATGCTGCTATGAAGCGCCAAATTCACGTGTCGCGGGAGTACATTCAATCAGGGATGGGCAGTAATCATTAATTTTGTAATCAATTACTCAATAATTGCAATTACCCACATTAATTGTAATCATAACATTTCCCATTTACAATTAAATTCATTATTTGTTATCGGAGTTTTTCAATTACAATTACTTTCGTTAATTCCACTTACAGTTCTTCCCATTACAATTATTCTCGTTAATAATTGTAATCAAGTGTAATATTTTTTTACTATTTTCATATCTCAGCTCATTACCTTTAAATTATATTTGGTCCACTGCAAGGTAGGGGTTCGATTTAGCACGATCCATCCAGCATCATATTCCCATACAACGAAACCAATGAATATACATGACGAGATTTATTAACAGTTTGATATACATATAAAAATTATTCATTAAACCTTACAAGACATGAATTTGTCCCTCGTCCTTGCGTTCATACTTCGCTTCGCTCTTTATCGAATATATTCGAAAATAAAAATAACTATCGTTTTAATTGTTAGCGATGATAACCGACAGAGAGTTTTTGTAAAAATGTTAATTTCAGAGATTGAGAGGAGAGGTTTGAAGAGAATTATATTTCTTACGAGAACTTGAGTGCGTTGATCAAATCGATCGTCTTGTCGAAGTGCCATCCGTCGAATAATTTTATCATTTGAAGTTCTCGAATTCGAAGTCGTCAAATTATGGAATCTGCGAAAAGTCCTGGCATCTCGATATTCACCACTGGGTATCTTGATCGATTTTTCCGCCCCAAAGGATCGATGATCGTGTTCCTTTTTGCTGAGCTAAACTTCAACAGCGTGGTTCAAACATGGCTTCAAAATGGCGGTATCGCGACCGCGAGGCTTGATAAAGATGGATGGCGCCAAACCGAACGATTAGCCGCACCCAAATTGAATAACTCCGCACATCAATACTAATAGATTCGCGGATTGAAAATGATGATCCGTACTTTTGATGTACGGGAAGTACTTCAATTGATCACAATAAAAGAATCCACGCGCGAAGGTGTCTAGACCATTTCGCAGTTGAACACGAAGTGCACGGAATGGCGGCTCGTTGCGTGGCTTGGACTGATTCGCCGTAATGCTCAGGCGACTTCCACACCTTCACACTTTATGAATCGAAACTCTACTCCATTACACACACCACACGTGACGTCTTCCCTTTCCTCTCCCTCTATCTCTCTCTCTCTCTCCCTTGTCTCTCTCTCTCTCTCTCTCTCTCTCTCTCGCTGTCTCTCTCTGTCTTTAACTCTCTTATTTCTTTATTTACAACATACATAATACATATAGATACGCTTCATACATATCGCACTACCACACAAGGTTTTTCAATTACAATCACTCAGGTTAATTGTAATCAGATTTTTACTATTACAATTACTTTCGTTAAGTGTAATCAAGGCCTTGATTGTTTTAATTGATGGAAGTAATTGATAATTAATTGATAATGGGTTAATTATAATAATATTATGGGATAGTTAATCCCTGGTAGAAATCTGTCCAATTTTTTGTTACATTGCCCAGTTTTCCTATACCTTTAACACGGGAAACACAGAAACTGGCCAAAAACTGGACTCATTGTCTACCAGGGATTGATATTGGGTTAATTATATTATAATTATAAAGGTATCCCGAGCAGAAATCTGTCCAGGCTGCCTGAAAACATAGCAGGGCCTGATCAGGCATCAATCAGGCCCGCCTGATAAGGTGTGCCATATCACTCCCGGATCAGGCCCTGAACAGGCAGCAGTCATGCGCGTCTGATAAGGTGGATCTTAATACTGCCGGACCATGCACTCGTCAGAGGACCACAACCTGCATCTTATCAGGCAAACGTAGTTGTTGCCTGACCATGTTCGAAACAAAGGATTGCAAAGCAAACTTTACTTGAAGCTGCATATAAGAATTTGTTATAAACATCATTAAAAGAGGTTTCACGAGAAATATGAATGCGACATTTGGTTCTACGGGATAAATTATGTGAAAAACGTACATGTATTACTGTATTACTATTATATAGAATAAATAACAATAATAGATATACGTTTCATAGATAATTTACTCCGTAATATCGATTGCCGCAAATAGATTTTGTCTAAAATCGTGTTTGACGAAATTGTTTATAAAATATTAATATAAATAATTATATAATTATAAATAAGAAAACACATATATTTTATTTTTATCAAATATCCTCTGTCCAGTTGTTAATTTGGCGCTAACCGCCATGTGATTAGCATGGGCCAAAGCTGATTTTCGATCATATTATTTACTTATTATTTTTAACAACAAATTTACGACATTTAACAAAACATCGTACATATTTTCGGTTCAATTTTTCTCTTAGATTGGATTAAAACCGCCAGATTTAATATAGTACCATTATTGTCGAAGTTGTTTCTTGACAAAATGTTATAAACTATTATTTTTTATAAACAAAAAAACACGGGTATTTGATTTTTGGCAGGTATTTTATTGACGATAGTTGGTTTGACGCTACCTGAGTTGTACGAGGTATGGGTCTTAATGGGTTATAGAAGACACAATTTTTTATAAAATGTTGCAATTACGAGCGTAGCGTAGTGGTTAAGGCGCCAGCGAAGTAAGCGAGAGACCCGCGTTCGATTCCCGGTCGGGGTAAAATTTTTTCTTATTTATTTGCGAGCATTGAAAAATGCAAATACAGGATGCGATATATAAAAGTATAATATAAAATATAAATAATATCAAACATTTTTAATGTTTAAAAATTAAATTCATAGATAAAAATTAACATAATCATTCGAATGACACATTTATGAAATGTTGGATTAATAATATAATAAATATATATCATTAAATATAAAGTGTATATAAAAGTGACTTGTACATTTGTTTGATTCATTTTATTTAATTATTATTGTTTAAACGAACTTTAGAGGTACCTCATCAGGCCCTTATAAAGCCCTGATCAAGCCCTGACAGAGGCCTGTCCAGGGCCTTATTTCAGGATGCCTGATCAGGCCCGGACCAAAATAATCGTTACGTTTCTGATCAGGGCCTGATAGGGTAGCCTGATAAGGGCCTGAAATATAATCAGGCAGCCTGAGCAGGGCCTGATCAGGGCCGTATCGAAATTTCTACTCGGGATGTTATCAATTCTCAAAAATATATACGCGCGCGCGAACACACACTCGCACACGCGCACACACGCGCGGGCACACACAAACGCACACGCACACGCACACGTTTCACGATGTCAATTTATTCATGAATCCCATTTTATCTCCTTAATTCATACTTACAAGGGGAACCCACGGTCGGGGGGTCACGATTTTTAACGGAAATTTTTGTACGTATTCTAGGGCAAACATAAAAATATACGTGTTTCAGCATTTTATCCAATGGGCTTTGGTTTTTATACAATAAATTATTAAAAATCACGTTCTTATTGCCATATATATATATATACAGGGTCATCGAAAAGTATCGGACCCCCCTAATATCTTCAGTTAGAATGCACTTAGGAGAAAATGTCCAATAGCAAAGTTGTATGGTTTCAAGCGGGGAGTAAGATGATGACCTTGACTTTGACCTTGACCAACAATTTTTTGACACAAAATGTAGAATATCTTGTAAAATATTATTTAGTTTTCAGTAATCATAACCTTAATACTTTTGTGCGCGGAATAATGAGACCAATTAATTGGTTTAAAGAAAATACATTAATCGGATCCCCCTAATATTATCCCCCACTTAACAAATTGTTAACTTCAAACCTTTATAACTCAAAAAGTACTTAATAAAAAAATATTTTATTATAGTGTTTTGGAAAGCTCTCGAGATAAGCTATAAGAATATGCAATAAAATGTAGGGGGTTCTATTTAAAAAAATAAGATTGACCTGGAAATGACCTTGAAGGACATGGTCAAGGTCAAAGTCAAGGTCATCATCTTACTCCCCGCTTGAAACCATACAACTTTGCTATTGGACATTTTCTCCTAAGTGCATTCTAACTGAAGATATTAGGGGGGGCCGATACTTTTCGATGACCCTGTATATATTAACTTTTAAACGTCGGATACATTCCTCTTGAAACATTCGAATGCCTGACATCCGGCTCATAATCCCGCAGCGAGTTCCTGTAAACATTTCAAAAGTCGAATGCGAAGCATTTTTATATAAATTAATTTATGATTTTTGCGCTCTTCCCTCCATTCAGCATTTTGAAATTCTTTAAACTAGTTTAACCTGCAGCGAAGTATTTAAAATTTTATAATGGGAAAAATATTTCACGCAATATAAGATACGAAATAGGAATGCTGTAAAATAGAAGACTAGAATTATCGCTTTTGCAGAATAATTGAATTTATCATAAATTTAATATTATAGAACCACTTATTTTTTTGACGCATCATACCATATTCTAGTCATATATGTATACGAGTAATTCCGCGATACTTTTAATATCTAGGAAACTGAACATAAACTTGATAAGTTTGGTATTCTGGGTGAACAAATAAATTTTTGAAGTCCTATTTAAAAAAAGCTCGTTTGTTTCCTCCGAAAGATAAAAAATATATGGCAGTTTCTTACAAGAACGTTTAGAAATAATATTTCACAAAATAAAATTACATTTTGGGGGGTAATGAGGAATATGAAAATGTGGGTAATCACGGACCCATAATACAATTAAATTAATACTATAAAACACATGTATTGTTTTCGGAAAGTAGTATAAAGATACATTTATATGTATATACAAAAAATCAAATTCATTATTTCTAAAGATTCTTGTTAAAAGACTATCCTATATATTTTGAATAAGGTATTTTGCATCATTCATTCGGAAATTATAATTCTCCCTCAAACAAAGCTATCGTGCGATATCTTCCTACATCCGCTTTATATAAAACAAATTTTTTTGTTCTTCTATAATACCAAAATTTTTGTTCAATTTTTATGTTCTTTGAACATTCAAAACAATATTACAGTACTATTGATCTTCCAGTGTTTATTATTTTGTAAAATCAAAAGAAAGTTTTAAAGCCATCCAAAACTGGTACTGAAAACGTCCCATTTGATTTAACCCGTCTATTCATTGGGGTTTAGCGGATTTTTTTACAAACGTATGAAGACGAGGTTAATAATTAAATAAAATCCAAGGTTGAACTACACGGCCATAAAGAGCAGAGTCTAACGATTCTAATGGTGGTATCATAATTAAATTTTCATAAAAGAATTCAAAAGTTACAATCGATCAAATGGTGAAAAATGCTTAACCGTCCATTCATTGGCATATTCACCCTATTTAAGGAACAAGATATTGTTACAATATATGTATAGAAACTACTCGAACCTAACGATGCTAGAACTACCCTCTGCCGCCTTTTTTTTTAATGAAAAACTATAGGGTAATTTTTTGGCGGGAACTGACCAAATTCAATACTTCGCCAGACCTATGGTCTGGGTCGAAGTAATAAACAAAATGGTGTATTATTGTTTAAGCATAATAACTGAATATTCAATGTGATAGTTATTAGAACGTAAATTATGTAACAAACCGACGTAAGAGGAATGCAGATTTTTTACGTCTTCCTTGATATTGATGCTATTTTTTTCAAGGTGATATGACACATTTCTGAAACTAATCGTTTATGCCAATAAGGTTCAGTGTCTAGAATAGAAACATTGTCCCAGTCAAAAACCTGTTTGTGTTTTAATTGATGTTCGGATACCACTGACTTGCTAGATAATTTCTTGCAATTGTTAACATGTTTAGAAACTCTAGTTTTTAAAGACCTTTTTGTTTCTCCTACATTGGATTCAACCCAATTTTTACATTTTACCTTATATACAACATTAATGTTCTCATTAAAAACCGATTTATCTTTACCCTTGACAATAATTTTACTTAATTTATTTTTTATTTTTGGAACTGTAATAAGATTGAATTTTTTTAATTCTGCAGAAATTTGTTCGAAAAATTGTGGAATATAAGAAATTTGAATTCTTGATTTTTGGTTGTTTTCGTTTTGAATATTAACTATACTATCCTGATGTGCCGAATCAAAAATTATTGTCAAGGGTAAAGATTGTTCATCTTTATATTGGGTTTGTGGTTATAGTTTCTCCGTGTTATTGTAAAAATTTTCTATTCCTATAAAATAATGTACTATATTTTGATAAATATACAATTTTGTTGTAGTCTCGTAAGATGACATCATGTGATGTCGAAACGTCAGAGGAAAAAGAATCATCTTTATTTAATGTGGTTAATTTAACCTTTCATGACTCGGATCATCGATAAATTCAAAGTATCCAAAACTTATAAATGACCTTAAAATGCTCACTGTAAAAAATACGACTACACCCAGAGCTTATGGGCTTAAGAATAATCGTCTCAACAATTAATGGTCCTACATATAATATACCGAAATATTTATAAAAAATCGCCTCGAAAGTGTTGGAGCAAATTACCATTGATATTAAAGATTCTTGGTCCCTTGTCCAAAATATCAAATACATGAAAATCCCCAAAAATCACAAACTAATTTCTCTAGATGTTGCATCAATGTTTACCAATATTTCAAATGAATTAGAGATAGAAAGTATAGACAATAAATGGAATGAAATTGAAAAACACATATTATTGGATTGTTATATCCAGCATAATGTATGCTTGTTTATGTGTAACGATTTCGGATTCAAATTTAAATATATTCAATTTATTAACACAAACGTATGTGTGTGTATAATGTATGATTCTGGGTACTCGAGGCTCGAGGTGGCTCGATTCGAACTGACTTCAAGTTCCAAAAATCCTCGATCATATAGTAGCTCAGCGCAAAGGAGTAGTCAGTCTATATATGCGAGCACGGCTAAATCATATAATATATATATATATTGTGGATTAACCTAAATAATATAATACAGTGTAAATCATTAGTCTTTACATTTGCATTAAGAAGTAATAAATATTTGGTGAGTAGTTAATTAAATATTATTTTATTAATCCATATTTTGTCTTATTTAATTGTTTTACTATAATTTCAAGAAAATATACATTTTCGCTTCTGTATAGAAGTATATAAGGGTAAAGATATAATTTTTAGTCATAGATGACATAACACGATCAAAGCGATTTTACTTCATCAATAGTTGCATGTTTAGATTCGACGTTTACGTATTGTTAACGCATTTTTCGGAGTTTTTATCTATCAGTGGTTAAAATAACTGATTATTTGTCAAAATTAAAGTCTGCTCTTTATCTGGAATTAAGTATATGTATATACTGTGACATTCAGTGATTCTGGTGATTTTTATGGATTATCTTTGGCACGTGCTTACATAACCTCACTCTCTGAGGTTATTTTACTATTATCCGTGAGCTATTCAAACTATGGATATCATGTGTTCCTTGTGTGGTGGCCCTGCAGACACTTGGAGCTGTCATTTGTGCTCCGAAATCTTTTGCAAAGAATGCGAAAACATCTCAGCCACTGAGATTCGATGTTTGCAAAAAAATAAACGAATCTTGAGTTTTTATTGTACCGCTTGCAAAGAATCGATCAAGGAGCTTCCTACATTACACAAAAAGGTGTTAGCCCTGGAAGAGGAGATGAAGAGTCACTCGGTGTCTATTCAAGAGGAAACAAACGACAAAATCACACTTGAATCGATCGCGAAGCAGCTTGCAGGGATTCGTTCGGAACTAGAGGTTAATACGAGTGCAGTCAAAGAACTCACGGATCTAAAGGACCAAGTAAACAGCATTCATGACAAAATTCTGGTTGTTGAGACATCTTCCATTCCAGACTTAAAACGGGAGCTGACTTCTATAAGTCAGCAGAATGCTGAGATGAACAAAAAATTTGAGGAACGCTTGTCCATAGTTGAGGAACAGAACTCCACCTTGGCTGCAAATAACGGTAACATCAATCTTTTTGAATTGCTCAGGGAAGAGAGAGAGATCACTCGTAGAGGAAAAAATGTAATAATCCGTAAAATTCCTGAAAACTCTTCACTAGACGATCTTACTAGAATCACTCAAATACTTTCATCGCTGGATATTACACCCTGCTTTGTTAAAAGACTCGGTGAACAATCCACTGAATATAATCGTCTAGTACTTGTCGCATTAAAAGATTCTAATGAGGCAAAAACAGTTCTAAGAAGTTGGAAAAGTTTACCTTCGGAGTTCACTTATTCAGCAGATCGTATAGTAGCTCAGCGCAAAGAATTTACTCGATTTAAAGAAATTGCAGCAAACTTTAATAAAAAAAAACCCGAATAACCAGAAGAGGCCCAAATATCTCGATGACATTCCAGCGCTAGTAAACATTCGAAAACCACCTTCAAATGTTACCGCAAACTCGAGGAACCAGGAAATCTAGATATGGAATCAACGAGCTATTTCAAACTGAATATTTACTACCAGAATGTTAATGGATTACGCACTAAGTTAAACACGATTCAGCAAAATCCGTCACTGCTAACTCCAAAGCCAGGTATCATTCTCTTAACGGAAGCCTATCTGCATCCTGGCATTCTGGACTCCGAATTGGGGTTTGAAGGGTTACTCTATACTGCGTCAAGGCAGGGAAAGTATCTCTGGAAGGAAAGAATATGAAGGCGGCATACTTATTGCTTTTAGACCTGATCTTCCTGTCTTCAAGTGTCAAAATTTAATCAACTCGATTGAGCATCTGTTTATAACGATAAGCATAAGGCAGGTAAAATTACTTATAGGTTTAACGTATATGGGTAAATCCACAGAACTTTTAACTTTACGCTTTAAGAAAAACATTTTTTTTTCGGTGGCACATTTAAAATCAACCTGAGGCCACTCCTAAACATATAAAATGTAGAAAAAACGACACGTTACGACTTTTAAAGGATTGTTCCAGCGCAGTCAGGTAAAACGAGACCTAAAATTATATCTTCGAACCAAACATATTTCTGTACGCGGAAAACATATGAAATTTGTTACTCGGGGTTTTTTAAGTTACTGGTCACGAATCCGTCAACAGATATTCAGAATTCAAGATGGCGAATTCAATATGGAAGACCGAATTTGTAAGAAGTTACTCACACAAGCTCAAATTGGGTATTCGGGGGTTTTCTTTCTTTTTGCTTTTAGGTTCATAATATACAAATTTTAGCAGCAAACATTTATTTAAGTCGATTTAAGGCATTACAATCCCAGTAATCCTGAAAAAAAAATTTATTAAATAGTGGATTTGCCCATATACCATCACGTTCGCCTCTTGAAATTTACACCGAACATATTACAAATATTGAGCACCTGTTGAATGATAAGAGGGATTGCTCTCTAAATCTGTTTGGCGATTACAATCTGCCATAAGTGCAGTGGTGTTCTACTCCGCATTCATATTCTTCGACTCGTACAGATGTTTTCATACGGAATAACTCAATAGCCTTTGGAGAGTTTACTCTGTTTCAAGGACTGAAGCAATTTTTTCCTGTACACCCATCAAAGGGTTATACACTAGATTTGGCATTGAGCTCCGAGAACCTAAATGTTGTTCAATCCGATGACATCTTAGTCCCTCCGGACTTTCACCATCCCCCAGCGTACTTCCAGTTGATGATGCCTGTGATGCGAAAAACATCGTTTACTTCCACTCAATGGAACTTTCAACGAGCCAATACCAACGGTATCTCCCAACACCTCAATTCAATCAACTAGGATAGCGTGTTATCGTGTGATAACATGGACATTAACCTCAAGAGATTATATAACATTCTATATTCTGTGTTCGATATATATGTGCCAAAGAGAACTGTGTTTACCAGTGCATATCCGATATGGTTTTCCCGAGAACTAATAGATTTAATTGTAAAAAAGAAATTTATTCATAAGGCGTGGCGTGAATATAATCCACACAGTGATTATATAGAATTTAAGAGATTGAGAGCACAATGTTTACGATTATCAAGAACGTGTCACAGGAATTACATTGATTCGGTTGAAAAAAATTCGATTAATAATGTAAAGTCCTTTTGGTCATACGTAAAAAACCTGAAATAGTCAAATAGTATTCCTATAGTAATATGTTCTATGGTGACCGTAGTGTAGATAAAGAGAAAGATGTTCCCGACCTTTTTGCATCGTCGTTTAAAAATGTATATAACAAATCTTCGTTTATTGTGTCATCTTTCAATGACCACACGAACAGTATTATCAATAAAATTGTAGTCTCCCGTTCAGAAATTTTGAAAGTTACTGTAAATTTAAAAGATACGCATTGCTTTGGACCACATCTTATACCTCCATCAGTTGTTAAGGCTTGCGGTCCGGCTTTAGTAAACCCTCTCTATATTATCTTTAATCAGTCACTTAATTCGGGTTACTTACCGTCTGTGTGGAAAAAATCTTATGTAACTCCAATTTTTAAGAGCGGAAATAGTCACGATACAACTAACTATAGACCTATCTCTATTATTAACTCATTTCCTAAAATCTTAGATGCTGTTGTGGCTGAGAGGATTACCGAAGCATTTCTGCTTGCAATTGCCCCCGAACAACACGGTTTTGTTGGAGGCAGATCAACCTTAACTAATCTACTGGTTTTTACCGATTACATCCATAACGCCTTAGAAAACTCTTATCAAGTTGACGCCATATTTTTAGATTTCTCCAAAGCTTTTTGATACCTTAGATCACGGTATCTTAATACATAAGCTATTCAGAATGGGTGTGAGTGGTAATGCCCTTAAATGGATTGCATCTTTTTTACTGGATAGGGAACAAATTGTACGAGTTCGCACTTATGAGTCAGGGTCTTATGCTGTTTCATCTGGGGTGCCACGAGGTTCCCATTTGGGTCCGATACTTTTCATTCTGTTCATGAATGATTTACCACAGTGCCTTACATTTGCAAATGTTTTGTTATATGCTGATGATGTTAAACTTTATGCTACAATACATTCTTTGACTGACGCCGAGAGAGTACAGCAGGATCTTGACTCATTAGTGGAGTGGTCTGATGCAAACTGTTTAAAGCTCAATGTTGGTAAGTGCAATTTTGTTAAATTTATAAGAGGGGGTACCCCCGTGTGTATCGATTACATGATTCAAGCACAGTCTTTGGAGCCTTCAACATCGGTGAAAGATCTTGGGATAACTCTTGACAGCTCTCTTAACTACAAAGAACATTTACAAAAAACAGTTTTAAAGGCTTTTTCAGTGTTAGGTTTTTTGAAAAGATCCACTAGAGATTTCCGCAGTATTCCTGCAATTTTATCCATTTTTAAATCCATAGTTTTACCAAATCTATTATACTGCTCTTCCATTTGGACTCCACATTATGTACAGAAGATTAAACAGCTCGAGTCTGTACTACATACATTTATAAGGTATTTATCTTTTAAAACTGGGTCCCCGATGAGTTTTTTAGAACATGACTATTCTGTTCTGGCTTCACAATTTAAGCTTCCTTCTATTAAATCAGTGCATAACAGGTGGGATTTAATCAACACCTATAAAATAATTCATGGTATTGTTAAGTGTTCCTGGTTAAAAGAGTTGTTCTTCGTTAGGCAAATTGGCTACGGGGTCCGGTCGCAAGGGGTGTTGTTTGAGGATGTGAATCGAACAGACGTTGGGTATTTCTCCCCTATCTCTGGATTGAAAAGGTCGTGGAACTCAACTCCGTCCGTAGTGCGCGAACTCGACCTCATTAGTGCTTTTAAAAAGCAGGTATATGAGCTATGCTCAGTGAATGGTTAATCCTCCGAAAAAACTGTTCGTTTATTTGCTACAGTGTTATCATTCGATATATTCAAATTTATTGTTAAAAATTGAGTTAATTTGTAGCACCAAATGTTTTCTTATACATTACCGCTCAAAAGTATGAGCTCACCCTTGCGGAATTTTGGCTAAATTAGAATGTTGATATCTCATCGACAAGTTAACGTACGGGAAAATAAAAAAAGGGAATTAAAGAGGGGACTTTCAGTTTCTTAGTCACGGTGGTTTCATTTATATATATACATTTCTCTATGAACTATGGTCGATTTACTAAAGTCATTTTTTCATATTATTTTGTTATTTTTCAATCCGCTCCCATTTTTTTTAAATGATTGCAGGAGAAATGTACAACGTGTAATCGAAAGGTAATCCCTATAGCTTTAATATGCCTCTTCAGGATTTTGTTTGATCTTTCTTTACAAATACTTATTTAATTTTGAACAAATTAATGTGTTTTTTTTTTCAAATTGCTATATCTCGGAAAATTGACGTAATATAAAAAATATTTAACAAACAAAAAGTTTCATTTTTTAATTATCTATTGACTGAAATTATTTCAAATTTTTGGAAGGAATTTTTTTTTTACCGTATTTTGTTGACTTCAAAATTTTTTGTGTAACAATCATTTTCGGATGCAAAGTTGCATTTGAACTATTATCAAGTTTAAGATTATGTTTGTCTTTATTATTTGGATGTTTCACGCAAAGCGCGTTGCGTTTTTTTTTAAGAAAGCAAAATTTAATTACATGAATACAATTGGTGATATTTTCTATGTATGTTAAAATAAAGTTCATTGCTCATATAAATACGTGTACATATATTATTATATCGCAAACTGAGCATAGTTGAAATGCAAATCTATATCTGTTAATATTCGCAGCACAAAAGCGTAAATTTGACAAAATAGGATAAAAAAAAATTCTTGTAAAAATTTGAAAAAATTTCACGCAATAGACAATTAAAAAATGAAACTTTTTGTTTGTTAAATATTTTTTATATCACGTCAATTATTTTCCGAGATATAGCAGTTTGAAAAAAAATCACATTATTTTGTTCAAAATTGAATAAGTATTTGTAAAGAAAGATCAAACAAAATCCTGAAAAGGCATATTAAAGCTATAGGGATTACCTTTCGATTACACGTTGTACATTTCTCCTGCAATAATTTAAAAAAAAATGGGAGCGGATTGAAAAATAACAAAATAATATGAAAAAATGACTTTAGTAAATCGACCATAGTTCATAGAGAAATGTATATATATAAATGAAACCACCGTGACTAAGAAACTGAAAGTCCCCTCTTTAATTCCCTTTTTGTATTTTTCCCGTACGTTAATTTGGCGATGAGATACCAACATTCTAATTTAGCCAAAATTCCGCAAGGGTGAGCTCATACTTTTGAGCGGTACTGTATGTATATATGTTAAAGTCTGTATAAGCAGTTGATTCCAATAAATAAAATAAAAATATAAAAATATCCCGCATTTTTAATTTTTCACTAAACAATATTTAAAAAATACAGGAACTCCCATCTACAAATGTGAGGAGCACATGAAATGTGGAGTGCGCTATTGCGAAGTGTAAGGTGATGTCCTAGAGCACGAAATTGTAGTCCGCTAATGTCCGTATATGTCCTTCGAAGCTTCATCCTTCACGTCAGTCGGATATTGCATTTTCGTCTTCTTCACCATCATAATCATCTGCTTCCTCAAGAGACCCGACTGCTCGCTAGGCAGTTCCGTCTTCTTCTTTATCAGATACGTTTACTGATGTTTGCTCTACGTCATCTTCTATTACGTTTACGTTGTTTCGACTTGTTTGGACGTAGTTCGAATCGCTTCATCGAAAGTTTCGTCTGAATGAGAAGTGCTTACTTATCATCAGTATATCTAAAATATGGAAGTGCTGCATTAATAAAGATTGCCTTACTATATGTTTTCTTGTACAATTGGTAATGATATTGTAATGAAAAAGTAGTCTTTTTTTATACAAGGGCGTAAAAGTGTTTTCTACGAATGTGCGTGTTGCGGGCCAAGTCGAATGCGAGTAATTGTTTTTTTTTCTATTTTTTTTCTCCCGAGATCGACCGGTATACCATTTAAACTGGAAAATGGCGAACAATTCGTTGGTGCAATGGCTTCAATTTTTTGTATTAGTTATAACTGATAAGCCAATATTTTTGCAAACAAACTACATTGTAAAAAGAATAATTTTTCTATTCCAAATATGTTTTCATCTCAGTTGGTACTCATTTTAAGCGGAAAACTTGCGGGAATTAGAAATACATGGTGTATAATATATAGCAACAGTGAATTCTTATATATGGGTCATTCCAGCCAACTTTTCAAAAACATTGTGCATGGGGGTCGGCTGATTTTTCCGCCGATTTTTTATGTTAAATTACATACTGAAAGAAGGCTCTCCACCAATTTTTAGCCCTTTATGTGCCCTACAGCACGAGATACACTGTGGGGAATTTTTAAAAAAGGGCAAAAAACGCCTGTTTTTAAAAAATTCATTAAGGCTTTCTATTGGACCAATTCGAACAAATAAAAAAAGAAAATTTACATCTTTTTGTCTACTTTTGGAACAAAAATATGTTGATTTATTACAAAGCAATAGGGGATTTATACAAAACAAAATGTGAACGCGAATTTGGTCGGTTTTTATGTTATCTTTGACCTTTTACTACTTTATGAGTTTTGTATATTTCAAGGCCATACTAGGTTCATTTCGTTTGTATGGAAAAAACTTTAATTTCCTTTTTACTTCGACCCGGACCATAGGTCTGGCGAAGTATTGAATTTGGTGAGTTTCCGCTAAAAAATTACCCTATAGTTTTTCATCAAATGTCGACGTTTCAGGCCCCAAGGAACCCAAAGCAACAATAAAAAAATTGGTGTCCGTTAGGTTGTACGTCCGTCCGTCCGTCTGTCCGTCCGTCCCTGGGCAAAATTTTGTATACGCGATATCTCGCGACTGGCAGGACGAATTTAAAAAGTACAAACGGATTTGGGTTTCTCTTGGCCAAACTTAGATCTGATTAGTTTTTGGAGACAATGCATACTAGATTATGGGGAGGTTTAACAAAAAAACGCTCAAAAAACACGTTTTTTCCATTTTTTAACAAAAAATACAAATCGTACAAAAAGATGTTTCAAACAAAAAAAAAATAGAACATCGAATTCTCTACAAAAAAGGTTGTATTCATTTCTTCGTAAAATCAACGATAATGCCATAAAAAACGGAAACCGAAGTATCCCACAATTAAAAAATTTATTTCCTGCAACCCGACCTGTCAAAAACTCGCCTAAACGGCGTTTTTTTAAGCATCAGTGTGAACAAGACGTGCTCATTTATCAGTGCTTCGGCTGACCTGCGGTCGGGGTCGAAGTTTTGAAAATGCTCATTTTCAATTCTAATATTGGGTGAATATGCCAATGAATGGACGATTTTCTACATATTTCTATTTCTTATGAATGTATGATGCACAACATGCAACAAAATACATATTTTTATGTTCTTTGAACATTTAAAACAATATTTACAGTACTATTGATCTTCCAGTGTTTATTATTTTGAAAAATCAAAGCAAAGTTTTAAAGCCATCCAAAACTGGTACTGAAAACGTCCCATTTGATTTAACCCGTCTATTCATTGGGGTTTAGCGGATTTTTTTACAAACGTATAAAGACGAGGTTAATAATTAAATAAAGTCAAAGGTTGCACTACACGGTCATAAAGAGCAGAGTCTTACGATTCTAATGGTGGTATCGTAATTAAATTTTCATAAAAGAATTCAAAAGTTACAATCGATCAAAGTGTGAAAAATGCTTAACCGTCCATTCATTGGCATATTCACCCTATTTAAGGAACAAGATATTGTTACAATATATGTATAGAAACTACTCGAACCTAACGATGCTAGAACTACCCTCTGCCGCCTTCTTTCCTGGCAGTGTTAAAATGGGAATATTCCCGGAAGCATCAGCCTTTCGTCAGGGAACTGCAATTAGGTTCCGTCGCAATGAAACTCAAAGTAGATGGCGGTAGTGAGATCCTCTACCTCTCTAACACATGCATGTATCGATGAGTGTATGTCACTGTCCATGTCCTTATCTGTGTAACGGAGAAGTTTACATAAAGTCCTATACATAACCTCAATCCTTAAACTTTCCAAAAGTTGAAACGGTTGAAACGGAATAAAAGTGAAATTTGCAACAATTTGCAATGGTTTTAAAGTGTTCAGTTTGTGACTGTAAGAACAAAGTGAAATTTACATTTCCAAAAAATGAACATCTTCGTAAGAAATGGTTGACAGCCATTCGAAGAAATAATTTTGTTCCGAAGCGTAATAATGGACTATGTATAAAACACTTCGAATCAAAGTGTATTTCAACACATTATGATATCGGTGGTAAGTTAAACTAAACTTAAAGTTGTAATTGTTACAAAATGATATATTAAAGAATAATACGTATATATAGAAAAAAACAATATTTATATCTGTAGGTTTGGAGTTACAACATGTGATGTTAAAAAGAGGATCTGTTCCTACCATTTTTACATGGAATACCCAAACAACAGATGGTGAAAGTATTCACAATGACATTGATAATGTTGAAGCAATGACATGTGAAGATCTTTTGCCAAATTCTCCTTCGTTAATAGTTAGAGATCAGTCTGAAGTCGAGAGAGAGGAAAATTGCTTTCCGTCCCTGACAAACATACCAGAATTAATGGATTCTGATATGACTCTTGATAGAGACAATCTACAGTTTTCTAAAATTGTTAGCCATGCAATTAATGACAATGAATCAGAGCTGTATGAAGAAGTAGTGGAAATTGATGACGTTGAAAATTCTAGTCAGTCACATGCCACCAATGTGATTGACTGCGACGAAGAAGATGAAGCAGAAGGCGATGAACGACGTAGAAGTCCTAAAGTGTACTATGACATTAAAGATTTTAAGAATGATCCAAAGGGATTACTTCATTTTACTGGACTAGAAATTTATGAGAAGTTCATGACAGTATTTTACAGTTTAGGGAAAAAAATAGAATCTATTAAATACGAAGGGAATCGTGATACTGGAAATTTATCACTACAAAATCAATTGTTTGTAACATTATGGAAATTGCGAAAGAACTGCACAAATTTTGAGCTTAGTCGTCATTTTGGGATTTCTGAGAAGGCAGTTGAAAATATTTTTAAAAGATGGATTCTGTTCATGGCTGAACAATGGTCAAAACTTTATATTTGGCCGAGTAAAGAGCTTATTAGGTATTCATTCTTTTGATATTATACTTTTATTGCATTATTATACTTTTTTTGTGTACAATATTTGTAAAATTTTGTATGTTCATTTTCAGAAACTACATGCCAGACAATTTTAGGGCTGAATTTCCTCGTACGAGAGTCATAATTGATGGAACTGAGATTTCAATTGAACGACCTCGAAACCCAAAGTTTCAACAAGCTGTTTTCAGCACTTACAAGAATGAAACCACTGTGAAAACTGTCATCGGCAATACTCCTGGAGGGTTAATTTCGTTTTATAGTCCATCATATGGAGGATCAACAAGTGATCGTCAAGTTGTTGAACGCAGTGGCTTACAAGACAAATGTGATCCTGGTGACGTTATTATGGCTGATCGAGGATTTACTGTCCAAGTTTTTTTTGCACCATACGATGTCACAGTTGTAACTCCTCATTTTAAGAAAGGTAAAGGATATTTGCCGCATGAGACAATAATGAAAGATCGTAAATTTCAAAATTCAGAGTCCATGTGGAACGTATCATTGGACTTTTGAAAACTTATAAGTTCTTATCGACAAAAGTACAGCATTATTACGTACCATTGTTATCTAAAATCGTAGGAATATGTGTCATGTTATGCAATTTTAAAGAATATATCATGCTTGATAAGTGTAATAAATAACAATGAATTTGCTGCCTTAATTTATTTTTACATTACATTGATACAATCTTTTTATTATAAGTTTTTGGTTTGTTAATAATCACAGATCATATCACAGTTGAAACGAATATAAATAACACAGTTATAAAAATGTCTGGAAACATTTTTGAAGTAAACATTGTACATAAATACATACTAACAGAAAACAATTTCATTGTATGACAAAATGGTTAAAAATATTTATCTAGTACGTAATATTATGTATAAATATTTTTAAAGTTGCGATAAATGTACTTATTAAAAATCTCCGGCTGTAAGAAGGATTCATAAAAGTAAATAAGTTTATTCAGCATTGTTGATATGAACTCATCATCTTTTGTAATACTTATGCGAACAGTGTTTTTGAATGTGAATATGATAAAATCACAGTAAAGTCGATCTGTTACCATCATCTGACCTTGGATCTGATAGTAGTACTTGTGACTTTTTTTCAAAGTGAGTGCACCATGTTCATTTCTCTCCAAATATGGTACGGTGTTTTCGTTTATGGACAATTCTCTACTTGCGTAGGGACATTTTACCTCGACGATTGTTTCTAGAGCCAACAATCGATCTGGTGAAGCCCCAAGAAATGGATAGTCCAGCATTATAAATAATCCACATTCTACGCAGGGGAGTTTATTTAGCAGAAAATATGTGGTGAATTGATTCACTGCTTCATTTTCATATACTCGCCCATGAGATATTGCTTTTGACGTTGGACTTGTTGGCTGCAACATGCATAAAGCTATTGCTTTACCTTTATTTTCATCAAGATCTTTGCAACAATCGTAAAACATACTTGCAGTGATTCGATGCTTTCGCATTTGAACCCATTTGGGATTCTTACTTTGACCACGAGTTTCAATTGCTATTCGTTTTATATCTTCTTCTGATACGTTTATTAGGTTTAAGTTTTTCAATAAATCATATTTCCAATTATAGCTGGAATAAACATGATCATTTATTACAGCATACGGATTTGCAGGTTCGGTCAACTGTTTAAAAGACATGTTGTTATTGTAACCTCTGCTAATTATTAGATTTCTAAAATAATTCCGAAACCAAAGATCATAATCATCGTCATTGTAACACTGAGACAAACTTTTTTTCGTTTTTGTCGTATCATCCGTTTTTGCTTTTTTTAAATTTTCAGCTTTTATTGGAGATTCAACAAATCTTTTCGGTGGTCTATGGAAAGTCTGAAGTTTCTGCGTACTTGTTAGCTCTGTTACGACTTCATTTTTTAAACTTGCATCTCTAACCGCTAACAACGTAACACACACATGTTTGCAGTGTGCTGTTAAAGAATGCCCTGCAGTACATTCGCAACTCGCATTCATTATTTCACCGCTTAACAAAAAACTGATATTTACTTCGTATAAAATGTGTTTCCTCATTTGGGCACTACACTTGCCTTTTACAAAGTAAGTATTATCTGAAAAAAGTTCAATGTTATTGTGTTGAATAGTTCTTGTGAATTTTTATAATATCAATTTTAATGCATACCTTGCACACAATATCGAATGAATTGAAGATAACCATTCTGGTACATATCTTCCCCCATTCCTCGTTTTTTGTCGAAACTAAAGAATTTATTATTATATTTTTATATACGCACATTCCACCCAACTTACATAATTATACAATAAATATATCTACAGTATTTATATCTTGTATATATAACAAATTGATGATTTAAACAATTATTTTGTAATATATTGTCAAATTTGTTTACTTACGTCTTAAGGTATTCATCAATTTTAACATCAGTTAAAGATGGTACTATGCAAGATGCATTAATATCTTTGTATAAAACAGGTGCGGGGCACTGTAATATCTCCACACTATCTACTTTTTCAGGAATGTTGTTACCAAAATTATTGTTTCGATCGTAGGAAATTAATCTAAAAAGAAAAAGTAATGCACTTTTGCGATAGATTAAGTTTCATATTACGAAACTTTACTTCTTATTTATTAAGAATAAAAAACAATTGTAATGATATGTTGTATTAATTAATCGATTTAACACTATTTTTTAGTATGATTTGTTAATAAAAAATATGTCTTCTAACCTAACATAAAAAAAAACATATATAAAATTGATATTACCTATCGATTAAATCTTTTTTTCTTCCATTAAGAGAAGCATTTCGTTGTTTCAGCAATTCTTTCAATTCTTTTACGCTCAATGTGCCGTATTTTTTATCCATCACTTCCTTTCTTATTTCCATTTTAAATTCTTCGCAAGTTTTGAAACTGCATTACCATCCGTCGGTACATGTTGATAAACTCAATCTCACACATATGTGCACACGAATAGTTACATACACATAGATATGATGTATGTGTTAGAGAAAGGTAGAGGTTCTCACTACCGCCATCTACTTTGAGTTTCATTGCGACGGAACCTAATACGAATTTACGCAAAATTGTAGGCACCCACGTCGAAGGCATCTAGTTTAATATATTATGTTTATATTATTAAATGACCGGGATAGCGCGAACGCAGTCCCGACTAACAAAAATAATACGCCCGAGATATCCACATTAGGGATATTCGCAGGGGTCAGCTCGATCTTAGTGCAATGAAAGAGCCTCGCCCCGGAGGAACTGCCTTTTTGATCACAGTAGCCTCTGCGCCAGGTAAGTATGCTTTCTCGACCCTCGAGCTTGAACTTGTATGAAACGAAATCCCATTTTACTGTCGAGAATGAGAATTTCCCCTTGTTTATCTGTTAGGTAATAACGCCACTTAACGCCAGGCCTAGGAATTAACAGCTTCGACTAACTTAAATGGGCAAGGCAAGGGCAAGGAACGCTTCCCATTAGTCTGGTGATGCACAGATGTCATACTGTCATTTACTTTGCGACTGGTATGTAAAGTTTTTCTGAAGTCCAACCCTGGTGACAATTTCCGTAAAATCACATGATAAATCATATGAGATTTTTATAATTTCTTTAATATCTTAGAGGAATGCAGATGATTGTAATTAATTTTCTCATATTATTATTATTTCTTATAATTACATGAGAAATAACATGAAAAGTTTCCCGGATCGTCTGATATTTTAAAAATCTCATATGATTTATCAATAATATTACGAACATTTTCAGTAGGGAACTAAAATTCATACCAACAGATTTCTCGTTTTACCACTAGAATGGTTGATAGTTTCTCTGCTTGTTCCGAAAATATCGCCGACTGCCAAAGCGGTACTTATTAAACACTAATGGAGCTAATTGACTATAATTACAATCGTTAGAATTTGTATCATGCATAAAAGTTCGTAAATATTCACTTCAATAAGTAAATAGTCCGGTTTTATGGCGCGACGAATTGTAATTATGAGATAAAAAGGATAAAAGCTATACCGTGTTAGTAATTCATTAGTAGAGTAGGGGAGAGGGCTGGGTTGTTAACAGGGTTTTGTTTTTGATCTGTACAGCTGTTTTTCATTTGGACAGCTTTGTGTTTTGATCGTTCGGTAAATGTCTACGGCCAATTTTCAAAGGATGTGATTGACTGCAATTAATAGTATCTTTGTAGGTCCTGACCAAATTCTTAGAAATACAGCTTCGATAGTTGGACTAATAGGGATTGAGTACGATGATACATTTTTCCTAACAGCAATTAATACTCCCCCTTCTCTTGATGCACATGAGTTATCAACGTTCCCATCACAGCGATAAATATTGAAATCATCTAGTCCAATTTCAGAATTAGAAATATCTTTATTTAGCCATGTTTCAGTAAGAATAATAATATCATATGGATTAATTGCCAAAGGTAAAGCCTTTTTTATGTAATCTATTTTATTTTGAAATGAGCAAACATTACGATAATAAATGATACATTGTTTGTTACCTTCCATCATTAGTTTTTTTATTTTGGTTGATATAGTTTTGAAATATTTATTAAGTAGGTATTCCACTAACGTATTTAATTGTTAATTTATCACTAGGATTTTTAGAATTGTGAAAATTCAGCTGGACACGGAGACTATTTAATAAATCACGTTGTGCCTTTGTCAGAATAAGCAATAGAAATAGACAATAATTTCTTATTTCGAATCACTCGCATTACATCGTCATAAGAGACCATTTCAACTATCAAAGGTCTAGACTTCCCATTCTTGTAACAATATTCATTCTTCTTACAGATTTAATTGAAATTTCTTTAATTGTAAACAAAATATTAGTAACATATTGATAATCATTATTGTTTGAATCACATCCTTGTTTTGGTATATTATACAGTATTAAATTGTTCCGTCTTGGTAAGCGATCATTAATTTCAACATAATAATTTTCCAAATTAGTAGATTGATCAGTTGGCTGTGAAGTCGAAGCTGAGGTTTGATCAAGCTGCAAAATTCTATCAGAAATAGTTTTCAACTGTGATTTAATAGAATCAATAGATTTTACTGAATTAGAAATTTGTCTTAAGTTTGTCGATAGTTTAGTAATTGAGTCAGAATTGTTTACAATACGCTTATCAATAGAAGATAATTGATTACGGAGATCATCTAAGGATTTATTTATTCGTTGTCCCTGTTCAATAACTTTCTTTATCTCGTATAGCAATGTAGCGTTGTCAATTTTTTCCGGTTGATTATGAGGTGAAGAATTATCTCGAGCATCCTGGGTAGTAGAAGCATCCAAAAGAACTACATATAAACACAATACTATGAACATTTAAATGCCACGACTGCTCGTTTTCTCGCAAAGGGCGTGAGTGCGGTGGTGTGCAATAAGAGAAGGGAATACTCTTTACAGTATATTAATTACTCGTTCAAATTTTCTAGTTAGTTCCAACATTTCGCAACCTTTTGTGCAATACGTGTGAATTCAACTGTTGTTTTCTTTTCCTTATGATAAAAAATCTCAACATGAAAAGACCTTCGTAAGTTATATTTCACGTACACTCTCAAAAATGTATTATAATACTTTCAAAATTTAGTATTTTGGTGAAGTTATTATAACTGAATTTCTAGGGACTTCCTGAACATGCCTCACATAACTCCATCTGAGTATACCTGCGGGTATACCTGCGTATTACCTATAATGGTAAGACCATTTTCGCAATTTGTTTACATACGTCATTTAAACCCTTTTTTTTGTAAGTTTTAACCCTTAATCCCGACGCATGAGTCGTTTTTGACCCACAGAAAATTCAAATTGTACTTTATAAATTGCACAACTGTAAGTATTTTCAAACGGCAGGACATATTTGACCCAGGTAGTAGAAGGAAAGGCCTTAAAATAGCCGTCGGAACTAAGGGTTAATTTTATTTAAATGGTCATTTTTTTATTTCTTGTAAAAAATAAACTGATGAAGAAGGCACGCATTCTGTGCCGAAACATTTTAATTAAATCTTGATTTCTCTCAAAAAAATGTTTCCTGAGACTGTCTCACTGAGAAAAAAACTGGTAGAAATTCTCATTTTTGAGAATTTAATATATTTAATAACAAATTTCTGACAATCTCGGATTATTTGTTTTTAGTTAAAATCGTCAAAGTTTACGGTATATTTAGTTAGTACCTTTCGCTTCAATCGATAAAAATCAAACATAAGTTTTACGATTTACTGAATATAAATTATGTTACATACTGCAATTAGTACAAAATTAATATGTATATGAAATGTCTCGAACTGAATAGATGAAATACTTAAATTGATATTAGTTGTAATGCTTAAATTGTTTAAATATTCCGAGGACTCGACATCTTGTCAATCCCATAAATAATCCATACTAAAACGAAAATATGTTGTTCAATAAATAACCTACATGCGGTTGACATGCTCAGAATTAGAATGTAAACAGAACTTCGGGATTGTCTCTACGTTGTTCTTCAAGAACGTATTGTGGGTACGATTAAATATATGCACATATACTTTTTACATAATTTTGGTTTTAATGAAAAATGGCGTTAATGGAAATATTCACTTTTTGATTTAAATAATAATTTACAGCCAATTGCAATGATATCGACTTCAAACTTTCATGACTTATATACTTTGATTATCAGAATAAAAATATATTTTTAGGGGAAATGAGAATTTTTCGAGAAAAACTTTTTCTTTCAAACTCTTCAATTTAACATAGGTATTGTATACACGGGAGTGTATTTCCTTCCTGTTATAGACACTAGAGAACGGATTCCTCTTCCGTGGACTATCTGGCTGAGAATCAACAATGCTTTCGATTCTTCGTCTGACTGTTTGTTGACATGTCATGTTACTCTTTAGATATAAACACAAACAACCTCTCTGCATTTTTTGTCTTCACTTCACCTTCAATTTGTCTCGTCCGTCCAACATATGTAAAGTTTAATAATACGTTATAGATAAGTATATATGTAAACGTGTGAAGTGGACATACAAACAGAGCAATCGTACAATATATAAAGCTTCGCAAACATTCAAATCAAATATGTCTACCCAACAATCCACGGATGGGGAACAAAGTACCGAAAATAAAAACCCCGAAAGGCTAAAATTTCGAGATTGCGTGAATCCAAGGTATTTTAAATAAATGGTGTTATTATGTAGAAGTATATATATATAATAAAAAATTTAAAAGGTTGGCTTTCTCCTACAAATTAGATTGATGAGAGTTTTCCTCGGCGTTTCGAACGACTTGCGTTCATTTTCAATTTTCAATTTACTGACAGTAACCTCTTGAAAATGAACGCAAGTCGAAACGTCGAGGAAAATTCTCATCAAACCAAGATATTTTAATTTGCTTTCTTTTGGCCAAATTTTCAAGGAGAAAATGAAGAAAATCACGCTGGAGCCATGCTATATCGAAATTTTGGCCTTTCAGTGTGTTAATTTTCGAAACTTTGTTCCCCGGCCTAATCCACTGAGCATACCAAAAATCTGAATATTATTTTGTAATAAATAAGTTCTTATTTTACTTTTTTATTATATTCTTTTAGTATTTATTTTTTTCACGTTTCAAAGCTTTCTTTATCTCTTCTTCCATTGTGTTATCCATTCGTACTGCCCGAAAGATAGGACGACAATTTTCCGCGCGAATTCTCAAATTTGTTTATATTTGTCAGCGGGTGAACAACTTTGGGATCACATGTGGACACCTTTTTACAGTATTATACTGATATTACGCATGTCCGAAAGACAGTGCCAGACGTGTATTATATTAGGGTGGCTCGCAACAAATTTTTTTTTGCATTTTTTAACTGAGCACTGGGTGATATAGTTTTCCAATAACGAAAAACTCATCCTTACTTTTTTTTTCAGATTTTGTTATGTTACTTTGCTACACGCATGCATATTACATGCTTGCAATATCTAAGAGACCCCTCAAGACTGTTTAAGAGTGTATGTTTGATGCAAAATGCTGAATCTTCACAGTCATCATTAAGCTAGCTGATCATTCTATATGATAGGTTCTACCTTGCCATCACAATGCATTTTTAGGCTTCATTTTCACTGAAATTCATTTTTCAAAAAATCCTATCTTGGTGTCGTGTAATAAAAAAGAATGTACGGTCTCTCAAAGTATTGATGATGATATCGATTTAAACAAAAAATACACTTAATTATTTCAATTCCGGTTAGAAATATTTTTTATTGTCTTAAAAGACGATTTTGTACCCCTTTGACCTTCAATTTGGACAAAAAGTAAGTCCAATTCAATATTTTGGCTTTTTTGCCATATTTGGATTCGGTGGAAAAAATCCTATCAGAATTGTCTCTTACTGGTGCGACAACAGCATTCTTTAGGCTGTGAATAGATGCTCCCAAATGCCTGGAATCAAATTTTTTACCGTGCATTTGATGATATAGGTTTTTAACCAAGGGGCACCTTTGCGCTTTAATATCTCAAAAACTAGAACCAATTGGCTATTTTGGCGGTCATCTTTGGATTCTGGAGCAAAAATCCTACCAGAATGGACTCTTACTTATAGGGTAACAACATTTTGTTAGGTCTTTATCGGACTTGTAAAATGTTATTTCAGGCCAGCTCATTGTGAATCAGAAGCCATGTTTTAAAAAATCACAATGGCAGTTCCAAAATCAATGAAATTTTTAATTTTTTCGTCTAACTTATTTGATCCGCCATTTTGAATGTTAGAAATCTGTAACGCACTGGACTCCGAAGTCGTAAGTCGTGAGTTCGATCCCCGTCCGGTGAACAATTTTTCGATTTCGTTTTCAAGCAGCAGCTCGCTGCTGGTAAAACGAGCCAAATCGTTTGTTTACGTTTCAAAAATATTGTTTACCTGGCAGAAATTGACTTATGACCGCTGCTATACTTGGTGTAGGTTTCTGCAGTTCCTACATTTCATACACAAATGTATGGCTCCATCTTCTTAAGTCGATCTGCATCTCTCGCAAATGTTACAATTGAATATCTATATAAAAAAAACTGTGTAAAAGGGCAATTCCGCCGGTTAAATAATAAAATTTAAAAAGTCTTGTCGATTACCTTATAATAATTTATTATTCCGAAATACAGTAGTCCTCCCCTTATTTTAACTGCGTCCCATATTTTAACTTTTTTCCGTCTGTTATTTTAACTTTCCCCCCTCGTGAGTTCCCCCACCATTCGTTATGAGCTTGTAGTAACAGTCCACATATACATGATGTGTTCAAAAGAGTGCGGACTTCTGTTTGCGCTTGCGCTTACGGGGAAAGAAGGACGCCACTCTATGCCTTCTCTTTCTTTATATTCACTCATACTGCCAGTCGTGAGGATGAGGGGAAGCGTTAAATTAAGGGAAGAAGCCGCTATCTTCCTTGACTCGATATATTAAAATATGGGGAGGACCACTGTAGTATTTTCGGTATTTTTCGACATACTATTCGTAAAATTTGCTTTTTTGAGCCTATACGCAATATTTGAACAGCGCGCTTAATTTCATAAAAAGTAAAGTCGTACAGGAGGCGCACGCGCAAAAAGAAAAACACGATGCACGAGAGAGGTTGAATCAAAATCAGCTACCGATTCCTGCGTTTTTCAGCGTAATACTTCTTGGTCATTCCTTGTTCCATCTGCAAGACACTTTTCTTTTTTAAGTTTTCATCATATTTTGTCCTGTTTGAATTACATTCTATAAAAATTGCATAAAGAATTGATGTTCTCTTTTTGAATTTGATTGAATTGCCGCCTAAAGCAACGTTTTAAACCTCATTGGTTAAGCAAAATCCATTATCATCTATGCTCCTTCGGCGCATTGGTCCACCTTGTTTCTTCTGTTCGAACGGCGAAGAGATTCCGGCGGGATGTCCGCAAAAGTCATCGACGTAATTTGAAAGACGTCGACCTCGGGGCGAAGAAATTGCGCTTGGCTATGACCTTCCCCTTCTGGTCTGCGAAGGTGCTACCAATAATTATAGACGTGTATATAGAAACCCAGAGCTATTAGGGCAGATGGGACGAAAACTTTATAACCGAGAGATGGCACTGTTGATAGTCTTTGGATAATTCCTATTCATGTTTAGGGCATTTCTCCCCCCCCCCCCCCGGGGGTATTTTTCCTGTATGCCCCGCCCCTCGACATGTAATACGTATACTAAGCACGTGACCGACTGACTCGGGAAAATACAGCTGACGCAACCACGCTCGTCGAGGAAATGACAGCGGCCAAGAGTTTACTGGACTTTTAATGCGAGTTTAGGGACATTTACCGTCAAACAGAATAGAATAGAATAACTTTTATTTACAATTACTATTTGTAGTGTTTTGCAAATTTCAGATGATTTATTAAAATATAATATTGCTACAAAATCGTGATTCCCTTTCCCAATCTGTTTTGTTTACTTCGGGTAATAATAGCACTTTATTTCCGGTAACTGGCAAGCTATTGCTGTATGTATATGTTACATGTTTATAATGTTGGCAAAGGCATTCAAAACTATCTTTTAGTTAAAGTCACCGATTGATTATATGTTCCATTGTTATTTGCTAATGTTAATTACAAGCCTCTCGTAAATTTATTGGCTGAATCCCAATCTATCATTCCATAGCGATACTATAATACAATCCATAAAATAACAAAATTTTTTAACTGTAGTTTGCATAACTTTGCAAGAACCGAAATATGTTTAGTTTGCGTCATAAGCGCAATTACATGATAATCTGATAATAGACATCGTAGCAAAAATTGACATAATACCATTTAGATGGTAAAAATTGTAAAAACCCTACAAAAATTAAGATTGTTTGGATTTTTCTCGTTTAATTTCTAAAATATTGAAAAATTTGAAAAATTTTTTAAATGAAAACTGCAGATATCCTCATATACACACTTTATATTTCATGGGCTTTTTGGGTAGGTAGGTATAGGTTTGATAGAAACTCAGATAAGTGACGAACAATTGTACCATTCTTATAGGTGTATTTGCGCAACAGACCCCGTCCTAAGTTATATAATATAACTATGCAATCGTCCTAAGTTATATAATATAACTATACAATCGTCCTAAGTTATGCATATGCCTCGTTCAAAGTTACACTAACCTCTTTCCCTTGCCCCTCCCCCTCATCCCCTCCTTCACATAATTTCGCTGCGCTTCGCGACGTTATTTCACAGGGATCGGCAAAGATTCGGTTGCGCCTACACTCGTGGAAGAGGGGGTAATGAGGGGAAGTAATAGGCAGGGCTTCGGGTATAGCTTAGGATAGTCTGAAAGAATGTATAATAACCATCAAAAGTCTGTCAGGCTTGCCAATTATTTTTATTACATTCATGGCGTCCGACGTACTTTGATACGCTGAAATCGAATATCGTAACAAAAATTGGCATAAATGCAATATACATTGCAAAAATCGCAAAATTATGATTTTTCATAATTTTCCTCGTTTATTTCGTTAAAGAATAGCCTGAAGGAGTATCCTCTGACAAAACCGAAGAGCAGCGTTCAGAGATAGCCAAAGTGAGATTACAGGCCCAAATAATTCAATAATACTCATACTAGCAGCTAAAGGTACGTTAGACTGGTCAAAGGTATACCTTCTGTTTTGGAAGGTAACGTATCGAATAAATCAGGACGTTCAAAAAACTAAACATGTGCAATCAGTCCCTTGACACTTCTAGATGTAAAGTTTGTTATAAAAATGCACATGGACTCCCGACTAAGATCCTCCACCAAAATATCAACATTTTCAGCGATAAACCCTCCCTGATAGTTCTGTCGGAGGCATTTAATGTTGGATACAAAATTTACGAACTAGGATTTCAAGATTACAATGTGGTTCGAGTGGATATATATGGTAGTACATAATTTTTATTTATAGAGAGAGGTGTACTTATATCGTCATAAAGAAAACTATTATTTTTTGTAAATGTGAGATTATTTTTACGGAGCCTAAAGTTGAGCATTTATTTATTTGCATCGCAATTGGTCCTACAAAAACCATTTCAATCTTTCGAATATGTTATGCTATGATATCAACATGGTCCAAGTTATGCCATCATCATAATACTCCGCCAACAGTAATTGATTCTGCGAGTATTGCACAGTATTTGAATCATAAGCAATTTGCTCCAGTTGTTACAGCAAAAGAATATTCATTGGATCTCATTTTCTCTTGATATATAGATACGCAAGTGTTGTTATCGCTAAACGTCTTGATTGATTCAGACTCTTATCATCTCTGTTTGAGGGGTGCAGTAGATACAGTGAATTGCTAGACTATGCAACATACTCTGGCATTCTTTGATTATAAGCGTGCGAATTTTGATACCTTAAAGGATCGTTTCCGTACGATTCAATTGCATGATATGCTTGTTGGAAATGATATTGATTGTAATGTTGAACTGTTTGATAAGCAAGTTTTTCATAATATTCGTGATGTAGTAGTACCTACCATTAAGATTGAATCACATTATAACCCCATTAATTAAGGGGAAAAAGCTTGCTCATATGGTTTGGAAAGAATAAAATAAAATCTGTAATTATGTTAGATATAAGAAGCTAAGAACCAAATGTGTCGGACTTCCCAGGATCGTCTGTAATAACCATTTAAATAAAGTCCAAGCGCACTGTCGATCCGATATTAAAGGTTCCTGACTTACGTTAATGGGAAAAAAGATCTAATAATCTTCCAACTTTAATGTCTCACGGAAGTCTTACTGTAAACTTGAGTAATGATACTGCGCAGCTCTACTTATCCTACTTTAGTTCGATGTACTCAATGAATAAAATACAGCAGTTTAGTTCTGTCACATATATACGTTAATTTATTAAGCGAATTGCACATCGCCAGGGGAGCTATATCGAAAGCAGTGAATGAACTTAAGCCTGGTTTGTCCTTTGGTCCTGGTTTCATGCCTCCTATTTTCTACTAAAAATATTTAAATTCACTCGTTGGTCCATTACTTATTCTTTTTAACAATTTACTAGCTTCTAGTATATTTCTGAAATTGTGGAAAATTTCGTATGTTACACCTACATATATAAGAATGACAATAGACTGGATGTTAAAAATTTTAGACCTGTCTCTGTCATGACTTCTGTGCCAAAGTTGTTTGATGCTATTGTTACAGAAAAGTTAACGGCTTCGTGAAGGGTAGATCCTCTGTATCAAACTTGATTGCATTTACTTCATTTATAAATGAGGCATTGGAAGCTGGGAACCAGGTTGACTCAGTCCATCTTGATTTCTGAAAGGCTTTCGACTCAGTCAACCACAGATTCAATAGTTGCTATTGCGGTAGCTAATGATTCTTGGCTTGAATGAAAAACTTTTAATGTTGCTGGAGTCATACCTTACAAGCCGCTCTCAAATCGCCCGCATAAAAAGCTGTAAATCGGAACCTATTTTGATTCCATCAGGAGTACCACAAGGTTCTCATTTACATCCGTTACTATCTATGTTTACAAATTATATCTGTTCAATTTTTAAAACATCTAAATTCCTGTTATATGCTGACAATTTAAAGTTATATACAGTACACGCTCGATATAAGAACCATCGCTATATGAACCGATCGGTATAAGAACACTTTTTTGATCATTACAGTACCTATGAACATTCGAGATGTATCCCCTCCATACTCTTTTTGCTGGTATGAACCGTTCCGCGCATTCCGTCGAGTCCACCTAAACATACATAATATATACAAGAAAAGGGGAAGCATCAATTCCCCTCCAATGGTTCTTATATCGGCGCTTGGCAGGGAAGCTCGGAACGGACGTAGTGCTTATATCGAGCGTCTATTATAACATTATTGAACATATTTCAGCCGCTTTGGAGCTTCAACGAGATTTGGAATGTTTGTACGAAAGGTGTACAGTTAACTGTTTGAATTTAAATGTTGGGAAGTGCAAGGTTTTGAGATTCTATAAAAGTTGTAGTTTTATAAATTTTACCTATAAATTAAATGATCTTGTGTTACAAGTCGTAGAATCTGTGACAAATCTGGCTGTAATTATTGATAAGTCGTTATCTTTTAACGAACACCTAATTGTGGTTTCAAATAAAACTCTTGATTTTTTAAATATTTGCTTACAGATGTTCTATAAGTGTTCTAAAATCGAATTAAAAAAGAAAATTCGATGCGGTTTCCACCTTTGAGTTAAACATACTGTGATGCGGTTTTATCAATATTTATAGATAGCATAACATTGCCCAGCCTACAAAATTTATGCAGAAACCAGACTATACTTTTCCGAAGGTTTTCATCACACTTAATCCAAATCTAGCCACAGAATTGTGCTATTACGTCACGATCTTCAGATATCCTAACCTAACAGTGCAAAACACACCGGTTGTTGCCATTTTCAGTAAGTTTTTGTGGCGGAACAAAAATAAATTAAAATGCATTCATCAGAAACCTGAGTAGGTATATTTTTCCGAAGAATAAACCTTTACAAAACGGGCATCCTCGCAAAAAAAAAATTATTTATACTATTTCGATGTATTTTTGCCCGCTGATTACGAATATGATCATAAAAATTGGGGGTCGGACGCATTGAAGCCGCTATCTTGAAAAAACAGCCAAAAAATGGGTATTTTTTTAGTTTTTTTGGATTTATTTCGAAAATTAGGCATCATACGAAAAAATGTTTCCAGCAAAAAATGTAGAGCGTAAAATTTTGTATAAAAATGGTCGAATAAATTTTTTTCGTAATCGCAAAGGACAGCACGTAAAAGCATTCGCTAGGCCCACGCAGTCGTCATTATAAGGACACATACATTTCATGGGTTTGATTATTACAAACATCTGATGGTTAGAGGTTAGGCTAGTATAAAAAAGGGGGGTCTGGGGGGCGGAGCCCCCCAGAATGCAAGCGCTCCAGAGGCCCAAGCAATAGTAATTACAGGATCATATACTTCACACAGTAGCGTAACCTCTATCCAACAGATGTTTGTAACAATTGAACCCATGGGAAGTGCGTGTCCCTATAATTACCAATGCGTGAGCCTAAGACGCGCTTGCGTGCTGGGGGGCTCCGCCCCCCAGACCCCCCGTTTTTATACTAGCCTAACCTCTAACCAACAGATGTTTGTAACAATCGAACCCATGTGAAATACATGTCTCTGTAATTACCACTGCGTGAACCTAGGAAGTGCTTACGTACTGTGAGGCTCCACCCCCCAGACCCCACTTTTTTCTACTGACCTGATCATCCAGATGTAGGTAACGATCGAACCTAAGGAAGCATTCAATGTCCCTGTAACCATCGCACTACATAAGACTATACGATATATAATGAAAATGCCCAGAACCTCGTTTTGAGCACGTTCAATACTCATTTGCGAGCTTATCGTTAGTATTTCAAAAAAAATGTATTGTATCTTTTCTGTAGAGAATTTTTTGCTCTACATTTTTTGTTTGAAACATTTTTTTGTCAGATTAGTATTTTTTAAAATAAATGTAAAAAACTACAAAAATACCCGTTTTTTGGATGTTTTTTCAAGATAGCGGCTTCAGTACGTCCGACCCCCAATTTTTATGATCATATTCGTAATCAGCGGGCAAAATTACATGAAAATACTGTACTTAAATTTTTTTTTGCGAGGATGCCCATTTTGTAAAGGTTTACCGATTTTTTGTTTGTATTTCCAAACCTGGTCGTAGCATTGCTCTAACACATCAATATTTTGAGATGTCCTAACCTAAAAGTGCGAAAAACGAAAATCATAATCGTGTCTGAACAAAATTTCTGAAGCTGAAAAAGATTTCGCTAAGTCGATGAAAAAAAATCGAATCGGAATTACCACAAGAGCATTTTAAAACTGATGAAATGCACAACAAACATTTTATCCCGCTACAAAAACTTGCTAAAAATGAAAAAAAAAATATGTCTTACGTTTTTAGGCTAGGATATCTCAAAATCATATGATAGAACAATTCTGCGGCCAGATTCCGCGCTACAAAAATATTTGGAATCGCAGGAGCGTTTAAAAATTCAGGTTCTGTAATAAGAGATTTTTATTTATTTCCGAAAATTCTCGGTCAGTTTTTAATTGATTTCTTTGGTATTTTCTAGGATACCGTCTATAGTACTTAGAATCATCCTTACAGAGACCGAACTTTGAAAAATCAATTCAGTAATTTTTTATTTACAGTTTTTAGTAAAAATTCCTACTTTACCGGCGGAGCACTTTAGAACCCCTTTAATAATATTTGTTGTTATTAAGGTTGTTTTTTCACACTGTAATTGTTGTTTCGGAATTCTTGCTTGAAAGAAAGAAATCGTGTCCACGAGACTTGAACTTTAAAGTGGATATTTTTTTTTTATATTCTGGCCCCTTTGCCCTCTGAGGCTACAAAGACGGACGGTCTGGGGCCCTGTATTCAGTACCCCAGCCCTAGGCTGAACCTCATAGTCGAACTTCAACCAGGCCGAATTTTGATTCGACGATTAAGCCTTATATAGTCAAAACTACGAAAGCTGGAATCAAACCCTGGCCGCTAGAGACTCTGTACGTCGGTATAGCGAGAGTTGCAGATCGACTTAGATGGCGCCATATTCACGTTTGTCGAGGATGTAGGAAACTGCAGAAAACCCGCATCAAGTACAACAACAGCGGCCATGAGTCGATTCCCGCCTTATAAACAACGCATCGAAATGTAAAAAAAAGGGATATGCAGTAGAATTTCACTTTATTGTCCTTCACTTTGTTACCGACTTTACATTATTAGCGAGATTCCCTTCACGTATTTAGCGCAGGTAAAGTTGGTTCTTCTTCCCTCTTTCTTAATACCAGTGTCGTGGCCTATTTTGTCAACAAAGGGAAAGGCCAAACCCCGAACAGGACAATAAAGTGAAGTTCTTCTGTATAGGTATTTGGAAAATAATTTTTTACTTAAAAATTATAGACTTTTGGAAAAATCTTACTGAACAAATAGTTCTTAAAACTGTTCAAAGAACACGATGAAATTTTGCCCAATATTTTTAATACAATTTTTATTTTTTCAATGCCCGAAATTCTTTATTTATTTATTTATTTATTTAATATTTATTTACGGGCCAATTGACCCTTTACATAGAAATAATATATACAACAGCTGTCATAATAATCGAATATAAATGAACATAACCAAATAAAATTTTAATGAAACAATAGAAGAAAAATAACTTAAATTTAACTTAATATCGGAGTATATACTTAATACTATTAATAAATATTCCAAGAGTCGTACTGTCCCTCGCCATTTGTGGTAGAGAGTTGAACTCCCTCACTATCCTAGGATAAAGTGAAAAATATGACCAGTTGGTTGTAGATGGAGGTTCAACAAAAATCCTGAGGTTCCTGAAAGGGTAATTCAACTCTCTGCGAGAAAATAGGCTTTCAAGTTCATTACAGTCAATATTACGCTTTACAATATTGTATGCAAATTTAAGATCATTCAGTTTACGACATGATTCCAGCGAAAAAATATTAAATTGACGAGCTATAGGAGAATAGTTATGGTCGAAAGGATGCATATGTCTATCTGTATTAAAAGAAAGGTAACGGAGAAATTTATGCTGAACTGATTCTAATTTACTAATATCATAATTTATATGAGGAGACCAAATAGGTGAGGCATAACTGAAAACAGAAATGATCAAGGATTTATACAGTGATATTAAAGCTGTAGTTGACCGAAAACTTCGAGTAACTCTTTTAATAAATCCAAGTAGTTTGTAAGCCTTGGATGTAATGAAGTTGATATGCTCACGATAATTAAGACTAGAATCAATAATTACCCCAAGGTCACGTATACTTGACACTGCTTCTAAACTAATACCTGAGATGTTGTATGTAAATTCTATTGGTGAAATCGACTTGTAAAAAGACAAAGATTTACATTTATTAATATTCAAGTTTAGACCGTTCCTTAATCCCCAGAGATGAACTCTATCCAAATCCAATTGGATTTTAATAGCATCACGAGGTGATTGAATAATAGAAAACATTTTTAAGTCGTCAGCAAAAATCAAAAACTTAGAGTATCTTATTTCAGAAGCGATGTCATTTACGTATAAAGCAAAAAGTAACGGACCGAGGTGAGAACCCTGAGGTACACCCGAAGAACAAGCTATAGACCTAGATTCGAAGTTTTTAATTTTTACAAATTGAGATCTATCGGTAAGATATGATCTTATCCACTCACGCAAAGGTCCACGTATCCCATAATTATAAAGCTTACTTACTAACCGCGAGTGATTAATTCCATCGAACGCTTTTTCAAAGTCCGTATAAATAGAATCAACTTGTCTCTTTTGAAGAAATGCGCGTGTAATATAATTAGTATAAATTGCAAGATTTGAAACTGTGGAGCGCCTCTGAACAAAACCATGTTGTTCCGGAATAATAAATGTCCCAAGTATAGCTTGTAATTTTGTTGCAATGATTGAGTCAAAGATTTTAGCTAAACAGTTCGTAATCGAGATAGGCCTGTAGTTGAGAATCGAATTTCTATTACCTGATTTAAACAAAGGTAGGATATAGCTAAGTTTCCAGAGGTTCGGAAAGATACCAGTACTTAACGAGCAGTTAAAGATCATTGCTAAAGGTTTAATCAGGGACGCTCCACAGTTACCTAATAGAACACCAGGGATTCCATCAGGACCCGGCCCTGATTTCGTGTAAAATTCTTCAATGCAGAGCTAACATCCTCCGCACTTACAACAATCGAATTAGCAATTTCCAAAGAATCAACAAGGGGCACCGATGGTAGTCGAGAAGTTGTATACACCGATTGGAAATATTCAGCGAAAAGATTTACAGTACTTTCACCAGAAAAACCTTCCAAATTATTTAATGTCATATAACTAGGGAACTGATTAGCATTACGCTGACTATTTACAAAGGTCCAAAATGCTTTTACATTTGATGTCACATTATTTTCAATCAAATCTATATGTCTTCTATAACACGAATTTCGCACTTTTATACACAATGCTCGCAGTCTATAAAACTCAGTTCGATCGGTTGCATTGTTAGTTTCTTTGAAGCGTTTATGCGCTACTTTCTTTTGTTTAATAATGAGCTTCAATTCACTGCTAAACCACGCTGGAAAACTATTCGATCTTATTATCCTCATTTTCGCATATCGATCGAGTAAGTTGTAGATAGTCTCGTAGAAAGTTGTCAGCATAGCATCCGCTGATGATGATTGTAGAATAAAATCGCAGTCCACTACATTCAATCTTTTATTAATCTCCGCAAAATTACCACGATAATAATCTCTACACTCGACTGAGAAACTGAGGACTGGTTGGTGATTATAGGAGATACGAAATTCTGCCGGAGGATGATGCACATCGATGTTGACTAATGGCTCGTTTGGAGAAGTGTACTCAATATCCTTAATATTGGAAAAAAGAAGATCCAGAGTATATCCTTTATCCCAATGGACAGGATAAAGCTGCGATGAATCTAGCAGACAGAAAGTGTTACGAAGTGCATAAGCTATATCATGTGCCGCAGGAGGAACCCATGAAGTTGCACTATACGAGAGCTGATTTGTAGAATTCCACATAATTTTAGGAAGATTACAATCACCAAAAAATGCGTGGTCCCAATCTGGATTGGATAACATTATATCTTCAACTGTAGTTAGATGCTTATCGTGGTGATCACTGCTAGAGTTAGGCGGAATATAAGTGCAACCGAGAATGATTTTCCTGTCTCCAATCTATAGCTTGATAAAAATATGCTCAACTGTAGAATGTAAAGGAATAATTTGAGTACACTTAATACTGCGCTTTACTGCTATTAACACACCACCACCCCGTGCAAACTCGCTAGTTGAAGCATTTCTGTCATGGCGATAGATATTGTAGCCATCCAGACCAAGTTCTGAATTCAAATAGTCGGGAGTGAGGTGTGTCTCCGACAATAAAATAATATCAGGGCAGAGAGTTGATGTTGCTAAGTTTAATTTTAAATCTTGCAACTTTATACGCAGGCCAGTGACATTTTGATAATAAAGTTTCAAAGATAAGTTATTTACATTAAGTTTTTTGGATCGCACTTAACATTATTTTTATCCAGGATCACCGGAACTCCGTTGAAATATTTAATTTTCAATGCTTGCGGATGGATCATATTGTATTCCTCCACTTTTTTATGTAGAATCTGGTATAATTTACGTTTATCAGGTGACTTATCCGATGAAATCTGTAAGGGAGCCGGAAATTGTTTGTATCTACCAATAATGGTAGAGACATCAGTGGAGCTAGTTAACGATGCCAATACCGGTCTCACCTTATTATCCGCTGGTAATCCTAGTCGTTTTGCCGATACTGCTCGAATATCAACTTGCAGAGAATCCGCAAAAATGTTATTGATTACGGTTAGTACGTTGTCGTTAGTTTCTTTCAAATTGTAGATAACATTTTTGGCCCGACGTTACATCTGCTTTAACTCGGAGATGCACTGCAATTTAGATAATAGGCAGTCGAGTTGATCTGGTGCGTTGATCGGAGAAGCCTCAATTTTTGTAATTCGTTCATCCAGCTTTTGAGCTTCAGATTCGACCGAAGACACCCTTGTACTAATGTTACTTATATTGACGTTCAAGCTATCCAGATTTTGTTGAAAGTCAATAATCTTTTTTTACGTAGAACTAATTTTATTTTTCACCAATTGCATTTCTTTCTGGACTGTCGAGTGACTTTTTCTGAGATCATCCATACCATTTGCTAATTTCTTGTTATCTGTGCTTAAACTACTAAACTTAGAATTTAGGTCATCCGATAAACTCCTAAACATCTTAGCTAGCAAATGAATGGAAACTTTTCTTTTAGCACAGCATTTATAGGCGTCTTTCTTTATGCGACGTGGAAAACACTGCTTATGAAAATAAGCGCCACAAAATTCACATTGTCCCGCATCTTCAATCACAATCGGTCCTTTCTTAGGACAAAAAAAGCACTTTATCTCTTCACATTCGGAATCACACTCCAAATCATTATCCTTATCACTCATGTTTATAGTTTTGGAGCACGTGGCAAAATGAGGTTAAAATACTGCCTCACCAAAAACTTCAGAATTTGTTAGCGAAAGTTCGCTATCAATAACACAATCCAAAAATAAACAAATATGACGCAAAATAAAACCAGATAGAAAAATTTACAACAATTATTTGCAATGAAATAGTCAAAATAGTCAGAGTACTAAATCAGAGCAATATTACTGTATGGCAGCCATTTTCAATCAATTGTTTCAAAGCGGTAAGTATTTAATTTTTTATACAGTGTGATCATTATATTTTGTGATTTGATGTCGATTTTAATAAACATTTTTTAATCACATAATTTATTGGCGTTTTAAATAATCACTGCCATTTCCGGTTATGGACACTTTCATGTAATCGGTGGTGGGCACCCTTGTTTTCTCTCATTTAATGCTTGTTTTCTTCAGAAACGTAGCGCTATCGTTGTTTACATTGACTTAACGTTCTTATATTACTTTGATGAATTGTTAATGAATTGAATACAATGAATGTTGTCGAGAGGTGCATTTGAAGTGCGCTGAACATGCACGAATTGTTATTCTGATTTGAAAGGTTAGTGAATGACTAATGGGAAAATGTGTTGTGTTCTTTTTGTCAGCCGAGGCTTTAAAGTGAATAAATTTTTTTTTCTTATTATTTCTGGTGGTTTTCTTTCATATTTTTCCATTTTCACCAGATTTTTCAAGGATGCCCACAACGACACGATTACAAAGTTAGCGATTACCAGCGATGCCATTCGCAAAAAGATGTATAATATGCATAAAGGTATGTAAGTGCCAGTGGAAACGGACTGAGATAACATAATAATAATAATAATAATAATAATAAAGAGTTGGTTACGATGGCTAAGGCGTCCGCTTTGTTTCGTAACTTGAACGGCTTCGAAGGTTCTGGGTTCGAGTCCCCGTGTAGACAATTTTCTGCGCGCTGAATTGAACTCAGTACCGACACTGCAATCACATTACCTCATGGTTTGAGGCGTGGTTGCAGTGACATTTCACGCTAATCTGGTAGAGATTTAAGCAAAAAAATTTCTCATTTTTCGAACAGATTGAGCGACATAAGAAACTAATGTTGTTGTTTAAGTTATTATTAAAATGATAATAATAACAATAACAACAACAATAACAATAGCACTTATATAGTGCAGCTTACCATTACCTCGAGCAATATTGAACAGTGGGTTGTGGTAAAACAAGACAAGAAATGCACATCAAGAAATATAACAAAGGAGAAGAAAAGTATACCTGGCGAGGTTGTTGCACCATTCTTGAATTTGGTGCTTAGGATGGTGGTCATGCGATCATGACATAAGGGGGACGCGGCAAGCTTACATCATGGTATAAATAACAAGGTATATTAAAGCGCATGCCAGGGAATGGTTTTCCTGTTTTCAACCAATTGCAGAGTTCGAGAATGGGAATTTTATGTTTTCTCGAAATCTGCGATTGGTTATATTCACTAGCAGCCTACTGCGCACTCGGTCTTTGGTATACCTTGTTTCTTATATCATGGCTTGTATTAGCCTAGGTCGTCAGATAAACCAGTGGAATTGAATGCCATTGAATCTCTTTCCTAGTGGCCATACTGCTTGACAGGGGGGAAGTGATAATATCCGATTGAGGTATCGTATGCTAGTGGCTCGTAAGATGACTTCCAGCAGTGGGTGGGTCTCTCATACTTGCACCGTTCTGATGCCACAACCGACATGTAATAGCAGACGCCTCCTATTGCAGGGGCCAAGAACTTCCTCGACTAAGGCGGTAGCGCTGCGGTAGCAGACGCTTCCCATTGCAGGGGTCAAGATCTCCTTCGACTAAGACGGTAGCGCTGCAGTAACAGACGCCTCCAATTGCAGGGACCAACATATTCCATATCCAATAATATACATTCCTTTTGTGCATAGTCACTATACGTATACCAGCCCGGAAGGGCCGAAAACATGCGCGTGGATGCTCGTAGAGAGACATCTCCCATTTTAGGGACCATTGACTTAAAGGACTAAAGAATAAAGCACAACATACACTGGCGTGGGTGCGCTAGTCTAGCCACCTGCCATTTTAGGGAACGGCGACAAGAGATAATTAACCATAATTAATCTATTATTGTAATTTGCTATTAAGCCTGACAGGGTAATATGCCAAGGCGTGGGTGCTCCGGTTGAGTCACCTCCTATGTAAGGGAACATTCAATTACCCCAAGGACATGTAGTTTATTACTCAACAAACATTATATAATAGCCCGGCAGGGCGGTCAGCAAAAGCGTGGGTGCTCCGATTGAGACACCTCCCATGTGAGGGAAAATTAACCCCCCTGTGCGCCAGGACCAGTATACTCGTCCAAACTACATTGTTCCCTTATGGGAAAAGAAAAACTGGTGCACAGGAAGGTTAAACTACTGTAAAGAAGTAGTATTTTTCGATACATGTGATTAAATAGGCCGGTGTGTAAAATCGAATTCTTACGCACGCGTGTCGAACGATATTTTTCGATATACTATGCGTAAAATTTGTGCGCCGTTTTTTGTGTGTCAAATATGATGTTACGTGTGATGACCGCGGCGCACGAGTGCCCGGCGCAGCCGGGCAGCACGAGAGATCCCCGGTCAGCAGTAGTGCGTAAAATCGTATTTTACGCACTAAATACGGTGCGTAAAATCAAATTTTACGCATAGTATATCGAAAAGTAATTTATTACTTATTATCGTATATATCAGCCCGGCAGGGCACTGTACAAAATCCTGGGTGCTCAGGTTGAGATACCTCGTACGCGAGGGAACATTACATTATTGTAAGGAGAAGTAATTTATTAGTCATTACCACCTATATGAGCCCCGCAGGGCGATGTGAAAAAGCGTGGGTGCTCTGGTTGAAACACCTCCCATGTAAGGAAACAATGGTTTAATTATATGTATCTCATTAACTCACCAAGTTGCGATGTGAACCCCCTGGCGTCCCAGCTCTGACTGCACATTGCCGGGCGCTAGCAAGACCAACGCACATCATGGAACTGGGAGGGATCCCCTTCTACTACAGAAATATTATTCGACTATATTTTTTGTGTAAATTTTCTTTACTTTTAACAGGTTGGAAGTAGCAAAAACGATAGATTTCCTTTGATTTGATTAATCCTACAGGGTTGCTTGCATGGATGTTGGGAAGCAAAGCATTCCAGAGTCTTTTCGATGTTATTTGTAAAAGAATGAGAAAATCACTCCACCCAAGACTGGGAGGTGGAACTGGGTATTGTTGTTCGATTGGTGACTTAATTTCGCCACTGGAAGAAATCGAAAAGTTGTTTTGGTACACCAGTAGTGCTGATGTGGAAGGTGATGATACCTATAAAATATAGCTGACGTGATAAGGTTGTGAGCCAATGTAGTTTTTCACGGTACGGTGTAATATGCTCATCTCAGTAAGCGATTATAAAAAATAACCAATATTAGAGGTACTTAAAGCTACAAAGCCAAAGTCATCTAAACCAAACCAAACAGGGTGGGACATTTGTTGCATTTTTGTTGCTCATTTGTTGCCCTTGTGACGATATTGTTGCTCCTATATTTAAAAAAAAAACATTAGGGTTGACTGGCTTAAGAACAAGCTACCCAACCAACGATAAAAAAACAGTATAGACGGGATAAAATAAAAAAATAAAAGCAAAGGAATTTGTTGCTCCAAGAAAAAATTGATCTAAACAACATTGCACCTATTTCTGACCGCATACTAATTACTAACAAATGTCAAAACATACACAGATATCGAAACCAATACAAACCTGTTGGATAAATTATTGCTTGTTTCTTGATAATTTGTTGCCTGTTTGTTGCTAATTTGTTGCCCTAGTGACGACTTTGTTGCTCCTATATTTAAAACTTAACAAATTTCCCACCCGGTATGGTTTGGTTTTGATGACTTTGGCTTCGTAGCTTTAAATACCTCAATATTTTTTGTCGTACACTCTGGTAGATGACGTAGACATTTCCAGTTTATTGCTTTTTCTGCTGAAGCTTTTTCAACCTCTGAAGAGGTTTTATAATTAGAAAGTTGCATTTTACATTTTCTTTTTTTATGCTAGATCGTCGAATGTATATTGTTAGATATAATACTGCGCGTGTGTATGTTTATCTCTGTTTCGGTGAAACTTTAAGCGTGTAAATGTGGCACATAACAATGCCAAAATTAATATTTAAAATTCTTATATTAACTATTAACATAACAAATTTAACCGAATCTCAAATTACGGTAATTTCAGGATAGAGTATCTTATCTTAAGATCAAAATCTCAATTCTGTTAGCTTTACTATGAAGCTATTACATTAACCACTTCAATGGTAATGGATCATATATGTACATTTTGCAATAACTTTTTCAATTCTTAATGAATTTGCATGAAACTTCGTATACCAAGATATTTTGGGTCGCTGAATCCGAATCTGTCGTTAAAATGAGAAAATTCAAAATGGCGGATCCAATATGGCGGCTGTAAATTTGCTAAATTTATTAAAATGTGCGGCGCACATTTTTCTTTATACGGAAAACAGTTGAAAATTGTTACTCAGGGGTTTTCGGGGTCGCTGATTACGAATATGAAGTTAGATTTTGAAAATTCGAAATGTCGGTTCCAAGATGGCCGACATAAATTTAAAAAATTTACTTGATTTTGAGGAAAGTTTGTACTCGGGAGTTTTTTGGGTCGCTGATTACGAATTTGAAGTCAGATTTTGTAAATTCAAAATGGTGGATCCAAGATGGCCGACATAAATGTGAAATATTACTTGATTTTTTAAATGATTAATTAAATGTTATATGATATATTTTAGGAAAAAATGGAACCCATGTTTCACCGTTTTTCGATATCTTAAGTACAGGGCTGTACCACTTCTGGCACTTTTTTTTAAACAGCTACCACACTGAAGTGGTTAAATGTGAACTAACATCTCTCAGTGTAGTTTCGTTGGACAAGAATTTTTTTCGACAATCTATCGAAATCCAAAAATGAAAATTCACGAATAACTGGCATATTACGTCCGCACGGAAAGACGAATTGGTTAGGGCAACGATTATCCCAAGGAACTTTTATTTCCAGGCAATGTATAACGTTATCCGTTTGCGGGTTCTTCTTACGAGAGCAACTGATTTTTGAAAAGCGATATCATCGATGGGTTTAGAGTATTCTCACTTTTTGAAAACTTTTTTTTTTTAAATTTAGAGCTTTGTCGCAGTGTGGATTCTACTACACTACTGGGATTCTTGGTACACTATGATTTTTTAAGAGGCGTTTTCAATGACTGTTGATCTTATCATTTCGATAAAGAAATGACAGGGTAAACGCATCTGTTGTGCAGCGGGTATTGTTTATTTATCCATAACTTTCCATCGGATCATTCAATTTTCATGATCGACCTACCACTGTAAAGTTAATATCTATACCTAACTTTTTCCCTTTGCAAGTATAATGATTCCATATAAAATAAAGAAAGAATTAAAACGGTGCCCGCGCTGCGCACCAAGATTAAAAATATTAAGTGAAACCAATAGGAATTCTAAATTGATAGCTTTTTAATGGTCTTGAATAAGTTATTACATAGAGTAAAGTATAGAATCGAATACAAACTTAATATTTTATTATTATTTCAATAATTCTTATCACTTAGCCCCTCTAAGTCTTAATCACGCTTTCCGAGTTCAATGAATTCCTATAATTTGGCCTTCGAATTGCTTCAGTGCAACAGTAGTGGCAATCTTTGATGATAAAAATGTTAAAAGAATACATGTATAGTGCTGTATAAGCGAGGACGATATCTATGTAGTAAGCTACGTACCTTTTCGTGTCATTAGCGAAAATACGTGCACCAGGTGATCAGGGTTGCAAAAGTTGAATCGTTACCTTTAATCAAAGAAAATACGCTATCTAAGCTGCACTTGACCGGTGCTTAGATTAAACTAACCGGATGCTATTAACCCATTCGTCGCCATTTGCGAAGGGCTCGTGCATGATAGCCTAAAGGCACCCTTCTTGTGTCTACTGCCGACTTAATTTGCCGAGTATCCCCAATCGGTTGTGTAATCGTGTGAGAAAAACTTAAGAAAAAATAGTATTTTTCGATACTAGTGCGTAAAATACGATTTTACGCACCGTATTTAACATGCGATTAGATAGGCCGGTGCGTAAAATCGAATTCCTACGCACGCGTGTCGAACGTTATTTTTCGATATACTAGGAGTAAAATTTGTGCGCCGTTTTTTGTGGATCAAATATGATGTTACGCACGTGTGATGACCGCGGCGCGCGAGTGCCAGGCACAGCCGGGCAGCACGAGAGAGCCCCGGTCAACAGTAGTGCGTAAAATCGTATTTTACGCATAGTATATCGAAATAGTATTTTTCGATACAAGGGTGTAAAGTTCAATTTACGCACCGATTTTAACATGGGATTTAGATGGGGCGGTGCGTAAAGTTGAATTCTTACGCCCGAATATCGAACAATATTTTTTGATATATGTATGCGTAAAGTTCGTGCGCCTTTTTCGAGTGCGTAAAGGGCGACTTTACGGATGAGTGCTGACCGATGGACCCAAGTGGCTGGCGAAGCCGGACACGAGGGGCCAGCCGGTCAGCAAGATATGTAATTTTTATCCAAAATGTATTCTAAACCAGTAACATGCCCTGAAAATAAACTGAACCCAATGAAAATGGGCAGAATTTCTACCAGAGATTGATAAATAACGTATATAGACCAACGGCTGTTGTCATTTTGTCTATTAGATTTGATTACTGTTTCGAGCAGTTCAATTTTACTCTGTATGAAAAATATCTCATTAATTACTAAAATGTGTCTCTTTTAAATGGCAGTGGAGAGTATATCGCACGAAAACATTTGTGAGATGGAAAAGAAAGATGGCCGTTGTCGTGGTATCATGAGTTGCCTTTTTATGCGGATCAAGATTTGGTTCGTTGCATCGTAGAAAATCCATTTCTTGTTTATACTCGATTAAATCACGGAGACTGACAATACAGTTCATAATTAAATATTCTTAGCATCGAATAGTTAAGGATAGGTCATATATGTATTGTATTAATTGTAAAATTTGTTTTTCAAGTGGTTTTATTGTTTTCCAATACAGCATGTCCGGATTTACATCGTTAGTTCACATGACGATTAATCAACAAATACCCCCCCCCCCCTCTGCTTTGGCGCCGGATATTTTGGCATCAGACTGCTCACCCCTAATAATCCTGAAAGGTTAAAGGCGTTCATCACCTTAAACGCGTTCAGAGCCGTTATCCAATATCGGCACCGAAGTCACGGTCGCGGTGGATTCTGGATGGCAGTTGATCATCTTCAATCTGTAATTACTAGTCTTGGATGTCGTCCGGTTTCGCCAGTTTCTCTATTGTCGATATGAAACTTACTTCGACTGGAAGAGAACGGCTTGGCAAACCGTTGTCGAGAAGACAACGGTAACCGTTTGGCCTTGTAATTATCTGTAAACATAAGAACATTAGATTAATACCTCTGAAATTCACGTAGTAAAATTATAATATGTGTTACCTCATACGCTTTTATCTTGTCCTACGAATGATTTCGAGTTACCAAGTCCATCCAAGGACTGCGTTTATTAATCGATTTTCATTTTTAACTATAATTTGCGTCTCATGTTACGTTTTCTCTTGATTCACGGACGATTTATCATAATTTTCATGCACATCGATATATAAAGGCGTTCTTTTGCACATTAGTTAAATGTAGTCATTTTGTTTTAATTGTAACAGAGTAAGTCACAAACACATATACTGTGCGAAATGAGGCACTAGAATAGATACTTATTTTAATCACAAAGCAGACTACATATTTCATATGCGAGGTAACACTAAAACGTACGAAGTATAAACAAACTTACGAGAATGAGAATGAGAACTTGTGTTACACCACTCAGTTCTTTGTTCAGCGGTTCCATCCATCTTCGTAGATGATGGTCTTGGAAGCTTGTGGAAAAATGGGCAATTTAATTTAAGACAGCCCGTAGGCTGCTTTTCCCAATAGCACGGAATCGTTTTACGATTTTTGTTCAATTCCATGTGTCGGAACTTGCAACGAACATTAAGACAATTGCCTCTTAACCAGTAGATGCACATTGTTTCACATCCCACTGCAGACGGCTCGTGCCGATATTCGCAATTCTCCTAATAACAGAATAAATAACGAACGTTACACGAGTAATACAGCAACTTGTTGTACATAAAGTTAACAGAATCATCGTAAAAAAGTTAGTTTCTTAAACAATTGAAATTTAACAAAAGACACGTATATTAACATTTAATAAAAAAAAAATTTTTTTAAATAAAAAGTAACTTGAAAACATTTTATGAATCAAACACAAATTCTGCAAACTTGTATTAAAAAGTAAACATATCCGATGTAACCTTAAAAACCCGGCAAAATCTACAATATGTGCTATCTGCTTGCACGTAATGAAATTAAATCAAATACATGTTTTTTGAGTACTTACCTTCGTGCAGCTGGTGTAATAGTAATAATAACAATCGTTATTATTTTGCGCCATTTGTAAAAATTGGAAAAACGATTGATCGATTGGCTTCTTTGCTGCAAAAGGAAAAAAGATTATGTTACACACGAATTAAAATAAATTTCAAAACAAAATAAAAAAAGCAAAACGGATTGTGCAATGACAAAACTAGTGTTGGCGTGGTGCCATGCTAGCTTCGCTCGCTTATGAAACTTATACGTATGAAAATTGAAAATGATTTACAACTATGACCTATGGCCTGGGTCGACGTAAAGTTGAAAATGACCATTTTCAAAACTTCGACCCCGACGACAGGCCAGCAGAAGTATTAATAAATAACAGTTGCAAAACACTTACTTCATGCACTTGTATTGTAATGGACTATGTCATGCATATCTTACCAATATTGTCTTTTACTAATTACTGTATTATTATTATTTTTTTTTTTTTTTTTTTATATTAGTTTACGTCGACCTTTCTGAACTCATGTTGGACTGATAGTCGCGACGGGACCTACAGTTTATGAAGGTGGATCCCGCGAGCGGAAGAAAAGATGCCGCTTATGTTTCTCACCCTCGGCATTCTTCATTTTACCTCCCTCGTTGACTCAAAAAAACCGGGACGTACGAACGGACGTATGGATGTACAAGATCACAGACAATTTTTTTTATTGTCGATTTGATTATAATTTATGCAAAATTAAATAATACGAATTACTGAATTTGTTTCGCTTCGCCATCTGGACGTTTGTTTGGTGGAATTTTTATTCAGTGAAAAGTACACATCCACCTACTAATCCACAGCTAATAAAATTTTACTAAATTGATTTTACAAAAAAAAAAAAAATTTTGAAAGCAAATTGAATTTGACAAATGAATCACTTCGTGGTAAAGCTTCTGGGTGGAATATCGCATACAAAAATGGCACTGGTAAGTCCCTTCTTTTTTTTTGTATGGATAAACTGATCTTGGTTCATTATGGATATTTAAATTATTGAACAATATTGTTAAAATAAATAGAATTACTACGCTCTCTATTTTATTGATTACACATTAAATCTCGTCAAAAAGCGGTTATTTATACATTATAAAGCGGTTACTTATTCCACACGAGTTCTTATTAAAGGAAGTTTTCGAACGCGTTTAAAAGAAATAGTTAATTTTTTGTTTAAATGCTATCTGCTTTATTTTAATGACCGACGGAAACTGATGTTTTTCATTAAATTAATATTCTTAATAAGTATAAGGTGAGATTATTCATTTATTAAATCAGTATGTTAGAATTTAGGTTATCTTTCTAATTAAACCTGTTAATTCGGTATGCCGTTAATCTTAAACTATAATAAGGGAAATGGGAAAAAGCGACAAACACTTTTGCTTGGTAATTAATAGTTATTAAAATTGATTAAAAGGTAAGGAATCAATGATAATCAATAAATTGGTACTATCAATCAAACACGGAAAAAACAGTGGCAGAAGAATTACGAAATAATGGAGTATTTTCTACTCCAGCGCTGGTGTAAAACATAGTGGCGTTGAATCTACGCCAAGCTCTCGTAGTCGATACGCCAACCATGGCGTAGCATGTGTTGACGTTAATACCGCGCAAAATTGCCTCTTTTGATATGTTTATCGTGAGCTTGTTATTTTTATTTGAAATGAATGAATAATATACCAATTGTGTGTGCATATGTGTTATTTATGTCTTTTTCCAGGTTAGTACATCTCCAATTAAGGTTTGAGGTTAACTGACCTGTCAAATAAAAAACCCATATTTTCTAAATCCTTCTTCCCATTCTCATTATTGCAATCTACAATTCAAGCCCTTTACATACTCAGGACATTTGAATTGAATTTACAGGATATGCATTTAAAAAAGTCAGAAACAAGGAAAATGATTCAACGAGGTTGGCCGTCGGATTTGAGAATTTAGTTTTTTTTAACATAAACCTGCATGATAAATACATCATACATATAAATACATATTAAAATCTTTCATATTTAATGTAAATAAATATAGAAAATGAAATTGAATTGAATGAACAGGACAGGCATTTAAACATCTTAGAAGCATAGAAACCGTATCAATGAATTTTGTCGACGGATTGGAGAATTTGCTTATTTATTTATATAAACCAGCATGGTAGATATCTTAAAGTATCAGAAAATACGTATTTCATTTAGGACCACCATTCCTATACATTAACAAAATTAAGTAAATTAGTCCATCTGTCGACAAACCTCTTTGAAACATTTTCTTTGTTTTTAAGCTTTTTAAATCCATATCCTGTAAATTCAATTCCAATTCTATTACTCTATTTATTTACAATAAACATAAAAGGTTTTAATATGTATTTATATGTATGATATATCTACCATGATGGTTTATATAAATAAATAAGCAAATTCTCCAATCCGTCGACAAAATTCATTGATACGGTTTCTATGCTTCTAAGATTTTTAAATGCCTGTCCTGTACATTCAATTCAATTTTATTTTCTATATTTATTTACATTAAATATGAAAGATTTTAATATGTATTTATATGTATTATGTATTTATCATGCAGGTTTATGTTAAAAAAAAACTAAATTCTCAAATCCGACGGCCAACCTCGTTGAATCATTTTCCTTGTTTCTGACTTTTTTAAATGCATATCCTGTAAATTCAATTCAAATGTCCTGAGTATGTAAAGGGCTTGAATTGTAGATTGCAATAATGAGAATGGGAAGAAGGATTTAGAAAATATGGGTTTTTTATTTGACAGGTCAGTTAACCTCAAACCTTAATTGGAGATGTACTAACCTGGAAAAAGACATAAATAACACATATGCACACATAATTGGTATATTATTCATTCATTTCAAATAAAAATAACAAGCTCACGATAAACATATCAAAAGAGGCAATTTTGCGCGGTATTAACGTCAACACATGCTACGCCATGGTTGGCGTATCAACTACGAGCGCTTGGCGTAGATTCAACGCCACTATGTTTTACACCAGCGCTGGAGTGGGAAATACCCCATTATTTCGTAATTCTTATGCCACTGTTTTTTCCGTGAAGGTATCCGATTTTTTATACGGTTAATAGTTTCGAATGTGAACTGAAATCATAGACTCGCAATTTAAGAAACACATATATTTATTATCACAGCCATGTGATGCTGTCAATTGTCCAGATATTAAATTAATTGATAATTTTAAGTAAATTTAATTGTAAAACCCCGACTAGGATAATAAAATGAAGTTCTAATGTAGATTGGAGTCGTTCGACAAGCATGTAAAACGTTACTGATGAAATTTTCAAAACAACAGAACAATTATTGATAAATATTATCCTACACTGTAAAAAATTCATAATGAAATTGCCCGCATATAACAGTAGTTTTACAAAGCTTATTGTTGTTTTCCTACGCTCAATGTAGTAAATTTCCAACGAGTTTATAAAATTACTGTTATATGTGAGTAAATTTACTACATTAAGGGTGGAGAAATTACAACACGCTTGTAAAATTACCATTATACGTGGGCAATTTCATTACGATTTTTTACAGTGTAGAAAATGTCACTTTTCCCCATTTGTTATTAAAATGGTTTGCTTACCTCTGATTGCAGGATTCCTACGGACACGCCAGACGCTACGGCACACCAACACAAACTTCACTCAAACTTCAAACAACACTCGCGCACAAGAGAATTCGTTAATAAATATACGCGCACACGTCGGGGGGAAATGTATTTCAGAAAGATCGAAGTTAGAACGAGTGATGGTGAGTCCTACACACCGGGATTTATATACCCCAGTGCCGGTAGTGCCACCGGCGGCGGCGGCGGCACTAACTATAGTCACCGCCCAGGATAGAGCAGAGTAGTGGGAATCGGTAATGGGATGAGCAGGTACAAGAATTGGGTACGTCGCCTAAATTGATGGAAAAAAACAAGATAATCAGGACTAAACTACTGTAATTAATAAGGGTTCGTCTATGATTCACTTCACAAATCACACCACATTTACAAAAATTAAAAGTAAGATATTAATTCTTAATGACAAAGATTTTATTTACATAAATCAATAAACCCAATTAACTTCGACATTTAAATTAGTTATTATATACTTTTTAAAATATTGTAATTGTTTAAAGAAATTGTAAGTCTTTAAATATATTTTTTCACGTAATTATGATATAATTTTTGTAACTCATTTTTTATATAGTTGTATATTACAGTTGTATATCACAGAAATATATCATAATTACGTGAAAAAATATATTTAAAGACTTACAATTTCTTTAAACAATTACAATATTTTAAAAAGTATACAATTAATAATTTAAATAGCATTTAATAAATTATAATATTATTTTTACCAAATGATTTTTTTAGAAATAGACATTTGTGAGAATCATTATTAACCAGTGACCGGCAATATTATGTAATACATTCTCTAAATTAGTAGTAATAAATAAATAATTTTCTACAGTCAGGACAATATCGCCAAAATGTTTCTATTTCTTCTTTATCAGCCAAAAATAAATTTAATATGTAATAATTTTTTGTACGTATATATAAAATAGTGGTTTATGTTATCCAAATTCATGTGTAAGTAATGCAATTATACCTATTCAATGTCCATTACTTGGAACTTTGTTTTTACAAATCTTTTTTATAAAGCTTTAAAAATATTCTGAAAAATAGTAAAAATAAAAAAAAAACGATTTTGTTAAAATAATAATAAAAAGATAATACATTGTTTAAACTAGCAGTAATAAACAAAATCATTTTCTAAAGTTAAGAAAATATTGCGACAAGGTTTTTACTTCTTATTTATCCGCCACAATCAAATTAATTAATATATAATACGAGTGTGGCAGTACTTCATCAACGGTTTTGCGACAAAAAGTTTAATTAAGTTCGTTTAGTCGACTGGTTAGAGTGCTTGCCTTGTATGTATGACGTTGGAAGATCGCGTACTGGCGAGTGCACGTTTTATTTTTTTTTCTGTTGCTATTAATTATATTATTATGTTAATATTATAATTTATTAAATGTTATTTAAATTATTTATTGTATTGTTTTAAAATATTGCAATTTTTTAAAGAAATTTTAAGTCTTTAAATATATTTGTCACGTAATTTTTATAGACTTTTTGTGACTTACTTTGATTCTACTTCTATTTGCATTTCATTCTATTTGTGCGAATTATTATTAATGACAGAAATGGTTAAATACCACGCTTTCTATACTTTTTATATTTCATCGATAGTTTTTTCATTTGCATCTATTTTAGTATATTACTTCTATTGTATATTCTCTTAAACGAGATCATTTCAATTTAAACGGGTCTAAAATATGTCAATCTATTCGGTGCTAATCTTAACTTTTTTTAAACTTTCATTACAAATTGTTAGACAATTTATATTGCTTATGTCCAGCTGCTTGTATTTATATATGATATTATATTCCCTTTTTATTAATAGTTCTGTAATGTCCTTGTCGTGGTATTTTTTAATTTTGATTATTTTTATTTTTTTTTTTGAAATATGTTAAAGTTCCTAAACAACAATTATTCAAGTATTGGGCATTGGATATGTGTAATTGCATTAGTTACAGATAATTTTACATAAAATAAGTTACTAGGTTCATTAACTCTTAATTAGCCATTTCTCTAAATGTATTTAAACATAGAATTTTTGAATATCTTTTTTCATTGGAAAATCGCAACGTATGAATTACCATGATATTGTTAAGGGGTCTCAGTGTAGATATATGTTTTATGATACTAAACATAAAATATTATTACATATTAAATAAATTTTTTGCTGATAAAGAAGAAATAGAAACATTTTGGCGATATTGTCCTAACTGTAGAAAATTATTTATTTATTACTACTAATTTAGAAAATGTATTATATAATATTGCCGGTCACTGATAATAATGATTCTCACAAATGGAAATATAACCGAAATGAGTTACAAAAATATATCATAATTACGTGAAAAAATATATTTAAAGACTTACAATTTCTTTAAACAATTACAATATTTTAAAAAGTATATAATAAGTATTTAGAAAAATGGGCTAGATAGATTTAATATATAGTAAGTTATTTAACCCATTAAGGACGGGAGACGCACATATTTACGTTGATTTTCGACCTCCATTCTCAACAGGAAATAAAATTAATATTGACTTAAAAGTGACCAACCCTACCATTTTCGAGTATGCTCTTTCGATTGGCGTAGTCAAAATTGCATTTAAATTGATTTAAAAACTAATATGGCGCATTTTAAATAAAAAAATGAACAAAATTTCGTGTGTTTCGTTTTTGTGAATTTTTTTTCCTATCAATAACGTTACCAGATCGATGCCTTTCTGCAACCAAAAGTGCACAAAATATATGAACTTCAACTAGGAATTTTCTTGTTTTGCCCTGAATCAACATCACCTCTTCAAAACGTCAATATGTCGAAAAAATTGATGAATTGTTTTGACAAATTTTTGTGTTGAATACTATAGACTTTAGAGAAAATTTGCCAGGAACAAAAATGCTTTGAAATGAGTCAAACAATACTTTCAAATTTTATCAGAATGCGTTGAAGCATTTTTTGATTTTTCAAAAATTAGAAAAATCGAAATTTTGAAAAAAGTCATTTATAAAATCTGAAAAAATTTGAGAAGGTTCTTTAATCAATTGTAAGATATTTTTGTTTTTGGAAATTTCCTTTAAAATCTATAGTTTCAGAGAAAATAAATTATTAAACTTTCCTAGATTTGACAAAAATTTTTCTTCAGTTAGGAAGATATTGCCAAAATGTTTTTAATTCTTCTTTATCCGCCAAAAATAAATTAATATATCAAAATACTTTGTATGTATATAAAATAGTAACTTATATTATGCAAAAGATCTGTGACTAATACCCATCCATTTTCCAATACTTGGAATGTTGTTTTTACTTACTCTAATTTTGTGAAGCTTTAAATAATGCTTAAATATAATTAAAATTAAAAAATGCTACGAAAACGACATTATGAAAGTAATAATGAAAAGGTAACACATTGTCTAAACTAGTAGCATTTTTGTGGTAATTATGTTTTACTAATCAGAACTTGGCGAGTTTTTTTACAAGAAGTATTTTTTGTGGGATATACTTTACATATGTCCACGATAATTATAATATTGTTTTTTAATAGTTTTAATATTATATGTAATGTGAACGAAAGATTTCTTAAATTAAAATGACTATTTTGGCCGATCATACAACTTTTAAGCTCTCTAGTGTACGCAATTTTCAATCAATCTCGATGCAATATGCGGCTGATGGTAGATATATTCATGTTCTAAAAGTTTCATAAAAGTCATTTTTCGATTGGATGTGTCGGAAAAGAGACAGAAGCGAAAATGCGCCGAGCTCGGCCGAGTCAACGGTCGGGAAGCCTGCCTCCTATGGTCTATTTTTGACCAATTTGGTCGACTCACGGCTCATTTTCTTCGTCTTTTCATGCTCTACAACTGTTATTTGAGGTGAAAAAGTGCTATCTGTTAACCGAACCGAGATAAATAAAAAAAAAACAAAAATATGTTATCCCCCCTCCCCTTAAAACGGCTATAACTCGAAAAATATTGCGTTTAGGTGGAAGGTACAAAATGCGCGGCCATACGTTCAATTTGGCCAAAAATTCGCAAAGTTACAGCGAAAAAAAAAAGATTTTTGCCTTCCCCCTTAATTACTGCAGAATAGCCACAAATCGCGAGTATATGCAAACTGATATTCTTTTCCAACATCATCGGTAATCTTCTAAGCAAATACCAATATATTATTAACAACTAATTTAATACTTTTTACATCACCACATCACGTCATCGGCTGCCACCAACTTTAAACATTCATTACTTTTTGAGTATTAGACCAATAAAGACAAAACTTTCAACAAAATTTGTTCATACCTTTATGAACAACTTTAACAAAGGAATGTGTGCTTGTTATAAATCTTGCAAGTCCGAGTTCCTGTAACGGCTGGATAATCGACAGTATTCAATTGTCGTAACTTTTAATTAACAAATACATGAAAACGTTATATGTATTTTAATGTTACAAATGCTATTTAAAGTTGAACGATCGAAGAGTATACATTATTTTATTTTTCATATTTTTTAAAACAATTTTAATGACCAGAAAAATGAGAAATCCGGATTTTGGGAACTTTAACCAACGATATCAAAAGTCAAAATCTCGTTATGGACCTAACTTCTGGACACATAATGACGTATTAATTAGTATATAGGTAATAAACCTAAACACGTCATCATGTTTAGCACTAATGCCAGGTATTATTGCGCGAGACGTGAACTGATATCCCAGTTACGTCATATTTTTCTTTGTTTACTTTTCAGAATTAGTAAAAGGACCGTATTACCGTGAAAAACTTAATTGTATATTTAATTAAAGCGGTCAAGAAATATACCTATATTTACTTACTTACTTATTTGTTATAATCGGTTACACAACGTTCTAGTACTAATTAGAGATAATACGAGTGTTGATGTTTAACGGCAACAATTAAAAACAAGGGGTTATATGTGAAACAAGGAGATGATAAAAATAATAATAATAATAAAAAATTAATTGAAAAGTTTTTTTAAAAATAGGGGGATTCTGAAGAGGACCCAAACACGGGTCGAAACGTCAAGCTAAATTTCCCCTTTTAATTCATTATTAGCTTTTTTATGTTTTAATATATAACCTCCCCCCCCCCTATTTTTAAAAAAAACTTTTCAATTAATTTTTTATTATTATTATTATTTCTATCATCTCCTTGTTTCACATATAACCCCTTGTTTTTAATTGTTGCCGTTAAACATCAACACTCGTATTATCTCTAATTATTAAAAGCGGCCGAGAAACTGTATTGTTTAAAAAGTTCTAGTACTAATATCAAAGTCTAGAATATATATTACATTTTATCACTGCTTAAATGCTATATCCCGGCCTTTAATGCAGTATAAAATGAAAATTAGATTTACAAACTTAAGATTAAAAACATCGCGTCCAGGGCAAGGATGCCATAAGCCCTGCTGAAGAGCACAACATGGCATCCTGGTGCGAAACGCATTTTGACAATAGTTCTAATTTTAAGCGCTAGAGGGATGGTTTTAAATATTAAATCCAATAGTAGGTGATTCAAAATTTTTACATATAAGTACCGAATGATTTATTGCGCGAGACGTGAACTGATATCCCAGTTACGTCATATTTTTCTTTGTTTACTTTTCAGAATTAGTAAAAGGACCGTATTACCGTGAAAAACTTAACTGTATATTTAATTAAAGCGGTCAAGAAATATACCTATAATGCCAGGTACTTAAAATATTTTGTTTTGAAAACAAGGAAGTTGAGAGTGCCATGAAAGCACGTTCCATCGGTTTCAGGGATAATACCATAGTTTATTGTTGTCTGGGGTTCGGTTTAATCTTTATTGAATATGTCTATTTGTTACTTCCTACTCAAGATACATCCAACCTCGTAAATTGTCTCAAGTTTTCGCATTTTTCACTCAAAGAATTTAGCACATTCATAGACATCAAATATTATAAAAATATTTTTTAAATTGCTTTCTTTTTAAAGATACTGAAAAATATCTGAATAACAGTGATGTAAATAATTTTCCATTTTATAACAACAAAAAATATATATAAATGTTACAAAAATATAGTTTTTTTAAAATATAGAATATTTAATATTGTTATGTACTATTTTAGAAGTGCACCGATTACTCGACAAAACTAAAGTACGTCGTATTAATTCAACCAACAAAAATTTAGAATTAATGCTTTTTCTTCTTGCTGAATAATAAATTAACCCAATACAGTATACACGTAATACAGCAAAGAAATGCCAAATAACAATTGATAACACGAGACTGTAAAAAATAAAAATTTGCTACATGTTATTCATCAATCTTTATTGGGTATAATCTGTTGTAAACAATTTCGTAAGAGGAAACATTTGTTAAATCATATATTCATATCATATCATAAGCTAGATCAATTTTGACAACACCATTGAAATAAGCCATCTCGAAAATAGCAATACATATATACATTTTAATTTTTTAACTTTAAATTTTATACGAAATACTTGATTGAAATTAAAGTGGGTAATGTGTCCTACCCGACGTTAATTGGTCAAAATATATTAATATTCTTAATCCCCTAAATTCTCGAAAAGGCGATTCAATAAAGATTTTCAGCTGTATACATTATGTATTAAAAATTCCGAATTTTAATATTTTGGAATGTATTAAACAAAATTCATCCTGCAAAAAAAATTGATTCAAAACTATTAACCATAATTGAGTGATTGAAGTCTGAATTTAATTTTGCAACTTCTTCAAACTTTCTGTATTCTGAATTATTTAATATATTGTAATAACATTTTAACGTAAATATATTGCAAGTATGTTCCTTGAATATATTTCTATATTTAAAAATCTACTTCACAATGGAGAATTATTCACAAGGAACATACTTGCAATATATTTACGTTAAAATGTTATTACAATATATTAAATAATTCAGAATACAGAAAGTTTGAAGAAGTTGCAAAATTAAATTCAGACGTCAATCACTCAATTATGGTTAATAGTTGTATAGTATGGTTAATTCTTATTGATTGCAACTGGACCTTTTCTTCACATGTCTCGAAAAAACTACAAGTCGCGTATGCGTCCCTGCGGCGTTTATATCCTCTTAGACGAGAGCTATCGACTGTCACCAAATTACGATTATGTGAATCTCTAGTCCTTTCTCACCTTAACTACTGTATTCCAGTTTATGGTCCTTGTCTTTCCAAAAAGGATTGGTCCAGAATGCAAGCTCTACAAAACTCTTGTATCCGATTTGCCTATGGAATCAGAAAATTTGATCACATTTCTGAAGCTTTTTGCAGATCTGGATGGTTGTCGGTGCATAAAATGATGGAAATAAGGACTTTAACCTTGGTAAGTCGACTGCTTACTTCTGATACCCCTGATTAACTTCGTAATAGTCTAAAGAAACTTGGAAGTTCTGGCGCACCTCACCCAGACGTTATTTCTTCATCCCTTTGCTATCCGATACACAAATCTGCCAAATTTAACGGTATTTTCATACTTCGCGGTGAGAATATTTAACGCATTACCGTTTCCAGTGCGAAAGATGGTTCAATCAACTCGACAATTTGTCTGTGCGGTTAAACGTCTATACTTTTCTCGGCGTTAGTATTTTCGTTTGCTTTGTCTCTTTCGTGCACTCAGTTATGTTTACAATACTTATTTCTTCTACTTTTGTATTTGTACTTTTATTCTTCTTTGTCTTATAATATCTGCGTTAATTACAAAATATGTATTATAAAAAAAATATTTTTATTTGTATTCCTCGCAAGTATTTTTTTGTACGGGTTAGTCTGTAAAACAGCTGCTGCTGTGGCTCGCCCCTTGAGCGATCTGTTTGTTCAATTATTGTATCAAATGGTTGTGTCAATAAAGACGTATAATAATAATAATAATAATAATAATATATTTTGACCAATTAACGCCGGGTAGGACACATTACCCACTTTAATTTCAATCAAGTATTTCGTATGAAATTTAAAGTTAAAAAATTAAAATGTATATATGTATTGCTATTTTCGAGATGGGTTATTTCAATGGTGTTGTCAAAATTGATCTAGCTTAATTAGAAAATTAAATATAGCAATTTACATGTTAAAAAAACGCATAAAATTGGATACATTTTTTTATGAAACCTTTTTTTCCCATCAAAAGAGTATTTGCGTGCAGAAAATTCATTCGGTAAAGGTGAACAAAATAGTTGCAATTTATAAGTATTAAGATATAGTTTTTGAATATTAAAAAACCATCAATATCACAAAATGGCGAATGCAGTAACAATTTTCTTTTTCAAATTAACAATTTTTTTTTCATGAAAACTGCAAACTCTAAACAAAATGTTCTGAGAATAAAAATTTTTTATAATCTGTTAAAGAATATTCTCAATTTTTGCACGAATGTATTGATACAATTTGTTATCTTTCGAAAATTATGAAAATCGAAATTTTGAAATAATTCATCTAAAAATTCTGAAAAAAAAATGAGAGTCATCTTTGACTAATTATAAGATATTATTATTATAAGGATTCATATGGATAATTTTCTATTAATGTTTATAGTGTTTGAGAAACAAAATTATTAATCATTTATATCGATTTCAAGAATAATAATTTATTTTGTCGAAAATTATAGACTTTAGAATGATTTCCTTGCAGCAAAAATGTCTTAGAATTTTTCAAAGAATACACACAAAATTTATCCAGATTTTTTAAACGTCTCTTAAAATTTCGTGTTTCGAAAATTTAAAAAATAAAAAATGATATCGATATATTCTGAAAAAATTTGGGCATACTCTTTGAGAAATTCGAAGATATTTTTATTCTTACATAAGTTTCTCTGCAGTTTATAATAGTTTTCATGAAAACATTTGTTAACTTATACAGTACTTATGATCATGATATTATTTTTTTAATATATGCAAAATATATGACAATACTACTACTAGTTTCTTACCTTTAGTGAAGGCATTTCGTGACTGAAAACACTCTTTCGACGAGAAAAAATGTTTTATTCAAAAGTATAAGCGATTTTTTTTACATGTAAATCACTATATTTAATTTTTTAATTATTATGAACCTTTCAATTCAAATGTGTCCATAACCTAAGTGCAAAACGTGTGCTTCCCGGTGCTAATGGGTTATTTACCTTTATTTGCTGGGTTGTGCCTATACCTAGAATTTCAGAATTTCAAATTATAAGTAACAAAAATTAACGATTCTCATTCAAGAATTTACACATTGACTTAAATACAGGCTCAATAAAAAACAATTCTAAAAGTTAATACCTATACAAAATGCAAAACCTTGTACATTATTTAATTATTAATCACAATTTTTTTACGTTTTGTAAAAGAAAGAAAGTATTGTTTTTTTTTGTGCACGAGTCGTTAAAATGCGATATATTGCCTCAAACGAAAAATCATTTATTTTGTATTACGCTAATTATCTACATTACATTCAGATTTCTGTTCATTTTATGCATCGGTTTAATTCCTTTCGTGGAATATTCCATGTTTTCAAAACAAAATATTTTAAGTACCTGGCATTAGTACTAAACATGATGACGTGTTTAGGTTTATTACCTATATACTAATGAATACGTCATTACGTGTCTAGAAATTATGACCATACCGAGATTTTGACTGTTGATATCGTCGGTTAAAGTTCCCAAAATCCGGATGTCTCATTTTTGTGGTCATTAAAATTGTTTTAACAAATATGAAGAAGAAAATCATGTATATTCTTCAATCTTTCAACTTGAAATGGCATTTATAACATTAAAATACAAATATCGTTTTCATGTATTTGATAATTAAAAGTTACAACAATTTAATACTGTCAATTTCACTTGAGTCTGAAACACCAAAAAACTAAATATCGTTATTTTTGGATATATAAAAAAACATATTTTTAACATTATGTTATAAACAATTTTGTCAAAAGCGGTTTTAAACTAGAAATTTGATTGCGCCAAAATCGATTCCACCGGACAAATTACTGGAGACACGTGTATAATTTTTGTTAAAAGAAATAAATTGCGGTTATTAAAAATAATACATAACCGATATGATTTAACAAATGTTTCCTCTTACGAAATTGTTTACAACAGATTATACCCAATAAAGATTGATGAATAAAATGTAGCAAATTTTTATTTTTTACAGTCTCGTGTTATCAATTGTTATTTGGCATTTCTTTGCTGTATTACGCGTATACTGTATTGGGTTAATTTATTATTCAGCAAGAAGAAAAAGCATTAATTCTAAATTTTTGTTGGTTGAATTAATACGACGTACTTTAGTTTTGTCGAGTAATCGGTGCACTTCTAAAATAGTACATAACAATATTAAATATTCTATATTTTAAAAAAACTATATTTTTGTAACATTTATATATATTTTTTGTTGTTATAAAATGGAAAATTATTTACATTACTGTTATTCAGATATTTTTCAGTATCTTTAAAAAGAAAGCAATTTAAAAAATATTTTTATAATATTTGATGTCTATGAATGTGCTAAATTCTTTGAGTGAAAAATGCGAAAACTTGAGACAATTTACGAGGTTGGATGTATCTTGAGTAGGAAGTAACAAATAGACATATTCAATAAAGATTAAACCGAACCCCAGACAACAATAAACTATGGTATTATCCCTGAAACCGATGGAACGTGCTTTCATGGCACTCTCAACTTCCTTGTTTTCAAAACAAAATATTTTAAGTACCTGGCATTAGTGCTAAACATGATGACGTGTTTAGGTTTATTACCTATATACTAATTAATACGTCATTATGTGTCCAGAAGTTAGGTCCATAACGAGATTTTGACTTTTGATATCGTTGGTTAAAGTTCCCAAAATCCGGATTTCTCATTTTTCTGGTCATTAAAATTGTTTTAAAAAATATGAAAAATAAAATAATGTATACTCTTCGATCGTTCAACTTTAAATAGCATTTGTAACATTAAAATACATATAACGTTTTCATGTATTTGTTAATTAAAAGTTACGACAATTGAATACTGTCGATTATCCAGCCGTTACAGGAACTCGGACTTGCAAGATTTATAACAAGCACACATTCCTTTGTTAAAGTTGTTCATAAAGGTATGAACAAATTTTGTTGAAAGTTTTGTCTTTATTGGTCTAATACTCAAAAAGTAATGAATGTTTAAAGTTGGTGGCAGCCGATGACGTGATGTGGTGATGTAAAAAGTATTAAATTAGTTGTTAATAATATATTGGTATTTGCTTAGAAGATTACCGATGATGTTGGAAAAGAATAAAGTATAATGCATGATGAATATACAAAAAAAAAATATGCAAGTAATGTTTTGTTCTATGCAATAAATTATCAGCTGTTACTCAGTTTGCATATACTCGCGATTTGTGGCTATTCTGCAGTAATTAAGGGGGAAGGCAAAAATCGTTTTTTTTCGCTGTAACTTTGCGAATTTTTGACCAAATTGAACGAATGGCCGCGCATTTTGTACCTTCCACCTAAACGCAATATTTTTCGAGTTATAGCCGTTTTAAGGGGAGGGGGGATAACATATTTTTGTTTTTTTTTATTTATCTCGGTTCGGTTAACAGATAGCACTTTTTCACCTCAAATACCAGTTGTAGAGCATGAAAAGACGAAGAAAATGAGCCGTCAGTCGACCAAATTGGTCAAAAATAGACCACAGGAGGCAGGCTTCCCGACCGTTGACTCGGCCGCTGCGCGCATAAAATTGCCGCCGCCCGCGCCGCGCCGCGCATCGCATATGCGCGCCGGCCGAGCTCGGCGCATTTTCGCTTCTGTCTCTTTTCCGACACATCCAATCGAAAAATGACTTATATGAATCTTTTAGAACATGAATATATCTACCATCAGCCGCATATTGCATCGAGATTGATTGAAAATTGCGTACACTAGAGAGCTTAAAAGTTGTATGATCGGCCAAAATAGTCATTTTAATTTAAGAAATCTTTCGTTCACATTACATATAATATTAAAACTATTAAAAAACAATATTATAATTATCGTGGACATATGTAAAGTATATCCCACAAAATACACTTCTTGTAAAAAAACTCGCCAAGTTACTGATTAGTAAAACATAATTACCACAAAAATGCTATAAGAATCAAATTATGTACAATTATAAAGCTATATTCTTATTCTACAAAAAGCAGTGAAATCATGTAATAAGACCAAGTTCTTTCTAATGTAAAAAACTATTGATTAATGCAATATACAATAATTTGGAAAGAAAATTTTGCGTACATTGAGAACACCACAAAATTTTTCAAGAAACTTCTTTGAAATCAAAGTAATTCTAATCATTTGTTTAATGAAATTACCATTTAATAAAAAAATGTTATTAATGAATTTAATGAACTTCAAAATCGATGCAATATCATCAAAAATATACACATTGGCTCTTATTCCAAGCAGTGTTCACAGATTTAGTATGCATCTCGGGCACGCGCAGTACGAAGTTGCGCTGATTGGCCGCCCGACTCCCCGCGGAACCGCGGGAATTCAAACGGCACGTTGGCGGATGAGTTTCAATGCAAAATCATCAATTTTGACAAGAAAATGCATTTGAAAAATTCGGTTTTTTGACCAAGTCGGTGCAAGACATGTTTCTTTCCGAAATACTGAAGAAAGAATTAGGAAATTGCAAGAAATATTCTTTTTGTAAACTTGACAGTATAAATATTCCTGTTTTTTTTTATTCGCCCTGTTAAGTTCCTCTGGTGGCGAAAATGGAACTAAAGTAACTGGGCCCACATACAGTACACTATGACGTTTTCCATCATTGTGTACTGTATGTGAGCCCAGTTATTGTAGTTCCATTTTCGCCACCAGAGGAACTTAACAGGGCGAATTAAAATTGTATGCGATACGTAATTTCAAGCAATAAAAATTCAAAAATACACTCCAAGATTTATAAATAAATGATTCCCTTGTATGCTGTAATGAATTTTATTGAAAATAATCTTACTAAAAGAATACGGCACATTATGTAATTGTAATATTATTTTTTATTGCGTATATGATAAAAATGACTCTTTAAAAGTATTTTGAAAGTAAATTACTGTAATTGATTAATAATAGTATAGAAAAATTTATCCGGTTGTCCGATGATCAAATGCGACATACATTCCGCAGTTTCCGTGTTAATCTCGTTGGCTCAGTTGATACGGTCTTTGTCTGGTGATGCAGAGGTTGGGGGTTTGCGTCCGCGCCCGGTAATTTTTTTTTTATTTTATTTATTTTGTCTTTTTTTGTTTATTTTATTTGTTTTCTTTATTTTGTATATTTTTTTTATTTCAATTATTTTATTTATTTTATATATTTCATTTATTTTGTTTATTTTATTTACTTTATTTATTTTATTTGTTTTATTCATTTTATTTGTTTTTTACAATATAAGTTACCTGGTTTTTACCAAAAATGTGGTGTTTTTCTGATTTTTATTGGAAATGTAATATTTAATCCGAATTTCTATCTGACAAAATTATTATAAATTAAAAATCCTAAAATAAATAAAATAATTAAAATAAATAAAATAAACAAAATAAATGAAATATAAACCTACAAGCATTTAACCTAAAATAGCCAAACCTGGAGGAAGGCAGTCTTCGTAAAAATTAGTTAAACCTGCAAGCATGCTTACAAAAAGAATATTTCTTGCAATTTCCTAATTCTTTCTTCAGTATTTCAGAAAGAAACATGTCTTACACCGACTTGGTCAAAAAACCGAATTTTTCAAATGCATTTTCATGTCAAAATTGATGATTTTGCATTGAAACTCATCCGCCAACGTACCGTTTGAATACCCGCGGTTCCGCGGGCAGTCGGGCGGCCAATCGGCGCAACTACGTACTGCGCGTGCCCGAGATGCATACTAAATCTGTAAACACTGAATTCCAAGCATTCCACAACTGGCTTGTCAAAAACTTGGCTGCCCTTTTAGTCAAAAAACGAAAAAAACGGCGTCATTTAGTAATCTGTTTATGGTGTTAAATAATAAATGTACAATGCTACCCCAAATTACAAAACTATTTTTTTGAAAATGAAGTTCTTGCAATTTTCAATATGGTATCATGTTTCTAGATAGCGCCATATTACCATTCGCCAAAAATGTATGCTAAATAGATGAAATTGCAGAAATGTACAGGATGTCAAACAGCAATTATGATATTGTATTGCATTGACAAGCAATACCTCGAATGGTAAACAAAGAATGGTTCATCTTACAAACCCACGACTTATGCCCCTCCGTTGACGGTTGAGTGCTACCATTACAGCCTCCAAACACAATGTTTTTACTTAATTTATTATGCTTTTCCCCCTCATCTCATTATGCAATAATAAAATGTAGTTAAAATGACAGCAGATATTAACGCCAGTGTAACTTATCAAAATGAAAAAATATTTAAAAAATGTATACCACCAATAAAATGTACATAGTCGCTGTACAGTATAAGGTTGCTAGAAAAATGAAGGGATGAATTGTAACTTATATTGCAAAGCGTTTTCTATTTATCGTTCATTCTAGTAACCCTTCTTCACACAGAAGTTGTGAATATTTGTAACGTTTATTACGTCTCTATTCGTGAAAAATGTCAGTAGTACAAATCAATAGAGTCTCGTTTTCTACAACAATGATTCCAACTAATGATATTATATTAAGAGGCGGACGGATAATTTCAGTCGTAGTTCGAACTTTTTCATTTATTTGATCTTCATGTCATGAACATGTCAACCTTGAAAATAGTACGATACATACCTTTCAATTTTGTTGATGTTCGATTTTCATACGAAATATATATTGAAATTGAAGTGCAAAAAGTGTCCTTGCCTGGCGTTAATGGGTTTTGTAAGTATGATCACTAGACGCCTACTTTAAAAACTTTTTTATTTTCATTTTACTAAATGTACTTTTTTTTTCATTCTGATACAAATCAATTTTGCAGGAATTAACTCAATTTTTATCGTTTCATTTTTGAAAATATTTTCATAATTTTATATAGTTATTGGGAAGCAATTTATCCCGTAATTATTAAAAGAAATATAATAAATACAAGAAAATTATTATTCCACATTTATTGCATCAGTGTAATTATTAGATATATTAATAAAAAATATTAATAAAAATGAAATTCAAACCACGACCGTTATTCGAACCAGTAACATAGAACTTCTCTTCCTACCACTCGACGACCAAGAGATATGACGAAAAACGTAAAAATTTTTCTTATGATCAACCACGGGAAGAGACAATTTTTTTTATATAACATTGTTTGTATTTAAGACAATATTATGCAATGATTACATTGTAATAAAAGTTTATAATTAGCTTTCTTAGTTCAATCTACAGTCCTTGCGTGTTCATGCTTCGAATAAATGACTGCGGTTAGCAGTTTATCAGCCGCTTTGCGGCTTATCCCATAAAGGGTTGTAGTAACCGAGTAGTTAAAGCGCTCGACTGATGAACATAACTTTTGTAGTTCGCGTACTCGCAGATGCTTTTTTTATTTTTTTTTTTTATTTTTATAATTATGAATTTATTGTAATTTCTAAAATGCTATTCAAATTATTTATTGTATATTTTTTAAAGGAATTTTTAATTTTTTAAATTTACTTTTAACCTAACTTACGGTATTTTCTGTAACTTATTTTGACGAATATGACGTTAAATAAAACTGAAACGTGTTTTCTCTACTTTTATTTATATAGTTATATTACAGTTGTATTACCATATTTGGAAGATATTGCCAAAATGTTTTTAATTCTTCTTTATCCGCCAAAAATGAAATTAATATGTCACAATACTTTTTACGTATATAAAATAGTAGCTGTTGTTATTAATTTTATTATTATGTTAATATTATAATTTATTAAATTTATTTAAAAATTATTTATTATATTGTTTTAAAATTGTAATTTTTTAAAGAAATTTTAAGTCTTGAAATATATTTTTCATATAATTTTATAGACTTTTCGTAACTTACTTTGATTCTACTCCTATTTGTATTTTATTCTATTATTAATGACAGAAATGGTTAAATACCACGCTTTCTATACTTTTTATATTTCATCGATATTTTTTTAATTTGAATCTATTTTAGTATATTACTTTTATTGTATATTTTCTTAAACGTGATCATTTCAATTTAAACAGGTCTAAAATATGTCAATCGATTCGGTGCTAATCTTATTTTTTTTAACTTTCATTACAAATTGTTAGAGAATTTATATTGCTTATGTCCAGCTGCTTGTATTCATATATGCTATTATATTCCCTTTTTATTATTAGTTCTGTAATGTCCTTGTCGTGGTATTTTTTAATTTTGATTATTTTTTTTTGAAATGTGTTAAACTTCCTAAACAACAATTATTCAAATATTGGGCATTGGATATGTGTAATTACAATAGTTACAGATAATTTTACATAAGTTACTAGGTTCATTACCTCTTAATTAGTCAGTTCTCTAAATGTATTTAAACATTTTTTAAGAATTTTTTAAATATCTTTTTTCATTGGAAAATCGCAACGTATGAATTACCATGATATTGTTAAGGGGTCTGAGTGTAGATATATGTATGTTTTATGATACTAAACATAAAATATTATTACATATTAAATTGATTTTTGGCTGATAAAGAAGAAATAGACAAACATATTGGCGATATTATTCTAACTGTCGAAAATTATTTATTTATTACTACTAATTTAGAAAATGTATTATATAATAATGCCGGTCATTGATAATAATGATTCTCACAAATAGAAATATAACCGAAATGAGTTACAAAAAATATATCATAATTACGAGAAAAAATATATTTAAAAACCTACAATTTCTTTAAACACTTACAATATTTTAAAAAGTATATAATAAATAATTTAAATAGCATTTAATAAATAATAATATTATTTTGACCAAATGCTTTTTTTAATTTTTATATTTTTTAAGCATTTTTTTAAAGCTAAATAAAAAAGACTTAGTCACAACAACATTCCAAATAATGGACATTGAATAGGTATAATTTCATTATAGTTACAGATCATTTTTCGTAATATTAGTTACTATTTTAAATCGGAAAAAAATATTATTACACATTAATTTCATTTTTGGCTGATAAATAAGAAGTGAAAAACTGTGGCAAAATAACTTTGGAAAATTATGTATTCAATACTACTAGTTTAGACAATGTGTTTCCATTTTATTATTACTTTCATAATGTTGTTTTCGCAGCATTTTTTAATTTTAATTATATTTAAGCATTATTTAAAGCTTCATGAAATTAGAGTGAGTAAAAACAACATTCCAAGTATTGGAAAATGGATGGGTATGATTGCATTAGTCAGAGATCTTTTGCATAATATAAGCTACTATTTTATATACGTAAAAAGTATTGTGACATATTAATTTCATTTTTGGTGGTTAAAGTAGAATTGAAAACTTTTTGGCAATATCTTCCAAATATGGTAATACAACTGTAATATAACTATATAAATAAAAGTAGAGAAAACACGTTTCAGTTTTATTTAATGTCGTATTCGTCAAAATAAGTTACAGAAAATACCGTAAGTTAGGTTAAAAGTAAACTTAAAAAATTAAAAATTCCTTTAAAAAATATACAATAAATAATTTGAATAGCATTGCGAACTACAAAAGTTATATTCATCAGTCGAGCGCTTTAACCACTCGGCTACTACAACCCTTTATGGCACTCATGCAATAATTGTGGAATAATAATTTTCTTGTATTTATTATATTTCTTTTAATAATTACGGGATAAATTGCTTCCCAATAACTATGTAAAATTATGAAATTATTTTCAAAAATGAAACGATAAAAATTGAGTTTATTCCTGTAAAATTGATTTGTATCAGAATGAAAAAAAAAGTACATTTAGTAAAATGAAAATAAAAAAGTTTTTAAAGTAGGCGTCTAGTGATCATACTTACAAAACCCATTAACGCCGGACAAGGACACTTTTTGCACTTCAATTTCAATATATATTTCGTATGAAAATCGAACATCAACGAAATTGAAAGGTATGTATCGTACTATTTTCAAGGTTGACATGTTCATGACATGAAGATCAAATAAATGAAAAAGTTCGAACTACGACTGAAATTATCCGTCAGCCTCTTAATATAATATCATTAGTTGGAATCATTGTTGTAGAAAACGAGACTCTATTGATTTGTACTACTGACATTTTTCACGAATAGAGACGTAATAAACGTTACAAATATTCACAACTTCTGTGTGAAGAAGGGTTACTAGAATGAACGATAAATAGAAAACGCTTTGCAATATAAGTTACAATTCATCCCTTCATTTTTCTAGCAACCTTATACTGTACAGCGACTATGTACATTTTATTGGTGGTATACATTTTTTAAATATTTTTTCATTTTGATAAGTTACACTGGCGTTAATATCTGCTGTCATTATATTTACATTTTCAAATAAGTTACAGAAAATACCGTAAGTTAGGTTAAAAGTATATTTAAAAAATTAAAAATTCTTTTAAAAAATATACGAGAAATAATTTGAATAGCATTTAAGAAATTTTCATAAATTCATAATTATAAAAATAAAAAAAATAAAGCATCTGCGAGTACGCGAACTACGAAAGTTATATTCATCAGTCGAGCGCTTTAACCACTCGGCTACTACAACCCTTTACGAGATAAGCCGTGAAGCGGCTGATAAACTGCTGGCCGCAGTCATTTATTTGTAGTATGAACACGCAAGGACTATAGATTTTCCGCCGGCGCTCGACTGTGCCTCCAGGCGCCAATCGCGCCCAACCTGCGCACATCGGAGCGCGAAAAATCCTCGATATCCCATCATAAATATGAGCATTCTATCATGGCGTAGGTCACTCACGGATATGTTAACACACTTACCAATCCAAACATGGCGGTCATGTCTGAACTCTTACTAGAGGGACTCTAGTTTCGCGATACACCTCGCGCGCCCTATCTCTCCAAATTCGGAGCTCACCCAACCTTACATGGTTTCCGCGGTATATTTATATAGGTGATACAGAGACACCTATCGTCTTGTACTCTTATTAATTGCGTGCACAAAAATAATTGCCAACAATCTGCCATTCCTGAAGGACCTTGGCCTCCATGGACCAATGCCATATTTCACATTCTCATATCATCAAAACGTTTGGGCAATCGCACAATTCGCTTTGTCTTATCCTCCTTTTCAGACTGGACATTAACTTCTCGGTGGGTTGTCTCCAGATTTGGTCTAACCTCAATGATACAATCACTATCATCTTCACTATCTACTACCTCATCATCTGAATCAAATGCACCCTTCCAAATTTTCATTTGACTCAAATGAGCGGTAGTCGGCAATTTGCATTTATTCCCTCCGGATAAACGACTGATTTGATATGTATCATTAGGTAAAACCTTCTCTATTACATAAGGTCCTTTAGCCTTAGCCTGAAGTTTCGTACTTTGCCCGGTTGCAACTGAATTAGTTTTAACATAGACTATATCCCCGACATCATATCTTACTATGTTTCGATGAGTACTATCATAACATAACGCCTTTTATATTCTCGCTGTTCTTTATCTATATTCCTTCTAGCTTCCTCTCTCAATTCGCTCGGTTTGGTACATATTTCACACAAATATTTACTTGTTACTATTCAAATCAACCAATTACTCGAGTCAAGTACATTTTACTTGAAAATAGAAATTTTCTTTCTCAATGTACACACTACGCGCATTTGATTTACGTTAAAAAATTCATATAAACTATAAGAGTCCTTGAAAATGATGATCTTTGTCGTCATGAATTACTCCGAATATTGTTCGAATATATCGATGTAAATTACTCACACTCGTGCGCCCCGTTGCATCGGACAAGAGGCGTAGAAACAAAATTCTGGATCATATTCTTTCCAATTTCTTGCATCAGATAGTTCCAACTTGAGATGATCAAAATGTTAACGGTCTCATAACAAAGTGTGATATTGTAAGTAATAATGTGTCCTCTTTAGTACCTCAACCGGATATACTCTTACTGACAGAAAGGTACCTTCACCCAGGAATATACGATAACGATTTGGGTTTTAGGTTTTAATGTGTTTCGTCGTGACAGAGTCTCCGTTACGGGTATTAGTGAATACGGTGGTGGGTTATTAATCGCAGCTAGTCAAAATTACCTCGTCTCAGTCGGTGATAGTATTCATACGGATGTCGAGCAGTTATTTACAACTATTCGAGTCGGAACTAGAAGACTTCTAATAGGATTGATCTATATTCCTCCAAGATCTGATACTAGTGTTTATTGTAAGCATGTTGAAGAGATTGAGTATCAAATGGCCAAGTATCCCGATCATGAGTTGCTCTTGTTTGGAGATTACAACCTTCCGCTAACCACATGGAATTTACCTTCCGAAGAATACAACTGTAGCCATCGAGATGCGGTTATCCGGGAAAGTGCTAGGATTATTGGGAACCTCGCAGCGCTTCATAGTTTATACCAATCTTTTCCCATAGCTCCGAGTAAAGGCTATACTCTGGACCTAGCAAACAAGGGAATTTGTCTCATCTACCGTCAGCCGACTTTTTGGTCCCGGAGGACATTCATCATCCATTAGCGTTCTTCAAAATTGACAGCTCAACCCATACCTCATTGAACGTTCAGAGCATCCAATGGGATTTTTGTAACGCTAACTTTGAAGATATGTCATCGTCGTTAGGTGAAGTTGATTGGGAGTTGTTGTTGTCGGAAGTTCAGTTAGACGAAAGTATTTCTATCTTTTAGGACAAAATTTATTCGGTTATTAATAAATTTGTTCCGGCTAAGCGTATTTATTCTTCGAGCTGCCCAGCCTGGTATACGCGAGAGTTGAAAGACTATAATAAATAAGAAAATTGCGCATAGAAGATGGCGTATACCAGCTAGCCGGACAGACTTCATAGATTTTAAGCGTTTACGGGCGAAATGTATATACCTCTTAAAGAAGTCGTATAAGGATTATATTAACAAAGTCGAATCAAATGCGAAATCGAATGTAAAAGCGTTTTTGTCCTATATTAGTAGGTTAAAGTCTTCGATAGGAATCCCTAATTCCATGTTTCTCGATAATAATCAAGCTTCGGCTGGGACGAACATATCAAATCCCTTTGCGAGTTATTTTGTTTAAATCCATATAAAATATAGTTATTTTGATTTAAGAAATTATGATTTAGAAGAGGAGGGGATTCTAAATGATCTGTTTGTCTCAGAGGAAGATATAATGCGAGCCCTAAACAACTTGGATGAGAAATTTAGTTGTGGTCCTGACTTCTTGCCGTCAATATCTGTCAAGAAGTGTATTGGAGCAGTTTTAAATCCTATTTTATTAATCTTTAATAAGTCCTTATCGGAAGGTTTTCTACCCAACGTTTGGAAACAGTCGTTTATTACGCCGATTTTTAAAGCTGGCAATGTTTGCAACATTCGGGATTACAGACCGATATCTATTATCAATAACTTCCGAAACTTCTTGATGCTATTGTTGCGGCTAAGCATCTATTTTAGCAGATGCTCAGCACGGTTTCGTCACTGGTAAATCGACTACTACGAATTTATTATTATACAGTGATTACATCGTTCGAGCTTTGGAGGACTCCAGACAAGTTGATTCAATCTATCTGGATTTCTCCAAAGCATTTGATACAGTCGATCATGGCTGTTTGGTTGATAAATTGTATCGTTTAGGGCTCAGAGGAAATGCTCTTAGATGGATCGCATCTTTTCTAGTTAATCGTGAACAGCTTGTCAGAGGAAAAGGATTTAACTCGGATAAATATTGTACAACCTCGGGTGTCTCGCAGGGTTCACACTTGGGTCCGGTGTTATTTATCGTGTTTATGAATGATATTGTGCAATCGGTAGAAAATTGTAGAATTCTTATATATGCCGATGATGTTAAAATTTTCTCCGTTATTAGTTGTCTCCGCGATGCGGAGTGAGTTAAGTTGCAGAGTGATTTAGACGCGATAAGTGCATGGTTACTGGAGAACAGATTGTGTCTTAATACCGCTAAATGCAAAACCATCTCTTTTTATAGAGTGAGGGAACCTATGGCTTTTGGGTACTCGGTAAATGGCAATCAGCTAGAATCGGTACCGTTCAATAAAGATCTTGTTGTTATTTTTTATGGTTCTTTAAATTATAGCGAACATCTAAAGAGTGTGGTTGCCAAGTCTTCAGAGCTCTCGGATTCTTGATCAGATCTACTAAACACTTTAAACATATTACTAGGATCATACATCTTTACCGGTCAATTGTTTTACCACATTTAATATATTGCTCGTCTATATTGTCACCCTTTACGGGTAAGGACATTTCTGACCTCGAATCCGATCAGCATTCATTCATAAGATACTTAGCTCGTAAGTCTGACAATCCCATGCACCCTTTCGATCATCAGTATGAAGATCATGCTGTCTTTCGATCTTCGCCTATTAAGTCTTTGCATGTTTACTATGATAATATTTTAGGCTTTAAAATAATCAATAAAATAATAAGGAGCGATAAAGTTATGGGTCTACTTAAATCGAGGTCCATCCCTCATCAACTTCGGACTGTACAACCGATTCATGAATCTGTTCATAGAACAAACTATGGTTTTTTTCCCCGGTGGCCAGAATTACACGAGCGTTAAATTCTGTACCAAACGACATAACCTTTGAAAGACTTGCCACTTTTAAATTGCATATTGCTAACACTACGAAAAATTATGTTTAAGTATTTTATTTTCGATTATTATTATTTATAAATTCTTTATTGGTGTTTCAAATTGTATAGCGCCTCAATATTTTTTTATACTATTTTTTGGGTAAACCTTCGGAAAAGCTACGACATCGCAAACAAAAATTGTGACATACTATTTTTGTGTATTTTTGCCTCCTGATTACGAATATGACAAAAAAAATCGGCGCTCCGCTACACTGAAGCCGCTATCTTGAAAAAACACCTAAAAATCGTGTTTTTTTTAAGTTTTTTCCATTTATCATAAAAAATACAAATCGGATGAAAAAATGTTTCAAATAAAAATTGTAGAGCACAAAATTCTCTGCAAAAAAGGTTTAGTACATAATTTTCGTAATCTCAACAGAAAGCTCGCAAATGAGCGATGAATGTGACCGTAATATATTTCTTCAAGGTAAAGCGATTATGTATAAAAGCAATTGTTACCCATGTTTACATGGTTAGAGGTTAGGTTAGTATAAAAGGGGGGTCTGGGGGCGGAGCCCCCCAGCACGCAAGCACCCCCAAGTTTCGAGAATTATGTTCAGAATGTACAATTGGCATTCTCCTACAGTTCGAAAGGAAATGCGTGAAACACGAGGGTGCCTGCGTGCTGGGGGGCTCCGCCCCCCAGATCCCCCTTTTATACTACCCTAACCTCCAACCATACAAATGTGGGTCTATACAACAAACCGTTACAAGTTATTTAGATATTTGCGGAGACTTTACCTCGCTGAAATCCATTACGGTCACTTTCATCGCTCATTTGCGAGCTTTCTGTTAAGATTACGAAAATTGGGTATCAAACCTTTTTTGTTAAGAATTTTGTGCTCTACAATTTTTATTTGAAATATTTTTTCATCCGATTTATATTTTTTAAGATAAATGGAAAAAACTAAGAAAAACACAATTTTTAAGTTTTTTCAAGATAGCGGCTTCTGTATAGCAGAGCGCCGATTTTTTTTGTCATATTCGTAATCAGGGGGCAAAAATATACAAAACTAGTGTGATGAAATTTTTTTTCTCGATGTTGTAGCTTTTCCGAAGGTTTACCATTTTTTGTGCAAAGGCACTTCATTGTGCCGTTGATCTACTAAATAAATAAATAAAAAATTCAGTGCAACAGATCATGAATGTCAAGATGTCCAATTTCCTCTTTGGACCGCGAACCGAATTAGTTCGATGAGCCAGGAACGCAGTTGGAAGTCGCGTTCTGATCAAAGGCCAGCGTGAACGGAAAAGGGAGCGCGAAAGCCAATGAGAGTGAGAATAAACTATTCAAACATTCGTTCGTAACAATAAAAATCAAAACGCACACAAAAACAAATTATTCCGGAACATCTTACCCCGAGTGGATCGTATCCCGAGAAACAGACACTCGTTACGACAAAATCTCTCGTCCCAATCCGTCCAACCTCCTGGTTAGGTCGTCATACGATATCTGAACTCGAGAAATTGATGGTTAAACGAACTTACCTGGTAAGTGAAGTTCGACCATAATTATATGAGTGTCTTGTTCGAAGGTATAACTACGTAGTACCGCAACTTGTTGCCAGATGACGCCACTTCTTTAGAGTACAGTCCGACCTCCCTAATTGATAACATGTCGGAACCGGAGGAGAAGTTGAAACTCCATAATTGATAACTTCCCACTTGTCTCCATATTCAATGCACTTCCCCTCACTTTACGAAGATATCAAATAATGTAGGTTATATACACATGATGTATACATCTGTGGGTGAACCAATCAACGCCATCAGCCAATAAGGTTTTTCTTCCCTGAAAAAGTTAGACGGTCAGGTGGGAGAACCAGAGTTGCAATTACGGAGTTTTTGACGTTAACAATTATGGAGGTTGTTTCGTTTTAATCAGTTACGGAGGTTATCAATTAGAGAGGTCGGACTGTAATTTAAGGGAAATTTTTCCCTTCTATATGTTACGTACCAAGCCCGAAATTCTACAGAACGCGATGTGTACAGCGAATTTTGTACAGATCGCGTTTTGTACAAAGCATTTTGTACAAAGCTGATATTCCCGGGCTTTGTACAGACATTTCTGTACTGAGCGGGCTCGGTACAACGCGTTTTGTACAATGTCGCAGAATCAGACGTAGTCGAATTAAAAATAATTTCTGTAACTTTTTAATTAGGTTTATTACATATTAGTTTCACATAATAATTATAATTTTTTATTTATTTGTACAACTTAATGAATTGTGACACCTCGAATTACATAAAACATTTTTCTTTCTACATGCACATTTTTTAGTGGTACATTTTGTAACACAGGAACACTTAACAAAACCTTGCCCTCCATTTATCGAAGCCTTATTATTGGCAGATCGTATGGAGATTGTAACATCTGGCACGTCCTCAGCTTTTAAAAAATTATTATTTGTTGGTGCTAATTGATTTCTGCTGAACATTTGAGCAATTAGTCCATCTTTCGTTCCTACTTTGTAGTAATTGTCATCAGTCACATCAATTATAACACCTGTAAATAGAATATAAATCGGGATTATTATTGTTATTGTTATTGTTATTGTTATTGTTATTGTTATTATTATTTACTATTTATAATTTTATTTTTATATTTAAAATTTACCAAGAAGATTTCGAAGATCAGTTTTACTCCTATCAACATCAGGTATCGGAATAGTGACGTTGTGTGCTGGTTTCAAAGGTAAGTACCGAGCATCACTTGCCATCTTCATCCGTTTCGCTTGTCGCATTTAAAAACAATAAGATCACTTGGCGAGTTATATTAGCGTATTTGTCCTTTAATGCATTATGCATTTTATGTACACCACCATGACCAGTAGAAGTATGTGCAGATTTCAATAATTCGAAAATTTCATCATTATGTATGAAATATTTAACACTTCCATTGACATTATTAAGTAACGGAACTATCAATTTTTTTTCGTTTTCAATTGTTAACACGTCATACCTTTTTAAACGCCGATAATCACTTGGACTTTTCTTAATTTTATTTTTTGATTCCAGCACTTTTTCAATTATTTCGAAGTAATGTTTTTCGTCGCGTATAGAAACCGAATTTTCCGCAATAGCTAGCAAACTTAATTTATTTTCAAAATCATTTTTCATGTCAATCGAAGCCATGGCTTTAAGTCGATAATGTGTGTCTTCGAGTAATGCTTCTATAGTACTAAATTTTCAAATCATAAACAAAGTTTATCGTCATTCTGTAAATACAATCGTCGATCAACATACATACATACATATACAATTTAAATGTACACAACGACTGATGTAGACAACATTATACAAAACGCGCTGTACCGAGCCCGCTCAGTACAGAAATGTCTGTACAAAGCCCGGAAATAACAGCTTTGTACAAAATGCCTTGTACCAATCGCGATCTGTACAAAATTTGCTGTACACATCGCGTTCTGTACAATTTCGGGCTTGGTACGTAACATATATACTTTATAGCCCCTGGTTCAACCTACTCAAACTATGTACATATCCCCTCCCATCTACCTAGTCACTTAGTTTCGAGAAGATCTTTCTATGGGTGGGTTTATTTTTAATAATCTTATATCTAATAATAAGGAAATTTGGGTGGGACCGTATACCTTCGAACAAGACACTCATATAATTATAGTCGAACTTCACTTACCAGGTAAGTTCGTTTAACCATCAATTATATTTCGTTGTCTTGTTCGAAGGTATAACTACGTAGATGTTTAGAGTAATATGTTTTTATTCTAAATATTACATATAATTGATGTAAATAACATGTCATTACAAATAATTGTGTCGTAAATATAAAACCGAATGTTTACGTATGCTTATTCGCAATCTTAATTCTTTGGTAGCCATAACCACATCAAATCAAAATGACAGTTTTACAGAACGAAAAGTAAGAACGTAAGTATAGTGTAACATTAACGCAAAATTTTCAATTAGGAATATAATTTTATAATTATTTTTATGAATGATCTGATTTATAATACATGTATAATTTTACATTAACGCAGAACTTTTATTAAACATCTTGATAAACTCTTTATAACATATTTATAAACATTTTAAGTTGAAAGTACCGCATTTGGAAACAAGTCATTTCGAGGCACTATAGGTCTATTGTAAAACTTGGCAAATGTCTTAGAATTTGCGGACCATCCAGCTGCTGATTTGATAACACTTACATCTATACCTTGAGAAAATGATTTAGATGTGGAAGCATGCCTGTTACTGTGTGCACTGAACTGTTTTCCGACACCAGATTCTTGCAAAACAGATCGAATCCATCGACTAATTGTCTGCGGGCCAATAGCCGTATGTGGCTTTTTAAAAGAAATCAATAATTTCGTTGTCTCTCCTCGTAGATTCTGCGTTGCTTGCATACAGGGTGATCCAAAAGTCCCGGAACAGCAAAATATCTCAGCGGGAGTGCATTTTCGAGGAAAATGTTTCAGACAAAAGTTTCAGGATTTTTCCCTGGCTACTTAATGGCGATATTGAATTTGACCTTGAACATGACCTTGAAGGTTATTTCAAGGTCAAGTTAATTTTTTTAAATGGGAACCCCTATTTTTTTTCATGGATTCTGAAAGAGCGGAAAATTCTACGTCCGAGTATGATATGATCGATTTTTCCGGCAAGGTCATTTCAAGGTGAAACTTAAAACTCCCGTAACGGCGAAATATCTCAGAGGGTGTGCATTTCTTTGGAAATTGTTTCAGACAAAAGTTTAAGGATTTTCCCTGGGATATTTAATGGTAGCACAGAATTTGACCTTGAACATGACCTTGAAGGTTATTTCAAGGTCAAGTTTGTTTTTTTTAATGGAAACTGATATTTTTTTTCACGGATTCGGAGAGAGCACAAAATTTTACGTCCAAATATGCTATGGCCGTTTTTTTCGGCAATGTCATTTCAAGGCCAAACTTAAAACTCCCGGAACAGCGAATTAACTCAGCAAGAGGCACCATTGAATTTAACCTTGAAAATTACCTTGAGGCTTATTCTAAGCTCAAGACTATTTTTTTTTAATTGGAACCCCGTTTCATTTTCGTAATGTTTCCAGAGTTTCCAGAGTGCAATGCATTATCATTGTTCCCGGATAAAAATATACATTTTTTTTTTACATCCGATACGTTTATAAATACCGTATGTATGGGTAACATTTTTTTACAAAATTAGAGGACAAGCGAGGGATAGGAACTGATTCCTAAATCGACTTTTGGCAGAACAATAAATTGTTTCGAAGTTTACGGCACTGTAAAGGATCTCCCTAGAGCAGATCGTCCAGTAATAGCATCGACTGAACAAAATGAATTTAACCACTCTCAATACCGGAAGATCCTCATAACTTCGTTAAGAAAATGAAACGGGGTTCCAATTAAAAAAAAATAATAATCTTGACCTGAGAATAATCTTCAAGGTAATTTTCAAGGTCAAATTTTATGCTAGCATTAAATATCCCGGAAAAAATCCTGAAACTTTTGTCTGAAACATTTTACCCGAAAATGACCTCTTGCTGAGTTAATTCGCTGTTCCGGGAGTTTTAAGTTTGGCCTTGAAATGACCTTGCCGAAAAAAACGGCCATAGTATATTCGGACGTAAAATTTTGTGCTCTTTCCGAATCCGTGAAAAAAATAGCAGTTTCCATTAAAAAAAAACAAACTTGACCTTGAAATAACCTTGAAGGTTATGTTCAAGGTCAAATTCTGTGCTACCATTAAATAGCCCGGGAAAAATCCTTAAACTTGTGTCTGAAACAATTTCCAAAGAAATGCACACCCTTTGAGATATTTCGCCGTCACGGGAGTTTTAAGTTTCACCTTGAAATGACCTTGCCGAAAAAAACCGCCATAGCATATTCGGACGTAAAATTTTGTGCTCTTTCCGAATCCGTGAAAAAAAATAGGGGTTCCCATTTAAAAAAATTAACTTGACCTTGAAATAACCTTCAAGGTCATGTTCAAGGTCAAATTCAATATCGCCATTAAATAGCCAGGGAAAAATCCTTAAACTTTTGTCTAAAACATTTTCCCCGAAAATGCACTCCCGCTGAGATATTTTGCTGTTCCGGGACTTTTGGATCACCCTGTATAAAGGATCAATGTCTTAGAGATGCACACTGAAGCTCTTTGAGTGAAATACGGAAAAAATGCATACGGTTGGGCTGCCCCAGGCTTTAAGGTCTTGATTAATTCGTCTACTTTAATTTCGACTCCGTTTTGTAAAATCTTAATGTTTTTTATCATAATCAGAGCTAATGATTGCACTCTGAATGCAGACCCCAGTGCCAATAGCATAACTAATTTTAAGGTTAGTTTCTGAAGGTCTAGATTTTCTGAGGGTCCCCAAGCTTCCATTTTTCTAAAAACTACGTCCACGTCCCATGTAGAATGGTATTTTGGTACTAAAGGTTTAAGTCGGAACACTCCTTTAAAGAAGCGGTTCAGCATGGATTTGTCGGAATGATTACAATCATTAATCATCGCAATTGCAGATCTGAGCGTATTTAAACAAAATTTCCACCAATATTTAAGAGCTGTGTCATATTGTTTAATTGTGCTATCTGCAATCGAAGCTATCATTATATTGATTGTCTCAGTCTCTAGGTTTTTTGTCTCGTATGCATGCCTGAGACAACTCCGGCAACCAGGGAAAGGCTGCTCGCGAGTGGGTGGCTGATCTGCAAGGTGAAAGAAGTAATGAAACGTCTGGTAAAAAGGTTATTTCTTGTTGTCATTTTTTGGTCAAGTCTGGAAACCATGGCTTACCTTTCCACCTCGGTACTACCAAAATCCCTGTAGATCTCTCTTCTCTAATTTTTTTTAAAATCTTTGAAATTAGGGAAAAAGGTGGAAATGCATACCAATAGTAATCTTTCCAGTTAAGGGTAAATGCATTAATCCAAAATGCTTCTGGATCACTTTCCCACGAAACATATTTTTTGCATTTTGAATTTAGACGTGTATCGAAGAGATCTACGGATGGTGTACCGAGAACCTGACAAATGGTCTGAAAGGCCTGTTCCGAGAGTTCCCATTCCGTATCTATATTACGTAATCTTGAACCTTCATCTGCTAGGTTATGTTTTGGTGCTATATATTCCGCAAATATCCAGATATCCCTAACCTTACACCATTCCCACATCTCTTTGGCTAATGAATGTAAACTTTTGCTTTTCGAACCTCCCATTTTATTAACATAAGCTAACGCCGTGGCATTGTCTATACGTAAGAGTATTTGTTTGTTGTAGCATGTCCGAGCAAAGCATTTTAGGGCTAAAAAGGCTGCCTGAATTTCTAAGAAATTAATGTGCCTTATTCTCTCACAGTTTTTCCAAAATCCCTGTGCTTTATTGTTGTCGCATACAGCTCCCCAACCTGTGGTAGAAGCATCCGAGTATATTTCCATGTCAAAATGGTTTTTTGTTATTTCATTGTTAGCGGATAAAATTTGCGACTGCTACCATTTTCGCTCTTGTATTGCTTCAGCTGAAAGACTGATTGACTTATTCACGTTTCCGTTGTGAACTGGCAGGGCTGTTGTTTTAAGTCTTTCCAGCTCTTTGTAATACAGCCAACCGTAAGCGATTGCCGGACATGCTGCAACTAGTACGGCTATACATTCTAATAAATCCTGAATGATAATTTCTTTTTCTTTTTAAATCTTATTTAACATTATCTTTACCTTGAGTCTTTTTTCTTTTAGTAACTCTAACGTCATATCCGCGGAATTAATAATTATTCCTAAGAATTTACATTTGTTTTCTGGGGTTAGAGCACATTTTTGCCAATTAATTAAAAAATCTAAACTGCGTAAATATGACACGGTTATATCATTATATTCCTGGCATTCTTTTATTGTTCTGCCAATAATTAGCAAATCATCTAGATAGAAAACAATCCTAACTCCCTTTTCTCTTAAAAGGCTGATTACGGCTTTCATTATTTTTGAAAACACACAGGGAACCGATGATAATCCGAAAGATAATACTTTAAATTGATAAAGTTAACCTTTAAGTTCAAAGCGAAGAATGTGTTGCTATTCTCACCTATCGGAACTAAGAAGTACGCGTCCTTTAAATCTAGTCGACTCATAAAGTTCCTTTTATCTAATAAATTAATTGCCGTTTTCAAGTTTTCCATCTTAAAATGCTCCTTTTTAATAAATAGATTTAGATTTTTTAGATTAAGGATGAATCTATTTGAACCATCTGGTTTCGGTACCAGAAAGAAGGATGAGATAAATTGATTTTTAATATTATTACATTTTTCTATTGAGCCAAAAGAACGAAGCTTAACCACAGCTAAGTCTATCATTAGCTCTTCCTGTTTGTTTATCAAATGGGAGGCGTATTTATTTGTTGCGGCATGCACTCAAATTCTAATTCATAGCCGCTGATTGCATGCAAAACAAATTCGTCGGTTACAATTTGCTTCCATTTTTTATAAAAATGTTGCAGTCGTCCTGCTTGCCCTACCTGGTTCTCTATCTCTTGAAGTTCGGATGTGGCTGTGATTGTACGTAAAACTTCTTGCCTGGATGTGGACTCGGTCTCTTGTCGTTGTTGAAGTTGATTCTTCGTGAGGTACTCGGTTTCGACTGTTTGTAGCTCATCCGATTCACCTCCTTTCTGTTGAATGAGCTCCTCCAGTTTAAAGCACTGCTGTTTTGTTCTCTTAATGGCAACTTCGATTTAGATTTTAATTCTTTGGACATCTTCCATAGCCCTGGTGTTGTCGATTATTTCTTTTAGGCTATCTCCGAATAACCAAGATGTCGGTTCAATTGACAGGTAACACTACCCAAGTGATACACGCCGATTTTTCTGAAATTTGGATATGCTGTAGTATACGAAAAATTAAGGGATACGTATTTTTTCTTATCGGCGGTAAACCGTTTTTAGGGGTGAAACAGTCCCCCCAACATAGGGGTTCAAAATAAAAAAACTACGGTATCTTTGAGACTAGTGAAGCGAATTGAATGATTTTCGGTATAAAAGTATCATTCGATAAGAGACGAACAGGTTGGGTATGTTGGGCGGGGGGTGGGGGGCGAATTGCCGCTGAAATGGACATTTTTTTGCGTAATAGTGACAAAGGCCGATTTTTCTGAAATTTGGATATATTATAGTACGCGAAAAACTGTCGGAAACATATTTTTTAACGCCTGAAAAACGTCTTTTGGTGCTGAAACACAAAGATAGGGGTAACACAGAAAAATTACAATATCTTTGAGATTAGTGAAGCGAATTGAATGATTTTCAATTTAAAAGTTAATCGAATTAACTGAATTCGAATTAACTCTGACAATGAAATTTGTTAATATTATTCTTTTAACATTGTCATAGTCCGCTCTCTGCCGTACCCAGGGTCACGATCGAGGCCGTGGCGGTAAATGACTCCATTTTGTTTTACATTTTTATATTTATTTTTATTTTTTTTATATGTAAAATTAATGAAGTTTACCGGCAAAAATATAATAGCCTGTAGGTTTTATTTATTTATTTATTTATTTTTGTATTTATTTATTTATTTTTGTATTATTTATTAATTTTTGTACTTATTTATTTATTTATCCTTGTATTTTTTACTCATCTTCGTGTTTACTTGTCCTCTATTATTATTATACCCTGTTTAGCGCTTTTAATTGTTCTTATCCTAAGTCATTTCATGTGTTATTGTCTTGCTTTTTAAAAAATGTATACTATTAGTTTTAGTAAGTACTGCGTTCTGCTTATTTTATATAATCTGTACTATTTTGTGTTATTAATCTTAATTTATCTTTACTCTTAAAACTAAGTACTGATTTCTTATTTATTTGTGTGTTGGTCAGTCTGCAAAACAGCGTTAGCTGTGGCTCGCCCTTTGGCTCGTTGGTGGCCTATTTTGTACCCCTCGTTCGCCAATAAAGACGTTATTATTATTATTATTATTATTATTATTTATTTTGATTTTTTTTTTCATATTTTTTTTCTTTTAGAATTTTTATGTATTTTATACACGTATACAGACGTACACTACAGCTATTTACAACTGTACAACATACATTTCAAAATTATTTGTATTCTTTGTGCCAATTTTTTAAGCGATGAATTCCAAAGTAACTGTTAACTATTGGTGGAAGGGCTTCTAAATAACACGCGCAATTTGATCGGTCACAAACTAAAAATCGACTTTATTCCGATCCCACGGTGACGATCCGATCGCGACGCGGACTTCCTAACCCGACGACGTCCCGAAACGTTCTCTCCTCCCGATCGTCACTGTTTCACATCTTAGTTCGATTTTTCAAACTCTCGAACATTTAAATAGACACATCTTACAATTGCGATATCACTGCACAAATCGCATATCGTGTATATATAATAACACGTTACTATATTATGTTATTTCTTTAGTTGGACAGGAGAATGTTTTGAACTCACGAGACCGTCTCAATTTTTCACCGCTATTATTAGTTGTTTTTAAACACAGCGTCCTAGTTCGTCTCCTGCCGCTAGGTGGCGATCGTCATCGATAGAGAAACAGCCCACGGGTTACTACATGCAGCAGGTGGATGGATAACCGTATATTATTTGTCAGAGTCATTTTGACAAAACTAACGTAACCTGTGTTCGCATTTTCTTTAATTGCCTGGAGTTACTATCCTCGATGTAATCAATTTAAAATTTGATTACAAAGTTCACCTTTTTCAATAGGTTCTGGCGTTTTCATTATGTTAGAAAGATGTGTATGAATCTAAGAAATATTGTGAATTTATTACAAAAAGCATTTGATCAACCAGAATACAATCTGGAAAGGAAAAAACTTTTAGTTCGTATCTTAAAATGTTGATAAAAGATTCAATAGATAATTCATGTTTCATAAAACTTATGAATCTCTACAATTTGAAGATGGAAACTAGTGTTGGCGTGGTGCCTCGCTCGCTCAGAAACTTCGGCCCAGTGGAGAGTCGGAGAGATTCCTTAAGACTCGTTTGTTTACTAACAGCTTTCAATTATATTATAAAATTATATTGATATTTGGGGGTCCAATCATATTTAGGTCCAAGTGGATTCGATAGATATGTTACAACAATATAGTGTTTCTTATATGTATGAAAATTAAAAATGAGCTTTTTCAAAACTTCGACCCCGACAACAGGCCAGCCGAAGTATTAATAAATAAAAGTTGCAAAACACTTACTTCAAACACTTGTATTGTAATAGACTATTCGATGCATATTACATGTTTACTGTGTTTTACTAATTACTGTCTGTATTATTATGATATTATATACAGGGTGATCGGCCAACCATTACCCAGCGGTCAACTCTAGATTCTACAGATAATTCTGAACAACTTTCTCCTCCGAAAAAATTTCCGGGAAGGTAGAGTTTTTAAGTTATTCAACACTAAACTTTAGGTGAAAAAATCACATTTTTTAAAATATCTCGACTCTGTTTGAAGGTATCTTAACGAACCGGAGCTCATTTTAAAGATATTTTAAAGCTCTATAAATTGCCTCTATTGGTTTTTGACCTACAATGAATATCTCTCTTGTTATAGCCATAAAAACGGGGTAAATGCCAATTTTTCAGGGTTTTCGCGTTTAACTCGTTTCGACACATAGTTACCGAAATATCATACAGGAAAAAGTTGTAGGCCTTGAAAAAACAAACATTTTTTGTCCTCTAATACGATGCGATTAAATTAAAACTGAACCCTATAAGAGCCTCGTAAAGTCGACAAATATATCGATATTAATAACAAAATGTTATGAAAACGAGTGCAAATAGGGTTCAGTTTTAATTTAATCGCATCGTATTAGAGGACAAAAAATGTTTGTGTTTTCAAGGCCTACAACTTTTTCCAGTGTGATATTTCGATAGCTATGTGTCGAAACGAGTTAGACGCGAAAAACCTGAAAAATCGGCATTTACCCCCGTTTTTATGGCTATAACAAGAGAAATATTCATTGTAGGTCAAAAACCAACAGAGGCAACTTGTATAGCTTGAAAATATCTTTAAAATGAGCTTCAGTTCGCTAAGATACCTTCATACAGAGCCGAGATATTTAAAAAAAAGCGATTTTCCCCCCTAAATTTTAGTGTTGAATAACTTAAAAACTCTACATTCCCGGAAATTTTTTCAGAGGAAAAATTTGCTCAGAATTATCTGTACAATCTACAGTTAGCCGCTGGGTAATGGTTGGACGATCACCCTGTATACAATATATATACATACAGGGTGTCCGAAAAGTATGGAAACACTCAAATATCTCGGAAAATCGACATCGAATCGTAAAAGTAAAAATACACGTATTCAATGGTTTCAAGAGAGCTATCCAGTGACACCTAACACAACCCCCCACCCCCACCCGCTGGGGGTGATAGAGGGGGTAACTTAAAAATTTTAAATGGGAACCCCCAATTTTTATTGCAGATTTTGCTTCCTCAGAAAAAGTTACGTAAATTTTGCCTACCATTATAATTGTTTTTGTTGACAGATGGCGCTGTAATCAACGAAATTAAAAAATTATTCTAAAAAGTTTTAAAAATCTCGCGAAAAACACAACGGATCAAAAAAGTAAAAACACACGTATTTAATGGTTTCAAGAGAGCTATCCAGTGACACCTAACACGACCCCCCACCCCCACAGGCTGGGGGTGATGGAGGGGGAAACTTAAAAATTTTAAATGGGAACTCCCAAATTTTATTGCAGATTTCTCTTCTTCAGAAAAAGTTACGTAAATTTTACCTATTATAATTATTTTTGTTAACAGATGGAGCTGCAATCAGCGAACCACGTACCTGGAATAGCGGACCACGTTTCCAAAATTTTAAATGACGTCTTTTGCCTTTAAATATTTCAAAGTTCACCGATTCTTACCGCGAGGAGGTAGACGATTTTGAGAATCTTTTTTTTTTATTTTTGTATATTTTTTTTTTGTTTTTACCTTTTTTTTGTTTTTTTTTTTTTTTTTTTTTTTTTTTTCTATTTTAAAGTTTAAATTTTCCTTCGCTTCTATTTTCTTTACTGGATTTTTAACATGTCTATGCCCACTAATTTATAAGATGTTCGAATTGAAGTCCTTCAGCAACTTGACAATATCCCAATCGTGCATAGAAGTTATCATAAACTTTTTGCAGCATTTCTTGAGATACTGTATTAGAACCTTGAATTATTTTTTCTTTCAACTCATCAATGTCTTTTGGTTTCGTTTCGTAGACCTTGTTCTTCAAGAAACCCCAGTAAAAATAGTCCAGAGGAGTTAGATCAGGTGACCTCGGTGGCCACTCGATCGAACCCCTCCTACCAATCCAACGTCGGGGGAAAATATTATTTAATAGATTGCGTACAATCAAACCAAAATGACAAGGAGCTCCATCCTGTTGAAACCAGACATTATCAAACGCTATACCAGCAATATTTCGTATTGCCGGTATAATCTGGTTATTTAACAAATTACAGTACCTTTCAGCCGTGAAATTCTCTTCAACGAAGAAAGGCCCAACAATTTGATTGCACAAAATGCCAGCCCAAACATTGATTTTCTGTGGATGTTGTGTGTGAGTATCTCTCATCCAATGAGGATTTTCGTCCGACCAATATCGTAGGTTGTGCCTATTAACTTCTCCACTCAACTGAAACGTAGCTTCATCAGAGAAGCATATCCAGAAAGGAAATAATTCATTTTCGTCACAACGTCTCATCATTTCCTCACAAAATTCTAATCTCCGATCGAAGTCATCTTCCGAAAGTTCTTGTACATATTTTATTTTATATGGATGGAACTTATTTGCTTTTAATATTTCATGGACAGACGATTTGCCGATACCAGTGGCTTGCGCAATCTTTCTTACCGAAGTATGGACGTCCTCAACGACACTTGCACAGACCGCTAAACTGTTGTCTTCGTTCGTGGACGTTTTTGGTCTTCCTGATTTTGGTCGATCATTGACAGAGCCAGTATCTTGAAACCGAGAAACAGTCTTACAAACAGTTGATTTGCAAATAGGTAGACGATCAGGATGGGTATCATTAAATTGGCGGACGACTTGTTCGTATGTTCTTTTTTTATCGCCGCATCCTCGCAGAATAAGGATTTCGATCCTTTCTTTTTGTGTCAAAGACATAGTATGCCAAATTACAACAGGAGGCAGAATACAGAATGTATCGAAATGGAAGAAATATGAAGCAAAGAATGAAGAAATAAAAGAAATATAAAAAATTAGAAGAAATTCAAATGTTAGAGAAACATTACATTAAGTATCAAATAGCGAGAACGAAGAGAATTGCGATTTTTTGCGGTACGAATTTGACCAAGTTTTCGACAAGAGTGACGCTCGCATGTGTAATTTTCACAAAGCTGAAAAATAACCGAGACCTTGACTCATTCAAACAATAGAGCTTAACTAATACTAAGACGTGCTGTTTTGATTTGGA